>OZ025295.1:96059876-98869712 GCA_964019185.1 Maratus speculifer
GACATAAGGAAAAGAATTTTGTTGGAGATTTTACTGCAATGAATAGCAGTAAGTTTAAAAATTAAATTACATTTTCATACATATAATGTAGTATACTGTTATTTTAAGCTTTTCACCGGCAGAAGGTTTACTTATTTTTTTTATAAATATGTTTGTAAAAACCAGGATCGGTACTTTTTTAAATCACAGTTTGATGCTATAATATCTTTAATATCACTTCTTTCTATATTTTGCTCAAAATAGAGTTCTGCTTAAAATATTTTTGACTAAATCCATCTTAACATGATTTCTATGAAAGAAAAAATACTGGGTAGTCGTTTGAGAGGTTTGGGAGATATCCGCATGCCTTCGGAAGTGAGTTTTTGAAATTATTGAAATTTTCACTTGTTATCCACTTTTTATAATGACATTTACCTTAACATATTGCAAAAATTATAAAAAAATTAGCTATTACTCAGAAATAATTTTTTAAAGAAAAAAAATATTCAAAATTATGCCAAAATTTGTCATTTCTGCAAAATTTGATAACTGAAAAATAAAACAATGTATTGACAATTTGTAAATTGTATACTAAACTGAATAATTTTCTATAGGATTTAGACGACACATATTATAATCACATCTCTATCTTAAATGATATGGCAATTAAAGTACAAATACAATGAAAAATTCGCAAAATTTATCTCAAGTTTGTAAATATAAAACTATTTAATATATTATCATGTGTGTAGTGTATTCCCTGTAAATGCATTTGTAAAAGATTTACCGAAAATTTCGTGGCATTTCATGCATATTTTTTGTTTTAGGGTGTTTTGCGTAAAGTAAAAATCTAAAAAACTTCATTTTGAGAAAAATAACTTTTAAACACAATTAAAAACTATAATTCCTGTAACTTTACATAACTGTAACTTTGGTTATAATTAAGATAAAAATACAATTTAAGCAGAGTTTGACAGATAAAATAGTTTTTTTTTCTGCATAAATGTAAAATAGATATTTTAATTAAAAATTACGTTTTAAAGGTGTTCGGATATTTTAAACCTAGTTCTTCCTCAACAAAATATCTGGAAAAGCATTGGTAAATTATCATGATCACATTTTAAGATTTCGAAAGAACCATTTATGGAAGTATTTATAAAAATGCTTTATTTTTTTAGTTAGAACTGTTATAATTTTTTTAAACTATATCAAGTTCAAACATAAAAATATATATGTACAAATATCTATACATAGAGAAGTTTTTTAACTTAAGAAAGTAAAAAATAAACCTTTAGAAACATGAGGGCGTAAACATACGTATAAAGTATGTAAGAGATATGAAGATTCATTAATGAACATGCTTTTTAAATACAGAAGTAAGTCGATTTTTTCCGATTTTTAAAAGATTACAAGATTTAACATAAACATGGTTGATGGATGAGTAACAGCAGTAATAATATAAATCAGTGTATTTCAGTGTTCAGATAGCTAGACAAAATCATTACTTCAATGACATAAATCACAAATTCAATGACATAAATAATAAACAACAAATGCTTTTTTACTTAGTATAATATTACATTCTAATTCGAACCCCTAAAAAATTCAATAATAATTCATCTGCCTGCAACTTTGGCAAAATAAATGTTCTGAAAGAAGCATAGTTTCTTTATTTTTTAAAACTTATTTTTCTTTTCAAAAGATAAAAAATATTCTAACCTAAGTTTTTTTTAAATAAAACAAACAGATAATATATTTCTTCCAAAGTTATGAGATTGTACCGATTCATCTATTATTACAAAGAAAAATCCATCGAAGTCGAAAGATGATAAAATGTCTCAACCTCAAAGTATTGTTTTTTAAGTGTAATAAAATTTATTCTTTTACTTACATATGTATCAAAAAAGAAAAATAGAAAGAAAAATGAAAACAGATCAAGGATAATGATTTATTTTAATTTTCTTCAAATAAAAATATACGTGATAAAATTATAACTTACAATTTCTGGAAAAAATATGGCTTACTGTATTCCGCTAAAATTAAACACTTAAGGAAAATATTTTCGGAGATTTGACTACAAATGAATAACAATAAATGTAAAAATTAAATTATGTTTTGATGTGGAATAAAGTAACATACTATTCTTTTAAACCTTTCACCGAAGGTTTTCCTGGATTATATATATATATGCATATAACAATGTTTTTAAGTCTCAAAATCGATAATTTTTCACGCAAATCTCAAGACAAAGCATTGTCAAATCAACTTCATTCCTTATGTAAAATTTATGCTACATTCATTCTTTAAAAGAAATATTCTCGAAAACATTTATATACGCTTCACCATAAAGAATACTTCGAAATTCCGAAAAAAATAGATATTTAAATATAGCAGGTTTTACGGATTTTTACATTATAAGTTCTTATCAAATTTCAAGTCTCTATCTTTATTTGTTCGGCAGTTAGAGTGTTTTAAAATTGAGACTCAAAGACATCATAAACTTTAAATCCTCTATTACAGAACTGCGTAAAGGATTCATCCAAAAATGATAGCGATACTAAGTAAAAGTTTACTGCGTCGGATTAAACGTCACCTTTCAAATTAAAATATATTTTTAGCTGAAAGTCGAATGAAGTATTGCGTCATAAAAATATAATTACAAATCTCTCGGCAACTAATTATCCGATCGACTTAATTTTTTATGTTAAAATTATGTTTTTTTTTTTAAATTTTGTTTTATATATACCCCTAAAATAATCTCTAAATAATCTCTCTTTCGAAAAATTTTGGTAATACTAGGTTATCCCGTCGACCAATTTCGCCAAATTATACAAATGGCCAAACTAACACCCAAATTATGTATATTGACATTTTTTATTTTAAATAGCAAAAGGACAAATAAATTAGAAAAACATTTAAAAAAATACAAATAAAAAGTCAAAATAAAATCACTTGATGATGATTTAAACACGTATTTCGCGTCTAATGTTATTGACTGTGACATTCACGATCACTCATTATTGGCATTTAATCTTGTAATTTGGCGACAGTTTTTTGGTCGACGGGATAACCAAGTCGTACCAAAATTTTATATAAGTTTTATCACAACGAAATTTTTAGAGAATCCGGAGAGTCTAGTTTGATGAATTTCAATAGGCTTCTTCACATTAATACATACTAAGTACATACCAAATTTCAAGTCTTTATCTCAATTCGTCCAGGAAATAACGCGTTTACAGAAACGCACAGAGACACACAAACAGACGAATGGCATTTTTCTTAATAAAAATATATTTTTCATAATAATCATATAAATAAATTTAATAATCCAATTACATTTTGATGTGGGAAAAGGTAGCATACTATTGTTTTAAAAGTCCCGTCCGAAGTTTTCCCTGTATTTTTATATAAATCCCAGGATCTCCATTTTTTTAAATCGCAGTTTAATGCTATAATATCTTCTATATAACTTCTTTCTATGTATGATTCAAAATAAAATTCTGATTAAATTATTTTTGTTTACGTACATTTTAACATGAAACTTCTAAATCAGTTAAAATGTTTTTCGATATTTGAAAGAATACAGGACTTATCCTAAACTACGTACGTAGGTGAGTTAGTAACATCAGTAATAATATAAATTAGTGGATTTGAATTCGTATAACCATGAAAAATCAGTACTCTATTGACATAAATCACAAATCCATGCTTTATACATAGTATCACATTACATTCTCCTTCTAAGCCCTAAGGACATTCAATAATAATTCATCTATTTTCAACTTTTGAAAATAAAAGCTCTGAAAGAAATATGTTTTTTTTTTATATTTCGAAATCTATTTTTCTTTTCAAAGTATAATAAAAATTGTCTAAGCTAAGCTTTCTTAGTGAAAAGAGAATCGATAATATACTTCTTCAAAGTGATGAGATCGTACCTGAAACATCTATTCTTACACAGAAAATTCCATCGCAGTCAAAAGATGAGAAATGTCTCAATCTCAAAGTATGCTTTTTTTTCTTTTTTAAGTGTAATAAAATTTATTCTTTTACTTACATATACATAAAAAAAAAAAAAAATTAAGGCTGAAAAAAAAGATCAGGGATAATGGCTTATTTTTCTTTTCTTCAAATAAAAATAGACGTATTGTAGTGATAACTAACATTTTCACGGAATAATACGCATAATATATCGCAATAAATTTAAAGACATAAACAACAGAATGTTGCTGGAGATTATAATGCAATTAATAACAATAAATGTAAAAATTAAATTACATTCTCACATGAAAAAAAATAGCATAATATTGTTGCAATCCTTTCACCACCCAAAAGTTTTCCTGCTTTTTTATAACAATATTTGTAAGTCCCAGGTTCTACACTTTTTTATCACAGTTTGATGCTATAATATGTTTTATATCACTTCTTTATATAAAATGTTAAAAAAGAATTCTGTTTAAAATATTTTCGACTAAATCCATTTTGATATGATTTCTAGAAGCAGAAAAATCCGGAACAGCCAGTTGAAGGGTTTTAAGGTATCCGAACCCCTTTGGAAGTGATCTTTCGAATTTTTAGAAAACTTCTCTTATTATCCATTTTTTTATAATGACATTTACCTTAAAACGTTGAAAAAAAAATAAAATTTTAGCAAGTACCCAGAAATCGTTTTTTAAATACAAAAAAGTCAAATTTATGTCAAAAAATTACATTTCCAGAAAACGTGATAACTCAAAATTAAAACAATGTATTGACATTTTGTATATATAAATTGCATAATAAACAAAATAACTTTCTCTAGTATTTAGACTACACACATTAGAATTGCATATCTATCTCAAATGATATGGCAATTAAAGTGCTTCTATCATGAAAAATTCCCAACATTCCCCAATTTTGTTACTTATACCAGTGTAAATAGAAAACTATTTAATACATTGTTATGAGTGCAGTCTGTTCTCTCAAAAGACATATGTAAAAGAAGTACAGAAAATTTTGTGGCATTTCATGCATATATATATATATATATATGTGTGTGTGTATTTTTTATTTTAGAATGTTTTGCGTATAGTAAAAATCTGCAACTTTCATTTTGAGAAAAAGCTAAGAATAACTTTTAAACACAATTCAAAAGCTGTAATAACTCTAAATTTAAACAACTTTAACATTGTTTATAAATAAGATACCGAAACATCTTAAGCAGAATTAGACAGATAAAAAAGTCGATTTTGATATTATTGCATAAATACAAATTAGATATTTTGATTTAAAATTACATTTTAAAGGTGCTCAGCTACCATAAACCTACTAAATAATCCAGAACGAAATATCTCGAAAAGCATTGGTAAATTATCATGCTCACATTTCAAGATTTCGAACGAATCATTTATGGAACATTTTCATAAATCCTCTAATTTTCAAAATAAAACTACTATAATTTTTCTAAACTATTGCAGATTCAAATACATAAATATATATATATAAATGCATGTAAATAGTAGTATTTTTAACTTAAGAAAGCAAAACAACCCTTTAGAAACATGACGGCTCAAGTATATATATAAAGTATATAAGACGTTTGAAGATTCATTGATGAACATGTTTTTCAAATACAGTCGAAAAAATTATGTCAAACATGTATGTTCACACACGTATATATATATATATATATATATATATATATATATATTACAAATTTAAAATTTTTTCGCCAAAACTAACCTTTATACTATCTTAATTTTCTTATAATAATGTTCCGTACTTACTTCAAATTATTAAATTAAAATCTTGTTTCTAAATCTGATCTGTTAATCTTTATGCAGACGATATAAATTCTTAATTTGCCTTAAAAAACATTATTCCACTATGCGTAAACTTAAAAAGATGGCTAAATTAAAAATATTCTTAATTAAACTTTATTTCTTAATATTCCAAATAAAACTAATTTCTTCTATGTTTTTATCAACCCTTTTTAAGACAGTCTTATTAAATTTATTCCAAACCCATACCTTTTAAAAAATATCATTATTTTATTTTATCTATTTATTTATTTTTCCTCCGTCAACCTTGATAGTGTGCATATTAATAAATTCATTTCTTTTCTTTTTCTCTTAAAATTAATCATTTATAAAAATCGTCTGCCTAAGAAATCCCGATTCAATTATAAATTGGTTAAATAATATATATATATTTTAAAAATAAATTTATCGTCTGTGGATAACAGTCTCGTAGCTGTACAAAAAAGCTGTACCTGTTTACAAAAAAGAATGATGGTTTGAGGTTACAGAATGTTCAAGAATTTTCTTTTTAGATTAAAAGGTGGAAGCTTCGAATTGGAGAAAAGATTCTTGGTTCTTTCTTGGATGAGTACGGCTGGTTTAAGTAAATGATGGAATTTTTTTTTTTTGGATATTTCGGTTAGAGATAGTTCGCAAAAGGAGCTTTTCCCTTTCTCATGATTACAGATTACATAAATGAACTTACAGCAGACAATGAGTAATTTATTGGATCTTCTACATTTATTTTTTTATTTTGTTTTTTCCCTCACTTGCCATGACTGTGTGTTTTTTTAACTAGTAAAAATAATTCGAGTTTCTCCTTAAATCGTCACATATATATATATATATATATATAAATATATATATATATATATATATATATATATATATATACTCTACAACCTTCTAGAAAAATCCAGAAACCAAGGAAAACCATTCAATGTATCAGTAGACCTAAGGGGGGGTTCCATAGAGAGGGAAGGGTTACCATCGCCAACAATCGCCAAGTTTGTCGCCAACTTGGCGATATATCGCCAAATTTGGCGACCAAAATTAGTCGCCAAAAGGGACGCCAACTTGGCGATATCTCTAATATTTCGCAAAGTTGCCATAGACATTCACTGAAAATAATAGAAAAGTTTGCTTGATTACAGAGACAATGTAACTAAAACTAATATTAGTAAAGAAATGGAGCTTAATAAGATTATTTACATTATTTTACAGCACAAACACTAACTATTTGCAAAATTCGTAACACTACCCCCTCCTTAAAGACTGCACATCCCGGGCAGTGCAATCCTTGAGTTAGAGGAAAACACTTAAAATAAATAACAAATAAATAAAAAAATAAATAAAGAAATAAATAATAAGAAGATTTACATAAATAAGAACTAATTAATATTTATATATTTACAAAAAGTGACTTTCATGACCATGGTCTGAAATTCCAGTTTTGAATTTCTAATCACTTTGGCCAAAATAAGGGGCTAGCCGGTTATAGTGTACGACCTTGGGTTTGGCGTGTGTCGATTTTTGTATGCGTACGACGACTTCATTCAGCCTGTTGACGACTGTGTAAGGACCGTCCCAGTTTCTTTGTAATTTTGGCGACAGTCCCTTACGACGTATGGGATTCCACAACCGAACTTTGACACCTTCGTTGAACTCATGTCCAGTTGCCTTTGTGTCGTACCGTGTCTTCATCTTTTCCGATGCCAGTCCGATTCGGTACCTCGCTAGACGATGAATCTCCTCAATCCATGCCTGGAGTTCATCCACGTACTCCTCGCGCGATAAAGGAGCATCAGGAGGACGGCCAAACAAAAGATCCGCAGGTAGACGAAGATCACGACCAAAGAGCATTTGAGAAGGGGAGTAACCAGTGGCCTCATGAGTGGCACCCCTGTAGGCAAGCAGGAAAAGAGGCAATTTCTTGTCCCAGTCCTGTTGATCTTTAGACACAAGGAGAGAGAGGCAATTTAGGATGGTACGATTGAACCTCTCCACCATGCCGTCCGATTGAGGATGTAGAGGTGTAGTTCGAGTTTTGTCCATGCCGAGTAGTCCACACATTTCCTTAAACACAGCCGAATCAAAGTTTCTTCCTTGATCAGAATGGATTTGAAGAGGAACTCCGTATCTGGATACCCAGTGTTGAACCAGTATGTCTGCTGCGGTTACCGCCTCTTGATTAGGAATGGCGTATGCTTCAGGCCACTTAGTGAAGTATTCCATGACAACGAGGATGTACTTATTTCCATCAGATGTTCTAGGAAGAGGACCCAGGATGTCTAGAGCAATTCGTTCGAAAGGAGCTCCTACATTATAACGCTGCAATCGTCCACGGGTGCGCCTGTTTGGACCTTTACGTGCTACACAGGTGTCACAAGTTCGACACCATTTCTCTACATCACTGCGAACATTATTCCAGTAAAAACGCTCTTGAACCTTTTGCAGGGTCTTCATTACACCAAAATGACCTCTTGTGGGACTACCAAGAAGTTCTTGAAGGACCATAGAAATTCTCGACTTAGGGAGTAGTAGTTGCCATCTACATGTCTTTCCATCGTCAGACTCCCATTTTCGGTACAAAATACCGTTCTTCAAATGTAGGGAATCCCAGAGAGCCTAATAACGTTTAGTCGTAGGATGGTAATGGGCCATGTCTTGCCAGCTGGGCTTCCTGTTGGACTCCCCTTTCAGGTCTAGAATTGGATTAATTTCAGGATCAGCAAGTTGATCTTTACGCAGGCTCTCGTCACTCCACGGATCTTGCGATGATGTAGACCCAGTTGTAACTTGTCTTACTATAGGACCTCTGACATTAAATTTCTTCTCAACCCTGTCGCAGTATCTACAATTCTCTGAGCAGGGTCTTCTTGAGAGAGCATCTGCATTTCCATGTGATGAGCCTTTTCGATGGCGTATCTCCATATCGTACTCTTGAAGCTTTTGTATCCACCTGGCTATCTGGCCTTCTGGGTTCTTAAAATTCAATAGCCAAGTTAGAGAAGCATGATCAGTTCGGATCAGGAATTTTCGACCGTAAAGATAGTGATGAAAATGGTCTATTGTTTTCACTACAGCAAGAAGCTCTTTTCTTGTTACGCAGTAGTTTCGCTCTGCCTTTGATAAGCACTTGCTGAAACAGGCGATTACACGCTCCTGGCCGTCGATTTCCTGGGACACTACAGCGCCAATGCTTTCATTACTTGCATCTGTATCAAGTATAAACTGTTTATCAATTTGAGAATACGACAGAATTGGAGTGGATGTCAAGGCCTCCTTAAGCTTTTCGAAAGCAGCGTCACATTCCTGTGTCCACATAAATTTTTGATTGGCTTCTGTTAATTTATGAAGTGGTCTTGCAATCATCGAGAAGCTTTTGACAAATTTTCTGTAATAGGTGCATAATCCTAGAAAGCTCCGAAGCTGGTGAACATCTGCTGGACGATTCCAATTTTTCACAGCCGATATCTTCTCTGGATCAGTCCTAACTCCTTCCGCTGAAATGATGTGTCCAAGGTAGGCGACTTCATTTCTAAACAAACTGCACTTCGAAGGGCTTAACTTCAAAATAGCTTCCTTTAATTTTTGTAGCACCCGCCTGAGGTTGTTCAGATGTTCATCAAAAGATTTTCCTATGATTATGATATCATCTAAATAAACAAGACATGCTTCATATGACAGCCCCCGGAGAATCGTTTCCATAAGCCGTTCGAAAGTTGCAGGTGCGTTACATAGACCAAAAGGCATTACCTTGAACTGCCATAATCCTTGTCCCGTTGTAAAGGCAGTCTTCTCGCGGTCGTCCGGATGGATCTCTACCTGCCAGTAACCACTCTTCAGATCCAGAGTCGAGAACCAAGTGTTGCCCGCAAGTGTGTCGAGAGTGTCATCGATCCTTGGTAGAGGGTAACTATCCTTTTTAGTGACGTCATTCAGTCGGCGGTAGTCTACACAAAATCGTGCAGAACCATCCTTCTTTCTTACTAATACAATGGGAGACGCCCATGGACTTGTTGATAGTTCGATGACGTCATTTTCTTCCATATCTTTAATTAAATTCTGCACCTTTTCTTGCTTGGCAAAAGGTAAACGTCTAGGGTGCTGCTTAATAGGAGAATGATATCCCGTGTCAATTCGGTGTTGTGCCATTTTAGTTCGTCCAAAGTCTTCAGATGTTTGGGAAAATAAACTTTGGAATTATCTAATTAAACTTTCAGCAGCATCTCTCTGGTTTGGATCTAAGTCCGTATTTTGTAACAAATCCTTGACTAAATTATCTGAAGATTACTCAGAGTGACTGGAATTTTGAATTATGCACGTCACAGGAGCACATGATGCTATCACCTCTCCTTTCTTGATAGTCCTCGTCTTATCACTGATGTTAGCAATTCTGACTGGAATGGTCTTTTTCGAGAGGTCTACTACAGAAGAAGCCACCAATACTCCTGCTTGTGTACTATTGTCTTCTGGATAATCTATATGGCCAAATCGGTAATTAGTTTCATTTTTAATTACAGCTGGAACTAAAAATTCTGTTCTTGGATCTAGATTGATGTCTTCTTTGGCTATTACTGTTTTTTTTACATTCAATTTCGTTATTTAATCCAAAAAGACTAATTTCTTCAAATTTTGAGAGCATTTTGTTATTTTTGAAATCAAGTTTGAAGCCAAACTTCTTCAGAAAATCTAGCCCGATTAAGCAAGGATCTGTTATGTCAGCCACATATGCCGTATGATAATATTTCGTTCCTCCAAAGTTGATGGTTAAATTGGCCTTTCCATATATGACTATCTTTTCGCCCGTCACAGTTTGCAGGGTAACTCAGGGTGGAGTCCAGATGAGTTTAGATTTCAATTTTGAACCAAATCTTCTCTTATTATTGTCACATTGGCTCCTTTATCGACAATCATACGGCACTGAATTCCGTTAATAAAGCCTATCACATATAATTCGTTATCACCGCCGATCATTTTTTATATCTGGAGGATCTTCAGGTGGGGCTTTTCATTCTCTGGCAACCTCCGCTCCGCGAGATGGCCAAAATTTAGTTTCCCTGCTGACTGTTTGAATTTATCTCACGTTCGTGGATTTTGGGACAATTTCTTCGGAGATGTCCTGTATCACCGCATCCTCAGCACGTGAGATTCTGTCTTCTTGAGCTTGTTCTTCCATATTTTAAAGCTTCCAGCTCTTTATTAATTTTCCTAATTTCTTTTAAGACGTCGCTCTCAGTGTCTGAGCTTTTGTTCACCGTTGCCCCTCGGACTGAATGACGGTCTCTTCGGCTGGCTTGTGTAGCTGCTTCCAACTTTAAGGCATATAGTAATGCAGCCTTTAAATCCTGCACATCTGCCACTCGTACCGCTCTCTCTACTTATGGATCTTTTATTCCGTCTACAAAGTACTGCAATGAGAGCATTTCCCGTACATTTGTTGGGCAGTCGATGAATGCTAAATTTGTCAGCCGTTCTATTTGTGAGGCAAACTCTTGAAGGGTTTCACTCGATTTTTGATGGCGGCTCTTCATTTGTATTCTCGTATAATCTTTGAAGAATTTTTCTCCGAATCTCATTTCAAGTGCACAACTTAAAGTCTCAAAATTGAGTTGCGTCATATCGGGCAATGTTTGCAGCGCGTCAGCGGCTTCTCCTCTCAAAGACGCTGCTAGTTGAAAAGCTTTCACCTCGTCACTCCATTTGTTCGCTTCGGCTACAATAGTGAATTGGGTCTTGGAAACGTGCCAGGAACTCTTTCCGTCGTATTTCGACAGCTTAACGTGCACAGGAGAAGCAGACAGATTCCTAAATTCTTCATAATTAACACTAGACGCTGAAAGCTTCTTTTCAAGATCTTCTACTCTTTTATTTAGCTTCACATCTAAGTCAACTATTTTCTCTTCAACGTTACTTATTTTCTCTTCAACGTTACTAACGTCATTCTGAATTTTCTCTTCTACTTCCTGTATTTTTTCTTCTACCGAACCTATTCTTCTCTCTACCGACGAGAACTTTTCTTCAAAAGTTTTCTTCATTTCTTCTTGGCCTTTATTCATTTTATCCGCCAACTCTTCTTGGCCTTTGTCAATTTTTTCAGTCACCTCTTCTTGGCATTTATCAATTTTATTTGTCAACTGTTCCATTCTTTCTTCGTTTTTATTCATTTTATCCGCCAACTCTTCTTGGCCTTTATTCATTTTATCCGCCAACTCTTCTTGGCCTTTATTCATTTTTTCCGCCAACTCTTCTTGGCCTTTACTTATTTTATCCGCCAACTCTTCTTGGCCTTTATTAATTTTTTCCGCCAACTCTTCTTGGCCTTTATTCATTTTTTCCGCCAACTCTTCTTGGCCTTTATTCATTTTTTCCGCCAACTCTTCTTGGCCTTTCGTCAATTCTGTCTTTATGCCATTGATAGCATCTAACAGTTCTTTCAGTTGTCCGTCCATTGTTCTTGTTTTCGCCATAAGATCCCGATTCCTGACACCAAATGTTGTTGCGTATATAGGGTTCTTTTGATCTTATGGTTAGACGACTGCAAACTCTTGTCTCTTAGAAAAGTAGAAAATAACTTATTTACAGATCTTCAGAATAACAAAGTCTTCGAAACTCACAAATATTACTAGGTATTCAAAAATAATTGTTCAAATCTGTCATACAAGTGCAGATATAGGTTCCAGAGACTCTTTATACAACGTCTCAACACTAAATCACATTCAAAACAACGTAAATAAAGCTCAAGCAAACTTGCTTTGACAATCGTAGCTCACTCAATGACTGACTGATAAATAATAACCGCAACAGCTCGCATTGCTCTCCTTATATAGGCTCGTAGCATGCGCCGGAAATTTCTACAACCTTCTAGAAAAATCCAGAAACCAAGGAAAAACATTCAATGTATCAGTAGACCTAAGGTGGAGGTTCATAGAGAGCTAGATCGCCAACTTGGCGATATATCGCCAAATTTGGCGACCAAAATTAGTCGCCAAAAGTGACGCCAACTTGGCGATATCTCTAATATTTCGCAAAGCTGCCATAGACATTCATTGAAAATAATAGACAAGTTTGCTTGATAACAGAGACAATGTACCTAAAACTAATATTAGTAAAGAAATGGAGCTTAATAAGATTATTTACATTATTTTACAGTACAAACACTAACTATTTACAAAATTCGTAACAATATATATATATTTATAGTTACACAGATATATGCGTGTGTGTATACAGATTCTTTGCCGAAAAAGGGGATGTGGCACAAAATTGGAAAGATGCAAGAAGAGTATTATGATAAAGAAGTGAAAAAAAGTATCATGCAGTCCATATTATTTATAAATAAAACGCGTGTTCAAAAGAAAAAATTTTCCTTAGCATAATCCTAATTTTAAATGGTTTTATTAAAAGCAAAAGCAGAATAAAAATAATATAATGCACATTTCGTTTAATGATCTCAAATTATTTTTCAGCATTTTCCAAGGTAAAATGCAGAAAAAGGGGCTCCTTTGTTTTCATAGATTTGGCAAACTCTTTTGGAGATTCAAAATATACGTTTTTCCAATAGGCCTTCGAAATGAGATTGAAATCAAACGATGACTAATCAATGGAAATGTCATACATTCTTATTATACATCCATGTACGAATTCAGCTGTTCATATCAAATAACTCCATTGTTTGAAACCAGGTGCGTCTGAAAACCTCTCCTGTCTGAGGACTTTAGCACGTTTCTTGTTAAACTCATTATCGTAGTGTTAGAAGTTATTACTCCAAGAACTAATAGATGAGAATTTTTAGAAAGGGACAAAAGGTGAAAAATGCCAAAGATGCATTGTGTATCTTGCCAGGATCGAAATTTTTACTAAGTACTGCTATAATATAATGTTGAAACAACAAAAATGCATTAATACATTTGAAAAACTGTAAAAAATAATTTTTTCTAATTGAGTAAACTAGTATCTTGACTAATATAATTTACTAAAGAATTAGATCTTTAATATTTCTAAAATGTAAATATATACAATATGTACATAGTTAAAGTGCAGTGCTCAAACTTCCAAAATTAATAAATCCATGACCCTAAAAATATCTGCCCTCACAGCAAATACTAATTTGCAGGAATTCACAGTACAAATTAGTACAAATAATTCAATATCACCTATATCTCTTATCAAGAAAAAGTAAAATAATAACCATACATAATCTACCATAATATTTTTCCAAATAACTTCTCAGTGCAATGTTCATAAATATTAATAGCTTTTCTTATAGGCTTAATAATTATAATTCTAATACATTATTAAAATATTTAAAATTTAATATATGAAATAAATTAAAATATATCAAGATATGTAACTTAACATTTTAAATTATGAATATTGAATTTAACATTTAAAATAATTATTACACTATTAAACAACTAATATAATCCATAAAAAGTATATTAAATCATATATGATTAGACGATATAGTGCTACTCTTAAAGGAATATCCTATTAAGTGGTATCCGAAAACTACATAGTAAAAATCAAATATATATATGGATAACTATTTAAATTTGGAAAAAACATAAATAAAAACATACATCTGCGCGCACACATACATTTTTTTATTTATACCGAAATTGTAATTTTATGGATCTAATGAAGAGTGAAAAATAATAATAATGCATATGAAATTTGCATTCTGACGACAAAACTCAAATTTTACTCAAGTTAAATTATTATTTCTTATACGAATAAATTTGTATTCTTTCCAGCGAAATCAATAAATTTTCTGCATAAAATTAAAATATGCTATTTTAACTTCTCTTTGCTAATACATACGATTTAAAAATTATAGAATTGTTCGATTTTTTTAAAAGGTATTCATATCTTTTCAGAATCTCAGAATCTTATTTTTAGAAATTCAATAACACTTTTCGAAAAAGAAAAATTCTTTTATGGGCATCAACATTTATTAACCGGATAAATTTGCAGGTGGTGTTTAGCAAAACATTAACGCTATGGAAATTAAACAGGGTGGATCTTGTATGCTTATTCTTAGTAATAGTTTCATAACTAATTAAAACTGAAAATTATTAAAAAAAAACAAATGTGATTTATCTTGTAAAAGATATTGTTTTGGTTTTTTTTTAAAACAATTTTTTAAATAATGTATAATTAGTTCACAGGATTAAATGTAACTTTTATATTCATAGAAATCATCATTTGATTAGTTTATTGACAGTTAAAGTATAAAAAAATTTATTTAGATATATTTATTGTTGACGAGGGTTACTTTTTTTTTTTTGATTAAATATTAAAAAAAAATTCAACATCTTGTACAGTTTTGTGACACTTTTGATTCTAAATTTGTATTCATCATTACAAAAAAAGTGATACATACAAACGTTTTTCTTAAAAAAAATAAAAATAAAAGAAGGTAATGCAATTTTTTTATCGCACGTTGTCATCCGCAGTTATGCTCTGTTGCTTTGTTAAATGAAGTATATCATAAATATGAAACGTATCTTACACAACATTAAGTAAGAGCAACTTATGAATGCTTTCACCAATGTTCTTTAGAAAGAATAAATATAGTATGAGCAACAAAAAAAAAAAAATGCAAAATGGCAATAAATTCCATTTGCGTAAGCAACTCAAATATTTCAGCAGCTTGATGAAGCAGCAAATGTTTTATACAATGATATCCGGGCTAAGACCGGTATGATGAGCAAGTCACGTAAAAATGATACTTTATCTATTATATTCATAAACCTATTTTCAGGTACGACATGTTCCATTTATGAATTTATATTACATTATACAAATAGTGAAAATTCCCTTCCTAGAATGGTAGGTAAAAAATGTGTTATTTATTTAAATTTGAAAAAAAATGACATAATATTTGACAATACGGAAGTATTTAAATGAGCAAAGTTCGGCTAGTTTATGTTCTAATAAACACACTATTAGCATTAATACTTTTGAGTAAGCCAGAATTTCAAGCTAATGTAACATAATAATCTTAAGATTTCTTTAAAAAAACAAAAAATTCTGCTTCAAATAAATAAAATAATAATAATAATAATAATAATAATAATATTTATATACTTTGAAATAAAACTAATAATTAATAGTAATTTTTTATAAAATTTTGGAATTATATTTTTATCATCCCCCCCCCTCTCTCACCAAAAAAAAATATACATTGATTAATAAATATGATAAATTTTAAAGAGAAAAAATATTCGCAGCGTGTAGTAAAATTTCTAAGCAAAAGACGAAAGCTATTTTTATTTAAGAATAAATTTTGTAAAAGCTTTTTAGTGTTTCGTAATCTTAATATATATATATATATGTGTGTGTGTGTATACACATGTAGGTTTTAAAATATTGTAATATAAATAAGATCAAACCTAACTAATGCCCATTTTTAATAGATGTACAAAACTTTTGTACTTAATGCTTTAATGTATCGAACGAATATAATCGTTTATCCTTTCTGTCACAAACGATGCTAACTTGTATGTTTATTGATCTTAAGTGAGTCACTGTAATCACGAAGTAAAAGAAAACATTGTTAAAAATTTTCTACGTGCATATTGGTGCCTTTCTTCTGAGTACTCTCAGCTGAAAGACTAACGTCACATATATAAAAAGGTGTAGGAGAGCTTTAAGTGACATCTAATTCCATGGTTTAAGTTTTTTTAATGAATGACTTTCGAATTGGAATGATTCCCTACCACCGACTTTGTTTTGATTTTACGTTACGGTTGTGTACAATCCGATTTCTGAAATGCTTTTTCAACTGCGCAAATGATTGAAATGTTGTTAGTTTTGAATGTTTTATAGAAAATTATGTTGAAGAGAAGGGATTTTAGGTACAAATGATTTTATGAGGCAAATAAGTTTTCTAAGTTTCATAGCCATGTCGAAATTAAATCCAACGTGGCTCCGACTAATCGTGTAGTGTTCTAAGACCGATGGGTTTGTCCCGGATTTGTTATATTGTATTTTATTACAGTCGCAGCAAAAAAAATCTTGTTATTTATTATTTCAGATATTTTGTTAAATTGAATATTTCCAGCTGAGAGAAAAATTGCCCAGGCCGGGAATCGAACCCATATACTTGGTTTACAAGGCCAATGCTTTAACTGTTAAGCTATCTGGGTGATAGCCGGCTGGGATCTTTCGCTCAGATAACTTTATTGGTCGTAACATCCGGTCTGTCATTTGAAACAGCTCGCAGAATAAACCGCAGGTAATGGAACTCCATGTAACGATGGATACGTAGATATACTATTATTTTTAACACCATCAAACTGATTGGTAAAGTAATCATACGAATTGAATATTTCCAGCTGAGCGAAAAATTGCCCAGGCCGGGAATCGAACCCAGATACTTGGCTTACAAGGCCAATGCTTTACCTGTTAAGCTATCTGGGCGATAGCCGGCTGGGATCTTTCGCTCAGATAACCTTATTGGTCGTAACATCCGGTCTGTCATTTGAAACAGCTCGCAGAATAAACCGCAGTTAATGGAACTCCATATAACGATGGATACGTAGATATACTATTATTTTTCACACCGTCAAACTGATTGGTAAAGTAATCATACGAATTTAATATTTCCAGCTGAGCTAAATATTCACACACAATGGTACTACTCTGTTATCCCGTCGACCAAAATACTATCGCCAAATTATAAGATTAAATGCCGAAAATGGATCATCGTGAAAGTCAATTCAATGACATTAAATACGATACACGTTTTTAAAACGTCATTAAGGGATTCTTATTTCGACTTTTTATTTGTATTTTTATTAATATTCTACTAATTATTTGTTTTTTTATTATTTAAAATAAAAAT
Organism: Maratus speculifer; assembly: GCA_964019185.1. Classification (NCBI taxonomy): domain Eukaryota; kingdom Metazoa; phylum Arthropoda; class Arachnida; order Araneae; family Salticidae; genus Maratus; species Maratus speculifer. The sequence continues at coordinate 96,077,484 of OZ025295.1, forward strand.
TACGTCAATATGTATAATTTGGATATTAGTTTGGAGATTTGTATAATTTGGTGAAATCGGTCGACGGGATAACAGAGTAGTACCCACACAATAATAATCTGTTAGCTTTAATTGAATACAAAAAGAAATTATGAAAATGAAAACAATAGACTTTTTTCATAGTACAGTTAAAATTACTTTTAACTGTTTGTGCTACATAAACTGTTTTAATATTGATACAGTAAACACTACCTAATTTGAATTAAAGTTTTCGTGTTGATTTTTAGGCTTCAACTCAATTTGAATTGCAGAAACTTCCAATGGTATTTCATGTTAAAAGGAATATTTGAAAACATTCTCCTAACTTTTAATGTTTAATTTGATGTTACTTTCAATTTTGTTGTTTATTTTCAATTCACCAAACAATATTTTACAGCAAATTTTTCAACTCTTAAATGCGTTTTATTATTATAACTATTTCAAAGTTTTGTCATTTGAAAATTGCTTTCATATTTTTTGTGTTCGATATCTCAATCTGTATTTAATAATATTAAATGTACCGTCATGATATAGCTGATTTGGTATGTGCTTACTCATTGTCCCACTGTATCCCATTCCCTGTCCCATTGTGTCTCGCAAGGGGGCACATTGGGACATCTTGAGTACCTTTTGAAAATTAATTTTTTTAAGAATAAAATAATGATAAATTATTAAAAAAATTTCAATGAAAGCTGAAAGTTTCCAAAATATTATTCTGTATTTAAAATTTGCTTTTAATTAAATGATTATAAAATAAGTGAAAATTGTCCCACTGTGCCCCTCTCTCCCCTACGCTACAAAAATTAAATTAAAAAATCTTGAAAAATCTCCTATTTTTTTATTTAAATAGAAAAAAAACATTTTTTAACATTTCTACTGCGTTTATAAATAGGAATATTTTTCTGCAGAAAAAAAACTAAAATACAAAATGGCAGTAAATTCTATTTGCATAAGCAACTAAAATATTTCAGCGTCTTGATGAAGCAGCAAATGTTTTATACAATGATATCCGTTCGAGAATAAGCCAACCACATAAAAATGGTTCTATATACAAGGTGTTTCGCTACCAGACCGACAAACTTTGAGGGGTAATAGTAGACATGAAGACAAACATTATTAAACAGGAAACCATGGGGCGCAAACGTCTTCTGTAGGAGCTAGGGGCCATTAAAGTTTAAGGTCCAAAAATTCAAACGATGATAAAAAACGGAAAAAAGGGCGGATTCGTTTGCGGTTTTCGCTAAAATCATTCTTTATATCACGTTTTGTTTGTAAAAAACTTTTAAAGATTACGTTCAAAAATTGTCGATAGAGGGCGCTTTAGACTTTAGAATAACGAACAACTACTTTTTACCGTTATTTTGTGCATGGGATTGAAATTATTTTAATGTTTAGACTTTAACTTAAATTTTAATCCCAAAATCGGAAACATTGGGATCGGGTAACTGGCAAAAATTTAACTGTGAACAGATGGGCGGATTTTAAACAGTCATAAACATTATACAAACTGATCGATTTTGTTGCGGTTTGCGTGTAGTTCATTCCCTTGATAATTATTTTATTCCAAATGACTTACAGCTCTTGTTTATCAATTTTTTGTTAGAGGGCGCTTCCGACATATCTACGACATTTCAATGGCATTACTCCTGTGTGTTTTACTACCAGATCAACGTACTTCCAGGAAGTGTTAGAGATGCAAAGCGATTTGGAATCACATAGGAATGTAACATTGAAAATGCCTTTTTCGCGAGCTGTGGTTAAAAGAAGCAGAGAAAAAAGCAACAGAAACAGGTAGTGAAACAGCAACACGTTAATGTGGCAGAAAGCTATTTAGTTAAGGGTTTTACTACAAAAGGTATCCGAAATTACGACCAGAAGTAGTCGGGCATGCTTGACAGCAGCGTCGCATGCAATTCCTTACGCTTTGAAAGATTCATGGCATCTCGGATAGCTTTCTGGCAGCTACAGAAATTAGAGCTGACAGGTCTTCCACTGACTGTACATGAGTCTCATACATTCAACTTTTCATTTGATCCCAGCAGAAGAAGTCCATGCAGATTCAGATTAAGATTGAGCTAGGTGGTGGGAGGTGGCTACTAATTGGTTTGAGCTCAACTAGCCCCACCCAGCAATGTTTATTTAAAAAAATACAAAACAATTATACAGTAATAAAATAACGGTAGGTAACAAAAAGTAATTGATATAATGGAGTAGGTGCGACGATCTGGCAAGCCAATGAACCGGGCCACCACTACCTATCCACCTCTGTCCACATGTTACGTTCAGGTGTCTGCGTACATCGTTGGTAAAATGTGGAGGAGCCCCATCGAGCTACAGAATAGCGCAACGAAAGAGAAACATGTGCTTTTACCAGAAGAACGTGTTGTAGAAATATCAATTGTTTTTTTTTTCTCTGCTTCTTTTAACCCTAACTCGTAAAAAGATATTTTTGACATTACATTATTTTATGATTCCGAGCCGTCTTTGCATCCCTAACACTTAATGGAAGTATGCTGGTCTGGTAGTAAAACACCCAGGAGTAATGCCATTGAAATTTCGGAGATGTGTCGGAAGCGCCCTCTAACGAAAAATGAGGACACCAATGCTGTATGTCATTTTGATTAAAATAATTACCATGGGAATGACCTACACGCAAACCGCAATAAAATCGATTAGTTTCTCAAATGTTTATGAGCATTGACAATCCCCTCCTCTGTTCACAGTTCAATTTTCGCTAGTTACCCGAACCCAATGTTTCCGATTTTGGGTTTAAAATTTAAGTTAAAGTCTAAACTTTAAAATAATTTCAACCCCGTGCACAAAATAAAGGTAAAAAGTAGTTGTTTGTTACTCTAAAGTCTAAAGCGCCCTCTATCGACAATTTTTGAACGTAACCTTTAAATTTTTTTTACAAACAAAACGTGATATAAAGAATGATTTTAGCGAAAACCTCAAACGAATCCACACTTTTTCCCGTTTTTTATAATCGTTTGAAGTTTTGGATCATAAACTTTAATGGCCCCTGGCTCCTACGGAAGACGTTTGCGCCCCATGGTTTCCCATTTAAAAATGTTTGTCTTCGTGTCTAATATCACCCCTCAAAGTTTTTCGATCTGGTAGCAAAACACCCTGTATATTATATTCACAAACTATTTTTAGGAACGACACGCTTCATTGACGAATTTATATTTTATTTCACAATTTTGAATGTAAATCACACATTCTAAATAAATACGAATATATTTATATAGTTTAATTCATATACGTATATTTATGAGTGATTTTCCGTAAAGAGACAGTATTGCATTCCATTATTTCTAACACGAAAAATGTCATCAAAAACTCTTGTGCTTTAGTATCTGTGTGTTTCAGAATAGTATTCTTTTTAAAGTAAATTCATCAAGATGATTTATCAATTATAAAAAAAAAAAAAATAATAATAATAATTTAGTATAAGATAGTCATTTACTCACTAATTCCCTACACCTTCTATGTAATTTTAACTCTTCACCACACGGCCCATTTCTATGACGTAACCACACGCACTGGGTCAATATGACCCTAACTTTTTTGTGAACTTCTTGGTAAAACATGTACATTATAAATAAAATAAATAAGTTCAAAAGTATTATTTGGGTCTTTTTTAAGTAACAACATATATTACTTGTTTTAAAAATCAAATTTCAAAGCAAAAAACCCCTCAAAAGACTTACCTTTAATTTTGTATCTTTTTACGGCATTCATTCGTTTCCTATCGTTTTGAAACATTTACACATTTAATTTGAACGATTATTTTTCACGAAAAAAGATGTTTAAATAGCATTACAAGCAATATGTTGTATAAAAATTGTATATTTTGTTATTTTGTATATTTCGTATGTTGGGTAAAACTGACCCATTCACACTAGCCACTATAGATAAATCTCGTGTTTCAAGTTTCTGTTCCCAGGATCCACCTTGCTAGACCACCCAGTAAGGTACCGGAAGTAGCACTTGCAAGTCTTGAGAAATTCCTGAAAATCCTGAGTATGATAGTAAGCGTCGAGCCAAATATGCCTGATGGGTGTGCTTACGGGTTAATTACTTATTTTACACAAATTTAAATTAAAAAATAACTATTTTGAAAATAATAGTTAGTTAAATAATTATATTAATCATAATCAAAGTTAAGTAATTATATTAATCATAAACACTAACTGTTTAATTTTTACTTAATTGAAAAGTTGTTTTAATTAACGTTTACCATTTTCCCGCATTTTAAAATCATTCCCTAACACTCTGAGAAAAAAATTTTTAATTTGAGCCACATTCACAATATTTTATTATTTTGTTTATTGCATTAGCTTCTTTCTAAATAGCTAAAGCAACAACAAACATGCATATGTAATCACAAAATATAAATGATTTACTATTTCATTAAGTTTAAATCCACTAAATAGCTCGTGTTCTAAAAGATAATTAGAAAGTTGAGGGACACATTTTAAACTAATTTTTATTAACTAAATTAAAATTAAATTTTTTTTTTTTGATGGTCAGTCATATTTTTTGTAAACAAAATCACATAATAAAACTTCTCAGATTTTTATTTATTTAAAATCTGTTTAAAAAAGAGCGGTAATTTAAAGGCATTATAGCTCAAAATAGCATTTGCCGAAATATATTTTTCATTTATTTATTGATATTTAAGTAAATAGAAATATTTCATTTTCAATTTTGTATCAGTATACTTTAAACTATTATTTTTTTAAATTAAAAATATTTAATGTATTTTTTTTTAATGATGAAAAAATTAAACTGAAAATGATGTAACTTTAATTAATAACATCATACCTTCAAAAGTAAATGTTTTTTCTTCAAATTTGCTGAATCAAACTAAAATAAATCAAGATAAAAAAAAAATTCTATAGTAAATTGAATTTTGAAACTATAGATATTTAAAATTTTAATTTCGTATATTCATAAGGAAACTTTCTTAAACCTGTAAATAAATACATAGATCTAATAAAACAAAAAAATAACAGTTAATCTGCCATATTTTATTTTTTTACTTTCCCCGTTTCAATTTTAAAATACTTCATAAAAAAATATGTTACACCCTGTAAAAAAAAAAAAATCTGTAAAGGTACTACACTTTATCTAGGAAAGTGAGATTCCAAAAATTTTTCCTGTGACGGTAACAACAAAAACTCAAGTTTTAGAATCGGTTACATGGATTTTTCCTGTTATCGTTACATGAAATGTTCTTGGAATCCCAGTTTCCTAGAAAATTTTTAGTGCCTTTACAGATTTTTTTTTTACAGTGCAGAAGGTATTATATTGGTTTTCACTTTAGTCCACAAAGCAAATCTTTAGCGAAACATTTTATCGCTTTCAATGAAACAATTTTTTATGTCCATAGTTTTTAAAAGTATTCCACGCAAAGAAAACTGCCTTTCAATGTATGGAAAAACTGTTAATGAATGGAGTTTACTTTTGTCTCATGCGGATAACATTCTTGAGCCTTTGTTTCATGAAACCCCTTACGGGTAATTTTAAACATTTCTGCTAAAACTTTTTTTAGTTGTTTAAAATAAAATAATAAAAAAAGGTGATTATGAGCATGGTTCGTCTACACTGTAAAAAAAAAATCTGCAAAGGTATTAAATAGGGTGGATCGAAAAAAAAATTTTCACAGTGTCAAAACCTACCTATGCGGAAAAGATGTTCTCTTGGATGGAGATTAAGGGAAAAATAATTAAAAAAATTAATTTTAAATTTTACTACTGCCACAATGAGGTTGAATTTCGAAAAAAAGTGAAAAAAGACGTAATTTTGGCTAGATGATTTTTGATTCAAAATAATAGTTTAAAAAATTATCCAAAACCTACCTATGCGTAAAAGATGTTATATTAGATGCTGAGTATGAGAAAAATAATTAAAAACATTAATTTCAAAATTTAAATCTGCCGCAATGTGGCTCAAATTTATCTATTTGAACGTTTTTACGGTAAAAAATCAATTTTTTTTTGGTAAAATAAAATATGAATTTTATTTTAACATTTATTGCAATGAGGGGATATTTAATTGATTACAAGATAAAAACTTTAGTTTCTTATTTAACAGCTTCATTAGTATTAAATCAAGGAAAATCGTCAACATTGCAACTGGCGATAATGACTTTCGGTATTGAGAATCGACATGAGATTTTGTAATTCAATTCAATTTTTATAAAACCGTCTCTTATGTATGGTCCGTACACAGCAGAAATACTTCCGTAACTCTTTTGATTATTAGTTTTGTAGAAGAGCGTTGCGTGAATAGATATTATTGATAGTAGATGTTATCGCCACTGGAATGATTGCTGGATTTACCTATTGCTTCTGAAATCGTGTCGTTACTAAATCCGTCAGTTAGTAGAGGTTCGACACATTTTCCTATTTAATTAAATCTATGTAATCCGTCGCAAAAAGTCAAAAAGCTGGTAAATGGAAAATATAGATATTTTTAATGTAATGATTAGGATTACAGGAGACCGTTTGATTTCACTCGCGCGCTTTTAGAATTCATATACTGACATAAATGAAAATACAAAAAGCTTCTAACAGGCTGCGAATAATCTTTCTATTTCACCAGTGAAACATTTGTGCCCATCCGCGGTTCCATCCACGCTGCAAAAAGATGACATAGTGGAACCTCATTGGCATGTAACTAGCACAAAATACATTGTAGTGGACGCTTGAAGATCAGTTCCATATTTCGAATAACACATCCTTTAACATCTATGTTAACAGATATTCCTTCACAACCGATCGCAACCAACTTTGTTACATGTATATTATTGTTAACACATGACAAAAAAATGTACGTCGTATTTTCTAATTGTTTGGTACGCTCCCAGAATTTATATATATGTGGCCGATGTTTCGGAACCAAGTTCTTTTTTCAAGCTTAAGTCTGCTTCTATTATGATTTTTCTTCTGTTGTTTTCTAGTGATGTAGTCTGTCTTTACAACCACCAAAGTTTAAAGAAAATGGCCATGATCATAAACTTTTACAAATGACTAAAGAGAATGACTACAACGATGGAGTGGTCTTTGGATTGTTTTGTCATGCCGATTTTTTCTGTCAATAGCATTCGATTCATAGTTTTGTGAGATAATGCCCACACCTTGAAGTGCAACAGACACGATGCCAGCACCTGCTTGGTCGGAAATGCCCAAACTGTCCAATATTCTGGCTGATGCCAATCTTCGTCACTACAGATGATGTGACACCTAGCTCGGCAGCATTTTGGCTTTTCAATGATAGCTGATGATCCAGAAAAGTGAGTTTGCTCTCAATGCGTCGGTTTAGTTTATACTCAATACTCAATATTCACATTCATATTCAAATCTATTAAACTGAAAAAAATAGGCAGTATTTTCGGAAATGGTCCAAAAGACTGTAGTAGCTTTCAATATCTTATTTTGTTTTACAAGAATTAAGAAGAGCGCAATATTTGTTGTTCAACAGTTTATTTTTTCTTAAAATGCTGCTGTGATAAATTATTGAGACTGAATCTCATTTACAGGTCATTTGTAACTTTTTAGCAACTCCTTCTCATTGGTAGGAAATAAATGGATGTTGACCAATTCCTTTTTTCGGTTATTTTTTAAATACCAATATATAAGTTTTATAACTTTTTGTAATAGGGAGCATATTTACTGGCATATCAAAGCCAGACCCATATAGGGTGTAATTCATCTCCTTCTCTCTCTCTCTCTCATTATTTTTATTTTTTTTTAACAACGCCATGGTACAGTAATATTCAAGGTACACTAAGCTACTCAATACACAATCAGACAAAACTGAAAAAACTGGAACTGCCAGTTTTTCGAAACTTTAAATAACTTGCAGCAGTATTAAATTTCGAAATTAGTTTATTTATTTATTTATTTATTTATTTTTACTTAATATCCATGCAATATAATATTTCTTAAGCAAAGGTAGGTTTTGATTGATATTAAAATGATTATTTTGGCTCAAAATTAAATTTAACCAAAATTGTATCTTTTTCCATTTTTTCAATATTTTATCGAATTTTCAAATTTTTTGTGGCAGCATTAAATTTTAAAATTAATTTTTTTTATTATTTTTCCCTTAATCTCCATACAATAGAACATCTTTTCCGCATAGGTAGATTTTGATTAATGGAATTTTTTTTTCGCCATAGACATTCGATCCACCCTAGTACTAAACCTTTTCTAGGAAACTGGGATTCCAAGAACTTTTCCTGTAACGGTAACAGCAAAAATTCAAGTTACAGAATCAGTTACATGGATTTTTTCTGTTATCCTTACATGAAAAGTTCTTGGAATCCCAGTTTCCTAGAAAATGTTTAGTACCTTCACAGATTTTTTTACAGTGTATTCTATAATATTTCTATTAAAATGTTGTATGGGAATCTTTGTTTATCTAAAATGTTTAATTTTAATGAATGTCAGTGTTATTCACAGTGTTTATGTTTTTATGTGCTATGTACTTTAAATTTAATTTAGATTTTTAATACCCATCTAAAAAATACTTTGCATGTTTGCACTTCAAAATATCGAAAACTAAACATGATTCAGAGTATCTGTAAAATCATGATAAGAATATATCATTAGTATGTGTGATTATGCTTAATCAATCCCATTTAAAAACAAAAAGCGACACATAAATAATAAGTATCAACCGAGCCCTGTACAAATGCAAACGAGGTGCATATCTTTTCCACGCTCTGTACACTGTAAAAAAAATCTGTAAAGGTACTACACTTTATCTAGGAAACTGGGATTCCAAGAACTTTTCCTGTAACGGTAACAGCAAAAATTCAAGTTACAGAATCAGTTACATGGATTTTTCCTGTTATCGTTACATGAAAATTTCTTGGAATCCCAGTTTCCTAGAAAATGTTTAGTAACTTTACAGATTTTTTTTACAGTGTACCTAGTAAGCTTAATAAATTTTTTTAACGAAGTAAATAACATTATTTTTAATTTTTTTTTCTATAAAATTTACTGTATATTTTTTATACTATTTTTTTATATAATTTACTAATTCTTAAAATTTACTATAGAAAAAATAGATCTTTTTTCTACAGTAAATTGAATTTTGAAACTATAGAAATTTATAATTTCAAGTTCTTGTTTTAATTGAAAGTTTAATTAATTCATAATTAAACTTTCTTTGATTTGTAAATAATGCGTGAATCTAATAAAACTAAGAAATAAGAGTTAATCTTCCAAGTTTTATGTTTTACTTTATCCATTTCAATTTAAAACTACTCCATAAAAAAATATGTTACAGGAGGTATTATATTGGTTTTTATTTTAGTCCACAAAGCATAACTTTAGCGAAACACTGTATGTCTATCAATGAAACAATTTATTTTGTCCGAAGTTTTTAAAAATATTTCATTTTAAGAAATCTGCCTTTCAATGTAAGGAAAACAGTTAATGAATGAAGTTTACTCCCCTTTTGTCTCATGCAGATAACACTCTCGAGCCTTTGTTCCATGAAACACCTTACGGGTAAATTTCAACATTTCTGTTAAAACTTTTCTTAGTTGTTAAAAAAGCATAATTATGAACATGGTTCATCATTTTTGTAAAATTTCTGTAAAACATTGTATGGAAGTCTTTGTTTATCTAAAACGTTTAATTTTAATGAATGTCAGTATTATTAACAGTGATTATTTTTTATGTACTATGTACTTTAAATTTAATTTAGATTTTTAATATCCATCTAAAAATACTTTGCATAGTTACACTTCAAAATATCAAAAACTAAACATAATTCAGAATACCTGTAAAGTCATGATAAGAATATATAATTAGTATATGCGATTATGTTTAAACATTCCCATTTAAAAACAAAAAGCGACATATAAATTATAAATCTTAACCGAGCCTACTACAAGGGCAAAAGATATAATATCTTGTCCATGCTCTGTGCCTAGTAAGCTTAATAATTTTTTAACGAATTAAATAACATTATTTTTATTTTTTTTTCTATAAAATTTGCTATAAATTTTTAATGCTATTTTTTAAATTTACTATTTCTTAAACTTTACTATAGAAAAAACAATCTTTTTCTACAAAATTTTCTGAAACTACAAACTTACTGAAAAAACAATCTTTTTCTACAGTAAATTGAATTTGAAAACTATAGATATTCGTAATTTTAAGTTCTTGTTTTCATAATTAAACTTTCTTTGATCTGTAAATAATGCATGGATCTAATAAAACTAAAAAATAAGAATTAATCTTCGAGGTTTTATTTTTTACTTTACCCGTTTCAATCTTAACCTACTTCATAAAAAATAGGTTACATGATGTATTATATTGGTTTTCATTTTAGTCCTCAAAGCATAACTTTAGCGAAGCATTTTATCATTTTCAATGAAACAATTTATTATGTCTTAAGTTTTTAAAAGTATTTCACGTTACGAAAACTGTCTTTCAATGTAAGGAAAAACTGTTAATAAATGAAGTTTACATTCCTTTTGTCTTATGCGGATAAAACTCTCGAGCCTTTGCTTCATGAAACTCCTTATGGGGAAATTTCAACATTTCTTAAATATATATAGGACAGTTGCACCATAAAATTTAACTAATAACAACACATTGCTCAGTGGTCAATGGTGGTTATTGGCAACATTTTAAAAATGTTAATTCATTTAGTTTTTAATTTAGTAGAAATATTATCTCTCGAACAAGATGCAAACGTAGTCCTTCCATTTCATATTTTCCTGAAGACGCCCGCAGAAGACGGCGCGAAACGTTGAAAGTTTATTTTATTTTAATATGTACTAATGTATATTAAAATTCCTGTTTTGTGCACCACTGAGCAATGTGTTATTATTAGTTCAACATTTCTGTTAAAACTTTTCTTAGTTATTTAAAATAAAAAATAAAATTATGAATATGGCTCATCAATTTTGTAACATTTTTATAAAATATTGTATGAAAGTCTTTGTTTATCTAAATAGTTTAATTTAATGAATGGAAGTATTATTTACAGTGACTATACATATTTTTTTTTTGTGCTGTGTATTTTAAGGATGCTGATCCATTATTTTCCGAAATCTCCTCTTTAATATTCAGTCTACGGGCGTTTGATGCAATTTTTTATATTCAAAATATCTCCTCTGAAAATTAATATTTTTATTTTAACTTTTCTTTTCAGTGTTCTCTTCTTTATGCATGTCTATTTTTTCTAAAAGTTACGCTTATTTTTATTGAAATGTTAAAATTTTACTAAAACTTTGTCAGTTTTTAAAACATAAAACATTGAATTAAGCTAAGATATTAGAAATATTTTAATATATGTACCCCAATTGATGTACATAAAATAATGGAACAGAAAATATCGATCCAGTTTGTTAATGGGCCCATTCGTATCCAGGGAGTAGAAATAGAGGGGAGAGGGTTGTTAAAATGGGCAAAAATCTTGTAAATTCTTAGTTAAAATACATATCATATCAATTTAAACATATTATTACTTCTGTAAAATCGGAAAAAAATTATGAGCAACTGACTTTTGATATCATTAAAAATTCGCTAAAACGGTGGAAAAATAGGGTTTTAAGTAGATCAAAAACACAACTTCGTCAATTCACAAACTGACAAATACGGTTAAAATTATTTTAAATTTTCTTAATTTTATCCGCAATTTTCATAGGATCAATTCTTACAGAAAAAATATAGAATTTTAAAAAAACTATCGTATAAATAATTTTCTGATAAAACCAATCCTCGCGGATAAATTAAATTAAAAACTCGTCAAAAGTGGCCAGATAAAATTTTCAAACTGCGTTTATCTCTAATCTTGTGTGTGGTTTCGTTGGTGGAAATAGTACTTAATTTCGAAATCTGCCTGAGCCTGTAGGCCGATCCTGCCGGAATTTTTCATATTTCAAATAATTTGAAAGCGCTTATAGAAAATAGATAATCAGTTAAAACTATTATGTTTCAGTTGAAAAAAGTATGATAAAATGAAATTTAATTTACGTAAGTCTTTTTAAACAGGCTGTTATTAGAAATATGCTTTATATGTCTATCACACATTTTTTAACGAAGAAAAAATAGTAATTCACCAGAAGAATCCATTACCATTACTATAAGAATTATAACACTCCAGAAATACATATATAAAGGCATTTCAGTTATGTTCAAAATTTCTTTTTTGAAGGATGAGTAACTCTAGAAATTCATACAATCAAATGATCTAAGGAATACTAATAAAATGAAATATTATCTTTCAAAATTTTATTCTGAACATGAAAAGTAAAGATAATTCACATCTGAACGCATAATTCAAAAAAAACTAAAAAAAAGGGTTTTAAATAGACATAAAACTATAACTTCGCCATCTTACAAGCTATCAAATACATGTAATTTATTATAAATCGTATTAACATATCCACAATTTTCATAAGATCAATTCTTACAGTAAAAAATAGGGATTAAAAAAATCTACTGTAATAACACGATTCTCAAAAAAAAAAAAAAAAAAAAAAAAAAAAAATTGCAGAAAAATTGAAAAAAAAAAGTGGCCAAATAAAACTGCGAAACTGCATTTATCTGTAAACTCGTATGAGATTTCGTTGATGGAGTTAGTACTCAAATTCGAAATCTATCTATGCCTGTAGGCCGAAATTTTTATATATTTCAAATATTTGGAAAGCACTTACAATAAAATGAAAAAACAAGTAAGAAAAATCATGCGTTAAGCATAGATTAAGAAGCACATTCCAACATTTAATGAAATCTTTAACAAAACTTTATTATTTGGGGAAATGATAGTGTATAGCCAAATATATTCAAATATGTATTCCAGTACTTTTGAACAGCTCTGTATTTCATATGTCAGTTGATAAAATGGGAAAATTTAGTTTGGCAAGAAAATACCCAGTAGCTTGAAATTTCTTTTTCAGCATTGCATATTATTAGATGGAAACATACTTGAATACTTTGGTTCAGCCCTGTAGTTTACATTGTACCCTTATTACACATCAGCATTAGGCTAAAATTTATTGTAAACTAAAACACTTTTAAAACAACTGAAATCACATTCTCATAAATTATCATTCATAGGCGTCCATGTACCAAATTCTTTGCGTGGCCCTGTATATCATTTTATCTATATTCTGCAAACATTTCTCAGTAAATTGAATGAAGCTCAGCGAAAAAATGCATAGCTTATTTAAGAACCACGTTTAAATTATTTACGCTCATATTCAGTAACGTTGGTGAGCTCTTTTGGGTAGACCTGTATATCAACTATAACATTTATACACACCATATAATACCATATATTTAGCGAAATATAAACGCGCATATCATAATTAAAATGCATTTCATCCCTCCATCAGCCATCATCGGACACATATACGGTACTTCGGAAAGAATATACTATTTGAAATCTTTTGTATGGTCCTGTAAATGCCATGTACTTCATATTATGCAAGACAGTAGCGTATAATTTATATTAAGCTTCAGTGACATATATTAATTTTATTATACATGAAACAGCTTAATATATTTAAAATATGTCACACACAATTCCGCCTTTTACCATTATCTAATGGAATTCTTTTGTGTGGCCATGTAAATGAATAATAGCTACATTTTCACCTTATATTTTATAGAATGATTATTTTAATATGTTTGACAGGGTATAACATCTTTAGAATTCCTTTGAAACGATTTTTCCATATAGGCCGTAATGTAATGGGAAACTTTTGATTCGCCCTGTAGATAAACTAATAATGGTAGAAACTTCATTTTCAATAGGGTTCGTGCTAGGGTAAACGTCAATAACGACCTAAATTTCATGGCAATCCGAATATATTAACGATTTTTCCCCATACACTGTAAAAAAAGGTCGATCTACTAAAAAATTTTAGTGATCCTTGTAATTACTAAAAAAAATTTAGTAATCTTAGTCGGTTACAAGAAAATCTGTAAGAATTACTAGAAAAAAGTTAGTAACGAATAGCGTTAATAGTTTTATGTTTTTAATAGCTATTACTAAAATTCCCTTGGTGTGGCCTTGATAGCATAGTGGTTAGAGTAACGGGCTCCAGGCTAAAAGGTCTTGGGTTCGATACTGGCAACCGCCAAATATGGCCCGAACGTATGTAGTGTAAGTACTCGTTAATGAAGGAATTATGAAAATCCTGTCGGAGCCGGTAGCAATGTTTGGTGCTGCCATCTATTGCGAGTTTGCCGAAAACCTTCCGCTTCAGCAGTCTGGATGCAGCTCGAAGGAAGCTCCTGCCCTTCGGACGCATGTAATGGTTGTTAAAAATAATTTTGGAGCTGTTACTAAAATTTGCTTGGTGGCTCATACTAAAAATTTTTAAGTTAGTTATACAAAAAATTCTTTTGTTCAGTTTACAAAAGAAATGCTTGTTTCACTTGCAAAAAAAAGTTTCTAATGGTTACTAAAAAATTCTGTGGAATACAAATTTACTAAAAAATTTTTAGTAACCTCTTGAATTTTTTTTTACAGTGTAGGCCGTAATGTAATGGGAAACTTTGATTCGCCCTGTAGATAAACTAATCATGGCAGAAACTTCATTTTCGATAGGACTTGCGCTAGGGTAAACATCAATAACGTCCTAAAATTTCATGGCAATCCGAGTATATAAACTATTTCTTCCCATGGGCCGTAATGTAATGGAAACCTTTTGATTTGCCCTGTAGATAAACTAATCATGGTAGAAACTTCATTTTCAATAGCGTTCGTGCTAGGGTAAACGTCAAAAACGTCCTAAAATTTCATGGCAATCCGAGTATATTAACGATTTTTCCCCATAGGCCGTAATGTAATGGAAAACTTTTGATTCGCCCTGTAGATAAACTAATCATGGTAGAAACTTCATTTTCAATAGCGTTCGTGCTAGAGTAAACATCAATAACGTCCTAAAATTTCATGGCAATCCGAATATATTTGCGATTTTTCCCCATGGGCCGTAATGTAATGAGAAACTTTTGATTATCTCTGTAGATAAACTAATCATGGTAGATACTTCATTTTCAATAGGTGTCGTGCTAGGGTAAACATCAATAACGTATAAAAATTTCATAGCAATCCGAGTATATTTACGGGAGATAGAGCGCGGACAGACGGCCATCCGGCCAGACGGACAGACAGACAGACGGCCAGACAAACCGAATGCATAAGTACTTTGCAACTTTGTTGGAGAGTGCTAAAAACAATTAAAATTATTATGTTATAGGTGAAAAAATATGATAAAAGTGAAATTTAACTTGCATATCACTTTAGAAACAGGCTCGTAATAGGCTCACTCTATAAATCTACTGTACGTTCTATTTAAAGAAGAAAATATAGTTTAGTGCTCGCGATGGGATATGTATAGCAGCTATACGTTTAAACGATATACGTATATCCGTATAATACGCTTTTCTGCTTTACGGATACTTTAGAATATACGTTTAAACGTACACGGATACGTATAACGCGTATCAACTAAACGTATATTTAAGAATACGTATATTTAAAGTATACGTATATTCCACGTATCGTATCTAATTTAAATAGTAGACTTCATCAGTCGTATGTCACTGAATTGAGAATAATTTGAAAATCGGTGGTGTTACGACAGGAATCCGCATAGTACATCTTATATATAAGAGATCAAGCAATAAAAAGCGTATACTTTATAAAAACTTTTGCAAAAAGTTCACAAAAAATCAGACTCCTGATTGGCCAATCTCGTTTCACTAACAGTGAAATATCTATCTGAATTCCGACCAAGAGTGTAGAAATCGTAAAAAAGACAGCATAGTAGCACCACCTGTTGAACGATTTACACACAAAACTAATCATCGCCAATTTCTATCAGGCACTACCTGAAAATATAGGGGAGACTGGGGCACTGTGAACATAGCTTTTTTCTCATAACTGGGTTAATTTCTATAAGCAAAACTACTCAATATAGTAAACAGTACTTTTTTACGCATGGTAATTTTTTTAATTATTTTTATAGCTCTTCTTACATTTCTTAAAAGTTTTATGAATTCAAAACAAAGTTCATATGTGCCCCAACGAAGGGGTAGCTGTAAACACAAAGGCAACATGTGAACACAAGGAAAAATAATTAATTGACGCGTTTTTTATTATCTTTTCCATATGTTACCATAATCATTAGTTGTACTATCTGTTAAATTCACCATAAAGAAAAATATATGTATATTTATTTACTTTCTGAGTGATATGTTTAAGCAAAGTATTATAAAATAAAAATAAATAGATTGTGTTTTCTTTGGGGGGGGGGGGGGAATTAGATAATTGATAAAATATTGTTGCAATAAAATAAAAGCTTAAAGAAGTAAACATGAGAAAATAATAAAATTTAAATTTTGCTTAGGGCTTTTTGTTTGAGAGAGATTTTAGGGAGGGAGCATTTGGATAATATTTGTCGGAAATCTACCGTAAGGCGAAAGATTTTCATTCCTATATTTGCCTTATTTGCCTATAAATTAAGGATAAAAAATTGCTTTCCGTTTATAAGCTTCCTCCAAATTTATTTTGCTTTTAAAAGGAAGGGGGGTGGAAGTCAATAATTAAGATTTCACAGTAGTTTAAAAAAATTATTTTCTTAAAATATAATTTTATTTTCAAAGCACCAAATAACATAGTTGTTTAAGAAATGGAAGTAAACAAATACTACAAGTTTGCAACAAATGAAATTGAAAAATTTTCAAAGTTGTTAAACGTAATATTTTTTGCATTATCGATGCATAAAAAATAGTATTGAAAACCGTTAAATAACATAATATTTATTTAACTCATTCATATCATTTATTGCATTTTAGAAAACATTAAATTTATTTAAATTACAATTGAACATAAACGAGCTTGTTGCTTTTTATGTATTTGCTGACAGATATGTTTGTAAAAGTTTCTATACAAAATCAAGTTTATAAGACAGAAATGTCTTCTATTTCAATAAAATTATTGATAATGGAGCTGGCATTATTTTCATGAAGTTAACTAAAAGGAACAGAATAACTGAATGATTATTGGAGAATTTAATGCCGTGTTAAGATCTGCTCAAACTACACTCTTCATAAGTGCCCCACACTCCCACAAGAGTTAAAATGACAAATCTTTAACATTTTTCAATTTTAGCAAAAAAAAAAAAAAAAAAAAAAAAAAAAATCGTAAATATTTATTAGTATCCACAATATATGTTAAAACGTTGATTTTTTTTTAAATGAATAAATAAATAAAATTACTCTCTTAGCAAGTTGGAGATTTTACTTTTGAGTTCAGTTAAGCAGTATTTTGGCTCCTGGGGACAAACAAAATGTCGAAGAGTTTCAACAATTTTTTCCAAATGTCTATAGGTACTACTATCTTTGGTAATTTTTTTGAAATAATAAAAAAAACAATAACTTGTGAAAAATAGCAATGTTCTCATATGCCCCATTTTCACGCGTGCCCCAGTCTCCCCCATATATGTTTTTTTTTATTTCTGTGTATTAGGTTTTGAGATAGAGCGCCCACAAATCTCATGTTACACACAGACAGACAAAGTCACAAACTCACAGGCAGATATTTTGTAAAAACATGTTTTTCGGTCTCTCTCACCCTTAAAACGTGTAAGCCCGTCGAAAGTTTTCCTTTATTAATTAAATACTTTCTTCTTGTAAAGATACAAGAAAATATAAAAGAGTAAGTACTGCGCCACAGATCTTCCAAAGAATAGTTTGACTCTACCACAACTAATGTAAGACATTTCATAATAAATAACTTAGTTTTTTGGGGAAAAAACCATAAACTGAGGAACGTATTCAGATTTTTTTAAGTGCCTGCAAAACAAGTAGTAGTTAAGTAAACACATCGTAGTTCTTTGAACAAAGAAACGCGATGGGGATACTCTACCCGATATTTCTCAATGTCGTTAATCCGCAGAAAAACATTAAAAAATCAAATTTCATACCTTGAACGAAAAACGTTTAAACGTTTATACGTTTAACCGCTTGCATAAGATCCGTATATACGATGTACCGTATATGCTCTTTTGTGCTATACGTATAAACGCCGATGCCGTATTATACGTATAGCAAATCCGTATTTCGTATAATACGTATTATACGTATACTCGTATAAACGTATAATCGAGAGCACTAATATAGTTGTATATTATTTCCCATAAGAATCCCAACACTCCAGAAATACAAGTATAATGGCATCTCAGTTATGTTTTTTTTTTTTTTTTTTTTTTTTTTTTTTTTTTTTTTCTTTCTTTCTTTTTTGAAAAGTAAGTAATTCTAGAATTCATACAAACAAATAATCTAAGAAATACTAGGTATTACTAGGTTATCCCGTCGACCAAAAAATTATTGCCAAACTATAAGATTAAATACCAATATTGGATGATCGTTAATGTTACTTTCAATGACATTAAATACGATTCATTTGTTTAAAATGTCATTAAGTGATTTTTATTTCGACTCTTTATTTGCATTTTTGTTAATATTCTACTAATTATTTGTTTTTTCGTTATTTAAAATAAAAATTATGTCAATATGTATAATTTGGCTATTAGTTTGGCGATTTGTATAATTTGGCAAAATTGGTCGATGGGATAACAGAGTAGTACCAAATACTAATAAAATGAAATATCTTTCAAAATTTTATTCTGAGCATGAGTACGCATAATTAAAAAGCAAATCTTTTCGAGCCGCAAGAAGTTCTGCATTAAGGTAAAAGCTTCCAACACTTTTATGGAAAAAAGTAATGTCTTGCAATGAAGATGGAACCAATACGAAATTACACAAAAGCATGCAAATTCTTTATGAGAAATTCACTTTTAAAATATGGAATCATTCATGTGTTTTATAACTTTCTAGAAGGTATGTTGGGTTACTAATAAAAGTATATTGCAGACATATTGATTATGAGCATATACTTGAAAAAAAATTGAATGATTTTCAAATACGACTGCTGATGTTAAAAAAAATAATAATAACGTAATATTCTGCAAACTTTGCCTCAAAACTTTTTCTTTGTACATATTTTACGTTAAAAAGTTTTACATAACAATATAAGAGTATTTAAAGTATGTTTGATTGCAATTGAAAATGGGAGAAGCCAGCTTACGCACTGTTATATTTAAATATTCAGTAGGTAAAGTGTAGTTCTGTAAAAGTAATGATAAACTGAATAATCGTTTGATATCTTTATTTTTGAGCTCGTTATCCGTTAGAAACTCTTCGTTACTCTTTGCTTTCTTTACTGTTCAGAAACCGGGTATTAATAATCATCGCATGTACTACAAAATAGAGCACATCTAGTTATATACCGTACGAGTCTTTGGGGGATTCCGATATGTGATGCGATCAATAAATAAAACCTGTGTTTAACTAAATTTCTAAATTTTAAAGAAATAATGCAGCTAAACGAAAATACGATGTATAATTGTATATAATATGTTTGAAATATAGAATTTATAAAGTGCAATAGCTACTGCTCCAAGGTCTGATATATACATACATATATATATATATATATATATATATCAATACTTGAATTACTTTTCATTGATGATTATTGAATATACTATAAATATTTGATCTGCATTTAGTTCGATAGTAAAGATAATATAAAAATCTTTAACATATTGCTATTATATTTTCGTAGATTACGAAAAAATCCATTTTTTAAAGTCCATGCTTAATTATATAAATAAGTAACAACTGTAGTAGTATCGATGCTGTCTGTTAGTCTCTCCGCGCAATATAACAGCGCAAAAACTACCCAATTAAATGATTTGAAATTTAGTGTATACAATTGTTTCAAAATTTTGTCGACTTCTTTCAAATTTTACGAGTATAAAAATAAAACTAAAAAAATAATAATAAACGATTTCTTCATTCCATTAAATCCTATGATACTTAATTAATTCAATGATATCCAATGACTTGTAAATGATTGTAGGTTGCCATGGGGATTTCATACTATTTATGATGGACTCCTTTTATTTCCATATCATAAAATTTATAGATCATCGTAATAGTTTTAGAGCAAGATCCCAGGGCCCCCAAACGTTACTTATTTTCTCACAAGTAAAATGTATTGGATAACGTAGTGTTAGTACGTGCTATGAGCGTAGTGATACCTGCTAGCTCGGTCCGACGGCCAATTTAGGGGTACTAGGTACCAAAGGTAGGTAAAAACACTACGAACTTTTCTTATTTTCTCAATCTTGTTTTTTAGATATGATGCTCCTATTTCAATACTTTATGTAAGCTCCCAGACCAATTGCATGGGCCAAACATCTTCCCAGACATACATAAAATGTCTGAATACCAATAACCTCACACATACACAGCTCATATTCAAAATATTAGAATAATTACTTTTATTTTACAATTTGAAAATATCATTTGGTAATGTAATATCTTCTAATGCAAAAATGCAAATAATATTTTTATTAAGAACTTATTGTCTATTAAACTTATTTGTTATCTTAAAATCAATATCATTTTTAAAAGATAAATTAATATATATAATGAAAAGTAAAAATATTAAATTATTTATTCAAGTAATTCAAAATACTGGAATATTTCAAATTAATTCCCCTTTAAATATTACCAATTCATAACTGACATTCGATAAAAAACATTGATTAAATTCAGACGATTTTATTTAAAGTCAATATTCTTTTTTCGGTTTATTTGCTTTATCATCTTAAAATGGATTACTTCGGTAAGTTGCGCTGAACGCGCTTCTTTTGTATGTCTGGGAAGATGTTTGGCCCATGCAATTGGTCTAGGAGCTTACATAAAGTATTGAAATAGTTCCCTGAGCCTCATATATAAAAATCAAGACTGAGAAAATAAGAAAAGTTCCTAGTGTTTTTTCCTACCTTTGGTACCTGGTACCCGTAAATTGGCCGTCGGTCCAAGCTAGAAGGTATCACTACACTCATAGCATACATAGCGTACTAACACTACTTTATCCAATACATTTTACTTGTGAGAAAATAAGTAACGTCTGGGGGCTCTGGGATCTTGGGCTATTTTATTCATGCATTTTTTAGTTATTCATGCATTCTTTAATTATCCATGCATTTTTTTGTAAAATTAAAATAACTGTTGCTCCAAGATCTAAATATTTAAATACTAGTTATAGTACAAACACAAGAACTGTGCGCACTTTAATAAATATTGTTTTCTGCGTATCTATCTATTATGTATATGTAAATGCATTTAAAACAATATATTAATTTAGAAAAACAATTCTATCTAATAGAATTATTATATTCTATTAATGCCCGTATGTTATCTTATAATTTTAAATGTCATTTCTAACTGAGGACGCCGCCGTGAAAGTGAGTGTGAAAATTTTATGAATTTTTTGACAATATAGTGGCTACAAGAGGAACGGGACAAGGTAGTTAGAATAGAATGAAACTTTCCGAAAGCTTTTATATCATTTTTTTAAATACTTTAATGATAATTGAAAAAATCTTGTCTATAAGGGAATTATCAATTTTTTTATATTTTGAACCTTGGGGATAGTGATGACGCTAGATTAATTATAACTAATCGTACATATACATGTCTTGTTTATAAAAGAAGAAATCTGTTTTAATTTGGACAATTGAAAATTTTAAAAGTGCTATTGACACAGAGCGAACAATGAACTTAAAACTTTTGTATTGATTATATATAAGTCAAGAACTGGTTTTGTATATGGTAATTGAAAAAAACTGGCTTAAAAATGACTTTTTATTGACTTTTAAATACTGAAATTTTTGCTGATAATAGTGACACTATCTTTAAACTATGAAACAGATTGTGCATGCCTTTTATGTGAAGAGAAACTGTACATTTTGTAAGATGAATGTCTAAGAATACAGTTATTTAACGAAAAATTTGTTTTATTTTAAAATAAAAATAAATCCAGTTCTGTTTAAAAATAAAGAGTATAAATAAGAAAAGTTGTCTATGGTTGTGGTTTTTTGTATTGAAAAAAAATGCCTGAAAATAAGGTACATTTAAAATTATAAGACAATATATTAATACTTGAATTGAGTGTTATAAATGACTGTTAAATTTACTATAAATATTTATTCTATTTTTAGTTCAATTGTAAATTTAATATCAAAATCTTTAACACATTGCTAGCAAATTCCGCAACTTAAATTCCTTCAAAAAGCTTCCTCTCTTTTGTGCTATAGGATAAGCCTAATGCATTATGTAAAAGTTTAAGTTTTATGCTTTCGATATTAAAAAAGTGTTATGCACATGAAGCTTTACTGATTGAAAATTATTGCCAAAAGCTTCATGAATAATTGAATATGCCCCATCAGTTCACTGTATTTTTTTTTCTTATTATTTTAGACAGTTTTGCATTTTTTATTATTTAGAAGTCATAAGAATAAATCCAGTTCTGTTTAAAAATAAAGAGTATAAATAAGAAAATTTGTCTATGGTTGTGGTTTTTGTATTGAAAAAAAAAATGCCTGAAAATAAGGTACATTTAAAATTAAAAGACAATATATTAATACTTGAATTGATTGTTATAAATGACTGTTAAATTTACTATAAATATTTATTCTATTTTTAGTTCAATTGTAAATTTATTATCAAAATCTTTAACATATTGCTAGCAAATTCCGCAACTTAAATTCCTTCAAAAAGCTTCCTCTCTTTTGTGCTATAGGATAAGCCTCATGCATTATGTAAAACTTTAAGTTTTATGCTTTCGATATTAAAAAAGTATTATGCACATGCAGCTTTACTGATTGAAAATTATTGCCAAAAGCTTCATGAATAATTGAATATGCCCCGTCAGTTTACTGTATTTTTTTCTTCTTATTTTAGTCAGTTTTGCATTATTTATTGTTTAGAAGTCACTTCAGAATCTAATTTTTATATTATTCTATTCTATATTAATTTGAATCTCTGTGTTTTGCAAAACAAATAAATAAATAAATAATTTTACATTAATTTCAGATTATAGTCACTTGCATGTAGAGAATTATAATGAAAGTATTGAATTTAAGCAAAAGATTATATTTTTCAACAAATTTAGTAAACAATGTATTTGTAAACCTTATACAAAATTCGAATGAATAATTTTTATTTTATTTTTTGAAAATAAGTACTAAATTTGCACCTATCGGAAAAAATCATTAAAAAAAATAATTAAATATTAGTATGTGTTTAAAACTTATAATGTTAGAATATTATTTTATGATTTGCCCCATCTATAGTCATTGTCTAGTTCGTTCACTTCTTCGCATATAACATCGCAATATCTACACAACCAAGGAATTTAACTGTTTATATATGTTTAGTAATATATATAATCGTTGCAGAGCTTTGACAAGTCATTTGAAATTTTATGAAAATAGAAAAAGAAATAAAAAAAGATATTAATAAAGGTTTACTTCATTCTATTATGTCTTATATATCGTAATTAATTCAAAGGTATCCCATTACATGTAACGATTCTAGACCACGGCGACCCCCTGTTTCTAAAGGCGTTCTATTCCTTCTGTATAACTGAATTTAATATATATAATGGTAATAAATTTTAAATTCATGCATTTTTGCATAAGAGTGCAATAGCTTTTGCTCCAACATCTGAATATGTGTAAAACTTCGTTAATGTACAAGCACACGAATTATATACACGTTTATAAATATTTTATCTATATATATATGTGTGTGTGTGTGTGTGTGTGCGTGTATGTATTTATATATGTATTTAAAAATATATATTAATACATTAATTGCCTTTCATAAACGATTTTTGAATTTACCATAAATTTTTATTCTATTTTTAGTTAAATAGAAAATTTATTATCAAAATCTTTAACATATTGCTAGCAAATTCCGCAACTTAAATTCCTTCAAAAGGCCTCCTCTCTTTTGTGCTATAGGTTAAGCTTCATGCATTATGCAACAGTTTAAGCAGTATGCTTTCGATATTAAAAAGAGATTATGCATATGCAGCTTTACTGATAAAAAATTATTACCAAAAGCTTTATGAATAATTGAATATGCCCCCCCTTAGCAAAAAAAGGCATAAAATTACCATAAAAAAAACACCATAAGTGCAATCATATGGATTTTTGCCTATGGTAAAAGTGATTCTATGGAAAACCATATAATCGTTAAGTGTATGGTAATTCTTATGAAAAACCATATAAACGTTAAGTGTATGGTAATTCTTTATGGTACTATACATTAAAAAATAATAACGATATCAACTTTGGTGGCGCCATCTTTTAGGAATACGGGGAACTAAGCTTACTAATGCACTTCGACCTTGGGAAGCAGTGGGATTTGATCCACGGACGGTAGGGATGGGAGGAGAGCGTCTTAACCATTCGGCCATGCGGGGTGATGAGCTGTGCTTATAAAACGTTATATGAATAAAGCGTTTCGGTAAATCATCATTATTTGTCGTTCTAAGTTAATGGTTGACAAAAGAAGGTAGTTTTAAAGGGTTGTTTTATAAATTGTTTTATAGACATGTATTTATAAGTTAATTTATTATTTTAATAAATGGAGCAAATGTCTTAGCAAATATTATTTAGTTATAAAATCCAATTAATTAATGGAAAACTATTTTCTGTTTATTAAAATTAATTTAAAAAAAATAGAAAGTCGATAAAAAATAATATTTAATAAGAATAAGAAATCATTTGATAACTTAATATATAATATATTTTTTATGATTATCTTAATGTATTATATTAATTCCTTACTTACGAGCATTTTTTAATTAAAAAAAAAAAAAAAAAAAAAAAAAAAAAAAAAAAAAAAAAACTACTTTTTAGATAATTTTTACGGAAATTTTGAATTTTTCTTTTAAATTTTAATACCAAAAAGATAAATAGATATATTCTTTGATTATATAAATCTAATAAATGATTTTTAATCTTTTCAAAAATTATTAACGTTTAAATAAAATAAAATAAAAACTTTGTTGTTGCATATAAAATGAGTATAAATGAATATAAAAACCAAAACTAAAAAATACTACTATTGTCTGACTATTGTCTCTTCGAATTATAATAGAAAACATGATTTAAACATCATTATAAACATAAGAAAAAATAAAGAAATTTTTAATGCATTTTTTTTAAAGAATTTTTTTGTATTTACAGAAGTTTGTAATTTTGAAGTTTGCATTTACAAACTTTTTTAATCGCTGTTAGAATTTTATAGGAAATATGTCATCAAATATATATTTTTGTTAAATCATTTTATTTCTCCCATAGGATTTTTTATTTATAACGCATAGACTCTGCTCACATATATGAAATACATAAGAACAAAATAATAACACTATTATTTCATATATTATCATAATTTGAGGTCGATAAAAATATCGCGGTAGATTTTTTTATATTTTTATAGATCGTAAAATAATTTTTAATCTTTTTAATATTTTTTAACTTTTAAATAAAATAAAAATCCTTGTTGTTCCATATAAAATGACTTTAAAATTATGAAATAACGTGAATGAATTATGAACCGTTTTTTTGTACTATTAAGTTTATTAATATTTAATTAACATATTATAATATATTATATTAATATATATGTATTAATATTTTTGTTAATATTTTTAAAAGATATTTCAAAAATTCTTTTGGTGATTCAAATATTTGTAGGACCTTTTTAAAATAAATTCAAAAAGATTTTCTTTAAATAATTATAGGCTATTTTTGACAATTTGTTTATTTGGAGGGGGTCCGGGACACATTAAAAAATCTTTTATTGAATTAAAATTTCGCAATTTTTTGTAATATTAAACATATTATTTTAAAACAAAATCCCATGATAAAACTTCTATATTTTTTTAATTTAAAATTTATTAAAAAAAGTGGAGGAAAATTAAAAATTATTATAACTCAATGTAATAATTGTAGAATTTTAGTTTTTTAGCAATTAAATAAACAGAAACACATACATTTTAATTTTGATTCAGCCTTTTTAAAAATATTAATAAAAAATTTATTTAAAGTAAAAGTTTGAAAATAAATAATATTTTCAAAAATATTTTTTTTTTTTTCAAATTTGCTGAATCAAAATTAAAGTAAAGCAATTAAAAAAAGGCATGTTCTAATTTTAAAGCATTTATGTTTAACGGTTCTTGAGTTATAACAATTTAAATGTGAGAAATTGTGAAAACCCATCATGAAGAAAAACGCATACAAGAAGTCTTATCCATGACAATCAATTCTTAAAAGGTGGATGCTGAAAACGAAAAATAAAACACATAATATTTCCTTTTTTTTATATATGATTTTTAAAAAATGTTATTATAAGCATAAAAAAGCAGATAAATTTTTAATGCAGTATTTTTTATGTGTGTCCCTGACTCTTTTAATCGCTGTTAGAATTTTATAGGAAATATGTCAATTATATATTTTTATTGCATAATTTATTTTTCTCAAGATTTTTTTTTATATTTAACGCATTTACACACTCATATATATGAATTATATAAGAATAAAATAATATGTTATTTTATGTTATATTAATTTGAGATCAAGGGATTTTTATTAGAATGGTTATAAGTTAACATAAGTTGTTCCTAAATAGATTTTGGTTTAAACTATCTAACCAGTGCTGTTGCTATGATTCTATTTTTTAGAAGTGCATAAGACATACATAAAGATAGAAAGTTTTGAGATGACCACAACCGAGTAATTTTATATTATAGTTACACACAATCTATTGTAATTTTTCAAAAGACATTAAGATTTTACCATACACCATGCTTTGAAATACTATACATTTTATAGTGCAAACAATTATGTATTATTTTACTATACATCATGCTATGGAACACCATTGAATGTATGGTAAATTTCATTTCCCTATAGTTTTACCATACACCTGGTTATGGAATACCATATCATGTATGGTGTATATCATTATCCTATAACTTTACCACACACATTTCTCTTGATACCATAAAATATATGGTATATATCATTATCCTATAACTTTACCATAGACATTGCTCTGCAATACCATAGAGCGATGAATGTTTACCATATGAATACAATATGTTTACATATAATGACATAATTTTTTTATGATTTTCTATATAAAACCACGTGTTTCCATAAAAAATCCTATGCCATCTTTTGCTAAGGGCCATCACTTTAATGTGTTTTTTTCTTATTATTTTCGTCAATTTTGCATTCTTTATTATTTAGACGTCATTTCAGAATATATCTTTTATATTTTTTTATTCTACATTAAATTGAATCACTGTATTTTGTATAATAATAATAATAATAATAATAATAATAATAATAATAATAATTTTATATTTATTTCATATTTTAGTCATTTGCATGTAAAGAATTATAATGTAAGCATTGAGCTTAAGCAAAGGATTATATTTTTTGGCAAATGTAGTAAACAATTTATTTGTAATCTTATACAAAATTCGAATGAATATTTTTTATTTTAATTTTTGAAAATAAATACTGAATTTGCAGATATCGGCGAAAATCATCTAATAATAATAATTTAAAAAAAGTAAATATTAGCATGAGTTCAAAACTTAGAAAGTTAGAATCTTATTTTGTGGTGCGCTTGTGCACCACAAAAGTACATAACATCTATAGTCATCGCCTACTTCGTTCACTTGCTTGCATATAACATCGCAAAATCTACACAACCGAAGAATTTAATCGATTATACATATTTGGTAATATATATAATCGTTGCAGAATTTTGACAAGTCATTTCAAATTTTGTGAAAAAAGAAAAAGAAATAAAAAAAGATATTAATAAAAGTTTACTTCATTTTACTATGTCTTATCATAAGTAATTAATTCAAATATATCCCATGACATGTAATGATTCTAAATTGCCATGGCGTTTAGGTACTATTTCTAAAAGAGTTCTATTCCTTCTGTATGACTGAATTTAATATATATAATGGTAATAAATTTCGAATTCATGCATTTTTGCACAAGAGTGCAATAGCTTTTGCTCCAACATCAGAATATGTGTAAAACTTCGTTAATGTACAAACACACGAACTGTGTATACTTTTATAAATATTTTTATCTATTTATCTATATATATGTGAGTGTGTGCTTCTGTAATTATATATGTATTTAAAAATATAAATTAATACATGAATCGCCTTACATAAACGATTATTGAATTTATTATCAATATTCATTCTATTTTTAGTTCGATAGCAAATTTAATAGCAAAATCTTTAACATAATGCTGCCAAATTCCGCAACTTAAATCCCTCGAAAAAGCTGCCTCTCTTTGATACCATAAGATAAGCCTCATGCATTATGAAAAAGTTTGAGCAGTATGCTTCCGATATTAAAAAGGGATTATGCACATTTAGTTTCACTGGTACAAAATTATTGCCAAAAACTTCATGAATAATTGAATATGTCCCATCACTTTAATTTTTTTTCTTATTATTTTAGTCACTTTTACATTCCTTATTATTTACAAAATATTTTAGAATATCATTTATATTATTTTCTATTTTATACGAATTTCAATCTTTTGTTTTGTATAAAGAAAAAAAAAGAGTTATAATGTAAGCATTGAATTTAAACAAAATCTTATATTTTTAGCAAATATAGAGTACAATTTATTTCTAAAAATTAAACAAAGTTCGAATAATATATATATATATATATATATATATATATATATATGTATAATTTTAATTCTTTTTTAATTCTTTTTTCTGTGAAAGTGCATAATGTATCTCCTTTTATAGAAGAAAATCATTTGGTAACTGGAAATATAGTAAATAATGGTATGCGTTCAAAACTTAAAATGCTAGAATCTTGTTTTATGGGGCGTTTGTTGTTATATAATTGCATAGCACCTGTAGTTATCGTCTATTCTGTTCATCTGCACTCATATAACATCGCACAATCTACCCAATCGAAGAATTTGAAGAAATATACATATTACCAAATATGTATACTCGTCCCAGAATTTTGTCAAATCATTTTAAATTTTATGAAAATCGAAAAAAAAAGAAATATATATATTAACAAAGGTTTTATTTATTCTATTAAGTCTTATTATACTAAATTAATTCAGTGATATCGCATGGTAAGTAATGATTCTTGGTTGCTATGGTGATTACTTTCTGTTTCAGATGGAGTCTTATTTTTTCTGTATAACTGGATTTAATATGTATAATCGCAAAAAATTGTGTTCATTCATTTTTGCATAAGAATGCAACAGCGGCTGCACCAAGGTCTCAATATTTATAAAATTAATTATAGTACAAATGAACCACATTTTCCATGTTTAACATACAATTCCCTACTTACTTTCTCTGAAGTCGACTGAGACTTATTTACGTTATCATTATTATCCATATCAACATTTAAAAGTCATAGACATTTAGCTCAAAAAACATCAAAATCTGACTAATTTCTCTGGTTTCAAAAATTTTCTATTAAACGACAATAAATAAATAAATAAAAACTGAAAAAAAGGACAAGCATGGAAACAATTAAAAAACATTTTCTTAAAATGAATGTTTTATTTTATGCAGTTATCCGAAGTGTGCAGGAGTTCTAATTGTCTATGCCTTTTGGATTAAAATGAAAAAAAAAAAACGTTAATAGTTAATGAAGGATTTTGTTTTCGGAAATATGACATTCTCGAAATAATAAAAAAGATACCAAGTAATAAAGATAATCGTAATAAATTTTGTATTCATGCTTTTTTTCATAAGAGTGCAACAGCTATTGCTCCAATGAAATTGAAAATGAATTGCTCCATTGCTGAATACTTATAAAATTATTTATAATACAAGCGCAAGAACTGTATATACTTTTATAAATATTTTCAAATATCTATTTATGTATTTATAAATGTATTATAAAATATTTTACAACTTGAATTTCTTTTCATAAACGATAATTGAATATACTATAATATTTATTTCATTTTTAATTCGATAGTAAATTTCATATCAAAATCTTTAACGTATTGGTAACGAATTCCGCAAATTAAATTCCTTCTCAAATTTTCCTCTTTTTCGTATAAATAACATAAGCCTCATTCATTAATGCAAAAGTTTAAGCTTTATGCTTTGGATATTAAAAAGAGATTACGTACATGCAGCTCTACGGATAAAAAAATATTACCAAAAGCTTCATGAATAATTGAATATGTCCTAACACTATAATTTATTTTTTACTCCTATTATAATCAGTTTTGCAATGCTTATTATTTGAAAGTCAATTCAAAGTATAATTTATATTATTTTTTTTTCATACGAATTATAACCATTATATTTTGTAAAAAAAAAAAAAAAAAAGGGGTGAGTTTTATATTAATTTATTAATTATTAGAATCATTTCTATGCTAAAATTATAAAGTAAGCTTTGAATTTAAGCGGCAGCTTATAATTTTAGCAAATGTAGTAGACAAAGTATTTGTAAATCATATACAAAGTTCTTAAGATGCATTCTGAATTTGCCCATTTCGTAGAATTTCTTCTGATAACAGAAAAAGTAGTAAATATTAGTATGCGTTCAAAACTGATAAAGTTAGAATCGCATTTTATGGTGAGTTCGTGCTTATATAAATACATAAGACCTATAACCATCGCATTGTCTAGTTTGATAATCTGTCCGCATATAATAGCGTGAAATATACTCAACCGAAAGATTTGAACGATTATATTAATTTGAAAATATGTATAATTGTAACATAGCAAAATCTATACAACCGAAGAATTTAATCGATTATATGTATTTGGTAATATATAATATCACGGCAGAGCTTTGCAAACTCATTTAAAATTTTATGAAAATAGAAAAATAAATAAAACAGATATTAATAAAGATTTACTTCATTCTATTATGTCTTATCATATGTAAATAATTTAAAGATATCCCATGACATGTAAAGATTCTATGTTGCAATGGCGTTTACGCACTATTTCTAAAAGAGTTATATTCCTTCTGTATGACTGAATTCAGCATATATAATCGTAATAAATTTTGTATTCATGCATTTTTGCAAGAGTGCAACAGCTATTACATCAACATCTGAATATGTGTAAAACTTTCTTATAGTACAAACACATGAATTGTGTATACGTTTATAAATACTTTATCTATTTATCTATCTCTCTCTATGTATATATGATTGTGTGTGTATACAATATATGTATTTAAAATTTATATCAATACTTTAATTGTTTTTCATAAATGATTATTGAATTTACTGTAAATATTTATTTTATTTTGCATTCGATAGCAAATTTAATATCGAAATCACTAACATATTGCAAGCAAATTCCGCAACTTAAATTCCTCCAAAAAGCTGCCTTTCTTCTATACCATAAGATAAGCTTCATGCATTATGCAAAAGTTTAAGCAGTATGCCTTTGATATTAAAAAGCGATTATGAACATGCAGCTTTACTGATAAAAAGTTCTTACCAAAAACTTCACGAATAATTGAAAATGTTTTAGTACTTTAGTGTAATTTTTTCTGCCTCTTTTAGTTACTTTTGTATTCTTCATCATTTAGAAGTCTGTTCAGAGTGCAGTTTATATTATTTTCTATTCAAATGAATTTCAATCATTGTGTTTTTTAAAAAGAAAATATGTCTTGTATTAATTTATTAAATATTACAATCATATGTATATAAAGAATTATAATGTAAGCATTGAATATTAACAAAAGCTTATATTTTCAGCAAATGTAGTAAACAATTTATTTGTAAACTTTATAGAAAGTTCGAATATTTTATTATTAATATTATTATTTAATTTTTTTCTGAAAATGCATAATTAATTTGCATATATAGAAGAAAACCATTCAAAAAAAAAAAAAAGGTAATATTCATATACGTACAAAACTAATAATGTTAAAATTTGTTTTTATGGTGCGTTTGTAATTATGTACATACGTAGTTCCTATAGTTATCGTCTGATCCGTTCATCTGTCCTTATATAACAGTGCAATATCTACCCAACCAATTTTGTACGATTATATATGTTTGTACGATTTGTGCGATTATATATGTTTGATCTGATAAATAATCATTGGACAATTTTGTTAAATTCACATTTTTATTAAAATCGAAAGAATGTATATGTTACAGGCCAAGCCCGATTTTAGGCCAAACTAGATTGGCCTAGTCCAAACTAGTCTATCCTATCGCCCATCGGATAAACTAGTTTTTCCTAGGCCAAACTAGTCTATCCTAACGCCTATCGGATAAACTAGTTTTTCCTAGGCCAAACTAGTCTATCCGAACGCCCATCGGATAAACTAGTTTTTCCTAGGCCAAACTAGTCTATCCGAACGCCCATCGGATAAACTAGATTTTCCTAGGCCAAACTAGTTTGGCCGAACGGTCATTAGGATGAACTAGTTTAGCCTGCTATTCATTGGTTTGAACTAGTTTATCCTAGGCCGAACTAGATTGTCCGAGGCCAATTCAATTTGGCGCGATTTTATTGAATTTAAAGACCACCACGGCGCCAACTTTCTAGTTTTGATCTAATTTAGCCTAGGCCGATGCAATTTGGCGCGATTTTAGCTCACAGACTATCAAAGCCTGAGACCTAATGTGCTCGCAGATTCTGTGTGTGTGTATGTAACCATGTACGTACGTATGTACATACTTATGTACATACGTATATAGGACTAATATAACGCGAATAATATAACGGAATAATGTGTAACTAATGTAACACGAGCACTCTGGTGTTCGAATTTGGACGCGATTTAGTTCAAGCCAGCCGGCTTCGCCCGCTATCGGGCCCCTTCTTTTATATAAAATCTTGAAACGGACGTATGTTGAAGCGAACGAACTTCGAAGTGAAAAAAACATGATTATAAATATTTAAGAAAAAGGATTCTGTATCGAAATACCACTATTTTCTAATAGTAATTTTTGTAAAAATGTTATATTCTTGCTTTAACTTTTTGAAACTTTGTGATAATTTATCTCTTATGATATAATTTTATTTAAAAAAAGTTACATTTCGGCGTGAAAGAGGATGTGGTTGCGAACAAAATCAGCAAATATAACGGAAATTCTATGTTTTAAAGCACCGCGAACTCAAGTAACACATCTACTAATAGGTTGTTTAACGGAGTTTCATTCAGGTACAGTTTTGTTAATAATAGAGTACGCTCCCTGGTGTTGGAATGAGGAACTAATATAACGTGGCTTAGAATATGAACTTGCTGCCTTCGCCCGCTATCGGGCTGGCGTGGGCAGCGGGGATATGGTTCGAATTTCGTTCGCTTCGAGGTTCTTTCGAAAAAGAGGGTTACATTCGGTGGTGCGTGCTCAGCACGCTTGCTACGATTTAGTTTTTGTTCGCTTCGAAGTTCATTCGAAAAGGAAGAGGGCATTCGGCAGTACGCGTGCAGCACACCTGCTATACGCTGCCGCAGGCTGTGGGGACGCGGCTGAAGAACTGATGCACGAAATTTAATAAAAAATTATATTCAGGTAGTCTCTGATCTAAATTGATGCTGATTAGTTTTTGGTGTAAATCGTTCATCAGGTGGAGCTACTGTTTTGCATTTTTTACGATTTACGCATCAGCTTTATCTTAATAGCTAATACAATCAAATTTCCATCGAACTTTAGATTCAGTTCGTCTATGACATGAGTTGGTGTTGTTTCTATTTTGAAGTGAATCACTCAACATGGCTATGATATACTGCTTATTTCACAATTTTCACAATAGCTGTATCTCAAGAACTAATAGACGGAATTTAATAAAAATTTATATTCAGATAGTCCCTGATATAAATCGATACTGATTACTTTTTCATGTAAATAGTTCAACAGATGGCTCTTCTAAAGTGCGTTTTTACTGATTTGCATTAACGCTATTTCAATAACTAATTTACGGATTTTCATCAAACTTCCGAATCAGTAAAGCCGTGATATGAACTAAATCTTTTTACGTATTCGTGTTAATTGCTCCATAAGTGGCGCTGTTGTGCTCAATTTTCCCGATTCCTGAAGTAGTTTTGTTGCAACAATTAATGCACGAATTTTCATCAAACTTTAAATTCAGTAAGTTAATGATATAAATTAGCATTCTGTAGTTTTTGGAGTAAATCTCTTGAAAGGTAGCGCCGCTATACGGTATTAATCGTGATTATTGCAATAGCTCTATCTCCGGATATAATGCATGGATTTTCATGAAACTCCA
The DNA here is from genome assembly GCA_964019185.1 of Maratus speculifer. Classification (NCBI taxonomy): domain Eukaryota; kingdom Metazoa; phylum Arthropoda; class Arachnida; order Araneae; family Salticidae; genus Maratus; species Maratus speculifer. The sequence goes on from OZ025295.1 coordinate 96,111,732, forward strand.
GATTCTGTTAGTCCTTGATATAAAAAAGTACAAAAGTGCTTTTTAGTTTTTGGAGTAAATCGTGCAACAGGTGGCGCTGCTATGTGGCATTATTCATGATTATCGCAATTGTTCTATCTCAAGAAGAAACGCGGATTTTCATCAAACTTCAAATTCAGTTCGTCCCTGATATAAATTAATATTCTTTTATACTAAGAGTAAATGGCTCAATAGGTAGTGCTTCTATCCAGTTTTTTAGGATTTCTGCGATAATTCAAGTATCTCAAATAGTACTAATACACAGATTTTCATCAAATTTCAGATTGAATTAGAATTTGAAAGACGTTGTTACGGATTTTTCAAAAAGTTCCGGCAAGAATTTAACATTTTTACAAAAATTGCTAGTAGAAAATAGTGGTATTTCGATGCGGAATCCTTTTTCTTAAGTATTTATCATCCTGTTTCTTTCTCTTCTATTCAACATTCGTAAATACCTAAATCGCGTTGTATTAGTTCCAAATTCCAACACCAGGGTGCTCGCATTAGTTCCACATTCCATCACCAGGGAATGCACCTTATTACCAACAAAACTGTATCAAGAAAACTCCGTTAAAGAATCTATCAGTAAATATGTTACTCGATGTCGCGGTGCTTTAAAACAAGAATTTAAGATTTTTGCAAAAATCACTATTCTTCAATCGTAGCATTAAACGCGAAATATATTTTTTAAAATTTATATCATATGTCATAAACTATCTTAAAGTTTCAAATAGATCAACCTAGAATTTCCGTTATATTTCCTGATTTTGTTTACCCCCCCCCCCTCTTTCCCTTTCGTAATGGGACTTTTTATAAAATTTTTATCACGTGTTATAAACTATCACAAAGTTTCAACAATTCCAACAAGAATTTAACATTTTTACAAAAATTACTAATAGAAAATAGTGGTATTTGACGCGGCAACTTTTTTCTTAAATATTTAACAATCATGTTATATTATGTTTCAAAAAATGGTAATATTTAATTAGCAGCTAAAACTTTAAAAAAAAAAACGCTGAGCTTTTTAAAAAAAAATCTCGCGTCCCCTTACTCTACCCCCCCCCCCGTATCCTAAATTTCAAGTTATATGTTTTATTTAAGCTTTTTCTTATTTTTAAAAGAATTCGGATATTTCCTTTTTTAATATGAACAATTTCGCGTGAAGTGATGTGTGTAAAAACCAATATCTGTTACGAATTAAAAATCTTTTCATAAAACAAAAAGTTTCTATCCGATTGAAAAAATATCTCTATCTTTATAGTTAAACTCAGAACCCCCAAAATTAAGCAGGTAAACGCCTTATCGGAAGAAACCTACATCCAAAATTTGAAACAAATCCGTAAATTATCGGTGAAAAACTTATTTACATAAATTAAGAGTGTTACCCCCCCCCCCCATTCCTCCTTTCTTTATATGTAAACAATGAACACCTACAACTAATCATGGATGTACCTTATCAAACTGATATTGTACCTAACATTTTAATAAAATCTGATACTTTTGCATGGAAAACTGACTTAACGAAATTAAGGAGGGGGGGGGTTGCAGATTAGCCATTTGTTCCCCTTCCCTTATTCTTATCCAATGAACCCCTGAAACTAATCAGGAAAGTTCGTTATCAGGATAAATCTATGTCCAAATTTTGAAGCAAATTGGATATTTCTATCAGGATTTATCTCATTACGTACATACGTACATACGTACATACATACGTACATGGTTACATACACACACAGAGAATCTGCGAGCACATTAGCTCCCATACTTTGATAGTTTGTGAGCTAAAATCGCGTCCAACTGCATTGGCCTAGGCTAAATTAGATCAAAACTAGAAAGTTGGCGCCGTGGCGGTCTTTAGATTAAAAAATATCACGCCAAATTGAATTGGCCTAGGACAATCTAGTTCGGCCTAGGATAAACTAGTTCAAACCAATGAATAGCAGGCTAAACTAGTTCATCCTAATGACCGTTCGGCCAAACTAGTTTGGCCTAGGAAAATCTAGTTTATCCGATGGGCGTTCGGATAGACTAGTTTGGCCTAGGAAAAACTAGTTTATCCGATGGGCATTCGGATAGACTAGTTTGGCCTATGAAAAACTAGTTTATCCGATGGGCGTTAGGATAGACTAGTTTGGACTAGGCCAATTTAGTTTGGCCTAAAATCGGGTTTGGCCTGTAACATATACACTGGTGTCCAAAAGTTAAGCATAATTGGTAATTAAGTAATTATTTTTAAGTAATGAAAGAAATATGAATCGGAATGTGCTGAAACTCCAGGTGTGTAAACAAAATAGTACGCGTCACATATTTTCGCGAAGAGTTTTCCCCGAAATCGAACAGGGGACCGTCAACAAATTGAAAAAGAACGAAGATCTTTTGGATAACCCTGTCAAAACTAATGTAGCAAAAGCGTTCAAACTGCACATTATGATTAATTGGCTTATTGTAATGTACTGTGTTGATTTTTACAAGGATAGCATGTATACTCGTAGAGAAATTAAGGTTTTTATAAAAACAGTCCTAAATTTTTCCAAGTTTTTTGCTTATAATTTGCAGAGTTCTTATTATAAAATAATGTTCTTTTCTGAAAATATGACAAACATCATTGTACACAATACCCTGTCATCAGAATTTAAAAATAATAAAAATTGTATGAAAAATGAGTATGTTTAGTAAATAATTTTTCATTGCGCATGCGTCAACGATATCAAAATGTCATTTGCATATTGTGTTAGCTAAATGTATAGAGCAACTTCTGTAAAAGTTTCAAAAACATAGCTTGAAAATTCTGAAAATGGGTGCCTATAGAATCAACTCAAAATCCTTTATTCCCTAAATGAAGCAAAAAGATGAGGGGCTGTATCCATATTCCATTGTTTAGTGCCTACACAATATTGCACGTACAACTATATTTAGGTAAAACCCCTGATTTTTTTGCTTCCTTTAGGAATAACGGATTTTGAGTTGATTCTATAGGCTCCCATTTTCAGAATTTTCAAGCTATGTTTTTGAAACTTTTATAGAAGTTGCTCTATACATTTAGCTAACACAATATGCAAATGACATTTTGATATCGTTGACGCATGCGCAATGAAAAATTATTTACTAAACATACTCATTTTTCATTCTATTTTTATTATTTTTAAATTCTGATGACAGGGTATTGTGTACAATGATGTTTGTCATATTTTCAGAAAAGAACATTATTTTATAATAAGAACTCTGCAAATTATAAGCAAAAAACTTGGAAAAATTTAGGACTGTTTTTATAAAAACCTTAATTTCTCTACGAGTATACATGCTATCCTTGTAAAAATCAACACAGTACATTACAATAAGCCAATTAATCATAATGTGCAGTTTGAACTCTTTTGCTACATTAGTTTTGACAGGGTTATCCAAAAGATCTTCGTTCTTTTTCAATTTGTTGACGGTCCCCTGTTCGATTTCGGGGAAAACTCTTCGCGAAAATATGTGACGCGTACTATTTTGTTTACACACCTGGAGTTTCAGCACATTCCGATTCATATTTCTTTCATTACTTAAAAATAATTACTTAATTACCAATTATGCTTAACTTTTGGACACCAGTGTATATATGTTACGGCCAAAACCCGGAGCCCGGCCAATTCTAGAACTGGCCAAGCTTCCTGGCCAAAACTAAACTTTTATTTGGTATGAAAAGTTTTGAAACAATTTATGTCATGGAAGTATGAGTAGGTGTTGCATTTTTCAGGAAAAGATCTTTTTCTAAAGTTATAATTTCTTAATTTTTCATTTGTTGCACCTTGCTTCTGTGTGTCATACGACAAGTATTCAGTGGCGTAGCTACGTTTTTTGGCGCCCGGGGCAGGATTAATTTTTGCGCCCCTCCCCCCCCCCAAAAAAAATGGAAGAAGAAACAAATTAGTCTTTTTGACATGCACTAGGAGGAAAAGGCATCTTTTTACGGATTCGGCTATTTTACTCAAACACACTGAACTAAAATGCATAGAACTGGATTACTGAAGATTTCCAATTTTCATCAATAGTGAATATGAATGGGAATTTCAAAAGATTAGCAGTATGTTCACGAATATGTTTATTATGTTTTAAGCATGTGGGATGCAGAGCCCGATTAGGGTTGTGCGGGGCCCATCACCCAGCGCCTGTTTGATGGCACCTTGCAGTTCCTATACTTTTTTTTTTGGGGGGGGGGGTTCGTAGAGGATAAAGAATGCATTATTATTAGATATTATGATACGGTTTCAAAATTAATCAAAGTATATTTTTGTTTTTGAGAAAATAATGCGGAAACTGCAATTTTAAGACCTTTTTTTTTTAATCATTTTACTAAATTTGAGTCCCCCGCAACAGTGGGTCCAAGGCCATAGCCTTATAGGCCTGTGCGGTAATCTGGCTCTGTAATGGGAAATACGACAAACAGTATAAATTTACAAAAAAACACATTTACTAAAATTGCTAAGTTATCATACGTTCGATTATGGTAATAAAATCTCCTGCTTAAAAACTGCAGTCACTCTAGAATTTCAAATTGCTACGCATCCATTTTTAAAGATGGGTGGAAAACAATAAAAGGCCTTGAATTCTTATGGTAAATCAAGATATCCAAAAAAATTTTTTGAGATCATAATAAACCCTTAACATGTTCTCAGTCGCATGACAATGATCAGATATCAATATAGAGAGAGATATGCTCTAGATCAGTGGTTCCGAACGTGGGGCGCACGCCCCACAGGGGAGCAAATTGGCTTTCGAGGGGGCAACTTGAGAATTCTATGAAATTCGGTCATCCTATTATGATCCTAAAAAAATGACTAAATACTTTTGTTTTACTAATATGAAGCAACAAATGGTTTTAAAAATCATTTTACAATATAAATTTCCTAAAATATCCAAATGTCCAATCGATAAATATCCTATTTTTTTTACAGATAATGTACTGCATGTAATATAAATAACTACGTAAAAATTGTATTTCTTTTACTAAGTTCTTCTCATATTTATTTATTTCAGTCATAAATCCTATGGTTAAAATGAGTGATGGAAGTAAGAGAAAAGTTTGCCAGTATTCAGAAGAATATTTAAAATTTGGTTTTAAACCAGCTAATCGTGATGAAAGATCTCCTTATTGTCTTTTATGCAAACAATGCTTAACGAATGAATCTATGAAACAAGGTTGTCTTGAAGCGCATATGAAGGCGAAACATTCTGAACATATAAACTTAGATTTAAGTTACTTTAAATTTTAAAATTGTAAAGCTTTAAAGAAGAAATTTGAAAAAAGAACGACGGTTAAGTCTCTATTCATCGCCCACATTGCTGCTGCCAATTGTCTGTTAAAGTTAGCTGTGAAATATCTCTACTCTTTGCTAAATCTGGAAAAAATCACACTATTGGTGAGGATTTGATTAAACCATCAATATCAATATTCCTTAAAACAGTACTTGGAAAAGATGATAAAGATTTAAAAGCCATGCCACTAAGTAACAATACTGTTAGTAGAAGAATAGATGAAATGAGTGAAAATATCGAGATATAACTTGTTGAAACACTCAAGTCAAGAAATTTCTCCATGCAAATGGATAAATCAACGCTAAGAGATAGTGAAACAGTATTATTAACATATGTAAGGTATATTGATAATGATAAATTTGCCGAAAAAATGCTGTTCTGTAAATCACTAGAAAGAACCACCACTGCCTCCAACATTTTTAATATGTTGAAGAATTACTTAGATAAAAACAGTATACCAATAGCAAATATAACATCTTGCGCTGCAGATGGTGCTATTGCTATGATGGGGAAAAGAGCCGGATGTTTAAAATTAATGAAAGATGAGAATTTAGAAATGCTTCTTGTACATTGCGTAATTCATAGAGAGAGTATGGTATCCAAAAATATTTCACCTGTTCTTAATGAAGTGTTAAAATCCGTTATATGATGTATAAACCCCATAAAATCCAATGGTAAATGCGAGCGTCTTTTCAAACAGTTCTGTGAAGACAAAAATGCATACTACGTTCGACTTTTACTGCATACATAAGTAATATGACTCTGAAAAGGGAATTGTTTAAAAAGATTCGTGGAATTGTTCGATGTTCTTTTTGAATTTTTAATGAAAAGCCTGACATGAAGGCCCTGCAAACCGTTGATGGAAAAGCATATGTTAGTTATTTAGCAGATATGTTTAAAAAGTTGAATAAGTTAAATAAACAACTCCAAGGAGAAAACAAAACACTTGTTGATGAAAGAGCGAAAATATTTAATTTTATTGCGTCCATTGAGGTTTGGAAAAAACATTTCTGAGAGAAATTTGACCTATTTTTCTAGTTAAAAAAATGCGAGGTAACAGACACCGCTATAACTATCATTGTCGATCATCTGAAAATGTTGGCCTTTGATATGAATGATAGATTCGTTGATTTAAAGCAAATGGATTTTCCATCATGAGTCATGCAGGCAATGTTAGTTGATTTATCTGATGTTTCAACACTAGGGTGGAGCGAAAAAAAATTTTTTTTGAAAATCAAAAACGGGTAGGTGCCAAAAGTTGCCTTTATACTAGTACATCAACTGCGTGAAATTTTACCGCTGAAAAAAATGGCTTGAGTCTGCGCTTTTGCTCCAAAAATCAAAATTTCGGGTAAAATTTGTCATTTTTTGACATTTTTTCAAAAAAATTTAAAAATTTCTACAGAGCTGGTTAGTATTTAAAAGTGTTGCTTAGATCTTTATATTTATCTGCTTAAGATATTTAAACTATAAAACAATATGTTTATTCCCTATAGCTGGAGCAAAACAGACAACTTTTAGTAAGAAAACAGCATTACCACTCTATTGGGTCATATAAAGAATTGTTGTTTTTAATACAGCTCTTGTTTACAAAACTACCTTGGACATACGTCGTGGAGGTGGCTATATTTCGTATACCATCCGGCCCAACTATTCGATCATCTTAGTACAGTGTTTCATTTATACATTGATTTGGGATTTTCTTTATAAAAATTTGGCATGTTTTCGATGCTTCCACCTTGTTCATCAGTTCTTTGCATCCACTTGCTGCTGTAACTATCTTCATGTATATTTTTACAGTTTATACAAAAAAATGATAAGCAGAGTAATGCACGGGAATATTATTAAAGGGATCTATTCGGCCATCTATTATATTTATCAAACTTACATTCAGTTGATGAATAATGATTGGAAGTTCTGTTACCACAACATTTTTTCAGTCAATTGTATTTTTTTTACGTAATGATTTGCTTCAAAGATGATTTCAGATATTTCAACTATAAGTATGCCATCATTTATTCTACTTTTGCATTTTTTACATGTTGAGAAGCGAGCTGTTTAATGTGATGGTGATCGTCAGCGAGAATTGCAATGAAAATTTGTTCTCCATGTGTAAAGCAACCGCTGTTGTAAATAACTTTTTTTTGCATTAGTTTTATGCCGTTTTCTAAGTGTTTTCGTATCCAGTTAATTTCCTATTAACTTTTAGATCCCCTTTTTATGAGTGGACAACATTTGATGGTGAAATATCCTGGGCATAAACTTATAATGCATTGTACTTTATGAGGGAATGGACGGATATCGACTATAAGTGCTCATTTAAAATTAGGAGAATTTTATTTGTCACTGTGAACCATTTTGCATGGGGTAAGCTTAGAATTGTCTATGATATTGAATCATTCGCTACTTCAACTCCAGTGGATTTCCTCTGCTTCAATTATTAGAGAAGTCGATATAAAACGTTCTAAGCTACATGGATTCACTGGATCAATAAGAAAAATCTTTGTCTACGTAATATTCACTTCTTATTGCAATTTTTTTAATATAAAATAGAGAAATTATTTTCTCAAATTGAGAAAAAGATACTCGGAACAGACTAGAAATTTCTATCGGAGATTGCAAAGCTAATTCATAAGGAAAGCTATTTCTCAGAAAGAATGGGGAATAGAAATTTAGAAAACATCTCACAGAAAAGACAGTTCATAAAGTTAATAAAATTTTCCGATTTATATAAGCACAGATTGGCAATCAGCGTCTATATGTTCACTCAACAAATGTATAATCCAACTTTATACCGCGGGATGTTTTATACCAAATGTACTACACACCTAAATAATAGATCTAAAATCTTATTAGAAATTACTAGACTACGTAACAACACAGGAACGACATAAAGCATACTAAAACTTCTTTAGAAATATTGTTGTTTTACATGCAAATTTTGTTTGCTATCCTCTGTGACGATCGTCATAATATTAAACAGCTAACTTCTCAGCATATATTCAATGTAATAGGTTCAATAAGTGATGGCATACTAGAAACTGAATTCACACAACCAATTTTTAGGCAAATCATTGCATATAAAATGTAATTGATTGAAAAATGCTGTGATAACAGAACTTCCAATCATAATGTACTAATTGCATGAAATTTTAATGAAGATAATAGATCCGCTGACTAGGTTCAATTAAGAACATACCCAATACATTACTCAGCTTCTTTTTTGTTATACATGGTATAAAAATATACGTGCAGCAGGTCACACCAGCATGATCCAAATCATCCAAAGTCTGTAAATACAAAGAAGAGATAAATTACTTTAATATATAGAAAACTTATACTGGTCTTCGGGAAAACAATAACAATTCAATACATAAATAAAACACTGGGCCTAGATGATTGGGTGGTTGAGATGGGTGGGATAATGCAACCACCCCTACGAGTTATATACACACTAGTTTTGAAAGCAGCTAGGTAAGAAATGCATTCAAAAGAACATCTCGTTGTATGCTCCAATAGAGAGGTTAACGCTGATTTTTCGCAAAAAGTTGTCAGATTTGCTCCAATTATACAGACTACAGATATTGTTTTATAGTTTAAATATGTTAAGCAGATAAATATAAAGGTCTAAGCAACACTTTTAAATACTAACGAGCTCTGTAGGAATTTTTTAATTTTTTTTGAAAACATGTCAAAAAATGACAAATTTTACCCAAAATTTCGATTTTTGGAGCAAAAGCGCAGACTCAAGCCATTTTTTTTCAGCGATAAAATTTCACGCAGTTAATGTACTAGTATAAAGGCAACTTTTGGCACCTACCCGTTTTTGATTTTCAAAAAAAATTTTTTTTCGCTCCACCCTATTCAACACCATACAGAGAAGTAATCGCTAAAATTTAAAACGATGAGTCAATTAGAACTCTATTTAATATAAAAGGCAATATGGCGTGGCTTTGTGCTGAGACTGAAACTAAATATCCTAATTCAACACAATTTGCAAGAAAAATATTGTTACCCTTCCCGTTTTCATGCCTTGCTGAATATGGTTTTAGTGCAGTAAACAATTTACTACTACTAAAAAAAAGAAATCGACTAGACATCACTAAACGAGGGAATTTGAGATTAAAGCTGACAAAATTACTGCCTGATATAAAATTTCTTTGCAGCCAACATCAAGCACAAGGATCTCATAAGTTTTATTTTATTCATCTTAAATGTTATAATTTGAATTTATTTTATTATATATTTTATGTATTTATTTATTTTTACTGTGAGCATTTAAAATGACAGAAACATAATCAAGAAAAATCCAATTAAAGTTATTTTGTGTATCATTTTGTGTATCATTGTGTATCATTAGATCTTCAAATATTTAATTTGAATTTAATACTATCACTATTAAATATTTGAAGATCTAATTTCTTTTTTTTTTTCATTGCTGTATATTTTATTACTATTATTAGATTCGGAAGCGGTTGCACAAACCATCACCTTATCGAGTTGATGACTGAAAGTCATGAACTAGTTAAAACTCGAATCGCATATCAAATTGCAACTGGTCTATCAAGTCATATCTTAGTGGAAAACACCTGCACATCCGATTTTAGTGGTTGACTAGTATATTTAATATTTGTTTTCTTGCTAGCAGTCCTCTACGCTTTCATACTTTTGACTACAGTAAAGCACAATTATAAACTTGCCGATGAATCACTAAAATCGGGTCTTCTGCGGTTTTCACCAAGATATGACTTGGCAGACCAGTTGCATTTTAGTATACGAATCGAGTTTTGTCTAATGCTAAAACTTCAACAATCAACTCTATGAGGTGATGGTTCGTGCAGATGCTTCCTGGTCTATATTATTAACGAATGTTTCCTGAATACATTTCTTTGGTTTATGTTTATTTTTTCACGACCTTTCTTTTGCATGTTTACGTTTTCTTTTCCATTCCATTGTTAAATGGCTTTTTTTTTACTTCTTTAAACGGAATAACAGCTCAATTTTCATATAAAATAAGAACTATTTTTCACAGAGATGAGAGGGGGGGGGGGTCATCAGGGTTTTAGATATGATTTGGTGGAGCATGGTCTGAAAAAGGTTGGGAAACACTGCTCTAGATGAAAATGATAAAAAATAAAATTCTTTTAAAATTCAAAAATTTCAATTAAAATTCATAAATTCTTCTTCTCAAAATCCATTTTACTCCTTTAATTTTGTTTTTCAGCATGACATTTATTATGATCACCAGTAAAATAGGAGAGTAACTTAAGATGGAAAATACGGACATTTAGGCAATTCTTCTTAAGTTTGTAGCTGTGTGTTTCAGATTCCAGGAATTGTGCGGATCTTCACCATATGTCACTCAAGATCTAATTAACCAATTAAACTAAAAATATCTCGTAAATTGACATCTTCGTCCACTACTGGAAAATATTACAAGCCTCAACATGAGCATGAATTGGAACCACAGCATGAACTGGAACAAAAAAGTTTAGTTTTGGCAATTCTGATAAGCCTGAATAACTTACGACCATGTACGTCCCGAAATTAGCGTAAGTAATTCGTAAGACCTCCAATCGAATTCACCGAGATGATGGTAAGATGCAATGACGAAAGAGTTCAGACCAAAGAAGTTCCCGAGTCAAGTTATTTTATTCCATTGATCTCTCAGTCATTCCCATAATTAACATAGTTAGATGTAGTTTTCTCTAATGCATAAGCGTTGAATTTAAATATGTGAAAAATAAATTGAACTTTTAAAACGACGAAAAAAGACGTTTGTAGTAGTCGTACTAGAAAGATTGAAGAATCCTACTTCGTTTTATATATATATGTGACATTTTAATGTTAGGAGCCAGAAACATCATCGCCAGGGTCCCCGTTCTTTGCACAGAAGTCATGGCCAGCGAGGGAATAAATAAAAAATAAATAAATGTAGAATATCCAATAAATCACTCATTGGTGACTGTAAGTTTATTTATTCAACTGTAGTCATTATAGAGGGAAAAACTCCTTTTTGCAAACGATCTTTTACCGAAATGTCCAAAAAATATTCCATCATTTACTTCAACCAGCCGTACTCATCGACGAAAGAACTCCAGAATCTCTCCCCTTCTCATCTCGAGACTTCCACCTTTTAAAACTAAAAAGAAAATTCTAGAACTTTCTGTAATCTCAAACCATCATCCTTTTATGTAAACAGAATTCTTGTCCAGATACGAGACTATTTTACACAGACGATAAATTTATTTAAAAAAAAATATATTATTTAACCAATTTATAATCGACTCATAATTTCTTAGGCACACGATTTTTATAAATGATTAATTTTAAGAGAAAAAGAAAAGAAATGAATTTATTAATGCTCACATCAAAGATTGACGGCGGAAAAATAAATAAATAGATAAAATAAAATAATGATATTTTTTGAAAGGTATGGTTTTGGAATAAATTTAATAAGATTTTCTTAAAAAGGGTTGATAAAAATAAGAAGAAATCAGTTTTATTTGGAATATTAAGAAATAAAGTTTTAATTAAGAATATTTTTAATTTAGAGCCATCTTTTTAAATTTACGCATACTGGAATAATGTTTTTTAAGGCAAATTAAGAATTTATATCGTCTGCATACAGATTAACAGATTAGATCTAGAAACAAGATTTTAATTTAATAATTTGAAGTAAGTACGGAACATTATTATAAGAAAATTAAGGTAGCATAAAGGTTAGTTTTGGCGAAAAAATTTTAAATTTGTAATATTATCCCCCCTCCCCGAAAATTTGTATGAAATTGATAGTTAAATAAAACTACAAGTTCAGACAACAGAAATATAATAATTTAGAAAAGTCAAATTTTGGAATAAAACTGTCAAACCCAGGAAGCCAAGAGATGGAAGAAAAGAAAATTAACGCAATATAAAATATATTAGCGATTAAAATAAAATAGTTAAGAGGAAATTAATCTGAATTAAATTTAGGTAGGAGCATTTCCCTGAAAGAGATACAATACTTTTACAATATCACTTACTATTTGTAAGTGCATAGGAGATAATGCATACAATAACAGTAAATAAGTTATAAATATAAATAAGCAAGAGATAAAAAATATAATAAAAACAATAACAATTCGTTCTCATGGAAGTTTAAATAATTACAATAACTTAATGCATAGGTTATTTTAAATAAAGTTCTTCAAATGAAAAAAGTCTTTCCATTGTGTATAAAAGTCTTTTCCAATGTTCACTGAATACAGTCTCTTTAATTAAAGATCTCCAAATCTAGTTTAATCTTTGTTTTTTATGTTATGTTGGATCCAACATCTTTTAACAGTCAATCAAATTTTTCTTTCAATAATATATCAATTTTTTTAATAATAAATAGCATCACTCTCAATATCAATAATAAATAATATAGAAAAATTTAAATAATAACAATAACAACAATAATAAGTGATAGTATAATAAGACTCCATATCCTAATATTTCTCAATAAGAGTATAATTAATACTAAACTTCATTATAGAAATCATAATGATAATAATAATAAAACAAGAGTATAATCAAAAGAAAATATCACAATTTGTTTATTATTGATAGGGAAAATATTGGTTGAGGATAAAAATAATTACATAGCAACTAAATAGTTTTCTTATCTTCTAATAGCATAAGAAAGTATTTTTTGCTAGCCGAAAGTATAAATTAAAAAAAAATCATAATAATTCCAAAATCCAAATAAAATTAAATCTAACTATTTAGAAAATGGACTCTCAACCAGTATTTCCTTACAATAATTCCTCTCTGATACTCTTTTACAAAATTGTCAAATTTGGTTATAAGTTTTCAATGCCAAATGTAGAATAAAATTTTATCTACACATGGTTTATAAACTTTAATAATAAAAGACAAATAGGAATAAAAGGTGTCATTCTTAATTGAGAAATGGAAATAAAAATAGTGTGCTTTTTTGAAAAACTTTTAATATCTGTAGTTTTCACAATCACTGAAAATCACATATTATGTTATAGGTTTGAGTAGAATCATCAGATTTTATAACTGCTATAACATAAATATCTGCTGAATAAGTAGAATAATACTAATGTCAATAAATGAGTAAATATAGTTAGACTTAAATACACTTAAAATTAATTTATCAACATCAATTTGAAAGCCTTTACAATCAAAGTGCACACCTTATGCCTGCATAAGGAGCCCAATTTAATCCCAAAAACTCCCAAAAACAAGTAATATTCTTGTTGCGCACCAAGAACATACCTGCTAATTTTGAAAATTATGGTGATAAAATATTTAAAGAATAAGAATTAAAATTTAATCTACTGTCTTGACTTTAGTTTGATCTAGTGATTGTGATTGCATTTGAGGTTTTGTTTTTTTTTTGGGTTGCTCATGAAACAGTTTAAAATCTTCTGGTGAAAAATAGGGTCTTAATTTAGAAACATGCACAATAACGGAATTCTGTCCTGTCTCATAATTAAATTTATCTATTTCATAAGTTACATCAGAAAGTTTATTTATAATTTTGTATGGTCCAGAGAAAGTAGGTTCTAATTTTCGAGTGTTAGGGTATTTAAATTCTTCATAAATTACAGAGTCTTGTATTTTTAATGGGCATTCGACAAAATTTCGATCATAGAGCCTTTTACTTTTAAGGTGAAATTCCTGAGTTCGCGCTTTCGCGATTTTGAGGGCTTTGTCTACTGGAGGGTAATAGTTTTGTTTTAAAAGAGATTCATAAGGCAATTGACCATAAAGTAAATAGGCAGGCGGGAATTTGGTGATAGAATGGGGCGTATTGTTGTATTCTTCTATGACTTGGTTTAATAATCTAGTCCAAGGTATTTTAGAAGAAGTGGAATTAACTTTACATTTAAGCCTGGTAACTATAGTCTGATTAACGCGCTCTACTTTTCCATTGGTCTGAGGATGATGTGTGGATGTAAAACGCTGTTGAACATGATGATTTCTAAGGAATTTCTTAAATCTTGGAGATCTGAAAGATTTATGCCTGTCACTAAGTATTTTTTGAGGTGCTTTGATATTGAAAATTTGTTTTAAACAGTTAGTGTATGTTTCAGTGGTAACATTTTTGGAGGGAAAAGCCCAAACAAACCTAGTTGCATGATCTATTATTATGTGTAAGAATTTTTTTGTTGAGTTGTAATAGTTAAATCCACCAACAGTATCAATAGAAAGACATTCAAAAGGTTGATCTGTTGCTGGCATAGCTTGTAATAAGCCGAATCTTTTCTGTTTTGGTTTTTTATTTTTCTGACAGGTGTCGCAATGTTTAACAAATTCTGTAATGTCTATTGTCATATTAGGCCAATAATAGTTGGGAGATATTAAATTAAGCATTTTTTGAATCCCTAAATGTCCAAAATTATCATGAGCAATATGGAGTAATTTTTTTCTTAATGACATTGGTACAACAATTTTTTTGAATCCCTTTTTCTGAACTATAATAATTCCATTCTCTTTTTTATATTTTTTGTCACAAACATTGTCTTTGTCTTGCATCTCTATAATTTCTTTCCTATCTAGCAATAAACTAATATGTTGATTAAATGACAAACAGGATTTCGTGACAACATGTGTGCTTCGACATTTGTTGAACCCTTTTCATATTTTATCTCATAATCAAACATACTAAGTTTGAGTGACCATCTAAAAAGCCTACCTCTTAAGTTTTTAACACTCTTTAGCCATACTAGAGATGCGTGGTCCGTATGAATTGTAAACTTGACACCATGAAAGTAATGATAGAATTTGTCAAGAGTATCTATAATAGCTAAACATTCTAATTCAGTTATGAAATAATTTTGTTCATAACCCTTCAAAATACTAGAATGATAAGCAATAGGATGTAAGAAATTATCTTTATCAGGTTGTTTTAGATCGGCACCTACTGCTATCTGAGAGGCATCTACAAACATATGTAAAGGTAATTTAGGATCATAAATTTTGAGGATGGGTTTTGCGATTAAAGAATTTTTTAATTTTTCAAAAGAGTCCTGGCACTCTGAGTTCCATTCCCATATTGTGTCTTTTTTAAGTAATCGATTTAGAGGATATCTAATTTCAGCATATTTATTTATAAATTTATGGTAAACATTAATGGAACCTAGAAATCGTTGTAACTCTTTCACATTGGAAGGAGGGTTTAAATTTTTGATGGTTTCAATATTGGCATTTGCTGGTGTTATAGTTCCATTAGTGATTTCATAACCTAAGAAATTGATTTTATTTTGGCCTAATTTACATTTAGAAAGTTTAAGTTTAATGTTTTCTTGTTTGCAAATGTCAAAAATTTGAGCTAAATGGTTTAAATGTTCTTCTAAAGAGGAGGAGAAAATTATAATATCATCAAAATAGTGGCACGCAAAGTCGATTTTATATTTATTAAGGATACTTCTAATGGTTCTATTGAATATGGGAGGGCCAGTTTTTATGCCAAAAGGGAGCACGAGCCACTCAAAAAGTCCAAAATTGGTTGCAAATGCTAATTTTTCTGTATCGGATGGATGTATTGGTATGTGCCAGTAGCCAGAGGCTAAATCCAAAGTTGAAAAATACTGAGCACTACTCAATTTATCTAAAATTCCATCGATACGGGGCAAAGGTTCTGCATCATTTTTAATTATTGCGTTTAATTTTCTATAGTCTATACATAATCGCGTTTTTTTACCTTCCTCTCTTTTCATAACAAGTGTAACAGGGGCAGAATAGGGGCTATTACTTTCCTTTATCAGTCCGGCTGCTAACAATGATTGAATTTGGTTTTTTATTTCTATTTCTTCTAGGGGAGATGTTCGGTAGGGCCTCAAAGATATAGGTAGGTCAGATTTTAATATAACGCGTTGTGGTTCAATATTTATCCTACCCACATCATATTTATGCTTTGCAAAAATATCACTATAAATATGAACTAATTCCCTTAAATTTACATCTTGAATTAAATTTATTTCCCCAGTTAAATCTGAATCCGAATTATCGCGAAAATTTTGAAGAGTCATGGAACCTCTATAATCAGGATGCACATTAATTTCGTGATCATATTCAACACTGTCTTCATCTTTCATAATATTTCCACAAGTAGATTGTAACTCTATATCATGATTACTTACATTCAGTGTTTCATTATCATAATTATCTATTGCTACAGTATTACCAGTATTTAATTTCATATTTTTTTTATATTCTGAGGTTACAATTTCATTAGATTGATCCCTGTTTTGTTGTACTTGGTCCATATTTACTGTATTGAAATGAAGGGATCTCTCATTATGTATGGATATACTGTTAGTTATAATTTTCCTTCCCTGCCTTACAATACAATTTTTACATTCTATGGTTAATTTAAATTTAGAACATTATTTTAAACCCAAAATAGCATAATCCAAATTTGTATTGCATACTAAAAAGTTAACATATTTTTTAATTTTACCCACTTTTTGAAGAACACTACATTTTTTACTTACATGTAAAAATCCTTTTGCCTGACCAATGGTAACTGAGGGTATAGTCTCAATTTTAGCATTAAGTTTTTTAACAAATTTAAGTGGCAATATTGCAATAGTTGAGCCAGTATCTACAACACATGGTAAATTATAATTATTTGTATATCCATACACAATTAATTGTCAAATATTATAAGAATTATTTTGTGAGCTACTTGGAAGAGTATCAGAGGATGGCAACTCACTCCTAAAAATGCATTCTCTTTCCCAATGAAAAGCATTACTGACACCCCTATTTGTGCATATCCTACAAGGTCTTGAAGGGTATGAATTTTGAATATAATTATTTTGACAAACTCTAGGTCTTTGAAACTGAGATTGCCTTTGGGGAATCCAATTCCTAGGTGTATTATTGGGCCTAACTGGCTGATACCAGGGCCTAGTTGGTTGAAAAGGTTGAAAATTTTGTCTAGCTGATGGCTGATTTATTACTTGGTTTGAAACTAGTGGGGTGGAAACTTCCACGAATTGTTTGACAACCCGGTACCATTCGGTGGTACTACTAGGAGGATTTATAATAATACTGTTTTTGAATTCTGGTTTTAAACCATCAGTTAAACCTTGTAAGAGTATATTTTCACTAAGATGTAATTTCCTACCAATTTCCACTTTCTTACGAAAATAAGTTTCTAAATTGTCTAAATTATCTAATTTCAGATTTGAAAAATCAGAAAAACTCGGGATGTCTAATTCAATGAATCTTTCTATCAAAATTTTCTTAATTTGTTCATAATCCGTACAATTTAAACAGTCATTGATATAAATTTTTTGCGCTTCCCCTTTCAGATATTACACAATAGAATTAAATTTCCATTCTAGATTTTTCTTCTCCTTTTCACATGTTGTATCAAAATAAGTTAACCACGACAAAATGTTCATTCCAGAACTCGGGTCAAACGGTACGAACTTAGGATCTTCCATAATTTTTTTATTCTTACTCATTAGAATAAATGAAGCACTTCTATTTTCTTTATTAAATCCTGATCGTAAAATCATTCGCAATAAATTTCAAAGTTAATAATTTCTATCAATTACATATTTTTTCAAAATTACTATATCAGATCCATAACATACAATAAATAATAAAATAATAAATTAATTAGTAAATTAATAAATTAACTTCAAATTACTCTCATCAATAAAATAATAAATAAATAAATAAATAAATACACAATAAATATTTTTTCTCAATCATAAAAAGAATAAAAATAATAATCAAAACATTTAATAAAAAACTTACAGTTTTTTGAAAAATCTTCAATAAATTCAATCGTCTTTAAATTCCTCATCAAATACTTCTTGCATACTCACCACTTTGAAGTCATTAATTTTCAAAAATTTTCCTATGACCATGAATACTGAATCAAAATTTGTGCGCACAGATCAACATCAAGCGTCAGGAAATCCACATCAGAATCGAAGCGACTAGCAATTATTTCAGATTAGCATCTTTCCAAGCATAGTTGTAAAGTTCTTTAACAGGAACACACGCCATTCCACAGATTCAGTTTGCAATTCGAAAAAGTCACATAATTATCCTGTCGACTCTGGAAAAGACTGTGACATTTTAAAGTTAGGAGCCAGAAACATCATCGCCAGGGTCCCCGTTCTTTGCACAGGAGTCATGGCCAGCGAGGGAATAAATAAAAAATAAATAAATGTAGAATATCCAATAAATCACTCATTGGTGGCTGTAAGTTTATTTATTCAACTGTAGTCATTATAGAGGGAAAAACTCCTTTTTGCAAACGATCTTTTACCGAAATGTCCAAAAAATATTCCATCATTTACTTCAACCAGCCGTACTCATCGACGAAAGAACTCCAGAATCTCTCCCCTTCTCATCTCGAGACTTCCACCTTTTAAAACTAAAAAGAAAATTCTAGAACTTTCTGTAATCTCAAACCATCATCCTTTTATGTAAACAGAATTCTTGTCCAGATACGAGACTATTTTACACAGACGATAAATTTATTTAAAAAAAATATTATTTAACCAATTTATAATCGACTCATAATTTCTTAGGCAGGACCATTTTTATAAATGATTAATTTTAAGAGAAAAAGAAAAGAAATGAATTTATTAATGCACACATCAAAGGTTGACGGCGGAAAAATAAATAAATAGATAAAATAAAATAATGATATTTTTTGAAAGGTATGGTTTTGGAATAAATTTAATAAGATTTTCTTAAAAAGGGTTGATAAAAACATAGAAGAAATCAGTTTTATTTGGAATATTAAGAAATAAAGTTTTAATTAAGAATATTTTTAATTTAGAGCCATCTTTTTAAATTTACGCATACTGGAATAATGTTTTTTAAGGCAAATTAAGAATTTATATCGTCTGCATACAGATTAACAGATTAGATCTAGAAACAAGATTTTAATTTAATAATTTGAAGTAAGTACGGAACATTATAAGAAAATTAAGGTAGTATAAAGGTTAGTTTTGGCGAAAATTTTTTTAATTTGTAATATTATCCCCCCTCCCCGAAAATTTGTATGAAATTGATAGTTAAATAAAACTAAAAGTTCAGACAACAGAAATATAATACTTTAGAAAAGTCAAATTTTGGAATAAAACTGTCAAACCCAGGAAGCCAAGAGATGGAAGAAAAGAAAATTAACGCAATATAAAAAATATTAGCGATTAAAATATAATAGTTAAGAGGAAATTAATCTGAATTAAATTTAGGTAGGAGCACTTCCCTGAAAGAGATACAATACTGTTACAATATCACTTACTATTTGTAAGTGCATAGGAGATAATACATACAATAACAAAAAATAAGTTATAAATATAAACTAGTAAATCTACAGATCAGGAGCCTCAACGCCAGCTTTGCGCATCTTTTTTTAAGCACACTTTGGGTAATATTCAACTTCCTGGAAACTGTAATTTAAAATTTTCAAATTACGTAATTATTTATAAGAATAAAATAAGAATAAGAAGTTTTCAACCATCAAAAGCGTAAATTAAAGAGTTAGTTATGCTAGGATATTCTGAAATTTTCATGATCTATTATTTTTGTTTTTTTATTATAACATAGTAGATTTCTTCAGTGGGGGCTCCGCCCCCCTGAACCCTCCGTAGTCTCATTAAATTTAAATTTGTAACTTTCTATCAATTTGCTAATGGTTATCGTATATCTTGTATTTCTTTATACATTTTGAATTATAAGGATAAGTAACAGTTTTAATAAGCAATTTTCATTATCCTCATACTTTTACACACCTGCCCACCACAAACATTATATCTGATGTATCAGGAACTTTTGAAAGTGTAAACTCAGTAATCTAGGGTTTTACAATTTTTTTTCCGAAAAAAAGAAGTTTTGATTGCATTTTTGTGGCAGTTATCGCGGACAGACAGACAGAAGAACAGACTGACAGGCGGAAAACAATAAATTTTGTGTCGATAAAAAAAGCATTCACTAAAGTTTCGGCAATGACGTCATTATTCATGAGTTATTGCTATCCATGTTTCTTGTATTTTTAACGACTATTATAAAATACCTGTTTTATTTCAACTATCACGTCAAATTTTACCAAGTGAAATATTGGTTTAAAATATAATTATTTTTTATTTCTTTTACTTCTAATTATGTCCCCATTTTTGTCAGAAAAATTCTTATTAACGAAACAAATTTCCGTGTTTAATATTTAACAAAGTACTATATTTATTTTTATTTTAATTCTGACATCATGTTTATTTTATTTATTTATTTATTTATTTTTTATTTTTTTTTGTTTTTTTGTTTAATTTTTCGAATGGAAATTGCTCAATTGAAACTTATTGCCGTTGAAAAATTATTCCAGATTTCGAATTTTTTTGGCAACGATAAAAGAAATTGGTTAAATTTTATCTAAAAAATTGCGATTGATTCTGTATGAAAAAGAAAGAAATTTTGAATTATTAAAGAAAATATTTGAATAAAATTTATAAAACATAGCCTATGTTCTGTTCTGGGTTATGTTATATTTATACGCAAAGATACAAAGACATTAATTAATTCATTAGTTTTGACGCTGACTTCATTTAAATTTTCGTACACGCATTCAAATTTATAACATTATAAAAATAAGGATTAGGATGAATGGTTGCTTAGCAATCATTAAGAGAAAATAAAGAAAATGAAATAAATACATTTGAAATAAGTAAATCTCTGAAACAAATCAGTTTATATTATTGGAAAACATTCATAAAAATATCTCCAAAATTTACAGTAATAACTTTAAAAATCTGACAAATACGCAGACAAAATTTCAAAACAATACGAATAATTTAACTGGTAAATTTCAGTATCCATTTATCACATTGAATTCCATTAATGAAATGTGTCATTTTCTCTCAAGGAAAAAAATTTAAAAATCATTGGATTTGCCATAGAAAAGCATTATTGCGCAAAATAAAATATTCTATATTTTCCGATCGAATGAATCAAATCTAACAAAAAACTATACAGCTTAATTCCAGTGCCTCACTAACATACCCACTTAATTTCAAGCCAACCGGATGTTTTTTGCATTAGTTATCGCGGAACAGACAGACTGACAGACAGAAACCAAAAAATTTCGTGTCTCCAAAATAAGCCTTCACTGACGCTTTGGCAATAAGTCATCTGTTAAGATATGATAATTAAGCAAACACAACTATTTTGTTTATATAAGTAATGTGTACTAGAATACATATTTGGGTATATTTGGCTATACACTATTATTTCCCAAAATAACAAACTTTTGTAAAAGATTTCATGAAGTGTTTAAAGTGCTTCGTAATCTATGCTTAACGCATGATTTTTCTTACTTGTTGTGAATTCTGCCCACTTATGTATTATGTTTTTTGCCCGCTTTGACAAAATGTGTGCTCGTTTAGAGACTTTGTGACTTACTTGTTTAAATTTTTTAGCAGAGAATTGTAATCATAATACATTAAATGCATCTGCTAGTGCAATACAAATTGTTTAAAAAAAGAATTGAGCTATCAAAAATATAAAAATTACATACTTTCTATTTCGAAAGAAATTTTCCTTTATATTAAACAAGTAAGAAAAATCATGCGTTAATTATAGATTATGAAGCACTTTCCAACACTTCATGAAATCTTTAACAATACTTCTTTAATTAGGGAAATAAGGGGTATATAGCATAATATGTATTCCAATGTTTTTGAACAACCCTGTATTTGATCTGTCAGTTGATATAAATATTATATAATGGGAAAATATAGTTTAGCTAGAAAAAAGCTTAAAATTCTTTTTGAGCAATTTGCACTAATAAATGGAAAACATACTTGAAAACTTTTTTTCAGCCCTGTAGTTTACCTTGTACCTTTATTACACGTTAGTAAGAAGCTAAAATTAATTTTAAAATAAAACATTCTTAAAACAACTGAAATCACATTGTTATAAATTACCATTCATAGGTGCATACGATTTTCATAAAATTTGAAATGACTCGACATCTAATAATTATATATATTTTATGTTTCAAACTATTCGGTTGGGTAGTTTTTGAGTTGCTACATGCGAACAGAGGGACGGACGGACAGAGAGACGAATGCGCAACTCGGGAACCCGGGATTCTTTTCCCTTCAATTCAAAACAAAAGCGACTTTTCTAAGTATCCGGGATCGGAGGAGATAGCGTTACATACATACATACATACGGTCGGATTTTAATAGTGTAGATTCTTGGTTGTAAATTTTAATTTGCTGACTGATGATTTTCGCTTCTGTTGAAAAAGTTCATTAATGAAACGTCAATGTTTGAAAATATATTTTTAGTTTTAGAAAATTTATTTTAATTTTTATACCATCTGCACAAATTGAAACTTAATTCTTTTTAACTTTAAAGAAAAAAATAGCTTCAAAAATACATTAATCAGTTTTATTTTCCTCTTTTTTCCGACAAAAAAAAAGCCTTCCACTGCTAATTTTTAGTTTTTAATGAAGTTTTTTATCTGTATGTAACTTATAATTTAGTATTCGTAAAAAAATATTTCTTATCCATTTTAAATATGACGTCATTATTTTTCTAACTCCATGAATTACTGCTATCCATGTCCCGTTTATTTTTAACGACTACTATAAAATACCTCTTTTATTTCAATTATGACGTCATAGTTTACCAAATAAATATTTTATTTAAAATATTTTTATTCCTTTTATTTTTAATTATGTCGCCATATTGACAAAAAAATTCATGTTAACGAAACAAATATCAGTGTTTAATATTTAACAAAAAATAGTATATTTATTTTTATTGCAAATACGACGTCATATTTATTTTTTTCTTTTAAATTTTCCTTAGTTTCAGTTTTCGCATGGAAATTGCTCAATTGAAAATTTATCGTCGCTGAAAAATTAATATTCGAAATTTTGATTTTCTTGGCAACGGAAAGAAAATTGATTAAATTTTATCTAAAAAATGCCGATTGGTTATGCATGAAAAATAATGAAATTCAGAATTATTAACGGAAATATTCGAATAAAATAAATAATACATAGCCTTTGTTCTTTTCTGGCTATAATTATCTATACGCAAAGATACAAAGTTGAAGTTATGCTATTGAAGCATTGAAGTTATGTTATTCAAACTTCCGTACACATTTTAAAATTTATAATATTATAAGAATAAGAATTAGGATAAATGGTTGCTTAGCGACTATTAAAAGAAATGAAGAAAACGAAATAAATACATTTGAAATAAGTAAATCTCTAAAACAAATTAGCTTATATTATTGGAACACATTTATAAAAAATGGCCAAGATTTACAGCAATAATTTAAAAAATCTGACATATGCATAGATAAAATTTCAAAACAATATGAATAATTTAAGCCCCGTACTGGCAAATTTCAGTATCCATTTATCGTTGAATTCCATTAATCAAATGAGTCATTTTCTCTCAACAAATAAAAATTTGAAAATCGTTGGATTTGCCATAGAAAAACATTACTGCGCAAAATAAAATATTCTATATTTTACGAACGAATTAATAAAATATAACAAAAAACTATACAGCTAAATCCGAGTGCCTTACCAATATACACACTTAATTTCAAGTCTTTCGGATGTTTTTTGCGGTGGTTATCGCGGAACAGACAGACTGACAAACTGACAGACAGACAGACAGACAGAAACCAAAAAATTTCGTGTCTCCACAGTAAGCCTTCACTGACGTTTCGGCAATAAGCAAGAGATAAAAAATATAATAAAAACAATAACAATTCGTTCTCATGGAAGTTTAAATAATTACAATAACTTAATGCATAGGTTATTTTAAATAAAGTTCTTCAAATGAAAAAAGTATTTCCATTGTGTATAAAAGTCTTTTCCAATGTTCACTGAATACAGTCTCTTTAATTAAAGATCTCCAAATCTAGTTTAATCTTTGTTTTTTATGTTATGTTGGATCCAACATCTTTTAACAATCAATCAAATTTTTCTTTCAATAATATATCAATTTTTTTAATAATAAATAGCATCACTCTCAATATCAATAATAAATAATATAGAAAAATTTAAATAATAACAATAACAACAATAATAAGTGATAGTATAATAAGACTCCATATCCTAATATTTCTCAATAAGAGTATAATTAATACTAAACTTCATTATAAAATTCATAATGATAATAATAATAAAACAAGAGTATAATCAAAAGAAAATATCACAATTTGGTTATTATTGATGGGGAAAATATTGGTTGAGGATAAAAATAATTACATAGCAACTAAATAATTTTCTTATCTTCTAATAGCATAAGAAAGTATTTTTTGCTAGCCGAAAGTATAAATAAAAAAAAATCATAATAATTCCAAAATCCAAATAAAATTAAATCTAACTATTTAGAAAATGGACTCTCAACCAGTATTTCCTTACAATAATTCCTCTCTGATACTCTTTTACAAAATTGTCAAATTTGGTTATAAGTTTTCAATGCCAAATGTAGAATAATGTTTTATCTACACATTGTTTATAAACTTTAATAATAAATGACAAATAGGAATAAAAGGTGTCATTCTTAATTGAGAAATGGAAATAAAAATAGTGTGCTTTTTTAGACGATTTTTATAAAATGATTAATTTTAAGAGAAAAAGAAAAGAAATGAATTTATTAATGCACACATCAAAGGTTGACGGCGGAAAAATAAATAAATAGATAAAATAAAATAATGATATTTTTTGAAAGGTATGGTTTTGGAATAAATTTAATAAGATTTTCTTAAAAAGGGTTGATAAAAACATAGAAGAAATCAGTTTTATTTGGAATATTAAGAAATAAAGTTTTAATTAAGAATATTTTTAATTTAGAGCCATCTTTTTAAATTTACGCATACTGGAATAATGTTTTTTAAGGCAAATTAAGAATTTATATCGTCTGCATACAGATTAACAGATCAGATCTAGAAACAAGATTTTAATTTAATAATTTGAAGTAAGTACGGAACATTATTATAAGAAAATTAAGGTAGTATAAAGGTTAGTTTTGGCGAAAAAATTTTAAATTTGTAATATATATATACATACATATATATATATATATATATATATATATATATATATATATATATATATATATATATATATATATATATATATATATATATACGATTTAAGTAGGAAAAATTTGGGGTAGGTAGCTCACATTTCATTATTTGGTTTTCTCAATGACAATTTGACGTGAAAATGGAGTTTCCAATAAGGAAGAAATAATACCTTTTCTTGTAGTTCTTCCAGCTAAATACTTTTTGCATTGGTTTAAGGTAGGTTTCATTTTAAATATTTATATGAAATGCTAAGAATTGCAAAAATCAGCGTGAAAACCAATCTATGTGCGTCCATGTGTATGACGGAGAGGACTAAAAATATCTACTACGCATACAACTCTGAACTTTGGGTGAGGATAGTACAAGGCAAATCCTATCCTAATGCATGCAAGACTCAAAATTTTTATTTTCTTTTTTCTTATAGTCGAGAATATCAATTAAAAATTCATCGAAAATGTGATTTTTTTTTCCCTGCAAAATGGCAAAATTCGCACACTTATCTAAATTTGATTTCCCTGTCGAAAAAAATTAAAATTTTTGCACTTAACAGCGAAAAAAGAAAAAAAATTCTAATTAAGATTTTAATTTGAAAATTTCAAAGCACATATACAATATATATATATATATATATATATATATATATATATATATATATATATATATATATATATATATATATATATATATATATATATAATTTTTCTTGAAAATCCCTCGGTAACTTTTTTTCTTTTTAATTGACGGCGACAGTATACAAAAAAGAGAGACACCATATGTAAAAGCTGCCACAATCGACTATTTTTGTATTCTGTTGGCACAAGTATTTTTCTAATATAAATATTGACGTTTATTTCTATTGTAAATGTTATTAAAGTGTGTGTAAGGATTTCTGTTTTGGGAAAGTGGTATCAATTAGAAATAAAAAAATAATCGTCTATGTCAGCCCTGCATATGAGAAAAACACACAAAAACAAACATCCTATAAAAACAAAACTAAAATTATTTTTTCCGTCCGAACACTCAACTAGTTTTCGGAACCCGATATATCAAAGATTGTATAACATGCAGACAATCAACTTAATTATTAAACGCTATCGAATGCTAAAATCATAATTTAAAAGTATTTTATCAATCTAATTGAAAGTTACTAGTGTGTTCTGTGGATAGAGTAAAGTGACAAAAGTTAAGAGTCCGTCCACAACCGTTTGTTCCATTTATTTGCATTTTAAAGTATTATGGCTATCGAACTCTTAAGCCCCTTTTTTGTCGGATTCTACAAAATAGATTTCAACAGGTATTGATTCTTGAAAACTAGCTTACGATTTTCTTGAAATTTTTAGCTCCATCTTCATGTGAAGATGACGTTTTCTTAACTCGGGTTCTATGAACCCAATTTCCACAGGGCTTTTCTCATTCAACTTGAATTTCGATGGTCTTACAGTTTTAGTTCTATCTTCCATCACCATGGGCATTTTTATCTGAGATTTAATGAACCTATTTCAAGAGAATTTTCTTTCTTTCAGTTCATTTTACGATTATCACCAGATGTTCTTGCATGGGTGCAGTACGCCTTCTACACGGTGACATAGGCAGTGCACATCCGTTCCGGAGATTCATTTTGACAGAAATAAATTTGAATGCATGTTTTTAATGGGTGGTTATAGGCTGCATAGCACAACCGTTCTATTCTGACGAAGACACTGGAAACCCATCCAAGAGGTTCATTTTGGAAGTTTTTTTTAAGCTATTGCATAGCTTTTATCTCGGGCGTTGAGCGTGGCGACCGAATCTAGATATTCCGTAAAGAGAAAAAAAAACTAACACTCCGGCTAACTACGTTTGAGTTCGGCAGACTTTGGCACGGTATCCTTCGGTAGACTTCGGCAAACATTGACGCGGTATTTTTTTTTCACACGGAACTTCGATAAATACTATTTATAAAAGTTGAAATGTGTTCGATGTATATTTTGGGGAAGGTTACCACCTTCCCCTCTTCGGGGGAGGGAGAACTCGTGTGATACATCGTTCTAAAGCCCTGTGACTATTCATGTGAATGCGCCCCCTCTCCCCGCCGGCAAATCTTTTAAAATTTTGCCTGTTGTGAGTTTTTTTAAATGTTGATGACACCCATAGTGTGCTATATTGATAGAAAAAATTGACCATTTATAATTTTTTACGCATTCGTTGCGCCCTCCAACCCCCCCAAAGGGGTACTTTTCTAAATTTCGTAAACATCCGTCATGTTACATATCTTTGGAAAGGCCTTAAACTGCTTATTCAAATTTTGTACGTCCGGTGCGCCATTACCCCTCTCTACTCCCCCCAGTGGGGGACATTTTTTAAATTTGTATATACACCCATCGTGTGGCATATCGTTTAAAAGAACTGTAACTGCTCATTCGAATTATGCATGTTTAGGACGCCGCACCCCACTTTGCCCCCCCCCAAAGGGGAACTTTTAAAATTTTTATCCACGCCCCTCGTGTTGCATATCCTTAGAAAGGTCTGAAACTGCCTTTTCTTATTATGCATGTCTTGTGTGGACCCCCTCCGCTCTACCCCCCAGAGGGGGGCACATTTTTAATTTCTTTACAACACCAGTCGTGTGACACATCAATTGAGAGGTCTGAAACTGCCTTTTCCTATTATGCATGTTTTGTGTGTCACCCCCCCCCACTCTGCCCCCCAGGGGGGGCACATTTTTAATTTCTTTACAACACCAGCCGTGTGACACATCATTTGAAAGGTCTGCAACTGCTTATTCATATTATGGATGTCTTGTGTGTCACCCCCCAGTTTGGGGAACATTTTTAATTTCTCTACAACACCAGTCGTGTGACACATCATTTGAAAGGTCTGCAACTGCTTATTCATATTATGCATGTCTTGTATGTCACCCCCCAGGGGGCACATTTAAGCTATTGCATAGCTTTTATCGCGGATTTTGAGCTCGGCGACCGAATCTAGAAATTCCGTAACGAGAAAAAAACTTAACACTCCGACTAACGTCTTTTCTGTTCGGCACACTTCTCATTTATTCAATAAAAGAAAAAAAATTCTTATCGATCACCACGCTAAAAAAGTGTAAATTGAACTAATATCAAAGAAAAAGAAAAAAACTTGAATTAATATCAAAGACAAAAAAAAACTTTTTAAAAAAGTTTTTTTTTAATATCCACCACTTTAGCAATGAATTATTATTTATTATTATTATTTTGAACTCGCTCTTCTTGTTTACAAAAACCACATAGGTAGGAGATATTTTACAAGAAAGTTGCAAGAAAATGTGCACTTAAGACATTTTTTTGTTAGATTTTTTAAAAATTAAACTAATTTTCAAAATAAAAAATATCTAACGCGAAAATTTCTTATTCCTTTTTAAACATAAAGCATGAAACTTGCAGGGAGGACTATTAAAGTAGGGTGTAATCGTTTTTTTTAAGCTATTGCATAGTTTGTATCGAGGGCTTTGAGCGCGGCGACCGAATCTAGAAATTCCGTAATGAGAAAAAAAACTAACACTCCGGCTAACGTCGTTTCACTTCGGCAGACTTCGCAGACTTCTCATTTATTCAATAAAAGAAAATTGAATTGAATTTAATAAGCTTTGGAGAGAGGAATTATGGGTAAAATGTCATGGTTACAATAAGTTACCAACTTCTAAATACTAAGCAGCAAACATATGGCTGCGTGTATAGCGATTATATTGCTGTAACCTACCTATTATTGAAATAAAAACATGAAATAATATTAGTAAAATATTCAAAATATCTTTAAATCAATTTTTAGGGGTTAATAATGTTTTAAATGTCCCGGAATTGTCTGGCCCCAGTTTATGAACAGGAAAAATCAGTTCGGCAGCTGGGTCCGGACTGATTTTTCCTGTTCTGAGCAACGATACAGGGGCATCCTGGGGCAATCCTACTAAAATCACTAATTACTTCAAAACTAAAATAATAAATAACTTTTAAAGCCTATTTTATTAAAACAGTTTAACTTTCAAACATTTTTTCAAATTTTGGTTGCCACCGTTTTAAAACATAAATTATAACAATTTCGACTTCTTTAATAATTACTTAAATACTATAGGTTTAAGATAACCTTAAACTTGTCTCTTTATCTAGAGTTTGTCCCAATTCATAAAACTAGGTTTACCCTAGCGATTTTTGGCAAAACTAAGTTTTTTGTTATTCTTAAATCTTAACTTTTTTTTCTCACTACATCCTCACTGAAGTCATCTTCAACTATCAAGTGCAGCAAGGACTGCAGACATCAAAAGGTAAGCTCTCAATTTTTTTTTCTCACTACATCCTCACTGAAGTCATCTTCAACTATCAAGTGCAGCAAGGACTGCAGACATCAAAAGGTAAGCTCTCAACTTTTTATTTAAGAAAAATATTTTTTAAATATGGGAAGATGATAGGGCTCCAGCAAATAAAAAAATTGTTTTCTTATCGGTCATCACGCTCAAAAAGTGTAACTTGAATTAATATCAAAGAAAAGGAAAAAAACTTGAGTTAAAATCAACGACAAAAAAAAACTGCATAAATAAAAAATAAACAAATAAAATTAAATAAAAATAAATAAAATTATAATTGCATAATATGATAAAAAATGCTATACAAAGCTTTACCGCGGCAGTCAACGAATGCCACACGTTTTTTTTCTTTTTTTGGATAGAGTTTTACCTTGTTTTTGATACCAGAAATGTGATTTCAAGTCTACAATGGGCTTTTTGATTTATTTACTTCTTGCTAGACAGTTAAAAGCCTCCATCAGCGATCGACAATTATGAACTTTGCCATTCCTTCCAACTTCACCGAATTTCTTCATAAGAATCACACATACACACACACGCACAAAAGAAGTCAACAATTATTATTCATTTTCAAAATATGTGAAATAATTTCAGTTTAAAGCTCCTTTGAATTTCACGAACCTATTTAATCATTTTGCGTCTCAATTCAGAAACGTAATTATCTTCTTTACCGATTGTGTTGAGCAATCCCTAGAAATATTTACATATTTTTTTCCTTTCTTCCTTAATTGGATATAGCAAAATATTTTACTATAGAATACATTAACAAACATAAAAAAATTTAAAAGTCAACAATTTTTATTTATTGTTAAAATATGTAAGATAATTTCGGTTTAAACCACTCTCAATTTGGCGCACCTTAGCCTCGGCGCCCCCCTTGCCCCCCCCCGTAGCTACGCCACTGCAAGTATTATCACATGATACATCCCCAATTGCGGGAAGACCTTTTATTAGAGGGAATAGTCCCGCTGGTGAACTACTTGGATGACCATGTTACACGGAGTTTGTAGTTTGATTCTCCCTTGCTTGACGCGCATTCGAAGTTTCATCCATTTTGAATGGGTGTTCCCGTACTTGTGCGGCTATTTTTTAGTAAAAGAATTAAATGCACACTTTCAACAGGAATCTTTAAAATAGAAATCGAGACTCTTTCAAAATAAATACTAAATGCTGGAAAAATATGTTAGCTGAAAGATGATGTACTATTATTAGTATACCAGGCCCGAAAGGGCTAAATTCGCAAGCACAGCGAATAAAGCGAGCAAGCACATAAATTATATTATCTGAGATTTCTGATAGCCGAAGTAATTGCTCGGATAATCGAGGTTACAGGTTGCACTGTATTTGTTATTTATATTTTATTTTATTATTATTTTTATATATACATATAAAAGTTTCTCGAAAAATTGTACTCCTAACAATAATTATTCACATTAAGTAGTTAGAAAGTAATAAGAACACGCAATCTCAAGTCATATTCCATAAATAAACTAGTCGTTGGGGGGCCACCGTAATACTTATTCATTGTTTACCATTGTTACCCATACTTACCCACTCAGTAATGACGATAGATGGCATCATTTGATCCTGACTACAAGAGACATTATTGACTTTTAATTAATTTTTATTCCTTATTATTTTTTTAACTCATTTGTATTTTTAAAAACCTTATATGTTTTTTTCCTATATATTTTGCATTTAATCATCTGTAATTCATCTGTAGATATTGTATTCTTAATTCTGCAGCCTGATAGTTTGGCTGCGGGACATTTGGAACAAAATATCATGATTCGAAAAGATTTTTTTTAATCTCAAATCTTTGATTATTTCTATTAAATTTCTCAAAGCTTAGATAATCAACTTTATTTGTGTGAGTAACCTTTGATTAAAATGGTATAAAATCAGCAAACAATTATACTGAATTAATTATTGAAAGAAATCAACAAAAAGGATTTACCGGAAAAAAATACAGAATAATTATGCAAGTCGTCGAACAAAACAAGAGGAAAATTCTTAAGGTAATTTTTATATTTATTCTGACAATAAAATCTCATCTATTAATTCATTTAAATCTCTACACCCATCAAGGATATGCATAATATAATATATGAAAATAAAACATGCGTAAACTATTTATAAAATGCTTTGCAAATCTGAAACAACATTTAAACATATCTTTAAATATTTTTAATATACCTAATAATGCTGTATTAATGAAACAATGATGAATGAAACTGATGAAACAATGTCGACAAATTATATAAAAAGCCAAACTATTGAAGTAGTACCGAAATGCGTAACAGAAACATCCTTATAACTTCAAAAATAATAATCATATTAACTAATAGTTTACTGCGTCGGATTACGCGTCTCGTTCCCAATTAAAATATATCCTTGAATTGATATTTGAATGAAATACAGGGCCATGGAAAATCGAAGAATGTGGAAAAACAGGATTACAAATATCTCGTCAACGAATAGTTCGATCGATTTCGTTCTTTAAGCAAAATTTGTTTTTTTTTATTGCCTTTTATGTCCTTTCTTTAAAATAAAAAATTTCGACTATTTTTATATACCTTTCATCAGAACGAATTTTTCGAGAGTCCGAAAGAAATAGTTCCGGATAATCAAGGTTACTGATATTAAATAGACTTCGTAACATTCTTACATATTAAGTACATACAAAATTTCAAGTCTCTGTCTCAATTTGTTCGAGAGATAGAGCGTTTTCAGACAGACAGACAGACGGGCGGCATTTTTTTCTAAAAATATATTTTTCGGGATCTTCAATGTCTCAAACGTGTAAATTCGTCGAAAAAAAATTCGATTTTCAAAACGATTGCAAGATTTACCCTATACTACGTATAATGAGTGAGTAAAAGGAAAGCCTGTTTAACAGAAAGCTATTTTACGCGCATGTTAAGCGGTCAGTGTCGCAGTTTTTATAGGTATAACCAGGTGCTTAATAATACATTTTTATAACAAAACACAATTTAAGTAAAACATTACTTAAAAATGAAATATCTTCTAACGATTTCATTAATGCTTAGAACATGAAATCTGTTATGATATACAAAAGTTAAATATTTATTTTTTAAAAACAAACACACAAAGTATTTAATAGCTAGTGACAGATTTTTCAAAAAGTATAAACAGAAAATCTAAGATATTATGTGAATTTCGAACTATAAAAGTTTGAAATATTTCTCACAGGAGGAATATTTTTAGAAAAACTTTAACACGTACTTTTGCGAAATATTCAGTAATATCATATATTTATGAGAACTTTACATTATTTTTCCTCCACCCAGGTCCATGGTAACTGCCGAAATAAATCTTTATTAAACTTCGAAAGTGCCGTATAAAGTTATGGAAAACATAGATAAAGATTGCAGAGAGACATTCAAAGATTATAAGATTTCTTACTTTTTGGAACTAAAATTTGTTTCCAATAGTTACCAGAGCAAATAAATTGACGTTTCTCAAAGGCAGATTTTTTTTTATGGTGTAACAGAATTATTTCATACTTTAATGCAGATCTTCAGTTTACTTTTCCCTCTACTCATAAAACTAGTCGTTGGGGGCCTCCGTAATACTTACCCATCATATGTATGCATATATAATATATGAAAATAAAACATTTGTAAACCTTTTAATCACATTGCAATTTCAAAACAAAATTTAAGCGTGTATTTAAATATTTTATTATGCATAGTAATGCTCTATTAATGAGTTGCTGATGAATCTATTTCGACAAATTATACAACACTCCAAACTACTCAAGTAGTACTGAATTGCGAAAAACAATTATCCTTATAACTCCAAAAATAGTAATCTTATTAACTAACAGTTTACAGCGTCGGATTATAGGTCTCATTTTCATTTGAAATATATCCTTGAATTGATATTTGAATGAAATACAGGGTCATGAAATTTGTATTATTTTATTGTTTTTTACGATCACTCCTTAAAATAAAAAAATTCGGAAAATCTTATATACCTTTCATCAGAACGAATTTTTCGAGAGTCTGAAAAAAATAGTTCCGTATAATCGAGGTTACTGATAATAAATAGGCTTCGTCCTATTCTTACATGCTAAGTACAAACGAAATTTCAAATCTCTATCTCAATTTGTTCGGGAGATAGAGCGTTCAGAGACACACAGACAGACAGATGGACGGCAAAAAAAAATTCTAAAATATGTTTTTCGAAATCTTCAGTGTCTAAAAAGTGCAAATTCGCTGGGAATTGATAAGCCCAGTGAGAAGAGCATTGCTGTGAAGCGCGTATTACAGTAAAACATTTTACCTATTATTTAAAAATAGTAGAGTTTGATCTCTGTGGTGCTGCCATCTAGAACTCATAAGAAAGATTTAAAGTAGCCATTAGAGTTGTTTTTGAAATATTCACGGAGATTTTCTGTCTCTAAACAGGGGGAATTTTAGGTGTTGCCGACCCGGCAACACTGCGCGTTAAGGGGTTAACGCCGATAGATCACACAGATAAAAAAACAAAGTTGTAGTTTAGAAAGAACTAATGATCTCGTACAGACAATGTTGTAGTCGTAGAAAAAGCAAAGAGTATGCGTTATAAGCAGAGGGTATACACTGTCATTATGAACGTACATAGATAGACTATTATTTTAACACAATCAAACTCACTGATAAATTTATCATACGATATGGATATTTTCCAACTGAGAAAAGAATGGTCCAGATCGGGAATCGAACCCAGATCTTTGGCTGAGCAGAAAGTCAAGGATCTGGGTTCAATTTCAACCTGGACAATTTTTCGCTCAGTTGGAAAATATTCATTTCGTACATAGATAGGGTATACGCTAATGCTTTATTTGAGGAATAAATGGTATACGGAGTTTTTTTTTTAAATCCAGAAAGTACACGGCGTATACCCCTCGTATGCCTTTCACTACATCCCTGCGTACTGCAATATTTATGTTATATAAATAATGTCAGAAATTTAATGACGGCAATGTTTTAAAAGGGATTTATTTTAACATAAAATTTTGCAACAATATTTATGAATATTTGGATTTATTTAAAAAAAATTACTGACATTTTTTTAATATTATATTTATATTTTGTCTCATAATTTTTTAACACAATGGTCAATAAAAAATTAAATTATTATGAGAAATGGTTATTTTCAGAATAAACTGTATTGTTTACATTATATTGAGTTATTTATTTTAATAAAATTAGATAATATATTGACCGTAATATTTTATAGAAATAAAAATTATGGTGTATTTTCCAGACATTTTTTTAGTTCCATTTAAAGAATCGGGGGGGGGGGGGGGAGTGGGGTCCAAGACACATTTTAAAATAGTTTTTATTTATTGAATTAAAATTTTGAATTTTATTTTTGATGGTGAAACATACCATTTGCAAATAAAATTGCATGAAAAAATTTCTCAGAATTAAAAATATAAATAAAAATTTAAAATATATTAAAAAAGTGGGATAATTAAAAATCGTTATAACTCAAAATATTGTTTGTAGAAATTCAATTTTTTAACATTTAAATAAACAGAACTATATAAATTTATATTTTGATTCAACATTTTTTTAAATATATATAAAAGTATTTAAATTAAAAATTTGAAAAAAAAAATGTTACTTTTATTGAAAAAATTATGTTTTCAAAAGTAATTTTCTTCCCAATTTGATGAATTAAAATTAAAGACAAACAATCAAAAAAGAAATTTTCGAAGTTTGAATCACTTATCTTTGGCGGTTCTTGATCGTAATAATTTCAATCTGATGAATTGTGAAAAAAACCCTTCCTGAATAAAAGCGCATTTTTACACTCTTAAAACGAAAGAGCTGATTTGGCTTCTCATGAAAGAGCTGTAATTTTTTCGATCATAAAAGAGTTGTTTTTCAAACGATTAAATCTTCTTGATCTAAATTGGTTATTTAAATAGCTCAACTTCATTTAAATTGATTAAAACTCGAGTTATTTCAACTCTTTTTTGAGAAGCTGCCTTTCAACATCGAGATGACTGGATTTCAGCTCAACTTCAGCTATTTTGTGGCTGACTTTTTAAGAGAGTAGAAGAACTCATTTCTGACAACTATTGCTTGGAAACTAGATTTTCAAAACAAACCAAAATGAAAAATTTTCTATTCTAATTAAGATAGAACTCGATTTAAAAGGCATTTTAACCCTTTCGGGTCCAAATTTTTTTCAGTTTTTATAAAAAATTACTTTTATGTTAATAACATTAATGCTAGATGCCCATATAGGTTAATTAGTGTTTAATGAATATTTTATTGTCTGAAAGATAATGAATGTTCTTGTTTTGCGTACTATTCAATTAATATTCATAATCCAATAGGCTAAGGAAGACTTTTTGCAGATGTTTAGAAAATACTGCATAACAATAAGATTTAACTTATATCACAATTTGCTAATACTTTTTCGCTTCATTACACATGATTCTTTGAGAAAAGTAACTTTTATTTTAAATTTAAAGAATTAAATATATGGTTAAAATAAAAGAATTGCAAATGACGCAAAGGGAATTCAGCAAATAATAATAATTATTATTATTACTAAATGCCTAAACATAAATGAAGTCATGTAATAAATGCATAGACATATACTAACATTATTGCATATAAATAGTAACAAAAATATTTCTTAAAACAAAATAATACTTCATTAAAAACATGTACTAGTAATAGTACGCAACCAAAAAGTGTTAAGCATAAAAAAAATAATGCAATAAAATCTTTTTCGAAAATTTGAAGATTTTTGGTTCTCGGACTCCCTTAAACAAGCATTCTTATAAATAAAATTATTCTAAGTGTAATACTTCTTCTGGATTTTTTTTTTAAGTTTTTTGCTTCTTTAAACTATTTAGCTTATGTGTCAATCATGATGTGCTCTTTTATATATTATAGTAGACAGATGAAACATAAAAAATTGTATCGAATGATAATT
Organism: Maratus speculifer; assembly: GCA_964019185.1. NCBI lineage: Eukaryota > Metazoa > Arthropoda > Arachnida > Araneae > Salticidae > Maratus > Maratus speculifer. The sequence continues at coordinate 96,148,418 of OZ025295.1, forward strand.
CACGCCTGACGCAAGATACAGGAAGTTTAAAACAAAAAGAAAATAAGATATAAAGATGATAAGAATTTCCGCATACTGACGCTTTTGTGTTTGGTAATCTTTCATTTGTAATACATAAAGCATGGCATGGTAAAATATTTTTCCTTTTCAGGAATGCTTTGTCAAATTACTTATTAAATAGTTTATTATTTCAAATAGTTATACATTTTAGGCGTATATTTCGTTATATCTCCGAGCTTTATTAATATATATATATATATATATATATATATATATATATATATATATAATTCCAGCCACTTTATTATCAAAAGTTACGGTTTAGTAGAAACGGTAAAAGTTATGGTTTAGCGGTACAGTGAGATAAAATCTTCTAACAAGAACGGGGATTTCCCTCGGAGAATATAGTAATTGACGGCAGGATTTGTTCCACAATTTACAAAAAATGACTGCTTCAAACAATGGTAAGATGAATTTTTGTATTTTGTAATACTAAGTATTTAAATTCTTTACTACTCTTTTTTATGAAATGTCACAATTAAGCATGGCGCGAAATATAAATAAGTTGACTTTGTCGTCTCTATTTATAGAACAAATATACAGTTATATAAATATTTATTTTCTTAATTAGCATTGATTATTGTCACAACAATTGTAGATTTCAAAATAAATAAAATGTGTATGGCAAATGCTTCCTAATTTGCTAAATAAAATGGCATGGTACAAGAAACATTTTTCTGTATATGATAAATACTACCTGATTATTAACCTAATCTGTAAAAATTAGAAATAACATACGCGGATATGTAAGAAATGACTTCAATTTTACGAAATAGTTATGTAAATATGATAAATGCTTTTTACATTTGATTTATGATTTCATGAGAATTCTAAATGTGTTCTAATTTACGAAATAAATTAGCATTTGCAATGAAATTTCTTCCGTGGATTAGGGATTAAACCGAAGCATCCGACTTACTGTAATTACTATATGGAATATATAAGTGAAAATACTTTTAACTGAAAATTCTAATAGATTTTTTTACATTTAAATATTTGCTTAAACCAATGCTCGACCATGGGTACGCTCTAATTACCGTTAGCAATACTAATAGCTTTATCCATTAAAGCCTAGCGGTAATATTTGGTACCAAAAAAATTTTAACCATTTATATATATACAGGGTGAGTCATAAATATCGAAACAATAGGCTATCTCCTTAAATATTGCCTCTAGACCCATACTTCCAATTGCAGATTTTTATAAAAAAAAAAAAAGGTAAAATTTTTTATAAGATAAGTTTCAACTCCATGGGGGGTCTATTTTAAAAACTACGAAAATTAAATTTTTATACGGCCCCTAAAGTATAAAGCTTTCAATTAGAAAATTTTTCTTTATCCATTCCTGAATTGAACAAAAAAAAAATTCATCTTGATATCTACAACACTCAGAGAGTTATGACAATTTTAATAAATCGTGAGGTTTCAAGGGATCAGACGCAAATTGAAATGCGTGTAATTGAAGAAACAGTGTTACTGTAAGGTGTGTAGGAAACATTTATTTTATTTATTTATTCATAGAGTTAGAATTTTGAATGATTTGTAATGGTTAACCACATAATTTTTAAGCATTATCACATCATAAAACTTAATAAAATATTTTTTTTTCAAAAAATTTAGAGTAAATTAAAATTGTTATAATTCAAAATATTATTTGATGCGTTGAATTTTTTTCTTTTGACTAAATGAAATTGTCCAATTTTCAATTTTGATTCAGCATTTTAAATAATATTTTTTTTAAATAAAAGTATTTAAAATACTAGTATAAAAAAAGATGTAAATTTTTGTAAACTAATCATATTTTTAAAAGTAGTTTGAGATTTGAAAAAACTATTGAACTCGCGGGACAGTTACCGTAACCGACGTTTATTGACTTATGTCAGTTTAAAAATGAAACATACTGAAATAAAAACATCTGATTCAGAAAAGTGCTTTTAATTTTAAACACAGATGTGCTTCTAACATTCAAACGCTTTTTAAAAGTTCCTAGGTGATTAATTCCGTCCTTTATAATTTCGATTTCAGATTTTGTTTAAGTTTTGCCAATCTCGCCTTCTTTAATTACAATTTAAATGCGTTAGTTGATTTAAACCCTATTTTTTTATCACTTCGATTTCAAATTTTTTCAGTTTTGGCCCTGTCAACTTCATATTTCTCTTGTTAAAATTGCTGTTACACGATGCGTAAAAGGTTCTTCTAATTACGGGCCTCCAAACTGGTAGACAGTAGGTGCCGGGTCCGAATCCAATCGCGACCTTCGGCCTAACCGTTCGAAGTTTTCGGAGGTTTTTCTTCGAACCCTGCAGTTCTTTGCTTAATTAAGGGTTAGGTTCCCTTAGAAAGACCCTCTCGGAGGACACCCCTCCCCTTAGGGCCTATATTCCTATTGTCGATAATTGGCCGGCATAAACAAAAACTAATTACGGGCGACACACTGTTAAACTTTTTAATTTGAAATTATTCAATTGAATTTCCTAAAAGATGCTTTGTTCGAACGCATTTAACCTTGATCAATTAAATGCACTTATAACAGAATATTAGTGGGAGCTTAGCATAAAAAAATACGTAGCAGAAACGTTATACTCTTAGACTTTAACATTCGAATAAATAATTTTGTTTTTTTTTAATGCCGTTTGGAATAAATAAACTACTCGATGTAGCAATCTGAGGACTTTAAAGATAAGAAATTCCATGCATTAGTACTTGATATCACTGAAATCGTGTAAATTATACGAATGTGTCCTGGACCCATAACAGCAACATTGTTTCTTCAATTACACGCATTTCAATTTGTGCCTGATCCTTTGAAACCTCACGTTTTATTAAAATTGTCATAACTCTCTGAGTTTTGAAGATATCAAGATGATTATTTGTTCAATTCAGGAATGGATAAGGAAAATTTTTCTAATTAGAAGTTTTATTCTTTGGGGGCCATATAAAAATTTAATTTTCGTATTTTTTAAAATAGACCCCCCATGGAGTTGAAACTTGCCTTATCAAAAAATTTACCTTTTTTGATGAAACTTTGCAATTGGAAGTATGGGTCTAGGGGCAATATTTAAGGAGATAGCCTATTGTTTCCATATTTATGACTCATCCTGTATATACATATATACATACTCTGCCATTTTTAACGGAAATATTATCTTTATTCGATGGCATAAACTTCGTGAAAAAGTCAAACAAAAATTGTCATTAAAAAAAACTGCTGCGAAATGTATGTTTTGTATTTTAAAATGTGACATCATTTCGAGTTTAATGGGTTAATCCAACGATAAATAAAATGCTACATTAACTCTCAAAATACTGTTTCTATACTAAACTTCATGTGCAACAAGATTATGTTTAATGGCTCCAAATAAAACAAAATATGATTAATATGTATAAACTCAAAATTTTTGAAAACTGAAAAATCCAGCTGTTTGTTTGACCGCAAACAGCGGTTACGGATTAAAAGCAAGTTATTTGCATTAATCTCTGTTTCGTGGATAATAACTACAGAAATCGAAAAGATTTCACATATTTTTTATTTGGCTTCTTTCACTGTATATAGACGTACTTCTATTACTATTATTTGTTATGTTGAGTATAGTCTGTTAAGCTTGAATTTTATTTATTCATTAAGTTTCAATCTCATCATGGAATATTGAGAAACACCGAAAACTGGCGATAAATATAAATCAATAAATAAAAACTTTGTTAAATCACCATAAAAAGATAAATTAAACAGGACGCGTTTCGAGCTGCAAAATTACTGCTCGTCATCAGCTGATCCAAACACGTGTCACAAAGGACAGAGTGGAAATAACAGTGAATAAAGAGGGAGGAGATTACACAGAGTGCGACAGGTGGCGCTGCTTGTCAGAGCCAAGGAGAAAGAGAAAAGTAAAGATAAACTCAAAGAAGGAGGGAGGAGATTACAAAGAGTGCCCAGCCAGCGCCACCTGGGGCACTCTTTGTAATCTCCTCCCTCCTTCTTTGAGTTTATCTTTACTTTTCTCTTTCTCCTTGGCTCTGACAAGCAGCGCCACCTGTCGCACTCTGTGTAATCTCCTCCCACTTTATTCACTGTTATTTCCACTCTGTCCTTTGTGACACGTGTTTGGATCAGCTGATGACGAGCAGTAATTTTGCAGCTCGAAACGCGTCCTGTTTAATTTATCTTTTTATGGTGATTTAACAAAGTTTTTATTTATTGATTCATCATGGAATATTACTCAGAGGCAAATGCTGAACAGTTATATTCTTATATGGAAACATATTAATCTTTAGTAATTGATATGCATACGATAATAAAGAAAATGTAGCTTGGAATTTTTTTTAAACAGTAAATATCAGTAAATTAAGATAGAGATTTAAATAAATTGAAACTAAAAATACTTCTTATTTTTTTTTGTTCAACAGTGTAAGAATTAAAACGTTTATAAATTGGAAAATAACCAAAATGTGCATTTTGCAGGCCGTGCTGCTCATCAATATTACATTAGAATTGCTCATAAACGTATTTTTGCTTTATAATATCAATACATTTCATTAGAAAATCAGTTCTAGAAACATTAAATATTATAAATTTAAAAAATCCAGTGGATTGATTTTTTTTTCATGACATCCTTTTAGTTAGAGAAGCATCCACAAAAAAGAAAGAAAGAAAGAGAATGGAAATTCCTTAAAGAAAAACTATCAAAGTGTGTTCTAATCTGTTGTTAAGAATAAATAATAAAGTGGTAATCTTTATATCTTATATCTTAAAATATAACAAGTAATTGAAAATCTGAAATGAAATTCATTCTTAAAAACTCTAAACAGAGTATTAAGTATTGTTTAAATGATGGAAACATTTATATATATATTTCTGATATGAAAAACATTAGTGCTACTTTCAAGTTTATAAGTATAAAATTAAAAAAAAAATCTTGAAAACTTGTGACTGTTTGCACAAAATAGGTGATTAATATCAGGCTTACCAGGGCATAATAGTAAATGCAAATATTACTTTTTGCGTAAACTAACAACACTGCTTCTCATATTAATGTGAAACATATCTAAGGTTTTGCAAATATAAATAAATATAAAAAGCAATTATTAGTAAATAAAAAAATTAAAATAACTTGAAATTTTATTAGCTAATGAAATTTCATAGGAATAATCCTGACCGTTTAAAAATATTGAATTGTCAATTCTTATAAAAATTAGGTCTCACTGTAAAAACTAAATGCTGTGCTGAATATTTAAAAAATCATTGTTTTGTTGTTGGTTGTTGCAAAATTTTATGGGTCCTTTTATTCTATTAGGAAAAAGGAGATATTTCACCTGGAAATTTTTCAGGATAATTAGGAAATTTTTAGGAAAATTTTCACCTGGCATCCTATGAAAAACATATTAGTACGTTCTTCCGGCCAATGCCGCGAGAAAGAGCTTTTACATTCCTTATAATAATGATAATAATAAATCCAGTTTATATTATTCAAACACATGAAGTTCAAATTAGTGGAATCTGTTTGTAGAATATTCAACATTAGTTTTTGTTAATAATGAATATCAAAGATAATTTCTCGACATCATAGTCAGCTTTATCCTCACTGGTTTTATTTAAAGTGACCTGCATTCGGCAATATCATGAAGTTTCCGCCATTTTCAAACTACATGGTTGGTGAATCCAACCAATGAACTTGGTCAAAGTCTTAGTAATTCCCATGCAAATGCTCTTTCGCATTGAAATAAGTTCATATAGACAAGTGTTGTCGTAGGTAAAAAAGCTGATTTTACAAAATATCATTCACACAAATTCAAAGTTCTGTATCTCTAGAGCTATCTTTTTAAATAAAGAAAAAACAAAAAAATTCTACAAAATCTTTGTATTAAGTTAAACACTTAAGAAAGAAACACTTTTTAATTCCTAATTGTTTATACCCCATTTTAAATTATTTTTTTTTAAATGGCCGCCACTTTAAAATAAGATGGCGGATGAATGTGGCCAACGAACTCGGTTGAGTAATTTCTATATACTTGCAAATGCCTTGTCACGTTGAAACAGGTTAATAAAGACACGTGTTATTGCATGACAAAAGTGAGATTGCTTCAAAATGTCAGACGCATTACAAATTCAAATTGCTGTATCTTAGAAATTTTTTGAGATGTAGACGAAACAAAAAGTGCTTCGAAATTTTTCTATCACGGTCGAGCATTTAAGAAATAATTTTTTTCAGTTTCTAACTTTTTTAACTCATTTTAAATTAAAATTAAAAATTATTTAAATGGTAGTAATTTATAAACAAGATGGCGAAGGAAGTTGGCCAACGAACTTAGTCGAGACACTGGTCTGTACTCAGCATATACGAGGACGATTCAAATTGCATCCAAATCAGTTTGTAAATACGCGTGTTATCGCGTGACAAAAATGAGATCGTTTCAATGTCAGTCAACACTAGAAATTCAAAGAGATATAACTGAGCCATTTTTTGAGACATGGCTGAAACAATAAATATTCCGAAATCTTTGTATCAGGTCAAACATATAAGAAAATTTTTTTTCAATTCCTAAATATTGTATCTCATTTTAAATGTTTTTAAATTAAATGTTCGCCATTTTGAAACAAGGTGGTAGATCAAGTTCTCTAACGAACACAGTTAAGACATTGGCATGTACTATGTACAAACGAGGTTACATTTACATTGTTTAATAAATACATTTAATAATTTTTTTTCATGAGGATTTATTCGATTTGCTGCATTACTTATGTACTAGTTTCTTCTGATAAGAAGTGTCCCGGATTAGATTTGCAGGTTGTTTGGTTAAGTAAAAATGGATGAAGAGCAGGATAGCCTCCCCTCCTTTCAATTTAGGTAAATGTGTTTTATACGCAGAATTATTCAATTTAATATACCGATTTATTCTATATAGAGCTTCTTTGTTTAGATTTGGAAGCTCGTTAATTAAGTACAAAATGGGAAATGTGCTGTGATCCCCCCTTTCTCCTTTTTGGATAAATGAGTAAATAGGTTTTTATGCAGAATTATCCAATTTGCTTCCTTTTTTATAGGTTCATTATGATAAAGGTTTTCCCTGATTAGATTTGAATGTTCATTCGTTAAGTATAAAGGGGAAAAACATGAGCCAAACACCCCCTTTTTTAGGGGAGTTCTGTGAAATAAGATTATAAAGTACAATTAGTTTGAATAGCCTTTGTGCTCAATATCATCAGTTTAAATGGCATCAGTTTAATACGGTTCTTTTACTCAAAATTTCAGGACTTATTCAATTTCGTCGATAGGCCAGGCAATATTACAAATCATAACAGATTTTTATAAACCATATTTTTTCGAAATAAATTTTTTGGGCTAATTAACAGGCTAATTAATTTTATAGGTTAATTAACTATATTACAGTTTACCAACCACTTGTTCGATGACCGCTTTTCGTTCAATCGTTGAACCTTTGAGTCATTAATCGAGGCGAATATTTGGCATCTTCTTTCCCATATAAATTTCAATGCCATTAGTTTCGTTATTCTACAAAAAAATCACAAAAAGGAATTCAGCTTCATAGTTTGCATGGACCAAGATTATAAATGCTCCAGCACCTTTCCGTTCCAACCATGCATTGCAGGATGAAAGTTGCTTGTGCAATGTGTAGCATCACCTCTTAAAAATTTTCCTATCTTTCATGAAACACGTTACATATACAGTAAAACCCCGATTATCCGAAAAGTATGGGACCAAAGCATTTTCAAATAACCGGGGTTCCGCAGGAATTATGGAATAACCGAGAGGGTTGTGGTGAAAACTTGTTTGATGTTATGGTTGTAATTTATAATAATTATGGAATGGAATATTGTTGTATCGTATACAAAGCAGACTGGAGGAGATACCAAAATTAAAAGTCGCTCAAACAACAAAGGTATAAATTATTTGATAAAATCAAAGATCTTAGGTCTGGTACTTCGATATTTCTAAGTACAAGAAGATGTAACAACATCAGATGTGTTGTTATTTAAAAAAGTGGCGTGATAAAGCAGCATTCAAACGATGCAAATGTGAAAAACAAAAGAAAATCACAATTTATTTTGTAAAAAAAAAAAGAAAAGGTGTCGTACGTATCTGTTTAATAAAGGCCCAAAATTACGCAATGGGCAAAATAAGTAAGTTGACTCTATTTATTTCATAAACAAACTGCTCTTTTATGGCTATTTCTACCAGTGTCCAATAACTCCTTTCAATGTTTCGATTTTTACTTAGTTTGTTTTCAATTTTTAAAGCTAATAAGTATTAAAACAACTCTGCAATGTATTAAAAATGATTCGGTATTGTTTTCATCTAAATATTACAAATAAAATAATAATCATAAACCAAAATATATTGAAAAATATCATTTAACAAAGTTGAAAATAGTGTTGATAATGAAATTTTTCGCATTTAAAAAGGACATTACGAAATTTTAAAGCCTTTCGGTTAAGCCGATATTCGGATAAATGGGGTTTTACTGTATTTTAAAATTGCATGTAATATTTTTTAATTTAATCTATATTACTTAAAAAAAAAAAAAAAAAAAAAAAAAAAAAAAAAAAAAAAAACTAGATTACGAATGAATGCGTAAAATTTGGAATTGCCCCACATGATGCATACAAATCACGTACATCCCTTTTCATTATTATTTTTTTTTAATCCTCTAAGCTCATTAAATTATTTCTATTTCTTCAGAGGACTGGAGGTCTGACTGCAAAGACATTGCTGCGATGCAAATCAAGGCAAGAGACGAAGCCAGATTTACAGATATACAGTTTGCTATGGGAAAGGGGAAATCGAAAAGAGTATTCAATGCCCATAAAGCCATATTATCCTGTGGAAGTCCAGTGTTCGAAAAAATGTTTTCTGGAGCATTAGCAGAAAAAAGAAAGCTTATAGAAATGGTAGATGATCCTGAAGCTTTTGAAATGCTATTGGAGTAAGTATTCAAGCTGATTACAGTGTTTATTGCGACAATAGTACATTCATTTAATGCAATAAATCGCCTAAAATATGTGTTATTTAAAGGAATAGGAGGAACAATATATGATTGTTTTGAATCTCATTATTTAGTATCATTAACTAAAAATTTCTTCTAATTTGGCATCGCTTTTATTTATTAAAATTAATAGTTTGCAATTTTTCAAATCATAAGAAAATTATATAATCTTTTTTGTATGTAGGAAAATATAACATAATCTACATATATTCTAAAAACTAAATTTGTAAATTAGGCAAATTTAGGCATACATATGGTTAAATTTCTAAAATTTCACACTTGTCATATAAATTACACACCTGTTGCAAAATTTCACCTATTTTATGTGTATTTTAGCTGATAAAACTGAATGTGTAATTTTTCATTACTGGAAAAAACCAATTAAGTGTGTAAATATTCAAAAATACCTAAATCTACACGAATTGGTGTGTAATAGTATTTTACACGTAATTATGTATACATAGATAAGTGTGTAAATTTCTAAAATCACACACTTGTCAACACAATTACACACTTTGAAGTAAAAATTACCTTTTTTTGTATATAGAGTTTATGCCACTAAGTCTGTAAATTGTTATCAGTTGAAATATTCAGACAATTGTGTAAATGTAGAGATAATTGGATTTACACTTACAGGAGTAAATTATTACTTTAACACAATCAAACTGATTGGTAAAATTATCATAATAATTGATTATTTCCAATTGAACAAAATAATGCCCAGGCTGGGAATCGAACCCATAAACTTACAAGGCCGATGGTTAACCATTTAAGCTAATTGGTCCGAAAACCAGCGAACATATTTCGCTCAGATAACCTTTTCGTCATCTGGTCTGTCATTTGGACAACTCAATAGACTAAACGGCAGCTAAAGGAACTCCATATATGAAATTGGTGTGTAATATATTATTTTAAAATAATGATTGGTAAAGTTGTCACACGAATTGAATATTTCCAACAGAGCGAAAAAATGCCCTGCCTGGGAATCGAACCGAGAAACAAGCCCAGTTAGTTTAAACCGCAAAACATTGGCTTTGTAAGCCAAGAGTCTCGGTTCGATTTCTAGCCTAGGAATTTTTTCATTCAGTTGGAAATATTCAATTCGTATGACAACTTTACCAATCAGTTTAGTCGTGTTAAAATGATAGTTTATCTATGTACCCCATCATTTATATGGAGTTCTTTATCTTCGGTTTTTTACGTTAAGATCAAAGTGACTGACCAGATATTGCCAATAAGGTTATCTGAGTAAAATATGCTCGATGGTTTTCGGTCAAGTTAGCTTTAACAGTAAAGCACTGGCCAGATAAGCCAAGTATCTGAGTTCGATTTCCAACTTGGACATATTTTCGCCCTGTAAAAGATAATCAGTTTTACCTACATGAGCATTAAAAAAGTTACAAGTGTGTAAATCTTAAAGTATATAGAGGTTAAAAAAAAGATGGTGAGTTTAATTTCAGCTGCAGCAATTCAGGGATGCATTTTTTATTTCAGTAATTTCATTGCATAAATATAGTTTATAATCCCAATCCCAATGTATGCTTATTCGTATATTTAAAGAATAGTTAGAATTCATTCATTATGTAACATAGAATCTGATTCATATAATTTGAGAATTTTAAATTCGTTTCCCAAATTACTTTTTCGAAATTTATATATCAAATATTACACTTCTAAGTTTAGATTAACCTCTAATCTTTCTAAGCCATCTCACATACAGCGCATTTTTACACATTTTCGTAATTTAAATTGATATTGCAGTTTAACTGGTTATTCCAATGGAATTTTGTTTTGTTTGTAGTCGTAGTAATAACGTAACAGATTTTTGAAAAAGTGAAAATGGAATACATTAGAATTTTATAAATTTTTAGAACAAAAAAAAAAAAAAAATACCATCTGAGTTATTTACACCTTTTATTCCTCTTTTGATGAAAGTCTCTAATAAAAGCTCACAGTAGATATGCGACAATTTCGGCCACAGCAATTAAAGTTTAAACAAGTTAAAATTATTTCTTTGTAATACGATTAGCTTTAAATGTTATGTACCGTGTTATCGGAAAATGACAGGAGAGCCCGATCAAGAAGAAGCTGGGCCCATGGCCAGTTAAAAAGTTGCCCCCCCTTACCTCCCCATTTCCGGCGACACTTTCAGAAAAAAAGTAGGTTTATTTGATGAGTTAACAAAGTTGTTTGAGTGAAAGTTTCAAGTTTACAAAAAAAAAAAAAAAAAAAAAAAAGAAAAAAAGAAAAAAAAAAGAAAAAAAAAGAAAAAAAACCCTTACAAGAATAATTAAGAAAATGAATTACCGACTACTTTCTGAAATACGCTTTTGTATAATTCACAAACATCTATGATCCACAGTTTATGATGCATAATTAATAAATGAGGACGCCTTTTCAAAACTCGCCTTATCCAAAATAAAAAAAAAAGTTGTGTTTTCCCTAACAATCTAGTAATTATTTAAAACCTATAATTCTGACATTATTGTAAAATCCGCCAATGACGAATATTGAAACCAATAGATATACTAATAGACATGCAGTTTTTGTCATTTTCCCCAAATTTCCTTTTCCGGATACAAGTTTTGAAAATTATAGCTATTCTCAAATTGAAAAGGACTTTTATAGAAAAATTAAATAAGGAGTTTTTTTTTTATTACAGTAAAACCAAAATATAAAATGCAAACAGTGGAAAAAATTAAGATTGAGAGAATTTATATGTAAGAAAATGCAAATTTAAAATTTACGTTTCATATTTTATAAAACAATATTATTTGAAAAATATTTGATTAAGGAAAAATATAAGCTACATAATTTATGGGCTCCTGATATTGGGGGGCCGAGGTCCGAGGCCCCGGAGGCCCATGCACTAATCAGGTCCTAATGACAGGATGTTGATAGTTTAGAATGGCTACATCAGATCTGCGCAATCGTAACATCTGTTGATATGCGTTCCGGAAAAGTGAAAGGGTAGAGAAGTGTTGCAAACATTGGCTGTATCTTATGTTGATGCCATTAACCCAAAGGGGGGGGGCTGGCAAAAACGTTTTAAAAATGCGATTTTTGTGTTAGTGAAGGGCCTAGAAGCATGAAATTTGACATGTTAATTACTTATAAGATATAAATAGTCTTTAAGAACATTTCTTTAAAAATACGAAATTAAAAAGGGGTGAAAAGTGGACGAAAAGCGCTCTAAAAACGTTCTAAATTGCCATTTTCAAGCCATCGTGTATCTGAAAGGAATACTTCTAAAATCGCAGTTTTTAATGGATATTTTTTTTTAAGTTATTAACTACGTAACTTGAACGGTCATGTAAATAAAATAAAATAATCATTCGGATCATATTTGATATATAACAAATGTTTTATTAAATATTGAAATTAACATTACAAATTTTCATATTACACAACACATTTTATGTCGCGTTATCCTGTCTAATAAAAAAACTAATATAAATATATTTATATGAAATATAAACGTATATGAGTTTTCCCAATCCAGAACTAAATGATATATAGGATACATACCGAGAGACAAAGACTGTTTACTGGATTCATTTTATAGTAGCTTATTTTCAATGTTTTAACTACTTTTTTAATCAAAGAAGAAAACAGACTTTGTATCTAATGACAGCGACTAATTTGGCCTTAAAAGCCTGCAATCAAAGAAATATGAATGGGAATCGATTTAAAAGGAGATCGCGCTTATTATTATTTTTTTAATTATAATTGATTTTTTTTAAGCCCATGAAATTAGCGTGCTTTCAGAATCTTGGATGTTTGCAAGGGGTTGGGCGAGCATAGCTTGCAGGGGGCAGCAAGGTATTACATATAAAAGTATATTTGATAATTAAAGTGTATCGTATTTTTTAAGTATTTAAAACTGGTATACAGTTGAAATGTTTTTATTTATGTCAGTTATAGCTTATATGTGTGGAGTTTTCTACTTTTCCTCAAAATTCGTTAAAATTGAATTGATAAAACAAATGCGTCTTTAACGAAATACAAAGGTGAGTTTCAAATTTATTTTAGTTTTAATGTTTCCTAAACTAAACGAAATATTAATAAAAAATAATTGTAAAAATTTCAACTGCATTGTTTTTTTTATTACAAAATCAATTAAAAATGATTTAGTTTACTTACGTTGATTCAATCGATGCGGTCATTTTTTTCACGTTGACTTGAATGTTATTAGAATATACTAATTTATTTAATAACACTTTTTTTTTCATTTTCAGCTATATCTATGGAAAATGTGTTACAATTACTTCACTGACCTTTGCTTGGAAATACTTTACCATTGGTGATAAATATTTAGTGCCTAAAATCCAAGAGAGTGCAAAAAAATATATTCAATCGGTATCATTAAATGAAAGTAATTTTTGGGAGATAATTGAAAATAATATTTTTGAAAGTCCACTATTTGATAGCAAAATAAAATCATTCATCATGGAGAAAGCAACAACAATACTTAAATCAGAAAAGTTTTTAAATATGCCTGAAACTATCGTCAACACTATCATTGAAATGGACAAATTAAATGTAAATGAGAATGAACTGCTATTGGCCGTAACAAGATGGGGATTGAAAAATGTAGCGTCACCTACTTCATTTACTCTGAAGAAATTTTATAAGCACATAAGATTTTCCACGTTAACAAGCAATGAATTCTTTTCTTTTCTCGAGAATTATCGTAACGCTATTGATGCGGAGAGCAGCTTACGGATTTTACAACATTTGCACTGTCCATCTCGTCATAATCTACCAGAGTGGTGTTGTCCAAGTAAAGTTTCAAGAATGAAAGATTTTCAGCCAAAGGTGCAATATGGGAATAGAGGTTATAATTATGGTAATTGGTAACAATGTACAGCAAAAATTTGATTTCAAACGTTTGTACTATGAGAAAATTTGAATAAAAAAACGACTGATTTTCAGTCTATATATTCTAATTTGTATAAATAAATTATTTTAAAAAAATATCGAAATTGATTAAGTAGTACGATATCTTTGAAAATTTATGAAAACTTTTTTTTAAATAGCTTGTATGTAAACGTGATATTTTAGTAACATTTTGAAAGAAAGTCTAAGCAAAAATTCGCTTTTAAATAGAATTAACATCAAACAGTTTAAAGTCTCTGCGTACAGAGCTATCATATACAAATCAGGTGGACACAATTCATTAATTGAACAAGATTTAGATGATAAATTTAGGTAATAAATGTCAGATTTACAGCTGATGTGAAAAGTCCCTGGATCGAATTTGGGCTTAAACATGTTCATTCATTCTGAAAAATTACAACAACATAAAATTCTGCTTGAAACTCAATATTACTGATCAGAAGTATTGGCTAGCTGTAGAGATTTACACGTGTTCTTATAAGCGCGGAAGTTAAATTAAGCAAAAATGTTTAAAGTTAGTGTAAAATTGTGATTAATATGAAATATGTTTTAAATCTTTTCTTTGGTTTTTTTCGTAATTATATAAATACGCAGTAAAGATAATCGTCTTCTGGTCTGTCTGTTCGCATCTAAAAGTGCAAAAATTATCCAACCGAATTGTTTGAAATTTAACATACATAATCGTTGTCGAGTTTTGTCGAGTCATTTTAATTTTTATGAAAATCGAATCAAAAAACATTTTCTTCTTTCTGTTAAATCCAATCATATGTAATTAATTCAGTGATATCCCATTATACTTAATGATTCAATGATTGCATGAGTGCCATGGTGAGTACACTGTATTGGAGACTGAATCCTAAGTTATCCTTATTACTGAATTTAACATAGATATTCGTAATAAATTTTGTATTTATGCATTTTTGAGTGCAACATCTATTATACCATGATCTGACAATTTGTAAAATTAGTTGTTGTATGAACGCATCTCAATTAGCATGTTTTTAAAACGTATGTTGAACATAAGAATTGTTGTTACTGTTATCCATAATTTAGCCAGCATTTTATAACATAACGTTAACCAGCTGTATCAAAGGTGTCCAACCTGCTCAACATTATTTGACATAATTATTTGAAATGATCATTAATCACCAAGATTGAGCGTTCGGTTTATGACAACACATTTCTTGTTATTTTATCTTTTTCATAAAATTTTATAAAAACTTTTCGCTCCCAACAATACTTATTTACGTCAAAAAATAGAAAAAAAAATAATTTAAAATCTCATGCAATAATGTAAGAATAAAAAAAAAAGTTTTTTGACAGAAAAATATTACTCGCGTACTTTAAGCAGTCAGTGTCACAGTTTTTAAAAAACGATGTGATTAATAGTATAATTCTACAACAAAAGTCATCTTAAGTAAGACGTTATTTAAATCAAAGACGTTATTAAAATCTTATAAAGATTTCATGAAAATTTAGAAAACGAAATCTATTTTGATATACTAAAATAAATTTATAAATGTATCACTTTTTATATAGAAACACACGAGGCATTTAATGGCTAGTGACAGATTTTTCGAAAAGTATAAAGAGAAAATCTAAGATATTATGTGAATTTCGAACTATATAAGTTTGAAATATTTCTCACAGGAAGAATATTTTAAGAAAAACTTTAACACATACTTTTGCGAAATATTCAATAATATCATATATTTATGAGAACTTCACATTATTTTTCCTTCGCCCTGCTCCATGGTAACTGTCGAAATAAATCATTATTAAACTTCGAAAGTGTCGTATAAAGTTATGGAAAACATAGAAAAAAATCGCAGAGAGACATTCAAAGATTATAATATTTCTCACTTTCTGGAATTAGAATTTGTTTTCAGTTGTTAGCAGAGCAAATAAATTGACTTTTCATTAAGGCTATGTATGGTGTATTTTTTGTATGGTGTAATAGAATTTTTGTATACTGTCATGCAGGTCTTCAGGTTACTTTTACCTCTGCTAATAAAATATTAATGATATTTTGTCAATTTTATATTCATAATCTATGCATTTAAATGATCGTGAAAAGAAATTTTAAAGCTGACTACAAAAATGCAGATTTAATGGGACTACATAGATACCTTGTTATTTAATTTTAAGAAAAATAAAATAATTTATTCATCAAAGTTTATTTTTCGTACATTATCTACGAAACAATCTAAATCCGTACATGCAGCGAAAATGCGTGAATAAATGAATCAGATTCCTTTGAGTTAACTAAAACTTTGGGCGAGATGCTTCATAAATTAAAAATCAGCGAGATAAAATAATTTTCTTCTTTACAGTTGTCTCTTTTAGAGCCCCAGCATGCATTATAAATGTGATCTCCTAGTTTTTTAAAAATCAGGTTTACATTAATAACAAAATGCGAAAAGACCTCATTTTTAGGTTTATTTGTAATTATGTAAATACATATAGCACTTACAGTCGCCGTTCAATCTGTCCGTTCGTCCGCATATAACAATGCAAAAACTATCCAACCGAATCAGTTGAAATTTAAAATATATAATTATTACATAATTTTATTGAGATGTTTCGAATTTTTTGAAAATTGGATGAATAGTTCAATTACGGGTTCAATCAAAAGTTTTCCATTACATTAAGCACAATAGGAAAAAATAGCTTAAAGTTCATTTTAATGCTCTTACACTTTTTCGAACGTAATTAAATTAATATGAATCTGTGCAGTACGTGCTAAAAAATACATTCTGTACAATCTGTGATTTAAAGAGTATTTGTATTCATTTATAAGGCTACACAAAAGTATTCTATTACATAAAGTTTTAGAGGCAAACATTGTTTGGGTTGCGTTTTATTTATATTAAATGATTCCACATTTTATGAAATTGTTATACGTTGCTGAGATTTATTTCAAGTTACTTCTTGTATAACAGAAACCAGATAGTATTTACAGTGACACACACAAATATTTTGGATACTATACGATATCCGAAGTACTGCATATGTAAATACTTCTTTATACTACGCTACTTATTATACTTCTATATTTCTACGCACCATATTTGCTACGTTTGACATGCAATTTCCGACTTGTTCCTTATTGATCTTGATAATGTCACCAGTTTAGGGTTCAAAACTTGTTCTACAGTAAGAAACTGTTGATAATAAATTTCTAGATAGCTCCTACAATATATATTAATCGTCAAAATTTTGAATTAATTTATGAATTAGCCAAAATGCCATGATTTAATGTTCTATCAAATTCAAAAAGTCTTAAGAAAAAAAAGCAGTAAGCTCCCGCGTTTTAAAGAATATATTTTAAACACAAATGTATGTATGAATCCTACGATTCCAAATATACAAAAGAATATGATGTCTTTTCAAGAAAAAAATATAAGAAAAAGTAAAAAAAAAGATGTCATTTAGTGTAATAAAGAGGATAATGTTTATTTATTTAATCTTTCTAAAATGCAAAAGAAAATGAACATCTCTTTTAATCATTTTTTCGTAATAAAGGTGTTAAATGCATTCAAGAAACAAATTCAACTTATGTGCAAATGGAAATAAAAAAAATCTTTTGTCATTTGGACTTAAAAAAATAAAGAAAATCTCATTTCCGTTCAAGAAAATTGTTAACATTTGCATGCGGTGTCTAGCGTAAATTGAATGTGTATATACATTTAAATATTTCAATGAACGAATATTTATTTAGTACACTTTTATAACTTTCGTTTCTGTTTCTTTTGCTTGCATAAAATAGAAAATGTATTATCCTACAGGGTTGGTACATGGAACTACTTTTACATGCCCTTTGCACTATTTTTTTAAATACATTTTCTGGTATACTTTCCTTGCAAATTTTGTGAAAGCGAATATAAAAGGCTTTAGTTTCGAAAACGAGATGCGAAATAAAATTAAAAAATAGTCACTCGTGGCAATCATGTGGCACTCCACTGAGATCTACGCATAACACATTCAAATATAAATGCAATGTATTTTAGAATTAAACTGCGGTCTTTTGTTATAAATAAAATAATCTAAAATGTTTGGAAAATATAAACTTTCATTTTGAATTTTTTATTTCCTTACAAGACATACAGCCAAGAAAGTGAAAATGTGGCTAACCTTATAATAGGATTTGGGCCATTGACATTATGCGCCTATGTCCTACTATAAAACCCTTCGCGACGGGAGACTTTTACGAAATTTTTAATGTTTTGTCACCGGCTTAAAAAAAATTGTGTCTTATTAAATTGAAAAAATGTATCGATTAAATAAGACAAATTTTACTGGTGGAAATAAACAAGGATTCTTAAGCCTTTTTGCGGCACGTGTACGTGCCGCTCGTCCCCAAGGAATTAAGCAACCTTAATCCTACCACGACTAGCACCTCTCACTCTTACCTGTTGGCAACAATGCAATTTCAGCACACTACAGTGTCTTTCAATGAGCCATTAACATTGGGGCAAACACAAAAAGAAAGAGTATCCAGCCTCCATAAATTGAATAAATCTACATACATATGCTATATGGTCATTAATAACTTGATATTTTCAGTTTTAGATTTTTTTCGAATATATAAAAAATATATTTGTCAGATTCTTCTGCAACTTTGAATTATAAAAAATATGTTTGACCACATATTTATCAACGTCTATTTGATAGGAAGAATACTTAGAGTAGGCCGACCAAAAATCAAAGACTAATAATAATATTTGGAATCACCCTGTATATTAAGATGTACGGAATGATTTTTCGCTGCAGACTACATATCTGTGTGTACTATACAGTATGTACACTGATTTTTGTAAGACTAGCATGTGTAATCATAGAAATATAGCAATTTTTTTGAAAAGTTAAAAATATTCTGGCCTATTTTGAACTTATATACAGCAGAGTTTTTTTACACATTCTAACGCCACTTTCAGAAAAATCGGCACAATGTAGCAGAAATAACATAGTGCAATTGGAATTTAAATTTATTACATACATTATGATATATGAGTAGTTTTATAAAATAATTTTTATCCGCACATTCGAAACCAATAACAATCTTTTTACATAATTTAATTGACCTCCAAACTGGTAGACGGTAGATGCTGGGTTCGAACCCAATCGCGACCGTCGGCTTAACCATTCGGAGTTTTCTGTGGTTTTCTTCGAACTTTGCGTAAATACGGGTTAGGTTCCCTTAGAAAGACTCCCACGGAGGGCATCCCACCCCATTGGGCCTATATCCCATAGTGTAGATAATTGGCCGACATAAATACAAACAAACAAACCAACATAATTTAATTGTCAACTCTTTGCATCAACTAAAAAAAAATTACAATCAAATATTTTTAAAATTCAGAAAGATATCGGCGATAGGAGTGAGGTGATTTTTATTTCTCTCTAAAATCATCTGAATAGTAAGGGGTTTGCAGCTTTTTTTGAGAAAATTCCATACGCTTTTTGTTAACATTTTGAAGCGTAACAACTTATTTAAAAAGCGTGGAACCAACACGTAAGAGTGAGAAGTTCTAAGCTTGGTACCGTCTAGATAGCTCAGAGCTAGATCTTTGGTGCATAATGACAGTGATCCTTATTCGATGTCATATATAGACACTTTTTTACTCTATTCGTTGTATGTCATTTAAAGCTAAACATTAAGCCAGTTACATATTTCAAAATGCTAAAGCGAAGGCTTGTGAACTTTCTACCAATAAAAAAAAGTATAGTACGTTATCATTTTTTTTTGTTCTTTAATAAATTGAATAATATCGAAAGAATTTCGTCATAATGTTACAGTTATTTAAAAAAAAAATTATAATTTTGTAATTTTACCTCATTAATTTAGATATATTTGACTAAAACAGTACTTTATTTCAACTCAATGCATTCAAGCAGAAAATAAAGGAAATTAAAGCTTCGACTGAGTTAATTGTTCGGAGGTTATGCCCGGTTTCTGCAAGTTTATCAGCTAAGATATCTTAATGCGGGATTTATGTCGGTTGCAATGTGTATATGTCTAATCAGTTGGAGATTAAAAATTTTCTTATGTGTTTCTTCAATTGTTGTGAATAAGATATTAAATTTCAAAAACATGTTCATCTGCTGTCTAAACGTCACATACTGTACTAGAAAATATCCTCCCCTCCCTCACACAGACGCACCTAATATTCATCTGCTGTCTAAACATCACATACTGTACTAGAAAATATCCTCCCTTCCCACCCACAGACGCACCTAATACTCATCTGCTGTCTAAACATCACATACTGTACTAGAAAATATCGTCCCTTCCCACACACAGACGCACCTAATGCTCATCTGCTGTCTAAACATCACATACTGTGCTAGAAAATATCCTCCCTTCCCACACACAGACGCACATACACCTAAAAAGGGCGAGGATTTATGTCGGTTGCAATGTGTATATGTCTAATCAGTTGGAGATAAAAAATTTTCCTATGTGTTTCTTCAACTGTTGTGAATAAGATACTAAATTTCAAAATCATGTTCATCTGCTGTCTAAACATCACATACTGTACTAGAAAATATCCTCCCTTCCCACACACAGACGCACCTAATACTCATCTGCTGTCTAAACATCGCATACTGTACTAGAAAATATCGTCCCTTCCCACACACAGGCGCACCTAATGCTCATCTGCTGTCTAAACATCACATACTGTACTAGAATATATCCTCCCTTCCCACACACAGACGCACATACACCTAAAAAGGGCGAGGATTTATGTCGGTTGCAATGTGTATATGTCTAATCAGTTGGAGATTAAAAATTTTCCTATGTGTTTCTTCAAGTGTTGTGAATAAGATATTAAATTTCAAAATCATGTTCATCTGCTGTCTAAACATCACATACTGTACTAGAAAATATCCTCCCTTCCCACACACAGACGCACCTAATACTCATCTGCTGTCTAAACATCACATACTGTACTAGAAAATATCGTCCCTTCCCACACACAGGCGCACCTAATGCTCATCTGCTGTCTAAACATCACATACTGTACTAGAAAATATCCTCCCTTCCCACACACAGACGCACATACACCTAAAAAGGGCGAGGATTTATGTCGGTTGCAATGTGTATATGTCTAATCAGTTGGAGATTAAAAATTTTCCTATGTGTTTCTTCAAGTGTTGTGAATAAGATATTAAATTTCAAAATAATGTTCATCTGCTGTCTAAACATCACATACTGTACTAGAAAATATCCTCCCTTCCCACACACAGGCGCACCTAATGCTCATCTGCTGTCTAAACATCACATACTGTACTAGAAAATATCCTCCCTTCCCACACACAGACGCACATACACCTAAAAAAGGCGAGGATTTATGTCGGTTGCATGTGTATATGTCTAATCAGTTGGAGATTAAAAATTTTCCTATGTGTTTCTTCAAGTGTTGTGAATAAGATATTAAATTTCAAAATAATGTTCATCTGCTGTCTAAACATCACATACTGTACCAGAAAATATCGTCCCTTCCCACACACAGACGCACATACACCTAATACTCATCTGCTGTCTAAACATCACATACTGTACTAGAAAATATCGTCCCTTCCCACACACAGACGCACCTAATACTCATTTGCTGTCTAAACATCACATACTGTACTAGAAAATATCCTCCCTTTCCACACACAAACGCACATACACCTAAAAAGGGCGAGGATGTATTGCCTATAAAGACACGAAAATTTAAAAATAGTGCATAAAAGGGTGCATATGTTGTTAATTTGAAAATAATATGAAATTGAACTGACAAACACAGAGAAACAATAAAAATTATTGTAAGTAACATCGATATTTATGTGTTTAAAGACTGTAGATCTGTGTTTTAATTATAGAATAGGAAAAAATATAAATTATTAAATTTTAAAATTCTTATCTTTTCAGAAAAAAATAGAGATATAATTCCTGAAATGAAACTAAAATTTTCTGTTTTCAGATTCTTAAAAATTATTTATTGACCCTGTAAGAGTTTGACATCTAATATTTTACAATAATAATGGTATGTTTAACTACTTCATAATCCTTTATTCTCTTCGTAAACAATAAAACTTAATTCAAAAATGTATATAGAATAAAATGCAATTTAAAATATGTTTTACATTATAACTAATCTTTCTAAACTGAGATTACAACAAAAATATCACAATACCAAACTGTTTTACTAATCATCTTAAAATTAAGCTGTAGTTTGTAAAATACATTGCTTTCATTCAAATTTCTTAATCTATTAATCGATTTTACACAATAAGTGTTAAACAATTGCTATATTTGCTGAGCATTAAGTAATGTTAGTGAATTAACTTAAACAAATATTGGATAAAATGCAATTTTTGGAACCTTTCATCCGTGTATTGTATTGAGGTATAAAACGTTTAAGTGTTATCTTTTCTTTGTAAACATTATGTTGAAATAAATCCAAAAAATTGGTATGGTAGAAAGCGTTGAAATGTGTGTATGATAAAGAATGCACAAGCACATTTATTACACAATTATCTCTATATAACGAAATACAATGTATCAGATCCGGGACAAACCCATCTATCTTAGAACGTTATACGATCGATAGGAGACACATTAGGCTTAATTTCCAGAGATGGGTATGAGAAAACCTATCTGCCTAAATAAAATATTTTTCAACGTGAAATCCCTTCTGTTCAATATAATTTCTACAAAAGATTCAAAACTAACAAAATTACAACGAAATACACAGTTAAAAAAACATTTCAGAAATCTAGCTATAAGCAACCGTAGTGTAAATTGTAAACAAGATCTGTGCTAGGGAATCCTTCCCTTTTGTATGTCATTGAAAAAAAAAAAAAACATGGAATTGGATGTCACCTGAGCCTGTCCCGATCCTACTGATTCAGATAACCTCAGTCTGTCATCTGCGGTTACACACAAGAAAAATACCAATAGGCGTGAAGAAAAAGCTAAAAAAGCTTTCCCTTAGGCGTTGAAATCCATATGTATGATAAAGAATGTACAAGTACATTTATTACACTTTTATAGAGTCTCAGGACTGAACTGAAAAAAGAAAGACCATTTTCAACATTTTATATTTTAAAATGTATTTGATTTTGAGACACATAGTTTTGATTCGGATGAAAAATATAAGTATGTTCTTTCATGTCATATATTTAGATGATTGCAACATGCAGCATCAGAATTTACAGCCAGCGGGCTCCAGACCGTCAGACATTTGACGAGTAGAAAATCGGCGTAACAAATTAGGCGGAGGATTACAAAATAAATTTCGCAAGTAAAAGAAAAATTTTGTTGCCTATTTATAATTCCGATAGTAGTAGTTACTCTTAACCAATATAAATTTGTATTTAAAGCATATTTATATTTGTAATGTGAAGTTGTATTAATCTAATAAACATGTTAGAAAATTTTAACAGCTTAATCAATTAAAAAAATATTTCTTTGAACATTAGAAGAAAAATTTTACGTTTCATTTACACAAACTATCATGCAACATATGTTTAAAAGATTTCATGAAAAAATATTCAGAAGTTTTTAAAATATAGTGCGCGTTACGCCAAACATCATCATTTGGGAAATTTTTTTTCAAAGTTTCTGTAATGCCGTGCCGCTTCAGCTATTCAACTGGTATAATTCTGAAACCCATCATTTCTATTCTAATGAGAATTTAAAGGTAACAATTGTATCAAAATGTTCAGAAAAAAGAAGAGTTTAACATCTAAAAAATAAAATTTAAGAAATATTAAAGCTTTAAAAGGCTTGAGACTATTTAATGAAAATAAATAATCAATCATAATGCGAAATGTCCCATTAAAATATATGTTAAATCACACTTTATTCATTTTGCAAGATATGAAAATACGTAGTAGTAGATTATTGTACTTTTCTTTTCTTTAAAGAAAGATGTAAAGGAGCGGTGACGAATTTTATTTTAAAATATTTCTATAAATGACTCTTTTCAATAAGCCACAAAAACTAATAAATAAATGAACATTATCTTGAATTAAAAGTTAGCCATTTTCAAAAAGAATAAATCTTTATAAAAATTTAAAATGTGTATAGGATATTAAGAGAATTTTGCATTGCATGTATGAGTGAAAATGCTTCAAAAAACTATTTATCTTAAACTTCATTTAAAAATTTATCAGGAAATTTTTTAATGATAATTAATGTTATTTTTTATAAATTCTAGAAATTAAACTAGAATTACATTTTAAAATTGGAAATATTAAAACTAAAATGTTTAAGAATCAATAAAAAATAAATTGTTTAAAATATCTATCTTTTCGTTTTCAATTTCTTATGAATGTGTCGAAAAAAAATTTAAACTATAACAGTATGTAATTCGTAACTTGCAATATGTAACTGTAGAAAAAATTATATGAATTTGGTGGGTTATTTTCAATATTAAGATGCTTTTTAATTTCTCTTACAATTTTCTATTTTATTGAAATTCTTCAGAATAAAAAAAAATATATTTCTAAATATTCGTGAAAATGTTTTCGTACAAAGTTATATACATGAAAAAGCAAACATGCGTTTTAATCTTAAAAATATAAGAAAACTATCCAAGCAGTAACGGAAAAGAATATTTCTAAAATTGAAAATCGAAAAAAGTTTTTCGCTGTCAACAATTTTTCAAAAATCAAAATAGTAAAGTGCATATATCTTATTTTTTCCCTTTTCAAATTGTACCAGATCGAGCTAATTCACCAAAGAATTTTTTTGGAAAACTGAAGTACCATTTTTCTAAGGCTAATTTATATACTTGTTTATTTTACTTTTAATTTACTTATTTAACTTAAATCAGAATTTTTTTTATTTTAAGGAGGTTCTTTTTCTTTCTCTCTTTATCTTTTAATGAAATATTAAAGTGACTCAATTTTTTAACTTGAAAATTGGCATTTTACCGAAAACGCTTATTTTTTTCTTTTAAATTTTATGTTTTAATACTTTTAAGGCTTTCATTTGTGAAAATAAGGGGCTGTGTAAATATAATGTTGTCAATTTTCCGGAAATTTTGGATCCCCTCCTTCCCTTCCGATATCATACATTATCATCCCTCAAACAACCCTCGCCCCCTATTAATGATATCGATATCAAAGTGTAAACATTTTTGATATCTAGGATTTATTTCTTTTGTTCGAAGTAATATACAAAACTGGTTACATTTTTTTTAAATACTTTTATGGTATAAATGAATATAAGTCAATAAAATGTCACTTTGCATATGAAAAAACTTTATATCAAATAGCAATTAAAAGAAATTATTACATTTAAAAGAATTTTAGAATAGCTTTTTGTTATACAATGTGTTGAGCAATAATAAAAACCTGTTGCACTTGCACCGAACGCAGGAAGGGAGGGGGGAAGAAGGAAATTTCTTATGAACAAAACAAGTGGACAACATTTTTTCTCTTTCTCTTTATTTATTAATAAATATAACCTTTCTTTTCAAATACACGCCACATATGGTTTTTTGAACCATTATTAAAGATGCATACACATATGAAGAAGAATTGGAATGTTAAACATTGTGGTTATCCATATTTTGTAATTAAAACATTTTATAATAATTTAGTGACTTTAATAAATTTGTATTTTAATAAAAAATAGATAACAGACAAAAAAAGGATAACATGCTATTTGTATCAACAAACTATGTTATAAATAAAAAGATAAAACTTTGATGAGATCAGAAGTGATATCGATCTCAAAAAGATAAATTCCACCTCCCACTAGAGATATGATATCATATGCTAGACCCCCTCATTCCCCCCCCCCCTTAAACAATAACAATATATTTGCAAAACCCGTAAATAAATATTTAATCTTAGATCGGAATGTATTTAAACTGTATGTATTTATGCTGAAAAACCGTACAAATTTCTAAAGTCTGCACTTTCGCCGAGTCCTCTTGCTTTTTGATCAACTCGAAAGAACACTATTCTTGACATCGCGCGTTTCTGATTGGCAAAAAAAAGGGGGGGGGAACGGAATAAACAAGAAATACCAAGACGGAGAAAGCTTTGAAATAAAAATAAGTAAAAGGAATAAAAAAAGAAGTGTCTCGTTTAAAAATACCTAAATTTCAAATAAATAATAGAATTTGATCATACATGATGGGACAGTTTAGGAATAAATTAAAAGCTTTATTTTTAGAATGAGTAAGATTATAAATAATTTAAGGAGAATTTAATAGAATTAATGATAGATATATAAGAGGAACTTAGTGAATATACCGGTAATTTAGTGTAATAAAAAGAAAATAAAAGAAGATATTGCGAAGGAAAAATTAATAATATAACGTATATGTAGTTTGCTTTTTCTGCTTTGCACTGAAAAAATCGAAAAAACAACAATTTGCTTTAACATAGGTCCTTAGTTGTAGTCGATTTCTGTGCACTCTATGCTTCGTAAATTATTGGCATGTAAATCTCTACAAAGAGGCCCTTTATAACCTATAACGGATTTTTGTTTTCCTCACTGAAGATTTTGTGATTTAATTTCAAAGAATTTTTAAACAACTTTTTATTTCAGATTTCATAACAGTCTCGATAATATAAAATACAGTAGCACCCAGCTAATTCGGATCCCGTTAATCCGGATCGGTTTGTTCAATTTTTTCTTTTCAACTTTGAGAAGCAATTAGCTAATTTCCATATCATTAACATGTTTCATCGTCCTATTCTGAATAAAAAAGACTTTTTCTGAAATCTTTTTGAAAGAACACCTTAACCTTTCTTATTTAAACTCTTTACTGTTATCTTTCAAAGAAACAACTATGCATAACTAAGTTTGGCAATTCCAATTTTCCCAAATTTCTATTTAGAAATGTCACAATAAATCACTGTACAATAAATTTATACTTAGGACATTGCAAGAAAGCAAGGTAAAATAGTCCCTATACGGTCCATTAGGATCCCCATAAGGATTGCATTCTGAACTTTGATAGCCAACAGGTCCGCTTCCTTGTTATTGTGACAAAACGCTTCTACAATATCACTTGCAGAAAATTATTTCTATTTATAAACCATGACTGTACGGCTCGCAAAAGGTATAAAAAACTGGTACAGCAGAAAATAACAAACTTTTTTATTACAAAGTAAACATTTTTACTGTCTGTAAAAAGTCAATAAGTTTAACATAAAGGTGATTTTCCGAAAGTATGTTTTATTTTATTTCACTTTTTTCTAATTCTCCGGATAATCCAGATTTTCGATAATTCGGATTGGGTCTGGTCCCAATTAATCCGAATTATCGGGGTTTTATTGTATTGCATCACATAAATAAATATATATAAGGTACCCTGGGGTAATAACGCCAGGTTAAAGTTCTACCAATTTTCACGGCTTAGTTTTAGATTGTATTTTTTAAACAAATATAGGATGTGATACAGCAACTCATTGACTATCTATATAAAATAAAATAATTTAACATATATGTATTCATAAAATGTAATGGCGTTTTTTCTTGACCAATGCTATTTGGCGTTAATACCCACCTATATGGGTACTAACGCCATGAAAACAAAACTATAAAATAAGATGGAATTATGGCATGTAGATTGTAGATGGCATGATGATTTTTTTGTGACTCTGAAAGAAAAAGAAAGCTGTGGCGGTGGCGGGGGGAGGAGGCAAAAGAATATCAGATTCTAAGCTACATTTTGCTTAAAAATGACCATTTAAATAGAATTATTAGAAACGTTGCACGGAGTATTCGAATCAGTATTT
The DNA here is from genome assembly GCA_964019185.1 of Maratus speculifer. NCBI lineage: Eukaryota > Metazoa > Arthropoda > Arachnida > Araneae > Salticidae > Maratus > Maratus speculifer. Next base: position 96,176,134 of record OZ025295.1, read on the forward strand.
ATATTCCCATGTATGCATTCTATGCGATAGAAAATATTGATTTTTTTGTGAAAGTGAAAGAAAAAGGAGTGAGGGGGGAGTTCAACAGAATATAACACCCTGTGTCTCTCTTTGCTTAAAAAGTCCCGCTTAAATATGATTATAAGAAACATTGCATGGTTTTAACCATTCATAATGTAATATTTTAATCATGTGAAGTTTTATAATAACTAGAGTTATATGTAATAAATATTTTTGTTAAACCTTAACTGCTGTTAGCGTCTCACATTACGCTGAGTTTTTCAGGTTTCAGAGTTTAACTTGCAATTTTTAGTTTAACTATAGATACCGGGAAATTTTTGTTTCATTTGGAGCCCTATTACTATCTCTAGAGACTTTTGAATAGCTGAATTTTATTTATAATAGTCCTGTATATAAGGTTCATTACAAAATAATATTCTAAAATTTAATTTAACATTTTATTCATCGTTAGATTAAGCGACCTGACAGACCGCTCACAGTAAGTTATGCGACAATTTTTGTCACAGCAGTTAAGGGTCAATACTATTATAGTAATCTAGTAAATAGTTTTTAACCCATAACTCCACACTAATGCGGATTCTCCAAACCTACAGTTAAATTGTCGACCTTTTTAAAGAGCATGCTTTAATAAATTTTTAATAAATTAAATAAAATTTTTGATAAAAAAATATTATCCCAAAGAGATCTTTTATTTAGGTTTATACATAATTCATATGGTTATATGTCATTATCTCTATATTAGCAACAAAATTAACCTTTAACTGCTGTTAGAAATCTGATTGAACACTGTACCCCCTCCCCCCCCCAAAAAAAATAGCTTTTAACTTGTATTCTCCAGTTTAACTATAGTTACAACTGAAATTCTCTTTCGTTTGGAGTTCTCGTAAAATTGTTATAAACATTTGAATAGATTAAATTCAATTAGAATTAATTCTGTACAAAAAGTTTAGCGCAGGAACAGTATTCTATGATTTTTAATCATGGATCGCATTTTAACCTTTAACTAATGTTACCTGTCTTGTAGACCACTATTTTTCTTTTAATTTTTTAGATTAACTTGTAATTTTCAGTTTAACTGCAAACGCTACCGAAATTTTGTTTCATTTGGAATTTTAGTACTATCACCAGAGACTAAATAGGTGAATATTAAGTATAATACTCTTGTATAAAAAGTTTAATACGAAAACAATCCTATGAATTATTCCCGCCTTTTATTCATTTTTCAATTTTGTGGTCTCCAAACCGCATCACATTCATACGTTACAATTTCTGTCACACCAGTTAAAGGTTAAATTTATAAAGTTCTGAAAAAACGAACGCTGAGAAAGCGGACAGTTAAAATTTCGAACTCAATTGAACAATCCAGTGGAAATTTAATAGAAACCTGATTTTGAAGATGTTCGAATTTGAATCTCGAAAACGTTTTGATATAGTTTTATTTACAAGAGTTAAAAATTATTTTTTACGTTAGTAAAAAATAAATAAATAAATAAATAAATAAATAATAATATAATAAAAACTAAAATAGAGAGATTAATTTTAAGTATTGGGCACCCCCCCCCCCCCTTAATCTTACCATTTCAACAATGATGATAATGCTGTCCCATATTAATATACACTATATTGCCATTGATTATGGGACACTTGCGATTTTAGACATTTTACTAAATATCTAGAAAAATACATGAGGAATCATCTCGAAACTCTTAGTGTATAAATATAATGGTATACGTCATACATCTTCGTGAAGATTTTTTACCGAAACGCCATAGGGGACCGTCAACAAATTAAAAAAGAATGAATATCTTTTGAATAACCCTGTCAAAACTAATGTAGCAAAAGCGCTCAAACTCTAGATTATGATTGAATGCCTTATTATAATACACTGTGATCATTTTTATGCAAGTAGCATGCACACTCGCAGAGTAATTAAGGTTTTTATAAAAATAACCCCAAATTTTTCCAAGTTTTTTCCTTATAATTTTCAGAGTTCTTAATATAAAATAATATGTTTTTCAGAAAATATGACAAACAACATTGCACACAGTACCCTGTAATCAGAATTTAAAAATAATAAAAATTGTATGAAAAATGAGTAGGTTTACTATATAATTTTTTACTGCGCATGCGTCAAAGATATCAAAATTTCATTTACATATTATGTTAGCTAAATGTATAGAGCAACTTTTGTAAAAGTCTCAAAATCATAGCTTGAAAATTCTGAAAGTAATCGTCTATAGAAAAAGGACAAATACCGTTGTTTCCGAAATGAAGCAAAGAAATGAGGGATTTTATCCAAATGCAGTAGTACATCCCATATTGTGTATTCTATATTGACACTAATCAATGAATATATGGATACAACCCCTCTTGTTTTTGCTTCATTTTGAGAATAACGGATTTTCAACTTATTAAATTGACGATTATTTTCAGAATTTTCAAGTTATGATTTTGTGACTTTCACAAAAGTTGCTCTATACATTTAGCTAACATAATATGCAAATGAAATTTTGATATCGTTGACGCATGCGCAGTAAAAAATTATTTAGTAAACCAACTCATTTTTTATACAATTTTCATTATTTTTTAATTCTGATTACAGGGTACTGTGCGCAATGTCGTTTGTCATATTTTCTGAAAAAAATAATATTTTATATTAAGAACTCTGAAAATTATAAGGAAAAAACTTGGAAAAATTTGGGATCATTTTTATAAAAACCTTAATTACTCTGCGAGTATGCATGCTATTTGCATAAAAAAGAACAAGGCTTATTACAATAAAGCATTCAATCACAATCTAGAGTTTGAGCGCTTTTGCTACATTAGTTTTGACAGGGTTATTCAAAAGATATTCATTCTTTTTTAATTTGTTGACGGCCCCCTTTGGAGTTTCGGGAAAAAATCTTCACAAGGATGTTTGACTTATACTATTATATTTATACACTAAGAGTTTCGAGATGATTCCTCATGTATTTTTCTAGATATTTAGTAAAATGTCTAAAATCGTAAGTGTCCCATAATCAATGGCAATATAGTGTATAAACCCCCTTCGGATATAGTTCGGCCACTGTTGGGAATCAACCGGGTAATAACGCCAATCCCTGGCGTTGTTACCCCGGGATACTTATTGCTCAGTAAATCCTAAACTACAAATTATCTCGAGAAGATATACAAAATCTTCTACAACAATTTGAAAGTACATGAAATACACTACAAATTTATGTAATAAACAAAGTATTTCTGGATAAAAAATATAGTCTTCAGATCAAAAACCTTACATCGCAAATTTTAGATCAAGCGTTTATTTTAGTTGCTTGCAAAAACAATAAGACCTAAAAATTAAACAAATTAACTTGAAGCTGTTTTTTGCGATTTATATGACTCAAAACCCTTCTGCGCAGAGCACATGGGTGTCATTTACCTGATTATTTCATAATTATGCAAAAAATATGCACTTGGCGTTATTACCCCAGGGTACCTTATATATGTTGCGGCCAATACCCGGGAGCCTGGCCAATTCTAGAACAGTCCGGCCAATACCCGAACTGGCCAAGCTTCTTGGCCAAAACCCGAAATACATTAAATGAATAGCGTATTTCTGGTTTTGGCCGGCCAATTCGCGAACTGGCCGGGAAGCCTAGGCCAACACCCGAACTATGATGCATGGGCACCAATTTTTTTGTAACTAAGATAATGTAACCTTAAAATGCACAGTCAAAAAGATTCCCATTGATTATATTGAAACAAAATATTTTTGTGTACTGAACTAAATTAACCAAAAATAGTACACAATTACCTTTCAATATCGAAATTAATGGATAAACCAAATAAGATGACAATTACAAGTTAACCGGAAACTTTACTCGAGTTAAAGCACGGACAGGCTGACGGCTAGTTTATCTGAATTCATAGACACTTTCAACTAAGTTAGAAAGGATTAAGCCGAGTACCTATATCTATTTCGCGAATTGGCCAATCGCATCTGGCCAGTTCGCGAATCGGCCAATTGCATCTGGCCAGCTCGCGAATTGGCCAGTCATTTTTTAACGTTACTGGCCAATTCGGGAATTGTCCGGCCAATTCTAGAATTGGCCAATTTCGGGTTTTGGCCGCAACATATATATATATTATATTGATATTTACTTTTATATGTATATCATAGAAATAAAAATATATTACTAAATTCAAAAATAAAATTATCCACCGAATACTTTGGAATATATTACTATCTGCCTAATATAAAATTCCCTATTTTTCAACATAATTTAAGTGTTTTTGGTTTTTAACATTTTACAATTGGACAGAATTGCTTATTTCATTTATTAAATAAAATGTATTTTTAAAGATATGATGCATTTTAGTTTTGTTGATTTGCGCAAAATTCTCTATATCTCAATGTTCATTGGACAAAAAACTTCGATTTTAAGAAATATTTTAAAATGCAATTCCACAACCTTGAGGGAAACAAAATTTTATAAAGGCTATACTTGCATCAGGGACGTTCGCTGAATATTTCTTTTTACCTTAGGCCATAAAACCATAATACTTCTTGAAAATCATTTAAGAAAATTCTGTATTTTATAATATAATTTATATGCTTTTATAAAAACAGTATATATTTGCAGGTAAATATTAGGTAGATTTCGTAAGAAGTACTACCTATTGCAATCGCACCAGTTTATATATCTATCTATCTATCTATATATATATATCATTTTTTTTATGGACACAATAACTTCTATAATTCTTAACCAATTTCCACCAAACTGGTACATAAAATCAATGGGGATAAAATCTTGGATGAGTTCGTTAATGGGAAAAATCGGACCAAGGGGGTCGGAATAGGGGGCGTTTTTGTGAAGACCGAAAAAACGCCATAACTTCTTAATTAAAGTAGATATCGAATCGGTTTAAAGTTTACATTACTCCTTAAAAATGGGCCAAAAGTATATACATGACAGATTTTTGATAAATTTAGAAATGGGCTCAAGGGGCGAAAAAAACAGGGATTTTGAGAGAAAAAAATTCATAACTTCGTCAGTTTTCAAGATATCAAGCCCAACTAAATTTTTTATAAATGTTCTTAAAATTATCTAAAACTTTTGTATTTACAAGTTTATGATAAGACCAACTTTTACCGATGAATAAAAATAAAAACGAAAAGAAAAAGGGCGCTGAAAAAAGAGAAAAATCCATAAATCCGTCAATTTTTAAGATATCAAATCTGATTAAATTTATTTTACATCTTTTCAAAAATATCTACAACTTTTATATTGACAAGTTTTTCATAGGACCAATTCGTATAGCAAAAAGAAATTGAACAAAAATAGGAATTGGAGAAAAAACCTCAAATCCAAACGGCTTATATTCTGACCATTTTTAAATTCATTTTTGATTTTAAACGCATCCAAATGGTAGATCCTCTTATTTAGAAACTGTATAAAGTGACGCATTGGTCAATTTTCTAATAAAGACAGAATATATTTCAAAAAAGGCTACCAAAAAGGGTATTTTGAACAGAATTTCCGAAAGTCATCGGGATTGAAAATTGAAGGAAGTATTCAAATAAGCAATTGCGTTTTTTTTTTTACTCGTTTTTAAATCCATTTTTGTTCTCAAACGCATCCAATTTACAGATCCTCTTATTTAGGAACTATATAATGTGATGCACTGGTCAGTTTTTTGATAAAGACGGAATATATTTCAAAAAAGGCTACCAAAAAGGGTATTTTGAACAAAATTTTCAAAAATCATAGTGACTGAAAATTTAAGGAAGTGTTCAAATAAGAAATTGCGTTTTTTTTTCTGACTCGTTTTTAAATCCATTTTTGCTCTCAAATGCATCCAATTTACAGATCCTCTTATTTAGAAACTATATAATGTGATGCATTGATCGGTTTTTTGATAAAGACAGAATATATTTTGAAAAAGGCTACCAAAAAGGGTATTTTTAACAGAATTTCCCGAAGTCTTCGAGATTTGAAAATTTAAAGTTTTCACATAACAAATTGCGTTTTCTATGACTCGTTTTAAAATCCATTTTCGCTCTCAAATGCATTCAATTTACAGATCCTCTTATTTAGGAACTATATACTGTGACGCATTGGACAGTTTTTTGATAAAGATAGAATATATTTTTAAAAATGCTGTCAAAGTGAGTATTTCGCCCAAAATTTTCCGAAGCAATCATGATGAGCAATAAGGATATATTCAAACAACAAATCGGTTATTTTATGACTCATTTTTAAATTCAATTTTTTTCTCAAATGGTTTCAACTGACAGTTTTTTGTTATTTAGGAGCTGTATAATGTACTGTTTTGGTCGATTTTTTAATAAATTTAGAATCTATTTCAAAATATGTTGTCATAATGGACATTTGAGCTGAATTTTTCTTAAAATGATTCTGATAAAACCAGTTTTTGCAAAAAAATGAAATTATAAAATTTTCATAAACGGCCAAATGAAGTTATTAAACTGGGTTTATCTCTAATCATATTTTTTTTTTGTTGTTGTTGTTGTTGAAATGAGCACTCTTCGAAATCTACCTCCGCCTATAGGCGCAGCCGACAGGGATTTTTTTCATTTCCATCAAATGTCAAATAATCCAAGCTTTTAATTTTTCTAATTGTTAATTTGTTTAAATTGATAAATTTAATTATTTAAATCTACATCCGCTAATTATGTATACAATTTTTAAAATATTCATGATTTTATTTGTTACTTTGAAGTAAAAAATTTGAAGTCAAATTTGAAGTATTTCTGTAAACAATCCATTCGGTGTTGGTAAGTTCCGAGGATATTTTCTTAAAATGCTCGGCCTCATCATTTGAGAAAATATCAGTACGTAAAACATTTTGTTTCAAAGACGATTTCTTCTCATCTTAAACACATTATTCAAAATAATCTTTTAATTTAAGTAAGATTTTGATTCTAAAATACGATAGATCGTCTGCCGTAATTTCGGATAAAAATCAAAACAAAACGACGATTGGTGATGCAGATAGCTGAACGTTCTCGTTTTCGCCAACTCGCCAAGGCTAGTGCTCAGAACGTGATTCCTCCTGAAAAAGCTGCCCGGTAGTTTACCTAGAAACTTAATTACACGAAAGTGCTTTTTTTTAATTCAAACAAAATATTCTTTAAACTACTTAAATAATATTTCCAGAAATTATCAACAATGGACTACCCTGTATCCAGTTCTTTCCGTGACTCTGTATATCATTTTATCTATGGTCTACAAACTTTTTATTGTGAACTGAATGCGATTCAACGTAAAAAATGCAAAACCTATTTAAAAAACAACTTTGAGTAAATTACGCTCAGATTCAGTAACCTTTCCGAGTTCTTTTGTGTAACCCTGTATATCTTAATTCTGTAACTATTAGCATTTATACACACCATATAATGTATATACATTTAGTGAAACTTAAAAACGTATATCATAATTAAAAATGCATTTCATTCCTCGAATAGTCATCATCCATGATTTACAGTACTTCGCATAGAATATATTATTTGAAATCTTTTGTGTGTCCCTGTAAATGCTATATACTTCGTATTATGCGTGAAATAACTCATATTAAGTCTCAGCGACGTATATGTATTTGATTACACATGAAACCGTTTACCATCATTAAAATATATTGCAAACATTTTCCCCCTTTCTTATTATGTATTAGAATTTTTTTGTGTGACCCTGTAAATGAATGATAGCTATACCTTTAAATGCATATTTTATAGAGTGCATATTTTAGTAATTTTCGGGAATGCAAATAAATTTGAATATGCTTGACCGGGTGTAACGTTTTTAATAGTCATTTAAAAGCGATTTTTCCCCATACGCCCTAATGTAACGAATAAAATTGGACTGTCCTTGTAAATAAGCAAATCGTGGTTGAAACTTCATTTTCAATAGGGTTCGTAAACATAAATAACGTCCAAAAATTTCATGGGAATCCGAGTATAATTAGGAGAGTTAGAACGCGGACAGACGGTCAGACGGCCAGACAAACCAAATGCATAAGCACTTTTCAACTTTATTGGAAAGTTTTAAAAAGAAATCTACACTTTTTAGTGACTATGATGCGTTATTAAGCATTGAAACTTTTGTTTTTGTTCCACATAACATCAAAGCCTATAACGACTTCTTTCTTTCAGATAGAAAACTTTCCAGAAAGTTTTAGTACGCTTTTATTTCTTTGCAATTTATGTTACTTTTAGTAAGCAGCATTAATTCCTATTTCAGAAACTTTTGAGCAAAGTATAAAAATGTTTTAGCTTCATTGCAGACTATTCATCAATAACTAAAAAGCTTTTATTTTTGTTATTTTAAATACCTAACTATTTTCTTTTGCAAACTTCTTGATTACCGCATAGTGAGAAAGAGAATTTCCACTTCTTTTTATCACTTTTATTAAAAAGAGAGGAAAGTTTTCATTGATTTTTATTTCTTGTTTTGTGAAGCAAAAACAAGACGCTTGTTTTACGTTATGTAAATCAGCAAAGATGCGCATACCATCCTTATGATATGTAATAATAAAACTTTTCCGCCTTAATTCTAAATTATTTCCAGATTTTTTAATAGTTTGGAAAACTTTTCCCCTTCATTTTGACATATTTATTTTAATTCTACACCTTTAATCAACGCTGTCTTCATTTTATTTTATTCTAAAAATCATTAATTTGCTAAGGCAATTATTTTCCTAAAATTTCGTAACTTAAATTTACTCTTATCTATTACATAAAAGCTTTTGTATTTATATTTTAAAAAATCATTCGATTAACCACAATTCTCTTCTGAGCGATACTAGAATCCAGATTGCATCATATAATCTTCCGATGGAATGTGAGAACACTTTTTCAATTTTCTGGGGTAAAATTTCGCTTGATTAAAAGCACTATTTCTAAATAAATAATAAAATCCTAGAACTTAACCAAGAAGTCCTGTATTCTATAGCCTGATTAAACCTCTTTACACTGGCTTCCGAGTGATTCTACATTTTTTCTTGTCTAATAAATTCCTGTCAGTGGTGAGAAAAATTTATCCGGTGAAGTTCTGTGATTTTTACTTTCAAGGAAATTCTCCATACTAGGCATACTCAGAATTTTGTGAAAGAAATACTAATAAAACTACTTATATGTGTAATAAAGGATCAGTCAAATTTAGCAGCTGAATTACAGTAAAAATTCTGTAAAAAATAAAATACTTCGGACTATCTGGAATGAAAAGCGAAAAGCGCCGAGTGATTTGGCGTGCAGCACAGTTTCTCGCCAAAAGCAAACGATTTTATTGCAACTAAAAATATTGAGAAAAATTATTTTCATACATTTAAGCGCATTCAAAAATATAGACCAGAATATTACCATAGCAACAAAATTGAAACAACAATGCTCAATTGAGCCTGAAACAACTTTAATTATTTTAAATTATGAATTTCGTTTTAAATTGCAATTTTTGCTGTTTGAATTTGAATATAGATACAGATAAATATCGATATAACCGAATTATACTTAAAACAAACTGAAACTGAAAAAACAAAAGCTAAATTAGATTTATCTAAACAAGTTTCCCATGAAACGTTTTTCCCCCTTAGAGTATTTGACATAAAAAAGTACTTTTGGATTTTTCATTCCATCGCCAATCGATGAAGAATCGCCAAAGAACGAAATTTTCATTATTTTTTTAATGACGCTGTATGGAGGTTCCGCCGACTTTTTCTTTACAAATGAATATATTCTCACGAGAAGAACATTCTGTATTCTTTTTTTCAGATTTTTCGGAGTATGCCCGTATGGAGTCCTTCCTTGTTAGAATGGCTGCATATTACAACATTACTGGAATTGTTTTTCTGTGTAGTGGAATATTCTGTAGTGATTAAAACATTCGATACTTCTGTTTAATTTGAAAGTGAGAAATATGTCAAAGGATATTTATTTGCTGCTTCACGATCCGGTACCATACGGATTCTAATCTACGAGTGTTTTTGATTAAATTGTTGGCTATGTAGTTTGAATTAAAGCAGAATTTTACATTCTATCGGATATCTACACAGCTAAAAAATACTTTTATTTTATTTAAAATATTTTTTTAATATCATCAGTTCATCTTTTCCTTGTTCTTTTTCTTCTAATTGTTGCAAGAAAGTTTAAATAAACATAAAAGTTATTATGTATGTAACATAATTAATAATTAAATAAATCAGTTGAAAAACACGTTTTTTTATTTCATAATATTACATAATATTTATCATTTTTTTTGACGCGTGGATTGAAATATATTTTATTTATTTATTAAATTCCTATTTATTTAACCACCTCTGGTGATCAGTTTGGTCTCCCTTAAATTTATTCAAAGCTTTGCATTTTTATACTTTTATTCATAATTTTATTTACTTGCGTACCTTCACTTAATCTGCAGATTCTGATAGAAAAGTTAATAAATCTATGCGATCAAGGCAGCATTTAGGAGAGGAAATCAGTATTCTGTTCTGGTCGGCGCAATTGGCAAAGAAATCCGAAAAACCATTTATTAAACTTTTTCAAAAAATGCGTAGTGAGAATATCTCAACATTTTTTGAAGGTATGTTGCGTGATTCTAGGTTTATCACACTCCATATTCATCATAGCATGTAAGAAATATAACATGGCCCCAACGTTATGAAACAGGATTGCAACATACACATCATAAAGCAGATGCATAACCAAATTGATTATTTACTCATAAGGGTTTCGTTCAGTTCGTAGGGTCGCAACTTTTTTTAACCCGCAGCGGCTTTCATCGTTTTAAATGCGGTTTTTGACGAAATCATACTATAAGCATTATTAGTTAAATATAAAAATTTTAAATAGAATAGTGGGTCGTTTCCAGGAGGCACATTCCTAAATATAATAGTGCTGACATTTATGCAAGGAATGATTAATTTTTTATTGACGATTTTCGTTTGTAAATTTAATAAAGTATTTTGAAGGAGGTACTAAACAAAAACCTCACTGTTAAAAAAATTCTGAAATTTACGAATACTTTCTATCCTGAATTTTACAGAAAAAGTCCCTTTTCACAATTGCTTTTTTCTTGTGAAAAAGGACTTTTCACAAAAAAGGGCATTTTCCGATAAAAATCAGAAAACTCTACCATATTTCCTGAAAATAACGAAACGGATGGAAATAGAAACAAAAAACAGAAACACATCGCTATGTGGGAAATTCTGTGGCCGAGTAGTCAAGGCACCACACCGTTAATCGCGCGCGAGCACAGATTGTGGATTCGAATCACACTGGCACCATGAAATAATGAAAACATAAAAAATCCCTTTTAAATTAAATTTTTTCTGTTTATTTTTCTTTTATTTCTTATTAAAAAATCTTTTAATTAATTAGCCAAAAAAATAAATAAATAGTGTACGGCAATTTTAAAAAATTGTCTATAACAATACAATAATATTGCCTATAAAAAATCAATATTTTTTTCTTCTTTCATTCATTAAAAAGACAAAAAAAGGAAAAAAAAACAGTGATTTTTTTTAATTTAAACTAGTTAAAAAATTAAAATTGATTTAAAAAATAATAAGTATTATGCATCAGTCTAAAATAAATTAAAATAAACCGTTTACAAATATTTTAACGAATGTATTTGAAAGAAAATCTTTAAAAATCACAACAGATTTTCCCACTAACTCATAAAAGACATACTTTGTACATTCCGGCATCAGCAGCTTTGGCTCAGTCAGTAAGGATTTGTTCCGCTAGCAAAAGGTCTCGAGTTCGATCCTTAGGACGGCTTGAGGCAAATTATACAAATTGATAATAAAATAATAGTAATTATTATAAATTAAGTAAGATAATTTAGCAGCTTAATATCACTTGAAAATTTCGAGTCCTTTGACGATTAATCGAGTCATTAAATTTAAAAATTATATTAAATTATTATCATTAAAAATCAAACCTTGTAACAGAAAGTTACTGTTCCTGCAAACGGAGTCTTCCTTTCTTTTATTTCCCAAAACGGAAAATCTACTAACGGAAAGGTAAAAATTCGGCTACTTTGCTGCCAGTAGTTTCACCATGAATTCACAGATTTATTTTTATCAGTGCTCTGTGTAATCTGCGATCACACTTATCCACATTTTTTTTAGGGAGTAGGTTATTACTTAACTACCTATCATTAAAGTTATTTGGTTTTGTTTATCAACAGATTGCGTTGCTGATGTTTCAAAAACCTTGATGACGATAGTGTAAGAGTGCGGGGAGCTAAAATGCGCGAGTGTACGTACATGTTTTTTTCTGTTTTTTGAAAATCTGATTCAGATAGTCCTATGAACTAAATTAACGCTGTCATTTTCGGAGTACATCGTTCTACAGGTGGCACTTCTATCCTGATATTTATTTATTTATTTTTACTATTTCCGCAATCCTTCTATCTCGAAAACTAATTTACGCGTTTTCACCAAAATTCAGATTTACTTAGAGCTTGACATAAGTTGTTGCTGATTAGATTATGGTATAAATCTCCTAACCGGTGGTGCTGGTATGCTTCATTATTCTGAAGTATTAACATGTCTATGATGGAAGAAAGTTTTGGGATTGCCTCATCCAACTAGTTCATTTATACTTTCTTTTGTCTATACAAAAAGAAAGTATTGAATTAATGGACAATTTCTGCTTCTGGCTTTCGAAGGTTTATTGGATTAGAAAGTCCTGTCTTGAATCCGATTTAACAATTATTAAAAATTATATATATGTCCGTCTATTAATTTGTTTTGGGCAAAAATTCTATGAGCGCTCTATCTCAAGAACTACTGCATGGAATCTGTTGAAATTATTTATTAAAAAATCTACTGACTGTTGAAATCTGTTGATTGTTGAAATCTGCTGAAATCTGTTGAAATTATTTATTAGAAAATCTACTGACTATTGAAATCTGTTGATTATTGGAATATATTGATTCAGCTGGGGCTTTATACAAGTTAAATTTTCGGGGAAAACCACCCCACAGGCAAGTTGCAAAGCTGCAATTTTAGGATTTGTGCAAGATCACTATCGCAAGAGAAAATATATGAATTTTCTCGAAACTTGACATTTACTTTGATGCTGACATCATATGTTATTGATGAAAGGTATTCATATAAATATACTAGCAGATGGCACTGCTATGCTGCATATTTCCTGATTTTTGCAATATTCCTTTTTCAAGAATTAAAGCACAGATTTCCATCAAACTTCACATTCATTTAGACGTTTGAACATTCATGAGTCGTTTCTTATTAGGTTTCGGTGTAAGATCGACCTACAAGGAAGCGTTACCCGGCAGTCATCAACAGTGTTGAATTCAAACATTTTTCTCCTGGTGGAACTTCTGCTGTTCCAAGAGGAACATTTTAGAGTTCAGAAAAAGGAATTGAATTTTTGTTCATAAGGCATAAAATCTCTAAACTTTTTGGGGAATTTCAATATTTCAGAAAGAATACCCTCTTTTCCGGTTTAGCCCAGCATTCAACACGTTTTTTCAGGATTATTACGATTTCAGGGATCATATCTCCAGAACAAAGGAACGGAATTTCATCAAACTTAATATTCTATTCCATAAGTTGTTCCTGATTAGGTTTCCTTTTAAATCATCTAAAAGGTTGCTCGGCCATGATGTTTTTTTAGCATTGTTGAATTCAGATATTTTTCCACGACAGAAATTTCTGCGGTTCTGGAGAGGAACATTCTAGAATTTCAGGGAAAGAGATTGCGGAAGTCCATTAAGCATACAATCTCAAAGCTTCCGGAAAAACATTTTAATGCTCTTGGTCGTGGGGGAGATCTCCCGTATCACTACTTGAATTGAAAACTGTCTTTCAGGATTTACATGATGTAAGCGATAATATCTCAAGAACTAATGAACGGCATTTCATCAAACTTTAATATCTTAAGTTGTTACGGAATAGAATTTCGTAAAAATCATATTACAGAGTGTGTTGTTAGATGACATTTTTCACGATATTCATGATAGCAGTAACTCAAAACTAATTCACTAAATTTAATAAAATTCAGATCGAGTTACACATTTACATAAATAGATTCTTATTCGGCTTTATTGTAAACTGCTGAACAAGTTTCTCTTTTATATGACATTTCTCTTTGAACTGAGAATTTCGGTTGCAGACATATATGTAGATGTTAGCCGAAATTTAATGATTTGTTTGAAAATTCAGTGCGTATATCTTTTTTTATTTTTAAAATGCACATACTTCAACGAATCTATACTTTTGAATACATGGTAGACAATGATTGTTACTTAAATTTGATACTGTGAAAGCAAATTTCGAAGTTTTAATACATATAACAAAAAATAATTTGTGTATGTGTTTTTTTTTGGGGGGGGGGGCTTATGTTTAATATTTTTAATTTATAAAAAAACGCTCTGTATCATTAATTTATATGTAAATAAGGCAAATATAGGGCTGAAAATCTTTCGCATTTTAGCAGGTTTTCAATAAATATTATCTAAATGCCCCCCCCCCCCTCTAAAATTTCACCGAAACGAAAACTATAAGAAAAAATTAAAAGCTTTATTTGTTATTCAAATTTATTTTATTTTTATTTTATTGTAACAATAATTGATCATCTAATCTTACCTTTCCCCCTTCTAATCTATTTACATTAATTTTATAATCTTGTAAATCATATCACCCAGAAAATAGATAAATTTACATATCACATATTTTTTTTTTTTCTCTATAGTAAATTTAACACATAATATAACTAATGATTATGACGATAAAGAAATAACAAAATAAAAAGCATTTCAGGGGATTTTTTTCTCCTGTGTTCACATGTGCGACACGTATATTAACTATCCCGCTGGTGGATCATATGTGAAAAAATTTTGAATTTATTAAACTAAGAAAAAAAGAAAAAGTTGGAAATTGCACGTGAAGCGTAGCAACTGAGATTCGTTTGTACGATAACGAAATTTTAAAAATATCTCTCCCATATCTCTCTGTAACTAGTTAATTACAATTAAAATTGGACCAAATAATGTTCTCCCTATGCAATTATGTAATGGAATACTTTTGTGTGGCCTTGTAAATCTATAGCAAATGTTCTTTGCATCACAGGTTATGCAAAATGTATTTTATAATATGTACTTTATAGATGATTATCAATTTTATTATGTTCGAATGAGTGCAACACCATTCAAATACATTTGCAATATTTTTCCCCAGTGGCCGTAATGTAACGGAATACTTTTGATTGTCCTTGTAATTGATCTATGCATCCGATTTTCATAAAATTTGAAATGACTGGACAAAATTATGTAATTATTATGTATTTTAAGTTTCAAAGTATTAAAATACATTTGAAACTTTTTTCCCCATTGACCATTATGTAACGGAGTAATTTGGATTGTCCCTGTAATTGATCTATGCGTCCGATTTTCATAAAATTTGAAATGAATCGACAAAATTATGTAATAATTATATGTTTTAAATTTCAAACGTTTCGGCTGGGTAGTTTTTGCGTTCTTATATGTGCACGGATAGATAGACAGAAGGACGAACGGAACAACAACTATAGTTGCTACGTATTTACATAATTGCGAACGCACCTAAAAACACTATCAACATAATTTTTAAAAAATATCACGTGTTAAAAAAAGTTCTTTCTTCTATATTTAGTATTTTTTGTTGATAGATATTAACCTAGTTATGAGAAAAAGTTATACTAATGCGAACTGTTCACATGTGTCCGAATCTCCCCTATCTATATTGACTATTTGCCACCACATACATACACATGTACACACACACAGACATATATATATATATATATATATGAAACATCTGACGTATTTATGTAGAATCTTGTCGATGGAACACAATATCTGCTCTCAATCTCACCACTTAGTATAAAATTCTAACGGGAACACTCATAGATTCACAGTCGGTGACACTGGCTACTAAAACAACAAATAATATGCTTTGACATGTTTCCTATTTAAGGCACAACACTAGGCACAGAAAAAGTCCCGAATGATAACGTAAAGTCTATGTGGGCGTTCTTTTCAAATATTTCGCCCAAATTTTAATATTTTTACATGATTTTTTCGCACAAGATAGCTGAGGGTGATCCACAACCGGCATAGTTTTTGCTTTTTCAGTTTTGGTTTCAGATTTAAAAAAAAATACTTTAACTTTCAAAACCGGCTTAAACCCGTTCTAAAATTGAAACTATCGTAATATAAAAAATATATAATCAAAATCGAAAAAGTAAAAACTAGGCCGGTTGTAGATCGTCCTCAGTTATCCTATGAAAAAAAAATCATGTAAAAATATTAAAATTTGAGAGAGATATTTGAAAAGAACTCTCCCAGAGACTTTACATTATCATCCGCGTATTTTTCTATGCCTAGTGTGGGGCATTAAAGTAATCAGAAGCATCGAATATTTTTAATCACTTTTATTAGTACTTCATTTCAAAGGCAAACAATCCCACTAACGATGCCGTCATCATAAGTAAAATATGGTATTTAACTTAGAAACTTGATCAGAAAAATTCTTCTTACCAGCTCACAGTCATTTTGTTAGCACAATAAAAAACACGGAAATATTATTCCGAAGCCAATGTAAGAAGGTTTTATCAGACTCAGCGAAAGAATACAGGATTTTATGACTAAGACCTAAGTTGCCAATTCCAAATTTCGAAAAAGTGACTTCAAACAATACGAAAATTTTACCCCGCGAAAAAGAAAAGAAGTTCTCTCAAATGCAATCAGGTCTAGTGTCACTAGAAGGGAATTGTGGGTAATCGAAGGATTATTTAGAACGTAAATACAAAGATATTACGCGACAGATAAAAAAATAAATTTAAGTTATGGGATTTTAGGGTAAAAATGCTTTGACTGATTAATGTTTTTCCGATGAAATTAAAGAAAACGTAGATTAAAAGTATTGAATTAAAATAAATTTGTTAAGATATTATAAAAAGAAAGGGGAAAAGTTAAATATTATAAGAATTTGGAAATCATTACTTTAGAATTGAGGCGAATTTTTTTTATTATTACAAATACAGGGTATTTCACAAAGGACCCCTAACTTTAAAAATCTATAACTCGGAAACGGTGATAGATAGAAACGTAAAAACCAGTGGTGTGTTTATTTAAAAAATCGTAAGAATCTGATACATAAATCAGAAAATTTAGTTAAAAATAGCGCTCATAGATGGCGCTGAGAGCGTTAAGACCTTCAAAAGAAACACTTTTAAAATTTTGAAACTTTTGCTGCATCGTCACTCCATGGCTTTTATAGAATATCTCTATTTTGACGAATGAGAATCTTCCATAATACATTGAAGTAATCGTTTTCTATATAAGCGATGGAGTGACGATGCAGCAAAAGTTTCAAATTTTTAACAATGTTTCTTTTGAAGATCTTAACTCTTTATGTCCCAGAGCAGAGAAATTTTTATCTCCCTTAGAATCCCAGAAAAACGCCCGACATTTCACCCCCCCCCCCCAAGAAAGGTGAAGCGGCTCGCTTTAGCTATTCATACGAACGTGTATGGTTCAACCCTTTTCGTGTAGTACCTGCCCAAAGAAGAACCTATTGTTATACCTTTTGTCGATCTTCCCCTTAATCCCAATAACCATAAATCCAATAGCTTTGCTTTTTCGTTATCTTCGGCTAAGTGAAATGACATTTTATTTTTAGATTTAAGAGTATGTTTATGACATCTGTGCTGAATAATCATAAGATAAAGGATTTTTTTTTAGTTCTTTGTTTCAAAAACAAAACTTATACTTGTAAATGAAACATATATATTTGTATTAATACTTAAAAGCTATTTGTTTATTTAATGAAAAAAAGAAATATATATATTAAATTTAAAATTTATCCTTACTACATTTTTTGGAAAAATAAAAGTATTTAATGCATTATTAAATCATTTATACAACATATTCTTACAGAATATTTTTTTTAAAATAAATTTATATGCTGAATTTTTTTTAATAATGAAACATTTTTACATTAATTTATTTTGTGAGATAAATTATTGTATAAATATTCATACGTTTGAATTTTTTCCCTTTATTGATGCAATTATTTCTAGGTAACTTTCCTTCCTATAACAATGGATACACTATGGATACACTAAATTTAATATTTTTTTCACTCAATTAAATAAGTAAATTTTTAAAAAAAAGCAATGTAAAAAAACAATCATTATTTTAAAATATTCGTCTGCTTGTTATTTTTATTAGTGGAGGTAATTGAAAAGGTCGTTCTTCAGTTGGGAACCGTTGAAGTATTATGTAGGGAATATGAAAAACGGGAGGGGGGGGGGAGGTCATGATCTGCTTGTTTCCGAAATGGGAGAGGGGGAGTTACAATAATTATTATTTAAGCTTTTGATAATGTAGCAACTATAATGCAACAATCGTAAACAAACAAATCTTGTTGGGGAAAACAGCGTTTTAATTACATTGATTAATCTTTATTTACCATACATTAAAACTTTATTTTAGTATCACAATCTAAGATATGGCTATTCATAAAACTTTTTAGAATTAATAATGTAATTTATTGGTAATTGATATTTTCTTGGAAAAAATGTTATGTACAAATATTATAAAATCTTACATAATCAAAAGAAGAAAAAGGCAAAAATTTGTTTGTTTTTCTTTTCTTCTTTTAAGGAGGAGAGATACAAAATGAATAAAAAGGACAATGACTGAAAATGCTTATGCAATACTTGAAAAGCCGTTTGACTAATTCATAAATTTAAGAATTTAGATAATTTCTATTTCAAAATATAATAAGATATAATCATCAAAATATATAAAAATTAAAAGAGGTTTTCTAATGATTATAGATGGTTGTATTAAAACAGATTATCAAAGTTTTATGTGTCCATAACAACATTTATGATTTAATCGCTGCATTTAATAAATTTCTGTGGAAAAAAAAAGGAATGTTAAAAATTTAAATAATAAAAAATTGTAAGAATTAAACTGCTAAATGTTTTTTTCCTTCCTGAGATTCGATGTTATTAATTGATTTGATAATAAGACTTTAATAATTTTACGCTTTCTTACTTGAATATTAAAAAGTGGGGGGGGGGGATTATATAAGAAGCACAGCATGGAAGAAAATATTTTCACTACTTAGAAGTGAATACTTTAGTAATTAGAAATGAATACTTTCATATTTGGAGCCGATTAATAAAAATCGAACTATACTTTTACATTAAAAAAAAACATAATCATAATGATTATTAAAACTTTTATCTCTCAATAGCTAACACCTCCTAATAGCGGTCAAATTCACCGCTCCTGAGGTATCCGCTATTCAGAGATTTTACTGTACATGACTTATATCTTGATGATACTAATTAAATAAATTCTTGGAATTTAATCGCAATAATTAAAAATATCATTTTATCAAAGCAAAAAACATTATTTTTTTGTAAAATAAAAAACATTATTATGCTTTTTTATATTTTATTGTAAATTTTTCATTATTTAGTTTTTTATAAATAAATAAAATAAGGACAAAATAAAAGCTAATCACTAAAAACAAATGGGAAAGAATTGACAAATATCAAAGTAATGACTTTCGAAATCATGTTTTGACTACTCGTCTGACAGTCTTCCTACCTAAAGTAAACCTGTTGTATTTGTATATGTTGAGCGGCTCCTATTCCCATTGTGTTCCTATCTACTGTCCATTAAGTGGAATAAGCAGTCAAGCCCAATCCATGTTCAACAACTTACTCTTCACAAAAGAGAGGGGAGAAATAGTCAGGCCGTTTCCCGGGCGTTATGGGATCTTAGCGACTCAGGCGTCGCCGGCCGTTATGGGATCTAAAGGGTTAACGCTCTCAGCGCCATCTATGAGTGCTACTTTTTATTAATAATAGATATTTAAATAACTATTATTAAAAATAATTAATTACAAAATATAAGTAGACAAAAAAAATTTTAAACATAATAAAAATAGTTAAGCTATTTAATACTAACTGCAAGTTTTAAATTATAATTATAGAATTAATTGAATCGATTGATATCGATAAATTTTGTACATGTGAGATAGATAAATGCAGATTAACTACAAAAGCGTTACTGTCGCCATCTATAGTTGCTAAACACAATAAAATAATGCAAATAATTATTTAACTATAAAAACAAAATCTTAAAAATTACGATATTTATATTTAACACAGGGTTGAAAAAAACATCTTTTTTTTTTTTTTTTTTTTTTTTTTTTTTTTTTTTTTTTATTGATAGATAGATATGTGTGTGTGTGTGTGTAATAATAAAATTTTCTCATTTTGATTTCGCTCCAAATTCTTATTAGAATATACATTCATTAATATTTTATATAATCTTCTAATGTAACTGTGTAATCAACTACCTTATGTAATCTACTATGTCAAAAGCTTTAATTTTGTTTTATTTATTTTCTTTAAAATATCGTCTGAGCTACTCCCAAAATAAACTCTGCTCCTAAACTGTTCACGTCAGTGTAATCTTGTATATTACCGCTAGTGGGGAAATAGTACGGGTCTTAAGAACCGCCTTCAGACCAATGAAGTGTTAGAAATCGTCTACACTTACCTTCTGGTTCCTTGATTTGGCTTTATACGCTTGCGTCAGCGGAGAGGATGGGCCAGACGCTCTGAGGTAAGTTCGGAACTGTCAGTTTGGCGGTAAAAGATTGAAAATCGACTGACCTTCTGAATGTTAAAGAACCCCCGGTGCTTATCCGATGATTCTAGAACGTTTTGTGGAGTTACGATGTTTTCCAGAGACGGCTTTGTACAGACCCCTTTTTATTCTTTTATTATTTATGGTGATATTGACTCAGAAAAGATGGATTATCTGTTGTAATGCTTTTTTTTATGGAACTGTTATGAATAAAGAACAATTCTGTATTTATTATTGAGTGATGGAGATTGAGGAATATGTGCAGTGGCAGTAAAAGTGAACGGCAATAAAATATGATGTTCCCTGTTCTCGTGTGATTTTAATTATTTGAAGAAACCACTAAACCACCAGATTCACTTGTCTACATTTATCTGACAGCTTTCTTCGGCCACATATGAATGGGAAGTAATATTTTTTCAGATGTGATAAATAATGATGTATGGACCATCTACATTATTCGTACCATCATTTTCACTTCATCAGATCGTCGTACTTCTCCGATAACATAGAACCCATATTTCTTACATGTACTATATAGGGGCATATAAGAACGAACTCAGATCTTTGCTCGAACACAGTCGTTTAGAATGCTACATTGTTATAAATTTACAGCAAGTTGTCCAGTTATTTCATCGTTTTTACAGAAAATTGTTACATAATCAAAATTTAACTATATTCTAACCATATTATTTCAGAAAACAGTTATGCTACGATTGTGTAATATTTTATAAAAAGTGTCGAAAGACTGGATTGTTTGGTGAAAATTTTTAACAGCGTATAAGAATGTTAAGCATGCAATAAGATTATAGTATTCCTTTTATGAACAACGTTATAGGGCAATTATGTATCATAGTAGTTTTATTGATAAAAGCCTGCTCAAATTTCAATTTAAAGAAGTCAATAAATCTCTAAAATAACATATTTTCCGAAATATCTAATGTAGATTTTTTTTTAAATCAATAAATAACTTTTAAATTAAGTTACAGGAAAAAAAAATGAATCCGAAATTGTATTTCACAAAATTTTACTTATCTAATATTTCAGTACATAAACTAAGTAAAAAATTCAATCCTGGTAATAACATTTCTTCAAACTTGAGTTTTCTGAAAAATATAAAATATTTTTATGAAAAATTTCTTTTCTACTACATGTAAATATTGAATTACGCTCGATATTTTAAGATGAAATATGTAAAGAGAAGATAATACGAAAAAAGAGTTATACATAGACGCATTTGGAAGTAAATCTGTTCTCCTAAATGTATTTTTTCTGAATAGTCGTTGGATTAATCAACTGAAGAAATACAAAAATATGGTTGCATTTTACAATGTATGATACTTTTCTAAATTACATTTTATAATATTATACAGGCATTTTAGAAAAACTGGGATAGAAACTACTTTTGTGCGTAAGTGAAAATTTTAAATTAACTTCTTTTGAGACGTAAAAAGATTTTGAAAGGCTTCAGGAAATCAAGAATTTTCTTATTATTTCTTTTGTAAAACGAATTGGGTAATTTATTAATGAAAATGAAATTAAAAAAATTGAATGCGAAAAGAAATATACATATGATTTTCATTTCGCCTTTAAAACAAAAATTCCATTTAGAACATAATTTAGCCATATTTTCCACAAAACATAAAAAAATGACTTTTATAAAACAGAGACCGAAATAATTTCCTTAAAACTTAAAACAGGTTTAAAATATATGACATCTTCAACATTGTTGAAATTATTGAACTTTTTTCTTGCATTATAGACATGCCATCCGCAGACCCATAATCTTAACACTTAAATGCATACTATATATCAAAAGCTACATGATTTTTTTAAAATTGTTTTTCTTTTCAGAAACTATAATATGTTTCTTATGTAAACATTTAATTAAGGTATTAAAATCGGTTTTTGTTCTTATTTGTTATCATGGGGAGTTTATATCATGCTTTGTTGACATTGCTGGAAATATGCTCCATTGGCGTTTTTACTCTATCTGTATAAGGTAGTAGTTATTAATTCTGAAATCGATTAAAGGCCTTTTAAAAATTATTATATCGTTTAATACTTGTTATTGTGCAATGCAAATATTTTAAAGTAAATATATATTACTGTGACCGTTAGGGTTATTTGTGTGAAATAGTCCTACAGGGTTAGTGTCCGGGATGGCTCAGTTGGAAGAGCATTCGCGGCTTCAGCCAATGCATCCCTGGTTCGAATCCTCGCCCGGGCTTTTTTCACCCACATGGACAATTTACATCTGTTATATATTACAAATTATATTATAGTAAATTTTTAAAATTACTTTTTTAACAAAAAGTTTGTATGTAACTCTGAAGTGATCTTATGATATTATAACCAACAGAAACATCATTTTTTAAATAATTTTTCTAGTGGATAATAAAAAATAGACTAAAATATAATGTTTTCCGTACAGAAGAAGAAAAAAATCAGGCATAAGGGGTTTATATAAGGGGAAATAAAGTGCCAATAAATAGAGAAGATTTTAAGTGTTCAATTTTTGAAAACTAAAATGAAAGTTTAAAAAAAAATGATTTTAATTAACTGGGTAGGACATTTAAACATTGTATAAAAATTTCATTTCAAAAACAAACATCAAAGATAAATAAGTTTGATAGTTACCATTCTATGTATTATTATAACTGTTATTATTATTATTATTATTATTATTATTATTATTATTATTATTATTATTTTATTGCACCATCACCCGAAGAAAAACATTTAAAACTCGTAAATTCAGGCATCTTTTTACAAAGGTCTTGTAAACAATTGCTATTTGTAACAAGGAAGGTCTCCACGCGGGCATACTCCAAAAAAATCTGAAAAAATTACAGAATGTTCTTCTCATGAGCATATATATGTTTATAAAAAAAATTTGTCGTAACTTCTTTACCCTGTCCGTAAAAAAATAATGAAAATTTCGTTATTTGGCGATTTATTATCGGTTTTAGCAATGAAAAGCAATGTCAAGTTTTTTTTAATGTCAAAAGCATTTTAAAGGAAAAAAAGTTTCATGTCAAACCTGTTTAAATAAATTAAATATCTTTGGTTTCGTCAGCTTTAGTTTGTTTTAAATAAAATTTCGTTATACTGATTTTTACCTGTATTTATATTCAAATTTAACCATCAAAATTTGAGATTTAAAACAAAATTCAGATTTAAATTAATTAAAATTGTTTCAGGTTCTAAGTCCAGTTGAGCATTGTAAATTCGATTTTGTTGCTATGGAAACATCTGGATTTTATTTTTGAATACGTTTAAATGTATGAAAATAATTTTACTGAATAAAAATTTTTTATGTTTGAAAATAATTTTCCAGAGGTAAATCAAATAACTACAGCAACAAATAATATATATATGGGTGATTCTCAAAATAGGGGACAATTTCAAAAGTGAAATCTTAAAAAAATTACTGTTAGCAAAATTTCTGAAAAAAATAGGTGTTGTTAATATAGTATTAGGTATACTTTACATGTAGTCAGCAGAGCTAAATATTTAAAAATTAACTTCAAAAAAATAATTAGTATTTTTTGAGCTATGCTAATGACAAAACAAATTGCATGGAATAAATATATTAAGAAATTTTTATTTTCTTCCTGTTTAAATATTTTTTTTCTATATTTATTAGCCTTCCTTTTCAGCAAATGGTTTCCATTTTTACATATATACATATAAGGAGAATAAAAATATTACCAAAGAGCAAACTTTGTTTACATGAGCAACATTCTGACACTAACAATGTAAGAAGCGGTCTTAGTGATTTTCTGACAGATTTAATGCATATTTTAGGGATAATAAATGTAACAACTAAATTTATATGTAAAATTAAACTTTATAAAAGATACAATATAAGCAGTGGTTACATTTATGCACATAGGAGTCTTTAGCATGGACAGAAAATCCATGCTAATGACACTGATATTTGTCCATGCTAATGACAAATTTTAATTTAAATAAGATTATGAGCCATAATATAATCACAATGCAATAGTCCTTTCTGGGACTTTTTAAAACACAAAAATACTATACAAATAAGTAAAATAAAAATTTTAATTATAAAATAAACATGAAAATTATTATCCATTCTAATGACATACAATTGATGTACGCCTCTAATATTCAACTTCTATTCTTAAAATACAATATATGCTTCTATTTTCAGGCTGGGATAAAATGGCTACTTGTTGCCATGGAGAAACTTTATATTTTCAAACTATTGTCATATGTGAAAATGAAATTTTGATTAATAACCAGCTGTTATAGTATGACCTTGTTTTGAAAATAGAATATGGAGGACAAACTTTAATTCTTTTTTTATATACTATAATTTCATTTTTAAAATTAAATTTATTGGATAAATCCTCTCCTTGATTAATTTAAAGAAAGAATAATATTTGCTTTATTTTATAAACATGATATTAACTCTTGAAAAAGCTAGCATACACAAGGCACAGCTGCAGTGGACATCCATGCTAATGACATTTTGAACATTTATTCTGTTATTTTAATGTGTTTTTACATAAAAAGTGAGTAATTCTTGAGTGCAAATAATGAATAATATTAAGACAAACATATCTAAATATAAAAACATGACAGAAAACCTCTCAATTTTTTTTTTGTATGCCGAAAGACATAAATTGTCCCCTATTTTGAGAATCACCCATATATGAATACGCATAAGAAATAATAAACTCTCTCATTGTTTATGTTTAAATTCATTAAATACCATTTACATGGATTCTAACTATCCAAAATCTTTCAGTTGCATTAAAAACGTTTGCTTTTGCAAGGAAAAAATGCTACTTGCCAAATCGTTTAATACTTTTGTCTTTTCACGCCAAAAATTCGAAAGTATTTTATTTTTTTACATGTTTTCTACTGCAATTCCGCCACTAATTTTCACTGATCCTTTATTACATACATGAGTAGTTTAATTAGAATTTTTTTAAAAAAAAATCTGAGTATGCCACTATGGAGGCCTTCCTTGCAAGTTACAAGAGATATAAAACAGCTAATAAGCGCATCTCTTTAATCTTTGAATCTCTCTTGTTGTAAATCATATACAATAGTTCAAACCTACAACAAAGTGTTAAATACATTAGGTAAACTTTTCATAAATTGAACAAAACTCTTATCTTAATTAAGCTTAACTATTTATGAAACAAATGTCTTCAAAATTCAAAAAGTAAAATTAATATTTCATTAATTAGAAATATTTCATAAAATGTATAGCAGACTTCATTATACATCCTTTATAAAATGTATCTATAACAATATCTTTAATAAATAAGTTTCTTTTAAAATTAATTTTTTAAAAAAGAAAGAGATTTATAATATACATTTTTGCTCAAAAATGTATTCAGAACCTTTAAATATGTTAATACAAAATAAGAGCTCCTTCTGTAATGTACAAGGTCTGTCAATAAAACAATGAGACTGATTACATAAAATTCGCTTACTTCAAGATAATTTGACAGACACTAAATAATTTTAAAATGGCTTCACCTGCTTTAGTACACCATTTGCCACAACTCTGCTACCCTTTTATGCCACTTGCAAGTCTTCAACAGGACTGCAGTTCAGAACGCAAGCTACGCTTTTCTGTAAGATCTGCAGATTGCCAAACGATGATGACATTGCACAAAAGTAGTTCCCAAAATTGACTATCCGAATATATTTGTAATTTTTTTGTTGGTTGAATTATTAAACAATATCATAGAATACTAAAATTTGAAAAAATAAAAACTTTTCATTTTTTTAGTATTTAAAAATAACAATAATAATAATAAATGTCCCTTGGTTTTTTGTCATTCCCTTGTCATAAAATGAAAGTAATGATTCTCAGGTGTGGCAACACTTATATTAATCCAGAATTTCATCTGTGAACAATGACATCATCAGAGAAGATATCTTAAATTGTTCTTTTCTGCAGCATTAATTTTTACAAGTAAAACTTGGCGATTTCCAGTTACATATTGGTAAGTATTTTTATTGACTGTCATTAACCCTGTCTCTCTTATTTACCTAATTTTTTAAAGAAAGCTGAATCAACGATTTAGCCTTATTTGTATTGAGTTTTTAAAGTTTACTTTAAGTGCAATTTAATTTTGTGTATATAGTTAAGATAATATACAAGCTAACCTTAATTTTTGTCATTCTTCTGTGGTCATTCCCTTGTCATATGTAAGGTAGGGGAGTGACTACAGTCTCTAATTTTCACAAATTATGAATATGTATTAGAAAATTAATTAGAAAATTAAATATTTTATGTAATTGTCACACACTATTTGCTGTTTTAAAAGTAAAAATGCATATTTTTGTTAGTTATATTCATTAAAAGATGAAAAATAACTATTTGAAAAGTTGGATTTTTTTTTTCTTTTTTTCTTTTTTATAAGTACATAATTTGAGTAAAAATAAACACTCACTGCTCTAAAAAAGCAAATGAATCGGACAAAGCAGGATGATTACATAGTTGTCAAGCATAAACTCAATAAGATGGTTTGTGCTTATTATAATTTATCAGTTTTTAACCCTTTAAATCCCATGATAAAATACGTTCTAGAAATAGAAAATTTAGTTTAACACCAGAAAAATTCAATGGCTAATTTCCTTTTATTTAAATACGGTATATACTGGCATTAATTAAAACAATTATTGCCGTTTTAATTTTCTGGTGGGAATGGAGATATACGAATTAAGATATCTCGGGCGGTTTGGGATCCAGAGGGTTAAAAGGTGTTCGCCGGCTTAGTTAAAAACATTGTAAGCTAAAGAAAATATAATATTTTTATGGTTTTTATGAGTGTTCTTAATAAAAATAACTGTTAGATTTATAATAGCCTCTAAAAAAGTAACAAATGACCAGAAAATATTGCATGAGAAAGCAGCTGGAAACATTAAATCAGTATCCAAATTATTATCTAGAGGGCAGAGAATTCAAAGGAAACGATGGAAGATATATCACAGAAATAGTCGTGAAAAAAAGAAACATATCACTGAACATTAAGATTTCTACCTTACTGAAGATATTGTCTGAGTTGAACATGATGAAATCCAGTGGTTATAGCCATCAAAAAGCAAAGACTGCTCTAGCCAAATAAGCCAAAACAACAGTCTTACTACCAAGCAAAACTCGGGAAAAGGTAATAAGGTTATTAAAACTACTTTAGTTGAATCTAAATTATTCCAAGAGACAGAAAAAAAAATTCCAAAACATAGTCAGATGGAAGAAAAAATGTTGGTCATCGTTGGCGAGTTATAAGGGATCAAGCAAAATTATCTAAACAAATTGGAAAAGTTGAGAAAGAAACCATTAAAGACTCGTCAAACTTCTGAAACTTACAAGAAGGAGTTTTATAGACTTAGAGACAAATATTCCAATCAAGAATCAATTGGAAAATAAATTAGAAATATCTCAAAAAAGATTATTGCAGTGCCTGAATTAAAAAAAAATGATGTTTGAAGAAATATTGACAAAGTATCTGGCAAATGGAAATAGCAATTCGAAAAAAGAAAAAGCAAAACAATTTTTTAAAGGAATAATGCAAGGAGACCTTTTTAAAAATACAAAGTAGTAAGAGAAACAAAGTTCTTACCTCCCAAAATACACATAACACACAAGATAAGAGTTTTATAGTTTGGAATATTTGCTGAAACAGCGAACTGGATTTTTTGTTACAATTTTAAAGGTACGATTGAAGATATAAGAGCCAAAATCTCTGAAACCAAACCATAAAGATCGCAGACAAATGCATTTTATTTTACTGACATTCTCCATAAAAAATTTTCAAAATAAAATTGATTTTGAGCTTTTGTTTATAAGAATGTTTTCTTATTTACTATAAAATTTTGTGAAAAAAAAATAATTTGTAGTAATACCTGTTTGTCATTTCCCTGTGACTGTTTGTCATTCCCCTGTCTAGTTAAAATTTGAAAATTTATTTTTGTGTATTTTACGTAGTAAAATATTATTGCTGACTCTATTTTATTAGTTAGAGACATTGTCTAAACACAATGGAAACCAATTTTTAAGAAAAAATTAACATTATTTTTTAAAAATTTATGATGTCCAAATTGACCAGTTAAGAGAAAATGACCCAGTTAGAGCTTTGCAATAATTATTTGCATTTTAAGTTATACCATGACGATTTGATTCACAACTAATTTTGTGACTCCCTAGCGTCTTCGCAATCATTCGACAACTCATTCGGTGATAAAATGCTTTAATTTTAGTCACATTGTCTGAAATTCAAGAACTTGATGGGCACCCAACGCGTTGTTCGTAATTAACGTTCTCACAATCTTTCTTTAAAGGCTTTGTACCATTTATACACTTGAGCCTTGGACAAAGAATCTGTAGACAAGCCATCAGTGTGCTGTAATAGTCCAAGAGCCGACCACACAAAACCCTATGTCATCGAGCATAAGAAAAAATACTTTATTTTATGGTAGAGTAATAATTTGGAAATTTAATCATCCATCTCTGCCGGAAATGAAGTGGTGCATAAGCCAAGAATTGATATAACTAGTAGTTGAATCGTAGGTTTAGCATTGTGTTTGGATAACTGGGTGCAGAAAAACACAATGTCAACCTACGAGTCAACCACTAGTGGTGTCAAATTTTGGCTTATGCACCACTTCACTTCCGACAGACATGGATTATAAGATTCCCCTATTAATACTCTTCCATTAAATAGAAGATTTTTTCTTGTGCTCGATGAGATAAGGTTTTCTGCGGTTGGCTCTTCGACCATAAGAGCTCACGACCAACTGACAACCACCAGACTATGTAACTGACAGCCCTCAACGCACGTATCGCTCCTTTCGTCTCCTGCTTAGCAAGAAAAAATTAGTCTGATTACTTATTGAACAGAATCTGTAGTTTTTTAATTTATTTTATGATTCATAGACTTTTAATCATATAGTGCAAAAAATGTTTTTCCACATACAAACTACGTATCCAGTGTCATAACAATATTGTTAATTTTGTTGTCCATGCCTTTGATCAGAAAGTTTGTACTGGGCACACTGATACTCGTTTAACATCTCCTAGTGATTAAGTTTTAAATCCTCACATTGTACTTATGCTCAAGACGATGTCGCTGTCGTTGATATACAAATTATCAACAATCAGTACCCACTTAATGATGTGAATAATGCACAAGTTTAAAAATATAAGATTCTGCATCATTTTAGCCATGGTGGTGTGTTGTTCAGATCTTTAAGGCCCAACACTAGGCGCAGAAAAGCACCCGGATGATAATATAAAGTCTATGGGGCGTTCTTTTCAAATATTTCGCCCAAATTTTGGTTTACGATTTAAGAAAAAATATTACTTTAACTTTCAAAACCGGTTTGAACCGACACTTAAATTGAAACTATCGTAATATAAAAAAATATAAGCAAAATCGAAAAAGTAAAAACTAAACCGGTTGTAGATCGTCCTCAGCTATCTTATGCAAACAAATCATGAAAAAATATTGAAATTTGAGCGAAATATTTGAAAAGAACGCTTTCATAGACTTTACATTATCATCCGGGTCTTTTTCCGTGCCAAGTGTGGGGTCTTAAAGTTGAGTTGGAATGTTTTTTTCATTATCAAATCTTACGATTATCTTACAACTTTAAACACCTTCACAGGCTAGACTTCAATTTAATAACCATCCGTGCACTCTTTTTGGACATTCCTCATTTGGAGATGCTTTAAAAATATGATTATGACAAGGAAGAAGACGTGCAGTGGGGGGGGGGGGGGTATGTTCGTTCCATTTTATGTTTCAGGAGATGACTGCCTGATCCGAGTGCAAAAATGTCAGCATGTTTGTTCATGACGTTGTTTTACCTATATAATTGCCTTTTATGTTATCAGTAAACAAATTTTATAGAGCATTAGTTCGTTGTTCCAAGGATCAAATTTTGATTCCCGGCTTCTAAACTTTTCACTCTGTTGATAAAAAATTTTATAAAAATGTCTTTAACTATAAGCAATCTTGAAATGAAAAAATTTTTAGACAAGAAAAAAAACTTGTCGTAGTCATACAATAGAAAATCTTAGAGAGATTCCTAGTTAGAGAAATTCTTAGTTAGAGATGTGAAAAAATATATATACAGGGTGTCCCAGAACTTCGTGCACAAACTTTGAGGGATGGTTGAGAACATCGTTCTGAACCATAATTAAACAGGAAAGCATGGGCGGAAATGTCTTGTTAACCCTTTCACAGACAGTGGTTTGTATATAAAACAAAAAAAAAATTAATACAAAATGAACATTAACACCAGAATTTTAATATGATTTTTCCATTTGTTACATATGTTAAATGTCTTGTTTTTATTCTTTTACAAATACATTTTCCCGCAATTTCTGATGTCATCCATTTTTTTTCACATTTTATCAATGAAAGTGCTTTGACCGTGAAAAGATCAAAGAAACACAAACACACCGTTATGACATAATGTGGCAAGCAGTGTCGAACACTTTATTACACAGAAAGAAGTACAAGAAATGATTTAATTTTAAATTACATTTAAAATTATGTTCTTTAAAATGAAGTAGCTTAGTAGATATTATAAATTGCTAAAATGTGGAAAAATATGAATGACTTCAGAAATCGAGGAGAAATGTATTTGCAAAGAAGAAAAAAATATATTTCACATACGTAATAATTAAAAAAAATCATTAAAATTCTGGTGTAAATATTCATTTTGTATTAAAAATTTTGTAGTTTCATAGACATGCCATTGTCTGTTAAAGGGTTAACAAGTGAGGATGATGTTTCCGCCCATGCGTTCCTATGTAATTTTGGTTCCAAACGATGTTCTCTACCACTCCTTATAGTTTGTACACGAAGTTCTGAGACGACGTTCTGTGTATGTATTTAATATTCACAAATTTCGGGCATAATTTTACAGTTGAAAATGAGTTATACTTACATGTGTTTAATTTCATCTCATGCATATCTAACAATTTCATCTCATGTTAGTTGCAAGTATGTGTGTTTATGAAGTATTCGACATCTTCTGCTGCAGTTGCCCACTTACCAAAAATTAGAGTGAAAAACTGGGGGAGGTATCGTACTCTAATCTTAACGGTAGAGCATTAGAGCATTATTCCAAGAATTCCGGCTCGATATCTAAATGTACATTGTAAACGCTGCATTGCTATTCTCTAGCGTATTAATTTTAATACATTTTTATCGTTATCACTTTATTTCGGATTTTTTTTAACGCTGTTATTATTAAATTAACAAATCTTGGGAATGAGTCTCATAATGGTTGTGAACAGGCCTATTTGAATCATATATTTTAAGTTAATTTATTAACGTATGAAATTATCTGTTTTGTACAAAAATTTATAATCTGCAGAATTTTTTATCCCAAGGAATGTAATATAGAGATAGTCTACTATAAATTCATATGGTCCAGTCGTATGCGGTCATTTTTACAAGATGAGTTTCATGATAATTTAAATTTTATATCTATAACGCAAAATTCTATAAAACGTACAACTTATAGACAAGATGTATGCTACAAGATCTTCTACTGTATGACTATGGCAAGTTTTTTTTCTTGTCTAAACATTTTCCATTTCAAGATTGCTTGTAGTTTAAAAAAATATTATATAAATTTTTATTCACACGAATTCGCAGACTTCTCGATAATTTAATGTATCATTATAACATATAAATTAAAGGTATATTTTATATTAATTTTTCTGTGCACTTACATACGTATATGTGTGTGTGTGTATATTAGACTGTGAGACAGCAGCACAAACGATCATCTCATCGAGTTCACGGCTTTATTTCCAGAATGAGTTAAAATGCAATTGGCTTGCCAAGTGATATCTTGGTGGAAAAAAAACTAAAAACGGGATTTAGCGGTTGACTTGTAGGTTTACTATTGTTTTTTCTTTTTTTCAGTCCTTTTTGTTTTCATAAATTTGGATGCAGGAAAAAGAATGGTATTTGTAAACCTCTTAACCCTTTCCGGCACAGTGTGCCAAATCCAGGATACTTAATTTTCATTTCAAACTTGCAAACGATTCAAGTTGCCACCTGCTGACCAAACTTGCAAACAATAATATTTTAATAATATTTTGCTTTTACAGTAATAACTTAAATCAAGGAATATTAATTTCTCAAAAAGTTGTTTCTAAATTCCGGTGTCAGTCATAATTTTTCATTTACGAACAGAATTTGTCCGGGGCGGAAAGGGTTATATCGGGTTTTCAGTATCATTCCATCAAAATATGACTTGGCAGACTAATTTGATTTTAATATGCCAATCGAGTTTTAACTAATTCTAGAATTTCAGCCTTGCTCTTGATGAGGTGATTGTCTGTGCTGCCGCACAATACTATATCTATACATAATACAAGTCATGTGTACATGTTACATAATGTACATGTAAGTCAAAATTATTTGCTCATTATTTGAAATATATGTTACGATATGGCTAATATAAAATTGCATGTTTCTCGCAAGTTCTGTGTCATAGAAAATTAACAATTTTGAAAATAGCATATTTATGATCATCGTAAATAAACATTATTTTCATTTATTAAGTAAAAATAAATTTTCAAGATGTTGTATTTTAGTTTTGTTCTTTGAGGCAAAAAAATGAATTCCTAGATGCTCACGGAATAAAAACTTCCGTTTCGAGAAATATTATAAAATGCAACTTCACTTTCTTGAGGGAAATAGAATTTTTTAAAGTGAATACTTGCATCAGTGGTGTTTGCTGTGTTCAGCTTTTTACCTTAGGATACAAAAAGTAGAATAGTTTTTGGAGAACGCTAGAGGAAACTACATTTTTACTATAATTTTTAGTTATATTATAATTTAAAGTTTTTAAAACAATACTTTTACGGATAAAAACTTTAAATTTGAATGGATACTCTGAAAACTTACTGGAGTATTATGCATATATATATATTTCAATAAAACTTATTTATTTTTAATCTTCAGAGGTGTGTGTAATAGCTTATTTTTACGTTGTGTTAAAACACAATATAAAAAGTATTTTCTGTAAGTCTTAAAATGTAGAATAGTTGGATGCATTATAATTTCGTATTCTATGTTTTAAATGGCAACGCTAGTTTTCAGTTTTCTCCTCATAT
Organism: Maratus speculifer; assembly: GCA_964019185.1. Lineage (NCBI taxonomy): Eukaryota > Metazoa > Arthropoda > Arachnida > Araneae > Salticidae > Maratus > Maratus speculifer. The sequence goes on from OZ025295.1 coordinate 96,209,983, forward strand.
ATGATAGCACTACAATCTTGTATTCATCGTTTCTCGTTCATTTTAATTTTGCTATTCATGTTTGCTTGTGCAAGATTATTTATTAATTTTTTTTTCTACAATTCTTTCAATTATTTTGGCTATTCTAATACCATATAAGGTGTTAAATTTTATCCTTTTAAGCATATTGCTGAGAAAATTCAACGAAATTATATATTGCTTCTATGAACTAGCATTCATAGCACTTCTGATGAATCTGGATGCTACTGATTGTTTTAAGGCTTCTACTTTTTTGTTCAACCAGTTTTTCTATTTATCTATTTATTTTTTCTTTATTTATTTAGATTTATATTTGTGATTTCAATTTTACTATTTTAGCATTCGAATGACACTGCTGCTCACGCGCATGATTTTTTGTATGTTTTTCTAGATTACTCTTTATATTCTGGCCTTTTTAATGGTACTCTATATTAAATAACAATTGAGTATATATTTGTGTAATATAGAGTATATACATAGCTTTATTTCAGTTGCTCAATTCTTCCTCATTCATTTTAACTACATATGTATATATACATAAATATGCATCTTAAGAAATATTAATATAGTCATAAATCAAAATGATGCACCTAAAAACTTGAAATATATTGCGATATGGCTAGTATAAAACAACATATTTTCGCTATAATTTCTATGTCGTAGAAATTTAACATTTTAGCAAATATCACACGATCAGTGTAAATAGAAATTCTATTTTCATTTATTAAATAAAAAAAATCTAAATGTTGTACTTTACTTTATCTCTTTGAGGCAAAAAGTTGAATCCCTAGATGTTCACGGAATAAAAATTTCCGTTTCGAGAAATATCAGGAAATGCAACTTCACTTCCTTGAGGGAAATAGAAATTTTTAAAGTGAATACTTGCATCAGTGGCGTTCACTGTGTTCAGCTTTTTACCTTAAGATACAAAAAGTAGAATAGTTTTGGAGAACACTAGAGAAAACTACAATTTTACTATAGTTTTTAGTTATGCTATAATTTAAAGTTTATAAAACAATACTTTTACAGATAAAGACTTTAAATTTTAATGTATACTCTAAACAATTACTGGAGTATTATGTATATGTATGTACAGGGTGGTTATAATTAAAGTTACCCTGTTTGGACCTACGTAAAGTCCATCCTGGTTGGCCGATATCGATGAAACTTGGAATATAACTTATATGGACTATGGGGAAACGAAATCTGCAATAAAAAAATTAGTTCAAATTTCGACCACCAGGTGAAAAAAAGACGCTTTAAGACCATAAATCTCAAACTGGAAACAGAAAGCTTTTTTTTATTTACAGGACATGTTCAATGTGCATTCCATTTGCATCAAGCACATGTTCAAATCGCATTATCGCGTGTTCAACAGTAGCGCAAAGGGTTTCTCGATCAATTGAAGATACATGACGTGTTATGCTTGCTTTTAAATCAGATAATGTCCATACGCTTCCTCCATACACACGATCTTTCAGGAATCCCCAAAATCAGAAGTCACAGGAATTCAAGTCCGGGGAGCGACGAGGCGAGGTTGTCGGAAAATTTCTCGAAATTACCCTATCATCTCCAAACTAAGCACGAAGTAATGCTATCACTGCTCGGGCTATTGAGGAGGGGCACCATCCTGCATGAATACGGTAGTCTCTAAACACTCCCGCTCTTGTAAGGATGAAATAACCTGCTGCTGAAGGAGATTGCAGTAACGGTTACCCGTAATGGAACACCTTTTAGGACCCTGAGAAGTGTTCTCCTTAAAAAAAATAGGGACCAAGAATAAAATCAGCTGTAAAGCCGCACCAAACAGTTACGTAAGCAGGATGTAAAGGCTGTTTATGGAGAACATTAGGACTTGCAGTACCCCTTACGCGACAGTTCTGAGTATTCACTGCTCCATCTAGTGTAAAATGCGCCTCGTCCGACCATAAAATTTCCACGGCCATGCATTATGAACGGCTATTCTAGCCAAAAACAATCTCGCAAATTGAGTTCGTGCGTCCGGGTCTGCAGGTTTCAGCGCTTGCACAATGTGAATCTTGTATGGATACCACTTTATAATGGATCGTAAAACCATCCGTACTGTAGACCAAGGGAGAGACAAATCACGTGACACAGCTCGAGCACTTGTCGAAGAATATTGGGACCCCGCTGCTCTTTCGACCACAGCTACAGCAACTTCTTCGGCAGTTTCATTTGAAAATCTTTTCCGCCCTCTTCCTTGCTGCACACCCAAATCCCCAGTCTTTTCAAATTTAGACATCATCTTTTTCAAGGCTTGTCTCGTCATTGGTCCTTTTCGTAAGCCTTTCAAGCGTCGGTATTCTCGCAGTGCAACTGACAAATTACTGCCGTTCTGATAAACCAACTTTACCAGTAACGCTCGTTCCTTCTTTTCTAGCTGCATGATGCAGAATGAATGTACGACAGAGAATACTGGTTTTTTAAAACGCTCCAAATTTGCATAAAATCCTTTCTCGCAGATGAAAACCGCCATCTATCGGTGGAAATTTGAAAGATTTCTGTTTCCAGTTTGAGATTTGTGGTTTTAACCCTTTCCGGCACGGGCAAAATCTGTAATAAAATGATAAATTATCAACTGACACCGGAATTCACAAACGAATTTTTTAGATATTTTGAATTCCTTTATTTAAGCTTTTATTTAAAAGCAAAATTTTACTAAAATATTACTGGTGCCGTTTGCAAGTTTGGAATTAAAATTAAGTATCAAAGACGGGCACAGTGTGCCGGAAAGGGTTAAAGCGCCTTTCTTTCACCTGGTGGTCGAAATTTGAACTAATTTTTTTTATTGCAGATTTCGTTTCCCCATGGTCCATATAACTTATATTCCAAGTTTCAGCGATATCGGTTAACCAGGGCGGACTCTACGTAGGTCCAAACAGGGTAACTTTAATTATAACCACCCTGTATATATATATATATATTTCAATAAAATTTATTTAGTTTTAATCTTCAGAGGTGTGAGTAATAGCTTATTTTTACGCTGTGTTAAAACACAATGGAAAATGTCTTTTCCCTAAGTCTTAAAACATAGCACAGTTTGTTGTACTATAATTTCATATTCTATGTCTTAAATGGCAACTCTAATTTTCAGTTTTCTCCTCATATAGAATAGCACTACAATCTTATATTCACCATTTCTCGTTTATTTTAATTTTGCTATTCATGTTTGCTTGTGCAAGATAATTTATTTCATTTTTTATACAATTCTTTTAATTATTTTGGCTATTCTAATACCTTATAAGGTGTTAAATTTTATCTTTTTAACCATATTGCTGAGAAAATTTGACAAAATAACATATTGTTTATAGGAACTAGCATTCATAGCACCTCTGATGAATCAGTATGCTATTCATGGTTTTAAGGCTTCTACATTTTTGTTCATTTTGTTTTTCTATTTATCCATTTATTTTTTTCTTTATTTATATTTATATTTGTGATTTCAATTTTATTATTTTAGCATTCGAATTACACTGCTGCTCCTGCGCAAGGCATTTTACATCTCTTCTACATTACACTTTATATTCTAGCCCTTTTTAATGGTACTCAATTTTAAATAACAGTTATCCTTTACTTGATATAGAGTATATACATCAGCCGCTCAATTCTTCCTCATTCATTTTAGCTACATATGTATACATAAGTATGTACCTTAAGAATTATTAATATAGTCATAAGTCAAAATAATCCACCTAAAAACTTGAAATATATTGCGATCTGGCTAGTATAAAACTGCATATTTTTCACTATAATTTCTATGACGTAAAAAATTTAACATTTCAGCAAATATCATATGATCAGTGTAAATAAAAATTCTATTTTCATTTATTAAGTAAAAATAAATTTTCAAGATGTTGTACTTTAGTTTTGTTCTTTGGGGCAAAAAGTTGAATCCCTAGATGTTCACGGAATAAAAACTTCCGTTTCGAGAAATATTACAAAATGCAACTTCAATTCCTTGAGGGAAATAGAAAATTTTAAAATGAATACTTGAGTCAGTGGTGTTTGCTGTGTTTAGCTTTTTACCTGAGGTTACAAAAAGTAGAATAGTTTTTGAAGAACACTCGAGATAACTACAACTTTATTATAGTTTTTAGTTATATTATAATTTAAAATTTTTAAAACAATACATTTACAGATAAAGACTTTAAATTTCAATGGATACTCGAAAAGCTATTGGAGTTATGTATACAGGGTGAGTCATAAATATCGAAACAATAGGCTATCTCCTTAAATATTGCCCCTAGACCCATACTTCCAATTGCAAAAATTCATAAAAAAAGGTGAAATTTTTGATAAGATAAGTTGCAACTCCATGGGGGGTCTATTTGAAAAAGTACGAAAATTAACTTTTTATACGGCCCCCGTAGGATAAAAATTCCAATTAGGGAAACTTTCCTTGTCCAGTCCTGAATAATACACAAAAAGTTGCATCGTCATATCTTAAAAATTCGCGGAGTTATAACCGTTTGAATAATTCATCAGGTTTTAAGGGATTAGACACAAATTGAAATGCGCGCAATTCAAAAGACAATGTTACTTTAACAGTTGTAGGAAACGCGTAAAAAATCTATCTTTTGAGTTAGAATTTTGATTTTTTTTCCTTTTTTGTGATGGTTAGCCATATAATTTGCTAAGAAAATCACATGCTAAAATTTATCATAAAATTTAAAAAGTTTCATATTGTTAGTACTGGTTTCAATGTGATAGTTAAAAATCCTTATAACTCCAAACATTATTTATGGGATTTCAATTTCTTTCTATTTAACTAAAAATAAAAATATTATTTTAGTTTTTTTTCGAGGTTTTTGTTTTTCAATATTTATTTTAGAGCTTTAAAAATATTTATTAAAAAAAAAAAAAAAAACTTTTAAAAAATCATATTTTCAAAAGTAAATAATTTTTCATTTTTTTAAACAAAACTAATGTAAAATAATTAAAAAATGACATGTTTCAAGTTTGTACTTTTTTTTCTTTAAAATTCTTACCTTTTAATAATTTAAAGACAAGAAGTAGTCGGAAAAAAAAATTCATTATAGAGAAAAGCGAAATGTACTGTGTTACTGCCATTAGTTATTTAAAAGAATGCTTTTCTGAGATGTAGATTAAGTCCTTTTTAAAAAATTAGCTCTCTCAACTTCAAGCTTTTTATCGTCCGGTAGAGGCTGTTAAAAAATCTGTATTCTGGGCTCAAGTCAGATCAGGACCGTGACGTTACTTTTTTTGTAAGACTCGCCTATCTGGGTCTAATGTATTTTTCATACCGGAGGGGACTGTTTCCTTTTTCCTAGGCCTCACCAGTGGCCGAGAGGTTCTGACCTCAAACTGGTAGACGGTAGGTGCTGGGTTCGAACCCAATCGCGACCGTCGGCCTAACCGTTCGGCGTTTTCCGTGGTTTTCTTAGAACCTTGCGTAAATACGGGTTAGGTTCCCCTAGAAAGACCCCCACGGAGGGCATCCCACCCCTTAGGGCCTATATCCCATAGTGTAGATAATTGGCCGACATACATACAACAACAACAACAACCTTTTTCCTAGACTTGCACTGGACGAAATTTTTAATCACGGTCTCGAACAATCCATAATTAAATCACAGAACTAATACGTACATAAAATAAGTAAAATTTGGTTTAATCAATATTTTTACGAAAACCACATAAATTTTAAAACCGTTTTTATTTTACAAAACAAAAAAAAAAACTTTTTTTTTTTTTTTTTTTTTTTAAGAATAGTATATTTAAATGCCAAAAAAATAAACAAAATAAAACCAGAGAAAAAAATCTGCCTATGACGGAATTCTGTCTTAAACAGAAAATGTGTTGATGCATGCAAAATAAATACAATAATACTTAAGAATATAATAAACTCCATTTACCCTTAATAAGAAATGCATTTGTCTATTACGTATTTTTTCTTTCCTATGTGATTCCGTCTTAAAAGGTTTTACTGTATAACATTTTTCAAATTCTTCAACGCACGGGATATGGATTAGCGATAATAAAATATAAGTGAAACATTTACATATAAACATAGATTTATAGATAAAATAAATATATCACAGGCTTTGGAGCCTCTTTAATAATATAAAGTATAAATATAAAAAACGAAATTCTATATTAAATATTTTTGGTCAGAACTCCTGCACGCAAAACAATTTTAAACTATACTGAAGTAAAAAACTATGTAGAAATTCACGGCTGAGCCGGCTATGGTTTAAGCTTTTTTTCCTGGCTGGTCCGGATTATGATTTTAACATTATTTCATGCCGGGCTGAACTTCTTTCCCTATGGGTCGATCTAGGACCGGACCTAAATACTACGATTTATTCAGACTTTCAGAGCTAACGTGCTTTCAGTGCATGTTTTAGAAACAAGTTTCAATTTTAAATCAATACGCTGCTTTATTATGGCCAAATAAGAGGCACGGTCTTAAACCGATATATAACAACGTTACAATTTGTGGACAATCCCTTATTTGCTTTGAAAATTGATGAAAAACGCTTCGTTTAAAGTGGTGTAAGTCACGAATTTTTGAGAATTTTAGATTTTGATATCTCTGTCAGGTTTTCAGATAGGGAGATGAAATTTTTTTTGTTCAATTTAGGAATGGATAAGGAATAATTTCCTAATTGGGAATTTTGCTCTACGGGGGCCGTATAAAAATTTAATTTTCGTATTTTTTCAACTAGACCCCCCATGGAGTTGCAACTTATATTATCAGAAACTTCAACTTTTTTTATGAGTTTTTGCAATTGGAAGTATGGGTCTAGAGGCAATATTTAAGGAGATAGCCTATTGTTTCGATATTTATGACTCACCCTGTATATATATTTCACTAAAACTTATTTATTTTTAATCGTCAGAGGTGTGTGTAATAGCTTATTTTCAAGCTTTGTTGAAACACAATGTAAAATGTATTTTCGTAAGTCTTAAAATATAGCATAGTTGGATGCACTATAGTTTCATATTCTATTTTTTAAGGGGTCAGGTACCTTTCAAATGGTCAAAATTTCGATTTTTTTTTATTGCTTTATATGAAAGTATAATCTTTTAGATTCATATTAAAACAAACCCCATAAAAAAGTTCTCATTAGAAACGAAGTTATGGGCAAAATAGTAAGACCTCTTTTCATGAAACAGCTATATTTAAAGGGCTAGACTGTTTGTTTACATTTTTCACGCAGCAGGCGCCGGCCGTAGCTGATAAGATTCAAGGATTTCTACTCTTATTTTTCTTTACTCTGTGGTTATTTATTTTCCCTTTCCTTTCAGGAAATCAAGCAGAAATTAGCAACTGCTACTTCAACTTTAGATTCAAGCTATTTAGCTTGATTTAGAAATAAATCTATGCACGTTGTGTTGTTTACTCTTTCGATGCTGAATTTCTGATTTTTTTATAGTGATTTGTTTGCGAATAAGTTTTATTTTAGCTTTAAATTAATTTTATTTATTTCGTTAATAATCTTCTGCTACAATGAGTGAAGTTCTTAGCGAAAACACACCTAAAAGAGCTTCTGGGATACGACCGAAAAAAAGGAAATTTACTGGTAATGTATATACCAGAAAGTTGACGAAAAGTGAAAATGATTCACTGAATAACAGTGCTTCACAGAGAAAACTTTCTGTAAACAAGGAGTTTGAATATAATTCTAGCTTTGATGGATATCGTATTATGGATGTCAGTCACATGTTTTCCATTCTGGAAAAATTTTTATGCTGTAAAGCTTGTGGTGGTGAAGTAAGTATAACAGAAGAAATTGAATGTGGCTTATCATCTAAAATTTCGATTTTATGTGAAAATTGTGCTGAAGTTATTAAATTTAAGAATTCTAAGAAGATCGGCGAAAATAACAAAATTTCAGAAATTAACAACAGATATATTTATGCCATTAGATCAATTGGACTGGGGTATGCAGCAATGAAACTGTTTTGTGGAATCATGGATCTGCCTCAACCGGTTTCCAAAAAATCTTACAATGCTGCGATAAAGGTGCTACAGAAATGCTCTGCATCTGTCGCAGAAAAATCTATGATATCTGCAGCTTCAGAAGAAGTAACTCTGACTGATTCTTCATGCTTAAACATCAGTGGTGACGGTACATGGAAAACTCGGGGTCATACTTCACGAATAGGTGTGTGCACTGTCATTGGTGACAAAAGCGGCAAAGTTATTGATACTGAAGTCCTTTCCTCATTTTGCAAGTCATGTGATGCATGGAAACTAAAAAAAGGGACGCATGAATATAATTCATGGAAAAAAACCCATGAAAATGATTGCCTCAATAACCACGATGGATCTGCTGGAAAAATGGAACTAAGTGGTATGGTTCGAATATTTCAACGTTCAGAAGCCACAAGAAACGTAAAGTACATTGGATATATAGGTGATGGTGATGCCAAAACTTTTCAAGCCATATCAGAGGCCAGCCCATATGGTTCTGATACAAAAGTTGAAAAAATTGAATGCGTGGGTCACATTCAAAAGAGAATGGGCACACGCTTACGAAAACTTAAACAAAACAAAGTAAAATGTAGTGAAGGTAAAGCACTTGGAGGAAAAGGTAGACTTACGGACAACATCATTGCTAAGCTAACAGATTATTATGGAAATGCAATTCGACAGAATAAAAACAATTTACATGAAATGCGTAAAGCTATCTGGGCTGCATATTTTCATACTCGTTCAACGGATGCCGAGCCTCTACATTCATTTTGCCCTACTGGAAGTGAATCTTGGTGCAAATATAATAAAGCAGTTGCTTGTGGTACCATTAAAACATTTAAACACAAGAACACAGTCCCGACTAGTGTAATGAATACTATAAAACCAATTTTTAATGACTTATCGCAGCCAAAACTTCTGTCTAGGTGCTTAGGAGGTAAGACCCAGAACAACAATGAATCGATAAATTCTTTAATATGGAAATTATGTCCAAAAACACAAGGAGTAGGTAAAAGGATTGTGGAAATTGCTACAAATGAAGCAGTTATTTTGTTTAATGATGGCAATCAAGGAAAAATGAATGTAATGCAAGAATTTGGCTTGACAGTTGGTGCACATGCTCGAGGATGTTTGAAACAGTTAGACGACCAAAGGATTGCAACTTCTAATTTACGCTTTCTTCAAAACACAAAAGAAGCAAGAAAAAGTAAGCGAATGAAAGAAATTGCTCAGAAAGATAAATTTCTCTTGGAGGAAGGTGAAATTTACAGTGCCGGTGCTTTTTAAATGTGTTAAGTTTTGTGAAAATCTTTGAGCAAAGTTTTTTTCCATCTGTTATCCCATGCGATGATAGTTATCAAAGTATATGTATGTAAATTAGTGTTCAAATTTCTAAAAGGTTTATTTATGTCATGCAATAGAAAACATCAGAATGAATTTATAGATTTTTGTTTCACAAGTCTTCTAAAAAGTTTATCAACCTAATAATCTAAGTAAACAGATGATGTAGTATTGTTCTTGTAAAGGTAAATTTATTTTTATTTCTACTTTTATTTTTCTTGATTTAGTACACAATATTTATTTTTTAATATTTATTAAATTCATGTGTATAAATAAGATAAGTAAATAATTATATAAATTACTGCAATACTTAAAAATAATGTTTCATAATAAGTTCCTAAGTCAATCTTTTCTTTCAATTGAATTTTCACAAAAATAATTTTCGTTTTTACGCTTAGGATTCAGTAGCGCACATGATTTCTCCGAAACTGTTGGCTAAAATTTTATAAAAAATTAACAGCTCATACAAAACATTCAAATGTTGAAAATGACGAATTGTTATCAGTGTCATGTAAGAATTTATTAAATAATGAATGGTTATTTAGAAAAATGATATAAGGAAAAATTTTTTTCGTTTTTTCGTTTACGATTCAACAGCGCGCATGATTTCTCCGAAATGGTTGTCTAAAATTTTATAAAAAATTAACAGCTCTTACAAAACATTCAAATGTTGAAAATGACGAAGTATTATCAGTGTCATGTAAGGATTTATTAAATAATGAATGGTTATTCAGAAGAATGATATGAGGAAAATTTTTTTCGTTTTTATGTTTACGATTCAATAGCGCGCATGATTTCTTTGAAATTGTTGGCTAAAATTTTATAAAAAATTAACAGCTCATACAAAACATTCAAATGTTGAAAATGACGAAGTATTATCAGTGTCATGTAAGGATTTATTAAATAATGAATGGTTATTCAGAAGAATGATATGAGGAAAATTTTTTTTCGTTTTTCCGTTTACGATTCAATAGCGCGCATGATTTCTTTGAAATTGTTGGCTAAAATTTTATAAAAAATTAACAGCTCATACAAAACATTCAAATGTTGAAAATGACGAATTGTTATCAGTGTCATGTAAGGATTTATTAGATAATGAATGGTTACTTAGAAGAACGATATGATGAAAAATTATTTTCGTTTTTACGTTTACGATTCAACTGCGCACATGATTTCTCCGAAATGGTTGTCTAAAATGTCATAAAAAATTAACATCTCTTACATAGCATATAAATGTTGAAAATGATGAAGTATTACCAGTTTCATGTAAAAATTTTGTAAATAATGAATAAATATATAGAAAAATGTTGTATCAGTATATGTTATTTGTGTATTTATATTCATTTTGCATGTTTTATAGCACACTATTTACTATTTTTTTATAATGAAACTTATTGAATTTATGTTTTTATATAAATAGATAAGTAAATAAATATATGTATACTTAAATATCTAAAGATATTTTGCATAATATGTTTTAAAAAGAAATTTTATCTTTAAATTGGATTTTCTCAAAATGCTATTTTTTCAACTTGCGCGCATGATTGCTCGAAAATGGTTGGGTAGAATTTGATGAAATTTTTACAGAAGTTACATAACATATAAATGCTTAAAATGACGAACTACTATCACTTTTGTGTATGAATTTTTTAAGTTATGAATTATTATTTACAAAAAAAAGTGCTAAATTTTGTTATTTTTCATATTTTTATGTATTTTTTATACAAAGACAGAATTTAAAGTAACTAGGGTTCGTCATTTTGATTATTGACTATTTTTCTTTATATATAAAGAGATTTTAGGTCTTTATGATATTTTTTATGCATGTCAAGCTGCGCGCAAGACTATGTATGATTTTTCTTCGAGAAAAAAAGACCTTTTGTAATTTTTTAATTTAATTTTATGGTGAAGGTATAAAAATATTCCATGACCTGTAACAGTTACAGGAAGATTATTTAAATATGTGTTAAAAATTTGAAGTTCTTAAAAGCTATAGATTTAAAGATATTGAGATCAATACTGTATGCAAATTTTGCTTCTATTTTAATCGATCAAAGGTACCTGACCCCTTAAATGGCAACTCAAATTTTCAGTTTTCTCCACAAAGAGGGCGGAAATACAATTTTGTATTCATCGTTTCTTGTTAATTTTAATTTTTATGATTCTTGTTAGATTGTGCAGTGTATAATTATTAACTTTATCCACTGGATGGCATTGTTTTTGTGCTGAATTTTAAGTCTGGGGTGTTGGTTTTGTTTCTTTTCTTTCTTTTTCATTTCATTTGTTAAGTAATCTATTCCTTTGTTTACTTCATTTCTTTTTTCTGAAATTTTTTTAATTGTTTTGGCTATTCTTATTGCAGGTACAGATTTGGAGTTGTCAATCGGCACGTTTCGGCTAATTACACTAATCAACAAAAAATAACTTTTTTATGCCGTAAATATATTATGTGATTCGTGTTCTGTGCGATAGAAGTGGTGTAGAAAATCAAATAAAATATTTCCATCACGTCACAATTTTATGATATATCATTACTTATTTTTTTAAGTTTTTTACAAATTTTAATCTTAAATTAATTCATTTCGGATAAAAAAAGCTTCTTTTTTCATTTTTTTTTTGTTTGTCGATGGCACTTTGCGGTTGAGGTTTCCCTATTTACCAACAAGCAATAATCTGCCAACATCGCAGGATTACATTTCCCTTGATATCGTTTATCAATAACAGCTATATCTTGGTGAAATCGCTCTCCGTGTCATCACTCATAGCTCCCATATTTTCGGGTGGAGGAGGGGGGGGGGGAATCTAAATGCGAATCCAAAAAAAAAAATGTATTTTGAAAGACATGTTGCAATTCATTTTATGAAAAGCTTGTAACATTTTTTCAACAAGGTTAACATATTTCTGGGATTTACGATTCCCTAAAAAGTTTTCAGTGGCTGCAACGAACGATGTCCAGGCTTCCTTTTCTACATCATTTAAGCATGAGGTGAATGTTGGATCTTTTATTATAAAAGATCAAAAGATAGCAAGTTCGCAATTTATATAAATCACCAAACAATACATCAAATTATACAGTTCGACATAATTTTTATTTTAAATGTCGAGAAAATTAATAAATTATTATTATTAATATCATTGTGATTTACTCCACCAAAAGGTCTGAAAACATGGAGGACTGAGAACAAGAAAACACAATGGTAAATCTACGAGTGAACTGCTAAAATCATGTTTTCAGGTATTTTTCACCAAGATATGACTTTGCAAACCGATTGCGTTTTAATATGCGAATCGAGATTTAACTAATTCTGGAATTTCATCCGTGAACTCGATAATGTGATTGTCTGCGCTGTAGCCTCCTGGTGTATGATGACATTAGGATGCTAACAACTTAACGTCATTACTACACCCAGGGCCGTAGCTAAGAAGGTGCTGTGGGTGGATCAGCCCTCCTTAAAATTATTTCACCCCCCCCCCCCTGGAAAGTATTCCAAGGTCACTAAAAGAACTTATGTTCCTAAAATCCAAATAAAATTCTTTTTAAAAATCTAATTCTGTTTTGAGGTCCTTTCACAGTTATATTAACACGCAGTTATACATACATACTAAATTATAATTAAAATAAGTGTTTCAACACTCACTCATTCTGTTTGCACATATGTAAGTAACATGATGTTTAATATTTCCCTAGTTATATACTCGAATTTTTTATCATCCTATTATTTTCTTAGCATAAAATGAAGTTATTGTAACACTTTAATAAGAAACATAATACCTACAGAGTTAATATGCATTAATTTATCTGCGTCATAGAGAAAGAGAGAGAAAATATGAGCCCCCCCCCCCAACTTTTTCTTCAGCCCTCCCCCTTCACTTCCAGCTACGTCCCTGACTACCCTTTACACCATTGAGTAGCAGGCACAAAAATATCACATTTTCACATTAACCGTCTTTTTCAAAGGATTGAGGCATTTCTCATACTTACCGATTTTACTATATCTAAAATAAAATAAAATAAGCTTTTTAAAAAATATATCAACAGAATTCAAAAAAGCGCTAAAAAGACTTAAATAACTTTTTAAATTTTAGAAAGACAAAAGGTTATCCAATAAACACACATCGGATATCAGGTACTGGTATGAAATCGGTTAAATTTAATGTATAAATTTAAAAATCGTTATATTCTTCAGCAGACAAAGAGTTCAATCTAATTCCCATAAAGGCAGTTATGGCATCGGAAAGGATCGATGTTAATTGGATGAGGAATCTGAAACAGATAACCTAAACTTAGCGTCTCCATGGGCGTGTTCAGCGCAACTTACCAAAGTAACCAATGTTACCGATCGATTGTAGGGAAGTACGAAAGCGAATTGTGGCACCAATGAAAACTATCCTGTTGAATTATAGCTGACTAGTCATACTTCGCCTTGATTTTCATTTCGTACTTGTCTACAATTGGTAAGTGACCAGTAAATAACCGGTAAGTTGTGCTGAACACGCCCTATGTGAGAGTGAAAACATTCTATGCCCAGATAGTTGATTCAACATACGTTTTTGTCTATCTATAGCATACAGATCTTGATGCTAGTTTCCTGAAGGGATTCGACTGTACGCGAAATTTTAAAATGGAGGGCCAAAATCACAGTCCGGTGAAATCCAAACACCTCATTGGTCATTGAGTCGCGTCCTTTTCAGAGAACAATCTCTTAGCGATAGGGGAAATGTCGCCCGACTCCTTTTTTCGTAAAAAAAAATCGTAGAGGCAATTTTGATGTAAATTTTATCTGTTTTCATTTATAATCTATTTTTCACTCTCATTTTATATAATGTCATCAAAATATCTTAATTGAGTTAATTTCGATGGTTTATCGTAAATAAGAAAAGACGGTAACAATTCCTTCAAAATTACTTTACCCCTCACTCTTTTTCTAATGGAGAAACACGTTCGTGATTTTCACCCATACCACATGACCAATGAGGTCGCTGGATCACACCTGACTGGGATTTTGGCCCTCCATTTTAGAACTTCGCAGACTGTACGCTTGGGAGAAGTTATCAAGATTGTCGATAATGACCGGCTCAACAAGATGCTAGGTGACTAGCTTTTGTTCAGAATAATTTTAATCAAATACTATACCCCGTGTGTCGTCATTTGCATATCGTGGAATCCTACCTGGACAAAAGCTAAGATCATTCTGATATCTAATAAGGTAACTAAATCTGAATTTAACGACAATGTCACTATACATAGCAATGCATATTATTGTGCGTTGACTTATGGAGATACTTTTTCTTCTCCAGAACAACATGATAGTAGCGGATTTTTATTTTTTTGGCACCTACTTCCGATGTCAGGTGGTATCGATGTGGGTTTCCGCTTTAGTGGATGTGAGAACTTGTCCAGTTAAGATTAAACACTTTGGAATGATCTCGGATTTCGGAAATTTACCACATCCAGCATACCTTAAGGTCCACATTGAAATCTAAGAACATCGAAAGCGGGGTCGAATAGCTGAAAATCCATCAGTAAAGTATCCTTACACAATGACAGCGCATCATAATGCTTCCATAAGTTAATGCAGAGTAAAGTATTTTCATATGTTGGTACATATTAAAATACTCTCCTGCCACTCATAAAAATTAAAAACGAAGATGCTATCAAAAACACACCATGATTTAATAAATAATCTGCAGATATCTAATTCATCAATAACCACTTTGGAAATGAGCACTGGTGCTTGTATGTTGAGTTTGAATCTGATAACAGGAACGTGATATCCTCTATAAGAGAGTGGCAATATTCTACGTTTAGACTGCTTTAACATATACGGTTTTTCAAACTACAGAAAATGTTGGAATTTTTCATTCCAAAATTTGGCTATAATCGCATGAACAAGTACGATTATACGATTGCAAGAAGTTAATTGGATTCACTTTAATGGCAAGCTCATCAAAATATTTCGCTATTTTCTTTTGTCTAGACTCTTCTCAACTTATCAAATATCCCCATATTTTGCCGCCTTTGATATTGAGGAATTCTGTCAGAAGAAAATCTGAAAGCGTTCCGACTTTTAACTTCATAATTGAACCTGAATTTCAAGACTGTGTCGATGCACAAAGCAATGAACTTTCATATCTTTGTGCATCTATACTAATAAAAGAACAAAACGCTCTGCCTGTCTGTGTGTGTGTCTGTGTGTCTGCGATGGCTAGCAAAATCTATGGGACGAAAGAAGTTCAAAATTTTTATGAGAGTAGCCCAATATCTCTCCTGATGCACCTGAAGCTCAGAATTTCAAAATTTTATTTATTAACGGAGTTATTAATTAAATTCTAAAGCTCACTCTCATAAAAAATCTGTTTTTTTTTTTACTTTTTTCCTTTCATTTTCTTATGGTTGGTTGGTTGCATAAAATTTTCACAAAAAAATTAAAAAAGCTGGGATAGACCTTTAAAATTCATAGACTGGCAAACTGTCAGTTTAAACGAGGATTTTTTTTATCACATCTGCTGTACGCCATGGAGGAAAAAATATAGGTGGAGGTGAAGCAATCCGAAAAAAAAAAAAGGTTTGCAATATTAAAATATTTATCGCTGAAATTTTAATGTCTCAAACAAAAGCACGGGGAAATAATTTTGTATTAATAAGACGAATTGAAAGAAATGAATTACAACTAAAGCATATTTTACGAAGAAATAGTAGTTTATTAAAACGTTTATTTTCTATTATATCATTTATTAAAATAAATGTTTGCTTTTAAAATAATTGAAATTGGAAAATTAGAAATAATTAAATGTCAAAATAAAATTAAATAAAATATTGAAAACCTTTCATTTGAAGTAAAAACTGTATTACTAAAAGTTTTCTTTTTTTTCAGAACTTTTATAACTTAGATGAAAAATTTTTATGATTTAACAACATATTAATAATTCCATGTCAATATATAAAATATATTGATGAAAACCTTCTTTTAAAATCATGCATGAAATTTCCGTGAACATGAATGAGATCCGAATCTAAAAATTCTGTTTGAAAAAATACCTGAAATTTGAATCGAACCAAATCTGAACTTGACAAAAATATTCCAAAGAACATTAACCGGATCCGAACAAGACAAAAAATTTCCATGCACATGAACCGAATCTGAACCTAAAAAAATTTTTTGAAAAAAATCTCGAAATCTGAAATGAACTAAATCTAAACTTGACAAAAATATTCCATTGAAGCATGTTCTTATGTTACACGCAAGTTACACTCAAGAGAACCCAAACCTAAAAGTTACATTTGAAAAAAAAAAGCCAACATCTGAATTAAACCAAGTCTGAATTTGGCAAAAGTATTCCAGTGAAGCATGTCTTTATTCGAATCAGACAGAGAAATTTCCGTAGACACGCAGGAAGACCTGAACTCAAAAATTCCATTTGAAAAAAAACGCCGAAATCTGAATTGAACCAAATCTGTTCCCGACAAAAATATTTCACAGAACCATAACTGAATCCGAGCAAGGCAAAATAATTTCTATGGACCTAAATCCGACACGAACATTTTAAATCGAATTTCAAAAAATACCTGAAATCTGAATCGAACTAAATCTGAACCCGACGAAAATATTCTAATGAATCATAACCAAGATCCGAACAAGACAAAATGATTTCCATGGACATGAACCCAATATATGGTTAGGTAACATTTGGGTTGCAAATAGGTTGCAATTACATTAAGGTAAGTCTTTGATTTTATTTAATTTCATGTTAAGTTACTGTTAGATCACGGTTAATTTAAAGTTAGGTTAAAGTTAAATTGCATTTATGTTATGGTTAGAATAAGGATAGGTTGCAATAAAGTGACGGCTAGGTTACATTTATGTTATATTTAAGTTACGGTAGGTACTGTTAATTCGCAGTTAGGTTACAGACAGGTTATGGTTACGGTACAAAAGTTTACAGTTAGAAATTTGTCCACAGAGTGAACATTACCCATGTTCTGATTAAAAATATGCACTTACTTTTGTTAAATTGCTCTGAAATTGTAATACTATATACCAACCTTTTATCATCGAGTATCGATTTCATTCACGGTATAGAAGAATTTAAGAGTGATATAATTAGTTTGAAATTCAAAATATTTCACTTGCGACTTCTATGTAAAAAAATAATTAGTTACGTGACCTAACAGTGATTTTTACGGGTAAATATCAATACTCTAACATGAAAATAACGTAATCGTTGGATACATGTTCCCTCCCGCGTTTCTCATTTCTCATTTTAAGTATTTTTAGAGCTTAATATTAGTTCTTTTTTAAACCGATTTTTCTCTCACTCAGCTGCCACGTATTTCAGACAATGCATTTCTGCATCCTCCGAGTTAATGATAAAATCATACAAATTTCAAGTTCGTTTAATATTGTTAATACGGACCCGAGCAACGCCGGGTGGGTCAGCTAGTCCAGCATAAAAAACACTCTGATACGCAAGCACTCGTGCTCTGACATTTAAGGGTATTTTAACGGTGGATTGTTAGTTTCTTTGACACCTAATTCCGATGTCGGTAAGCATCGATGCAGACCATCCATTTTGGTGCATAGGAGAATTGATCCAGTTAAATTTTGCACTTTGGAAAGAACTGGCCTCTCAGAAAAAGTGGCTACGATCCATATTTTTTTTTCACTGTTTAGCGAAACGAGATTGACCAATCAGAAGCCAGCATTTTTGCGACTTTTCACTGTTTGAAGTAAACAGCGAAAACTTCGCAAAAATGCAGGCTTGTAATTGGCCAGTCTCATTTCGCTAACAGCGAAAAAAAGCTTGGCCGTGAACCGGTAGATTTTACTCTTTTAACAAAACCAATTAGAAGCCTGCAATTTTGTGAAATAGTCGCTGCTTAAAGTACGTGAATTCTGTCCAGTCAAAATTTCGCATGATCATGTATCCGCGTAAGAGTAACAGCATGAAAAATGAACGCTTCTAATTAAACGACTTCTTGGAAAAGAATCTGAATTTTAAAGTTTTTATTTTAAAAAGTTCTTATCAACAGATGGATGGAGCCTTTTCATTGGTCAAAATTGAGATCAATGCAAGCGATAGAGTGACTATGGAACTACAGCTGCAGATTTCTAGCTGTGTAAATTTTCACATTGATTAATATTGTTTAGCTGACAACACTAAATCTATCTAAATCCCGGTAGTTGTCCAGTCAAAATTTAGCACTTTGAAGAATAAATATCATTGTAAGAGTAATAGCGTGAAAAATAAACGCTTCTAATTGGACGACTGTTTCAAAAAATTTTTGAAATTTTAATGTTTTTATTTTAAGTTCTAACCACCAGAATTTGATGAAATTGAAATGGGACCACACGGGCATCTTACGCTTTCAAACAAAAAAAGAACTATCAAAATCGGTTTATATTTATGGAAGTTATGAGTGACCAACAAATACATACAGGCCGAAATCATAACCTCCTCTTTGAAGTCGGTTAAAAAAAGATATGGCCTCATTTCACTGAACATGATATTCAAAACCTATGTTTTAAGAGTTTGTGGGAAAAAATTACTAACAATTTGTTATCCCATGCTTAATTAAAAAATAAAAAGAAAAAAAACGTATTTTGTAAATAAATGTAATTTGAATTTATTTATTCTATTTACGCATAGAAACACATTAAAAAGAGAAACATAAAGCGTTCACTAAATTCACAAAAAACTTTCCTTTTTTATAAATATATATAACAGTAGTAATATTAATTAGACAAAGTTTATTTTCAATATTTAATTATAATATTTTTAAACTATAGATTTGAAGGACTTTTTTAGTTGGTGCAAACCGAGTAATATTTGTGTAAGAGACTCCCAAGTCAAAAGGTTTAAGATTTAAAAGTAAAATCACGTATCATTACTCATTAAATCTATTTTAGAAAAAAAATAGAATTATATAAAACTGTATTTATCTCAAATTCAGGAATAAATGTCTCTTGAAAGGATATAAAAGTAGTCAGATATGGCAATCCCAAAACTTTCTTCCGCATCATACACGTTAATCCTTATTGAGAAATGAATTAAAGCAGCGTCACCGGTTTGATGATTTTCACTAAATTTGATCAGCAACAACTTATGTCAAGTTCTAACGTAATCTGAAGTTTAATGGAAATTTGTGCATTAATTCTTGCAATATAATTATTACGGAAATCGTGAAAAATTCTGTATAGCAGCGTTAACTGTTAAACGACTTACATCAAAATGTAAAAAACGCCAACTCGTGGAAAGGTCTAACAGAATCTGAAGTTTGATGAAAATGCCTTGATTAGTTCCGGAGATTGGGCTATTAGTGAAACCATAAAAATGCTACCTAGCAGCGCCAAATGTTGAGCGATTTGCACCAAAAACTAATTAGAAATAATTTATATCAGCGACTAACTGAATCTAAAGTTCCATGAAAATTCGTTCCTGAGATAGAACTATTGTGATAATCATAAATAAGGCTGCTTAGCAGCACCACCCACTGGGACATTTATACCAACTGCAATTAGTACCATCTTCTATCAAGGACTAAAGGAATATTAAGTTTTATGAAAATCTGTTAATTAGTTCTTGATATATACCTATTGCAAAATCATGAAAAAGGCAGCATAGCAAAGCCCTTTGTTTGGTGATATACACCAAAAGAACTAATCAGCTATAGTTTATACCAAAATATAAATAATCTAAAGTTTTATATATATCCGTGAATTAGTACTTGAGATAGAATGCCTAGAAAAAGTTTGTCACATACAGAGGGTCAGAGTTACAGATAGACATTTTGTAAATCATGTTTTTGGATTCTCTGACCCCTAAAATGTGTAAATCCGTTGAATACCGCAATTCGACAATTTTCAAGAATCTAATACTTTCTTCTTGTAAAGACAGAAAAAAGTGAAAAAAAAATGCATATCCCGTAACTTAAAATGACATGTTTCCTTATTTTTTATTCCATACATTTTTTAATTCAAAGATTTAAAAAAAAAACAAAGACCTATATTAAAAACCATAAACTTTGGGGAATAAAATTACATATTCTTGTTTTAAAGATTCTTACATTCTCTCCGGTTATATTTATTGAGTTTTTTTGCTTTTATGTGCAACATAATATTTTACTAGGATGCCTGGAGAAAAAAAAAGAGAGAACGATTTTTATATTTAGGCCATCTTGCGTTATAAACTGCATGTGATATATGTGAAAATTTTCGAAGTGTAATACAATGGTTTGTGATTCTTCTTTGTGTGAAAACTTCAAAAGAAAGTCATAAATCGTACTTTTTCGTTTATAGATAACAAAGCAATCAATTTTTTATTAAAATAAATACATGTCTAGTATATGAGAATATAAATTAATGAAAAAAGTTATTATGTTCCGTACTCTGTAAATTATGTATAGGGGGAATTGGGGGACATCGATACAGCTTTTTTCCAAAAAAATTTTTGGGGTCTAGAAAGCAGAATTTTCAAGTTATTTTTCTATGTGATGTCAGCAAAACCTGTGTTGTGCGTTACAAAAATGTACAATCGTTGTTTCATATATTATTTTTGGATGTAATTTTAAAAAAATCAGAAAAAGTAATTTGTATCAAACTGCCCCACCCCCGGGGCAGATTGATACACTTTGAAACGTCTAGGAAAAATGGAGACAAAATAACACCAATGCATATTTTTCACAGAAAAATAGTTAGCAAACCATTTTATATATATTTATAGACCTTAAAATCGCACACAATTTATTTGTAAGCGATATTAAAGCAATCAAAATGAAATGTATAATGGCCTATATCCCTAGCGTAGATAATCGGCCGACACAAAATACAACAAAATGTATAATGACCTGATGTTCTAGCTGTTCCTTGTCTGTTTGTTGGCTGCAGTAACTTTGTCATATCTGCCACTTTAGCCCCAGAATTCTCTTCTTTCTTAGGAAAGATGAAAGAATTACCAGGTTTTCTGTTTATAAATTGGTTTAAAAACAGAAAATAAAGAATAATTATATTAAAAATTATGTTTATAATGTAATTATCATGTACTGTTCTGCAGCTTGTTTCTCTTACTTAACATTTCTCATGTCTTTAATACTTTTTTCTCTGGAGAATCGATATAAATTTGAGATTTGCCAGGCTGCCGTCCATTTCTTTTGTTAATTCTACTAGCACTAGGTATTGTGTAAGTTTGTACGTCTTCTGTTTGCAAAAATACTATAAAATGTTCTAATATAAAGAAATTAGAGCTATTTCACTTCAATAAAATCTAATAGTAGAACTTTTTGACGAAAAATGGTTGAATTAAGGAGTGTATGGTAAAAATAAAAATAAAAGGTAATGAAAAAATGAACTAGAAAAGGATTTAGGTTGTATCAATGTGCCTTGACAAAGACTGTATCATTGTGCCCCATGCAGCCATTTTAAATAAAATGAGTCGCAAATCCAACACATCATAATTTATCTAACAATAAAGAATGAGGAACTGATAAAGATTAGCGTTACTTGCCAGGGAGCGTATTCTTTTCGGTTGAAAATACTGGAACAGTTGTATAATACCTTTTCAATTGTACAACTCAAATTTACTTTTGACCTACAAAAACAATTAATCACCCATCCCATTTCATCAAACTATTGAATCATTCCAAAACTTTCTGTATGTTGTTAATTTCACTAGTATCACCTTTTGGAGCTGTTGTGAAACTTCCTGTAATTACTCCGTGTGCTGTACAGGGGGTGTATCAATGTGCCCCAAGTATCAATGTACCCGAGTTCCCCCTATATAGTTAAACTACTTGAGTGTATATCTAAAATTTACTCTCTTCACACACATTTAACCCAAAATATATTTGAAGTACTTAAATGTGGTACTTCAAATTTATAAAATTTATAAATCTTAATGAGCTTTAGAAAAGGGAAAGCGTAAATAATAAGTATTTGTGGCTGAAATGCAGGATTTCCTATACAGAAAATGAATATAAAACATTTGCAATTTAAATTTTAAAAACTGATTATACATGGCACTCACTTAGGAATAATCAAAAATAAAATAAAAACAATTTTTTATTTAACAAATTACAATGACAATTGGAAAATTATATTTTCAATGAATAAAATTTTAGACTTATAAATAAAATCTATGCTTAAAACTAACTAATGATAAACATAATTTTTATGTTGATCAAAACGTCGTTTACGTGATAAGAGAGTCCTATATTACGTATCCCATGGATTAAAAATTAATATTCATGTACCAATTTTTAATGAAATTTTAGTTTTACAATTCTCGGTACTGCATATTTTTAACTTCTAAAATGCACACATTTTCAATTTTTATACCGTCGTATAGAAAAAAAATGTATTTTTAAATGCATTTTGTTTGTAATTTGTGTCTCAGTTTTTTTTAAGTTACTCATTTTTTTGTAATTTTTTAATACTTTTTTGTTATTGTGGCAACAGAAGTATTTTATCTCTCGATATTAAATACGGACCAAATAGAAAACAAATAAAATAAAAAACTGAAGTAGTTCATTTTTGAACATTAAACATAGAACAATCAAAAAACGAAAAAAATAAAATAACTTGCGGAATTCAAACAATAAAAGATTCAAGTATACTTTAGGTTTCCGATTCTCTACCTAGGAAAACAACTATTTTCCAAATAGTTAAAATATATGTATATATTGAATGAAACAAAAAAACTATCAATTTTGGCGCCAGAGGAAAACTATTTAATATACATTAAATCTGCAATTTTTTATTAAAACCGTTTTTTCTGTAGAACAACAAAAATATTTGTAAAAAATATACAATTTTTCTGTAAAAAATAGGAAATCCACTCTTTTTTTGCGGAAAAAACTATTTTTAAATAGATTTTTTCTGCAAAAAATTAAACTTTTTTTTCTGGAAAAATTAAAGATTGTTTTTAACGTGTACTTAATGAAGAAAACAGGAAAATAAGTAGGACTTGATTTTTTACTTCATATTTCTTAACTCCAGAAAAAAATAATTTAAAAATTGAATAAAAAAACTTAATTAACAATATATTAAATTGCTGTGTAAAATCATCCGATAGCAAAACAATGTTTGGCAATAAATAATGCACTTATCATCTACGAAACCCAGATTTTATGCCTAGATTTTTGCATTAAAGTATTATATGGAACTCTTATAGAACGGAAAGTGTAACCTTTACAAATTGAGTCAAATGTTTACTATATTCCATATTTAATGAACTAAATAAAAAAATAAGCAGGACATTATTTTATTTTTACATTTTCTCGTCTTCAGAACATAAAAACACTTTTAAATTTAAGAACTTGCAACCATAGGGATGAAATATGGTAGACTGCGAGCAGGAAAACATAATGGTAAAATTACGAGTCATTCGTTAAAATCGGGTTTTTAGGTGTTTTCCACCAAGATGTTATTTGGTAGGTCGGTTGCATTTTAATATATGAATCGCATTTTAAAATACTCTAGAATATCAACTATGAAGTTGATGATGAGTTATCCGTTCTGCCGCCTCCCGGTTTAATATGAAAGGTGTTAACAGAATAATGTAGTCTGATGAGAAGCTATTTTGCAATGAACATTATTACAATGCTAAAAATAATGTTGTATACTTAGCAGACTTCGAGGGTATACTTAAAATCCTACCAACTCTTAAACTCTTTCAGAATAAGAATTCTGTTACGATTTGGGCCTCAGTGTTAAACAATGGAAAATTCCCTTTGAAATAAATCGATATATGTATAAAAATAATTTCAGAATATTACAAAAAGAAAACATTGGCTACACATTTATTGCAATATGCTGACCGGTTGTATACGAAAATATATTAAATATTCTATATTGCACTGAACAGTATTACAATGCTAAAAATGATCTTGTAAACTTAGCAGACTTCGAGGATATACTTAAAATCCTACCAACTCTTGAACGCTTTCAGAACAAGAATACTGATATGTTTTGGGCTTCAGTGTCAAACAATGGAAAATTTCCTTTGAAATTAATCGATATATGGATAAAAATGAATGTAGAATATTCACAACAGGAAACATTGGCTACACATGTTGTGATGTAGAATCACATATAGTGTTCTTAAATTTTACATTTTTCTAAATTACATTTAAAACTAATCTTTAATTATATAGCTATTTTATCTTAACGCTTATTTTCGATCCCACTATAACTTTCCGTTCAAAAAAAAAGAAAGAAAAACATCTAGCATCTGCATTATTACTGAAAAACGGCTGTCAGATAAAGAGAATTCATTAAGATGCGTATTTCACCCTTGCTGGAAACAAGTAAAAAAAGAATAAAGTTCGAATGTGTTTGCGGTCAGTGAAATTTCATTTTCCTCTCTGTGTAATTTTAAGTCTAACTTATTCGTTGCATATGAGTCTTTTTATGTACATAATGGTTGTTTTGTCTTATGAGAACATTTTCTCAAAATATGCTCCTAACGTACGAATCGGCAGTCGGATTCCTTTTGGCGTATTTTTTAGGACTGCTGTTTTCTGGTTGCCCTGCTATTAAATTCAAAATCCTTTTATTGTTTAAGCGTAACAGACAATTTTGCGTAGATGATATCAGTCATTTTTCATATGCTTAATGTCGCCAATTTTGTGATGCCAATGTGTGAATTTTTCAGTGAGGAATGAATTGCCTCGGTCTCGCTTCACGGACTCAGACATGTAAAGAAGGTCTCTTAAAAATGCTTACAGGCACCATCCCTAACCATTTCTGTAAAAAATGATTTAATTTTTATAACTCTACTTCAATAAACAAAGTTCTCAAAAGGCATTTATTTTATTGATCACAGCCTACAACTTTGGCGAATGAATTTTTAAAAAGAACCTGGTAAATATACTTAAAAATACAGATCTACAGCATATAAATTTATGGTGCCTAACACCAGGCATTCGCAATTTTTTTAACGTCAAGGGATGGTGCCTGCTTTTAGTTGCCTGCTTTTAGTTGCCTGCTTCGATTTGCTTGAAAGTTTAGTTTCTGGACTATTTATTAGCACTTATCTGGACTATATCTGGACTATTATCTGGACTATTTATCTACCTGAGTAGTATGACATTATCTTATTCATTGGCTGTTAACAAGATTTTTGAAAGCCTATTTCCCCGACAGATGACTATCTATCACGTTTGCGGAATATAGAGTATTAGATACTACGAGTGTTCTTAGTTCATAGACTATCGTTTACGGTGCCTATAGAATGCGGACTGTCGCTGCCCTGATGGATCGCATTGGAGTTCTTTCCCGGCGCCGATGTTGGATGCGGCTGATTTTTCTGATCAAAAAATTTCATGAGGCTCAGCGTAAAGAACTCCTGCTCGTTAACGCCTGCTCCTCCCGATGTACGCCTAAGAATCTGCGGTAGACTGTTGTGACTCCTATTTCGCCTCCGATAAACTCGCAGCCTTGCTTTCGGCAATATAGTGCATTTTATTTCTACTTTGTGTACTTCAGAAGTTTTTATTTACGTAGAAATGGATCGAGTGCTGCAGTGTGATCAGTGCTACGGATTTTCATGTGTGGGCTCCAATTTAACCGGCATACACAGATGTGCTTTTCGCACTGGATTTGATGTATCTGTGATGGTCAACGTCCAAATATTGCATTTCTTCAAAATTAAAAAAAAAAAAGAAAAAAAAGAAAGAGAGAAAGAAAGTGTACAAAATAAATAAGCATCTGCGGTATAAAATGTGAGTACGAGAAAATATATGCATTTTATATTTTATGATTTTAATGCTCAATCTCTATTTTAATTACATGACTTTTTGTTATTATTTTAGAATAATATGATGAGTGATTTTATTACAATTATTGTTTATTATGCATTGTTTTCTCGTGCTCATATTTATGTTTGTGAATAATATTAGTTAGAAGTTTTCTTAGATTACGTCGAAATATTTCATAGTCTTACAAATGCTATTTCAGAAATAAGACGCCAAATATGATAACAGGATAAAAGGATATTTTTCATATAACTAAGTATCTATCAACTGTGCACTCTTACTGAAATTTCATTCAAAGTATTAAGACAATCTTAAAAAAAAGAGAATTCAGAATATTGACTTCATAAATCGTATTTTTTTGGATGATTGTGCTAAAGAAAAAAAATCTATTATTTTACTTATTTTCTTTAAATATTACATTTTTATTTACTTTGCAATGCGATTCTTTTTGAACTATTACAATCTGACATTCATATGTATACATTTACAGTTTTATATATTTCTTTACCTGATTTTATAAGATGATAAAAAAAAAGAGGTTAAAGGTAAGTTAATGGTGCATCTAAAACATTCATGTTTCCTGATAAATAAGAGAAAATGTTTTTGTGTCAGACTATTATTTTTGCATGTTAGGAAAGTTTAAAAAAAAAGTATGAAGAAAGATAAATATGAATACTTGTAATAAATAAAGATGTATGCACCTCTCTAGATATTTGACACTGCCTTCATCTTGAGATACATAAAATTGTATCATTTCAATTATATTTTATTATGCTTTGAAAATTCCATAATCAAAGGGTAAGTTATGTTTTACTGTGTTTCTATTGAGTATTATTTACAGATAATACTTTATTTTTAGATTTGTACTTAAAAGTAATAATCACTTTCTTTATTGCGTAATTCAATATATGTAATCAATATCTTTAAATGATCTTGCCTATTGATTATATCTATGTAGGTAGAGCTATTTCTTGCAGCTAAATATTACAGAATTTTTTTGTTTCTTTATTCTGAGTATATAAAGAATACAACTGTTTTATAACATATAATATTTAAACTTACTACACGCATGATTATTCTTCATCAGTAATTATAACATTATAAGAACTTTCATTTTAACGGTTATTTCATAAAAATATATCTAGGTAATTTTCTTGAAATAACATAGTATTTCTTAGACATTTATTTGATACAAAATGGTACAAATGGTACTAACAACTTTATGTTTATTAATCAATGTGTGTATTTGTTTTATTATATAGGTGTGTCTTTTAGATATTTGTGTATAGATATCGTATTTTTAATGTTCATAAGGTTCATTAAGTGGTATATTACGACATACCATTATAAAAATATTTTATGTGTTGCCATGTTGACAAATTTGGAAATATAATGAAGAATTCGAGAAGCATAAATTTGTTTTCGCTTATGGTAAACTTTTCACTTGTTTTTACTAAACTTTAAATAGTTGACAGCAATTAGACATTGAATAGTTTACATTTTAAAATATTCTCGCAAATATAATATGTTTTTAGGTTTGGAGATCTTATGTGTAAAATATAATATTTTCTTTAATTAAATTATCTCAACCTGTCACAAGCTTTTCTCTTAACTTTTTAATGCCTGCTCGAGTCATCAATATTATTATTAATAATAACAGAAAGAGAGATTTTATTTATTTCATTAAGGCAGTTAAAACATATATCGTACTAGTATACATTTTAAATCAATTGTATGTCGTGTTGTTGCATACCAGCACACATTAGTACATGTAAAATCTCAATATTTTTAAATTTCAGTTAATATTTTTATTTTTCTTTCTAATATTTAGAGACTGTTTTCGATAGATTTCTTCTTGCATTGTGTTATTTTCTAGAGGTAGCACAATGTCAAGAATGTTTTTTAAGGGTTTCTTTTCCTTTTGTGAGGTGAGATGGCCACTGACCTACGCAATGGGATAGAAAGCTGGTTTTCACTTACAAAATTCATAAATTCATGTTTTTTTTATTTATTTATTTACATTTATTAGACACTTTACTAAATTATCAGCGTTTTTTTAGTGTAGGACACTATTAATTTTGATTATTTAGACATGACATTACTGAAGAGTGGTAATTAATTCGTTAGAATATGTTTCACAGTCGATTTCTTTTTCTTGCAACTGTTGTACATATTTGTTGTGGTTTTATATTCAACCTGGTTTTACATGCATACACATACTTACACTTCATTCTCACAAGATTATTTTTGGTTATAGTTCAAAGATAACACTTGCCTTGGTTGAATTCAATCATAATTTTTATGTACTTCTGTAATTTTTTTTCTACATACTGTGTCATTATTAACGTTCATTATCTTTAAGATATAATTTGGAACGTCTTTTTAGTTATTTTTTTTTACATAAAAGAGTAGTTTTTAATTATTTTCTAAGAATCCATACAGCACTGAGAAAACTGCAAACACATACTTTACGAATTTTTTAATACAGGAAATAAATTATAATATGTACATGCCTTTCCACATACATTTTTCTTTACTGATAAAATGTGACTGATTGGACGCGGATGGGGACTCGATGCTAATTATATCATTTAACAAAATGATTTTTCTCAGAATATTATAGTACATCTTTAAAATTGGACATGTTTCTGATACAATATTATTTTGGTTGTTGTCACTAGTTAGATATACTTTTATCTTTAAAAGTATATATGCTAGACCAGGTATGACCATTACATCATTTGTACTTTTCTCTATTTTAAATGACACTTTAAATTTTCACACATTTAAGCTTTTAGAAATACATGCACTTACTGCAGTTTGTTTAGATCACCATGTACACACAAAAATATTGTAAGCATTTTTATTATTTTACAATAATCACAATTGTTTTGGCATGACTCTTAGCTATACCTTAAACATCAAGAGCATTTAAATCGAGGAAGTTAAATACTTTTACAGTTTTAATATTACATATTTGTCACATTTGATTTTCCGGTAATATTTTATGCCTAGACACTTAATTTTTAACCTTTTGCTAACCATAGTATTCGACAGTTTTTTTTTCACTTCACATAGTTCATAGTTAAAACACGTAGTTCACTGTAGCTGGTTTAGAGTTTAACCAGAGTTTCTTTTTACATAATACATTTAGTTCATTGAGACAAGTTAACCCTTATTCATCGAGTTGTTTAATGATTGTTAAATCATTAATTACGTAATAGAATGTCACTCATTGGTAGGTGTTTTTGGGTTCTGGTACACATACTGTCTGCTTCTTATGTTAGCAAAAAAAATCCTAATTTGTTTTTCTACACAATCGCGAGAGCGTTGCTTAGCATGCGGCAATGGTATTTACAATGGTATTTTATTTTACAAAGGTTTTACAATGTTACTTTTGCGGCATGCTACGCGGATGAGCTTGTGGTCTGTGGATAACAATTTTGTGGGATTTCACCTTTCTTATTTTTTCCCTCATCAATGGCATTCCTTGTGGTCCAAGACATTTCACGTGAATATATATATATTTATTGTTCACGAATTTTCTTATAGGTAATGCACAGGTTTTCATTTTTCTTATTACATACATGCAGCCTTCTCCTGGTTTATACCAGTTAATTCTTTAGCACATATTAATTGAGGCTGAGTTCACACACACACACGCAATTTTTCTCTTCTGTATTACCTGTTGTACAATTCACTTAAAATTTCATTTTTCTCATACATTTTTACATTTAAAAGATTACATGATGGAATAACTCAATTTTTTTTACACAAGTAAAGGCTTATTAAATCACAGTTTTATTTAAACTACATTTACATTAAGACAGGGGAATACAGTTGTCACATGGAATTAAATGGCTTATGACAGTGTTTGAGGTATTTTTTTTATATCCTGATTTTCTACAGTTTTTTATTATTGTCTTCTTTACCTTATATCTATCTCATGAATATACATTTGTTTAATATTCATGTTGAGAGATAAAAAAAAAAATCTTTAAAAAAAGAAAGAAGCTTAAAACCCATACTTTCGGTCATTATTATGGGCATTATTTCTGGATTCTTAATTATTTACATTATTTTTGTTTATCTGTGTGTTATATTATGTCTTTTATTGCATTATATTACTCGAGTATCTTATTTTATTTTATTATAATATTGATCAATATATATATATTTAATGTTTATTATTGAAAACATTTTGAAACTTATAGCCAGCTGGTAAGTGACCTGTTTATTTAGGCCTAATGTATTTTTATTTTGTATGTGCACATTTCTGATACAGGTCATCGTCTAAATAAGACGAATTGAAGAGTGATCACAAATTTTATTAATGAAGCTGCAGCTGTTTCTAAATAGAAACAATATACCTGTATGACAAAATTTATGGTACCAATATATTATATCATGATTTATATACTTTTATATGGGATGGTTGCCTACTTAAAGAGAAGTTCAAATGCTGTTTACTTTATTTAGTAAAGGTTTGGTTTATTTTCATGAGCATTTCACACATTATTACTTGTAAGAGCATATGAAAATTGATTTTTCTCCCTCCATATACATGTATAGATTTTTTTTTCGCCTGTGAAAGGGGTGATATATGTGATGTAGAATCACATATAGTATTCTTAAATTTTACATTTTTCTAAATTACATTTAAAACTAATCTTTAATTATATAGCTATTTTATCTTAACGCTTATTTTCGATCCCACTATAACTTTCCGTTCAAAAGAAAAGAAAGAAAAACATCTAGCATCTGCATTATTACTGAAAAACGGCTGTCAGATAAAGAGAATTCATTAAGATGCGTATTTCACCCTTACTGGAAACAAATAAAAAAAGAATAAAGTTCGAATGTGTTTGCGGTCAGTGAAATTTCATTTTCCTCTCTGTGTAATTTTAAGTCTAACCTATTCGTTGCATATGAGTCTTTTTATGTACATAATGGTTGTTTTGTCTTATGAGAACATTTTCTCTAAATATGCTCCTAACGTACGAATTGGCAGTCGGATTCCTTTTGGCGTATTTTTTAGGACTGCTGTTTTCTGGTTGCCCTGCTATTAACTTCAAAATCCTTTTATTGTTTAAGCGTAACAGACAATTTTGCGTAGATGATATCAGTCATTTTTCATATGCTTAATGTCGCCAATTTTGTGATGCCAATGTGTGAATTTTTCAGTGAGGAATGAATTGCCTCGGTCTCGCTTCACGGAATCAGACATGTAAAGAAGGTCTCTTAAAATGCTTACAGGCACCATCCCTAACCATTTCTGTAAAAAATCATTTAATTTTTATAACTCTACTTCAATAAACAAAGTTCTCAAAAGGCATTTATTTTATTGATCACAGCCTACAACTTTAGCGAATGCATTTTTAAAAAGAACCTGGTAAATATACTTAAAAATACAGATCTACAGCATACATGTATTGAAACTTGCTGACCGGTTGTATGCGAAAACACAGTTAAATATTTCAGCTAAATTGCAGGAACTGCGCACTAATCTAAATCACCTCAGGTTGTGCTCCACAACAATTGTTCGAACTTTGTCATGCAAGAAGATTGGCCACCTTCATCATCGGATCTGTATCCTTTAGATTACTGCATTATAAATTAGATTAGTCATTTATTAATTAGATTAGTCATTACAAAGAACTGATGTAAAGCGTCTCTCAAAGTGTTGTAAAATTAAATGAATTGAAACTAGTAGCACGCGATGTGCGTGAATTAAGAAAATGATAACATCGTTTGATATTATGTCATTACTAGAAGAACTTTGATATACGAATAAGAACTATGATGATGTAATGATAACGTGATGACGTAAATAATGATGCCATGTACTTCTCTTGATGTAATGTTGAATGTACTTTTTAAATGAAATTAAATTGCATTTTATATGATATATGAACTTTTATATGAATTTGAACCTTAATTTTTTATTCAAGAACTCCTAGCATCGCCTATATGCAGCCCACAATGAATAAATGAATAGTTAGTAAGTACACTTAAAGCTAACCCTGTAACGTTACATACACGTTGAGTGTCATTTGTAACGATTGGTTGGTCGTGGTGGAGGTTAAATGCAGACATACTCAGTAATTAAGATAAAACAACAAAGTTTATTAAAATTATGAGGGCTGAAGGGAAGTGGATCAAGTCTTAATTTTACACAACTGAGAAAACTATGAAAAAGCTAAACGCATACTCACAGGCTCCGGCCTAGCTCAATCGTGGCACCTTCTAATACTTCTCACTATCTCTTGGCTGAGCTGCTAGATAAAGCTTAATTAGACAGCCCGTGGCTGTGTGTAATTCTTTATTCACAAATAATCAAAATGAAGTTTCTTACCACGGCCAACTCTCAAGTCAAATATCGAAACACCTTTACACTTCACTGGAGGCCCGCTGCTACCTTCAATTTGCTAGCACTTCGCTATCTAATGTCGATGCCAGAGATACTCACTCGCTGGCTAACGCCACAGATACGCACACGCTGGCTAACGCCACAGATGCTCTCTCGCTGGCTAATGCCAGAGACACTCGCTATCTAATGCCAGAGACGCTCTCTCGCTGGCTAATGCCAGAGACACTCACCACACACTCACACCCAAG
The DNA here is from genome assembly GCA_964019185.1 of Maratus speculifer. Classification (NCBI taxonomy): domain Eukaryota; kingdom Metazoa; phylum Arthropoda; class Arachnida; order Araneae; family Salticidae; genus Maratus; species Maratus speculifer. The sequence goes on from OZ025295.1 coordinate 96,242,673, forward strand.
CTTTTATATGCTGCAAACTGAGATACTTCACATTAACATATTACTAATAACCGCGAGCTAACTGAAGAATCCGAAAGAGCACACACACTCTAGAAAGCTAAAGTAAAAGAGAGGATAGATGTCGCTTTTACGCTTACACATGTTAAATTATTGACGTCACGATCTCAGAAATACTAGAGTGCCTTTATGACAAAGGTCACTCCCTCACAACCCCCCCTCGGACTCCGCAGAGAAAAAGGACTGGGCCAAATGCATGCCCAGGACTTTTTCTTGTTTTAAATTTCAAACCGTAAAAAAAACACAGTGATGGGTGAAATTTAGCGCCGAAACATAATTTTTAAAATATTAACTTTAACCCATCACAACCAAAAAACCTCAGTTTGCCTCAAAAATTCACATATTCAATCCAATCATTCTTCTATCTTACAAATAGCCTCCGTAAAACTTCCAAAAACTCGTAAAACTTTCAAAACTAATTACTTCTTCTTTCAAAACAGCCCACTCCACTGGGAGTGCTAAAATTTCTCAAAACACTAAACTTCCGAAATTTTCCTCAATATTGCAATACAACTATAATTTTACCAAAAAATCTCTCCATAACTTTCCTAATACTAGAATTCGCACCAAATCCAAAAAACCCAATGCGCAAAAATTTTCCTCATACAAATTCCGAACTCATCTAAAATTAAATTTACTTCATACTAAAATAACCCTGCTACTACGTAATACCTACATACCCATTAGCCAATGAACTAACTCCCAAAATTCTTCAGAACTTAACTCCACTTTAACAATAATTGGGGCACATACGTACAGCGCCACATCGCTGTGCTTATGCAACAATCAAAAAAATATCAAATTTACAAAATGACGTCATCATGCTCTTCATCTGTATTAACTAAAAGAAAAATAGCAGAATCAATACATAACACAGGTATACTTCCCTGCAAGAAAATGACATTAACATTCAATTTTAATACAATACAATTTCAAATTCAAACGCAGCTTAAAACTTCGCAACTTGCGGAAACCAATCCCAAATAAAGTACAAACGTAACACATAAAACACGAACGGTAAGAAGAAAGTTAACTCATTAAATGTTAGTACAAGAGATAGAAACGCGTGTTAAGGACTTCTTGACCGCAAAACACGTGCGCGCCTGAACCGCGGCGCGTGTACAAAATAACCCAAATTACTATCTGTACTTTCTGAAAATTTAAACATACATTAACTTACATTTTATAACACATGAACAATATAACAATATAGTAACATTTTTAACAAATAACATAACAATTTAACAATAGATCCAGAATTTTTAAAAGCAGTTAAGACCAAAATCTCAAACATACATAAAACTAACAATTTTGCAAACAAATTTTGATTACAATTAAGCACTAATCGTGAGGTCCGTCAAAAAATTCCAAAAATGGCCAAAAGTACAAAACAGTCTCTCTGCTTTCTATTCCTTCACATTGCTACCACATATATGCACTCTAATAGAAATTTAATAAAAACATTATCACCCAATCATAGAGATGATTCGCTGCTAGCCGGCTTCATACTACAGGATGGCTTTCTCCTCTTGTCCCAGAAACCTTGTACGAAGGATCTTTCGTCATCAGAACTGTACGGTGACGCCACAGTTGACTGTCGTGCCTGCAGCCTGGTTCTGAATGGATGCCGTGGGATACTTGTAGGTTCCGCTCGACGACTCTGCTCTGGCCGGTTCGCTGGGGTCACTCCCTGACGAGATTCACACTGTTGATGCCGGTAATCTGAGCGTTGTCTCCTCTTTCTAGACACACCCGAAGTTACCCGAAGTTACCCACGTTTCTTTCCGGATCTATGCTGTTTCTTATTAGGCAAAAATTCGGAATTTAAAGTTCTTTTAAGAGTTTGACGAGTGTCCATACGAAATTTTTTCCGGGGATTAATCACTGAAGATGGTGAACTATTAGATAATTTATGTTTGTAAGGTTGCTGTCTAATAAGTGGAGGAACGGGATAGTTTATAATCTTTTGTTTTTTATGGCACACAGAGTCTGATGTATTTGACACTGTTCTCTTATTTTTATTATCATACTTTGCTCTCGGATTGCTAGGCTTTCGACTTTCAATAACAGTTTTTGGAGCTGTTTGACCAAATTTTCTTCTTGAATATTGATGAAAAGAATTAGACGAAGAAGTGCTGGACTCGAGACACTCATTGGATCGGGAATTTCGCGAAACACCACTCGACACATGAGAACCTTCACTACCATTTTCTCTAAACTTATAAACTCTAACCTGATCCAGATTAACCGTCATTCTTTCACCATTGACATCAACAACCAAATTATTATTTCGAACTTCCAAAACTTAAAACGGACCTACAAACTTCGGTCCAAACATAGCTACTCTCTTTTGACGACTTGAACTTAACCAATGCTTTTCTACCAACACAAAATCTCCAACTTTCACTTCTAACTCCCTTCTACGCATATTATAATACTGAGCTTGCTTTTCTTGCGCTTTTCCCATCTGAACCTGAGCTTCCTTAACCAACCTCTCAATATCCTGGCACATGTACTGACTTTCCGCATCTGACACCATAACTAACCTTTGGAATGGAGTAATGACTTTTCTACCCAAAAACAATTCAGCCGGCGTTTTCCCCGTCGACTCGTGAACTGCCGTACGAAGTGCGTACGCAAAATGCTGAAGAAACTGGTCCCAATTTGCATGATGAGAACCAACATACGAAGAAATCATTTGAATAAATGTACGATTTACACGTTCAGCCATATTAGACTGAGGACGAAACGTAACAGTAAAAGAATGATCGATCTCCAGCTTCTCACACAGGGCCTTAAATATATCAGAAATAAAACAAGGGCCATGATCGCTCACTACCCTAATTGGTGCACCATATTTAGAAATATAATTCTGAAAAAATGCATCGGCAACTGCAGGTGCAGAAGCCTTCCTGAGGGGGACTAACTCTACCCATTTACTAAAATAATCAACTATAACTAGTACAAATCTATATCTTTTAGGATTAGACAATGGATAAGGACCGATTAAATCTACACCTACACATTCATTAGGAAAATTTACTTTAATAGGAATTAATTTGCCAGCTGGACTTACATTTTTATAATTATAACGTTGGCATGTGCTACAGCTGGAGACATAAGCGTGCACTGCTTCCCGCATTTTAGGGAAGTAGCAGGATTCACAAATTCGAGCATAAGTTTTCCTGATTCCTAAGTGACCTGCTAATGGATTATCATGAAATTCTTTCAAGATGGCCTTACGAAAACTAGCCGGAATAAAAACTCTTACTTCACCACGTGAATTTACAATTTTAGAATAAAAAAGAAGACCATCGATAAGCTTAAAAGATTGGGACCATTGCTCAAACATAGGCACATCTGCGTTCGGGACATCATCAGGATTTTCCAAGTAACGATACAAACTACCAAACTCTTCATCTTGCTTCTGTTCCCTTATCAACTGCTCTCGTGACCTTAACACCAACGAAGATAATGCACAACACTTAATTTCCTCCGTGACCTCTAAACCACCATGCGGGTTTCGAGACAAAGCGTCTGCTACCGCATTTTCCTTGCCAGCCCTATGTTCTATAACAACATTATACTCTGCTAACTTCAAACACCATCTGACCATACGAGACGACAAACCCTTTCCATTAGTTAACTTTGTCAAAGCTGAATGATCCGTAATGACTTTAACCGGTATATTAGTGAAAAAACAACGAAATTTATTCAAAGCCCAAATTACTGCAAGACACTCCCTTTCCGTAATCGAATAATTCCTTTCCGCTGCATTTAAAATTCTCGACGCAAAAGCTATAGGTCGACCTTTCTGTGCTAACATCGCTCCAACTCCCACTGCACTCGCATCGCAATACACTTCAAACTGAGACGAATAATCGGGGTGAGCCAAAACAGGAGGGGAAACTACTGCCTCTTTTAATAATTCAAACAATCTCTGAGCCGCTGATGACCATACAAACTTCACCCTTTTCCTTTTTAAATTATACAACGGTTCACATAACTCTGAAAAACGTGGGATGAACTTGGCAAACCAAGCCATCATTCCTAAAAATGTCGCCACTTCCTTACTATTTTTGGGGGGAGTCATTGACGTAATTGCCTCAGTTTTCTCATTATCTATATTAATACCATCACGCGTAATTTTAACTCCTAAATACTTTATCTCTTTTCTCAAAAATTTACATTTTTCTAACTTAACTGTTAACCCAGCATCTCTTAACAACGTAAATACTTCCCTCAATAATCTTAAATGCTCTTCAAAAGTAGCTGCCATTATAATTATGTCGTCCAGGTAGACCAGGACACCCTTACCAATCAAAGGTTTAAGGATATTATTCATGGCCTTCTGGAACGTTGCCGGCGCTCCCGATAAACCAAAACTCATTCTTTTAAAAGCAAAACAACCGTCCCGAGTAATGAACGCAGTCTTCGGTATGTCCTCCGGCTTCATTGCAATCTGAAAATAACCCGACGTAAGATCCAACGTTGACATATAATTCGTACTCGTTATATTAGCCAAAATGTCATCAATAACTGGAATAGGATACTGAGGGTATTGCGTTATCGCATTTAACTTTCTATAATCTACTGCAAACCTATATGCCTCTGGATTATCTAAACTTTTCCCATTATTTTTGCGACTTAACACTACTGGCGATGCAAAAGGAGACTCAATTGGCATTACAATATCGTCCGCTAGCATTTTTTGAATATGATAATCAAATATACCTTGTTTAACTTTATCATAACGATATGGTTTACTAGCAACAGGTGCTTTTAAACCAGTATCAATCTTCTGCCACGCAACATGCGTTAAACCCGGTTTATAAGAAAAAACCTCTCCAAATTCATTCAAAAACTGATTAAATTCCTCCTTCTCGATTTCACTTAACCTTTACGGAGGGGCTGTGACAGCATCTGTCCAGGCTTACATGTATTCTCAGGTAGACACTGAGCGAGCCCTTGCGTAAAGGTTAACCCCGACTCCTCTAAATTAACTGACACTGAAACATGCTCTTTCTTACTCACATTCTCATCATTATTCACGATTAACGACTTTTTAAAGAAATCCAAACTAATTCCTCTATCCTTCATATAATCCACACCAACTATACAATGCACTGTTAATCCATCTAACACACAAAACTCCCAACATGTCTTAACCGAACGAATTTCAACTTCCAATTCTACTGAACCTTTATTATCGCAAGCTACTCCCTGTGCCGACTGAACCACCAGACTTAACCTCTTCAACTTCTTATACGAAAAATATTTCCGATAACAATCAAAAGAAATGAACGACCTATCTGCCCCTGTATCGAAGACATTTTTAACGACAATACCATCTAACACAATTAACACTTCAGGTAACTCAACCGGATTAATAGTAACTTTATTTAAACTCACCGAAGACTTTTCCGACCTCTGAACACATCTCTTTTGCATTGACCTATTTTCCAAATTCTCATCCGAAGTTAATTTCCTTACTTGCGAAGAAACATTCCTGTCCCGTACTCCCCCTCTCCGATCATAACCACTATTCTGTCTATTTCCATACATATTTCTCTCACCATATCTAAAACTACTAGCACCACCACAATTCCTATTACCATTACTCGTATTCGACATATTACGACCAAATCCATCATTTCTATTACGCAAATTATTATCCGGAAATCGCTGTCCCCCTCTCAAAAAATTACGATCCCCCTCATTTCTCAAATTACTATCCGCGACATGTCTCTGACGAGGGCTACGCAAATCCCGTTGATCCGAGCTATGCCGAGTCTCATACTTCGATAATATCTGATGCATTTCTGCAAAATTCTTCGGTGCTCTAACTTCAATAAAGTCCTGTATATTCGGATTAAAAAGAGGAAAAACAATGTCCAATAATTCCTCAAATGTGATATCTAAATCTAATTTATTTTTTAGTTCAAGCTTACGTAGATAAAATTTTGACTCCGACTCATAAATATTCTGCTTATTACAATAGAACTCTTTTCTCAAAAAACTTTTATCTTTAATGGGAGGAAATGCCTTCTTTAACTCAATCACAGTTTGTTCAAATTTTTCGCTTCATCAGTAATCAAAAATTTTCCTATATTCTCTAACCACAAAAGTGCTTCGCCCTTCAATGAGCATTTAAGCACTACGTATCTACTTTTCTCAGGTATATTATTGAACAAAATATCATCATCTAGTTTAACTAAAAATTCACTAATATCACCCTCACCGGTGAAATACACCCGTGGCACAATCTCACAATGTCCGACATTTCGTTGGGCGCCATTTGTAACGTTACATACACGTTGCGTGTCATTTGTAACGATTGGTTGGTCGTGGTGGAGGTTAAATGCAGACATACTCAGTAATTAAGATAAAACAACAAAGTTTATTAAAATGATGAGGGCTGAAGGGAAGTGGAGCAAGTCTTAATTTTACACAACTGAGAATACTATGAAAAAGCTAAACGCATACTCACAGGCTCCGGCCTAGCTCAATCGTGGCACCTTCTAATACTTCTCACTATCTCTTGGCTGAGCTGCTAGATAAAGCTTAATTAGACAGCCCGTGGCTGTGTGTAATTCTTTATTCACAAATAATCAAAATGAAGTTTCTTACCACGGCCAACTCTCAAGTCAAATATCGAAACTCCTTTACACTTCACTGGAGGCCCGCTGCTACCTTCAATTTGCTAGCACTTCGCTATCTAATGTCGATGCCAGAGATACTCACTCGCTGGCTAACGCCACAAATACTCACACGCTGGCTAACGCCACAGATGCTCTCTCGCTGGCTAATGCCAGAGACGCTCTCTCGCTGGCTAATGCCAGAGACACTCACCACACATTCACACCCAAGCTTTTATATGCTGCAAACTGAGATACTTCACATTAACATATTACTAATAACCGCGAGCTAACTGCAGAATCCGAAAGAGCACACACACTCTAGAAAGTTAAAGTAAAAGAGAGGATAGATGTCGCTTTTACGCTTACACATGTTAAATTATTGACGTCACGATCTCAGAAATACTAGAGTGCCTTTATGACAAAGGTCGCTCCCTCACAACCCTACTTTTTGAATTCTAACACAAAGATTCGATCGCAAAGTATCGATGTCATCCACGCAATATTTCCATATTGCGTGAATGACACCAATACTTCCTAAAATAGTTCGTGCCACAGTCAGACAATGTCATAAGATATTACCTTTGTTAATGAATAAAAATGGTGATTCAATCGAATAACATTTTTTAATAGTAAACTCTCCTCTCTGATGTTAATCATATATGTGTATTTATCATTTTATATTTTATATTTGTAAAAAAAAGTGACTTCATTTTTGTAACAGTATTTAATAATCACCTTGTAGAGTATAAGTTTCGAAAACGGACAATTTCTCAGATAACGAATTGCACTAAATTTGAGTTTTAAATAACCACATCCATTTCTGACATGACATCCTACTTCAGTTTGAGCTCACAGGCAATCTGCCCGCAAATTCTGTATACACTTATGTATGTATGCAACGCGATAACTCATGATTAAAATATCTGATATACTTCAAATTTTGGATATAGGTTTTTTCTGATAAAGAGCTTCCGGGATTAGTTTTGGGAGTTCATTGGATCAGTATAAGAGGGAGGGACGGAGGGTTAATCCCCGCTCTTAATTTAGAGAAATACATTTCGCATGCAGAACTATCAGATTTCATTCAAATTTTCAATATAGAATCACTCTGATATGCCGCCTCCAAGATTAATTTTAGGTGTTTTTTGGTTTAAGTGTCTTTTGTATGAAGGGGACAGGAGGTAACTTCCCTTAATTTAGGTAAATGGATTTTTCAAACAGAGTATACCTATTTGTTCCAATATTTTTATATAGGTTCATTCGGATAAGGCATAACCCTGATTAGGTCTGAAGGTTCCTTTTTTAAGTATGAAGTGAGGAATGGGCGATTACCTCTCCCCTTAAATTAGATAAATGGGGTTTTATGCAGGATTACCCTTTTTATTTAAAATTTTGGACGTGGTTTCTTTCTTTTTGACTGTGTAAATCAATGAATAGTTTTTAGGGTTTAATTGTTTTAATTTAAAGAGGGAAATGTGAGATTACCCCCCCCTTAAATTAAATAAATTCATTTTCATGCAGAATTATAAGATTTATTTCGAATTTTGGATCTAGATTTGTTCTTTAAAGGCGTATCCTTGATTAGTTTTGGGGGTACAATATTTAAATATAAGGGTTAAATATAATTTGTTTTAATTTAAAGAGGGAAATGGGAGATTACCCACTTACCTTAAATTCAATAAATGTATTTTTATGCAGAATTATAAGATTTATTTCGAACTTTGGATCAAGGTTCGTTCTGATTAGGCGTATCCGTGATTAGTTTTGAGGGTTCAATGATTAAATATAAGGGGGGCAGGGATGGAGAGTTAATAACTTTTTTAATTTGTTTTTCGAAGGGCATTATTCTTTGAAAATATGAGGCTGTAATATACTATTAATGTGAGTAGCCAGTGTGATCAATGCCATCAGTTTAACTAGACTTTTCTTTCTATTTTATATTAAGGAGGAGACGAAATATATAGTGTTTATGTACATATGTTGTTAAATCTGCATAATAAGATGTCAATATTTGAGAATGTGCGAATGCTAAGTCAAAGTGAAAAACTTTAATAGAAAAAAATATAGAAATAATAGAAAAAAAGTTTTATTGATAGATTTTAATACGATGCATGTAATTCAGTCAAACATATTGGTACCATTTTTAACACTTTCTACCAAAATTGAATGAGTTTATGAATTCGGTTCATCTATCTGTGCATGTGTTTTTCTATCTGCCTGTCTATCCGTGCTTTAACTTGCATAAATATAGTCCGATTGCCATGAAATTCATAGATCTTATTGGATATTACTGTATTATTTTCGTATTGAAAATGAAGTGCTTATTATTTACGGTGCAAGTACAGAGACGCTTGAAAGAATTCCATTGCATTACGGCCAACGGGAATATATAGTTTACAATGCAATTTAATGGCATTACATTATTTTATATACATTGAAACTTATATAAATTATTGGGTTGTTTTATACAGTGTTTATGGTAGAATAGATTCTGTATAATAACTATTGGTCATTTACAGGGATACATAAAATAATGTATCTACCAAAGAAATTGAACTATTGGAACCTAAGAACAATAATTACTCAAGTGTCTTTTTCAATTATGGCACGCTTTTTAAATTTAAACTATTATTTTAAATATTACTTGGTCTGTATAAATTCTATAGACCACATGCAATGTTGTAGAAAAATACTATGGTACATTTTCGATTGTTCACAAAAATTGCTGAATGGATGTATTCATTTGTGCTATTCGCTTAAATGCAGCATACTACAAAGTTATTATACTAGTACAACTACTAGTATAATAACTTTTAGCATACTACGTGATATATCTACAAGGCCATAGGTCATATACTGGGCTGAACAATAATAATACAAAAACTGACTTTATAAACACTTTATGAGCTTTTGAAATTGTTTACTTATATTCAACTTAATAAACTGAGAAGTTTTGTAGCAATAATCTGAATGAGTTGGAAATTGTAAATTATCTATGCTGCGCGCATGAATTTTCGTTCTTGTTACTATTCAAAAGTACATTTAAATTTGGTAAATTTTTAATCATATTTAATTAAATAATAGGAATTAACATATACTTTAATTTTATTAGAAAATAAATTAGAATTTAGGAGAATTTAGTATATTTGTAAAAATGAGTTTTATGTTTAAAGATACAGTGCATTTTTCTAGAAAAAATTTAATACAATTCCAGGTATTTTTCCCATTAAGATTTTTAATTTATTTTTTTTAATTTATGGATAAAACACTAAGAATTTTCCTGTCGTATCACTTTAAAGATTTATGAAAAAGTATAATTAAAAATAACAAAATAAACTTTTTTCCGATTACCTTGATTCGAAAAACTCAAAATGATGAACTATTTGAAAATTTAAAGTAAATACAATTTTCACCATTTTGATAAACATATTTCAAAAATTCTATTTATGCTTAAAAATAAACGCAAATTCATATATCTACATAAAAATAAACATCTCTAGACTGAACATAACAGTTTTAACAAAAAAACTAAAATATTTAAGTACACTTTACAATCTTTCTCTTTCTAAGAAAAGTTTACTATACATTTTTAGAAGATATGTTTATGAAATATAGAAATATTTGTTCTCCTTCCAAACAAAATCAAAGCCTTTAATGGCCTTTTTTCTTTCAGATAGTATACTTTTATGAAAGTTTTAATATGCATTTCTTTCTTTGCAATTTATTTTACTTTCGGCAAGCAGTATTAATTTCAATTCCCAAACTTTTCGAACATTCCACCTAAGTACGAGAAATGTTTTTAGATGCATTGCGGACTATTCATCAATAATTAAGAAGTTCTTATCTTTGTTATTTTAAATACTTCTGTCTAACTGTTTTCTTATCCACACTTCTTCATTAATGTGTAATGAGAATGAGAATTTTGCTTTTGCATTAGTTTTACTGAAAAGAGAGGAAAGTTTTGAAAGCTTTTTGTTTTGATTTTATGAAACATTATGGAAAAAGGTATATATCATCACGGATACTATACGCTTTTATTTTTACTTAAGACATATCGTACGAATATATATATATATATCTATTTTTTAGTTAATATAAATTACCAATTTTCAGAGATATAAAGAATTAAACTTTTTATTTTGATGCTGATTTTAATTCTGTATATTATTACATAACCGTATAGTTTGATTATTATTTGACATACAGCGTCAATTTTACGATTTTGATCTGTGCTTCAAACAGTTTTTAAAAATTTTCTTGTACACATTATTACTTTCCCAGAACCGCATATTATACATCGAACATACTCTCACCCAAACTGTCAAACATGCTGTCACAAATTTTTTGAATTTAATAATGTCTTTATTAACGCTACAGCCATCCTTAAAAGAAGAAACTTTTTTATGTTTAAAATATTTAAAAATACATAATCAGGGTTAAATAAGAGATATATTATACAATATGCAATAAACAGGCCTTTTAAATTGATGGTCTCCAAATAGTGCTAAATATTTTACTTCGTTGTTTGTAAATTTAATTGAAATTTTAACTTTGGACAGAGTTACATAACGTAATATTAACATAGGTATAATACATAACGCGAAAACATTCTATTCTAGCAAAAATAAGGCCAAAACATTTATTAATATATTAGGATTTTCACGGATTGTGAGGATTTAAAGTTTAAAAAAATATATCGTTTCATTTGTTCGAAAATATATTTTTTCCAATCATTGGGGATTTATAAAGAAAAAAAAAAAAAAGACAAAACTAATATTTTAAAGGGTGAGACTGTGATACATTCACAGATTATATCTCTTTTTGATTAATGACATCACAAATCCCTAGGATTAATTTTTTTGTAATTCGCATAAAAAAGGAAACACTAGGCATACTTTTCCCAGAAACAGATCAAGATTAATTTGATTTTTCTTTTTTTCTGTCTGGAAGATATTTTCTGTCATTATAATGTATGATCAAATCTTTTTACGGATTCTTTATTATCCATGTGATATATTTTTATATAGAGAATTTCATTAAATCTAATTGAATGTTTTTGTTGTTGTTTATGGATCATATACTATTTATTGAATAATTAGTAATGGATGCAAACATTTAAATTGAAGTACATACCAAAATAAATGCAAAATGTTTTAAAGCATGTAATGAACGATATACATGAATATTAAAAAATGAGATGTCTTTATTCTTAAATCTTGTGATGTGTTTGTTTCATTTTTTTAATCATTTAAAGATTTTCTTAATATGAAACGCGATTTATCTGAATTTCAAATATAATGATTTTATTTTTAGGTATATCATCTCTGTACACATAATTTTTTCATATTTGTTAATTGGTCATCTATGTTTAACATTGTTTATTTATAAAATGCTTCGGGAACTTAATATAAATTACGGAGTAGTTATAAAGAAAAATATGCAAATATAATTCACGATGTTAATTGAGAGAGTTAGCTGTAAATTTACTACATAACTTCTCTATTCAGCAGAATCTCGGTTATTATAATCTCTGTATTTTTACATAAGACATAAGATAATGGATTACTCGTAAATTCTGTGTAATTTCACAGTATAATTTAACAATGTTTAAATAGAGGAATTTTCTTCCAATGAATATTTAATTGAATTTACTTGCATATTTATAGCAGTATGTTAAGTTCTTGTAATAAGCTTCGTCATTATTTATCTATTTTTTACAAAATTTAAATAATTCGCTTTCTTTGCAAATACTCTAAAACAATTTTCTTTTTATATCCTTGATTATATATTTGGCATTCAGTCTCATTCATCTTTGAAAACAGTCCTGTAAATCGCTATTAAACTTGAAGAACGATAAAGAATAACTGATAGTGTGAAATTTATATCTGTTGTCATTTCGAAAATAGATATCATAAACCTTTTGTGCTTTTCAAATTGATGAAATCCTATAAAGGAAAGTAAAAAAAATGCATTTTTACAAGAAATAGAAGAAGAAATGAATCTTGCGTTTTCTTTTCATTTGCAGTGAAAATGAATTTTTAATTAAATCGCACAGACTTTTAAGGATATTCTTAATTCAAACAAGTTGGAAATTGAGTGTCAAGACTAGAAAATTACGGTGCATCCTACTATAAAGAAGTTTTAAAAATATTAAGATCTTGGTGTAATAGTATACAGTACATCGAATACAGGAGACTATAAATAATTATTTGTGTATCACTGTAAATATTATTTGTTTTCTAATATACAGGAAGTTACTTGTAGTAAACCTCTGCAACGTATATCAGTTTCATAAAATGTGAAAAAGTTTTATAGAATTAAATTGTGCACCAAACAATATTACCCCTATATAATTATATAATGGAATACTTTTATATAGCCCTATAAATTAGTATCAAATATTCTTTTCACCACAAATTGTACAGAATGTATATTTTAATGCATACTTCATAAATACATACTAATTTTATTATGTTCAAAAGAGTGTAGGATTCTTCAAATACAGTTAAAACTATTTTTCCCATTGGCCGTAATGCAACGAAATACTTTTGATTGTCCCTGTAACTAAATTATACATCCGATTTTCATAAATTTGAAATGACTTGACAAAATTATGCATTTTTAATTTCCAATGATTCATTTGGGTGGTTTTTGCTTTATTATATGTGGACAGACGGACTTCACGACGACTAAAGGTGCTGCGTATTTACGTAATTTCAAACGCACCTAAAAAGGCCACTCAATGATACCAGTTTTAATTTATTTTTGCTCGGAAATGTATGAAACTTGCGGGTGTTTTTGTTCAGAAACTATTGAATTGATTTAATTTTCTCATTTTTTTGCAGATGCAATAGATATTTTTAAGTGTCAAAGTGGGCGCTTTGAACCGAGTTTCCGTGCAAAAGAAGGAAAACCACTTAAACAGGAGAAAAACGTGTTTATCACGAGATCAAAAACGCTTCTATCTCAATAAGTAAATAATTGATCAAAAAATGCAGAATTCAGTTCGTTTCAAAATCGCTTTCATAATCAAGTTTCGGCCATAGTCAGCCTTAGGGCTGTTCTCATCTACTCTGCTCAACAAGCGCAAAGAGTTTTGGCACACTTAGAAATCATTTTTTAACGGAAAGTTTTAAAATTGCAAAGCCTTACCATAGAAGTGATTTCGAATGAAACTTATTCTTCCATTTTTTATCAATAAATTATCTGAGTTGTAAGCGTTTTCGTTTTTTTCTCCCCGTCTTTCACTGTTTTTTTCTATTCTCGCTCGGAAAGTTGGTTCAAAACGTCCACTTTGACCCTATTTATTAAAAAATTTAATGCGTTTGCAAAAAAAAAAAAAAAAAAAAAAAAAAAAAAAAAAAAAAAAAAAAAACCGGGAAAATGAGTTTAAATCAATAATTTCTGAACAACAACACCTGCTAGTTTCAAGCATTACTGAACAACAACAACAAAAAAACCTATTTTATAAAATTGCTCTTTTTTCATTTAAGAGAAAACAAAATTAAATTTTTTTTCCAACTTTTTCACCTATGGGCACTTTTTTCACCTACGGTATCCACCATATACCCTATGATGCCTGGTCAGTTGCGATTTCAGAATTGTCGACGAGTTTTATTGAATATTTAGAAGTATGCCTAAGAAATCATCCTCAAATTTCAGTGCATTAAATTGGGCAATCATATTTAATATTTTAAAATATTGGATGAAGATTGAGCAAGTTCTTTAATTAATATTTCACTGCCCGAATGAAATCTAATTATAATGAACATAATGATTTAGCTAAATATGTAGAGCAACTTATGTCAAAGCCTAAATTTTGAGATTGTTTTTATAAAACATTTATATTCTCTTAGAGTTGTTGCAAATTCCCCTCGGACTATAGGATTAGTCCGGTAGCGTATGAGAAGAAATTTACCCACTGAATCAATTTAAGGGATTAAATAATATTTATTTACACAAAGTCTTATTTAACTAATAAAATTATTCAGTATCGCATTTTTTTAGGGGTGAGGTTCTGAGTCTTGTGCGAGTGTTCCCGGAACACAGAAAGTTTTCAATTGTAGTATTAAGGTCTTTAGATTGACCAATTCACGTGTCATAACCACAAAGGTCCCCGTGGACCTAGACGAATCTTGCTTCCTTCCCTCCTCCTTGTACGAGGAAAATCTTTCTCCAGAATCTCACTGGACTGCCTGTCTGATCCCAGGCTTTTTCACAACACACCACCCAAGGTCTCTCCTCTGGTCTCCTCACTTGAAAAGCAATCTCAATAGGGAGGGACCCTCTAGAACCTATTAGAGCATCTCCACATGATGTAAGTCTTAACTTCTATAATTGGTCACCTGAAAATGCTGATGTCACGTACGAACTACCGTGAGAAAAACTAACACGTTTTGGGTTTCAACATGAAAGTATTCGGCGGCACCTTTACACAAATTCTGAGAAAATATTTGCTGTCTAAACCAAAGTGCTCTCTTGTCAACGAAAAAAACTTCAACTTGTGCGGCCCAATATTTCTAAGAAACAGAATAACAAGCTCCCACGTAGGCAATTCAATCTGTAAAGTTCAATTCTTTACAACACCCCCTTCTAAAGAGGATTCTTCGAGCTTGCATGAAGAATCGGATAATCACTAAAATGGGTTAGGAAATTCCAGTATCTCAGAATGGCATTTATAGACACCCTCTAATACATTTTTAACAAAAATACAGATATATAAGCATATACACATGATCAATAAGATTCTTTGATTAAAAAAACTGAACTAATTACATTTCCTGGGTTACAAAATATTAAATAAATCAAATTAACTTACAAAAAGTATAAAAAAAACAACTCTGGATAAATTTATTCTACACGACTAAGATAATCCACGTGGGCAATATCTCGTCCCGGTCGATGCTTTATGGCGCAATGATAAGGTTGCAGTATGAGCGCCCATCTTAATAATCTCGGATTGTTGCCAGAATTACGTTTTAGAAAAACCAAAGGATTGTGATCGGTTTCTATCGAAAAGAGTTGGCCGTCAATATAATGACGCAATTTCTTAATTGCAAAGATGATAGCCGCACATTCCTTCTCAGTCGCGCAGAAACTTTTTCCGGTCTCCGTAAATTTCCGACTTAAGTAAATTATGGGATGCTCCTCTAATCCGTCACGTTGCGCTAAAACGACCCCGATACCCTTTTCGGAAGCGTCAGTTTGTATTATAAACTCCTTCGCATAGTTGGGAGCATACAATATAGGTTCCTCCGTCAGTTTCGTTTTCAACTGTTGAAACGCCTTTTCCATTTCGTCGCTCCAGCTTATTTTGTCCCTTTTGTTTTTCCCTTTAAGTGCGCGAGTTAATGGTTCTACAATAACTGCATAATCTTTTAAGTAGCGGGAGTAATAACCCGCCATACCCAAACATCGACGTATTTCGGTTTTATTTTTAGGGGTGGGCAAATCTAAACCCGCCCGAATTTTTGCTTCGGCTGGGGTGCGCCTTCCGTCGCCTACCACATGCCCTAAGTATTTAACAGACTTTTGTGCAAATTTGCACTTGGCTAATTTAATCTTCACTTTAGCTTCTTCGACTCTCATAAGCACTTTTTCCAAATGCAACATATGATCCTCCCACGTTTCCGAAAATATGGCCATATCATCAAGATAAGGTAGGCAGAATTCTTCTAACCCTCTTAACATCTTATCCATAAATTTCGAAAATCTAAAGGACGCATTTAACATTCCAAACGGCATGACCAGAGGTAAATAGGAACCAAAACTGGTTACAAAAGCGGCCAGCCTTTGAACTCTAGCGGTCAACGGAATTTGCCAATACCCTTTTGTGAGGTCTAACACCGTAATGTACTTTTCACTGGCGACTTTCTCTACCCGGTCCTCGATGTTCGGTAAAGGAAAAAATTCTGCCCTGGTGATCTCATTCAATTTCCTATAATCTATACAAGGTCTAGGATCTTTCCCAGGTGCCTCTACTAGAATCATAGGGGAGGTAAAATCCGATTCCCCTTCAACAATTATATTCAGTTCCAGCATTCTTTTAATTTCTTTCCTCAAAATTTCCGTTTGTCTAGGCGAAGATCTGTAAGGTTTCATTTTAACAGGTTTATACTCTAACAATTCGATATCGTGCTCCATTAAATCAGTGCGTCCCGGATCATTTGAAAATAAAGAACTAAACTTATCTAATAATTTTCTCAACTGCTCAATTTGCGCGGAGGTGCATCTAGAGTTCAAATTGCTATCTTTTATACATTTTCAAAGTTATAAATCTCAGTGCCAGCTTCCGGAAATGCTATATCCAAGTCTATGTTGTCCTCGACCTCATCTATCTCTTGCGCTACGAAATGGACTAACTCAATTCTTCTTAAATACGGCTTTAAGAGATTAACATGAAATATTTGAGATTTCTCACGCCTCCCAGGAACATTTACGATATAATTTGTCTCAGAGATTTTAGATAGAATTTTCCCAGGACCTATCCACGACACCGAAAGTTTGTTCTTTTTGTTGGTATTCAAAACTAAAACATCATCACCTACGTTAAACTTTCTCTCAACCGCCGTTTTGTCATACCACAACTTTCTCTTTTCTCGCGCTTCGGTCATATTTTCAACTGCTAATTCCTGACAATGTTTTAGCCTATTGGCCAAATTAAACACATACTCAGTAATTAATTCATACTCTCCTTCTCCCCCCGTCCATTTTTCAAAGAACAAAGCTTCGGGAGTTCGTAAATTCTTCCCATGTACTAACTCAGCCGGAGAAAATCCCGTAGTATCATGAGTTACCGTTCGTAAGGCTAGCAACGCATGCGGCAAATTTGCCTCCCAACTTGCACCATTTTCTGTGCAAAGTACTTTCAATAATCTTTTCACAGAACGATGCCATCGCTCGATACCGCCATTCGATTGGGGCCTACACACTGAGGAATAAGTTAATTTAACTCCAAATTTCTTCAAGAATGTAGTTGTTAACTCGCTTATAAAGTAACGCCCAAGATCAGTTTGTAATTCTCTGGGATAACCTAATCTACTGAATACCCACATTAATGCTTCAATAATAGTTTCCGATCTTACATCAGGTAACGGCAAATCTTCGGGATATCTACTCGCCATACAAATTACCGTTAAAATAAAGCTATTTCCTTTTTCCGACTTAGGCAAAGGGCCCACGACATCAGCGCGTAGCTTTGAAAAAATTTCTCCAATAATGGGTACACGCCTGAGAGGAACTTTCCCTATCTCTTTAGGCTTACCAACGCGCTGACAACTATCGCACGTCTTAACATAATCTTTTATCTCTTTCATAATATTTGGCCAAAAGTAATGACGCAACACCTTATCTTTTGTCTTCATCTCTCCGAGATGCGAAGAAATACCCTCATGACAGGCTCCTAGCACATCTAATCTGAATTTTGAAGGTATTACCAATTGTAATCTCTCCCCTCTTTTGTTATCCAGTGTCTTCCTAAACACTAAGTCATTCATAATTTCAAAGTGAGACTTCTTATGTTTCGCTTTTTCCCTAACTTCTTTTAACAAAGGATCTGTTTCCTGTTCGGTCTTGAATTCCTGACGACTAACCCGTGCTAAATTCCCGAACTTGTCATTTAAATCTTTAGGTAACAATTCCCAATTCAAAATTTCATCTTTGCCTAAAAGTTCCAAACCCCTTTCACGCCTCACAATAGTATCGTCTGATTCATCTTCCGAATACCCCACTTGTATCCCTTCTGTGTTTACACATTCCATATTTTCCCTAGCCTCATCCATCAAACTGACAAGTTCCTTCCTGGCTTGTGATCTGGTAATCACTGCATTCACCTCACTTATGTGCTGTCTGGCAGAATCAATAAGCTTTTGCGTTTTATTTCCCAAGAGGTAATAACGCAAATCCGATTCTTTATTGACAGCCCCTGCCTCCATCTTAAGAACCCCCACTCCATCAAAAGCGATTTCTATTTGTGCCACAGGCAGGCACCGTATGTTAGAATCCAAAGGTTGTTTCACAAAGACATAATCCCCTGTCAATTGATTCTTTGTTACATGTTCCTCACTTAACAGATCTAAATTCGTTCCCGTGTCACGGAGTGTGACAACTTCACGCCCATTTATTTTTGCCCGATTCAAATAAGGTTTAAATCCTGTTTCAAAATCTGAAGGTTTACTCATATGATTCACTTTAACAGCATCTTTTTCCCTTTTCTTAATTCCGGACATTCGGTCTTAAAATGGCTTGAAGGGTTACAAAGAAAACATCTGTTTACCCGCCTCTTTTCAAAAACCCTTTCTCTTTCCGAATCCCTATCTCGCCAATTGAAATTCTTTTCAACGCTTTTGTTCTCTACACGCGGGCTATTTTTTCGAATTTTTTATCCCCAAAGGATTTCACTTGAAAGGTTTTTCTTTGCGATTTTTTTACAACTTCTAATTCATCTAAACGTTTTACTAAAATTTCTGGGTCCGTGAAATTTGACCAAACATCTATTAGATGGTCTTTCAACTCTTGCGGCGCTCTTTTTTTAATCTGATCGGTAATTAATAGATTCTTTAATTCCTGAAAAGTTGTGATATTTAAAGAGTTTAACCCACCTTCCAAATAGCTATTTAATTCAAAAATTAAATCTCTCCACGGATTTTTTGGATTTCTCTGATGTTGATTGAATTTTAATCTATACGATTCTGCGTTTAATTTGTACCGTTCTAATAATTTACCTTTCATATACTCATAATTATCTGTTAAGTGTGCAGGTTCTCTAAGAATTAATTCTGCCACATTTACATGTAGAAGCGCCAATAAATTAGTTACTAATTCATCATCTTCTAAATTACATTTTTTTGCTTGTCTCTCAAACAAATTTAAGAATAAAGATATTTCTGAGCGACTCTCATCAAAACGATGTAAGGTACCCTGGGGTAATAACGCCACGTTAAGGTTCTACCAATTTTCACGGCTTAGTTTTAGATTGTATTTTTCAAACAAATATAGGATCTGATACAGCAACCCATTGACTATCTATATAAAATAAAATAATTTAACAGATATGTATTCATAAAATGTAATGGCGTTTTTTGTTGACCAATGCTATTTGGCGTTACTACCCACCTATATGGGTAATAACACCATGCAAACAAAACTATAAAATAAGATGGAATAATGGCATGTAGCTTGCCTAATTCTAAAAATACAAACTCTACAGCTCTAGAAATTCACAAATTGCAATCTAAGCTATTGAAAATTTACAATTTTTTTGTGACTCTGAAAGAAAAAGAAAGGTGTGGTGGTGGCGGGAGGAGGAGGCAAAGGAATACCAGATTCTAAGCTACGTTTTGCTTAAAAATGACCATTTAAATAGAATTATTAGAAACATTGCACGGATTATTTGAATCAGTATTTATATACCCATGTATGCATTCTATGCGATAGAAAATATTGATTTTTTTGTGAAAGTGAAAGAAAAAGGATTGAGGGTGAGCTTCAACAGAATATAACACCCTGTGTCTCTCTTTGCTTAAAAAGTCCCGCTTAAATATGATTATAAGAAACATTGCATGGTTTTAACCATTCATAATGTAATATATTAATCATGTGAAGTTTTATAATAACTAGAGTTATATGTAATATTTTTTGTTAAACCAAAACTGCTGTTAGCGTCTCACATACCGCTGAGATTTTCAAGTTTCAGAGTTTAACTTGCAATTTTTAGTTTAACTATAGATACTGGGAAAATTTTGTTTCATTTGGAGTCCTATTACTATCTCTAGAGACTTTTGAATAGCTGAAATTTATTTATAATAGTCCTGTATATAAAGTTCAATACAAAAATAATATTCTAAAAGTTAATTTAACATTTTATTCATCGTTAGATTAAGCGGTCTGACAGGCCGCTCACAGTAGGTTATGCGACAATTTTTGTCACAGCAGTTAAGGGTTAATACTATTATAGTAATCTAGTAAATAGTTTTTAACCCATAACTCCACACTAATGCGGATTCTCCAAACTTACAGTTAAATTGTCGACGTTTTAAAGAACATGCTTTAATAAATTTTTAATAAATTGAATAAAATTTTTGATTAAAAAAAACCCCAAAGCGATCTTTTATTCAATTTTATACATAATTCATATGGTTATGTATCATTATCTCTATATTAGCAACAAAATTATCCTTTAACTGCTGTTAGCTATCTGACTGAACACTGTACCCCCTTCCCCTCCAAAAAAATAGCGTTTAACTTGTATTTTCCAGTTTAACTATAGTTACAACTGAAATTCTCTTTCGTTTGGAGTTCTCGTATTATTGTTAGAAATATTTGAATAGATTAAATTTAATTAGAATTAATACTGTACAAAAAGTTTAGCGCAGGAACAGTATTCTATGATTTTTAATCATGGATCGCATTTTAACCTTTAACTAATGTTACCGGTCTCGTAGACCACTATTTTTCTTTTAATTTTTTAGTTTAAATTGTAATTTTCAGTTTAACTGCGAACACTACCGAAATTTTGTTTCATTTGGAATTTTAGTACTATCACCAGAGACTAAATAGGTGAATATTAAGTATAATACTGTTGTATAAAAAGTTTAGTACAAAAACACAATCCTATGAGTTATTCCCGCCTTTTATTCATCTTTCAATTTTGCGGTCTCACAAACCGCATCACATTCATACGTTATAATTTCTGTCACATCAGCTAAAGATTAAATTTATAAAGTTTTGAAAAAAAGAACACTGAGAAAGCGGACAGTTAAATCTTCGATTTCAATTGAACAATCCAGTGGAAATTTAATAGAAACCTGATTTTGAAGATGTTCGAATTTGAATCTCGAAAACATTTTGATATAGTTTTATTTACAAGAGTTAAAAATTATTTTTTACATTAGTAAAAAAAATAATAATAATATAATAAAAAATAAAATAGAGAGATTATTTTTAAGTATTGGGCACCCCCCCCTTAATCTTACCATTTCAACAAAGATGATAATGCTGTCCCATATTAATATATAAACCCCCTTCGGATTATAGTTCGGCCACTGTTGGGAATCAACCGGGGTAATAACGCCAATCCCTGGCGTTATTCCCCGGGATACTTATTGCGCAGTAAATCCGAAACTACAAATTATCTCGAGAAGATATCCAAAATCTTCTACAACAGTTTGAAAGTACATGAAATACTCTACAAATTTATGTAATAAACAAAGTATTTCCGGATAAAAAATATAGTCTTCTAATCAAAAACCTTATCTCTCAAATTTTAGATCAAGCGTTAATTTTAGTTGCTTGTAAAAACAATAAGACCTACAAATGAAACAAATTAACTTGAAGCTGTTTTTTGCGATTTATATGACTCAAAATCTTTCTGCGCAGAGCACATGGGTGTCATTTACCTGATTATTTCATAATTATGCAAAATATAAGCACTTGGCGTTATTACCCCGCCTGGCGTTATTACCCCAGGGTACCTTATTAAGGTTTTTAAAGGCAATTTATTAATTCTCTCCGCGCCATTATTTGATGCCACACTACGCGTCTCTGCCTCTTGCGATAATTTTAATTTTTCCAATTCATATGCCCTGTCTCTCTCTTTAACTTCCCTCTCCATTTTTTTTCTTTCCTTTTCCTCAGCTACCAAAGTTTCTCTATCATGTAATATATTTTTGGCTTGTGCCAACGCAAAATCTTTATCAAAATCTTCAGCCGATTCTATTTTTTTTTATTATTTTCGCAATCGTGTCATTTTCGTCAATCTCAACATCCAATTCCCCTGCTAACACTTGCAAATCAACCTTTTTGAAACTTTTCCAATCTGACATTTTGAAAACTTAACCTCACAAATTACACGAATTCCAAAAAATATAATAACAGAAAAAATATATAAGCATGCACAAAATATATCATTCAGTTATAAATTTACACATTAATTAGAAGTACACTATTCCCCGTTTAAAATTTCATTGAAAACAACAAAATGCCTCTCATCTGCAACCATCATTATGCCACATTATTACACCTTAAAATATTTAGCTAAACCCTCAGAAATAATCTCCTTAAAAGCAGATTAGAACAATAAATTATTAAAATCTAGAAACTGTTCAAGTAAATTTTTCTTAACAATCTTTTTCACTAGCAAAATAATATGTTGAAAATTTTCTTAACTGTAAAAATAATTGATATTCTTAAAGTACTTTTTTTTTTACATGGACACAGAAAGATTTTACATAAAAATAATCTAATAGAAAAAATGCTTATTGCAACCAACTGTTAAATGTAATCTTTCATTGATCTCTAGTGAGACATTTTACATGTCAAAATCCAATAACTGAACTAGCTAAAATAAATAAAAACATATACCAGCCAATGACAATTCCTAAACTTTATGAACAATGCCATAAATGCCATACCATGCTGAGATAAAAGAATTCACTTACCCCGCTTGATTCTGTCAATCACCTCCAATCAACAATGGACTCCTTTCAGATACGTCGCTTTATCCAGCACTAAGTATTCACGGATTGTTTTCCTCTCCAATACTGTTCGTAAAGAATGTCTCTTTTCAGCATTTCAGATCACTAAGTTTATTATGCCACACACCACATTGTTAATCAATAGTATCCTTACGGTACACAACACAAAAAATCTTGTCACTTTTCAGAGTTCTTTTCGAATTCCAGTTCGCCTTTTGTATTCCAGTTCGCCTTGACACAAAATCACACCGCTTGCCACCAGCTGTTGCGAATTCCCCTCGGACTATAGGATTAGTCCGGTAGCGTATGAGAAGAAATTTACCCACTGAATCAATTTAAGGGATTAAATAATATTTATTTACACAAAGTCTTATTTAACTAATAAAATTATTCAGTATCGCATTTTTAGGGGTGAGGTTCTGAGTCTTGTGCGAGTGTTCCCGGAACACAGAAAGTTTTCAATTGTAGTATTAAGGTCTTTAGATTGACCAATTCACGTGTCATAACCACAAAGGTCCCCGTGGACCTAGACGAATCTTGCTTCCTTCCCTCCTCCTTGTACGAGGAAAATCTTTCTCCAGAATCTCACTGGACTGCCTGTCTGATCCCAGGCTTTTTCACAACACACCACCCAAGGTCTCTCCTCTGGTCTCCTCACTTGAAAAGCAATCTCAATAGGGAGGGGCCCTCTAGAACCTATTAGAGCATCTCCACATGATGTAAGTCTTAACTTCTTCTATAATTGGTCACCTGAAAATGCTGATGTCACGTACGAACTACGGTGAGAAAAACTAACACCTGTTGGGTTTCAACATGAAAGTATTCGGCGGCACCTTTACACAAATTCTGAGAAAATATTTGCTGTCTAAACCAAAGTGCTCTCTTGTCAACGAAAAAAACTTCAACTTGTGCGGCCCAATATTTCTAAGAAACAGCACAATAACAAGCTCCCACGTAGGCAATTCAATCTGTAAAGTTCAATTCTTTACAGAGTGTAGATACTATCTTTATAAAAATGAATGTGTTTTCACATATAATCCTGCTAATTATTTTTCTAAAGTTTCAACACTTTTTGGAATTATTTTTTCCAGCGTTATTCAAACGATATTCGCTCTTCAATTTATTGACGGCCGCCTATCGTGTTTTGAGAAAAACATAATTCTTCATGGAAACTTATGACGTTTACTATGCTGTTTACATACCTGGAATTTCAGAATATTTCATAATTTATTTTTGGATATTTAACAAAATGGTCTAAACTTGCAAGTGTGCAGTGATCATTGGTTATATAGTGTACTCAGTTACACTTTTTACATAACAGACTAAATGTTAAATCAAAAATTGTTGTCTTATTGAATAGTAATCCATCGAAGTAGCTCGATTGTAAGTAGTTGGAAATTTAACCCCAATTTATTGGGTTTGACTTGCGACGAGGGCTTTTTTTAAATTTCTTAGAAACATGTTAATTTATATATCTTGTGTGTTCATGTTATAATAACATGAAGAAAATGTCAAGACGAACATACTAAAATGACAAAAAAATACTAATAAAAATAAAATAAAAAGGTATAATAGCTCTTATAAACATCAAAAGCGAATATGATATACGACATTTTAATTTTATTTATTATAATGTAACAGTTGTAAAATTTCTAATACACACAAAGGAAATACTGATGAGTGAAAGCGAAGATTTAATGTTAGTTATTCTTTCATTCTTTATTTGTTATTGTAATTTAATAATTTTCATGAAATATGTAGATTAATAATTTTAAAAAATATTTTTAAGGCTCACAAGTATGTCCCACTTTACCCGAAGTAGGAAACAAGATGGGGCTTAGAAAACAACGCCTTGCGAAAGATAAGTTACAGTATCGGTAGATATTTCAGTAGCAAAATAATTTACTACTACTTCTTAGAATACGCACACAACCTCAAGGGTTCAAACTGAATTTACATAATGTTAGATCTTGTTTTACTTTACAAGAAACGCTTCAGTTTTTTATGTATTCAAATGCAGCTAATGTAGCATGTACTTTTTATTCTGCGGTCATAAAAAAAAAGATAAAAAAGGAACATCCTCCCCCCCCCCAACTAACTCCTCAACAAAATATCATTAAAAAAAATTACAGGTACCAAATGATTAAATATAAAGACTATTTTTAAATGTTGTATATAAAATTTGCTAAGAATGCCATCTACATATTTAAACGAATCAAAACTTCATTTCTTTTAATGATAATATCCAATTTTCTCAAGGTGTGTCAAATGTTTTGTTCAAAATATCGCTACATACTAAATGACAACAGAATTACAACAGAATACAACATATATATTTTAATTTTGAATCAGCATTTAAAAAAATATATTAACTTAAAAAATTAAAAATATTTAAAGTAAAAATTTTAAAACAAATGATGTAGTTTTTATTAAAATGTCATATTTTCAAAAATAAAATAATTTTCAGATTTTCGGAATCAAAAATAAAGTAAAATAATAAAAAAAGACATGTTCCAAATTTGAAGCATTTATCTTTAACAGTTCTTGAGTGATAAAAATTTAAACTTGAAAAAAAATAATAAAAATCCCATCATGAATTTTAGAAAATATGAAGATTTCACCGTCTCGGACACCTTAAGAAAGAAATATAATTAAAAATGCATTTAAATAATCATTCATTTTGTATGTCGCTTTATCGTCTGATATAATTTATTTAGAATTATTTTGAGGAGCATGAAAAATAAATAAAAATATTTTTTACTATCAATAACTTAAAGAACAATTTTAAATTTACATTTTTGCTAACAGCATAGTAAAACTACGCATCATGAAAAATTTCTAAGCGTTTTTTTAGGTGCGTTCGTAATTATGTAAATACGTAGCACCTATTGTTGTCGCTCAGTCCGTCCGTCTGTCCGTCCGTCTGTCCGTCCGCATATAACAACGCAAAAACTACCCAACCGAATCGTTTGAAATTTAAAATACATAATTATAACATAATTTTGTCGAGTCATTTCAAATTTTATGAAAATCGGGTGGATAGATCAATTACAGGGACAATCAAAATGATTCCGTTACATTACGGTCAATGGGGAAAAAAGTTTCAAATGCATTTTAATCGTTTGAATTTTAAAACATATAATTATTGCGTAATTTTGTCGAATCATTTCAAATGTTATGAAAATCGGATGCATAGATCAATTACAGGGACAATCAAAAGGATTCCGTTACATTACGGACAATTGGGGAAAAAAATTTCAAATGCATTTTAATCGTTTGAAGTTTAAAACATATAATTATTACTTAATTTTATCGAGTAATTTCAAATGTTATGAAAGTCGGATGCATAGATCATTTACAGGGACAATCAAAGGTGTTCCATTACATTACGGTCAATGGGAAAAAAGTTTCAAATGCATTTTTATGATGTTACACTCATTCGAACATAATAGAATGGGCATGAATCTATGAAGTATATACTAAATAATGCTTTCTGTACAATCTGTGATGCAAAGAATTTTTATTATTAAATTATAGGGCTACACAAAAGTATTCCACTACATAATGCTCCACGGGGAAACATTGTTTGATATGTGTTTTAATTATATTCAACTATTTCGCATTTTATGAATAAGATATACGATTCTGAGGTGTAATAAAAATTACTTTCTGTATATTTACAGAAACACACAAAAAAATTTCGACTACTATACTGTATCCGAAGTACGCTCTACTATATCAGCAAGATTTGAATATTTTTAAAACTTCGTTGTCGTACGAACGCACCTCATTTGCTACGTTCACGCGCAATTTCCAACTTGTTCCCTTATGGTATTGAAAATTCCTTCTTTGTTTGTCTATTTAAAAGCAAATCACTTTTTCTTTTCTTAAATCCTCCCAATGATATTTCTAGTCATCAGGGCCATTTAAGTTTAATTTCTTTTCATCGGAGAAAATTAATTAAATTGAGAAAAAGAGATTTTATTAAAACATCAGTTAGATGGCGGATTCATTGCAGCATGGGGCTGCTTTTTTTTTGTTGAAGTTATTGTAATGAATCCCCACATGCCGGGGAACATTCCGGGTGGGACAAATAGGGTCTACACCGGATCCTAGCGATCTGGTGATCTTGTCCCACTTAGGCATAAATAAATAAATAAATATACAAACTTTTTTTGACCATCTTTCATCTATTGGAACACTTCTGGAAAGAAAAAAACGGATATAACAGCGAGATAATGAACCTATCTACACAAATCATGAGAAAAAAATTACTTCTAATAGAAAAATATTGAAGGTTTGCAATGGACGCTCATAAATCCTGATTTAAATCTTATCGATAACATAGGGAGATCTAGTAAGATGAGTTTATAAAAATAAACGCCATTTTTCTTCAGAATTGGAATTTGGATCTACAACTGAAAATTAATAGCACAAAAACAATCCCGAACTGTACTAAAAAAATAATGATATCGAGGAGTCATGGAATATTTGCAATCAGTAAACTCATAGGTGAGTGCATAACACATTTAATATTTGTTTCTTTGGTAACAATATTGAATTTTCTTTGGTGTCCTTATAGTTTTTACACAAGCAAAAATAGCAAAATTACTTTGCATACATAATAAAACAGCGACAGTTGAATTCTGATGACTTTTTTATTAGTTTTTCAGCTTGATGATACATATTATATAAAAAAAAGTTTCATTTGTTTTGAAATCTATTAAAAAAAGTTAATAGTTTTTACACGCACTGTACATACATACATATATATACATATACCGGGTGTCCCAAAAGTGACTGATGGATTTTAAAATTCAATAACTTGCAAACGGTGACAGCTATTTAAAAAAAATTACAGGAGGGTTATGCACAATATCAGGAGTTTTTTTACCGTAATTTTTTATTTTATTTCACATCTCACACAATAGGTGGCACTGTCGGCGATTGAAGGCTACGTGATCAGTGCTGATTGAAGCGTCCACCTGGCCTTCCATTGCCGTCAGCGCCACCTATTGTTTGAGATGCGAACTAAAATAATAAAATTACGGTAAAAAAAACTCCTGATATTGTGCATAACCCTCCTGTAAATTTTTTTTAATAGCTGTCACCGTTTGCAAGTTATTGAATTTTGAAATCCATCAGTCATTTTTGGGACACCCGGTATATATGTACACATACATACACACACATATATATATATATATACATAAGCATAATTTATAATTAATACGTCATAGTATTGAAAACTTTAAAGGAAAAAAAAAAGTTTCTATAGATCAAACGAAGGAGCAAACGAAGTAGAAACACACTATCAGAACGAATACATCAAAAATTACATACAATCGGCTATCGATAAAACGATAAAACAAAGTAATTACATACACGATTTTCTTCTGAAATAGAAATAAAATACTCAACTTTTTAAATTTTCTCTTTTATTAAATATTTTAAAGAACTTAACATAGATTTGGTTATGATGCATCTATAGTAAAAATTAAAAAAAAAACTAAACACGATAAAATCAATAAAAATTACTTATTTAAAACGATATCTTTATACTACCGTTCATATAAATATTCAATTTCATTAGGAAAATAAATCTTCAATCATTTGCATCAATATTCAGGAATTTGATTTTTATTCCGAAACTCTGAATTTATGCCAGAAACCCTGATTATCAGTTTTTTGGCTTTATTTAATGACGTCTTGTTAAAAATCATCCTTTAAATCCTAGTTAAATAATCCTAGTTAAATTTATCCTTCCGGAAATTCCGGTATAGTTTTGGTATAAAAATTATTAGCATAATAAATCCTAAAATAGTAGCATAAATGCGCTACTGTTGCAAATTGGTAAAGAAAATACGGTATTTTTGCAACATCAGCATTGAATTGACTTACGTAATTGCGTGCATAATATTATTATTAAGAAAACAAATACGCCGTTCATGATAAAATTTTGAAGTTAAAATTATATTATATAAAAATTATAAAATTTAACATATTTGTTTTACGATTTGTAAATACAATTTTTAAAAGACATTTTTATATTCTTGTACTCTCCAGTTTTACGAAAGAACGCACTTTTTAAAAGAATTCAAATTTTAAATTTATTCTAGGGTAATAAATTTTATTTTTAAAATATAAAACAATGTTGAGCAACATTTTGATTCCAAAAAGTGTTGCAGAAACTTTGATAATAACTTCTCACACAACATAAAATGCGAAAAAAAAATCTTTAAAATTTTGAATACCCCTCGAAAGTTGCATCAGAAAATGTTGCTATGCCTTACACGCTCGAATGGATAAAATTATAAAGTCTCGCCATAAAACTTTTTGAGGCAAATATTTTTATAAAAAAAATAGAAAACCCAGAATGGCGTGATTGTTTCTCTCAGTTGCGAAATGTTTTTACCTCGCAGCAAGTAAATTTGTAAAATAAAAGTTTGTAACAATTTTTTTGACAAATGTATTACAGACAAAAATATTTTTATTTCATTTATTTATTACAAAATTTATAAGTTCACTTGCGATTTTAGAAAACAGATTTTATTTTAAAAAGTAATGTTTCACGTAATAGTACATGAATTTTTTATATGAATAAAATACTTTCTTGAGCACAAATTTAATGAAGTTTTTATTTATTAAATAAGACATTTTTTCGGCTGTTTATGGCTGCTTGATTGATTTATTAGATGCACAACAGTCTTCTAATGTACACGAGGTATAAAC
Organism: Maratus speculifer; assembly: GCA_964019185.1. Lineage (NCBI taxonomy): Eukaryota > Metazoa > Arthropoda > Arachnida > Araneae > Salticidae > Maratus > Maratus speculifer. The sequence continues at coordinate 96,272,575 of OZ025295.1, forward strand.
AGACCAGGACAGTGGCGCCAGCTTTTGAAAACTATTGGGTTGGCTCAAACATATTTTGGTAAAATGATACAACCAGTTTGTTTTTCTTTGAAGAGTGGACAGCTAGTGAAAGTTGAGACTTTAAAGTCAAGCTTTTATGTTTTAATATAGTTGCATGTTTTAAAAATCATATTCTCGTGTGTTTTTCTTTATACAAACAACAATATTTATTATAATATCATCATATCATGAACATGACTATCAATTGAAGTAGCAGAAAGTTAAAAATTTACATTTCAGTCATTTTGGATCATTTGTGTCAGTCGGAGAATTAAAACGCGCGGTCATTCGTAAAATAAATTTTGTTCTAGGGTAAAAAATGAATAATAAAATAATAATGAAATAAATAACGAAGTAGAATAATAAAAATTGGGCCCGCTATAATTTAAAATTATAAGGTAGGCTTAGGCCCAACGGGCCCATTTAAGTAGGCGCCATTGGACCAGCACTTTTTGTTTAGCGTGGAACCTAACCACTGCAATGTAAAAAAAATGCATTGGTTCCGTTTTGGAAACGACAACTAATTGACTTTTCTGAAACGAATAGATCCATTTTGAGAATGAAACGTTTTATTTCAAGAATGATAAAGAGCTGTAAATATGGTTAGTCGCAGGGAGATTTCCAATCGTTTTTGAGATGTTTCGTATTCAAAACGGAATAAAATGAAACCTGAAATTTCTTTTCAGAAATTAAATGTTTCGCTTCAGATGTGAAACATTTCTAATTTTTTTTTTACAGTGTACTAACGAAGATGTCTGAAACGGGATTTTGACCCAGTAAATTCAGTTTATAAGTTAGTGCCATAACTACTGGTCAAGTAGGTTAGCAGTTGTTGATGGACTAATATAATGCAAAGGGTTTACGAAAGAATGTCCTAGATTCAAAGGTACTTATAATGTAATTGTTGCCCAAATGAAAAGGACACTACAATTATATGTGAAAAAAGCTAATAACAGTATTATAAGTACAATACCTGTGGAAGAGTTGAACTATATACAATCACCATACACATTATAACACTGATCCCAGTGCCTAACAAGGGAACTTCAATGTAGAAACGCGTAGGTTTCTGAAGGATCTAGTTTTAAACGATGTTTTGCTGCTGTGATTTTGTGCTGATATGGAGGAATCCATCATGAAACCAACTGCAGAAAGTCTCTTAAAATGAGGGTAATACTGCAGAGCCGACAAATGTGTAACAGGGAAACTACAATGCCATCTATCCGCAAGCACATTAACACATTGCGATTTGATACCTATACAATGAACTACAAATGAAGTATCTTTTTCATTTGCTCATACCTTATAGTTCAACTTAGATTATTTATAACAATTTCTACATAAAATTGAAACTAAATTAATCTAAATTATCTTACAAATTTTCGAAGCGTGAAAATTAAATTGTACGGCACACATACAACGAAATGTCAAATTATTCACAAACTTTGGTTAACAAACCCGAACTAATTGAATAAATAGCATCTTCAACTCTGCGTCTCTGGCAAATTACAAGGACGCCACGAAATGTAGAGATTATATTTTATAAACCCCCAAAGAATAAATCCAAACTATATTATAGCAGATAATGTACATTTTTAAATTTTTAGTTCAGTGATAACGCTTTACGTCATTTTGAGAATTTGGCATTGCATAAGGATAAATAATAAAGCTGTACTCAAACAAGAGCTAATCTAAAACTGTTTGAATTACTCTTTATTTGTGACTTTTTGCCAACTTTCTACAACGGTAACGAAGGTTTAATTTGCACCGGAGCCCACCGGAGCTCAGTACCGGTATTTCTCTGTTTATAGCAAATATTTAAATATTGGTCAGAATTCACAGGAGCTCATACATACAGGGTACCGGAGCCCAGTGCAAAAGCACTTCCGAAAAACTAAAGCCTAAACTATTATTCCCCTAACTTGATAGCTCCAAGCTTTTGCATTATTTTTATAAAAACACTTAGATGTGACGTATTGCGTCGCACACGTAAAAGATGGAAAGGAAACGAACTCAATTGTTATACCAGTTTTTGGACTTGGACTGGTTCGAACTCAATCTGCCTTATAATAAAAAATTTATTTATTGATACATATATTTTTTAAAAATCCCCTTAAAATGTATGATTTCTATTCCATTTCAAATTATTTTAATGCTACTTTGACAAAACTGATCTAAAAACAGGAATCATGTTTTTCTATTCCAAAGATATTTGCAAATTTATGCCTCGCATCTATGGCGGCGACGTACTGATACGATGATATTCAAGAGATTGCACAAAACTAATTTCAGTTCTATTTTCGTGTTTGACAGTAGCATAATTTTTAAAAACTGGTTTATTTTATTGTTTACTTAAATATTTAATCTGAAAGAATATTTTCATTTTCAGTCAACTTAACGCCACCTCAAATTATGTCTGTTTAAGTTTGTTAGTGTTCTATTCTGTATGAGTATAAAACTAATGTTTTGTGATTTTTTATTCCCCCAGTCACTTTTCATTTGTTAATAGGTACATTTGCTATGCTTTGTTATTCAGTTTTTACTCTTTTCTATAAAATTATCGAACTTTTCTGATAAAGGTGCAAAATTATTAATTAAATCTGATTTTCAGGAACTCATTACGAAAGACTGTTATGCGCAAGGAATCGACTATAGTTTCAGATATGAACTTTTCTTAGGATATTGACAAATGTCGTGCCATTCTTGAGCATATAAATAATTTTTCTGTAAATAAAGTTCATTTTTTAATAAAAATCCATAGCTGTAACATTATTCCTTTTTTGTGTTAACACTATTACCGAATTATAATCTTTACCACATTTATTCGCAGAATTCTCCAATTAATTATGATTAAAATTAGGCAAAGATTTTTATTCGGAAGGAGAGATGAATGAAAATTAGAATAATTGTCAGATAAATATATGCTGATACATATATTTAAAATTATTTTTCTAAAGAATAAATAAACGGTCAAGTGCAAGTACTATTCGCGCTGAGGGTGTTCCATACAAAAAGTACATGAATTATGAACTTAATTTTGAAAAAATGTATGCGAAAGGATTAATAAGATTTTATATTAAAAAAAAACTATACAACGTAGGGTTGGGTATAGCTGTAATATACAAGAAAGTATGATTAGATATACCTTAAAAGACCAAAGATATGTAAAACCTAAATAATATCAAATGCTACATTTCTGTATAACTATACTTTTTAATATTATCCTAATCTGTTTATACACATACATATATATATATATATATATATATATATATATATATATATATATATATATATATATATATATATATATATATATATATATAAAGAAAATTATATATAAAATTATATATAAAGAAAAGATTTTTTTTCAAGTAAGAAAAGGTAGAAAGAAAAGTTTTTTTTTCAAGTAAATTATTTAGCCCTTCTATTTTTTAGCTCTTGTTGTCCTAAATACATTTGAGACTATTTAATCACCTGTAAATATGAGAGTTATCAATCTGTATTACTTCCCTCAATTTGAACTTTCTATGTTCCGTACTTTACGATTAAATAGCTGTGGGCAAGGTTCTTGCTGTCGCTCGTCATTGCGCCAAATTGCGACTAAATTCTTCACTTGGCGAGTAAACAAGCGATTAGATTCGCCAAATTGCTAGTGCTCAATTTTTGCTTTTTCTTTCTTTTCTTTTTCGTTTTCCATACATATGTATATATACATATTTTTAATGTATTTGTAGCGGAAAGTCGAAATTAGGTAATTTTAGAAAATATTGAATAAAAAAGGGTACATTAAAGGATTAAAGATAATATTTTTAAGGCTACATGGTGGATCCATTTTGCTAATACTTTTTTTCATTTTGCGAATATTTTTAATTTTTATTAGCCAAATTTCTAACGTTGGTCAAATGTCAGCGAGAACACTTGCTGTGGGAGACAGACAGACACAGGAGTGATCTTATAATGGTTCCGCTTTTACTTTTCAAGTACAAAACCCTGAAAGTGCTTTAAATTTTGTCAGTTGATATATGAAATGTTAAATATCAAGATTGGAAGGACCGAGGGGTGATGGGGCATGAGATATTCTCATTATAGCAGAATATTAGGACAATGGTTCTTTTTCCTGATAAATTAATCCCTGTAGGTATAATATTGATACTGTTAAAATTTATATATGCAACATAATTCTATAAACACGCTGTCTTTTTACGATATATTCCACAATTTAACCCTTTCTTTGGGTCTGGTGTACTATTAATAGTACATGTCTTTTGAATATCATTTTGTTTTAACAAATATTTTTTTTTACAGTTTACATGCAGTTATATTTGGTATGTGTCTATGCCACAGGTGCAAAAATCTAGGAACCAGCGGGTAGACCCCTACCACTAAAATTTAAAAGTTTTCTTCTAAAATTTAATAGAATTTTAACAAGAATTGTACACGAAATATTAAGCAAAAGAAAAAAATATAAAAGAAATTTAGTGGTGAGTGACTACCTACTAGCACCTAGATTTTTGCATCCCTCGACTATGCATTTACTATATAACTTCATTAACGTTTAAACATTTAGTAATAATAACAATAATAAATATTTGCTTTTGTCTTTGCGCCATTTGCGTTTCTTTTATATTAATCATATATTTTACTCTTTACATTTAAAACAAATGTTATTTTTTAGAACGAATAATGTATAATAAAATGCAAAAAGTATCAGAAAATTTAATTATCAGTTAAATCTTGTTGCAATATAAAAATTTCTAACCATCGCAAAAACTCTTCCTTAGCCTAGTGTAATACGAATATTGATTTAATAGTATACAAAACAACAATAAGTTGTAACTAATAAAAAGAAAATAAAAAAAAATACTAGAAAAGATATTTGTACAGCATAGAAGAACGGTATTTACTTTGCACGCACCGCAATGTGGCATGCCAAGAAATGACAATTTACAATGTTAAAATTTTAATTGCTTTACTTGTGTTATTTGAAAAGTAATGTTTATTGAAAATACTTCTACCCAGACTTAAAAATAAAGGAATTGCATTATATAACATTTAATAAGAATTTTCATGCATGGATTGAAATTTTCGTATTTCGCTATATTCTACCATTTACATATCTTTCCAAATGATCTGATTGAAAATTCCCATACAACCATTTTTCTCACTAGTCAGAAAACGAACAAGCATTTTGCTGTTTAATATAAGATATTTATCTAAACGAAAGAGAAAAAAAAATGCGCATTTTTCTTTTCTTTTTATATTACTTTAGGGGATGTGCAAATATAGCTTTATCAGTTTAGGGGAGAGGAGAAGGATCTAGCAAATGATATCGTAAAATATCGCTAGGGAGAGAAGGGATTTGTCTTTTGATATCGATATCATTTTGAATTCAACCAAAACTTTGCTTTTTTTATTTTTAACATGATTTTTCGTTCAAAATAGTACGCTATCGTTTTTTAGTCGGTTACCTATTTTTAGGAAATTACTAAGTTTTTTATTAAAATCACCAATTATAAAAATATTTATATCTAAATCATGGAGTAGCCTAATTTTAGACATTCTTTTGTCTTCTTCATACATGTATTCATATACAGTCACTATTCGAGAAACTCTATGTGAAATATATACGAAATGAGGTTTGTATTTACTTAAAAATAATAGCGAAAGAGTAAGAATTTGCCCCCTTTATATTTTGATAAAAAATTCTATCTCTCCAACGCCCCCCCCCCCCCTGCGCTCCTTCTTGCGAGGAATGTCCAACAAGGTATTAATACTGTTGAATGAATTATCTAACAAAATCTATTTTAAAATACTTTTAAATAAAAAAAAAATTTCTTTTAAGTATATGATTAAAGAGGTACTTTATTGACTTCTCCTCATTGAATCAATAAAGTATGTAACCAGCTTGGTATATCACTTTAAATAAAAGAAATAAATTCTAAAAATTAAAAAAATAGACATTACTAACGATACCATTACAGGGAGGAGGGGATTCAAAATTACCAAAAAGTTGATAAAGTTATATATGCAAAGCCCCTTATGCTGTCGACTCTCTTTCAATTGTTCCTCTTCATTTAATGTCGTTTACTTCTTTAAATCAGCAAAATTCAAAAAATGAAAATGAATCTTACTTTTTCACATGTTTTCTTTAAGAATGAATAGACAATACAAGAAAAAGAATCGGAATATTTATTCTTTTGCGTAATCATGAAAAAAAAAAAAAAAAAAAAAAAAAAAAAACAGGAATTAAATAAAAACTTTATCAGCAATACTGTCGACTTTCAATTTCCTCAGACAAAAGATCTCTTCAAAATTAATGCCTCATTGCAGTCTTGCATCTTGCATTTGCATCTCTGAGTAAAGAAATAAACTTAGTGAACAAGAATCTTTTAAAATAAAAATTCAGGATTTATTTAGAAATAAAAAATTTATTTAACTGTGTAGTCTCTAAAGAATATGCTGTTTTTTAAACTTTATTTGTTGATAAACCAAAATAGGAAAACTTTTTTAGAAAAAATATAACGTCTTAAGAAGTTGTTTTGCAAAGTTGTATTCAAAATGTATTTCAAAAAGCTTTTTACAAAAATAGAAATTTCAAGATTTGTATAATCATTTAAGTTCAGTATCTACTCAAATACGACAATCACATTTAGAGAAAATTTTTTTTCATTGTCTGTCATATTTCATCTAAATTTCTGAACAGAAATAGACAATAAAATGAATAGACAATACAACAGAAAGGAATCGGAATATTTTTTTTTTCTTAATCAAGAAAGAAATCAATAATCAAATTAAAACTTTATCAGCAATACTGTCGACTTTAAATTTTCCTCAGACAAAAGATCGCTTCAAAATTAATACCTCATTGCATTTTAACTAAGCAAATAAGGGAACTTAGAGAAGAATTATCTTTTTAAATAAAAATTCTGGATATATTTAGAAAATGACATTTGTTTATTTAACTGAGTAGTCTCTAAAGAATATGCTATTTTTTAAATTTTAGTTTTTGATAAACCAAAATACAAAAACTTTTAAAAAAATATAATTTCTTAAAAAGATGTTTTACAAAGCTGTATTCAAAAGGTATTTTAAACAGTTTTTTACAAAAATGGAAATTTTAAGATTTATATATTCCTTTAAGTACATAATCTCTTCAAACTGAGACAATCACATTTAAAAGTAAAAATTTTATAAAAATTTTATTGTTTGCCATATCTCATCTAAATTTCTGAATAGGAATAGACCATACAACACATAGAAAATACAACAAAAAGGAATTGGAATATTTATTATTTTGCATTATCATGAAAAAAAAATCAGTAATCAAATTAAAACTTACTGTGATAATACTTTAAATTTCCTCAGACAAAAGATCTCTTTAAAATTAATGCCTTATTGCATTTTAACTAAGCAAAGAAATGAACTTAGTAAACAAGAATCTTTTTAAATAAAAAAATCTGGATGTATTAAAAAAATGACATTTTTTATTTAATTGTGTAGTCTATAAAGAATATGCTGTTCTTTAAACTTTAGTTGTTAATATACCAAAAAAGGAAAACATTTTTTAAAAATATAACTTCTTAAGAAAGTGTTTTGCAAAGTTGTATTCAAAAGGTATTTAAAAAAACAAAAATGGAATTTTACAAAAATGGAAAGTTTAAGATTTGTATAATCATTTAAGTGCATAATCTATTCAAACTGAGACAATCACATTTAAGTATTTTTTTTTTCATTGTTTGTCATATCTCATCTAAATTTCTGAATAGGAATAGACAATATAATGAATAGACAATACAACAAAAAGGAATCGGAATATTTATTCTTTTACGTACTCATAAAAAAATTGCTAATTAAATGGAAACCTTGTCAACAACATTGTCGACTTTAAATTTCCCCAGACAAAAGATCTGTTCAAAATTAATGCCTCATTGCATTTTAACTAAGCAAATAAGGGAACTTAGTGATGAAGTATCATTTTACATAAAAATTCTGGGGTTTATTCGAAAATGGCATTTTTATTCAGATGTGTAGACTTTAAAGCATATTTTATTTTTTAAATTTTAGTTATTCATAAACCAAAATAGGAAACAGTTTTTTTAAATATCAGTTCTTAAGAAGACATCTTGGAAAGTTGTATTCAAAAGATATTTCAGAAACCTTCTTATAAAAATAGAAAGGTCAAGATTTATAAATTCATTTAAGTTCATAATCTACTCAAACTAAAACAATCACATTTAAAAGTAACATTTTTATCATTTTTTTCATATCTCATCTAAATTTCTGAATAGGAATAGACAATACAAGAAAAAGGAATAGGAATATTTATTCTTTTACGTAACCATATAAAAAAAAGATCTCTTCAAAATTAATGCCTCGTTGCATTTTAACTAAACAAATAAGGGAAATTAGTGAACAAGAATATTTTTAAGTACAAATTCTGGGGTTTATTCGAAATTGTTTCTTTTTTTTTTAGATGTGTAGACTTTAAAGCATATTTTATTCTTTAATATTTAGTTATTCATAAAACAAAAGAAGAAAAAAATTAAATATAAGTTCTTGAGAAGGCATTTTGGAAAGTTGTATTCTAAAGACATTTCTGAAAACCTCTTTTAAAAATTTAAAGTTCAAAATTTGCGTATTCATTAAAGTCCATAATCTACTTAAACTGAAACAATCATATTTAAAGTAATTTTTTTCCTTGTTTATCATATCTCATGTAAATTTCTAAGTAAGAATAGTAAGGAAATTTATTATTATTGGTGCAATAAGTTTAAGTAATGTTTGAAAATAAGTTTTGAAAATGAAAGGCAAGAATAAATATTCTGAAACTCGTAGGACTCAGATTCTAACTGACATTTTTTTTTTTTTTTACAATGTATTGGTATTGATTTACTCTACTTTAGCTTTCTACAGGCAAAAGTTTGCTTTAAAATCAATACCACATTTTGTTTTTATTAAAAGAAAAAATATCTAGAGAAGACATACTTTTAAAAAAGATAATTTGGTGGATTTATTTGAACAAGCCTTTAATAAATTAGATGATTAGATGAATAGATTTTAAAGTAATACATTTTTGCTTTCTTCTATTTTTACATGAAAAAAGTATTGGTTTCATGAAAATATTCCAATTCCAGTTTTCTACAGATTTACACGGGTCAGAGATTCCGAAAAACATGTTTTTACAAAATGTCTGCTATGACTCTGTCTGTTCGTCTGCATGTGACATAAATTTTGGGGGCGCTCTATCTCAATAAAAAATCATGGAATTCAATAAAAATTTAAATTCAGGTAGTCCCTAATATAAATTGATGCTGATTAGTTTTTGGTGTAAATCGATCAATAGTTGGCACTGATATGCTGCATTTTTTAGTATTTGCGCAACAGCTCTATATCAATAACTAACGCATGGATTTTTATCACACTTTAGATTCAGTTATTCCTTAACATGAATTGATGTTGTTTACATTTTGGTGTAAATCTCTCAATAGGCGACGCTGCTATGCTGCATAATTCATGATTTCCGCAATAGCTCTATATCAAGAAATAATTCAAGGATTTTCATCAAACCTCAGTTGCAGTAAATCCGTGATATAAACTAGTTCTGTTTCTGTTTTGGCGTCAATAGACCAAACGGTAGCGCAGTTATGGTGAGTTTTTCCAGTTGTTGCAATAGCTATATCTCAAGTAATAATGCATAAACTTTTTCATCAAACTTCAGGTTCTGATATAGCTTGATAAATAATATTGCTGTCTATGCTTCGGTATAAATCATGCAACAAGTTGGGGCTTTTATCTTGCATTTTTGCCGATATCTGCAATAGTTCTATTTGAAGTCTTGAATTAAAAGTACGTGCGATATCAGAATGAATCGAAATTTTGGAGGAACTTCTTATCAAACCACAGAGACTGACTCAAACCACAGTGACTGACTCAAACCACAGTTTTACATTTTCAATAGTGATTTCTCACGATCTGTTCGCACCGCTCAAGTTCCTTAAATGTTTATACAAAACAGTTTGCAAATACATAAAAGTCATATGAAATTCCTTCAATTTTCTCATGTTTCACCTCACTTCCTTAAATTTCGCATTGTTTCTGAGTAAGAAGTTGTCTCCAAGAATTTATATGTGCTGATATACAAGCTAAAAATTAGTATCATCTTCCAAATTTAAAGAAATCTATAACTTTCTTCTGCATCTTCTTTTGAAACTTTCTATAATGTCTTGATCTATTGGCTACGCAAGTGATGTTGCATTTAATGTAAAAAAAACTTTTTCAATTTTTCCTTTTTTAAATTCATTTTCACTTGTATCAAATGTTACAATGCATAGCAATAGAAATACCTTTACTGACAAAATGTTGTTTGCAAAAGAAAATTGACAGATGAAAAAATGAATTGTGAATGAAACCACGTATTTGAATAACACTTGAATCACCCATGTAGTCCACGACGGACAATACTAGACAGATAGAGATTTTAAATTTAAATTGTTAAATGCCCTGGAATTAGCTAATTTACCAATTTACAAGAGTGGTATATTATAAGTTTGAGTAGCATTGCTGCATACTGATAGTTATTCTGCTTCTGTTTTCTAGAAATTTGGAGCAGTAGCTTCGTTCACAGTTTCATCTACTTTACAAATCTATTCCTCTTTTAAAAAGTTTTTCCATACTGAGTTTTCGAGCGTTTCTGTAAAAAAAATCAGCCGGTTAAAGTGGATTTCCAGTTAAGAGGGAGCTAGTGTATATAGGCTTCTTTATAACTGCATTCATTTGCAAAATGAATGTTTTTTTTAATAAGTTAGAGAAAATTTATGGCAAAGTATACAAAAGCATGTGGTAAGATTTGGCTATTGCAAAACGTAACACTTCAGAAAATATATAGGCACATATGAATCATGAAAATTATTGTTAAAATTTATTAATTTACTTGAAAATAGAAGAAAAGTATCTTCGGAAATATAAATACAGATTGAAAAATACCTTTTTAGTTAAAAGTTGTTAATAAACAAACATGATTAACCAATAAAAACATTTAGAATCATCTAAAATAAACTAAAAAATGCTAAAAGTGCTTAAAATACACTTTAAATGCATTTATTCATATCGAGATAATGTTTCATCTCTCAAATGATAGCATTATCAAAGTCTTTGTTAATATCTTTTTGTAAATTATATATATTATAAAATATTTTATTGGTAAATAAAATAATGAGACCACATTTATAATATAAAACAATTGCAAATATAAAATAAATTAAAAATACTTATTTGTGACCGTTAATTAACTTTTGTTACTGTTTCTTATTCTGCAAAGTATCGCACAGTTTCAAAATTTTGCGAAACTCAATAAAGGCTGAAAATTTTCAATTGCTCAGACAGCGTAAAAATATCCTTACACCAAAAGCAAAGTAGCAAAGAACCTTTAGAAATTAATTTTAAAAGTTGTAAAATAAATTAGGCATAAAGATTTAATTTATCACATAGTATCCTGGATTCATTAGAGGTCTTATTATTTTACATTTAAAGAAGTTTAGATGTTTAGTTTATAAATTTATTTAGTTCTGCTGACAAAAACAATTGAAACATTAGTACAAATATTACTATGGAGAATAATTTTTTAATCGATAAAAAATGAGGTATTCGTGCTGCTAATGAAAATATTTGAAACATTATTGTAGATATTACTATATAGAACTAATTTTTTATCAATAAATAGTATACTTGTGGGATATATTTCAAATCATTTGTATAACATTCAACCAAATTATGTCATCCAGATAATTTCTAGGGTTCATTTCAAGAATAAATGACTTATATTTAGAAAGGAAACATTAACAAATAAAAGAGATACGGAAGTCATTTACGTAAGTATCCCAGGCATTTCAGCGACGTAATGATTCAGCAAATGTGCAATGTAAGCTTTTCCATGCAAATCGGGGCACATTAGTCAACCAAATTATCATAATACTGCAGTTTTTATTGTAAGTACGTCACAGTCATCTGGAGATATTGAGTTTCAAAATGAAAGTTTTTGATGAAACAGACATTTTGCAGATATTTACATTTAATCATTTATTTAATTAATGAATCTAAATGATTACATAATAATAATAATTAGGTAATAAATAACAAGTACCTTAATATATAGCTGGATTTCCAATTAACGAACCACTATTTTCAGAATGCTTCTATTTCGCGAATATTTAATTAATAACGAAAACATTTTATGAATCTTCTTGTAAAATAATCTTGAAATTAACGAAATGGATTAGCAAATTATAAACTTTTTTTTTTCATTTAAAAAGATATTTAAAGCATTGCCGAAATGCGGGATATTTTATGCGGAAAAAACTTGTTTAGTAAAAGATAAGAAAACATTTTCCCATTTAAGTTGAAAGACAATATAATAATGTTTACTTAAAAATATTCTACTACAATGAATATGATAATATAGTAAAAATATCTTTGATCAATTTTAAACTTACAATTTAAAAAATAAAAAAAGAAAGAATAAGTCTATTAATATTGATGTGTTTTAAAATATTTTTTAATAAAGAGAATATATTGTATGCTACTATTTTTAATATGTTTTATTATTTTTAGCGTACATCATTTAATGAATTTAAATAATAATAATATGTTTCATAAAAAATGTAATGAATTCCTATTTTCTTTCTTTAAATTTTTTTAAGAAAATTTCTCATAGTGTATTTGTACGTACGATAAACTACCTATATGACATAAATCTGTTTTTCTCGGAAAAAAACACTGTTAATGTTAAAGTATTAAAATTTGTCATTACTTTTTGAAATATTAAGATATATGAGCTAGAAAATTTTTGGGGGAAGGACAAATCCAACTAATTGTACGTAACAGTAATAAAAACAAACTGAAATTTCACGTCAAGTGTAGCAAATGAGGTGCAATCATACTATAATGAAGTTTAAAAAATATTCACAACTTGGCATACTAGTATTCAATATTTCGGATACAGCATAGTAGCCAAAATCTTTAGTATGTCCTTGTAAACACTATCCGCTTTCTATTAGAAAGGAAGTAACTTGTAGTAATGCTCAGAAAAGTACATCAATTTCAAAAAATAATAAATAGTTTAATACAATTAACACGCGCTCCAGTCAATGTTCCCCTTATACCATTACGTAATAGAATACATTTGTGTGGCCCTGTAACTGGATAACAAATATTCCTTGCACCACAGATTGTACAGAATTTGTATTATAGTATATACTTCATAGATGCATATCAATTTTAATATGTTCGAAAATGTATTACCATTAAAATGCACTTGAAACTTTTTTTGCATTGACTATAAAGGACCGCAATACTTTTGATTGTCCCTGTAATTGAGCTATACATTAGATTTTCATAAAATTTGAAGTAACTCGACAAAATTATGTAATAATTATATATTTTAAATTTCAAACGATTTGATTGGGTAGTTTTTGCGTTGTTATGTACGGATAGACGGACAGATTGAACGACAGCTGCAGGTGCTACATATTTACATTATTACGAACACATTTAATAATGATATTTCAATAATAATTGCAAGAAAATGAACTTGCTGTGTTAATTACTACGTAACCACGAAACATAGTTCAAATACATAATAATGCATCATATATATTGTCATTTACGTTTCGAAACATAGATATTCTAATTTAGTAAGAATTGACTGCAGATGGTTATTTATTTCATCCCCTTGCATTAAAAGCCCACAATAGTCACAGAAAAATTACTCAAAAAGACCCGGATGACAATGTAAAGTCTATGGGAGCGTTCTTTTCTAATATCTCGCTCAAATTTTAATATTTTTGCATAATTTTTTTGCACAAGATAGCTGAGGGCAATCCACAACCGGGCTAGCTTTTATTTTTTCGATTTTGGTTATGTATTTTTTATATTACGATAGTTTCAGTTTCAGAACCGGTTTAAACCGGTTTCGAAAGTTAAAGTAATTTTTTAAAGAAAATCTGAAACAAAAATTGAAAAAGTAAAAACTAGCCCGGTTGTGGATTGCCCTCAGCTATCTTGTGCAAAAAAATCATGCAAAAATATTAAAATTTGAGCGAGATATTAGAAAAGAACGCTCCCATAGACTTTACATGGTCATCCGGGTCTTTTTGAGTAATTTTTCTGTGACTATTGTGGGCTCTTAAATGACTTGATGCGATATTGTGCAAACAGCACTGTTTGCATCCATTCAGCAGCGAAAGAAACGATCTAATTTTTAGACTACAGCTGACATTACATACGTTGTACTAAACGAATTATTGTGCATATATGATGCTTTATACTTTCCTAGCAATTTTCGCACAGAAAGTTTATTCTGCTCTAAAAATCATTAAAATATCTTCATGGCTGTTAAACTATGAGCAAGATTTTGGACTCCTATTGAAGCAAAACGCCTTGTAATTTTACAGAACGTAATTGTAATCTTGTTTTCATACTCAAAAGTTGTTTTTATAGTGAGTATCCCTCATAGCATGCACAGTCACAGTGACGTCACAATGATGTCACTGTGAGTCACTTTAGTCGCATCACATCTGTGACCAAAATGCCACCACTCAGTGACGTCACATTGTGACTAACATGTGACTTTTTTTAATCTTTAGAAAATTTGCTAAAATTCTTCAAAACATGTTATTTGCTTTAAAAAACATGTTTCTGGCAATTTAAATATCGTCGCTTTTGTCACAGTTCCGTCAAAATGTTAATGTCAAAGTAGTCACAAATGACATATATCAGTCACAAATTTTGTCACGTTGTGACCACTTTGTGAAGTGGTCACAAACGAGCTCTAAAACGGCCATAACGACTTCACATTTTAGTCACTGTGACTTCACATCGACTATCGATGGCCACAAAGTCACAATGTGACTTCACAACGACGTCGCAGTGACGTCACCATGCCTTACGGGATCATACCTTAAAGCTTGTAAATTTTACACTGAATCATTTGGTTTAAAACATCTTAGAACGTACCACAGAATCTAGATATACAAACTTCAAAATATTTCCATTTTACCAGGTACAAAATGCAAATTTAATTTTAAGTTTGAGTAGATTTAGTAGACTAATTACGAATTATTAAAATGTTCCTTGCGTTTAAAAAAATCAAATTTTTCAGGCATTTTTCAGAACATAACTGCGAAAATTTTTCGTAAAGGAAAACGTGTTTAAAAAATAAAAGGAAGTAACGAAAAATATAAAAGATTAAAACACGGAGATTCAATATTAAACTTTAAATAACTTTTAAAAAGAATACTGAAAATAAATTTAAAAATACTCGTAGAACTCGTTAAAAAAAAGTGTGAGGCGATCTAACTAAGAAACGTCTTGTTGCTGTAACAAAATTCATTTTATTTTATTTTATTTTTATTCAACTCAGACTCAAAGAATTCTTTCTAAATTTTCAATTTAAATAGGCAGTGAAACGAATATTTGTAACTATTTATTTTATTCTAGTTAAATGAATACATATTTTTCAGACATGGCATTTATTTTTTTTTTTAATTTTTCATTACACAATGTTTGTAATACCTACAGATACATTATGCATTTTAGATCATTTTGATTTTATATGAAAATATCATTCAAACAAAATATACTTGTAACTCAAAACTACAAAACATAAATACTGTAAATAAAGTCTGCATGAAAAAATGAAAATGATGGAACGCATGGAATAATGAAATACTTGAAAATAGTTACAGTCATATGAGTTATTATTACTGGACTCTTAAGTAAACACGAAACAAGATTTCAGCGGCCTCTCGAAAATTCAGATTATTATTATATAATTATAACTACACAATTTTGCTTCGACCGAAAGTGTAAAGTTTGTACTTCAGAAACCAATTTTCAAGTTTGCAAAATGATAATGTCAATCTAATATTACCTCAAAATTAAATTTTGCTCTCTGTTTTAAAATGCATTGATATGTTCAAAACTTATTACAAGCTCAGCAATATTTTGTAGTCAGTATATAGAATGGACTTTAGATTTATTCAATTTAGATTAATATTGTAGTTAATTGTCACAGAAATTTTAACATTTGAATCTCAGTGTCCTTTGAATGTAATATATAACTTTTATAACTTTTACATTTAGTTTTGTGTAAAAAAGTTTTGTTGTTGTTATTGTTTTTTATAAATGAGTACTAATGTTATTATTAATTATTTATTATTAACGATCCCCATATAGCACACTTGCCTCCCCAGGATGTCCTGGGGAGGATTCACATCCCAGGACCCTCATCCTCCAGGCATCCCTGAGGATGCAGAAAATTGTCACCAGGAGGTCCTCAGGAACCGAAA
The DNA here is from genome assembly GCA_964019185.1 of Maratus speculifer. Classification (NCBI taxonomy): domain Eukaryota; kingdom Metazoa; phylum Arthropoda; class Arachnida; order Araneae; family Salticidae; genus Maratus; species Maratus speculifer. The sequence continues at coordinate 96,288,960 of OZ025295.1, forward strand.
ATGTCCGCTTTACAGCATCCTGACGTGCTCCCCAGGACCTCCCTTAGGGTCCTCCCTGGGAGGTTCTGGGGAAGATTTGAGGAAGTAATATAGGAGGGCTTTGGGAAACTTCAAGGTCACTAATATGTTAAAAAAAATAATAAAGCTATGATTTAATTTAGATTTTTTTAGGAGAAAGCGCGAATGTTTTATTTTTTCTGTTATTCAGACAGATTTACATATACAGAGATTATTCAGGAACAAATTTCTTACCTTTATTTTTCCTGCTGGATTTGAACCCGAGTACCTTGGTATTCCGAACGCGCGCTCTGGCCGTTGTGCTGTCGGGTCATTAATGAATAAAGGTTTCTAAGTTATAGATACATTTTTACTCCGCTTTTGAAACTTAAAACTAGGAAATGTCCTCATATTTTGTGCCTTTTGCATACACTCGAAATAAATTTAAGTTAATAATTCTAAATGAATTGTCAATAATTATTTGTTATAACATAAATGTCTTCGAATTTAAAAATTTTTAAATGAAATTGTATTTTTAAATGATAAAAATGTCCTTTTAGCTTTTAATACTTAAAATCCATTAAAATCGTTCAGTAGTTATAAAATTGATTATGAACTATGTATTTTGACACACAATGAATGATGCAAAACGTTTCTGATGATATCCCCTATAAAATTTAATTTTAGTTAATAAAAATATTTTTTCCAGAAATTAAAATAGCAAGAGATTATTACCCATAGTTTCTTCAAAATTGTGAATTTTACAGAAAATTTATTCGTTTTTTTTTTTCTTTTTTCTCTTGGTGGTAGATGGTAGATGGGAGGTGCTGAATTTGTACCCAATCGCACCCGTCGGCCTAATCGTTCGGAGTTTTTCACGGTTTTCTTCGATTCTTAAACTTCCTTGATTAAATACGGGTAGGTTCCTTTAGAAAGACCCTCACGGAGGGCAACCCTCATCCCTTGATATGTACCTTGATTTTTTTTTTTTTTTTTTTTTTTTTTTTTTTTTTAATGATTGACAAATAAAATCTAAGTAAATCCTTTCAAAAATGAAACTTTTTTGCTCTCTCTCGATCTTACTTTTTTTAACAGAAATTTTTATCGATATTTTTCTTTTTACGCTTGGTTAAAGGTGCTCTTATTATACGAATTTAAGAAAAAAATATGTAAATTTGCTTAGTCTTTTCTTTCCTACTTTTTACTCTTTGAAATATTTCATTGTTACAGTTTCATTGTGAGTGCCACCAGCAGTCAAGAGATTCTGCTCTCGAAGGTGGTAGATGGGAGGTGCTGAGTTTCGCGCCCGTCGGCCTAATCGTTCGGAGTTTTCCACGGTTTTCTTCAAATCTTGGATTTCTTTGCTTAAATACGGGTTAGGTTCCTTTAGAAAAAACCCTCACGGAGGGCAACCCCCCCCCCTCTCTTGATATGTCTTTGATGATTTTTTGTTTATGATTGACATATAAGCTCTAAGTGAATCTTTCAAAAGTAAAATCTTTTCGCTCTCTCTCTCTCTCTTATTTATTTATTTTATTTATTTATTTATTTTTTTTTACAGAAATTTTAAGCGATTTTTTTTTCTTTTTACGCTTGGTAAAAGGTTCTCTTATTATATGAATTTATGAAAAAAATATATAAATTGCTTAGTCTTTTCTTAAGCTTTTTCTTTCTTACTTTTTGCTCTTTGAAATATTTCATTGTTGCAGTTTGATTCTGCGCCCCACCCGTGGTCAACAGATTCTGCTCTGGAAGCTGGTAGATGGGATGCGCAGAGTTTCTAACCAATCGCGCCCGTCGAACTAATTGTTCGCAGTTTCCCGGGGTTTTCTTCGAATCTTGTATTTCCTTGGGTAAATACGGGTTAGGTTCCTTTAGAAAGACCTTCACTGAGGGCAACCTCCCCTTCCCTTGATATGTCCCTCATGTTGATAATTGGCCGTCATAAATACAATCAATCAACAAACTCGTTTTAAAGTGATTAGGTATGTTTTGGCGAGTATTTATTAACAAATAATTAAATCCCTTACTTATGAAATTCTTATACGACGGTACGAGTTACAGATGTTTGGAGATTTACCACTTGTTGCGGGATTAAAAAATACTGTAAAACCACTGTATTATTTTATAACATAGTAAAATATTAAAATTCTGTATTTTCATCAATAACACACCATTGTACAAATTTGTATAATTTTATTATACCAGAATTTGGTGTGAAAATCATTTGTAAAATTCTATCATTACACTGAAACACTGCTTGAGTTACATAAAATAGAAACTATTAATAAAATTTTAATTTGTTACAAAATCATTTTATTTACTTATTGTTATAAATAAAATTACTTTTCATTTAAATCTCCATTTAATTGTCTTTGAAAACTGTCTGAAATCTTTATATTCATAAAAAATACAATATGCACTATTTTTCATTTAATTAAAGACGGGAAATATTTTTGTTGATTTCTTTACATGTAATTTTAGAAACTAAGATTTTAGGCAATTTAAAAAGCCTAAAAGAACTGATATTTTTATTTAAAATATAAGATGTTTTCATCAACGAATTATTGTTTAAAAATCCCAAATTAATATATGTATATATTTCTTTTAAATTTACTAACAAAATTGTTTGTAACGCTTTTTCTTACAAATTCAGAAATAGTCTAATTATTCGAATATCGCACTTTTCTCTCTCTCTCTCCCATTGAGTGACCAGCAAAACGCATTCTCAGCTGACAACTGACTGGGGGGGCGGGATAATCTTGTTGAAAATTCAATTGTTGGAAGGTTGGGAAGGTCACTTGGGGTATTGTAGTGTTGCTTACATAGAATATTCTCATTGTCACCGAACTTGGTCAAACAGGTATAAAGAAATTCCATTCAATTCAGTTGAAAACTGTGATAAAAATATTTGTTACTTAGGAAATACAGATAAATATTTATCTGTAATTTCAGAACGAAAAAAATATTTATATATCTGAAGTTTTCAAAATAAAGACTTCATTTTATCTTTCAGAATTTAAATAATAATAATAATAATATGTTTCATAATCTATAAAAGATATTAGAAAAATAATTTGTTATTAAGTACAACTTACATTTAAAAAAAATATTAATGATAAATAAAACAAAATAGGTTAAACCTTCATCAATGACATTTAAATTGATGCTTCTATTTAGAAAACAATTTCTTATCTTCAATACATATATAGGGGAGACTGGGGTACAATGGACCATGGGGTACAATGGTCCACCCCCTATTTTTGATATTAATTCTGTTTTTGAAAGCTTCATATTTTAGTATATAGATGGCAGTCATGAAGTAGTAAAAATAAGTTTTAAACCGTGTGCATAGCTGATATTTTAGCTATTTTATGCTTGATAATTGATTTGCCACAGGGGGAGTAAGGCAAAAGTAAATATTTTCATCGAAACATATCTTCATTTATTTATTACAGATTTGTAATTTGAAAGACATTGTGTGGCAAAATAAAAAGGTAAGACAATACATTATTATATTTATTATAGCTAAAATAATAGAATTCTAAATTTCTTTTTTTTATCATCAAGTTTTTGTCAAACTTCCATATGGGGTACAATGGACCATTAGAAACTGGAGTACAATGGACCATGGTCCATTGTACGCCAGTTTTGTATCCCATGTTTTTAAAAGTTAAATATTGTATGTGAAATTCAGAATTAATAAATTATTTTACTTCTGTGTGTAGATTAATTAATGATTCATGTTGTGTAATGCATTTTTGAAATATTTATCTGTATAATATATGATTTCAAACATAAAAATTAGCCCACATTAAAGACGGGAAATATTTTTGTTGATTTCTTTATATGTAATTTTAGAAACTAAGATTTTAGGCAATTTAAAAAGCCTAAAAGAACTGATATTTTTATTTAAAATATAAATTAATAAATTATTTTATTTGTGTGTGTGAATTAATTAATGATTCATGTTGTGAAATGCATTTTTGAAATATTTATCTATATAATGTAAGCTTTCAAATTTAAAAATTAACCCAAATTGAACACCAAAAATTAGTATACAAAATATTTTGTGCATTTGAGGGGTTTCTTTTATTTCATATAATTTGTTAATTCAATATTCCTGCACTTATGCATACATGCATCCATAATAAGTTACATTTATATATAAAATAGTAGAATGAGAAAAACAAAAATTATATCTACCTATTAGTTTGTATCTGGATATAATAATTAAATAAGGTAAAACTCATTAAAAAAATACAGATGATGTGAAGTAGACAGGAAAAATGTATTATATTTTTTCCTTAGTCATATATTTAGATATATATATTTCTTATTATAAAGGTTTATATTTAACTTTAAGTGGCATCATTGTACAAAAAAGATACATATTATTTTTCATATTTCTTTTAGCAATGCCAAGAAACAAGCCTAGGAAAACCAATAGAGGTTCTGTGCCACATGAAGTTATGGACCAGGCTGTAAAATGTATTGTGGATGATAATAAACCTAATTGTTCAATCTGCGACCGGTATAATGACTTAATGATAAAAAAAAATGAAGGAAAAAGTGTTACTTTAGTTAGAGCTAAAAGATTGAATAAACAAATAAAAATAAATGATAAAATGTGAATAAACAAATAAAAATGAGTAACAAAATGTGAATAAACAAATTAGGATATAGTTTATCTTTCTTATTGTGAAAAAATGAACTACACTGATATATTTTTATTCAAATTACAAGTGGTCCATAGCCCTTTAAGACCCAGCTCGCACGATCGTGCGGGTTAGACATACATTTAAATTTTTGCTTCTAAAACAGTCGTATGTAATATAAGCCCAAATTGAACGATTGTTCCGGTTAGCAGAAAGAGTAAAGTATCTTTTTTTATCAACAGATTGCGGTTGTAGTCCATGTTTTACTTTCAGGTGGCATGTCTAGCTTTGTTTACAAATACAACGGATATAGCTCATCATTTTATCTGTCGTAAAAAGGTAATTATCAATATATTTGTAATTGCCTAGATAAATATTTTTGCTTTAATGTCTAAATAAGTATAATATAATAAAAAACATTAATTATAGACTATTTATTTTGGTCTTAGGACTCAAGATTTTGTCACCCGCACAATCGTGCAACTTGGGCGTTAAGTTAGTCAGTGCTACAGTAAAGGTAAGTGTTTTTCAATGTTCATTTTGATTTCTGTTTCAACAATTTTGATGACAGCCAAAATAAAACGAAGTATGCTATTACATAATTAATACTATATTATTTTCTTGGGTGTTGTCATAGATAACCTCCTTTTTTTTAAATAATTTTTAATTTTTTTCTTTTTAATTAATAAAATTTTCAAATACTTTTTCTAATTTTTTATGCAGTACTTTGTTAACTTTTAATAAAGCAAAATAAAATATTTTTTCAGATGTCTAAACGGAAAAGAAGTCTCACTCAAGAAGAAATATTTTAATTGATGAATAAATCAGATTCTGAGTTTAGTGATCGCTCGGATGATGACGATGTTACGGACAAAACATTTGAAGCAGATTTATTAGAAGGACAGTCAAGTTCAGATGAGCTCGATGAAGAAAAAATGACAATTTTGGATCATTCTTCCTCTTCAATGTCTCCTAAATTCATTTTCCAAAGTTCTACCTCCAAGGCGTTTTCGGAAAATACTAAAAGAATGAAAAAAGAAAAAAGGAATACAAGTGGACTGTTAAAAAGTTCATTTCTGCACCTCATCCTGGAACATTAGATTTCACGCAACTGCAAGTATGTTTTTCATTTCTTAAATTGTAACAAAAAAAAAAGTTATAGACTTATAGAAGAAACTAAATCGATATAATAAATAAAAACTTTAAAAATATAACAAACATTTTTAAATTAATTAAAATATTTTTTTAAGTCGATAAGTACTTTTCCAATATTATTTTTTTCCTTCTTTTTTAGGCTTTAGAGCGAACCATTTCCCATGTGTTGGTGACATTTCAAGTCTTCGCAAGTGCAGGTTTGAAAACTGCGAAAAAAGTTTAAAAACACGTTGTGAAAAATGCAACGTTTATTTGTGTATGTCAAAAAAATGTTTTAAAGATTTTTACTGTAAAAAAATAACGAATCCATAAAATAAAAAATAATACATTAATAATTACCATATTTGTAAAATTTTTTTGGTTCAGTTTCTCTCTTCTATCCATTTAGAGCCAGAAAATGTATAAATCTTAACATGTAATAAGCAATGATTTCAGAGGAAAAGCCGAACCTGCACATTTATGCAGGTGCGGCTTTCACAGAAAAAGCCCAACCCGCACGTTAGTGCGGGTACACTTCACGCTCTAGGGGGGCGAGAAAAATTTTTTAATTATTTTTTTAGGTGTCATTAGGGTTAGTAAAGAGTTAAGAACCAGAGGAATATAATATTTAATGATGAAAATGTTTCGGGTCTTAAAGGGTTAGAGCCCCATGCTGTGGACCATTGTACCCCGGCATTGGGGTACAATGGTCCACTTTTTCACTTGCTATTTAAAAAAATATTTAAAAAAAAGTATGCATAATTATTATTTTTGAGTTGGTGCAGTATAAACTTTAATGTATAGGTAACATGCATGAACTTGATCAAAAGAAAAAAAATCAATACTTTAAGAGTAAACAGTCAAAATTTACAAAAGTGGACCATTGTACCCCAGTCTTCCCTAAATTACACTGGATAAATAATTGGTAATAACCTAAATTAAACTTTAAATTAGCGTGAATTTATATTTTTTTAACTGATTTTATAAGAATGTATATTTTTGAACAGAAAATCTTTTCAAATAAATCATTTATTGGTATGTGTTTGGGGAGGGGGGGGGGGGAGCAGCTTAATATTTATGTATTTTAAATCCAAATATACCATTTTAAATGAATTATCTTTGATTTTGTGTTGCGTGCTGGGATAAATATGTCTAATTTCGTCGGGACACTTTTGTTTATTTTATATATATATATATATATATGTATAGAAAAACATTTAACATTTGACATTAAGATGCATCAGGACTCAATTTAGATAATTTTCATAACAAAGTTTTAAAGGATACTCATAAACAAACTTACATTAAGAATCTTTTTTTTTTCCTTTTTTTTTTTGCATAAATATCTTTACCTCTAAATATCAGAAAAAATATATGAGATAGAAATGTCTTCTATTTAGAGATTTTAGTGTATTAATTTAGAAACTTACTATTTAGTTAATTTAAACAAGTTAAATTAATTTCTTAATTAATAAAACAAATAATAATAAAGCAAAACGCAATAGGTTATTTATTACTAATTAATAAAACATTGATAAATGAACAAAACTTGATTTAAAGGATATATAATAGTAATTAGTATATAAAAATAGTAAGTAACTGAAATAAAAATTTTTAATTTAACTAAAAAGATTTAAAGTTACAGCAATAATTAAAAATAATAGCAATTTAATAAGAATTATCTAATTTGCTAATAAATAAGGAATCGAATAATTAATAAAATAAAATTAAGTCATTAAAATCGATACTTATTAATTGCATTCGGTATTTTATTAAAAAACAATTGAGTATTGTATTCCAGAATCATTCATAAGATGGCGCCAGCACTGTGACTTCCTGGGCACTTCCCCAGGAATGACTAACCGGGTAAATCCCCAGGAGTGATTTCCCAGGTACTTCCTCAGGAGTAGCGTCCCTGGGAAGTTTCTCCGTGGGACGTTACTGGGAGCTCATTCCTGAGGACATCGTAAAAGACTGTTCCCCAGGACGTCCTGATCTTGTCATTTTAGTTTTAGGAGGAATATGGGATGGCTTGGAGCTCCTGGGGAGGTATTGAGGAGCTTTTGTGCTATATGGGAAATGATATTAAAAATATTACATATATTAAAAATTATAAGTAATAAAATATCCACATTCTAAGTAGACTTTGTCATGCAACATTATTATTATAACTACCCTCGAGGAATCTCTGTATCAACATACATAAATCTCATTTTAAATTTCAACAAGGTGATACGAGTACAATATAATAAAGTTCTTAAAACATAATCAGTTTAGTTGTCAGTTACTTGAATCAGCTAAGCACGAACCAGTCTAATCCAAAGTTAATCCTCCGATGCAATCTCTAAAATGAATTTAATTTTGATTAATAAAATCTGACGTATGCGTTTACAAAAAATTGAATTCCAAAGGATTGTTTATTAGTTATATAAGAACAACATTCTTATAGAAATAAGCATAGTTCACAAGACAGAACAACAGAGCTCAAGAACAAATTCTCAAAATACCATTTTGACGCTAATTTAAATACTTATTCAATCGAAAGCTACGTAAATATTAATTTGCATGCAATGAATTATCCTTTGAAATTCTTTTCCCGTCGTATATTTTTGTTTCAAGAAACGCATACAACTTACATAAAGTATCATTCATGCATATAGCTTTAAAGGTAAAACAAGTCACAATAACTCAGAATATTTGCATTACACGAACATTTAACTTAAAAAAGAAACTTTTTTTACAACGAACACAAAACAGCTGCAGTTAACAACTGCTCCTAAACCGTTGTGCAAATTCTTCTAGTTTTAATTTCAAAAGTGTTTTATATGAGACAAAGAAATTTTTTGAAAGTAAAGTGGGACAGTAAAATTATTTCTTAAACAATTATGAAATAAAATTTTTATACGGTCATCCATCTCTATAAATTATGTTTAGTATTTTTATTCTATTATTCTACGAAGTAAGACTAAAAGATCCCATTCTTCTACGATAAAAACTGACCGAGTAATAGCTGTTTAAAGTTTAAGAATCTTTTTTGTTGTAAAATAGTATTCACTTACAATTTTTTAGAAAATAAACAGTCGCCATATGTATAAGAAATAATAGGAAGTATAATTAATAATGCATAAATTTCATATCGATTTTCATTCTGATATATTACATGTATTAAAAATGTAACATAAAATATGACAGATATTTTTTAATGAAGTGATGAAAAGTAACAGTCGCAATTCTCTACAAAATAATTCACATTTTTAATAAAACTATTGGATTATCAAATATAAAAGTTAATAAAATAAAAATTAACAGTTATCTCAAAACTTGCTCAAAGTAACCCACTTCGACTGTAATGCAGAATAGTCATGTATTGCAAAAATAGGTCTTGTCATTGGTTTAAATACTTTATGTGTGATTCCTAGAGTAGCGATGCACAACCTTTTTGCCAGAAAATCGTTTGACACCAGAATATTTCAAAAGCGACGTTTGTTTTCTTTCATAGCAAAGTTTCTGTCATTATTATAAGGAAAATTATTCTGCATAAAATTACTGGTATCAGTTTGGCCCGCGGACCACAGGTTGTGCACCCCTATCCTAGAGGCATAGTACAACACATATATGTTCAAACGCAGAAAATTTACATAAATGACACAATTCAAAATTTCATAAGTCAGATTTAGTGTTAGATGCACTTTTTTTTTTTTTTTTTTTTTTTTTTTTTTTTTTTTTTTTTTCTTGTCTGACTTGTTAGGTAACAGAAAGTTTTTAATAATTACTTATTGGACCTTGGGACCATATAACATTTTAAATTTTAGAAATTTCTAAGAAATATCGTTATTGAGTAAAAAGACTTTAAAATAATTTTTTACCACGTTTAATTTATTATTATTATTATTTCTTTTTTTTTTTTTTTTTTTTTTTTTGTAATTGGAAGTATATATCTGGGTCTAACAATTGTAGAATTAGCCATCGAAACAGTTGCTAGTTAGCACACTATATTTTAAATGTAAACTAGTGTACAGGTTCAGAAATTTTAATATATTTTCTTTTTATTTTATAGAACAATTATATTATAATTTTAGAAAAAAAAATTGTAAAGAAGACCGTGTGAAAAAACTTAAGAAATAGTAATGTACGAAGCTGTGTGTTAATAATAGTAATTATTTCTCGCTGCAATAATGAGTTTCCAATATCTGTTGCATAGTTTGCTAAGAGTGGTATCACATTGTATTAAATTTAGAGTAATCAACAAAGGACTCTCTTATTTTTAAATTTAAAAAACTCAAAAATAGAAATCGAATCAAGAACAAAAGAAGTGGTATCTTTATTTCGACAATCTGTTACAACACATGCACTACTAGTTTCAAATTTTGTTTACAGATGGCGCTGTAGTTACTGATGGATCTCTAAACAGAGTATTCTGAATCATGAAATGACAATCTAAGTACTACAAGAAATGAAAGAAGGGCGGGATTCAGATAGATTTTACACTATTAGTGAAACCAGATCGACTAATCATAAGCCTGTATTTTTGCAAAAAGCAAAAAGTTCACAAAAATGCAAACTTTTGATAGTTTTTCTTTTTCTTGTTTCTATAACAGTGAAAAATCTATCTGGATCCTCTCCGAAGTCATGGTTTTTGAGGTACTTGTGTTAAACCAAAGTGCTACGGCAACAAGGTGAATTTTTTGATAAAAGTTTAAAATGAAATTTGTAATTTATATTCTTTGTTTGTGCCATCTTTGTGATGCAAATGGTACACATTCTGAATCAGTTGTGATATGAGTGAACCAATGACTGCTTGTAATGAACAGTTTGCAGCCTAATTCATAGATTTGCCAATGAGATCAGAATATCGACAAGATGTATATATATATATATATATATATATGCACAAACCTTTAAGTGAGGGATTTTAGTGTCAAGGAATCATGATAGTTGAAAAAGTATGAAAATTGTTAGGGATTGCTTTCCGTCGGTATGCTTTATTAGGTAACAATCTACATTTCGGAAATTACCTGAAAATAGGATCATACAATTTTTAATAATAAATAGAAATTAAATTATTCAGTACCACTATTAATGCCTTCACTAATTTAAAATTATGTAACGTATGACAAATAAAATATATATTCTTAAAAAATAAAATTATTACCATTAGGAAAAATAGCAGAAAGCGATTTCTAAAAACATTCAAATAAGTATCCAAAAGGGTTTAGATGGATAAATATTGAAAAATGGATCACAGGGTCGATGCTTAAAAAATGATGCATGCAATTAAGGTTTACCGGGAGATTAAAATATTGAGCGTATTTAGCCTTTTATCTTCAACTATGTTCAGACAGTTCTTCAGATAATTTAATAAGTATGCACAGGCACCACGTTTTGCCAATTACGATTTTCTCAAAATGTATATAATTAAAAAAAATTAAATCAACACAAATTATTGAAGAATGCATTAATTGAAATTATGTATTTTCTTCTGATTCCTGTGCAGTTTTTAGCACTAAAAAATACATAAATATTTTTAAAAAATTATCGTAATGCAATAAGATTATATTTACATCAACCAAAAAATTACACAATAATGTTCAAGATATGGTCTTTAACTAAAAAAAAATGTTAAAATAAAAATCGATTTTTTTTCTGTGTTTGTATAATATTTCGTGATAAAGACGTCATATGTATACTTTTCCATATGTATACTGTTCTATGTATATAAGTATATATACATGTAACGCGAAAAGAGCCATAACAGCAACTGGCTTAAAACCCTCTCCGTAAAAGAGAAAGGAAATAAAAGCCATTGCAGGCCGATCACCACTGTTTTTATTTGATTATCGTATCTACTCGTGTATACCGCGGACGCGTGTATAACGCGCAACCCATACTTAACAAGAAAAAGCGGCACTTTTTAAAAATCTCGTATATAACGCGCACCGTAAATTTATATGCAAATGAATGAATCTAAATGAATTTCAGAAAAGAAAGTTGAAACAAACATAACATAATACCAAAAACAAGGCGAAAATAGATTTTTAGACTTCGGGTAGGGAGTGAATGAGGGAGGGAGCGGGTAAGAGTGAGTCACGGCAGTCATAATTTCTAAATAGCGTTTATATAATGTTAATGTGTAAAAAAGGTGCAGGGAGTGAAATAAATATGCAGTGATACATCAATTAAATAAGATTTTCGGCGTGATTATGCTTTCTTTGAATACATTTCTTGATTCATATGTACATCGTGTGATTACATCCAGCAGTAAAAAAATATCCCGTGTATAATGCGCACCTACGAGTTTTGCTCAATTTTTTGGGAAACAAGTAAGAAAAATCATGCGTTAAGCATAGATTATGAAGCACTTTCCAACACTTAATGAAATCTTTACCAAAACTTTGTTATTTAGGGAAATAATAGTGTATAGCCAAATATACCCAAATATGTATTCCAGTACATTAGAACAGCCCTGTATTTCATATGTCAGTTCATATAATGGGAAAATTTAGCTTAGCAAGAAAATACCAAGTAGCTTGAAATTTCTTTTTCAACAATTCATACTATTAGATGGAAACATACTTGAATACTTTTGTTCAGCCCTGTAGTTTACATTGTACCTTTATTACACGTCAGCATTAGGCTAAAATTTATTGTAAACTTTTAAAACAACTGAAATCACATCCTCATAAATCATCATTCATAGGCGTCCATGTACCGAATTCTTTGCGTGGCCCTGTATATCATTTTATCTATATTCTGCAAACATTTCTCAGTAAATTGAATGCACCTCAGTGTAAAAATGCATAGCTTATTTAAGAACCACGTTTAAATAATTTGCACTCATATTCAGTAACGTTGGTAAGCTCTTTTGGGTAGCCCTGTATATCAACTATAACGTTTATACACACCATATAATGTGCATATATTTAGCGGAATATAAACGCGCATATCATTAATTAAAAAGCATTTCATCCCTCCATCAGCCATTATCGGACACATATACGGTACTTCGGAAAGAATATACTATTTAAAATCTTTTGTATGGCCCTGTAAATGCTATGTACTTCATATTATGCAAGACAGTAGAGTATAATTTATATTAAGCTTCAGTGACATATATCAATTTTATTATACATGAAAAAGGTTAATATATTTAAAATGTGTCACACACAATTCCCCCTTTTACCATTATCTAATGGAATTCTTTTGTTTGGCCCTCTAAATGAATAATAGCTACATTTTCACCTTATATTTTATAGAATGCATATTTTAATATGTTTGACAGGGTATAACATCTTTAAAATTCCTTTGAAACGATTTTTCCCCATAGGCCGTAATGTAATAGGAAACTTTTGATTCGCCCTGTAGATAAACTAATCATGGTAAAAACTTCATATTCGATAGGACTTGTGCTAGGGTAAACGTCAATAACGTCCTAAAATTTCATGGCAATCCGAGTATGTTAACGATTTTTCCCCATGGGCCGTAATGTAATGGGAAACTTTTGATTCGCCCTGTAGATAAACTAATAATGGTAGAAACTTCATTTTCAATAGGACTTGTGCTAGTAGTCTAAGAGCTAGCAACGTTTTCGTCACCTGATTTTATCAAGGCTCATTTTTTAATATGTTTGGCCATTTTATGATAGAATACGTTTGCTAGCGGTCTGGCAGTCGGGAGACGTTGCGTTTACCAGTGGCAGAAGGGGTTATGCAGGTCAAAAAGCTTCAAAATCACGTCATTTTATCAAGGCTCATTTTCTTATATGTTTTTCCCCTTTATGGTAGAATACGTTTGCAAGCGGTCTGGCAGTCGGGAGACGTTGCGTTTAGCTGTGGCAGAAGGGGTTGTGCAGGTCAAAAAGCTTCAAAATCACGTCATTTTATCAAGGCCCATTTTTTAATATGTTTTTCCCTTTTATGGTAGAATACGTTTTCAAGCGGTCTGGCAGTCGGGTGACGTTGCGTTTACCTGTGGCAGAAGGGGTTATGCAGGTCAAAAAACTTCAAAAATCCGCCATTTTATAAAGGCTCATTTTCTTATATTTTTTTATCAAGCTTAAAAATTACAAGATATTACTCTTTGGACAGCAGACAACCTATAATTAATTTTCAAGACACCAAATTCAGTTGCAAAGTTAACGCCAGATGTCTTTAAATATGGCAACGAAAGTGCCTGTTCCAAGAGTGGTTTATAATTTAAATTTTATAAGACCTCTTTACGTCATTTTATCAAGCTAAAAATTACAAGATATTACTCTTTGGATAGCAGACAACCTATAATTAATTTGCCAGACACCAATTCGTTTGCAAAGTTATATCAGACGGCTTTAAATATGGCAAAGAAAGTGCCTGTTCCAAGAGCGGTTTATAATCTAAAAACTATAAGACCTCTTTCCGTCATTTTATCAACATTAAAAATTACAAGATATTACTCTTTGGATATCAGACAACTTATAATTAATTTGCCAGACACAAATTCGGTTGCAAAGTTAGTGCCAGACGGCTTTAAATATGGCAACGAAAGTGCCTGTTCCAAGAGCGGTTTATAATTTAAAAATTATAAGACCTCTTTACGCCATTTTATCAAGCTTAAAAATTACAAGATATTCCTCTTTGGTAGGCAGATAACCTATAATTAATTTGCTAGACACCAATTCGGTTGCAAAGTTAATGCCAGACGGCTTTAAATATGGCAGCGAAAGTGCCTGTTCCTGGAGTAGTTTATAATAAAAAAAATTATAAGACCTCTTTACGTCATTTTATCAAGCTTAAAAATCACAGGATATTACACTTTGGTGGGCAGACAACCTACAATTAATTTGCCAGACACAAATTCGGTTGCAAAGTTAATGCCAGACAGCTTTAAATATGGCAACGAAAATGCCTGTTCCAAGAGTTGTTTATAATTAAAAAAATTATAAGACCTCTTTACGTCATTTTATGAAGCTTAAAAATTACAAGATATTACTCTTTGGATAGCAAACAACGTATAATTAATTTGCCAGACACAAATTCGGCTACATTCGGCAAATTCGGCAATTTTTTTTAAAATATAAAGTTTACTTAAAAAAAGCTCTTGTTTATCAAAATATAAGTTTCTTTTTTTAAATATTAGGGTGGGTGCCCCGGTTTTGGCCACACTGGAATTTATTTGTCCAATATTTAAGCTGTGAGTTGATGTTAACAAATTATATCAACTCTTACACCTTAACTTTTCTAAGGGTGCACAAATTTTCATCACATGAAAAGGGTTGTCGGTAAGACTAAAAAAAACGCAACTTTCGTCAATCAAGCACAAAGTATCACAAATTTGCTCAATCAGGCTCTGAAAAAGTGTCGTGCAAAAAATCAGGTGCAGAAAAATAGTGAATCTAATCTATAAGACTCCACCAATAAAAATCCAGGGTTTCAAATTCGGTTCAATGACGTAAAGAGGTCTTATAATTTGTTTAATTATAAACCGCTCTTGGAACAGGCACTTTCGTTGCGATATTTAAAGCCGTCTGGCATTAACTTTGCAATTGCATTTGCAATTGTCTGGAATTAACTTAGAATTTGTGTCTGGCAAATTAATTATAGGTTGTCTTCTTTCCAAAGAGTAATATCTTGTAATTTTTAAGCTTGATAAAATGACGTAAAGATGTCTTATAAAATTTAAATTATGAACCACTCTTGGAACAGGCACTTTCGTTGCCATATTTAAAGCCGTCTGGCATTAACTTTGCAACCGAATTTGTGTCTAGCAAATTAATTACAGGCTGTCTTTTATCCAAAGAGTAATATCTTGTAATTTTTAAGTTTGATAAAATGACGTAAAGATGTCTTATAAAATTTAAATTATAAACCACTCTTGGAACAGGCACTTTCGTTGCCATATTTAAAGACGTCTGGCATTAACTTTGCAACCGAATTTGTGTCTGGCAAATTAATTATAGGTTGTCTGCCCACCAAAGAGTAATATCCCTTAATTTTTAAGCTTGATAAAATGGCGTAAAGAGGTCGTATGATTTTTTGAAATGTAAACACTTCTTGGAACAGGCACTTTCGTTAACATATTTAAAGCCGCCTGGCATTAACTTTGCAACCGAATTTATGTCTGGCAAATTAATTATAGGTTGTCTGCTATCCAAAGAGTAATATTTTGTATTTGTTAAGTTTCATAAAAACATATAAGAAAATGAGCCCTTAGAAAATGGTGGATTTTTGAAGTTTTTTCACCTGCATAACCCCTTCTGCCTCAGGTAAACGCAACGTCACCCGACTGCCAGACTGCTTGCAAACATATCCTACCATAAAAGGGAAAAACATATTAAAAAATGGGCCTTGATAAAATGACGTGATTTTGAAGCTTTTTGACCTGCACAACCCCTTATTCCACAGGTAAACGCAACGTCTCCCGACTGCCAGACCGCTTGCAAACGTATTCTACCATAAAAGGGAAAAACATATTAAAAAATGAGCCTTGATAAAATGACGTGATTTTGAAGCTTTTTGACTTGCACAACCCCTTATGCCACAGGTAAACGCAACGTCTCCCGACTGCCAGACCGCTTGCAAACGTATTCTACCATAAAAGGGGAAAACATATTAAAAAATGAGCCTTGATAAAATGACGTGATTTTTGACGTTGCTAGCTCTTAGACTATAGGGTAAACGTCAATAACGTCCTAAAATTTCATGGCAATCCGAGTATATTAACGATTTTTCCCCATAGGCCGTAATGTAATGGGAAAGTTTTGATTCTCTCTGTAGATAAACTAATCATGGTAGATACTTCATTTTCAATAGGGTTCGTGCTAGGGTAAACCTCAATAACGTATAAAAATTTCATAGCAATCCGAGTATATTTATGGGAGTTAGAGCGCGGACAGACGGACAGACGGACAGACGGCCATCCGGCCAGACGAACAGACGGCCAGACAAACCGAATGCATAAGCACTTTTCAACTTTGTTGGAAAGTGCTAAACAAACCGAATGCATAAGCACTTTTCAACTTTGTTGGAAAGTGCTAAAAAGTGTGCGCTATACACGAGCAAATAAGGTATATGGGTGATTCTCAAAATAGGGGACAATTTATGTCTTTCGGCATACAAAAAAAATTGAGAGGTTTTCTGTCATGTTTTTATATTTATATATGTTTTTCTTAATATTATTCATTATTTGCACTCAGGAATTACTCAATTTTTAGTTAAAAACACCTTAAAATAACAGAATAAAGATTCAAAATGTCATTAGCATGGATGTCCACAGCAGCTGTGCCTTGTGTATACTAGCATTTTTCAAGAGTTAATATCATGTTTATAAAATAAACAAATGTTATTCTTTCTTTATATTAATCAAGGAGAGGATTTATCCAATAAATTTCTTTTTAAAAATAAAATTATAGTACATAAAAAAAGAATTAAAGTTTGTCCTCCATATTCGATTTTCAAAACAAGGTCATACTAAAACAGCTTGTTATTAATCAAAATTTCATTTTCACATATGACAATAGTTTGAAAATATGAAGTTTCTCCATGGCAACAAGTAGCCATTTTATCCCAGCCAGAAAATAGAAGCATGTATTGTATTTTAAGAATAGAAGTTGAATATTAGGGGAGTACATCAATTGTATGTCATTAGAATGGATAATAATTCTCATGTTTGTTTTATAGTTAAAATTTTTATTTTATTTATTTGCATAGAACTTTTGTGTTTTAAAAAGCCCCAGAAAGGACTATTGCATTGTGATTATATTATGGCTCATATTCTTATTTAAATTAAAATTTGTCATTAGCATGGACAGATATCAGTGTCATTAGCATGGTTTTTCTGTCCATGCTAAAGACTCCTATGTACATAAATGTAACCAGTGCTTATATTGTATCCTTTATAAAGTTTAATTTTAAGTATAAATTTAGGTATTACATTTATTATCCCTAAAATATGCATTAAATCTGTAGGAAAATCACTAAGACAGCTTCTTACATTGTTAGTGTCAGAATGTTGCTCCATGTAACAAAGTTTGCTCTTTGGTAATGTTTTTATTCTCCTTATATATATATGTGTAAAAATAGAAACCATTTGCTGAAAAGGAAGGCTAATAAATATAGAAAAAAACATTTAAACAGGAAGAAAATAAAAATTTCATAATATATTTATTCCATGCAATTTGTTTTGTCATTAGCATGGCTCAAAAAATACTAATAATTTTTTTAAGTTAATTTTTAAATATTTAGCTCTGCTGACTACATGGGAAGTATACCTAATACTATATTAACAACACCTATTTTTTTCAGAAATTTTGCTAACAGTATTTTTTTTAAGATTTCATTTTTGAAATCGTCCCCTATTTTGAGAATCACCCATATATTAATCTTCCTTAAACTTTTTAAAACCGATCAAATTATTTTTAGAGTCGGAACACGGGCGAGCGTAGTTCATAGAAAGCAAAGCCGCTTAGTATTAAAACGTAAGTTTAAAAATTTTTTAACTATTTTGTCTAGATTTTTGAGTCCTGCATTCCCCATTAAAGAAACGGGAAATGGATCTGACTCATCAGATTTTTTTAGAGATATGTTAAGAAACTTACGTTGAGATAATCAAGTTATGAACCTTATATGTCAATGCATAATCAGTTGCGTGACAAATATTCACTCCAGACACATTGACTGTGACATCGAAAGAGATAGAATTCCGTTTGTATGCGTGCCATGCTACAACGTGACATACATTAAAATCTACTACATGGTAAAAATCTTGATAAAATTACCTTTAAGTATACACACATATATATATATACTGCTCAAAACAATTAAAGGATATTGCAGTTTTAGGTGGATTTTGTATCTGGGAAACTTTTTAGCTGATTGATACATGGTCGACAGACATAGTAGGTTATATGAGAATAAATTACATATGTTTGGCAGAAAAAAATGTATTTTATTGCGCATTTGTGTACAAAAGGAAAAAAACACAATTTGGGCATATGAGAAAAAAAGAATAAGAAAAGGTGTTTTTTTCAAAGAAGATCATTTTCAGTAGGGGGTATGGTTTCCACGGGCGGCCAGCAACGTTGAACACCTTTGAGGCATGGACACAATGAGGCTATTAATGACGAGTTGGGGTATTCTGTCCCACTCTTCCAGAAGAGCTCTTTCCAGTTCTTGGAGAGTTTGTGGGGATTGTTGGCGGCCAGAAACTCGTCTTCCTAGAGCGTCCCAAACGTGCTCGATTGGATTCATGTCTGGAGAATACGCTGGCCATTCCATTCGAACGATTCCATCCTCGAAAAGGAAATCCTCTACCAGGTTTGCACGATGTGGCCTGCAGTTATCATCCATTAAAATGAAGTTATCTCCGATTGCTGCAGCGTAAGGGACTACAATAGGTCTGAGGATCTGATCCCTATATCGGCGACCAGTCAGAGCTCCATCTCGAATGATGTACTGGTCAATGCGCCCGTCAATGGAGATGCCACCATACACCAACACTCCTCCACCGCCAAATCTGACACTTTCTTGCACGAACGCAGGATTATTCCTACTGCCACGGTCCCTCCAGATGAAAATACGCCTATTATCCGGATACACAGAAAAACAGGACTCGTCAGAAAATAGAATATTGTTCTATTCATTTCTCCTTCAGTTGACATGCTCCGTTGTCCACTCCCTGCGGTCTCGACGATGCCTTGATGTTAATCTAACACATACCATCGGTCGGCGAGCATACAGACCTACAGCATTGAGCCGGTTTCGGACAGTCTGAGTTGAAATCGTGGTGCCTGTAGCCGAGCGAAGGTGTTGTTGGAGAAGAGTAGTGTTCATGTTTCGGTGTCTCCGAGCTATTAACGCTAAATACCGACCTTCATTGGGCGTTGTTGCCCGTCTACGACCTTGCCCTGGTCTTCGGCCTGCAAATCCACTCTCCAAAAAACAGTTCCAGATCCTGGAAATGACACTTTGTGACACTCCAATGGCTTGCGCTACTTCGGCTTGAGTTTGGCCCCCTTCTAACCTACCAACAATTCTCCAAGCTTCTGAATGTGTCAAATGACTTCGCTGAGACATCGTACTCATCGAAACAAAGTAATCACTGAATGCCGATCATCCTTGTCTTCATTCTCTTTTATCCAGTTGAAAGTCAAATTTAATTCGCTGTCGCTGAAGCGACGTTTTTGACGTCGAATTCAAAATTTGCATACTCCACAGTTTGAAAACCAGAAAAATTTGCATTTGTGATTCTCTTCTTCTATTTTCGGCAAAAAAAAATTCGTTTATATCTTTATTTTATATAAAACTTCAAATATCCTTTAATTGTTTTGAGCAGTGTATATATATATATATATAACATGAACCTAATTTTAAGATTGAATTAAAATATTTTGCTTCAAAACTCCAAATTTTTTTATGGATACCTTGTATTTAAAACCCTCCAATCGTCTTGCAAATGGGTAAAATTGTAAAGTTGTTTTCTCTGCATTTTGTTTTAAATGCTGATAAAATATGATTCTTTCAATATTGCATAAAAAATCTTATTTAGGAATATAAATTTAATCCTTGAGAGTCTTAATCATTCTTCAATGCTTTGAAAAATCATTAAATTTATAGAATTATATTATCTTAAACATTGCTTATATTGCAGTGAAACCTGGAGCTTAGTGTACGGAATATTACGGGAAAAACGCTTAGAGGGTTAAAATAATTTAGCTTGTAAAAACTTTGAAATGCATCGCTCACCCGCCAGAAAGTGACAAATCTCAACAAAATTAAATTTCACACTAGAGGTAAAAGCTAACTTCCTAATTTAACTTGAATTTGCAGCACTTAGCTCTGCATGCATGAATAAAAATGCGCATGAAAACAAAAAACCCTTAAGAAGGAAAATGTTAGATGATATTTGGAGACTTGGATAATCCTCCATACAAAATTCATCCATCGTTTGTGGACACAAATGGGACATATAGTGTAACAAAGTGGTTTTCTGCTCAACTAAACTTATGAAACTGTTTGTGTAGCAAGATGAGCCTATCACATACTAATTTTCTGGAATAAAACGCAAAATGAATTTTTGGAAGATGAGTAATTTTTCTTGCGGATGCTTTAATTACGACCAGGTAGTATTTATGTTCGGTATCTTTTAACATGACACAAAGCAATTTTAGTGGAATACTCTAAACAATTTATAGCTAGAAATAATTATACCACACCAAGATAGTTTAATTTACGTAAAAGAGCCATATAAAAAGTTTAAAATTATTTTATAGTTATTTCTTTTATTGCACTTTTTACAATAAACTGAAATTAAATCGAGATTATAATTCTTATCTTATACGTTAAAACGATCATTTACTCTAAAGAATCAACTGTTTGGAATTTTATGGCCTTTAGTAGAAGCAACATTTAACTACCTGAAAAAATATAGTAGAATTTTATGGCACCTTAAAAGCTACTGTACGGTTTAAATCATTTTCTAAATGTTTCGTTATATGTGATTCGTTTACTTAAAGATATTTTAGAGGTATTTTTTTTTATTTTTTTTGTATTACCTAAGATATAAAAAATTTTCATTTCTTGTGGGTACTAATTTAAAATTTAAAAATAATCATCAATTAACTTTAATTTTGACATAATGCAATGTCATCTACACTCATGTCCATAAATTAAGGATAATTCAGAATCACATGGAAATCAAACTCCAAAGTAAAAATTTCACTTGCATTATTATCACACACATCTTCAAGGCTAATATGCAAATTTAAAAAAGCCACCAGATGGCGCCGATAGTACATCACAGTGACGAAAGTGTGAGAGGGGCTTATATAAGGAAAGGCGGCAAAGATGTAGAATTGTTAACAATCATTTTCTAAGCCTCTCAGTGCCAAAACCGAACACTTATGACACAGAGGACGCATGTGGATGATATTTTACGTGGTAGAATTATCGGCCGTCTTGAATGTGGGCGTACTCAGACGGAAGTGTCCGAGGAACTTGGAAGTGCCCAAAATGTAATATCTAGACGTCGGAAACGATTCCATGATGATGGATAGGTCAGTAGACGTTACTGTACAGTGCAGGTCGTTCTCGAGTTACAATCACGAATGAAGACCGTTATTTGGCAATAACTGCCAAAAAAACAGGGGGAGCACAGCATTAGATCTGTTTTGTCAGCTTTCTTTTGCCACAGGTACGACTGTTTTAAGACAAACCCTGTACAGACGTTTGGGAAGTATTTGTTTATATGCTCGCTGACCTGTTATATGTGTTCCTCTCACGGCAACTCACTGTCGCCTGCGATTAGCCTAGAGTAAAGAACATGTAATGTAAACATTGTCACAGTGGGCTTGTGTAAAGTTTTCCGACGAGTCCAGGTTTAACTTTCAGACTGATTCACGTCGGACTTTCTTATGGAGAACGCCAAGCACTCATTACCATCAAGACAACATAATTGAACGACATCGCTACTGTGGGGCAGGATTGCTTGTTTAGGGTGGAATTATACTGGGCTCCAAAACAGATCTACATGTTCAAACTGGAAAAATGCCAGGCAAAATTTATCGGGACATCATTCTGGAATATCATGTATGCTTGTTTAGGGGTGCCATGGGCTCAGAATTTGTGTTTATAAATGATAACGGCTGTCCTAACTGAGCAAACATCGTAAATCAATGCCTTCAAGCTGAGGATATCACCCGTATAGATTACCCAGAATTTTTGCCTGTCTTGAAACCGATAGAGCATGTATGGGGTATGCTTGGCCGACGGGTTGTAACCCGTCAACCACCAGCTACATGTGTGCCGGAACACAGGAGAGCACTGCTTGCTGATTAGAGTAATCTTCCCCAAAATCAGCTTGATAATTTGATACTCAGGATGCCTAGGCATTGTTCGGATTGTATTGCATCCTGTGGGAGGCATACAATTTTTTAACCATTATAACAACCATATAATGTTAAGTTTTTTAAGGGGGGTACTTTCTGTAATTGATTTAGGGAGCAGTAATTGCATATTTTATTAATATTTTCATACATATACTATCGTTTTTGTTCTTTTTTTTTAATACATGGGCTCTACAAATAAGTAATTTTTGTTTTATTCCTATGCCTTTATTTGCTGAAACTGACATTATCCTTAATTTATGGACATGAGTGTAAATATTAATATCAGTCCAATTTGTAAAAAAAAAATATTCGCTGCCTGTAAATCTGTATAAATGAAGAGTTTGGAAGCCAGAATAGTTAAATGTTACGTATGCGTGTAATCAAACACGGTCGAGGCAACAAAAGTAACCTGGAATTGAAATAATTTACAATTAATCGTAATTAATTAAGAGGACAACATTGACCTCCTCACTACGCTGTCCAACTAATCGCGTAATCGCTTCGTGTTATCGATTGGTGTTGGGGAGCGTTTTTTCTTTTCTAACAAATCCAGATGTATTTAATTCGCGTTTCCATTCTGGATCGCTTTGTGATTGAATTCAATTTTCAGATTTCACCTGGTGAAAACAAGGTTTGAAACTATCACTAGTTTTAGACACTCTCATTTTTAAAAATTTTATTGTGTATTTATCTTAAAGTTTTATACAGATCACCTTGAAATATTTCCTGATTTCGATTGCGCCCCACTCCCTCCGCTTCCCGAAATGTGATGCGCCATTCTTTTAGGTAGATTTCGTAAGAAATGCTACCTATTGCAATCGCACCAGTTTATATATCTATATATCCATCTATCTATCTATCTATCTATATATATATATATATATATCACTTTTTTATTGACACAATAACTTCTATAATTCTTCACCAATCTCCACCAAATTGGTACATAAAATCAAAGGGGATAAAATCTTGGTTAAGTTCGTTAATGGGCAAAATCGGACCAAGGGGGTCGGAAAAGGGGGCTTTTTGTGAAAACCGAAAAAACGCCATAACTTCTTAATTAAAACAGATATCGAATCGGTTTAAAGTTTATATTACTTCTTAAAAATGGGCCAAAAGTATATGCATGACAGATTTTTGATAAATTTAGAAGTGGGCTCAAGGGGCGAAAAAAACAGGAATTTTGAGAGAAAAAAATTCATAACTTCGTCAGTTTTCAAGATATCAAGTCCAACTAAATTTTTTGTAAATGTTCTTAAAATTATGTAAAACTTTTGTATTTACAAGTTTTTGATAGGACCAACTTTTACCGATGAAAAAAATTAAAAACGAAAAGAAAAAGGACGCTGAAAAAAGAGAAAAATCCATAACTCCGTCAATTTTTAGGACATCAAATCTGATTAAATTTATTTTACATCTTCTCAAAAATATCTACAACTTTTATATTGACAAGTTTTTCATAGGACCAATTCGTATAGAAAAAAGAAATTAAACAAAACTAGGAGTTGGAGAAAAAACCTCAAATCCAAACTGCTTATATTCTGACTCATTTTTAAATTCATTTTTGATTTTAAACGCATCCAAATGGTACATCCTCTTATTTAAAAACTGTATAAAGTGATGCATTGGTCAATTTTCTGATAAAGACAGAATATATTTCAATAAAGGCTACCAAAATGGGTATTTTAAACAGAATTTCCGAAAGTCATCGGGACTGGAAATTGAAGGAAGTATTCAAATAAGAAATTGCGTTTTTTTCTGACTCGTTTTTAAATCCATTTTTGTTCTCACAAGCATCCAATTTACAGATCCTCTTATGTAGGAACTATATAATGTGATGCATTGGTCAGTTTTTTGATAAAGACGGAATATATTTCAAAAAAGGCTACCAAAGAGGGTATTTTGAACAGAAATTTCGGAAATGATCGTGAATGAAAATTTAAGGAAGTGTTCAAAAAAGAAATGGCGGTTTTTTTCTGACTCGTTTTTAAATCCATTTTTGCACTCAAATGCATCCAATTTACAGATCCTCTTATTTAGGAACTATATAATATGATGCATTGATCGGTTTTTTGATAAAGACAGAATATATTTTGAAAAAAGCTACCAAAAAGGGTATTTTGAACAGAATTTCCCGAAGTCTTCGTGATTTGAAAATTTAAGTAAGTTTTCACATAGCAAATTGCGCTTTTTATGACTCGTTTTAAAACCCATTTTCGCTCTCAAACGCATCCAGTTTACAGATCCTCTTATTCAGGAACTATATACTGTGTCGCATTGGCCAGTTTTTTGATAAAGATAGAATATATTTTTAAAAATGCTGTCAAAGTGAATATTTCGCACAAAATTTTCTGAAGCAATCATGATTAAAGAATTAAGGATGTATTCAAACAACAAATCGGTTATTTTATGACTCATTTTTAAATTCAATTTTTTTCTCAAATACATTCAACTGACAGTTTTTTGTTATTTAGGAACTGAATAAAGTACTGTTTTGGTCGATTTTTTAATAAATTCAGAATCTATTTCAAAATATGTTGTCAAAATGGGCATTTGAGTTGAATGTTTCTTAAGATGATTCTGATAAAACCAGTTTTTGCAGAAAAATGAAATTAAAAATTTTTCATAAACGGCCAAATGAAGTTATTAAGCTGGGTTTATCTCTAATCATATATATATATATATATATATATTTTTTTGTTGAAATGAGAACTCTTCGAAATCTACCTCCGCCTATAGGCCCTGCCGACAGGGATTTTTGCATAATTTTTTATCATATGTATATATCAGATAAACTATCTTAAATTTTAAAACGGATCGCCCTCCTAAATTTTCAAATTTAACAAAATCGCATTATGTTGGCTCCACATTCCACCAACAAGGAAGTGCACTCTATTCTTAACAAAACTGTATAAGAAAGAATCCGTTAAATAACTATCAGTAGATATATTATTCAATGGGGTGTGGTCTTGAGCAAGAATTTAAGATATTTCAGAAAATTACTATTCGAAAATTGTAGTAACAAAATTTATGACAATTTAGGTAGATTTCGTATGAAATACAGCCTATTAAATTCTCAACGGTTAAAGTTTTTGATAGAAACAACTCTTATTACCAAAAAAAAAAATAAAAAAGAATTAAATTAAAAATAAATAAAAAACGTTGGACTACAATGGGAGTCTAGGGGAAATACCGAAAATAGAGCCAAATTGAAGTCACTTTTTGTAAGTTACTTTGGTCGCCCAATTTGATGATATATCGCCAAGTTGTCGACAAATATGGCAACATTTTACGACAAAAGCAGGTCCTCCGAATTTACCTCCCCCCCCCCCTCCTTCGGTTTCGAGGTATCTACGCAAATTTTCATCAGTCCATTTCCGAATTGTTACATTTTTTATACATAGAAAGATAAAAAATGACATATATGATGGCAGTTTTCTGTCAAATTTAAACATTATTCGTTATACAAGTTGCCAACAAATAAAAAGACAAAATAGTATTTCTACCAGAACAATAGCTTTTCTACTGAAAATTTTCCAGATTAAAAGTGAAAATGAAATAAATAGCTCATTTATAGCTGTATTTTTCGAATTCTATTAAATAAATTATTAAAAAAATTTTGTATTGGGTTTTCATTTATGTATAAATCTTTGACTGCTTCTTTTTATTGTATGTTTTATGCTGTATGTTAATTTTAAAATTGATTTTAAAAAAAATTCTTAAAATTCGGACAATACCAGGTATTTTACTTAGTAACTGATAATTAATAATTGATATCAATAATTTCAGTTTCTCTGAGAATCTTCTGGGAGTCAATTTGTGCTAGTAGAGCGTTTAGAATTCACTGGCCTACCAAATGCTAAGCAGGTGCTTGCTTCTTCTCGCAATGTGGAACTGTTACCCAAGTGATCATAATTTCAAGAAAAAATGCCTCTGCACTGAACACCTTTTATTATTTCTGATTGTGTGACATGGGCTTGAAAAAATCGGAAAGTTTAGCGGTAGATTATGGAGTAACTTTAAAATGGAACTATAATAAACGATACTTTCAGGATTTCATAGAAATTTTCAATATTTGAGTTACTACACATCAATCTACTTCCATATGCCCAAAGGACCATTTGATGGAAATGGATTGCCAATGGGAACAAATGGATTGCCAAACCATTTGATGGAAATGATGCCTGATGACTGATCGAACTCCGACTTCGTTCGTACCATCCTGTTCGCTTCGTCATATATTGTGTTTTTGAGGAAACCCCCAAAAATATCACCACATATATATGTATATATATATATATTATTATTATTATTATTATTACTATTATTATTATTATTAATTTCGATTTATATAATATTATTAACTTCATCAGAATGTTTAAGAATGATATGCATTCTGAAAATAAACGTGTTGTTTATTTATTTATTAGTTATTGTTTATAATATTTTTCTTGATATTTTAATATGTAATTTATTAATAACACCTTGCTCTTCGTCAATTGAAATCCATAACTGTGCTTTGAAATCTGCATCTGAACAATAATATCACTCAACATTGTTAAAAAATAATCTTTACGTATTTGTACAATTTTGCATTATTAATTTTAAAAAATCCCTGTCGGCTGGGCCTATAGGCGGAGGTAGATTTCGAAGAGTTCTCATTTCAACAAATATATATATATATATATATATATATATATATATATATATATATATATATATATATATATATATATATATATATATATATATATGATTAGAGATAAACCCAGTTTAATAACTTCATTTGGCCGTTTATGAAAAATTTTTAATTTCATTTTTCTGCAAAAACTGGTTTTTTCAGAATCATCTTAAGAAATATTCAACTCAAATGCCCATTTTGACAACATATTTTGAAATAGATTCTGAATTTATTAAAAAATCGACCAAAACAGTACCTTATTCAGTTCCTAAATAACAAAAAACTGTCAGTTGAATGCATTTGAGAAAAAAATTGAATTTAAAAATGAGTCATAAAATAACCGATTTGTTGTTTGAATACATCCTTAATTCTTTAATCATGATTGCTTCAGAAAATTTTGTGCGAAATTTTCACTTTGACAGCATTTTTAAAAATATATTCTATCTTTATCAAAAAACTGGCCAATGCGACACAGTATATAGTTCCTGAATAAGAGGATCTGTAAATTGGATGCGTTTTAGAGCGAAAATGGGTTTTAAAACGAGTCATAAAAAGCGCAATTTGCTATGTGAAAACTTCCTTAAATTTTCAAATCACGAAGACTTCGGGAAATTCTGTTCAAAATACCCTTTTTGGTAGCTTTTTTCAAAATATATTCTGTCTTTATCAAAAAACCGATCAATGCATCATATTATATAGTTCCTAAATAAGAGGATCTGTAAATTGGATGCATTTGAGAGCAAAAATGGATTTAAAAACGAGTCAGAAAAAAACGCAATTTCTTATTTGAACACTTCCTTAAATTTTCAGTCACGATCATTTCTGAAAATTCTGTTCAAAATACCCTCTTTGGTAGCCTTTTTTGAAATATATTCCGTCTTTATCAAAAAACTGACCAATGCATCACATTATATAGTTCCTACATAAGAGGATCTGTAAATTGCATGCGTTTGAGAAAAAAAATGGATTTAAAAACGAGTCAGAAAAAACGCAATTTCTTATTTGAATACTTCCTTCAATTTTCAGTCCCGATGACTTTCGGAAATTCTGTTTAAAATACCCATTTTGGTAGCCTTTATTGAAATATATTCTGTCTTTATCAGAAAATTGACCAATGCATCACTTTATACAGTTTTTAAATAAGAGGATGTACCATTTGAATGCGTTTAAAATCAAAAATGAATTTAAAAATGAGTCAGAATATAAGCAGTTTAGATTTGAGGTTTTTTCTCCAACTCCTAGTTTTGTTCAATTTCTTTTTTCTATACGAATTGGTCCTATGAAAAACTTGTCAATATAAAAGTTGTAGATATTTTTGAGAAGATGTAAAATAAATTTAATCAGATTTGATGTCTTAAAAATTGATGGAGTTATGGATTTTTCTCTTTTTTCAGCGTCCTTTTTCTTTTCGTTTTTAATTTTTTTCATCGGTAAACATAATTTTAAGAACATTTACAAAAAATTTAGTTGGACTTGATATCTTGAAAATTGACGAAGTTATGAATTTTTTTCTCTCAAAATCCCTGTTTTTTTCGCCCCTTGAGCCCACTTCTAAATTTATCAAAAATCTGTCATGCATATACTTTTGGCCCATTTTTACGAAGTAATATAAACTTTAAACCGATTCGATATCTGTTTTAATTAAGAAGTTATGGCGTTTTTTCGGTTTTCACAAAAACGCCCCCTTTTCCGACCTCCTTGGTCCGATTTTGCCCATTAACGAACTTAGCCAAGATTTTATCCCCTTTGATTTTATGTACCAGTTTGGTGGAGATTGGTGAAGAATTATAGAAGTTATTGTGTACATAAAAAAGTGATATATATATAGATAGATAGATAGATAGAAGATGGATAGATAGATAGATATATAAACTGGTGCGATTGCAATAGGAAGTATTTCTTACGAAATCTACCTAAAAGAATGGCGCATCACATTTCGGGGAGCGGAGGGAGTGGGACGCAATCGAAATCAGGAAATATTACAAGGTGATCTGCATAAAACTTTAAGATAAATACATAATAAAATTTTTAAAAATGAGAGTGTCAAAAACTAGTGATAGTTTAAAACCTTGTTTTCACCAGGTGAAATCTGAAAATTGAATTCAATCACGAAGTGATCCTGAATGGAAACGCGAATTAAATACATCTTTATTTGTTAGAAAATAGATAGATAGATAGATATATAAATTGGTGCGATTGCAATAACTAGTATTTCTTACGAAATCTACCTAAAAAATAAAATAAATAATCACTTAGGCTTTATGTTTTCGACTGATTTCTCAAAAAATATCTCTTTCATATTTTAGAAACAAGAAAAATGGAATAAAATCTTTAACTGATCAATAATTGGTATAAATTAATTCTAAAAATAGATAATAATTTTGGTACAAAAATTAAATTATCACTAAATTAATTTTAATAAATTATTGTTGTTAAATTATTTAAAATAAATTATTATTCTAAAATAAAGATTACATTAAAATTATTAAATTGAACTAAATATTAATGTATAAATTTTTAAACAAAACTATTATTATTTGGAAAATAGTTGATGTCCTCGGTAGAGAATTGGGAAATCTAAAATTATCTTAATCTTTTTATTGGTTGAATTCCGCAACTTATTTTATTTTACTCCTTTTCTGATTGGTCTATGTTTAATGTCCAAAAATGGAATACCTCAATTTTTTCTTTCTTTTTTTTTTTTTTTTTTTTTTTTTTCTTCGTTTATTGAATAGTCCATGTTTAATGTCTAGAAATGAAATACTTCTGTTGCCACAATGACAAAAAAGTATTTAAAAAACTACAAAAGAAAATAATATTAACATAACCCTTTAGGGTCCGATTTTTTTTCAGTTTTTAGAAAATATTACTTTTACGTTATAACTTTAACACTAGCTATCTATATAGATTAATTAGTGTTTAACGAATATTCCATTGTCTGAAAGATAACGTATGTTGTTTTTTTCTCTTTTTTGCGTACTTTTGAATTAATATTCATATGACAATAGCGTAAGTAAGAATTTTAGGAGATGTTTAGAAAATATTGTATTCCAATAAGATTTAACTTTTACTTCAACGTTTTAATAATTTTTGCGCTTTATTACACAGGATTTTTTTTTTTCAAGAAAATAACATTTATTTTAAATTTAATGAATGAAATATATGTTTAAAATAAAAGAATTGCAAACGGCACAAAAAGAATTCGAAAAATAATAGTTATTATTACTATTACAAAATGCCGAAACATAAATGAAGTCATTTAGTAAATGCATAGACATATACTAGCATTGCTACATGTAAATAGTAGCAAAAGTATTTCTTAGCACAAAATAATAATCTTTTAAAAGACATGTACTATTAATAGTACACCAGACCCGAAACGGTTAAAAACAAATTGAGATACAGCTCCAAATTGCATTTAAAAGTTCATTTCTTTTTATCTATACGGCGGTATAAAAAGTGAAAATGTGTGATGTTAAGAAGTTCAAAAATTTACAGTACCAAAAATTGTATAAAAAATTTCATTAAAATATGATTGGTACAGGATTATAAATTTTTAATCCATGGCGCACGTAATTTAGGACTCTTTTATTACGTAAACCACGTTTTGATCATCATAAAAATTATGTTTATTATTATCATTATTTTTTACTATAGATTTTATTTATAAGTCTAAAATTTTACTCGTTGAAAATATAATTTTCCTAATAGTCTTGTAATTTGTTAAATAACAATTTTTTTACTAAATAATTAAAAAAAATTTAATGTCGTTTATTCTTAATTTATTAAATTAATAACGTTATTAATATAAATTAAAAATTTTTAATAAAAATTTAATTCAATACAATAAATATTTTATATCCAGTTTATCATTATATTTCATAATAACTATAAACTGAAATTTATCCTTTACCTGATCATGTATTTTGTATTTAAAATTACTGAAATTTAAAACTATTAATATAATTAAGCAATAAAAATAAAATAAAAAATTTATTAAATTTATTTTTTGGGATAATATTCTTTACAATAGTAACTCTAATTCCACGATTTGTCACTCTGCAGTTTTGTAAATGGCTTCATCACGTGTAGCCCATTCTTATTTAATTGTATTGGATGTAAGCGACAAAGTTTGAAATTAATGGATGGGTGGGTCTTTTTATAGAATAGCCGACTACTCTAGCATCAAATTTGAAGAATAATATGACTTGAAAATTTTAATACAGTTGGGCAATTTTTTAATGACCAATTGTATTTAAAATAGAAGGATCGATGTTGATATACTGCTAATATTTTAATATCGACCGTAACTGATGTGTTCATAAGGATTTTAAACTTTTCCAAAAGCAATTTTAAATGTTTTTAATTCACACCCTGACCGCCGAGCAAAAGGGCATAATTGTAATGTTTTTATCTCTGTAATTTATTTTAAATGCTAATAAAAGAGGGATTTTCTATCATAGTATAATTTTTTGTTACGTATATGCTTATAAGCCTTGACAGTATCAATCATAACGTAATATCTTAAAACTGGATTATATTTGTAGAATTATGTTAATTTAAATAAAGCTTCAATTGCAGTAAAACTTGCAGCCTAGTGAACGGATATATCCGGTCGTGGCATTGGAAGGGCTGAGAATTACTGAAAAATTTAAAACTTTGATAAAGTAAAATAAGTACTAAGTTTTAGAAAACAAGAAAACTTTTTTTATGATTTCTTTCTAATAAAAAGTTAAAAAAGAAGCGGTTATGAATTATTTATTATGGTATAATTTATGAAGCCTGTATTTTGAAACATCACAATAAAATCTTTTAACTGTTTTTTATTATTGTTTCACCCAAACAAACTACAGACGAGACTTTATATATAAAGTTCATTTTGCACTAAAGTTTAGAAAACTTTTGCCGACTTCAAAAAGTAAAAAAAAAAAAAAAAATATATCCAACTGTCTGAAAATCATTACCTTCACGTCCATTTTTTTTTTCTAAAATACTTCTTACATTTTCTAACATAAAAAATGTATAAAACGTGAGAGTTTTACTTATCACCGGAATGTGTTACTCGAATGTTTTCTTTTAAGAAACACGTTCAAGAATTCCTTAGCGATTCTAAACATGATTGTTATTTCAGATTCTTACTGTCCAGATAAAATTTCAAAATACTATCAAATTTTATATATAAAAAAAAAGAAATAAAAATTTTTAACATAAAAAAATGAAATGACCCGAGAAGATTACTTTTTTGGAATATAAAAAGCACACTGTAGTAGGTTTGTTTCAGTGAGTAATTTTGTAAAAGCCATGATATTTGAGAATATAATAAAATTGCTACAATGGGAGTTTGGTTACACTTTGATTATAGTATGTATTTTGTTTTATTTTACAAATTATATTCCAATTATAATCATTTATAATGAAAATTGCTTATTATTCTTATCAAAATCGTTTTATTTTAGATGCAGAGTGATTTGATATTTTATTTTTAATATGTTTGGATTTGTATGCGTATATATATTTTTTGTCCTGACGATGCATTAAAATTTGTAAATTCGATAAAATGTAACTTTCATAATTTATTCAAATTGCGAACCTAGAAGTTTCACTTTTATTGGCATACTTTTCTCTTTAATACATTTAGAATTTGTAGCCCACATTCTTTTTTAACATGGATATAAATAAGAAGCGTCAAATTTTTAATAGGCAGTATAGAAAATATTAAAATTTGTAAAAAATTAAACTCGCTAAATTTGAAATTTAGGAAATTTATTTTCTTTGTGCTTTTGCCACATCGAAAATATGTACTCATTGTAGTTTGACAAATTAATGATATGTGCATATAACTGTAACTGTTTCACCAAAATAACAAAGTACAATTTCACCAGGATATGATTGTTACAGAACAGAGAAACCCGGACAGTTGTTTACTTCTACTCTTTTAGGCTAAGATAGAAAATTTTAAAGATGAATAAAACTCAATCGTGAAATCAGTAAAATACTCTCAGTTGAACTACAACTGAAAAAGTAAAGAGATTTAAGCTCTCATAAACTAGTAACGGTCAATTCTTTTTTTTTTTTTTTTATTAAAATCTTTCCATGATTATATTGAACTGTTTTGCTTAAAGAATTTTTTTTCGTGATAAACTGATATGTGGTACTGTAAAAAAAAAATTAAAGTTACTTTGGAAAGTTGACAGCATTGCTACCTCTAATAGTATGGAGTAATTTAACAATTTTGTATTGGCTGTAACATTACACTCTAACACCTTTTATTCTTATATTTTCTCATTATTATGTTGTAATACTACACCAGTTGTATCAGATAAAGTTACACAAATTATATGAATTACAGCACTCCGTAAAATTGGTGGCAATGTACGCTGGAAGACAAAAATTCACCATTCTCTTTTAATGTTGCCGCAAATCCTTGCATAAAATCGCAATATTAAATTATTAGCGAATTAAAGCTGCTATTTGCTAATTAACGATATACGTTAAATTGTGTTAGGGGTTCATAAAGACATACACATTATATTAAACATGAAAGTTTTCAATAAAAAAATAAAGGTTGAGATTTTTTTTTTGATTATTCGATCGTTTTTATCAACAGAAATAAATCTGGAAGTTTTTATAATTATTTTTTAGGAATTATGAAGGTTTAAAATTTGAAATTCCTAATAGAGTGGCGATTACACAAATTATTGCCTAATCGAACTGACATCTGAAATTCTAGGATTAGCCAGAACTCAATTAATATAATAAAATATAACTGGACCCACTTTATTTCCTTTCATTTCCTTTATTTCATTTTCCCACCAGCCACAGCATGCCTTACTGGCTACGGACCCTTTAAACAATATCTAAAGAAATTCCACTGCGCCTCATCACAACATTTTGAAAATAATAAGGTGGGAACCCCAAATCATACATACCATCACTGTGCCCCTGACTGAAGCCTTACATCTCAGATATCGTCCCGCAAATCCTGACTACAAAAGATGTTATCTCGTCCAGCAGTGCTGGTTAAACTGTAGAAGATATATAACTATCTAATGCTTGTTTCCATTCTAACCACTTAGCAGTCTGTGTTACTGTCGTGAATGCTCCGTATCTCTTTGTACATTCCATCTCACATTTGACGCTGTGGGACAAATGCCGCAGTGAGCATCTCACCAAAATATCGAACATTTAGTCTTTCTCTCCCGCTCTTTGAGCGAGGGGGCAGTCTGTGCCCCAGCAGTTGAGTTTAGCCTGTAAATTTTTTTCTCGCTGAAAGATGCCTTTTTTGAAAATTTTTTAATAAAGATGACCAGGAGGGTCACTATGCTCTACAGACATGGCTTTCTTGTCTAAGCAGTCTCTTTCAGGCATTCAAAAATACGTACTCGAGTGGCCGAATTTTATTGCGAGGGAATTTCTAAAACGCAATAACAAATTACTGAACAGAAA
The DNA here is from genome assembly GCA_964019185.1 of Maratus speculifer. Classification (NCBI taxonomy): domain Eukaryota; kingdom Metazoa; phylum Arthropoda; class Arachnida; order Araneae; family Salticidae; genus Maratus; species Maratus speculifer. The sequence continues at coordinate 96,323,731 of OZ025295.1, forward strand.
TAGTGGCTATGTCGAAAAATACTGAAAAACTGTAATTTTAATATGCGCATGATAATTTTTTTTTTTTTTATGCAGACTTGTTTTTTTTTTATCCAGAGAGGGGGACGGGGGGTTCTTCCGAAGCTATCTCGTATCTTTGGAAAATATTTTTTATTTGTAGTAATATTTTGTATCAATATTATTGCATGCTATGGTCTTAGAGTAAATAAAAATTAAAATTCCACTGCGAAATTCACCTTGAGTTACATAATTAAAACTCATAGAAAGCACAAATAAATTTACTAATATTACTTTCAGATCCAAACTTATAATATAAATTTATTTTAAATACATTAAAATATCTTAAAATACCTGAAACAATTCAAGAATTACATGGAATCAGTGGGGATCGAAATTCTGTTATTATTTTTGTTTTCCCTTATTCGAGAATCGTCTAGAAAAAACATATTGTGGTTTATTTATTTATTTATTTATTTATTGCGCGTGAGATGAGATGCCAGCTATGGGTATTAAAATTTCTAAACAACACGAATGTATATAAGATGAGAAGCCAGCTACAGATATTCAAATTTCCAAACAGCACGAGTTGTTTGAAAATTTAAATACTTAGCTGGTATCTCATCTCACAATGAAAAATTAAAAATTAAATTACATTTTTTTCTGTACAATTCTTGAATAATTTTAAAGGTAAACATTAAATGTTTATAAATAAAATTTTTGTCAAATCATTTTGTTTTTTCTTTTGATGCAAATATCGTAAATATAAAGTCGAAATTCAGCTGTAGTTAAGATAAAACTCAACTGTAAAAAGAAGCTCAACTGTGATTATAATAAAACTAAACTTTAGAACATGGCTTACCTTTTTACTCATTAATATGAAAATAAATTTTATAATACGATACTATATATATATCCCTTTTTTCCATGAAAATACACCGGAAAATATATATTTCTCTATTTTGACATACTTCTTAACTTATAAATTTGATTAACGAACCAGAACTAAAAAATATTTATTCTGAATGAAAAAGAAGTAATAAAATTAAATCGCTATGGATTTCATAATAAAATTTAGAAATTTAAAATTTATCTCATAAACCACTCACTATAATGTCGTACTTTAAAAAAAACGCGTCTGAGTTTTCACAGAAGAACGAAACGCTTAGTTAAGCATCGTCTTGGAAAAATAAAATTCATATTATTCAGCCATAAACACAAGTAATTTTAATAAAGTTTGAATATTTTCCCCTTTTCTTTACTTTTACATACTTCAGAAGTTTATTGTGTAAAAATATGTAAATTACTTAACCGAAATTTCTTCCCAGATAATGCATTTAATACTTTAAAAGAAAGTATCTTTTTTATTAATCACTTTGATATTTCGAATTACACGATGCATTCATTTATTTTTGAATGTCACAATTATATATTAAAAAATACTGATTTTTTTTTCAAAATAAATTAAAAGAAGTATGTCAAAATAGAAAAAAATATATTTTCCGGCGTATTTTCATGGAAAAAAGGGGTATATATAGTATCATATTATGAAATTTATTTTCCTATTAATGAGTAAAAAGGTAATTTTTGTGCTCATAACACTGGGATGACATTTGACAGACATCAACAACCAGTAAAGGATTCTTAGTAGATAACATGCGTCAAGGATGTTATAGGATCACTTAAAAATTTAAATACTTTCAAATGTTTTATCATGATTCTCTGTGATTTTATTCTCTGAGAAATGTGTTAAAAGAAAACATGACAAAACTGTAGTTTACAAACCAAAGAAATTTGATAAACTAGGGGGCTCTGTCCCCTACGGGTTATGCTCCTCAAACCACGTTCAGATACATGAGACTCTAAAATCATGCTAATTTGATCGGCTTTATAAAATCACAGAAGATTAAATTACAATCAACTAGTCGTTGGGGGCCACCGTAATACTTACCCATCATGGATATGTATATGAAAATAAAACATGTGAAAACTATTTATACAATGCATTGCAATTCATAAACAAAATTTAAATATTGTTAATATACATAGTAATGCTTTATTAAAGAACTGCTGATGTACCAATTTCGACAAATTATATAAAACGCCAAACTACTCAAATAGTACCGAACTGCGTAAAAGAAACATCCTTATAACTCCAAAAATAATAATTCTATTAACTAACAATTAACTGTGTCGGATTAAGCGTCTCATTTCCAATTAAAATATACCTCTGAATTGAAATTTGAATGAAATGCAGGGTCATGAAAAATCGAAGAATGTGGAAAACAGGATTACAAATATCTCGGCAACTAATAATCCGATCGACTTCGTTCTGTATGCAAATTGTGTGTTATTTTATTGCCTTTTACATCCATTCCTTAAAACAAAAAAATTCGAAAAATTTTATGCACCTTTCAGCAGAACGAATTTTTCGAGGGTCCGAAAAAAATAGTTCCGGATAATCGAGGTTGCTGATATTAAATAGGCTTCGTCCCATTCTTACATACTAACAACATACAAAATTTCAAGTCTCTATCTCAATTTGTTCGGGAGATAGAGCGTTTACAGACAGACAGACAGATAGACAGACAGACAGACGGACGGACGGCAATTTTTTTTCTAAAAATAAGTTTTTCGGAATCTCTATCTAAAACGTGTAAATCCGTCAAAAAAATTTTCGATTTTCAAAACGATTGCAAGATTTACCCTATACTACATATGATGGGTAAGTAAAAAACGAGTGTCAGTCTTCTTAGGAAATTGTTCCTATCGTCTTTGATAGGTAAATTTTAACGTTGAATCAATTTTTGTTTAAGAAATCCAATGACTGTTTTCGTCTTTGATTAAATAATGTTGTAGTGAAAGTAAAATTTTGTGAAATTTTATTTTGTGTAAAAAAAATGTAACTAATTTTGTTTACAGAGATGTATGATTTTCTGTATAATTAATTGTTGAGCAGTCATGAGGCGCCAAGCTGGGGAGCCCATACAATGGGGCTGACAGTATACGTCGGCTATAGTTTATAGCCAGTCACAAAAATATTTATGACAGTCCGCAGGACTGCGCCCCTGTTCTCACCCCCTTGAAGGGGCCACTTCTGGGAAAATGTTGGAGGCAAGGGACGTCGGGGCAAGGGTCAGCTCAGCCGGACCAGGGGAGGAGCATGTAGGACCCTTGTGCAAATAGTTTTGTTCATGATACTAATCAGATGTGGGGCTAATCACAGATTGGCTAAGGGGCTTTCCGAAGGCCAGAATGATGCCCCAAAAAAATCTGAATATGATAATTAGAAGTCCGCCTCCAGTTTTTTTTCCCAGAGAAGTTAGTCAGTTTTCTTGTTGGAAGAAGAATGAGAGTGTTGGTGAGTTCTACACGTAAAAAAATGGGCAGTGATAAAAAAAAAGTTAGTGTATGTTCCATCTATGCTGATGTAAAAAAAGAGAACAGGTAATGCTTAATATATATTGTTGTTCCCATATGTATATTACATGTTTTGTGATTAGGGATTTTTGTACCCAGATGAGGACATGGGAAAGTGAATAATGTATAACTTTAATAAATGTAGATTCTGTTTCTAGATTAGTAAATGATGCTTAAAATAAATTATGTAACATTTAAAGGTATTGTAAATTGTATGTAATTAATAGAATTGCAAATAAATTAATTAATTTAAAATTCCCTTTTATCATTCTTCCTAGTAAAATGAGTGTAGTTATTCTTTATATTTTGATGATTGAACCCTAATGATTTTAAGGGAATCCTATAAGCTAGAATGTCTACTAAAAATTCACAACGCTTTGGCGATGATTAAGTAAAAATATCGCTCCTTAAAGTCCAGCATAGGACCTATCATTCTAGCTAGGGATTATATATACGATCACGTAAAGTTACTCAGCTAAGAAAAAAATATATATTTAGAGTTAGAATATGAGTGGTTTGTGGAAAAGCAACTGCTGGTCTATTTCACTCCAACATCTTATATAATAATTAAAGTGGTGCCAAGTTCCCTCACGGATATCTCCTTGGGTTAATTAAAATATATTATAACTATGTTTAGAGTATTTATGAAAGTTCTCTTCTTTCATATGTATATTCCGTTAACTTCATATCATTTTTCTCTTTTTACCCTCTTTTCGGATTCTAAATTGTAATGGACATTTGCTATGGTATATAATAAATTAACTATTCACAACTCGTGGTGACTTTTAGTATAAAATCATCTTACATAATTTAATATCTAATCATAATAACAACTATTCCCACCTCACTGGGTACACAAAAGTAAACCTCTGGCAAAATTAATTTTTGAGAATGGCATTTTCAAGTTTGATATGTATATCTATATATAGGTGTTTCAGATATTAACTAGGGTTGTATATTTATAGCTATATAGTAAAGATAGCACATACTATGATATTTTATCCATTTGTAATTTGTTTCGATATTAATATTATAAAAATATTCTGGTAATCATGCTGTTAATTTTAAACTGTTATTCTTAGAAATGGTGTATGTTATCGATTTTGAATTGGTTTCTATATGTATAAAATTAAATTTAAAAAAAAATACATAACAATAGCAAAATGCAAATTATAAAAAAATAATAATAATAAATGAATAAAGAAACGAATAAAATAAAATAAAAATAATGATAATAAGTGTAATTAAAGAAATATAATAATTTTAAAATTATCACACTATGTGGTAAAGCAAAGAAAATTTAAATAATGGTATTATGTATTGTATAATAATATTCATACATACATAGATTTCTTTTCTTGTTATTGTGATAATTGTACATTTATGTGTATTGATTGGTGTGTAGCATATGTCGCGTGGGAGAAAACGAAAATCCGTTAATAGAGATAACTCAGGGGTACAAACAAGGAAGCAATTGCAGGAAGCATCAAACAAATTAACTGATAACATTATGGCGGAAGCTAAACCAGATCTAGCGAATATTTTGACATTAATACTACCCTTTGATGGAAAAAAAGTAAAAAATGTCGTCTTTTATTTGAAAGAGTTTGATACTCTAACAGACCAAGTAAAAGTCTCAGAAGACTTCAAATTGCAAATTTTAAAAGCAAAATTTATAGGTGACGCTCGCGATAAACTTGCTTCAGATGATAGTCTAAATAATGAAACTGATTACAAACAATTTAAAACAAAAATGACTAAAATTTTTCAAAAAAAGGATTCATTTGCAGATTCGCAAACAAAATTTAATTCTATTAAACAGAAACCAAATCAGTCTATTACTGATTTTATAAGTGAATTTGAAAGAGCAGCATCGGACTATCTGAATGCTTCTGGGCATGCAACAGAGGATGGAGCTAAAAAACTTTTTGATTTAATTAAAATTAATAAGTTTCTGGAAGCAATTTCCCCAAATATTTCTTTAGAATTGCGAAAATCGGAAAATAAAGATTTTTCGCGTCTATGCGAAAAGGCTAAAACTATTGAAAATGCTTTCAATTCAACAACATTAGAACAAATAAATGCAGTTTCAGCTATAGCGAGTACAGAAAAAAATGAATTTTACGAAAATTTATTAAAAATAAATGCGAATCAATCGACTGCCATATCGGAGCTTAAAATGGAAATAAATAATTTGAAATTGACTAATAAAGAAAACACAACTGAAGGAAATAAATCACAGAAATTTTGTCAAATTTGCAATGATGGTAGGCATGACATTAGCTATTGTTGGTACAATTTAAAGAGTAATAGAGGTTTTAGACAGGATTTTTTTAACACAGGTATGCAGCAAAATTACACTCAAAATGAAAATGGTTTGACCCAAAATTATGGTCATGGAAACACGAGATTTCCAGGTTCCTACTCGACGCAAAATTACACTCCGTTCAATAATCATGGTTATAACAATTATCATGGGTATCCGAGGGATAATTTTAGCAGCCAAAACGCTCCTAATCAAAATTTTATATTCCCTAATAATGAGTATTACGCCGAACACAATAATACAAATCGGCAACAACCTTTTCGGAGAGGTAATACGAGAGGGTGGCGTGGTCAAAACAACCATAACAGACGAAACACCATGCAAGACAATAGAAGTAAAGGAAATAATTCGAAAACAGATAATAATAGAAATAATCGATCGGAAAACAAATAAGGGGGTCTACAATTCAAAATAAAGAAAGGATGTACCCGGGTAGATCCCTTAGGAAGGGGTACAATTTACAAGAGAAAAAACAACCGAAATGGGATGAACAAAGGAATAAAACAGCTCTGATTTCAAGTGTAAATTCTACTAAAGAAGATAGTTTACCTATCATACAATTAGATATTTATGGGATTTCAGTGAAAATACTCTTCGATTCAGGGGCAGCTGTCAGCCTATTATCACCGGACATTTTTGAATCTCTAAAAGAAACTGAAGCAAAAATAAAATATTTAGGTAATCGTATAACTATACAATCTTTTGATAACTCCAAAATATCCTTCAGACACTGCATAAAATTAACGTTTAAAATAAATAACATTTTCACAACCGGTACATTTTATGTAACATCAAAAAGTTTTCAGGGCGATTATGATATGTTATTAGGATATGATTATCTGAAAATAAATAGAATGATTTTAGACTTTAATGAAAAAGCATTGCGGTTTAAAAATACTAGGTTGTCTTTGGAACCACAGAAGGACAAGGACTACAACAGTCAAATTAATGTACTGCATAAAAATAATGATAATACGGTAGTCACAAATAAATCAAATAAAGGAAACACAAAGAAAGTTAAACGAGTTAATACGGAAATTTTCGCAACAAGTGTGAAAGATATTCACATTCAGCCAGGGGAAGTAAAAATTATGCCATTGAACTGTCCATGTTCCATTCAACCAAATCAATTGATTTTACTTGAACCTTTGGAAGATTTTAGGGATTTGATTTCTGAACAGTCAGTTCATGAGGTTAAGAGTACAAACAGAATTAATATTATTATAACAAATAACAGCGGAGAAAAGAAAATAATTAAACAAAATGCGAAGGTAGGACACATTATCACAAATTTTGATAGCAAAAGTAATTTAAACGAAAATGATATCGAGGACGGGAAAATTTATCAAATCAATAATCTGAGTTTAGAGGAAACTAGAGCATTGAGAGAAGCAGAATTTGATATCAAGGATTTTAAAATTGATCATTTATCGGGGGATCTTAAAGAGGAAGTAGCGAATTTATTACTAAAACATGCCCACGCATTTTCTAAATCTTACCAAACTTTGGGTCAAACAGATTTAGTCATTCCAAAAGTGACACTTAGCCATAATTTCCCCATTCAGCATAAGCCTTACAAGACTCAACAAGCGGCGAAAGATTATGCACAACAAGAGATTCGCAAACTTTTGGAGGCTAAGTTAATAGAAAAATCGGATTCCGATTATGCATTCCCCGTACTTTTTGTTAAAAAAAAGAGTACTGACAAGGAGAAAATTCGATACCGCATGGCTGTAGATTATAGAACTTTAAATGAGATATTGGAAGGGTTTCCTTACCCGGTACCCGACGCAAAGACAATTTTACAGGCAATGAGTGGAAAAAAACTGTAATCGGTTTTAGATCTTCACTCAGCTTTTTTTCAAATAAATTTGAGGCCACAGGACAGACATAAATTAGCATTTGTTACAGAATATGGCGTTTTTTCACCATGTCGTTTAAATTTTGGATTGAAGATCAGTAGCACCAGGTTCGCAGAATTAATGGATAAAGTGTTAGGACATTTCCCCAAAGACAAAGTAAATTACTATCTGGATGACGTTATAATGGCTGCCGAAAATCCGCAGGAAATGCTTAAACTTTTACAGGAGGTCCTGCAAACATTTATAAATAATAATATAACTGTGGAGCCTTCTAAAGCTCAGATTTGTAAAGAGGAGATAGAGTTTCTAGGATTTAAGGTTAATAAAAATGGGTATGCACCTTCTGACAGAAATGTGGGGAAAATTCAGCGTTTAGTGCGTCCCAAAAACAAGAGAGGGGTTAAATCTTTGCTTGGATTAGCCAATTATTTCAGAACCCTCATTCATAATTATGCGGAGATAGTTAACCCTTTGGTAGAAATGACAAAAGACAGTGCGAGATTTAAATGGACTAAGGAAGCAGATCAGGCATTTTTGAACATACAAGCAGCCATTATAAATAATCCTACGTTAAAACCACCAAATTTTAACAAGGAATTTTTCTTAATCACAGATGGATCAAAAGTTGCAATCTCAGCCATTTTGGCGCAAGAGGATAATGGGTTTTTATTCCCAATAGAATTTTTTGGACGCAAACTTAAACAAACTGAATCTGTGTATCCGAGTTTAAAATTTGAGCTGTTAGCTATTCATGAGGCTGTCATGCACTTCAAATCAATTCTCATTGGTAGAAAATTCACTATCCTAACGGATAGCAAAGCCTTAACTTATCCTCTAAAACTAGAAAATCAATCGGACATTGTTGCTAGATGGATATTAAACCTTAGTGACTTTGATTACACTATTGAATTTTTAGAAGGGAAAATTAATCCTGCAGATTACGTAAGTAGGAACATATGCAATATTACTACTCAAACTGAATTACAAAACAATTTATTTAAAGTTAATCCCCAACTTTCTGATGAAAATATAAAAATACATCAGTACCAAGATGAAAAATTATCAATTATCATTAAAAAGATTGAATCAGGCAAAAACAAGAAACTTAATAAAAAATTTGCGTTAAATGATAAGAAACTCTTAATATTAAAACAAAATGCAAAACACCCTGAACTAATTATAGTTCCAGATGATTTAAAGTTAACAATTATACAAGAAGCACATGGACCGCACTTTGGATTTGCAAAAACTTATGCAACAATAAAATCGCGGTTGTTTTGGTATGGCATGTACCAACATATCAAAAACTATTGCAGTAATTGTGTAAGATGCAATAAAAGTAAACAACATCCGACAATTAAAGTGCCGATTCAGGAAATGGATAGAAATCTACAAATTGGGGCAACTATACATATCGATGTGATTGGGCGATTACCTCTGACACTACGTAAAAATTGTTTCATATTTACAATTGTAGATGCGGGTTCACGATTTTTAGAGGCAGTTGCGGTACGGAATGTGGAATCGCAAACATTGTTAAATATTTTAAATAAATACTTTGCTTCTTATGGATTGGTGTCGGAAATGGTCGCGGATAATGGGAAATATTTTAGGTCGGCGGTTTTTACGGAATATATGCGTGCTCTTAAAATAAATTTAAATTTTACGAGCCTGTATAATAGGGTGGGCCGAAAAAAACTTTTTTTCGATTTTCGATTATGGCGGGTGCGGAAAAGTGGTCACTGGTGGCACTCAGTTCATACAAAAAATTTGAGATTTTTTGGACATTTCCTTACCCTGCCGCAAACGGCTTAAAGTTTTGCAAAAATGCTCATTTTTGAACTTTTTTCGAAAAAAATTAAAAAATGTTAAATTAAATTTGTTTTGATTGTATTTACTTGAAAAGGCATATTTAATGTACCAAATGTTTAAATAAGATCTGATCATGCATTATTTGATATCTATGTGTATTATAGCTTAGTCTATTTTTATAGCTTTTTCGCGTATAATAAGCAAAAGTTGTATTTGTTTGAATCGATCGTAGTTTCTATATTATTTATGTCCCTTGGTCTTCTTTATATTTTTTCTATGTGTTAAACGTCATATATTTAGGGAACAGACAGCAGTATACTTCAAAAACAAATCTGGAAGGTGAGAAAGTGGTGAAACAAGACTCTAAGCGAGCGCAATGACTCATCGTAATACTCAGGGAATGAAAAACGAAATAGTTGAGAGCCAAAATGCGATAAAGGATTCTTATTATTTATCTATATATTATATATTATTTATATATATTATTTACTCAGTTACCTGCAACATTTGTTCAGTGTTAACGTGAAACCCTTTTGTAGTGTTACACAGTGCTTTTTGGATCGTTTAATGTGCCATTGTAGTGTTTTGTGCATTTTATTACGACGAGCTTAGAAATGGCTAGTATAAAGGGCCATGACAATGCAAAGACACGCGATAGCATGAAAAGTAACTTTTTGGAGGCATCATGCATATTGAAAGAATTGTAATTGCTAACTTATGCTGATAATCATGCGTCACTACTACTGGTTGCTTCACAATGTAGAAGTTGTGACAGAAGGGAATACGAATCTCGTCATCGATAAAAACAAAGTCAGAAGAGAGAAATAGATACTTGGAAAGAAGATACAGGCAGAAGAAGTTATTGAAAGAAGGAAAATTAAAAGCATATTTTTTGATGGTAGAAAGGATAAAAATATATTCAGGGGAAAAAAAGAACAAGCGGAACCGTCGAAGGAAAGGCGAGGAACACATCACCGGGTTGTTTCCGGTCACGGAAAAGAAATAGCAAAATCATTATACAATCTTCCAAGTCACCACAAGTTAGACTTTTCTGAACTGACAAGGTATCAAGGTAACGGTATCAAGTGCCCCAAGTGTTCCTAACCAGGTTCAAACAACACAGTGATGTGTTCCTCGCCTTTCTTTCGACGGTGCCGCTTCTTATTTCTCTTCCTCTTAATATATTTTTATCCTTTCTACCATCAAAAAATATGCTTCTAATTTTCCTTCTTTCAATAACTTCTTCTGCCTGTATCTTCTTTCCAAGTTTCTATTTCCCTCTCCTGACTTTGTTTTTATCGATGACGAGATTCGTATCCTCTGCTGTCACAACTTCTACATGGTGAAGCAACAAGTAGTAGTGGCGCATGATTATCAGCATAAGTTGGCAATTGCAATATTTTCAATATGCGTGATACCTCCAAAAAGTTACTTTTCACGCTATCGCGTGTCTTTGCATTGTCATGGCCCTTTATACTAGCCATTTCTAAGCTCGTTGTAATAAAACGCACAAAACATTATAATGGCACATTAAACGATCCAAAAAGCACTGTATATCACTACAAAAGGGTTTCACGTTAACACTGAACAAATGTCGCAGGTAACTGAGCAAGGATAAATAATAAGAATCCTTTATCGCATTTTGGCTCTCACCTATTTCATCCTTCACTCCCTGAGTATTACGACGAATCATTGTGCTCGCTTAGAGTCCTGCTTCACCACTTTCTCACCTTTCAGATTTGTTTTTGAAGTACACTGCTGTCTGTTCCCCAAATATATAACGTTTGACACATAGAAAAAATATAAGAAAACCAAGGGACATAAATAATATAGAAACTAACGATCGATTCAAACAAATACAACTTTTGCCTATTATACGCGAAAAAGCAATAAAAATAGCCTAAGTTATAATACACATAGATATTAAATAATGCATGATTAGATTTTATTTAAACATTTGGTACATTAAATATGCCTTTTCAAGTAAATACAACCAAAATAAATTTAATTTAACATTTTTTAATTTTCTTCGAAAAAAGTTAAAAAATGAGCATTTTTGCAAAACTTCAAGCCGTTTGCGGCAGGGTAAGTAAATGTCTAAAAAATCTCAAATTTTTTGTATGAACTGAGTGCCACCAGTGGCCACTTTTCCGCACCCGCCATAATCGAAAATCGAAAAAAAGTTTTTTTCGGCCCACCTTACTGTATAAAGCTTGCGCAAACGGTTTAGTAGAGATCACGAACAAAATATTGAAATCATCTTTGGTGGCTATGAGCAATTCGACATTAGAATGGGACACGCGTCTCGACTATTTTAAATTGCATTACAATACGTCACTACACAGGGCTACCGGATTTTCACCAGCTAAACTATTTTTCGGTCGAGAGATGAGAAATCAGTTTACGATTTATAATTCTCCCGACGAAATGTGCACACTAACATATGTTAAGAATAGGCTAGAACATATGCAGGAAGTGTACAAACAAGCATTAGCAAATCAACAAAAAATGCTGCGTGAATACATTAAAGAAGATGATTTCCAGAAAACTACAAGTTTAAGTCTGGGTCAAAGAGTATTTATGAAAGTTATTGGCAAACCCAGAGCACTTCACCCGCGATTCGAAGGGCCATTTATAGTAGTAAAAGTAGTGCGTAACAATAATTATGTATTACAGGATGAATTCAATAAAAATGCGCCTACGATTAGAAGACACATACAGCATCTGTATGCGCCTAAAATGACAAGGAATGTCGAAAAACTTTTAGAAGATTCGGATAAAACGGGTTCAGTGCAGTAAAAACACTTAAGTACACGATGGGTTATCAACTTATAGGCCGAACATTGAATAAATATGTATATATATATATATTTTTTTCCCTTTGTAAATAAATGATTACTGTTTCGAAGATCTTACTAGAGGTACTAAAAAAAAAAAGGTTAATTAGGTATAAATTACTCTGTTATTTGAAGTAGCAGAGGTCAGCATTGACAATAAAAGCGATTTGTTGGGACAGCTTTTTTTTTCTTCGGCGGAGAAAGCGGTTTTTTTTCCCCGTAACCCATTCGGAGGCGAGGGCTTTTCTTTCTACCGGAACACACGCTGTCTCTCAAAGATGAGAAATAGGAATGTTTTTTTATGCAAATGAGCTACGAATGTCGGAGCGCCGTTTCCCCCTCCCTTTTCGCTTTTCGTGGAGAGAGGAGAAATGCGCTGTTGGTGACGTCATACTATGTCGCTCTCCGGGGTCAGTGTATACAGGCGTAAAAGCCAGTTCGTGTATGCTGTTCTCGAGAGAGAATTTATTTCTACGCTAGCCACATGAGGAAACTGGTTGCTAAAGTTTCATTTAAGTACTTTGAGCGATAACACATAGAGAGAATTTATTAATACGGGACAAATCACAGGGAATCGTGTTTTGCAGGCATGCAAGCATATAGCTAAATTAAGTAAGCGCTTATTTGGGTCAGTAATGATAATAATATGAATAATACAGGTTTTTTCACTTTAACGTGATTCACACACACATATGGACAATCTTAATAAAAAAAAAATGGTCGGATTAAGATAAGCAACAAAAAAAAAACAACAAAAAAAATATAGACATAATAAATTTTTAGGTTTTCCCTGTCCCCAGACGAAGTTTTGATAAGCTCACTAGGCATGGAGGTTATCGGCAGTCACGGTTTATAAATTTAACAAATTAAATATTAGTTATTTACAAATTTTGAAACACGCTTCAGTTCATTACAGTACGAACACAATATATTTAAACTTTGTGCTAACAATATAAATAATTAAACAATCAGCTGGCACACTATATAAGTAGGAGCAGTGATACAATAATCACAATATATACTTGAAATATAAATAAATAAATTAAAATAATGCATATTATAACAATGAAACACAGTTTATACAGGGTAAATTTCCACGAATAAATATATAAAGATGCATACAATATAGTAAAACATAATAATTAAATAAATTTCTTTGTGACATACAGCTTCTTCTTCTGTCCTGAAAACATGTTATAATGACAGATAAAATTCATAAAAAAAGAAATAATAATATCATGCGATCTCGCTTTATAGCTTACAATAAGATTCTCATATTAAAAAATAAATAAATAAATAAATAAATAAAATAAGTAAATAATAAAAAAAAAAGAAAGACAGCGTGCAAACGCATGCTTGAATGACAATTCTTCATGCTTCTTCATGCAATTAAAAAGAGGGGAGTGTCAATGTTGGAATTGATGGTTTTCTGTTCTTCTTATGAAGAGATGTGTGTGTATCATGATCAAATTACAGGATAATTGAAACATAGATATTAAACATAATAAAGAAATATATGGTTGGGATCTAAAAAAAAAAAAAATTATTGTTGTTGGTATCTAGTTTATTTGCTTTTCACTGAGTTATAATAATAACTTTGACTTAGAAAGACTTGATGCGGGGGTCTCGTTTAGGGATTCGTCATGTAATGCATTAAAAAAAGGACTCAGAGTGAAACGATTACTCGTGATATTACGACACTTCTGGTCCCCTCACTGACTAGGTGTTGGTAAACAAACGGAGATATGTTTCAGTGGGATTGGTTGGGTCAGTTGAGTCGTTAGAATGAGGGGATGGGGGGCGTCATGCAAGGAAGATTGGAGGTCATGCTTACAAGAGAGACTTACCTCGTTTTAGCTGAGGAGCCTGCTTCGATTTCCGATCTAGCTGAAGGGTCATGCTTCGCCTTCCAGGAAGTACACAGTTGGAGAAAGGCCATGGCTGGGCAGTAATATCTTCAGTGGGCGCTGAAATAAACCAAACAGATTAGATCTCAAGAATAGTGTAATAAAAATAAGATATATGATTATTGCTAGTACTTAAAATTCCCATATAAGTTGTAAAAAAAAAAATCACTAAAGGTACGATGGCAAAATTGGCCAAAACAGCACTTTGCGAGTAATTCTGTGGATCTATCATTGAAACTGTTTTTAAATAAAAAAAGGGGTATTATAAGTTTAAAATTAAATAAAACATAAATTCGTTAAGAGTGGGAATGTTCAGTTTCTTAAAAGTGCAAGGGAAGTAACGTCGTTTAATTTCCTATGGAGACAGGATTAAGTGTTACATGGTAGGGCTAAAATATAATAATGATAATAAAAAATAATAATAATGAAATAATAATAATAAAAATAATAATGTTATCTTATTAACTCTCTTAAAACATAATAACAACAATAAGCTTCAATTCCATGTCAAAATTTTAAAATACAAAAAAAATGCAAATACCAAGCTCCAGGTTCCATATAGAATTGGTTTTTCTGCTTAAATTTAAAAAAATAATTATTAGGCATTAAATACGTAAATTTTTCAGTTTTGTTTAAAAAAAAACATAAATAAATAAATTAAGATATAAAAGCAAGGATGAGTAATGAATCATTATAATAAGATGGTACATACTTTTAACATAAAAGAGGGGTTGTCTCGATGCGTCTGATGTGCAGACAGCTTCGCAGGCGAAGGTCTCTGCTTCCGGCCGGCATCAAATCATGGAGTCTCAGCTTTTCTGTTATTCACCTGTTAAAAAAAAAAGGGGAAAGAACCGAGCTATTGTTAGTATAGTGAATTTACAATATATATAGATTTAAGAAAATAAAGAAATAAACATATACATAAAATGTATGCATAGAAGAGCGTAGTTAGATTTCGGCTTATTTAGAAAATTTCATTTTAGATGTTTTAAAATTTTAATACTATTTGGAGCTGCAGTTAGAAAATAAATAAATAAATAAATGGATAAAACATAATTATCAGGACTAAGTTTAAACTATTATTCATTGTTAGCCTTATAACCCTAAGCTGTATAAAAATTACATGGCAGTAGCATGATTAAATAAATAATTAAAAAAACTGTTCTATACTAGCACGATGAGTCGCTAACTAACCTGATTGAGTCGTGAACTGGCCGTTTAGGCAGATAATAGGTTCATCTTAGGCAGAGCTACTCTGTACGCAATGTAGCGTAAAAAAAAAAAAAAAAAAAAAAAAAAAAAAAAAAAAAAAAAAAGAGAGAGAAAAATTAATAGGGTGCTTACAAAGCAGGCTAGTTGATTTATGTTTCACTGAGGATTTAATAGATCAAAATAATTGGGTGTATAAAGTTTATAGACATAAGATAGCATCAAACACTCTACAGCAAAACGGTGTGTCATGTCTGGCTCTCTGGATAAAAGTGAGAGGCCAATGATTACGGCTATCAATCATGTTGTCTAAAGTATATAGTAAATAATTCAACTTTTACGAGACGCATAAAGCAATTAATATACGGGAATGACTACTGTCTCTCTCTTATAGGCTAAGATTAAAAGAATAAAGCACACTGTTTCACTTAAGTTATACAACATATACAGAGATATATATGTACTTACTTTGTATGAGTAATCCTTCCGATGACGCTTTGAGTGGTCAGACGCGTTGTATTTCTCCCGCGTCGGCAGAAGTATAGGGTCAGCTCATTTGTGGTCTTTTTAAAGGGGTGTGAAGTACTAATGACACTTTAATCGTGGGAAACTGGATTCCCGTCCCTGGCTGTCAGTGTTGGGGCGAAAAGAGGAATATATTTTGTTTCTCTTTTCACGATTTCGTCTTCACATAAATTCAGTTGTCTTGAGCGGGTGGTAAAAAAAAAAAAAAAAAAAAAATTTCTCTCACGATGACTAGGTTTTGAAAGGGAATTGAACGAATGTAGGGATCAATATAATCGGTATAGATTTTATATATAGTCTAGAATGATTTTGCTGCATACGCGTGAACTTTGTTCTGTCCGCTGTAAATATTTTTTCTGGCGTATGTGTTACTATAATATATATATATTTTTTTTGCATACATTGATTCCTCTTCAGGATGTTATATATATATATAATTGAAGATATATTGTCATAGTGGGGGTATGAACAAATATAGAATTGATTTTGAATCGGACTCGTGCATATTGAAGTGTGTTATTCTTGTTTTGTTTCTTTATATACTACTGTCATACATCAATTTTATAAGTTGTGTGTACATTATATGTGAAAATATTAATTATATATTAAAATGCCATTTTTCAGTACAATGATGTAAATTTAGCCAGAGTTTTACTGTCTATATTAGATGCTATCAGAGTTTGGTTTAACATTTGGTCTAGAAATCTGAGCCTATGTTTACAGGGCTCATCTACCAAAATATTCAAAATTCTGGGAACAATGATAATAATCATTACCATAGTAGTTGAAGCAAGAGTGACTTCGAAGTTATATTACACGAAAAGTTCTTTGAAGAGGCCATTGCTTGAACTAGAACAAAAATTTGCTAATACCCAGTCTCTAGTAAGCCTGTGAAGGACCGGGCGAGGTCGGGACAAAGTAAAAAGTCTCAATTACGGCATAGCAGCTAAGCATTTCTTTCTCTGCTGTCTGAAGAGCTGTATCAAAGAGGTTGGCTTCACGAATTCCACGGCTGAAAATCGGATTGGGACACAGCAAAAGTACACTTATACTTGTGCCAAAGACTGTTGCAATACAGTAAGATAGACTGGAATGACTCTTGCACCACACTGTAATGGACGGTAAAACTCTTCAGAGACACTGATGACTGTGCCACTATGATCAATGAACTGGATTCTTCAGCGGTGCGTTGCAATAAAAAGCAGCACAGAACTCATTTTTTTAACATTTCACACACAACAGAACTTTTTTTTTCATTTATCCAAGGGGGGGAAGATGTTGTAGTGAAAGTAAAATTTTGTGAAATTTTATTTTGTGTAAAAAAAAATGTAACTAATTTTGTTTACAGAGATGTATGATTTTCTGTATAATTAATTGTTGAGCAGTCATGAGGCGCCAAGCTGGGGAGCCCATACAATGGGGCTGACAGTATACGTCGGCTATAGTTTATAGCCAGTCACAAAAATATTTATGACAGTCCGCAGGACTGCGCCCCTGTTCTCACCCCCTTGAAGGGGCCACTTCTGGGAAAATGTTGGAGGCAAGGGACGTCGGGGCAAGGGTCAGCTCAGCCGGACCAGGGGAGGAGCATGTAGGACCCTTGTGCAAATAGTTTTGTTCATGATACTAATCAGATGTGGGGCTAATCACAGATTGGCTAAGGGGCTTTCCGAAGGCCAGAATGATGCCCCAAAAAAATCTGAATATGATAATTAGAAGTCCGCCTCCAGTTTTTTTTCCCAGAGAAGTTAGTCAGTTTTCTTGTTGGAAGAAGAATGAGAGTGTTGGTGAGTTCTACACGTAAAAAATGGTCAGTGATAAAAAAAAAAGTTAGTGTATGTTCCATCTATGCTGATGTAAAAAAAGAGAACAGGTAATGCTTAATATATATTGTTGTTCCCATATGTATATTACATGTTTTGTGATTAGGGATTTTTGTACCCAGATGAGGACATGGGAAAGTGAATAATGTATAACTTTAATAAATGTAGATTCTGTTTCTAGATTAGTAAATGATGCCTAAAATAAATTATGTAACATTTAAAGGTATTGTAAATTGTATGTAATTAATAGAATTGCAAATAAATTAATTAATTTAAAATTCCCTTTTATCATTCTTCCTAGTAAAATGAGTGTAGTTATTCTTTATATTTTGATGATTGAACCCTAATGATTTTAAGGGAATCCTATAAGCTAGAATGTCTACTAAAAATTCACAACGCTTTGGCGATGATTAAGTAAAAATATCGCTCCTTAAAGTCCAGCATAGGACCTATCATTCTAGCTAGGGATTATATATACGATCACGTAAAGTTACTCAGCTAAGAAAAAAATATATATTTAGAGTTAGAATATGAGTGGTTTGTGGAAAAGCAACTGCTGGTCTATTTCACTCCAACAAATAAGAACAGTTAAACATTTGTAAATAAGATAATATCGAATGAAGTAAATAAACAGACTCTTTGCGTCCGGTATCTTTTGAATAATGCTCTAAGAAAACTGTTTTAAATACGACATTTTAAATGTATTATTTTAAATGTGACTTAATAACTCAGCTTTTTTCTTTTTTAGGTAAATATATTTTTTCTATTAGAAAGGAAATGTTATTTGAGCTAACTTAGAATTCACAACAATTGTTAAAAAGACCATCTCAAAATAAGAAGTAAATCTCTCGTGTAAATATGTTTTTGAATGTGACTTTTTTGACAAGATTATTGTATCACATTTTAATTAACTTCCCTTTACAACTTTTAACTCCTATTAATACATTTATTATTTTAATATTTTATTTCTCGTTTAGAATTCACGTATATATATAGCTTTTATGACATAAGAAAATATTTTCTTGCTTTTAATATGTAACGAGATGTAACCCATCAAAATTCGACGTTAAAAAAAAGTTTTAAAATGCCTCATCAATCAGTCTTCTTTTCAATTTCATTTTTTTAAACGCATATCCATTGTTTTAAGCTAATTAAATTCTATCTAAAAATGGAAAAATATATTTTTTCAATAATATTACAACAATTTGCAGATGAAAAAGAATTTTAATGCTTCCGAATGATAATTTCTTTAAATAGCTTCCTCGTTTCCTTTCCATAATCGGGATGGCTACCCCATTTCCACAAACGGGAATGGTTTCCCTGTTATAAAGTAACATATTCAATGTATCGTTAAAAATTAATTAAATATTATTCCTATCATAGTCTGATTCAAAAATATTTCAAGCAATTTGATATGATAATAATTTTATATTATACATAAACTGAATATCTGTCTTTTTGGTTAGCCGATTTCAGTTTTTAAGTGCGTTCGTAATTATGTAAATACGAAGCACCTATTGTTGTCGTTCAGTCCGTCCGTCTGTCTGTCTGTCTGTTCGTCTGTCTGTCTGTCTGTTCGTCTGTCCGCATATAACAACGCAAAAACTACCCAACTGAATCGTTTGAAATTTAAAATACATAATTATTACATAATTTTGTCGAGTCATTTCAAATTTTATGAAAATCGGATGCATAGATCAATTACAGGGACAATCAAAAGGATTCCGTTACATTACGGCCAATGGGGGAAAAAGTTTCAAATCCATTTTAATCGTTTCAAATTTTAAATACATAATTCTTTTGAGTTATTTCAAATTTTATCAAAATCAAATGCATAATTCATTTACAGGGACAATCAAAAGTGTTCCGTCCCATTACGGTTAATGGAGAAAAATGTTTCAAATGCATTTTAATGGTGTTAGACTCATTCGAACGTAATAAAATTGATATGCATCTATAAAGTACATATTATAATATACATTTTCCATAATCTGTGGTGCAAAGAACATTTGTTATTGATTTACAAGGCCACACAAAAATATTTCATTGCATAATGGCATAGGGAGCACATTGTTAGGTGCGTATTTTAATTGTAATTATTTACAATTTTATGAGATTGATATATGAGAGTGATATTTTTAAAACTTCGTTATCGTACGAACGCACCTCATTTGCAACGCTTCACGTGCAATTTTTAACTTGTTCAGTTTAGTGACAAAATGCTGCATTTTATAAATAAAATAATCTTGTAATTTATCTTTTTCTTTTTACTTTTGCTTTTGAAATTGGTTGAAGCATACAGATTTGAAAAATAGTTCCTGCTTAGAAATAACTTAAAGCGTACTTAAAATGAGAGTCAGTTTTCAAATAAATTCCATCCTTAAATTAACGTGTTGGAATTGCACAGTATTTACCGGGTGTCCCAAAAATGACTGATCGATTTTAAAATTCAATAAATTGCAAACGGTGACAGCTATTAAAAAAATTTTTGCAGGAGGGTCCTGTATAATGTCAGGAGTTTTTTTACCGTAATTTTTTATTTTAGTTCGAATTTCAAACAATGGGTGGCGCACACGGCGATTGAAAGCCAGGTCGAAGACTCACTCAGCACTGATATCCTGGCCATCAATCACCGTCAACGCCACCTATTGTTTGAAATTCGAACTAAAATAAAAAATTACGGTAAAAAAACTCCTGACATTATGCATGACCCTCCTGCCATACACTTACACAAAAAATTTGGTTTAATTCGATGGAGGACTTCATACACTTTTGGTCGGTACAATATTGAAAATGGAACAAAAACCGCGATTGCAGTGCCCCCTTCCGGCGGATTATTTCAAAATTGAAGGAGGACCTGCTTGACACAGACAAAAACATTCACAAAATTTTTGGTTCAATTCTATGCATATCTTCATACATTTTTTGCGGGTAGAATGGCGACATACACACAGACATACACACAGACATACACACAGACAGACACACAGACAGACACACGGACAGACAGACATTTTGTAAAAACAAGTTTTTTGGAATCTCTGACCCCTAAAACGTGTAAATCCGTCTAAAACCGGAAGTCGAAAGTGTATTGAAGATAGAAGAAAGTAATAATATTATATATTATTACATATTAAATAATATTTTATATTAAATATACCACTTCTGATATTAGTTTTAAGTTTTCTATTGATATTAGAATTAATACTAATAACAGAATAGAATAAATTTATTAATTGATATTATAAATAATATTAATTAGTAATATATAGATCAGATGTAATTAAAAATGTAACTTAATAAGTATATTTTTAAATGAGTACACACATATATTATTAAATATACAAATCTACAGAAGAATAACTAAAACCCGCAAAAACCCAGAAAAGCCCACAAATACCCAGAAAAACCCACAAATACCCAGAAATACCCAGGAATACCCAGAAACCCAGTTGGGTTGGAGTTTTGTACAAAAACCCGGGTTCTTGCCAACCCTGTTTCAACACCATGAATTTAAATTTTCTCTTTACATGTTTCAAGGTAAAAATGCATTTTAAACTAAGCATGTAGCCACTTTTATCGCAACAAACTTTTTACAAGCATTTTATAAATGTATTTTTATGCATAATAAACATATATTAAAATAAAAACATATTTTCTATTTCATTTTGATGAAAAAAAAAATGGATCAATAAAATTAAAATGCATAGATAAAATATGTCCAAATAAGCAATATTCTCATGATGTAAGAGTAAATATGAACTTTTATTTGCTTATAAAAATAAAGTACCCATGTATAAATATTTTTCTATCAAAATTTAATAGCAAATTAAAAAATACGTTCAAAAAGCCACTTGTCTCATCATTTAATTACGATTTGTAAGGGTTTTTTTTTTTTTACTGTTTGTAAGAAACACGTGTAAACAAATATATTAATTGAAGGAAATGTTATTTTCTGAGCTGTTTTTACTAATAGGCAAGAGCTTAAAATTACAATCTTTTTCAAAATGTATAAAAAAATAGCTTGAAATGCTGAAAATTTGAATTTAAAATGGAAATAAAACGTCAAAGAATTAATTAAATTAAAATAATAATTGCAGTCTGCAAACCGGAAATTATAATGTAAAAAAGGTCTAAGTTGATTAAAGTTGATTAAATTCCCATGTTTTTTATTACTTTTTTTTTGTACAGTGTGCGCTTTGTTTTGAGGCTACACAGATACGTGCCCGTATTTTATCAGGGTAGATATTAATAATAATTTGCTTAATTTTCTTTGCAATCATTAACGAATCTTTTGTTTTAAACATATATTTCACTTTTAAAGTAAACATATGTTACTTTTCTAAAAGTATCATATGTGATGGAAAGCAAAAAAACATTAGAAAGTTGTAATAGTTGTCCATTCCTCTTGCAATACGATATTTTCGGAACGTCTCCAAAAACTCTTCCTTGATTCAAAATTCAATTAATATTGATTCAAAATTTCTTTTTTTTTTAAATTTTTTTAGAAGTTAAAATTATTTTTATATCTTCACTATTTTTTTTAACTTCGGATTTTGAAAAAAAAAATGGAATTTTGGATTTCCTTTAAATAATTAGATTTAAACATTTTTAATTTGGTAAAAATAATTATCTTCCTTTTATAATTATTTTAAAATAAAATTTGTTGTTGCTACCATCTATGTAAGAATTTTATAATTATAAATAAAAAATATATATTTATTAAACAAAGAATGAGTCACTTAAAAAAAAAATATATTAAACGAAACATCTGAGATCACACATACTCACTTGGTACCTATACGGCAATTATATCCCAAGATATTCTTAATTTTGTTAATATGTCCAGCGCAATTATCCATACAAATGAAAACTTAAGCCTGATTTTCTCTCTGTTCATATTTTTATAGCTTACTTCTTCGATATAAAAAAGTCTTTTTAAGCTAATTTAGATTAAAGTTTGATTTTTTTTTTCTTGTTTTATGGTGTATTTTACATTTTTGTTCATGGCTTTAACATTAAGGTTGATATTTCTTTTTAAAAATATATTTAAATTGTGAGGTTGTTGAATTTTCATCATTTTTAATATGCAAGAGAGAAAAAATCTTATTGAATGTAAAGTCCCATGCATCTAAAAATCCATACACAGTTGTATAGAATGTATTCTAAAGAATGTGAAAAAAATTAAACAAAAATATGCGTATTTATAAAAGTAGTAGGGATTTTTAAAAAGTTAATTAAAAAATATATATAAATTTTCATATAATAGACTGTTGAAGAGATTTTTAAAAATTTAATTTAACTTTAGTATTAAGTATTTTGGCACCACATATTATTACAGAATTATTAAAAACTGACGAGAGGATTTCAAATGTAGTGTGTCCCCTTAAAGAACAAATATAATTGTTATGTTTTTTTTTTTTTTTTCTTTTTGTAAAGAATAGAGAAGGATTTGCATTACTCTATCGCTTTTTATTATTACCGTGTTTTTTTTTTTTATATATATATTTTTATGTCACAAAACCTCATGATTTATTTTGAAAATAAATTTCTTGCATTATCGCTAAGGTAAATCATCCATAAAAGATAGAATTTAAATTTCAGTTGAAAGAACAAAATTTTCACAAAAATGAATAAGAAGTTACTGAATCGTAAAATCTCTGTAAAATTAATTCAGCATATTCTGATTTTTTTTTCCTTTCTCGTTTTCTAAATAATAAAAAGAAATGGTAAATTCTTAACGGTGTGCTCAAGCCAACAGAAATGCCAAACAAATGATTATATTTTCTTTTTAAAATCCTTCAAATTCTCTAACCGTTTAAAAAAATCAATCCCTGCGATGTTTTCTCATTATTTTTTAAGAAGTTATTTAAAAGAATGAAGAAAGTAAGATAAGATATATTTTCATGCCTAATTTGTAACTTATATTGTATTCCGAACAAATTACTTAATAAATGTACTATAGCATAAACAAAATAATGAGGTCACAATGAACTAAACACATAATCCACATTTATTAAAAAACATCACTATACGAGTACAGTTACATTTACAAGGTCACATTCTAAACTGTATTCTGTTCATTTTTAACTGTATTCTACGTGTTATCAGTTCTCACTCAAAATAGACTAGAAAGCGTCAGCACACAGATTCACCTCATCGAGTTCACGGATAAAAATCTAGGATTAATTAAATGTCGATTTGCATATTAAAACGCAATTGGTCTTCTAACTCACATCATGGTGGTAAACACCTAAAAATCTAACTTTAGCGGTGGAGTCATAGGTTTAACATTCAGTTTTTCTGCTCCCAATTCTCCATGTTTTCATAATTTTCTGTATAGGAAAGCATAATGGTAAACCTACAAATCAACTGCCAAAATCGGGTTTTTAGGTGTTTTCCACCAAGATATGACTTGACAGACCGATATGTGAATCGAAATTTAACTAAACCAAGATCTTCATCTGTGAATTCGTTGAGGTGCTTGTCTGTGCTGTCGTTTCCTGGTCTAATACCGAAACCGGAATCTATTCATTACTTTAACCCCTAAGGGTTGATGTAAACCTACGAACCAACCCCTAAAATCGGGTTTTTATGTGTTTTCCACCAAGATATGACTTGGAACATTGATTGCGTCTTAATATGAGAATCGAAATTTAACTAAACCTAAATTTTCATCTGTGAACTCGATGGAATGATTGTCTGTACTGACGTTTCATGGTCTTATACCGAAACCGGAATCTATTCATTACTTTAACCCGTAAGGGTTAATGTAAACCTGTGAATAAACCACTAAAATTAGGTTTTTATGTGTTTTTCACCAATATATGACTTGCAGACCGATTGCGTCTTAATATTATAATCAAAATTTAACGAAACCTAGATTTTCATCTTTGAACTTGACGAGATAATTGTCTGTACTGCCATTTCCTGATCTAATATCGAAACCGGAATCTATTCATTACTTCAACCCGTATGTGATAATGTTATGAATAAATTCCGTTTTCGCTATTGAGTGAGATGCCCTTTATTTGTAACTAATAAAATTAATTTGATCTTTAGTACTTCATCTCTTTTTCAAGATAAATAATAAGCTATTGGATAGTATAATGTTAAAACATTCAAAGTGTTGCTGAAAGCATAAATAAAATTTTAGGGAATCTCATGTACAAATAAAGTTAAAATTTTTGTATAGGAATGTGGTATTGTAAAAAAAAAAGAATTGAAAAAAAAAAAACAATAAATGTTGAAGGAATAAAAAGAAGGGTTTTATTGATATTAGTTCAGGTACCCCTTGTATAAGCTTTATCAGATCTTTTTAAAACAAAATTAAAAATATACCTTGTTACGTTTGTGTTTCCATTTAACCCTTTGCGCTCAGGAAGTTTCTATTACTCAACAATAATGTTGTGAGGTTCCCTGGTAAAAAGAGACACAAAATACAGTTTGGACACCATTAAAATCTTACAGATTATTATGCCATATTTTTTCACATATTATTCTACCATTAGATAAAACGAAGAGAATTATTTTGAAATACTGGTGTCCAGAGTATTTGGAGCCTCCATTTACTCGGGGCACTAGTGGTCACTGAGAATCACCACGCGAGTGCTAATGGTTAAAATTTGTAAATGACAGCTCTATATGTTATAGTGCATTTAAGTAATTAATTAGAAATGCAATATAAATTTCACTTACAAGGAAAGGGACAGATTTTAGATGGGGACAGATTTAGATGATTGATAATTACAGATTTTTATTATTTATATACACTGCTCAAAACAATTAAAGGATATTTGAAGTTTTATATAAAATAAAGATATAAACGAAATTTTTTTTGCCGAAAATAGAAGAAGAGAATCACAAATGCATATTTTTCTGGTTTTCAAACTGTGGAGTATGCAAATTATGAGTTCGACGTCAAAAACGTCGCTTAAGCGCCAGCGAATGAAATTTGACTTTCAACTGGATAAAAGAGAATGAAGACAAGGATGATCGGCATTCAGTGATTGCTTTGTTTCGATGAGTACGATGTTTCAGCGAAGTCATTTGACAGATTCAGAAGCTTGGAGAATTGTTGGTAGTTTAGAAGGGGGCCAAACTCAAGCCGAAGTAGCGCAAGCCATTGGAGTGTCACAAAGAGTCATTTCCGGGATCTGGAACCGTTTTTTGGAGAATGGATGTGCAGGCCGAAGACCAGGGCAAGGTCGTAGACGGGCAACAACGCCCAATGAAGATCGGTATTTAGCGTTAACAGCTCGGAGACACCGAAACATGAACGCTACTCTTCTCCAACAACACCTTCGCTCGGCTACAGGCACCACGATTTCAACTCAGACTGTCCGAAACTGGCTCCATGCTGTAAGTCTGTATGCTCGCCGACCCATGGTATGTGTTAGATTAACATCAAAGCATCGTCGCGACCGCACGGAGTGGGCAACCGAGCATGTCAACTGCAAGAGAAATGAATGGAGCAATATTCTGTTTTCTGACGAGTCCCGTTTTTCTGTGCATCCGGATAATAAGCATATTTTCATCTGGAGGGACCGTGGCAGTAGGAATAATCCTGCGTTCGTGCACGAAAGTGTCAGATTTGGCGGTGGAGGAGTGTTGGTGTATGGTGGCATCTCCATTGACGGGCGCTCTGACCTTTACATCATTCGAGATGGAGCTCTGATTGGTCGCCGATATAGGGATGAAATCCTCACACCTATTGTAGTCCCTTACGCTGCAGCAATCGGAGATAACTTCATTTGAATGAACGATAACTGCAGGCCACATCGTGCAAACCTGGTGGAGGATTTCCTTTTCGAGGAAGGAATCGTTCGAATGGAATGGCCAGCATGTTCTCCAGACATGAATCCAATCGAGCACGTTTGGGATGCTCTAGGAAGACGAGTTTCTGACTGCCAAGAACCCCCACAAACTCTCCAAGAATTGGAAAGAGCTCTTTTGGAAGAGTGGGGCAGAATACCCCAACTCGTCATTAATAGCCTCATTGAGTCCATGCCAAAGGTGTTCAACGTTGCTGGCCGCCCGTGGAAACGATACCCCCTACTGAAAATGATTTTCTTTGAAGAAAACACCTTTTCTTATTCTTTTTTTCTCATATGCACAAATTGTGTTTTTTTTTCCTTTTGTACACAAATGCGCAATAAAATTCATTTTTTTCTGCCAAACATGTGTAATTTATTCTCATATAACCTACTATGTCTGTCGACCATGTATCAATCAGCTAAAAAGTTTCCCGATACAAAATCCACCTAAAACTGCAATATTCTTTAATTGTCTTGAGCAGTGTATATGTTACAGGCCAAACCCGATTTTAGGCCAAACTAGATTGGCCTAGGCCAAACTGGTCTATCCTAACGCCCATCGGATAAACTAGTTTTTCCTAGGCCAAACCGGTTTATCCTAATGCCCATCGGATAAACTAGTTTTTCCTAGGCCAAACTAGTCTATCCTAAGGCCCATAGGACAAACTAGATTTTCCTAGGCCAAACTAGTTTGGCCTAACTCTTATAGGATATACTAGTTTAGACTGCTGTTTATTGGTCTGAACTAGTTTATCCTAGGCCAATTCAATTTGGCGTGATTTTATTGAATTCAATGACCACCTCAACGCCAACATTCTTGTTTGACCTAGGCTGATCTAGTTTATCCTAGGCCAATGTAGTTTTACATGTTTTTAGCTCACGGGCGTGAAACCCAGAGAAATAATGGGATTACAGGTTCTATATATGCATGTACACACGTATGTACGAATGTATGTACGTATGTGCGCATGTATGTACGCAGCGCGATAACTCTTGGTAGAGATATCCGATTTGCTTCAAATTTTGGATGTAGGTTCATTTTGATGAGGTACTTTTCTGATTAATTTTGTCAATTCATTGTATAAGAATAAAGGGGGTGAACTGGAGGCTAATCCCCCACCGTTAACTTAGAGAAATGGATTTATTATGCAGAATTATCAGTTTTCATTAAAATTTTAGATATAGGATCATTGTGACAAGGCGCCTCCGTGATTAGTTGTGGATGTTTATTGTTTAAGTCTAAAAAAAGGGTAATGTAGGTAACACAACATAATTTAGATAAATGGTTTTTGATGCAGAATTGACGAATTTCCTTCAAATTTTGGATATAGGTTCTTTCTGATAAGGCGATTCCCTGAATAGTTTTGGGGGTTTAATGGTTAAGTATGAAGGTTACCCACTTACCTAGAAAAAACTAGTTTAACCTATGGACATTTAAATAAACAAGTTTGGCATAGGAAAAACTAGTTAATCCAATCGGCGTTAGGATAAAATAGTTTGGCCTAGGCTAATCTAATTTGGCTCGAAATCGGGTTTGGCAGGTAAAAAACATGTCTTCCACAAGAATAAGTATTAATGTGTGTAAAGAGACATTTCTTATAACATCAACACAGAAATTTAACGTGTCCACCGTAGAGACATGATGCATTGGACATGGTGTTTGCTTATTAGATATTTTTTTCTGCAGACTCGTGCCAACTGAGATCAGACTTGCATTTATTATTATTATTATTATTATTATTATTATTATTGCAGATTCGAGCCAAATCAGAGCAGATAATTTGGAATCGAACAGCGTTTTCCATTATTGAGAAATTAATTACCTGTCGACAAATAAGCTATTCTTGTCACGGTGTCAAGTTTTTTTCCCCGTAAAGTCGTAAGCGGAAATTCGATTCAAAACGTAGTTTTAATAGCATTTTCTCAAAGCTACATCGCTTTTATTAAAAAATTGTTAACGCCATTCGATTACATGTTTTCTGAGTGATAATGCCTGTTAATCTTATGCATTTTCGAAAATGAATTAGCTCTTAAATGTGTTAGGATGTAGACCTTTTGGATTTGAGAAAAACCTTAAGAAATGAGAGAGAAACATATTCACAAATCTACTTTTTACTGAACAGATTCAATTGTTATGATGTTTATAACTCTCCTTTTTCTTCTTTTGTTCTAAACTACATTAATTATTTAATAAATCTCTATTTGAATATTGAAAGGTTTCAATATCTAAATAATCAATAATGCATTGCGTATTTACCATTCTGTGAACGCATCCTAATTTGAAAATACATCGTAAATTTACCCAATAAATATGTATGCAGTATTTTTTAAAGGAATCCTAATTGAATGTTAAGTAAAATCTGAATTTTTTGCAGAAATTGAGTAGGGCCAAATTGAGCCGAACTGCGTGTCTTTCACAGATTTTGTACAGGCAGAGCTCAGGCTGAGCTTTTAATTTTTACACCGGATCACGGCAAAATAACTTTCCTTCGGGAAGGGCGAGGCTCGGGCCTCGAAATTCCGGCCCGTGCGAATCTCTGACAGTATTCTACAACTCTTCGAATAAAATACATTATATAAGAGTGATGACAAAACCACTTTGCACAAAGTTAGCAATGGAGCAGTATTCAGGAACAATATTAAAAATAATATTGCCCAGTTAAAATGATGGCTTTGTATTCACAGGCCGTTTACACTAATTGTGTATTACATTCTTATTTATTTAAATAATGACACCCTCGAAAAATAAGGTAAGTTGGATTACTTTTTCCCATTTTACCCAATTATACTTAACCATTGAACCGCCAAAACTAATCGCAGATACGCTTTATAAAATTAAACAATTATCCAAAATTCGAATCAAATCAGATAATTCTGCTCAAAAAAACATTCATCTGATTTAAGGAGGGTAATCCCCCATCCCTCCCTTTATACTTAATCATTAAACCCTCAAAATAATTCAGGGATTCGTCTGATAGAGAAAAAATATATATTCAAAATTTACGGCAAATCAGATAAAACTGCATAAGAACCCATTTATCTTACTTAAGGAAGGTAATAAAACGTCCACTACCCCATTATACTTAACCAAAAGCAAAAACCCAAATTAATTAAAAAAACGATTGATCAAATGAATTCATGTCCAAAATTTTAAGCAAATTTGATAATTCTGTATTATAACCAATTTATCTATTATAAGGAAGGAAATAAACTGTGAGATTCCCCCTTATATTTAGCCGAAGAACCATCAAACGTAATCAGTGAAGCGCTTCATCAGAATGAACAAATCCAAGATTTGAAACAAATCTGTTAATTCTGCATGAAAAATCCATTTGCCAAAATTAGGCGGAATCCCCCCGTTCTTCCCGTTGTTCTTATTCAATTAACCCCCAAAACTAATTAGGGAAGCGCTTTGCCAGAATGAATCTATTTCGAAAATTTGAAGCAAATCAGTAAATTCTACGTGCAAAAAGTATTTACATAAATTATGAGGCGTTACCCCTATTCCCCCTCCCTTTATACATAAAGAATTAACACCCACAACTAATCATGGAGGCGCCTCAAGAAAATGCTCCTATATCTAAAATTTGAATAAAATATGCTAATAATGCATGGAAACCCATTATTTGAAATAAGGGAAGGGGTGAATCAGCCTCTCGTTACCCACCCCCCTTATTCTTCTCCATTGACCTCCCAAAATTAATCAGAAAAGCTCCTCATAAGAATAAACCTGTATTGAAAGTTTGATGCAAATCGACTATTTCTATCAAAAATTATTGCTTTACGTACTTACGTACATACATAGATACAGAACCTAAGGCTACATTAGTTCACCGGCTTTGGTAGTCTGATGAGATAAAACTACGTCAAATTACATTATTTCTATCAAGGGTTATCGCGTTACGCACATACGTACGTACATACGTATATACAGAACTTGTGAGCTCATTATTTCTCTGGCTTTGACGCCCGTGAGCTAAAAACACGTAAAACTACACTGGCCTAGGATAAACTAGATCAGCCTAGGACAAAGAAGAATGTTGGCGATGAGGCGGTTATTGAATTCAATAAAATCACGCCAAATTGAATTGGCATAGGATAAACTAGATCGGCCTAGGATAAACTAGTTCAGACCAATAAACAGCAGCCTAAACTAGTTTATCCTATAAGAGTTAGGCCAAACTAGTTTGGCCTAGGAAAATCTAGTTTGTCCTATGGGCCTTAGGATAGACTAGTTTGGCCTAGGAAAAACTAGTCTATCCGATGGGCGTTAGGATAGACTGGTTTGGCCTAGGCCAATCTAGTTTGGCCTAAAATCGGGTTTGGCCTGTAACATATATATGTTGAAGGGTAGAGGTCCCTTAGTCTAAAGTTCGAAGGATTATACAATGCTACTTAGTTCTCGGGAAACAGGGAGGGAGGTCAATCATTATAATACAACTTAAGTAGTTACTTCGTAATACAGTGTTTGTGTTGGTGTAGCTCACGTGGTAGAGAGTTAGCTTTTAGATTTGCAGGTCTCAGGGTCAATCCCGGAAAGGGCAGGATTTGTCTTTTTTTTTTTATAAATATACTTGTAATTAAAATTTACTAAACTTATTGTCAACTAAAAATTGTGTACAACTAAAACATTTTTATTTCGTTGCAATATTTTAATTTTTACTCACGTGTAAGTGGCAACTTTTTTGAACTTTTAATTCATTTAGATTTTAAATTACTAGAAATATTATCTCTCGATCAAGATGCAAACTTAGTCCTTCCATTATCATATTTTCCTGCAGACTACCGCAGAAGACGGCGCGAAACGTTGATAGTTTTATTTTATTTTAATTGTACAAATGTATATTAAAATTCTTGTTTTGTGCACCACTGAGCAATGTGTTGTATTTTAATAAATACATTCTTATTAGTTAAATTTTATGGTGCAACTGTCCTGTATATATTTATAAAAATTGTGTGTCACTTATAGTTTTAATGTGTTTATTTTTAATTGTAAATAATATGTTTGATAAAACACCATAAAATTGTTAATTTTTTAAGGACTTTTAAATTATATTTTATGTACTCTTTAAACTTTTATTTAAAAAAAAATACTTGTAAAATGTATTTTATATATTCTTTGTAGATGTAATGATCTCTAAAACATTTGTGTCAATTCTTGAATTTAAACAAACATCATTTATATATTGTCCTAATAAGTAAAGTAGACATGATAATAATACTGCTGTATCTTAAAATTACGAATAGCATCCAAAATTGCATTTTTTTTTAAATGTAGAATATGTGTCATAATGCGCGTAATGTCAATGAAACTGAAAGTTTTGTTTATGTATTTTGTAAAATAATTTTTCTTTCTTTCGTTTCTAGCATTCTTTCTTAGGCAATTAAATAGATTTAGGGTGATTTAGATTTTTTCAAATGTTTTCTGCACTAAATTCCACTAAATTGGAATAAACGTTGCAAAATTAAGTTTGAGTAATAATTTGTGAACATTTAATTTTACATAACAAATACTACTATGAAAAGTTCCATTAAATAATTTAATCAGTAATTATATTTAATATTTGTTATCAGCAGACCTTGTGACTTTGCTTGCGTAATTTTAAAATATATTAAGTAATATTTGTTTGTCTAAATAAAATATATAAACAAATAAATAAAACAACGGGAAATCTGACTTTCATTTTGCATTGGATTTGCCTTTCTTCCAATTAATTTTGGTTTTAAAAAATTACAAGATTAATTACTTTAATAAAGTTATTGCTTAAAATGTTGCGTTAAATCATGTTTAATATAACGAATTGAAAAATAAATATTTACTCAAACTTATATGATTAAAAATATGTGTGCGTAAAAAAAAAAAAATAAATAAATAAAATAAACTGCGCAATGTAAGATATTAGATATCAGTAGCAAAGCCAGCGTTAAGGCTTTTTGTAGTACAGATTTATTACGTGTTATATTTTTACGTTTATTAATGTATACTAAAGTAATAAAATATTATGCAAAAATTTATTCGAAGATGTGTGCTATTACTGTGATATGTAATTTTTCAAAAAATAACTTATAAACGCCTTAAAAATATTTCATTTATTTCGTCTTACAAAAATCAGAAATAACTCCTATTAATAATATACTTCTATTTTTAAAAAAGATTAAAAGAAATATTGCCAAACAATGTTATATATCTATAACCGAAACCTTATTGTGAATCTTTTACAAGTAGATTCTTCATGAAAAAGGATCTGTTTCGATTATTACATGGAATGCTTTCAAAGAATTTGAAGTATAGAATTTGGTGATCAATAATTCCAGAATTGCATCCGAAATTACATTTTTTGGCAAAAAAACGTAGAATTTCGTAATACATAAAATGCTATTGAAACTAAAAGTTTTTTCAAAAATGTATTTTGTAAAATAATTTTTCTTTTTTTGTTTATAGAATTTTTCTTAGGGAATTAAATAGGTTTAGGGTGAACTTTAACAATCTGTTATCATGTTTATGCAATGTTGTCTAATATAATATTTGTAATACTAAAGTACTACACTGTAAAAAAAAATTCAAGAGGTTACTAAAAATTTCTTAGTAAATTTGTATTCCACAGAATTTTTTAGTAACCATTACAAACTTTTTTTTTGCAAGTGAAACAAGCATTTCTTTTGTAAACTGAACAAAAGAATTTTTTGTATAACTAACTTAAAAATTTGTAGTATGAGCCACAAAGCAAATTTTAGTAATAGCTCCAAAATTACTTTTAATAACCGTTACGTGCAACCGAAGCGGAGGAGCTTCCTTCGAGCTGCATCCAAAATTCTGAAGCGGAAGATTTTCGGCAAAACCGCAACAGATGGCAGCACTAAACATTCCTTACTGCTCCGATCGGATTTTCTTAGTTCCTTTATTAACGAGACACTACAGACATTCGGGGTGCATTTGGCTGTGGCAAGTTTCGAACCCGGGACCTTTTAGCCTGAAGTCCGTTACTATAACCACTATGCTATCAGGGCCACACCAACTGAGTTTTAGTAAGAGCTATTAAAAATATAAAACTATTAACTCTATTCGTTGCTAACATTTTTCTAGTGATTCTTACAGATTTTCTAGTAACCGACTAAGATTACTAAAAATTTTTTAGTAATTACAAGAATCACTAAAGTTTCTTTAGTAGATCGACCTTTTTTTTACAGTGTAACTGGTTCTTTTTTTCAAATGTCACTATTTGCATCAAATAAAGTAATTTACTTACTTAATCGCAGTAACTTGTCATTAAATAATGCGAAAATGTCTTTTAGAAATTACTGGTATTCAATTCTAAGCCCCAGTACAAATCCAAACTATCAAATACAACATAATGCATGAAATTAAATATATACATGTGGCATAAGGAAATAATATTTAAATGCTGTATCTTCCAGAGAAGATTTAATAATAATCTTGAATTAGCATTACATTTAAAAATCTCTAATTATACGCCAAAATAAATATAATCTTACAAGCATTAAAAATAGCATTTCACCTTAAATATGTTTTTTTTTAAATTCTTTTATTGAAAGAAGATTATATGTGAACCAAAAGTAGGATCAAAACTAACATGTTTTCATCTTATTAAACCAAGCGTAATGTTTAACTCAGATTCAATTTATGTTCTTAAAGCAAATATACTTTTTCGTGACACACCTTTCACATGTATAAGGCAACTTTCTTTTTTACAAAATGTTGCTATTTGATTTCATTCACAGCTAGAAAAGCAAACCTAATCCGTATTTTATTTGATTTATATTTACTTAGCCATGTACCTTTTTTTAGTTGAATACACACTTATTTAAAAAATATTACTTTGTGTATACATAACTAATACTTTTTTAAATATTTTTGGTACATACTATGAAAATTTCTGGTAAGTGAATATTTAAATAGAATTTTCATGTATTTATAACAAAATTCGCAATTCCATACTTTTTTTAATTTGTTCGAATAAAATCGTTCCTTCTCAATTTATTTTTAAACTGAAGTTTACTATTTTTTTCTACTAGCTGTTGTCCGTAGTTGCTCGGATCCGTGATAAGCAGGATGCATAGACTAATCTACAGTATTGACAACAACGAAAAAAAAATCTAAAAGCACATAAACTCGAAAAATCGTTAAAAATTACTTCGAAAACTGCATTAAAAATCGATAAAATTCTAAAATTGTAGCAGAAAAAAATTAGTAAGTTAGACTAAAATTTTAAGACTAAAATTTTAAAACAATTTTCTTTTTATCAGTATTAATAAATACTCGCAAAAGGCGAAATAAAGGCCAAAAATCACATTAAAAGATTCATTAAAAATTCAAAAATCGCTGTCTGCGATAATGCATGACATGCCTGCCTGCACGAAATGACCTGCCTGCGATAGTACACGTATATATCGACCGTTTGTGAGTGAGCATGTACACAGGAAATACAAAGGTCTACACAATTTTGTTTGTTAGCTTCAGCCATCATGTTGTTTTGAACTGTTATTTGGTTTTAGCCAAATTTGGCGACCAAATATAAATTACTAAAAATAAAGCCAGTCTGGATATAGCTACAAATTTTGCAAAGTTCTCATTCATATTCTGTTATGACAAACACTTGCATTAAATGTGCTATAATCTTTTATTGAATTTCAATTACGTTATTCACGCTGTTAAGTAACAAACACGGCCAAAAAACTTTTTGCTTATATTATAAACTAACGAATGACGAAAAACCGGAACCTTTTGCTCAATCGAATTTTATATTCCTCTTCTTTGTATTAAGAGTCTTCGATATCAAATCAAAATGATCACGTAGTCATAGATCTTCCATTTTTCTAATTGTAGGAGCAATTGCATTTCTTCTACGCTGAAATATTCTGTCAAACAAAACAGTGAAACTAACTCATCTACAAATTTTGACCGTCACTGTACGTTCAACTTTTTAAATTTATTATCACTTTTCGTTAATTTTTTTTAATTTTTTTTCATTACTTTTACGATGCCAAAGAATTATTTCGCATTTCTTTCGAAATTTGTTATTAATTATTTGGAGAATAGTAGTTTTTCTCGGTAGAGGACTGAGTAATCCTGAGTATACCTGAATCGTTTTATTGGTTGAATTCCGTAACTTATTTAATTTTGTTCGTTTCCTGATTGGTTCAAATTTAATGTCCAAAAACGGAACTCTTCTGTTTTTTATTTTATTCATTTTCTGATTTTTCCAAGTTAAATGTCCAAAAACGGAATACTACTGTTGCCACAATGACAAAAAGAGTAATAAAAACTTAAAAAAAAATAATAATTTAAAAAGAAATTGTGATAGAGATTTCAAAAAAATTTCATTAAAAAGTGCAATTTTTTCGCTACGCAACGGTGTAAAAATTAAAAATGTGCGATGTTAAGAAGTTTAAAAACTTGCAGTTTCAAAACTTGTAAAGCTAAAATTTTATTTCATATATGTTTGTGATGGGTCTAGGAATAATAATATTTAATACATGTCGTACGTAATACGAGGCGTTCAGAAAAAAGTCTAATTAACTTCATCAAATAAAAATGTACATTTAAACAATTAAATTTGTTAATCTTTAAGCTACTGTTTTTTTATTATTGGTCTAGGAATATTAATAGTTAATGCACGGCGTACGTAATACGTGATTCGTTATAATCATCATAAAAATGAAGTTTATTAATATTATTAATTTAAATATAGAATTTATTTATGTCTTTAAAATTTGAGTCTTTGAAAATATACTTTTCCAAATAGTCGTTGTAATTTGTTAAATTACCGTTTTTTATTCGTTTCCTGATTGGTCCTACTCAACGGTACTAAAATTTAAAGTGTGCGATGTTTAAAAGTTTAAAATTTTGCAGTTCCAATAATTGTAAAACTGAAATTTCATTTAAAATTTGTTTGTGATGGGTCCAGGAATATTAAGTTTAATCCATGTCGTACGTAATATGAGGCATTAAGAAGTCAGTCTGATTAATTGCATCAAATATAAATGCACATTTTACACAGCTAAAGTTGTCTGTCTATAAACTGCAGTTTTTTTTTTTATCATAGATCTAGAAATATTAATGTTTAATGCACGGCGTACGTAATATATGACACGTTAAGATCAACCTAAAATCGATGTTGCTTATTATTAATAATTTAAATATAGAATTTATTAATAAGTCTATAAAATTTTAATCCTTGAAAATATAATTTTCGAAATAGTCGTTGTAATTTATTAAATTACAATTTTGTTTTTTATTTTTTATATAAAACTCTTTTGATTCATTATCAATATTGAATAATAAAGTGTAAGCACATTTTGGTACATTCATAACACTCCACCTTTTAGCACAGAGTCTAATACTCTACATGTTGGTGCGATTTTTTCTGACACAAATTCGGCGAAAATTTCGCTGTCAAATACCAGTCACATACATATTTTTAAATTATTTTCTGTTATTCAAAAAAGAAACTAGTCGTTGGGGGCCACCGTAATACTTACCCATCATGGATACGTATATGAAAATAAAACATGTGAAACTATTTATACAATGCATTGCAACTCATAAACAAAATTTAAATATTGTTAATATACATAGTAATGCTATATTAAAGAACTGCTGGTGTACCAATTTCGACAAATTATATAATACGCCAAACTACTCAAGTAGTACCGAACTGTGTAAAAGAAACATCCTTATAACTCCAAAAATAATAATTCTATTAACTAACAATTAACTGCGTCCGATTAAGCGTCTTATTTCCAATTAAAATATACTTCTGAATTAAAATTTGAATGAAATACAGGGTCATGAAAAATCGAAAAATGTGGAAAATAAGATTATAAATATCTCGGCAACTAATAATCCGATCAACTTCGTTCTATATGCAAAATGTGTGTTATTTTATTGCCTTTTACGTTCATTCCTTAGAAAAAAAAATTCGAAAATTTTTATATACCTTTCATCAGAACGAATTTTTTGAGAGTCCGAAAAAAATAATTCCGGATAATCGAGGTTGCTGATATTAAATAGGGTTTGTCCCATTTTTACATACTAACTACATACAAAATTTCAAGTCTCTATCTCAATTTGTTCGGGAGATAGAGTGTTAAAGACAGACAGACTGACATACATACAGACTGACAGGCGGACGGCAAAAATTTTTTCCTAAAAATATGTTTTTCGGAATCTCCACTATCTAAAAAGTGTAAATCCCTCAAAAAAAATTTTTCGATTTTCAAAACGATTGCAAGACTTACCCTATACTACGTATGATGGGTAAGTAAAAAGTGATAAATTAAAGAAAGTTTATTAGCCTCCGATGCTATTTCTTTCAGACAAGCTAAAAAATGTCGTGTCATCAGCCTTGAATTTCCTACTCAACCGATTTTGATAATTATTTTTTTAAATGAAAGCTATTTATTTGTAGCTGTGCCCATTTTAGTTATTTTTTAATTTATTTCCATTTTTGTATTTTATTTTTAATTTTAAAGGCTTTTTACGATATTTCTTCAAAATGGTGGCAACACAGTTTAGCTTTTCTCTCGATAATAAAAATTTATTTTCCAAAATGATTGCGTATAATTATGCACTAATTGAGGTAAAAATATATATTTACTGAGAAATAATATTAATAATGTAAATAAAATAAGAGAAAATAATTTATGATAAAAATTAGTGTCTAAGGCAAAATAAGAAAAATTTCAAATGAGGAAAATGTCATTCAGCAACCAGATAAATGGGAATTACAATATTATTACGGATGCCTTTTTCATATTACTAATAACAGTAACTTTTAAAAAACATTTGAAGAGAAAATGACGCCACTATTTAAAACATCGCATTTTTACTCAGTACGATATTAGGTACTACTCTGTTATCCCGTCGACCAATTTCACCAAATTATACAAATCGCTAAACTAATAGCCAAATTATATATGTTGACATAATTTTTATTTTAAATAACGAAAAAACAAATAATTGGTAGAATATTAATAAAAATATTAATAAACAGTCGAAATAAAAATCACTTAATGACATTTTAAACACATGGATCGTATTTAATGTCATTGAATGTGACCCTCACGATCATCCATTATTGGCATTTAATCTTATAGTTTGGCGATAATTTTTTGGTCGACCGGATAACCTGGTAGTACCCGATATTACATTTCAATATTTCTTTTCATTATGGACACACTGAGATTTAGATTTTTCTTTCAGATGACTTCAGTTAGTGAAAATAATGTCACAGTAAAAATAAAATTAGTGTTTAATAAAACTATTTTTTTGTGAGTGCATATAAAAAATTTCTGGATTTCGCCGGCACTCAGATTACAATTTTAACTGAAGATGTGCGAATATTTGTATGCAAAATTATAACTGGCAAACTTGACATTTAGTTTGTAAATATATTTAATATACATTGATTCAATAATGTAATTACTTTTTCTTTTTTTTAAACCAAATCGATCGGGTCTTTTAAACATTTCATTCGTCGAATTCGACTGGATTCCACTCGTTTTATTGTTAAATTGCATTTGCTTTTTCTCAGAGTCTATAAAAAAGCGTTTAAACTAGAGAAAAAATCCGTTTTTGATGAATCTAGTCAATGAAGAAGTAGCACGTCAAATTGTATCTCTTTATTATTCCGCAATTCCAATGTCTCAGAGAGAAATTGCTAATCATTTGGGTATTTCACGCCGTTCTGTTTGCTATTATATTGATAAACACAAGAAAAATGAAGTTAGTTCATTGCAATCTAAACGGGGGTCGCCCTTCTAAAAAGCCTCTATGGATTTTTTTTTCTTTCCTAATTGGAGGCGAAACTGAATTCTGCAATGGCAAAATCTACATTCAACTTTTTTTTTATTTGTTTCATAAATTCGCTGTCAAAAATTTAATACCACACACAATGTCATGTAATAACGAAGTCGTGAGTTACAACGGAAATTTCATGATTTTTTTCATCTGAATTTTAAAAACAATTTTAAGAATTTATCTATTCATTTTAACTGTATACTCTAAGAGAGAATTCTTGGCCCTGTATATAATTTTATCTATATTTCAAAAACATTTCTTTGTAAAATGAATTCAGATCAGTGTAAAAATGCATAATTAATTTTAAAACCATTTTTAAGTAATTTACGTTCATATTCAGTAACCGTTACGAGCTCTTTTGTCTAGCACTGTATATCAACTATGGCATTAAAATACACCATATAATATGCATAAACTTAGTGAAATTTAAAAGCTTTTATCACAAATCGTAACATCTTAATAATAAAAGAAATATATTCTATAAACAGAATTTTACGTTAAAGAGTATGACCCTGTCGCATATCTTTTCATTTTTTTTTTATAAGATTGAAAAATTTCTTTTAGAAATTGCAATTTTAATACATGCAGAATACGTCTATACTTAACCTACGCAGACAAAATGTAAAAAAAAAAAAAGAAAAAATGTTTTATTTGACATCAGCAATTTTATTGCATTTTTAGTACCCTAAGGAATTGTATTTACGAAATATGAAAGTTTTTATATATAAAAAAGGAAATAATCTTTTATAAAATTCTCTAAAGAAAATATGCTCTAAAAAAATATTCCCAAAAGATTACTGGTAAAAGATTTTCAGATTTTAGTTCTTAAAATTTTGGGCGGCATTTTTGGAAATTCAGCTTTTTAAAAATAAAATTTAAGATCTTATTTTTATTTATTTAGTTCATTTTCAATAAATATAATTTTTATTTTATGAAGAATTTATAATTCTATTATGTAATAACTATTATATAATGTGTTGTCTCTGTAAAATCGTAACAATTTCAAGGTTTCGAATTCTGTCGGTAGTTTTTACGGCTTAAAAAGGTACATGTCGGAAATTGCACGTCAAGCATAGCAAATAAGGTACGTTTGCACTATAACGAAATTTTCACAATATTCTGTACTTCGGATTAGAAGCATAGTATCCGAAATCTTTTAGCGTATCCCTGTAAATACTACTTATTTTCGATTATACAGGAAATAAATTGTAATAAACCTCAGCAATGCATATCAATTTAATAAAATTTGTTAACAGTTTAATATTGTTAAAACGTGCCCCAAACAATATTTTCACTTATACCATTATGTAATGGAATATTGTTGTCAGGCCCTGTAAATAATCCGCGTCCTGTATATCTAATATACAGGGTAGTCATAAAAAAACTTCGCCGATATATGGAGCTCTAGCGGCCAGTCCGCTCAACCGATCGAAGTGAAATTTCAGATATAGCTATTAGGAAGTATGAGCTCAAGATTCTGTGAACGACAACAAAATGGCGTTCACGGTTATGGTTATAGCTACAGAAACTCGAACATTTCCAATGTCAACACCCCTTTTTTCATCGCAAAATGCTCAGCGCATGCGAAAACCCTAAAGAGCGTTGGAACCGTATGTGTATCGCAAGAAACGAACAAAAAATCGTTGTGGGAATCCTCCCCCCCCCCATAGAAAAAAATTGATTGGGGCACAAGGAGGAAATTTGCTTATGACGCAGAGTCAGTACACCAATCTCTGACTACAATACAGATCGGAGTAACTAAAACTTTTATTTTGATTAAACATTTTCCACATGGGTGCCATTACCATGCAATGTGTAATTGCCTGTGTAATTGTCCGTTTCTTGCGATACACGTACGGTTCAAACGGTGATTACGGTTTTCGCATGCGCTGAGGATTTTGCGATGAAAAAATGGGTGTTGCCATTGGAAAATTTCGAGTTTCTGTAACTATAACCGTAACCGTGAGCG
Organism: Maratus speculifer; assembly: GCA_964019185.1. NCBI lineage: Eukaryota > Metazoa > Arthropoda > Arachnida > Araneae > Salticidae > Maratus > Maratus speculifer. Next base: position 96,365,057 of record OZ025295.1, read on the forward strand.
CCATTTTGTTGTCGTTCACAGAATCTCGAGCTCATACCTCTGAATAGCTATATCTGAAATTTCATTTCGATCGGTTGAGCGGACTGGCCGCTAGAGCTCCGTATATCGGCAAAGTTTTTTTATGACCACCCTGTACTTTGCACCACAGATTTTACAGAATGCATATTTTAGTATACTTCATAGATGCATATTAATTTTATTATCTCCGAAAGAGTACAACAGCATTAAAATGCATTTGAAACTATTTTTTTCATTGACCATAATGTAATGGATTACTTTTGATTGTCCCTGAAATTAAACTATTCGTCAGATTTTCAGATTTGGCAAAAGTATGCAATAATTATATATTTTAACTTAAAATTATTCTGTTGGGTAGTTTTGCTCTCTTATATGCCGGAAGACGGACGGACTGAGCGACAACTGTACAGACAACTGTAGATGCTACGTTTTTGCATAACTACGAACGCACCAAAAAATGAAACCATTATAAGAACCTATGGCTGTTTGTAAAGCCTGAAATGAGGAAAGTTCAAATTGGTGGAAGTAATAAAGACGTTTTTAGGATTATTAAACATTCAATAAATAGGTCTGAGAAAAATATGAAGAGGCTAATTAGGCTAGTTGACTAAAAAAAAATCTTTGTATATCGTGTTAAAGCTCTCGTAGCTCTGGATTTAAAAATACGTTTCTTTTCATTTTAGGATTATATTTTCAGAGATGTCATCAAAAATGTAAAGCAAAAATATGTCGCACTCCTCTACCTATTTCCGAAAGTACTGAAACTAAATTTATAAAAAAAATATAGATCATAAATATCGAATTAAACTTTGGAGGAAAACTATAGTATAAACAATGTTTTCGTTACAAAAAAACTTCGATTTGTATTCATTCAGCAAAGGTGTTAAGTATCGCAGGAGGATTTAAAATAGCAGAGATATAAAAGCATTGTTGATAATGATTTTCGAAAAATATCGTTGGTCTGATATAGTAACTTTGAAAGACAAGTTCAGTTTGGACATACATAATGACAGGGGTGTAACGTATACCATCTATGTACCTACCTCAGCTTATAAAGTCTACGTAACAACTTTATAGATATATTTGTGATATGCAATGCTCAATAGCAGTATAAAAGCAATACCCGACAAATTGTTAAGAACCGACTAATTATATTAGAATTAATCACATAACTATATGAATGGCGTTTACTTATCATCTAGTGGCTCTCTCAAAACATCTCTCGTGCCTTACAAAGTTATTAAAAAACCTATCAGGAAAAACACGCGACGGACCACGGCGGCTCACCAAATTTTCGACATTCTTTCGAAGCGATTTAAGCGGAATGCCAAGTTTAAACTTTAACTAGGTTTTGTTTTACTAACACTGTAAAATGTACAGATTATTAATACCCTAAATTTATATTTAAGAAATGCCAAATAAAGTTTAACCTCTTCAGTCCTGGAGTACCCATTTGGTTACATTAAAACAAAAGCCAAAATTACTCCCAAAATTTTTTTATAAATGCATAGATTTCTGCTAGCACTATTCAGATACATGACAGTGATTACCAATAAGTTAGCTACATGCTTAAAGAAGGAGGAACCATGTGACTTTGAAAATGAAATATTTCCAAGATTGATGAAATCAACAATTTTCCAAAGACTTCATGTTAAAGTATGTGAATAATACAGATTTTTGAGTGAATTAAAAAATATCTATTGCATTTTTTATAAACTATAATGTTTCAAGAATGTTGTGGAGTTGTTTATGAATGTTGTTCATATGTGCATGGATGTGGAAAACATCTGTAAATATGTTGTACCCATTTGGGTACACTGGGTCTTTACTATATATTTCCAGCTGAAGAAACTAATTTTCTGTATAATTATATGTACACTTGGTTATTAAAAATTTTTATAGGAACGAATAAATTATTTAATTTAGTCTTACAAAGCAATTTAAAAGGACTTTTTTCATTTTTAAAATAATATGAAGAAATATACTGAATTTATTGCTAAAGTATGTCATAATTTTAATAACTTTAAAAATTTCTAGCACGTTTTGAATAGTTGTACAGTTGTACAAGCCCACATGTATTAGTCAAAAATAGTCTATAATAAATGATACTCTATTAGAAGATTATTATTAAAATGTATGTATACTATTACAAGGTATTTATAGTATGTGTATAGTATATATCTGTGGCTTCCAGTAATAACCAGGTAAGGCACACTTTTAATATTTTGCGTAATTAACGTTTAAAGTTTTCAAATGTCTTTTTATCATTATTTTTATAAAATAGATTAGAACTTAATAATTTTCATTACATTCAATTAGGATATATGAGCCTTTTTTTGCCAAAATAGTTTTATAAAAATGATTTTTATCAATTGAGAGCGATTATTACTGTTTTTTCAATTATTAAATGAAAATTTATAGTCGCCCTATGACGGGAAGTATTCGAATTTTTTTTCAGCACTATGGCAGATGAAAGCACTCATTTACAGTTACATTTTCCCAAATTATCTTATTTTTTTTTCAAAAATGTGTCTTACCTGGTTAATACCGGAAGCCACAGATATAGTATAGTAGCAAGATATTTATTACAATTATTACAAGATATGTATAATATTTTTGCGCAATACATAACTTTAGGTAAAAAATCATTTAAGTTGTTTAAATTGATATAATTTTTTAACAATAAATAGGGTTATTTTTGTAAAACAAAATTGGTTTCATTTGTTTAAAAAATGACATTTTTACTCAATTGAGACCTGATGTACCCATATGGGGACATAAATTTTAACTATAAGAATTTTAAAAATAAAAAATTAATTTTCTTTTCTTTTTTTAAGCCTAAAAGCACCATAATGTGCTAATAAAATAATTTTTCTATGCAGTAGATTTTTCTCTGGACGGAAGAAGTTAAATACGCCTAAACGATTTAGCAGAAGATTAAAAAAAAGAGCCATACAGAAAAGCAATATTTGATATTATTTAGAGTTCATATATCTTTAATTTTTTTTAGTTATATCCTTTCATATTTTTCTAGTATATACATCTATTCCCAAGTCTACATTGTATATACCATTATTTTAACACAATCAAACTAATTTGTAAATTTTATCATACGAAAAGACGAGGATCTACGTTCGATTATCGTCCTGTGCAACGCTCAGGAATTCCATACTCGCTCAGTTGGAAATATTCCTACGTTGTATATTTTTAATAAAGTCCTATTATTCTTTTAGCAATGATTTTTTAATAATACATTTAATAATTCATGTACCGTGAAACCTCCTACAACGGTCACTCCGAAAAACGGTAATCTCCGAATGCCGGTCATTTTTTAGAGTTGCCGAATTTTTTCCATAGAAATAACATTGCACTAAACCTCCGAACAACGAATTCCAAACAACGACCACTCCCATAGTTTTATTTACAGACAACTGAGTTAATTTTAAGTACAACTGAGATTATGATGAATTTAAACTCTACGTGATAAGTTAAAAGTTATCCGAGATAGCAAAAAAGGTGTAAGTACACTAAAATAAGCTGAAATGTACAAATGTGGAAGGACCCATAAAGATGATATTCTGAAAAAAAATTACTTTTGTCTAGAAAAGACGTATAATGATGTATTTTTTAATTTAGAACTAAGCGACCAGCGACCTGGTTATGATGAGATTGATACATTTCTTTTGGAAGGACTTTCAAACTGTTGAGGAAAAGATCTCCAGATTTCTGGATCAATTTTGCGGAAAAGTGCCCCAGAAATGACCGTAAAATTGGTAAATTAAAAATTTTACGCTCACTCAAGATCAGAATGAATTCTACAACAAATCTATAGAAATGTTTAAGTATTTAGAAAAAGAAAGGTATGTTTAAAGAAGAAAGAAAGAAAAGAAAAAAAAGAAATCAACTACGAATGATTGATTTGTTTAGTGTAAAATAGTTGCATGTATTGTCTAACTGTATATTTTGACAAAAATTAACGAGTGTTTAATCAGTTTCATAATTGATGGTGTCGTTTAATCTCCATTTCTTATGGACATTTAAACTTTCTGAAACTTTTGCATACTTCATTAGTTTCGTGTCAAAATTTCGAAGTAATTTAGAAATCTTACAGAATGACTAGAACTTTCTAAATGTTCTCGCCTACAAAATACCCAACAAGAGAAAAACTATCCGACAGAATCATTTTAAGTTAAAATATATAATTATTGCATACTTTTGCCAAATCATTTCAAATTTTATGAAAATCTGACGAATAGTTTAATTTCAGGGACAATCAAAAGTAATCCATTACATTATGGTCAATGAAAAAAATAGTTCTGAAGTCCGTACTTTAAGACAAGCAACAAAACTAGAGATTATCTATAGTCATACAACATAAGATCATTGTTTATAAATCAACATTGCATTTTTTAAGTGAAATTGTGCCTAATACGTGTTTTATGTGCATTACATTTACAAAAAAAAAACTTATTACTTTGAATATAATATGAGTATAAATTCCTAAAAAATTCCGAAATGACTTAAAACATTAAGAGGTGTTAGCGAGTATTACAAAAACCAGAACAAAAATAATCACAATGGGTTATTCGTACTTTAGTTTTTAAAATAGAGCTATTGCTTAAATATTGAAAATGCAGCATAGCCGTGTCATCTTTAGGCACTGAACCTTAAACCAAATCAATAAATAGCACCAATATTTATCAAGGTATATACAGATCTGAAGTTTGATAAAAATTCGCACACTTGTTCTTGAGATAGAGCACCACAATTCTTGTGTCACATATCAGAGTCAGTGACTCACAGGTATACATATACACGCAGTCACAGAGAGACATTTTTTAAAAACATGTCTTTCTGTGTCCCTGACCCCTAAAATGTGTAAATCCATTGAAAACCAGAAATCGAAAAGTTTTACAAATCCAGTACTTTCTTCTTTTAAAGAGAAAATAATGTAAAAATATACTTTCAAATGAGATTTGGCTAAAAAATGTATCTTTATGGTTTAAGTTTGTTAACCCTTATGGGTCTGGTGTACTATTAACAGTACATGTCTTTTAATTGAGTAGTATTTTGTTTTAACAAATATTAATGATGCTGTTTACATGCAGTAATGTTACCATGTGTCTAAGCATTTACCATAAGACTTTATCAACGTTTAGGCATTTATTAACAATAATAATATTAAATGTGTGCTTTATTCTCTTTGCACCGTTTGAAATTTATTTTATTTTAAACATAAATTTATCTATTTAAATTAAAAATATTGGTTACTTTTCTGATAGAATAACGTGTGATATAACGAAAACAATTTGAAAAAGTTATCAAATCTGTTCAATTTTTTTGCAATTTGATATTTTCCAAACTTTTCCAAAAACTTTCTTTTATTCTGTTTTCAAATGAAAATGAATTGAATAGTATACAAAACAACCACATTCGTTAGATTTCAGACAACAACATATTTTTTAAACTTCAGAAAATTGATTCGGATGCTAATATAAACATTATTAATGTAAAGTGATTTTTTTCTCAAAATTAAAACAAAAATAAAGCCTAGAAGGGTTAATCCTAGAAGGGTTTAAGCAAGAATATTTTTAAATTTGTTGTTGAATCATCTACATTTTTAATGATGTACACATACAGTGTAAGAGTAATTGAGATTGAAATATATTCTGCCATAAATTAACGAGTGTTTAATTAGTTCCATAATTGATGGAGGCGTTTAATTTTCATTTCATATAAACATCTAAACTTTCTGAAACTTTTGCATATTTCATTAGTTTCGTGTCATGATTTCGAAGTAAATTAGAAATCTCGTAGGATTTTGTCTAGAATTTCCTATATATTCTTGCCAATATCTGAAGTTCTTGCTTTAAGTCAGGGATCAACATTACAGATTATCCAGAATTTTACAACATAAGATCAATGTTTATTAATAAACATTCATTTTTTATTTTCAGTGAAATTTCTACAGGTACCCAATATGTATTTTATCTATATTATACTTAAAATTAATAAATACTTTACCATCATTAATCTCATTCAGATGTTGCATGTTGTGACGTGATCTGTACGTTTCATTTTAATTCCAGATACGTTCGTTTTACATAAAGTTGATTTTTGCTTGATGCGAGAGGAAAAAAAGGTAGACTGCCAGTATTTATTTATTTATTTATTATCATTTGTAACGTAAATTGTAACTATTTCATGAATCTTTATGATAATTTCACACATATTGTTTTAATACATTAAAATGCAACTAAGCAATACACATTTTTTATCTAAAATAAAGTAAAAAAAATTATCTAGCACATTTGTTCGCGAGATAGAGCACTCATAATATTTGTGTCACTACAGACAGATTCACTGACTCACACATATACAAATACACACATTCACAGACCGACATTTTATAAAAACGTAGTCTTTCAGGACCTCTGACCCCTAGGGGTCAGAGGTCCTGAAAGACTACGTTACACGTTTCAGAGCTCTAAAACGTGTAAGTACACCGAAAACCAGATCTGGAAAAGTTTGACGAATTAAATACTTTCTTCTCGTAAAGATAAAAATATGCCAAAATATATATATATTCAAATGGGATTTGTTTAACAAAATGTATCTCAATGGTTCATGTTTTTTAGTAATTTTTAAAAAGGAATGTTTTAAAACCTGTTTATGAATAAGGTGTTGAATCATCTATTTTCTTAATGATATACACATACAATGTAAGAGTAATTGAAATTGAAATATATTCTGACAGAAATTAACGAGTGTTTAATCAGTTTCATAATTGATGGAGTCGTTTAATCTCCATTTCATACAGACATTTAAACTTTCTGAAACTTTTGCATATTTCATTAGTTTCGTGTCATGATTTCGAAGTAAATTAGAAATCTCGTAGGATTTTGTCTAGAATTTCCTATATATTCTTGCCAATATCTGAAGTTCTTGCTTTAAGTCAGGGAACAACATTACAGATTATCCAGAATTTTACAACATAAGATCAATGTTTATTAATAAACATTCATTTTTTATTTTCAGTGAAATTTCTACAGGTACCCAATATGTATTTTATCTATATTATACATAAAATTAATAAATACTTTACCATCATTAATCTCATTCAGATGTTGCATGTTGTGACGTGATCTGTACGTTTCATTTTAATTCCAGATACGTTCGTTTTACATAAAGTTGATTTTTGCTTGATGCGAGAGGAAAAAAAGGTAGACTGCCAGTATTTATTTATTTATTTATTATCATTTGTAACGTAAATTGTAACTATTTCATGAATCTTTATGATAATTTCACACATATTGTTTTAATACATTAAAATGCAACTAAGCAATACACATTTTTTATCTAAAATAAAGTAAAAAAAATTATCTAGCACATTTGTTCGCGAGATAGAGCACTCATAATATTTGTGTCACTACAGACAGATTCACTGACTCACACATATACAAATACACACATTCACAGACCGACATTTTATAAAAACGTAGTCTTTCAGGACCTCTGACCCCTAGGGGTCAGAGGTCCTGAAAGACTACGTTACACGTTTCAGAGCTCTAAAACGTGTAAGTACACCGAAAACCAGATCTGGAAAAGTTTGACGAATTAAATACTTTCTTCTCGTAAAGATAAAAATATGCCAAAATATATATATATTCAAATGGGATTTGTTTAACAAAATGTATCTCAATGGTTCATGTTTTTTAGTAATTTTTAAAAAGGAATGTTTTAAAACCTGTTTATGAATAAGTTGTTGAATCATCTATTTTCTTAATGATATACACATAAAGTGTAAGAGTAATTGAGATTGAAATATATTCTGACAGAAATTAACGAGTGTTTAATCAGTTTCATAATTGATGGAGTCGTTTAATCTCCATTTCATACAGACATTTAAACTTTCTGAAACTTTTGCATATTTCATTAGTTTCGTGTCATGCTTTGGAAGTAATTTAGAAATCTGGGAGGATTTTGACTACAACTTCCTATATATTCTTTCCACTTTCTGAAGTTCTTCCTTTAAGACAGGGAACAAAATTAGAGATTAACCAGAATTTTACAACATAAGATCAGTGTTCATTAATAAGCATTAATTTGTTTACAGTAAAATTTCTACAGGTACCCAGTATGCATTTTATCTGTATTATATGTAAAATAAATACTATACCATCATTAACCACATACAGATGTATGATTATATGCTGTGACGTGGTCTGTACGTTTAATTTTAATTGCAAATATGTTCGGTTTTACATAAATGCGATTTTTGCTTGATGCAAAAGGAGGAAAGTTACAATATCAAATATTTATTTATTTATTTATTAGTACTTGTAACGTAAATTGCAACTATTTCATGAATCTTTATAATAATTTCTCACATACTGTTTTTTAAAAGATTAAAATGCAACTAAGCAATACACATTTCTTTGCTAAAATTAACTAAAAAAATATCTACCACATTTGTTCGCGAGACAGAGCACCCATTATATTTATGTCACATACAGACAGATTCACTAACTCACAGATACACAAACACACTCATTCACAGACCAACATTTTGTAAAAACGTAGTCTTTCACGACCTCTGACTCAAAAAACGTGTAAATACACCGAAAACCAGAACCCGAAATGTTTTTCGAATAAAATGCATTCTTAGTGTAAAGATAAAAGAATGTTAAAATATAATACTAATTGAATCTGTTTAAAAAATATATCTTAATACTATATGTTCTTTTTAATGCAGAGCAAGAATGTTTTAAAACCCGCTTATGAATAAGATGTTGAATCATCTTTATTTTTACTGATACACACATACAGTGTAAGAGTAATTGAGATTGAAATATATTCTGACAGAAATTAACGAGTGTTCAATCAGTTCCGTAATTGATGGCGTCGTTTAATCTCCATTTCATATAGACATTTAAACTTTCTGAAACTTTTGCATATTTCATTAGTTTCGTCTCATGATTTCGAAGTAATTTAGAAATCTCGGAGGATCTTGATAGAACTTCCTAAATATTCTCGCCCATTTCTGAAGTGCTTCTTTAAGACAGTCAACAAAATTTGAGATTGTCTATACTCATACAATATAAGATCATTGTTTTTTAATAAACATTCCATTTTTACTTACAAAAAGAATGTATTAGGTTCATGAAAATTTCCGCAATCTGATTTTTGACGGATATACACATTTTAGGAGTCACACAACCCGAAGTATATCTTTTTAGACGCAGTATGTCTGTGAGTCTGTTTGTCTGTATCTGACAAACATTTTGTTTGGGATCGCAAAACTTTAGATTCTGTTAGACCTTTATATATACTAGATCTTGTTAGTTTTTGGTGTATATAGTTCAACAAGTGGCGCTTCTATGCTGCATTATTCATAACTTCTACAATAGTCATACTTCAAGAACTAGTGCTTAGATTTTCACAAAACTCTAGATTTAGTTAGTAGTTGATATAACATGGTGTCGATTACATTTTGGTGCAAATCGTTCAACAAGTAGCGCTGCCATGGTGCATTATTCTTTATTTTCGCAATAGATCTAACTCAAAAACTAATGCACAAATTTTTTTTAAACTTCAGATTCAGTTAGTGCCTGATATAGATTAGTGGTCTTAAGTTTTGATGAAAATCGCCCTACAGATGACATTACTATGCTGCATTTTTCTGGAAGTAATAACTTGCTTAATATAGAAGGAAGTTTTGGGATTGCCACAGATGACTAATTATTTAGATCGTATTTAAGCAGAAATATTTTTAAACTTGCTTATAAACAAAATTTTGAATCATCTCTATTCTTAATGATATGCGTACATACACAGTGTAAGAGTAATTGAAATTGAAATATATTCTGACAGAAATTAACCAGTGTTTAAACAGTTCCATAATTAATGGACTCGTTTATTCTCCATTTCAGGTAGACATTTAAACTTTCTGTAACTTTTGCGTAGTTCATTAGTTCCGTGTCATGATTTCGAAATAATTTAGAAATCTCAGATGATCTTGACTGGAACGTTCTATATGTTCTTGCCAATTTTTGAACAAAAGGGGAACAAAATTAGAGATTATCCAGAATTTTACAACATAAGATCAGTTCTTATTAATAAGCATTTATTTTTTTACAGTGAAATTTCTACAGGTACCCTATATGTATTTTATCTATATTATGCATAAAATAAATACTTTTCCATAGTTAACCTCATGTACATATGTAAGACTATATGTCTAATACATATGGAAGTATGAAGAAGTATCTAATATGTAAATATATATATAGATGCAATGAGGTCTGTATGTTTGATTTTAATAGCAAATATGTTCGGTTTTACATAAATTCGATTTTTGCTTGATGCAAAAGGAGAAAAGGTACACTGTCAAATATTTATTTATTAGCATTTGTAGCGAAAATTGCATGTATTTTATGAATCTTTATAATAATTTCACGCATATTGTTTTTTAATACATAAAATGCAATTAAGCAGTGCATATTTGTTTGCTAAAATTAAGTCAAAACAATTATCTACCACATTTATTCGCGAGATAGAGCACCCATAATATTTGTGTCACGTACAGACAGATTCTCTGACTTACACATATACAAATACACGCATTCACAGACAGACATTTTGTAAAAACGTAGTCTTTTAGGACCTCTGACCCCAAAAACGTGTAAGTACACCGAAAACCAGAAGTCTAAAAGTTTGACGAATTCAATACTTTCTTCTTGTAAAGATAAAAATATGTCAAAATATATTTTCAGATGCGGTTTGTTTAAAAAAAGTATCTCAATGGTTCATGTTTTTTAGTAGTTTTAAGGAGGAATGTTTTAAAATCTGCTTATGAATAAGGTGTTGAATCATCTATATTCTTAATGATGTACACATAAAGTGTAAGAGTAATGGAGATTGAAATATATTCTGAAGAGTGTCTTAACGAGTGTTTAATCAGTTCCGTAATTGATGGCGTCGTTTAATCTCCATTTCATATAGACATCTAAACTTTCTGAAACTTTTGCATACTTCATTAGTTTCGTCTCATGATTTCGAAATAATTTAAATATCTTGGAGGATTTTGACAAAAACTTCCCAAATATTCTCGATAATTTCTGAAGTGTCTACTTTAAGATAGGTAACAAAATTTGAGATTGTCTATACTCATATAATATAAGATCATTGTTTATTGATAAACATTTCATTTTTACTCACAAAAAAGCATTAGATTCATGAAAATTTCCGCAATCCGATTTTCGACGGATTTACACGTTTTAGGAGTCAGACAGTCCGAATAACATGTTTTTAGAAATAGTCTTTCTATGAGTCTGTGAGTCTTCCTGCCTGTATCTAAAAACATTTTGTGGTCGCTCGCAAAACTTTATATTCTGTTAGACCTTGATATACTATAATAGATTTTATTAGTTTTTGGTGTATATCGTTCAACAAGTGGCACAGCTATGCTGCATTATTCATAATATTTACAATAGCCTTATCCTCAAGAACTAGAGCATGGATTTTCATAAAACTCTAGATTTAGTTAGTACTTAATATAACATCCTGCTGATTACATTTTGGTGCAAATCTTTTAACAAGTGGCGCTGCCATGGTGCATTATTCGCGATTTTCGCATTAGCTCTAACTCAAAAACTGATGCACAAAAATTTTTTAACTTCAGATTTAGTTAGTTCTTGATATAGATTAGTGTTTTTAAGTTTGGATTTAAATCGCCCTACAGTTGGCACTATCATGCTGCTTTTTTCTGTAAGTATTAACATGCTTAATATTGAAGAAAGTTTTGGATTGCCACATGTGACTAATTATTTAGATAGTGTATAAGCAGAAATATACTTATAAAGAAAATTTTGAATCATCTGTATTCTTAATGATATACGTACACATACAGTGTAAGAGTAATTGAAATTGAAATATATCCTGACAGAAATTAACGAGTGTTTAAACAGTTCCATAATTGATGGTGTCGATTAATCTCCATTTCTTATAGACGTTTAAACTTTCTGAAACATTTGCATACTTCATTAGTTTCGTGTCAAGATTTCGAAGTAATTGAAAAATCTTTGAGGATTTTGACTAAAACTTCGTTTATATTCTCCCCCATTTCTGCAGTTGTTACTTTAAGACAGGCAACAAAATTAGAGATTATCTATAGTCATACAATATAAAGTCACTGTTTAATGATAAACATTCCATTTTTACTTTCTTCTATCTTTGCAAGAAGAAAGAATAAACCTAATTATTCATTAAAATTTCCGAAATCTGATTTTCGACGGATTTACACGTTTTAGGAGTAAGAGAACCCAAAAAACATGCTTTTACAAAATTTCTGCCTGTGAGTCTACGAGTCTGTCTCTCTGTCTGTGTGTGACAAACATTTTCTGGGCGCTCACAAAATTTTAGATTCTATTAGACTTGATATAAACTAGATCTTATTCGTTTTCGGTGTATATTGCTCAAAATGCACCACTGTTTTCAAATATCTCGCTTACATTTTAACATTTTGTTTTTTCAGCATTAGACAGTTGAGGAGCTATATCTAACCTTGCTAGTTTTTACTTTTTCAATTTTATTTACATTTTTTAAGTGGTACTGTTTTAATTTCAGAAACTATTGCAACTACTTACAAAAATAAAAGTAATTTATGAGATTCATTGGAATTAAAATTCAAAAAATTAAAAACTAACCCGTTTATAAATCGTCCATAGCAATCATATGCAAAATAAAATCATTCAAAATTATTAAAATTCAGGCACGATATCAACAATTAACGCTTTCATTGGATTATCATTAGCGTGGCTAGTGTAGATTCTCAATCCGTCAGCATATAACCTAGGATAAAATTTACCTGAGACACTTTGTGAACCCAATCTAAAAATGTAGCTTGTGTTAACAACGGTGCTTGTGCTAAGGTGTTAAGAAGTATGTAACAATGTTTATCTTGTACATATGCAATAGAAATTTACTAACTATTCTTAATATAATTACTACTCAACACAGGATCAGTTTGGTAGTCATAAATTCAGATAGTCATCCTATTATATCAGTTTTTTTACGATTGAGGGAGTCCGGGACAATAAAATAATTTAAAATAATTTTTATTTATAGAGTTGAAATTTTGAAATTTATTGTGATGGTTAACCATATCATTCGTAAACAAAATCGCATGATAAAACTTCTCCAATTCTTTGAAAATAATTTAATAAAAAAAATTATTTAAAAAGTAGTATGGATTAAAATCCTTATTATTCAAAACATTATTTGTAGATTTTTTTTACATTTAAATAAACAAAAACAATTTTAATTTTGATTCACCTTTTTTTTAAATATTAAATTAAAAATATTCAAATTAAAAATTGGAAGAAAAATTATGTAATTTTTATTTAAAATATCCTGTTTCCAAAAATAAGTATTTTTTTACGAATTTGCCGAATCAAAATTAAAGTAAAACAATAAAAAATTCATGTTCCATGTTTGAAGAATTTACTTTTAATATTTCTTGAGTTATAACATTTTAAATCCAAGAAATTTTGAAAAAACCCTATCCTAAAGAAAAACACATTCTCACAGTAAGTCATTCAAACGACAATCATTGCTTAAAAGCTTGATTTTGAAAACAAACCTAAAAAAAATAATGATATTTGCTCTTTTAATTAAGATGGTAAGATGATTTAAACGTCATTTTAAGCATAAAAAACAGATACATATTTAATAAGATATTTTTTTAGAATATTTGAAGATTTTTGTGTCAAGGACCGCTACAAGATAATATCCTATCATCGTACTGATCTGCAAAGTTTTTCTGAGATTAGACAAAAATATATTTAAATTATTTGTTTAATTTATTAAAAATACAAAAATCAAAAGTCTATAACTTACCCATCATATGTAGTACAGGATAAGTCTTGCAATCATTTTGAAAATTGAAAAAAAAAATTGACGGATTTACATGTTTCAGGTACTGGAGATTTTAAAAAACGAATTTTTAGAAAAAAAATTGCTTTTCGTCCATTTGTGTCTGAATGTCTGTCTGTAAACGCTCTATCTCCCGAACAAATTGAGATAGAGTCTTGAAATTTTGTATGTACTTAATATGTAAAAATGGGACGAAGCCTATTTAATGTCTCTAACCTCGATTATCCGAAGCTATTTTTTTCAAACTCTCGAAAAATTCTTTCTGATGAAAGGTATATAAAAATTTTCACAGTTTTTTAGTTTAAGGAGTGGACGTAAAAGGCAATACAATAACACAAATTTTGCATAAAGAACGAAGTCGATAGGATAATTAATTGTCGAAATATTTATAACCCTGTTTTTCACATTCTTCTATTTTTCATAATTATGTATTTCATTCAAATTTTAATTCAAAGGTATGTACTTAGTATGTAAAAATGGGACGAAGCCTATTTAATGTCTCTAACCTCGATTATCCGGAGCTATTTTTTTTTCGAGCTCTCGAAAAATTCTTTCTGATGACAGCTATATAAAAATTTTCACATTTTTTTATTTTAAGGAGTGGACATAAAATGCAATACAATAACACAAATTTTGCATAAAGAACGAAGTCTATCGGATAATTAGTTGTCGAGATATCTCTAACCCTGTTTTTCACATTCTTCGATTTTTCATAATCCTGTATTTCATTCAAATTTCAATTCAAAGATATATTTTAATTGGAAAGACGATGCTTAGTCCGGCGCAGTAAACTGTTAGTTATTATGGCTATTATTTTTGGAGTTATATGGATGTTTGTTTTACGCAATCCGATACTACTTGAGTAATTTGGCGTTTTATATAATTTGTCGAAATTGGTTCATCAGAAATTCATTAATAGAGCATTACTACGTGTTAAAAATATATAAATATACGTTTACATTTTATTTTGGATTTGCAATGCATTTTGTAAATAGTTTACACGTGTTTTATTTTAATATTTTATATTATACATATCCATGATGGGTAAGTGTTACGGTTGCCCCCACCCAAGACTAGTTTTATTTCTTTTTAGCATTTTTTCACTAGAGAAATTACTCTTATATAAAACATATGTTTTTTATTAAATAAAAACAAAATTGAAATTTAAAACTTAAGTAAAAATCTCGCACTCGAAAGTATTCCATAAAATATCTTCAAATATGTACATTTCTTTCATCTAAAAAAAAAGAAAAAAATATGTTTATTGCAACAATTTTCTAATAAAAAAAATCTCCCTCGTCTTTAACTATTAATAGCGACAATAAATACAAAAAGAATTCACGTGAGTAATTTAAGAAGCCTAATGTGAATTTGTATGCTGTTTACAGCCTGAACAATAATAAAAAATATTCCAGAAATTCTCATTTTATTTCTTTAAAAAACAAAAGTATAAGAAAGTTATTTTTAATGTACACAGTAAAACATGAGATCGTGGTACATGTTCTTTAATGCTTTTTTCTTAGGGAATGCTGCAGTAATTCTTAATGTAAAAAAAAATACTGCAGCTGAATAAACAGAGAAAATCATCATCAACAATCTACACATTAATTACTCATTAGACCGTGTCCTTACTATTATCTTCATCACATTGTTATTTTTATCAGCTTTGTATATTATCCGATATCCTACTGTAAGCTATTGATTCTTTTTCATTTATATGTGTTTAAGAATATATGAAACTTCTCAAAGATTCAAATAATTTAAACTTTAGAAACTTATTTAATCATTTTTAAAGTTAAACAGCATTTCATGCACTGATGTTCTAAACTGTATTCTTATAATTGAAGAACTCAAATGATGAAAGTGGCATACAATAGAAGAAAAAAAAGAATAGATAATCTGATTGAAGAGAGTCAATGGTCTAGCTTACAATTTCAGAAAAAAAACAATACTCGACGAGATTTTAATTCAAATACGAGACACTTAACAATAAATGCGCATAATGATTTTGAATTTTAAAAATGCATTTTTCGAATTAGTGATTGTGTCACTTACCAGATTTATCACCTTAAACCTTTCCGGTACGGGCAAAATCTGTTACTAAAATGAGAAATTATAAACTGGCACCAGAATTCACAAACGAGTTTTTTAGATATTTTGAAATCCTGACTTTAAGGTTTTATTGTAAAAGCAAAATTTTACTAAAATATTACTGGTACCGTTTGCAACTTTGGAATTAAAATTGAGTATCCCAGACCGGGTACAGTGTGCCGGAAAGGGTTAAGTCTTCAGCGGTTTTAAGGAAAAAAAGTAATTGTTTCAGGGGAGGGGAAGGAGATGTTAAAAGCCTTTTCTTACCCGTCCTATACACCAAAACCATTTATCGTTTAAATTCTTCAGTGGTTTTAAGAATTAAAAGTAATTTTTTTTTCAGGGGGGGGGGGGGTTAACAGCCTCTCTTTATCCGTCCTATACATGAGTTTGAGGTCTTTAGTTATTTTTATAACAAAAAGTAAATTTCTTTGAGTGAAGTTACCAGCCACTCCCTATCCATCCTACTCAAGTGAAACATTTATGAACCGAGGTCTTCATTAATTTTTAGACTTAAAAGTAAATTCTCCAGAGGGGCGGGAATTTTACCACCCTCTCCTTCGCGCTTTCTTCAGCTAATCTTACATTCGAAATTTACTATAATTGTATGACTTTTCGATTATAGTACTGTACATTTTCACATGTAATATAATAACTATCCTTGAATATCAAACAATTACTGTGCATAATCAAAATTTGGTTAAAAAATAGGTGTTTCTTTCAAAAATAAGTAATTTTAAAAGTTATTAGCATTTTTATTTGATGGAATTAATCAGATTGACTTCTGAACGCCTCAATTAATAATCGAGAAATATTAAGTTATTTTAAAAAGTTAGCATTTCTGTATTACTACGAATGAACTATGATAACATTTTTAAGCTAATAAAGACATGTACTAATTTAAAAACGATTTCTTGCAAGCATTCTATTTTTATGAAAAGAATTATTTCAAATCTATATATCAGTGTAATAATGTGAAAAATAATAAAAACATTAAATTTCATATTTTCAGCAAAAATTTCATATTTTATTATATGTGCCATGCGTACACATTTAGGGTTTTAAAATATAGTATTGCTATATTTTGCAACTAAATGAGATTAAATTAATTAATTTTATTTGCTCAACACTCTGCAACTTTTCTGTATTAATACCGTTAAGTATTCACTGAAAATAATGAAAGTAAATCTAACCCTAATAGCTTGATTGGATTTTTTCGTTCCGAAGAAAAAATTACAATTTTTTGCCAATTGTAACCACCTGATTTAGACAAAATAAGTGTTACTATATTCTTTGGAAAGATTTTGATTAGAAACAGAGATCATATTGGCCAAATTCATGGCATATAAGGAAAAGTACAATGATTTGAGATATGTACCAGACATGACAAATAGACTTGATATGTTAACTGACTAACTAAATTTTGTTATTTAAATTACTTAAAATCTTTAGTTTAAAAAAGAATAGAATTTTAAACTGGAAATTTGAATTTTTCACGATAGAAGAAAATTTTTGCATTTAAAATAAATTTAATAAATATTTTTTCTCAATGATACTATAAAATAAAGAAAATATTTCTGTCCCTTTTTTCGCTACAAATAAAAATTATAACAAATATAAATCTCATTAAATTTATTATGACAATTGTCGAATAAGAGTAATGTCTAATGAAAAAATTTACAGAGGGATTAAAATTTACAGAGATATATGAATACTTTAAAACTGTAACAACTTCTATTTCTACATCGTAACATCCACTTTTTAAATTTTAAATAAATAATTTGTATCAATTCAGAAATCAAAAGTACGCAGTTTTTAAACACGTTTTGTATAAAATACTATAAAAAGAGAAAACATTTTTTTTCCTTTTTTTCTCTACAGATAAAAATTATAACAAATACAAATCTCATTAAATTTTTTATGCAATTGTCGAATAAGAATAATGTCTAATGAAAAAAATTATACATGAGTCTTGAGTACATTAAAACTGTAATAACTTCTATTTCTAAATCGTAACATCCTCTTTTTAAATTTTAAATAAATAATTTGTATCAATTCAGAAATCAAAACTATGCAGTTTTTAAACTCGTTTTATATAGAATAATTTTTAACCTTCTTCTTTTTTTTAATTAGTTACTTTTTGGATACTATTTTCTTTTCCGTATGTACATTTAATAAGTGAAACCTATTTAATTTTCATCACGAAGCATACTATGAACAACCTTAATAATATGTATCACTTATGTAGAAATTGAGGCATATTTAGAAGAGTCATAACATTTACGGACGGATGAACTGACAAACAAATAGAAAGCTAAGATCACAAACGTTTTTTAACTGCACTGTAAAAAAAAATTCAAGAGGTTACTAAAAATCTTTTAGTAAATTTTTATTCCACAGAATTTTTTAGTAACCATTACAAACTTTTTTTGCAAGTGAAACAAACATTTTTTTTTTTTTTTTGTAAACTGAACAAAAGAATTTTTTGTATACCTAACTTAGTAGTAACGTAACTTTTTAGTATGAGCCACCAAGCAAATTTTAGTAATAGCTCCAAAATTACTTTTAGTAACTATTACGTGTGCCCGAAGGGCAGTAGCTTTCTTCGAGCTGCATCCAGTGGGTAAAAAGAGCAAAGCCGCAATAGATGGCAGCACCAAACATTGCTACCTGTTCTATTTTGACATGTTTCTAAAGGGGAGGGACAGTCAAGAGATAATTTCCCATGGTAACTGATACGACAGGATTTTCATAATCCCTTTATTTAACGAGTACTTACATTGCATACATTCGGTGCACATTTGGTGACGTCCAGCATCGAACCCGGGTACTTTCAGCCTGGAGTTCGGTGCTATGACCACTAGGCTATCACGGCCACACCAAATGAGGTTTATTAATAGCTATTAAAAATGCAAAACTATTAATTCTATTCGTTGCTAGCTTTTTTCTAGTAATTCTTACAGATTCCTTGTAACCGAGTAAAATTACAAAAAAAAAAAATTGTTAGTAATTATAATGATCACTAAATTCTTTTTAGTAGATCGACCCTTTTTTTTCAGTGTGTGTTGAAACACATTAATCAACGTAACGTATTGGAACGTATTTATCAATCGTAATTAACGTATTTTTCTCTTTGGTTTTTTACCAACTTTAGCGATTTGGCGAATAACAAATAAAAAACAGTCTCCAATTGAAGAAGAATGTTAACAAAATAGATTCGGCATGAAGCATTGAAAAATGCACCTTATAATTCTTAATGTATCCTTATCTTCTGAATGTTCTGAAAACCCCAAATTTGTAACTGCTTATAAAACAGAAATTTGACTATCTTATAAAGAAGCTATTACAAATAAAAACATTCTAAATGTCTCCTATCTCCAAAATGTATTAATGTTTTAAACATTATTTTAGAAGTTTAAATAAAAAATAAAATGGCTTTCGTTGATTTACCGTCGTGAAAATATACGCTAAAAATTGTTAGAAGATTTTGACTCAATAGAAAAAATTTGACACGAAAATTATTACTTTACGTACAAACTATAAAAAAGTATGATAAATGGCTAATTGCATCTCCGCATTGAAATAAAATTTTTCTTTATTTGGCCTTTGATGCGAGTAACTTTGTTTGTGTTTTTATCGGCACGAAGCCAGTACATAGACAGTGATTAACTGCAGTAGATAAATATGTATATCATAGTCATTTCTATCTTTGGCTGTTTTTAAACTAAATTGGTATTGAGTCAATATGTTTATAAATAAAGCAATGTAAATGACACGGTGCAATTAAACAGGTAAAGTGGCATCTAATTTTTCACCAACGCGGTTAAAAATTTCAATGTTTTGGCACACACTCACAAAAAAAAGAGTAGAAACTATGCACTCGCAATGTGGCGAGTCTGACTATTCTTTTATTCGCCAAATGGAGCATTTTGTCACAATTTGGTGCAATGGCGAGCGGCAGTAAGAACCCTGATATTAATACAATCGATCTATGAGTTTTGCCAATTTCTGGTAGGACCGAGTTATTCGTTGCAATTTAAACCTTAGAACCAATATTTTCCTAAACGGGCTATCACCCATGCATTTTCATGCTTCAGGCGTAGAATGAAATAAATGAAATTGTAAATTTGTTTAAAGTTTTTGAAGTACCCGTGTTATTAATATCTGGCAAAAAACACGAAAAGACAATCTTAAAACCAAGGCAAGAATTATCATAAAATTAAATAACTCAAACAGACCTCTGCACGAATTATGATGTTTATAGATGTGGTATATTTCAACATGAACAAAAGGAATTTAAAAACAGCTTTGAATTTTCTTCTCTTTCTGCGTAAAAAACCTTATTCCAAACTGCTTATAAAGCTACCCCGAGTACCTTGATTAAATTTATGACAAAAATAAAAAACCAAGCACTGTGATGAACAAAATATTACACTGAGAAATTATACCATTCGGGTATCTAGAATCTAACTTGTGGCTTCCGAAAAAAATAGTACTATGTCATCCTCATAAATTCTAGTTCACTTTGCTAGAGAGCTCTAGAGTCTCCTATTAGAATTTTAGAGCGTTTCTTTTTATTCTCGTAGTCAAATTTGTATCGAAACCTTTGGAAATAGATGCGACAACAAGAGGTTAGTTTTAGTATTTATAATTCTAGTTTACAAAACGGTTCCTTACATCAAGCGATAATTTCTCGTTATTGAAACGATGCAATATATTTTAGTTACATAGAAAACAAGAGATTAGAAATTTTAGACCATTTCGTCTATTCAGCTTAGATGTTTGCCCTATTCGCATAGCTCGGAAATCTGCAATTCTAGTTTAGGTATTTAGAAAATAATTATCAATTCATTCTAGTTGAAGTCGATATACTTTTTTTCTCTGTATACACAGTACCAAAATGAACCAATCGTACCACAACGTCAATCATAAGCGCAACGAGCAAATAACTCGTTTTGTTTCTATTAATGTAATTTTGTTTCTTGTAAAATTTTGAAATATATATACATATATATATGTATTGTATATTCTTAAAGATAGACCTTTTATAATATATCCTCGATATAAAACTTTTAATTAAAAATAATTCATGGACTAGCTATTTTAGTGATGCTGTAACTAAGGCAGTCAAGCCGCCGGAGTTTATCGGACAATAGATGGTGGATAATGCCAGACTACACTGTAAAAAAAAATCTGTGAAGGTACTAAACATTTTCTAGGAAACTGGGATTCCAAGAACTTTTCATGCAACGATAACAGGAAAAATTTATGTAATCGATTCTGAAACTTGAATTTTTGCTGTTACCGTTACAGGAAAAGTTCTTGGAATCCCAGTTTCCTAGAAAAGGTTTAGTACCTTTGCAGATTTTTTTTACAGTGTACCTGACCATTAATGGTATTGTAACGTCTTTACTATTCAATACTGGAATCAAGTGTAAATCATTTAAATCAACATTATATTTATCTCCACATCTGCCCATTTATTTTTCTCTCAATATAAAAATATAGAATTTTTTTCAAACCTACATTTTTCATGATAGATGTGACATGATATCTCAAGTTCTAGTAAACGGATATTCTTCAAATTTATACCAAACTTCAATATATAGCTTTCTATCGCTCATACCATTTCTGTTTCAAAATTATTTTTTACTATTACTATTTTCATTATTTATTTTATTATCATTATTTATGCTTTAATTACTTATTACTATTTTCAAAAAATAAAAAATATGAAAAAAAAAAAGAGTCGAAAATACCTTTTTTCATATTTAAGCGTTTTTTGCAATTTTTTTCCTATTTTCTCTCAAGTGTGGGCTAAAACAGCATTCTTATTAAGTGGGATTTTTTTTTCTTTCAGATGACCAGAAGGGTTGCAATCGTGTTAACCAACATATCACTTTTTAAAACCCCATCTTTATTAGCTTAAAACATATTCCATTTTCATTTTTTTTTCAACAACTTTTTGTATATTTTCAAAATATCAATAAATATTTTGTAAAAAAGTATTGATTGGCGATAAAATTGAAAATGTCATCAAAAAGCCATTTTAGCAATTTCTCAAATGGCAATTCAGATCTCAAATCTCAAATCAGATTTTTCAAGTAGCAAAAAAACATGATTTTTAAATAATATATAAACATTATATTTATTTAGTAAATGTTATATAAGTCACATGAAAAAAAAGATACAATGGTTATATAAATATTTTTATGTATATTCATTTTAGATATCTTTCTATATACATGTAATTATGCATATATAAATACAGAATATGTACACCTATAAATAAATATTATGTATATATATATATATATATGTGTGTACTTAATTTTATATGTTTCATATATTTATTATGTATGTCAAATTAAAACAAAAGCTATAAACTCTCCGAAGAAATATGCTAAATGCAAAAAATATATAAAAAACAAATGAAAAAAGTTCATTTCAGTAATAAAAAAACAACCCCAAAAGCTGGAGATCATTGATTCATTTAATGCTAAAAAAATAATATTTAAAAAATATATATAGAATTCATCCCTTATTAAAAAATAACGATTTTCCGTCATCAAAAAATTGATAAGAAGTTAAAAAGGTTTTTTGGCACTATTTTGTATTCCTTCGCCGATGTCGTCAACTGGAACAGCATAGGAAACTCTTCCGCGTAATTTAATCTACTTTCTCAATTCTTTGCCACATCAGAAAATTGCAACAAGACAAATCAAGAACTCACCATGTTTGTGCTAGCTGGGCGCAGGTAATAAATTGCCGAACATTGTGTCCGTGACATTTTTTCGTATTTCATTAATTTTATTATTTAAAATATAATCCTTTCACTCATTTTATTTCTAATATGTTACTTTAATTTTAGACTGAAAAATTTAAAATTCAATCGTTTTTATTTATTTATTTTTATAAGCAAAAAGAGCGAAAAAAAATAAAATAAAAATATTTTGAAGCTTCATAATTGCAAAGAAAAAAAGAAACATAAATAAAACCAATTTACTCGATCCAAATCCTGCCAAAGGAATTTTACAGAATAACCAATGACTCGCTTTTCATTCGGGCGTTGCCATTAAACAATAACCAAATAATCATGATTTCTGTGTCACATACGTTAGCGTAACATATATATAGATTTTATTCTTTTTTGTATAATAAAACTTATGTAATAACAACTAATATGTACACACCGGAAAAATATATCGATTTAAATAAATATAAAACAAAAGTTTTGCCTACTATAATATCTTACTTTTATCCATCCGTTGATAATCTAGTTATCTCGCTTTGAGTTTCAGGCAGGTAGCGAGATTCTAAATTTAAAATAGATTTTATGTTTAACGTCATTATGCTGTACCCGTGATGAAGATGTCTGCGAATGAAAATTATTATCTGTATTATATTTTTACTAAATATCTAACTCTATAAAATTTTTAGATCACAAATATGCGTCAGTATAAGTAATAGGTTGTTGCCTGGTGCAATATGATAAAGTTAAAATTATTTTCAACGTTAGAACACCTGAATATTCGTATTCCAAGCATACCGATTTCGGTAGCATATAGCATACCTTCCTCAGTGCTGAGGAAGCTGAGGTGCTGAGCTCTGAGGAAGGTATGCTATATGCTACCGAAATCGGTATGCTTGGAATACGAATATTCTGGTGTTCTAACGTTGAAAATAATTTTAACTTTATGCGTCAGTATAGTTTGAATAAATTAAACTGAATTAAACTTCGATATCTTGAATTACATGCTAAAAAGAAAAAATGATGAGAAGGGTTTTCCCGATAGTAATCTAGTAGCACTCATTGAGAGTTTGTAAAAGCTGTGTGGAAAAAGTAAAACTTGCAAATAATAGGGTTGTATATATTTATTGTTCGAAATCGGTTGAGATATCGTAGTTACAAAGGTACCTTCAATTTGGGAGCATCCTGGGTAGCTAATGGTTGGACAACAGTTAGGCTTTTTCTGGGTGAATTGTGCAACAAAGGTACACCCAGAAAAAAGTTTTGTTCAATCAACAAAAATTTTTTGGTCCAAAAAATCTTTCCGTTTAAATATGGACCAATAGAAATTTTGTTTGAAAAAACAAAAACAAAAAAAATGTAGATTTTTTTTTTTTTTTTTTTTTTTTTTTTGCGCTTTTCTGTCCACGATTTTCATACGAAATGCATAACAGCTTAATAATAACGTCATTAACCCGTCTCAAATTGAAAAGTGTTTATTATCCAAAATTTTTGTTAATTCTTTATAGCTATATACAGGGGTTGGACAAAAATATGGAAACACCTTTTGAAATGCATGGTTGAAAAGAAAGATTGATTATAATGAACTATGTAGATGGCGCTGGCGTTTTCCCCTACTGACGCCCCCTATACAACTTCGTAAAAATGCTGCACCGTTCAGTCGTTATTGGGGCACTGTTATGTGAGGTTGTCATTGCATTATCTCAGAGTTAACAGACTTCGAACGTGACCAAATTGTTGGAGCGTGTATGGTGGGTGCTTTCGTAAGCAAGGTAGCCGAGGTTTTTAGTGTTTCAAGAGGTACTGTGTCGAAGATTTATTCCGCATATTTGAAATGTGGAAAAACACCATCCGCTAAATCACAGCACGGACGAAAGTGTACGCTGAGTGATTGTGACAGACGATCTTTAAGAAGGATTTTCGCGAAAAATAAGATGACCTCAGCTGCAAAAGTTACTGCTGAAATGAATGTCGTGTTACCAAACCCTGTGAATACCAAAACAATTAGAAGGGAGCTTCATAAACAGGGAATTGCTGGCCATGCTGCAATTGAAAAGCCATTCATCAGTGATGCTAATACCCGTAACAGGAAAAAGTTGTGTTTAAGTCATAAAGCCTGGACTATAGAGCAGTGGAAGAGAGTATGTTCTGATGAGCTTTCTTTCACATTTTTTTCTCTCGTCTGGCCGAGTTTACGTCTAGAGAACGTCATTTCAAGCCTATAACACAGACTGCTTGTTGCCAACAGTGAAACATGGCGGGGGTTCGGTGATGGTTTGGGCAGCCATATCATGGTTCTCTGCTGGCCCCATGATAATTCTGTCAGGGCGTATTACGGCTCAAACTTATGTGAATAATTTAGCCGATCAAGTCCATCCAATGGTACAAACTTTGTTCCCCAATTGTGATGGTACTTTCCAAGACGACAACGCCCCCGTTCACACAGCTCACATTATCCAGAACTGTTTTCTGAACCGCTTCTGAGCACGAGGATGAATTGTCGCATCTCCCCTCGCCACCACAGTCACCAGACCAGAATATTATCGAACCTTTGTGGTCTACATTGGAGCGGAAAGTGCGTTCTCGCTATCCACCGCCAACATCATTATCTGAACTTGCCACCGTTTTGCATGAAGAATGGTACACTATTATCTTGGCAAACATACAGAAACTGTATTTATCCATTTCGAGAAGACTGTAAGCTGTTTTGTATTGAAGAGTACCCTACACCATATTAGGCTAGGAAACATATTTTTTTTAAGGTGTTTCCATATTTTTGTCCAACCCCTGTAAGTCAATTAAACAAAATTACGTGAGAGAGTTATGGCAACTGTACATCAATTTAATTTTTGTAAAAACTACAAAATTTTGTTGGAATTACAAATCGAAAGTACAAGAATTTAGTAAGACTCAAATAAAATTGATGAGATCTTGTTAAAATTTTATAAAAGTGTTAACAATTTTTTTTTTTTTTTTTTTTTTTTTTGTTTAAACAACAAAACCGATTTTATACTTTAGCTAAAAAATTCGCTTAAAAGAATCTAAATGTACTCAACAAAACATGTTTTGCAGTTTTAATCAAATCCTTTTTCTGAATGTATTATATCTTACGGTGGGTCAACAATTTGCCACCGTTCAGGACAACCATTTTGGGTTATTCTAAAATCTATATAGTGAAATATACAATTTTATATGATGGCTATATGATGTTATATGGTTATATGATGGCTATATACAGGCTTCATACGCTTCCTGGAATTTTCCGACCAGGGATATTTCGGTAGCAGGATTTTCTTGTAGAAAATTCCTGATTAAATAAGGCGAAATTTCGCTCGTTTAATCTAGATTTACATTTCTATAAAACAAATACTGATATTACTCCTGAGAATTTCCCTGAAGCGTGCGAACTCTTTATATAGGTGATGTCTTGAAACATATATTTATTGAAGACGTGATTCTATTATAAGGTAACATCCCCAGTAATTGGCACATTAAGGATTTGTCTTTAAACTTACTTCTATTTTCATTACCAAGATAAAAAATATTTACTTGCAAATATTTTTAGAACAAAGTGTACATATCTGTGCAGCTATTTTGCCTACTAAAAGCAAAAATATTTGAAAAAGTATTTTTCTAAAAATGTATTTATAAAAAGTTGCTGTAATCACCTGGCATTTAGACTTTTACACAATTAAAGTAACCCTTTTCAACTAAATTAAACTTTTGTCAATTAAAATTTAAAATATATTATAAATCAGATAAAAATAAATTGAAATGCATGCCTTTATTAAGCCAGAGAAGAAGCATTTGCAACAAAAATGGCTAATTTGATACAAGCCATATTTTTTTCTCTTTCCTAGGCACTATTGTCATTTAGTAACATAAATCAAAGTTATAATCTGTAAAGTAAATGATCATATAACTGGTATATGGTCTTGCATTTATAAAAGACTGGATATAAAATCTTATTTTAGGACATTTTTGTAGGATATGCCAATCACTGATGCCTGCTAATTACCGGGGATGTTACCCTTTATGTTTAATTATTGTATATTATGGTTATACCAGGTTTCTGGTCTGGGATGCATTCACCATAAAGCGCGCACCCGATTTTGCAGAGCAATCTTCATTGGATGCGTAGTATGCAGACATAATAACTAGCATTTAACCCTTTGTACTCCGTTGTCGTCGCTGTGGTGACATCATCTTTCCTCATAAAACTTGTTTTGGCATCAGTAATAAAGAAAAATAAAATTTACTTTATTTAATGAGAGCATTTTTTGACATTGTGAACTTGGAGGAAACTTCTTTTAAAAGGTGGTTCCGACCTACTAATATTCGAATAAAATTTGTAAAATGACCCGGAATTGCTAGTAACCCACAGTCAAAATGACGTGGAGTTGCTTATAGTCTGTACTCGAAATGAAGCGAAGTGCAAAGTGTTAAAAATATAATAACTAATACAAGGAAAAAAGAAATAGGTAAATACGAAATGAAGATAGAATTGGAATTGTACATTCTAATATGTGGTTTATATCTCTTGTTCATTAAGGAAAGGGGGAAGGGTGCATGTAGAAGACCGAAAAAGGTGTATTTTTCATCAATTGTTTCCTAGAATACAAACGAAGGCTGTAGTTCCGGATTCTTTGATTATAATTTGTTATTACTTGAAGAACATTTATTTATTGTATTTTATTTTATTTTAATTTTGTATAAAAATGTTATCATCTGGCACTACTTGCATGGGAAGATGACCGCGCGTGCGTCCAATCGGGTGGTGTTTGATAAATCTCATCATCTTTTGCTATGAAATTTCAATAAGTACTTCATGGTAGATAACATAGACTGAAGCTTCAATATTTTGAGATCAAAAAGTTAAAAAACAAGCAGCAATTGAAAAAAATAAAAATATTTCTGATGTTTTTCATTTCGCAATTTAGCGTGCTTCGAAAAATGTGAAGTTTTTTTTTTTTTTTTTTTTAATAGCTGAATGTGGTTCAAATTTCAATAAATTATATTACCTTTGATGAAAAGAAAATACAGAAATTAGTTTATGGAATTAGTGCTCCGATTTTACACAGTTTGAAAAAAGTTATTTTGTGTAAAGTGTGCATATAGTGCCCCAAAACGGTTTAACTCCTTCGCGACGGCAGCCTTTTGCGAAATTTTTATGTTTGGTCACCGATTTTCAAAATTAGAAAGTCGTAACTTTTAAGTCGAGAAAGTGTTCCGATTGAATAAGCTTAATTTTATGGTAAAATTTTACTGATGAAGATAAACAAGACTTCTGTGCACTTTTTGCGCCCCGTATACGGAGCGTTCGTCCCCAAGGGCCTGAGGGCACATGGAATATCTCGCAGGTAAAATAAAGCATTATTAACATGATGTATTTTACTTAAAATTAGAAAGAGAAATTTTTTTACAGTTTATGTGCACATATATAAATTAGAAGACATTAATTCCATGCACAAATTAAATATCAAGAACTAATTAATTTTTTACATATTTTTTGAACAATATGTCTTCTCTGTACACTTTTTAAAATACTGTTGAATATATCAGCAAAAAATTTGTTATGGTGTCCTAAAACAAACAAATTAAGAATAATAAGAAGCAAGTTTCAGTTTGGATTAAAATAAATAAAATTAAAAATATTTTACTAAATTTTAAGAAATATTTTTCCTCTTATTTAAATTCTTTTTTCATTCATTCATATCTATAATGTTAGATATTAATTATAAAAAAAGTTAATTATATATTTTTTGAAATTTTCAACTGTTTATATAAAGTAGAATTTTAGAAAAGTGTACCCAAGCAAAAAATATAAGGACACACCCGAAGTATTGAAAATGTGTTATTTAAAAATCTTGGAACACCATAAACTTTTGGATCCATAATCATATAGCCCTGTAATCTTTCCGCTGTAGTTTTAACCCGATAATTAAAATATAAAAAATTGTAATTGTTTTATATACCATATGTCTCTAAGCCCATAGAGGAGTTTCGCTAAAGTACTAACATAGAATTCGGTCAAATCGTTTTACATTGTATTCAAAGAGCTATATTTCCTAACACTCACCTTCTAATATGAGGGAAAAAACATAGCACATTCATTTTAGTCCAAAACTTTTGAGATTAAAACCATTTCTAATTTTTCCTTAATAAATTCAAAGTTAAACCCTCTGACTACGGGGCTAATACTTTGCAGTAGAACTCTGAGATTAATATTCAACATAAGTATCAAGTGTGGATACTCATTTTATACTAAATTTTAAGCTCTATAACATTTATATTTACGATGTTTTGGAAAGAGTTAGTACATTCTAGATAATGTTACGGTATTTAAAAAAAAACCTGTTTTTTTATTATACAACCGTACATATTTTCTAATTCTCCCCTACCACGAACTTAAACGGAAAAACTTAGTATATTCATTATAAACCTTAACTAAATGGATTAAAATAATTTCTCGCTTTCACTTAGATATTATCGAATGCGACTTTTTTTTCTCCCCTAACGCTGCGGGGGGGGGGGGGGAATTTTTCATTTCAATTTCTCTGTTTACTAGATTTCTTAAATATCATTCATTATTATGTTACGTAGTCCATAAATCTATATATTACATTATATATTCTATTTTTTCTAGATCTACACATTGTCGTTTTAGAGCAAGAGCCCGTGACTGGCAGACCTTCGTTATTTTATAAAAGCTGAAACTTTCTCAGCGCAATCTTCCAACAGAGATAGGAACGATGGGTAATTATGAAATTTGGATCATGGTGGCTTTGGCAGTGACCAGGGAGCAAAGGTGTAAAAAATAGCAACTTACTTTCGTCATTTTATAATGCCTAATTTTTTGATATTTCCTTTGGAATGATGTTAGAAATCACGTCCTCCATTGGCAGACACTTCCTGTGGTTCCAACCCCCGGCCGACAACCACTAAACTTCAATAATAGGAAATTCTACTTTCGTCATTTTATAAAAGCTGAATTTTATGTATGTTAATTGGGTAACTACCAGAAGATATTTCCTCAGTTGGCAGACAGTTTTGGTGGTTCCAATCCCCGGCCGACAGACATATACAGCGGCTTATGAATACACTAGAGTCTGAGCGAAACAGACATTTCCCCCTTTTTCCCTTGGGTCGGAAATTGGCGACAGTTATTTGAGGTTGTTGCATGTAATTCTACGGTTGTTGACATTTTGAAAAAAGACCACAATGAAAGAAAAAAATGTAATTTAACAAATTAGAACGGCCATTTGGAAAATGATATTTTCAAAGATTAAAATTTTAAAGACTTAAAAAGGAATTCTATACTTAATAATAATAATAAACATCATTTTTAGGATGACCATAACGAGTCATATATTCCGTACGCCATGCATTAAACATTAATATTCCTAGACCATAAATAAAAAAAAAACAGTAGTTTATTGTTATATAACTTTAACTGTTTAATATGTGCATTTTTATTTGATGGAGTTAATCAGGCTGACTGCCTCTTATTACGTATGACATGGATTAAACATTAATATTCCTGGACCCATCTTATAAAAATTTAAATGAAATTTCAGTTTTACAATTGTTTTGAACTGCAAATTTTTAAACTTCTAAACATTGCACATTTTAAATTTTTATACCGTTGCATATAGAAAAAAAAATGCACTTTTGAATGAAATTCGTTTGAAATTTTTATGACAATTTGTTTTCAAATTAATATTATTATTTAAAGTTTTTATTACTTTTTTGTCATTGTGGCAAAAGAAGTAAACAATTTTTGGACATTAAACATATGGACCAACCAGAAAACGAAAAAAATGCGGAATTCAACCATTAAAAACATTCAGATTACTTCGGATTTCTCAATTCTCTATCGAGGATAACAACTATTTTCCAAATTACTAAAAATTAGTTATTTATTTATGAGTATTAATGAACGTTAGCTTCGAATTCTCTCCAAGCTTGGAAACACTTCTCGCCAAATATTTAAAAATATCGCCAAATTTGAAGACAAAAATTAAGAAATCATAAATATTGCCGATTTGACAATAGATTACTAATTTGGCACAATTCTCATTAAAATTCAGTATTTACGAAATTTCTTTTTATAGGGTTCGTAGCATTTGATCTTCTTAAAATTTCAGTAAAATTTTCAATGAGATAATAATCAAGCATTAAAGAATTTTTATTAACTCATCTAATCGAGTCGCAAAAAAAGCTATATTTAACAAAAACAACGAATATGAAAGCTATATCCTCCCCCTGGCACATGCCAAAATTGTTGTTTTATTATGTACTTATTTATCAATAAAAAAATTAACATGGAAAATACCATAAATAGCAAAATGCATTAGATGTACATAGTTTTAACTAAAAATATCTGCACATATATTTTTTAAAATAGTGAAATGTATGGGATTTTCCTGCTTCGTTTTCTTTTTAATGCAGCAACCTCAAATAACTATCGCCAATTTCCGGTCCAAGGGAAAACGGAGAAAATGTCTGTTTCGCGCAGACTCTAGTGTATTGAGAAGCCGCTGTATATGTCTGTCGGCGGGGGTTGGAACCACCAAAACTGTCTGCCAACTGAGGAAATATCTTCTGGTAGTTACCCAAGTAACATCTATAAAATTCAGCTTTTATAAAATGACGAAAGTAGAATTTCCTATTATTGAAGTTTAGTGGTTGTCGGCCGGGGGTTGGAACCACAGGAAGTGTCTGCCAATGGAGGACGTGATTTCTAACATCATTCCAAAGGAAATATAAAAAAATTAGGCTTTATAAAATGACGAAAGTAAGTTGCTATTTTTTACATCTTTGCTCCATGGTCACTGCCAAAGCCACCATGATCCAAATTTCATAATTACCCATCGTTCCTATTTCTGTTGGAAGACTGCGCTGAGAAAGTTTCAGCTTTTATAAAATAACGAAGGTCTGCCAGTCACGGGCTCTTAGACTATTTTGCATATTTCGCATGTAAAAAGATCAAAATGACTTATGCGTAACAGTTTTTTTAAATAAATTACCTCAGAAGCATATACAGAGTGATTCATAAAAGATGGGCAGAATTTTAAGGGGTTATAGTACACTTAAAGACAAATAATATTAAATAGGAGACTAAGGGTCCCAGACGTATTCCCAAGGAGATAGGGGGCATTAAAGTTTAGGCTCCGAAATTTCAAATGATTATAAAAAATGGAAAAATTGGTCGATTCGTTTGCGGTTTTTGCAAAAAATTTTCTTTATGCCAGTATTTTCTTGAAATAAAATTTTAAAGTTCAATTTCAAAAAATGCCGATAGGGGGTGCTTTAGACTTTGGAGTAACAAACAACTATTTTTTAACGTTATTTTTTGTATTTCTTTAAATGATTTCGAAAGCTTAGACTTAAACTTAAATTTTGATCTAAAAATCTGAGTCCTAACGAGTAGTTAAGTAGCGTAAACTGAAATTTGAAATTTGAAACCCTTCTCCCCCCAAAACAAAAATCAGTTATTCTCGATCTTTGTGCCGTAGATTAGGCTCTAACTACTGCCGCGTTTTGCTAAAATTATTCTTTATGTCAGTATTTTCTTGAAAATAAATTTTAAAGAAAAGTTTCAAAAAATTCCGATAGAGGGCGCTTTAGACTTTGGAGTAACGAACAACTATTTTATACTGTTATTTTTGTGTCTCATTAAATGCTTTCTAAAGCTTAGACTTAAACTTAAATTTTCAGCTTAAAATCTGAATCGCTGAGCGTGGTTCATTAGCGAGGGGAGGGGGTTCAAATTTCAACTTCTGAACATAGTTCAGTTTGCACTACTTAACCATGCCCAACGATTCTGTGCTGTGATACGAGGCAAAAATACAACTTTCGTCAAGGACTGCATAGTCGGAATTCACTCATAAAGGCACAGGCACAGTTGGAAACGTCGCTCATTCAAACGTTAAAGCTCCATTCCTGACGCTAGTCACCGGGTGAAGAAGGAGACAGAAAGTATGCAAATGTCAAATGGGGAAGAAGAAGAACACGTATGCAAAATTTCGACACGATTCAGGCATAAAAACCAATGAACGGTGAGTCAAGTGTAAGTCGCTGTAGTAATGAAACGGAAGATGGTGCCCTTCACGAATAAGGAAAAGGCTGAGATACATTTAATTTACGGATCGGCAGATGGAAATGGTGCAGAGGCACAACGAATGTACGGAGAGCGATTTCCCAACAGGCGGTTGCCTAACTGCAAAACTTTCGAGCACTTGCACAGACAGTTGTGTGAGACGGGATCATTTCTCGCTTCCCGGTCGAATGCAGGTCGTGCAAAAAAGGACGAATCAGTTGTTGTTGCAGAAGCCATTCTGGATGTAGTAGCGACGCAGCCAAGTACAAGTACACGAACAGTGGCTAGGCAGGTGGATACCTCACAGTCCATGACTTGGAGGGTACTGAAGGATGAACATTTGCTCCCGTTTCATGTGCAACGAGTCCAG
The DNA here is from genome assembly GCA_964019185.1 of Maratus speculifer. Lineage (NCBI taxonomy): Eukaryota > Metazoa > Arthropoda > Arachnida > Araneae > Salticidae > Maratus > Maratus speculifer. Next base: position 96,398,324 of record OZ025295.1, read on the forward strand.
AAACTGTCTCCAGGGGATTATCCAAATCGTATTGAATTCGCCCGCTGGTTTCTGCAGCAGAATGCGCTAAATCCACATTTTGGACGAACTGTGCTTTTCACCGATGAATGTACCTTCACACGTGAAGGTACATTTAACACACACAATGCACATGTATGGGCGGATGTCAATCCACATGCTACGTATCCACATGCTCATCAGAGACGCTTTTCCATCAATGTTTGGGCAGGAATCCTCGGAGACCACCTAATCGGACCGTACCTTCTTCCTGAACGCCTCAACGGTAAAACATACCTCACATTTCTGCAACATGTGCTGCCAGACCTGTTAAACGTTGTTCCTCCACGCATCCGGCGGGTCATGTGGTTCCAGCACGATGGAGCGCCACCCCATTACGTACGAGACGTCCGCAACTATCTGGACATCACATTTCCGAACAGATGGATTGGTCGAGGTGGTCCTGTTGCTTGGCCTGCTCGCTCACAAGATCTTTCACCCCTCGATTTCTTTTTTTGGGGACAATTGAAGGCTCTTATGTATGAGACACCCATTGAATCTCCCGAGGAACTGGTCGCCAGACTTTCCGCCGCTGTAGGGGAAGTGCTCGAAAAGCCTGATGTTTTCGCGAATGTTCGCCGTTCCATTCTTCGCCGTTGTTCTGCGTGCATAACCTCTGGTGGTCACAATTTTGAACATTTATTGTAATTACATGTTAATAAATATGCTTTGGTAACATAATCCTAATTTGTGTATTTTTACCTCGTATCACAGCACACAATGTGTGGACATGGTAAACTGAACTGTGCTCAGGAGTAGAAATTTCAAAACCCTCTCCCCAGAAACTTAACCACGTCTAACGATTCAGATTTTGGGCTGAAAATTTAAGTCTAAGCTTTAGAAAGCATTTAATGAGACACAAAAAATAACGGTATAAAATAGTTGTTCGTTACTCCAAAGTCTAAAGCGCCCTCTATCGGAATTTTTTGAAACTTTTCTTTAAAATTTATTTTCAAGAAAATACTGACATAAAGAATAATTTTAGCAAAACGCGGCAGTAGTTAGAGCCTAATCTACAACACAAAGATCTGGAATAACTGATTTTTGTTCTGGGGGGAGAAGGGTTTCAAATTTCAAATTTCAGTTTACGCTACTTAACTACTCGTTAGGACTCAGATTTTTAGATCAAAATTTAAGTTTAAGTCTAAGCTTTCGAAATCATTTAAAGAAATACAAAAAATAACGTTAAAAAATAGTTGTTTGTTACTCCAAAGTCTAAAGCGCCCCCTATCGGCATTTTTTGAAATTGAACTTTAAAATTTTATTTCAAGAAAATACTGGCATAAAGAAAATTTTTTGCAAAAGCCGCAAACGAATCGACCAATTTTTCCATTTTTTATAATCATTTGAAATTTCGGACCCTAAACTTTAATGCCCCCTATCTCCTTGGGAAAACGTATGGGAGCCTTAGTCTCCTATTTAATATTATTTGTCTTTAAGTGTACTATAACCCCTTAAAGTTCTGCCCATCTTTTATGAATCACCCTGTATAAGGTGACCAGAGTTATAGTATAGATTTTAAAGCCCAATTTTAAATAATGTACCGAGGAGAACATTGTATCATTTTGTATAAATTATATTTAGATCAATGGAAACCATTTATGAAAAAAAGTAGTTTTGGATCAAGAGGTAAGGGAATTAAAGCTGCTGGCTCACTTGTGTACGTGTGTATGGCGGGGGGGGGGGTTGGCAAAAATCTAAACTAGTCAAATATTCCAAAACCAAAATTTTCACCTTCATGTTTTTTTTTTTTTTTTTTTTTTTTTTTTTTTTTTTTTTTTTTTTTCAAAGGGTTTTTAAGCGTGTCACTAAAAATTATATATAAAAATCGCTTTAAAATATCAAATTTATTCAATATTTAATGAAATTGATAAAAATACATTTAAAAGATAAAAAAAATAAAAATATTTATTCCGAATTTACATGTTTCATTGCTTTGACGGTAACATTATCAATTGTTAAATTGATAGAAATACTTTCTCAAAAAAGTTTAAATTGAATACTAGTATTACGCAAACGCAAGCATAGTGAAATGAGCTGCAATATTAAAAATGAATATAGGTTAACGTGAATTATGTTATGTTATTCATTCAATATTCTATATAGCATTTCTTTTCAAATTTTTGGAAGCTTCATGAAGGTTGAAATATTGCATAGAATCTCACAGCATAAGATGATCTTTATTTATTCTCGAATAATGAATGCAAGAAATCTCCAAATTCTCGATTGCTTCTCACTGTTATACTTCCAGTCATTCTTTCTCTTTCTCCATTGCCAGAATTATTTCTCATCCTGCTTCTCCCTCTCACTTAAATATTCATGAAATTTATTTTATTTGTAAAAGTTCTGATGATCTTGTCAATGATCTATGATCATCTCCTCCCTTTATCCAAGTTGGAAATTACTTTTGTACTTCCTGTCTCTCTTCTCTTATCCCTTTCATTTTATTTAAAAACTAGTAGATTTCTAGGCAATAAGATTTAAATGCAGTAAAACCTGTAAAAAAGAACCTATCTATGACGTAATCCCATTTTTAACAGAAAAATGTATTGATCCATGCAAAATTAATGTAATTATAAGTGAAAAAAGAATATAATACAATAACACCTGCAAAGAGCGAAACTCAACTATAAAGCATTTTTTCGTTTCTGTGCGATTGCATCTGAGAATATTTTAATGTATAGCATTTTTTTTAAGTCTCCGTACATGGAATATGGATTAATGATATTAATGATAACTCAAATATTTACAAGCAAACTGCAATTTATTTAAAAATATTACAGCCTAGATCACTTCTGTAAAAATGAAAATTACTTTCGATCATAAATCCTCGTGGAAAACAATTTCGTATAATTTTATAAACGTAAAAATCTATATTTTGTAGTAATTCAGTCGGGCCGAGATTTTAACTTCTTTTCCCAGACGGTACAATATATATATATATATATATTGTACGGGACAAGCCGGCTTCAGGCTAAACTTTTAACTTTTATGCCGGACGGGGTAATTTATTTTATACGGTTCGGGTCGTATCCCCGCCTGAAATTTATGTCCGCGCAGTCTTTTAAGCATCGGCATAGCACGAGCAGACTCCTAATTAAAGATACACCGAAAATTTGACTTCGTTTTCATTTTCGATTCAAAATATGAGTTTTGTCAAAGATTCGGTAAAAATGCTGCTGAAAATTTGGCTGGACCGAAACTCGGCTGAAACTCTAAATTCCAGAAATTTTGTCTCTTCCTTTGTAAGTTTTCAACATGACTGGTTGATTTGAGCTGTTTCTGCTCAAATGAGACACTCCTTATTTATTGCTAAGAACTTTATTGTAATAGAAATTATATAGAAATTATAGAAAACAGGAATCGAAATTTTTTAGCTTGAAACCCCAAAAATATTTCGAATGCTCTTTCAGAAAAATCCATCATTTTATGTCGATGATAAATTAATTACATTTTATTTTATATGAAAATAAAAAGTTTTGGGCAGAGGCACAAAATATTAGCCAGCCAAGCTGGGATAAGAAGGTAGTTTTTTTTAAACAGGCGCTATTTCAAAACATTCGTAAGAAGCCGAGGAGGTGGCAAAGTCTTTTAGGAGGAAGTAAGCAAATATTTAAGTATGCATCTAACTATATTAAAATTTCTACTAATAAATAAAAATTATACTTAATAAAAATTAATATACTTAATAAAAATTATAATTAAATATTGGTTTATTTTTTATTATAACTTGTATTAAGTTAATTTCCTAAAAAAAAAAAAAAAAAAAAAAAAAAAAAAAAAAAAAACTTTTAAGTAATTTATTTTAATCAATTTCAATGAGAAATATTTAATAACTTAAAGATGTGTACATTCAAAAATTAAATTTTAATTATTGAATCTGTTCTCCATTATGAATTACATTGTTAATAAATTGCTAATCAATGATTATGATTACTGATTGTCATAAAGTAATAAAAGTATTATTACATTATTATTTATGTTTTGTTTTTGTTTGAAACTTATGCACTGATATTCATACATATTTATGTATGTTGCTAGAAACGTGCCTTTACATAGGCATAATTTATTAATGTATATTTATTTATGTATTCATTTTTTTAGAATTTTCGTTTTCGTTTACGGCCAAAAATAGGAAGGCTGCCGAAATTCGGTTTCAGACTTAAAAACCTGTTTCAATCGATTCTTATTCTATTATAGTTTGGGAATTTGGCCCCCCTGTCGGGAATATTATGCCCCCCCCCCCCCGTTGGGCAAATTCTGGCGCCGCCCTTGATTTAATCACATTATTTTCGAAGAAATATCTAAAAGATCTTGCTATAGCTATAATTTTACTACTTCTGATTTGGTATATGCCAAAAATAAGAACTATTTTGCAGTGCCATATTTATACCTGGTAAAGAACGAAAATGTAGACCAAGAAAATGACAATCATTTTCAGTGACAGCCATAATTTAATTATAAAAAATTATTTGTAAAATACAGAATTTGTTACCTTCCTCATAAATTTGTTCTATAAGGTATAAATATTAATTAGAATTTAAAAATAGATAGATAAAGATATTTACACAGTATAGCAGAAGGCCATTTACTTTGCACACATCACAGTGTAACATCCCAGGAAAATGACGATGTGAAATTCCAAGTCTTTTAACTGCTTTATTTATGTTATTATAAGTGCAATGTCTCTTGAAAATACTTCTAAGGATATTTTTTTATTAGAATGTATGAAAAAATAAATTGCATTATATAACATTTAAGAGGAATTTTATTGTGCAGATAGCAATTTCCGTATTTTTTTATTTATTTTATTATTATTATTTAAACACAACTCCTGAAATTAAAAATAAGTACACGTGTTTCCAATTTTGAGTACATTTGGATCGGAGCTATTTTAAGTATATATGTGAAGTATTTGAAATTGAGTAATTTTTACTCAATTTTGAGTACCCATTTTTTTCAATGTAGTTTATAATTAAAGATCGAAAATTCCTTTTCATTTTTGGCCCAAAATCTTGTTTTGCTGAAAATTTGGCCAGACCGAAATTATCTGTATTCCAAAAATTTCGTTTCTTCCTCCGCAAAATTTCAACTTTACTCATTCATTTGAGCTGCACCGTCTAAAATTAGACACTCTTTATCTATTGCTATGAAAATCATTGTTTATAATTATTAGTAACGATTGACTCAAAATGTGAGTGCAAATTATAAAACATGCAACGCGATAGGACTAAACTTTAAAGACAGTGTCCGCGTGTTTCTTAAATCCTGTAGACTTAAGATTAAAAGAAATTTTTTTTTGTTTCAGAAGTGTTTTGAATAATCTTTGCGAAAGTTCTAGTACAACATATGGTCATTTACAAAAATCATAAAAACTAAATCGAGGTATGTACACCTAAAATATTTTTTTAATTAGATGGAATTTGTACAGTTAGAAAATCATTCTGTCATTGATAAATTAATATTATTTTATTCATATAAAAATAAAAAGTTTTAGTCAGAGGCACAGAGAGCCAACTTGGGCCCCACATGTATAATTAACCCCTTAACTGTGTTGCCCGAACTGGATTCGTGCAAGAACACTTTGCTTGCATCGTTGCCACTACTAATTTCTAACTGTAAATTTATCTTTATTGATTGTCAGATATTTTTCGATGAGGTAAGGCAAATCTTTTAGCATGAAAAAAGTGGTGTTCAGCCTCTATTTTTAATTTTTTTTTTTTTTTTGTGTCAAAAATAAATAAATAAATAAATAAATAAAAATAAAAAGCTTAACAATTATAGGTTTAATTAATATTTATGTAATTAATTATTTAAAAAAATAATTTAAAAAATATTTTTAAAAAAATTTAAAAGGACATTTTCATTTTTGTTTTCGGCCAAAGATAGGAAGATTAAAATTTGATTTCAATTTCAGTTTTTCTTTTAAAAATCTGTTTTGGCCGATACTTATTTATTATGAACATATTCGATTTATAATTTCCCAAATGAGTGTAAAGTATCCAGGCTAGGATATGAACCAGGAAGATTTGACTTTAAGCTGCCAATTGAGATATCCAGAACAAATCTGGCTGACACAAATCCTTTATCTTTCAATGAATGATTTCATTTGATTAAAATTACCCTTGCAGATGAGTTGCAATAAGATTTTGATGCCCATACTTTATCTTGATTAACGATCTTACAACCAAAATAAAGTTTGCAAGCTTTCTATACAAACTGAGATAATAGCTTTTTATGTTCTTTAAATGTCACCTCGCCCCATTTATAACAAAGTACTTTAATTTTGTTTTTAAAAAATGTAACATTCAAACTAAATAGCAATTAACTGTGTGATAAAGCAAATTAACTTAAATGATACACTCTGTATATTTTTCACAACAAAGACACTAAGCAAATTCCCTTGTACATAGAATATGGAGTGTTGTTTGAGATTGCGCATGTGGAAATTCCGATCGATGACTTCATCATCATCATAATCAAACCTTTTCAATAAACTGCTGGATGTAGGATTCCCCCATTTTCCCAATGTTTCCTGTCTAATGCTTTCGTCATTCAATTTACACCAGCCACTTTTCTAATTTCGTCACTCCTCCTTACTTGGAGTCATCTTGTAAGTTGTTTTACATCACTGGGATACCAATGTAGGGTGTTTGTGCTCCAATTAATGTCTTATCTTCTTGCAATATGGCCAGCCCATTTCCATTTTTGCTCTTTAATTCTTTCAATGATGTTAAAAACTTTAGTCCGATTTCTTATTCAGATTATCATCTTTCTGTCTTCTTTTAGTTATGTCTAGCATATATCTTTCCATACTTCTCTGTGTTGTTTGTAGTGTTTGTACCATCCATTTTATTAGTGTCCATGTTTCTGTTCCATGAGTATGAATATAAAGAAAGGAAATGTAAAAGTAAATTATACAATACTGCTATGGCCTACGTGCTTTTTGAGTAATAAAATATTCAGAAACATAACGCTGGCTCATACAATTAAGAGCCCTTATTTTGAAAATCAGACAAGGTATGATAGTTGTATTTTTTGATCTGCTTGATTTTTTTATATGTTAAAGTGGATCATATTTGAGGAATAATGTGCAATTTGAAGCCCTTAAAAAAACCACCTCTTTTTTTTCTATAGAAAATGTTAAAGTGCAAGGTTGCGAATGCCATTTTTCGTGAAAAGTGAAATACTGGTATATTTGGAGCGCTATATCTTTCGTAAGCAACAACATCCCAATTTTTTTTGGCATAAACTTTTAGTATAGCCCTACCAACTTATTAAAATTTATTTGTTTCCATGGGGCATTGTTACTTTACATTGTTATGTTGCACAAAGTACAGTCAAAATTACATTTTTGTGTATTTTCCGCACTTAATATCTTATTTAAGCAACAGTACCACAAACTTTTTCTTATAGAATATGAAAGTGCACTACTAGGATAATAATATAATAACAAATAAAATGAAATGAATAAATAAATAAATTTTTTTGTTTAACTTCCTTTATGTTGTTTTAATATAGTTTATTGTTTTTTATTTTCATTTTTACATGTGTTCCTATCAACTAGCGCCACCACTCTTTGCAACCTCTACCCTCTAATTTTCTGTCCATCCTTGACTTTGTCTCCTTATGGACACGTGTCTGCTTCAGCTGATAAAGAAACATTATTACTTCTAGTATAAAACGCGTTTTGCATTATATTTATTTTATGGTGATTTTTACAAAGTTTATGATTTTAATTATAACTTATCGCCAGTTTATTAGGTGCTTTTTTACAATATTATTATTTACTGAATACGCATGCCCATCATAACAAACAGACTCTCTGATATACTTAGATAAAATTTCGCTTTCATCATGAGAAATGTATCATCTGATACTAACGTATTATCATTCCAAATGTTACTTTTCTGAATTGCATAAAACGTATGACACTTTTCTATTAAAAAATACTAAAGAAATATAAAAATGAGCAATTTTTCCCTAGAAATGTATTAAATACATTTTCCACAAAAAAAATGAGCTTCCAAATATAAAAATAAGTCTAAAATACTGATTGCGATATTAAAAAGAAGATAATATATGGTTCTGCATAAATATGTTTAACGTCTTAAAAGTATATATATTTGGTTCATAGATAGTGAGAAAAACTAATAATATAAACTAATAATTATAAATCAGTCTAAGATAAAAATAGGGATCTGATTTGTTTTAAATTCAAATCAAAATTGTCTTGTTTATTAGCAAAAAATATTATAAAACACGAAAAGCTAAGAAGAATTAAAATCCTAAAAGAAGCCGCAATTTTAAATGTAATATAATATTCTGTTAATCAAATACCTTAGATACATCGTTGTATATAAAGGTGAGTGCTCATTATATATCTAACACGAATCAAACATTACTGTTAAAATAATAAATATAAAAATTATGATTTTTCTTGATAGAAATACTCTACATCCATAATACGCAAATAATGTTTTTTCTAAACATAAAGTTCAGACTGACATATTAGTAATGAATGAAGGAAGAACATAATATGTATGGCAGAATAAATCTTTTTAATGTTTACCAAAGAAAAAAAATGTCTATACATTGGGCAAATAAACAAAAAATATTTTTGTGTATAGGCTAATAATCATAAGTTATGCATAAATAAAAATAAGAATATTTTATAACTTCGCAAGCTTTATTTACGTTTCCCAAATAATTTTATTCTTTGTCTGGATTTTATGGAAATCACTCGAATACCAAATTCTCCTGAAACAAAAAGAAAAAATGCACAATAAAGCAAAAATAATGTCCTCCTTTTCTTATGAATATATAGTATAACCGAATTTCTCTTTTTGTTCCATTATTATAATAATTTTTTAGAAATCATACATGACAAACTTACGAGAAATCTTACAGTGCAAAGTTTTTTAATTTTAATACAACAATATTAAAAGCAACGATATACAAAGAATAAATGAACGATTTGAATATTTTCACCTGAGCAAAAATGTGTCCAGGACGGGAATCGAGCCCAGATACTTGGCTTCCAAGGCTAATGCTTTAACTGTTAAGCTAACGGGGCGATTGACGGCTGGGATTTTTCGCTCACATAGCCTTATTGGTCAAAACATCTGGTCTGTCATTTAGACAGCTCGGCAAAATATACCGTAAGTAATGGAACTCCACAAAACGATGGATACGTAGATATACTATTATTTTAACAGAATCAAACTGATTGGCTGAATTACTGAAATATTTTATCTTTTAATAAACTTATTCCAATAAAATATCATGGTTTGTGAAGCAAGTATAATAGCAAATGCACAAAAGTCTTGCCAAGTGTCGTTTCCTCTTTATAAACTTTCATTAAAAGATTCCAAATATATGACCTAAAAACAGAAAAATAATTTCCAATATTTCAATAAAACTACTATATGTTATAATACTTCAAAAAATGCTATTCAAGAATTAGAAGAAAAAGACTATCGAAATACATATGAGAATGGAAATTTTTCGACAATTTTATTTCAAATTTCTTTATTCTTTGACCTCTATTGAAAAAAAGGGTACTACTAGGTTATCCCATTGACCAAAAAATTATCCCCAATTTATAATACTAAATGCCAATAACGGATGATCGTGATTGTCACATTTAATTGTATTAAATATGATTCACGTGTTTAAAATGTCATAAAGTGATTTTTATTTCGACATTTTATTTGTATTTTTATTGATATTCTACTAATTATTTGCTTTTTCATTATTTAAAATAAAAATTATGCAAATATGTATAATTTGGCTATTAGTTTGGCTATTTATATAATTTGGCGAAATTGGTCTATGGGATAACATAGTAGTACCAAAAAAAGATACTAGGAGCTACTTATTCATATTTCATTTGTAACATGCATTAGATAAGCAAAATTGACACAAAAAATTTTAAGACATTTTATTTTTATTTTTATTAATATTCTACTAATTATTTGCTTTTTCATTATTTAAAATAAAAATTATGCAAATATGTATAATTTGGCTATTAGTTTGGCTATTTATATAATTTGGCGAAATTGGTCTATGGGATAACATAGTAGTACCAAAAAAAAGATACTAGGAGCTACTTATTCATATTTCATTTGTAGCATGCATTAGATAAGCAAAATTGACACAAAAAATTTTAAGACACTTTCTTTATTTCGAAAAAGAACATATTCAAACTTTTATCGGCATCTTATAAACCGAAGTTAAGTGCAATAATACTTCATTTTTTTACAGTGCAAAAAAATGTGGAAATAATATTGTTATTTATTTCTAATTGACCATCATTAGTCATTAAAAAAATATTTAGCTTTTATGAAAGATAAAGAAATAGCTGCATTCGCTATTACTGAACATACACTACATGGCCAAAGATGACCGTTCACTTGCGATTTTTGACATTTTGTTAAATATCTACAAGAATACTTGAGAAATTATACTGAAACCTTAAGTGTGTAAACATAATAGTACAAGTCATATATTTCCGTAAAGACTTACTCCCGAAACTCCATAGGGAACGGTCAAGAAATAGAAAAGGAACGAAAATCTTTTGGACAACCCTGTGAAAACTAATGTAGCAAAAGCATTCAAACTGAAGATTTTGATTAAGCAGCTTATTTTTATTAACTGTTTTCATTTTTATGCGGATAGCATGGATTCTCGTAGAGATATTAAGGTTTTTATAAAAACAGTCCCAAAGTTTTTCAAGTTCTTTTTGCTTATAATTTGCAGAGTTCTTAATATAAAATATTGTATTTTTCTGAAAATATCTCAAAAAATAATGTACATAATACCCTTTAATCATAATTAGAAAACAATAAAAATTGTAGGGAAAATTAGCAGTTTTACTAAATATTTTTTCATTGCGCATGCGTTAAAGTTATCAAAATTTCATTTGCATATTATGTTACCTAAATGTATAGAACAACTTTTGTAAAAGTCTCAAAAGTATAACTTGAAAATTCTGAAAGTGTTCGTCGATAGTATAAGCACAAAATTCGCTGTTTCTAAAATGAAGCAAAAACATAAGGGATAGTATCAAAATGTAGTAGTTCGTACCATATTGTGTATTATATAATGGCCTTAATTAATGGAGAAATAAATATAACCCCTCATCATTTTGCTTCATTTTTGGTTTAACGGATTTTAAGATTATTCAATTGACGAACATTTTCAGAATTTTCAAGCTATGCTTTTGAATTTTTTACAAAGGTTGCTCTATATATTTAGCTAACACAATATGCAAATGAAATTTTGATAACTTTGATGCATACGCAATGAAAAAATATTTAGTAAAACTGCTCATTTTTCTTACATTTTTTATTATTTTGTTATTCTCATTAAAAGGTATTGTGTACAGTATTGTTTGTGATATTTTCAGAAAAAAATATTATTTTATATTAAGAACTCTGAAATTTATAAGCAAAAAACTTGGAAAAAATTGGGACCATTTTTATAAAAACCTTAATTTCTCTGCTAGTATGCATGCTATTTGCATAAAAGTTAACACATTTTATTACAATAAGGCACTTAATCGTAATCTAGAGTGTGAGCCCTTTTACTACATTAGTTTTGACAAGATTATCCAAAAGATATTCATTCTTTTTTAATTTGTTGACCGTCCCCTATTGAGTTTCGGGAAAAATCTTTACGGAAATGTATGACTTATACCATTATATTTATACAGTAAAAATTTGGGACTGTTTTTGTAAAAACCTTAATATCTCTACGAGTATTTGTTACCATTTGTTACATTAATTTTGACAGGGTTGTCCAAACAATTTTCGTTCTTTTTCAATTTGTTGACGGTCCCCTATGGAGATTCAAAAGGAAGTCTTCATGGTAATATATGACGTGTACTATTTTGTTTACAACCTTAAGGTTTCAATATAATTCCTTAAGTATTTTTCTACATTTTTAACAAAATGTCAAAAATCGCAAGTGGACGGTCATCTCTGGCCATGTTGTGTATTATGCAAAAACAGTGTCATTTTCTTTCAAAAAAAGAAAAAAAAGATTACAAATATTTGAAATTATATACACAGATATGATCGCGCTCCGATTTTTTGGTTCCAATAAATATTTGATTATTTTCATCGTTTTCTCTTTTAGTTCAATGATGGTCATGAAAGATACATTGAAAATGATAACTACTGCAATTGCATTATATCTCTATAGATTATTATTTTTAGTTGTTACTTTAAGAGTTTATTTATTTACGTTTATGTGTAAGATATAAAGAAATGCACATCAACCCAATAAAATATAATAGTTAAACAATCGCAATTTTCATAAAATATTTTCTTTCTCAGAAAGTGAGATATTAAGATTTCTATATTTACGCCCTCCTATGTTTTCAATAGATAATAAGGTTGAGAGTACAATAAATATTGATTTTATGAACTTGTATGATTTTCAAATTCAGATGTTTAGGTCCATATAAAAGAGAATTAAAAGTGTTTGTAGAAAGTAAGCTTAATTCATAATACTCGTTTATTACAAATAAAGTATTCTAATAACGGTATGAATAGAATATATATAGAATATATATATAGAATAGAATATATATATGTATAGAATAGAATATATATAAGTATTTATATGCACACAAATCAATCTCTCTTTATATGTAAATCTATATTTATATATGTAAGCATATGTAATCACGGTTTCCTTCACAGAGTTTTTATGTGTTGAAACAATGGATATCGAATGTTCTGAATATTCTGAAATCTGAATATTCTGAAATTCACAACAAACTCAAATTGCACAACATTTTATTTTACTTTATTTTTCTTAAATCTCGGTTGTAATCAAGATAATTAGAACTGACATCCGATTCACGACTAAATATCGAAGTCAGAGTAAAGGAAAACTTAAATAATATATCACTTAATAAAACAACAAATTTAAGATCATTTTAAATATCTTTAAATTATCAAACTGCTGAATTTATATTTAAATAAATAGCTGTATTTAAGAAATTTAAAATTTAATAAATTACAATCATGATATTTAACTCCTCGTGAAACTGCTTTAGTATATTTTTTTTAGAAAATATGGAATTTATCATGATGTTTGTTTCCTAATAACCATCATTTGTCAATACAAAAAATATTTAATTTTTAACGAAATTGAAGAAATAGCTACATTCATATTTATAGAACATAGTATGTTGTTGAAAAAATCTATTATTATTATTGTCATTATTATATCTCCTTAAAAAAATAAAATAAAATAAATAAAAAAAAGAATTTTTTTTAAATATCATTAAACGAAATTGAATCCACAGATAAGATTCCATTCAGATATTTTTAATCAAATTTTTTGCCACTCTCATAATCTTTTCTTTCAGTTAAATGGTGGCCATCAAAGATCCATTTAAAATTACAGTTTCTTAAATTATAGTTACTTAAATTATAATTATTTAAAATTATAGTTACCATTTAACATTATAGATTAGTTCCGACATCCTTTAATTGAATTATTATTTTTAGTTGTTTCACTGAGGATTTATTGCATTAATTTTGCGCGTAAAATATAAAGAAATTCATTTTTGCACCGTAAATGTAATAATTACAATATCTCGATTTTCATAAAACATATACTTTTGTTTATATAATACATAGAATGTGAGATATTAGATTTTTATATTGACACCTTCAACTGTCTTTCCAATAGATAATTCTGTTGAGAATAGAATGCATATCAATTTTATAAATTTATGATTCTGAACTTGAGACGTTTAGGTTAATCAAAAAGAAAATTAAAATTGTTCGTAGAAACTAAGTCTAACTTTTAATACTCGTATGCAACAAAAATAGTAATTTAATAATGGAACAATATATAAATATTTTAATAAAGACTTTATATATTTATTTTTTGTGCAGATCTCTGTTTTCCATCCATCTTTATAACCATATTTATAAATATAAACATATGTAATCCCGGTTTTATTCACAGAGTTCGCATATTGAAACGATGGACATCAAAAATGAATTGAAAATCAATACAAACTCAAATTGCGCTACATTTCTTTTGATTTCAGTTACAAACAATGAACTTACAACTAATAGCCGATTCATGGTTTAAATATAGAATTAAGAGTAAAAATGGAAAATTTAAAAAAAATCTTTATTAAAATAACAAATTTAAGATCGATTTATGTATCTTTACACAGCGAAATTGCTGCATTTTTGTTTAAGTAAATCATTAAATGATGTTAAAAATTTTCAAAATTAAATGAATTACAATCATGATATTTAAGCCTTTTTAAAATTGCTTTGATATATTTTTCTAGTCAAATTAGAATTTTATAATAATATTTATTTCCAATTAACCATCATATGTCATTACCAAAAAATTTTTATTTTTTATACAAAAAAAAAAAAAATGAAGAAATAGCTACATTCGCTTTTAGTGAACATATTATGTTATCGAGAACTTTTTTATTATTATTTTCATAAAGTAATTTTCTATCTTAGAAAAAAGAAGAAAATTTGCATATACTTTAAATTGTATTCACAGATATGATCCCATTCCGATTTTTTGGTTTCAATAAATATTCGGTTATTTTCATCGTTTCCTCTTTTAGTTGAGTGATAGCCATCAAAGTTCCATTGAAAATGATAGTTACTCCATTTTCCTTACATCTCTATAGATTATTTTTTTTTTAAGTTTTTTCACTAGGGTTTTATTGCATTGCTTTTGTGTATAAGGTTTAATGAAGTGCATTTCTACTTTACAAATGTATAATATGTAAAAATATTTTATTTCCTGTTTATATGAAAGTGAAATATGAAGTCTTTCATATTTACGCATTCATCTCTAATTTCAATTGATAATTCTGTTGAGCTTAGAATATATATTGATTTTAAAAATTAACGATTTTGAACTTCAGATGTTCAGGTAAATTTAAAAGAAAATTAAAATTATTTGTAGGAACTCGTAATATTCGTGTACATCATACATAGTACTTTAAAATAACATTGTCATACATAAATATTTGCATGAAGAATATATATTTTTATTCATATGTACGTGTATCTATCTGTATATCCATCTCTATGTATGTATTTATGTATACTACCTTTGACAATAAAGTTCGGTGAATAGTCCTCTAAAATCAATGTAGATGAAATATTAACAAAAATTACCATACCATCTTTCAAAATGGTCTTTTCCCATAACTATGCAACGTTTCGATCTGCTATACATGTCCTGAGAAATTTGCAAGAAGTCTTCTTTTGGGATGCAGTTCAAAAGCTTCGTCACGTTTCGTTGGATGTCAGCAATATGGTCAAATCTCTTTCAAAGAGAGTTTGAATGGTTAAAATAGTAAGAAATCTGGAGGATTAAGATCTGGCGAGTATGGTGGAAGTTCAGTTTGCACCACCACTCATAAATTTCTTTTTGGTGTCTTGCAAAGCTTAAAACCAAACCTTAAACTGAGATTTGTCCATATTGCTGACATCCAACGAAACGTGACGAAGCTTTTGAACTGCATCCCAAAAGAAGACTTCTTGCAAATTTCTCAAGACATGAATAGCAGATCAAAGCGTTGCACAGTTATGGGAGAAGACCATTTTGAAAGATGGTATGGTAATTTTTGTTAATATTTCATCTACATTAATTTTACAGGACTATTCACCGAACTTTATTGTCAAAGGTAGTACAAGTAAATGTAACGTCGGCTTTATTCACAGAATTCTCATTCTTTCAAACGATTTACATCAAAAATTCATTGAAAATCATTACAAACTGGAATTGCACAACATTTATTTTTATCCTAGTTTTATGCAATACATTCAGAATTGAAATCCAATTCAGGAACTAAACATAGAAGTAAGCGTAAATGAAAACTGAAGTATAATATTGCGTAATAAAACAACAAATTTAAAATCATTTTAAATATCTTTACACTATGAAATTGCTGAATTTTTGATTAAATAAATAATTAAATGTTATTTAAGAAGTTCAAATTTTAATGAATTACAATCATGATATTTCATCTCTCTTAAAGTTGCTTTATTAGATTTTTTTTAGAAAAGTTGGAATTTATAATAATATTTGTTTCGAATGAACTATTATTTTTCATTACAAAAATATTTAGTTTTAATGGAAATTGAATAAATAGCTGCATTCACATTTACTGAATATATTATGTTGTTAAGAACTCTATTATTACTTTCACAACATCATAAAAAAAAAAAAAAAAAAAAAAAAAAAAAAAAAAAAAAAAAAAAAAAGAGACTTTACAAATACTTGAAATTGTATCCACAGATATGATTCCTACCCATTTTTTTATTCCAATAAATACTCTACCTGGCCATTGATGAACGTCCACTTGCAATTTTAGACATTTTGTTAAATATCTAAAAAAATACATGAGGAATCATCCCGAAACTCTTAGTGTATAAATATAATAGTATAAGTCATACATTTCCATAAAGATTTTCCCCGAAACTCAAAAGGGGACCGTCAACAAATTAAAAAAGAATGAATATCTTGAATTAATGGATAACCTTGTCAAAACTAATGTAGCAAAAGGGCTCAAACTCTAGATTATGATTAAGTGCCTTATAGTAATAAACTGTGTTCATTTTTATGCAAAAAGCATGCATACTCGCAGAGAAATTAAGGTTTTTATAAAAATGGTCCCAATTTTTCCCAAGTTTTTTGCTTATAATTTTCAGAGTTCTTAATATAAAATAATTTTTTTTTCTGAAAATATGACAAACAACATTACACACAATACCCTGTAATCAGAATTAAAAGATAATAAAAATTATATGAAAAATGAGTAGGTTTACTAGATAATTTTTCACTGCGCATGGGTCAACGATATCAAAATTTTATTTGCATATTATATTAGCTAAATGTATAGAGCAATTTTTGTAATCTTTCCACTTTGTAATCTTTCCTTCTTTTTATATCTTTCCACTATGAAATTGCTGAATATTTCTTTAAAAAAAAACTAAATGCTATTTAAGAAGTTTAATAAATTACATTCATAATGGACTTCACAAATATTAAAAATTATTATGAAACATCCCCTCAAACTGTTAAATGACCCTGATAAAGGCAACAGGATGGTCGAAACTTGTCGGTTGTGATTTTATTTAATGTTTTTAACTTTTTTTAACTGTTATGTAAATAAATACGTGTTTAAGTATATAATTTTTTATATTTTTGATTAATTTCAAGGCGTAATAGTCGTTTAATTTATTATTAGTTAAACTTTCTTAAAACTGCTTAAATAGATTTTTTAGAAAAGTTTTAATTTATATTAATATTTGCTTCCAATTAACCATCATTTTTAATTACAAAAAATATTTAGTTTCTGAATAAATGTTTATCACATTGCTAGTTAAGCATAAAACTAACTTAGTGAAAAATATCCAAGCCGAGGATTGAACCCGGAACCCTTGGAGTAGCATTCCAAGTATTAAGATTTAAGATACTACGACGATGCCCAAATCGTTATCTCTCACTCACATATGTTGGTAATGCTGCAAGATGGAAACTTCTAATGGCTTTAGCACACAAACCAATGGCGTTACATGAGACAGAAACGAATCCTGTGACGGTACAACATACGTATGACGGTGAACATACACTGTAAAAAAATTCAAGAGGTTATTAAAATTTTTTTTAGTAAATTTGTATTCCACAGAATTTTTTAGTAACCATTACAAACTTTTTTTTTTGCAAGTGAAACAAGCATTTCTTTTGTAAACTGAACAAAAGAATTTTTTGTATAACTAATTAAAAAATTTTTAGTATGAGCCACCAACAAACAAATTTTAGTAATAGCTCCAAAATTTTTTTTAATTACCATTACGTGCGCCCGAAGGGCAAGAGGTTCCTTCGAGCTGCATCCAGACTTCTGAAGCGGAAGACTTTCGGCAAAACTGCAATAGATGGCAGCACCAAACATTGCTAACTGCTCCGACAGGATTTTCATAATCCCTTTACTAACGAGTACTTACACTACATACATTCGAGGCGTATTTGGCGATGGCCAGTATCGAACCCGGGACCTTTTAGTCTGGAGTCCGTTACTATAACCACTATGCTATCAAGGCCACAGCAAGTGAGTTTTAGTAATAGTTATTAAAAATATAAAACTATTAACTCTCTTCGTTGCTAACTTTTGTCTAGTAATTCTTACAGATTTTCTTGTAACCGACTAAGATTACTAAAACTTTTTAAGTAATTACAAGGATCACTAAAGTTTTTTTAGTAGATCGACCCTTTTTTTTTACAGTGTACATATAATTTTTATTTGTTGTTTAATTAATTATTAGCACAGAAATTATATTTTAAATTATTAAAAAAGTGAATAAGCACATTACTAGCACAGTGCATTCACTTATTCAATAATTTTCTGCGTAATTTCTGTTCTGATAGTTAATTGAAGAGAAGTTAAAATTATATGTATGTTCACCGATGCTGGATTCATTTGTGTCTCATGCTACGCTGCAGATTTGTATTTTCATATAGTCGTTTTCATCTTGTGCTGTAGTTGTAGCCTGAAGCATATCACTTCGAACACTGCAGGTTATATTTTGAATAACATTCAAATCGTCGAATAAAATTCGTATTGCAATTTCAGTTCGTAATATTAAATTCTAATAACGCAGTAAATATTACAACAGCCTCAATTAAATGAATTTTAGATTTAAAAAAAGAATATATATTTATTTACATAAAGGAATATGAATTATTACTCTCATTCTGAGAATTCAATTATTACCGACATAACTCGGTTCAGAAAGCATTCTACATCTAAAGAATAAAAAATCGTCTGTCAATAACAAAACAAAAAAAAAAGCTTCGTTGCCAACAGCAACCAAATGACAAAATTTGCTCGCAAAACCAAGGAGGCATTTGTAATATAGCTTTCCTAACACATGTGAATGAGAAATGACAAGCTGGACGTCGTCTTCAAAGCTTAAATGGTAGAGCATTTCTAGCACTATTCCAAGAATTCCGGATCTGATCGTCGGCTTGGCATTTTTATTCTGTTGGCTCTATGTTTAGCTAACAATGTGATTATTCAATAATTTCTAGCGTAATTTTTGTGCTTATAATTAATTGGATCAAAATTATTAATTAAAATTATAAGGATTTAGATTTATCAAGATTGAAGAAATAGCTGCATAACTTGATTTAACTACATTTAGTAAACTTATTCTGATCAGGACTCTATTATTATTATTTTAACAACGCCATTTCCAAAAAAATTACGTATACTTGAAATTGTATCTAGAGATATGTTCCCATTTCAGTTTTTTGGTTCCAATAAATATTCGGCTACTTTCATCATTTTCTCTTTTATTTGAATGATGGCCATCAAAGATCCATTGAAAATCATAGTTACTCCAGTTGCCTTACATTTCTATAGATTTATATTTCTAGTTGTTACACTAGGAGTTTATTCCTCTGCTTTTATGTGTAAGATTTTTAAAAAATGCATATCTGCCCTACAAACATAACAGTTGAAATATCGCGAATTTCATAAAATATTTACTTTCCAGCTTATATACTACGTAGAATATGAGATTTTAAGATTTTCATATTTATGCATTCAGCACTGTTTTCATTATACAACTCTTTTGAGATTAGAATAAATTTCGATTTTATAAATTTATGATTTTGAACTTTAGATATTTAGGTCCATTTAAAAAAAATTAAGTGTGTGTAGAAATTAAGCTTAACTCCTAATATTCGTAGAAAGCAAATATCGTACTTTTATAACGGTACAACATATAAATATGTATGAAGATTATATATATTTAATTATACGTATGTATATCTATCTGTTTATCCATCTATCTATACATATATTTAATTATATGTATGTAATCTATTTGTCTATTCATCTCTCTATATATATTTCGCCCAATCCACAAAAAAACGGACATGAGGATGAAAATTTAAATTTCTTTAAATATGATTTAAATCTTGCATATTAACTGTTAAGGGTGTACTATTTCATATTTTATCAAAAAAGATTTACATTTTTGTCATTAACATACTTATTTTAATTAATAAAGTGACACTATGACTTTGTAAAATAGACTGCGGCAAATATCTTTACATTTCATGGTCTCGTACAGCTGAACAAACATTCTGAAAATCTCCAAACTAGGATATATATGATCTGACAGTTATTATTGAGAGTTTTTAACTGCAGAGAAGTGTTCACTAATCTTCATTACAAAAGGTAAGCATATTTAATTACTCTTAATTATTGTGTCACACCCGCAACAAAAAGTTACATTTATATCTCTACAGAAAAAAATTTTTGACTTAAAGTTATGAAACTTTATATTCAAAAATAGTTTATTAAGACACTTTGAATTACAGACACAAAAAAAATTAATTAATATTTTAATTATAATTATTGAGCGTTGCGGGCGTGACATGTCCCTGTTGCGGGTGTGACATTTAATTAAAGTCACACCCGCAACGTCTTTTAAAATTGATTACAAATGTATATTTGAACAAATTATATGTAAATTTATATAGGAATAATATGCTGGAAAACATTACTTGGCAGCTTTAACTATATCGTTTGATTTAATAGAGTGAATTCCAGTTAATAAATAAAAATTTGCATCATCTGAGCATGTGACTCTGTGTGTAGTTGATTTATTCAGTTTGGATTGATAAAATTGTTGCTTTACTGCAAGAAAATAATTTTATTACTGACATATGATTAAAAAAATAATTTAAAAGGTAAGATTTTTATAGAAATGTAAAAAAAGAAAATTAAGAAACAATATTTTAGTAATTTTCTTTAAATTTGTTAATTTTGTTTTGTTTTATATATATATATATATATATTTGTTATTTGATAGTATTTATCTAATATATATATATTTAGTTTTTTTAAAATAAGTAAAGTATCATTAGGGGAAGATTTTTTCTCTTTTAATTCAAATTAAATAAAAAGTAGAAGTAAGAATAATAGAAAATGTTAAAACGTTTATTAAGTTAGCATAAAATGTATATAGTCAGTTTGAAATTAACCAAAATTTAACATAATTAACCTTATGTAAGATTGGAAATTTCAAGGGATAAATATTAACAATTTGTTAAGCTTATATTTTCGGACTGGAAGTGCTGTATTTATTAAGTTTACACATTAATTTCTTCTCTTTTGCAGAGAATGAAGAGTACAGAAAGATCACGATATCATAGAAAAAAGATTAAAGAAAACCCTTTTAAATATGAAGCATAGCTACAAAAGGAGAAGGAAAGAGACAAAGCAAGGAGAGAAAAGAAGAGAATATTTTAAAAAATCATGGTAAAGGATGGCAATCCTTTTACATTTCATCTCATGGTAAAGGAGTTGTCGACGGGGTTGGTGCAGTTGCCAAGAAATTGGTAACGCTAGCAACACTCTGCAACTATAAATTCAGCTTCAGATTTTGCTATGTGTATAGAAAAAGTCCTAAAAAATATAAAAGAACTCTGCTGAATGTGAAATTTCAGAAGATATTGTGAAAATGCTTCATGCATTCTGGCACCAAGCACAATCGGAGCGCAACATTCAATCGATACATCATGTTTATTTCTATTGACGTAGGAACAATTAATGTCGCAATAACTTCAGAAAGTGATCACAAGAGAATTTGTTTGTTATAATATTTTGTCAAAAAATATAATATCCAAAGATAAGAGTGCAGTTGGAGATTTTGTAGAAGTTGTTTTATTCTCCACATAAAAAAAAAAAAAAATAAAAAAAAAAATAAAAATAAAAAAGAGATGATATAGAATAAGAGTATCTGAAAAAAAAAATCAAGAAAATGTGTATATTTGGCTCAGGCAGTCAAATGTATCCATACTTTGACAAGGATTTAATATCCAACAATGAATGTGCAGTGGAGATTTTGTAGAAGTTGTTTTATTCTCGACATTAAAAAAGTAAAATTTTGATGGGCAAATAAGACGAATGGATGGTGACGATATAGAATTAGAATGTTTGAAAAAACTTTAACAAAGTGTGTATATTTGGCCCAGTCAGTCAGATGTATCCTAGGGAAAAAAGAGCATTTTTGTAAAAAAAGATACCACCACCAGAAATTATAAATTCAAGATTGGAAATGAAATTTGTTTGATGTTTTCTTCTGTAGATATTATAATTGTAACATTGATTAATTCTTCAATTAAAAAAATCTGCCTTGAAAATATTTGTGTATGTCATTATTTTATTGGCCGTACAAGTCACACCCGCAACAGGGCGTCACACCCGCAACGAAAATTTTGAATATTTTCTACAAAAGCAAGAATTGAGTAAGTAATTTAATTTTTTCATAGAATAATTACTTAAGTATTGCTGTTTAATATTTAAAAAAATCAATTCACTCAGTTGTCATAATTCACAGAGTTTTGCGTTTTTGCACTGAAAGGTGAAAATGCATGTCCTTTTTGTGTCACACCCGCAACAGGTAGAAATTATTTTTTTTTATAAATAAATGATACATCGAACAATTTTCTGTTTTGGATAAATGTATATGTAAGTGGTCTACATTGAAATTCATAGAAATTGAAACCATTGCTCAAAAATATTTTTGCTGGTGACTAATGTAAGTTGTGTAAATGTCACACCCGCAACTTTGGATTGGGCGATTTATACATAAATGTAATGTAATCCCGATTTCATTTACAGAGTTCTCATTTACTGAAACGATGAACAGCAAACATCCATTAAAAAGCATTTACAAATTCGACTGCACAACATTTTTTTTTTATTCCAATTTTAATCAATACAATTAGAATTGACATCTGATTCACGGGATAAATATAAAAAGAGTAAGTGCAAACTTACTTAATAAATATACGTAAAATATTGCTTAATAAAACAACAATAATTTTAAGTATCTCTACTCAATAAAATTACTGATTCTTATTTAAATAAATACTGAAAAATTAATTAAGAAATTCGAAATTTATTAAATTCACTAATTATATAGCTTTTTTAAAATTGCTTTAGTATATATTTTTAGAGAAATTGGAATTTATAATAATATTTGTTTCGAATTAATCATCATTTGTCATTACGAAAAATATTTAGTTTTTACCAAAATTGAAGAAATAGCTGCATTCGCATTTAGTGAAGATATTATGCGGTTGAGAACTTTATTATTATTATTATTTTCATAAGTCATTTTCTTTAGAAAAAAACAAACTTTACAAAATTTTGAAGTTGTATCCACAGATATGATCTCATTCCTTTTTTTTTATTCCAATGAATATTCGGCTACAATCATCGTTTTATCTTGTCGTTGAATGATGACCGTCAAAAGTACATTGAAAATGATAGCTCCTGCAGTTTTATTGCATTTTTATACAGTATTAGTTTTAGATGCTTCAATAGCAATTTATTCCTTTGCTTTTGTATAATATACAAATGTAACACCAAACTACCTAAAAATGTTTTCTTTCCTATTTATATAATACATAGAAAATGAGATATTAAGATTTTCATAAACACGATTCAACTGTTTTCAATAGATAATTCTGTCAAGCTTAGAATAAATATCGAATTAGAATAAATTTATGATTTTGAATTTCAGATGTTTAAATCCATTTCAAAGAAAATTAATTTTTTTTTTTTTTTTTTTTTTTTTTTTTTTTTTTTTTGTAGAATTAAGCTTAACTCGTAACATTCGTACAAAGCAAATATAGTGCTTTTATAACGGTGTAATACATGAATGTTTGTATGAAGAATATAAATATTTATTCATATTTACGCATATCTATCTGTCTATCTATCTCTACGTACATATTTATACATACAAGCATGTGTAACGACGGTTTTATTCTCAGAGTTCTCATTTATTCAAACGATTCACATGAAAAATCCATTGAAAATTATTACAAACACGAATTGCATAACATTTCTTTTGATCCCAGTTTTATGTAATACATTCAGAAATGATATACGATTCCGGGTATAAACATAAAAATAAGAGTAAATGAAAACTTAAATATAACATTGCGTAATAAAACAACAAGTTTAAAATCATTCTAAATATCTTTACGCTATGAAATTGCTGAATTTTTGATTAATAGTTAATTAAATGTTATTTAAGAAATTTAAAATTTAATAAATTACAATCATAGTATTGCATATTTTTAAAATTTCTTTAATTGATATTTTTTAGAAAAGTTGGAATTTATAATAATATTTGTTTCCAATAAACCATCATTTTCCATTACAAAAAAAAAAAAAAAAAAAATTCATCAAAAGTGAAGAAATAGCCCCATTCACATTTACTGAACATATTAAGCTGTTAAGAACTCTATTATTATTTTCGCATCATCATTTTCTTCAATAAAAAAAAAACTTTAAAATTATTTGAAATTTTATCCACAGATATGATTCCTTTCTCATTATTTGATTCCAATAAATATTTGTCTACTTTCATCGTTTTCTCTATCAGCTGAATGATGGTCATCAAAGAAACATTGAAAATGATAGGTACTCCAATTACATTACATTTCTATAGATCATTATTTTTAATTTTTTTCGCTTCAACCATTGATTTTTTGTGTACGATATAAAGAAATGCAATTCTTCCCTATAAATGTAACATTTTAAATATCGCTAAATTGTTAAGCATTTATATTTTAGTTTATATAATATTTATGTAATACATAGAATATGAGATATTAAGGTTTTTATATTTACGCCTTAAATAGTGTTTTCAATAGATAATTCTGTTGAGAATAGAATACGTATCGATTTTATAAATTTATGATTTTGAATTTCAAATGTTTAGGTCCATTTAAATGAAAAATAGAATTGTTTGTAGAAACTTAGCTTAGATCATAATACGAGCATAGAATATAGAGCATTTAATAACAATAAAATGTATAAATATTTCCATGAAGAAGATATGTGTGGGTATATCGATATCTATAAATATATTTATAGATATAAGCATATGTAATACCGGTTTCAATCCCAGTGTTCTTATTTATTGAAATTATAGACATAAAAGATCCATTGAAAATCATTGCAAAACTCGAGTGGAGCAATATTTTTTTTGAATAACTTTTTAAGCAATACAATTAGAACTGATATCTGATTCATGGGCTAAATATAGAAGTCAGAGTAAATGGAAATTTAAATAAAATATTGCTTGATAAAATAACAAATTTAAGATTGTTTAATGTATCGTTAACTATGACATTGCGGAATATTTCTTTAAATAATTAATTAAATGCTATTTATAAAATTCAAAATTCAATAAATTACATTCGTAATACTTAAACCTTCTTAAAATTGTTTAAATAGATTTTTTCAGAAAAATTTTAATTCACATTACTATTTGCTTCTAATTAACCATCATTTGTCAGAACATAAAATATTTAGTTTTTGAAAAAGGAATAACCAGATTGCTAATTAATCATAAAACTAACAGCATGAAAAATCTCCCAGCCGATGATCGAACCCAGAACCTATGGAATAGCACTTCAAGTGCTCTACCTTTCAATACACGTGACGATGCCCAACTTGTTATCTCTCACTCACATATGTTGGTAAGACTGCAATTGCAGCGCAAGATGGAAACGTCTTCATGAACACACAAACCCATAGCATAACATAAGACACAAATGAACCTTGCATGGATGAACATTCAGTTAACTATTAATTCATAAAATTAGATGTATGTTCACCGATGCTGCGTTCATTTGTGCCTCATGTTAAGCCACAAGTTTGTGTGTTCATATAGATGTTTTCATGTTTGCTGCAATTATATACTTGCTAACACATGTCAATAAGAGATGACAAGCTGGACATCGTCCTCGTAGCTTATTGGTAGAGCATTTGTAACGCTACACCAAGACTTCCTGATTTGATCCCCGGCTTGGACATTTTTCACTCTGTTGTTTCTACGCTTAGCTAACAATGTGATTATTCACTTATTCAATAATTTCAAGCGTCATTTTTGTGCTTATGGTTAATTAAATAAATAATTAAAATTATATGTATTTTGTTTTCATCGAAATTGAAGAAATGACTGCATTCACATTTACTGAACATATTATTCTGTTCAGAACTTTATTATTATAATTTTAAGATCGTCATTTCGTTTAAAAAAATTATATATATTTGAAAGTGTATCCAGAGATAAGTTCCCATTTCAGTTTTTTGGTTCCAATAAATATTCGGCTACTTTCATCGTTTTCTCTTTTATTTGAATGATGTCAGTCAAAGATCCATTGAAAATCATAGTTAATTCAGTTGCCTTACATTTCTATAAACTATTGTTTTTAGTTGTTACACTAGGAGTTTATTTCTCTACTTTTATGTGTAAGATATTAAAAAAATACATATCTGCCCTTCAAACGTAACAGTTGCAATATCAAGAATTTCATAAAATATTTACTTTCCTGTTTATATACTACGTAAAATGTGAGATATTAAAATTTTCAGATTTATGCATTTAGCTGTTCTCAATATATAACTCTTTTGAGATTAGAATAAATATCGATTTTATAATTTTGTTATATTGAACGTTAGATGTTTAGGTTTATTCAAACAAAAATTAATTGTTTGTAGCAATTAAGCTTAACTCGTAATGCTCCTGTATGTCAAATATAATACTTTAATAACTTTATATATAATTATGTATAAAGAATATTTATATTAAATTATATGTATGTATACCTATCTATCTATCCATCTCTCTATATATATTTATATATAAATGTAATGTAATCCCAATTTCATTTACAGAATTCTCATTTACGAACTAACGATTTGAACGATGATTACGATTGAAACGATGGACATCAAAGATCCATTGAGAAGCATTTACAAATGCATTTTTTTTAATCCCAATTTTAATTAATAAATTTAGAAATGATATTTAAATCACGGGCTAAATATAAATAGAGTAAGTGCAAACTTACTTAATAAATATACATAAAATACTGCTTAATAAAACAAGAACAAATTTAATTATCTCTACTCAATGAAATTGCTGATTTTTGTTTAAATGAATACTGAAAAATTATTTAAAACACTCGAAATTTAATAAATAACAATAATAATATGTCCTTTTTAAAATTGCTTTAGTATATATTTTTAGAAAAATTGGAATTTATAATAATATTTGTTTCGAATTAACCATCATTTGTTATTACAAAAAATATTTAGTTTTTATCAAAATTGAAGAAATAGCTGCATTCACATTTACTAAATGTTTTATGCAGTTGAGAACATTATTATTATTATTTTCATAACATCATTTTCTTAAGAAAAATAAGCTTTACAAAATATTTGAAGTTGTATCCACAGGTATGATCCCATTCCTTTTTTTAAATATTCGTCTACTTTCATCGTTTTCTCTTGTAGTTGAATGATGGCCATCAAAGGTACATTGAAAATGATAGCTCTTGCAGTTTTATTGCATTTTTATACATTATTATTTTATATGCTTCACTAGCAATTTATTCCTTTGCTTTTATATGTATGATATAAAGAAATGCATTTCTACCCTATGAACGTAATAGCTGAAATACCACGATTTTCATAAAATATTTTCTTTCCTTTTATATAATGCATAGAAAGTGAGATAATTAAGTTTTTCACATTTACGAATTCAATTCTGTTTTCAATAAATAATTCTATTGAGAATAAAAAACATATTGATTATACAGATTTATAATATTGAACTTCAAATGTGTAAGTCCATTTAAAAGAAAATTAAAATTATTTGATGAAACTAAACTCATCTGCGTAATACTTGTATTTAAGCATATGTAATCCCGGATTCATTCTTAGAGCTCTCATTCCCTGAAATGATGTTCATCAAAGATTCATTGAAAATCATTACAAACTTGAATAACAGACCATTTCTTTTGATTTCTACTTCAGTATGCTTCAAAGTTTGAGTAAGACTTTGCACGTTCAATTATTAAATGCATGCATTTGAAAGAAGAACATAAATTCACTTTTACGCATTAAATATTCCAAATCAAACGTCGTGATTATCCTACGGTACTTTGTTGTAGTAAAGCATTTCAATGAAATCCTAAATTTAAAACCTTGATATTTTTCTTTCAATTGTAATTGTTATAAATACAGTGAGAATTGAATAAATATAAATTTTATAAATTTATGATTTAAACCTCATATTGTTATGAACACTAAAAAACAAAATCAAGAGCGTAGAGTTTCACTCCGTACGCTGCATATGCAGGAAGTTACAACCTATTACTAACAATATACAATTATATTGAAATTCAATTTCCAGAATTTCAAAACATCTGTAAGATGTTATTTACGTTATAACAAAATACGATTTCGCTGATATTAGCTGTCGCTTCGCTTAGCCTAGCTGCCGCTAGGATTACAGATACAGTTCTAGATAGTCTACAATATAATTTTCTATAGATTTTCTATATTTGCACCGATGATTCTCGGAATCCTTTAAAATTGAGAACTTCAGAAGCCAAGGAGTGTAAATGACAAAAATGTTATTTGGAGTAAATTGAGCTCAAAGTTCATTAACGTTAAGTTTGAACATTAATAAGTATTGACTGAATTAAAATAGGAAACTGCCACTAGTTTCACTGTCCTCTTTGAACTCTTATTTAAATAACTGTGAAAAAAGTAGAGTGCAATTTTCTTTAAATTTATAATTAATCAATATTGATTATTATTTGGCAAACTTGGTTAATCTCTAGAACGCTGCACATAATTAGGAAATGACTTATATTTCTTAACCTAAAAAATCATATTTACAGGTCGTCTATGCAATTAGACTATTAGAATTCCGATAATTGTTCAGAGGCTTTCCATAATTAAAGATATGTATTTTTGTTTAGTATAAGTTTTACATGATAAATAGAATGGTAAGTTATGAATATTATAGCTCGAAAATAGAGTGTTTTGGCTTTTTTCTAGATTTTTGTCGGTTTTTTCTTTCTAAGAAGCGCTCGATAAACCCATTTAATTTTGACATGCAATGATACTACTCCTTATAAGCTTTCATAGAAGCATTATTTTATTTGGGTTCAATGCGCGCTTCTATCCTTTAAAAAAATTTATCATCCGGGAGAATCAAATTATCGGAGCGCGTTGAAATTTGTTTTTCAGTACTCAAAAAAATGTTTATGTTGTTGAGAGGTCAATGTTGTTTTCTGAAACTATTTTTGTAAATATTTATTAAAGAAATTACTAATAAATAATGCTTGGATGTCAGTGTCATTGTTGTAAAGAATGACGGAAAAAATTTCGTATCTGTTCTAACAAAAAAGTTACATAGATACTTAGATGTTCGAAAAACTGCAATCTACAGAGTGGTTCTATGTAACTCTCTAAATGTAGATAGTATGTATTTCGTGATCTTCAGTATCGAAATACTTCTATTTCTTCTTCTGGTGTAAAAATAAGAGAATGCGTCAACGATTACTGCCGACGAGGCCAAAAATAAGAAACCTATTATACATTTATCAATACCTCATTGTGAGTACTCCAACACGTGAGTACTCCAATATGTAAAGAACTTCCTTGTTATTGTGACATAAGCTATTGAAATTTAAGCCTTAGAAACTAGAATCTACATTTCGTCGGGAAAATAATGCTGTAAAACTCATATTTCTTGATCGGTCTTCAATAAATTTTCTCTGAAAGATTTACGTTCTGTAAGTGAGAATACATCGATGTATGAAATATATATTGAAAGTATTTAAAACAGAAATGTTCAAAGCTGAAGACCTCGATTTTGATACACCTAGACACTTATCTAAATTCGATTATTATACTCTTATAGATATATCTATGAATCATTTTACCTATATCTTAAAATTAGTAAAATTTAAAATACGTTCCTCAAAAAAGAGGTAATTTCGTATTTGCTTTTCAGTGTTACTTGTAAAACTTGGAAATGATTACTCTAATGGTGTTCTATCCACTTAATTCAATATAAGAAAAAATAATCATCTTTAAATATGCAAAACAAACATTGATTAAGAACTTTGTCCCACAACACGTTGGAATGGAACACATCACCGGAACACAGGTTATTGAAAAATAGTAGGAAGTAGAAAGATTATTTATTCCGGATTACGGACAATGATACTGTAATGATTATTTTCGATAGCACATACATTTATATCCAGAAGAGTGCCAACTAATCCATTCAAAGAAATTCATTCTGGTTATACAAAGGAAGAACTTTCGTTAAGCGTACGGTATTTGCCACTACTTCAAATTATATTTTGGATACCTTTAACCCTTACTTCTCAGATTCAAAGAACAATTACGCTAACATACTTACACATACATTAAAAAAAGATTCACATAATATCAGAGAGTTGCTAAAGCTAAATGATTATGAGAGAATTGGTAGACTTTTATGGGATTGTTTGGAAATTCTGCCATAAATGAGTATCGAACATGACACGCCAAGATTCCTAAATAAGTAGCAACATTTTCCAGCTGAGGATGCTAAGGGACACCTCTCGTGACCAAAGTTTGGTTGTTCGACACAAAAGTGTTAAAAACTATATCTATAAAACTTAGATTGAAAAAAAACAGCGAAGCAATATTACACAATGGCACTGCCAATATAAAATAGGGGCAAGTGTTTAAAAGTACTACATGCCTGTTGCTTTTGCATTATGATTTCTGTTTTACTTGTGCCATAACTCAACCAAAATTTGTATACAGCTATTAAATATGCTCATATACTACAGGACGCGGCGACTGGATGGTTCAGTAGTGATTCTAGTGAAACAACCAAAGAGGAAAATAATCTTAAACATATTTCCAAAAGTGTCTGCAACTGTATGATTATATTTTCTGTTATTGATTATTTTTGAAATTTCATTTATTGAAATAATAGATAAATAAGCTCCATTCATCATAATTTTGCATTTAGTGTTGTATTTACTATTGATTTTTTGGATTAAAACTAATAACAATAACGTTTATGTTCATTAATATACATCATATTTACTTAAAAATATATTTTATTTTCTCATCAACTATTGAACTTTTATCCAAGATATTATTTTCTTATTTGCAATGAAGTCTACTAATGAAAACAATGTATGTTACATCAAGGTTCTAATGATCGAAAAATGGCTCTTATCAGCCCACCTCTTTTAGCTTAATGGTTATTTAATTGATGTTTTAAGGGAGTTTGTAAATTTCAAATCCACATTTTTAAAACCTAAGTTTCTAAGCGCTTAAAAGATAGATTTCAGAAAAAACACAGTGTATAACAAAGGTTAAGGTATTAGATTTTTGACAGTGTATGAGACGTGACTGCTGTCGTCTGGACTCGGAATCTAGACAGGTCTCATTCACTGTCTCAAATTTAGCCCCCTAAATTCCAAACCAGCCTTTCAACTTCAACATTCCTACCTTTTAAAAAACAGTTTAAAAAAAGTCCACTCCTCCCACCAAAAATATGTTTATGTACCAGCTACGGTTCTCAAATCAAACATATAGGCATCGAATACATTAGCTTTCAATATTACATATCAACCATCGCAGTAAACATTTTTTGATATACTAGTGGCAACAATTGCTGAACCACCCACGTACTAGCGTCCATATCATTTTCTTAGTCAATACATCCTTTTAACCAAGTATTAATCTTCTACGCGTTTGGCACGTAATATTCCGTTCACCAAGTTCCAGGTTTCGTTACAATATAAATAGTAGTTAAGATAATTTAATTCTAAAGATTTATTAAACTTTCAATGCATTAAAGAATGATTAATACTCTCAAGGATTACATTCATATTTGTAATTATAATTAAATATATACTATTAATACATGCACAGGGTGATTCTAAACTTTTTTTACAATAAAAGAGAGGTGATAGTACACATCAAGACAAACAATAATAAATAGGAGACCAAGGGTCCCAAACGTTTTCCAAAGGAGATAGCCGCCAGTAAAGTTTAGGGACCAAAATTTCAAATAAACATAAAAAACCGAAAAATCGGTTGATTGATGTGCGGTTTTCACTAAAATTATTCATTTTGTCAGCATTTTCTTGAAATTAAATTATAAAGATAAATTTCAAAAAATGCCGATAGAGGGTGCTTTAGACTTTGGAGTAACGAACAACTATTTTTTGCCGGTATTTTTTTCATCTCATTAAATGTTTTCGTAAGCTTAGACTCAAACTTAAATTTTGAGCTCAAAATCTGAATAGTTGGGAGTAGTTAAATAGCACAAACTGAGGTGTGTTCAAAGGGTTCAAATTTCAAATGATTATAAAAAACGGAAAAATTGGTCGATTGATTTGCGGTTTTCACTAAAATTATTCTTTATGTCGGCATTTTCTTGAAATTAAATTATAAAGATAAATTTCAAAAATTCCGATAGACGGCGCTTTAGACTTTGGAGTAACGAACAACTCATTTTGGCATTATTTTTTGCATTTTATTAAATGCTTTCGTAAGCTAAGACTTAAACTTAATTTTTGAGCTCAAAATCTGAATAGTTGGGAGTGGTTAAGTAGGCAAACTGAACTGTGTTCAGACGGTTTAAATTTCTAATGATTATAAAAAACGGAAAAATTGCGGATTCGTTTGCGGTTTTCGCTAAAACTAATTTTTAAATCAGCATTTTCTTGAAAATAAATTTTAAAGATAAATTTCACAAAATGCCGATAGAGGGCGCCTTAGACTTTGGAGTAGCGTACAACTATTTTTAACCGTTATTATTTTAATCTCATTAAATGCTTTCAAATGCATAGACTTAAAATTTGGGCTCAAATTCTGAATCGTTGGGACTGTTGGAGAAAAATTGAATTGTGTTCGAGGAGGGGGGGAGGGGGGAGGGTTAAATTCCAACTCCTGAGAACTCTTCAGTTTGGGCTTCTTAACCCCTCCCAGCGATTCAGAATTTGAGCTCAAAATTTAAGTTTAAATCTAAGGCTCCAAAAACATTTACTAAGCTTTTGCATTTAATTAAAACTAAAAAATAATGGTTAAAATTAATTGTTGGTTACGGTGAAGTTTTAGACACCCTCTAACGGAATTTTTTGAAATTTATCTTTAAAATTTTTTTAAGAAGATACTGACTTACAGAATAGTTTTATTTTAAACCGCAAACGAATCGACCAATTTTTCCTTTTTCTATAATTATTTTAAATTTGAACTGCCCTCCCCCTTAAACACAGTTCAGTTTGTGCTACTTAACTGCTCCCTACTGTTTGGATTTTAGCTCAAATTTAAGATTAAGTCTAAGCTTCCGAAAACATTTAATGTGATGCCAAAAATAACGGCAAAAATAGTTGTTCGTTACT
This sequence comes from Maratus speculifer, assembly GCA_964019185.1. Classification (NCBI taxonomy): domain Eukaryota; kingdom Metazoa; phylum Arthropoda; class Arachnida; order Araneae; family Salticidae; genus Maratus; species Maratus speculifer. Next base: position 96,431,714 of record OZ025295.1, read on the forward strand.
CCAAAGTCTAAGGCGCCCTTTATCGACATTTTATGAAATTTATCTTTATAATTTATTTTAAAGAAAATACCAACATAAAGAATAGTTTTAGGGAAAACTGCAAATCAATCGACCAATTTTTCCGTGTTTTATAATCATTTGAAAGTTGAACCCTCTGAACACAACTTAGTTTGTGCTACTTAAGCACTCCCCACTATTAAGATTTTGAGCTCAAAATTTAAGTTTGAGTCTAAGCTTACGAAAACATTTAATGAGATGCAAAAAATACCGGCAAAAAATAGTTGTTTGTTACTCCAAAGTCTAAAGCGCCCTCTATTGGCATTTTTTGAAATTTATCTTTATAATTTAATTTCAAGAAAATGACGACATAAAGAATAATTTTAATAAAAACCGCAAATCAATCGACCGATTTTTCCGTTTTTTATGTTTATTTGAAATTTTGGTCCCTAAACTTTAATGGCGGCTATCTCCTTTGGAAAACGTTTGGGACTCTTGATCTCCTATTTAATAATGTTTGTCTTGATGTGTACTATCACCTCTCTTTTATTGTAAAAAAAATTTAGAATCACCCTGTATATATATATATATATATATGTGTGTGTGTGTGTGTGTAATAAAATAAATAAAAATTGCGCCATTTTGCCCTCTCTGAGCTTTTAATTCTAACTTTATGGAACATACGTTTAATCTTAGTTTCGTAATATATTAATATTTTAACAGCTAAAGTTCTTTTTCTTATTTTATTTAATTTTGTAATAATCTATTGCTTGTTTCTCAAAAAGAGCGGGAAACGATTTCGTAATTTTCTTTCAATGTAGAGGTTTATTTTTCCTTTTTAGAATATTATCGAGATTGTAAGTTTATTATTTATCTTATTTTGTTATTGTTTACGAAATTTTTAAAATAATTTCTTTATTTAAATTGTTGATTTTATTATTCTTATTAAAGATATAAAAAAATAATTTTTGTTCTTAATTTATCGATTGAAATTTTCTGCTCATAGAAATTTCACTTAAGTTCAAAAGACAGATGCATTCTGAACGCTCTTCCAACCTAGAATGAAACTTCGACACTCCACAAAAAGACTAGGCCCTCTCCAATCCATGTCAGTAAATTAAAGATCCAATTAAAATTAACTTCAAGGCTACAACGTCACACATCACCATCTCTAATTGGTAGATGGGGCGTGGCCTTCCCTTAAGACCTTTATACTGTCTCGGAAATAGACTAACCTGTTAACATCCGCGCAAGGACACATCGGCAGACGATCTTAATAAAAAATAAAATTAAAATCTCGATAATATTCTAAAAAGGAAAAATAAACCTCTACATTGAAAGAAAATTACGAAATCGTTTCCCGCTCTTTTTGAGAAACAAGCAATAGATTATTACTAAGTTAATGGCGCAATTTTTTTTTATTTTATTACATATATATTGTTGAAATAATCAATAATCATATTTTCTTAGCATTTAAAACAAAATGCAGAGAAATCAACATTATAATTGTACCCTTTTGCAAGATGCTCAGAGGGTTAAAAGAAGCGAGCGGAAGTCGAATAGTGCGTACATAATACATTGATATAAATTATATGATTGATACATTGTCATAAATATTTATTTAAATAAAAGTGTTGCATTTTAAAATGCTAAAAATGTGATTTTTTTTCTTTTAAAAAGAGTTTTCTGGAGAAATTTTTTCCAAAAAGTTAAGCTTTTAAACAAAGTAAAAATTAATCTAAAGTAGCGACAAAAAGAAAAACCGACATACAGAGTTACAAAGTGAAAAAAGATGCGTTTGCTGTAAATAAATGGAACTGGTAAACAAGAGTACTTTAAATTTAGAGGCAGAAAATAGAGCTTAAAATGCCATCCCATTTTTTAAATGAATACGTTCGGGAATTGAACTTAGAAAAATACTTTTAAGTACATTTGCAATTGAAAGTAATTTACAATTAAATTTTATCGCATAAGATGAAATAAATGAAAGTGAGAGAAATATTTAAGACTTATTTGACTTCTAGATAATAGTTAAAAATGTTATAATTTTGAACTGTCAGGACATAAAATAACTGTAAAAGAGAAGTAATAAAAGAAAAATCAAGAAAGAAAAATGTCATGTGTCAAGCATAGATTATGAAACACTTTCCAACACATTCAGAATAATATAATAAAACTACATTGTTTAAAAATTAAAACATTAAGTCTCATTTCGCCATATAGAAATGCATGACGCATTCCGATGATTTTCAAATCAAATTTTAACTATTCCCATTTACAATCGGAAAATTACCCAAATTTTTTAGCTTCTCTGTATGTGATATAGAGATTTGTATCTATTAAAATGATACATTTCAAAATTTAGTTCATTTAAGATAGGGATGCACAACCTGTGGCCCGCGAGTTTCGTCAATTTACAACTGGAAAAAATTGAAATTTTGTGCATATGTCGTTGGAAAAAATCATTAATTTTTTCATTTTACCGCGAGAAAATATAAAATTTCGTCATTTAAGAATCGCAAATTTCGTTTATCGGCACGGAAAAATCGCAAATTTCATTGATCAAGTAAGGATTAAAAGCGAATTTTATGGTTGAGGTTCAGAAAATTCGTAAGTTTCACACATCAGATATGGAAAAATCGCAAATTTTGCAGATGAATATCGGAAAAAATAGCGAATTTCCCCTCTTGAGCACGGAGCAATCGCGAGTTTTTTCAACCAGGAATAAAAAAATTGCGGATTTTGTCAGACGGACGCGAAAAATCGTACATTTTGTTGATCGAGCAAGAGAAAAATCGTCATTTTAATTGGTCCTCAAAAAGGAAAAAAAATACAAAAAGTACAAATTAAATTCATCGGATGGAAAAAATAGCATATTTTCTCGGTTTATCGCGTGAAAAAATTGCGAATTTCGTTGATAAGGCTCTAAAAAATCGCAAATTTTGTCGGTCAGTTACAAAAAAAGATCGCAAATTGTGTTGATAAGACGCAGGAAAATCGCGAATTTGGTGAAAACGAGCTGAAATATAGAAAATTTCGTTGATTAGCTACTGAAAAAAACGTGTTTTCTTCTATTTATGAAAAAAAAACCGCTAGTTTCATCTTGCCGCGTACAAAATGCAGTTTCGACAATGTTAGTACAAAAATCGCGAATTTCGATATTCGGTCGAAGAGAAATGCTTATTTCATCAATTAACAGAGGAATAAGCGCTCGTTCGGTCGATCGAAGACCGAACAATTGACCGAACAGTTTTATTGATCGCATTCCGAAAAAAAAATTCCATGGTCGGAGACGGGAATATTGCGAATTTTGTTAATCATACGCGGGAAAACTGTTAATTACGTCGATCAGACTCGAAAAAAAACCACGATTATCATTGATCATGCGAAGAAAAGTCGCGAATTTCTTCCATTGGGTTGCTAAAAATCACGAATTCCGTCGATAGGCTTTGTAAAAATCGCGAATTTGATTGATCGGCTTCATAAAAATTGCGAATTTTGTCGATATGCTTCATAAAAATTGCGAATATTGTCGATAGGCTTCGAAAAATCGCACATTTCGTCGATTAGGATCGAAAAAATCCCGAATTTCGTCGATCAGGTGCAAAAAAACAAGAATCTCGTCATTCAGGCGCAGAAAAATCATGAATTTTGTCTATTGGCTTTGAAAAAATCGTGAATTTCGTCAATTAGCTCCATGAAAATCGCGAATTTCGTCTATTGGCTTCATAAATCAGGAATTTTGTCGATCAGCTTTGTAAGAATCCTGAAAGTCGTCGGTCGGCTTCATAAAAATGGGAATTTCGTCGATCAAGCGCAAAAAATCGCGAATTTCATTGATCATGCGAAGAAAAATGGCAAATTTCATTGATCGACTGTGTAGAAATTGATAATTTCACTGATCAGCTTCGTAAAAAAGAGAATTTCGTCGATCGGCTACGGAAAAAACGCGAATTACTTCGATCAGGTTCAGAAAAGTCGCGAACTTCGTCGATCAGGCGCGGAAAATACGCTAATTTCGTCTATCAGGTGCGGAAAAATCTCGAATTTCGTCGGTTAGGTGCGGAAAATCGCAAATTTCGTCGATCTGGATCGGAAAAATCTCGAATTTCGTGGATCAGGGGCAATAAAACAAGAATCTCGTCATTCAGGCGCAGAAAAATCGTGAATTTCGTCTATCGGCTTTGAAAAAATCGTCAATTTCGTCAATTAGCTCCATGAAAATCGCAAATTTCGTCTATTGGCTTCATAAAAATCAGGAATTTCGTCGATCAGCTTTGTAAGAATCGTTAATTTCGTCGATCAGCTTTGTAAGAATTGTGAATTTCGTCGATCGGCTTCGTAAAAATTGGGAATTCCGTCGATCAAGCGCGCAAAACTCGTGAATTCCATTGATCATGCGAAGGAAAATGGCGAATTTCATCAATCGACTGTGTAAAAATCAAGAATTTCGTTGATGGGCTTCGTAAAAACGAGAATTTCGTCGATCAGGCGCGGAAAATACGCTAATTTCGTCTATCAGGTGCGGAAAAATCTTGAATTTCATCAATCAGGCGAGGAAAATGCGCGAATTTCGTGGATTTGAAGCGGAAAGATCGCAAATTTCTTCGATCATGTGAAGAAAAGTCATGAATTTCGTTGATCGGCTTCGTAAAAAACGCGAATTTTGTAGATCGGATTTGTAAAAATTGCGAATTTTATCGATCGCTTTGTAAAAATCGAGAAATTTGTCGATTGGCTTGGTAAAAATAGCGAATTTCGTCGATCAGCTTGGTAAGAATCGCGAATTTTATGTATCAGGCACGGAAAAATTGAAAATATCGTTCGGATAGGCGCCGAAAATTCGAGATTTTTGTTAATCTGATGGAAAAAATCGAATGTTTCGTCGATCAACTTTATTATAGTTACGAGTTTCGTCGGTCGGCTTCATAAAAATAGCGAATTTTTTTGATGAGGCAAGGAATAATCGTGAATTCTCCCTATTGGTTTCATACGAATTACGAATTTTGCTGATCAGGCGATTAAAGATTGTGAATTTTCTCGATCAGCTTTAAAAAATGCGAATTTTGTAGAATAGTATTGTAAAAAGTGCAAATTTGGTCGATGAGGCATAAAAAATTTACAAATATCATTGATCGCTTCCTTCTCTCTACTCCGTTCACAAAGTTTACATTTTTTTTTCGCACCAGCCATTTATGCTTGTTTTTTAGCACCTTTAATAAAACAAAACATACTCTCTAGAATTATGTTAAGGAATATTTTTACATCTAGAAAATAATTTTTGCTATATCTGTTATATATAAAAATGTAAAAACTGCTGAATTGGGTATTTTGACTGGGTAAGGGAGCTTAAATGGATACCCCCTTCCCCCAAAACACACACACACTCCTCTGAAACCACATTTTTTTTATCCGATTGTGGACCCCAGATCACCTCTTCTAACTTGAATTCTTTCCGTGTTATTTATGTGGCCCTCGACCAACCAGATATATTTGAATGTGGCCCTTCTGTTCAAAAGGTTGTGCAATCCTAATTTAAGAGATACATATATTTCAGAAAATTACTCAAAAATTTCCTCTAATAAGGAAAATGTCATGCGAATACTTTTGTGCAGCTTTGTATATGATCTATAGAATTTGCATATAAAGAATAATATGCAAAAAAAATTTTAAAGCGCATACCGAATTTTGAAATGCATTCTACCGCAGTTATTATGCAAAGACAAAGTACCGCAGCCGATTTCATTCGTGTATCCCTGTAAATTAATAAAAAATGCTATGAATGCTCTGTTTTAACTTGATCGCAGTAAAATTCAGAGATTTATATAAGTTTCAATATATTTGAAATAACGTAATGTCATTAAAATACTCTAGAGATGAATTTTCCACATCTACGATTAATCAAATTCTTTTGAGTGTCCCTGTAAATGAACCATTAATAGTGCATATTTCATATGCAATACCAGACTTGCTTTGGCAACCCTAAATAAGCTTTATCAATTGCAGGAAAATCTGAGAATATTTGCGGGAGTTAGAGCGTGGACAGACGGATTGAAAAAACGAATGCATAAGCACTTTTTAAGTGTTGGAAGAAAGTGCTAAAAATGGCTGAAAGCGGATAACCGTGATCATCTCGAAATAAATGCTTCCCAATATTAAAATATCTTGTTTATCTCTATTAAAACTATAAGAATGGGTTTCCTTACTCATTTGTCATTTAGACTAAACTTTTAATAGCAATTTATATCTCATTCATAACAATCTTGTTCTTAAATTGAGAATTAATAAATAAAGATAATCATTATGCATTAAAAATGTATAGTTTTTTGGGGAGAAGATGAAAAATTAAGTTGTTTCTGTTGTATGAAAAATAATTTTCAAATTATATTTTATAACAGTTATTTTAATAATCATGCAATTAAAAGAAATAAAATCTCAGATTCAGAATTCCACAATTCATTTTTGAGAACATAATTAAAGTATGAGCTGAAACCATTTGTCCTAATACGTAAGAAAGAGGAAGTAAAATATTTCGGTCCTGCCATTTTGGTCTTGAAGTTTCGGTGCCGTTGTTAATTCGGTCACAAGTCATTTAGATCCTATTTGCCATTTTGGTCCTTTTCCATTTCAATCCCTAGCCAGTTCGGTCTCTAGTCATTTCGGTCCCTAGTCATTTCGGTCCTTACTCAATTAGGGTTTTTTATTGCCATTTTGGTCCTTTGCGATTTCGGCCTCATGTAGTTAACGGTGGAAGCAATTATATTGTTTTAAAAAAATCTCAAAAATGTAACTGTTTTTATCAAATGTATTTAATAATCGCAATTTAATATAATTTTAATAAGAATTCTTTATCAATTACTTATTTAAAAACTATTACAGGAACTATATAATTACAAGTAAATGCTAACATTTTTGCTGTTGTTGTTTTATTAACTTTATTTGGATGTATAAAAATGATAAGAATTCTGAGGATAAATATATTTCTATTTATTAATTAGTTATAGTTTATAACACTTTTATTGTTCTTTAAATATAATTACTTAGTAATATCTTGCTCTTTGTGAATTGTAAACTATAAATGTGCTTAAAAAATCAAATATAAATTTGGACAATAATATCACATAACACTATTTAAAATTATTTTTTGCATATTAATACAATGTTGCATTATTATCATTATTATTAGAAATATCATTATTATGAAATAATCATATATACTTTATGTTGTGACTGATGTTCAAAAAAATTCTTTTTTTGTTTTTGGGGAGGAGAGAAGGGAGTAACAATAAATCAATATTTTTTCAATAGAAACTTTAATAATTTACTTGCTAACTTGAATAATTGCTCTTAATTTATTATTAAAATGGAAATAAAATTTAACAGGGATTATAAATACTTAGTAATAAAATAAAAACAAATATTTTATGAAATATATTTTTTTTATTTGATTTTATCTTATTTTTTTAGTTAATAATATCATCAATATGAACTATAATTTTTTACTTTGAAATAGACTCAATGCATAATGCATTACACATTCAGTCTATCAATATAGAAATGTACACTACAATTGTTAAAATAGGACAGTGGATCTAAAATGATTTCTCAAAACAATTTTTTTTCCTAGCACACCTAGTAAGAACATCTTTATTGCTTTCTCGATTTTTATAATGGTTAAACAACTTATGAAAACAAATTTATAAGTTGCAAAATTGTAATATAAAAACATTAAGACATTTGTGCTTTAAAAAATATATCTAAATTTTTATTAATTAAAGGACGGTTTGAAGATAGTTGACGTTTAAATATAATAACTCATAATTGCCAATTGAGTTATTGAACGCACTTACTATTAATGTATCGGAAGAAACAAGTATTAAGAACAGTTTTTAGGTGCTTTCGTAATTACGTAAATATGTAGCACCTACTCGTCTTTCTGTCCGTCCATGCGTCTGTCCGCATATAACAGACCACAAACTACCCAACCGAATCATTTGAAATTTAAAATATATAAGTATTGCATAATTTTGTCGAGTCATTTCAAATTTTTGATAATCAGATACATAGTTTAATTACAATGACAATGAAAAGTATTCCGATATACTATGTGACTAATTGGGAAAATAGTTTCAAATTCATTTTAATGGTGTTACACTCTTTCGAACATAACAAAATTTATATGCTTCTATGAAGTATATAGTAAAATATACATTCTGTAGAGTCTGTGGTGCAAAGTGTATTTGTTATTAATTTACAGGATTACATAAAGAGTATTCCTCTACATAAAGGTATATGGAGAAACATTGTTTGGGGCTCATTTTAATAATATTAAATTATTTCACATTTTTTTGAAACTTCCTTATATTACGAATACACTTTATTTGCTATGCATGACGTGGAATTTTCAACTTGTTGTTTATTGTTTAATTGATGATAATTAAGACATTCTAATCTAATGTATGATATCCAATAGAAAAAAAGGTATTTAACGTAGTTTATATTGCATATAAAATATTTAATAATAATAATAAATTCAAAAACATAAAAAAAACAGTTTCATATAAAATTATACTACGTTATTCAATCGTATAAAATTTCAGTGCTTTTCTATGATTTAATTATCATGAGTTTTTAATTTTTTTTAAGTTTCTCGGACTCTTATGTTCAGCTTTTTATAAACATTGGGGCTGATGAGAGGGGGGGGGGTAATAAAGGCTCCAAACAATGTCGAAACTACAGTGTTTCGTGAGCATATGTCAATTTGAGACAAAGTTATAAGATGATGGATACCGAAATCGCTGAGGATTGAAATGGCATTGGCACCAAAATGGTAAAATCGAAACGGCGGGACCGAAACCACGAGACCGAAATGTCATGTACCTTAACAAAAGACAACAACAGAATTATTCAGTTTTAGAGTTATTTTTGTAACTTTTATCAATAAGTACTGAAACTTTTAATTATATTATTCATCATAGACACTTAAAACTGTAAAATAAAATTTTTAAAACTGTAAATCGAAATGTTACAAACTGTATTTAATAGATTTAAATTCAGCACTGTTTTACAAAATAAAATAAAATTAGAATACGTAAGAAGAAAAAACCTGAAAGAATCTTTTTTCGTTTTACACTTGTTAAAAAGAATTTTTATATTTTGTCTTCTAAAGAAAATAATATAAGATTTTTTTCAGAATGTTTCGCTGAAATACCTAAGGAGTGAAATGCCTAGGGGCTAAAAATACATTGGCACCGAATTTACGGAATCGAAACCCCAGGACCGAATTATCATGGACCCTAAGAAAGCAAATCATCACAACTGAGTTTTTAACCAGCTGAATTATTCAGTTTTTATTTTAATTACTTTTATTATTAAGCATTTAAATTTTTAATTATATTCTATATCACAAACACTAAAACTATAAAACAACTCGGAAATTGCATTTCAAGCATAGCAAATGACATGTGTTCGTATTATTACGAAGTTAAAATAAATTTTTCAGATCTGGGATAATAGTATACAGTATTTCGGGTACAGTATAGTAGCTTAAACCTTTTGTGCGACCCTGTAAATAATATCTGCATTCTATTATACTGAAAGTAACCTGTAGTAATCCTAAGTAACGTATATCAATTTCATAAAAAGTTAAATTGTTTAATACATTTAAAACGCGCCCCAAACAATGTCCCCCTATACCTTTGTGTAATGGAATACTTTTGAGTGGCCCTGTAAATGAATAACAAATATTCTTTGCACCACAGATTGTACAAAATGTATATTATAGTATATAATTCATAGATGCATATCAATTTTGTTATGTTCGAAAGTGCGTAACACCATTAATGCACTTGAAACTTTTTTCCCGTTGGAGTTTCAAGGGGAAAAAAGTAATGGAAGATATTTGATTGTCCCTGTTATTGAACAATACATCCTATTTTCATAAACTTTTAAATGACGCGACAAAATTATGTAATAACCATACATTTTAAATTTCAAACGGTTCGGTTGGATAGTTTTTGCGTTGTTATATGCGGAGAGACAGACGGACTGAACGACAACTATAGGAGCTGACGTATTTACATAATTACGAACGCACCTAATAAACTCTGAAATAATCGTCCTTCGTTTTATAGTTTTATGACAAAAAGAGACACTTTTATATTTTGTCTTCTAAAGAAAATAATCTAAGATTTTATTTTTCAGAATGTTTTTTGTTATTCGAGATGAAAAAAGCACATGAACTTACATGACATTTCCAAAAATTTTTTACTCGAACTCTTTTTGCATTTATATTTACTTTTATGTTGACGAAAAAGTGAAAAGTTTTTTCTTTTAGAAAATGTGGTACGAAACTATTTTCTGTTGAAAGATATCTACATATTTCAATTTTTTTTCTGAGCGGAAAAATTTTATAAGACTTTTTAAGTTGCAATTTTGTTTTCTTGAATAAAAGACAGTATACTTTATTTAACACTGAAAATTTGTATTCCATAAAATATGTACTTTTCAAATGAAAAGTTGTACCAGACCTTTGGCCTTTTTACTTTTATAATATGATTTTGTAAAATAATGAAGTGTATAAAACAGTTTACTGAATTTTCTTTTTTCGTGAGCGGAATGACTGGACATTGACATGAGTTGATGATTTGACACATTATTTTGCATCCTACAAATAAGGATAAATGCATTTGCATATAAATTCTTAGAAAAGGTGTTTTGACCTATTTTACATATAATTAATGGTAAAATCGTCTGAGATGCTTGTACTTGAAAAAGAAGTGTATGGAATTTGGGCGGTTTAAAAACTTAGTAATTAAAAAAAGTATTTAAAATATCAAAAGGCACTATACTGATTTCTAGTTCTGTTAAAAGGAAAATCGAATTAGCTAAAAAGTTAAATGATTTGCAAAAGCTCTTTGTCTTGTAAACGCAATTAAATGTTTTAGAAATTAGAAATATATCAACAACTTTTTATACTATCAAATCAACTTTTAGAGATGCTTTTTTTAAACTAGCGGTCATTTCATTCTTATTTGATTTTGTCTTTCTGACTCACTGACTTCTCTCTAACATTCGAAAATTTATTAGGATTTCTTAAATTTTCTGAAGTTTCGTATTGTAACTTACCGATTGAACACTGCTTATGAAACATTTGTTATTTTAATTTTTAATTATATTTTATATCATAAACACTTAAAAGTGTTAAATGAAACTCTTGAAACTGTAAATTGAAATGTTACAAACTGTATTTAATAAGTTTCAGCCCTATTTTACAAAAGAAAAAAATAGAATATGTAAGAAAAGAAACCGTGAAAGAATCGGCCTTCGTTTTATACATTTTTTGAAAAAACAGAGACTATTTATATTTTGTCTTCTAAAGAAAATTATGTAAGATTTTTTTCAGGATGTTTTTTGTTATTCGAGGTGAAAACAGCACATGAATTCACATGACATTTCAAAAATTTTTTACCTGAACTCTTTTTGCATTTATATTTACTTTTACGTTGACGGAAGCGGGAAAAGTTTTTTCTTATAGAAAATGTGGTACGAAACTACTTTTACTTTCAATTGAATGAAATTTACGCATTTCAAGTTTTTTCTGAGGGGAAAATTTTTATATAACTTTCTAAGTTAATTTTTTTTTTTAATTTAATGAAATACACTTAAAATTTGTATTCCATACAATCTGTAGTTCTCGTAAAAGAAGACTTCTTCGCCTTTCGCCTTTTTCCTTTTACAGTATGATTCTGTAGAATAATACTCTATTATTGAATTTTCCTTTTTATGCGCGAAATGGCTGGACATTAATTTTTGCGAAAATATTTAATTTTTTAGCAGAACTTTAAAATCCTTATTTAAAATAATAAACAGATTGTTAAAAATGCTATATTTTATAAATATATGCATTTCATTTTCAAGGTATGGTGTCCATTTTTTTCTGATTCATTTTATCTGCTTGTCCGCCTGACTTCTCTCTAATGTTCGAAATTTTTTTACAATTTCTCGAACTTTCTTCAATATACTGAAGTTTCGTATTGTACCTCACCGATTGAAAACTGCTTATGAAACATTTGTTATTCAAATTTTTAATTATATTCTATATCATAAATATTTAAAAGTGTAAACGGTAAACTGAAATGTTAACTCTATTTAATAGATATAATTCAGCACTACTATACAAAAGACAAAAAAATACATAAGACAAAAAGAAAAAAAAAAAAAAAAAAAAAAAAAAAAAAAAAAAAAAATTTAAAGAATCAGCCTTCGTATTATAATACAACTTTAAGCTTTTTTAAGCTTTACCTGTTAAGCTAACTGGGTGATAGCCGGCTGGGATTTCTCGCTCAGATAACCTTATTGGTCATAACGTCTGGTCTGACATTTAGATAGCCTGTCATTTACCTGCGGTTTTTTCTGCCCTGCTGTCTAAATGACAGACCAGATATTATGAACAATAAGGTTATCTGAGCGAAAAATCCCGGCCGGCTATCGCCCAGTTAGCTTAACAGGTAAAGAATTGGCCTTGTAAGCCAAGTATCTGGGTTTGGTTCCCGGCCTGGGCAATATTTCTCTCAGTTGGAAATATTCAATTCGTATGATAAATTTACCAATCAGTTTGATTGAGTTAAAATAATAGTACTTCGTTTTATTGTTTTTTAAGGCATTTATTTATTTCTCTTCTAAAAAAATAATGTAAGATTTTTTTTTTCGGAATGTCTTTTTGTTATTCGAGATGAAAGAAGAACACGAACTCACATGACGTTTCCAAAAATTTCTTAACAGAACTGTTTTTTTTATTTTTAACTTTTATATGATATTTTAAGTTACAATATTGTTTAATTTAACAAAAGACAATATACTTTATTTAACACTCAAAATTCGTATTCCATAAAATATGTACTTTTCAGATGAAAAGTTGTACAAGACTTTTGGCATTTTTACTTTCATAATATGATTCTTTAAGTTAAGTAAAAAAAAATAGTTTATAAAATAAAGTTTATAAAATAGTTTATTGAACTTTCTTTTTTCGTGAGCGAAAGTTGCAAAAATGTTGCAAATTTTGCAAATTTTTTGCAAAAATATTTAATTTTTAGCAGTTTTTAAAAAAATTGAAAAATCATTATTATATAGCATTTTTATGCTATATTTAATAAACATGTATAGTTCATTTCCAAAGTATAGAATCCATTTTTTTCCTGATTCATTTCATCTGCTTGTCCGTCTGACTTCTCTCTAAATTCGAAAATGTATTACGATTTCTCGAATTTTCTTCAGTTTATTGAAGTTTCATAATGTACCTCACTTATTGCAAACTGCTTATGAAATATTTGTCATTTAAAATTTTTCTTATATGCTATACCATAAACACTTAAAAATGTATAATGAAACTCTTAAAGCTGTAAATTGAAATGTTACAAACTGTATTTTATTTCAGCACTGTTTTACAAAAGGAAAAAAATAGAATATGTAAGAAAAAAAAAAACACTGAAAAAATCGGCTTCGTTTTATAGTTTTAGAAAAAAAAAAAAGGATAATTTTATTCTTTGTCTTTCTAAAGAAAATAATGTTTCTAAATAACAAAAGTAAAAAAAATAAAATAATAATGTTTCTAAAGAAAGTCTTCTAAAGAAAATAAGATTTTTTCAGAATTTTTTGTTATTGTTGTTGTTATTTGAGATGAAAGCAGCACATGAACTCACATGACATTTCCAAAAATTTTTACCCGAATTCTTTTTGCATTTATATTTACTTTTATTTTGACGGAACAGGGAAAGTTTTTTTTCTTTTAGAAAATGTGGTAGGAAACTACTTTTATTTTCAATTGAATTGAAATCTATATAAATCAAGTTTTTTTGTGAGCGGAAATTTTTTTAATTTCTTTTTAAGTTACAATTATGTTCTCTTTGACAAAAGACAGTATGCTTTATTATTTAACACTGAAATTTTTTTTTCTATAAAATATGTACTTTTCATATGAAAAGTTATTCAAGACCTTTGGCCTTTTTACTTTTATAATATGATTATGTCGAATAATGAAATCGATAGAATATTTTATTGAATTTTCTTTTTTGTGTGTGTGTGAACGAAATGACTGGACATTATTTTTCGCTAAAGTATTTAGTTTTTTAGCAGTTTTTTAAAATTATTATTTAGAATAATAAACATATTGTTTAAAATACTGTATTTAATAAATATATTTATTTCATTTCTAAGGTTTTGAGCATTTCTTTCGAATTCACTTCATCTGCTTGTCCGTCTGACTTCTCCCTAATGTTCGAAAATATATTACAATTTCTCAAACTTTCTTCAGTTTACTGAAGTTTTGTGTTATACTTCACTGATTGAAAACTGCTTATGAAATATTTGTTATTTAAATTTTTTCTTATATTCTATATCATAAACACTTAAAAATGTAAAATGAAACTTTTAAATCTGTAAACTGAAATGTTGCAAATTCTATTTAATTTCAGCACTATTTTGCAAAAGAAAAAAAAATAGAATACGTAAGAAAAAAAACAACACTGAAAAAATGGGCCTTCCTTTTATAGTTTTTGAAAAAAAAAGACATTTTTATATTTTGTCTTCTAAGGAAATAATGCAAGATTTTTTTTTCAGAATGTTTTTTGTTATTCGAAATGAAACTAGCACATGAACTAACATGACGTTTCCGAAAATTTCTTACCAGAATTCTTTCTTGCATTTATATTTACTTTTACGTTGACGGAAGAAGGAAAGTTTTTTCTTTTAGAAAATGTGGTAGAAAACTATTTTTATTTTCATTTGAAAGAAATATATATATTTCAAGTTTTTTCTGAACGGAAAATTTTTATATGACTTTTTAAATTACAATTTTCTTTTCTTTAACAAAATACAGTATATTAACACGCAAAATTTGTATTCCATAAAATATGTACTTTTTTCAGATGAAACGTTGTACAAGACTTTTAGCTTTTTACTTTTATAATATGATTAGGATGTGTATAATTAGGATTTTATAACGCGTCTATAGTACAGTATATTGAATTTGCTTTTTTCGTAAGGGAAATGATTGGACATTATTTTTTGCAAAAATATTTCACTTTTTAGCAGTTTTTAAAAATCATTTAATAATCATATTATATACAATCATAAATAAACAGGTTGTTAAAAGTGTTATATTGTATAAATATATGTATTTCAATTCCAAGGTAGTGACCATTTCTTTTTCATTCATTTCATCTGCTTGCTTGATGCCTGACTTCTCTCTAATGTCTGAAAATGTATTACGATTGCTCCAACTTTCTTCAGCTTACTGAAGTTTCGCACTGTACCTCACCGATTGAAAACTGCTTATGAAACAATTTTTGTTTAAATTTTTAATTATG
This sequence comes from Maratus speculifer, assembly GCA_964019185.1. NCBI lineage: Eukaryota > Metazoa > Arthropoda > Arachnida > Araneae > Salticidae > Maratus > Maratus speculifer. The sequence goes on from OZ025295.1 coordinate 96,447,076, forward strand.
TTCTACATTATAAACTGTTAGAAGTGAAAAATGAAACTCTTAAAACTGTAAACTGATATATTACAAACTGTATTTAAAATATTTAATTTCAGCACTATTTTACAAAAGAAAAAAAATAGAGCACGTAAGCTCCCCCCCCCTCAAAAAAACCCCCTGAAAGAATTGGTATTTGTTCTATAGTTTTTGTGAAAAAAGACATTTATGTATTTATACCTCTAACGAAAATAATGTAAGATTTTTTTTGCATGAAAGCAGCACATGAACTCACGTGACGGTTCAAAGAATTTCTCACCAGAACTTTTTTTGCATTTATATTTACTTTTGCGTTGACGGAAGAGGGGGGGGGGGGCGGAGTTTTTTTCTTTTAGAAAATGAGGTAGCAAACTATTTTTATTTCAGTTGGAAGAAATCTATATGTTTGGACTTTTTCTGAGCGAAAAAAATTATATGACTTTTTAAGTTACGATTTATTTTTCTTTAACAAATACAGCATACTTTATTTAACATTCAAAATATTTAAAATACAAATAAAATATTTAAACATTAATAATAAATTCAATAACATAAAAAAAATCTAATAATTCCTATAAAGTATGTCAAGTTTTTGAATTATATAAAAATTCAATGCTTTACTGCAATTTTATTATCATGAGTTATGAGAGTTTAAATTTCTCGGACTCTTATATTGAGCTTTTTATAAACTTTGGGGTTAAGGGAAGGTGTGTGATAAAAAATGATAAAGACTCCAAATAATGTTGAAAAAGGACATACGGCAATTACAGTATGAGTTATAAGATGGTGGTCACCGAAATGTCTAAGGAGTTTAAATGATTAGAGCCCGAAATGGCTAAGGAGTGAAATGACTAGAGCCCGAAATGGCTAAATTGAAACGTGAGGATCATAACGGCGGAACCAAAATATTTTGTAACAGAAGAAAGGACAACACCGATAACAAATGAGTTTTTTATCTACTGAATTATTCAACTTTCTAGTTATTTCAAAGAGATTGAAAAGACGTGAAAGAATCATCTTTTATTTTATAGTTTTTGTAAAAAAAAATATATATATATATATATATATATATATATATATATATATATATATATATATATATTGTTTTTTAAAGAAAATAATGTGAGATATTTTTCAGATTGTTTTTTGTTATTCGGGATGAAAAGCAGCACATGAACTCACATGACGTTTCCAAAAAATTTCTACCCGAACTCCTTTTGTATTTATATTTACTTTTAGTTTGAAGAAAGAGGGGAGGTTTTTTTCTTTTCGAAAATGTGGTAGAAACTATTTTTATTTTCAGTTGAAAGAAATTTACATATTTAAAAATTTTTTTGAGCGGAAAAACTTTTATATGATATTTTAAGTTAAATTTTTGTTTTCCCAAACAAAGGACAGTATACTTTATTTAACACTCAAAATTTGAATTCCATAAAATCTGTATTTCTTAAATAAAATGGTGTAGAAGACCTGTTGCTTTGTATTTTTACAATATAATTCTGTAGAATACTATAGTCTGTAGTATAGTTTATTAAATTTTCTTTTTTCGTGAGCGAAATGCATAAACATTATTTTTTTAATTTTTAATATTTTCTAAATTATTATTTAGCATAATAAACAGATTGTTGAAAATGCGTTATTTTATAAATACATGTGTGACATATTGAGATAGAGAGCAAAAGGAATTTTCGTAGCATTATTATGATTTGTCAAAAGAATATGGTCTCCCACTTTATTGCACAGAAGTCGTGGCTTAAGTGAAAAAAAAAAACAACAACTTCACAACTTCAAATTAGTTATTTATTTCGGCAATCATATCCTCGGAAAAATGCTCTCCAATTCCCGAACAAACGCTCAATTCAAAAAGGCAGTCATCCGTCATAGTTTCTAGCCGACTGGTTCAATGCCGAATACCTCTTTCATCTCCGGATCTCCTAGCTTAAAAGCTCACATTATTGATTGAAAAAAACCCGGATGATATTGTAAAGTCTATGGGAGCGTTATTTTCAAATATCTCGCTCAAATTTTAATATTTTAACATGACTTTTTGATATTTTAATTTTTGTTTATTTTTTTTAAAATACTAGGATAGTTTCAGTTTCATAATCGGTTTAAATCGGTTCTGAAGGTTAAAGTTTTTTTTTAAAAAAATCCGACACCAAAATCGAAAAACTAAAAACTAGGCCGGTTGTGGATTGTCCTCAGCTATCCTATGCAAAAAAATCACGTCAAAATATTAAAATTTGAGCGAGATATTTGAAAATAACACCCCCATAGACATTATCACCCCCCCCCCCCCAATTATCTTACAGGTCTTTTTTAGTCAATAGTGTAGCGTCTCAAAAAAAAAAAAAAAAAAAAAAAAAAAACTAGAACATTCCATGATTTTAAACACGATCCCTTAACGTAAATATAAGCAAATTAATTTTCCGTACTAAGAGAAACGTGAAAAATATTATTTATAATTATTGGGATAACTGGATCCAACATGTCCCAGTTAAGCCATTCTTGGAAAATTTATGGAATAACAGGGACACCGGCCTCACTTTTGAAAGAAGAAGTAAATATGCAAGGACACTGACCTATTAATGTAGCTAATCTTTAAAAAAAATATTTCATAAAAGTACTTATAGCATTTCAATAAAAAACCGAAGAAGTTCAGACAAATTGACGTTGTATATTTAAAAAAAAAAAAAAAAAAAAAAGAAATATAAACTTTTGATAGCCTGTCACAACAAAGACAGAATTGTGATTAAGTTGGCACACGTTGTTTTAAGAAGTAGAGATTAAGATGCATTGATAAATAAAGCTAGGTCTTAAAAGGCATCAATTTATTATATATATGTATGTATATATATATATACAGTCGGTTCTCGTTAATTCGAACTCGTCGAGACTACAAGAAATGTTCAAATTATGGAAAATATGAAAGGAACGCATGTTTAAAAGGGTACTATTACAAAGGAATTAATGTTATAGTATTTATAAATATATTCCGGACGTGTTATCAATATCACTTAATATTAAATTAACAGGTATGAATAAATAAAGTAATTAAGTGCTTAAGAAGAATCACAATGGAAGAATGGGTAAAGTTGTCATTGATTGACAGACGGGGCACTAAGAAAGCGGTTATCAAATGAATGGAATTATGTGTATACCAGTTTCAGAACAATTCTGACAAAAACGAAAGAAAGAAAGTTATTTTTAAGATCTAAAGTCTGTGAGAAAGTAAGGAAAAATGAAAAAATTGTATTTTTGTTAATTCGAATTAAACGAAGTGAAGATAAAATGAGTCCGAATAAATGAAAAATTTAAATGTTATTCTGCCATTGAGATATTCGGGACTTCGTTTTTAGTTCGAATTAAGCGAAGATTCGATTTATCCGATTTCGAATTAACGAGAGACGACTGTATTTGTACGTATATAAATCTTTCGTCCAATTATTTTATGGGTCTTGTTACCCTCATGTTACCTTATCAAAATATCTTGTAAAATAAATGACTTTCGATAAAGAAAATACCTAAATGAATTAATATGTGATTAACACTCGAGATTTTTAAAGATGCTAATACATTAAACTAGAAATGTATTTAATAGATAATGATAATTTCATTTGTTAAATATTTTAAATTAATTTTTTATCATACTTATAAGTGAAAAAAATTATTCATCATTTAAAAATAAAATAACATTGTATAATATATACCGATGCACATTAGCATTAAACGCAGATTTGTTGATATACTTAATCATTTGCTGCTGTGTGTAGTATAATAAACTATCACTGAAGCATGTAAACTCCGGATTAGTTCTAATGTTAATCAATCATTCAATGACGTTAGTGATAATGGTAGCTGTATCAACGTAATTTAAACTCACAAAATCAGTTAAAGATAATTCAGTTAAGGGGAAACTTACAGTTAATTGAAACATAGCATATTAATAGAAAGAAATAAAAAAATGTTTGTTGTATGAAATGCATTATAAAGACTAAATTAAAAATAAATAAAAAAATTACTAATCTAAATTTTTTAATTCACACCAGAAAAATATAGAAAATAAAATTAACAAACCTAATATATATATATATATATATATATATATATATATATATATATATATATATATATATATATATATATATATATATATATATATATATATATATAACTTTGCTTATTGTAATCGAAATTTTTTTCGACTTCTGGCTTTCGACGGATTTACACGTTTTAGGGGACAGAGATTCCAAAAAACATGTTTTCACAAAATTTCTCTTTGTTCGTGTGTGTATCTGTGTGTCCATAAGTCGCCATTCTACCAGCAAAAAATGTATGAAGATATGCATAGAATTAAACGAAATTATTTATGAATGTTTTTGGCGGTGGGATATCCTCTTTCAATTTTGAAATAGTCCGCCGGAAGGGGGAGCTGCACAGCGCTTGTTATGCCATTTCCAATACTGTACCATTTAAAATTGCATGAAGTTTTGCATAGAATTCAACCAATTTTTGTGAAAGTGTTTGACTATGGATAATTGGTCCTCCCTGAAGTTGGAAATAATTCGCCAGAAGGGAAAGCGGCAATAGGGATCTTTGTGACTTTTTCGATATTGTACCACCTAAAAGTGTATCAAATTATGCATAGAATTAAACCAAATTTTTTGTGTAAGGTTTTGGCTATAGCTAGTTGGTCTTCCCTGAATTTGAAAATGTGTGTTCATTCCGACATATTGTGCGTTTACTTCGACTATTTAGTACAAAGCCGCAAGTAACCAAACGTGATTATTACGTCATCATTTGATGTATTTTGTCCAACTCTGATTACATAATTATATTTGACACATATAGGACGCTTCTTTTGCGTGATAAATTGAGTCACCGTATCTAATTACTATCACATATCAAACACTTCTGAGATCGTCTCAAATGGTAAGTTCGGTAGAACGTTTACTCCAACTGTTGAGTAAAAGTCGCAAGAAACCATACGTGATCATTACATATCAATTTTCGACCACATATAATTGACCATTTGTGCGAGTAGTGACAGAACAGAGCACAAGAAATGTCATTTACAATAAACGATCATTTTCCTTTTATCTGTCTTCACTTACTTCTATTACCAATGCAGTTACACAAATATAATAGAAAGCAAATAATATTTATAGGGACGTACTTGAGATTACTAAAATCTACTATACTGTGCTCAAAGTACTGCGTACTAATATATAAATATCTAAATATTTTTAAAAGTTCATTATAGTGCGGACGCACCACATTTGCGACGCTTAACTTGAAATTTCCGACTTTCTGCTAGTAATATAACTAAAATGATAAACATTTACCTTATTTTGAAAATTCGCTCTTTTTTCTTATGTAGCCGAAATTTCTTGATTTATTCAAAATCAATTATAAACGTTAGTTTAAAAATAGATATTTAAATAGAATACAATTTTTTAATTTAAACATAAAACTTGATAAGAATTTAAAAAGGTTGAACTGTCATATACTCTTAAATAATTATTCATTAATATTTGCCGCTATTGAAATAAGAAAAATTGCACGAAAATCTAATCATATTCCAATATAAATTTTCCTAATGAAAGTTATTTAAGTTATTACGTGTGGATTAAAATGAATGATTCATCGCCAAGAGAACATTAACTGAGCATTAGGTAAATCTCTTTGATAAATTTTTTATTACCGAAAAAATATGTTGGCAAAGAAAAGTAATTTAGAATTCATTTATAACATAACCTTTTTTTATTTTCAAAGTATATATATATATATTATTTTTTGAAGAATTATTTGCATGTGAAAACATTACTCATCGAATCCATTTGTCACATCTGCAATTAAAAGACAGGATTTATTTCAATGCGAAAATAATTGAAATATTAATTAATATTTTGTAAACGCAGCGAAATAAAAGCTAGGAAAATTTATAAAATTCAGTAATATGATCTCAAATACTTTTAAATAAAACAATTTATAGATAAATATTTTTTGAATAGATTACAATTGACATATGCTTAATCGAAGATTAAAACTCAAAGATTTTATATAAAAACATATCTATCATGGGTTAAAGTACAAAAATTACTGGTTAAATAACTTTTTTAATTATCTTCATAAGTATCAAATATTTAAATTTGACATTTGACATTTGTGCTATACAAATTTGTGCAGTTGAAAAAAAAATCGGCAGTGATTCATGGATATTTTATTTTTTGACAGATAATAGCTAGCATGCAGCATGATAATAAAATTATTTTATAATGGGTTTTCATTTAAACCAAAAAATTAATGACAAATAATCAATAATAATAAAAAATATGCATGAAAAGGATACAAAACGTATTATTTAATGACTTTTAAATTTAATAATAAAACTTCATAAAAAGTAAAAAGATTGAACTGCCCTATTGTCCTTGCCGTTTTTGGAAAATGAAAAATTGCTCGAAATGCAAATCATATTCCAATATAAATTTTCTCTTATTAAAGTCATTTACGTTTTTATATGTGGATTAAAATGAATGATTTATCATCAAGAGAACATAAACTGAAAGCATTAGTTAAATCTATTTGATAAATTTCTTCTTACCGAAAAAATATTTTGGCAAGAAAATATAATTTAGAATTAATTTATCAGATAACAATTTTTTTTTCTTAAAAGAAAGAAAAGAAAAGAAAAGAAAAGAAAAAGAAAAAAAACATTACTCTTCAAATCCATTTATCATATCTGCAATTAAAAGACAGGATTTATTTCAATGCAAAAATTATTAAAATATTAATTATTCTTTTGTGAACGCAGCAAAGTAAAAGCTAGGAAAATTCATAAATTCAGTAATATAATCTCAAATACTTTTCAATAAAATAATTGCTATATATATGTTTGGAATAATGGATTACAATTGACATATGCTTATTCCAAGATTAAAAATTTAAAGATTTTATATAAAAATATATCTATCATGGGTTAAGGTACAAAAATTGCTGGAAACATAACTTTTTATAAACTTCATAAGTATCAAGTATTTATATTTGACATTTGTGCTCTACAGACTTGTGCAGTTGAAAAAAAATAATAATAATAAGCAGTGATTTATGAATATTTCATTTCTGGACAGATAATAGCCTAGCATACAGCATGATAATAAAATTATTCTATAATGGGTTTTCATTTATCTCATAAAAAAGAAAATAATGAAAATTAATCAATAATAATGGATAATAATTTATAAATGAAAAAGTTAAAAAATGAATTATTTAACAGTTTTTAAATTTAATCATAAAACTTAATAAGAAATAAAAAGATTGAACTGTCAGATAGTCTTAAATAATTATTTGTTACTACTTACCGTTATTGAAATAAGAAAAATTCGAAATTCAAATCATATTCCAATATAAATTTTCCCTAATTAAAGTTATTTACGTTATTATGTGTGGATTAAAATGAATGATTCATCACCAAGAGAACATTAACTGAAAGCTATGTAAATCTATTTGATAATTTTTTTCATAACGAAAAAATATTTTGGCAAAGAAAAAAAATTTAGAATTTATTTATCTTATAAATTTCTTTTGTTTTTTCAGAAAAGAAATGAAAATGAATGTACATTATATTTTGAATAATTATTTGCATGTGAAAACATCACTCATCTAATCCATTTTTCTCATCTACAATTAGAAGACATGATTTATTTCAATGCGAAAATAATTGAAATATTAATTAATATTTTGTAAACGCAGCGAAATAAAAGCTAGGAAAATTTATAAAATTCAGTAATATGATCTCAAATACTTTTAAATAAAACAATTTATAGATAAATATTTTTTGAATAGATTACAATTGACATATGCTTAATCGAAGATTAAAACTCAAAGATTTTATATAAAAATATATCTATCATGGGTACAAAAATTGCTGGTAAAATAACTATTTAATGAACTTCATTAGTACCAAGTATTTACATTTGACATTTGTGTTATACAAATTTGTACAGTTGAAAAACAAATCGGCATTGTTTTATGGATATTTGATTTTAGGACAGATATTAACTAGCTTGCAGCATGATAATAAAATTATTTTATAATGGGTTTTCATTTATACCAAAAAAAAAAGAAAATAATGAAATTTAATCAATAATAATGGAAAATAATTGATAAATATTGAACTATCCTAGATTCTTAAATAATTATTCATTATTACTTGCCGTTATTGGAATAAGAAAAAACGCTCAAAATATAAATCATATTCCAAAATAAATTTTCCCTAATGAAAGTATTTTGTGCAATTATGTGTGGATTAAAATGAATGATTCATTACCAAGAGAACATTAACTGAAATCATTAGATAAACCTTTTTGATAAATTTCTTTATACCGAAAATATGTTTCGCCGAAGAAAAGTAATTTAGAATTCATTTATTACATAGCACTTTTTTTATCTCTTAAAAAAAAAAAGAAAATGAACATACATTTTTTAAATTATTATTTGCAAATGAAAACATTACTCATCAAATCCATTTGTCACATCTGCAATTAAAAGACAGGATTTATTTCAATGCAGAAATAATTGAAATATTAATTAATGTTTTGTGAACGCAGCAAAATAAAAGCTAGAAAAATTTATAGCTTCAATAATATAATCTCAAATACTTTTCAATAAAACAGTTTTAAGATAGATATCTGCTTTAACAGATTACAAATGACATATGTTTAATCAAAGATTAAAACTCATAGATTTTACATAAAAATATATCTATCATGGGTTAAAGTACAAAAATTGCTGGTAAAATAACTGTTTAATAAACTTCATAAGTATCAAGTATTTACATTTGACATTTGTGCAGTTGTAAAGAAAAAAAATCGCCATTGATTTATGAATATTTTATTTTAAGACAGATAATGCATGCAGCATGCAGCATGATAATAAAATTATTTTACAATGGGTTTTCATTTATACCAAAAAAAAATTAAATAATGAAAATTAATCAATAATAATGGAAAATAATTTATACATGAAAGGGTTAAAAATGTATTATTTAACAATTTTTAAATTTAATCATAAAATTTAATGAGAAGTACAAAGAATGAGCTGTCATAGATTCGGAAATAATTATTTATTATTATTTCTCATTATTGGAAAAAGATAAATTACACGAAAAGAAAATCATAGTCCAAGATAAATTTTCACTATTGAAAGTTATTTGTGTTATAAAGCGTAGATTAAAATAAATGATTCATCACTAAGGGAACATTGACGACCGAAAGAGTTAGGTAAACCTATTTGATAAATTTCTTCTTGACGAAAAAATATTTTGGCAAAGAAAAATAATTTAGAATTTATTTATCACATAGAATTTTTTTTTCTTTAAAAAAGTACATTATGTTTTGAATAATTATTTTCATGTGAAAACATTACTCATGGGTCAATCCATTTCAAATGGTGCAGCACTGGTCGCTCGACTATTTTTAAAAAATCTGAAATTTTTTGTACAACAACCCTAACATGATGGAAGTTCAAAATGACCGTTATTTTAATTCTACTATTTTTTGTTTGTGCATGGCGGCCATCTTTGTTTCATCGTGTGCAGCGATTTTCTCAGATACTAGGATACACAAAATTGTAAATATCTCGTCTTCTATTTTCCCAATTGAAATGGGGTTTGCAGCATTTTGTTCAGAATGAAATAGGCTAAATATACAGTGATAGAAAAATTTTGAAAAATAAATTTTTACAGGTGAAATTTTAGCACAAAATGTACGATTTTTTCCAAAATCTATCCGTTTGCAAGAGGAAAATTTTCATGCAAGGGAAACTGTCAACCTTACACAATTTTTTCTACAAATAGGTCAAAAGTACGTGTACTCATACACCAAGTCCCAGATCTGGGAGTCAATTTCTCTTTGCGAAAAAAATTCCGAAATTCGTCAAAAATTTCAAAAATCGCACTTTTTAGGCTTTGATATCTCTGGTGGGGCACGAGATAAAAATCTGAAATTTTGGCCTATGATTGTATCGTGTAGTAGCGTTATGTACAAAAAATTTCAAGAAGGAGATTTGACTACAAGCTGAGATATGACATGGAAAATATGTGAAAACAATACTGCCAAACTACTGTAAACCTACTATGTAATTGTTCAACAAGACTGTCAACTTTGCACAATTTTTTCTACAAATAGGTCAAAAGTGCATGTACTCATACACCAAGTCCCAGATCTGGGAAATGATTTCTCTTTGCGAAAAAAATTCCGAAATTCGTCGAAAATTTCAAAAATCGCACTTTTTAGGCTTTGATATCTCTGATGGAGCACGAGATAAAAATCTGAAATTCTGGCCTTTGATAGTATTGTGTAGTAGTGTTATGTACAAAAAATTTCAAGAAGGAGATTTGACTACAAGCTTAGATATGACATGGACAATATGTGAAAACAATACTGACAAACTATTGTAACCTACTATGTATTTGTTCATACCTCCAAAATTTTAAATTAATGATTTATGGTACAAAGTTAAATGTTAGTTACAAATATCTTTTTCAAATGCTTCTGTGTGATTTAAACAATTCAGAATGTATGCTAAGCCAATACACTATTTGTCCAGATGAACAAATCTACTAGAAATGCTATTGCAACAATTTTACTCGGAACACATTTCAGGAAAAGTAAATTACAGACAATGGATTACAACTGATCGAGTTGACATGGCTTCAATCATTAAACCTAAAGAATTTCATTCAAGTTAACAAGGGATGACAAGACTTGGGGAGCTTCAAATAAAATTTTTAGAAAGAACAGCCTGATGGACTGACAACAGTAATTGGTCGAACGCATAACATCTCTCGTAAATATTGTTAAGCTCTTTGTTGAGCATACATAGTATTTTGTAAATTAAATGTTTATTATTTAACTGTTTTCAACAAACGATATTTTCTGTGTAAATATTGTAATAAAAAAGACTAATCTCATTTCTCCTAATGTACTCGTAATAGCATTTCTTAACATTTTTTAAATCACCGTATCTCAGCTTGTAGTCAAATCTCCTTTTTGAAATTTTTTGTACATAACACTACTACACAATACTATCAAAGGCCAGAATTTCAGATTTTTATCTCGTGCTCCACCAGAGATATCAAAGCCTAAAAAGTGCGATTTTTGAAATTTTCGACAAATTTCGGAATTTTTTTCGCAAAGAGAAATCATTTCCCAGATATAGGACTTAGTGTATGAGTACACACACTTCTGACCTATTTGTAGAAAAAATTGTGCAAGGTTGACAGTCTTGTTGAACAATTACATAGTAGGTTTACAATAGTTTGACAGTATTGTTTTCACATATTTTCCATGTCATATCTCAGCTTGTAGTCAAATCTCCTTCTTGAAATTTTTTGTACATAACACTACTACACGATACAATCATAGGCCAAAATTTCAGATTTTTATCTCGTGCCCCACCAGAGATATCAAAGCGTAAAAAGTGCGATTTTTGAAATTTTTGACGAGTTTCGGAATTTTTTTCGCAAAGAGAAATTAACTCCCAGATCTGGGACTTGGTGTATGAGTACACGTACTTTTGACCTATTTGTAGAAAAAATTGTGTAAGGTTGACAGTTTCCCTTGCATGAAAAATTTCCTCTTGCAAACGGATAGATTTTGGAAAAAATCGTACATTTTGTGCTAAAGTTTCACCTGTAAAAATTCATTTTTCAAAATTTTTCTATCACTGTATATTTAGCCTATTTTATTCTGAACAAAATGCTGCAAACCCCATTTCAATTGGGAAAATAGAAGACGAGATATTTACAATTTTGTGTATCCTAGTATCTGAGAAAATCGCTGCACACGATGAAACAAAGATGGCCGCCATGCACAAACAAAAAATAGTAAAATTAAAAGAACGGTCATTTTGAACTTCCATCATGTTAGGGTTGTTGTACAAAAAATTTCAGATTTTTCAAAAATGGTCGAGCGACCAAAAAAATATTTTCTGGACCACTTGAAATGGATTGACCCTCATGAAGTCCATTTGTCATATCTACAATTAGAAGACAGGATTTATTTCAAAGCGAAAATAATTATATTAATTAATCTTTTGCGAACGCAGCAAAATAAAAGCTACGAAAATTTATAGATTCAGTAAAATAATCACAAATACTTTTCAATACAATAATTTTTAGACATATTTGCTTTAACAGATGACAATGGAGTTATGCTTATTCGAATATTAAAACACAAAGATTTTATATAAAAAGTACCTATCGTGGGTTAAAGTACAAAAATTGCTGGTAAAAAACTATTTAATGAACTTTATATCAAGTATTTACATTTGATATTTGCGCTGTTCAAATTTGTGCAGTTGTTAAAAAAATCGTCAGTGAATTATGAATAAATATTTTTTTTTTTTTTTTTTTTTTTTTTTTTTTTTTTTTTTTTTTTTGACAGATAATATCTAGCATGCAGCATGATAATAAACTTATTTTATAATGAGTTTTCATTTATACCAAAAAAAAAAAAAAACAGAAAATAATGAATTTAATCTATAATAATTGAAAATAATTTATACATGGAAGGGCTAAAAATGTGTTAGTTAACAATTTTTAAATTTATTCATAAAATTTAATAAGAAGTAAAAAGATTGAACTGTCGGATATTCTTAAATAACTATTCGTTATTAGTTGCTGTTATTGAAATAAGAAAAATTGCTCGAAATGCAAATCATATTCCAATATAAATTTTCTTTAATGAAAGCTTTTTTTGTTATTATGTGATTAAAATGAATGATGCATCATCAAGAGAACATTAACTGAAAGGATTAGGTAAATCTATTTGATAAATTTCTCCTTAACGAAAAAAAACTGGCAAAGAAAAGTAATTTAGAATTTATTCATCACATAACTTTTTTTCTAAAAAAGAAAAAAATGAGGAATAATTTGCATGTAAAAACATTACTCATCAAATCCATTTGTCACATCTGCAATTAAAAGACAGAATTCATTTCAATGCAAAAATAATTGAATTATTAATTAATCTTACGTGAACTCAGCAAAATAAAAGCTAGTAAAATTTATAGATTCAGTAATAAAATCTCAAATATTTTTCAATAAAATAATTTTTAGATAGGTATTTGCTTTAATAGATTACAATTGACATATGCTTAATCAAAGATTAAAACTAAAAGATTTTATATAAAAATATATCTATCATGGGTTAAACTACAAAAATCGCTTTAATAAAAATAGCTTTTTAATGGACTTCATAAGTATCAAGTATTTACATTTGACATTTATGCTATAGATATTTGTGCAGATGTAAAGAAAAAAAGAAAAGAAAAGAAAAAAAACGAAAGAAAAAATCGGCAGTGATTTATGGAGATCTGATTTTTGGACAGATAATAGCTACCATGCAGCATGATAATAAAATTATTTTATAATGGGTTTTCATTTATACCAAAAAAAAGAAAATAATGAAAATTAATCAATAATAAAGGAAAATAACTTATATATGGAGGGGCTAAAAAATGTGTTAGTTAACAGCTTTTAAATTTAATCATAAAACTTGATAAAAAGTAAAAAGATTGAACTGTCATAGATTCTTAAATAATTTTTCATTATGATTCGTCGTTTTTGGAATAAAAAAATACACGAAATGCAAATCATATTCCAATATAAATATTCCCTAATGAATGTTATTTGTGTTACTATGTAGGGATTAAAATGAATGATTTGTCACCAAGAGAACATTACCTGAAAGCATTAGGTAAATCTATTTGATAAATTTCTTCTTAAAGAAAAAAATTTTGGCAAAGAAAAGTAATTTAGAATTCATTTATCACATAGCATTTTTTTAAGAAAAAGAAAACGAATGTACATTATTTTTAAAAGAATTATTTGCATGTGAATAATTTTCCATAAAGTAGTTTTTAGATAGATATTTGCTTTAGCCGATGACAGTTGACTTATTCGAAGATTAAAAGTCAAAGATTTTATGTAAAAATATATCTATCATGGGTTAAAGAAAAAAAAATCGGTATTGTTTTTTTGGATATTTGATTTTAGGACAGATATTAACTAGCATGCAGCATGATAATAAAATTATTTTAAAATGGGTTCTCATATATTCCAAAAAAAGAAAATAATTAAAATTAATCAGTAATAATAAATATAATTTATGCATGTAAGGGTTAAAAGATGTATTTTTAAAAAATTTTAATTATAATATTTAATAAGAATTAAAAAGATTGAACTGTCATAAATTCTTAAATGATTATGCATTATCATTTGTCGTTATAAAGTTAAGAAATATTACACGAAATGCAAATTATATTTAAAATATAAATTTTCCCAGATGAAAGTTGTTCATGTTATTATGTGTGGATTAAAATAAATGATTCATCACCAAGAGAACATTAACTAAAAGCATTAGGTAAATCTATTTGCTAAATTTCTTAACGAAAAAATATTTTGGTAAAGAAAAGTAATTTAGAATTCATTTATCACATAGCATTTTTTTAAGGAAAAGAAAACGAATGTACATTATTTTTTGAATAATTATTTGCGTATAAAAAACTATACTCATCAAATCCATTTGTCACTTCTACAATTAGAAGACAAGATTTATTTCAATGTGAAAATAATTCAATTACTAATTAATCTTTTGTGAGCGCATCAAAATAAAAGCTAGGAGAATTTATAGATTCAGTAATATAATCTCAAATACTTTTCAATAAAATGATTTTTAGACAGATATTTGTTTTAACAGATGACAATGGATTTTTGCTTATTCGAAGATTAAAACTCAAAGATTTTATATAAAAATCTTGGTTTTAATTAAAAAAATAGCTGGTTAAAATTTTTTTAATGAACTTCATAAGTATCAAGCATTTACATTTTTCTGTACAAACTGTGTTGCAGTTTTAAAAAAAGACTTTATTTTACCCTACTAAATATATTATTGAAAACTCTTTTAACTGTTCGATGTTTATTTATTTTAAAACCCTAAAATTGAGATTTTTTTATAACATTCATACATTCTGCCAACTATAAATTACCTCCGAATGCATTATTATTACAATAAGAATATTTATGGAGGTATGTGTCACTAATTACAGAAATTGACTTTGGCAATGATCTTCACGGAACGGAGAACTTGCAAAGTACCAAACACGCATTTCTTAAAACGCAGCACTAGGCACAGAAAAAGACCCGTATTATAATGTAAAGTCTATGGGGTCGTTCTTTTCAAATATTTCGCCCAAATTTTAATATTTTAACATGATTTTTTTTGCACAAGATAGCTGAGGACGATCCACAACCGGCCTAATTTTTACTTTTTCAGTTTTGGTTTCAAATTTTTTAAAACAAATTACTTTATTTTTCGAAACCGGTTTAAACTGGTTCTGAAATTGAAACTATTGTAATATGAAAAATATAAAGAAAAATCAAAAAAGTAAAAACTAGGACGGTTGTAGATCGTACTCAGCTATCCTATGCAAAAAAACATGTAAAAATATTAAAATTTGAGTGAGATATTTGAAAGGAACGCTCCCATAGACTTTATATTATCATTCGGTTGTTTTTCTGTGCCTAGTGTGGGACCTTATAATACAAAAATGATTATATTTCGATGCCTAACATATGATTTATCAGGATCATATAAGTTAAATTTCTCGCGCAAATAATGATAAAATTACATTTAATCAAGTCAGTCAATTAATAATTATTGATACTTCTTCTTATGGTATCTCTGCAGTTTTTTGGCATTGGATTAAAGATAATACTGAAAAGCCTACTGCGTTTGTATGCATAACTTTCACTAATGCAGAAAAATTGTATAGCCAAATTGGTGAAAAAAAACATTAGATGTTATATTTAATCTGAAGAAATATTTGCAATACTTTTATAGCAACATATTTACATTATTTTATAAAGTAAACATTTAATGTCTATTTTTACTTTCTTCTATCCTCAATAGAAGAAAGTATTGTAATCGAAATGTTTTTCGACTTCCGGTTTTCGACGGATTTACACGTTTTAGGGGCAAGAGATTCCAAAAGACATGTTTTTAGAAAAGGTCTGTCTGTCCGTGTGTCTGTGTGTATGTCTGTGTGTGTGTGTGTCTTTATGTCGCCATTCTAACATCAAAAAGTGTATAAAGATATGCATAGAATTAAACCAAATTTTTTTGTTCAATTTTTTGGCTGTGGCAAGCAGGTCCTCCTTCAATTTTGAAATATTCCGCCGGAAGGGGCCGCTTCAATCGCAATTTTTGTGCCATTTTCAATATTGTACCGACCAAAATTGTATGAAGTTATGCATCGAATTTAACCATTTTTTGTGTAACTGTATGGCTATGGTTAGTTGTTCCCCCCTGAATTTGTAAAAAATCCGCTGGAAGGGGGCGCTGTAAACGTGATTTTTGTTCCATTTTTAATGTTGTACCGACTAAAAGTGTGCGAGGTTATGCATCGAATTGAACCAAATTTTTTGTGTAAAAGTTTGGCCATTGTTAGTTGGTCCTCCCTTAATTTGAAAAAAATCCACCGGAAGGGGGCACTGCAATAGCGATTTTTGTGCCACTTTCAATATTGCACCACCTAAAAATGTATGAAGTTATGACTAAAACTGAACTAAAGTTTTATGTATGATTCTTTTTTATATGATAAATAGGTCCTCCCTGAATTTGAAAAAAAATCTGCCTATCATTCCAGTCCATTGGCTCATGCAGAGACGGAAACCTGTTTTTACTCCGATTGATTGAAGCAGAAATTTAAGATGAAAATAAAAGTTGGTATAGTATTGAATTAAAATTATTAAAGAATTTACATGAATAACTATTTTTTTAATATTAAAATGTACGTATAAGATAGAAGAAACTTTTGGGATTGCCACATCCAACTAACTTAAACTTTTAGAAGTATTCCTGTTTTATCAGCTGCAAGAATGTAATGATAAGGCGTTTATTTACAGACGGTTCAATATGAAATCCGGTGTAAAAAAAAACACTGAACACGGAACTGTTGATGCTTTGTCACGTTTTTCATTACGTAGTAAAAATTTATCTTCACCCCGTCATTCAAATTATGTAATTGATGAATTGGAATTTTTTCAAATTAAACAGTTCTCTTTTTTACCTTTAACTTGTAAATCTATTGTTTAACACTATAACTGTGGCTTCCGGTAATAACCGAATAAGGCACACTTTTAATATTTTGAGTAATTAACGTTTAAAGTTTTCAAAAATGTCTTTTTATCATTACTTTTATAAAATAGACTAGACCTTAATATTTTTCACTACATTATATTAGGGTGTAAAAATCTCTTTTTTTGCCAAAATAGTTATATATAAATGGTTTTTATTAATTCAGAACCAATTAAAAATGTAATTCTTATCTAGTTATTACCGTTTTTCATTTATTTTTAATAAATGTAAATAAAATTAAATATTTATTTGCATTTTAAACATTAATTTCACAAAAATTAAATACATTGTCAATTTTTTACTTTTTTATATTATTATATTTTTATGTTATTTTTATAATTATAGACGATTAAACGAACGACGAAATAAATAGAAATGTTATCTGGTTATTACCGTTAATTTATGCACTTACCCTATTATTACTGTTTTTTAAAATTTTTAAATGAAAATTTATAGTTGCCCTATGACGGGAAGTATTCTATTTTCATTTTATATTACTATGGCGGATGAAAGTACACTTGTAAAGCTACATTTTCCCAAATTATCTCAATTTTTTTCAAAAATATGCCTTACCTTGATATTACCGGAAGCTGCAGATATCTACGGAAAATTTGAGTCAAGTTTTATAAAAATATTTCACACCAGAATTTTGATTTTAAACAGTTTAAATTTAGTATTTAACGGGGTTTTTTTTTCCTTCTTAGTATCTTTTCAACTGTTTTCATAATCAAATTTCTGGTTTGAACCGAAACATATTCATATGGTAGCCGTCAAAATGACGGCTCACACTGTAGTTCTAGTGTTAAGTACTTAATCTAATCCCTTTTTACGTGAAATTTTTCATCACCTCATTTTTGGTTCTGAAAGTATAAAAAATTAACTTTTTGGGAATAAACTAAACATTGAGAAAATACTGAAACTAACTAATACTGAAGAACTAAATACTGAATAAACTAAATTCTGAAGAGTAAAAGAAGAATTTACTTTTCAACATAGTTTTATTTTAAAGCGATGTAAAATAGTTATCCCAGAATTTAATAGAAAGCAAATATTAACAGAATTTCAGTTTAGTGATTTTGGTAAAGTAAAAAAAAAAAGGCTGTACGAGATTGTTTTGTATAGTGACCAGGAATAGATCAAGGTATAAATGATCTTTCATGAAACTGCACGAAACTGAACTATTTGTGTAAATATAAAAAATAATCCATGAAAAATAGATACACATCATTAGGAATGACCTTAGTTTCGTGGCAAAGAATTCATATTGATTATTTTGGTCTTGTTATGGAAAAATGTTCTTAATAGTTGATGTCCGTAGCAGATGGCAAGACCCCACATTAAAAATCTGTAGAAAATCTATAGGTATTTGCCCCAAAAATATGTGGGAAATCCGTCAGTATTTGGCCCATTATTCGGATATTTTTAAGAATATCCTTACAAATTCTGCAGATATTTTTAAGATAAAGCTAAATTTTCAAGCTTTCTTCGAATTTCTGCAGAATGTGGCGATTTCTTTAGCTAATCTTAAGATCATTTTTAGTGGGGGTAGATTTTGTTTTTCGTAGTGTAATTACAGAAAATACAATTATTTGTCTTTTTTTTGCCAGTCTTTTCTATATCATTGTTATCAGAATATAGCAAACAATTTATATCTGCTGAATTTGCGACATTTTTGGAAAACTCATGATGCGACGCATATGTTAATTACTCCGCACTATTCATTTATAAATGGACAGAGCGAGAAGTATGTGCAAACACTCAAGAACAAAAATTGAATTAAGTGTCAAGTGTTACAAATTTTTGCATGATAAACAATTGAGAGAAAACCCGAAATTAAAAGGAATTCAAGTTAACAAGAAAGTAGCTGTAAGAAATTATGCTCCAGAAATCAGGTGAAAAATTGATCGAATTACAGCAAGAGAAAGGATATTCCATTATAGAATTCAAGGTGATTTAAGTATTTGAAAAAGACATGTTTATCAAATAACCAATGTGGGATCAGAAATTTCTTTAGTATTCATGAGAGAAAATCTGAAGAAAATGATACAGAAAATTTCCAAAGTGAACATGCAATGGTGGAACCAAGTGACTTTCCATAACACATTCCGGTATCAGTGATCTGCAGCCAACTGATTCTCGCGATTCTAATATTCCATTTTCTAGACTAACTGATTCTCATGATCCTAATTCCCTGAGCCCTAAATAAGCTAACTCTGATTCTATTATTCCAAAATCTTTATTCAATTATTTCTTTATCAATACTGCTGAATCGTTTAAAATCAATTCTTCTTCTTGTTGTATAGTACTTAGAAAGATCCAACAGGAACAGAAGAGCTTCTGAACGCCTTAAATATTTAGCGGGAAAGAGCTGTCTTCTTCATGTTTCCCTTTAAAATGTATTCATGGCAGCACTAAACAAATGTTTCCGGAATTTATGATAAATAAGTTACCAATGTAAATAGAAATATCTAGAATGAGTATTATGTTCGTATAACTGAAGTTTACTTTGTCAAATGTTAATAAATGTTAATTTTTGTATGTGATTTACTGTAATTAATAATTACATAGTTTTAAAAAGTTTTTGTTACAAATTTCAAATATATATATACATATATACATATATCAGTTAAATCTTACTAAAAATAGAAAAGGAATGCCTATAAAACCTAGAAATAGTATGAATTAAATTATATTGTATGAAATAAATATGCCAGCATTTTCAACAAAAAAAATAAAGCCGTATTTCCAAGTAAATGAAATAAGCTGTAATAAATTTAGCTGCCGAAAATTATTAAAAGCAAGAAAAATAATATATTGCATTTATGCAGAAAAAGAATTCAAAGTTTCCTTTTCAGCAGTCTCTCTTCAATCCCATATAGACATTATATTAAGTTATAAATCTTGTTTCATTATATTATTTAAAATTACATTTCATCATTTATATTATTTCAGATTTTTGGAAGCGGTGTGAAATTCAAAATGTAACGCTAAACCAGAATATTTCATAAGTACAGATAAAAAATGTGGCTTTAACTCAGTAAGCTCAATTTTATTACATAATCTGTGAAATCGTTATTATGTTTCCCTGTTGTAATATAAAAAAATAAAGTTGAAAAATAGTATATTTTAAGAAAGAGAAGCTTTATTGTCACATATTTTATTTTTCTAATACAAAGCAACCCTTTCATAAATACTGATATAAAATGTGGTTTTATTTCATTAAACTCTGTTTCTTACATAATCTGTAAAATCATTATTCTATTTCCCTGTTGTCATATAAGAATAAAAAATAAAGTTAAAAAAAAGTACATTTTAAGAAAGTGAAACTTTATTTTTGCATTTCTTCATTTTTCTTTCTAAAAGCAACCGTTTACCTAAAAACCACTAAATGTTTCTAAAAATATTGGATGATTTGATTTATTTAAATGTGTCTTTTAAAATGCAATAGATTTTAAATTATTGAAAAAAGATTTGTACAATGCTTTACTCAAAAACTTTTAAAGCTTGTTTTCTCTGCGATCTAAATTTTAAAGGCAATCTTTTTCAAACCACTCTTATGAAAACTAGTAATGCATCCCAAGGGAATAAATTCATTCTTTAAAGTCTAAAGAATACACATAAAATTTTAGAAAATGTAATGTCTGATAGTTGGAATATTTTATTCGAAATACTAAACTTTTCGCAAGTCATATGCACTATTCAAATAAATGGGGACAGTTGAACTTCTCTTTAACGAAATGTTTTGTTAAATATTGACTTTGAATTCATTAACATGTAATTTAATCTCCATACTACGGAAAATATATTCTATGTAACGAAATTTATAGCACTTCCGTGGATGTACAAATTCAAGCAGAGCAGTGGCTCTTGCCATGGATTGGTGAATTTATTTTAGCAGAAAGCGAAATTTTGTTTTCGCTAATTTTTATTTTCTATTGAAAAGCAATTATTTACCTAAAAATGTCAAAATGTTTCTATTAGTATTGAAAGTTTTGACTGTTTAAATATATCTTTTTAAATGCAATACATTTTATATTATTGAGAAAGGATTTGTACAATGCTTTATTCAAAAAATTTTAAAGATTGTTTTCTCTGCTATCTGAAATTTAAAGTCTATCTTTCTCAAACAAATCTTTGCAAAATTAGTAATGCATCCCAATGGAATCAACACATTCTTTAAAGTCTAAAGTATACTCATAAAGTTTTGGAAAATGTATTGTTTGATAGTTGGAATATTCTATTCGAAATACTAAACTTTTCTCAAGTTATATGCACTATTCAAATAAATGGGTGCAGTCGAACTTCTCTTTACCGAAATTTTTCGCAGAATTTTCAAATTGATTTTGAATTCATTAACATGTAATTTAATCTCCATACTACGAAAAATATATTCTATGTAACGAAATTTACAGCACTTCCGTGGATGTACAAATTCAAGCAGGGAAGTGGCTCTTGCCATGGATTAGTGATTTATTTTAGCAGATAGCGAAATTTTATTTTCGCATATTTGTTATTTTCTATTAGAAAGCAGCCATTTACCTAAAAATGGCAAAATGTTTCTATTAATTTTGAATGTTTTGATTTGTTTCAATGTGTCTTTTTAAATACAATACATTTTATATTATTGAGGATAGATTTGTACAATGATTTATTCAAAAAAATTCAAAAAATGTTTTCTCTACTATCTGAAATTTCAAAACAAATCTTACGAAAACTAGCAATGCATCCAATGGAATAAACCCAATCTTTAAATTCTAAAAAATACACATAAAGTTTTAGAAAATATAATACCTGATAGTTGGAGTATTTTTAATTTTCTATTAAAAAGCAACCATTTACCTAAAAACTTCCATATGTTTCTATTAATATTGAATGTTTTGATTTGTTTAAATATAACTTTTTAAATGCAGTAGATTTTAAATTATTGAGAAAGATTTTGTACAATGCTTTACTCAAAAACTTTTAAAGATTGTTTTCTCTGTTATCTGAAATTTAAAGTCTATCTCTCTCAAACAAATCTTATGAAAACTAGTAATGCATCCCAACGGAATAAACTCATTATTTAAAGTCTAAAGAATACAAATAAAGTTTTAGAAAATATAATGTCTGATAGTTGGAATATATTATTCGAAATACTAAACTTTTCGCAAGATAAATGCACTATTCGTATAAGTTGGAGCAGTCGAACTTCTCTTTAACGAAATTTTCTGCTGAATCTGGACCTTGAACTTCATTAACATGTAATTTAATCTCCATACAATGAAAAATGTGTTCCATATCAAAGTTTATTTTACTTTCGTGGATGTACACAATTCAAGCAGAGAGATGGCTGTTGCGATTTATGTATGAATTTATTACAGCAGAAAGTGAAGCTTCATTTTTGCATATTTTTAATTTGTTATTAAAAAGCAATCATTTACCTAAAAATATATAAATATTTCTATTAATATTGAAAATTTTGATTTGCATAAATGTGTCTTTTTTAAATACAATAAATTTTATATTATTAAGAATGGTTTTGTACAATATTTTACTCAAAAACTTTTAAAGCTTGATTTTCTCTGTGATCTAAATTTTAAATGTCAATCTTTCTCAAACCAATCTTATTAAAACTACAGTGGTGGTCACAATTATAAGGACGAGGCAAAAATTGCCAAATCTTGGTTATATTTGGCTGGAAACTTATGCAAATTTAATGGCTGGAAAGCAATGAAAAATGCAGATATATATTTTTATGGAATTATGTGGTGAATTCATATTTATAAAATGTATTATAAATTTATACAGCCATCTGTTATGGACAAAATTATAAGAACAACTGCGTATTTGTGTGTTCTAAAAAGTAAAATTTGCATGCTTTTTGCTCTGCACACGGAACTTCAAAACGATATAAATGCGTAGTAAGCGTTTGGGATCGTATTATTCTCTTTTTCAATCGCACCGCAAGATGCAAATTTTTTGGAGTTTCAGAAAGGAAAAATGGATGGATTTCAAAATTCAGGACTTTCTGTATGCTAAATTGCTACAACGTTTAATAGATCAAAAACGGTTATTTACAATTTTCTTTAAAATACCGGTAAATATTAACGGCAAAGACATACAATCAGGCCATCTTCTGTTTCTGTATGGGGGAAAAGAATGATAATATGGCGAGCTTCTTCCAAAAAACGGGAATAAAACGTGAATTGAACTTAGAATGGAAGTCCTCGAACTATTCGACGTGTTTTACAAAAAGAAAGTAAAAGGTTCGCTATAGTATACATGTGTTAAGAACATCTCTTACAAAAGTTCGTGAGAGACTGAGAATGGAGTTTGCCAAAAACTGCAAAACTATGGGGAAAATATGGGATTATGTGCTTTCCGATGAGAAAAAGATTAATTTGGATAGACTAGATTGTTTTTGCAACTTCTAGTATAATCTCCGTAGAGAAAAAACAATTTTCTCAAAGCATGTATTTGGAAATTACTCAGTAACGGTTTGGGGGAGGTTTCACAACTGGTAGAACTACTCTTATAGTTTTTTTGTGCAAGGTAGCACGAATTCTGAGAATTACATTGATGTATTCGGCGATAATCTTTTTACCAAAAATACCATTAACAGCGATTGGAGGCTACTTTTTCCAGCAGAACTATTCCTCGGTTCATGTTTCCTAAACTTCAAACTCGTGGTTTGATGCAAATTTCGAGAAACTACTTGATTGGCAGGCCAGAAGTCCTGATCTGAATTCAATGAAAAATCTGTTGGGTATTCTGCACCGAAAGTTTGCAAAAGTGGTATATAATCTTAAAACAAGCTAGAACTCACGTCTTCCATCAAAAAAGATCGCTCACAATTTTTCAAGAAAGTTCTTATAGAATTGTCAAACTCCATAACGTCAAGACTGATAAAAGTGATTGAGAAAAAGTGGGGAAATTATTAATTATCAACGCGTTTCAAACAAAAACATTCTTTGTCCTTATAATTTTGTCCAATTTTTACAATGACATATTTTGTTAATTGTGACAAAACATTCATATTTTTAATTTTCCAATGTTTTGCCTTCTACAATGATTTCTAGCATAAAAAAGCATTTTGTGTTTAAATTTAACTTTATTTAACTCAGAAAAAAAAATTTCTGCGCAATTTTCAATTGTTCTTATAATTCTGACCACCACTGTAGTTATGTATCCCAAGTGAATAAACTCATTCTTTAAAGTCTAAAGAATACACGTAAAGTTTTGGAAAATGTAATGTCTGATAGTTGGAATATTTTATTCGAAATGCTAAACTTTTCACAAGTCATATGCACTACTCAGATAAGTTGGAGCAGTCGAACTTCCATTTAACGAAATTCTTTGCTGAATGTTGACTTTGAACATCATTTACATGTAATGTGATCTCCACACTACCAAAAATGTATTCTAAGTAACGAAGTTTACGGCACTTTCGTGGGTGTTGCTGTTGCGATGAATGTGTGAATTTATTTCAGCACGTTGTATTTAAGTGAAATAATTTATTTATTTCATCCTTTGCATTCAAAAGAAGAAATGCTAAAGTCTTCGATATAATAATAAGGAAATTCCAGTTTCACGAAAATGTCATTGATTAGTTAATTGTACTGGTAATTAGAAAGGAAAAGAATGTTTATGAACAGTATATTTTTTCTATGAAAACTGTACAAAATGATATTAAAGTCTTTTTTAAATTTAAGGTATTTGTTCACTCAGCTTCGGAATTTTCTTCCGTATTGTTAAGTCTATGGACGTTTGATGCATTTTAGACTACCTCGCGTATTTTAACGATTCAAATTTATGATTTATTGCAAACATATGATTTTCCATTTTTTTTCTCTGTGTAAAAGCATTGATCATATCATCACCAGCGATATTTCAACTCAACATAGAAATATTAACTCTCTCCGGATTAAGATATCTTTTAACTATCATCTTGACATCATGCTTGGTTAAGAGCCCACACTATGATTGAAAAAGACCCGGATGATAATGTAAAGTCTATGGGGGTGTTCTTTTTAAATATCTCTCTCAAATTTTAATATTTTGACGTGATTATTATTATTATTATTGCATAGGATAGCTGAGGACGATCCTCAACCGACGTAGTTTTTACTTTTTCGATTTTGGTGTCAGATTAAAAAAAATACTTTAACTTTTGCAAGCGGTTTGAACCGGTTATGAAACTGAAACTAGCCTAATACAAAAAGAATATAACCAAAATCAAAAAAGTAAACACTAGGCTGGTTGTGGATTCTTCTCAGCTATCCAATGCAAAAAAACCACGTCAAAATATTAAAATTTCAGCGAGATATTTGATAAGAACGCCCCCATAGACTTTACATTATCATCAGGTCTTTTTCAGTCAGTAGTGTGGTGTCTTTAGAGAAAATCCTAGTCAACCATGATTCTCAAGATTTTGGAAATTAACTGCGCTTTTTCATGAGTAAGGATGGTCGGTTATTGTGTGTCTTTCAAGGCACTTTTTGACAAAAGAAAAATGAGATATTTAGAATGTTGAGGCAGCTAGTTTTATGCTTATGCTATTATTGACAGAAGCCACTGCGTTTGCCACATTCTCTTCAGTGTAATTGCGATAATGTCGGACCCCTGGTGTTTTTTCGTAGGTCCATATTTTTCACTTACTGCCTAAGAACTGTAAGGAAAGCGAGAATCAGTCACATGAAGAAAACGCACCAATAAATATATTTAAAACAATAATAATCCCCTGCGAAGTTACAAAGTTGATCCAGTGTATCAAAGTACACGGTATTAATTTTGATTAGTTCAAAGAAACTCTAGTTTACCGATCGCCATCAGTTTTTCCCAGTATTCCGTTCTTATCAAATCTCCATTGACAGAAAAATTAACAGTTAAGATATATGAATTATGGTATGTATTTAAGGTCTTTTTTAACTAGATTAATACTAACTGAAAACTAAAATCTCTGGAAATGATATCATAGAATATGAATTTATTAAACAATTAAATGGCTCCGTAAGTGTATAATTGCGCTAAAATTGTATCTATAAAAAAATATTTTTTAATTTGTGTTAATATAGATTGAATGGAAAATTCAACAAGAAAAATGTATTGATTCAGCTTTAAAAATTGTTGAACTATCAAACTTTTACCTAAAATTTTAATACAGTTACTTACTTAATCTATAGACGGATACAACTTGCGCTTGCATAAAGATCTCAGTCCAAAATTGTTCGAAAGTACGTGCTAAACAGGATATAAATGCATGTTTTTGGAAGACTGTGATTTTATTAACCATTTAATAAAATTTGTCGTTACTAAAACGCAATTCTTATCAAATTATATAAAACCTTTAAAATCAAATTATAAATAAAATGCATGTAGAAATATTTTTCATGTAAAAAATATCTGAAACATAATTCTTATTTAAAAAAAAAGAAAAAAGAAATAGTGTTCCAATTTTTGATTACACTTGTTTTATGAACTACTTATCAAAAAAGACTTTTTGAAAACCTGGATTCATAATTTATGTTCCGTTTGAATCATTACAGTAACTGCATTACTCGCTCCTGAAAGAGTAATTCCAGAAAATATCTAAAGCGTAAAACAAAAATGAAATAGCCGTTATCCTTTTTTGTCCTTCTACAAAAATATTTCAAGCATTTTGTAAAATGTTTCCAAATCATGTCTTAAAACTTCGGTTTAATGGATATAAATCCACAGTCCCTTGAGGACAAAATTTTGTATCCTTGAGCCAGGTTCTAAAAAGGTTTAAAAATTTTCGAAATATATCTCAGGCACAATTTAAAGCTTATATATTTTAAAAGCTTCAAATTTATATATTATATGGATGAAAATTTATATTCTAAAATCCACTTACAATATAAATTTAAGTAGATTATTGAATATTCTGATGCTATATTTTCGATTTTTTGAAATCGTGCGGAATACTTGTAGTTAAAAATATGCTCAATTTTACTCTTTATTATTAATATTTCTGCGTTGCATTACTAGTGCGTGCTGCAAAAATCTTTGCCCCCCAAAAAATATGTCATTATATTTAGTATTTATGAATTTGATTTAACTTTTTTAATTTAGGATTTTGAATTTTTTTCTGTTTAAATTAGATGCGGAACAACTTTACAAACACTATTGCTAATATTTTTTTAATTTGTCCTAAGTATGGCATATTTTCGATAACTACAATAAAAGTGAAATAAGGATTTAAAAAGTACTTCCGGTCAGTACATGAAGGAAGAGGTAACTGTCATATTCCTTATTTTTGTTTTTTTATTATTTTTTGGAAAAAATATCAATGTTCAGGCATACGAAACTCAAATTAGTAGAACCCGATTATAGAAGATTCAACATTAGTTTTTGTCAATATTTAATATGAATGGGAATTTCGCGAAATTAGTCAGCTTTATACAAGCTGATTTCATTTAAAGTGATTTATACTTGATTGCCGAATTCGGGAATAAAATAAAGTGCCTGCCTTTTTAAAACAACATCATGGGTGAAACTAACCAATGAACTTGATCAAGATCTTAGTAATTCCTGTGCATATGTTCACTCACAAAGAAATCGGTTGATATATATGAGTGCTGTCACAGGCAAATAGATTTTTCGAAGTGTAACCCACGTTAGAAATTCAAATTGCTATATTTCAGCCATTTTTTAAGATAAAGAAAAAACAAAATATGCTCCGGAATTCATGTATCAAGACCAACCGCTTAAAAAAATCATTTTTCATATTTGTTTTATTATTAAAAACGTGAAACATTTTTTGAAAATTTTAAATGAGCGCATTTTGAAATAGGTAGCTTTTTACTTTTTGTAATGAAAGCTACCTAACAGATGGTGGATGAAGTTGGCTAACAAACTCGGTTGAGACACTGATGTGTAATATGTACTGTACATGCCAAGTGATATCCACACTGATTCATAAATACGCGTTTTACTCGTGATAAAAGTAAGACCATTTCAAAATGTCAGCAACACTAGCAATTCAAAATTCTATTACTCAAACATTTTTTTTAAATAAACAAATGTCTTAAACTTAGCCGCCTCATAATAAAAATCTTAGAGCTATTCGTAATGCTTCACGTTATCTTAAGAATTCAACTATCCGCCTTGATCTTAAAACAACCATCCTTCATAAATGTATTATTGACCTTTCCACCAAATTTTTTGCCAATATTTATAATCTACACAACGAAATTGTTACTAAACTCTTTGACTATGACGCCTCTGCTCCCAGGATTGCAAATGACCCAAATATTCCATGATTATTGACCAGGATTGAACTTCTGTTCGCTTCCTCACTTTTTTTCCTTTTTTACAAAAATCTTTAAAAAAATGCCCTGAAAAGTGCCTTTTTTGTTAGCCTGTAGTTCTTGCCATCTCATTTGTATGGACTACAGCATCGCCCTGTCCCGATATGTTTAGGTTAAAACTTGTGCGAACTTTAATTTTCTACTTTCTCTTTTTTCCTAGTTGTTCTTGAATTACAATTAAACTTATTTTTCATTTTATTTTTTTCTGTCTAATTTATTTTGTTAATTTTTGTCTTTAAATTATATTATTTTGTATATTTCCGGTTTAAATATACTTAACTGAATTTAATTTTTAAATTACTTTTTAGATTATTAATCTTTATTAAATGTTAAAATTTTAACTAACGTAGTTTTTACTACAGATTTACCTTTCTTTCCCAATGGTTCCATTTTTTACAAGACATCTCACATTTGCACAAGGCAATTTTTCTTCCACTAGGAAGCCCTTTAAAAGCTGCCAACCTTTCGTAACAAAAATGTAAAATATAATAGCATCATGTGACAATTAAAATGTCTTATGTTGCATGCTGCTGTTTAACAGTTGTGATAAAATGTACTAATTCGAAGTTCTAAAATTTGCTGCTATTTCGATTCGAGCGAGGTACCGTATAAAAACTTAATACATTTAAATAAAAGAAAAAATACATGTTTCTTTTTTAATCGCACCGCGTGCTTAGATTTAATATCTTTTTGGTGTACACTGTTAAAAATATTGTTCGATTTTGAACCAAATTTTGGTGCTCAATATTAGCCATTGTCCCGCATACAGGAAATCGTATCGGCTGTATAGCTGTATCACACAGAGAACGATTTTTTGGAAAACATTTTACAAAAAACGATCGTTCATTTTGCTGAGTCTTCGGTAAACAGGTTTTTCAAAATTCTCGAGGGGTTATTTAATTTCTCGCTCCGCTCCTATTGGTCAGTTGATCAGTGCTGAATAAATGACCAACATTTTTCGTGCAATGCAGGAAACACTCGGTAAACAAGAATAGTGAGCAGAATTCTAACCTACATCAAGGTCACACAAATTTTGCTGACTGTAATGTTGTGTAGGGGAAAAAGTTTTGCGAAAAGAGTCCGTGTAGATACCACTATTAGTGAGAGCACGGCTTTCAAAGCATTGATGATTCCAGGAGCGGCCGGTAGAGGTTCTGCGGTAATAGGCCGCGATTTCGCTTCACTGTCAGCTGTGAGTGAGATTACTACTGTAGAGCACAAAGTCTTTGGGACGAGTTTGGCTATTGCGTAAATGTTCCCGTGCAGTAAAGGCTGGACACATCGACCTTACATTATAATGTCTTAAAAAAACTTTGAAAACTTCCTATTTTTATTAATATAAAGTTTGTTTATTTTGGATTTGTGCTTTAATAAATACAATTTTTTGAAAATGGGTTCATCATTTAGAATAACCCAGTATAGTAATGCAATCTAGGAAATGCAATTTAAGGAAATTTATTAAGTGTATTTTTTATTAATTTATAAGTATGTATGTTTGTTTAAAGTAATGATAAACTTTATATAACTCTGTGCAATAATCGTTTTGTTGATCAGATTCAATGCATTTTTCAAAATTACTTCTTTCGTCATGTTACTTTTAGAAAGCAATTAAAATTAAGCTCACTAAGTCCAAGTTATATATCTCCAATTTCACGCTATTTCACTTTGCAGATGACTAAAGAATTTTGAATTTGAAAATGAGTTATTGTGGAATACGCAGTTACAAATTATTAAATAGAACTGCTCATATTTTATCAAACATTCAAAATATTGATTTTCGATTGCAGTATAACATATCTCTTACAGCTTGTCGACTTGTTTTCCAAAATTCAGTTGAAATTTCTTCCTATTATAAAACTAAATAATGCAGATTTTTAAAAAATTTTAATGGAAATATTAGACGTTTATATCTTTCTGCGTATTCCTGCTATTTTTACATACCTACATATGTCATGCAGGGCATTGAAATAAAATGTTACAGTTACATATCATAAAAAGCACTTTATGGTACAATCTGCTCACAAATAATATTTTTCAGTTTATATAACTTACACTTTATTTATCAGTTACTTAACAAGTCTGTAACCTGCCCTCGTGACTAAATCTTTACTATAAATTATAAGTTGATTTCGATCACGCATTAGAGAATTTCAAATTTTTATAATGCATGCAAACTCTCTCAAGGATGTTTTGCATTTAAATTTCTCTGATGATGTCTTTTTTGATTTTTAAATAAAATTTATTCGGTCAAGTCATACCTTTATCAGCAGAATCAACAAAAGTACACATGATTTATCCAAGATTTCAAAAAACTTTCTTGAAAAGAAGTTGCTTTCTTAGTCGTAAATTTTGAAAAGGTTTATGAGTATATTTTACAGTTATTAATCAATTTTCTCAACACGAAATATTTTGATATAGGATGCTTTCAATCCTCAAGTAACCAGTTTTATAATGAAGGCATTGAAAAATTACCGGCACTGACATCAGCATTAAAATTTATAATGTTAGTACGTGAGTAATTCAGTAATGATTGTCCCTAGTGATATAAAGTATTTGCACAACAATGATTGATGTGGATTTTCAAAGCTGTTAACTGGTCTAAAATGCAAATATACACAATTTCAGAAGCGTATCTACTATATTAACATAGTTTTGCAGCGAGGGATGAAGGTTTAAATTACCAATTTTTGAGAGGGGGGGGGGGGGTAAAGGGTGTGAAGAGAAATGCTAGTTTGGAGCTTGTGAGACTAGATTTGTGATAGTGGATGAGATGTGGCTACATCACTGTGATCCCGAATCAATGACATTGGTTATGTCTAACATCCACTGACACAATTCTAGTCCCATAAGCTTCTAACCAGCCTTTTACCCCCACTCCCCCCCTTTCACACTTCCCTACAAAATTATGTGAATATAGTAGACACGGTTCTGAAATTGACTATGTAGGCACCTAATATACTAGGCTTCGATATTCCACATCAACCATCTTAGTACAAATATTTTATACGGATTAGCGAAAATAATTGTTGAACTTTCCTCATAAAATTAACATCATTTTTTACTTATGTATGTATAAAATTGTTACATGGGTGAAGATGGTTACTTGAAAATCGATACCATCATCCCAGGTAGATAAAAATAATCAACACACTATAAAAACTACTAGGAAGCATTTTCGAAAATTACAGACAGTGAAAAAACATTTGTTTCAGAATTTATTACTTTGAAAATACATTGGTTTTAAAGGCTTAGAAAGATAAAAGTGGGGTTTTTATATCGCAGGTATCTCTGAAATTGAGAATTGAGGGCTAGGATTGAAGAGCAGCGACGTGTTATAAGATTTCTCGCTGCACCAGATTTTGGCCAAACATCTCAGTGATCCTTATAATTATCAAACTTTGCAACGGGAAGGCCGTGAAATCCTTCCATGCACTGCTGTGTCAACTTGACGAAGCAAACAACTTCCCGCTTTATTCCTCCTCAGTGGCGTCAACTTTTGAAAAATATTGTGTTGGCTCAAAAATATTTTTGAAAAATAGTACGACCAGTTTGTTTTTCCTTGAAGTATCTAGATGGTGAAAGATGAGAATTTTATCACGTTTTAATAAATAATAAACAAGCTATTACGTTTTAATAAATTTGCAATTTTATTAAGTTGTATTCTCATGCGTTTTTCCTTATAAAGACACTGATATTTATTGTAATGTCATGATATCATGAACATGACTACAAATTAAATTAGCAAAGTTTAACATGGTGAAAAAATGTTCAGTTTTTTGGGATTTATGGATGTCAGTTGGAGAATTGAAACACATGGCCATTGGCAAAATAAATTTCATTCTAAGGATAAAAATGGATAATAAAATAATTACGAAACAAATAAATAGAACAACGAAAATAAGATACGCTATGATTCAAAATTATTGGTGGGCTCCGGCTCAACGGGCCCATATAAGTTGGCGCCACTACTCCATCTTCTTGCGCGCTCCTCCACACATGAGTACAATCACTCAGGACATTCGAATCGGATCCCTCGATACATCACTATATTATCCCAAAGCCATATATTCAAATATCAAATGGTTTAGTTATTACTGGTTTGGTTCGTACCTTTTCATTTGATCTCCCCTAGTAATTTATACGATTACGCACTAAAGTGTCAAAATTTGAAGTATTTCGGGCTTGTTTTACAATGTTGCATATCCCACTTTATACTTGTGATACATTTATCTACTAATTATATTCTCTCAATGCACAAAGGGGGAAGAAATCCTACTTTCTGTCCTTTAATTATTAGTACGATTATTCACTAATGCTATTGTTGCAGTGTAAAACAATTTTGAGGAACAACGGATAAATAAAACCATGTAACTTTAGTCTATACAAATACTTTGAAAGATACCTGTGGAAAAAGCTGCTTTTTAAAAAAGTGGACTTACATAATTCTTCAAATCATCGATTCAATTTTATGATCGATAAACAAGAAAACGCCGCAATTTCACTATCAATATAAGAGAAAATTTCGTAACTCTCCTATTGAACAATCCCAAAGTGTAAAAATGAAAACTAATATATATTCAAAAAAATAAATTTGTCAAGTTTACTAAATGTGAATCACTGCATAATTAATTTTGAATACATAGTTCGTTTCCGGACTCTAAGTACATTTCAATACAATTAGTAATAAGCAATGTATGGAAAATAAATATAAATTAAATAAATATATTAAACTTCTAAAATATTTTAATAAAATATATTCTATTGTATTTTTATCGTCTTATTTTTTTTTAAATTATAAACATATTAAATATTTTAGTTCCCGCAACGTTGTTATCTTATGTTTTTTACAACTATTCGTTTTATTTTAAATTTCTTTGCATCTTTAATGCTAATAAGTGAAGTGTCATTAGTTAAAGAAACTCCTTATGGAGCTAATTTTATTAGTTGAAAATAAAATTAGGCTTTATCCGCTCTAGTTGAAAATAAAATTCATTATCGTCCTTGAAAATTAATTTATCTTTTTACTGGTTTTATGATAATTAAAAGTTTATTATCTTACACTTTTATGTTATAAAATATTTTTAAAAAACTTGGATATATTTAAAGACAAAAATTTTAAAAGTTTTTTGACTAAATAAATATTTTTTTCCATCGATATTTGATAAGAATTTTGAAATAAACTTTTTTCTTCGAAGTCAATAAAAGTTTATATCGACTTTTGTCTATTGTCATGAATTTTTTCAGCATTTAACTAAAAAAAAATTTTTTAACGATACGCAAATAATGATACTCGTATAATACATATTACAATATAAGGGTATTTATTTTTATACTTCAGTTATAACTAGTAAATAAAAAAATGCATCAGGATGTTTTTTGCACATACTTTTAGTTAATAAGCACTTTTAATGCATAATACAGTATACTATAGTATTGATAATTTTATAAGATAGTTGTGGTATGTATATTTTTTTATAAACTATTGATGAATTTTGATTTTTTAATCAGTTTTACGGTAATATTTTGAAAATTAAACTAAATTTTCAATACTGTTTCTTATTTTATACAAAAAAGGGAAACTAACGAGTATATAAATTTCAGAAAGCAGTTAATAAATATTGATTTCTGTAAATATTTTGCTATTCATCCAATGTTTATTATAAATTTGTTTTTCCTTCACATACGTGTAAATAAATACTTTAAAATAAGTTTTAAAAAATTGGAAATTTTACGTGAAACGTAGCAAATGAGATGCGTTTGCACCATAACTAGCTTTATGAAATTTCCCTTCCTACAGATTTTTTTAGTGAATTAGCAGCTGTGTAATAGCTGTGCAATGCATGAAATCAAAATTTATTAAGAGTATATATATATAAAGTTCAGTAATATGGAGATAATGTATCTCCATCTCAAATAGGATATATCATCACCATGGCAACATAGAATCTATACATATCAAGCGATATCTATGATTGAATTTAATAGAATGGAAAAAAATTTCTCAGAATCTGTTAATGTTTCCCGCCTATTTTCATAAAATTTATAGCGACTCTACAAAATACTGCAACGATTAGACAGTCTATCCCAAAAAGATTTGTACACTTTCAAATTTTAATTAAAAAATGAATAAGCATACAACAAAACTTGTTACAACTATAAATAAAATAACTCAACAAGCGTTTTCTTCATCCCTAGTGAACTTCAACATGAGCTACTTTTGTAGCATCAAGAATACCAATATGATATTCAAATTAAATTCACGAACGTTTCCGCATGCTCACATCTAATGTTTGACTTCGATCGACACAAACGTGTGAATTTATTCAACATCAACCGATCGACATGGATCATAATTCAATAAACCTCTCGACACATTGAGCTTTCTTAATAGGATCCACTGTTTTTGAACAAATGAAGTCTCTAATATTCGTTTTGTGTGTTGTGCCGCATCATCTATAATCAGAAATATACTGTACATTTTTTAATATTTTTCTATCTATTGTTGTAACTAGTCTTGCTGTTGGCCTATTCATTTTTTAGGGTTTCGCTTTGGTTCATCTTATGAAACCCTACACATCTCTGTCCTCTGTCTTTTCGTCACAAAGTCTGTACACAAAGCTGTATAAGTCAGAAAATTCCAATTTTGTGTACTTACAACTGAATATCGCGTATCACAAAACAAAGCATAAAATTTTGGAAAAGTCTATTATTAAATCATCTGTTCATTTTTACGTTTGAAATTTTAAAAGGGGACTTAATTTCAATGTCCTTCGTGTAGCTATCACAGCTTGGAGATAAAACATATCGCTAGTAAACAGATGACTCTTAGTTCGAATCCTGGTGTTGGAATATGAAATTTTCAAATTAAGATAGATTTGATAACATAAAATTTCGCATTTTTGCCAATTTAAGGGTTTATATTATTAGGGTTTCGTACATCTGACATTCATAAAATATTTTGTAAAAAAAAACTTTCTTACAAATTCAAAAGCTATGGCGATTTAGTAGTTAATCAGCATTTTATGGTAAACGGATTTTTTACCTTTAAAGCCTAAAATCTGATAGAATACATAAATAAATAAATAAATAAATGAAAAAAAGAATTGCTATCGATAAGGCACACGCATATAACATTTGGAAAACTCAGGTCGAAGGAAATAAAGGAGATAATGATCAATTGCAAAAATTTACTGAGATAGACCGACAATAAACGATTTAATGAAAGCTTGTATTATTTTTTATCAGTACAGCATTTTCTAGAAATGGTATATGTGATTAGTTCTTCAGATATTTTATAAGTGTTTTACCGCCAACTATGAAATTTTAAATAGGTAGAAATAATGTAAAATATGTATGGATAATATGTATGATTACATCTAAAAATATTACAAGCAATCAAAATTGTTTTCAATTACAATCATATAATGGGACCGGAATCTTCTAGAACTGCATAATGAATCCTTTACTTTTATTGGAAAATTAAATTTAACTTTTAAAAAACGATGCTAACATAAATATCTCACATATTTTACATTAATTAACTTACTTTCATTATAAAAATCACCATTTAAGAAAAAATTGTTGGACACACATTTGCTAGGTTTATACGATTGCCAATTAGACAGGAAGGAGGCAGCACAGATTATCACTTCATCGATTTCCAGAAATAAGTTAAAAGTTCAATTTCCAGAATTAGTTAAAACTCAATTCGTAAATTAAAACATTATCGGTCTCATATCGGTCTCAAAGTCAAA
The DNA here is from genome assembly GCA_964019185.1 of Maratus speculifer. Classification (NCBI taxonomy): domain Eukaryota; kingdom Metazoa; phylum Arthropoda; class Arachnida; order Araneae; family Salticidae; genus Maratus; species Maratus speculifer. The sequence continues at coordinate 96,483,352 of OZ025295.1, forward strand.
TTTTGGTGGAAAACACTTGAAAATCCTATTTTAGTGATTGGCTAGTATACTTACTATTGTTTTTCCTGCATTCTAAAGTATGAAAATTTGAAGGATTTGGAAGAAGAAAACACAGTGGTAAATTTACGAGTCAGCCGCTAAAATCGGATTTTCAGATGTTTAAAATCAAGGTATGAATCAGCAGACCAATAGCGTTTTAATCTGCGAATCGAGTTGTAACTAGCTCTAGAATTTCAGCCGTGTACTCGATGAGCTGATTGTCTGTGCTGACGTCTCCCAGTCTATTCCATTTTAAAACCAAAATTTCAGAAAAAAATTACTCATTTTTTTAAACAAAATCTTTTAATTAAATAAGTAAAAATTATCGTTGCTAAAATACTGGTATTCAAAAGTAAGCACTAAATATAAACTCTAATTTAGATGAATTTGTGGGTGAGTACGCAGGTTAGTATTCAAACCTAAATACGAATTCGTATTCGAACCTAAGTACGAACTCTTATTTTGAACAAAAATACGAAAATTCTTAATTATTTACATTTATACATTTCACAAAGTATATTCTTTTAACTTCAGTAATGCAGAAAAAATTGCTTGCAGTATATTTCTCTTATCACTATATATATTCCGATATATTATGTTACTTTATTTATTCTATGATTCAGCAAAAACAGGAAAGAAAGAAATAGGACGGTTAAGCAAACATAGCATAGGATAGTCCAATCATGATATATCCTTATCCTCATACATGTATATTCTATAAATATTAGCTTAAGCTTTTTCAGCTGAAGATTTGTAAGATTAAATGCGTCAGAGGTATGTAGTACCTATTCTATACAGCCTTTTTACTGTTTCAATAGTTATTCGGATCATTGTAGAAAATCTTATTCTTAAATTTTTCATTTCAATAAAAATGTAATTATAAAAGAAAATTTTTGTTAAATAGATTAGAAATATATGTTTAAGATTAGAAATATGTGTTTAAGAGTGAGCTGAAATTAATATGTGAAGCTGAATATTGTCTATACCCTAGTATTAAATTTCTCTAAAACTATTTGTTTTCAGAAAATTCAAAATTTTAAATTTTGCTTCAACACCTACTGGATTTTTTGAGACACTTTGCAATTTGAAATTTCGTATAAACGAATTTTTATGTGTTATTTTTTTTCAGCTAAAGTTAAATCATGTAATTAAAAATGATTTTCAGATATACTGGCATGTAATGTTACAATTATCTGAAATGCAGCCCTAAAGTATTTTAATTTTATTAAAAAAAAAAAAAACAGTCAAATGTAAAACACGTCAAATTGGAAATATTGGTGTTTATTAGCATGTTAAATATATCTTATGACCACCGCGGCTTCGAGTTTATTCATTGATTATTAATATAAAAACAAATACAAATTAATATTTATGTTAATAGCTTATAGCTTCTCATTAATTCAAAATCTAACGTATACTAAGTTTATTTTCCAGGTGAAATACCAGAATACTTTTGTTAAAAAATATATATCTTGTTGAAATTTCGTCGAAATTTCGCCCTATGTAACTAACGATTTTCTATAAGAAAATACTGGTATCGAAGAATTTCCTGGTCTTGAAATTCCAGGATCCCTATGAATCCTGGTATAGAAAGTATAACAGCAAATTTGGATCCACTTGTCATTTTAGTTATATCTCATAGGATTCATTTAAAAAAACATGATTATCTAAATTAATCTTGGAAAACAAAATTGTCATATGAATGCATAAAATTGCTCAAAAAGCAATTTTGTGAATTTTTGAAACCATGCAAAAAATTTCATTATCATGGCTCCCAAATGGCCTGCCAACTGAACATCAATATTTTCTTAGAAAGATTTTCGTTTTATATTTTTCCTGAAAATTGCGTAGAAATCGCCTCGAACGTTAATTTTACCAGAAATTCTATAGAAACCTTAATGAAATTTTCTGTTTAAAAATATTTGTGTTCAGTTCGCGGACCGTTTGGGAGCCCTGCATTTTTTATGGCAGTCTATATCTTTTTCAAAAAGTATTAGACATTATACCAAATTCAATTTATCTATATAAACATTTATCACAAATACTTTTTCTAGTGACAGAGAAATTTCCGTATACGTGTGTCGAGTACGTTTAGTCTATATGATTATACTCATCTGAAAATTGATATAATCGTTTACAGATCTTTATTAAAATTATTCAGTCGAGGTTGTGTAATAGAAACCTGCACATCTAACGAACATTCTGAATTGCATTTTTTAGGCTTCATTAATTTTATGATGCAAACACAATGCACAAACCTTTTTTCTATACTCTGTGATTTACGGCACTTTTGTTTAAGTTCGTTTGAATCAAATCCTAGAATTTGTTTTCATTTCGAAAATTCTTTTTTAAATTGCAATACATTATAAACAATACGAAATAGGCATTAGACTCTGTTATTTTGAATTGCTAATCATAGGTTCGCATACTGCAAATTTTGTCACTTCATTGGGTATTAGAAAGAAAATTTTATGCCATTTTATACACCATCTTTTTTTTTTATAAATACTCTGTAAATTACGGACATTTTAATTATTGCAAATAATATTATTGTGTAATTTTTCAATTTTTTCTGCCAAAAAATTCTTTTTTAAATTGCAATTAATAATGCGGTTGTATAACATTACTTATATCGTCCTACTTGATACAGAAAAACAAAAGACATTTTCCGCATTAGACTGCCATTTTGATTGCCTAATCATGGGTATCATGCTGATTATGTCATTTCCTTTGCTAATTAAAGTCAAATTTTATGCACCACTACACACAATCTTTTTTTATATATTCTGTAAGTCACAGATTTTTAATTATTATGAAACAAATCCTACTATATTTTTTTCTGTCGAAAAGTTCTTTTTTAAATATGCAATTCATAATGCAGCTGTACAACATTAGATATATCATCTTAGTCCATTCAAGAAAAACAAAACTGTCTCTACGTCAGACTCTGTCATTTAGATTGGCTAATCATGGACTCGCATGATGTCGATAATGTCATTTTCTTCGGAATTAGGAAATTTTTAGGCTACACTATACACAATATTTTTTTATATACTGAATAAATTAAGGACTTTTTAATTATTGTGAAGCAAATGAAACAATTGTATTCTATTGGAAAATTCTTTTTTAATTCGCATTCATAATGCAGTTCTACGGCATTACATAAAGTGGTGGACAAAATTGTAGACACTTTTAAGTAGCTATCATTACAAAAAGTAAAACAAACTACCTATTGCAGCCGTTCGGGGAAAGCCCATCGGTAAATTTTGCTATATTTTCGTCGATCATGACCCCTATATTCCAAAACCACCCTCCGTTGAAATTTTGACTTACACATATATGCTATATATATATATATCCATATATGTATAGATATATATATCTGAATTTTGGCATGCTGTAACTCTCGAATTTATGAACCAATATGGATGAAATTTGTTATATGCATAATAGGAGTACTAATGTCTCGACCAAGTTTATTGTCCAGCTTCAACCACAATCTTGTTTCAAAATATCAGCCATTTGGTTATTTTGAAATTTTTATGTTTTTTAACTTTGTATAGTTATAGAAAAAGTTCCGTTTCACAAAATACAAACTCTTATATATCATTCTAAACAGAATGTTACAAACATCAATAGACATTTTAAACAGTCACGCAGTGTAAGTTAACGACATAGGTCATTTAAAAAAAAGCTAGAAAACATAAATATCCACAAATTCAAATGGCCTCCTTTTTGAAACAAGATGGCGTTTGAAGCTCGAAAACGATCTCGGTCGAGCCATTAGTACTTCGACTATGCACATAAAGAATTTCATCCAAATCGGTTCATAAATTCGAGAGTCACAGCACAAAAAATTCAGATATCTATATCTATATGTATGGATATATATATATATATATGTAAGTCAACATTTCAACAGAGGTGGTTTGGGAATCTAGGGGTCACGATTGACGAAAATATGGCGAAATTTTCCGAAATACTTTCCTCCGCACGGCTGCAAAAGGTAGTTTTTTACTTTTGGGAATGAAAGCTATCTAAAAATGTCCACAATTTTGGCCACCACTGTATATCGTCCTTTTCGATTGAAGAACAAAACATGCCTTCTCCACGTTTGACTCTGACATTTTATATGCCTAACCGTGGGCTTGTATGATGCCGAGTATGAAATCTGCTTGGGTAATAGAAGACAAAAATTTATACTGCATTATAAACGATATTTTTTGGTATACTTTGTAAAATACGGAGTTTTTTATTATTGTGAAGCAAATCATGCTATTCTTTTCTATTAGACATTTAATTTTTTAAACCGCAAATCATAATACAGTTATTTCCCCGTGTATGCTGAATACAAATTTGATGGATACATTTATATAATGGTTTGCAGTAATGTATCTTTCTTGAACTATTATTATGGTAACAGAAATATTTGTTTTTAATCAACCTTATATTACCTTTTAGTGTCTGTAATAAATAAAAAATGTTTTTCATGAATTAGTAATGTAAATTAAGTAAAAGTATATAATAAGTAGCATATTGTGTAAAATGTACTCTTAATAATATATACAGTACATTGTGTACACTATACAATGAATAATTTGTATATTATGTCTTTTTAAATGTACTGTGTAAGTTTTATTTCCATTACTTATAACAGAGCAATTTATTTAAGCAAATTGATATTTTATATTAGTCAAATATAACATTATATAATGTTAAAAAAGGGAAATATGTTTCCCATTGTGTTTTTTATTTATTCAGAGTCAAAATTGGGAGAAAACACTTTGTCTGCTTAGATAACGTAAATAATAAATATAATAATAATATTTATATTATTTTGTAAAATTTAAAAAATATATAAATAAATTTCGATTAACAAATAATTACTTTTTATGACTTGGACATCCGCTAGAAATTAAAAAGGAAAAACATATAAGCAGTTTAGTATATATATATATATATATATATAGTATATATATATATATATATAGTATATATATATATATATATATATATATATATATATATTATGTATGTTATACAGGGTGATTCCAAATTTTTTTTACAATAAAAGAGGGGTGATAGTACACATCAAGACAAACAATATTAAATAGGAGACCAAGGGTCCAAAACGTTTTCCTAAGGAAAAAGCCGCCATTAAAGTTTAGGGACCAAAATTTCAAATAAACATAAAAAACGGAAAAATCGGTCGATTGATTTGCGGTTTTCACTAAAATTATTCTTTATGTCGGCATTTTCTTGAAATTAAATTATAAAGATAAATTTCAGAAAATGCCGATAGAGGGCGCTTTAGACTTTGGAGTAACGAACAACTATTCTTTGCCGGTATATTTTGCATCTCATTGAATGTTTTCGTAAGCTTAGACTCAAACTTAAATTTTGAGCTCAAAATCTGTAGTTGGGTGTGGTTAAGTAACACAATCTGAGCTGTGTTCAGAGGGTTCAAATCTCAAATGTTTATAAAAAACGGAAAAATTGGTCGATTGATTTGCGGTTTTCACTAAAACTATTCTTTATTTATGCATTTTCGTGAAAATAAATTATAAAGGTAAATTTCAAAAAATGCCGATAGAGAGCGCTTTAGACTTTGGAGTATCGAAAAACCCTTTTTGGCATTATTTTTTGGATCTCATTAAATGCTTTCATAAGCTTAGACTTGAACTTAAATTTTGAGCTCAAAATCTGAATAGCTGGGAGTGGTTAAGTAGACAAACTTAGCTGTGTTCAGAGGGTTCAAATTTCAAATAATTGTAAAAAACGGAAAAAATTGGTCGATTCGTTTGCGGTATTTGCTAAAACTAATTTTTAAATCAGCAGTTTTCTTGATCAATCAGTGTTTTCTTGAAAATAATTTTTAAAGATAAATTTCAAAAATTGCTGATAGAGGGCGCCTTAGACTTTGGAGTAGTGTACAACTATTTTTAATTATTATTTTTTTAATCTCATTAAATGCTTTCAAATGCATAGACTTAAATTTTGGGCGGAAATTCTGAATCGTTGAGAGTGTTTAAGTAGAGAAAAATTGAATTGTGTTCGAGGAGAAAAGAGGGTTAAATTTCAACTCCTGAACACACTTCAGTTTGCGCTTCTTAACTCCTCATAACGATTCAGGATTTGAACTCAAAATTTAAGTTTAAATCTAAGCTTCCGATAACATTTAAAATGCTTTTGCAAGCATTTAATTAGAACCGAAAAAGAATGGTTAAAATGAAGTGTTGATTACTCTGAAGTTTAGGGCGCCCTCTGACAGATTTTTTTGAGATTTATCTTTAAAAATTATTTTCAAGAAGATACTGACCTAAAGAATAGTTTTATTTTAAACCGCAAACAAATCGACCAATTTTTCCATTTTCTATAATTACTTTAAATTTGAACCTCCCGCTTCCCCTTGAACACAGTTCAGTTTGTGCTACTTAACCACTCCCAACTATTCAGATTTTGAGCTCAAAATTTAAGTTTAAGTCTAAGCTTCCGAAATCATTTAAAGAGGTGCAAACAATAACGGCAAAAAATAGTTGTTCGTTACTCCAAAGTCTAAAACGCCCTCTATCGGCATTTTTTGAAATTTATCTTTATAATTTATTTTCACGAAAATACCTAAATAAAGGATAGTTTTAGTGAAAACCGCAAATCAATCGACCAATTTTTCCGTTTTTTTTTTAATCATTTGAAATTTGAAACCTTTGAACACAGCTCAGTTTGTGTTACTTAACCACTCCCAACTACAGATTTTGAGCTCAAAATTTAAGTTTGAGTGTAAACTTACGAAAACATTTAATGAGATGCAAAACATACCGGCAAAAAATAGTCGTTCGTTACTCCAAAGTCTAAAGCGCCCTCTATCGGCATTTTTTGAAAGTTATCTTTATAATTTAATTTCAAGAAAATGCCGACATAAACAATAATTTTAGTGAAAACCGCAAATCAATCGACCGAATTTTCCGTTTTTTATGTTTATTTGAAATTTTGGTCCCTAAACTTTAATGGCGGCTATCTCCTTAGGAAAGCGTTTTGGACCCTTGGTCTCCTATTTAATATTGTTTGTCTTGATGTGTACTATCTCCCCTCTTTTATTGTAAAAAAAATTTGGAATCACCCTGTATATGTATATATATATATATATATAATCTAAACTTGCATAAAAATATTTCTTATAGAGCAACAGGTACATAATGTATAAAATTTATAAAAAAATCAATAAACATTAAAACACTAAAAAAGAAACAACATGATAGTTACCAGCTAAAATATAAGCCATTATTCATCAGTAGGCGGAATGGTTCTATACACCCCCCTTCCCACCATTCTAATATAAAGCATCATTAGCAGGTTTCCTATGATGAGACAAAACCTTGCATTAAATATAAAATAATATTTCTAAAAGTTATTTTAAAAGTAGTCTTTTTTTTATTAAACAAAATATGCAACATAATCAAAATATCAAACACTATTATAAATAAAATCATAATTAACCTTATAAAAATAAAATAATTTAAATTTATGAAATCCAAAATAATTACAATATTAAAATGCAAGCAGTTGTCCCACCTCCGTCTTAAACTACCATTTAGCACAAAAAATAAACTCACTAAATGAGAACGACATTGTATGTCCATTTGGTGACGAGCAGCTTTAAACTTAAATTAAATCCAATCCGAAGTTCCGAACTCAAATCCATTTCGTTCCACACCTATGTCTTCTTTCTGTATATTTTAAGAGCTGCTTTGTTTCCTACATTTGCAATAGTCTACATGTTTAAAACGAAATATATTTATATAAATCTTATGAATATCATTCTTTTTTGCTATGTACTATCTGTGCACCGAAATGAATGCTAATAAAACATGTGTTTACTTATTTATTTATTTGTTTATTGCTGTTTTTTCAATTTGAAGAGAATTGCCATACATAAAAACAAAATGTTTTGAAATAAACAATATGACAGAAAGGTAATATAGCAATATTTTAATATAATAATATTTTGCCGAAAGGTAATATAGCAATAACATTTTTGCAAATGATTATGGTATATTATTGTATACTATAATTAAAATGTTACGTATACTATTGTATTAATCAAGAATTTCTTTCTTTAAAAAAAATTAGAATTAATCATATTTAGTATATCTACATTTGCAACCTTTTTTTATGATAAATGTAAAATAAAAAATCATGCGTAAAGGTAATTTCAAAATGATTTTCCTGAATTCATTTCTACTAAGAAAAAAAATCAGAAATTCACGAGACTAAAACCTGGAATTTTAAATCAGGAAAGTTTCACCGTACACAAGTAACATCCTTTCTTTAAATCTTTCAAAGATGAAAGTTAGATTAGAAATGTGTAATTCTAAATTAAACTTTGGGATTGAATATTTCATTCTATAATTTTTAAATAAATATTTATCATACTTAGGGCATACGCTATTGTATTAATCAAGGATTTCTTTGTTTAAAAAAAGAATTAATCATAGTTAGTATATCTACATTTGTAACGTTTTTATGTTAAATGTAAAATTAATTTAAAAACCATCCGTAAAGATAATTTCAAAAAGATTTTTCCTGAATTCACTTCTACAAAGAAAAAAAAAGCCGAAATTCACGAGACTAAAACCTGGAATTTTAAAACAGGAATGTTTCAACATACACAAGTCACGTACGTGTTTTATATCTTTCAAAGATGAAAGTTAGATTAGAAATGTTTAATTCTAAATTAACTTTTGGGATTGAATATTTCATTCTATAATTCTTTAAATAAATATTTATCATACTTAGGATATATACTATTGTAAGATATTTTCATGTAAAGATAATTTCATTTTTATGTAAAGATAATTTCAAAAAGATTTTCCTGAATTCATTTCTACGAAGAAAAAAATCCCTGTCGGCTGACACTATAGGCAGAGGTAGATTTCGAAGAGTGCTCATTTCAACAAAAACAATATATGATTAGAGATAAACACAGTTTAATAACTTAATTTGGCCGTTTATGAAAAATTTTTAACTTCATTTTTCTGCAAAAACTGGTTTTATCAGAATCATCTTAAGAATAATTCAGCTCAAATGCCCGTTTTGACAACATATTTTGAAATAGATTCTGAATTTATTAAAAAATCGACCAAAACAGTACATTATACAGTTCCTAAATAACAAAAAACTGTCAGTTGAATGCATTTGAGAAAAAAATTTAATTTAAATATGAGTCATAAAATAATCGATTTGTTTTTTAAATACTTCCTTAATTCTTTAATCATGATTGCTTCGGAAAATTTTGTGCGAAATACACACTTTGACAGCATTTTAAAAAATATATTCTATCTTTATCAAAAAACTGGCCAATGAGTCACAGTATATAATTTCTAAAATAAGGGGATCTGTAAATTGGATGCGTTTGACAGCGAAAATGGATTTTAAAACGAGTCATAAAAAACGCAATTTGCTATGTGAAAACTTCCTTAAATTTTCAAATCACGAAGATTTCGGGAAATTCTGTTCAAAATACCTTTTTGGTAGCCTTTTTTCAAATATATTCTGTCTTTATCAAAAACTGACCAATGCGTCACTTTATACAGTTTCTAAATAAGAGGATCTACCATTTGGATGCTTTTAAAATCAAAAAGGAATTTAAAAATGAGTCAGAATATAAGCAGTTTGGATTTGAGGTTTTTTTCTCCAACTCATATTTTTGTTTAATTTCTTTTTGCTATACGAATTGGTCCTATGAAAAACTTGTCAGTATAAAAGTTGTAGATATTTTTGAGAAGAGTTAAAATAAATTTAATCAGATTTGATATCTTAAAAATTGACGGAGTTATGGATTTTTCTCTTTTTTTAGTGCCCTTTTTCTTTTCGTTTTTAATTTTTCTCATCGGTGAAAGTTGGTCCTATCAAAAACTTGTAAATACAAAAGTTTTAAATAATTTTAAAAACATTTACAAAAATTTAGTTGGACTTGATATCTTAAAAACTGACGAAGTTATGAATTTTTTTCTCTCAAAATCCCTGTTTTTTTCGCCCCTTGAGCCCACTTCTAAATTTATCAAAAATCTGTCATACATATACTTTTGGCCCATTTTTAAGAAGTAATATAAACTTTAAACCGATTCGATATCTACTTTAATTAAGAAGTTATGGCGTTTTTTCGGTTTTCACAAAAACACCCCCTATTCCGACCCCCTTGGTCCGATTTTGCCCATTAACGAACTTAGCTAAGATTTTATCCCCTTTGATTTTATGTACCAGTTTGGTGAAGATTGGTGAAGAATTATAGAAGTTATCGTGTCCATAAAAAAGTGAGATATATATATATAGATAGATAGATAGATAAACTGATGCGATTGCAATAGGTAGTATTTCTTACGAAATCTACCTAAAAAAGCAGAAATTCAGGAGACTAAAACCTGGAATTTTAAAGCAAGAATGTTTCACCTTACACAAGTCACGTACGTGCTTTATATCATTCAAAGATAAAAGTTAGAGTAGAAATGTTTAATTCTGTATTAACTTTTGGGATTGAATATTTCATTCTATAATTCCTTAGACAAATATTTATCATACTTAGGGTATACATTACTGTATTAATCAAATATTTCTTTGTTTAAAAAATGAATTAATCATTGTTACATTGAGAAAAAAAATACTCCGCGTTCAACTAGGACGAATAGTTAGTCATTTTCTAAATACCTAAACTAGAAGTATAGATGTCCAAACTATGCGAGTAGGGTAAATAACTAAGCTGAATAGGCGAAATGACTTGACATTTCTAGTCTCATCTTTTCTAGGAGGCGAAACGACATTGAACCGTTTTAGTAGCGAGAAATTATCGCTTGATTTTAGGAATGATTTCTTAAGCTATAATTATAGTTGCTAAATCAAATCTCTTGAATTCGCATCTATTTGAAGAGATTTTTAGATAAATTTGACTACAAAAATATCGGAAAACGTACTTGAGTTCTAGTAAGAGACTTTGGAACTTTTTAAGAAATGGAACCAAAATTTATAAGGATGACAAGGAACTATTTTTTCTAGAGCCATTACTTGGATTCTATATGCCAGAACCATATTTTTTCTCAGTGTAGTATATCTACATTTGTAATTTTCTTTATGATAAATGTAAAATTAATTTAAAAATCAACCATAAAGGGAATTTCAAAAAGATTTTCCTGAATTCATTTTAAGAAGAAAAAAAGCAGAAATTCACGAGACTAAAACCTGGAATTTTAAAGCAGGAATGTTTTACCTTACACAAGTTACGTACGTGTTTTATATCTTTCAAAGATGAAAGTTAGATTAGAATTGTTTCATTCTAAATTAAACTTTAGGATTGAATATTTCATTCTATAATTCCTTAAATAAATATTTATCATACTTAGAGTATATACTACTGTATTAATCAAGAATTTCTTGGTTTAAAAAAAAAATTAATCTTAGTGAGCATATCTACATTTGTAACTTTTTTATGATAAATTTAAAATTAATTTAAAAACCATCCGTAAAGATAATTTCAAAAAGATTTTTCCTGAATTCACTTCTAGAAAGAAAAAAAAAGCCGAAATTCACGAGACTAAAACCTGGAATTTTAGAACAGGAATGTTTCAACATACACAAGTCACGTACGTGTTTTATATCTTTCAAAGATGAAAGTTAGATTAGAAATGTTTAATTCTAAATTAACTTTTGGGATTGAATATTTCATTCTATAATTCTTTAAATAAATATTTATCATACTTAGGATGTATACTATTGTATTAATCAAGAATTTCTTTGTTTAAAAAAAAGATTTAATCATATTTAGTATATCTACATTTGCAATTTTTTATGATAAACGTAAAATTAATTTAAAAACCATCCGTAAAGGTAATTTCAAAAATATTTTCCTGGATTTATTTCTACAAAGAAAAAAAAAAGCAGAAATTCACGAGACTAAACCTGGTATTTTAAAACAGGAATGTTTCACCTTACACAAGTCACATACGTGTTTTATATCTTTCAAAGATAAAAGTTAGATAAGAAATGTTTAATTTTGTATTAAACTTTGTGATTGAATACTTCATTCTATAATTCCTTAAATAAATATTTATCATAAGTAGGGTATGCTAGAATATATTCAGACTTTATTATTTCTGAAGTATCCCTGATATTTTATAATAATTTATCTATTTAGGTATATTCATAAATTTCTATAATATATTAAAATAAACTAAAATTTTCGCTGTGTAATATTTTAAAGAAAGGACGAATTAAAATTATTAAATTTTATTGACAGTGATTGTAACAATACTTTTGTTATCTTTGCATTTCCTACATTTGTTGTTTAATTGGGAAAAAAAAAACATATTTTTATTTTATTTTGTTTTATTTCATTTCATAATCTATAATTTGTTATCAATAGTCTTGTTATGTTTAAAAAAAGTAAAGAAATTGTAAAAAAGGCATGAACTGTATTAACATGTTTCTTTTGGGTGGGAATGGCACATTAGCCATTAATTCTGATTTTGCTCGTCTAGCTAGAGAACCTTCTAACGTCGAAGTTATGTATTTGGACTAGCGTGGTATCAAAAGAAAGATCTCGTTATGTATGTTAAAAATGCAATGGAACTACCTGTCCGAATTCATCCGTTTTCGAGATATCAGCACTTGAAGTGTGAATGAATAAATAAATAAATTTACAGGCAGATACATGAATTGTTTGCAAGTTAATAATTTCTTTTCATTGCTTTTAATACTTCTGCCAAAACCTGCCGACCTACCAACAAAGTCCTTTACACCCACACATTGTCAGTTATTTCCCCTCTTTTAGACAAGTAATTCGCATTCTACGAAGTTTTGCGTACGGCTGCATTCGGAGAGTTTTTCCATCTGTTTTTGTTATTTCCAGCTCTTTGTTTTATGCAATTGTTTCATCAAATGTGTGGCCTGACGTAATGGATAAACTGTATATATATATATATATATATATATATATAGTGTGTAAAATAGAATGTTTTTCTTAGGCAGGCTGGACTTGCAAACAATTTATGTACCTGCCTGTCAATTTATTTATTTATTCATTCTCACTTCAAGTGCACTCATCCAAATCTACAACTTACACCTGGGAACGTTTCCTAGTGAGATTTAAAGACCATTCTTTGTATTAATTAAACAAATATTTCATGGCTGATAGTTAAAATACTAGCATGGGAGACCGAGCTTAGCTCGGTCAAAATTAACTTTGCGTTCAATTCGATATAGTATTTTCACTGTATCATTAACTCTATATTATTACTGTAAAATATGTTTATAATAGTATTATTCAGAAAAATAATCAATAAGAAAACTATGTTTTTACGCGCATGTTTATAAATTTTACTTTATTTTAAAATTTACAACGAAAGGACATCAATCTATATCACTTTTTTAGCTCGACTCTGATTGGTTTAACCATGCATCTCGAATCCTCTTAAGAATGTATAAAAAAATTCTTTACATTCTGAAAGACAATATTTTTTTCTAGATATAGCCAAATTTGTAGGCATTTTTTCACTTGGCTCCAAGTACGTGTTTTGATTTTCGTAATTTTTAGTCGATTTTTTGGCCATATGTCGCCAATATTTTATCAAATATCACCAAGTTATTGGCTGTTACCATATTCTCGTGACCCTGACCCGTATTATCCAAAATGAACCACTAATCAAATTTGATCAAGCATGTGACATAGTTCAATGGTCTTCAGGTAATCAAAAAAGTAGAATATAAAATTGAATCAAAATCGTTTAAGCCATTTTTTAGGTAAAATTAGCTTGGCAGCATTCAGCAATAATGCGAAATGACCCACTAATATAATTTTGTTTAACATGCGACTCAGCCCAATAGTCTTCTCGTGACAAAAAAGTTTTGTTTCAAAATTTAGGTAAAATTGATTGAGTCGTTGTTATATATAATTAGTATGACCCTAGCTCATTATGACCCAAAATGACCCACTAATCGAATTTTCGCGAGCATGTGTCCAAGCCAAATGATTTTCTCTTGCTCAAAAACGATATAATACAAAGTATAGTCAAAATGGTGAGTACCATTTTCTATATAAAATTAGCATGACGTATCATGACCAATAAATGACCCTTATCATCGAAATCTCTCGAACGTGTAGCCTAGCTCATTAGTTTTAGCATGCCGAAAAACATTAGATACAAAATTTAGATAAAATCGATTGAGCCGTTTTTTAGATATTGTTAGTTTGACCCTGACCCCTTATGTTCCAAAATGACCCATTGATCGAATTTTCTCAAAAATCTGTCATAACCCAATGATTTTCTTGTGCCCGAAAACGATAAAATACAAAATTTAGTCAAAATTGCGCGAAACGTTGTCTAGATAAAATTAGAAGACCCAAAAGTGGCCCACTAATAGAAATTTCTCAAACATGTGATCTACCCCAATGATTTTCTCATGACAAAAATATGTTGTATACAAAATTTCGTTAAAATCGACCCACCCATTCTTTAGATATAGCTTGACCTTGACCCATTAAGACCCACAAATGACCCTTATAATCGAAAGCTCTCGAATATGTGACTTAGTCCATTAGTTTTCTCGTTTCTAAAAATTGTTACATACGGAATTTCGTTAAAACTGATCCTGCCGTTCTTTAACTATATATAGCTTGACCCAGACCCTTTATGATCCAAAATGACCCATTAATCGAAATTTTTCGAACATGTAACCTAGTCCAATGATTTTATCGTGCCAAAAAATGTTGCATACGAAATTTCGTCAAAATCGATCCACCTGTTCTTTAGATATAGCTTGACCATGACCCATTATGATCCATCATGACCCACAAATGACCCTCATAGTCGAAATCTCTCAAACATGTGATTTAGCCCATCAGTTTTCTCATGTCAAAAAACTGTTACATACAAAATTCCGTTATAATCCATCACGCCGTTCTTTAAATATAAATAGCTTGACCCAAACTCTTAATGACCCAATATGACCCATTAAATTTTTTTTCGAACATGTAACCTAGCCCAATGTTTTTCTCGTGCCCAAAAACCATAGAATGCAATTTTTAGTCAAAATTGCGTGAGAAAATCTCTATATAAAAATAGCACGACCCACAATGACCCCAAAAATGACCCACTAACCGAATTTTCTCGAACATGTTACCTAACCCAATGGTCTTCTTGTAATCCAAAACGATACTATATAAAATTTGGTCAAAATCTTTAGAGCCGTTTTTTAGATAAAAATGTCTTGACCCATAATGACCCAAAAATGACCCACTAATCAAAATTTTTCGAACATGTGACCCAGTCCAATAGTTTTCTCGTGCCAAAAAACGGTTGGATACAAAATTGCCTTAAAATCCATCCTGCCGTTCTCTAGTTATAAATAGCTTGATCCTGACCCATTGTGACCCAAAATGACCCAGTAATTGAATTTTCCCGAACATGGGACCTAGCCCAATGGTCTTCTCGTGCCCGAAAATGGTAAAATCCAAATTTTTGCGAAAATCGTTAGAGCCGTTTTTGAGATAAAATTTACCCCCACACACACACACACACACACACAATTTTTGCTCGCATTATAGTATAAGATAGGTAAGGATTGAAAATTTCAGGTTTTTCGGCGAAGAAATCGCCAAATTTAGAAAATGAGAAGTATCTCACGAACTAATGGATTTAAAAGAATTTGCTTAGTATCATTCGATTTAGCATGAAATAATACACTAAAATATGTTATCAGTTGAAAAATAACTACTAAAGCCGATTTTTAAGGAATTTTTTTTAAGTTCGTTCCTTTTTTTAACCCCCTTAGGGGTGTAATTTTTAAAAATCCCTTCTTAGTGGCATTCGATGTTATCAGAAGTATTTTTACCCCAATTTTCAAGATTTTAGGTCCGGCAGATTTTTTTGTGCTGTGATTAATACGAAATCCAGACTTTCTTTTATATATATAGATTACATTAGAACAAGGTTTAACTGATACTAAAATTTTCTAATACTTTTTGCACTTTATTATACTGAAAAAGAAAAAAAAAAGTTGCAAATTTAGCCTTTTTTTTTTTACAGTGTAAACATGATTTTTTCAGGAAAGTAACCTTTATTTTACATTTAAAGAGAGAAATATATGTTTAAAATAAAAGAATCGCAAAGAGAATTTAGCAAATATTCATTTTTATTATTATTACTAATTTCCTAAACGTTAATGAAGTCATATAATAAATGCAAAGACATATAGACAATATTCGAAAAAAATAACCTATCGTTATTATATGGATTATGCTTATGTCGCTTCTCTGACGAATCTATAAACTATTCATAGTTTTATATTTTTGTATTTCTTAGTTCCTGATTTTATCTTTTGAATTATCTTTCTCATTTACTTTTACATTTGTGATTTCATTTTAATGGATAATTTTTATATTATCTTTTCCTTTGAGTTTCATACATGTGATTTAATTTTAATTATGTTTATCTATCAATGTATATATATATATATATATATACTAGCAGGAGTGACCGAGCTCAGCTCGGTCAAAAATAACTTTTTGTTCAACGCAATTTTCACTTTATCAGTCTCTCTGTATTATTACTATAAAACATGTCGTTTATAACAGTATTATTTACAAAAACAATCAATAAGACAATTATGTATGTATGCACTTTTTTATATTATTTTAAAATTTACAACAAAAGGACATTGATCCAAATCACTTTTTTACCTCGACTCTGATTGGTTTAACCGTGCAATTCGAATTCTATTAAGAATGTATACAAATTTCTTCACATTCTAAAAGGCAATTTTTTTGCCAGATATAGCCAAATTTGGCGACATTCTTTCATTTGTTGCCAAATACGTGTTTTGGTTAATCGTAATCTTTCGTTATCTTAATAGTCGATTTTTCAACCAAATGCCGCCAATATTTTGTCAAAAGTCGCCAACTTATTGGCTGTTGCCATATTCTCGTGACCCTGATCCGTATTGCCCAAAATGACCCACTAATCAAATTTGATCAAATGTGACTTAGCTCAATTGTCTTGAGGTAATCAAAAACAGTAGACTATAAAATTGAATCAAAATCGTTTAAGCCATTTCATAGGCAAAATTAGCTTGACAGCATTCCTCAATGAAGCCGAAATGATCCACTAATATAATTTTTTTAATATGCGATTCAGCCCATTGGACTTCTCGTGGAAAAAAGTTCCTTTACAAAATTTAGATAAAATAGATTGTGTATTTGTTACATATAGTTAGAATGACCGTGACCCATTATGACCCACTAATCGAATACACGCGAGCTAGTGTTCTAGCCCAATGGTTTTATCTTGCCGGGAAACGATATACAACAAAGAATAGTCAAAATGGTGAGAGCCATTTTCTAGATGAAATTAGGTTTATCCAACATGACCCACGAATAACCCTCATAATCGAAATCTCTCGAACATGTGACCTAGCCCATTCGTTTTTGCTCGCCGAAAAACGGTTGGATACAAAATTTAGATAAAATCGATTAAGCCGTTTTTTAGATGTAATTAACTTGACCTTAACCCATTATGATAGAAAATTACCCATTAATTTTTCTCGAACATCTGATCCCACCCAATGATATTCTCGTGCCCGAAAACGATAGAATTCAAAATTTAGTCAAAATTGCGCGAGACATTATCTAGATAAAATTAGCATGATCCACAATGATCCACTAATTGAATTCTGTCTAACACATGACTTTACACAATAATCTTCTTGAAATTCAGAACGATAGAGTACAAACCTTGGTCAGTGTCATTAGAGCCATCTTTTATATAAAATCGGTTTAACCAAAAATGACCCAAAAAGTGATCCACTAACCGAAATTTCTCGAACATGCGACCGAGCCCAATGGTTTTCTTGTGCAGAAAAAATATAATATATATAATTTACTTAAAATTGTTCCACCTGTTCTTTAGATATAGCTTGATCATGACTCATTATGACCCATCATGACCCCAAAATTATCCTTATAATCTAAATCTCTCGAATATGTGACTTATCCCATTAGTTTTCTCGTGTCTAAAAACTTTTACGTACAAAGTTTCGTTAAAATTGATCCTGCCGTTCTTTAAATATAAATAGCTAGGCCCAGGCCCAGGCCCTTTATGACCCAAAATAACCAATCGAAATTTCTCGAACATGTGACCTAGCCAATAGTTTTCTCGTGCCAAAAAATTTTGTATACAAAATTTCGTTAAAATCGACCCATCCGTTCTTTAGATACAGCTTTATTATGATATATTATGACCCGACCCATCATGACCCACAAATGCAACTTACAATCGAAATCTCTCGAACATGTGACCTAGCCCATTGGTTTTCTCGTGTCAAAAAACTGTTATATACAAAATTTTGTTAAAATCGATCACGCCGTTCTTTAAATATAAATAGCTTGACGCAGACACTTAATAACCCAATATGACCCATTGAAATTTTTCTCGAACATGTAACCTAGCCTATGTTAGCCCATTAGTTTTCTCGTGTCTAAAAAATGTTACATACAAATTTTCGTTAAAATCGATCCAGCCGTTCTTTAAATATAAATAGCTTGACCCAGACCATTTATGAACCTTTATGACCCATTAATCGAAATTTCTCGAATGTGTGACCTAGTCCCGTGATTTTCTCGTTGCAAAAAAATGCTATTTACAAAATTTCGTTAAAATCAATCCACCTGTTCTTTAAATATAGCTTGACATGATCCATTATGACCCATTATGACCCACAAATGACCCTTATAGTCGAAATTTCTCAAACATCTGATTTAGCCTAATAGTTTTCTCATGTCAAAAAACTGTTACGTACAAAATTTCATTATAATCGATCCCGCCGTTCTTTAAATATAAATAGCTTGACCCAGACCCTTAATGACCCAATATGACCCATTAAAATTTTTTCTCGAATGTGTAACCTAGCCCAATGTTTTTCTCGTGCCCGAAAACCATAGAATGCAATTTTTTAGTCAAAATTGCGGGAGAAAATCTCTAGATAAAAATAGCACGACCCACAATGACCCCAAAAATGACCCACTAACTGAATTTTCTCGAACATGTTACCTAACCCAATGGTCTTCTTGTAATCCAAAACGATAAAATATAAAATTTGGTCAAAATCGTTAGAGCCGTTTTTTAGATAAATATGGCTTGACCCATAATGACCCAAAAATGACCCACTAATCGAAATTTTTCGAACATGTGACGCAGCTCAATAGTTTTCTCGTACCAAAAAACGATTGGGTACAAAATTTCCTTAAAATCGATCCAGCCGTTCTATAGATATAAATAGCTATATCCTGACCCATTATGACCCAAAATGACCCAGTAATCGAATTTTCCCGAACATGGGACCTAGCCCAATGGTCTTCTCGTGCCCGAAAATGGTAAAATCCAAATTTTTGCGAAAATTGTTAGAGCCGTTTTTGAGATAAAATTTACCCCCCCCCCCCCCACACACACACACACGCACACACACAATTTTTGCTCGCATTATAGTATAAGATATATATATATATAGGGGAAGATGTCTTAAAATAATCCTCTTATAGGGAAAACTTGTGTAAAATAGGTACCAGTTCCGACTGTCTTCCACTAGAGAGTCGGATTATTCGGGTCGAACGTGGGATCGCCGAAGAAATTCACCAGATCCCGCGGCGGTTATAAGCTATGTAAAGGAGTCGTAGTTGAGGAAGTTTGATAGCTTTAACGCCCTAATCCTATCCTTCTCGCGTCTCCGTGTCTTTAATTTGTGTAATTTTGCTTTCAAATGTGTCCGGTATCGATTTTCTTTTTGGTTTGGATTATTCGTGTCGAAGGTAGGATCTCAGACGAAATTTGGCGAGCAGGGTGCTGATTCATTTTGATTTTATTTTATTAGAACTATTCTTTAATATTCACTGGATGGTGCCATTGCGTCATTGATTATTGAGATTCGGATTTTCGGGTCGAAGATAGGGTCTCAGACGAAATTTGGCGAGCAGGGTGCTGATTCATTTCGATTTTATTTTATTAGAAATATTCTTTAATATTCACTGGATGGTGCCATTGCATCGTTATATTCATATAATTGATCAAGGCTCAAGAAGTTGTCTCTCGCACAGTAAGCAATCATCTGTGAACTTTTAGTCATTTCACCATCACATTTTCTGAGACGGCTCGAAACATTTATTTTATATTTTATTTTATTTTTAATTGTACAAGTTCATATTAAAAAAAAATTGTGTACCAATGAGCAACATTATGTGCTTTTAACATTCTTAGTAGTTATACTTTATGGTGCAATTGTCCTGTATGTGTTTGTGTTAGCTAAGTGTATAGAGAATCTGTTGTATTTTGTAAGTTTCAAAAGCATAGCTTGAAAATTCTAAAAATTATCGTCGATAGAATAAGCTCAAAATGCGTTGTTCCCAAAGGAATAAAAAAGATAACGGGCCGTATCCAACTATAGTGGTATGTGTAATAATGTATACATTGGCACTACATCCCCTTAAAATTTTAGATTCATTTTGGAAATAATGGACTTTTATCTTATTCTTTCGACGATAATTTTCAGAATATGGAAGCTTTGTTAGTTACAAGCTTGTTATTTCAGATATAAAGTAGGTTAAAAAACCGCAAAGTAATTTAATCATTCTCCAACTATCAAAAATACAACAAATAACAATGTATGGCAAAACTGTCTTCTGCGATTCAGTACTTTTTGCTTTGAAAATACAAATGGGCATAAATAAATAATTATTAAGCAATAAAAACGCAAATTATCATAAGCAATTTAAAAAAATAGTTTTCAATCATTTATTACCTCAGACAGATGGAACTTTGTATAATTGGTTTTTTTCGTCATTTGTAAAGTTGGCCCATAAAAACGGCCTTTTTTAAATTGATCAACCTTATCTGTCTACTGCAAAGTGCTATTATAACTGGAAATAAATGATTATTAGTACAAGTAAAATAAAATTATTTCACTGGGTTTCAAGAAGCAAAATTTTAAATTCGGGAGAGTGGGGCGAGAACGCATCTGTTTAAATAGATCAAATGGGTTATCATTTATCATGTCTTTCGCTTAATCGAGTGACATTATCTGCTAGTTCATACGGTCCTTCGTTACAAAGTTATGGTACATTTATAAATACAAAGTTAAAAATTACATTTCATTCTTGAGCATAGCGGTGGAACATTTATTTTACGTCTAAAACGTGCTAAAAGAAAAGTAGACAACTATGTTTCCATGTAATAGTATAAACTGCTGAAAGAGAAATTTCAACAAGTTAGGTCTTTTCTTGCTAAACTAAATTTCCTCCATCCTAAAGTATATATGTATCAACTGAGAGATCAAGAACAGGGCAGTTCAAAAGTATTAGAATTCATATTTGGCTATGGACAGAAATACTATATTTCTCTAAATAACGAAGTTTTCTTAAAGATTGGATTAAAGAATTTTTGTTAAAGATTGTTGGAAACTGTTTTATAATTTATGCCCAACGCAAAATTTTCATACTTGTTTTAACCGCTTGAGGGGCGGTGGTTTCATAAATATACCACTTAATTTTAATTCCCAAAAGGCTCATTCGCACCGGAATTTTGTTAAAGAAAATTACGGTTTATTGAATGCGTGAAGTATAGCGTTTTCTTATTTACAAATAAAGTTGTTTTCAAATTCCGGTGTCAGTCATTGATTTCAATACTTAAGCAATGAATTTCCCCTGCCCCGCAAAGAGTTAACCCTATTCAGAGTCGTCACAAACAAATTTATCTGAAATTATTTTCCAATGGAAATGTTTTAAAAATATATATGCTTCTAACATAATTTAAATTTATATTTATTTTTTTATTCAATCATAGGATATATGTTGACAGAATCCTACCTGCCAATATATTTTCAGGAGACTACTTTTAAATCCTTTTGTGACATTTAATTCTTCAAGCAGAAAACGCAATTTATAACGTTTTCCAAAATAATGACAAAAGCAATTTTCTTTTCGGAAAGAAAATTATAAATTCTTTTTGTTATTGTTTTAAATATTTATTTTACAACTTTTGCCATTCTTAAATCGGACTACAAGTTCAAAAATAAAAAATAATCTTTAAAATTTGTTAAAAATTTGTTTTGAAAAATCTTATATTAAGGAATTTGAACCTGTTGTTAAACCATATTAAAGGTAAAAATATTCCAGAAAACGCTTTCTTCTGTTATTTATTATCATTTTATCATTTGTATATTCGAACGTATTACATAAACGGACTATAATACAAACAAGTCGGAAATTGTATATCAAGTGTAGCAAATGCTTTGCGTACATACAACAACAAAGTTTCTAAAATATTCAGATCTTGGTGTAAGAATATACAGATTTTCGGATACAATATAGTATCCGAAATATTTTGTTTGTATCTGTAAATACTATCTGCATTCTATTAAACAGGAAGGAAATTGTAGTAAACCTCAGCAACGTGTATCAATTTTATAAAATGAGAAGTAGTTTAATATTATTACAATGCCCCCCAAACAATGCCTCCTTCCTATACCATTATACAATGGAATATTTTCGTATGGCCCTTTAATTTAATAACAAATTTTTTTTTGTACCACAGATTGTACAGAATGTACATCTTAGCATATACTTCATAGATGCTTATAAATTTTATTATATTCGGAAGAGTGTAGCATTGTTAAAATGCATTTGAAAATATTTTTTTCTCAACGAAATATTTTTGAATGTACCTGTAATTAAAATGTTCATCCGATCATCATAAAATTTGAAATACCTTAACAAAATTATGCAACAATTATAAATCGCAAACGATTTTATTATGTCGTTTTTGTTTTGTTACATGACAGACAGAAGTACAGACAGACTTGCGTATGGACAGGCGAGTAGATGGACGGACAGAATGAAGGCTATAGGTGATAAGTTTTTACATAAATAGGAACACAACCCAAAAGAGTGATATGAAATCAAAAATCAACCCGTTCTACATTGTCTAGCCAAGAACAGGAACTTTAGCTATAAAAGGACTTGATGCCTCCTGTAAATAACATGTGAATATCTATCACTATTATATCACTATTTGAATATATATACAGTGGGTGTCAAAAGTTTAAGCACAATAGCAATTTTCAAGTAAAACTTTAAATATTCACTTTATTTCAATATTCGTCTTTTATATGTTAATAATATCTATTTTAAAACCATATACATTGAAATTAACTTTTAAATTTTATTTCAAACCATGGAGTTTAAGAATAGAACAAAAATAACCGTGTCAAAAGTTTAAGCACAAAATCGTTTTAATGTAAATTTTGCAATCTGACGTAAGCGGTTGCGCACGCAAATAATTTCTGGGTGTATAAGAAGCTATTAGTTGTTGTTTACGAGCTAGTACAAAATGCCTCGGTTGAAAGAATTTTAAGAGGAGGAGGTGATAAAAATATGGAGTAAGAGAGCAAAATCTAAGTCTGTTTCTGAAATTGCAAGTACATTAAAAAGATCAAAACGAAATATTCATCAAATTTTGGCTCGTGGTAATAATTTCCAACGAAAATTTCGTACAGGAAAGCCGCGAGTGACTAGTTTGCGCGAAGATAGCCGTATCAGAAATTTGGCTTCAACTGGTAATTACTCCCTTTCGCAAATAAAACATACAATTGGAGGACAAATAAAAAAAACTGTTCATAGAAGAGTTTTGGAATTCAAATACATCAAATACCGTAAAATGGCTCAATTACCGTGTCTCGAACGACACCATATAGAAGCTAGATTTCAATGGGCCAAACAGCTTATGTCACTTCATGAAAAGTGGCTGAATGTCATATTCAGTGATGAAAAAAAAATGGAACCTCGATGGCCCTGATGGGTTTAAGTACTATTCGCACGATCTCCGCAAAGAACCTAGAAGTGTATTTAGCCGACAACATAATGGTCGTTCTGTAATGGTGTGGGGGGCTATTTCTTTCAATGGTCAGACATCTCTAGCATTCATCAGTGGGCGTGAAAACTCTGAAAACTATCAAGAGACACTTGCCAATCATTTGCTTCCTGTTGCCGAGGTTTTTTCAACATGACAATGCTTCGATTCATACCTCAAACTCAACTTCATCGTGGCTTAAGTAAAAAAAAGTGTCTGTTTTGAAATGGCCGGCAATTATTCCTGATTTAAACCTTATAGAAAATATGTGGAGTATTCTCACTCATAAAGTTTATCCAAATGGAAAGAAGTATTCTTCAGTTAAAGATATGAAAGATGCCATTGAGAACACTTGTTTTAAAATTGAACCAGAAACAATACAGAATCTCATTTTATCGATGGAAGACCGTACATTTAAAGTGATTCAGCATAAAGGAGCAATAATCAAGTATTATTTCTTTTATCATTGTTCTGCTAAAGACTAAAAACTGCTGTGCTTAAACTTTTGACATACTCATTTTTGTTGTTTTGATAAATTTTATTATTTAAGATAAATTTTATAACATAAATCTGTTAACTATCTTTTTAAAACTACAATTTGTAGATTATGTGAAAAGGAAATTAACTTTCATTCATTAATAAAATTTTATTTTGAAATTTTCTGTTGTGTTTAAACTTTTGACACACTGTCTATCACTCGTCATAGTTGTTTCAAATGTCTCGGAATGTGCCACAGTATATGAAAGTAATCGCTGAATCGTTTTCATATGCTATCTTTAAATGCTTTATATAATAAAAAATAAGTTATAAATAGCATTGTAAAAATGTGTTTTAATATAGCAGGAACCTTTTTTTAATTCGTTCAGGAAACGTGATAAAAAAGTCTGGTTTTTCTTCATATGTAATTCTTAAAACAGAAAATTTAACATAGGTTATAAATATTTTTTATGATTATATTTTTTTACAGATATTTGCTTTAACAAAATATTACAACAAGTATCCATAAATATTTCTGGGTATATCTTTGATTTTTATTCAAATGAATAATCTTATCAAATTCTTTTTACAAATATTTCTAGATTCCGACTAAAATATTGCAGAGACTAATCGTTAGAAATATGCTTTATTTATATTTACATTACATACACAACAAATGCACAACGTTGAAAAAATTACTTAAATATATTGAGCAGAAAAACTGAATAATGAAAATAAAGTATTTGAAACTTTTATTTCAAAGATATTTTGAGACATCAAAATTGCCCTCAGGGAATTCAATGCACAGGAAATTGCTCTATCAATAAGAAAAACAAACTTTAAAACATCTAAGCAAGGATATAAAGAGATTTGAGATGCATAATTTTTCACGTAAACATCGCACTTTCAAAAAACGTAAGAATGAAACTACTTGTAATATTTCTTGAATGTCACATTTGTGATAAGTGCATCAAAGATATTTTTATATAGGCAGATATGATAAATGGTTTCTAATTTACAATTTTATTTAAGATGTAGACTTTAAAAAAGTTATTGTAAATTCTTTTTTTAGAAATTTTCTTTACACTATATTAGTTTCTATCGCAGAATATATTTTCTTAAACGCCAATTGAACATCTTAATAACAAATTGTATAATCAAATAAATCAGTATGATATTGTAGGAAATAGAACAAGCATGTAATTAATTTAATAACTGAGCTAATAATATAAGTGAAACTTTATCCGGTTTTGTTTGTTAACGTATCATTTAAATCAATTAACTTAGAAGAACAGCAATTTATGTATTGTAAAATATTTTTTGAAATAATTGCAATTTTAAATGTTCACAATGTGATAACATATATTTTTAGTTACGATAATTATGAGACTTTTTTTAGATATTATTTTCACCATTAGTTAAAAAATTTTCATTGTATTTGCAAGAAAATAATCTATATAAAAGCACAAAATAGGAATCTAGCATTTTACAACTGACGTCTCAGAAGTGATATTCCTTATATTGACCCATAAACGTTAAATATCTTTTTTTTAACCTTTTTTAATTAAGAAATACATTTTAATAATAAATTCGCATTTCATTAGCTTATTATAAATTAGGTACATTATAAAATTACTTAAAATACCCTCAAAGATAGAGATTACATTATGTTAGTTTGGCGTCATAATCGTGGCATACATTCACACTCACAACGATTAACATAAGATATATTTTTTAATTCTTCTCGATGTGCCTATTAGGTGATTACATCCTCTTAATATCACTGTGGCCTTACATACGATTAGTTTTTGATGTGTGTTATTGTATTGGTAACAATAAAGTTGTATTTCGGGCACAATTCATTCAAATTTCAACGCAACTCGGTTAAATGACTTATACTGATACCCTATTTATTTGTTAATTATGTTTTACAAATTATCTTTATAAAAATCACTAATTGATATCAAGTCTGACTCTTTGTTATCTAGTACCACAATCCTAGTTCTGCCTACAAGTCTACTAAAAACTCAAGAATTTTGTTCCATCGGTCTCCACTTTATAACTTTGTACTGTACAAATCCTAGCAGTTTATTTCAAGTGACACATTTTCTGTTGCATGGTATAGTATTATTGGATTAATATAATAAATTTTATTTAGGCGCCATCACATATTCTAAAGGCTTTTAAAGCATACTTCACTTTTTCATCATATCACAAAATGATACCATGTTTTGATTGCGTTTTGCATGCCATTTTCTTAGGCCCTTCGTGTTAAGAAATTGAATTTGATATCATTCTTTTCTCTGATGCTGCTCTTGATTTCTGGTACAATGGCTAATTTTCCTTCGTTCGCTAATACTGTCAAATAAGTAACCAAAAGACAAATGCGTTTTGATTTAGTGTATTCAGACTCAGAAAGCACAAATCGCAGTCGAACATACATCTAGCACAAATACTATATTACAGAAAGAAAATTAAACTTTTTGTCGAATATCATTTCTCTCAAAATTACCAGTTCAGGTGTTTCATTCAATTTTCTTCTGCTTATAATAAACTGGGGTTTCCACAAATATATTGAGGCTGTGGGTGGATCTTGCGTCTGGGAAATTGTTTACATTATTAATACACGATCAAGAGATGTAGTAGTCTATAGGATGAATCATTTAAGCGTGTTTGGCAGAAAAAATATTCATTGTATTGAGCAATTATGAAAGAATGAAGAAAACACAATTTGGAGTAAAAACAAAGAGTAAAATCTCTTTCCTTTAAATAAAATCTGTTTTAGTGTGTATATAGTTTCCCAAGACGTCAAGTAACGTTAAACACCTTCGAGGCATGAAGTCAATAAAGCTATTAGTGAGCAGCTGTGGTATTCTCACCCACTCTTCCATGAAAGCTTTTTTCAGTTCTTGGAGAGTTTATATGGATATTAAGCAGTCAGCAATGCTTCTTCCTAGAATTTCAATAGAATTTTATGCTCTATTCTATGATAATAATAACATAAAAGTTAAAATTTAAAAATATATAACTTAGACAAGCAACACCCTTATTTTGTGTGCATTTCTTGCACTTATCATACAAAATTTGTATTTAACTTTTTTTTTTTTTTTTTAAAAGAAAAAAAACAGCTAAAGTTACTAATTTTTTTTTCGGAGATAAGGACTGTTTTCTAAAAGTTCGCACAAACTTTGCGGTTATGTAAAGCATCAAAGGAATACGAATTAGGCAAAATCTGCGCATAAAAAATTACGTTATCGTATATAAAAGAACGTTTGTTAGCTGAAAGTTCCTTAAATAATCAGTGTTTTTCGAGAATACATTCGATAAAGAAATAGCTGCGCATGCGTTTGTACTAGTTTTACGAAAGCAATTATCATGATGGAAACAAATTCATAGAGAATCTATTTTGCCAAAAATGTCCTTAAACGAACTATATGCGATATTCTACAACATTACTAGAAGGAACTCACGGCCAAAAGATGACCTGAGTTGGGTACGAAACCCCAAAATATTACCAAGGTTAAATATTAAATATTACCAGCAGTTGATACAGCTGTTTGAAAAAAACAGGTATTACTTCATTCTTTTGCTGCCAAATACACATATTCATCAGGTTACCTAAATATGAAAACCAACGAATATTGAGCTTTTTTAAAGTTTATTTTTGTATTTTGCATAATAAAGTTGTTTAGATCTTTGTATTGGTCTTAAGTCAATCAGCAATTTAAAAAATATATTAGATTAAATGGATCAATTATTTTTTAAAGGAGAAGCAAAAAGTCAAATGTAAAATTATTTCTTTCATCACATAAAATTCTCAAAATAGATTAAGAATATTGAACTTCAGAACAAATGTTTGCATGCATAAGGATATATTCTCAAAACTAATCGTCTCAAAGATCATAAAATTATAATGTTATTCAAATTACTATGAATTTTCAATTCTAAAATCCAGTAGTGATGAGATTATCTTATTTGAAAGTGATGTGTTGTATTTGAAAAATCCAAGAAGTGTTTTTCCTTCGCGTTACTATAATGAGTGAAAATTGTAGAATATTTTAATAAGATTATACTTATGATTCCGATAATGTGATTTTGATGATATTTTGAGCTTTGATTATGTCTATATTCCTTGTACTTCTCAAACAAATCTTACATTCAGCTAAAAAAAAAGAAAAAATCCAGCGAAATATAGTAGAAAACTTATATTTTCGTAGACATAGCACAAAGCATTGCATGTTGGTTTTTGCATAAGGAGTATATAGGCACGTTTGTAAAAGAACTTTACAAAAGAATTCAGATATTTTTCCATCTATTGATGGGTATTCGTGAAATTGGGTTTACAAATGTGTTATTAGTTTTCGAAAGGTTTTATTTAATAGGGACTATCACAAACTGTCATTTCCACACTCTCATGTGAATTGTATTGCTGAAAAGTTCTCACGAGGATTAACCTTCTATAACAGAAATTATTAATTTAAAAATCTATATCATCGAAATTATTTTTCCGTGGATTACAATAATACAGGCGAAGATTGAAATTGTGAAAATTTTTGAATTCCGGTTTATAACAGAATTAGACGTTTTATGGGTCACAGATTCGAATGAACATATTTTTACAAAATATGTGTCTGTGATTCTGTATGTCTGTTTGTGACATTAATTTTGTGGGCACTCAATCTTAAGAATTAATGCACGGAGTTTACTAAAAATTAACATTCAGGTATTCCATAAATAAAATAACAAGGTCCATAAATTCAGGCAACATAAATTGATGCTGATTAGTTTTTGATATAAATCGTTTAACACGTGGTACTAATATGCTGCATTTTTTTTTACTTTTTACACAATAGCTATAACTCAATAACAAATCCATGGACTCCCATCAAACTTTATATTCACTTAGCACTTGACATGATTTAAATCTGTTTATATTTTGATGTAAATCGCTCAATAGAAAGTGCTGTCATGATACATTTTTCGCTTTTGTCAAAAAACTTCTATCTCATGAACCTACGCACGGAAGTTAATAAAAATTTATTTTCAGGTAGAATCTGATAGAGATTGCTGTTGATTAGTTTTTGATGTAAATCGCTCAACAGGTGGCGCTGGTTGCTATATTTTTTACAATTTACGCAACAGCTCTATCTAAATAAGTAATGCACGGATTTCCACCAAGCTTCAGATTAAGTTTGTCTTTGACATGAATTGATATTATTTAAATTTTGGTGTCAATCACTGAAAATGTTCTCCTGCTACGCTGTATTATTCACGATTTCCGCAATAACTTTATCGCAAAAATTTATGCACGGATTTTCATTAAACTTCAGATTCTGTAAATCCGTGATATAAACTACTTCTGTTATTTTTTTCGGGGCAATATCCCAAAAGATGGCGCTGCTATGCTGAATTTTCTCGATTCTTTCAATATCTCTATCTCAAGACCTTATGCATGATATTTTTTTCTTAAATTTCAGATTCCTGTATAGTTTAATAAGTATTATTGCTATCTATGTTTTAGTATAAATCGCCCAACAAATGGCATTTTTATGTTGTATTTTTTCCGATATCAAAATAATTCTATTTCATAAACTAATGCACGGAATTTCATGGCTTTTGAATCCTCACGGTGAACATAGATTGTCATTTAGTTTTGGCACTGTGGTAACGACTTTTGAAATATTAACAGGCATGAGATAGAAGAAAGTTTTGGAAATAAAACATGTGACTAGTTTCTTATTATTTTAATGTAACTTATCATGCTCATATCTAGTGTATACAACATCTGACAAAAAAAGTTCAATGAATGAATTCAGAACGACCGATTTGGCAACACTGGGGAAACAAAATTCTGTACCTGCATAGAAGCAAATGTTGATCATCTTCCCCTACCCTTGTTCAGTTGAGCGTCGTTTATGTTCCGTGTAAGACGTGCTTTACTAAGTGATTGTTCAATGTTCTGGTTCTTAACTGAGAACAGGAAAACGAACTAACAAAAGATCAGTTTAAAGTTTGGTTTTAAGCATTGCAAGACACCGAAAGAAATTAATGAGGGGTTATTCAAATTGAACATCCACTATGCTTACCAGATCTCAATCCTCTAGACTTTTTCCTATTTTCACCACTCATACTCTGTTTGAAAAAGATTTGACCATATTGCTGACATCCAACGAAATGAGACGAAGCTTTTGAACTCTATCCCAAAAGAACATAGTCTTTTCTACACACTTCTTGCGAATTCACTTGCGAATCACACTTCTTGCGAATTTCTCAGGACATGTATAGAAGATCTCAGCGGTGTATAATAATGGGAGATGACTATTTCGAAGGATGGTATAGTAATTTTCGTTAATATTTCATCTACATTAATGTTGCAGGGCTTTCACCGAACTTTATTGTCAGAGGAAGTATATATATCTATGATGTATATACAAGTAGATGACGCTGTTGGCACACCATCATTGAGCAAATCGTCATCAGAAGAATATTCTACAGTTGTAACTCTGTCGCTGGATAGAAAGCATATTTAAAAGAAGTTCTCAAACATTTTGCTGTAGAAAACGCATGATGCATGAAACTTCTTAAAAATTTCTTTGATTTTTTTTTTTTTTTTTTTTGTTCTTTATTGCTATTTGGTTTTACAAAAATACAGTAAGAATTCTAAAGATAGAAATAACATTTTTTCTTTCTTCATTAACCATCCATGCCATACATAAATTATGCAACATTTTCTCCAGCTTTGTATCAATATGCACTTGTCTAGAACACTCGCATCCAAAGTAAATATACGTTTTTAATCCACCATATATTTTCAAATGATAAAAATCTAAATAAAATTTCTGTTAAACGTATTTCCGTCGAGATGGTACTCAAAAAAACTTCTTTGAAAAAGGTTTCTTAGCGTAAACATAATAAAAATAATTTTTTAGCATAACATACTATCGAAATGATTCATTTAAAACAAGAAGATAAATCTCATAGCCTTACCTTTAAAATTAAATATTTTTCAAAAATAAAAATGGTAATACTTTGTTAGATAAAAAAATGGAAACAAAATTGAGATTCACACGTACTAAAATAGCTTCGTGTATATTTTCAACTTACAGCTATTGCATTAGAATGATGGTCAAAGAATATGTTTACTCTAGTTTCGTAAAATAATTATATTTTCTTAGCATTTAAAGCAAAATAAACATAAAACAGCATTGCGATTCAGAGGGGTAAAATGGTAGAAACATATATTTTTTGTTCACACGCTATTACTTGCTAAAATATTAATACTAAACAGAATCGGTGAGAAACAAACAAATACACGCATTCTTTTGTTAAACTGAGAAATACAAAAATCAAATAAATAATCATTAATATTTCTAAAAGCTCAATTCTTTCGAAGAAAATATTATTTCACCTAAACTAAATAAAATCCAAATCTCTAATTATCCTTACTTAAATTAAGAAATTCTTTACGGACAAGTGTCGTGTTTTGTTCCTTTAAATTAGCATAGAGAAACTATTTACAGATAATTAGTTTAATTATACTTATTAGCTTCACTTTAAGATCTATCTAGCATTTTCCAACAAAAATTAGATAATGAAAGTTGTCTTTATTTATCATTCATTAAGTTACAATTTTTGCTGCACTTTTTTTCCGTTCTCTTCACATTATTTTTTTAATTCCTTCAATTATAATTATAAGACTGTAATTATATGCGTAAGAGAACTTTTAACTGCCTTCTACAGTTTAAGGATTTATTATTCTTAATTATTCTTAAAAGATATTTAACATATATGACATTTACTTGAAATAATAAGAAACTTAGAATCTGATATTCTGCATTTTTTAAGTATTTCATAATACTTAACTTCTTTTATTATACAGAAGTTTCATTTAACTCCATTTCAAGTATTTTTTACAAAATAATCTAAATGTTATAAAGAAAATTATATTGTTACGCAATAGTTTATTATTAAATTAATTATGTTCTGATATTTGTTGTTCTAAATATTGTTTTTATTTCGTTGTTGAATACAAAGGAACGCAGACTGAAATTAGAACACAAATACGAGATTTAAAAACTCAGCTTCTGAAAAAAGTTAAATAAATAATCACAAATATTGCTAAAAGTTCAAGTCTTCCGAAGAAAACTTAATTTCATCTAAACTAAATAAAATCTAATTCTCTAATTATCGTTACTTAAATTAAAAACATTCTTTACGGACAAGTGTCGTGTTTTGTTCCTTTAAATTAGCATAGTGAAACTATTTAGAGATAATTACTTTAATTATACTTATTAGCTTCACTTTAAGATCTATCTAGCATATTTTCAGATAAACATTAGATAATGAAAATTGCCTTTATTTATCATTCAATAAGTTACAATTTTTCCTCCAATTTTTTCCTTTTTTTTTTTTTTTTTTTTTTTTTACATTATTTTTTTAATTCCTTCAATTATAATTATAAGGCTGTAATTATATGCATAAGAGAATATTAATTAACTTCTACAGTTTTACTATTTATTATTAGTAATTATTCTTAAAACCTATATAAAATAAATAACTCCATTTCAAGTGTTTTCTACAAAATAATCTAAATGTTATAACAGCAAATTTTATTGTGTCGCAATAGTTTATTATTTAATTAATTTTGTTCTGATTTTTGTTGTTCAAAATATTGTTTTTATTTCGTTGTTGGATACAAATGAACACAAATTGAAATTAGAACACAAATATGAGATTTAAAAACGCAGCTTGTGAAAAAACAGCTATGAACCGCTGAGGAAATCTTTAACATTTTGTGTGGTACACTGTGAAAAAAAATCTGTAAAGTTATTATTTACAATAACAATATTTAAGATAATTAATTCTATAGATTTAATGAATTTTGGACACGTTGAAGAATGAATAATAATCTCAAGAATGACATTCATATTTTTAATTAATTATTTATTTTTTAATATAATGTTGAAAGAATCATAATTTTTTAGCATTTAAAACAAAATTAAAAAAAGAAAGAAAAACATTACAATTTTACCCTTTTGCAAGAGCGTACGAGGGATAATATGGTAGAAACGTGCATTTTTTATTCACACGCTATTAATTGCTAAAGTATTTATACTAAACAGCATCCGTGAAAAACAAACAAAAACACGCATTCTTTGGTTTAACTGCGAAATAAAAAAATCAAATAAATAACCATTAATATTGCTAAAACCTCAATCCTTCCCAAAACATTATAAGTTAACCTAAACAAAATAAAACCTAAATCACTAATTATCGTTCATTAAATTAAAAACATTCTTTACGGACAAGTGTCGTATTTTGTTCCTTTAAATTAGCATAGAAAAACTATTTAGAGATAATTACTTTAATTATACTTATTAGCTTCACTTTAAGATCTATCTAACACTTTCAAACAAAAATTAGATAATGAAAGTTGCCTTTATGTATCATTCATTAAGTTACAATTTTTCCTGCAATTTTTTTCCGTTCTCTTTAAATTATTATTTTTTAAATTCCTTCAATTGTACTTATAAGACTGTAATTATATGCATAAAAGAACTTTTAATTACCTTCCTTAGTTTTAGGACTTATTATTCTTAATTATTCTTAAAACATATTTAACATAAATGACATTAATTTGAAATAATGAGAAACTGAGTATTTGTAATTCTGCATTTTTTAAGCATTCGGTAATGGTTATCTTCTTTTAATATACAGAAGTTTCATTTAACTTCATTTTAAACATTACAAAATATTCTAAATGTTATAAAAGAAAATTATATTGTGTCTCAATAATTTATTATTCAATTAATTTTGTTCTGGATTTTGTTATTCTAAATGTTGTTTTTATTTCATTGTTGGATACAAAGGAACGCAAATTGAAATTAGAACACAAATACGAGATTTAAAAACTCAGCTTGTGAAAAAAAAAACAGCTATAAACTGCTGAGGAAATCTTTAACATTTTGTGTGGTACACTGTGAATAAAAATCTGTAAAGTTATTACTTACAATATTAATATTTAAGATAATTAATTCTATAGATTTAATGAATTTTTGATACCTTGTAGAATGATTATACTTACAAGAATTACAGTCATATTTGTAATTAATGATTTAATATAATGTTGAAAAAATCATACTTTCTTAGTATGTAAAACATAATGCAGAGAAAACAACATTACAATTTCACCTTTTTCCAAGACCGTCATAGGGATAATATGGTAGAAACATATATTTTTTATTCACACGCTGTTACTTGCTAAAATATTAATACTAAACAGAATCGGTGAAAAACAAACAAATACACGCATTCTTTTGTAAACTGAGAAGTAAAAAAATCAAATACATAATCATTAACATTGATAAAGTTCAATTCTTCCTAAGAAAACATAATTTCGTCTAAACTAAATAAAACCTTAATCTCTAATTATCGTTACTTAAATTAAAAACATTCTTTACGGACAAGTGTCGTGTTTTGTTCCTTTAAATTAGCATAGAGAAACTATTTAGAGATAATTACTTTAATTATTCTTATTAGCTTCACTTTAAGATCTATCTAGCATTTTCCGACAAAAATTAGATAATGAAAGTTGTCTTTATTTATCATTCATTAAGTTACAATTTTTCCTCCAATTTTTTCCCGTTCTCTTCACATTATTTTTTAATGCCTTCAATAATAATTATAAGGCTGTAATTATATGCATCTTTTAATTACTTTTTACAGTTTTAAGACTTATTATGCTTAATTATTCTTAAAACATATTTAACATAAATGACATTTACTTGAAATAATGAGAAGCTGAGTATTTGTAATTCTGCATTTTTTAAGTATTTAGTTATAATTATCTTCTTTTAATATATAGAAGTTTCATTCAACTCCATTTCAAGGGTTTTCTACAATGTAAACTGAGTGTTATATTTTATTTTTTGCGATTAATTCTATTTTGTAAAAAACTGAGAATTCTTATATATCATTTAAATACATTTATAGATACTACAAATATTACTGAATGGGAAAATATTACTGAAAAAATAATGAATTAAAAACGTAAGTAATTATTTCTCAAGTTATAAATTTGGTATAGTGGTGTCTAATGGAACATATCTTGTGGGGGCTAATAGGATAAATTAATAACTTATATGACTTGATGTTTCTTTAAATCAATATTGTAATGTTTTTTTGTCTTCCATTTGTATATCATTCATTTAGAGTGTTAGAAATATTAACACAGCATATAAAAAAACTAAAAACATAGTTTTGATTTTCCAAATTGGGCAGATTTTAGAACCGATGTTTTATGATTGAGGATGGCATTCTTTTAGAAGTTAAAAATGTCAAAACACTTAGTGAAATTAAGCTGTTTTAGCACAATAATTTTCACATGAGCAGCATAGCGTTTTTAATTTAAAAAAAGCATTTGACATTCATTAAAGGATTTTTTTTTCAAATTACACTGCATGTCCCAATAGCACTGCACTATATCTTAATCGACCTCAATTATGGGGACAAATGGGACAATTGTACAGTGCGTGTCAAAAGTTTAAGCACAATAGAAAATTTCAAAATAAATTTTTATTAATGGGTGAAAGTTACTTCCCTTTTCACATAGCCTACAAATTGTAGTTTTAAAAAGATAATTAACAGATTCATGCTATAAAATTTATCTTAAATAATAAAATTTATCAAAACAACAAAAATGAGTGTGTCAAAAGTTTAAGCACAGTAGTTTTTTAGTCTTTAGCAGAACAAGAATAAAAAAAAATTAATACTTGATTATTGCTCCTTTCTGTTGAATTACTTTAAATATACGGTCTTCCATCGTAGGCCAATTGGCCAATTGTCCTTGTAAGCCAAGTATCCGGGTTCGATTCCCGGCCTGCGGCTTTCCATTACCTGCGGCTTATTCTGCCGAGCTGTCTAAATGACAGACCAGATGTTATGGCCAATAAGGTTATCTGAGCATGAGCGAAAAAATTCCCAGCCGGTTATCGCCCGGTTAACTTAAGAGGTAAAGCATTGGCATTGTAAGCCAAGTATCCGGGTTCGATTCCCGTCCTGGGCAATTTTTCGCTCTGTTGGAAATATTCAATTCGTTTGATAACTTTACCAATCAGTTATATTGTGTGAAAATATTAATTATATTTGGGATGTAGGTTAGGGTGATCGCTAGTTTCACCGCCTCACCCACCCATTAACCGTTTTTCATTGTCTTTAATTTGTCTACTTTCTCTTTTAAATTTGTCCAGTTTCAATTTGTATCTTTTTTTATTTCCTTTTCTATTTAGAGTCTAAGGCATAAGGATCATAAGGGAAAAGTTTTGATTCTAGTTGTGGTCACTTGACAGCGACAGAGCTTCGCACAAGGGAGTTAGACTATTCGGGACGTAGGAAGGGGTCATGGACAAAGATGTGCCATTCACCGCGACGATTCAATTCGATAATTAGAAAACCGTGACAAATATTAAGTAAATTCTTTCGGGGGGGGGGGGGGTATGTGTGATGTCAGGAGTTTTTTTTTTACTATGTATCTTGATTTTAGTTTGAAATTCTAAAAATAGGTGATGATGGGAACAACAGTTGCTCAGTCCATACCCCGATTTTTTGGTACCTCAAGGTCCATTCAGTACATTTTTATATCTTTTATGCACATAGAAGAAGAGAGAGACTGAAATGTCGAGCCTGGATTTAATTTTATTTAGGTTATTGTTTGCAGCGCGATTTATCACTCATGTTTGCAACTAAAACTGATAATCGTATCATAAAAACTCCTGTAATTTTACATAACACTTGTGCAAGATTATTTTAATATCTGTCTGTCTGATTTTAAATAAAATTTGAAAATAGGCTTATTCAGAATATAAATGGAGTAATTATTTTAACGAGACTTTTGGGATTTTCTATTACATTTTAATGGCATACTTTTACAATTTTTTTACTTAATTACATTGTTTTGTTTTAAAAGGTTAAAAAGTTATTAAATTTTAAAATCCATCAGTCATTTTTGGGACAACCAGTATATGTGTGCGTAGATCACGTATTGGGATGCAAAAAATCGTATATTTTAACGGCTATTCATAGTAATAGCAGAAATCCGGTTTCAATTGTTTTATGTATTTTCTAAATTTTTCATTTAGGTATCACTTTTCACCTTAATAAATTGCAAATTTCTGTTATAGTATCTACAATGTGTTTAAAATTGTTTTATAATAAATTCTGTGCGCATGATTATGTTATAGTCTTATTTTCTTACCATTCTTTATTATTACCGCTTAAAATAAATAATCACTTATGCTATTTCTTTACATAAAATTTCCGTTAAGTATTTCATATTTTATTAAAACAGCTTAAAATGTTTTTGAGCTTTTGCGTTCTGAAAACATTCTTTAACCGCACTTTTGTACAAGATTCGTAATTTTAAGCCATAATAATAAAAAAATTTTTTTTTAATTTTACATCCTATTTCCTTTGTAAAACAATTATATAATAATCTCTTAAAATATATTGACATTAAAATGATTTCTCATACTTATTCTTAAGTGATCTTCATTCAAGTGTAACATTTGACAAGAGCTGTTTCTAATTCACAATTGAATGATTTTAAAGTAGACAGAGATTAATTAAATTTAAGAAACGTTTAGAACATATTTATGAGAGGATATCAGGAATTTAATGACATAACTTTTCATACATGAAAATCTCGTAACATAATTTTGTTTGATTAAAAAAATAAAGAGAAAATTACATTGTAAAATCTTGAAACGTTAAAAAAGTAAGCTACAATGACCTGTTCAATATTATTTTGTTAAATCAATGCATTTGAATAAGTCATGTTATGTTATCATAATTGAGATTTTATTGCCTCAGAGCAAAAGTAGTAGAACAGTAGGGATGTATCTGGAAGGGCGGATTAACAGGATCTTACAGTATACATTTATCTCAATTTCGCATTTCTAAGATAGTCGCAATTTTAAATAATATTTGGGTAAGTTTTGAAAATGTTAATAGTGCTAAAAAGCTGTTTTTTAAATAAATTTTGAAAATTGGCTTATTCAGAATATAAATGGAGTAATTATTTTAACGACACTTTTGGGATTTTCTATTACATTTTAATGGCATGCTTTTACAGCTTGTTTATTTAATTACATTGTCTTGTTTTAACCCATCCTTATATCCACTAATGTTTCATGTACTAATCTTACAAATTGTGTCAATAATTAAGACCTCATTAAGTAATCTTAAATTAAGATTAAAATCTCTTAAACTTTAAAGAAAATACTTAATCATAAAGTAGTAGAAAATCGTGTTTTTTTAAATTATACACATTTGATATCTTAAATAAAAGGAATTTTAACAGATCAGGATTATAAAAAAGCACATAAGATAGGAATAATATTGTGTAAGATAATCTGCATTTTATACAGTTGTATAATATAATCTGATTACTTGGCAGTTTAATTATGAAGAGATGTTTGTGTTTTCTTGAAATTAATACGACAGTAATCCATATTGATATTAAAAAGAGTTAAAGTTTGTTTATTTCTTTAAGCTAAACAATGAACTATCGAACAAATTTCAAAAGTAATTATTAAAAAGTTAAAATTGGCAAACTAAATCGGCATCGTGATTCGCCACTTAGCTATATTTCAGTAGAATCAAGTTTTTATTAATTGCGAATGCACTGTTAAAAATTTGGAGAAAACATTCCGGGCATTCGGCTGTTTTATAGAAAACAATTACATATCCGCAATTTAACTTTCTACTAACCATATTATTATCCATAATATGTTCCAAATAGAATTAATTTACGGTTGTGTAAACATTTTCTATAAAAACGTCGATTGACTGGAAAATTTGCTGCAAATGTTTCAAAACATTTCATTTGGTGTTTAATATTATAAATTTATTATAAAAATTTTGTGAGGAATAATCAGCTTGTTTAACTTATGACTCAGATGATGCCTGTTATGTAAGAAGATACTATACTGATTAACAACACACGTACCTGACTTTTTCTGGGCAAGCGCCTCATACGTACCATGAACTGCAACATGCAACTCGTACATGGCTTTCCAACGGAGTCCCGACACACCCTTCTAGGAAGATCGCAACCTTCAGTCATTGCAATAATCTATAACATATGTCCGAACATCACTACATGCATCTTCACACAATATTAACATGAATGCAAAGCTCTTTCCGAATGATTCGAAGGCGTGCACGCGATTATCTAAAAGGAAGGTCGTCTCTAAGTAATGATTCTGTTTCACCGTCACATTACATACCATGTGTTTCTGATTATCAAACAGCATATGTCTCAAGAATAGTGGAAGGTTCGTGTTTTGCAAGCACACTTTTATTGCCTTCTCACCTTTAGACTCACCTACCCCAAAAGGTAATACTTTCACACAGTTAACTCCTTGCCTAAAATCGTAAACCAGTTTCGACCATCGAGAGCAAAAAGAATACGCAAAGGTCGTCTACGAGTACCATCTGCATTGTCGATGAAAATACATGAGGATCGTCGAAACTTTTCGAGGCGATCCTATTCTGGTCTCTTGTTCACAGTCTACACCCAAAAAAATAAATTGATTAAAACTTCAAAACATGTTTTGTTGAGCACATTTTGATTGTTTTAAGCGAATATTTTAGTTAAAGTAAAAAATTGGTTTTGTTGCTAAGACAAAAAAATATTGTTAACACTCTTATAAAAATTTAACAAAATTTTATCAGTTTTATCAACAAAGTCTTGTATTTTCAATTTGTAATTCCAACAAAATTTTGTTATTTTTGCAAAATTTAAATTGGTGTGCAGTGGCCATAATTCTCTCAAGCAATTTTGTTTAAGTGACTTACATAGCTATAAAGGATTAACATAATATTTGGATAATAAAAAATTTTCAAATTGAGACGGATTAATGACGTTATTATTACGTTATTATGCATTTCGGATGAAAATTGTGGACGGAAAATTGAAAAAAAAAACAGCAATATTTTTTTCTTTATTCAAACAAAATTTCCATTGACCCATATTTAAACGGAAATATTTGTTGGACCAAACAAATTTTTTTTTGATTCAACAATACTTTTGTTTTGGGTGTAGGCAACCAGAATTGCAGTCTCCAATTACCTACTGTACACTTGTAAATGTTGATTGCGATTTGAAAAATCGAGATTCATAGGTGCCAAACTCTGTCAGCTCACCCATGTTAATGCCCTGATCGTCCGTCATCTTTATCACTTAATGGCTCAGGAAAGATGACGCCCCCCCCCCCCTTAAGTTACCCTACTAGTTATATGTTTATCTTAATGGAACGCATTAGTAAACTATATAATTAATAAATTAAATTTTCGAAATAGTTGTAATAAAAAGCATTCAACTACTTGCATCAGAAAACTTTGAAAAGTTTAAATAAAATGTTTTGGGTTTGCTTGGGAGGTATGTCGCATGTCTTTTTTCCACATAAATAAAAATATCAATTAATCTTTCAGATTCCACTAGACTGAATACGACTACCATATACATTTATTAAGATTAATTGAAGTTTCCTGCTGCTTATTCCATTAGCAAGATATATTTAAATCTTCTTCAAAAAACTTGCAAGCAAGAATGCAATGAATTGCTTTAAAATACGAAAATATTTCATGTGTTATTACTTAACATGATTTTAAAGTAATTATCTTGATGCTGTTATTCCATGCATCTGATTTTAGGATTTATTCATCATAGTAAAATAACCATTTTTCTTTCGTTATTTAAAAAGAAAATTTGCTAGTATTCAAACTCTAATATTTCGAGCTTAAAATGACGTATGTCTAAGTAATATAATTAATTTTAGCTTCAGAATTTTCATAAAATATGTGTCTTGATAGAAAGTAATGCAAACTTTATTTCACATTCTCATTAAAATAATACATTATATGGCCGCATTAACGATCGTACTTTTACAGTTTTCGACATTTTGTCGAATACACTGTTAAGAAAATCTGAAATTCACGGATATATTTTTTCTAAATTTCACAGAAAAATCTCTTTTTCACAACAAAGCGTCATTTTCCGTTAAAAATCAGAAAATTTCACCAAATTTTCCTGAAAATAACGAAACACCATGGAAATAGAAAGAAAACACGGAGACACATCGTTATCTAGGCATCTCCATGGCCGAGTGGTCAAGGCGCCAAACGTAGATTGTGGGTTCGAATTCCACAGGCACCCTTAAATAAGGAAAACATTACCTTTTAAATTGCATTTCTTCTGTTTATTTTTCTCTTGTTTCTTATTAAAAAATCTTTAACTATTTACCCCTCCCCCCGCAAAAAAAAAATAAATATATAAAAATAAAAATAAATGAACAGTGTGCGACAGTTTCAAAAAATTGTCTATAACATTACTTTTGTAAAAAATGAATAAAAAAGTTTGTCATTCATTCAAAAATACCATTAATTTTAAGCAGTGATTTTTTTTTAAATTTAAACTAGCTAAAAAATTAAAATGGATTAAAAAAATAATAAGTATTATGCATCCGTGTTAAATAAAATAAATAAACCGTTTACGAATATTCTAACAAATATATTAAACGTCATGATACAATAGTTAAATACATCCAGAAAATTTCACATGACAAAGGTATTACTGCATATACAGAACAACATTTTACAATCGATGGTAAAGCTCCTCAAATCAGACTTAGTACTATTCACTTCAGACAGAGTTCATGCAGTTGACATCCAAATAATAAATGATCAATTCCCTCTAGAAAAATCCCACCTCACTAAAAAGAAAAAAATACAAGCCATTGAAGCAACAACTGCAAAGTCTTCGTCCGGGAGTATTGCGTGTAGTGGAGTCCTCTTACAAGGAATTAGTGGCTTTTGGAATTCTCAAGAAGTCAGAATTTAACATCATATCATCCAGAACTTTAATTGGTGGCATCATGACTTACGGAATATTTCAGCGCATTATTAATGTAAGGCTGAAGAAGGGGCGGGGGGGGGGACTCAGGCTTCTCAGCTGCACCCTGTACTATGTACATGTCCTAATATAATTATAGTAACTCCAAGTTTCACTCTGAAAAAAGTAAATGTATGCTACAGTTAATAAACTTTCTATTGCATTCGTAACTTTTTTATATATGCTTCGATTACCAGAATTAGTCTGCAGCGACATTCTGCAGCATCCTCTGGTTATCATTATATTCTGATGTCAAGATACATTGGAATATTTTTTCAGAAAAATCCATTTTACTTTATAAAAAAGCAAATAAGTAGTAAGTTTTTTTTTCAGTTTTCGATTAATATTTACAGTTTAAAAAATAATAATAAATGTAGTTAAAAATAACTAAATAAGACTATTTTTTTATTTTTAGTAATTATACGAAACATTATTGCTATATAAATTGTATTCTTCCATGTAAAATTTCCATTCAAGCATACCATGTGTCATCATTTTGTGTTATAAATTGTTTTCCATGATTAACTATTTTTTCTTTTTATTTTTGTTTGTAAGACAAACTTTATTTCTGAATAATCATTGACAATTTTTCCTTTATATCAACTTTGAAAATAAAACTTTTCTCTTTAAAATAAAATGTTATTAAAATAATGAAAAAAGAGGCATTATTATAACTCTGTCAGTAGTAATTTATGTTTTTCTTTAAGAGTATTCGATAGTTAATGCATTTTCTTTTACATAAGAAATCTTATCTTATATTCCCATTATCAGAAATTGACTTTGTGCAGCATTTAAATCCATAAACGTCCTCTGGCTGGCATTTTATTCTGATTTATATCACGGTATATTAGAAAGTTCTTTCAGAAAAAAAATCTATTTTAGGTTATAACAAAGTAAATAAAGCTTATAAAGCATACTTTCGCTTTAAACTTCATAGTTTGGAAAATAATATATTACATGTCAAATTTCTGGGTAATTTTAATTTTGTTAAAAGAAAAAAAATGTAGAAAAAGCTTCTTTGGGATAAGTAATTAAATATAAATGCGGAAATATTATAACTATTTTGTTTATAAAATAAGGTTAAAATCACCTTTCTGTAATTGTTTAATGTTAAAACTCTCTATGAATGTCTATTACAGTTTTCCATATAACATTTTAAAACTTTTAACACAAAATTTTATCTTTTCAATCAAATTTTGTGAGGAATTATCCAAAATATTCAGTTTGACTCTGTTAAAACTTTTGAATCCTACCAAAAGTAAATGGAAACATTTCATTTGCATTTTGAGAATAGTATTGAAAGCACTGCTGTATTTTGAGTTTAATTTGTGATTTATATATTAAACTGTTACATTTAATTCTATTGTAAAAAGATAAAATTTTAATTGAAAGGTCATAGAAGTTTAATTTTTGGAAATTCATTGTCTGATATGTAAATAAATTGAAAATTTATCGATTTTTTAATTCATTACATGAATGGACATTATTTTCTTTTAATTAATTTTTCTTTTAATTCATTTTATTACTTGTTTATTTATTTAGTTAGTTCAAATACAGAATTAAGTCATACATATATAGTTTTTTTCTGTTTAAACACTTTTTAGTTTAGAA
Organism: Maratus speculifer; assembly: GCA_964019185.1. Classification (NCBI taxonomy): domain Eukaryota; kingdom Metazoa; phylum Arthropoda; class Arachnida; order Araneae; family Salticidae; genus Maratus; species Maratus speculifer. Next base: position 96,527,362 of record OZ025295.1, read on the forward strand.
AGTTCGGAAATCCCAGCTGCTAAATTAATTTTTTTAAGTAAAGTTAGACTTGTAGATTACGTTATTTGACTGATTGTTCTCTGGTTGCTCATTCAATGGACAACTTCAATTCTTATTTTAAAACAACTAGGGGATCTCACTCAGCTTAGCGGGTAACAGCTTAGATAAGAATAAATTGTTTCTTTATAATTAGTCAATGTGGTAACAAATATTTTACAATTAATATAAAGTTAGATCTCGTTAATTCGATATCATATAAATCGAATCATCGCTTAATTCAAACTAAACATTTTTTGGGAGTACGGCGAGTGCCTTCCTGAATTTGAAAAAAAATCTGCCTATAGATCTACTGTTCATCGGCTCATACAGATACAGAAACTCGTTTTTACTCCGATTAACTGACTGAAGCAGAAGTTTAAGATGAAAATCATAGTTGGTACAGAATAGAATTAATAATATGTACGTATTCACATGTGTAACTAAATTTTGAAATATTAAAATGCACATATGAGATTGAAGAAAGTTTTGGGATTGGCACATACAACTATTTTTTTTCCACGATTGCTCGTATGTGCGTAACACGATAACTATTGATAAAAATATCCGATTTGCTTAATTTTTTTCTTTTGGGTTCAGTATGATAAGGTTCTTTCCTGATTACTTTCGGGCATTTGTTGGATTAGTACAAAGGGGTAAAATTGGGCTTATACTTCTTTCATTTAGATAAATGTGTTTTTCATGCAGAATTATCATAGATGTATTTCTAATATGGTATATACCGTTTTGTTCGTTTTTATTATAAAGCGTTTCTTTGAATAGATTCGTAGGTCTTGTAGTTAAATGTAAGAGGAGTGGATAAGAGATTAACCCTTTTCCATTAATTTAGATAAATGAGTTTTTCTGTCTGATTTGGCATACCGGTTTATTCTGATAAGAGGCTTCATTGATTAAATATATATGTTCATTTTTTAAGTATAAAGAAGGAAATACGGGAACAAATCCCCCCCCCCCCTCTTCAAGGGTGATAATGTATCCAATTTTATAGTATTCAACTGTGTACTTTATTCATATTTTAATCTTATTACTTAATTTTATTTATATATAAACACAAATAAACTATAATCCAATAGTAGTTTGTGCTAATCAAACTTTTGATTAAAAGGGAGTATTATATTTTATTGAAAATTGTTACATTAAAGTTAATAAATATTTTAAAAAAATTAATTGCAAAGAAATATTGTGCAAAATAAAGCTTTAAAAGCATATTAGAGACTGAAAAAAATCGAACATAGGAAAATAAAGTTATAAAATAAAGTTTCTAGTTCATTACTTATGTAGAAAACCTTATAAAAATTATTTAATCTATCAAAAGTTCGCATAAAAATCATAATTCTTTTGAAATTATCCTTCTATCCGTTGATTTGTTTTATAGGACCAGTTTTAAATGTCCTAAAGATATGATTTAGATCACTACTTTTTTACTGAGAGTATGCCTCATTTTATTTCATACTGTAAACATCAAAATTGGAGGAGAAATGACTTAGTTTCTTCTTAAAAGGACATGGTATTTTAATACGTTGACGAAAATATGGATTTTTGAAATCTTTGCTTATATTACACTTTACTGTCACTTGTACATTAGGATAAAGTTTCTTAAAGATCTGAGTACTACAAATACAGTTTAATGCAATTTTATTACATAGCTATCTCTTTAGGTGCCACAATCCACTTCAGTTCAAAAGTGATTTTTCTCAGTTAGTGTTTTTCGATGAATAGTACGCGCAAAGTTTTAAAACATTTATATATATATTTTAAATGATTCGAATTTTGTTTTAGTTATACCTTATGGTTTTTTGATTAAATTAAGTAAATTTACAATAAAATAAAAAGGTTTTTTCACATAAATGCAGTTTTTATAGTAATTTTAGATTTATTTGCACATTTTATTCTTTTTCTCGCAAACTAATTAAATTATAATAAATCTTAAACTTAAAATTATGCAGATAATTCTAGAATAATTTTTAAGAAAGTTACCCCAAAATGTCCAAAATTGTTCGAGACGATACATTTTGAAATTTATTTAAATTTTCAAAAAAAAATTAATTTTTTCAAATTTTGACAGGGAAATTCAACAATTTCTTGTTAGAATAATTTTTCTTCATTGAGTCATTTGTTATTATGCCAAAATGTGCTTTAAAATGCTTAATGTTCAAATGTTTCCGAGTCCCTAAAACGAGAATTTATTATAGAGTGCTGACATATAAACCTAATTGACAATTACTTATAGTTGATTGATTCTTTTAATGATTTAATGAATGTGATATTACTTTATACATAATATTTTACACACACTATCTGTAAAACGAATTAGCCACTACATAATTTCAAATAAATTATTATATGATTATTATAAGTATATATTAATATTATTATTATGATATTTTTTGAAATTTACTTTCATTTTCAAAAAAAAAATTTTTTTTTTTTTTTGAAGTTTGACAAGAAAATTGAACAATTTCTTAATCGAATAATTTTCCTGTATTGAGTCATTTCTTAGTATGACAAAATGTGCTTTAAAATGCTTAAATTTTCAAAAAGGTTTAAATATTACCGATTCCTCTCAACAAGACTTTATTGTAGAGTGCTGACATATTAATCTAATTGACAATTACTTATAATTGATAGAATCTTTTAATAAGTTAAAGATTATGAAATTACTTTATATGTAATATTTTACACAAACTATCTGTAAAACGAATTAGCAACACTACATAATTTAAAATATTTGTGACTATACCCATGTAGTAAATAATTTTATCAAGAATATTATTTTTTTTCTACTATATCAATATTTAATAAAAAAGAATCCCTTTATAAATAATATTTTACACAAACTATCTATAAAACGAATTAGCCACTACATAACTTAAAATATTTGTGACAATAAACCCATATAGTAAATAATTATCAAATATATTATCTTTTTTTAATCTATCAATATTTTAAAAATATATATCATATCAGTATTATAAGTACATATTAATTTACTTTTAAGTACAACCATGCGTTTTTGTTAGAATATAATAATTAAAATCTTATCAAGAATCTTTATTTAATTTACATAAAATTAATATCTCAAAACAATTAAAGGATATTTGAAGTTTTATATAAAATAAAGATATAAACGAAATTTTTTTTTGCCGAAATTAGAAGAAGAGAATCACAAATGCAAATTTCTCTGGTTTTCAAACTGTGGAGTATGCAAATTTTGAGTTCGACGTCAAAAACGTCGCTTCAGCGGCAGTGAATGAAATTTGACTTTCAACTGGATAAAAGAGAATGAAGACAAGAATGATCGGCATTCAGTGATTGCTTTGTTTCGATGAGTACGATATCTCAGCGAAGTCATTTGATAGATTCAGAAGCTTGGTGAATTGTTGGTAAGTTAGAAGGGTGCCAAACTCAAGCCGAAGAAGCGCAAGCCATTGGAGTGTCACAAAGTGTTATTTCCAGGATCTGGAACCGTTTTTTTGGAGAATGGATGTGCAGGCCGCAGACCAAGGCAAGGCCATAGACGGGCACGCCCAATGGAGATCGGTATTTAGCATTAACAGCTCGGAGACACCGAAACATGAACGCTACTCTTCTCCAACATCACCTTCGCTCGGCTACAGGCACCACGATTTCAACTCAGACTGTCCGAAACTGGCTCCATGCTGTAGGTCTGTATGCTTACCGACCGATGGTATGTGTTAGATTAACATCAAGGCATCGTCGCGACCGCAGGGAGTGGGCAACCGAGCATGTCAATTGTAGGAGAAATGAATGGAGCAATATTCTGTTTTCTGACGAGTCCCGCTTTTCTGTGCATCCGGATAACAGGCGTATTTTCATCTGGAGGGACCGTGGCAGTAGGAATAATCCTGCGTTCGTGCACGAAAGTGTCAGGTTTGGCGGTGGAGGAGTGTTGGTGTATGGTGGCATCTCCATTGACGGGCGCACTGACCTCTACATCATTCGAGATGGAGCTCTGACTGGTCGCCGATATAGGGATGAGATCCTCAGACCTACTGTAGTCCCTTACGCTGCAGCAATCGGAGATAACTTCATTTTAATGGACGATAACTGCAGGCCACATCGTGCAAACCTGGTGGAGGATTTCCTTTTCGAGGAAGGAATCGTTCGAATAGAATGGCCAGCGTGTTCTCCAGACATGAATCCAATCGAGCACGTTTGGGACGCTCTAGGAAGACGAGTTTCTGGCCGCCAACAACCTCCACAAACTCTCCAAGAACTGGAAAAAGCTCTTCTGGAAGAGAGGGGCAGAATACCCCAACTCGTCATTAATAGCCTCATTGAGTCCACGCCTCAAAGGTGTTCAATGTTGCTGGCCGCCCGTAGAAACCATACCCCCTACTGAAAATGATTTTCTTTGAAGAAAACACCTTTTCTTTTTCTTTTTTTCTCATATGCACAAATTGTGTTTTTTTCCTTTTGTACACAAATGCGCAATAAAATGCATTTTTTTCTGCAAACATGTGTAATTTATTCTCATATAACCTACTATGTCTGTCGACCATGTATCAATCAGCTAAAAAGCTTCCCAGATACAAAATCCACCTAAAACTGCAATATTCTTTAATTGTTTTGAGCAGTGTATATTTTCCCCACATTTTATATTTTCAAATATATATTTGAACATGTTTTTATCATATATCAAAAATAATTTTAATCTTGTCATAATGTGTAAAATATTCTATACCCTTTTTTAAGGAAAAAATGTAAAAATTTTTATTATAAAATCAATAACATGAACAGACTACAATTATTTATCTTTAAATCTGTAAATAGTCTAAAATTTCATTTAAAAGAAATTTTTTTTTTTTTTTTTTTTTTGTTTTCTAGAAAACTAGGCAGAACCTGTCGAATTTCGACGAAAGAAAATGTTTAAAACGGAACTGTTTCATTGATTTATAATAAACCTACAAAATTAGTTATAGTAAAAAATGCATTTTATATTGGTAAGTCTAACTCTTAACAAATGATATTTAATGACAAATTAACAAAATACTATTTATATAACTCAGTTGGAGAAATTGTTAAAATTAAACTTTAATTGTACATGTAAGCAGTAAAAAATGATAAAGATCTGTTATTATGATAAAGTTATCAATTTAAGTTCTTGTGCTAGCATTTCAAAAATGAAAAAAAAAGCAAAATTTATTCAACTTTGACGAAATCATAGACTTTTTTGGCACAGATGTCATATACGCACCACATTTGCACGTGCTTTTTTCTCTCGCCAATGTAGCGAAAATTTTGTTTTTGAATGTAAGTTACAAATTGCATGCAATAACAACACGTTATTTTTTATTCCAATATAAAAAAAAAAAAAACGTGAAAAAATGAAAAATATTCAAATATTAAAAAAATATATAAATAAATGATAGTTTGATATAAAAATTGTTGATATAATATATCATAAAAATAATTTAAAGAACTAAAATAGAAAATAACAGTAAATAAATATGAATATAATCAAAAAGGAAACAATAAATAAACAGTTATAAATAATAAACTTAATAAGCAACAAAACAACAAATATAATTTTCACAATAAATCGTAAATATTAATATATATTGCCATATTGAATGCATGCAGTTGTATCATTTAATCAGCACATTTCACTGAAATCTTTAATTTTCCCCATTTCCTCTCCCTTACAATTGTTATAAACTTATTAAACAGGTAATCTCCTTGGCACAGCTGTATAATGCCAAATTGGCGGGAGGAAAAGCACGTGCAAATGTGGTACGTATATGACATCTGTGCCATTTTCCCCCTTGAAATCTAAACCCGGCGTCATTTTCATCATATCAAAATTTACAAATGCACATTTCGTATCTTTATTCACCTTTTCAGAAAAAATTAGAATTTTAATTTGATCATTTTGACTCAAAACTTGAAGTTTCAATGCTATCACCTTAAACAGATATTAAACTGTTGATATTCCTTTACGTGTAAATCAAATTTTGTAGATGAAATCAAAATTCACCGGGTTTTATAACAGAAGATATTTCAATTTCAATTTTTTCCCTTTTAATGAGTAAATGGCAGCATAAAGATACATAGTAACAATTTCTTTCCTTTTTTTCCTTTGTCTATAATAGAAATGAAGTACTCCTGTTGCCACAATTAGAAAAGCTTTATTAAAAACTACAAAAAATTTTATATTTTAAAAACAAATCGAGATACAGCTTTCAAAAAATTTCATTTAAAAGTATATTTTTTCCCTACACGATGGTGTAAGAATTGAAAATGTGGGATATATAGAAGTTAAAAAAATTGTAGTAGCAAATTTGCAATACTGAAATTTCATTTAAAATTTGAAAGTGTTGCCATTCACAAAATGACGTATGCGTTACGCACAGATACGTTTGGCCTTTATAATATAGATAACTATACCTTGTTGCGATTGAAAATAGATATTGTTTGAAAATGACAGACTTCTTTTAATTCCTATGTGTACAAATTAACGCTTCGCTGCATTTTTTCAAAAGACAACGATGTTTAGCGATGCATGTTTTTAAAAAGTTCAATTTAAAGAGCAAATACGGGAAGTTCGTTTTTCATTTTCGAAAAAGTTAATTTCCGTTCTATTTTGCTTACATTTTGAAATGGAAAAAAGAAATTTTTTTTAATCTATACAGAAAACAAAAAATATTTTACATTAATTTTAACATAGAGTAAACATATTAGACATTTTTATTAAATTTTAGTTTTATTATTATTATTTCGCTTTATAGATAGATACATAACACAGAACATGCAACATTAACGTTTTTTTATTGATTCTTTAATTCCTTGTTATATGCGGTTCACTTTTAAGGCTTTTGGTTCAGATCCATGCCGTCACTTCCTACCTTTGGCAGGGTTGGTAAATAAAAGCGTTCAGGATCTGGACTGAGATACGGCTGAGATATCTCTATACATTTGATGAAATTTAGAATGGTTTTACTTAAAACCTTAATTTCTCCATGAGCATACTTCATGAAAATAAACACAGTTTATTGAAAAAAGTCTCCTCGTTTTGCGCTACAGATTCAATGTTTCTTTTGCGACATTAGTTTTTATACGTTAATCTAAAAGTTTTTCTTCAATTTATTTGCAGACCCGTATAGGGTCTTGAGAAAAATTCTTTGTGGAAACATATGTCGCCTATTATGCTGTTTACAATTTGCAGTTTTAAGATACTACCTAAAGTATTTTTTCAGTATATATTTATACAAAACTTTTTAAATCGCAAGTGATTATAAATGTAAAATTTTTCAGCGGATGGAAATGACATCATTTTATATGAAATAAAAGCGTGAATTATATGTCTTAAAACTGAAATATGTTTTGTGCTGTTTATATATATACTTTCTTCCCGTCGGGAGGCTGTGGTACAGACTCACATGTATTTTTCGTAAATTACGTAAAAAAAAAAAAAAAAAAAAAAAAAAAAAAATCGTAAATTTTAGTTTAAATTAATTTCTAATTACTTATCCATTTTATCGTAACTTTTATTTCGATTCATACCGTAATTTTCCCTCAAAAGAAAAGAAAGTAAAGGTGTTTAACATCTACCTTTATCACTAAAACAACTCTCATATAAATTGAACTCATTTAGATACCTATTCCCCTTCGCTAGAATTACAAAAATAATAATAAAGATCGACTTTGCTTTCGGTCAGTAAAAATAACTCTTTGCTCTGCTTAATTTTTGAGTTTTTCTTCCTCATTAAATGAGAAACATTTCCAATTCCTGCGGCCTGTTTTGTCTTTCAGTCTATATTCTCGAAGTTTGCTCCTAACGTACGATTTGGCTTTTGAATTCTTTTTCGCTTATTTTTTAGGACTGCTATTTCTGGTTGCTTGACCACAATATTCAAAATTATATTGAATGTTAAAGACGCAACAGAAAATTTTGCTTATTTGATATCATTCGTTTTTCATGCAATCTTTTCGCCTATTCTGCGATGCCAATGTGTGAATTACAGAATGATTAATGAAGAACAAATATCTAAAATACTAAAAAAAGCATATTTTTGTGATTTTTTTCTAGCAGAGTAACTTATTTATTGATATTTTTAAACTTATTGTACATTATTAATCATTATTCTAAGAATATTCTGCTATATTTTCGTAAAAAAAATATTGAAAATTCAATCAGTGGCCGAAGTGAGAACCGAATCATCTAAAAAAAAGGCGGGTTTTTTTATTACATAAGTTTATTTTGAATTTAAACTAAGAAATTATCAAAATATTATTTTCTGAATTTTTGGTGAAGGTGGAATCAGAAAACTCTGAATTAAACTTCAATTTTTGCCAAAAGTTGCTCTTTTTGTTTAATTAAAAAATAAGTTGTATTGGAAAAAAAAAAGCCTCCGTTTAGAAACCAGTATTTAGTATGTAAATGGAATGTGAAAAGTTTAGACGAAATCGGTGCGGAGGTGTCCAAGAAATTTTGACTACCAACTTTTAAAAAGAAATGTTTGAGAAAAATGCGATTAAAGTTTGATACGTGGATAAAATAGAGATTTAAAAAAAAAACTTACATAGATTTGTCCATTCCAGCTCCATAAAACAACTCGTCTGCAGCTGCTGCATGATCCAAAGCATCCTTTTGTTCTTCTACGAAGCCAACACAAAGATATCGCTTTTATTGACTTAATTACGGTCAGAACGACCGAGTGGGTTGAGGGCTCAATTGTCTATAACTCGGAAACTTTTGTTCCTAATGACTTGCAAATTTTCTACTAATATTTCTTATAAGTTGTAGTATCAGAAAAAAATAAAAATCTATTTCTTGAACCTCCCCTCAACTTCCTAATTCAATTGCTTGCTATCGCTTTACGAACTCAGTCATATGAGAACTGTTTTCTAAAAATGCTTCCAGACACCATCAAAACTATTTCTGTATGAAATTCTTTACTTTCATACTTTTACTACAAATGAACATATTTCTTGCAAAGCATTAATTTTTGTAATTAATCACAGACTACAACTGTGCAGCGAATGAATTAAAAAGAACCTGGTCAACATATAGGGTCATCTGTTTTAAAATACAGAATTTTATCATAGGGGTTACACTAAATTCTAAAAAAGCATAACTCTTTTTGTTTCTAGTTAATTTTCTAAATTCAGTAATATCTTAAATGCTAACGCAATTTATATAATTAAGCATTCGTAGAAGTAAAATACTGCAGAAAAGCTTGAAGGCAAGACTTCCTTTAAATAATAAACTATTTGTTTGCTGAATAACTTAAAATGCAAGTTTGTTTTAGTTTGGTAAACATATCTCATTGATTCGTTTACTTTTAGGAAAGAATTTCAAACTTAAGTAATTCTTAAATATTGGCGTTTTAAATTATTAAAATCATAGAGCAAAACTGAAGTAGTTCTTATCTCAAAATATTGAAAATTGCTCCTGTATTCGCTATATTTATCTTACTTATTTATAATGTGAAAACTTTAATCCGAAATAAACTATTATTACATTCTAAAGAAGATGTTTAAAATATTTGCAATCGAATATATGTATTGAATTAATGTTAGAGATCCACAAAATAACATTTCTTCTGTTCCAGTTCTAAACAAAAGAAATAAAAAATAAAGTTTATATTGATAAAAAATTCTAAATTAAATATTTAAATGTTGAGTATTTAAATTTGAAAATTTAAAAATATCGATTCTTATCTTTCCTGAATGTGGTCACTGATGAGGACAATAGCGTCAATTCTTATCTTTCCTAAAAATACTCGTAGATGATGACCGTAACATCGATTGTTATAAATTTATTTTAATCTTTGTTTATTACTTACCCATCATACGTGGTATAGGGTATGTCTTGCCATCGTTTTGAAAATCGAAAAAAAATTTGACTGATTTACACGTTTCAGATACTGAGAGTTCTGAAAAAAATACTTTTAGAAAAATAAATTGTCGTCCGTCCGTCTGTGTGTCTGTAAACACTCTATCTTTCGAACAAATTGAGATAGAGACTTGAAATTTTGTACTTATTATGTAAGAATGAGACGAAGCCTATTTAATATCAGTAACCTCGATTATCCGGAATTATTTTTTCAGACTTTTAAATAATTCGTTCTGATGAAAATTGTGTAAAAATTTTCGATATTTTTTTTATTTTAAGGAGAAGGCGTAGAAGAAAATAAATTAATAAACATTTTGCATAAAGTACGAAGTCGATCGGATAATTAGTTGCTGAAAACCGGATTTGTTACCCTGTTCTTCCCATTCTTCAATTTTTCATGACCTTGTATTTCATTCAAATTTGAATACAAAGATACATTTTAATTGGAAATGAGACGCTTAATCCGACACAGTAAACTGTTAGTTAATATGATTATTATTTTTTGGAGTTAGAAGGATGTTTCTTTTACGCAATTCGGTGCTACTTGAGTAGTATGGCATTTTATATAATTTACTAAAATTGGTTCATCAACAATTCATTGATAGAACATTACTATGTATATTAAAAATATTTAAATATATGTTTAAACTTTGTTTTGGAATTGCGATGCAATTTATAAATAGTTTCCACATGTTTTATTTTCATATGTTATAGTATGCATATCCATGATGGTTAGTTTTACTGTGGCCCCCAACAACTAGGTTTTTTTTTTAACTTTACAATATTTTGTATAAATCATTTACTATACCCGGGATTTTTATTTCCATATTATTGTTGAAAATTAAGAGAGACTCAAAAGATTCCGAAAAATATATTTTTAGAAAAAAAATTGCCGTTCATCTGTCTGTATATCTGTAAACACTCTATCTCCAGAACAAATTGAAATTGAAACTTGAAATTTCGTGTGCACTTATTATGTAGTAGTGAAAAAAAGTCTATTTAACATCAGTAACCTTTATTACCGGAACTATTTTTGCGGACTCACGAATTATTATTTCTCATGAAAGGGATATAAAAATGTTTTTATTTTAAGAAATGAATGTAAAAGACAATAAAAAAACATAATTTTTGCATAAAGAACGAACTTGATCGAATTATTAGTTGCCAAATTATTTGTGATCCTATTTTCCACATACTTCTATTTTTCATAGCCCTGTATTTCATTCAAATTTCAATTCACATGTATATTTTAATTGGAAATGAGACAATTAATCCGACGCAGTAAATTGTTAGTTAATATGATTATTATTTTTGGAGTTATAAGGATGTTTCTTTTACGCAATTCGGTGTTACTTGAGTATCTTGGCGTTTTATATAATTTGTCGAAATCGGCTCATCAGCAATTCATTGATAGAGCATTACTATGTAAGGTACCCTGGGGTAATAACGCCACGTTAAGGTTCTACCAATTTTCACGGCTTAGTTTTAGATTGTATTTTTCAAACAAATATAGGATCTGATACAGCAACTCATTGACTATCTATATAAAATAAAATAATTTAACAGATATGTATTCATAAAATGTAATGGCGTTTTTTCTTGACCAATGCTATTTGGCGTTATTACCCACCTATATGGGTAATAACGCCATGCATACAAAACTATGAAATAAGATGGAATAATTGCATGTAGATAGCCCAATTCTAAAAATACAAACTCTACAAACTTAGAAATTGACAAATTGAATTCCAAGCTATTGAAAATGTTCAATTTTTTGTGAAAGTGTAAGAAAAATAAAGGTGTGGTGTGGGAGGGGAGGGGGGGATGAGGCAAAAGAATATCAGACAGTGAGCTTCTTTTTGCTTAAAAAGGACCGCTTAAATAGAAATATGAGAAACATTGCACAGTTTTAACTGTGTTTATTTGAATCAGTATTTAGGATGTAGCTCGGCCACTGTAGGGAATCAACCGGGGTATTAATGTAAATGATTGGCGTTATTACCCCGGTATAGTTATTGCGCAGTGCATTTTAAATTACAAATTATTTCGAAAAGATATCCAAAATCTTCAACAATATTTTAAAAGTACATGAAATGCACTACAAATTTATGTAATTAACAAAGTATTTCCGGATAAAAAGACAGTCTTCACATCACAACACATATCTCGCAAATTTTAGATCAAGCGTTAATTTTAGTTGTTTGTAAAAACAATAAGACCTAAAAATGAAGCAAATTAACTTGAAGCTGTTTTTTGCGATTTATATGACTCAAAACCCTTCTGCGCAGAGCACATGGGTGTCATTTACCTGATTATTTCATAATTATGCAAAATATAAGCACTTGGCGTTATTACCCCAGGGTACCTTATATTAAAACTATTTAAATATGCGTTTAAATTTTATTTTGGTATTGTGATGCCTTTTATAAATAGTTTACATGCGTTTAATTTTCGCATATTATATTAAGTCATATTATAAGTCATAAGGATGTTTCTTTTACGAAATTTGGTGCTACTTGATTATCCTGTCAACCAAAAAGCTATCGCCAAACTATAAGATTAAATGCAAAAGTAGGGTTATTGTAAATGTCATTTTCACTTGAAAATAAACACTTTATACGTGCTTCATTTGCATTTTTTTTATCTTTTACTTTTTTTGTTATTTAAAAAAAAAATATGTTAACTTTGTATAATTTTGAGCGTAGTTTGGCGATTTACATAATTTGTCGAAATGGATCGACGAGATAGTCAAGTAATTCCCACAGTTTCCTAATGGAGCATTAATTTGTATTAAACTTATTCAAATATGCGATTAAATTTTATCTTGGAATTTCAATGTATTTTATACATAGTTTACTCATGTTTCATTTCCATATTTTACATTATGCATATTGACGATGGGTGACTCCCGAAGACTAGTTTTCTCTTATCATTACGTTCGTCTAAAATATACGTTACAGTAACTTTATTTTATTTATTTTTTTTGTTTTTATGCGGAAATAATTTAGAAGTTTTTTAAATGTTAAATTCTTTCTTACATCAAGTTAAACAATTTTAATTATTGCATAAATATTTATACCAAAATGTTTAAAATTTTGCACAGGATTTGTCCGTAGAGTCCACATAAAAAAACTGCGTTGAATCTTAGCGTTCTGAAAGAAGCGGGCATATTAAATATAAAGTATATTTAAAAAATTCTACAAAATTGCGTTCGATTGTTATAAATTTATTGGTATACTCATCAAAGATTTCTGATTTTATTATTTTTAATAGATATTTCATTGCTAAAAGCTTTGATGCTAATGATTTAGAAAGAAATTAGCATTGAGTAACTCTTAGTGAAATATTACTGAAGATAGACTGAAACAGATTTTTCTGGACGAAACCAAATTTCGGTTATCTTCCTATTTTCGGTCGAAAACGAAATGCATAATTTAAATAATAATAATAATACGTATATAATTAGCATAATTATTAATTATTTATACGTTATTATTAAGTATACATAATTATTAATTAATCATACCTTTTTATTAAACATACATAAATATTAGTTAATTATACGTGTGGCCCAAGTTGGCTCTCTCCCTCTCTGTACATTAGTAGATCCAGAAATTTTTATTTTCCAATAAAATAAAACATAATAAATTCATGAATGACATAGAAAATTTTTCAATATATACGAATTTAACAATCCTGAAATTTAGTATTTTGCATTTACTCATAAATAAATAGGATCTACTAATAGGCTTAATTTCATTAAAGCCCATGACGTGTCAGTTACAGCTGATTTGCTCATTTTGTATGGAATCACTTATGCATCATAAAATTTCAAAGTTATATAAAGCCTAAATAATGTAAGATATAGCTATTCTGTATGTCTCTTTTTTTAATCTTATCCTAATTTGTTTATGATGAACTTAATTCAGTACTGACAGTAAAAGTAATGCTTATTTAAACTTCATTTGGAATTCCATAATGTTAAATTCAGCTTAGTAATAATCTTTTTTTTTCTTTTTACAGTGTAGTTAAAACAAAAACCTTGTTCGTACTTAAACTTGGCATTGTGTTAAGCGCGCTTCGAATGCAGCTTGCAAAGTTGTAACACCGCTCATATCCGTGAAATGTTTAACAAAAAAGGTTTTCAATTCACTTTTAAAGACACGGAAAGTGTATTGAGATCAGTGCAAAGTAGACGCGAATTCTATAGTATTCACGTGATTTAATATAATTAAAATAGTCTGTTTTTAACAGTTTGACATTTAGTTCTTTTATAGTGCTACTGGATATTTCTGTGGGAAATTCAAGAACAGAATATTCACAATCATACCTCTAGTTATGTAAACAGAATAAATAATAATGCAGGTTAAGTTAACGCTTTAATAAGTCACAGAATATGAATTTATATCCCGTTTCGGAAAGTATTGTTGGCTTACTGTAGATTGAATTAAATAAAGGGTTTATGCCCTTGCTATACACAAAAAAAACTTTTTTATTAAACAACTAAATTTTGGTTATAACAGCACCAACCAAAATGTTTTGATAAACGACCAAAACGACCAAATTTTAATCAAAGTTTTGTTGAAATAACAAAATTATTTTGTTAGTATAATCACAATTTTGTCATTCCAACCAAAATATTTGGTTGAAGCTATAATAACCAAAATTTAGTTGTCTCAACAAATCAGTTTTTTCTGTGTAGATGTACTTTTCACAAATTGTGAGTGAAATTTATAGAAAAAATATTTTTTTAAAGCGGAAATAGTACCGGCATCAAGATTAGTGTACTTTTCAAAATTTTATTTTACTGTATATTTATTCAGATTAAACATATTCTATTCGTAAATTATAACTATGCTTTTTTGAGGCTTCTGAACAGTTATAAAAGAAAATGGCATGCCGTAAATATAATTTCAGATTATCCTAACTTTTTGTGAATTAAGGTAACACAAATTTGTCGTCAAAAAACAAATCTGTTGAAAGGAAAAGAAGCACACCAAGCTCTCGTGTTTGTTCTTCATACAAATTTGTTTTGGGATAACTAAAATATTTATTTCAAGTAAACATCTCAAATTAAAAGGTTACGTTTTATATACACAACATCTATCATTCATGCATAGTATAGAGCAACGGTTCCCAAACTATGGGTCGCGACCCACTGGTGGGTCGCAGCGGCTATTTCAGTGGGTCACGAAAACAATCGAGGTTTGTCACAACATATATCTTTCATTCCAACTATTTTTAAAAAATAACAATTTCAACAGCAAACAATATTTTAATGAAAATTTCTTAATTTCCAAATGAAGAAATAAGAGCAGAATATCTACAAACATCCAAATGAGCTTTCAATTCCTTGATGGAGTTCAACACAACATACTCGTGTGAACATGTTTTTTTACTAGGCTGTTTTTGAAAAACAAGTATAGAAAAAAAACAGTGCGTTGAAAGTGAATTAAGATTGAAATGAACAAGTTCTATCACACCCAGAAATGAATACTCAGATTTCACGGAATTCTCCTCATTTTTGACGAAACTGTTTCCTGGGAAATGCTCCGAACAAATATTTCGTCCCTTTGATGAAATCACTTCCCTCACTCGTTTGACGATACCAAATCGTCAAAAAATTTAGTCAAAAAGGTATTAGTGCTGCTATCTATCGAATTTTTTAGAAGCTCCTGTATTCAATGACAGAAGCAAAAGAGACAAGTCACACGTGGGGTTCGAACTCATAACGTACAGTGTGGCAGTCCGATGCCCTTCGTTCACGCCACAGATTATTCAGGCAAGTATGATTATAAAGGCATATAGCGGATTATAGTGTGTGTTTAAATTTTTATAATTGTGATAGTACTTTTATCGACTCTGTTATAAATCTTGCAAGTTTTAAATAATTAGACGAATTTATTATTTTGATTTTCTAATGGTTAATGAATAATTATAATCTGGCTTAATTAAATAACATTTAGGGGAAATTTATTTGCTTAAAGAATGATTAAAATATGGGCTGGTTAGTTTGTTGCACAGAAATAACGAATTATGAAGTGCTTATTGGGAGAGATTTTACTACTTTAAGCGAGACTTTAAGTAGGTGGATAAAATTTTAACAATTTACTGTTTATAGAGGGGAGAGAGAAAAAATATGTATATATTTTTAATTTGAGTGAAAAAAGTAGATATTGGATGTAAAATAGATATTAGAATTTTGAAATTTTATTGATCAAGTTTACTTTTTGAACGGTTTTGTAGAACGAAGTAAATTTTTTTTCGAATGAAATCAAAACTAAATACAACTTACAAATAAATAAATAAAAATAGTAATAAACACCCTCCCCCCCAAAAAAAAGACTAATGTAGCAAAAGTAATTGCTTACATTTCATTATTTTCTGAAAAACGCTAAAAAGTACTGTTTTAAACAAGAAATATATCCTTGCTAAAATCGCAAGATTTGAGGAGGTGCAATAGCGGTTCCTTCTATAAACAGCTACCGCGACAGTTTCCTTAAAATTCATCAAGTCTGGCCATGATTAAGGAAGCACTTTCCTCAAATATTTGAGAGTTCACGTTTCGTTAAAAGTCACGTGATTTTGATACGAAATGATCGTCAAAAATGACGAAATAAGGCTCAAGGATTTCTGAATCGTCAAAAATGAGAGTTTTATTAGCATAAGCATTAGAGTTTTGTTAGCATAATGAGAGTGATCCCTGATAAAGATCATCATCTTTCATCCTTAAACGCCCAAGTGCCAGAAAATGCACATATTACAAATTTAAGTTTAGATAGTAATTAAATGTATTTTAATTATCTTTCTAATTTTTGTATTGTGTTAATTATTATTCCACTTATACACATTGGAATTACGAATTGTTTTCGTTGATAGTGCATCATCTTTCGTACAAAAATTTGTCTTTTTCATAGGATAGGATAGCCGATAGCTCATAAAGGTCATACAATAATTGCCATACTGACATACACTCTTATATTAGGTGGGTCGCAAAAATATTTTTAAAGTGGGTCGCGAGCCAATAAAGTTTGGGAACCGCTGGTATAGAGACATATGATATTCATATGCAAACTTTACTTAAACTGCGCATTTCTGAATTATGTTATAATATTTTATATACTAATGCCACAATCTGCTATTAAAATACACATAAAAATGTATATTTTGAAACTGACACGCAAGGATGTGATGTAATTGGCAATTTATGCGCGTTTAAATCATATAGATAAATCGTGTTTGCATCATCAATATTCTTGTTTAATGTAAGTATTTATTTTTTTATTATTGTTGTTTCAGCATATAGGGTTTTTAGAAATATATATTATTTTCTTCATTTCCTTTTTCAAAAGTTGATTACACTAAATAATGATTATGAATGTCATAAAAAGATTCTGCATCATAGACTTGATCGTTAAACAGAATTAATTATCTTCTTACTATTATCATTAAACATTTAGGGCACAAGTAAAAAAGAGAAAAAGAAATAACTTTAATTTTATTATTTTCTTGAATACTATATCATCCAGTTATAAATTCGGATATATATGATATTTTTAAATTGAAATAATATATAAAAAATATCGCCACTATTTCTAAAAATAATGGTTTTGTGGAAAAAGAAACATTTTAAGTAGTTTTGCAAATGGTTTGGAAATAGTGAAATCTTTATAATGTTAAAATAAGTAAAGTTAATGGATGTTTAGATCAAGTAAAAAGGATCTGGGGAAATTCCTTTTTCTCATTCAAACCTTCAACTAGATAAGATCAGTTTAGAGAGAAAACGGCTAAATGCATTATTAAAGCTGAGTTTCTGTGGAAATAGAGAGTTTATTTTTATGGGAATCTCTTCACTTTAACAAAAGTACGTATTTAGGTAAAATGCATTTGTAATGATAAATCGTCCATATCTCGCATAATGCTTTATGCAAAAACAAAAAGTTTTCTTTTTAGATTTTATTCTTTAAATAAAATCTGATTTCATATAATTTCTTATAATTCAGATTTTCTTTTTCCAATTTTTCTGAACCACAAAACAGTTTTCTTTATTTTTTCTGTAGATTTTTCTTATATCCAGAGTAATAAAAGAAAGTTTCTCTTTTTGTACAGGGTTCGCACACTTTTACAACTAAATTTTGACAGTATTTTCATTGCAGAAAAATATTGCGAAATCTAAGAATAAAGGTGGTGATTACGAATTATGTTTCTTAAAAGATAAATGTAATTTTTCTTATCAATAGT
This sequence comes from Maratus speculifer, assembly GCA_964019185.1. Lineage (NCBI taxonomy): Eukaryota > Metazoa > Arthropoda > Arachnida > Araneae > Salticidae > Maratus > Maratus speculifer. The sequence continues at coordinate 96,545,519 of OZ025295.1, forward strand.
GGTGTCAGAATCCTTAAAAATATAAGAAGTGTGCGAACCCGGTATGTATCTCTTTGAGTGTGTGTATGTCTGCGATGGCTAGCAAAATCTACGGCATGTAAGAAAATAATATCGGTAATTTATACACTTTAGACACTTAAGCCACTAAAATGTAACTAAAAATACACATGAAAATGTCGATTTTGAAATTGACACATGAGGGTGTGTATTTGGCAATTTATTGTGCGCTGTAATGCATATAGACAAATCGTGTTTGTACCATCAGTAATTTTGTCTTAATGTGAATATTTACATTATAATTATCATTATTTTTGCGTAAGTGGTTTTTAGTAATACATTATTTTTCTTTATTTCTTTATTCAGAACTTCATTAAATAATAATGATTGTGAATGTCATAAAAGATTCTGCATCATATTCTAGATCGTTAAAAGTAATTAATTATTTTCTTCCTATTATTATTAAAAATATGGGACACAAGAAAGAGAAAAAACTTTAGTTTTATAATTTTCTTGAATACTATATCATCCACTTATAAATGCGGATATATATGATATTTTTGAACTGAAATAAGATATAAAAAATATTGACTATTTCTAAAAATAATGGTTTGAAGGAAAAAGAAACATTTTAAGTAGTTTTTCAAATGGTTTGGAAATAGTGAAAGCTTTATAATGTTAAATTAAGTAAAGTTAATGGACATTTAGATCAAGTAAAGAGGATCTGAGAAAATTCCTTTTTCTCACTCAAACCTTCAACTAGATAAGAACAGTTTAGAGAGAAAACGGCTAAATGCATTATTAAATCTCCGTTTCTGTGGAAATAGAGAGTTTATTTTTATGGGAATCTCTTCACTTTAACAGAAGTACGTATTTAGGTAAAATGCATTTGTACTGATAAATCGTCCATATCTGATTTAATGCTTTATGCAAAAGCAAAAAAAATTATTTTTAGATCTTACTATTTAAATAAAATCTGATTTCATGTAAATTCTTATGATTTAATTTAGATTTTCTTTTTCCAACTTTTCTGAACCACAAAACAGTTTTCTTCCTTTTTCTGTAGATTTTCTTTATATCCAGACTAATAAAAGAAAATTTCTCTCAATGTACAGGGTTCGCACAATTTTACAACTAAATTTTGACAGTATTTTCATTGCAGAAAAATATTGCGAAATCTAAGAATAAAGGTGGTGATTACGAATTATGTTTCTTAAAAGATAAATAAAATTTTTCTTATCAATAGTGGTGTCAGAATCCTTAAAAATATAAGAAGTGTGCGAACCCGGTATGTATCTCCTTGAGTGTGTGTATATCTGCGATGGCTAGCAAAATCTACGGCATGTAAGAAAATAATATCGGTAATTTATACACTTTAGACACTTAAGCCACTAATATGCTATTAAAAATACACATGAAAATGTCGATTTTGAAATTGACACATGAGGGTGTGTATTTGGCAATTTATTGTGCGTTGTAATGCATATAGACAAATCGTGTTTGTACCACTAGTAATTTTGTCTTAATGTGAATATTTACATTATAATTATCATTATTTTTGCGTAAGTGGTTTTTAGTAATACATTATTTTTCTTTATTTCTTTATTCAAAACTTCATTACACTAAATAATGATTGTGAATGTCATAAAAGATTCTGCATCATATTCTAGATCGTTAAAAGTAATTAATTATTTTCTTCCTATTATTATTAAAAATATGGGACACAAGAAAGAGAAAAAAACTTTAGTTTTATAATTTTCTTGAATACTATATCATCCACTTATAAATGCGGATATATATGATATTTTTAAATTGAAATAAGATATAAAAAATATCGACTATTTCTAAAAATAATGGTTTGAAGGAAAAAGAAACATTTTAAGTAGTTTTGCAAATGGTTTGGAAATAGTGAAAACTTTATAATGTTAAAATAAGTAAAGTTAATGGATGTTTGGATCAAGTAAAGAGGATCTGAGGAAATTCCTTTTTCTCATTCAAACCTTCAACTAGATAAGTTCAGTTTAGAAAGAAAACGGCTAAATGCATTATTAAGCTCCGTTTCTATTGAAATAGGGAGTTTATTTTTATGGGAATCTCTTAACTTTAACAAAAGTACGTATTTAGGTAAAATGCATTTGTAATGATAAATCTTCCATATCTCATTTAATGCTTTATGCAAAAACAAAAAGTTTTTTTTAGATTTTATTCTTTAAATGAAATCTGATTTCATATAATTTTTTATGATTCAAATTAGATTTTCTTTTTCCAATTTTTCTGAACCACAAAACAGTTTTCTTCCTTTTTTTTCTGTAGATTTTTCTTATATCTATACTAATAGAAGAAAGTTTCTCTCAACAGGGTCGCACAATTTTATACTACATTTTGACAATATTTTCACTGCAGATAAATATTGCAAAATCTAAGAAAAAAGGTGGTGGTTACGAATTATGTTTCTAAAAAGATAAATATAAACTTTCTTATCATTAATAGTGGTGTCAGAGTCCTTAAAAAATATAAGGAGTGCGCGAACCCTGTATGTATCTCTTTGAGTGTATGTACGTCTGCGATTGATAGCAAAATCAATTTTAGCACTACATTTTGACAATATTTTCACTGCAGATAAATATTTCACTGCAGATAAAAATCTAAGAATAAAGGGGGTGATTACGAATTATGTTCTTTAAAGATAAATTTAATTTTTCTTATCATTAATAGTGGTGTCAGAGTCTTTAAAAAACATAAGGAGTGTGCGAACCCTATATGCATTTCTTTGAGTGTATACACTATATTGCCATTGATTATGGGACACTTGCGATTTTAGACATTTTACTAAATATCTAGAAAAATACATGAGGAATCATCTCGGAACTCTTAGTGTATAAATATAACAGTATACGTCATACATCCCCGTGAAGGTTTTTTACCGAAACTCCATAGGAGACCGTCAACAAATTAAAAAAGAATGAATATCTTTTGAATAACCCTGTCAAAACTAATTTAGGAAAAGCGCTCAAACTCTAGATTATGATTGAATGCCTTATTGTAATACACTGTGTTCATTTTTATGCAAATAGCATGCATACTCGCAGAGTAATTAAGGTTTTTATAAAAATGGTCCCAAATTTTTCCAAGTTTTTTCCTTATAATTTTCAGAGTTCTTAATATAAAATAATATTTTTTTCAGAAAATATGACAAACAACATTGCACATAGTACCCTGTAATTAGAATTAAAAAATAATGAAAATTGTGTACAAAATGAGTTCGTTTACTAAATAATTTTTTACTGCGCATGCGTCAACGATATCAAAATTTCATTTGCATATTATGTTAGCTAAATGTATAGAGCAACTTTTGTGAAAGTCACAAAATCATAACTTGAAAATTCTGAAAATAATCGTCAATTGAATAAGTTGAAAATCCGTTATTCTCAAAATGAAGCAAAAACAAGAGGGGTTGTATACATATATTCATTGATTAGTGTCAATATAGAATACACAATACGGGATGTTACGACTACTTTTGGATAAAATCCCTCATTTTTTTGCTTCATTTTGGAAACAACGGATTTTGTCCTTCTTCTATAGACGATTACTTTCAGAATTTTCAAGCTATAATTTTGAGACTTTTACAAAAGTTGCTCTATACATTTAGCTAACATAATATGCAAATGAAATTTTGATATCTTTGACGCATGCGCAGTAAAAAATTATTTAGTAAACCTTCTCATTTTTCATACAATTTTTATTATTTTTTAATTCTGATTACAGGGTACTGTGTGCAATGTTGTTTGCCATATTTTCTGAAAAAAAAATTATTTTATATTAAGAACTCTGAAAATTATAAGGGAAAAACTTAAAAAAAATTGGGGCCATTTTTATAAAAATTTTAATTACTCTGCGAGTATGCATGCTATTTGCATAAAAATGAACACAGTGTATAACAATAAGGTATTCAATCATAATCTAGAGTTTGAGCGATTTTGCTACATTAGTTTTGACAGGGTTATTCAAAAGATATTCATTCTTTTTTAATTTGTTGACGGTCCCCTATGGAGTTTCGGTGAAAAACCTTCACGGACATGTATGACGTATACTGTGACATTTATACACTAAGAGTTTCGAGATGATTCCTCATGAATTTTTTTAGATATTTAGTAAAATGTCTAAAATCGCAAGTGTCCCATAATCAATGGCAATATAGTGTATACGTCTGCGATGGATAGCAAAATCTAAGGCATGTAAGAGGTGAAAATATTTATGAAGGTAGTCTAAGGCCTCTGCTATTACACCTAAGACTCTGAACTTTAAATATCTAATACAGTCGAACCTCGTTAACATGAACCTCAAGGGGATTCAAAATTTTGTTCATGTTAACAGTAATTCATGTTATCAGTATCAAATATCTCTATTCGTTTTTACAGGGGACTGCGAAAATAATTCATGTTAAAAGTAATTCATGTTAAGCGTGTTCATGTTAACGAGGTTTAACTATTGCTTTGTAAATTTATAATAATTGTTTTGAAGGAAACATTTTTATTTATACGTCTACGGGTTTTTAGTAATATATTGTTTTTCTTCATTTCCATTTTCAGAAGTTCATTACATTCGATCAGCGGTTCCGAACCTGGGTATGTATACAACTGGAGGTATGTCGTGGAGTGAAAATAATATCGGTAATGGCGAAAATCAAAAAAATAATTAATTAATTTATAAAAATGTAAGAAATAGCAATGTAATTTGTAGCGGTTTAATAAATCACAGTGATTAGAAGATTATTAATAAAAAAAGAATTTTGCATTATCTAGCTCAGTTTAGGGTGAGGGGGGAGTAGAGGTGTTGCTAAGAAAGAAAAGGGCAGTACTCCGAAATGAAAAGCATAAAGCTGCTATCACATTCACCAACTTTTTGAGCAGTTTTTGCGCCAACACTTGATTTCTAACTTTTCGTGAAATATTGTCTCAACACAAAGTGTGATAGCAAACAATAATATCCCCGAACTTTTTTCCCTAGCTCTAAATAAGTCTGAAGCAGCTGAGACTTTATTCTCCAACTTTCAACATTTAAACCAATCAGAGATAAGCGATTGATGTGCAGAGATGGGCAATAAAATTAATGGCAGGTACTAATAGTACTGATTTTCCTCCAACTTTAACCACGACAATTGTATCCTTTTTCTCTCTTTGAACGGGAAAAATTTGAGCTTAAAATCGGCTGAAAAGTTTGTTACACGAAAGGAGTGTGAATCTTATAGCGCTTTACATGTTGTTATGTAAGAGAAAAAAAAAAGGTTGGGAAACGCCACATTAGATAATGATCATGGAATATTAATTAAAAACTCTACGAGCGTCTCAATTAAACAAAGTATTTATTTTTCCAAAACCACAAGCTGACTAGAATATATTCCTCATGCGAGAGCTCCGCACGACTGTTCAATCAACACGCTTCCATTGAAATCGCTTTGAAACTAGCGGTTAGCAGAAGAAAAAAACTGATTTTAATCGAGACGCAAGAAAATTCTTTCTCAGTTTCTTTTGTAAGAGGTAAAAGGATTCCCAGAAATTGTAGTTGACCAGGTTGCCACATTTCAAAGTAACTTAAGAATTATTAAGGGACATTATATATACAGGGTGGTCATAAAAAAACTTTGCCGATATATGAAGCTCTGGCGGCCAGACTGCTCAACCGATCGTGGTGATATTTCAGATATAGCTATTCAGAGGTATGAGCGCGAGATTCTGTGAACGGCAATAAATGGCACTCACAGTGACAATTATAGTTACAAAAACTCTAAAATTTCCAATGGCAACATCCATTTTTTTCAGCGCAAAATGCTCAGCGCATGCGAAAACCCTAAAGAGCGTTGGAACCGTACGTGTATCGCAAGAAACGGACATGTTATGCATGCACAAAAAACCGTTCTGCGAATCCTCCCTCCATAGAAAAAACTCGATTGGGGCGCAAGGAGGAAATTTGCATATGACACACAGTCAGTACACTAATCTCTGATTACAATACAGATCGGAGAAATTAAAACTTTTATTTTGATTACACATTTTCCACATGGGTGCCATCACCATTAATTGCCTGTGATGACACCCATGTGGAAAATGTGTAATCAAAATAAAAGTTTTAGTTTCTCCGATCTGTATTGAAATCAGAGATTAGTGTACTGACTCTGTGTCATATGCAAATTTCCTCCTTGCACCCCAATCGAGTTTTTTTTTATGGGGGGTAGGATTCGCAGAACGGTTTTTTGTGCGTGCATAACATGTCCGTTTCTTGCGATACACGTACGGTTCCAACGCTCTTTATGGTTTTCGAATGCGCTGAGCATTTTGCGATGAAAAAAAATGGGTGTTGCTATTGGAAATTTTCGAGTTTCTGTAACTATAACCGTAACCGTGAGCGCCATTTTGTTTTCGTTCACTGAATCTCGAGATCATACCTCAGAATAGCTATATCTGAAATTTCATTTCGATCGGTTTAGCGGACTGGCCGCTAGAGCTCCGTATATCGGCAAAATTTTTTATGACCACCTTGTATATTTAATATTGCTTTTATCAATTTGAAATTTACACATACACTATATAGCCAAAGGTGACCGGTCACTTGCGGTTTTAGACATTTGCAATTTTAAAGTACTGTATAATCGATGTAAGAGTATTTCTTGTTTCCTCATTCAAAGATATTCTTTCTTTACTTTAAGGAGAGAAATAAATATTGCGTCATTTATGTCCCGCTAAATGAAGTACTCTTTCACAGTTTCCAAACTGTATAAAAAGCATGAGAAAGAGTAACAGATTTAATGGAAGTTTTATTATCGATTTCTGCATCAGAATAACCTTTCATTGATTCCAACAAATTAAATGTTTCATTAACTTCATTTGTACAGGTAGACATGTCTTCACATGTGACATGATTGTTAAAGTAGAAGCTCAGGAGCGATTTCTTTCCATATAAATTTTTTTGAATGTGCGATATCTTCATCAATTTCCACTTGTGTGCCCAGAAATCACGCTTTCGGAAATCATATTTTAGTCTTTCACAAATTATACCATTGGCTTTGTACCTTTTCTCCGCATTTTAGCTCAGCGGTGCTATATATTTTTTTTATAAGCAACTTTCTGTAATTAACTTTTACAGAACGAATGATACCAACTTCTAGTGGCTGAAGCAAACTTGTGCAATTTTCAGGGAAAAAACCTTTGGCATTGTTTAAATTAGAAATTAGAGGATGACTGGGGCATTAGTCGATTAACAAAACAATTTGTCTCTTTATTATTTGCATTGACTAATCTAAAGACGTCAGAAGAAATATGTAAATAGAAAAGAAATCATCCACAATTTTAGGTTTGCGCCATAACGTTAAGGCCTTTTCATTTTTATAACATCGCGACTTTCTGTCCTTCCTATAATAAATCGCTTCCATTCATCAGTTCTATCAGAATTAACCGCAAAAAAAAACCCCGAAATCCTCAATTTGCTTTCTTTCTCGGCCAAAACATTGTTCATTTCTACAACAAAGCGTTTTGTCGGGTTGTAACTCATAAAATAATCCTGTTTCATCTGCGTTATAAACGTCCTCTTATCTTCCTCTTACGTCTTATGTACTCTTCAATCAGGATAAGCAGCTTTACTTCCCAATATTTTAATACATTTTTATTTACATTCGCTATTTTCCGCACATTTTCTTTTGGACTACGATGTTAATAACGATTGCAGGTTTCATAAGAGGGTATTTCCATGAACACATGTCGTGTGAGTACCATGCTATAAATTTAGATACCAGTATTTTAGAAAGGGAAAATGTGACTTATTTTATCAGAGATATTTTATTAATTGAATAAGGGCATGCAAATCTTTCGAAAATAACGGTGGCCAACAACTTAGCGGTTAGTAATAATGTGACTTACACGACAAGTGCTCATGGAAATACCCAAGACAGTGTATCCAGCCATTGGATGCAGAAATATCTTTCACATTATGTTTTTCGACAAGTTGAAATGTTTTTTTTTACATTGATCAGACATCCACTAATGTCTAGTTTCTTGGCATGAACCATTTCCGCAAGTCAGATTCAATTACATAAAGGGGGAGGCTTTCAATGATTTTCTTATTTTCGAACGACATTTTTCCACATTCTGCTGATGCTTTCTTTTTATTTCTGTCCGTTGTTTATCAACGGTTGCTATTGTCGACGTGGAGATTTCAAGGCATTCAGCTAAAATGTTTTGTGGTCTAACGTTTTTGACATTATCGTGTCAAATGCTAAGCTTCTCAATATAAAACTTTTTTCTGATAATCTGTCATGCTTGACAAAGTTTTAAAAATTAAATGCTAATCACGTGACGGCATGCAGTGACATCCTCGTTTCAAGAAAAAGTTTACCGGTTCTGAGTCTACTTATTAGAGAAGTCTGTGGCTGCACTCTCCCCTATCTAAAATCATTAGGTACACATCTTTTCTGTTGCAAACAAAATGGATATATCATATGAAAAACAAGCCAATGTTTTTCTAACCCTAGCAAACAAAATAAAAACTTTCGGCAGTTGAAAATATTTTTTAAATCGGGGTTTATTATTCATTAAATAGGGGTTTTCACCTTCATTTTGGCCGAGAAAAATGGAAAATTCGTTAAATAGGGATGCGTTAAATCGGAATTCGACTGTATATTTATTAAATTCAGTAATACGGACATAATATGACTCAATCTTAATTATGACATAATCACCATGGCAATCTATTTTCATCGCCTATCATGGGACATGATTGAAATTAATTGCATGCGATACGATTTAACAACTTCTATTAATAACATTTTGATTCAATTTTGATAAAATTTTAAATGACTGGACAAAATTCTGCAACAATGATTTATTTTAAATTTCAAATATTTCAAAAATGGGTAGTTTTTGCTGTAGTTATAGGCGGACAAACGGATATAACGACGACTGTAGGTACTACGTATTTATATAATTCTAACTCACCTAAATTCATGTTTCAACCCATAAAAAAACAATAGTTTACTATAATCACTTAAAAACTGTAGTTATTACGATTTTTAATTCCTTTCGTTCTATATAGTTAGTTATGTGAGGTTCGAAAACTATTTCTAAGGTTTAAAAAACATATATAGGCTTAGGAAGTGACGACGTAAAAAATACATCTTTTTAATAAAACGTATTTAAAAATGACGTAATTTTTTTTTTTTTTTGGTAAGAAAATAACATGTAAAAAAGTATTTCTAAAGTTTCCAAGAAATTGGATAAAAGTAAATGGTCTTTTACTTTCAGTTTATGCCTCACATAACTTTTCACCTTCTAGACAGTAGTTCTTATAAACTTTTCAGCTGTACTCTTAGTAAAAAAATTAACTAACATGATGCTGTCTTCGTTATGAAGCGTAAAATTGAAGCAATTTCTTGTCACACAAAATAGAGTTAGCTTTTTAAAAAAAGAAAGTTCAGTTTTAAAGCTTTTATGCTAAATTTTTACGCATCGATATTTCCTAAACACCCTTTGTATAAGTTGATAACACTTCGATATTGATAATTTTTATTTAATTAATGTCAGTAAATTTAGTTATTTCATAAAATAAAACATATTTTGAAATTTAAAAATAGTTGTTGTTTTTTATTATTCTTCTTTAAGGCAATTTATATGAAAACGCTTCTTAAATTTGTGTATTTCCTTATGTTCTAAAAGTTAGTTTTTTTCTCAATTTACACAAAAATATGTTTATTTAAAAAAAAATACGAATTTTCACAATTTATTATTGAATTAGTTTTAATCTTTCATTAATCTTTTAGCAATCCATTGCACATCAAAGCAATGAATTACAACACACTTTTATTCTAACAAATCTGGCATCAAGGAGAAAATAAATATTAATTATTGGTCTTTTTTGGCAAACCCCGTTACTTTAAAAACTGTTATTATAATTACAGCTGTTATTATTCTAGTGATTATAAATTCTATACAAAGGTACTGATGCGCAACGTATATGTAATGATTGGCTTGTGCTAATTTGACAAAAAATTCAAATCTAAAAAACGGTAAATTCTTCTTCTTGAAGTGCAATGAAGTTTAGTACTTTTCGTTGGAATGCACTTTTATTCTACAGCCTCTAGACCAAGACATCATCATGCTGTAAAAAATCTCGTACAAAACCCTTTTTGTAAAAACGCTTTGAATTTAAGAAACTTGCAAAAGGCCAAGAATAAATCTCAAAGAAGCTATTGAAAAGATCACTGATTCGTTATTAGCAATTAGCCAGAGAACATTTTATAACTGTTGGAAATATGCCCGGTTAACTGAGACAGAAGTTTCAGATTTGGATGAGCTGTCTTGGTTAGACACAATTTGTAAGGTTGCCAAAAAAATTTTGGTTAAATAAAGTTGGAGAATTTCTTGGATATAAATTTGTCCATTAAAACTACTTTAGACCAATAAAATGACGAAAGCAATGATAGAGATATTAACGTTGTTGACGATTCAAAGTTTACCGCTTCGGAGTCTCTCTCGAACTTTGAGAAAACGAGTGCTTTTGTTTCTCATTAAAAGAATGTTCCAGAAGAAGTATTTTATCACAGGTATTTGTTTCACACGTTTTTGTTACATAAGCTTCATATTCCTTTATATAAACCAAAATGACAGATTTTCTGTAATAATGTATTACTAAATAGAGTTTTGACCGTAATTTTGTATTTTCAATTTTCAATATTAATTTGCTACCTTTTTCTATGCTAATTTAACTATTCTTCCATTAAAATCTTCTCTAATAAAAGGTAAATTTACCTCACATAATTATTTTTTATGTATATGTAATTCATTAGATAATTAGGAGTAATTCCATTACAATGAAATAATCGATACAATGAAATATTTGAGCGGTCTCGTGAAGCTCGTTGTAATGGAAATCTACTATATATATTAAAATTCATAAAACCTATTCCTGGAAATATACAGAAATAATGACTGATAACCTGGTAATATATTCCTTAAGTTGTAATAGATGTTCAAAAATATGAATGATAAAAATACCATTCTTGTATCAGATTTCGAATCTAAAATTAATGTTCTGAACACTGCAATTGTTTAAAACTTATGATAATAATCAACTTCTAATTTGCTTTATGCACTAATAAGTAATAAAAAGTAAATAGTGTGATTTCAAGTTCTTTGGTTGACATTAGTAGTTATTTCCTGTAAGTTTAATCTCAATATTATCTACTAAATCATATAGTTTTGTTTTGCCATTTCAAACAAAAATCCCCATAAAGCAAATAAAATGTAGTTCCAGAAATGCTTTGAATAAAATTTAATAATAAAACTTTTTACGTACTATTTTAACAGTCATCATATTAAAAAAAATCATTTTTAAACTCAATATATTTTTGGTAAAACACTAGTTAGAAAATACACTGTTTACACGTAATGCAATATTAAACAAAAGATATGTTTGCAAAATTTACAAAAAAAATATTTCAAATAAATAAATTTCTTGTTACTAGGTATTTGAGTAACTTTTTGTCTGCTACAAAAAAGTCAAAGTTTCATTTGCTCTTTAATAAAAATTTGCTACTATAAGAAATGAAATATGTATTTGAATTTCAGTTCCAATAAATAATATAAATTTCGTTAAAAAAAATTGTAACATTTTTATGAAAGGTACAAATTTGCAAAACATATGAAAAAGTTGTTCGGACAGATATTCTCATTTCTTGGATTTAAAGAAACGAACTTTCAAATTGGAGTATAGCAATAAAGTGGATACAGTTATTGAGAATCCTAAATTAAACTTTTAAACTTAACGAGATCTGAAAAAAAACTCATAATATATCCTATTTTGCTTTTCATTTTTTCCGTATTTGGTTTATCACACTTTTTCATTAAATAAAGAAGAAATTTCTTAAAAAGTGAAAGAAAAAGTATCAATAAGATATTTCCGTAAAACAAATGATGTAACTTTAATCAAAATTTTAAGGAAAATACAGCATCGTTCAAAATGACCTAAACGATTAAGGGCTCTGGTCACTCAGCTTCCGAATACGCCTTACTAATGTAAAGCTTGAGGTCCTGTTCATTTTGAAGTTCACCCATTCGTATATTTAAAATATCGCCTCGTAAAATCAATATTTTTAACTTTTATTTTTTTATATACACTTCTTAAAAGATGTCTGTTTTCTTAGGCCTATCTTTTTAAGAAGAAGTTATATGAATACTAGAAATAATATATACTAATATTTAAAAAAATCTATATCTGGAAAGATGCCGAAATAATCACTGAAAACACAATAATATATTCCATCAGTAGTTTAAATGTTCGAAATTATGAATGGTAATGCCATTCTAGTATCAGATTCTGAATCTTAAACTATTTTTCTGAACACTGTAATTCTTTAAAACCTGTGGTAATAATCATTTTCTTGTTTGCTTTACGCACTAATGTGCAATAAAAAAAATAGTTGGTCATTATGATTGACATTACTAATCATTTGCTATAAGTCTAATCTCAATATTACACGGTTAAAAATTTTACTCCAGTTTCAACCAAATTTTGGTGATCAGCAGCTGCCACTATAAGGTGGTGAAATGTCGTACCAACATTTGGAGCTTCCTATTTCAACGTCGCTCGAACTATGATTGAACAGTAGCTCCAGATATTGATTCAAGATTTCACCATCTTACGATGCCAGCTATTCAGCACCAAAATTTGGTTCATACTAGGACAAGATTTTTAACAGTGTAGTTGCTAAATTATCTAGTTTTGTTTTGCCATTTTTAACAAAACAACTAAAATATAGTTCCAGAAATGCTTTCAATAAAACGTGATAGTTACAATTTCTGTTCCCACAAAGCCAAAAAAAAATTAAACCCTTGAGCGGTAAGCAATAATGTCTCTGTAATATTGAATTCTCACCGGAAAAATCAAAAACTTTTATTTTAAAATAAGAAAAAGCAATTTTTCAATATTTTACCGCCAAAGTTAGAGATATAAAATTTCTTTAAGTTTTTCTGGTGAGATTCTTGTTCAAATTAGGTGGTATAAAATATATACCACCGCCCCTCAAAGGGTTAAGCATATTTAAACACTCATCGTATTAAAAAAATACTTTTTAAACTCATCGTTATCAATTCATTCGTCATTTAGTAAAACAACAATTAGAAAATAAACTGTTTATATGTAATGCAATATCAAACAAAAGATATGGCAAAATTTCCGAAAAATTATTTCAAATAAACAAATATCCTCTGAACTAGATATCGGAATAACTTCTCATCTTTGACGGTAAAAAGATAAATATTTTTTCCTTTTTAATAAAAATCTGCAGCTTTAAGAAATGAAATATGTATTTGAATTTCAGTTCCAAGCAATATAAATTCCGTAGCAATAAAAAAGACTTTCTTTATAACATTTTTATGAAAGGTACAAATTTGTAAAACATATGAAAAAGTTCTTGGGACAGATATGCTCATTTCTTGGATTTAAAGAAACGAACTTTTAAATTGGAGTATAGCAATAAAGCGGATACAGTTATGAAGAATCCTAAATTAAACTTTTAAACTTTAGGAGATCTAAAGAAAAAAACTTCATAAACTGTCTTATTTTGCTTTTCATTTTTGAGTATTTGGCTTATTACATGTTTTTAAAAAATAAAGAAGAATTTCTTAAAAGGAAAAAGAAAAAGGGTCAATAAGATATTTCCGTAAAACAAATGTTATAATTTTAGTCGAAATTTTAAGGAAAATGCAGCATCGTTCAAAATGACCTAAATAAATAAGTGACCTAAACACTCAGTTTCCGTATACTCCTGACTGATGTAATGTTTGATGGCATTTCATCCATTCGTATATTTAAAATATCTTTTCGTGAAATTACTTTTATTTCTTGTTTACACTTCTGAAAAGGTGTCAAAATTTTCTTCAAATGTCTTCAAAATTTTTCTAACGTATATACTTAATTTTAAATGAAGTGTTTAAATTTTACAGTTCGTCAGCTTTTAACTCGTGAAACATTAAATTAATCAAAGATTTTAGAAATACTTTGAGAACTAAGAAAAAACGAAACATCTTTTAAGAAGAGTACACAGAAAAGATAAGTTAGAAATATTAATTTCTCCAAGAGATATTTTAAATATACGAATGCATCAAACATCGTCCATAGACTTAACATAACTTGATAGAGAATTCCGAAGCTGACTGGCCAACCCCCTTAAAGCCATTTGGATGAAACCCGCAGCTATTAAATCCTAACCAATAACTGTCACTTCATTAAAAATATAAATTAAATAAGCACTTTCTTAGAAAATCAAAGTAATGTCATTTAGTGATTTTAGTGTCATTTAGTGTAATTTATTCACTACTAATCAGCCAAGAAAATATTTAATAATTACAAAAAAAAAAAAAAATGAGAACACAAAAGTGCCCTTTGGACGGCAACCAAATTCTTTCTAATATTAAGGCTGTGTTTTTTAATCCATTTGTAATGTACCCATCCTAAACTTTTTCTTAAATTTACATTTGTAAAATAATTAAACGATGCCAATGATATATTATGAAATTTATTTCATAGTCAGCGCCATTAGAATTTAACTTATTCTATAGCGCCTGACACTGTCAATTACTGATATCAGTTATTGGATATTTACATTACTGATAATTTAATAGATGAACCAGCCATAGCAAACACTTACATTTTTTTTTTCAATTCTATACATGACTTCATACATTTTTCCATGGTAGACTGTTGAAAATGGCACGAAAATTGCTATTAGAGTGTCTTCTTTCGGCGGAATATTCCAAATTTGAAGAGGATCTGCTTGCCACAACCAAAAATCTACAAAAAATTTGGTTCAATTCTAAGCATACCTTCATACATTTTCCAATGATACAATGGCGACATATGGACGCACACACAGACACACACACGGACAGACAGACATTTTGTTAAAACACTTTTTTGAAATCTCTGCCCACTATAAAACGTGTTAATCTGTCAAAAACTGGAAGTCGAAAAAACTTTCGATTACAGCACTTCCTTTTATTGAAGATAGAAAAAGGGAAAAGGGAAACACGCGCAGCTATAGCAGTACATCATATACAAATTTGGATTATCTATTTTGTATTTATAATATATATTATCGTTTTTTTAAAGCATAATTTTTTTGAAATATGTGTACATCTTTTTTTGTGTGTATGTGTGTGTCAGACACTGGTTTAAATTTGTTAGTTTTTGCTCTTTCAAAATAGCGTTTGGTGTCAGTTTTCTGAGTTATTCAATATATTTATGAAAAAAAAATAATTTTTGATGACACAGTGTATAATTTTTGAGAATTTTACCAACAGAATTTTCTAAAGCATCTCTACTATCCTTTTAAAAAGAAAATAAGTATAAACGGGATATGAAATTTAATAATGGTGATTTAAACAAAAAGAAATCCTTACAGTGTAAGTTATGAAAATTTCAATGTACATAAAAAAATCGACAATGTAACATTTTAGAAATCTGTATGCTTACTATAATTTTATCTGTATATTGAACCAAAAAAAGGTAAAAATTTGTAAAATTAGTTTTTGGAAAGCTACAGAAAGCTTTACAAAAGAATCTTCTAAAATTAAAGTAATCTTACAAAAAATTTATCTGTAACACTAATTGCAGCTATATAAAAATTCTAAGCGTCCCAGTTTCCAGAAAATTTAGCAGATTTTTTAGTAGTGCATCTGTTATATAAATTTTTGGTGCTGCCGTTACATAAAATATACTAGGAAGCCCATTTTTTTTTAAATTAGTAACTTTATGCATGTGTATACTTCATTCATGGTATAATAAAATAATATATAATTTCACACATACGTTGCGTAGCGTGTAAAAATTAAGTGGTGATGATAATCATAAAATGCAATCTTACATGATCAATTGAGCAACCTCATTTATTTTGTATGCATCAAATTTCTCCAGGCTCAGTTAAAAAAATTTCTCATAAATCTGCGCTGCAAAACTTACGTAAATTTGCAGTTCATGCACATGTGGAAGAAAAGAAGATTTGTATGCAATTTCTGTTTGCATTACAATATAACAAAAATAGCTGGATGTGCCATTTCCAAAACTTTCTTCTATATCATAATTCTTAACACTTCAAAAAGTAATTACACCTGTTAATACTTTAATATTATTAGTTCAATACTATACCATATAACAAAACTAGTTGGATGTTCCAATCCCAAAATTTTCTTCTATATCAATATTCTTAATATTTCAAAAAGTAGTTACACGTGTTAATATTTTAATATATTTATTCAGCACTATACCATATAACAAAACTAGTTGGATATGCCAATCTCAAAACTTTCTTCTATATCATAATTCTTAATATTTCAAAAAGTAGTTACATGTTTTAATACTTTAATATTATTAGTTCAATGCTATACCAACTTTAATTTCCATCTTAAATTTTTCTCTCAGTTAAATAATCGGAGTAAAAAAAGAAACGTTCGACTATTAAAAGTCAGTGTTACATCATGATATTTTGAAAAATCAATAGTTTTTCCTTTATCATGAGCTTTTTCATCTAGCCAGCTTTGCAGGATGTGAGTTCCTGTCTCCACACGAGTCGATCGACAATAGTACGACGAAAAAATGGAGAAAATGATACAAAAATCGTTCTCATAGTGTTCCTTTACTACGGAATATTTGCAAATTCAAGGAAGATCTGCTAATCATGGACAAAAACATACACAAAAAATTTAGTTTAATTCTGTGCATAATTCTATACACTTTTCGATGGTACAATAATGAAAATAGCATAGACATCGCTTTTACAGCGCCCCCTTCTGGCAGATTTCTTTAAATCCAAGGAGGACCTGCTTATCACATCCAAAAACATAGCCAAACTGTTTAGTTCAGTTTTATATGTAACTTTATAAATTTATTAATGATAATAATAGGAAAATGGCACAAACTGCACGATTTTTGCACCCTCTTCCGTCAAAAACTTTTCGAGGACTTGGTGTCCATAGGGGAAAATATACATGGAAACTTTGGTTCAATTTTATGCATAACGTTATACACTTTTCAATGGTTCAATATTGAATTGGCACAAAAATTACTATTACAACGTCTCTTTCCGGTGAATTTTTTTTTCAAATTCAGAGATGACCTGCTGACTTTTGACAAAAACATACGCAAAAAATTTGGTTCGATCCTTTGCGACTTCATAATTTTACGGTGGTACAATATCGAAATAGGCACAAAAATTGCTCTTACAGCTCTCCTTCCATCAGATTTATTTCAAATTCAGGAGAAACCTTTTCACCATAGCCAAAAATATACGCAAATGATTTAGTTCAGTTCTATGCATAATTTCATGCATTTTTGATGATGCAAACATATATAAAAATGACAATAAAAAATAGCACATTCAAATACAAATGGCATATGTATCGTGATTATAGCGACTCTTTCCGATGATTTTTTTTTTCAAATCTAGGGAGGACTAATTTGCCATAGCCAAAGATAAATTAAAAAAAATAGTTCAATTCTATGCATAATTTGGTAGACTTTTCAATGGTGCAATATTGAAAAGTGGTACAGAAAACGCTATTATTGTGCCCCCCGTTCAGCGCAATATTTAAAGATTAAAGGAGGATCTGCTTGCCACAACCAAAAATATACACACAAAAATTTGATTGAGTTCTATGTATGTCTTCCAACACTTTTCGATGGCAAAATAGCGACACTAAGACAGACAGACATTTTGTATAAACATATTTTTTGAAAACTCTGACCCCTAAATCTGGAAAATCTGTCAAAGTCAAAAAATTTTCGATTGCAGTACTGTCTTCTATTGGGGATAAAAGAAAGTAAAAATTACACAAATATGATACGCGATGACATTCCACCATGGAACAACAATCAAATGATTCTTAATGAAGAAAGATTAAAAAAGCTTGCTATTAATGAAAAGCTCCCCAAATTCCTCGCATCGCACACCTAACTCCCAATGCATCTAACATTGGCACTAAAATACTTTTTGTAAAAGTAAAGATTGATACTTATGCATTTCCTCCTACTTGTTGGGATTTGGAAACACTTTTCATATTCCTTCATCCGAATACATGCCAAATGAAATAGTTGCGCAATGAAGAAGCAAGAATCTCATTTAGTTTTCTTTGAGAACAGTTGAGTTTCTTTGAAACATTTTTTTATAAAAGAACATTTTTGTTTTATTGACTTTTTTTTCTTTTTTTTTTTAGAACAGTTTAAAGTTTTACGCAGAAAAGATGCAGATTTGATATTGTCAATGCAGAATAATATGTAAATAATATTAATGTTTGTGTATAAATGTTTTGTAAATCGTCCTGTAATTAAAATAAAAAACAACCCTAAGACTACTATTTTTCAGTAAATGAAGTTGTTTCTTATTAATGATGCTGCCAATGCTTAATTAGGACATCCGGAGACCCGATTCCCCGATTTTCTGAAGAAATTGGAATTTTGGAGGTAAGAAATCTTTATATCTTACCTAATTTTTGTTTTATGAAAATGTTAGAATCAATTAGAGTATTGATATTTCTTTGTGTAGCAGCTCTGGCTGTGATTATTTGATTTACGCAGTCGGAGTTGTCACACTACTAAATTAAATATATCCAGAAATACGAAAAAAGACATGATTTTTATAGCTTTTTAAAAAATGCATTACAACTATAACAACTAAGAGTTAACATGAGATTTTTGTTCTTAATATTCAGTTTTATTTGCCAGTTCATTCGCTTTTCCTTATTCTTTAATCACTGTTGTTTCAAGAATGCAACTACCTTTTGAAGATGTACTAGTTCCAATCTAAAAAACTGTTATCCAATTTAGGAATATTTGTGAATTGCTGTAAAGAACTTAAAAAAATCAACGATAAAAGTCACGTTTTACAAACAAAAGAGTTGTTTCATACCCATAAAATAGAAATATATGAAAATTTTAAAAAATGTGATCACACAAAAAAGAAAATTTACTGATATTACTATTATTATTTTTGCTGTACTTTATAACTTTCTTACATTTCCAAGTCATCTTAATCATAAATTTTAACTATAAATTTATAATTTAATTAAATATAGCTCTTTCAAAAGCTATAAAATTCCAAGTAATTGATTCTTCAAGAAAAAGATTACGAGCTTCGCTGCAAGTTATGGCAATGTACTGGAAAATATCTCTTAGAATTAATTGGATTTTACATATAAAGTGCAGTAAAAGAGATTGCTATAAAATCTATGGATCGAGTTTTTTTTAATGGGTTTATTAAATTTATCGATAAAAAAGAATTTAACCTGAAGCGAAATCTTCAAATAAAAAATATTTATATTATTCGTATAATAAATATTCGTATAGTTTTTACTCCTATAAAACCTTTTACTGAAAAGATTTTGACCAACTTTAACATTAAATATCTTTTATAATTAAAATAATTATTCAAATTTAAAAAAATAATTATTCTATTTAAAAACTGACTGCTTGAGCGTATTTATCAAACATTTCTCTATTAAGCCACCAATTTTCATAGTTTTGTGAACAGTAGTTTTCATAATACTAGCAAAGAAATGTTTTTGGTAAGAAAAAACTTCATTTTCAGTTGCGGTGACAGCGTTAGCTCCCTTTTTTTAGAATAGAGAAATACTTTTTTCTTATTTTGTAGGGATCAGGCACCTTTAAAAATGTGGAATTCCATGAAAATGGGCGTCTTATATGCAATGTTGCCTGTGGGCTACCTTATTTTAATTGCAATTTATTCGTTGGCACCCTTTTTTTAAATGGTTAAATTAAGCTTACTTAATGACTTATTAATTAAGGTGAAATAATGCGATTTTTCTTATTTCAAAAAAAGTAGTGACACTATAATTTGGATTTTTAAAAAAGCAGCCTATTGGAAACACTGCTTATATGGATTGCTATAACTCCGCCTCTGATTAACTTTTGGATATGAAATTTTGAACATACATTAAGAGCATTATATGCTAATAGTTAATGTTCTTAAAAAAATAAGTCTAGATGCACATTTATTTTCATTTGAAATTTAATGATTTTCATTAAACGTATTTTCCTAATAAATCTAGCGCGCATGATTTCTCATAATTGATCTGTCACAGTTAACTCGAAATTGTTTATTGAATAGAGATATAATATTGTTAAATGACCTACACTTGGGAAAATATAACGATAAGTTTTTAAAAGAATAAAATAAAATAAAAAATCTGAAATTTTTGAAAAAGCTTTTTTGTATAAAAATAGTCATAATTTCCAAAGTTCTTAAAAGAATAAAATAAAAAAAAATCTGAAAATTTCGAAAAAGCTTTTTTGTATAAAAATAGTCATAATTTCCAAATTTCTTACTTGATGAGCATAATAGTAAGTCATGTTTTATATCTATAAGATTTACACGTTCATATATTAATATTCATGAAATTATAACCAGCCGTTTCTCAGAAATCATGAAATAACCGAAATCAACGTTTTCAGAAAATTGACTTTAAAGATCTGACTGCCCCTTGATTATACAAAGAAAGCTCAAACATTTTCCGTCATAACTGTCCTTCTAATGCGAATTTTTTTATGAGGTTTCTTTTTAAATATTCCTTAAGAATGAAATGTTATTATTTATCCTATATCATAAAAATGTAAAGTTTGTTTATTGTAGGGAGGTAATCTCTGGAACTACCAAACCGATTTCGAAAGTAATTTCATCAAAATGTTTGTGTTCGCCTCGAATCAAATATGTGTTATACCTTATATGAATTCCACTGATCCAAAGGGGTGTAAGAGTGAAAAAAATTTCTAAAAAGGCTAGTTTTGCGTTAATGCAGGGCCTAGAAACATGAGATTAGGTATGTTAATTGCTTATAAGATATACAGGGTGAGTCATAAATATCGAAACAATAGGCTATCTCCTTAAATATTGCCCCTAGACCCATACTTCCAATTGCAAAGTTTCACCAAAAAAGGTAGATTTTTTGATAAGATAAGTTGCAACTCCATGGGGGGGTCTATTTTAAAAAATACAAAAATTAAATTTTTATACGGCCCCCAGAGGATAAAACTTCCAATCAGAAAAATTTTCCTTATGCATTCCTGAATTGAACAAAAAAAATTCCATCTTGATATCTCCAAAACTCAGAGAGTTATGACAATTTTAATAAATCGTGAGGTTTCAAGGGATCAGACACAAATTGAAATGCGTGTAATTGAAGAAACAATGTTGCTGTATGTTGTCCAGGAAACATTTATTTATTTATTTATTTATAGAGTTTGAATTTTGAATGTTTTGTGATGGTTAACCACATAATTTGTAAGTACTATCACATCATAAGCTTTCTTAATAATTTTTTTTTTCAAAAAATTTGGAGTAAATTAAAATTGTCATAACTCAAAATATTATTTGTCGCGTTGAATTTTTTCTTTTAATTAAATGAAAATGTTTAATTTTCAATTTGATTCAGCATTTTAAATAATATTTTAAAAAAAATAAAAGTATTTAAAATAGCAATTTAAAAAAAGATGCAATTTTTGTGAACACATCATATTTTTTAAAGTAAATTTTCTGAGGTGAAAACATCTTTCGGCAATTTTTTTTTTTTTTTTTTTTTTTTTTTTTTTTTTTTTTTTTTTTTTTTTTTTTTTTTTTAATTGAGGTGTTAAAAAATTATTGAATTGTTACCGTAACCAACGGTTACTGACTTATGATGTAAGTTTAAAAATGAGAAATACTGAAATAAAAACATCTGATGAAGAAAAGTGCATTTAGTTTTAAACAAAGATTGGCTCCTAACGTTTAAATGCTTTTTTAAAAGTGTCTAGGTGATTAACTCCTTCTTGTGTAGTTTCGATTTCAGATTTTGTTTAAGTTTTGCCATTTTCGCCTTCTTTAATTACTATTTAAATGAGTCAGCTTATTTAAACTTATTTTCTTTATCACGCCGACTTCAATTTTTTTCATTGTTTTACCCCTGTCAACTTCATATTTTTCTTGTTAAAATTGCCACTACACTATGCGTAAAAGATGCTTCTAATTACGGGCCTCCAAACTGGTAGACGGTAGGTACTGGGTTCGAACCCAATCGCAACCATCGGCCTAACCGTTCGAAGTTTTCCGGGTTTTTTTCGAACCCTGTATTTCCTATTGCAGATAATTAACCGGAATTTAAAAAAAAAAAAAAAAAAAAAAAAACAATTCCCAACGTGTTAACCGCTGTAAGAGGACTGAAAGGCCGCTGCTCTTTTTTTTTTTTTTTTCATTTTTTAGAGTTTAACATACAGTTTTCAGTTCAAATACAAATACATTTTAAATTTTGTTTAACTTGCGAATCAGTTATTTTTTTAAAACAAGAACAGGTGTTTAATGAATCTTCGGCATATTTCATTTAAACGTTTTAAGTTGAAATTATTCAATTGAATTTCTTAAATGATGTTTGGTTCGAACGCATTAAACCTTGATCAATTAAATACACTTAGAATGAAATATTAATGGGAGCTTAGCATAAAAAAATACGCAACAGAAACGTTATACTCTTCGACTTTACAATTCGAAAAAATATTTTTTTAATGCCGTTTGGAATAAATAAACTACTCGGATGTAGCAATCGGAGGACTCTAAAGATACGAAATTCCGTGGATTAGTACAAGATATCACTGAAATCGTGTAAACTATACAAAATTCATTATGAAAACGCCATCCGAAAGATGATTGATACAAAAACGTAAACAAAACCAATGTCAAGAAGTAACTGCATCTGACTTTTTATGGAAATTCCTGCATTAGTTCTTAAAGTAGAGCTATTGCAGAAATCGTAACAAATTCAGTGTTGCAGCGCCTCACGTGGAGCCATATACAACAAAATATAAATAGCATCAATTCATGTCAAGGAATAACTGGATCTGCTGAAGATTGATGATATTCCTTGCATTCTAGAGATACAGCGATCGCGGAAATTGCACAAAAGCCTTTACAGTAGGGTCACCTGTTAAGCGATTCACACTAAAAACTAATCAGCATCAATGTATATCAAGAACTAAGTAAATATAATTTTTTATTAAATTTTATGTATTAGTTCTTGAGATAGCGCGCTCACAAAATGTATATCATATACAGAGATACAGAAGCAGTGACTCACAGACAGACATTTTGTAAAAACATGTTTTTCGGTATCTCTGAGCCCTAAAACGTGTGAATCCGACGAAAACCGGAATTCAAAATTTTCATGATTCCAATACTTTTCTTTTGTAAAGATAGAAAAAAGTAAAAATATGTTTAAAACCACATAAATTTGAAGCTGAATAGCACAAACTAGATTTTTTTTAAAAAAAATCTAAGTAATTTCTTAAAATATATTTCCATTAACATTAAAATGTACAATAACATTAAAATATATTCCATATGATCCAGTTAATAGAAGGGTCATTATCGCTATTACTATTTTTACTAAACTTATTGCCTGCGGCAATAAGTTTTAAAGACACGGTTAATGAGAGTTTAATTAATATCACTTAATTTAATAACACTTTTAATAAGTGTTTAATAAGACGGTCCGGCCAATGGGTCGTGCCAATTACGAGCCTGGCGCCAAGCTCGAGATATTACAGACATCTAGCATATGTCAAGAAAGTTTAAAGCAAAAAGCTATACGCTTTTATTTTATATTTAAAAGTTAAAGTATTGTCTTGGGTCTACATTTAACAATGCGTAAATTAATGGTCGATCCCTAAATTGTATTTCAAATGAACTGATATCACTGCACTCAGATGTATGCTAAAGTGGTGTAAGTCACGAATTTTGAAAAATTTTGGATTTTAATATCATCCAGGGATTTGCAGATATCGAGATGAATTTTTTTTTTGTTCGATTCAGAAGAGGATAAGGAAAAATTTTCTAATTGGAAGTTTTATTCTCTGGGGGTCGTATAAAAATTTAATTTTCGTATTTTTTAAAATAGACCCCCCATGGAGTTGCAACTTATCTTATCAAAAAATTTACCTTTTCTGATGAAACTTTGCAATTGGAAGTATGGGTCTAGGGGCAATATTTAAGGAGATAGCCTATTGTTTCGATATTTATGACTCACCCTGTAAATGATCTCTAAGAACATTTTCTAAAAAATACAAAATTTAAAACGGGCGAAAATGCGCGAAAAGGTCCCAAAAACGTTCTAAAAACTATTTTTAAGCAATTTCGGAAAAAAAGACCGATTAATAAAATAATGGTTCCAAAACAATGGTGACATTCCTTGCCTCAACACAGGCTATATCTTAGATCGGTGTCATTACCTGAAACAGGATGCAGGAGCAAACAATGCTCTAAAAATGCAGTTTTTGTGTTACTAGGGGAGGAGGCAGAAGCATGAAATTTAACATTGTAGTTGCATATGAGAAATGATCTCTAACAACATTTCTTCAAAAATTCGAAATTTAAAAGGGGTAAAAATCCGCGAAAAAGCATCCTACAGTTAAAAATTTGTAGAATTTGCAGCAGAATCACTCTACCGGTTTTTATCAAAGAGGTTGACTGATTATATAATGAAGCATTCCCATTGGTCCGAATAATGATAACACTATCCAACAAAAAAAATATTTTGGTCAGTTTCCTGGTTCTAAGCAGCCAATTCCTACTAATTTTGGGATGAAAAAAACGAATATGTAAATGAAAATTTTTTATTAGCTCTTGATTTCCAGATACAATACAGCCCACTTGAGAAAGACACACAACATCCCACATATAAATTTAAAAAACAAATTGAAAAAGAAACAAATTCCTATGTAATAAATACAATACAATAGGCATGTTTCACTAAATAATGTTCATTTTTCAGAAAACAGTGGTTGTTTTTAGCCTATTCTTGCAAATGTTTCTTTTTGAATTGCCTCTTGTATGTAAACGCCGGAGCATCTCTTGTAACAGTCCAACGGTAGCCGGCCAGCATTGACTCATCCCAACGACCCTGATATCTGCGTTTCATTACATAGATTATCTTTGTGCAGCCTTTCACCGTGCTCACCCTTACAACCCCCAAAAATCAAGATGGAAGTGGAGGAAATGAAATTTCAGAGACATGTTGCATCCAAGGTCATGGTACTTTTGTAGGAGTTTTTTCACCAACTGTTGGTAGTTCTCGGCTTTTGTGTTGCCTAGAAATCCTCGCATCACACCTTCCCAGCAGGCTTCCCAAGATTCTTTCTCTTTCCATTCCAAAACTTTATTAAATGTAGGATCCTACATTATTGTGCGTATTTGAAGGCTCACAAAGATTCCGTCTTTAACCTTTGATTCACTCAGTCTTGGAAATTTAGTTCTAAGTTACTGAAAAGCTTCTCCATCCTTGTTCATGCCTTTCACGAAGTTCATTAATCCCACCTTAATGTATAGGGTGGATGCATAATGATTTTTGGTTCAACCAGAGTTCCTATTGAGTTTGGTTCAACTCATTTTGGACATTTCTGCCCTCGGGACTTAGATTTCTTGAAGGCCATCTGTCTTTCATGTAGTGAGAGTTTTTATTACAACTGTCCCACAAACACAGAAAACAGCAATACTTGGTATAGCTTAATTGCATTCCCAGGAAGAGAAAGATATAAAATTGGAATGTCTGATTATGGAAGCGATTTTGAATCGAACTTAGTTTTCCATTTTATGATAATTAAATTATCTATTCCGTTCTAAGCTATTTCGATCACGTGATCACCCTTTTTCTCCTGCTTTTCAACCGGTTTTTTTGCTTTCGTCGGGAAATGTACTCAAAAACGTCATATTTGAAGGCTTGTTATAACAGATCTATTAAGTTTAAAAAAAAGAAAGAAAGAAAAAACACAGAAAATTGTGTGCAATTAGACAGTTTCTGAAAACACCTGCTATTTTCATGCACTTCCGAACAAAAATAAATTAAAGCATGTGTCACAAAGTTGCTGTTTTGGATTTAAAAACCCCCTTAATTCATTATAAAATTTTCACAAAAAAAAAAAAAAAAAAAAATACTTCTTCTTATTGTTTTTAATATGAAAAAGTAATAGACATTAAAAACCTGAAAAGATACTCTTTTAAATGTGAAAATAAAATATTTTATATGCCGTCTAATTAAGAATACATGAACAATTTCGACTATTTTTATTTTCTTCTGGTGTATGCATCAGATTTTGATGTATATGACATTTTGTATTTTTTTATTTTTGACGTTACTAATTACAAACACTTTTATGCCGTGATAAATTTTAGTCTTATTTTAAAAAACACAATTTTAGATGCCACATTAATTTCTCTTTTTGTCATTTCTAAAATTGATATCAGCAAAGACAAACTATAAAATATGCAATATTATTAGAAAAATAATATAAATGAGTATAAGAAATTAGTTTTATGTATAATGATTTTATAAAATTTTATATCGCCATATCTTTTTATTTTTATTTATTACTTTAGCATTTTGTCGCTCATATAAAGAACATTAATTATATATTTGAAAGATTTTTTAAAAGATCTATGTAAGAGTTTTAATTAAACTAATGATGAAATATGTATATAATTTTTAGAGAGAAATGTCTTTCAATTTTAAGAGACTCATTTTATTAAAGTAATTATTTTTTATAATAAATTCTTCAATTTCATTGAGTAAATACAATGTTCTTACAGAATAATACTATGTAATATGTTTTCTTTATCAGTTATACATATCATCGATTTATGATAATTCTTAAAGCCAATCATCACAATTAAAACAGAGAACAAAAATGAGGCAATATTTTGGGGACTATAGTAAGCTAAGTATAGTAGCATTTTTGAAGCCACCAAAACCACTACCATGTATAAGCTTTTTTTTCCCGAAGAAACAAAATATTATTAAACAAATATAATTGATTGACTTAGAATTAACCCTTTGCACTCGAAAGATGTTTCTCACAAACCACTAGTTATCCGACTTTCGATTAATTATTAAGGTCTTTTTCCACGATCTTTTGAGCTAATGTTAATGACTTATAAGGAGTTTAGGCTGTTGAGAAGGCCACAGTAAAGGCATAGAAACAATACTTAAATCGCAAGCACATAAACATACAGCCGCATTAAATAATTCTTGCACGTCGAGTAGAAGTGACTGACAACTGCGTACAGACAAACCTTCTGACTGGTATCCGTATCGGCTTCTTTTCTGTTGGCGGTCTTTTTTATCTTTAATAACTTTTAGAGGAACTTCTGACCCATTGTAGATTTCCCCTGCTTCTTTTGGGAATAAACCACAGGCGAGTCCTGAACAAAATATTCCTAGAATGCTGTTTAAGGAAGACAAAACATGAATGTGCTTTCCGCTTAGGACGCTACACTAGTCATTGAAAAAGACCCGGATGAAAATGTAAAGTCTATGAGGGCGTTATTTTCAAATATCTTTCTCACATTTTAATATTTTAACAAGATTTTATTTGCATACGATAGATGATAGGATGATCCTCAACCGGGCTAGTTTTTACTTTTTCGATTTTGGTTATATTTCTTTTATATTAGGATAGTTTCAGTTTCATAACAGGTCCAAACCGATTCTAAAAGGTAAAGTATTTTTTTAAAAAAATATGAAACCAAAATTAAAAAAGTAAAAACTAGCCCGGTTGTAGGTCGTCCTCAACTATCATATGCATATAAAATCATGTAAAATTATTAAAATTTGACCGATATATTTGAAAAGAACGCTCCCATAGACTTAAAATAATCATCCGGGTCTTTTTCAATGACTAATATGGGGCCTTAACCCCTTGAGAACGAGAGACACATATACGTACCGCAAATAGACTGAATCTGTATTTATCCCCACCCAGGGATGTAGTAATAAAAATAATAGAGGATATACGCTCTAAGCAGAGGGTATATGCTAAAGGCAGAGGGAGTATAGTGTGTAGATTAAAGATTATATAGTAGAGTGTGTATATTAGAGGTTTCTTGAGGAACAGCAGGGTATACGGTGTTCCTTTAAAAATTCCAGAAAGTATACGGCGTATACCTCCGTATACCCTCCACTACATTCCTGTCCCCACCGGAAAATGTTTACTGTAAAATTTGCCATATTTAATCGGAGCATTTTCTCTATTTACTAAGGCACAGATTAATGTATTTAAAAATTGGTGACAAAAAATTAAAAATTTCATAAAAGGTTTCCGTCCCGAAAGGGTTAAAACCGAAAGAAATCTAGCTGCATTCCTGGAGAAAAAAAAAGGGGGGGGAGATAACTGATGAGAATCACAATTTAATCACTCACGATTCTCACCCCTCATTCTTTAATACCTCTTAAACTTCGATCCCTTCAAAAAACGCAGAGAAATAAATTCTATTGTCAAACGAGTATTGACAAGTCTTGAAATTTTGCCGAGCAGTATTTTGCCCTGTAATGAAGATCTCGAATTCCACAAAATTTCAATTGAAAACAAAAGGTGGGAGATCATAAGTGGAACAAGAAGTTCTTAATTTACTATTCAGTATTTCACGTATCATTTGAAGTTTTGTGTCACTATTTATAAATAATACTCTTCAAGTAACTTTTTATAGAATATTATTATTATATGGAAACTGTACACTTTATACAATATGTACATAGAACACTTTTTACAATACGTTGAAGAAAATTTTTTAGTTGCTTGATTAGAAATGACGATTCTAAATTACAATGAATATTCTAGCAACTATTTCCTTTTAAAATTTAAAATAATATTTGCAAAAAGGCTATCCTTACTGTTTTCCAAATGTCTCAAAAGGTCAGATGTACCAGAAGATTGGAATAATGCTGTGATGGTACTACTTTATAAGAAAGGAGAGAAGGAAAACATTAAAAATTACCGTTTAATCAGCTTACTGTCCGTGATTTATAAAATGTTCACCAAAGTTTTAACGACAAGACTTGAATCAGCTCTGGACTCAGCTCAACCTAGAGAACAAGCAGGATTCCGAAGTGGATTCAGCACAATGGATCATATCCAAACAGTAAGGGAACTCATAGAAAAGCATAATGAATATAATTTAACTCTCTGCCTTGCCTTTATTGATTATGAAAGAGCTTTTGATTCCGTCTACACATCAGCAGTAGTAGATTCTCTGGACGACATTGGTATAGACAAACCTTACATCAATATCATAAAGAAGATTTACAAGAAAGCAACAGCAACCATCCGTTTAGTTAAAGGAAAAGCGAAGATTAAGCTCGGAAGAGGAGTAAGACAAGGAGGCACCATTTCACCCAAGCTTTTTAATGCTGTCTTAGAAAATATCTTCAAGAAGCTGGATTGGAAAAACAAAGGGATTAGAATAAATGGAGAATTTTTAAGTCATCTCCGGTTCGCTGACGACATTGTAATTTTCAGTAACAGTCCTGAAGAATTGGAAATTATGCTAAAAGATCTTGCAGAAACTAGCATCAATGTGGGATTAAAAATAAATTTAGAATAGACTAAGGTGATGTTTAATTCATTTACATCAAAAAAGAAAATTGTCTACAAGAACACTGAGATTAAAGAAGTGCAAAGTTACGTGTACCTAGGACAGGAAATATCATCGGATAATAGTATCTTGAATGAAATCAATAGAAGAATAAGAAATGGGTGGAGTGCTTTCGGGATGAACAGTATTATTCTGAAGAGTAATATGGCTCTTTGCTTGAAAAGAAAAGTTTTTAATCAATGTATTTTACCTGCATTAACCTACGGAGCAGAAACATGGACACTAACAAAACGGATGATACAAAGATTACACACAACACAGAGAAGCATGGAAAGATGTATGCTAGGCATAACTAGAAGAGACAGAAAGAGGATGACCTGGATAAGAAATCAAACAAAAGTATTTGACATCCTTGAAAGAATCAAGCAGCTAAAATGGAAATGGGCTGGGCACATTGCAAGAAGACAAGACAATAGATGGAGCACAAGTATACTACAGTGGTATCCTAGAGATGTAAAACGACCAAGAAGACGACCACAAGTAAGATGGAGTGACGAAATTAGAAAAGTGGCTGGAATAAATTGGATGACGAAAGCACTAGACAGAAAACATTGGAAAAATCTGGGGGAGACCTACATCCAGCAGTGGATCGAAAACGGTTGATGATGATGATGATGATATCATTTTCTTCCACTTTTGGAAGACCAAGAAAAAATGCAGTTTTTACTGCTTCCAAGCACAATACATAGAACCAACTAAAAAAACGAACAAGAAAAAATGTTTCTAATATCAATTATCTAGTGGATCACGTGACTCTGGCACCAGCCGTCTGGCTAAGCGCAGAAGGGTTTTTCGAAAATCCATCGCCTTTATTTTCCTTAGAAATATCGTTAATATAAATTGTTAAATCATTTTGCACCTTTTCTGAAAAAGTCTCAGGAACAATTTTTTTTTCAAAATTTTAAGATCAATCTTATAAAAAATTCAAATTACCCAAAACGAAATTCGAAATATCCATGTTTTCTACGAAATATCCGTGATACAGAATTCTATTAATCGAGTACAAAATTCGAATTATCCAAAATTTCGAATTAAGAAAGTTCGAATAGTTCAAGTTTTATTGTACATCATCTATTTTATGTTTTCTTGTTATAATCAGTATTTTAATTGATACAAGTTATTTTGTCGTCGAAAGTAGACCTATTTCAGGTGCTGAAAATTGCAGTAATTAATAAAATAACTGGCGTAATAATATGCATATGAAAAAAAGAAAAAATCTTAAAATGTTAGATTTTTACTCTGTCAATGTGATGTCTTTTTATCCTACTAAATAATGCTTAAAAAAAACCTGCTGAAAATAAACCTTTCTAGTATTTAGATTTTTAAAAAATTCATCAAAAATAATTTATCAACAAAAAATAAATTATAAAACTGGAAGTAAAGAATTGAACCACTGATTTTATCATGTACAGCCGTGGAATAAAAAGCAAACACCTCCTAACTGCTTAAGGACCCGCAATAGTCACAGAAAAAGACCCGGATGATAATGTAAAGTCTAAGGGAGCGTTCTTTTGAAATATCTCGCTCAAATTTTAATATTTTTACAATATTTTTTTTTTTTTTTTTTTTTTTTTTTTTTTTTTTTTTTTTTGCATAAGATAACTGAGGACGGTCTACAACCGGCCTAGTTTTTACTTTTTCAATTTTGGTTTCAGGTATTTAAAAAAATTACTTTAAATTTCAAAACCGGTTTTAAGCGGTTCTGAAACAAAAACTATCATAATATAAAAAAATATGTAAGCAAAACCGTAAAAGTAAAAAATAGGCCGGCTGTAGATCGTCCTCAGCTATCCTATGCAAAAAAAAAAAAATCAAGTAAAAATATTAAAATTTAGCGAGATATTTTAAAAGAACGCTCCCATAGACTTTACATTATCATCCGGGTCTTTTACAGAGACTATTGTGCGGCGTTAACAAATTATTGTAAAAGAAAGTGACTGATACCAAACGATTGGAAAAAAGTCTATTTTTAAATGATGTATAAAAATATTCATTAAAGGAGCCATCTACTTATTATTACAAACCCAAACTTCATTTACTTTTCAATGGCAGCACCCAATTTTAACAAAATGTTCCAAATCTTCAGTTCAGATTTCAGACTATGCCTACACTGTTAAAAAAATTCTGAAATTCACGAACATTTTTTTCCTGAATTTAACAGAAAAGCTCCCTTTTAACAACAAAAGGGTATTCTCCGTTACAAATCACAAAATTCCATCATATTTCCTGAAAATAACGGAACGGATGGAAATAAAAACAAAAAACGGAGACACTCCGTTGTGTGGGGAGCTCCATGGCCGAGTGGTCAAGGCACCACACCGCGAATCGCCTGCGAGCGCAGATTGTGGGTTCGAATCCCATTGGCGCCATGGAATAATGAAACATAAAAAATTCCTTTTAAATTACATTTTTTCTGTTTATTTTTCTCTTTTTTTCTTATTAAAAATCTTTTAATTTATTAGCCGAAAAATAAATAAAGAAATAAATAAATAGTGTACGACAATTTCAAAAAAATATCTACATATATATATATATATATATATATATATATATATATATCGTAAAAAAAATTGTTAATAAAAAAATTTTTATTAAAAAAACAGTGGTTTTAAACAGCGATTTTTTTTTTATTTAAACTATTTAAAAAAAAAAAATGATTTTAAAAAATAATAAGTATTATGCATCGGTCTAAAATAATCCGTTTACAAACATTCTAAGGAATATATTTGAAAGGAAATCTTTAAAAAGCTCAACAGATTTTCCCACTAACTCATAAAAGACATATTTTGTACCATTTAGCATCAGCAACTTTGGCTCAGTTCGTAAGAATTTGTTCCGCAATCAGAAGGTCCCGAGTTCGATCCTGAGGACGGCGTAAACTACATTAACCAAAATAACAATTAAGTGAAATAACATAGCAGCTTAAAATCCCTCGGTGATTTCGAATTAATTGAAGATTAATCGGTAAATCATTTTTAAAAATTATATTAAATTATTACTATTATAAATCAAACTTTGTAACGGAAAGTTACTGATTCCTACACCGGAGTTTTCCCTTCTTGTATTTCCCACAACGGAAAATCTACTAACGGAACGGTAAAAGTTCGGCTACTATTGCTGCCGGTAGTTTCACCTGGAATTCACAGATTTATTTTTAACAATGTAGAATTCCATATGATTTGAATGATAGGTTTTTGAATTACAAAGATTCAATTTTTAGTGCTTCTAATGTTAAATTACATTTTCATATTTTTATTAATATCTCCTGAAATTATATACTTCTAATGTGCTCATGATTTTAATGTAGCAAATAATACTAAAATACGAAAACATAATTCGTTGATTTGCAATTCTGCAATTTTTAAAATTTTATGCGATGAATTATGAAATTAATATTAGAAACATTTAAGAATTGCAGTCTATAATTTTTTGAGAGGTTTAGATTTATTAAGTCATGTTTTATGAAAATCCAAAATTTCAAATTTTTCTTCCAAGTAGTTTTCAAATTATGTATAAAAACTACAAAATGATGGTTTAAGGAGCTGTCTACGATAGAAATTGAATAAATATTTTGAAACTTCTTATACTATCCTGTCATAAGAAGTCTATCCTGCCATTCATACCTTCAATGACTGCTTTAGTTGCTCTTAAGAAGCCTTGATCAAGAAGGGGGTTCTCTTGGTGAACAATCCAGTTATATCAATCTGAATACAACCCTTACTATATATTCTCAGAAACCTATCGAACGAATTGCATGAAAATTTGATTTTAGTCTATATGAAAGGTGTAAAATTCATCTATGCTGTCAGAATTAAGTACTGCTATTGAATAGAACAAAGTTTAGTTTCGTCTTAATGTGTAGATGGCCCCCTAAGCAAATTTTATGTGCATCATTTAAAAGTAGATTTCACTTCGTATCATTTGGTACCAGTAACCTTCTTCTATGATAATTTTTTGCAAAGTTGGTAGGGGGTGTTTAATTTTTTTTCAGCACAGTACGTCTAAACAAACTAACTTTCTTAATATTGTGAGCCTGAGTTTTTCAAGATTTTCACTGCACTAATTACCGATTCAAAAGAGATAAAATTTACCCATATGCATCTTCAATTAACTAAACATAAATCTTTGAACCTTTAATAACCGTGTAGCATAATATTACCTTGAATCTAAAGTTTTGACCCTTTCGCAGAATAGTGCTACTAAAACAGCTGGCGTTCGCAAGTTAAGTGACATTTTTACATACGATTTTCTGGTTTCGAAAGAAGAAAACGTGTGCTACAACACTGTGTATTTATTATTTTGAAAAATTATCATCTGTAGCCTCCACGAAGCCTCGAAAATGGGACTATCACGTATCCAGCTTCGAACCATCATCTACTACGAGTTCTGTAGCAACACCGGAGTGACAGAATGTCACCGTAACATGTGTGCACGTTTAGGCGAGGATATTGTATCACTTAGTACAGTCAAACGATGGTATCAAAATTTTAAGATTAAGAATTTCGATATCGAAGATGAATCACGTGCTGGTCGACCTACTGTGATTGATGAGACCGAATTGCGGAAATCCATCGATGAAGATCAAAATGCTACATCACGGGAACTTGCATCTCACTTCAATGTTTCTCAAACAACCATAATTCGAGCATTAAAAAACATTGGTTTGACATACAAATTCAATCGATGGGACACAAAATGACAAAGAAAAACGAAAACGGACCTGTGTAAACTTGCTCGAATATCACCGAAAGGGTGATTTTTTTAACCGGATTGTTACGTGTGATGCAAAATGGGTTTATTACGACAACACCAGTCGAAAAGGAGGATGGTCTGATCCAGGTGTACCGGTCAGGACCGTAACCAAGCGCACATTGACCTATAAAAAAATCCTCCTCTGTGTTTTCTGGGATAGTCGCGGTATTATCTACAAGGAGTACTTAAAAAGTGGCCAGACCATCGACAGTGAGTCGTACAGCAGCATGCTGCATAAAGTGAAGGCAGCAATTAGGGAAAAGCGAAGTAAGGAGTTCCGACGCAAGGTGGTTATGTTTCACAAGGATAATGCCAGGCCACACGTCAGTGCGTGGACAAATTGGAACTTATACAAGCTGGAATGGGACTTAATGCCACATCCTCCATATAGTCCGGACATGGCACCTTCCGATTACTATCTGTTTTCGCATCTGCAACTGCACCTTAGTGGTGAAATTTTCAATTCTTCAGAAGAGGTCAAAAAAGAGGTTGACTTCTTTCTCGACTCACGTAGCCCAGAGTTTTTCAAGGAAGGCATTGAAAAACTGCCAAAACATTGGCAGAAGATTGTCGAACTTAATTTTGATTACTATCCTCACTAATGTTTTGTATTTTTGTAAATATTTGTTGTCAACATTAAAATAAAAAAAGGGTCAAAACTTTAGACTCAACCTGATATGTTATCATCACTGTTTCCAATTCAGTGGATTTTTATATACAGTCGGCTCTCTTTAATTCGGACTCGTCGGGACCACAAGAAATGTTCGAATTTTCCGAAGTTCGAATTATGGAAAATGTGAAAAGAAAACATGCTTAATATGGTGCTATTATAAAAAAATTAATGCTATAGTGTTTTTTTAATTCATTTCGTCTGCTATCATTAGTATATGACTTAATATTAAATTAGAATGTATAAATACATAAACTAATTAAAAGATTAGAAACAAGCACAATGGAAAAAAAATTAAAGCGTTACTGATGGACAGATGGGGCACTAAGAAAGTGGATATCAAATGCATTGGATTATATATATATCCGTTTGAAACAATTTTCACAAAAATCAAAGAAAGAAAGTTATTCAAATGATCAGCAATCCGTGAGAAAGATGAGAAAAATGAAAAATCGGAATTCTCGTTAGTTTGAATTAAAGGAAGTCCAAGAGAAAATGAGTTCGAATTAATGAAAACTTTTAACGTTATTCTGCCATTGAAAATTTCGGGACTTCATGTTTAGCTCGAACTAAGCGAAAATTCGAATTAATCCGATTTCGAACTAACGAGAATCGACTGTAATTTATATCCCGAATTCATACTACAAATTTAAAAGAAAAAAATATATACTTTATTTAATAAAGACATTCCAATGTTAAAATTCAGCAAATTTTATTGCTATTTTCTTCTATAAATTCAGGCTTTCTGAATTACGAAATTTCTTAAACGTACTCTACCATAGAATTTAGAGAGATTTTACTATTATCTTTCTATCTTCATTTTTTATTTGGTGCGATATGTCTTTTTACAATTCACGTTGTTCCCATATTACATTGACGCGTATTACACTTTCTCCAGAATCAATATATATTATCCTCCCCCCCTTTTTAGGTGCGTTCGTAATTATGTAAATACGTAGGACCTATAGTTGTCGATCAGTCCGTCCGTCTGTCCGTCTGTTCATTCGTTTGTCCGTCTGTCCGTCCGTCCGCATATAACAACGCAAAAACTACCCAACCGAATCGTTTGAAATTTAAAATATATAATTATTACATAATTTTGTCGAGTCATTTCAAATTTTATGAAAATCGGATGCATAGATCTATTACAGGGACAATCAAAAGTATTACATTACATTACGGTCAATGGGGAAAAAAGTTTCAAATGGATTTTAATCGTTTGAAATTTAAAATATATAATTATTACATAATTTTGTCGAGTTTTTTCAAATTTTATCAAAATCGAATTCATAGTTCAGTTACAGGGACAATCAAAAGTATTCCGTTACATTACACTCAATGGGGGAAAATGTTTCAAATGCATTCGAATGGTGTTACACTCATTTGAACATAATAAAATTGATATGAATCTATAAAGTACATATTATAATATACATTTTGTATAATCTGTGGTTCAAAGACCATTTTTTATTGATTTACAAGGTCACACAAAAGTACTCCATTACGAAATGGTATAGGGAGAACATTGTTTGGTGCGCATTTTAATTCTAATTAACTATTTACAATTTTATGAGATTGATATATGAGAGTGATATTTTTAAAACTTCATTATCGTACGAACGCACCTCATTTACTACGCTTCACGTGCAATTTCCGACTTGTCTTTTTTCTCCTATCTTTACAAGAAGAAAGTATTGGATTCTTCATAAATTTCGATTTTTGGTTTTCGAGGGATTTATACGGTTTAGAAGATCCTGAACACCACATAATGGTTTTTTAAAAATATCTGTCTGTCACTCTGCCACTCTGTTATTCTGCGAGTGTGTTTGTGACAAAAATTTAGTGGGCACTCTATCTCAAGAACTAATGCTCGGAATTTCACAAACCTTTAGATTCTGTTAGAACTTGATAACTTGATATAAAGGGCAATTTATTAGTATTTGGTGTACATCGCTCAACAGGTGGAAAAGGCTGTATTTATCGCGATTTCCACAATACTTCTATCTCAAGAACTAATAAACGGATTTTTTTAAATAAAACTTTAGATTCAATAAGTCCTTGATATAATTTGGTGCTGATTAACTTTTTGATACAATTCGTCGGGTGGTGGTGTTGCTATGCTGCATTATACTCATCAGTGCATGATTATCGCAATAGCTCTACCTCAAGAACTGATGCACGAATTTTATTCAAGCTTCCAATTCAATAAATCACTGATATAGATTAGTATTGTTTAGATTTCGGTGTAAATCGCTCGACAAGTGGTGCTGCTATGATGCATTTTTCAAGATTTCGCAATAACTATATTTCAAGGACTAATACATGGATTTCCATGAATCTACAAATTCAGTAAGTACCTGATAAAAATTTATCCTGCTCTTTTTGGTGTAAATCTCCTAACAAGTAGTGCTGTTATGTAATTTTTATTATTTTTATTTTTTTAGATTTTTGCAAAAGTTTTATCTCAGAAACTAGTGCACTGATTTTCATGAAACTGCAGATTCAGTTAGAAATTGACATAAATTCTTGCTGGCTAGATTTTGGTGTGAATCACTTAACTGGTTGCGCTGCCTTATTGAATTTTGTGGGAAGTAGTAACATGTATGAATTAGAAGAAAATTTTGGGGTTGCCACATCTAACTAACTTTTTTCTTAGTCGCAGACAGCTCAGCCAAATTCATTAATTTGATTTGTATCGAAATATCACTATATCTTTACGCTGCCACGAAATATAGTTTGATGTAGTTGACCAATATAAGAATAATTTATTTCCGCTGTTTCTAAAATTTAAAGCGATAACGTATGAATTTGTTTTGCTTTCTTCGACTGAATATGCTTTTGCGAATGTTAGTTTCTGTTGCTCTGTAAGTTCATTTCTATTTTATCTGACTTTTGTGTTCATAAAGTTTGCTTACTTTTAATAATTAAATATAAATAAAATAAAATTAATTATATATAATCTAAATGATTTAGATATTTCCAGTAATAAATTCTTATAGACGAAACACGTAATTCAAATTTGAAAGATAGCATTACATCAGGGACTTTTTCAGACGTAATCACTAATGTGGATAAAATGAAGTATTTTTATATCTCATTTTAAAAATTTAACCAAATATTCACCCCGCTAAATATATTTATAAAATGTGTAAACACTCTTAAAACGAAAGAGCTGATTTGGCTTCTCATGAAAGAGCTGTAATTTTTTCGATCATAAAAGAGTTGTTTTTAAAACGATTAAATCTTCTTGATGTAATTTGGTTATTTAAATAGCTCAATTTCATTTAAATTGGTTAAAACTCGAGTTATTTCAACTCTTTTTTGAGAAGCTCCCTTTCAACATTGAGATGAGAGGATTTTAGCTCAACTTGAGCTATTTTGTGGCTGACTTTTTAAGAGAGAAGATAACAGTTTAAGCGGACACAGTTCTTTTGTAACCATCTCTTCAATTTTAAAAAAGTATTGTAATATATGTGGTGGCACGATACTTATTACTAAAAATTAGATAATATAAAAATATTCTTGTCAAACAGCCTATTTTACTGAAATTTATATATATTTTTTAATTGGCATGATTAAAATTCCTACTATTTTTTTAAACATGAATATTCTTGCTTCGATTTTTTTTCCACAATAATTAGAATATACCACATAAAACTGTTCCTAGATTTTTCAGTGTATGGATTTCACATTTACTATGATATTTTTTCTCGTGCATATTAAAAATGAAGAAAATTCAGCAAATTATCAATTTATTTTTTTTTTAAATAACTATAAACTTGAATCTTAAATCCATGCACAAATATTTTAAATACACCATGGAGTAAAAGTAAAAAAAAATCAAACTTTTGTCTAAATTAGCAAAAAAGCCTTAATTTTTACTGAAAAAGCAAGTTAAAAAAATAGGAACACGGTGAAAAATCAGTTTAAAATTTTTATTTTTATGGGAATTGCGTTGAATCTGTTAACAAAATTTCCAATAACTCACGATATAGGAAAAAAATGAGGTATAGTATAGGAAAAAATGAGGTGTTAACATATTCACAATTAAAAAATCTTTCAGTTTATATTAAAACAAATTGGAAATTACACGTGAAACGTGGCAAATGAGGTGCGTTCGTGCGATAACAAAGTTTTAAAAATATCACTCTCATAAAATTGTAAATACTTAATTACAATTAAAATGCGCACCAAACAATGTTCTCCCTATGCCATTACGTAATGGAATACAGTAGAACCCCGCTAATTTGGACCCCGTTAATCCGGATCTCCGGATAATCCGGATCGGTTTGGTCGATTTTCTTTTCAAGTTAAAGAAGTGATCGGCAAATTTCCAAAACATAAATTTATTTCAACCTCATATTCTGAATAAAAAAGTATTTTCTGAAATCTTTTCGGAAGAATACCTCAAGCTTTCTTATTTAAACACTTTAATGTTATGTATGAAAGGAACAACTGCGCATAACTTAAGTTGTGGCAATTCCAATTTTCACAGTTTTCTATTTACTCCATTTTGAAATGACATCGAAAGCTCACTGCTTAATAAAGTTTTACTCAGAGCATTACAAGTAATCAAAGTAAAATAGTCATTATAGACACACTGACTGATAAGGATCGCTTTCCGATCTTTGTCAGCCAGTCCATTGGTATCTTGGGACTGTTTCCTTGTCTACTTATGCTCAAGATAATGTGTGACCATGCGGCCCGCAAAACTGGCACAGCAGAATAAGACAAATTTTATAATTACAAAGTAAACATTTTTACTATATACAAATATTGAATATGTTCAGTATAAAGGTGATTTTCTGTGAGTATGTTTTATTTTATTTCATTTGTTCACATTCTCCGGATAATCCGGATTTTCGACAATCCGGATTGGGCCTGGTCCCAATTAATCCGAATTATCGGGGTTCTACTGTACTTTTGTGTGGCCTTGTAAATCAATAACAAATGTTCCTTGCACCACAGATTATGCAAAATGTACATTATAATATGCACTTTATAGATGCATATCAGTTTTATTATGTTCAAATGACTGTAACACCATTAAAATGCATTTGAAACTTTTCCCCCCATTGACCGTAATGTAACAGAAAGCTTTTGATTGTCCCTGTTATTGATCTATGCATCCGATTTTCATAAAATTTGAAAGGACTCGACAAAATTATGTAATAATTAAATATTTTAAATTTCAAATGATTCGGTTGGGTAGATTTTGCGTTGTTATTTACGGACGGACGGACAGACCAACGAGCTGAACGACAACTATAGGTGCTACGTATTTACATAATTACAAACACACCTAAAAATAAAAATCGATATTTTGACCAATTTCATGGTATTGTATCCCCCTAAAGAAGCATGTAAATCCATTTTTAGTGATTGCTTAAAACAATAAGAATTCAATTAATTTTATTCTTATTCGAAAGTTATTATTAAGAAAGATTCCTTGATATGTTTGCATTTTATTTGTAACTATTATATTTTGATAATTAATTTTCTATGGTTAGGTTTGGTTTATTTTATGACGGCTGATGATCAGCACGTGGGATACAGGCCCAAAAGGTGTAAGCTGCCCTCCATGGGGGATTAGCTGCCCTCCATTTCTAAGGGAACCTAGCCCGTAATTACGCAAGGAAATCCAAGGTTCGAAGATAATCCACGGAAAACTCCGAACGGTTAGGCCGATGGCCGCGATTGGGTTCGAACCCAGCACCTGCCGTCTACCAGTTGAGAGGTCAGACACTCTCGGCCACTGGTGGAGCTTAATTTTCTATGATTTTGATAAATAATTTTTCCATTATTATAAATGTAAAAATTTCCAATTCTTAATACATTGAAAAGGCTTAATTTAAAGATGCTTTTTCATTATATTTGTGTTTATTTTTTCCGTTGAAAAAAAAATCAGTCTGCTTTATCACACGCATTGCACATGACAAAAAGTTAAAAATGGTACAAAACAATTAAATAATTTGTTTATTTTGAAACAGAAATTATGTAGAAGGGAAATTTTAAACATTTAATGCTGCACCACACAAACTGAAAAAAGATTTTTTTAAAAAGAAGAATAACATTATTTATAATTTTTTAAAATCTGTTATTGTGATACAAGCAAATTTCCCGTGTATTTTAACATATGATTCTTTTGTTTCAACAAAAAACCAAAGGCAATTTCATTAGATTTTAATAAACTTTTTCTAGTTGAGAAAGAAAATGTTCATTCGAATTTTTGCCCAAAGAAATAAGATGACTCGTCTATAGCAATAAAAAAACGTTCTTCATAAAATTTTTAATAAAGATACAAACTGACAAAATATTGAAAGAAAATATATTGAAAGAAATATCTCCATTTCTTGAAGTTGAAAAAGACAAAGCTTAGATATAGCAATAAATTGGATAAAGTTAAAAAGAATTTTAAAGTTTAAGGGATATCTTTAAATTGATATTGCAAAAATGTATATCTTGAACTATCTCACTTCTCATTTTAGATTTTCTGAACTTTTAGAACCACATTATCTCTGATAAGAAGCAACTAATTTCGAAAAATACAAATGTTTTTAATAAAAACATTTCCAAAGTACTTTTATTTATATGCATTGTTTTAAAAAATTTTCGAAAAACACTTGTACGTTCAAAAGTTTAATACAATAAAACTTATTTAAAATTTCTTACATTCAAAATAATATCAATATCCAACAACTAACACCATATGTATTTAATACGTGGATGTATATATATATATGTATATCGTTATAATTTAAAATTTTTGTGATATAGTAAAACTTAAATGAAAAATATTATAGCTATGCAATAGCCGCTCAGAAATTCTGATTTCAATTCTATCGATAACTTATGGGGAGATCTAGAAGACGAGTTTATAAAAATGGAAGACATTTTCTTAAGCATCAGAAACAGATCTACAATTCGACACATGAGAATAATAAGGTTCCGTCAATGTTCTTGGAAAAATTGACTTACTGATATAGAAAGGTTCTTTTTTGTACCTATAAATGCATTTTTGCATCAAAATGATGTTATATATAAATTACATATGATATAACAATCATATTATGACATTAATCGATAAGTCTTTTTTGCAAAAACACAGATAGAACCTTATTGTTCTCAGGTGACGAATTGAAAATTAGTTGCGCAAAAATAATCCCAAACTGTGCCAAAAATTTAATGATGTCGAGGTTTGATGGCATATTTACAATCATTAAACTCATAGCTGGGTGCATATAACATTGAATATTTGTTTTTCGGTTACCATATTGCATTTATTTTGCTGTCCTTATTGTTTTTACGCAGGCAAATATAGTGCTTTTTTGTACAATTACTTTATTTTCATAGTAAAATAATAGTTCTTACGGTCAAATTTTGTTGACTTTCTTATTACTTTTTGAGATTGATGATATACATATTATAATGAGAAACGTTTCTTTTCTTTTGAAATTAAAAATAATAATAATAATATTTTTTGTTAAGTTAATAATTAAGTTATAGATTTTACACGCACTGTATATAGATATATATACCGTCGAACATCCTTTAACAAAGTCTCTATTTAACGCAATTTTCTGCTGTAAGTTGACTTTAAACATCATTAAAATGCAAATTAATCTCCATATTGCAAAAAATATACTCTACATAACGACGTTTATCTCTTTTTCGTATATGTGCAACATTCAAGTGCTGAGGCACCTGCTACAATGGATGTATGAATTTATTTCATCAGATTGCATCATTTTATTTATTTTTTTTATTTATTTAATCCCTTCCATTCAAAATAAGAAATATTAAAAGCCTTCGGTATTATAAGAAGGGGATTCCAGTTTGACGAGAATGTTACAGATGAATTGTTTGGATACTTACAAAAATGCAAACATTTTTATGGAATATTTGTTTATAAGAAACCTGTACAAAGTAATATTACAGACATTTTTTTAATTTAAGGAATTAAAATACTGAGAAAAATAAGAAAGAAGTTACGCTATACTTCTGCTTTTGTGTACCTCTGTTTATTATGTGTTTTTTATAGATTGGTCTAATTAAATTTTTCTCCTACACTGTAAAAAAAGGAAAATTACAAAACATTTTCTAGTAGAATTATATTGCAAGAACTTTTTATGCAATGTCAACAATAAAAATTCATGTAACAGATACAGATTTACACTTTGAATCAAAACATTTTTAAGGTTACAAGAAATTTTTTGGAAAATCATATTCCCAGAACTTTTTAAGTAACGGTAACGAGGGTTATAGATAAAATTTTAGTGTATTCATTTGTAAAGTTGCAAATGTTTCAAGTTTTGGTTGCAGGTTTTGTAGATTGACATCATTTTCTTGTACAGTGTACATATAAAATTTTAGTAAGTATGGCAGATTTCGGTATACAGCCTAAAATAAAATATATTTTTCCAATATTTTTATTTTGATGTGTATTTTTTATTTTATGCATGTGTATTAAACATTGTAAAAATTTCATGAATTTAAATTGATTTCACTTTAACGAATTTTCGTCATTACAAAGTGATTAAGGGTAACAATGAGACTTCGTTAAATGGAAATTTCAATGAATACTATTTATTTACTTATTTTGAGAAGGCCTTTTCATTGATTTGCGTTAAACCTCCCCTTACTGTGGCCCTTTTCCGTTTGGTAGCACAAGAAAGTCTCGCTATTTCGAATATTCGCTTATTTAAGAGAGTTAAAAAATATATTTATTTTTTTTACTTAAAAACAGGAGAAAATTAAAAAGAGGTTCGTTAAAAAAGTACATTTACTGTAATACAAACATGTTAAATATTGACATACAAAGAGCTAAAGATTGATAAAAACGCCTGAAACCAAATTGGACTGAAAGTTGTTTAGATACAGTACATGTCGGCTCAATTTATACATTTCTATAGAATCATTTTT
This sequence comes from Maratus speculifer, assembly GCA_964019185.1. Lineage (NCBI taxonomy): Eukaryota > Metazoa > Arthropoda > Arachnida > Araneae > Salticidae > Maratus > Maratus speculifer. The sequence continues at coordinate 96,589,360 of OZ025295.1, forward strand.
AATCACTGTTAAGAAATAAAGTCAGTGATTTTTTTTTCCTTACGAAGAGCACTGAATAAACTAAGTAACTTATATTTTGTCATCGTTGACTCAGATTTAATTGTGGAGAAAAAGTGTATTTATTGCTATAATACTACAGTTGTAGTTTTTATTTGAAGAGTCTGTTACAGATTAAGAATGAATTTTAAATTAAGTTATTAGAGATAACAGATCCTGTTCACTACAAGTTTATCAACTCTATATAGAGATAACACTAGCAGATGTCCCCGCACTTAGTTTACGCCTTGACAAATCAATACTTTAATTATTATCAATAAAATCCTCCTATTCCGAATTCTCGCTAAACCAAACAGTGTTCAATCCCAATTAGTTTGGAATATTGAAACTTTACTGTAAAAATTTAAATGTCCAACACCAAACTCGTTTGACCAGATGAGATCCTCATCGAACTGAAAGAAAGTATACTTCGTCGCTTGCATTTTGCTGTGTTCCTGTGCATTTTGCAGATTAAGGGACGGGGACGTGAAGTTTGGGAACCCCAATAAATCATTGTATAAAAGAAAATTCCAATTAAATACATTGTTATTTTCTACTTGTTTTAGACAATAGGGAGTGAATGTGTTATCGTGCCGTTGGATGATGTCATGCATTTGAATTGTCCATTACTGATTCGTAAAAATTTAATTTTTTTGAAGCCAGAAAATAATTAACCCTTTATTTACCGCATCATGAATTCATGAAAATTTTACATTCTAAAGCAGTTTACGTAGATTGTTTAAATTAAATTAAAAGATTTACATCATTTAATAAATTTTTGAAGGATTTTAGAAGGATTGAACGATTTAGAAGGATTAATTAAATTTCAATTTACAGGGATTTTGTGTAGTATTTATAACCCCACTCAAATCTTTTATTTTTAAATTGTTTTCTTAGTATTTTGTAGAAATATAAAATGTACAAATGTGATATTCTTACAACATAAATATATAAGTATTTCCGAATTGAAATATCCCTATCCCCTCTCTCAACACCAAGAAAGCTGCAAAAAGATACAAAGGCAAAAGAAATCATCCTTTTAAAAATATTTTTCTTTTGTGTAAATAAGAATGCTTTTGGAACAAAATAAAGGAATGTATCTATAATTCATTCTAAACAGTATCACAACGAATTTATGTAACAAAAGAATCTTATAATAAGAAATTTTTATAGTACTTATAAGTACCGTCGGTAGATAAAGGGTTAATAGTATTATTTTCAATGTTTTCTTTTCGCTATTTTATCAGTCAGATGACATCCTATAATTATTCGAAAAATAACTTAAAAATAACTTTTACATTTTCTATTTTTTTATTTATCATACTTTTGCAAATTATTGATGCATTGAATTTTATGACACTAGGAATAATTAATAGTATTCCTTTTAATAATTGTTTTTCTATTTTATCAGTCACATGACTTATAATTATTAGAAAAAAAACAATTTAAAAAATAATTTTTGTATTCTTTAATTTATTATTAATGATACTTTTGAAAATTATTGATACATCGAATTTTGATGTCTATAAAACCAGAATTATAACTCACTAAACATTGTGAGGAATATATATTTTTTAAATATTTTCATTTCATATTCTTTTTTGAAAAAAAAAAGTATTTTAATCAGAACGGTCAAAAATAAAATAAATCTGTAAAATTTCATTAGATTTTGCATACTGTACGCTGCATTATCTGTGGCATAGTTTTATAAAATTCTGTACCAGCACTAATTAAATTTTAAAATAATGAAAAAGAAGTCTAACTTACTCCAATGAATATCATCTGTTGTGCAACAAATAAGATTTTGAGGACTATATATGTTTACACTTAAGAGCATTTTTATTTAAATTATTTTCAAAAGATAATTAATTTAAAATATATACGCATTTTTTATACGTAGGAAAACCTTTATCGACAAGAGAAATCATATCATGTTTTATTTTATTACCGAAAAAAAGTAATTTTCTGAAACATAGTATTCTTTTATTTTTAAAAAAGCATTTCAAAATTTTCGGAGCAAATATAAAGAATGTGATCCAGTAAAATAAGTTGCAGTCATATATACATTTTTTTATTTTATATCAAGAAATTCATAAATTTATTAGTTTTAAAAATGTATCTTTCAGCAATGACGGAAATTTAATTCAATAAATTGAATTTCGCATGAGTTTTAAAAAGTTGGGAATAAATCAATTTTTTTTACATCGCTTTTTATTAATTACATACTGTTTGCAATTTAAATAATAATAATTTAAATAAGTTTTAAGCTTCTTCGATCAAAGAATAAAATATAATTGTTAGTGATTTATAGATCACTTTTTTTTTCTTTTTCACAATGGTCGAATGGTTGCTATAAAAAAGCTCTTGTCGGCTCGATTTACAGGCGGCGGTAGATTTCAAAGTTAAATACTCATTTCAACAATAAACTAGTTGGATGTGTCAATCCCGAAACTTTCTTCTATCTCATAAGTACATTTTAATATTAAAAAAAAAAAAAAGTGGTGACCCCAAAGTTACCCACTATCGAATTTCCTCGAACATTTGACCTAGCCTAACTGAGATTCTGGTATCCAAAAAGCCTAAAACGCAAAATTTAATTAATATTCTGAGAAAATGAGCTTAGTAGTGCCTCATTTTGGGTAATTTATACTAAAACCTAATAAGCATCTATTGATGTCAAGACCTAACAGAATCTGAAATTTGATGGAATTTCGTCCATTAGTTCTTGAGATATAGTTATAACAAAAAATTTGCAAAACGTAGCACAGCAACACCATATCTTGGACAATTTATGCCAAAGCGTAAAGAAAAGTCTAATTATGTTATGGTGTAAAAGAATCTGAAATTTGATGAAATTCTGCGCATTAGTTCTTGAGATACAGCTAGTTTTACAAAAAAAACGTGTAAAATATAGCACAGCAACACCATCAGTTGAAGGATTTATAACAAAACGTAATCATCGTGTAATTATGTTATATGTCATTTTGTAACAAAATCTGAAGTTTGATGAAATTCTGTGCGTTGGTTGTTGAGATATAGCTATCGGAAAAATCGTGCAAAATGCAGCATAGCTGCTCCACCTATTGCAAGGTTACTACCAAAATGTAATTAGCGTCTAATTATGTTATATATTCTAGTGTAAAAGAAACTAAAATTTGATGAAGTTCTCTGCATTAGTTCTTGAGATATAGCTATCGCAAAATCGTGCAAAATGTAGCATAGCAGCGCCACCTATAGGGCAGTTCACACCAAAACCTTATCAGCGGCTATGTATCTCAAGGTATCGCGGAATCTGAAGTTTGGGGAAATTCTGTGCATTAGTTCTTGAGATATAGCTATCATGAAAATCATGAAAAACGTGGCATAGCAGCGCCACCTGGTGGCCACTTTACACCAAAACTTAATCAGCGTCTATTTATATCAAGGGGTCACAGAATCTGAAGTTTGGTGAAATTCTGTCTATTAGTTCTTGAGATATAGCAATCTTGAAAATCATGAAAAACGTAGTATAGCAGCGCCACCTGCTGGCCAATTTTCACCAAAAACCAATAGGCACTAATTCATATCAAGGTCTAACAGAATATAAAATTTTATTATGTTTCGAGCATTAGTTCTTGAGATAGAGCGCCCACAATATTTTTGTCACATACAGACAGATAGACTCACAGACAGACGGACAGACTCACAGACATATACACAGACTCACAGACAGACATTTTCTAAAAATAGTCAAAACGTGTTCAGGACCTTCTAAAACGTATAAATCCGTCGAAAACCGGAAGTCGAAAATTTTCATGAATCCAATACTTTCTTCTTGTAAAGATAGAAGAAAGTAAAGATAAAATATGATAGAAATGAACTCAGTTTAACAACTTTATTTTACTGATTTTGGGAAAATTTTTAATTTCATTTTTCTGTAAGAGCTGATTTTATCAGAATCATCTTAAGCGAAATTCGGCTCAAATACCCCCTTTGACAGCATTTTTGGAAATATATTCTGACTTTATGAAGAAATCGACCAATACGACACATTACATAGTTCTTAAATAAGAGAAACTGCCAATTAAATGCGTTTGAAAGCAAAATTGAATTTAACAATACATCATAAAATAAGAAATTTGTAATTTTAATACATCCTCAACTCTTCAATCACGATCGTTTCAGGAAATTTTGTTCAAAATGCCCACTTTGACAGCATTTTTAAAAGTATTCTGCTTTTATAAAAAAAAAAAAGACCAATACGTCACATTATATAGTTCCTAAATAATAGAGCTTACCAATCGGATGTGTTTGAGAGTAAAATGAATTAAAAAACTAGTTGGATGTGTCAATCCCGAAACTTTCTTCTATCTCATAAGTACATTTTAATATTTAAAAAAAAAAAAAAAAAAAAAAAAAAAAAAAAAAAGTGGTGACCCCAAAGTTACCAACTATCGAATTTCCTCGAACATTTGACAAAGCCTAATGAGATTCTGGTATCCGAAAAGCCTAAAACGCAAAATTTAATTAATATTCTGAGAAAATGAGCTTAGTAGTGTTTTATGTTTGGTAATTTATACTAAAACCTAATAAGCATCTATTCATGTCAAGACCTAACAGAATCTGAAATTTGATGGAATTTCGTCCATTAGTTCTTGAGATATAGTTATAACAAAATATTTTGGAGGACGTACCACAGCATGTTTTGACAGCAATTCCAGAAAGAGACAAAAATGTGGAGCAGAAATAAATTAAAAAAATAAATAAATAAATAAAAATAAAAATAAACGTGTTAAAAAATCTTTCAAATATTTAGATAGGGCACAATGTGTCAAAAAAAATGGAGGATTGTAGTTTGTATCAGTATATAAATAATGAAATACAACATTTTATAAGACAGAAATAAAAATATTATATAACGTACCCTGGGGTAATAACGCCACGTTAAGGTTCTACCAATTTTCACGGTTGAGTTTTAGTTTGTATTTTTCAAACAAATATATGATTTAATACAGCAACTCATTGACTATCTATATATAAAAAAAATTTAACAGATATGTATTCATAAAATGTAATGGCGTAATTTCTTGACCAATGCTATTTGGCGTTATTACCGACCTATATGAGTAATAACGCCATGCAAACAAAACTATGAAATAAGATGGAATAATTGCATGTACAGGGTGGTCATAAAAAAACTTTTCCGATATACGGAGTTCTAGCGGCCAGTCCGCTCAACCGATCGAAATGAAATTTCAGATATAGCTATTCAGAGGTATGAACTCGAAATTCTGTAAACGACAACAAAATGGCGCTCACGGTTACGGTTATAGTTACAGAAACTCAAAAATTTCCAATGGCAACACCCATTTTTTTTCATCGCAAAATGCTCAGCGCATGCGAAAACCCTAAAGGGCGTTGGAACCGTACGTGTATCACAAGAAACGGACATGTTATGCACGCACAAAAAACCGTTCTGGGAATCCTCCCCCCCCCCATAGAAAAAACTCGATTGGGGCGCAAGGAGGATATTTGCATATGACGCATAGTCAGTACACTATTCTCTGATTACAATACATATCGGAAAAACTAAATTTTTTATTTTGATTAAACATTTTCCACATGGGTGCCATGCCTGTGATGGTACCCATGTGGAAAATGTTTAATCAAAATAAAAGTTTTAGTATCTGCGATCTGTATTGTAATCAGAGATTAGTGTACTGACTGCGTCATATGCAAATTTCCTCCTTGTGCCCCAATCGAGTTTTTTCTAAGGGGGGGAGGATTCCCAGAACGGTTTTTTGTGCGTGCATAACATGTCCGTTTCTCGCGATACACGTACGGTTCCAACGCTCTTTAGGGTTTTCGCATGCGCTGAGCATTTTGTGAGGAAAAAAAGGGTGTTGCCATTGGAAATTTTCGAGTTTCTGTAACTATAACCGTAACCGTGAGCGCCATTTTGTTGTCGTTCACAGAATCTCGAGCTCATATCTCTGAATAGCTGTATCTGAAATTTCACCTCGATCGGTTGAGCGGACTGACCGCTAGAGCTCCATATATCGGCAAAGTTTTTTTTTTATGACCACCCTGTAGATTGCCCAATTCTAAAAATACAAACTCTGCAAGCTTTGAAATTGACAAATTGCATTCTAAGCTATTGAAAATGTTCAATTTTTTATGAAAGTGTAAGAAAAATAAAGGTGTGGTGTGTGGGTGGGAGGATGAGGCAAAAGAATATCAGACCGTGAGCTTCTTTTTGCTTAAAAAGGACCGCTTAAATGGAATTATTAGAAACATTGCACAGTTTTAACTGTGATTATTTGAATCAGTATTTAGGATATAGCTCGGCCACTGTAGGGAATCAACCGGGGTATTAATGCCAAGGATTGGCGTTATTACCCCGTTATAGTTATTGCGCTGTACATTTTAAATTACAAATTATCTCGAGAAGATATCCAAAATCTTCAACAACATTTTGAAAGTCCATGAAATGTACTATAAATTTATGTAATTAACAAAGTATTTCCGGATAAAAAAAATAGTCTTCACATCACAAAGCGTATCTCGCAAATTTTAGATCAAGCGTTAATTTTAGTTGCTTGTAAAAACAATAAGACCTAAAAATGAAACAAATTAACTTGAAGCTGTTTTTTGCGATTTATATGACTCAAAACCCTTCTGCGCAAAGCACATGGGTGTCATTCACCAGATTATTTTATAATGATGCAAAATATTAGCACTTGGCGTTATTACCCCGCCTGGCGTTATTACACCAAACCACCTTATAATGCAAATGGCCGTTTCAAGGCCTTTAAAACCCTATCATCAGTGCATAAAATCCAAATTAAAATCACATTAAAAGAAGAAGGATAAGGAGAAAAGAAGAAGGAATTAAAAGAAGAAGGATAGAAGGTCGAGAGACGTACCTCACTTCCAGACTGTCAGCGGGGAAATGCGAAAACAAGATGGTAAACAAATTAAATACATTATATTAATTAATAAATATATTAATTATAATTAAAGGCCTCCTTTTAGATGTCTTTGTTTGCAAGAATCCATTTTGACAATATTTCCAAAAAGAATATTTTGTGTAATATGAAAAGGATAAAACCTTTTGACTTTTTTTTATATCTGAATGTAAATTTTAGAAAGTATGCAATCAGAGATTAAAATACTTTAGTAATTATATAATGAAGCAGCATGTCAAATATAATCAGCTATAACAATGTACATTAGTTAATGCGATGTTTTAAATTGTTGAAAACATCGCGTTTAGTCTGATATTAAAAAACCAAAACCACACAATTATATAAAACAAGCGAAAACGTCAAACATGGCAAATGATTCGCGCTCTTACAATAACTAATTATTTAAATATTCAGATCTTGGTGTAATTCAGCCTAATGCACTCTTACGCAAAAATACATGAATAAAAAAAGCATTAAAAATATATATATTAAATTCAGTAATACGAAAATTATAGTATTCTAGGGTAACATCCCCAGTAATTGGCACATTAAGAATTTGTCTTTAAACTTACTTCTATTTTCATTGCTGAGAAATAAAATATTTACTTGCAAATATTTTTAAATCAAAGAGTGCATACTTGTGCATCTATTTTGCCTACTAAAAGCAAAAATATTTGAACAAGTATTTTTATAAAAATATATTTATAAAAAGTTGCTGTAATCACCAGTAATTGGCACTTAGACTTTTACACAATTAAAGTAACCCTTTTCAACTAAACAAAACTGATATCAATTAAAATTTCAAATATACTATAAATCAGATAATAATAAATTGAAATGCATGCCTTTTTTAAGGCAGAGAAGAAGTATTTGCAAGAAAAATGGCTAATTTCATACAAGCCATAATTGTTTCTCTTTCCTAGGCACTATTGTCATTTAGTAGCATAAATCAAAGTTATAATCTGTAAAGTAAATGAGCATATAATTGGTATATGGTCTTGCATTTTTAAAAGATTGGCTATAAATCTTATTTTAGGACATTTTTGTAGGATGTGCCAATCACTGGTGCCTGCCAATTACTGGGGATGTTACCCTACTTTAAATAGGATATAATCAGCACACAACCTGAAATCATTACCTATCATGGTACATTATTGAATTAATTACGTATGATACTATTTATTAGCAATGAAGAAAACTTTTGTTACTTTTTTTTTAAGTTTGATTCCATTTTTATAAAATTTGCAATGACTTGGCAACATTCTGCACGACTATGTGTATTAAACTTCAAATCATTCGTTTAAGTAATTTTTGCGCTGTTATATGTGGACAGACGGATGGACCAGACGACAACTATAGATGCTTCGTATTAATGTAATTGCAACCATTCTTAACAATTTAAATAATACATCAAGCGCTTCAGGCTACGATCGAGCCCCTCATCAGTGCAATATTATACTATAATCAAACCATTTCCATGTTTGTTCACAGTTTAAAAAATTCCGGTAAAGTTCATAAAACTTTAAACAGCATACATTAAAAAATGGAATAATTCAAGTCTCATTTTTGAGGAACTCTGTAAATGTGTAAATTAGCATTCAAGAAAATATCCTCCTAATAACGTAATTATCGTAATGTTTTATAGATTAAAAAAGAAAACCTTTAATATGAACATTTTTTGAAATTTTCGGATTATCGTATGACATTTCCCAGATGAGAGGCTAGATCAAAAACTGAAATGTTTTCTGCATTGTTTTAATTTGTATATAAAACTGTGTGTTTTTATATTATTTAGATATCTGCTTAGACGTGATGTTTTACCAACTTAAGTTCAAAATTTATATGTCACATGAAGTTAAGTTCTATGAAATGCATATTAGAGATTGTGGATTTTTACGTATTTTTGCTAGTTAATTCTGTAACTCACCCTATCCTGTGTGTTAGTTGGAGGAAAAATAATATTATCCTGCAATTTCTTTTGTAAATATTGAGAATTTCTGAAAACATCTTACTGGTAATTGAACCTTATGACTTAATACCAATAAATCCTCGAATTTCTTTTATGAATACTGAGTACTTCTGAAAATATTTAAATAGTAATTAATTCTTTTAAGTCGATGCCAATAAATCCGGTAATTTCTTTTGTAAATATTGTATACTTCTGAATACATCTTAATAGGGATTGAGAATTATGAAAAATGCCAAAAAATCCTGGATTTTCATTTTTTTTAAATATTGAGTACTTCTGAAGACATATTAATAGTAATCGAATCTTATGAATAAATTCTAGTAAATGTAATATGTATATATTTTAAAGAGGATACAGTGCAATACATAATATTAAAATATCTGTTAAGAAAAAAAATCTAAACTCTCAGAATTTAAACAAGGCAAAAAACTTTTCAGTCTAGCCTCTTATCCGGGCAATATACGATAATCCGATAATTTCAAAACGTGTTCATATTAAAAAATCCCTGTCGGCTGGGCCTATACGTGGAGGTAGATTTCGAAGAGTGCTCATTTCAACAAATATATATATATATATATATATATATATATATATATATATATATATATATATATATATATATATATATATATATGATTAGAGATAAACCCAGTTTAATAACTTCATTTGGCCGTTTATGAAAAATTTTTAATTTCATTTTTCTGCAAAAACTGGTTTTATCAGAATCATCTTAAGAAAAACTCAGCTCAAATGCCCATTATGACAACATATTTTGAAATAGATTCTAAATTTATTAAAAAAATCGACCAAAACAGTACATTATACAGTTCCTAAATAACAAAAAACTGTCAATTGAAAGCATTTGAGAAAAAAATTAAATTTAAAAATGAGTCATAAAATAACCGATTTGTTGTTTGAATACATCCTTAATTCTTTAATCATGATTGCTTTGGAAAATTTTGTGCGAAATACTCACTTTGACAGCATTTTTAAAAATATATTCTATCTTTATGAAAAAATTGTCCGATGCGTCACAGTATATAGTTCCTAAATAAGAGGATCTGTAAATTGGATGCATTTGAGAGCGAAAATGGATTTTAAAACGAGTCATAAAAAACGCAGTTTGCTATGTGAAAACTTTAAATTTTCAAATCTCGAAGACTTCGAGAAATTCTGTTCAAAATACCCTTTTTGGTAGCCTTTTTCAAAATATATTCTGTCTTTATCAAAAACCGATCAATGCATCACATTATATAGTTCCTAAATAAGAGGATCTGTAAATTGGATGCATTTGAGAGCAAAAATGGATTTAAGAACGAGTCAGAAAAAAACGCAATTTCTTATTTGAACACTTCCTTAAATTTTCAGTCACGATGATTTCTGAAAATTCTGTTCAAAATACCCTTTTTGGTAGCCTTTATTGAAATATATTCCGTCTTTATCAAAAAACTGACCAGTGCATCACATTATATGGTTCCTAAATAAGAGGATCTGTAAATTGGATGCGTTTGAGAACAAAAATGGATTTAAAAACGAGTCAGAAAAAAACGCAATTTCTTATTTGAATACTTCCTTCAATTTTCAGTCCCGATGACTTTCGGAAATTCTGTTCAAAATACCCTTTTTCGTAGCCTTTTTTGAAATATATTCTGTCTTTATCAGAAAATTGACCAATGCGTCATTTTATACAGTTTCTAAATAAGAGGATCTACCATTTGGATGCTTTTAAAATCAAAAATGAATTTCAAAATGAGTCAGAATATAAGCCGTTTGGATTTGAAGTTTTTTCTCCAACTCCTATTTTTGTTTAATTTCTTTTTGCTATACGAATTGGTCCTATGAAAAACTTGTCAATATAAAAGTTATAGATATATTTAAGAAGATGTAAAATAAATTTAATCAGATTTGATATCTTAAAAATTGATGGAGTTATGGATTTTTCTCTTTTTTCAGCGCCCTTTTTCTTTTCGTTTTTAATTTTTTTCATCGGTAAAAGTTGGTCCTATCAAAAACTTGTAAATACAAAAGTTTTAGATAATTTTAGGAACATTTATAAAAAATTTAGTTGGACTTGATATCTTGAAAATTGACGAAGTTATGAATTTTTTTCTCTCAAAATCCCTGTTTTTTTCGCCCCTTGAGCCCACTTCTAAATTTATCAAAAATCTGTCATATATATACTTTTGGCCCATTTTTAAGAAGTAATATAAACTTTAAACCGATTCGATATCTACTTTAATTAAGAAGTTATGGCGTTTTTTCGGTTTTCACAAAAACGCCCCCTATTTCGACCCCCTTGATCCGATTTTGCCCATTAACGAACTTAGCCGAGATTTTATCCCCTTTGATTTTATGTACGAGTTTGGTGGAGATTGGTGAAGAATTATAGAAGTTATCGTGTCCAGAAAAAAGTGATATATATATATATATATATATATATATATATATATATATATATATATATATATATATAAACTGGTGCGATTGCAATAGGTAGTATTTCATACGAAATCTACCTAAAATTTTTCATTTTTAATCGATAAAAATTACGATACATACGCTATTAGAAGTATATTTTTGCTTGAATGTTAAATTTACACATTTGCAGAATTCGTCAAAATGAGACTTGAATTACTTACTCTTTATTTTTAATATAATTGTGTCAGAAACAGGACAAAACAAACTCAAATATAACTAACTCTAGGTACTAAGAAAAATCTCGATAGATATTTAAAAATATAATGTAGTATTAGCCAGTTTTGCATATTATAAAATTGAAAAGAATTGTTTAACATATGTGCAGTTATAATTTGAAAATATTCTTCCAAGTAAATTTTAAAAAATGGTTGAGCACTTCAGAAGTGCCGAATTATATGTTTTGTTGAATATATATAATCCATGTGAGATTATATGCTTCTTATTTTGTTTGCTTTTTGCGCTCAGTAATTTATTATAGACGCATTCATAAAAGTGAACTTATGTATAGCAGACAAGTTCCATAAAATCAAAGTATGAGATAGTAAAAAAAAAAAAAAAAAAAATCTTTGCCGATATATGAATCTGTAGGCTTTATATCGTTCAACGAAAGGAGATATCAATCTATATATGTCTACTAAGAATATATTTGTAAAAATACAAACCCTAGCTCATTGCTGCACAAAAACAAGAACTTTAATAAGAACTTGTACAACAATAATAAAATTAAAATATAAAATCAACGTTTCGAGCCGTCTTCAGAAAAATATCATGGGGGGAAAAAAGCCTATTATTTTTCCAGAAGACAGCCGGTAGACGGTTTGAAACGTTGATTTTATATTTTAATTTTATTGTTGTACAAGTTTTTATTAAAGTTCTTGCTTTTGCGCACCAATGACCAAGGTTTTGTAATTTAGCAAATACATTCTTAGTAGTTATATGTATTTATGGTGCAATTGTCCTGTATGTGCTTAATTTATGTGTGGTTATCATATGCGATAAGTTCAAAAATGAAATGAAGAACAACATTCTAACTCTAATAATCGGGGTTAAATCATCATGATTTCAAAGCGAGGCGCCCATTTATTTTCTTCAAGAATGGTCTTCATGAAAAAAATATAATAAATGGCATTAAAACAGTGTCCAAAACTGTGGTTCAAAACAAACGCAAAGGAAACCAAATAATGTTCCTTGTGTGTGGCAATCAATACTTTCATGACATTGTTATCTACAGTCATTTTTCATTTTTCTGATCTTGTTGTTTATCCAAATATTCCCCAACTGTTTTCTATATGTTCTGTTATTTTAAATTCAAAGTATGCAAACACTGTCAAAAATCATGTCCTAGTTTGAACCAAATTTTGGTGCTCGATACCTGCCACTGTAAGATGGTGAAATCTTGAACCAATATTTGGAGCTCCTGTTGAAGCATAGTTCCAATAGTTGGAAAGAGATTGAAATAGGATGGCTGCTATAAGTTTCACTGCAACAAAAGCATTATTTAAATTAATATAATTCTACAAATAAAATCCAGCTTTGAAAAATTAAGTTTGGGTTAATATTCGCAAAGCTTTTATGACTTAATAATAATAAAAATATATATGATGTTGAAAAATACATCTTATGCAAGCATTTAATAAAAAGGGCTAGAGGTATTTTAATAATTCTAGAAACATTTAAATCAATATAAAGGGGGTTATTTAGCGTCCAGCGCCGTGCGAAAGGGAGGGGGGCGAAGGGGGCGGACAGTCCGGGTGCAGATATTTAGGGAGAGCTAAATTTATACTATCGACGTCATTTTTGGCCTGTCACAAGAACAAGTTGGGGGAGGGAGGCGCCAAATTCTAACTTGGCCCCGGGCGCAATTTTCTCTTCGCACGCCCCTGTTAGTGTCAACAACAGACGACGCCAAGACTTAGAAGGTTATCTTCTTTATTCAAAGCTATTATCATACAAAAAAATGTTCATTTTTAATTTCTTTTTTCACCGTGCATGTGATACAAAATATAATTTTGTTTAATGTTTGTTTAATATTTTTGTTTTGTTTTGTTAATTATTTATTTAATTCAATACACCGAAATAATTTTCACATCATAAAACATTATTATTATTATTTTTATTACTATTATTTTTTGTAAATCTTTATACATATGTATAATGAGTTTAAAAGTATACTCTCATAATTTTTAAAAAAATAGGTCAAAAAAGAAAAATCGTCCTTCCTAATAATTACTGCAATCTTATGTAGTTTATTTCCAATGCTATTCATCATCTGAAAAAATAGATACCTTTTTTGTGAATGTCAAACCTTTCGTGGATCAGAAAAGTAATCATCTCATTTTCAGAAGACGTAACCAACTATGCCTGAAACGTAAGAAAATAAATTTGATACATTTTTTTTTCTTTTGTGATAAAAGATGTAATGAAAAAGTTCCGATAAAAAAAAATACATTTTTGGCCGATTGAAAATTTTGGAAACTCAAAGAAAATTACTAACCTACTTTTTACGTATAAATGAAAATGGGAGATGAAAAAAATTTTCGCATTAAAGCTAAAGCACGTGCTTAAATAGTACATTTCAAAATAATAATAATATTCATTTCTTAAATCGAACAGATTAATTCAAATTGCTCATCCATTGACGATGAAATCACCTGAAATTTAATAAATCTCATTTCCAAAATTAGGCCATGAAATTTTAAATACAGGACCACAATTTAGAAGTGAACTAATATAATAAATTGACCCTATACTTTAAAAACGTCTATCTTCTTTCTTAAAGATAGTCTATCTTCTTTATTAGACATCTATCTTCTATATTAGTATATACCGGGTGTCCCAAACATGACTGATGGATTTTAAAATTCAATAACTTGCAAACGGTGACAGCTATTTAAAAAAATTTTTGCAGGAGGGTTATGTATAATGTCAGGAGTTTTTTTACCATAATTTTTTATTTTAGTTCGAATTTCAAACAATAGGTGGCGCTGACGGCGATTGAAGGTCAGGTCGACGCCTCATTCAGCACTGATCATTATTGAATTTTAAAATCCATCAGTCATTTTTGGGACACCCGGTAGACATAGTAGATAAACGTCAATAGACGTCTATCAATTTATTAAACCATGAAACTTTAAATAAATACAGGACAACAATTTAAAAGTGAACTAATATAATAAATTGAACCCTAAACTTTAAAGACGTGTATCTTCTTCTGGAGACATTTCGATCTCTTTGTTTCTTATTTAACATTATTTGTGTTGATGTTTACTATCACCCCTCTAAAGTATTATCCAAGAGTTAAAATTCACCTTGTTTACGCACAATGTTTTTAAGAGCAATACACTCATTCATTTTTGAAAAATAGGTCAATAAGGAATAACCATCCTTCCTAATGATGAGTGTTAGATTTCTTATGTAATTTATTTCCATTGCTATTCATCATCTGAAAAATAGATATTTTTTTGTGAATTTCAAAACTTTCGTGCATCAGAAAAGTAATCATCTCATTTTCAGAAGACGTAACCTACTATACCTTAAATGTAAGGAAATAAATTTGATACTTTTCTTTTGTGACAAAAGAGGTAATGATAAAAGATCCGATAAAAAATACATTTTTTGGCCGATTGAAAATTTTGAAAATGCAGAGAAAATTATACCCAACTTTTTCCTGAAAAATGAAAAAGAGAGATAAAAAATGATTTCTCATTAAAGCTAAAGCACGTGTTAAAATAGCAGATTTCAACATAATAATAAAATTGATTTCTTAAATCGAACAGATTAATTGAATTTATTCATCCTAAGATGATGAAATCAAATAATTCCCATTTCTAAAATCAGACAATGAAATTTTAAATAAATACATGATAACAATATTTTGATGGTTTTCATGAGCCGTGTTAAATGCAACTAATTAATCGAAACTCGATAATTCAAAAATATAAAAAAATATTTAAGGGATATCGGAGAGGCGGGCGGGGGGGAAATCTTTGAAAATCAGTTTTCGAATTTATTAACATTCTGGAAAGTCGTTGTTCTTTTTGGATGAGAATAGACCTAGAGATGTCAATATTTAATTATTTGTTTTCTTTAAGATTTTTTTAATGGTCATCCTGAATATACTTTTAAAATAAGCACAAATAAGACTTAAATACTGGAACCGATCATCCCTCCAAAAATGCTTATAAGCTCATTTTTAATTTACCTTTTTACCATGCAGCTAATATAAAGATATAATATTATATACACTATGTTTTAAATAGTAATGCAGTCATAATTTTTTTAAAAATAGGTCAAAAAAAGAAAAGTCATCCATTCTAATGATGAGTATTAGATTTCTTATATAATTTATTTCCATCATCTGGAAAATAGATAAATTTTTGTGAATTTCAAACCTTTCGTGCATCAGAAAATTAATCATCTCATTTTCTGAAGACGTAACCTAATATACCTGAAATGTAAGAAAATAAATTTGATACATTTTTTCTTTTGTGATAAAAGAGGTAATGATAAAGATCCGATGAAAAAAAATGCATTTTTGGCCGATTGAAAATTTAGAAAAAGCAGAAAAAATTATAATCCACTTCTTGCGTATAAATGAAAAAGACAGATGAAAAATGATTTACTATTAAACGTAAAGTACGTGCTTAAGTATTAGATTTCAACATAATAATGAAATTCATTTCTTAAATCGAACAGATTAATTCAAATTATTCATCCACTGACGATAAAATCACATGTAATAAAAGAAACCCCATTTTTAAAATTAAATCATGAAATTTTAAATAAATACAGGACATCTATTCGAAGTGAACAAGTATGATTACTATAATCGTTAATGAATGTCTTATAGTAGGTATAAAGGAAATCTGCTAAAATTAAATAGCAATAAAATTATAAATAAATAGTTTCTTTCATCGCCGTTTTGTACATGCTATTTTGCATCAAAGAACATGTTACAAATAAAAAGAGAAAATTTTTATGAAACCAAAAATGATATCGGTATCAAAAGACATCCTTTCCCGCTAGATATATCTTACGATATCATACGTCTGACCCACTTTCCCCCTCAAAATGATAACGTTATGTTTGCACAGCCCCTTACATGACAATTTCCGTCACATCAGTTAAAGGTTAAGACTTAAGGAAGACCCGTAAGAAAAAAACCCAAAATTTTTATTCTTCATTTTAAAGTAATGAATTTTGGTGTACTATTTAAGAATCTTTTTGTAAAGAATAATTAGCAAAGAAATTCACTTTTTATTAAAAAGTATATTTTTTATGTCGATTTTTATGATTTTTTTGTGGAAAAATGCACTTTTTAAAATTACTACTCCTCATACAATTTTCAATATTTTGGTATTACTAAAATTTCTTAAATTGTGTTATAGTATATGGAAACGACCTAGGGAGAGATATTTTTAATTTTCTATTTTAATCAACTTAAAAAAAAAAAAAATTACGCATGGTAAATTTCCTTAAATTCGTTATAGTTTTCATGTTCACCTATTTATGTAAAATTTTCAGAATAGTTAAAAAATATATCTCTCTTTACTTTTGTTGCAAATTATTTTAAAATTCTAAAAACATAAACACTTTGTTTCTAAAACATTTTACCTCTGTGCCTTAGTACTTTGAATTTAGGCAAAATATGGAAAAAGTCATTTTCAGGAAAACACGTTTTAAATGGCCGCTAGTCCTTTAAACTCTATAGTGAGTACAATTTAAAAAGTTCATTTTCTACCTGTTCCAAGTGTCCCCGAGTTCTGAAATTTTGCTTGGATATTCGCAAATATGTATTTTATCGTTTTCTGAGATAAAAAAAATTTTGAACTTTTGATGATTTTTGGCCGAAAATGGGGTTCGGGTCTCCCTTAAATAGTGGAAGCTCTATTATCATACAAAAATATGCTCATATGCTTATTTTTATTTTTATTTATGTATTTAATATTTTTTACCATGCATGTGGTAAAAAAATATAATTTTGCAGTCCATTATTCATTAATTCAATATGCTGAAATAATTTTTCCATCACAAAATATTATATTATTTTTCGTAAAACTTTATATACATAATATTTTTTTAAAGTAAGACACTCATAAATTTTTCAAAAATATGTCAAAAGAAAAAAATCCTTCCTGGTGATGAGAGTTAGATTTCTTATGTAATTTATTTCCATTGCTATTCTTCATCTGAAAAATAGACACTTTTTTGTGAATTTCAAACCTTTTGTGTATCAGAAAAGTAATCAGTTCATTTTCAGAAGGCGTAACCTACTATACCTGAAATGTAAGGATATAAATTTGATACTTTTTCTTTTGTAATAAAAGAGGTAATGATAAAGATCCGATTAAACAATACATTTTTGGTCCATTGAAAATAAAAAAACGCAGAGAAAATTATAACATACTTCTTCCGTATAAATGAAAAAGAGAGATGAAAAATGATTTGCCATTAAAGATATAAGCACGTGCTTAAATAATGGATTTTACCATAATGATAAAATTCATTTCCTAATATGAACAAATTAATTCAAATTATTCATCCACTGACGATGAAATCACATGAAATAAAATAAACCCCATTTCAAAAATTAGACCATGAAATTTTAAATTGATATAGGACAACAATATTTTGATTGTTTTCATGAATCATATTAAATGCAATTACTCGAAACTCAGTAATTCAAAATTACTGAAAAAATATTTATGGGGTGAGGAAGGAAGGTGGGGGTTGAAAATCAATTTTCGTATTTTTAATGTTTTTTAAACCACTGATTTATATTAGTAAATTGATACAAATTTTACTTCCATAAACAATTTAGAAATTTGAAAAAAATAATTTTGCATATCTCTAGGAAAGAATTATGGTGTGGATTGTATAGTTCAAAAACTTATGCAAAAGATTACAGTCACGAAAACTATTTTCAAGCTGTAGTAGGAATAAAGCGGTCTATATTCAAAGATATCTTACATGATAGAATTGCTAAAACATGTGTGCATAACAGGATGACCCAGCCACTTGTTGATGATATAAAGTCAGTGTTACGAAGTTTTTGTTGTATTTCCTTTCCCTTAAGTCTTAGAAGTGAATTAACATGACTATTACAGTCCTTAATGAAAGTCCTATAGTAAATAAAAATAAAATCTTCTAAACTTAAGTAGCCACAAAATTATAAATAGTTTTTTTCCAATGACATTTTCCAAGTTGTTGATCAGTTGTAGAAATAAATAGAAAATTCAAAAAATAATCTTTAAATTAACATACTTGGGCTGTGATAAATAATAATTCACCTAAAACTATTAATTAAAATATGCAAAATGCAGATGATTAATTTTTATATTACTATAATTCTCTCTAACTAATCAAAAACTAATTTTTTTACATTTTCTAATAAAAATTTCATAAAATAGCTTTGTTTAGAACAGAAAGCAGACAATAATAAGACAACAGATGCTTCGACATTCAAAGAGAATTATTTTTTCTAACTCCATGTGT
Organism: Maratus speculifer; assembly: GCA_964019185.1. NCBI lineage: Eukaryota > Metazoa > Arthropoda > Arachnida > Araneae > Salticidae > Maratus > Maratus speculifer. The sequence goes on from OZ025295.1 coordinate 96,608,284, forward strand.
AACAATCATTTCCACATGAAATGGTGCATTATTTCAAACATCTGGTCAACTAATGAAAGAGTATAAGCTACTGATTGGGTCAACCTGATACACAAAATGCTAATGAGGTTGTTAACAGTGTAATAAGGCTCGTATTGCCCCAAAGACATTTGTAGAAACAGGAATATTATCTTTTGGTACTTATAATGCAATTGCATCTTTCAACGAGGCTGTATAACAAAACTTACTAACAAAGTAAAATTTCAGGGGGATACATAATAACAATAGATCAAAGGTGACAGGGTTGGTAAAAAAAACGGGTTTTTTTGAAAAAAACCAAAAACCATGGTTTTTTTGGTTTAAACCAGTTTTTTTTGGTTTAAACCGGGTTTTTTTAATATGTTTTCCTGTTACATATACATGCATATTTAAGAACAAAAATAAATATTTTTGAATAAATAAGTAATAATTTGATTTAAAAGTAATTCTAATCACTATAATTATTTAATATACAATCAATTATGGAGAAAATTGAAATTCTTTAAAATCTAAACATTTTAAAAAAAAGCTGTGTCTTATATTTCATTAATAAAATGTGCTATATAATGAAACATTGATACCTTGAAAATCTTAATGAACAATTTTTTTATTACTAGCACTATAAATAAATATATGATATAGATTCATATATAAAATTTCATATATATTATTTTCAAATGGTTATTCAAAATAATTAATTTGAAATAGTTGTTATATGTGATGTCTGATTTTTTTTTTTTTTTTTTTTTTTTTTTTTTTTTTTTTTTTGTTAGAAGACTGCATGAATTAATTATCTTTTATTGAAAAATAAAGCTTTTTATAAAGAATTTTTGGAAGGATTTGAATTTAGCAGCAGAGTCTTTACACACTTCAAGCATTGTGTTTTCTAAAACTACCAGTTAAAAAAAAAAGATGAATGTTAAATAAACAAAAATATCTATTTAACAGCTTTTTAGACTATTTAAAAACATTGATGTTAAAATATACAGTAGCTTTATAAATGCTGTCATCTACCAAAGAATTTAAACAGCCATCAGACTGCATGCTTTATTATAACACTTAGTATTTTTAAACATCTAAACTAAAAATTGCATTTTTTTAGACATTTTTATGAGACTTTTTTTCTATTACGTCTCAAGCAAACCTTGTCTTCCCCCCCCCCTCCCCTCTTTCTGCCATTTTTTAAACTGATCTAAGTAATGGGTTTGGTTATGCAGTAGAAGATTTAAATATATCTTTTGTATATTTTAGTTAAATGTAAACAGGTGCTTTACTAGTGGCTAATTTTTCAATGTCTTCTTATTCGACTTCATATCTTGAGTTTTTTTTTTTTTTTTTTTTTAATTCTTAAAAAATAATCCCCTCAATCAAGAAAAATTTCTTTTAGAGCTTGACTGAAATTTTAAAGATCATTTATGTCATTATCTGTACATCTGCGTTTCTCAAAGGAAAGTATTTTTTAAATTTAAATATTGCATATTTTTTATCTATTTTATTTTTGCTAAATTTACATTATTTAAGTGTTTTCTGTAGTGTTTCAGATATGTTCATCAGTGCATGAAATATGCATTCTACATGTATACTAACATGACCTTGACTAGACTCACTATGTCTTATGGTACTATTGAGATAAGACTTAAAAATCGAAATTACTTTCATCCAATAATTTGAAACACTTAAATTCAGGGTTGGCAAGTTTTTGACACTATGACGGTTTTATCCGGATTTAACCATGTTTTAACCGTCATGTCAAAAACCCCTTTTTGACAGTAAATGTCAAAAACCTAAAATTGAGTCCAAAAACTGCTTAATATTATTTTTAGAACAACATTAATTTTACAATTTTTCATAATTTTTAGTTTTAGACACTTGAATAAATTTTTTGACAGTTTAATACAAATTGCTTAGAAAATATAAATTAACTGTAAGCTAAAAATATAGAATAAATAATAATCAGAAATATTATTAGTTGTTACATTAAAAATATAAACTAATGAAACTACTAAATACTTTAATTTTTAAAAATGAAAGTACATGGTGAAAATACTTATAATTTAACATATAAAATTACAATATAAATAATGTACATATTTTTATTTTTATCTTATTTTAATTTTAATCCCATTCTAAATCTTTTTTCCACGAAGCATGCGGTAGCAAAACACTAGTTTTGATGCCTTCTGTACTCCAAGTTTGTTTCGTAATTTGGAGTGGATAAATCCAAAATTTGAAAATATTCGCTCAATTGAGGCTGAACTGCATGGACTGGAATGCAAACGCACCATGACCTGTATGGATTCATTTGGTATATTGTTTTTCTTCAAGCCTTTCCACCATACTGCTGCCGGAACATCTTCAGCTGAGAAGAAACTTTTATGGCATGGTGGAGATTCAGCTTCAAAAGCAATGATAAATCTGAGAAAATCTGGGTTTCTTTCAAGCAGCCATGTCCGAGCTGCTTCCCTCTGTTCATCGTTTAATAATGCACCTTTGTATGCTGGATGCGTCATGTACGCCAGATAATGAAACGGTTGTAGATAGGATTCCATACGCTCTATAATTGCATCATAATATGGAGCCAGATTTATGTCTACAATTAAAGAAAGCCAAGCTTGACAAGCATCAGCCAATGTTGTATTATCTCTTTGGACCCTGTCAAGCATATTTGCCAAAGGTTTTAATTGCTTTTGCAATTCTTTTGCTTGTTGGTATAAGCTATAATTATTCACAAGCTGTACTATTATAGATTCAATTGCATGATCTTCACAAATTTTTACATAAGCTGACCTTTTTTTGATAAAAGTGTCAATACAAATGAGTTGCCTATTCCAGCGAGTTTCATTTGGAAGCTGCGGCTTCACAGTGTCTTGCAATTGACTTAACCAGGGAGATGGAAGGTGGTGGTTGCGAAAGTATTTTTGCACTTCCACAATATGCTTCATGATGTCTTATGGAGTAGTTTCCTTCCCAAGAAGATTCATCCAGTGGGCACAGCATCCATACACAAGAAGATCATCATTTTCTTCTTTTAACAACTCCCACATTTTTTGCATTTTTCTTTCGTTGTCAGTAACCACACATGAGCCATTGCAGGAAAATTTATTTTTTGCTAGAGCTATCGAGTTTTTTACTTTTTCTTTGCAAAACTGAGCTGTTTTAGATTGACCTGCACAATAGCTCAGTAGCTTCAAGGAAGAAAATCTTTCCCTCAACATGCAGGCAAGAAGCTATTACGACATCATTATGGACATTACTCCATTCATCTTCGACTAGTGTACAATCTTTTCCTTGAAGTTCTGATTTCATTTCACATTTAATTAAGAACATTTAACTATATTGATTTCATATTATAATTAATTTAATTACTCTTAGAACATTTGTGTTGCAATTGTGGTTTATATCTATGTATGAAAACAAACATTTAGAATCAATAAAAATAGAAGGAACTTATAATCAGTCATTGAATAGCAATCACTTTAAATTTACACAAGCTTTTTTTTTTTTAGCATAAATTAGACTTAAAATTTTTTACATCAAACTGAACACTTAATAGTAATAAAGATGCAAACAAAAATAATACTTTGAAAAATATACAGTAACTTCAATGTTTTTAGCTATTTCCCTATACATGACAAATGACATATAATTTAAATTGTGATACTTAATTTTATTACAACTTATAGTATAACAAAATAAAAATTATTTACATAATATATAAATTATTATTTAACCAGTTTTTAACTGTATTGAATATAAAATATCACTAATGATTGATAAAAAAAAAAGTGTATAAGGTTTTTGACAGTTTTTGATGCTTTTTGACAGTTTTTGACACTTTTCGACAGGTTTTCGACATGTCATGTCAAAAACCACATTTTGACGTCAAAAACCCAACCCTGCTTAAATTACAAAAATGAGAAAATATTATATTAGATTTGTTCTAAAAAACCAATTGGTTTGAACTGTGCCAACTTAGCTGGTAAAAGAATAAAATTATAATGCAAAAAACCCAATCCCAATGTAAGAATGCAAGAAAAACTAAGGCTTGTTAAAATCACTAATCATGGAGCAAATAAAAAGCTCATTGCCAATTATTCAATAGCATACATAACAAAAATAATTTCTGAAATGATGAAATCCTTAGTAAATCTTAACTAATCAAGCAATTTAAATAGTAAAAGTGCATTTTTAACTCAGTCTGCCCTTCTGGCTATATATATATATATATATACATATAGGCCTTAAAAAAGAAAAAGAAAAAAAGAAAATTGATTAGTTTTTTCAAACCAGCTAATTTTAGAAAAATTAGTTATTCTGCCATATAGATTTACAGCTTACAAGAAAAGTTGAGTTGATTAAAATTTTGTGTCCTTTTAGAAACTTATTAATTCATCATTTTTCTACAGCTTTGCTTGTAGCTTCTTCATAATTTGGATTTTGCATTTTTCAATAAATGTGTAAAATAAAATATTTGGGTAAAAAAATAAAAAAACCAGGTGAAAAAAAACCAGCATGGTTTTAAAAAAAACCACTTGGTTTAAACCATGGTTTTAGCCACGGTTTAAACCAACTTGGTTTAAACCAAACAACCCTGAAAGGTGATAAAAGCAAAATTGGCAATTCCCTGCAAACAAAACTTCCAATGATAGAAAATAATTTAGTATAAAGAAAGGGGAAAATAGGCCTTAAAATATTCAAGAAAATTTAGCATATGGTGCTGGAGAATTTTTAGAATGTGGGATTTTTTCCTTAAATCCTGTTTTTTCACAAAAGGCCAAGATATTCTTTCTGTTCCGTATAATTTTTCACACAAACTACTGCTTATTGACAAAAGATATTTTTATAATATTTTCATATTTAACTTCAGTATATGGCAAAATGAGATTTTTGCAATTTTTAATAAATATTTAATTTTTTATTTATTTTATAATTTGAAAAAACGTTTTTTTAAGAAATTCAAAGAAGTAATTGTAAAAAGCTCATTTCAGTACAACGTTCAATATTTATTTATCACTTATAAAAAAAAATCATATGTATATTTTAAATGCATGAATTTATACATATGTGACTATATATAAAACCAACATATTGAAAAAGTTTCCATGCCAAGAATTAAATTCAGGTCATTGGCATAGTGCAATAATGATTTACCAATTGAGTTATATGGACAATATACAGCCTCGCACCCCCACAAGTGTATATGTTGGAAAAAGTGTATGTGGAGTCATAACCTTGTATTAAACGCCAGTCGGATTTAAACCCAGTGCTAGTGAAACAATATATAAATATAATTCTGGAACAAACATCTCAAATCAGTGATTAAAAATGGCTTAGGAAGAGAATCTCCCTTCGCAGGCATTCCCATTTAGATTGGGCAATGTGCGCGGCTCAGTTGGCAGAACATCATAGTTGCGAACCTCCCGCTTTTTTAAAATGAAAATACTCACTTTCAACCAGGAAATTTGTTAAATTAAATGTTTTTTGCTTCTACGTGATAGATAATTGAAACTTACCTAATTTTATTAATTAAATAAAATTTCTGGTTAAAAATATATTTTGTTAATTAAAAAAAGCGGGAGGTTGGCAAGTATGCAGAGCATTGAACTCGCAGCTCATCTGCTGGCTAGAATTTTGATATGTACACTAATGGCACCTGGTGCATGTGAAACTCGTCGTGAGTGTAAAGTATTCCATGTCCCTTATGAAATATACCTCTGGAGGTGCGTTCTCATGTGAAGATCTCGTCATCTGATCAAGGTTCTAAATTATGAGATCAACTTGAGTAGTAATGTGCAGATGCAAAATAACAAAATGTAAACGTTATGTAACCGACAGAACAAAGTATATAAATGAGCAATCGACAACGTAGATAGGGTGACGTTTTAGGCGATGACATCAGTTTTCTTACCGCAATGCCGCGATAAGGCATTCAACCGCTACTACCAGGGATCATTGGGGCAACTAGGCAGGTAAGGGTCTGGTCATCCGTTAGAAAGTAAAGAAATAACCGCTTCTAGAGCATTAAAAATTTTCGTAATCAACTGGGAATAAATGCATGTATGGGAGTTATAATATATACAGAACACGATTCCATGAAATAATAGATAATTGAATTTCAAAATGTTAGCGATATTAAAAAAGCTGGAAGTGAAGTTTCCAAAAATAATAGAAAATAATTTGTAGTAATGTACTAAAATGAATAATGTGTAGCAATGATACTAATACTATCCGAGAGTCTTCATAAAATAGATAGCAAATTGCTTTATGCTTTGATATATATCCCTCAAAATATATAGTGGTTAGAACTGCATTTCGAAATAGTATTTTTTAACCTACAAAAAATTATATTTTAATTTATTTATTTATTTTGTATTGCTGATATAACCAATGTACAATATCATGAATAAAAAATATATTGAAACATTGAAACTCTCTACCAAGTTATTGAAAAATAAATTTTTACCAATGTACTAATCAAAATACTTCCAAGCACTAATTCTTGTATATTCAAAAACCATTTATAAATTCAATGGCAAATTGTTTTATCAAATATATCTCACGTAATATCAAATGCTTTCTTTGACTAATAATTCTAAATATTTTTAATATGAAAAAGAAATAGTACATTTTTCATTTGTATTGATTATTGATTATTCTTATATTGCTTATTTGGATATATATTATATTATAAAGGCCAAACGTATCTGTGCGTAACGCATACGCCAATTTGCGCATGACAACACCTTAAAATTTTAAATGAATTTCGGTATTGCAATTTTTGCTACTAAAAGTTTTTAAATTTCTTAATGTCGTACATTTTCAATTTTTACACCATTGTGTAGGGTAAAAAATGTATTCTAAAATGAAATTTGTTTGAAAGCTGTATCTTAATTTGTTTTTGAAATATTAATTTTTTTGTAACTTTTAATACCTCTTTTCTAATCGTGGCAACAGAAGTACTCCATTTCTATTTAAAGAAAAAGAAAAAAGGGGGAAAACTCCGTTTTGTATCTTTATGTTGCCATTTTCTCATTATAAGGGAAAAATAGAAATTTAAATATCTTCTGTTATAAAACCGGTGAATTTTGACTTCAATTACAAAATTTGACTTACACGTAAAGGAATATCAACAATTTAATATCTATTTCAGCTAATAGCCCATTGAAACTTCAAGTTTTGAATCAAAATTATCAAATTAAAATGCCAATTTTCTGAAACGTGAATACAGATGTGAAATGTACATTTGTAAATTTTGGTATGATGAAAATGATGCCGGGTTTAGATTTCATGGGAAAAAAATTCTAAGATTTAGTCAAAGTTAAATAAATCTTGCTTTTTATCATTTTGAAATACTAGCATAAGAACCTTAATTCATAATTTTATCATAATAACATATCTTTAATACTTTTTACTGCTTACATATACGATTAAAGTTTAATTTTAACAATATCTACAACTGCGTGTTATAGAAACAGTATTTTGTTAATTTGACGATAAATATCGTTTCTTTAGGAGTTAGACGTACCAATATAAAATGCATTTTTTATTATAAATAATTTTGTAGGTTTATTATAAGTTAATGAAACAGTTCCTTCTTAAATATTTTTTTTTTCGTCAAAATCTGACGGATTCTACCTTGTGACTATAATCTGATAGATAATAAATAAGATATCTTAAATTACTGTGATCTTCTAATATAACAGTCTTAAATTAATAACTTTAAACGGAGATATTTCATGAATTTCATCTCACTACTTTTAACACTATTTAAAAACATGAAATTAAATTTAATAACAATATAGACAATGCAATTTATTTAATATTAAATAAACAGTTAAAACATTGATAATACATTATGCATATTTCTTAACTATTACAATAATGTTGAAGCGAAATTTATATTAAAAGCGAATCTATGTGAATATTAAACTATTTTGTTGTATAACAGTTGGAGTTTCAGCTTTCCCTTTTAATTAAAATCAGTCTTCATATTATATTCTTGAATGATATTAAATCAAGTCTCTGGGACAACGCTTAATTCATTTCATTCATTATTTACACATTTCTCGAGCGTGTATGTCGCTAAGTCCAGTCTATTAAACGTTAACTTTTCAAAGTTAAACTTCAATTAAAATGTAGATGTGTTCTTTTAATAAAAGGTAATTGATGCTTGGAATCCGAACTTTCAATTAATACAGTAATACATTTAACATTTTAGCGAAGTTCAAATTACCAACATTAACAGCACATGCTACAAATTTTCTTTATATTAATATAAAGTTTTAAGTACGGTTTCCTTAAAATAGATATAAAATTATGATTTTAGAATTTTACGTCAAGGTTTTAAATTTGCATCACATAGAAAAGATTTTTTAATTGTTTAGTTTTGTTTTGTACTTTGAAAACATTCTTTAAACAATAAGAAAAATCATGTGTTAAGCATAGATTGTGGAACACTTTGCAACACTTCCCAAAATCTTTAACAAAACTTATAGGGAAATATGTTATTTAGGGAAAGATGATGCTACTATCCATAGCCTGCAATTTACCTAGTACCTTTACTACACGCCAGTATTTTGTTAAAATTTAGTTCGGTACTTCTAGGTTATCCCATCGACCAATTACGCCAAATTATACAAATCGCCAAACTAATAGCCAAATTATACATGTTGACATAATTTTTATTTTAAACAACGAAAAAACAAATAATTAGTAGAATATTTATAAAAATATTAATAAAAAGTCGAAATAAAAATCACTTAATGACATTTTAAACACGTGAATCGCATTTAAAATCATTGAATGTGACATTCACGATCATCCATTATTGGCATTTAATCTTATAGTTTGGCGATAATTTTTTGGTCGACGGGATAATCTAGAAGTACCTTTAGTTCAAAGAAAACAATTTAAAAATCGCATTTCCAGTAATTTTCATTTATGCGTGACCATGTAGCTAATTCTTTGCGTGACCCTGTATATCATTTTATCTGTATTCTACAAACATTTCCTAGTAAACTGAAAGCAATTCAACGTAAAAATCCATAACTGTTTAAAAAACCTCCTTTAAGTCCATAACTCTCACATTCAGTAACCTTTATGAGCTTTTTGTTTAATCCTGTACATCAACTATAACATTTATATACACCATATAATTTGCAGACATTTAGTAAAACTTAAAAACGCATATCGTAATTGAAAATGTATTTCATCCATACTTAAAATCGTTTAACATAATTAAAATATGTCGCCAAACAATCCCCCCCCTTTATTATTGTGTAATCGATTTCTTTTGAAAGGCCCTGTAATGAATAGTAACTGTTATTTTCATTGCATATCTTACAGAACGTATATTTTAGAGCGCTTTGCAAATTCATGTGAATTTGAATATGTCTGGCAGGGTGTAACATCTTTAAAATTCATTTGAAACGATTTTTTCTCATAGGCCGTAATGTATCGGAAAACTTTTGACTATCCCTGTAAATAAACTAATCATAGTAGAAACTTCATTTTCAATAGGGTTCGTGCAAGGGTAAACATCAATAACATATAAAAATTCCATAGCAAACTGAAAATATTTACGGGAGTTAGAGCGCGGACAAACGGCCAGACAAACCGGATGCATAAACACTTGTCTCGAATGTATATGTGTCTAAGTGAAGTCTATTAAACAACAACTTTTCAAAATTAAACTTTAATTAAAATGCACATGAGCTCTTTTAATAAAAGTAATTGATGTCTGGCATCCTAACTTTCAACTAGTACAGTAATACATTTAACATTTCAGACAAATTCGAATTACCAACATTAACAACACGTGCTACAAATTTTTTTTATATTAATATTAATTAATTTTCAAGTACGGTTTCCCTAAATTAGATATTAAATTACGATTTAAGAATTTTACGTAAAGATTTTAAATTTGCATCACATAGAAAAGATTTCTTTTAAAATGTTTTAAATATTATTTCATTATGAAAACGGTAAACAAAAAGTGTGTATAAAAAAAGCTGTCTCTTTTTGTGAAATGTTAAATTAAATGAACCAGAATTATTTAATAAAATGTTACTATGACTCGTTATGTATTGTAAACTGCAATTTAAAAAATAACAATAAAGGAGTTCACAATTTTTGTTATAAAACCGAAATTTTATGGTTCTTATGGGTTGAACAGTATTACGAAAATGGTCATTTAACCGGGGGTATTTCATGAGAACTTTTAAAACACTACTTCTAACACTATTTAAAAACATGAAATTAAATTTAATAGCAATATAGGCAATGCAATTTTTTCATTGTAATTAATACTCTTTAAACAGTCAAACATTGCTAATACATTCCGCATATTTCTTAGCTATTACAATAATGCTGAAACGAAATTTATATTAAAAGCGAATCTATGTAAATATTAAACTATTTTGTTGAACAATAGTTAGAGTGCCAGCTTTCCCTTTTAATTAAAACCAGTCTTCATATTATATTCTTGAATGATATTAAATCGCGTCTCTAGGACAACATTTAATTCATTTCATTTATTATTCACATATTTCTCGAGCGTGTATGTCTTGAAGTCAAGTCTTTTAAACATTAACTTTTCAGAATTAAACTTTAATTAAAATGCACATGTGTTCTTTTAATAAAACGTAATTGATGTCTGGCTTCGTAAATTTCAACTAATAGAGTAATACATTTCACATTTCAGAGAAAATCAAAGGAGGTGGAAGGGCTATTTCTCACCCATCATATACCCGAAAAAAAAAAAGTTCCGAATTCAGATCATTGTTCTGTGGCTTTGTATAGTTAAAGATATGTATTTTTTTTTAATATAAGTTTTACGTAATAAATAAAATAGTAAGTCATGAAAATTATAGCCCGAAAGTAGAGTGTTTTGGCTTTTTTCTGCATTTTTGACGTTTTTTGTGTCTTTGAATTATTTTTTCATTAAGAAGAGCTAGATGAACCCAATTAATTTTGACATGCAATGATTCTACCTCTTTATAAGCTTTTATATGAGAATTATTTCATTTGGATTCAGTGTGCGCTTCTACTTGTAAAAGAAAAAAATGTATTATATGAGAGAATCAAATGCACTACTATCGGAGCGCGTTCAGACTTCTTTTGCTGTATTTAAAAAGTATTAAAGTTGTTCAGACGTCAATGTTGTTTTCTAAAATTGTTTTCGTAAATATTTATCAAAGAATTACTAATAAATAATGCTTGGATACCAATGTCATTGTTGTAAAGTCTCGCAGAAAATTTTTCGTATCTGTTCTAACAGAAAAGTTATATTGATACTTAGATGTTCGAAAAACTGAGATTTGTAGAGTGGTTCTAAATAGTGCTCTAAATGCAAATAATATGTATTTCGTGCTCTCCAGGCTCTAAATACTTCTATTTCTTCTTTTGATGTAACAATAAAAGATTATGTGTCAACGATTACGGTCGATGAGACCACAAATAAGAAACCTGATATACATTTATCAATATCTCATTTTCATAACTCTAACACTTGTTGTATAATATGTAAATGTAAGAACTGCCTCGTTATTGTAGCAAAAGCTATTGAAACTCAAGCTTTTACAGATACTAACATCTATATTTTGTTGCGAAAACGATGCTGTAAAACTCATATTACTTGATCGGTAAACTGACTCTCCAAGATTTAAGTCCTGTAGAGAATATATCGATGTATGAAATACGATGCATGAAAATATTTAAAACAATACCAGAAATGTTGCAAAGAAGGCCTCAATTTTGATATACCGGGACACTTTTCCGAAATCTATGGGTATATTTATGTCTGATTTTAACTGTACCTTTAAACTTGCAAAGTTCAAAATACGTTCCTCAATAAAGAGGTCATCTCGTACTTACTTTGCAATGTTACTTGTTAAACTTAGAACTGGTCTCTATCATGGTGTTCTGTCTACATTATTCAATATAAGAAAAATAATATCTTCTGTAAAATATGAAAACCAGGCTTTGATTGAGAAAGTTGTTCTAAAACACCGTAGAATGGAACACATCACCAGAAAACAAGTTATTGAAAAATATACGAGGCCTTCAGCAGGAAGATTGTTTATTCCGGATGACAACAATGATACTGTAACTATTCCTTTCAGAGACATTCCTTATGGCTATACAAAGGAAGGCCTTTTGTTAAGCTTAAGATATTCGTCATTACTTCAAATTACATTTTGAATGTCTTCGTTCCTTACTTCGCGGAAACAAAGAACAATTACGCTAACATACTTACAAATACATAAAAAAATATTGATATAATATCAGAGAGTGGCTGAAACCAAATGATGTTGAGAGTATTGATAGATTTTACCGGGACTGTTTGGAACTTCTGCACGAAATTGATATTGAACATGAAATGCCAAGATTCTTAATTAAGCAGCAACAGTTTTCAACAGATGATGCTAAGGGACACCTCTCGTAACCAAAATTTGATTTTTCAGTGCACAATTTCTAAAACCTATAATATTTGGATAAAAACACAGCGAAATATTATAACAAAATGGTACTGTCAGTGTAAAGTACGCGAAAGTGTCGTAGAGTGCTGGGTGCATGTTGTTTTCATATTATGGTTTCTGGCTTACAATAGTACTGTAATGTACCATCGCTCAATCAAAATTAAAAAAAACAAATATCGAATATGTTCATATACTGTACAAGACGCGGCCGCTGGATGGTCCATTAGTGATTCTGATGAAGCAATCGATAACGAAAATAATCTAACATTGTCCAAAAAGTCTGAAACAGTATGATTATTATTATTATTATTTGTTATTTATTATTTCCAATATTTCCTGTATTGAAAAATTAATCTTAGTAAGCTCCATTTATCTTAATTTTACACTTATTGTTATATTTACTATTGATTATCTGGATTAAAACTAATGACAATTGTGTTTATGTTCATTAATACACATAATATTTACATAAATCCATATTTTATTTTTCTATCAATTATTAAACTTTCATTCAAGATATTATTATTTTCTTACTTGTTATGAAGTATACCAATGAAAAAAATGTATGTCACATCTAAGTGCTGATGGGCGAAAAATGGCCCTTATTAGCCCACCTCCTTACCAACATTAACAGGACGTGCTATAAATTTTCTTTTTATTAATATTAATTAGGTTTTAAGTATGGTTCCCCTAGAATAGATATAAAATTGTGATTTGAAAATTTTACGTAAAGCTTTTGAATTTACATCACATATAAAAGAACCTTTTTTGCGTTTAAAATGTATTAAAATATTATTTCATCATGAAAACGTTAAACAAAGCGTGTGTATAAAAAAATTGTCCCCTTTTTTGAAATTTTAAATTAAATAAACAAGAATTTTTAACAAAAGATTACTACAATTCGTTATGGATTTAAAAGTGCAATTAAAAAAAACACCTAAAGGAGTTTAGAATGTTTGTTATAAAACCGAATCTTTATGGGTTCTTATGAGTTGAACAATATTACGAAAATGGTCATTTAACCGGTGGTATTTTATGAGATTTTTTAAAACACTACTTCTAACACTATTTAAAAACATGAAATTAAATTTAATAGCAATATAGACAATGCAATTTATTCATTGTAATTAATATTCTATAAACAGTTAAAACATTGCTAATACTTTACGCATATTTCTTAACTCTTACGATAATGTTGAAACGAAATTTATATTAAAAGCGAATCTATGCTAATATTAAACTACTTTGCTGAACAATAGTTGGAATGTCAGCTTTCCCTTTTAATTAAAACCAGTCTTCATATTATATTCTTGAATGACCTTAAATCAAGTCTCTGGGGCAACGTTTAATTCAGTATATTTCGAATCCAAGTCTATTAAACGTTAACTTTCAAGAGTTAAACTTTAATTAAAATGCACATGCGTTCTTTTAATAAAAGGTAATTTATGTCTGGCATCCTAACTTTCAGTTAGTGCAATAATACATTTAACATTTAAGACACGTTCGAATTACAAACTTTAACAGCACGTAGTATATATTTTCGTTGTATTAATATTAATTATTTTAAGCACGGTTTCCCTAGAATAGATAAAAAATTGTGATTTTAGAATTTTACGTAAAGGTTTTAAATTTGCATCATATACATAGAAAAGATTTTTTAAATTTGTTTTGTACTTTGAAAATATTCTTTAAACATTTATATTTTTATTTTCTTAAATGATTAATTACTGTTTTATATAATAAATATTTTTTACAAATATTGTGGCTTTAACATGAAGGAAGACACTATTGTATATTTATATTCACCAAAATTTCCTCTTTATATGCATACTGTCAGATTTTATCAAGCGCGCAAGACGTGTTTCGATTTTGTTTTTTCTCTTATTATCATAATTCCTCATCTCAATACTTTTTTATAAATATGCAAGTATATATGCATTTTTAAATATAAATTTAAATATGAGCTCTATATTTAAATGAAGTTTGATTTCTATTTTTAACTTATTACGCAAATTACGAAGCATGGAACACAGTGATATTTTTTTGCTTTTTCGACATTTTCAAAGGTATTGTACCCTTTAAATTAAAATGTTTAAACGGAGGTATTTCATGAGATCGTTAAAACACTACTTTTAACACTATTTAAAAACATTAAATTAAATTTTATAGCAATATAGGCAATGCAATTTATTCATTGTAATTAATATTCTATAAACAGTTAAAACATTGCTAATACATTCCGCATATTTCTTAAGTATTACAATAATATTGAATAGATATTTATATTAAAAGCGAATGCATGGGAATATTAAATTACTTTGTTGAACAATAGTTGGAGTGCTAGCTTTCGCTTTTAATTAAAACCAGTCTTCATATTATATTCTTGAATGATACTAAATCAAGTCTCTATGACAACGTTTAATTCATTTCATTCATTATTTACATATTTCTCGAGCGTGTATGTTTTGAAGTCAAGTCTTTTAAACATTAACTTTTCAGAATTAAACTTTAATTAAAATGCACATGTGTTCTTGTAATAAAAGGTAATTGATGTCTGGCATCCTAACTTTCAACTAGTACAGTAATACATTTAACATTTCAGACAAGTTCGAATTACTAACATTAACAGCACGTGCTACAAATTTCCTTTACATTAATATTAATAAAGTTTCAAGCACGGTGTCCCTAGAATAAATATAAAATTGTGATTAAAGAATTTTACGTAACAATTTTCATCAACGTAACATCACATACAAAAGAACTTTTTTGTGTATAAAATGTAGTAAAGTAATATTTCATTATGAAAACGTTAACAAAGCATGTGTATAAAAAAAATTGTCCCTTTTTGTGAAATGTTAAGTTAAAGAAACAGAATTATTAAATAAAAGGTTGCTATAATTCGTAAGGAATTTTAAAGTGCAATTTAAAAAAAATAATAAAGGAGTTCACAGTTTCTGTTATAAAACCGAATTTTTATGGTTCTTATGGGTTGAACAATATTACGAAAATCATTGTTTAACCAGGGGTATTCCATGTGATCTCTTAAAACATTACTTTTAACACTATTTTTAAAAATGAAATTAAATTTAATGGCAGTATAGACAATGCAATTTATTCATTGTATCTAATATTCTATAAACAGTTAAAACATTGCTAATCCATTACGCATATTTCTTAACTATTTTACAATAATGCTGAAACTTAATTTATATTAAAAGCGAATCTATGTGAATATTAAACTATTTTGTTGAACAATAGTTGGAGTGCCAGTTTTCCTTTTTAATTAAATACAGTCTTCATATTATATTCTTGAATGATATTAAATCAAGTCTCTGGGACAACGTTTAATTCATTTCATTCATTATTTACATATTTATCGAGCGTGCCTATTTCCAAGTCTATTAAATATTAACTTTTCAGTCTTAGACTTTAATTAAAATACACATGTGTTCTTTTGATAAAAGGCACCTAATTGATGTCTGGCATCCTAAATTTCAACTAGTGCAGTAATACATTTAGCATTTCAGACAAGTTCGAATTACCAACATTAACAGCACATGCTACAAATTTTCTTTGTATTAATAAAAGTTTTAAGTACGGTTTCCTTAGAATAGATATAAAACTGTGATTTAAGAAATTTATGTAAAGGTTTTTAATTTGCCTCACATAAAAAGAGCCTTTTTCCGCGTTAAAAATATACTGAAATATTATTTCATTATAAAAAACGTTAAACAAAGCGTGTGTGTAATGAAAATTATCCTTTTTGTGAAATATTAAATTAAAAGAATCAGAATTATTTTTATATAAAATCTACTATAATTAGTTATATATTTATAAGTGGAATTTCATAGAAAAACTTTAAAGAACATCACATTTTTGTTTTATAATCGAATTTTTATGGTTATCATGTGTGATACAATATTACGAAAATGGTCCTTGAAATTTTCAAGAATAAAATGCAAAAATAAATAAAAATATATTGCACTAAAAAATAAATACATAAATAAACAAGTCACATAAGTAAACAAGTCAGAAATTGCGCTTTAAACTTAGAAAATGAGGTGCGTTCCTAGTATAATAAAGTTTTTAAAATTTTCAAATCTCGGTGTAATATTGTACAGTATTTTCGGATACAATATTGTATCGGAAATCTTTTTTGTGTAATGGAAAGTAAATGCTATTTACTTTCCATTTTACAAGAAATAACTTGTAAGAAACTTCAGCAACGTATTTCAATTTCATAAAATGTGAAATAGTTTAGTATAATTAAAACGCGCCCCAAACAATGTTTCCTCCTATACCACTATGTAATGGAATATTTTTGTGTGACTCTGTAAATAAATAACAATTATTATTTGCATACCATATTGCACAGAATGTGTATTTTAGCATACACTTCATAGATTTACATCAATATTTTTAACTTTTAAACAGTAACTTCATTAAAATGCACTTGAAACTTTTTCTCAGTTGACCGTTATGTGAAGAAATAGATTTCATTGTCCCTATAATCCGATACATCCGATTTTCATAAAATTTGAAATGACTCGACAAAATTATGAACAATTGCTATTTTAAATTTAACATAATTCGGTTTGGCAGTTTTTGCGTTATTATATGCGAACAGACTGAACGATGATTATAAGCGCTATGTATTTACAAAATTACGAACGCACCTCATAAAATTGAGAATGCTTAAGAGAAGACAACCCAACTTATTTTTATGAAATTTAAAATCCGTACTCACTGAAGTTTGCTCAAGTTTTGTGAAAGACAATTTTTTCTGTGATTTTTTTTATCTTTTATTTTAGAGCAATGTCAATTTTTTTGAAATTTTCCAGTTATCAGATTTATATATATATATATATATATATATGAAACTGATTAAAATTTTCAAAAATCGTCTGCCATCTATTATCTTATATTTGAGGACCCCAGAAGCCAAGGGGTATAAGTGACAAAATTGAAAAAATTGAGTTAAGTGCACAGGATATCTGGAAATATACTTTTTTCATTTCAGGTAAAGAAATATAGGCCATTTTCTTATTATTTGGGGAGTTATAAAGATAAACGACTTTTTTCGAAATACAAACAATATTGATTAATTAAACATTTAAAGAAAATTGTACTCTATTTTTTTAACAGTTATTGAAATCAGAGCTCAAAGATAAGAATGCAAGAAGCAGATGTTTCCTATTTCAATTTAGTCAATTGTTATTGATGTTCCAATTTAACATCAATTATCTTTAAACTCAATTTACTCCAAATCGACATTTTGCCACTTGTACCCATTGGCTTCTGAGGTCGTCATTTATGATCTATCACTAAAATAATATTGAAATTGCTCAAGTACTTTATAAGATAATGAGGTTTTTCCTAAAAAAGTATGATTTTTCAGGAGAGACAAAAAATTTAGACACTTCTAACATGTGTTAATTTTTTGCATACATTTTATGAAACACATGAATTAAAGTATATGTAAACACTTATGTGTTGTAAATAAACCTAATTATTATGTTAATTTGTGAGTTTTCTTTATTTTCATCATAAGTCATTTATTTTTAATTGTGCTACTTTGGTTTCAGGATTTAATAGCTACTTTTGCGGGTAATGCACTTTTTGAATGTTGTCTACAGGGTGAGTCATAAATATCGAAACAATAGGCTATCTCTTTATATATTGCCCCTAGATCCATACTTCCAACTGCACAAATTCATTAAAAAAGGTGAAATTTCTGATAAGGTAATTTGTAACTCCATGGGGGGTCTATTTGAAAAAATACGAAAATTAATTTTTTATACGGCCCCCGTAGAGCAAAATTCCCAATTACGAAGCTATTCCTTATCTATTCCTAAATTGAACAAAAAAAATTTCATCTCGATATCTAAAAACCTGACAGAGATATTAAAATCCGAAATTCTCTCAAATTCGTGACTTACACCACTTTACCATGCCTGAAAACGAAGAGTTTTTAGCTAATTTTCAAAGCAAAGTGAGGGGTCTCCATAAATTGTCCATTATTAAAAATCGGTTTAAGACAGAGCCTCTCATTTGGACATAACAAAGCAGCGTATTGAATTAAATCTAAATTTGTTTTCAAAATATGTTGGTACTATGTACTGGAGGTCTGTATATATCGAAATATCTAGGTAAGGTCCCAAACCGACCCATAGGGGGGAAAAGTTCGGCCTGGCCTGAAAAAAATGATAAAATCATAACCTGGACCGATCTGAAAAATAGTTTAAATCAATGCCCGGTTCAGCCGCAAATTTCTACATAGTTTATTATTTCGGTGTGGGGAAAAATTGTTTCGTATAGAGGAGTTCCCACCAAAAAATCCTTTTATAGTTTTTCGTTTTTTATATTTATATTTATACGTTTGATTATTAAAGAAGCGCCAAAGGCTGTAATATATTTATTTTATCAATAAATCTCTATTTATATGTAAATGTTTCACTTATATTTTAATATCGTTAATCCATATCCCATGCGTTGGAGACATTGAAGAATGTTATACAGTAAAACCTTTTAAGACGGAATCACGTAGGAAAGAAAAAATGCCCTCCCTAGACAAATATAGACAGATGCCCTCCGTAGGAGGGGCAATTGGAGTTTATTTTTTTCTCGGGTATTATTTTATTTATTTTGCATGGAACAACATATTTTCCGTTTAAGACAGAGTTCCGTCATAGGCAGATTTTTTCACTAGTTTTATTGTATTTAATTTTTTAGCCTTTAAATATACTATTCTTTAAAAAAATGAATTTTAAAGTTGTTTTTTCTTTAGCAAAATAAAGAAATTTTAAAATCTATGTGTTTTTCTTAAAAATTTCGCCTAAGCCGAATTTTATTTATTTTATGCACGTATTAAGTCAGTCAGAGATAGTGATTTTAATATGGATTTATTTATTTATTTATTTTTTTTTTTTTTTGAGATAGGGATTGAAAATTTCGTCCAGTGTACACCTAGGAAGAAGAAATTAGTCCCCTCCTTTATGAAAAGTACGTTAGGCCCGGCCTGGCGAGTCTTCAGATAAAAGTAACATGTTGGTTCTGACCCGGCCTGGTCCCAGAATACAGATTTTTTTTTAAAGATCCTCTCCAGGACGATAAAAAGCAAGAAGTTGTCAAAGCTAAATTTAAAAAAAAAAGACATGACCTGCATCTTAGAAAAAGTATTCTTTTAAATAACTGACGGATATTTAAACAGTACACTTCGTTTTTCTGAATAATGTATTTTTTCCCCACAATTTCTTGTATTTAAATTATTAAATGTTAAGAATTTTTAAAGTAAAAAAGAACTTGAAACACGTCATTTTTAATTTTTTTACATTAGTTTTGTTTCAGAAAATTTAAAAAAATATTTACTTTTGAAAATATGAATTTTTTAAAGTTGTATTATTTTTTTCAATAAATATTTTTAATAGTTTTTAAATTGATATTAAAAAACAAAAACCCTTCAAAAAAATCTAAAGTAAGATTTTTATCTTTAATTAAATGGAAAGAAATTGAAATCTTATAAATAATGTTACGAGTTATAATGATTTTTAATTATCCCATTAAAACCAGTACTAACCACATGAAACTTTTATAAATTGTATGAGAAATTTTAGGTTGTGATTTTCTTAGCAAATTATAATGCTAACCATCAGAAAAAAGTAAAAAATCAAAATTCTAACTCAAAAAATACATCTTTTACGCGTTTCCTAGAAGTGTTAAAGTAAAATTGTTTTTTGAATTGTGCACATTTCAATTTGTGTCTAATCCCTTAAAACCTGATTTTTTTTTTAACTGTTATAACTTTGCGAGTTTTGGAGATATGAAGATGCAAGTTTTTGTGTCTTCTTCAGGAATGAATAAGGAAAGTTTTCCTAATTGGAAATTTTATCCTATTGGGGATGTATGAAAAGTTAATTTTCGTATTTTTTCCACTAGACACCCACCCATAGAGTCGCAATTTATCTTTTTAAAAATTTCGCCTTTTTTATGAATTTTTGCAATTGGAAGTATGGGTCTAAGGGCAATATTTAAGGAGATAGCCTATTGTTTCGATATTTATGACTCACCCTGTATAAAAGTGCTATTAAACGAGGTATCAAAGTCACTTCAAATTTCAGGCGTATCCACGTTACCCTATGGACCCAGGGGAGCAAGAAATTATTTTGTGCCGAGGCGTCTTTTGCACCTGGAACGAAGCGTGTCGCCAGTTTCAGCCAGTCAAATGCTTGGAAATCCGGATGATGGTAAAGCCTTTTCTCGAACAGCCAATTAAAGGCTTAGGAGATTTTTGTCGCTTGAAATTTTTATATGTAATAGCACTTTAAGAGCGCTGTTATATGTAAAAATTGCAAGCGACAAAAATCATTTGCATTTTTTTCATTTTTTTAAGTATTCCATTGGCTGTTCAAGAAAAAGCTTTACCATCATTCGGATTTCCAAGCTTTTGATTGGCTGTTACTGACTACTGGCTTTGTTCCAGGCGTCAAAGATGCTCCCACAAAAGAGAGTCCCGCGCTTTCCAAGCAACTGCCCAGAACCCATACCCATAGGATAATATGGGGACGTCTGGAATTTGAAGCGACTTTGATCCCTCGTGTAATAGCATTTTAAGTTAGTCCGTTTACTACATAACCCAACGCTTTGGGCGATCGAAGTTATCTTCTCTTTGTAATTTAAAATAAATAAGGGTTTTATTTATTATCTACGTGCTAGCCAAGACAAATTAGCGATCTCGCAATTTGTTTATTTAATATTTTAATTTACTGTAACTAGAAAAACAGTTGTTAATGGGTTTACTTAAGAGTTTTAAGTATGTTTGGGTTGGAGTCTAAAGGGGTAAGTGCTATTTTTTCCAAGGAGTCCAGATCCCCCCCCCCCCCAACACACCTTATAATGTAGGCTAAATATATTTTAAACACAGATTGAGTATTTTAGTTTTAAAATACAATACATATTATGTTTCAATAGGAAACTAGATCACAGAGCATTTAAAACTTTAAAAAGCGAAATATGCCTATTTGAAATGTTAGAAAAGTACTTTTTATCAATCTTGGTAAAATAAAAACATCTCAAATGCTTGTTTCTTTTATAAATTTCTATTATAAACTATACAAAAATAAGAGATGTGGTGTTTTTTTTAAAGAAGAAGTAGAAGCAATTAGACATTATTTTTAAGGCTTGTAATTAATTTCAAAATCTCCGCTCTTAATTTATTGTAATGCATTTTTCATTATAATTGTTTTCAAACTGTAATTAAAGTTGGTATTTTTCAAATTTTTGTTATTCATAAGCTAACTTTATTAAGCCGTCTGTATTATGTATACTTACAACGAAAAAAAAATTACGAAATGAATTTTTTACCCATATTTGAACGAGAATGTCTTAAATCATATGTTAGCATATTTGTTATGAGGAAACAAGCGTCTGTATTTTTTTAAACAAAACTGCTTGCGTTAATTACATTTTTGTTGTTGTGGTTGTTCCTTCAGACACATTTATAACTTCCATTCATTAAGAAATGAATGCTTTAGCTAAATATTTTAAAAAGTGCAATGTATTTCATTAATTAAAATTCTAAGGAATCTTTTTAATTCTCTTTTTAACATTTATTTAACACGCTCTGATTTATAGATAAAGATTTTTTAAATAATTTGTTTGAACTAAAATATCTTTGTATTTTTACGTTATGAATACATATTTCTTGGTCAAAAATGAAAGTTTGCGAAAAATGATTTGTTCACTTCAAAATGCTTTGGAGTACAATACTACTTCTGGCGGCTTAAAAAAAATCTTCATTGCTTATTTTAATTTTATTTTCAAAAAAAATTGGAGCGATTTTTTATTCAAAATACAGGGTGTTCAGAAAAGGATGGTACAGATATAAATTTTAATATTCGCCGAAGATTCTAGATTTCTGAAATAATAAATGTATTTCTGATATTCTTGGTGCTGCATTTGTTTATAACTAATCCAAATCCAAGTGATATTAATAAGAAAAAAATTATTAAAAATAAACCGTCATTTTTTACTAGTTAAGTTTCTGTTTATCTTAAAACATTACAATTATCATAAACAATAAATTACAGCATAAATCATCACTAACATTAATGACTACCGATTTCATTGCATTGTTTATAAAATAACTTTTATATTATTGAAGATTATTGTACTTGTTTATAGAAACATCAATTACTTCAAGGCCATTTCCTGGTTCAAATTGACTGTTAGTGCACCTTTATGAGAGGAAATTAGTTTCACTTCAGACTAAAATGTCACGCAAAAGCACATATCGTGCTTATTTAACTATTTAACGCAGCAGGGAAATGCAACCATGTCTATCTACTTTGTTAATTACATCAACTATTTCTTGTAAGAAGTATTTATAATATAATTGGTGATTCATTGGTGTTCTCACCTTATTCATAATTACAATCACACAATTCCATTTCTTGCTTACAAACAGTTCCCTTAGAAAGACCTACATAGAGGGCAATACTCCTTTGGATCAATATGCCTTGTGTAGATAATTGGCCTTCATAAACAACACCAAATCAATACCAGAGCCAAAGAAAAAAGATAACATTAATTTCGGTAAATGCAAGAATAACAACAGATGTGAACAACACGAAATTAATAATTGAGTAACACATATACTATTAGGCAATATTACTATATACGCTTTGTTATTTTGGGAAAATATGTACACATCACGATTCTTTAATGCACTTTTGATTAATAAAAAAAAAAAAAAAAAAAAAAAAAAAAAAAAAAAAAGACGAAATACTTAGTAAAAAATTATTTCATTTTTTTTTTTTCAATAAATATTGAAAACGAAACATTCTTTCATGGACTACTTTTCCTGATATCCACGAAACTTTAAATATACAGGATATCCACAAAAAAATGTCCTAGTTAAAAATTTTAACAATATCAACTCCAAGTATTGTAGATTGTAGAATGTCGATTCAAGGTCACAAATAAAGAGTAATCCAAACAGTTTTTGAGAAGCACGTGCGGGAGTCTCGGTTTTTATAGCAAATTTTTGTGTCCAGGACACTTTTAAATTTTCATTCCCCTTTAGATTGGTTGGTTTACTGATACTATTTTTTTTATTTTAATTTTCTTTTTCACATGTTGCACACTTACTTAAATAATGTCAACTCAAAAAATTCAGTTTTCCGAAAAACTAAAAGACGGTTCAAGAATAAAAATAAAATATTTTTTCGATTATTTCAACCATATATTGAGACATATTTTTATCATTTCATTGTATTAATACTTCGAATACATATATCGAATACACAATAAAAGTATTTT
The DNA here is from genome assembly GCA_964019185.1 of Maratus speculifer. Taxonomy (NCBI): domain Eukaryota; kingdom Metazoa; phylum Arthropoda; class Arachnida; order Araneae; family Salticidae; genus Maratus; species Maratus speculifer. Next base: position 96,632,097 of record OZ025295.1, read on the forward strand.
GTCACACATTTTATATTTTTTTAATAGAAATTTAGATGAAATTATGGAAATTTCTCTCCCCCTTCTTTATAGAATTTATGCCCTTTAGAAATTTTGAGCCCAGTGCATGGGCTCCGGGTATCCGTGCGATATCCAGGGCCTGGCGAGAGTACTGATTTATTATTTTTTCACTTGCAGTACCACAATCACAAAATAATGACCTCCTGGGCGTAAAGATTTATTGCTAGACTGAAAGTTTAAAACCAATTAGACCCATCATGCGATATTTTGTTTCTGAGTTTTATATATTTTTAATTCCACCGCTGGCTAATGATTTTCCAATATCTGAGAAACAATACTGAAGAGGTTGTTGCTTCCATTATTCCGAACTTATTAATCGAAGTGTGGAAATAAATTAGACTCTTGATTAGATAATATGAGCCGTGTAGCTGAAACTGCACACGTTGAACTTTTGTAAGAAGAGCTGTGTTAGCTTAAATTCAATTAAATATAAGATTTGTTGTAAATAGTCCAAATAAATCTGTTATAATATGTCACTAACCCTTTAACTGATCAATATTTTTGAAACAAACTTTCAAAAAATGCTTATTTTTTCATTCCAAAAATCACATTTTCATGTCATTTTTAAACGAAAAAAATGAAAAAAAATACACATTAAAAATAAAGATTATATATGCAAATATAAATTTGTTTGCTTCCACTTTAACCCATTCGAGAAGAGCGTCTTTTACAGAATTTTTAATCTTTTACCACTGGTTTTTCAAAACAAAAAATTTTTACCTAATTGAATCAGAAAAAAATGCTCGGATTAAGTAATGCAACATTTAAAATAAAAGTTGAGAATAACAAAGCATGATTTATCAAAAATATATGAAAAAACTGTATGTTATATATTAAAACTGTTGCATTCTTTTATGTGCATTTTGTACATGATAATCCATGAGATCAATACCAGGCGCAACGAATGTTCAGAAATTTTAGTAAATCTTCTGAAACCTATTCTATGTTTACCAATTACTCTACTTTCAGGCTCAGTCTAAAATAACACTTTACACTGGATTCTGTTTTTTATGTACTTATTTTTTTCAAGCTTCTCTTTTCGATTGCTTTCGTCGTTAAAATTAATTAATATTGGTGTCCTCTACCTGTCCTCAAATTTAATTTTTTGAGATATCCAGTATAGTAATGTTATTTTTATTTATCGTAATGTCATAATTCAAGACAAATCAAGAAAAATCAAAATATTTATTCCAAAAGTTTTATTATTATCCTGATTACTTAAGTAATTAATAATTATAATTATTTCTCATTATTTCCCATTAATATTATTATTACTATTATTATTATTATCAGAAACTCACTGTAATTAAAAATGTATTATAGTGCATTCTGAAACGAGATGATGCCAAGTATATTTTTCTTTTCTATTTTCTATTTTATATTTCATATTTAAAAAAAATCAGAGATTTATTAATTAAGAGAACGAAATAAAATCCAGATAAAATTAATTCAAATCCTCCGACACATCAATAAAAAAACTTACTTTACTACTCCAAACAAAACGAGATCAAATGTAATACCATTCATTATCACTTAGTTAAGTTTTTTCAAAAGAAAAGTTTGAAAAATGTTTTATCCTCAGATTATTCTTTTTAAGGTACTGTGAAGATTTTTATATGTCACAGAAATGTAATCAAACTAAAAGACATTAAATTGGAGCAAAAATCAAAGTGAGAGATGTTCAGAGATAAAGAATTTTTTATTTATTTTGAATTATTGAAGGAAAAGGATAATTCCGTTGATAAATGATTATTTTTACTTTCTTTAGATAAATTTATTTGCATTTAGAAAGGACTAAGTGTAAAATAAGTTATCACTGGGACCTTTTTTACCTAAAACATAAATTATATTTAGGTTGTTACGATGTCTCTATTCTTTGTGATATTCTGTAAAAATATTGAATTTTCTCGCATCTCAAACAATAATAGTCTGTGTTTTGATAGAAAATATTCAGAAAAATGCACCCATTTGTAAGGTAAATTTAATGATAATTAAACTAAAATATTATATATATACCTGTAATATAAAATCTTATTTTTACGGATATTTTCAATTCACATTTTCATTGAAATGTAAGATTGTATTTAAAAGAACTCTGTTTGCATGACATGCAAAAATTATAATCCGAAAAACGGATTATATATATTACATTCTTTTATGGACATTTTGTACATAATCCATGAGATCAGAGGCGTACGAAGAGCAAACTGCGCCCGGGGCAAAGTTTGAATTTGGCGCCCTTCCCAATCTTTAAAATTTTTCTTGTGACAGGTCAAAAAATTATGTTGGTAGTATAAATTTGGCGTCCCATAAATTTCCGCATTGAGGGTGACCTTCCTCTTTGCTCCACCCCCCCCCCCCCAACCTTTCGCACTGTACTGTACGACATCAATATTAGGTGCAAATTATCGCCAGAAATTTTAATGCGTTTTCTAGATCCCCATTCTGCGTTTACCACTCTACTCTTAGGTTTAGCATAATATAGCACTTTACACAGGAGTTTTTTAAAGTTTTTAAGTACTTTTTTCTTTTTCAAACTTCAGTTTTCAATTGCTTTCCTCTGTAAAAATAATTAATATGTATGTACTCCACCTGCACTCAAGTTTTATTCAGGAAATTTTGAGATAGCCAGTATAATAATGTTTTTTTATCATAATTCAAGACAGGTCAAGAAACATCAAATTATTTGTTTCCAAACTTCTATTATTATTATGATTAATAATCTAATTAACTATTATTTTTATTAATATTTATCATTATTAATCATTATTAATATCATGACTATTGTTATTATAACCAGAAATTCACTGTAATTAAAAATGTATTATAGCACATTTTGATTCCAGATTACTACAATTATATGTTTTTAATCTACTTTATATTTTAAATTAAAAAAAAAGTTGCTTTAAGAAAATTATATAAAATCTAGATAAAATTAATTCAAAATCCTTCAATACATCAATATACAAATTTATTTTACTTCGCCAAACAAAACGAGATCAAATGTAATACCATTCATTATCACTTGGATAAGTTCTTTCAAAAGAAAATTTTGAAAAATGTTTTATCTTCAGATTGTTCTTTTTTCAGGTGTTGTGCAGATTTTTATATTTCGCAGAAATGTAATCAAACAAAGAGGCATAAAATTGGAACAAAAATCAAAGCGAGAGACGTTCAGAGATTAAGAATTTTTTATTCATATATTATTTTATTTTTTATTATATATTTTTATCATGAAAAAGAATAATCCTTTTCATAAATGATTATCTTTACTTTCCTGAGATAAATTTATTTGCTTTTAGTTAATACAAAAAAAAATGCGTTTTCTTTGGGATTTTTTTTTTTTTTTTTTTTTTTTTTTTTTACTTAAAACAGAAATTAGTTTAAATCTTACTAAGATATCTTTATCTTTGTTATATTCCATAAAAATATTGTATTTTCTCATTTTCATACAATCATAGTATCTATTTGTATGAAATTATTAAGATAAATGTACTTATTTGAAAGGTAAATTTTATGATAATTAAACTAAAATATGATATATACTTGTAATATAAATTCCTATTTTTACTAATATCTTCAATTCGTACTTTCATTGAAATGTGAAATTCTATTTCAAATAACTCTGTTTGCATGAATTGCAAAAGTTATTATCCGAAAAACATACTGTTAATTTTCAGTAACAGCCCTCGGTGTTAGGTTATTGCGCACAGTTTAATACTAAGCATTTTGTTCAACATGTAAACAAAATGATGGCAAAAAATTATTTTTAACATTTTAGGCTTCTATTGAACCATACATTTTCGTACACTGAGCAATAAACTTGAGAAATGCATTGAGAATTAGTAAAATTGAATCACAAAGAGGCTACACAACCATTTATGATAGCTAAAAGTTATCGTTAAAACTTTGCATTTAAATTAATTCAAACAGGTCAAGAAATATCAAATTATTTACTCCCAAAGTTTTATTATTATTACGATTAATTGTTTAACTGTTATTATTTAATAATAATAATAATAATTATTATTATTATTATTATTATTATTATTATTATTATTATTATTATTATTATTATTATTATTATTATTATTATCAGAAATTCATTGTAATTAAAAAAGTATTATAGCAGATTCTAATACGAGATTATACCAATTATATAATTCTATTCTACTTTATATTTTAAATAAAAAAACAGAACTTTATTGATTAAGAAAATGAAATAAAATCCAGATAAAATTAATTCGAAATCCTCCAAACCATCACTATAAAAACTTGCTGTATTTCGCGAAACAAAACGAGATCAAATGTAATATCATTCATTATCACTTGGATAAGTTATTTCAAAAGAAAAGTTTGAAAAATGTTTTATCTTCAGATTGTTCTTTTTAAGGTGTTGTACCGATTTTTATATTTCATATTAAATAGAAATGTGATCAAACAAAAATACATAAAATTGAAAAAGAAATCAAAGTAAGAGACATCCAGAGATTAAGAATTTTTTTTTATTTATTTTTTTTATTTATGTTTTTTTTTAATTAATGATGGAAAATAATAATGCCGTTGATAAATGATTATATTTACTTTCCTAGATAGATTTACTTGTATTTAGTAATGACAAAGGACAAAATTCGTTATCTTTAGGATCTTTTTTACTTACCCATCATATATAGTATAGGGTAAGTCTTGCAATCGTTTTGAAAATCGAAAAAAAAAATTGAAGGATTTACACGTTTCAGACACTGGAGATTTCGAAAACACATTTCTAAAAAAAAAAATTGCCGTCCGTCCGTCTGTGTGTCTGTCTGTAACCTCTCTATCTCCCGAACAAATTAAGATAGAGACTTGAAATTTTGTATGTACTTAGTATGTAAAAATGGGAAGAAGCCTATTTAATATCAGTAACCTCGATTATCCGGAACTATTATTTTCGGACTCTCGAAAAATTCGTTCTGATGAAAAATATATCAAAATTTACAATTTTTTTTATTTTAAGGAGTGAACGTAAAAGACAATAAAATAACACAAATTTTGCATAAAGAACGAAGTCGATCAAATTATTAGTTGCCGAGATATGATTAATCCTTTTTTCCATATTTTTCTATTTTTATGACCCTGTATTTCAATTCAGAGATATATTTTAATTGGAAATGATCCGACGCAGTAAATTGTTAGTTAATATGATTATTATTTTTGGAGTTATAAGGATGTTTCTTTTACGCAATCCGGTACTACTTGAGTATTTTGGCGTTTTATATAATTTGTCAAAATTGGTTCATCAGCAGTTCATTAATAGAGCATTACTATTTATGTTAAAACTATTTAAAAATGCGTATAAATTTTATTTTGGAATTGCGGTGCATTTCATAAATATTTTACACGCGTATTATTTTAATATTTTATATTATGCATATCCACGATGGGTAAGTACTATGGTCCCCCCCCCCCCCAACGACTAGTTTCTTAAAGCAGAAATTGTTTAAAAGATTATTAATATATTTCTACTCTTTGTAGTATTCCATAAAACTATTGCACTTTCTGTCACCTCATACAATTATAGCCTCTGTTTTGATGAAATTATTAAGAAAAATGCATTTATATATAAGGTTGGAAGTAAATGATAATCCACGAGATCAATGTTAGGCGCAGCGAATAATCAGAAATTTTAACACGTCTTCTAGAACCTTATTCCTTGTTTACCAATCACTTCACTGTCAGGTTTAGCCTAGCATTTTATATTGACTTCTTTTTTTTTACATTTTTTCACATTTTTTTTCAAGCTTCTATTTTTAATTGTTTTCCCCTGTAAAAATAATTCATATGATGTCCTCCACCGGCCCTCAAATTTCATTCAGGAAATTTTGAGATTTCCAGTATGATAACATTATTTTTCTATATCACAATGTCATAATTCAAGACAGGTCAAGAAAAATCAAATTACATATTCCCAAACTTTTATTATTATTATTAATAATCGACTAAATAATAATAATTATTATTATTTATCATTATTAATCATTATATTATTATTACTATCATTACTATTATTATCAGAAACTCATCGTAAGGTACCCTGGGGTAATAACGCCACGTTGAGGTTTTACTAATTTTCACGGCTTAGTTTTAGATTGTATTTTTCAAACAAATATAGGATCTGATACAGCAACTCATTGACTATCTACATAAAATAAAATAATTTAACAGATATGTATTCATAAAATGTAATGGCGTTTTTTCTTGACCAATGCTATTTGGCGTTATTACCCACCTATATGGGTAATAACGCCAAGCAAACAAAACTATGAAATAAGATGGAATAATTGCATGTAGATAGCCCAATTCTAAAAATACAAACTCTACAAACTTAGAAATTGACAAATTGCATTCTAAGCTATTGAAAATGTTCAATTTTTTGTGAAAGTGTAAGAAAAATAAAGGTGTGGTGTGGGAGGGGGGATGAGGCAAAAGAATATGAGACCGTGAGCTTCTTTTTGCTTAAAAAATACCGCTTAAATAGAAATATGAGAAACATTGCACAGTTTTAACTGTGTTTATTTGAATCAGTATTTAGAATGTAGCTTGGCCATTGTAGGGAATCAACCGGGGTATTAATGTCAAGGATGGGTGTTATTACCCCGGTATAGTTATTGCGCAGTACATTTTAAATTACAAATTATCTCGAGAAGATATCCAAAATCTTCAACAACATTTTAAAAGTACATGAAATGCACTACAAATTTATGTAATTAACAAAGTATTTCCGGATAAAAAGATAGTCTTCACATCACAAAACGTATCACGCAAATTTTAGATCAAGCGTTAATTTTAGTTGTTTGTAAAAACAATAAGACCTAAAAATGAAACAAATTAACTTGAAGCTGTTTTATGCGATTTATGTGACTCAAAACCCTTCTGCGCAGAGTACGTGGGTGTCATTTACCTGATTATTTCATAATTATGCAAATTATAAGCACTTGGCGTTATTACCCCGCCTGGCGTTATTACCCCAGGGTACCTTAATTAAAAATGTATCATAGGATATTTTGATACCAGATTATTTCAATTATATATTTCTATTCTATATTATACTTTAAATAAATTTTTAAAAAAATCGGAGATTTTTTGATTAGTAAAATGAAATAAAATCCAGATAAAATTAATTCAAAGTTATCCAATACATCAATATAAAAACTTACTCTACTTCACCAAATAAAACGAGATCAAATGTAATACCATTCATTATCACTCGGATAAGTTCTTTCAAAAGAAAAGTTTGAAAAATGGTTTATCTTCAGATTATTCTTTTTTGAGGTGCTGTGTAGATTTTTATATTTCACAGAAATGTAATCAAACAAAGAGATATAAAATTGGAACAGAAATCAAAGTGAAGGGCGCACAAAGATTAAGATTTTTTATTTCTTTTGAATTATTGGTGGAAAAAATGTTCCCGTTGATATATGATTATCATTACTTTTCTGAGATAAATTTATTTGTATTTAGTACAGACAAAAGATAAAATACGTTATCTTTGGGATCGATTTTACTCAGAACAGAAATTATTTTGAGGTTATTAAGATGTCTCTATCGTTTGGAGTGTTCCTTAAAAATATTGAATTTTTTCTCGCACCTCATACAATTATAGTCTGTATTTTGAAAAAATTAGAAATAAAAATCCACTAATTTATAAGGTTAATTTTTTGATAATTAAACTAAAATATTATATATATATCTGTAATATAAAGTCTTATTTTTACAGATATTTTCAGTTAACATTTCCATTGAAATGTAAGTTTGTATTTAAGCCTTTCGGGTCTGCTATACTGTTAATAGTAGACGTCTTTCTATCGAGTATTAATTTATCTTAACAATTACTTTTGTTACTTTCGACTAATATGAACGGTAGTATAATGGCTACGCCATTCTTTTTATAACTTCATTTATGTTTTGACATTTGTTAATAATAATAATAGTAAAAGTTTATTTAATTCTCTTTGCAAATATGTCAATTCCTTTAATTTATACAATAATTTCACTCTTTAAATTAAAAATATTAGTTAATTTTCTGAACCAATCAAATGTGATAAAATGCAAAAAACATTAGAAAGTTCTCATACCCTCCCAAATCCTGTTTTAGTAATTCATTATTCAAACTTCCTCAAAAATTCTTCCCTAGCCTATTTTCATATAAATAAGAATTAAATAGTACACAAAATAAATACATTCGTTAAATTTCACACAAGAGGTAATCTTTAAACAGTAGTAAGTCTATTTGGATGGCCACGATTTACGTTGTTACAATAAAATTAATTTTTTCTCAGAATTTGAAATAAAATTCGGACTCGAAAGGGTTAAAATAACTCTGTTTGCATGAATAGAAAAAGTTATAATCCGAAAAAATATCTGAGCCTTCCTGATTAAGAATATGAAATAAAATTCAGAGAAAATTAATTCAAAATCTTCCAATACATCAATATGAAAACTTACTTTACTTCGCCACACAGAACGAGATCAAATGTAATCCCATTCGTTATCACTTGGATAAGTTTTTTCAAAAGAAGAGTTTGAAAAAAGTTTTATCTTCAGATTATTCTTTTTAAGGTGCTGTGTAGATTTTTTTTTATGTTTCACAGAAATGTAATTAAACATAGAGACATAAAATTGAAAAAAAAATCAAAGTGACAGACGTTCAGATATTAATAATTTTTTATTTCTTTTGAATTATTGATGAAAAAGGATAATCCTTTTCATAAATGATTATCTTTACTTCCCTGAGATAATTTTTTTTTAATATTTAGCAAGGACAAAGGATAAAATCAATTATCTTTGGGATCTTTTTTTACTTAAAACAGAAGTTATTTTAAGGTTATTAAGATGTCTCTATTCTTTGTAATATTCTGTAAAAATATTACGTTTTTTCACGTAATAACATTGTAGTCTGTGTTTTCATGAAATTATTGAGAAAACTACACTTACTTGTAAGGCAAATATTATAAGAATGAAACTAAAATATTATATATACCTGTAATATAAAGTCTTATTTTTATGAATATTTTCATTGAAATGCAAAATTGTATTTAAAATAACTCAGTTTGCATTAATTGCAAAAGTTATAAACCGAAAACATCACTATTAATTTTCGAGTAACAGCGTCCGCAGGTGAGTTATTTCGCACTGTTCAATGCTAAGCATTTTTATTTCAACATTTAACCAAAAATGATGGCCAAAAAATCTGTAGATATTTATATACCATTTTTTTCAACATGTAACCAAAAATGATGGCCAAAAAATATGTAGATATTTATATACCAAATAACATTGTAGTCTGTGTTTTGATGAAATTATTGAGAAAACTGCACTTACACTGTAAAAAAAAATCTGCAAAGGTACTAAACATTTTCTAGGAAACTGGGATTCCAAGAACTTTTCCTGTAACGGTAACAGCAAAAATTCAAGTTTCAGAATCGATTACATGAATTTTTCCTGTTATCGTTACATGAAAAATTCTTGGAATCCCAGTTTCCTAGAAAATGTTTAGTACCTTTACAGATTTTTTTACAGTGTACTTGTAAGGTAAATATTATAAGAACGAAACTAAAATATTATATATACCTGTAATATAAAGTCTTATTTTTATGAATATTTTCATTGAAATGCAAAATAGTATTTAAAATTACTCAGTTTGCATGAATTGCAAAAGTTATAAACCGAAAACGTCACTATTAATTTTCGAGTAAGAGCGCTCGGAGGTGAGTTATTTCCCACTGTTCCATGCTAAACATTTTTTTTCAACATTTAACCAAAAATGATGGCCAAAAAATATGTTTTAAGCTTCTGTTAAACCATGAACTTTCGTACGCGGAGCAAAAACCTTGAGAAATGCATTGAAAATTAGTTAAAAGTTGAATGCAAAGGGAACAAAGTTCAAACACAAAGGACAATCGCAAAGTTTTTGTCTTCGACTGCTTCACTCTGTAAAAATAATTTATATGGAAATACCCTCCACCTGCCCTCAAATTTTATTCAAGCTGTTTTGAGATAACCAGTATAATAATGTTATTTATGATAATGTTGTCATCATAATGTCATTATTGAATACAGATCAAGAAATATCACATTATTTATTCCCAGTTTTGTCATTAGTATGATTAATTAACTACTTAACTATTATTTTTATTACTGTTTATCATTATTAATCATTATTATTATTATTACTGTTGTTATTATTATCATAAATTCATTGTAATTAAAAATGTATTATAGCGTATTTTGATACGAAATTATAACAATTATATGTTCTTATTCTACTTTATATTTTAAATTAAAAAAAAAAAAGAACTTTATTGAATAAGATAATAAATTAAATCCAGGTAAATTAATTAGAAATCCTTCAATACATTAATATAAAAACTTAATTTACTTCGAGAAACAAAACGAGATCAAATGTAATATCATTCATTATCACTTGAAGAAGTTCTTTCAAAAGAAAAATTTAAAAAATATTTTATCTTCAGATTATTCTTTTTAAGGTGCTTTGCAGATTTTTATATTTCGCAGAAATGTAATCAAACAAAGAAACATACCATTGGAACAAAAATCAAAGTGAGAGATGTTTAGAGAATAAGATTTATTTTTTTCTCTTGAATTATTAATGGAAAATAATAATCCAGTTGATAAATGATTACCTTTAATTTCCTGTCATAAATTTATTTGTACTTAGTAAGGACAAGTTAAAATATGTTATCTTTAAGATCTTTTTTTACTTAAAACAAAAATTATTGTAAGGTTGTTAAGATATCTCTATTCTTTGTAATATTCGGTAAAAATAATGCATTTTCTCACACCTCTACAATCATAGTCTCTGTTTTCATGAAAAAATTAAGAAATATGCACTTATTTGTTCAGTAAATTTTATGATAATTAAACTAAAATATTACATACACTTATAACATAAAAGTCTTTTTGCAGATAATTACAACTCTTATTTTGATTGAAATGTAAGGCAGTATTTAAAACAACTCTTTTTTCATGTATTCAAAAGGTGGCCGAGAGGTTCTGACCTCTCAACAGGTAGACGGCAGCTGCTGGGTTCGAACCCAGTCGAGCCCGTCGGCTTAACCGTTGTGAGTTTTCGTGGTTTTCTTCGAATCTTGCGTAAATACGGGTTAGGTTCCCTTAGAAAGATCTTCCACGAAGGGCATTCCTCCACCTGGGCCTATATCCTTCAAGTAGATAATTGGCCGACACAAAATAAACCAAACCATGTATTCAAAAATTATAATCTAAAAAACTCGCTATTAGTTTTTGAGTAAGAGCGCTCGGTGGTGAGATATTGCTCACGATTCAATGTTAAATATTTTGTTCAATATTTAACCAAAAACTGATGGTAAAAAAAGTAATTTTCATAATTTATGCTTCCATTGAACTTTAAACTTTCATATGCTGAACAATAATCTTGATAAATTAATTGAGAATTAATAAAATCTTGAATCACAAAGAAGTGTATAACACTTTACTATAACTAAAAGTTATGAATACAACTGCATTTAAAATAATTCAACACAAGCCAAGATGTCAAGAAAAATCAAATTGTTTATTTCCAAAGTTTTATTATTATTATAATTAATTGACTGTTTAAGAATAATTTTTATTATTATTTATCGTTATTAATCATTACTACTATTATTATTATTATTATCAGAAACTCACTGTACACTGTTAAAACTAATGGTGACACATTTCACCTTTTAGGGGTGAAAGGCTTGTCTCACTGGTGACACCCCTAGAGGAGCTAAAATGGCACCCTTAACTAGGGTGAAAGGATAGCACCCCTAATCCAGGGTGTTTCAGGGGGTGAAAGGAAGGCACTTTAGGGAAGAATAATGGCACCCCTTATCCACAGTGTTCAATAGGGTGAAACGATGGCACCACAGGGGAGAATAATCTCACCCCTTATCCAGGGTGCCCCAGGGGGTGAAAAAATGGTGCCTCAGGGGAGAGTAATGGCCCCCCCTTTATCCAGAGAGCCCCAGAGGGTGAAAGGATCGCATCTGAGGGGAGAGTAATGGCACCCCTCATCCAGGGTATCTTAAGGGGTGAAAGAATTGCATCTCAGGGGAGAATAATGATACCACTTATCCAGGGTGCCCCAGAGGGTGAACGGATGAAACACATAATCCAGTGCGTCTTGTGGCATACTACAAGAAATAGCACTCACAATCTATGGCCCACAGTTGCAACCCCCCCTCCCCCACCCTGCTTGTAAAGAAATTTTATTGGTTTGAAACATGAAATACAAAGTGTTTACCCATTTTTAAATTGAATTCTGCAGAGAAAATTATCATGATCAGTCAATATTTTGAGTCTTTTTTTTTCTTTTAGATTGATGGAATATTATATTTTAAAACTCATTATCAGGTGTCCAAAGAAAAATTGTAGCATATTTTTGTAACTCAGAGAGGGATAATATGAACTACAAAAATAATCATAGAAAGGCAGAGAATTCAAAATGTACTTTCATTTACATGGAGAGTATTTTAAGAAAAATTCAAAGTTTTAACTTTTATACAGTCTTTGCATTTCAAAATCACCAATCATAAGTTATCACTATTGCATTGTTAGTCATACCCAAAAGGTTTTGTTAGAATAAATCGCAAAATTTACACAACCTCTACACTTATTTTCTGCCTCTAAAAATTACTGAGTTAGAGTCAAATATTGTGACTTTGTCATGCAATTTGAAGCCTGATTTTCAATTTTATGTTTTGAATTTCTTGTAAAATGAAATAAATCCTGATTTTTGACTCTCTCTAACTCATATGTTTGGATCAAACTTTTTGGGTATGTTTAAGAAAGGGCCAGTAACTATTTTAGTGATTGGGCATTTTTAGATGCAGGAACATTATAAAAATTTGATGTTTTTTTACTCCAAAATAAGAGAAAGTACAAATTGAATTATCTATCTTCATATGAATATTTTTATAATTTTCTTATAGTTTCAGAAGTAATCCGTAACCATCTTTTTTGACACATAGTATATTGCTTGACATGTATTTTCATTATTTTATATACAGGGCAACTGAAAAGTATGGGGACACAAAAAATGCTATATCCTGTAAAATATATGCCATAATTTAATAATAAAAAAAATAAAAAAATAACAATATTTTAACAAATTGTTCACTGGCTTGATATTTATTTTTTACACATGTTTGAAAACGAAATATCACTGTATTGACAGTCCGCTGCAGATAATTCTGATTTAAATCATTCTATGCCTTGATAATTTCGCTTCACATACAATGCAAACTGGGGATTTTTTATTTCTAGCTTTTCTACAGATGTCAAGTGAGTTAAGATCTGATTGTTCGAAGGCAATGCACCTGTTATTAAATATCCACGCAGATGGGTGTTGAAGGTCAATGTTGTTTTTGCTCCATGGCAAGGCCCCAATACTGCTGGAAGTTCCATTAAAATTATTTTGCTTTCATGAGGCGAACACTTCGTTGAATTTGACGGTTGTGAACTTTTCGGAGGATTAAGATTCTCATATAATAGAAGAAATGCTACAAGATTTTAAAATAAGCATTTCTCAGATTTTAGTTGTGAAATATCAATGTCAAACAACGCACCAATATTTTTTCAGCTACCCTGCTGTATCTAATTAAAAAATGTAAAACACAAATTAGAAAAGAATATGTAATAAATGCTGTGTAACTTTTAATTAGTAAGAATATTTCATATTCTTTAAAATTCTTCCAGAAAGTTAGCCATCAAGCTATGAAATGAATTATAAAAAATAGGTTCATTTTATAGTTGTGGTAAAATCACAAATGAAATTGAGTAAAAAAATCATTTTTACAATATATGTAGTACTTACCTTTATAGTGAACTTATGCAAATCCATAATTTATAGCATATATCCACACAGGATTAGAAATTAAGAACTGTATGTAAGGTGTCAAAAAAATGCCTACAATTTTTTTTCGATGTGCCAATTGCATTTCATATTTTCTTACTTCTTTTCAAAACCATGTTAATAGTAATAATATTGCATTGCATATTTAATTTTAATGTACTGAAGGGAAGTGGAGAGGAAACTTTATATATTAAAAACTTTTTCTTACTAAACAAAATAAAAACTGACTTTCCATAAGAATGAAACCTGATTAAACTACAATATTTGGATTTTGGAAAAACTTCTTCTTTTTATAAATCTAATATGCATACAAAACAGATAATTAAGCAAATATGTCCACAGAGAGAAAATATGAGCTTTAGATACAACTAGGGATAAGTTAATTTTAAAAAAATCTGAGACTAACAGTACGTCAGAAAATAAAAAGTTAGCAAATAAATGAATCTTTTATGGTGTGGCATTTAAAACATTTCCAAATCACACATATTTTTTTTTGTTTGTTTGAGGAAGGGAATACAAAAATTTTAAAACAATTTTAATACAGTTTCTTATTTTAGGAACATATAAGGATGCAGAAATATCTCATAATAAAAGAAAATCTTGTTTACAGGGGTATAATATCCAAGGACCAGTTTTATCAGTCATTGGTGAAAGTGAAGTTAACTTAGAGGTTATTGAAATGTTCAAAATTCTTAAGACACGTGCTGATGTCATGGTGTAGAGGGGGGGGAGGATGTATGCTAAAATACAAATGAAAGCATTTGCTCAACAAAAATTAAAGTTCAAGAAAGCTAGCTATCAAGATTTGACGACTAGGAATAATTTTTCTATAATTTAGTTTCATTTGACGAGTAACGACTGCTGATTTCTAGTCCTGTATCCACATCAAAACACTTTCTGCCAAATTGTTTTTGTGTTTTGACTTATAGCATCTGAAATTTTAATCGAAAGAGTAATTATAATGAGATGAATAAAACATTGAATTACAAAACAACCTTTTAGTTCAAATAATATTTTTATTGTAAACACCAAGAATGTATTAAATATTATTAAACAAAGATGTAACACAATGTGGAACTGATGACACTGAGAAAATTTTGAAGACATAAGTATCTAATAAAAATGATAAAAATGTAAATTAGCTTTCGCTATAGTTGACGTTAAACAACCAAAATAATGCATATCACAAAGTAACTAAGCTTATAAAATTATCAGTTTTTGTAATTAACTGTTTATATAAAATTAATACATAGCATGAGTAATTTAACAAGTTGCTTGAGTTGCGGAGCACAGTAACAGGTTGAAACACAGAAATGTCTGTACCTTCTTCTTGATAAAGAGTCGGAAACTTTTCTTGTATCAAGCATGGTAATGTAAGTTCTATAAATGTAAGTTCACTATCTGAAATAATAATAATAACACATTAAGGAAAACACACAACAAGACAGTCCAATTAAAATCTATCATCAAAGTACAGCAAAAATGGTAGATGAACAAAAAAAAGAAAGAATAAAATTTAAATAAAATTTAAATTATAGCTCACAAGGCTGTTAAAGCTTGACAGCTAATGTGCCCGCATGTTCTGTATGTAACGTGATAACTCTTTATATAAATATCAGATTTGCTTCAAATTTTATATGTAGGTTCATTCTGATAAGGTTCTTCACTGATTAGCATTGGAGGTTCATTGGTTAAATATGATGGGGGGGGGGGAGAAGAGAGTGCTACCCTCCTTAATTTATATAAATATGCAGAAATCATGCAGAATTATCACATTTTCTTCAAATGTTGTTAATAGGTTCACTCTGATATGGCACTTCCCTGATTAGTTTTAGGGGCTCATTGGTTAAGTATAAAGAGGGATGGCAATTAATCCACTGTCCAATAACTTACAGTTGATTTCTTTTATTTTTGGAAGGGAATTATACTTTGAAATAAGAGTATAATACACAGTTGTATGTATAGTCTGGGAGCTCAATGCCATCAGTTTAACTGGACACTCTACTCTTTATTGCCTATTTTCGGACAGCACGAGAAAATTACATGACCAACTCATACTTGTCATTCAGATATTGTCTTCCTGTATTATCATTAAGAGTTACAAACTATTTACATTATTAACCATATTTACAAAACATATCTTGCAACAAAGTGTCTATTCCAGATTAGCAACGAATTTCCCTAACATGCACAGGTATTCCATACCAGTATTAATAATAAAAAAATGAGGAATTTTATTCAAATTTATTAGTACGCCCCTATAATGCATGCTATATTGACACTAATCAAGGAATATATGGATACAACCCCTCGTGTTTTTCCTTCATTTTGGGAATAACGAATTTTCAACGTATTCTATTGACGATTATTTTCAAAATTTTCAAGATGTGATTTTGCGACTTTCACAAAATTTGCTCTATACATTTGGCTAACATAATATGCAAATGAAATTTCGATATCTTTGACGCATGCGCAGTGAAAAATTATTTAGTAAATCTACTCTATATTCGAACAATTTTTATTATTTTTAATTCTGATTACAGGGTATTGTGTGCAATGTTGTTTGTCACATTTTCTGAAAAGAATGTTACTTTATATTAAGAACTCTTCAAATTATAAGAAAAATCTTGGGTAATTTTGAGACTGTTTTTCGGATTCGTAGAAAACCTTACTTTTTCTACGAATACACATGCTATCGACATAAAAATGAACACAGTTTATTACAATAAGCCACTTAATCATAATCTACAGTTTGAGAGCTTTTGCTACATTAGTTTTGACAGGGTTATCCAAAAGATATCCAAAAGGTATTCATTCTTTTTTAATTTGTTGACGGTCCCCTATTGGAGTTTCGGAATAAAACCTTCAGGGAAATATATGACTTGTACTACACTACCTGGCCATTGATTATCGTCCATTTACGATCTTAGACATTTTGTTAAATATCTAGAAAAATACATGAGGAATTATCTTGAAACTCTCAGTGTATACGCATAATAGTACAGGTCATATATTTCCGTTAAGATTTTTTCCAGAAACCTTATAGGAGACCGTCAATAAATTAAACAATAATGAATATTGTTTGGATAACCCTGTCAAAACTAATGCAGCAGAAGCGCTTAAACTGTAGATTGTGATTAAGTGGCTTATTGTTATAAACGTGTTCATTTTTATGTCGATAGCATGTATACTCGTAGAGAAATTAAGGTTTTTATAAAAATACTCCCAAATTTTTCCAAGATTTTTGCTTATGATTTGCAGAGTTCTTAATATAAAATAATAATATTTTCTGAAAATCTGACAAACAACATTGCACATAATACCCTGTAATCAAAATTAAAAAATAATAAAAATTGTATGAAAGATGAGTAGGTTTACTAAATAATTTTTCCCTGCGCATGCGTCAACGATATCAAAATTTCATTTGCATATTATGTTAGCTAAATGTATAGAGCAAATTTTGTGAAAGTCGCAAAATCATAGCTTGAAAATTCTAAAAATAATTGTCAATATAATAAGTTGAAAATCCACTGTTCCCAAAATGAAGGAAAAAATGAGGGATTGTATCCAAATGTACTAGTAAGTTCCGTATTGTGTATTCTATATTGACACTAATCAATGAATATATGGATACAACCCTTCTTGTTTTTGCTTCATTTTGGAAATAACGGATTTTTAGGTGATTCTATTGACGATTATTTTCAGAATTTTCAAGCTATGATTTTGCAACTTTCACAAAAGTTGCTCTATACATTTAGCTAACATAATATGCAAATGAAATTTTGATATCGTTCACGCATGCGCAGTGAAAAATTATTTAGTAAACCTACTCATTTTTCATACAATTTTTATTATTTTTTAATTCTGATTACAGGGTATTATGTGCAATGTTGTTTGTCACATTTTCAGAAAATATTATTATTTTATATTAAGAACTCTGCAAATTATAAGCAAAAAATCTTTGGAAAATTTGGGAGTATTTTTCTAAAAACCTTCATTTCTCTACGAGTATACATGCTATCGACATAAAAATGAACACAGTTTATAACAATAAGCCACTTAATCATAATCTACAGTTTGAACGCTTTTGATGCATTAGTTTTGACAGGGTTGCCAAAAGATATTCATACATTTTTTAATTTGTTGGCGGTCCCCTTTAAAGTTCCTGGAAAAAATCTTCACGGAAATAGATGACCTGTACTATATTGTTTATACACTGAGATTTTCAGGATAATTCCTCATACATTTTTCTAGATATTTAACAAATTGTCTAAAATCGCAAGTGGACGGTCATCTCTGGCCATATAGCGTATATCAGGAGCTTTAAGGAACTGGCTAATTCTTTATTTCCCTTTTGCTATATGGGGGAAAGTCGGGTGGAATGGGACTGTAGGTTTTTCTCTTTGTGCATTATTCTAAACATTTCATCGATCGCATACAAGATGAAGCAATGGTAATCCATTCTTCAGTTTACAAAAAATATTGATATGCATAGACTTTCAAATGCATAAAAGAAAAATTATTTCAAAAATCCAGTTTAAATTTGATTTATTTGCTCACAATATATTAAAGGCTTGTTTATGTATAAATGTAATAGTTTCCCTATTTATGGAACATTATACTGCATATTATCCATAATTTAAACTAAGCCTAAAGCAGCATTTTTGTTTGAACAAGAAGCTTAACACAAACAAGGAAGTGGCGGGGAATGGGACATGCCAGAAAAGGGATGAATGGGACGCGCCCAGTTCCCTTTTTAGGTGCGTTCGTAATTATATAATACGTAGCACAGGCGACTAAACTCTGGCCGTCCACACAACGCAAATCTCTTCTGTTTGGACCGTAAGAGAGTGCATTTCTATCGAAAAAGCACTAAGGAAGGCCTTTAATTTAAACAGCCGAACCAAAGCGTTCCCAAATTCAGCGACACGTTTATTACCCATTTTGTGGTCCAATATAATTGAAAATTAATTAATCTCCGCTATCCATTATTTCATGTAATATCTACTAAAGAAATTTCTAAACACAAAATTGCATTTGCAGTAAAAACTTTTAACTTCGAATCTCAATTTCTATCCAGTAACTGTTTTTGAATACAGAGCACGCACCATTCAGTAAGCAAATGCGTTCCAATGATCCAATGTTGCAAGAGAGCAAAGTTGTTTTGCCACAGCGCATGCTCATTCAGCTAGAATTGCTTAGATTTTTTTTTTTAGAAAAGGTTAGTTTTACGGGCCAATCAGAGAAGACTTGCGTTATGTGGACAGCCAGGGTCTAGTCGCCTGTATACGTAGCACCTATAGTGATCGTTCAGTCCGTCCGTCTGTCCGTCCGTCTGTCCGTCCGTCCGTCTGTCCGTCCGTCCGTCTGTCCGCATATAACAACGTAAAAACTACCCAACCGAATCGTTTGAAATTTAAAATACATAATTATTACATAATTTTGTCGAGTCATTTCAAATTTTATGAGAATCGGATGGATAGATCAATTACAGGGACGATCAAAAGTATTCCATTACATTACGGTCAATGGGGAAAAAAGTTTTAAATGCATTTTAATCGTTTGAAATTTAAAATACGCAATTATTACATAATTCTGTCGTGTTATTTCAAATTTTTTGATAATCGTGTGCACAGATCAATTACAGGGTCAATCAAAAGTATTCAATTACATTATGGTCAATGGGGAAAAAGTTTCAAATATATTCTATACGTTTGAAATTTAAAACACATAATTATTACATAATTTTTTCGAGTTATTTCAAATTTTATGAAAATAGGATGCATAGATCAATTACAGGGAAAATCAAAAGTATTCCATTACATTACGGTCAATGGGAAAAAATGTTTCAAATGCATTTTAATCGTGTTACACTCATGTGAACTTAATAAAATTTATATGCAACTATAAAGTACATATTATACTATACATCTTACATAATTTGTGGTGCAAAGAACATTTGTTATTGATTTACAAGGCCACACAAAAGTATTCCATTACATAATGGTATAGGGAGAACATTGTTTGATGAGCGTTTTAATTGTAATTCACTATTTACAATGTTATGAGATTGATATATGAAAGTAATATTTTTAAAACTTCGTTATCGTTCGAACGCACCTAATTTGCTACGCTTCACGTGCAATTTCCAACTTGTTTAATTAATAATGATGCGAATTGCTAACATGCAAATTTTTTATAGGATAATATATTATTTATAACATTGATAATATATGCATTCATACTTCAAAATGTAAATAAATTGATGATTATTTAAAGCGCAACGCTAGGCACAGAAAAAGACCCGGATGATAATGCAAAGTCGATGGGGGGCGTTCTTTTCAAATATTTCGCAGAAATTTTAATATTTTTATGTGATTGTTTTGCACAAGATTGCTGAGGGCGATCCGCAACCGGCGTAGTTTTTACTTTTTCAGTTTTGGTTTCAGATTTTTTTTTAAAAATTACTTTAACTTATGAAATTGGTTTAAACCGATTCTGAAATTGAAACTATCGTTATACAAAAAATATAAAAGCCAAATCGAAAAAATAAAAACTACGCCAGTTATGGATCATCCTCAGCTGTCTTGTTCAAAAGAATCATGTAAAAATATTAAAATTTGAGTTACGTATTTCAAAAGAACGCTCCTATAAAATTTTACATTATCATCTTTACATTCTGAGCCTAGTGTGGGGCCTTAATGACTCCTACGACAGAGAATTCTGAATTTTCATTCCAGTCATGAAGATACTGGAATTTTATATTGTGGCATATACATTATTAACTTATAACCTTTGTTTGATTGTTTATCTTACCGACAGTATAAGTTATTTTGTGCCTAATAGCTTTTTTTTTTATTATTGCTGTCCCATAACTCTTAATGAGGAGGTATGAGACACATTTTGAAACTTATGTTCTCTTTAAAATAAAATAGTATTTGCACGTTATGTTTCTATATTGTTCAGGGGGATTAAAAAATGTTTTACCTTGCATGCTATAAATTAAATTTTTTCTTTTTGTATATATATATATATATATATATATATATATATATATATATATATATATATATATATATATATATATATATATATATATATACATATACATATATATATATAAAAATCTTATTTTTGTAAAAAAAAGTCCCACACCACCCCACTCTCTCCTATATAGATATTATATATTAATACACCAATTACAGGAAAATAGAATTTTTATCAATAGTATTAAAATACAGTTTAAGGGCTAACAGTTTATTCTATATCCTTATGTTTTTACTACCTCCTTCCCAGGTTTTTACTGGTAAAAAGCGAACCCTGTTTATTGGTCTTGTTTCAGAACGGGTGGAGTGAAAGATTGTTAAAAATTATGTCATTAGAAAAATGTTTAAGATTTCTAAATGACAGTGCAAAAATCGCCTTTAAAACACGAGATCTTCATCACCTGCGGAAAATTTTCACATTTGTGTAAAATTACGATACAAGTTTTTATTCATTGTTATATTTTTTGAACTCACACTATTTCTGTAAACTATTCTGAAAGTTCAGTGGAGTAAATACAGATTGTTTTCCTTTTATAATTTGAATGTTCATGACTACAAATTTATTATATCGGTTGATGTTGATGATTGAGAAAGGGGGGGGGGACTGATTACGGTCTAATCAAACTTAAATTACTATTATTGAAAAAAAATATTTTATTTTATTTAACCATAAAATTCTGCTACTAAATAAGGTTTAATGCGAAATAATACTTTCGGGAAAAAATGGGTGTAAATCTGCATAGCCGATAATCAGATCATAAGGTTTATTCAATTCAATACCCAAACATTTTCTCACCTTTTTGAAAGAAAATGAAACCAAAAGTATGATAATATGAAGAATTTGGAGTAAGAAAACATAATGGTAAACCCAAGATACCGCTAAATTCGGGTTTTTAGGCATTTCCTCCCAAGGTATGACTTGGCTTACTAATAACGTTTTAATATGCAAATCAAGGTTTTATCCGTGATTTTTATCCTTAAATGAGACTAAATGATTGTCCGTGCTACCGCCTCCCGATCTAATCTTATTATGAAGATTATTTTGGAAATAACGGTGGTTAATAATGAAAATATTAATGATGAAAATCCTGTAAATAAGTTTTGATTACTTTAAGATTTGCAAGTATTCAATTTTCTTAAATGAAAAAGTTAACCCCCCTCTCAAATAAAGACAAATCAGGTATACTGAAACAATATTAGAGAAGTTACGTGAGGCTGCAATATGGTGTGAATTAGCCTTTACAGGAGGGGTTCGGATAGCATCTATCTGACAATATATGCAAAGCCGGCCAGATGCTATCCGAGATCCCGAGTAAAGGTTAAAATTAAAACTTCGCGAATAAAATTAATTGCTTTTAACTGTATATAGACGCAAAAACATATTTTAACCTTAACTGCTCTGACAAAAATTGTTACATAACTACTGTGAGCTGTCTGTCAGACCATTTAATCTGAAGATGAATAAAATGTTACATTAATTCTCAGAATATTATTTATGTATTAAACTTTATGTACAAGAATATTATAAATCAAATTCAGCTATTCAAAAGTATTTAGAGGTAGTAATAAGGCTCCAAACTAAGAAAAATTGACCAGTATCTATAGTTAAACTAAAAATTACAAGTTAAACTGTGAAACTTGAAAAACGCACGGTGTCTGAGACCACTAACAGCAGTTAAAGGTTAAATCTAAACAGTTGAGTTTAAACACAAGGTAAAATGGTCATAGAATATTCCGATTGCAACAAGATTCGTCTATAATAACTGATTTGTAATGAAAAAATATGTAAATATTTTTACAATCTTTCATTTCGCACTTTCTAATTCTGCGCCCTTAGGATTCCCGTGCCTAGAGCAGTTTGCTCCAATTGCTCCTCGGTAGCTAAGGCCTCGATAAATCATTTAAAAATATTGACATGTAAACGAGAAATCGTAAAATAACTACCTCATAGTTTAATATTAGCAAGCGTGTATTTTGGTGAGAGGTTAGCTTATAGCTTCACATAATAAACTTAACAATCAACCATACTAACAAAAAAATCTAATTTACTGTTTTTTTATGACATTACTTATAAGGATGTACGATAAATTAACGTAACAATAAAATAAAGTTAAATAAAGTTAAATCTTACCTTTAATCAGACTTTGCCCGGTTCACTGGTCGCGTAAATTGGATCGTTAAGTCCTCATTGTTGTTTCATTGTAGCTCAGTGGTTAGTCCTCAATTAATATCGCCAATTCACACACTGCCATGTTTTGATTTGCTCACACTCGTAAACTTTACTTGCCGACAACGAAAGCTGAAAGACACGCGTCATAGCGCATGCGCAAGTTGCCAGTCACCCGATGAGGTGGTTACGAAGTTCATGGCACCTTATTTATCTCCCATCATCCAGTAACAGATCTGCCGTCACCCCAACCGCATATTCAAGCTCCTATGACACCCTAGGGTTCCAAATGGCACCGCCTTTTCACCTCCGGGTCCCAAATGGCACCGGTTTGTCACCTTTATTTTTAACAGTGTAATTTAAAAAAATGTACTATGGGATACTTTCATACCAGATTAACAGAAATTACATGTTTCTGTTCTACATTCAACTTTATTTTTTTTTAATTGGAGCTTTATTGATTAGGAAAATTAAATAAAATCCAGATAAAATTAATTCAAAATCCTTCAATACATCAATATAAAAACTTACTTTACTTCTCCAAGCAAAATGACATCCAATGTAATACCATTCATTATCACTCGGATAAGTTCTTTCAAAAGAAAAGTTTGAAAAATGTTTTATCCTCGGATTATTCTTTTTTAAGGTGCTGTGGAGATTTTTATATTTCACAGAAAACGTAATCAAATAAAGAGACATAAAATTGGAACAAAAATCAAAGTGAGAGACGTTTAGAGATTAAGAATTTTTTTTAATTTCTTTTGAATTATTGATGAAAACGAATAATCCCGTTGATAAATGAATATCTTTATTTTCCTGGTATAAATTTATTTGTATGTAGTAAGGACAAAGGATAAAATACGCTACCTTTGGGATCTTTTTTATTTTAAAAAGAAATTATTTAAAGGTTATTAAGATGTCTCTATTCTTTCTAATATTCGGTAAAAATATTGAATTATCTCATACATCATACAATTATAGTCTCTGTTTTCATAAAATTATCAAGAAAAATGCATTTTTTTGTAAGGTAAATTTTATGATTATTATACTAAAATATTATATATACCTGTAATATAAAGTCCTACTTTTTCGGATATTTTCAATTCATATTTTCATTGAAATGTTAGGCTGAACTTAAAATAACTCTGTCTGCGTGAATTGGCAAAATTATAATCCGAAAAACGCACTATATTTTTTGGGGTAAGAGGTGATGAGTTATGGCGCAGAATTCAATACTAAATATTTTAACCAAAACATGATGGCAAAAAATAACAATAATAATAATAATTTCGGCATTTTATGCTTCGCTTGAACCATAGTCTTTCGCAGGCTGAATAATAATATTGAGAATTAATATAATATTGAATCACAAAGGGGCTACATAACCATTTGTTATAATTAAAAGTTATGAATAAAATTTTGCATTTTAAATTCATGTGAATAACAAAAATCCTCGGAAGTTATGAATAATCAAACAGGAATTCGATTTTTTATACTGATAATTGGAATTCGAAATTGATACCTCTTGTCCTCAAACATGAGTTTGGACGGTTTGCGGTATAACTACACAGTAGGGACACAGACGGTGTCGAAAATGTATGGAGGGCGCAGGGTTCGCACTGTTCCTAAAATTTTCGTACTTTTTTACCACAATTTTTAAACGGTAATATTTATTGTATAATTCTATTGTAGATGTTGAACGGACCTTCCATGAAGATTTTTGATTTAAAATACTGGTAGCAAAGTGTGAAAATTTTAAGAACGGTACGAGCCCTGAGGGCGTTATATTTCATTTTAATTCAATAACTGTTTGCTCCAGTTTTTCGCGTTCATTGTGTTTGTAATTTTCTATTTACATTCTATAGATGCCTCAACGAAAATGGGTTGAAACACGTCAATTTTTAATATATTTTAAATGCTTTCTTATTAAAGTGATGGCTTATAAGCAAAATAATCATCTATCTATACTAATAAAATAACAAATCGCTCTGTCTGCGTGTGTGTGTGTGTGTGTGTGTGTGTGTCTGCGATGGCTAGCAAAATCTATGGGACGTACGAAGCTCAAAATTTTTATGAGAGTAGCCAAGTATCTCTCCTGATGCACCTGAGCTTCAGAATTTCGAAATTCTATTTATTAACTGAGTAATTAATTAAATTCCAAAGATCACTCTCATAAAAATTCGCCTTTTTTCTTCGTTTTTTCCCTTCATTTAGTTATGGTTGGTTGGTTGCATAAAATTTTCGCATAAATAATTTAAAAAACTGGAACAGACCTTTAAAATTCATAGACTGGCAAACTGTCAGTTTAAATGATGATTTTTTATCACAGCGGTTCATGGAGCTAAGAAGGTATACCTTCTTAGCTCCATGCAGCGGTTGTAAACCATGGAGGAAAAAGATAGGTGGTGATGAAGTAAACCGAAAAAAGGGTTGCAATATTAAACCATTTATCGCTCAAATTTTAATGTCTCAAACAAAAGCATGTGGAACGGATTTTGTATTAATAAGACGAATTGAAAGAAATGAATTACAGCTGAAGTGTATTTTTCGAAGAAAAAGTAATTTTTTAAAATGGTCTTTTTTCTATTATAATATTTATTTTTAAAAAATGTTTGCTTTTAAAATAATTGAAATTGATAAGTCCGAAATAATTAAATGTCAAAATGAAATTAAATAAAATATTGAAAACATTTGATTTGAACTAAAAATTGTATTACTAAAAGTTTTCTTTTTTTTTTAGAACTTTTTAATACTTTATAACGTAGATGAAAAAATTTGAATTTTAATTTAACAATATATTAATAAATCTATGTCAATATATAAAATATATTTATAAAAACATTCTTTTAAAATCATGCGCGAAAACTTAAATAACAAATATTAGTCTAAAATCTCGATTTTAAGACATTAACGATTTTAAGACATTAACGAAAGAATGTTAACTTTTCAAGCAAAATCTTAAATGATGCTTCTATATTGATATTTCAAAGTGACGGCTAGGTTACATTTATGTTATATTTAAGTTACGGTAGGGTAATGTTAAGTCGCAGTTAGGTTACAGACAGACTATGGTTATGGTACGAAAGTTTACGGTTAGGAATTTGTCCACAGAGTCAACATTACGCATGCTTTGATTAAAAATATACACTTTTGTTAAATGGCTCTGAAATTATAATACTATATACCAATCTTTTATCATCGCGTATCGATTTCATTCACGGTATAGTCGGATTTAAGAGTGATATAATTAGTTTGAAATTCAAAATATTTCACTTGGGATTTCTATGCGAAAAAAATAATTAGTTATGTGATTTAACAGTAATTTTTATGGGTAAATATCAACACTTTACTTACACGAAACTAACGCAATTGTTGGATACATGTTCCCTCCCGTGTTTCTCATTGCTCATTTTAAATATTTTTAGAGCTTAATATTAGTTGTTGTTTTTAAAACCGATTTTTCACAAAGTCAGCTGCGACGTATTTCAGACAATGCATTTCTGCATGCTTCCAGTTAATGATAAAATCATATAAATTTCAAGTTCGTTTAATATTGTTAATACGGACCCGGGCAACGCCGGCGGGTCAGCTAGTACATTAATAAAAGAACAAAACGCTCTGTCTGTCTGCGTGTGTGTGTGTGTGTGTGTCTGCGATGGCTAGCAAAATCTACAGCATGTACGAGGCTCAAAATTTTTTTGAGAGTAGCCCCAAATCTCTCCTGATGCACCTGAGCTTCAGAATTTCGAAATTCTATTTATTAACTGAGTAATTAATTAAATTCCAAAGATCACTCTCATAAAAAATCGCCTTTTTTCTTCTTTTTTTCCCTTCATTTAGTTATGGTTGGTTGGTTGCATAAAAATTTCGCATAAATAATTAAAAAAGCTGAAACAGACCTTTAAAATTCATAGACTGGCAAACTGTCAGTTTAAATGATGATTTTTTATCACAGCGGTTGTAAACCATGGAGGAAAAAGATAGGTGGTGGTGAAGTAAACCGAAAAAAGGGTTGCAACATTAAACCATTTATCGCTCAAATTTTAATGTCCCAAACAAAAGCATGTGGAAGGGATTTTGTATTAATAAGACGAATTGAAAGAAATGAATTACAGCTGAAGCATATTCTACGAAGAAATAGTAATTTTTTAAAATGGCCTTTTTTATATTATATTATTTATTTAAAAAAATTTTTGCTTTTAAAATAATTGAAATTGATAAATTCGAAATAATTAAATGTCAAAATAAAATTAAATAAAATATTGAAAACATTTGATTTGAACTCAAAATTGTATTACTAAAAGTTTTCTTTTTTTTTCAGATCTTTTTAATACTTAATAACGTAGATGAAAAAATGTTTATGATTTAACAATATATTAATAACTCTATGTCAATATATAAAATATATTTATGAAAACATTCTTTTAAAATCATGCGCGAAAACTTAAATAACAAATATTAGTCTAAAATCTATATTTCAGAGTGCAGACGATTTTAAGACATTAACGAAAGAATATTAAATTTTCAAGCAAAATCTTAAATTATGCTTCTATATTGATATTTCAAAGTGACGGCTAGGTTACATTTGTGTTATATTTAAGTTACGGTAGGGTACTGTTAAGTCGCAGTTAGGTTACAGACAGATTATGGTTACGGTACAAAAGTTTACGGTTAGGAATTTGTCCACAGAGTCAACATTACACATGCTTTGATTAAAAATATACACTTTTGTTAAATGGCACTGAAATTATAATACTATATACCAATCTTTTATCATCGCGTATCGATTTCACACGGTATAGTCGGATTTAAGAGTGATATAATTAGTTTGAAATTCAAAATATCTCACTTGGGATTTCTATGCGAAAAAAATAATTAGTTACGTGATTTAACAGTGATTTTTACGGGTAAATATCAACACTTTAACACGAAACTAACGCAATCGTTGGATACATGTTCCCTCCCGTGTTTCTCATTGCTCATTTTAAATATTTTTAGAGCTTAATATTAGTTGTTGTTTTTAAAACCGATTTTTCACAAAGTCAGCTGCGACGTATTTCAGACAATGCATTTCTGCATGCTTCCAGTTAATGATAAAATCATACAAATTTCAAGTTCGTTTAATATTGCTAATACGGACCCGGGCAACGCCGGGGGGGGGGGGGTCAGCTAGTTTGTAATATAAATTCTTGCCTTTCCGTTGTAGAATATATAACATTATTATTATGATATGCATTAAACCATTTTCAATTAAATTTGGTCGAATATTCCGGTGGCATTGTGACATTTTTGAATTAAAATTAAGTGGTAGAAAATTCAACCATCAGAGCTCAAAGGGTTAACTTTCGAAAACGAATTGCTTTCTGGGGTTTCTCAAGATAAAAGAACACTTTTCGGAATCTTCGGTGACTTGAAAGCTGTTATTATAGGTCCATAACTTATTCTTATATGAGCTTTATACAGATTGCGAGTAACAAAATGTTTTGAGTAAAAATTAACACAAAGACAACTCCCATTCAATTATAAATATATTTATTTACAATGCAATACATTTTTAATACAGTCTCAATCAATGCAATATTATATAACAACCAGTGAGCCCTTGGAAAGCTTTCCACTATATTCATTGTGAATATTTTTTTTCATTTATTATTAATTAACTGCAACATTTAAGTAAACAACGTATTTTCAAACACTTTGTGCGTACTATATGTTTATAGAAAGGAGGATGTTTGCATCAGAAATTACATACAATATAAATGAACTGATATCTTTGAAAATAAGTGATTAGTATCTATACTATAAAGGCCATACGTATCTGTGCGTAACGCATATTTCATTTTGCGAATGGCAACACTTTCCCCTGCAATTTCGGTTTTGCAATTTTCGCTACAACAAATTGTACATTTCTAAACATCGCACATTTTTAATTTTTACATTTTCGTATACAGAAAAAAAATTACTTTTAATTGCAATTTATTTGAAAACTGAATCTCAATTTATTTTTGTGATATTAATTTTTTCATAGTTTTTAGTAGCAGTTTTGTAATTGTGGCAACAGACTCACTCCATTTTCTCTTAAAATTGAAAAAAAAAGAAAAGGAACTAAAATACGCAACACTTTCCTATCAAATTTCGATTTTGAAATTTTCGATATTGCAAATTTTACACTTCTAAACAACGACATTTATATTTTTTACACCGTTGATAGAAAAAAAAAGTACTTTTACATGCAATTTGTTTCAAAGCTGTATCTCAATTTATTTTTGAGTTATTAATTTTTTTAATAATTTTTAGTGCTAATTTTAGATATGGCAACAGATTCTCTAAATTTTCTCTTAAATTTGAAATTTAAATGCTTATACTATTTCAAAAGTATCGTCTGTTATAAAATCCGGTTACTTTCGGATTTATTTCGTTTAATAATTTGGCTAATTGAGTTTTATAGTATTTTGTTACTTTTAGCTTAAAATAATATTTGTTTGAAAGTTAGGCTGACCAATATAAGATGTATTAAAGTATAAGATATAACTAATTCTGTTGATGTATTATAAATTAATGAAACAGTTTTTTCTTAAAGATTTTCTATCATCGAATTTCGAAGGATTCCACCTTGTAAATTCTAAGAGTTAAATCACTCCTTTAACTGTATTTTCAATCTGTTTTGTTGTTACTTTCATGGAATATTATACAAAAATTTTAAGTCTAAACATTTCTTACTTCGGCTAATTAACAGATTGACAGTAATGAAGGTAATTAATATTATTGCAGTCAAAAATAGAATATCAGTTTTTAATTTCAAAAGCACATAATTCCATTTATGTAATACTGGGTTTAAAACGTGTTTTCGTTCCCGAAAAACTTGAATAAGAATCAATGTATTAATTAAACAAAAGAATCACTCACATTTATTAAAAAATTATATAATTAATCGGCGTTTTATCAGATTTTATAGCAGACAATACTTCTGATGTTTCCAATCTCTATAATTATGTTTATATATATGTATGTATAAAACAACTTAAATTTCTGGCATACACTGAGAAAAAATATATACCGTCTTCACCTAGAATGAATAGTTAACCAATTTCTGAATACCTAAACTAGAATTATAGATGACCGAAATATGCGAATAGGTTGAACTACAAAGCTGAATAGCCAAAATGACCTAACATTTCTAGTCTCTTGTTTTCAAGGTGACGAAACGATATTGACTCGTCTCAGTAACGAGAAATTATAGCGTGATTTCGGAAATAGTTTCAAAAACTACAATTATAGTTACTAAATCAAACCTCTTGTGTTCGCATCTATTTCCTGAGATTTTTAAATAAGTATTACAACGAGAATAAAAGAAAGCTCTCTTGAATTCCTGTAGTAGATTCTAGAACTTTCATATAAAGGCAACTAGAATTTATAAGGATGACATGGAACTATTTTTTCTAGAGCCACAATTTAGATTCTAGATTCCAGAACTGTATTTTTTTCTCTGTGTACTTTCCAAATTTCATATACTTTTATTAGGGCTAAGTATCTTTATTATTTTTTTTTTGTTAATTTAGTTTGAAATTTTTATTTATTCTATTTTGCATTTATTGCGTTCATGAATATTAATTTAATTTATATTTTCCAATTAAAGATTATTGTTTGATATGATTAAGACAGTAAATACTTTTGAAACGTCTTTTACAGAATTTTTAATCTTTTATCACCGGTTTTTCAAAAGAGAAATTTTTTTCTTATTTGGATCAGAAAAATGCTCGGATTTAATAATGCAAAATTTACAATAAAAAATTACTGTAAGTATAATCAAGAATTCTAAGCACCTCATACAGCAGGTACAGCGGTCGCTCGTTCCCAAGGGGTTAATCGCCAAAGCATCTAGTATTTCAAGAAACATTTTGATATAATAGACGTTTTATCCTGCAGCTTCATACTTTCTAATCTTTTAATTATAACACAATTTTGGGCACTTTTTAAATATCATTTATCTTGGAATCAAATTGTTAGTGAAAAGGTGCATATTTGAAAAACTTATTCAAGATTTCGAGCAAAAAAAAAAAAAAAAAAAAAAAAAAAAAGGAAAATGAAACATTTTAAAAACTTTAGTAAAGATTCCCTTAGGACAATGTTCAGTTTATTTTTTCTTTTGTACTATGATTTATGACGATTTTTGTCAGTAAATTTGAAATTCGTGCAAAAAGCTTTTCCTTATACAGCTCTACTTATACAGCTCTATCAGAATGCTATTTTTTTTACTACGTACTTTTCTGTCAGAAATCTTACGTTCTGTATGGAAAGATGCCGAAAAACAGTTTCGATATTTTTATTGCTTATACATCACATCTAAATATTACATAATTTCAAATTTTACGACAACAAACCGTGGAAAATTTTCTATTGTACAAAATTTATTTGTAAACTACTACTCAGTCCAGAATATTTTGAATATTTTTTTTTTAATCAAGGATGATTTTTTTAATATCTATTTCAACAGTGAAAGGTTTACTATATTATTCTAAAGTAACTAGTTCAGAACTGCCACAACTAGCGGTTTGTTGCTGAAAAATTAAAAAGAAAAACAGAAGCAGAATAAATGTATCATCAGATTAACCATAAGATGCTATATTTTGGTGCTAAATTAAAATATGATTAATAGCCAGATTTTCATCTAATAATGATTCTTTCAGTTCTGGTGTACTATTAATAGTACATGTCTTTTAACTGAGTGTTATTTTGTTTTAAGAAATATTTTTGTTATTGTTTACATGTAGTAAGTTGTTACGTGTCAATGCATTTACTGTATGAAATTATTAACGTTAAACATTCAGTTATAATAATAATAAATATTTGCTTAATTCTCTTTTACCATTTGTGATTATTTTATTTTAAACATACCTTTCACTTTTTAAATTTATAATAAAAGTTACTTTCCTAAGCGAATTTTGCGTAATAAGGCGTAAAAACTATTAGCAAGTTGTAATATCAGTTAAATCTTGTAATATAATATTTTCTGCACATATCCAAAAATTTTCCTTAGCCTATACTATCAAAAAATCCGCTAAATTTACCGCAAAAACCGCTAGCAGCAATGTTGCCGGCAGTTTTTGCTGTAAAAATTGCAGTATGATTAGATGTAATAAAAAAAATTTATATCTAATTTTACTGCAATTTTTACGCCCAATGTTGCTGGCAACATTGCTGCGAGCAGTTTTTGTCATAAATTTAACGGATTTTTTTTACAGTGTATTGTCACATAAGCATGAATTGAACGATACGCGAAACAACAACAAACGCTATATCTGAGACAAAGAACTATTCGTTAAACTCTGATTCAGCGGTTCCCAATCTATGGGTCGCGACCCAGTGGTGGGCCGCAGCAATTGTTTTAGTGGGTCGCGGAACAATCGAAGTTTGCCATCAAAATATATCTTTTATTTCATCTCCTTAAATAAGTATGACAATTTTATCAGAAAGTAATATTTCAAGGGAAAATCCTTCCTTCTAGATTAGTATATGAACAGAATATCCAGAAATATTTAAATCAGCTTTGAGGTCCTTGATGAAATTCAACATTTCGTGTTAATGAGAACATGCTTTTTCTACTTTGCTGTTTATGAAAGACAAGTACTAAGACAAATTGCGTGTTAATGTATGTTCCCAAATTGGTAAACACCAGTATCAGAAATCTCATTGATTATAAAGTTATGTTTTCATAATAATTAAACGTATTTTTAGCTATCTTTGTAGCTTGTGCATTATTTTAGTTACTATTCACTTACATATACATTGAAATTACCGATTCTTGTTTTTGTTGATATTGTGTCTTCCATACGAAAATTTGCGTTTTTCGTAGACTAGGATAGCCAAGTGTATAAAGATCGTACAAAAATTGCTATATTTATATAAAACTTTATTTTGGGTGGGTTTCGAAATTTCTTTTTCCTGAAAGGTGGGCCCCGAAATTTTTTTTTCACTGAGAGGTGGGTCGCGTACCAAGAAAGTTTGGAAATCGCTGCTCTAATTATTCTGTCTGGATAGCTTTTGTTAATATTATTAACCCTTTTGGGTCTGGTGTACTATTAATAGTACATGTCTTTTACTAGGATATTATTTTGTTTTAAGAAATATTTTTGCTACTATTTACATGTAGTAATGTTTGTATGTGTCTTTGTATTTACTATATAATTTCATTTATGTTTAGGCATTTCTTAATAATAATTATTATTATTTCTTAATTCTCTTTGCGCCGTTTGCGATTCTTTTATTTTAAGTATATATTTCACTTTTTAAATTTGAAATAAATGTTACTTTCCAGAAAGAGTCATGTTTAATAAAGGGCACAAAATATTAAAAAGTTGTAATGGGAGTTTAATTTTAGTGTAATACAATATTTTCCAAACATCTCAAAAAATTCTTCCTTAGCCTATTGTAATATGAATATTAATTGAATAATACGCAAAACAACATTCATAGTATTTCAAACAAATAAATATTCGTTAAACACTAATTAATCTATTTGCATAGCTAGTGTTAATGTTTTTAAAATAAAGGTAATTTTTTCTAAAAATTGAAAAAAATATTCAGATCCGAAAAGGTTAACCTAAAAGTAATTTTTTCTAAAAAAATGAACCCGAAATGATTAAACGTAAAATTAACGTCAGGTTGAGCTAATTTTTTTTCCACCAAATTTTCTTTTAAATATGTTGCATACAAGATGCATTCTAGCGACCGAATTTGTTAGGTAATACTTGTCGGAATATTTCATCTCTGTAACTTTGCTCTTTGATATCCTTAAAAATCATCGTGCATGTTAATGACAGTCTCTAAATTGTAAACCTGAGGCCTCGCAGAATTGCCGTCTTGGGATACTTTATTGGTACATAATTTATCCACAAAAGCAGCCACATAACTATCGCCTACAATATTCATCACTGTACGAAATCGTTCCCTGAAAAAAACAAATAAAATTAGCATTAAAAATAACAATTAAAAATATATAAATGTATTAATGAATTATTACGAAGCGTGTAATGTAAGAAAAAATTCAGGCTAAAGCAGAGTAAAAGCGCCGTGTAGGAAGCTAATAATACTAGTTTATTAAAACTTCAAAATACGTTGAACGGTTCACATTTCTATTTAAAATCATAAAGCAATTGGGTAGGTGTACGCGACCATTACTGGTCATCACACCGTGCTCTGATCGGGGCCGCCACGGCGCTCAAGAGCCCCACTTTGGCCGTCTATCAATGATCGGGGCCGCCACGGCGCTCAAGAGCCCCCCTTTTGCCGTCTATCAGATATGCACATTTGCTGAAGCTCACGGACCGTGAGAGGCGAACTCCAAACCATCAGATCACTTCAACAAGGGGTCGCGACCTCCCCTAGAAAAGCCAACGACGTTGGTTCTCATCGAGTTGAAGTGGATCGACTTCAGCTTGAAAATTAGCAGACATCACTACTTCAACGTGGAAAAACTTAAAAATCATTAAATATTTAAAAACAAGTTAATTGAGATAGTCATATACCGGGTAACCCAAAAGTCAGGATGAACTTTAAAAATGAATAATTCGAAAACGAATCAAGGTACAAAGATACGGTTTGCACTAAACGGATGAAAAAGAAACCGAGTTTTGTGTGGTAAGGAAAAAAAATATAGTTTTGTTGGCGACCAACGACGTCACTAGCAGCACTGAAAGATGCCATCCTCCAAAATGTGTGTGCCATAATGCAAGAAATGCTACTAAATGCTGTGTATGGTGTAGTGCCTAGTCTCACAGCTGCACTTATGAATGACGGACAGTATATTGAACATTTACTATAATGCTGATTAACTGTAACTAAGCTGACTTGTAAGTTTTCAACATTTTTTTCATTTGTAAATCATCTTTTGATGCAATAAAAAATTATTGCGCCATTTGTTAGTTACTAATAAAAATATTTTTTTTTTCGTTATTACATAAAACCCGGTTTCATTTCCGGCCTTTGGGTGCAAACCGTATCTTTGTATCTTGATTCGTTTTCGAATTATTCCTTTTTAAAGTTCGTCCTAACTTTTGGATCACCCGTTACTTAAATAACAACAACATGTTGCTTAGACAGTGAAAAATTACATAATTTTCAGATGAAAACAGAGCTATCTGATATATCATGACCACCGAACAAAACATTTCATTTTAAAATACAGTATATACATAAAGTTAATCTCTTAAGTCAAATTACAAATTTGTCAAAGAAATTTGCATAAATCAAGATGCTGAAAAAAAATGTAACCGAAGAAAAACTCGCCGCATTCAGCCGTACGTGAAAATTTCATAGAATACAAAGTGGCTGACTAAGTGTGAAGAAACCGGCAGTCTGTGGATGCAAACGATTTTTGCTTCTAATTTGGGACGAAGTATTGGCAAGAGAAATAAAAATATATTACAACACACTTGCGAAAAATATGCATGCCTCCCTGTCATAATGTGCTTAATATTTTACGTTGCCTAAATTTCACATCCTTTACATTATTTAGAAACGTAATGGACGGTTACTAAAGTTAATTATTACACATTTCGTAAGTTTCTTTTACGCTATTTACATTTGTTCATATGGTATTCTTCGCACAAGCAGTTTTCGTATTTTAAGCAATTATTTAAAACAATGAGATTTTAAATAAAATTTTTGGCTTTATGAAACCTTTCGTGAAAAATAATATAATTTATTTTCTGTTTTACTATTTCATTTATTTTAGTTCGAAAAGCACAAGCAGAAAAAAACTATGCAAAAATATTATTTTTTATTACAACAGAGATGCAACAATATTTTTGAAATACAATAAAGAGCGTCATAAAACATAATTAGAATGTCTTTAGAAAATAATAAACAGAGATGATAATGGATAATAAATTTTCAATATTTTCTCAATATATTAATAATTAAACAAATCATTATTAACATTTTACTCAAACTGTAGAATAACTGCACATAAATTTATAAATTTAAGAATTTTTTTTTTTTTTTTGAGATAGTTTATTATTATTATTATTATTTTGTTCTAGATATAAATGTAAAATAATTTCAATGTCAGTGTTTATAACCAAAAAAAGCCAACCACACTAAAATTTCATAAAGAAACATGCCGTTATTTTTTATGTATCGCATTTGAATACTTTTGACAAAAAATGCCTTAAATTAACTGAAATCAGAAGCTTGTTCAATTCTTTTAAACTCTTACTCATGAGTATAGGATTTGAAAGCATTCAAATGGTTACAAGAACTTTTAAAAATTTGTAACTGAATAGACAAGTTAATTTTGCAAGATACCTTTAAGTAAAATATACATAATAAAAAAAACTACAAATATTTTTCAATCCAAATTCATTTGACATATTTTTTCTGTAATTTATAATTCATACATAAAATCAAGATGCAAAAAAATCTCGGTCAAATTCGTCAATGAGTAAATTCAGACTAAGTGGGTGGTAAAAAGGTGGGGTTTTGTGGAAAAAAACATAAATTCTTAATTATAATGCATATCAAATTATTT
Source organism: Maratus speculifer (assembly GCA_964019185.1). Lineage (NCBI taxonomy): Eukaryota > Metazoa > Arthropoda > Arachnida > Araneae > Salticidae > Maratus > Maratus speculifer. Next base: position 96,668,813 of record OZ025295.1, read on the forward strand.
TAAAGTTGTTATTACTTCTAGATAATATTTGATATTATTAAAAATACACTCAAAGGGCGAAATAAGAGGGTTATAAAAAAAAGTTTTCTTCGTCAATTTTCAAGACAAAATCCACTTAAATCTGTTACAAGTATACTTGTAACAGATTTAAGTGGTAAGTAGTAATTTACCTACAACTTTTCTATTAACAAATTTTTCATTGGACCATCTCTTACACCAAAATCATAAAATAAACAAATATGGATTCAATAAAAATTACGTACTAACATGGATCTGATAAAACGAGCTCTTACAGATAAATGAAATTAAAAACTCGTCAAAACCGGCGAGATAGAATTGTAAAAGAGGGTTTATCTATCTTTCAATTTAGTTTTTGTTGGTGAAAAAATACTTAACTTCAAAATCTACCTGTTCCTATAGACCAAGCTGGGAGAGAGTTTTTTAGAAAATGGTAAGTTTCGTCTACGAAGAAATAAAAGAGAAATAATAACTAAATGAATTAATTTAAATAGTTATTCATTTAGAAAAGAAAAAATTAAAATTAGAAAATATCAAAATAATCACTAAAATAAGACGATTAATTTACAAACATCGAAAAAAAAGGCGACGTCGAAAAATCATTAAATTGATATTGGAACTTTTAAAAAATGAAAAAAAAAATTACGCAAATTTAATTAGAAAAAAGATATAGGAATCTAACTTTAAAAAATGAAATAAAATAAAATAAAATAAAAATGAAAACAACAACCCTACAAGTGAGAAGCAATTGAAGATCTGGGAAATTCTTGATTGGAAACATAGTAAGCCCCTTAAGCCATTAATGGCCAAAACTATAAAACAGGAATTATCAAATTCTTTGTTGAGATTCGTTTGGCACTATAAATTTAGAAAGATACTTCTTGATTTATTAAAGTCGCAAGTTTTTGCTTATGAATAAGATATTTTTTCACCTAAATTAGCGGTAGCAATCTAATTATTTTAACCATGATTCCCTTGATCTTTGTCTTGCTTCAACACAATACCAGAGGGTAAATGGATAATCTATACTAATTAGCATACTTAATTATTTGATAAATGTAACCGAGATTAACATAACACCTAGGGAAATACATACCAATACAGTTCTTTATGGGACTAGGATTTTTAAAAGAGGAGAATTTAATTTTATTCGTATCTTTGTAAAAAACCTTGAAATCGAAATATAACATTAAACCAAATTTTCGTTCAATACAGAGCAAAAATTCTAACAATGCGTAATTATAAAAAAGGTAAAAATAAAAGTTCTAGTTTCTTTTCTAATTTTATTAGCGTGCTTTCCCCCTACGGGGTACGTTCGACAACCCCCTTTCTGACAATCAAACTCTAAAAACGTGGTAATTTGATTGGCTTTAAAAAAATTACAGAAGATTGAATTATACTTAAAAAATCAATGACAATCTTCTTATAAACAGCTCTCCATTCATTCCCATTTGATTGAAGAATTTTAAGGTCGAATCTCTTTTTGTTTAAGAAATACAATGGTAGTTTTCTTCTTTGATTAAATAAGATCAGTTAAACATTTGCAAATATTCTAGCATAGAATGAATTAAGTACACAGAGTCTTTGTGTCGCGTATTTTTGAACAACGCTATAAGAAAGTTATTTAAAATAAGACATTTTAAATGTATCGTTTTTAATCTTACGTAATTATCCCTAAAGTTTTCTTTTTTTTAATATTCACATCAAAATACTTTTCTTGTAAGAAAAGAAATATTATTTACGCTGTCTTAGAACTCACAACAATCGTCAAAAAGACAATCTCAAAATAGGAAATAAATAGTTGGCTTAAATATGTATTTAAATTTAATTTATTTTGCAATATTATTGTTTGGTCATTTTAACTATAACGTAATTTTTCCTATTTATTGTTTTCAAAGCATATTGAGATTATTAAAATTTTTCAAAGATTTTTTTAAGTAAATGATGTTTTCATGATAGATAATTATTTATTAAAGATTTAGCTACTGGTTATTTTAGATATTTTGTATCAGATAAAAAAGATGAAAAAATGCGAAGAATTTTTAAAAGAAGACTAAATTAATTCAGATTTGAAGATGTTTAATCAAGCATAGCTTTTCAGAACTAAAATGTTACACTAGTTTACAAGCTGAAAAACAGTTTTTGGATCAGAAACCACATAATTGAATGTTATGCTTTTCTCAGTACTAAATCAGAAAATGAACTGAGATTTTTACCATCATTCATTTCATCTTAGTTATTTAACCTTTGAAAATTTCTTTTCGAAAAAAATTTTCCAAAGAGCCCAAGTTCATTGGCATATGAAACTGTGCAAAAGGAGATTGAATAAATTATAAGTTACACTAATTGAATTGCAATTAAGTAATTTGTATAATATGGTTCATGTAGATTTTAAGAAAGTTTTACAGGGGGACACTCACTAGTTTAAATTTTGTCCAGTGATCTCAGATGGATCATTGATTATTTATTGGTTCCGTTTGGGTGACTCTTTGTTTTTAAGAGAACGCGTTCGTTTCTCTTATGCATGGAGAATGACACAATAGGAACGTTTAAAGTTACATAACTAGAAAACATGACATGAAATGTTTGGTCTTTTTTTTTATTTTAGCATCAGAAATACTTTATAAAAAATAACTCATTTATTATCTATTCCAAAAAACGTGTGGATCAGTGTTATTATCAATAAATCTGACTTACATAAACCAATCTATGGCAAGAAATATGGATATAAACTGCGGCTTGCTTATACCACCGGCAGCCATGACGGTCAACAGGTAGATAGGAGTGCCTGCTGCTGGAGTGCCGGGAGCAGAAATAAACAGAATAACTGCAGTGATGCTGGAAAAAAAATAGAGTAAAGATAAATTAATGTATATTTTAAAAGTCACCACATTATTGTGAAATAAGGAATATCATACAATTGACCATTCTCTGAAAATTTCACTTTCAAAATTAAATTGTCATCTTTCAAGAAATTTTTACACACAATTAAAACATTGTTATGATATCGGATGCCAGAAATTACATAGACAAAGTATTTTTGTTAAATTTTCATCAAAATAAGCAAAGTTGATAGAAAAATAATTTTCGGAAGTTCTAATTTTCTCATCTAAAGAACGACGTTACTTTGCCCAAGTTTTGCTTTCTAAAAAAACTAAAGAATCTATCATAATAGTGCAATTTATGTGTTTAAAAATTTTACATGAGTAGCCGTGCATTTAGCTAATGATATTTATGAAAATAGAAGTTTCTACCGTATATGGAATTCGTTTTAGAATTCTCTCTTTTTTAATGTAAAGAATATGCGAAGAACAGAAATCTGTAGCTATATTAATGAAGTTTATAATAACATTATTTATGAGTGCTAGAATATTAGAAAGTGGCACTATAAAACGAGAAATGGTCAAACATTTGTGGTAATTAATAAATTGGTTTGTCTAGTCTAATTAATTAAAATATTGGATTTAATTTTTTTGCCTTTTAGTGAACTGCATTTTAATGTCAGTGACAAGTTCAAAAATACTCTAAGGTTCCTGTAAAGGCTCCTATTACTGAAGCTCTACGAATAACAAAATGATTAACCTTACAGGCGGCTATTTTCTTTAACGCTGGCATGCAATGACGTGAATCCCCTTACGATAAATATCTATTGTCGAAAAATGAGTTTCGATAGAGAAAATTACTGAAAATTTATCCCTTTGTGCAACCGAATTCTCTTATTTTAACTTAATCACAGAACATTTTTCCAAAAAATTTGCATACTAAATTAAGATCAAAAATTTTCAACACTGAAGACTATTATTTTAAGATCACAATAAATAAGAATTCAGCTTTATAAATTTAAATAAAATTAAAAAAAGATTTGCTCAATAATCGAAATTCTAAATTAAAACAGCCATTGTTATGGACATTGAATTTAAAAACAGATTTTTATTCAAAAAAATTCATCAGAATTCTAGCTTTTATGTGAATGCCCTTATGTTTCTTTGATGTGTTTAATATCTATGACAAAAGAAAATCTAATATTAGAACTAAAATATTGTATTGCTCTAAAAGGACATCGATTCTCATCAATTTTTGCACAAAATGAATTTATTACATTTAAATTAAATTAATTAATTGTAGATTTTTAAAGCTACAATTTTCTTTGCTATAATATAAAGTGAGCTGCAGATTGAAAAAAAAGTAGCACATAGTTCATACGTATGAAACGTTTAATGAGATTCAATAGTCATGAATAAAAATAATATTTCATATTTCATAACATTTAATTAATTATACACAATTATTTTTTAATACTATTCTGTGTGTCTGCAGTCTGAATATTTCCTCCTATCAACTTTCCAGTTTAATTAATTCTCGAAACTGAAATAATACAATTACTTTATACCACAAACATTTCACTCTTTACTGTTTTCAATTTCTGTTGAGTAATTTTTGAAAAAATGAAAATTAATAATTAAATAAATGACACATAATAGATCAGTGTTCTTCAAGCAAAGAAATTGGAAAGATATATGGGTTCATTCTCTCAAAAAAATTGCAACTGTTTTATATCATTTTAAAAATAAAACAATTTATTTTAATTTTTCTTTTTAACAATTTCTGGGTAGTCTACAGATAGATGAAAAATTTGAAAACAAATTGGAAATGTTTAAAAATCAATAATGATACTTGAGCTAGAACCATCTTATGCTAAATGTTAAATGCAGTAATAAAAAAATTAGTTTTTATAACAATGTAATCCATTTATAATAAAGTACTTTCTGCACTGGAAAATGATTTTTTATAAATTTTTTTTTAACTAAAAAAGTACAAATGTGTATAAATTAATAAAAAAAAACATGTTCGCCCTTATTGACTGCAACAATATATTTTTACTACAGGAGATGGACAGTAAAAATCTGCGTGGATAATGCAAAATTGCAAGAGTGGTTAGCATGGGGGCACCTGGTTCTGCCGCCAAATGTGTCGTCAATTTGGCGATATGCGTTGAATCTGGCGTCAAAAATTACTCGCCAAAAGAGCCACCAACTTGGCACTATTCCCGGTTTTTCTCCAAATTTCCTTAAACTCCGATAATAATCTAGAATCCCGTTTTGTTAAAAATATTTAAATGTACATTTTAATTTTATTTTGGAATTGCAATGCTTTTATAGTTTTATTTTTATATTTTATATTATGTATATACATGATGGGTAAGTATTAGGGTAAGTATTACAGTGGCCCCCAACAACTAGTTATGTATAGTAGGCGTAATAAAGCTTTATTTTGTAAAATCTATACATTAACTTTAAAACTTTTATGCAGAGTATCTCATATTATTATTATGTCAGTTTCATTTTTATCCTCGCTATTACTATCCTAACAAAAACACAAAAGACCAATGCCAACAAACCAAAGATTTAAAAACTATTGTTTTCACCTCACAACAAAATATTTTTGCGATGCTGGTATTTTTTCTTCACTGAGTATACAGCGTAAGTAATAAGAAAAAAAATTATATACGACCCATTTATAGTACTTATGTTTTTATAAAAATAGCAAATAAAGCCTTTGTGCACAAATGTTTAAGGATAGAGAGCCAACGAATATAAATGCACAAATAAAGTATGAGAAGGTAGCAAATAGCTATTTCGAATCTACTAACGACCCAACTAACACATAACTTGTGGGCCACTAAAGGTATCGTTAACGTTGGCCAAAAGTGTTTGGTGACGGCCCGCCGTTCTTTGCCGTAACGGCTCCGTCAAAAAACTGTCACGCCGGCCAGAACGCGGCCACAAGAAGATGCCCACAAGTGTGCCATTAACTTTTTACCATAATATCAAACAGCCTCAAACTGGCCACAGTTATTCTTTTAAAGGCCATTAACAATCAAAGCTAGCCAGAAGTTTGCCCTAGCCATGCCATTTGTGTTTTGTAAGAATTAAATTTAGCCAAAAGCTGCCCGCAAAAGAGCCTTTAATGATTTCTACTCTCCAAAAGCCTGCCACTGCCTTGCTATAAAAATTATTTAAGCATAAATTCAAAATTTGTTGAATAAAAAATATTTATTGAAGAATTGCTTGAATGATTAAATGTTTCTGCATAAAAAATAATTATATTAAGAATAATTTAGGTACAATAAATATATGTATATATAAATTTACTTTTCTTGAATTTTTCCAAAATACAATACTTGGCATATTGAACTTAATAATTTGTTTATTTATTCTATTATGCATTAAAAAAATATAGGTATAAATAATGCCATTTATAAACAGTTGCTTTTCATATACAATTTGAAAAATAAAATCAGTATGCCAAGCATAATATTTATAAAAAGCTCAAGATAAATAAATTTATACATTTTTGAAAAATGAACCTAAATTATTATTTCTATATTTATTTTTCATGAAGAAACGTTTGTCATTCAAGCTATTATTCAACAATTATTTTTTATTCAACATATTTTGAACTTACGCCTAAATAACATATATTCTTAATATGATTTATTATGTATTTTATATTAAAATAAATCTATTTTATATATGTATGTGGTGTTTAGTTTCTCTTATTGTTAAGTCTGTTAATATTTGATGTCTATTCATTAAAGTACATTAAATCACAATTATTTTTGCATCATTTTCAATTTATGAAAAAAAAAAAATCACACAGCTATTTAAAATAAATAAAAATAGAGTTTGATGTTTATATAAGTCACGAACCTTTTTTTTTTTTTTTTTTTTTTTTTTGTATATACATATATATATATATATATAATACACTATATTGCCATTGATTATGGGACACTTGCGATTTTAGACATTTTACTAAATATCTAGACAAATACATGAGGAATCATCTCGAAACTCTTAGTGTATAACTATAATAGTATACGTCATACATCTCCGTGAAGATTTTTTACCGAAACTCCATAGGAGACCGTCAACAAATTAAAAAAGAATGAAAATCTTTTGAATAACCCTGTCAAAACTAATGTAGCAAAAGCGCTCAAACTCTAGATTATGATTGAATGCCTTATTGTAATAAACTGTGTTCATTTTTATGCAAATACCATGCATACTCGCAGAGTAATTAAGGGTTTTATAAAAATGGCCCCAAATTTTTCTAAGTTTTTCCCTTATAATTTTCAGAGTTCTTAATAGAAAATAATATTTTTTTCAGAAAATATGACAAACAACATTGCACACAGTACCCTGTAATCAGAATTAAAAAATAATAAAAATTGTATGAAAAATGAGTAGGTTTACTAAATAATTTTTTACTGCGCATGCGTCAAAGATATCAAAATTTCATTTGCATATTATGTTAGCTAAATGTATAGAGCAACTTTTGTAAAAGTTTCAAAATTATAGCTTGAAAATTCTGAAAGTAATCGTCTATAGAAAAAGGACAAAATCCGCTGCTTCCAAAATGAAGCAAAAAAATGAGGGATTTTATCCAAAAGTAGTCGTAACATCCCGTATTGTGTATTCTATATTGACACTAATCAATGAATATATGGATACAACCCCTCTTGTTTTTGCTTCATTTTGAGAATAACGGATTTTCAACTTATTCAATTGACGATTATTTTCAGAATTTTCAAGTTATGATTTTGTGACTTTCACAAAAGTTGCCCTATACATTTAGCTAACATAATATGCAAATGAAATTTTGATATCGTTGACGCATGCGCAGTAAAAAATTATTTACTAAACCAACTTATTTTGTATACAATTTTCATTATTTTTTAATTCTGATTACAGGGTACTGTTTGCAATGTTGTTTTTCATATTTTCTGAAAAAAATATTATTTTATATTAAGAACTCTGAAAATTATAAGGAAAAAACTTGGAAAAATTTGGGACCATTTTTATAAAAACCTTAATTACTCTGCGAGTATGCATGCTATTTGCATAAAAATGAACACAGTGTATAACAATAAGGCATTCAATCATAATCTAGAGTTTGAGCGCTTTTGCTACATTAGTTTTGACAGGGTTATTCAAAAGATATTCATTCTTTTTTAGTTTGTTGACGGTCCCCTATGGAGTTTCAGTAAAAAATCTTCACGGAGATGTATGACGTATACTATTATATTTATACACGAAGAGTTTCGAGATGATTCCTCATGTATTTTTCTAGATATTTAGTAAAATGTCTAAAATCGCAAGTGTCCCATAATCAATGGCAATATAGTGTATATATATATATACATTATATATATATATATATATATATACATTATATACTATAACGGGGTAATAACGCCAATCCTTGGCATTAATACCCGGGTTGATTCTCTACAGTGGCCGAGCTTCATCCTAAATACTGATTCAAATAAACACAGTTAAAACTGTGCAATGTTTCTAATAATTCTACTTAAGCGGTCCTTTTTAAGCAAAAAGAAGCTCAGGGTCTGTATTCTTTTGCCTCATCCTCCCCCCCACACACTACACCTTTATTTTTCTTACACTTTCACAAAAAATTGAACATTTTCAATAGATTAGAATGCAATTTGTCAATTTCTAAGTTTGTAGAGTTTGTATTTTTAGAATTGGGCAATCTACATACAATTATTCCATCTTATTTCATAGTTTTGTTTGCATGGCGTTATTACCCATATAGGTGGGTAATAACGCCAAATAGCATTGGTCAATAAATCACGCCATTACTTTTTATGAATACATATCTATTAAATTATTTTTTTTTATATAGATAGTCAATGAGTTGCTGTATCAAATCATATATTTGTTTGAAAAATACAATCTAAAACTAAGCCGTGAAAATTGGTAGAACCTTAACGTGGCGTTATTACCCCAGGGTACCTTATATAAATGATGAGTGTAAAAGGGCGCCGGTTAAGAAAAATGTATGGAAGTGTGGATTCCATTTCAGATATACACATTCATGAAAAATGAAAAAAGTTGTTCGATTACAAAAACAATTTTTATTCATTTATGTACAAAAATAATTAAATGTATCAGAAAGTAATTGATGTAACAAAATGTGTCAAAAGCATGTTTTTACACAGGAAAAAAGTAAAACACTTTTTAAACAAAATGAACAAAAGAATTTTTTAAAAAATTACTGTTCTACAGAAAAATTATTCATTTTAAGGGAGAATTATTTGCCCACAACCTTTGCCTTCCACCCACGCTTGCAGAGGCAAGGAAATCGAAATGTATTTCTTTTCTTTCTTTCTTTTTTTTCTTTCTTTTTTCTTTTTTTTCCCCAAAAACAACCTTTTTTATTTTTAAGAAAAAAAATCTTTCCTTAAAAAAAAAAAAAAGTAATTTGGCTTTTATGCCAATTTTAGAAATACTGTAATAGGCAATTTTAGAAATATTTATGCATTTACAACTAAAAATTATACATGTTATGTATACGAGAGTTTTACATTACAGAGTAGGTGGGGAGAGCAGACAGAGACTGATTTAGGAACAATCTAAAGACTTTTTCTATTTTAATATTTATTTTAAATATCTTTAATGTATTTTAAACATTTATTCATTTTCTTTTAGTTATTTTTTATAAATAATGAATGCAAAAGAGCGCCTGAAAAAATTATTTGGAATACTCTATACATTTTGGGAGCAATTTTTATTATTTATAAAAAAAAAAAAAATTTAAACTAAATAAAAATATGACATCTATATTACTGTTTTAAATATAAAACTTACAACATATTTATATGTTTATTAAAACCCAGATTTGAAGTAATTTCTGAAAGAAATGAAGACACAAAAAATACTCTCTCTTTCTTTAAATAAAAAAGCTGGTTAGATTATAACGGCCCTTTGCTTTCTAGAGTATGATACGCCATTACATTATTGCCGGAAACTGACCCTTAGGAGTTGGCCGGCAAAGCAAATGTAACTGTTCTCTCATCGCCGATCCGTTACTGGCTCGGCGGTAGCTGCCGCAACTAGCGGCGGGTCATTTGCGGTACCGCATTGTTTTGTTACAAATGGCCTTAACTCCTTCTGGCCGCAATGAAATCGTCTGCAGGCCGTAAGTCATGTGTTTGTTGGGGAGATTCTTCATCAGTGCAAAACTCAGCGAGCTAAAAGTAGCAAAACTGAGCGAAGAGACAGAGAGACGCAGGCTTATATACCCGCTATGGGAACAATCCCGCCTAAAGGAAAGCAACCAATGAGAAGAAAGCAGCCAAAACCAACTGAGTGGACAAGTAGCGACATCTATCGGAGAACAAACAAAACAAAGACTAAAAAGCGAGTGAAAAAAAAAGTATTAAATTAACGATTTCCAAATACTTGGAAAATAAGGAGTACTAGATAAGTCATTGACTAAGGAGTGAGAATTTTTTATGATGTGGTAAGATTCCCAAAAATCAAGATCAAGAATAGAAGGACATTTATGGATGATGGTGGCTGAAGAAAAGTTAAACTTATGTTGAGAAGACCAACAATGTTGAGCAATAGAGGAACGTTTAAGCTCCTGATTTTTGACATACCTTTTATGTTCCATTAAACGAAGTCTGAGAGCACGTTTAGTCTGACCAATATAAGAAAGACCACATTGGCAAGAAATTTGGTAAATACCCCAATTATCTAAGTGATCAATGGGGTGCTTAAGATTTGAAAAAGCAATTTTATTAACAGGAGAAAAAATAACATTGAAATCGAACCTTTTTAAAATTTTAGCAACTTGCTGACTGATTTTGGGGAAAAAAGGCAAAACAACCAAAGCATTGGAGTTCGAATTAAAGTTCTTACTTTCAGATTGTGTAGATTTTGTCAATTTTCTATGAATAGAGACTATAATATTAGGAGAATAACCACGATCAACAGCAATAGCTTTTAGGTAATTAAGTTCATCACTGAGTAACTGAGGAGTTGAACAAATATTGGAAGCCCGGAAAACAAAAGTCTTAAAAGTCGCAACTTTCTGGTTAGGAGGATGAGAAGAATATCTGTGAGGTGGAAGACTGACCGCAAAAGATTTGCCAAAGACAGTAGTCTGAAAATTATCTTCATTGCGAATAACAAGAACATCCAGAAAAGGAAGGCAATTGTCCGATTCAGTTTCAAAAGTAAATTGAATGCAAGAATCAATAGAATTCATGACAGAGAGAATATGATTTATATCAGAATTCACTTCAACTAAAGCATAGATATCATCTACATAACGAACATAGAACGGAAATTTTAAGACTTCAAATAATTTTATTTCAAAGTAATGCATGTACAAATCGCATAAAGTCGGACTAAGAGGATTACCCATAGCCAAACCGTCAATCATACGAAAGAAATTCCCGTTAAAAACAAAAGTATTTTGAGATAAGCAAGCACGAGTTAGATGAATAAGCTCCTCGATTTCGAAAAAGGAAAAATGAAATTCACAGAGCCTTTTCTTGAGGCAATCTAAAGAACCTTCGACAGGAACATTGGTAAATAATGATTTAACATCAAAAGAAACCATCGTGTGGCCTTGTGGCTTAAAACTGTGAAGTTTTTTAGTAAATTCAAAAGAATTCTTAACAGTGAAAGAATTATTTCTTGAGAGAGGAGAAAATATGGAAACAAGATATTTGGCAAGTTTATAAGAAGCCGTACCGATACTGGAAACAATGGGTCTAAAAGGAATGTCAGGTTTATGGACCTTAGGTAAAGCATAAAACCTGGCACAATGAGCAATTGAAGGAATAAGAGACCTCTTTAATTTAGCAGGAATTATGTGTGAAGACTTAATGGCAGATTTGATAGTAGCAATTTCATTAGAGGAAGGGTCTTTGTGGATATCCACTTAGGGACCATCATTAATTAATTTATGGGATTTTTCTAAATATGAAGACTTGTCAAGAACGACAATCTGACCACCTTTGTCAGCCTTAGTTATGATCAAATTCGGATCAGAAGACAAACTTTTTAGACAATGTTTAACTGAACTATTAAGATTTGGCTTATAAATATTCGAATTGAAATCAACAGTATTGGCAATGAGATGCCTAATAGACTCTTTTTGAGAAGGAGAAATAGCTCTATGCTTAAAGGCTCTTTCAATAGGAGCAATTAGACGGGGTAACGAAGGAGGGGCAGAAACAGAGAAATTGTTGTTTAATTTTAGAGCATTTAGTTGATTATTACTTAAAGCGACACTAGAAAAATTGAGAACAGCATTTTTGTTAACAGTAGGTAAATTTATAGAGTTGTTGGCGAAAGAATTATTACAAAGCGTAATAAATTTCCTTTTTAGAACTGCGCAATGAATCGAAGAAGCTTTGAGGACTCTATTCCATGAAATTCTGTCTATAGAATCAAAATCAGGAAAAGAATTACCAAGAGAGATATGTAAGTGATATAACTCGCGCTCTATATGAGCAATTTTCTGGCGAGTCTCTTGAATCAAAGCCCTTAAAAGAGCTAATTTAGATCGAAACAAGACCTTATCTATCCTACTTGAATTAAATAAATTACAACGTATTGAAATAAATCTAGGAAACACTTTTTTGCGTCTAGAGTCACGTAGAAAATGTAAGTGCTCCAAAAACCTATACTTTTTCAGCCGTAAATTACAAAATCTATTAATTTGTGACATAGTAAAGAGAAGTAAAATAAAAACAGCAATCGTGGAATCTCGGCCCGTTGACGCCAAATACATTAAAATAGCAAATAATAATAGCAATTTTTTCTCCTGTTAATAAAATTGCTTTTTCAAATCTTAAGCACCCCATTGATCACTTAGATAACTGGGGTATTTACCAAATTTCTTGCCAATGTGGTCTTTCTTATATTGGTCAGACTAAACGTGCTCTCAGATTTCGTTTAATGGAACATAAAAGGTATGTCAAAAATCAGGAGCTTAACCTTTAGATTACGGGGTAGAACTGGCAACTATTTTTATATTCATTCGTACCACAATTTAGAAGAAAAGTTCTTCGTGTTAGATATCTCGTGAAATTACACTAGTATTAGTTTATGATAGGGACTAGTTTTCAAAAATTGGTGCGAAAACAATAAAGAAATAGTCTCTGGGACGACATAGATCCCAAACCCGTAAGCAAAGGGTTAAACGTTCCTCTATTGCTCAACATTGTTGGTCTTCTCAACATAAGTTTAACTTTTCTTCAGCCACCATCATCCATAAATGTCCTTCTATTCTTGATCTTGATTTTTGGGAAGCTTACCACATCATAAAAAATTCTCACTCCTTAGTCAATGACTTATCTAGTACTCCTTATTTTCCAAATATTTGGAAATCGTTAATTTAATACTTTTTTTTTTCACTCGCTTTTTAGTTTTTGTTTTGCTTGTTCTCCGATAGATGTCGCTACTTGTCCACTCAGTTGGTTTTGGCTGCTTTCTTCTCATTGGTTGCTTTCCTTTAGGCGGGATTGTTCCCATAGCGGGTATATAAGCCTGCATCTCTCTGTCTCTTCGCTCAGTTTTGCTACTTTTAGCTCGCTGAGTTTTGCAATGATGAAGAATCTCGTTAGTAGATTCGAAATAGCTATTTGCTACCTTCTCATACTTTATTTGTGCATTTATATTCTTTGGCTCTCTATCCTTAAACCTATGTTTTTATGCCGAAAAAAAAAATTGCCTGTTTTGAAAGATTGACCTATATAAATCTGTAGGCATAAGTAATGATTTCAAGCATTTTAATAAATGCATCAGTCAAGAACGAGCTGAAAGTTGCTTAATTTTTCCCATAAATATATGTTCACATAAAAGATTTTTCGTAACTTACCCAGGGCCTGATTATCAACGGGGCACTCTCCCACCAGAAAAAGTAAATAGAAATTTTTTCCTTATTCATGATAGTAATTTTGACTGAAAAGGGCGTTTAAACAAGGCGAAAATTTCTATGTAATTTTACTGGGGAGAGAGTGCCCCGTTAGTAATCAGGCTCTGAACTTACCCCATGACAATAGTTTCTGCAATTCCAATTTCCACACCTTCCAACTGTGCCAAGAAAAGAGAGCTAAGGGGTATGTAGAGTGTTGGTCCATTCATGTGAACAACCATGCCCAGTGGAATAACGAATCGTGTAACTGCCGTGTTTAAGTGATTGGACTCTTCAGCACACTTCAGAGTTAATGGCAGAGTAGCTGCGCTAGAAATACCATCCAAAATATTACATGTTTCAGTTATTTTATTTAGTACTAGAATGATTTACTTCTTTGATTTATTTCAGTTTTTATGCATAAGCTTATTAAAACTTTTCTTGTAAAAAATATTATATTTTATTCTATTTGCAATATAAGGTGTTCTGGTGTAATAACGCCAGGTTGGGTAAAAACGCCAAGTGCTAATATTATACATAAAGCATAATGATGAAATAATCCAGAAAATGACACCTATGGACTCTGCTGGGCTCTAAGTCATATAAAACACAAACAATAGCTTAAAGTTAATTTATTCCCTTAGCAAAAAAAGGCATAGAATTACCATAAAAAAAACACCATAAGTGCAATCATATGGATTTTTGCCTATGGTAAAAGTGATTCTATGGAAAACCATATAATCGTTAAGTGTATGGTAATTCTTATGAAAAACCATATAAACGTTAAGTGTATGGTAATTCTTTATGGTACTATATATTAAAAAATAATAACGATATCAACTTTGGCGGCGCCATCTTTTAGGAATACGGGGAACTAAGCTTACTAATGCACTTCGACCTTGGGAAGCAGTGGGATTTGATCCACGGACGGTGGGGATGGGAGACGAGCGTCCTAACCATTCGGCTATGCGGGGTGATGAGCTGTGCTTATAAAACGTTATATGAATAAAGCGTTTCGGTAAATCATCGTTATTTGTCGTTCTAAGTTAATGGTTGACAAAAGAAGGTACTTTTAAAGGTTTTTGACATGTATTTATTAAGTTAATTTACTATTTTAATGAATGGAGTAAATATCTTAGCAAATATTATTTAGTTATAAAATCCAATTAATTAAACACCATTTTCTGTTTATTAAAATTAATTTTAAAAAAATAGAAAGTCGATAAGAAATAATATTTAATAAGAATAAGAAATCATTTGATAACTTAGTATATAATATATTTTTAATGATTATATTAATATATTATATTAATTCCTTACTTACGAGCATTTTTTAATTTTAAAGCAAAAAAAAAAAATATATTACTATTTTTTAGATAATTTTTACGGAAATTTTGAATCTTTCTTTTAAATTTTAATACCAAAAACATTATTTCATACATATTCAATATTTTTATACATTGTAAAATGATTTTTAATCTTTTCAATAATTATTAACGTTTAAATAAAATAAAATAAAAACTTTGTTGTTGCATATAAAATGAATATCAATTAATATAAAAACCAAAACGAAAAAATACTACTATTGTCTGACTATTGTCTCTTCGAATTATAATAGAAAACATGATTTAAACATCATTATAAGCATAAGAAAAAATAAAGAAATTTTTAATGCAGTTTTTTTTAAGAATGTGTTTGTATTTACAAAAGTTTGTAATTTTGAAGTTTGTAATTACAAACTTCTTTAATCGCTGTTAGAATTTTATAGGAAATATGTCATCAAATATATATTTTTGTTAAATCATTTTATTTCTCCCATAGGATTTTTTATTTATAACGCATAGACTCTGCTCACATATATGAAACACATAAGAACAAAATAACACTATTATTTCATATATTATCATAATTTGAGGTCGATAAAAATATCGGT
Organism: Maratus speculifer; assembly: GCA_964019185.1. NCBI lineage: Eukaryota > Metazoa > Arthropoda > Arachnida > Araneae > Salticidae > Maratus > Maratus speculifer. The sequence continues at coordinate 96,684,501 of OZ025295.1, forward strand.
AGATTTTTTTATATTTTTATAGATCGTAAAATAATTTTTAATCTTTTTAATAATTTTTAACTTTTAAATAAAATAAAAATCCTTGTTGTTCCATATAAAATGACTTTAAAATTATCAAATAACGTGAATTAATTATGAACCTTTTTTTTTTTTTTTTTTGTACTATTAAGTTTATTAATATTTAATTAACATATTATAATATATTATATTAATATATATGTATTAATATTTTGTTGTTAATATTTTTAAAAGATATTTCAAAAATTCTTTTGGTGATTCAAATATTTGTAGGTCCTTTTTAAAATAAATTCAAAAAGAGTTTCTTTAAATAATTATAGGCTATTTTTGACAATTTGTTTATTTTGAGGGGTTCCGGGACACATTAAAAAATCTTTTATTGAATTAAAATTTCGCAATTTTTTGTGATATTAAACATACCATTTTAAAAACAAAATCACATGATAAAACTTCTCTATATATTTTTTTTAATTTAAAATTTATTAAAAAAAAAGTGGAGGGAAATTAAAAATTATTGTAACTCAATGTAATAATTGTAGAATTTTAGTTTTTTAGCAATTAAATAAACAGAAACACCTACATTTTAATTTTGATTCAGCCTTTTTAAAAATATTAATAAAAAAATTTATTTAAAGTAAAAGTTTGAAAAAAATAATACTTTCAAAAATAAATATTTTTTTCAAATTTGCTGAATCAAAATTAAAGTAAAGCAATTAAAAAAAAGCATGTTCTAATTTTAAAGCATTTATGTTTAACGGTTCTTGAGTTATAACAATTTAAATGTGAGAAAGTGTGAAAACCCATCATGAAGAAAAACGCATACAAGAAGTCTTATCCATGACAATCAATGCTTAAAAGCTAGATGCTGAAAACGAAAAAAAAAAAAAAAAAAAAAAAAAAAAAAAAACACATAATATTTTCTTTTCTAAATATGATTTAAAAAAATGTCATTATAAGCATAAAAAATCAGATAAATTTTTAATGCAGTATTTTTTATGTGTGTGTCTGACTCCTTTAATCGCTGTTAGAATTTTATAGGAAATATGTCAATTATATATTTTTATTGAATAATTTATTTTTCTCAAGATTTTTTTAATTTTTAACGCATTTACACACTCATATATATGAATTATATAAGAATAAAATAATATGTTATTTTATGTTATATTAATTTGAGATCAAGGGATTTTCATTAGACTAGTTATAAGTTAACATAAGTTGTTCCTAAATAGATTTTGGTTTAAACTATCTAACCAGTTTCGTTGCTATGTTTCTATTTTTTAGAAGTGCATAAGACATACATAAAGATAGTAGACAGTTTTGAGATGACCACGACCGAGTAATTTTATATTATAGTTACACAAAATCTAATATATTATAAACTTTCAAAAGGCATTAAGATTTTACCATACACCAAAGCTTTGAAATACTATACAATTTATGGTGCAAATAATTATGTATTATTTTACTATACATCACGCTATGGAACACCATTGAAAGTATGGTAAATTTCATTTCCCTATAGTTTTACCATACATCTGGTTATGGAAACCATATCATGTATGGTTATCCTATAATTTTACCATACACATTTCTCTGGATACCATAAAATGTATGGTATATATCATTAACCTATAACTTTACCATAGACATTGCTCTGCAATACCATAGAGCGATGAATGTTTACCATATGAATACAATATGTTTACATATAATGATATAATTTTTTTATGATTTTCCATATAAAACCATGTGTTTCCATAAAAAATCCTATGCCATTTTTTGCTAAGGGTTCCGTTTTTAGGCCTTATCGCTTTTAGAATCATCTGCAATTAACGCTTGATCTATTTGCGAGGTAAGTTCTATGATGTGAAGACTATATATTTATCTGGAAATATTTGTTAATTACTTAAATTTGTAGTACATATGATGTGCTTTTAAAATTTTGTAGAAAATTTTGGATATCTTCGCGAGATAATTTGTAGTTTAAATGTACTGCGCAATAAGTATAACGGAGTAATAATGCCATTCCTTGGCGTTACCCCAGTTGATATCTTACAATGTCGGAACTACATCCGAAGTGAATTTATTTTTTACATTTTGTATGAGACAGCATTATTGTCATTATTGAAATAGTTAGATTAAGGGGGTCCGGTACCCAAAATTGATCTTAAACAAATAAATAAATTAAAATAAATATGCTAATGTAAAAACAATTTTAAACTCTTATAAATAAAGCGATATCAAAATGTTTTCGATATTCTAATCATAAAACTTTTAAAATCAGGTTTCTACTAATTCCCACTTGATTGTTTAATTAAGTTTTAAACTTTAATTGTCCGCTTTCTCGGCATTCTGTTTTTCAAAATTTTACAAATTTAACCTTTGATGTGACAGAAATTATTACGTAACTAGTATGAAGTAAAAAGGTGAATAAATTAAACGATGGTGTTTTTACTAATTTTTTTTACAAGATTTTTATTATTAACATTCACCTATTTAAAAGTCTCTGGTGATAGCATTAAAGTTCCAAATGAAACAAAATTTCAGTAATGTTTGCAGTTAAACTGAAAATTACAAGCTAAACTATTAAAATGAAAAAAACAGTGGTATATGAGAACGGTAACACCACCCAGGTCGAAATTCATGCTGGTATTTGTTTGCTAGACAAGCACCAAGTGCTATAACCCAACAAATAAAATAGCATAAACTAGCATTACATATTTGCTGGTTCCAGCAGCCTTTCTAGCAATTCATGCTGTGTATTGGTCCACTTTGCTGGAAATAAGCATGAAATGCTTGCATATAGCTTGCCATGCTTTTGTTGGGCAAGCTAGCGATATAGCATGTGATGCTAGCTAGCATATAATAGCATGAAAATCTAGCAGACATAGCAATGCCTAGCAATAACTAGCATATTTTTGTTGCTGGTACAAGCATGAATTTTGACTTGGGCAGTTAAAGGTTATAAGGTGATCAATGATTAAAACTTTTAGAGTGCTGTTTATGCACTAATCTTTTTGTACAGGATTAATTCTAATTAAATTTAATCTGTTCAAATATTTGGGTCATTCCAGGCAAAATAGGCAAATTACCTGTGGCTGCCATGTCACGGATTTGAATGAAAATTTGCATATGAGTACAACATGTTTATTTATGAAGAAATGCAAAATAAGAGATTACAGGACACATTGTTTAAGCATGTAAACCCACTTTAAAAATTGGTACAAAATCGAGTTCTTGTTTACATGCTTGAAATTTCAATCTGTATTATTCGCGTTAGGAATGAAAAAACTATATCATAAATTATTTTCAGATAAGAATGGATACTAAGTAAGAGATTGGCGTAATTTGGGATTTGAATTTTTATTCCTTACTGAGAAAAAAATATAGAAAAGGAAAATTTTTAAGAAGAAAATTCAATATTTCTTGCGCTTATAAAAAATTTAGGACAGGCGTCATGAATTCAAAACTGTTTGACATTTTAGATAAAAGAATATAGTTTGAACACAAGAAGTTTCATATATGCCTTTTTTATTCCTTAATGTGGAAAAAAATAAATAAGGAAAAAAAGGACGGGAAAAGGCAATATATCTATTGCTCTTTTAGTCATGAAGGAAATCTCTTATATCATACTTTATATCAAAGATAAAAGTGTCTATTTTAAATATTCAAGGGCTACTTCTCGACTTTTCTTCTTTTCTTTTCTTTTTCTTTTTTTCTTTCAGACTTATATTAAAAGCGACAAGAAATGAAGAATTAATTATCTAGTATTGTTAAAATCCAATAGATGGCAGCACTATTTTTAATTGAAATCGTACAATATTTTTTTAAAAAGCGCGCTAATTTTAAAGGGAAAATTGCGTGAAATGTAACAAAAATACATTTTGGAATCATTTTTTTTTTTCAATGTTAGGAATCAAAAGGCACAATTAAATTTTTTCAAGCATATTATGGACTCATTAATCTTTATGTCTGTGCAATATTGTTAGTGACGAACCTGTCCTTTATTCATTATTTGATCATAAATAAGAGGAAAAAATACGATTTTCTAATTTTTTTTAAAGTTTCTAAGTTTTTTTGAAGATGAAGGAATTAAATGATAATTATCAAACTTGGGGAATTCAATCTTCATATATAAGACTGTATTATGCACCAATTTCTCACTTGTTTTATCATTTTAAAAAATTTTTATAATGTTTCGAATTTTCTCAAAATTCACAAATTTTCAATTTTAACAACCCATTTAAAATTAATAACGTTGTTACCAGATTGCTATTGCTAAATAAATAAAAAGATAGTTATTCAGAGGTTATAAAATTGCAAGCCAAATTCATTTATGTTAAATATTTTTCAAGATACGGAACTTTAAACTTGCAACATTGGACGATTGCACACATGCCATTCTACATCACAAGTTTTTTAAAAGTCCAAAACTGCTAAAATGATTTAATTTTTGTCAAGATATTTTGCAGAGCTCTATTTGAATATGAAAAAAACCCGTGTATCAAATTTTATTAAAATCGGTTACCATGGCGCCACGACTTTTTTTAAATTTTTGCTCATTTGATGTGGAATGACTCATTTCTAACAACAGTACGAGGTATGCAGTACGATTACGACCGAATTTCAGCTGTAGCTATAGTTAAACTGGAAATTACAAGTTAAACTCTGAAATTTGAGAATAAAACAGCATTTAGTAAGATAGCTAACAGCAGTTAAATCTTAATTTTGTTGCTAATATAGACTTAATAAAATATAATCACATGAATCATGCATAAAATTTAACAAGAGATCTGACAGGGATTGATTTCTTGCAAAAATCTTATATAATTAATCTAAAATACAAATTTATTAAAACATGTTTTATATAACTCCGATATTTTAATTTTAGGTTTGCGCGAATCCGCGTTAGTGTGAAGTTTATGGATTAAAAAAATATTTTCAAGACTTCTATAACAGTGTTAACAAAAATATTTACTACACAAAACTCTTATTATTATAAAGTTCCACACAATAAAAATATTACATAAAAAATGGTTAAAACCGTACAATGTTTCTTATAATTATATTTAAGCGGGACTTTTTAAGTAAACAGAAGCTCAGGGTGATATATTCTGGGTGATTCCTCTTCACTTTTTCTTACACTTTTAGAAAAATATAAACACTTTCTATCGCTTAGAATGCATTTTTCAATTTCTAGGGCTTTAGAGTTTGTATTTTTATAATTTGGCAATCTACATGGGATTATTTCGATTTATTTTATAGTTTTGTATGCATGGTGTTATTCCCACATAAGTGGGTAATAATGCCAAATAGCATTGGTCAAGAAATCACGCCATTATATTTTAAGAATACATATGTGTTAAATTATTTTTTATATAGATATTCAATGATTGCTGCATCAAATCCTATATTTGTTTAAAAAATACAATCTAAAACTAAGCCGTGAAAATTGGTAAAACCTTAACGTGGCGTTGCTATCCCAGGCCACCTTATATTATAGAGTATTACTATGCTACTAAAATAGTTGCAGTTGGTACACACATAAAATTCGTTCACCAAAAACCTCTCTCTCTTATTACAATGGGAAATTACTTGTCGCAGTACAACATAAATAAATTAAAAACTATGTTTAAACTAACAAAACACTTTTTTTATTGTAAACTACATTCGGTAGCTGTAGCGTTCCATCACCGGTGTAAATCATATTATTTAAGTTATTATTGATATATCATAATTTGCATTGATGACAGTACACTATGGCTACCAAAACTAATTACCATATAAAAATAAAGTACACTTTAAACGTTGGTTTTTATTTATTTATACTATCATATATATTAAAACGGTAGGCTAATTCTTTAAGATCAACTCAAAAGTTTTTTGCGCATGCGTGAAGTTGAATTTATTAGCCCTTCCAGTTAGGAAGAAGTTGAAGCAAGTCTGGTTAGCTCAGTGGTTTAAGGCACGAATTTAAAGCTCTGAGCTGTTGAAGAGGACTAGGGTTCGGTAAAATAAATTATTTGAATAATGATACATTTTACTACGAGGAAAAGTTATGTAGTTTTTATTCTTTTGTTAACATTATTATTTTGATGCTTTATAATTAATAAAATTTAACCCACAACAATGTTTTTTTAAGTAACAATTTTATTTTAAAAATAATTAAAGTAATTAAAATATAGTAATTAAAATATAGTAATTATTAGATATAAACAGACAATTTCCGCTTCAGGGCTTTAGAGATATATCTGTAAAAATAAAATTATTGAAAATCTTTACAAATCGCATTCTTAAAAAAAATAAACAACAATAAATACAACACACACAAATAAAAAATTTTTAAATGTCATAAAATTTAATTTAACATCTAAGAATATTTTTTTAAAATGTACATCATTTACATTACATCATTTAGACCATATATTAAATGATTTTTAACTAAATTCCCGAGTGCCGTTTTGAAGTAATGTTTGAATCTTTAAAATTGTGAAGTCTGCTAAAATATTTTAGAAATAGTTTAACAATTTTAACTTAAAATATTTAAGCTAAAGTATTTTTCATTTAATTTAAACTAATCTACAATTTTTGTTATATTTTGTATGAGCATTACAAGGAAGATTTATCTTTGTGTGCATATAAGGAAAATTATTAATTATTTTTCGGGGGAAAAAATTAAATAAAGAAGAGAAAGCAGGGGGGGGGGAATAGTTCATGTAAGAATTATAATTGAATTACTTTGTAATACTCATGTTTTAATAATTTAATAATGCATGAAAACGTTATGAAAAATTCAAATAATTCAAATATGTTATAAATAGTTACTTGGTAGCATGAATTTTTAAATTTGGGGATTTAAAATGCGACTGGTAAAAATAAAATTAATAAAAAATTTTTAATATAATTTAAAAAATTAGAAAATACTAAACAATGTTATTTTTCCTAAACACTGAGAAAGTTCACCAAAATAAATATCAGTTCAATTAATTTTAGTCATCTTTCTGCTAAAAAGCAAGCGCTGTTAAAATTCTGCTTAAAATTCTTTTAGATGATTATTTGAGTAGATTAGAGACAGAACCATGAAACGCTTTGAAAATGTTGGAATCACATAGATAACATACAAATAAATCAAGTTTTCAAAACTTCATTTACAAGTAACTAGTTAAGAAAATCAAACATTATTCTAATAATTTTTTTAACACGTGTATCGTCAAATCTTGACGGGTACCATCTAATCTCTCTTATCTTGGTAATATTCTGAAATTTAGGCAAATGCTTAAATACCTGTTTATTCGACTCATGGGAGATATCTGTTTTAAAAATCCATTTGAGAAATTACTAACTATATGCTGTAATCTGTGCGAATTTCTTCGTGCCGACCTGTACATGATCTATAAAATACATAATACACTAAAAAGTGGGTAACTTTAAAAATATCACAGAGGAAAACGAGCTTCCAGAAACTATCGATCATAGTCAATGTTTTAATCGAAATATTTTGTGCATCTTTGTAAATGAACGATAAATTATGCGCGTCCCTTAATCCATGGAAAACATATTGCAGTGTAACTCAATGATTCTTTTTTCATTTCATTGTGGATGATGTATCGTAACATATTAAAATATACCACAACCGGATTTTTCTCTCTTGATCATAATACAATAAAATTATTTTGTGCGTCCTCCCTACAAATAAGCTATTAATGCTATACGATTCTTTTTCAATTACGAACATGCTATGCTAAATCTCAATGCATATTTTTTTAATTTCATAACAATCTGAGTATATTTACGTAAGTTAAAGCACAGGCAGAGTGATATACAAACAGGTAAACAAACCGAATTCATAATCACTTTTCAACTATGTTGGAAAGTGTTGAAAAATGATACATCTTAAATAGATTATAGTAAATATCAGCATAGTCTGGAATAGAAAATATTTTAGTTACATTGGATGATATTTTAAAAGATTAGTTTCACGTTTCAGTTAGAAACTTACATTTACTTAATATGTTTTTTAAGTGCAGGTTGAAATATTGTAGAAAATTAAATAGATAATAATAAGGATTATATAATTGTACTAAGACGCACTATACTTTATTATTAATGTGATAACGCATAATGAGCTTATGTAAAAGTATACTTTTGACACGCTTGACACAAAAAATAATTATGAATACAAAGATGTGTATTTGATCATGATATTAAAACATCAATGTACATAAAATAAGTGTGAATTAAAAATTTAAACCCAATTTTTTTATTTAAAGCTACACATTTGTACACTTAATAAAATAAATTATGTATTTTATGTAAATTTAAAATTTAGAAATCATTGTGAATACTAAAAATTTAAATACTTATAATTTGATTTAGACTTAGACTTAGAGATGGGGGGTTCAAAGAACCAAGCACTGCGACCAGAGGTCTATTGTACTAAATAATTTGATTTATTCAACTGAGGAAATCAGACTACTAAATTTACAATTTTTACAGTTACTGTAAGTAGGTTCTTTTAAACATGTAATATCACTAAAACAGATTTTATTTAAGGTACCTGCCTACATTTAAGTAGTTGTTCTTTGTGAAAATGCTCGAGATTTGTTTCATTGTTTTATATGAAACAGTAAGCTACACTGTCCTCCAAAAGTTATGGTACAAACGGTTTCTTTGCATCTAATTATCCAATGACTGAATATAGAACTAACAAATTTGGAGGAACTTACGCTAAACTGTTATTTATTAACTACGACATAGAAATTTAGTTAAATTAAACGTATAAATCAAATCACAACAAAAAAGCACTCATGATGTAAAATTCCATTCTTGGAGAAATCCGTACATCGCAGTATTATGCAGTAAAATGGGACAGAAACATTAAAGAACTGGTTCCAATACGGAATATATCCACCCCGGACTTGAATGCATTGGCGGCATCGATTTTCCATGTTCTCAATTTAATTGTCGGACACCGAAATAGGTAGCGCTGACCAGATATGGAGTAACACTTGTTCCAGCTCATTTAATGACTTTGGAGGATGACTTAAAACCGCAATCAGTCTTCCAAGATAATCCCAAAGATGTTCTATCGGATTCAAGTCTGGACAGTATGCTGGCCATTCCATTCTCTCTAAACCGTGATCCTGTAGATAATCCACAAACCACAGTTTGGTATGGTCTCGCATTATTATCCATTAGAATGAAACCATTGCCAATATCACTGGCATATGGGGGCTCATATAAATCACGAATCTCATCCCGATATCTCACACTAGTCAGAGTTCCTCCATGGAATACTTGCTGGTCAGTGTGGCCTCCCAGTGAGATCCCTGCCTAAACCATGATTCCACTGTTTGTGTACCTGTGTGTTTCGACAGTATTTGATTAACCGTATCGAGTGCATTGTTCTCTCCAGACCAGAAGACGTCCTGAATCGCTGTCCAGCGTGAATCTGGACTCGTCTGTCTGTGGACAGAAGCCCACTGTTGTCTGGTCAAGGAAACATGTTATCTTGCCCATCATAAGCGGGTCCTTCTCTGTCGTCTGTTGAGGGGAACACACACAACTGGTCGCCTTGCATAGAGACCAGCATTGTGAAGACGTCTCCGCGCCGTAGTATCGGAGATTCTTCTCCCTAATGCTGCAAAGTGCTCTGCAATGAGTTGCGGTACAGTAGTGCATCTTCTCCTTTGGGCCAAAAGAGCTAGAAACTAGTCTTATGCAGGTGTTGTAACACATGAGCGGCCTGAAACATGTCTTTTGGGCACAGAATCTTAAGATTCATATTGATCCCAGAGTCGTTGGACTAAACTGCGAGACACATTTAGCCGTCTAGTAGTATAGGCTTGTGACATCCCCAGTGCCATCCATCCTACCGCTCGCCACTTTAATGAGTCGGGAAAATGCCATCTTCTAGGCATTTCTAGACTCTACTGCTTGTTGTGAACAAAACTAACAATAGTTCAAATATAACAAAACTTACATGCGTAGTTACGAAAGCATCGCAATTGCATATTTTTCTGTCATTCGCATGTACCTATTATAAAATAAAAGTGGTAGCTGTAATTTTTGAGCATTTTTAAAGCTTATTATTGCCATTCATGTAAACTATGAAGTTTAATCTGGCTGCCATTTTTTTTCTGGCGAGCTTCCGAAAACATATTGTACCTTAACTTTTGGAGGCCAATGTATAATGATTCCAATATGTTTTAAGTTTATTCGTACGACTAATTAGAAGAGAAATTATGATCAATTTAAGAAACAGGGAATAAATGAGTCAAATATTGAACGTAGTAAAACCAGAAGAAATATAAGAAATGTTTCTATGGATATTTTTTTGACTTTTTTTTTACAAAAAAGCTAATAAACCTGAAAGGATATAATAATTAAAATCGAGATACATATCGGTAGATTGTGTCATTAAATTTTAATTGTGATTTCAGAAAAATCAATTTATTTCTTTATATCCGTGCTCCGAACTTCATTACATAAAATATTGTTAACATATTTCAGTGAAATTTTGTCAGAATACTTTCCATATTTCTCATTATTTTCTGAACTTGAGTTCGATCTCTATGTGATAATGTAATTATTTTATAGTACAAATATATAAAAAAGGGTAATTTTAATAAAAATGCGAATTTTGACTTATTTTTAAATATTTCAATTAGTTTTTAACATATTAAAACTTTTAGTTTAGAGCACAAACACGTATGATTTGCATAAAATTGTACAAAAAAATTGAAATATGTGTAATTGAATTGGATGTACGCTTTCTAGTGCAAGTAATTTTGCTAAAAAAATGGTAAAAACCTTAATTTTTAAAAATATTAGTAATTGTTATTGAAGGTATTTGTAGTATTTTATGTTTTTTCATTATTCAGTACTACAGTTCTTCAGTACTACAGCTGAAAATATGTACATCTATTTAATATAGTACTTTTCTAGAATCCTCCGAAGATAGTTTTTACCTTAATATTAAAATACTTGTATTTTTTTTTTATTATTATTATTCTTATAGAGTCAGTTGCTTGTCTTAGACAAATACTAATCTGAGTCAACGAAATGCTCATACAGTGCTCAGTAAAAGTTTAGACAATGATCGATTACGCTTCTATATTCAGAAGTACGTACCGAATGTTTGGAATTCATCTGTCATACATTACTTGTGACATATCCTTTATTCACTAACAATAAATTTTGAATTTTACCTTTTACATAAAATACAGTGACAAAAAAATGAAATTAATATTGTGGCAAAAGTATAGACAATTTGTATATTTACAGAAAAATTAAAATCGAGTTACAAATTAAAATCGAGTTGCACCTACATTGCTTGCAATTAGTGCAAGAATGTGACTTTTCATCAAAAAAACTAAATGTTGCATCACTTGGGGGTCAATTTTTTACCAAACATGTTCAACAACAGCTCGAAGCTCAGTAAAAGAAAAGTATATCAAAAATTTGCATAAACATTATACGACATATCATGTTACAAAGGTTTTTGATTGGGTCCGGATCAGAACTACACGCCGGCCAGTTGGATTCAGTAGTATTTTCAAAGTTAAACGAAGTTCTTCTTTTGTATGCAACATGAATAGACGCATTATCTTGCTAAAATCCATACTTTAGACCAGCTAAACGTTCCCCAAATGACTAAAAATTAATATCCAACGAATGCACGTAGTCTTGTGTTGCTTGGCAACCAATGAATAACTCCACAGATACTCGAGCATTAAAGCAAAGTGAGGACCAAATCTTTAAAAAGTCACCTCCTTTTTGTCGGCTTAAGAAAGTCCCATGCTCTTTACGCAAGTCATGCCACTAGTATGGACACCCGCTTGGGCCATTCAAATTCTCCTTTTTTCCGTTACTAAATATCATAGGGTACCATTTAGGTCCATATGATGAATGTTTGAAAGTTCATTGCATTCTCGCCAATTTGTAGCGAGATTTTAAAGCTGATTGTTTTATCATTTTCATGTAAATTGACTTACCTGTTTCTTTAATTCATCTACGAAACATGTCCGTCGACACAGGAAGTCCTGACTTACTTTTAATATAATTAGCAATCATTCTTTGTGTAAATGTCAATTTCTGGATCCTTTTGTCATCTCATTTTTCTCGTCACACAAGGTCTTCCAGATTATGTTTTGTTTTGAAGAAGTCATCCTTAGACTATACTTCATAGACAGACCACCTTGGACGATTCAGTGCTGCTGATATTTCTGCAACAGTCTTCCCTTTCCCTTTCTAACTTCAATTACCTCATCTAACTGAATAATATTTAGGTCACGGCACCTTCAGTAACTGATGCTATATCGAAGTATACTTAAATACTTTATACCTGTGACATCATAACTTAGAAATTTGCATTTTTTCATGAAGAGTTGGCAAAAAATCAATAAAGTGTGTAAACTTTTGCAATATGCAAATTTTACTTTTTTTAGTTAAATTAAATGTTATCTTATATTATAACCATTATTTTTATTCTACATTGTTTAAAATATATTTGAAAATAAGTATAGCCATTTGTAAAACTCACGTGTTCGTATTTTTTACACGAACACGTGAGTTTTATAAATTTTTTGTGTGCCTTTTAAAGTTGGTGTTTTTTAAAGGTTAAAAAGGACCAGTGTCTAAACTTTTGCTGCGCACTGTACAAAACTTACATATAAAAATAATATTTAATGCAAACATTTAAAATTATTACCTGGAAGATGTTCCAAAAGCAGTGAGTATTGCTGGCAGAAGGTTTAAGTGGTAACGAATAGGATTTTTTCGTACTATTACAAGATACAAAAGAGGAAGCATCACGAATTGGTGGAAAGCCATGCAACCAAAGGCCGTCGCCAGAAAAAGACCCAAATGACTAAATAACTGATCATGTGCACGAGCTTCTAAACCTTCTCGGAGCATCCAAAAAAACATACCAATGGGCAATAAGCTGTAATAAAAAGTGAAAACTCTAAAGTTCCATATTACTTTTAACACATTAATTTTTTTGTAGTTTTCCACACTGATACAAACAAAAGTTTTATAAGGAAAGTTTTATTATTTTTACATGACATATTTTTCGAAGAGACTATTATTAACATTCTGTTGACCAGCGACGAGAATACTCGTCCCTAAATTTATAACTTTTTTTAATTTAAAAGTATCTAACCGATTTTTTTAGTAGAAATCTTATCCTTACTTGATGATGGGCTCAATATAATGAAATTAGTAACATTTCAGGTCAAGATTTTTCTTTATTTGTCTTTCAGTAATAGGGTTTATTGTGTAATAATTAATAACTCATCTACAGTGAGTGGATCAGTACTACTCCCCATTTATTATCACTTGAATAACATAATAATTAAAAAAATAGTGTTGAAAATTTTTGTTATTTTTCAGTAAAAACACTCTAAATGAATGGGATGACAGTGCAGGTCAATAATATGTTAACAATAAATGTTTAAATGGATCGTTTAAAATTACAATAGACATGCATTTGTAGTTTTGAATAGTGCATTTTTTCAATCTTATTCTATAAATAAATTACATTTAAACTTAAAATGTTCCAAAAGTATATTTTTCTCTAAATTTCCTATATATATAGTATCACGGGCTCTTATTTTCTTTAAATATTTTTTTTTTACTTGTCCATTTGTAGCATAAACGCGTGTTAATAATAAAAAAATGAAACATTTACTTTAAGAAGTATCCCAGGATCCTCATGACAACCTCGTTCATTTGCTTAATCACTAGACGGAGTTCTCTTCCTTCGTCTCCCATGGCGGCTAATGCTGTTCCAAATAGTATACTGAACACCAGAAGACCTGAAAAACACAGAAATTTCATATTAGAAGAAGAAATTGCACATTAAGGTGATTAATTACTAATATTCTTGAATAAAAGATTTTGAAAATAACCTGTGATAAATAATCTTATTTAATATTAACCTAAATAATCTGCAAAAATTATGATTGTACGTATGTTACTGTAAAAACCCGAATATTAACAAATTTAATTTTATCATAAATTTTGAGCACAAACCAAAATGGGAAAATACAAATCCAAGAAAGTTTTTTAATCCTCCAGTTGCCGCAGGGTTTAGAAAATCATTTTTTGTCGTTTATGAATTAATTACATTTTGTTTTACATGAAATAAAAATATTTAGATCTGAAGCACAGCTAGCCAAATTGGTCTACAGGTATCTACATGTATAATTAATTAATAATTATGCATATTTATGTATTTATTAATAATGAAAGGATGAACAATATTAGAATGAAGAGGCACTGATAAAAATCATTTTTTTGATTGGAAAATGCAAGGTAATAAATCAGGATCAACCGAACGAAATAGGTTTTTAAGATTGAAACCAAACCAGAATTTCGGTAATATTTCTTTTTTTGGCCTTAAAGGAAACGAAAATTTAAAAAAAAAATTAAATAATAAACATTTATAATTTTTCCTAAGCCTGCGTTGGTGGTCATACTGATTGTTAAATTTCGTGGCAAAATGGATTTAGCAATGCCTTGTTTCACAGGCACACCAAATACAGCTTCGTACTTGTGTTGGTTCTTTTCGTATTGTGTTGTTTTTTGATGATATTTAAATAATATGTTGCTGACATATTCTCAGTGTCTTGATTCACTCGCTCGACAGAATTTTGAAATGCTCTGTGTCATTATATCAGGCATTGTAGCATAATTTTGACTTTTAAGTCACTGAACAATAGTTTTTCTCTTAGTTCATATTCCCGTGATTTTTTTATTTCTTGTATAGGAAAACATTCCATTGCAAGGCTGTATATCAATATTAACGATATAAATAAGTTTTCGACGATATTAGGCTTCCAAATATACTACGAAATTCTATACCGTCCCTTGTCCCTAATAGTGATTTTTAATTTGGAGCTATTGAAATTTTTTTCCATAAAAGTAATTCAATGTAATTATTTCTCGATACTGGGAATATTGTTTTATGCAAATATGTGGCGAAAAATTAAACTGCACACATTATTACGGTTGTTATTAACTCTTTACTTGGATTTTACTTTCCTTACTGTCCCTCTTTCTAAAATTATACAAAAAATCATTACAGATGCAGCCACAGAATTTTTTTATATTTCTTCTGAATATCACAGAAAAAATGGCTGATATTCTTTGACAGAAAATATACTGCAGAATTTAAAACAGCATTTAAATATCTATTTCAATCATTTTGGCTTTATTGGTAGTCGTCCACGAGGTTAATTTTTATAGAATTTATAAAGTTGTTAAAATAAGTTTTTAGTAGATAAACATTCTAGAATTTCACGCTTGCACGTGCAGCGGCTGCAAAGATATAGCAAGATGCTCTATAATTTCCGATCCCCCATTTAATCCCTTAGGAGGGATGAAATTTTTAAAATTCCGATCATTCTGCGCGCTTACATCTCATGAAGTATATTCTCCGAAATTTTCAGGTTTCTTTGTTCAGTAGTTTGGGATATATGTTGATTACTAGTCAGTCGGGACAAACTATTTTGTATATGTAGAGGTTATTTAACTTTTTTTGTGGTTTGTATTAAACTAATTTTATGAAAAAAATTCCGGCACAATACAAGTTGAATCAATTAAACTTTAGAATCGATCGATTGGACTCATTTAGGGTAACAAAGTTAAATTCTTTTTTAATCTTAACCAAAACACATTACAATGACAGTAGTTTTTTAAGCATAACACTAAAATTTCTTGACAGAATGAGCTGTAATTTTGGTTTCGCTTAATTGGACCTTCTAGAAGCCGATTTTCTTAAAGCATTCGTCAGTTAAAATCCATATATTTATCGAAATAACGAAAGAAATTCATTTTTGAAACAATATGAAATGTAACCTAATTTTTTTAATCAGAAAACAATTTCTAGAATCTTCAAATTCATATATTTTAATTTAGTTGAGCAAAAGATTTGGAGCAGAAATAGAATGAGAGCATCGTTTATTTACGACTGTACATTGATTTTTAACCAATATATTGAAATATGAAAGTCCAAAAGGCAGGTTTTCGAACCGAACAAAGTAACTACAAATATATTCCACGTATATGTATTATTTTTAAATTTAATATTAGTATTTTGAATTATAAAAAAAAAATTTCATCAAATTATCGAAATTTTTATATAGTTTTGTAATTTTTTCCAAGCAAAATACTTTTTTTTAAATATTTGCTTGCATTTTTATGTGATAACAATGCCAAAACAATTTTTCTCTTACATATGCTTTTAAGCACATCACTAAAAAGTATAGAAAAGTAAAAATATATTACTATTCCACTGTTACAAATCATAAGTTGTTCATTCGAAACGTCAATGTCCGCAACATTGTTTGTTCTACCCCGCTTCAAATGGAGTCGAAGTATTCTTGATAAATAATTGTATGATCAAAATTATAAGAACGAGACAAAAATCTTGGCTACACTAGCCCGAAAAATTATGTATATTTAATAGCTGAAAACTAACGAAAAATTACGTATATTTTTGTAAGTTTTTATTGAAACGTAAAAATTCATATTTTTAAAATATATTATAAATGTATATAGTCATGGGTTAAGTACAAAATTATTTAAAAAAATTGTATTTGTGCGTTCTAAAAATTAAAATTTACCTATTTTTTTTGTTTTGCACAAGGAAATCCCAGATGATAGAAATGCGTAGCAAGCGTTTGGGATCGTCAAATTCTATTTGTTAGTCTTGCTGTTAGGACAATTTTTTCAGAATTTCAGAAAAGGAAAGTGGATATATTTAAAAATTCAGGACTGTTTATTTGTAAAATTGCAATAAAACTTAATAGGTCAAGAACGACTGTTTACAATTACCTTAAAAACATTATAAATATGGGGCAAAGGCTTACAAATAGGTCATCTTCTGTTTCTGCATGTGAGAAAATGATGATAATAAGGCGAGCTTGCTCCAAAAAAACAAATGTCCACAGAAATAAAACGGGAATCGAACTTAGAAAGCAGTGTTCGAGCTATTTGACATGTTTTACAAAGAGAAAAAAAATCGCCATAGTAAAAATGTGTCACGACCGCCTCTCACAAAAGTTCATAAGAGATTGAGGGTGGAGTTTACCCAAAAAATACATTACTATGGATGTTGTACTTTCCAATGAGAAAAAGTTAATTTGGAGGGACCAGATGGTTTGCGCTGCTTCTGATATGATATCCATAGAAAAAAAATTCTCAAAGCATCCATTTGGAGGTGGCTCAGTAATGATCTGGTTAGGTGGAAACTAATGGAACTAATCGAACAGTTTCTATGTAAGATCGAATGAATTCTGAGAGTTATGTTAATGTATGGGCAATATTTTTTTTACCAGAATCATTGTTAATAATTAGTGGAAATTATTTCTTCCAGTAACAGAATGCCTTAGTATGTTTCCTAAACTTCAAAATCATGGTTTGATGTCAATTTTATGAAGTTAGTTAATTGGTCGGCCAGAAACCCTGATCTAAATCCAATAGAAAATCTGTGGGGTATTCTTGCACATGAGGCACATAAAAACGGTGCCTAATATGAAAACAAGCAAAAGCTCATGTCCTCCATCGCAAAAGCTTGGTCAAAATTTTCCATGAACGTTCTGAAGAAACAATCAAACTCCATGAAGTCAAGATTGATAAAAGTGATTGATAAGAAGTGGGGAACTTTTAATTCTTAGTGTTTTTCAGACATTCATTGTCCTTATAATTTTAGAGGGCTGTAGGAGGAAAGAAAAAAGTTATAAAACATTTTTATATTATTGAAGGGAGTGGATTCATGAAATTTGGCATGGCAGTTACTTATTAGATATAAATAATATCAAACGACATTTCTTTAAAAAAAAAAAATTAAAAAGATAAAAATGCACAAAAAGCGTTCCAAACAACCTGCTAAATGCCGATTTATGAGGAATCTGAAAAGTAACTTAAATTTTGAAATTTTCTACTATCAGAAATATAAAACCGATTTCAGAAGTAATGGTTACAAACTGATGGTGACCGTCCCTGTTTCAATATAGACTATATTTTATGCTATTGTCATTAATACCTAGGATCTGAAAAAGTAAAAGAAAAATGTTCTAAAATGCATTTTTTGTTCAACTGAGTTGTCTAGCATTTTGTTATTTCGCGTGATAATTACTTAAAAGATGTAAATGCCTTATAAGAACCTTCGAACGAAATTTCCAAATTTAAAAGAATGAAGTGAACGAAAAGCGTTCGAAAAACGCTCTTAATTATGATTTCTTTTATCTTATGAAATACCAAACGATTTAAAAAGTAATGGTTACAAACTTGTGGCGATAGAACCTATTCATAAGCTATATTTTATGTGGGTATATCTGCCACCAGAGGATTGCAAGAGCAAAAAACATACTAAATTTCTACTGTCGTGATGCTAAAGAGGCTAGAAAATTTAAATATGACATGATAATTACTTATAAAATACAATTGTCCGCTAAGAATAGTCAAAAATAAATCCCAAATTTAAAAATTGTTAAGCGATGTGAAAGAGCTAAAGACGTTCTAAAAATCTATTAAATTACGAATTCTATGCAATCTCAGGCTAGAATAAACAGATTATAAAAGTGATGGGTGTCAATCAGTGATGACAACCTCTTATCCTACACAGGCTAAATTTTAATCCGGTACCACTATCATCTGGCGTTGGCAAAAACAACAAACTTTCTAAAAAACCTTTGACTTATTTAAAATTGGAAAAATAGGAAATACTAATAGATTTCAAAATTAATGATGGCAAAGTAATGATGGCAGTCCCTATAACGATTATTTCGTTATATATTGGTTATTTTCTTAAATTATTCCTTTCCCCCCCGTCTCTGTTCAATTCAAAAATTAGTTTTAAGTTGTCCTTCATTCCTTTTCCATTTTTCTTGCTTATTAATTCTCTAACCGAAAATCGGCAGCTGCTTAACTTTATCTGTGAGAAATACACTCACATATTAATCAACCGTTTAAAACTATTTCCAGATGTCTGCTTTTTCCGATCGAAGCAATTCTGCATTACCTTATAAGGAGATCATCTCTGTTTCGCAGTTAAAATTTATGCTTACGCTTATTTTTCCTTTCTTGACAAAACCCTAAAAAGAATTTAACATCTGCGCAGTAAAATCTGATGTCCCTTTGGTGTGCTTCTTTGTTAGATATAATAACACGTGTAACATTTATAGTTTGGCAACCTTCCTTTCCCATCCCAGCTGGGAAACCAAATTGAGTTCTGATCTTGCTGGCTGCATTTTAACTGTTATTTGGCGTATACTATCCATTGTGCATGGGCGAACTTGTGTATGTTGGCGATTTTCTATCATGCCAAAAGTGGCGGTTTGTTGCTATGTACGAGGCCACTTGACTCCCTGCTCTTGTCTAGTAAAGTTGCTAAAAAACTGTTCGGAGATTTTTTTCCGAGTACTGTATGTGTGCCCCCCTAGTAATAGATGTCTAAATAAAGAATAACTTAGCAATCATTGTGGGGTCATTGTGGGGACCGAATCTGGACTACTATACGTAATCACGCTTCTTCTAAGTATTCTAATAAAATAGCAGATGCTACAAAACTACGCTGCAAGAATCTCCATTACAAAAATAACTGGTACCGTTTGACTCTTTCGTTTTTCCCCACATAAAAAAAAATATGGAGGGGGGTACAATCAACTGCGACGTTCCGCCGGATGTGATGCTTTTTGTTTCTTCTTTTTCTTCTCTGCATCCCCCGGTAGAAAATGCTATTAGTCTTGCCTGCTAAGTGTCAACCGAAAAAGTACAGAGCTGTTCCCGTCCTGAAATTCCTTTGCTGGACACCCCCTTTTCCTCCCCTGTGTGCTCCATCTCAACTGCTTCGGAGGGTCTCCCCTCGATATTCCATATCCTAAAAGAAATCTGCGGCTGATTGTCACCTGAGCGCTGGGCGCCCCCTTTTTCATCTCCTCGCATCGTCTGTGTGATTGACGTGTTCATCGCAGCCAGATATCATCGAGCGCTGCATGTGCTCATTTTGTGCTTCTATACCAGTGTGTTTTGTGTCTTTAGCGAACGTAATCTACAGAAAGTTCATATAGCCTCATAGAAAATTTAGTGAATAACAGTATTCCTGTGGTGTTATGCATCGTAAAGTCGTTCATCGTGCAAAAAAAAAAATAGTGATTCATTGCATTCAGTGTCTGCAAGAGAAAGTAAAAATTTTACACATGCAATATAAGTCCTCCATTCTGAGAAAATCCATCAGAAATAATTCATCGTATGTATCAGTTAACAGTGCACAAAATTAATAAATAAATAAATAAGAGAATTACAAAAATTCTCTAAAAGAGATGTCACCACCTTCGATAAGTGCATATTCAATTACCTGTTTACAATATAAAATTTCTGCTAGTCTTCTGTGATAAAAAAAAGAGAAAAGTGCACAACAACGAAAATCAACGTCGAAATAATCTACATTTTGAACGTGAGAGCAGATCTTGCCCCATTTCCCTAAGTTTTTGTGTTAGTAAATTAGTAATCATTTAATTATTTTTTAAAACTAAATCAGTAAGTCAACCCACCTACTTTGTTTATTTCATGTTCTGCTTTCACATTCAGGACACAACGGTCAACATTTATGTTCTGTATAGAGCATTAATATAATCCTGTTATTGTGTTTTTGCAAAGATTTTTAATTTGCGAAAGCACGGTAACTGTTGTCATTTCTAGTTATTATTTTTGCTGACATTTTATGCAGTTTTTATCAGTTATTTGTATTTATGTGCTATTATTTCATATTTAACGTCCCATACCCCTTCGTTTTTTTTAATTTGTATTTAGATTCTCTAGTATGTTTAAATGAGTGTTTAACCAGTTTTGAACTTTTAATTACAAGGTTAAAATAAGAACACTCTTTTTCATCGAAAAAAATATAAATAAATCAGAAGGTTTTATGTTACAAAAAAAGGAATTTTTTTTCCTAGTGTAAAGAAGTTAAAGGATTTTTTTTTTGCTTGCTTGCTAACAGTTTTTGCGGTTTTCTATAGAGTTTTCTTTGCTTTATTATCTAAAGTAAGTACTTTGTTAAAGTGAAGGAATATATAGATATATGTTTCAAAGTCTAATTATTTTGCCATTTTATTTAATTTATTTTCTAAATGAGTTACTTTTGTATGTGCTCCCCTTGCTTTACTATCATAAAAGGTTCAAATAAGATATCTTTAAAGTGAGGTATATTTTTTTAAGATCTATTTATTTTGCTAATTTACGTAGTTTACTTGCTAGGAAATTTACTTGTTTTCAATGTGCTTTAGGGTATAAGTCCGGTCTGTGTAACAATTTCTCTAAAACTTGTGAGCGTAAACAAACAAAAAAACAAAAAAAACTGTAATTATGGCGGCAAAGCAAATTCCGATAAATATCATTCAATTTGATGGAGATCCAGATTTACTTAAATTTTTCTTTGATCAAGTTAGAGTCTCTGCGGAAATTAATAAGTATAACCCACAAACAACAATTGCAATCTTAAAGGGAAAGTTAGTTGGGCCTGCACAAAAATTTCTAGCCCAAAACCCTGACCTGCAAAAGATAACAGACCTTGATTTGCTGGAAAAAGAATTTGCGTCATTCTTCGCCCCCTCTAGTAAATGTGTGGCCTCTGTTGAATTGTCCAGTTTAGCTCTTATGCCTTCTGAGACCATAAAAAATTTAGCTCATAGACTAAATGTTCTTGCGGCGACTGTTTATGCAGATATCAATGACGAAAATGCACGCAACACTATCAAACTCATGAAATTTCTAGAGGCCCTTCCTTCAAATATTAGAATAAAATTACAGGAAGAAGGCATTAATGATTATAAAACAGCAGTTGAAAGAGCGCAAACCCTTCATGAAATTTTAAGGAATGAGAAAATCTTACATTCCTTACCTTCGGTACACAGACCAGAAAATCTCATCGAATCGCAATTAAAAGAAATTTCTGAGAAAATAAATGCATTATCTTTTGTCCCTCCTGATAATAAAACCGAAACTGAGCAAAAAAATCTGCAGACTAGACCAAAACATTCCACAGGTGTTTCACGCTTCAAAAAAAATTACAAAAATCGGAGCTACACTAGACGTTATTCCCCACACAAGTTTTCACAAAAAAAACCAGTTGTTTGTCAGTTATGTGGACGAAGCAATCACGACGCTCTCTCTTGTTTTAAATGGAAAAGAGCAAATACTCAAAGAAAAAAACAATTACACAAACTCCACGCCCCAATTTCAGGAAAACTGAATCAGAGATACAATTTTTATGCTGATGGTGTTGTGTCTCAGTCTAATATGTCCACATCAGCAACTTTTGTTTTTGACCCTGTTTTACCTAAAATTTCAAGTTCGAGACTAGTTAATTCAGTAGGTTCCCAAACTTTTGACTCCATTAAGATAGCAAATAACATCAGTACACAAACAGAAAGGGATAATGTTCGAATAATTTGTAGTGTAAACACTATGTCACCATCCCTCCCTCTTGTTAAAGCCACTATAGCAAATCATGATATTACTTTGTTGGCTGATTCTGGTAGTAGTATATCTTTACTTTCACAAAAATTATTTAATCAACTTAAACCTGTCTTAAAATATAAAAGACTGTCCACTGAAGTCAATATTAAAATTGTCAATTCTGATGTCTCATTTTCCGCCTGCATCAGAACATCCATTAAGCTAAAACAAAAAGCGTTTTCACACCACTTTTATATTGTTGACATACCCGAGTCTTCCAGTTTTGAAGGCATTTTAGGTTTCGATTTCATAACTAGATACAATGTTGTCATCGATACTTTTAACAAGTGTCTCCATGTCAACAATAATTTCTCTGTTCCTTTAAAAACCAGTAAAGAATCTTCTGGAGAGAAACAATCAAAATCATGCAATTCTTTGAGTGATGTTGTAATGAATCAAGCGGTGTTCTTAACTCGTAAAATTATATTAGAACCCCAACAACAAATATGGTGCTCTGTTTACACTTCCAATAACATCAACAATAACAGAAATTATCTATTTGAATATTTGGCACAAACAAAAGAATTAATAGGAAATGATGCCATTATTCAAATGAACAAATTATCCAATAAAAGAAAGAAAACTTTACAAATACATCATTTCTTTTCAATAACACTTAAAAACACTTCTGAAAAAACCATTCATCTCCCTAAACACACAAAAATAGGTCAATTATCTGAGATTGAAGAAATTCGCGACTATACTTCTGAAATGTCTGACAAGCAAAATAACTCAGAACAGCACTTTGTAAATTTCATTCAGGCGTCTAATGAAATCTTACAAAAAAGAAAGCAGGATTTATCGGCTAAGGATTTTAATCTTACTCACTTAAAATCTGACGAAGCAAAGAACCTAACTAAATTGTTACTTAATTATTATCCTGCCTTTTCCAAATCATTAGACACACTTGGCCATACTGATAAAATTGTACCTGATTTGAAATTCATTAATGATTACCCCATAAAGACTCTCCCTTTACCTCTTCCCCAAGCTGTGCAGAAGGATGTTTTAAATCAAATCAAACAGTTGCTTGATGCCAAAATCATTGAACGTCATTGTTCCGAATGGGCCTGCCCCATGCTCCTTGTTAAAAAGAAACCAGACGGTACAGGTATACAGAAATATAGACTCGCATTAGATCTCAGAATGGTTAATACTATAATTCAAGGTTCGTCCTATCCACTTCCAAAAATTCAAACCATTATTTCAAATCTTTCTTTTTTCTCTTCTCTCGACTTTCATCAGGCATATCATCAGATTGATTTGCCTGCAAAATTTCAAAATCAGCTCACATTCACTACAATGTTCGGTTCTTTTCGGTATAAGAGATTAGTATTCGGATTAAAAACAAGCGCCTCAATTTTCCAAGCTTTAATGGACTCGTTACTTGATGAATTACAGTTAGAAGGTGTCTATACCTACCAAGATGATCTTATTGTTGGTGCCAATTCATATCAAGAAATGTGTGATAAGTTGGATAAAATTCTTGCAATATTAGTAAAACTAGCAGGGGAGACCGAGCTTAGCTCGGTCAAAATTAACTTTGTGTTCAACTCGATATAGTATTTTCACTGTATTATTAACTCTATTATTACTGTAAAACATGTTTATAATAGTATTATTTAGAAAAACAATCAATAAGAAAACTATGTTTTTATGCGCATGTTTATAAATTTTACATTATTTTAAAATTTACAACGGAAGGACATCCATCTAAATCAATTTTTTAGCTCGAATCTGATTGGTTTAACCATGCATCTCGAATCCTCTTAAGAATGTATAAAAAAAATTCTTTACATTCTGAAAGACAATATTTTTTGCTAGATATAGCCAAATTTGGAGGCATTCTTTCATTTGGCTCCAAATACGTGTTTTGGTTTTCGTAATTTTTATAGTCGATTTTTTGGCCATATGTCGCCAATATTTTGTCAAATATTAGTTATTGGCTTTTGCCATATTCTCGTGACCCTGACCCGTATTACCCAAAATGAGACACTAATCAAATTTGATCAAGCATGTGACATAGCTCAGTCGTCTTCAGGTAATCAAAAACAGTAGAATATAAAATTGAATCAAAATCGTTTAAGCCATTTTTAGGTAAAATAAGCTTGGCAGCATTCAGCAATGAAGCGAAATGACCCACTAATATAATTTTGTTTAACTTGCGACTCAGCCCAATAGTCTTCTCGTGACAAAAAACGTTTTGTTTCAAAATTTAGGTAAAATTGATTGAGTCGTTGTTATATATAATTAGAATGACCCTAACTCATTAAGACCCAAAATGACCCACTAATCGAATTTTCGCGAGCATGTGTCCAACCCAAATGGTTTTCTCTTGCTCAAAAACGATATAATACAAAGTATAGTCCAAATGGTGAGTACCTTTTTCTATATAAAATTAGCATGACCCATCATGACCAAGAAATGACCCTTATAATCGAAATCTCTCGAACGTGTGGCCTAGCTCATTAGTTTTAGCATGCCGAAAAACATTAGATACAAAATTTAGATAAAATCGATTGAGCCGTTTTTTAGATATAGTTAGTTTGACCCTGACTCCTTATGATCCAAAATGACCCATTGATCGAATTTTCTCAAAAATCTGTCATAACCCAATGATTTTCTTGTGCCCGAAAACGATAAAATACAAAATTTAGTCAAAATTGCGCGAAATGTTGTCTAGATAAAATTAGAATGACCCAAAAGTGGCCCACTAATCGAAATTTCTCGAACATGTGACCTACCCCAATGATTTTCTCATGCCAAAAATATGTTGTATACAAAATTTCGTTAAAATCGACCCACCGATTCTTTAGATATAGCTTGACCTTGACCCATTAAAACCCACAAATGACCCTTATAATCGAAAGCTCTCGAATATGTGACTTAGTCCATTAGTTTTCTCATTTCTAAAAATTGTTACATACAGAATTTCGTTAAAATTGATCCTGTCGTTCTTTAATTATATATAGCTTGACCCAGACCCTTTATGATCCAAAATGACCCATTAATCGAAATTTTTCGAACATGTAACCTAGTCCAATGATTTTATCGTGCCAAAAAATGTTGCATACAAAATTTCATTAAAATCGATCCGCCTGTTCTTTAGATATAGCTTGACCATGACCCATTATGACCCACAAATGACCCTCATAGTCGAAATCTCTCAAACATGTGATTTAGCCCATTAGTTTTCTCATGTCAAAAAACTGTTACATACAAAATTTCGTTATAATCCATCACGTCGTTCTTTAAATATAAATAGCTTGACCCAGACTCTTAATGACCCAAAATGACCCATTAATCGAAATTTTTCGAACATGTAACCTAATCCAATGATTTTATCGTGCCAAAAAAATGTTGCATACAAAATTTCGTTAAAATCGATCCACCTGTTCTTTAGATATAGCTTGACCATGACCCTTTATGACCCATCATGACCCACAAATGACCCTCATAGTCGAAATCTCTCAAACATGTGATTTAGCCCATTAGTTTTCTCATGTCAAAAAACTGTTACATACAAAATTTCGTTATAATCCATCACACCGTTCTTTAAATATAAATAGCTTGAACCAGACTCTTAATGACCCAATATGACCCATTAAAATTTTTTTCTCGAACATGTAACCTAGCCCAATGTTTTTCTCGTGCCCAAAAACCATAGAATGCAATTTTTAATCAAAATTGCGTGAGAAAATCTCTAGATAAAAATAGCATGACACACAATGACCCCAAAAATGACCCACTAACCGAATTTTCTTGACTATGTTACCTAACCCAATGGTCTTCTTGTAATCCAAAACGATACAATATAAAATTTGGTCAAAATCGTTAGAGCCGTTTTTTAGATAAAAATGGCTTGACCCATAATGACCCAAAAATGACCCACTAATCGAAATTTTTCGAACATGTGACCCAGCCCAATAGTTTTCTCGTGCCGAAAAACGACTGGATGGAAAATTTCCTTAAAATCGATCCACCCGTTCTCTAGATATAAATAGCTTGATCTTGACCCATTATGACCCAAAATGACCCAATAATCGAATTTTCTCGAACATGTGACCAAGCCCAATGGTCTTCTCGTGCCCGAAAATGGTAAAATCCAAATTTTTGCGAAAATCGTTAGAGCCGTTTTTGAGATAAAATTTACCCACACACACACACACAATTTTTGCTCGCATTATAGTATAAGATATAATTTAACGCTGTCCCCTAACAAATGCACTTTTCACAAAACCAGTTTAGATTATCTTGGATTTCACATAGAAAATCAAACTATTTCTCCTGTTCAGTCGAACATTGTAAAAATAACATCTTTTCCAACACCTACAACTAAACGTCAATTAAAAGCACTCATAGGCGTCATTACATTTTACAAATCTCTTGTTCCATCCTTTTCTGAACTTGTGCAGCCTCTCATAAACTTAACTACTCCAAAAGCCAAATTTAAGTGGACAAGCAAACATCAAAAAATTCTGGACACCATACAGAAGATATTCTTTAACCCATTAACGCCCGAATTATTTTCTTCGCTAAAATTTAAAGTTTGTATTTCCCACCACTTTTAAAATCAAATTAACTTTTATCTAAATTTATCGAGGATTCTGTCTCGTGAAAGAAGGTATATATTTATCTTCTTCTTTACTGGTGGGAAAACCGTTTTCTTGCTGTTTTTGTAACCGTCCTCAAACGAGGACGCTGGGCGTTAATGGGTTAATCCACCCATGGTTAGATTACCTGACTGGAACAAAAAGTTCTATTTAAATACTGATGCGTCAAATATTGCTATTTCTGGTGTCTTACTACAAGAACATGATAAACAACTATTACCTGTTGCATACTTTTCAAAATCTTTAAAAGCATCAGAGAAAAAATATCCTGCACTTAAATTAGAACTCATGGCGATTCATAAATCAGTTACTGCTTTCAAATATTATTTATACAACAGAGAATTTGTAATCCTTTCAGATAGTAAACCATTAGAAAAGTACAACAAAACTACAAACCCGGCTGATATTATCTCTCGTTGGCTCATGGATCTCTCAGAATACACATACAAATTTCAACATATTCCAGGTAAAAAGAATGTACTCGCTGACTATTTATCTCGCTGTAACTTTGAAAAAATCAACAGACTTTAGCTACAAACCCTGAACTTATTCATGATACTCAACCCTTACCTATTGTAGAATGTGATACTCCACACTCCAGTTCGAGTGATTCTAATATGCATGTTAACTGCCTTATTTCTGGTACACAAACAAATCCTGACCCTTTATTAGAAATTTCGAATGAAACATTTGCTACTGAACAACAAAATGACCCTACTTTGTCTGTTGTTTATAAAGAAATCTTAAAGAAAGGATCTTCTCAAAAATTTCCTAACTACTTCATTCATCCTGATTCGAAAGTATTAATGTTAAAGAAGGAAAATATTTTTAATAACACTTTTTCGTATCACATTATTGTTCCAAATTCACTTAAAAGCAAAGTCTTAACAATTTCACATTTATCTCATTTTGGCTTTAATAAAACTTATGAATTCTTGTCAGGTAGATATTTTTGGAAGGGTATGTATGTAGACACTTTAAACTTTGTTGCATCCTGTATCAAATGTCTTCAAACTAAACATCACCAAACTCCACTCGCACCTTTGCAGCCCACATACACTCCCAGGTACCCTGGTCACACTATTAGTACAGATCTCCTTGGACCGTTTGCTAATGGAAAATATGTTTTAACTATCACTGATCATTTTTCGAGACATATTGAACTCTTTCCACTTAATGACATATCTGCGAGTAAGGTTGTTAAATGCTTATTCTCTTACATAACCACCTTTGGGAGACCTTCGGTTGTCTTATCAGACTTAGGACCCCAGTACACTTCTCAGGTATATAACATTTTTAATGATACATTAGGCATTAAGGTATTACACAGTTCTGCCTCGAGACCACAATCAAATGCGATTGCAGAGCGAATCAATAAATCAATCAAATATTCAGTCAATATTCTTTTACAAGAAGGTCATTCATTCGAAAATGCTGTATTTATACACAAGTCACTTTATAACGGCTCCAAACATGCAACTACATTGTACTCTCCTAATTTTCTTCATTTTGGACGCGAACTTTCTCTAATTTTTGACACTTTTGATCAGTCGTGCAACCAACCCTTCCTTGATAAACATATTGAAGTACACAAATTACTTGATGATTTGAGTAAGATATATCACAAAGCTTATAACAACATTAAATCTGCTCAAGATAAAAGATATAAATATTACGGTCAGAAAGCTAAATTAAGATCCATTTTCTTAAAAGATATTGTATATCTAAAATCAAATGACAAGTTTAAAACAAAGTATACTGGTCCATATATTGTCAATTGTAAACATTCCCCTGTGTCATTCTCAATTAAAAGGTTGTATACTCCTGATAACACAGCATTTCGGGTACATATTGATAGACTTTTACTAGCACCTCCTCGTTATGGACATTTATTTGATGCGTCAAGTCATATAAACAACACTAACTTTAATACGTTTTATCAACCTCACACATACAATCTAAGAAACAGAAGCTAATGTAAAAACACTATTTATTATTTTTTTAAGTCATGTTTATGATACCACATATCCAACCAAAGAGCTCATGGTTGTGTGTATGTTGTTTTTGACTGATCTTTAACAATATCATGGCTGGTCCATCACTGTTGCTCTGAAGATCTCTTAGGAACAATATTAGGTATCATTGTTATCCTTTAACACTTAGATATGTCTTCATACTCACTTAAATTTTAGTTACTTTTTATTTTGTTTCTTTTTGCAGTACACTTAAAATTTCTTTGACAATATTCATTAATTCAGTATTTTTTTTCCACTAGCTAACCTCCCACT
This sequence comes from Maratus speculifer, assembly GCA_964019185.1. Taxonomy (NCBI): domain Eukaryota; kingdom Metazoa; phylum Arthropoda; class Arachnida; order Araneae; family Salticidae; genus Maratus; species Maratus speculifer. Next base: position 96,713,947 of record OZ025295.1, read on the forward strand.
TAACAATTCCTGTACTATAAGTCAAACATATTATAGTTAGATAAACAGGTACTGTAGTCTAGAAAAGTAAACAAATGATTCATGTAATTAAATAAAACACAGTTTTCATATATGACTTGTTCATCACCCCACTCGATTGTGACACATTTTTCGTCTCTCTTCACTCTAGGATTGTCTCCCCATATTAGTTGTTAGATGATATACATTTTTTTTGTTTTTTTTCTTTTTGAATTCTTCCCTTTGAAGTCTTGTTCCCGTTCAAAATTAAGGCCCTAAGGGTTCAAGCTTCATTGTGTTGAGAGACAAAGTTTTGGAATTGGAGTTTCGATTCAAATTTTTGAATTGTGATTCCAATTCACAACAATTCAAATTTTTTTTTCATGTAATTCGACGTGGGCTCCTTCAGAAGACCGCTAGTGCCTTCGGGGGAGCATCAGAATTCCCTCCTCATCTAAGGCTAGGCCCTAAGCCGATGCCATAATACTTGTGTTGTACACAAGATTCAGGGTGACGCAAATTTTATGGGCGTGCTTGGAGCACCTCTTTTTTTTGTCATCCTATGCTTCGGCATGAAACAATTTTTTTACAAAAACATTTTTATTTTAATATACATCATATTACTCTTTTTTAATTTTTTTTTAAAAATATAGTGCTATTATGTTATTTTTGTGTATTGCCATTTTATATTCATTTAGTATTAGTTTCATGTTTTGTGTATATGTTTCAAAATTTTTACTAGTGTCATGATAACAATCAAAGCTGCAGTAATATTTTTGTACTGTCTGAGTCGACTCAACTTCTACATATAAAAATACAGTACTAGCTTGGATCCATATACAGAAATAGTAAAAAAAAAATATAGAAACTTTAGAACTGCTGACTGTTTTTGAATAGAAAAGTCTCCATTATCATGACGTCAAATTTCTACAGATACATATTAAAAAAAAAAAAAAAACTTTTGCATTTATGTATGTTTTTATGTTATAATATTGTATGCTAGCCTATGCACATTGGACAGCAAAAGTTTTTTTTGTGGTGCACCGGGTGATATATATAACGATTATTTCGTTATATATTGGTTATTTTCTTAAATTATTCCTTCCCCCCCCCCGTCTCTGTTCAATTCAAAAATTAGTTTTAAGTTGTCCTTCATTCCTTTTCCATTTTTCTTGCTTATTAATTCTCTAACCGAAAATCGGCAGCTGCTTAACTTTATCTGTGAGAAATACACTCACATATTAATCAAGCGTTTAAAACTATTTCCAGATGTCTGCTTTTTCTGATCGAAGCAATTCTGCATTACCTTATAAGGAGATCATCTCTGTTTCGCAGTTAAAATTTATGCTTACGCTTATTTTTCCTTTCTTGACAAAACCCTAAAAAGAATTTAACATCTGCGCAGTAAAATCTGATGTCCCTTTGGTGTGCTTCTTTGTTAGACATAATAACACGTGTAACATTTATAGTTTGGCAACCTTCCTTTCCCATCCCAGCTGGGAAACCAAATTGAATTCTGATCTTGCTGGCTGCATTTTAACTGTTATTTGGCGTATACTATCCATTGTGCATGGGCGAACTTGTGTATGTTGGCGATTTTCTATCATGCCAAAAGTGGCGGTTTGTTGCTATGTACGAGGCCACTTGACTCCCTGCTCTTGTCTAGTAAAGTTGCTAAAAAACTGTTCGGAGATTTTTCTCCGAGTACTGTATGTGTGCCCCCCTAGTAATAGATGTCTAAATAAAGAATAACTTAGCAATCATTGTGGGGTTTTTTCGTACATCCGAATCTTGACTACTATACGTAATCACGCTTCTTCTAAGTATTCTAATAAAATAGCAGATGCTACAAAACTACGCTGCAAGAATCTCCATTACAGTCCCTGCTTCAACATAGCCATTTTATGCTGGTGCCACTAGCCCTAAAGAGATGGTAGACGTTAGAAAAGAAGCTTGAAATTCGTCATGGTGATTAATTTTAAAATATAAAAGCGTACTAAGATGTTTCTATAAAATTCAAAACTTTAAATGAATACCGAAATAAACGTATGGATTGATCATAAAAGTTTCAAAATATTTTCTAAATTATCATTTATTTAGAATTAGCTTACTTTTTTTCATCTCTTTTTTGCCTAATGCAGTGCAATGATGTAGTTTAGTCAAACTGTGGCTTAAAATTTGAATTATTCCTAAAAGTATAATTTCTTATAATGAAATGTAGACATACAAATATCATTTGCATATTTCAACTATTCCGCGAGAACTATTCGCTAGAATTCGGATAAAATATAACAAATATTATTCTCAACTGATTTCTTTTTGTTCCAATAATGCAAGATAAGAACACATAGTAAAGTATTGCTCAACCGTAGCGTCCATATTGCAATTCTTAATATATAAAAACTAAGTAAACTAAATGAAACCTTACAGTGCTCATTGCAGCTTTCAAAATGCGTTCGTAATTATGGAAATATGTAGCACCTACACTCTCGTTCGTTCAGTCAGTCCGTCCACATATAATAGAGCAAAAACTACACAATCGAATCTTTTGAAATTTAAAATATGTAGTTACTGCATAATTTTATCGAGTTTATTACTTTTCGAATTTTATGAAAATCGGGTGTATAGTTTAATTACAGGGATGATCAAAAGTATTCCGTTACATTACGGCCTATGAGAAAAATAGTTTCAAGTACATTTAGATGATGTTACACTCTTTCGAACATAGTAAAATTGATATGCATCTATGAAGTACGTACTACAATATATATTCTGTACAATCTGTTGTGCAAAAAAATTTTGCTATTTATTTTCAGGGCCACACAAAAATATTTCACTACTAATGGTATAAGTGGAAACATTGTTTGGGGCATGTTTTAATTATATTTACATTTTATGAAATTGGCATACGTTGCTGAAGTTTACTACAAGTTACTTCCTGTATAATAGAAAACAAATAGTATTTACAGAGGGATACAATAAATTTCGGCTACTATAGTGTATCTGAAGTACTGTATACTATTATAACAAGATATGAATATTTTTAAAAATTCGTTGTAGTACGAACGCACCTCATTTGCTACGCTTGACGTGCAATTTCCGGCTTGTTTATTATTGATGCTAGCTCCTCCAAGCTATCAGAAAGCGATAAAATAAATTAAGAAAAATGTAATAAAAATAGATTTTATGTTATTTGGATTTTTTCTGAGCATATAATGTTAAATGTGCGAAAATATCAATTCTCTATGTGCATATTTCTAAGTGTTTTATACCATGACTCTAAATAAAATATTTTAAGCTGATTCATTTTTTTTTAATTTCTTATGACGTTATCTCGCATGTGCACAAGTTAAGGAGATTAAATTAATTTGGTTCGAAAACCTGCCTTATGGATCCTCATCATTTATTACCCATAAAGTTGACGCCTTTGGTTTGCCTTATAGATTTCTTGTAGATTACTGACGAATTTCCTGTAGAGTTCATCTCACTCAAAGATGCATTCACTATTTCTACGTGTGTGTATTCCTGTTGGAGAAAACATCTACTTAGTAAAAATAAATAAATATATATAAATAAAAGTATTGCTATCTGTTCCTTATTTATAATTTTAAATGTGCCTCACTTTCAAGCATTAGTTTTCTCAATACAAAAACCACAAACACAAAAAATGTTCTTATGTATACCCTTTATTTTTAAACAGAACGGAACTTATTTTTATTTTAAAAAACTACTATTTCGTTAAAAAAAAACTTTACCCCTAGATATTCATCTAAAAAATATATATAGTTTTTCTAGACCATAAAAGGCATGCACGACTAGGGAATAAAGTTTTTTAACGAAATAGTAGTTTTTCTTAAAATAAAAACTAGGACTTCCCTCAGAGGGATTAGTCTGAGCGATATTGCTGAGAATAAACATTTAATAACTTGCGATAAGTAAAGAAAGTGAGATGTTACGTTTAATTGGTAAATTGTAATAAAATATGATGAAAATAAGCATATTGAATCATAGAATTACAAAATCTTATATATAAAGTTGCATATACTATTTTTATAAAAGAAAAGCAAACCATGCATGGATATAAAATTGGAAATATGCAAAATGTTAAAAGTAATACAGAAAATAAAACGCCAAATTTTCCTATATTGGAAATATAACTCTTTGAAATGATGTCATGAGCATAAACAGAAGCTTCGCACGGATTTGAGAAACTATAAATAATATAAACTATTATGTTTGAAGAGAATGGAGTGTATTTTATACGGTGTGAAATCCGTCCGAATAGTTTATAATGTTGAATATCTGTTTTCCACGGATGCAATGAGGTTGTCGATAAGAGTTAAAAAAAATTCCTTTTTTAAAATTTTGTCCTAAACGAGCACTTACATCTTATAAGTTACTGTGATGCCAAAGTTATAGTTTCTGGTCCCAACAGTATCCTAGAAATTGCAATATTCTCAATAAATTGGGTTTAAAACTTTTTCTAGAAAAAAAATGTTTAATTTGTGAAATTAAATTGTCGAATGTTTTAGAAATCGTTCATAACGAGAATATTATATCCTAAAAGTTTCCACCAAAAAGATTTTAAATTTTTAGTCATATCGACATCAAAGAATTCTCAATTTTAGAACTTTTTTTGCTCGTGCATTGATGGTGATTATTGTTCCTGCGCAAAATATGGTATATTTTGCAGCAAAGATAGTTACCAACATTTTTTGTCCATATTATTTTTTAAATCGGCTAGGTACTCCCAAAAACACACAAACGTTAATGCTTTGTTTAAAGCATAGAAATACAGAATCAAAAGCTCCTATTATATACACATAAATTATCTAAATAGTGCTAACAGATACATTTTTAAATATAGATAGATCAATATAACGCTTCATTTTTCTTTTATTATTATTTCTTAGTATTCATTTTTCATTTATTTGTATTATTCAGTAAAATACTCACTTTCTTAAGCCCGAACTACGTCAAACTTTTTATAAAAGCGCCTAAGTCCATAAAACAGCTAAGTATTGTGAAGAGTTAAATATAAGGTAGTAAGAAACTTAGCCAAACGCAGGTAATAAATCGCCAAGTATTGTTCTTTTCGCCCTCTCTCGAAATGCATTTTTTCCGTACATTTAAAAAACACGATTTTGAGTCACTTTATTTAAAATTCAAATAAATAAGAGGAAGCAATAATAGCATAAGTCAAAACATTTTATTTCAGCATCAAGGAATTGTATCGTAGTTACACATGTGGAAAAAAGCTGCTTTTGGCGAAAAAAGTTGTCTTCACTAAATTTGAATCCGATTAAAAAAAGTACCGTGATTAATTAAAATGTTATAGGCAGAGCTGCCAAGTCTCCGGCATTTTGGATACCGGTATTTAATACAGAAAATCTTTTATTAAATAGGAACATTCTGCGGATTTAAAAAATAACTTTTCCTATAAGAAAATTCTGTTGTGCAGTAAGCGGGGGCTTGGCATCTTTTAGAAAATAGAAAATTATTTAAAAATGTGTATGTAAGCGTTATTTGAAAACGGAGTTTTCGCCAAATGGGCTTTGAAAAAAATTGCGCCAAATCTGATGCGCTTGTGGTATCCGTGCCGAAAAATTAGTGACCAGAATTGACTTCCACACACAAACAAAATATAAGTTAAAAGAAAACATGCAATAAAAATAAATATAAAGGGAAAATGATGTCATAAAAGAAACTTTTTATTTAAAAACGTAATTGTTTCTAATTTTCATACGTGAAATATATAAAACATTCTTTTAGCGATCAAAAAATGCTATTAAGAGATTATCACAAAATCTCAAAATCAAAGTTTTTATGACATTTTTTTAATATAAAAAAATAACAATTTTATTTTCCTGCATGATTAAATTTTAAAATGTTTTATTGCATTCAATATTTTTGAGTGCGTTACTATTTACTCCATGTACTAATTCGGTTATCTACGAAAATATCCAGCTGGTGAAAATCACGCACACCAAATTTCTGTGACGTATGCAAAGAAATTGTGCTTTTTTATCATTTTTTTAATATAACTTTTAAACTATTTGGAACTAATTTTTCGTATGTAGTGCATTCACCAGATTACCTTCATAGGTACCTATTGGTACAAACAGAATCAAAATCCGACAAGTACTTTTTGAGATTTGCTTGACGAAAGAATTTTTTTGACTTTTAATATCGTTACGTATCTCTGAGTATAAAGACTTCGCTTCGCTCAGACAATAAATTCCGTTCTGTTTAAAAATAAAGAGTATAAATAAGAACATTTTTTGTGTTTGTGGTTTTTGTATTTAGAAATCTAATGCCTGAAAGTGAGGTACATTTAAAATTATAAATAACATACGGGCATATATATAATATAATAAATCTATTAGGTAGAATTTTATTTAAATCTTTTCGTTATTTTAGTCGTTATTTATCTATTAATATTAAGTAATTTTCAATTAATTTAATTTTTATTATTTATACACTTTTTTCCAACGTATTTTTCCATCTTTTTTTAACGTCTCTTTGTTATTGGTTGCCTGATGATGAGAACTGTTAACTAATTGCTCTCAAAAAGTACAGTCATGTGTTTTTATCTACCGTTTGAGGAAACAGTAGGTCAACATCGACATATGTAAAGATCTTTGGTCCTTACGTATTAAAGCCACCGCATCAGAAGTTGCGCTAATGCACCAATTAAGACCAATTTTGGTGTTCTCACGCGCACAAGGAAAATGACGTCAAAAATGAGCAAGAAAAAAAAGCACTAAAAAGTACTAAAGCTCTAAAAAATGATGTCAAAAAGCATAAGCAACAGGGCAACAAGAAATTCAAAAGATAACTGCATGCGCGTACGAACAACAAGATTGCTCTTTATTAGCGCATTAGCACAATTTCTACTGCGATGGCGTTAATACGTAAGTACCAGATTTTTTTTTTTTTTTTTTTTTTTTTTTTTTTGACTTATTGATCTGAATTTTAACTCGCAAAATTAAAAACTAAAATGCACCCATTTTAATTATATACCTCACTTTATGACCCACAGGAAAGAAACTCAAGGGCTGCATTCAGCTTACAAACCACATAGTGAGTACCACAACTCTATATTAATGTAATCTTTCCTTCATGTAGCCCGACCAGTGGACGAGAGATTTTCCTCCGAAACTGGTAGACGGCAGGTGCTGGGTTCACGGCCGTCGGCCAAACCGTTCGTAGCTTTCCGTGGTTTTCTTCGAACATTGGATTTCCTTGCGTAAATACCGGTTAGGATCCCTTAGAAATACCTGCCCAGAGGGCGCCCTACACCTTTAGGGCCCATATCCTAAGTGTAGATAATTTGCCGACATAAACACAAACAAATAAACAAACTTTCCGTCATATTGTAAAGTAGTTTACTCATTAAAGTTTGGAAAGAGGGGTGAAAAAACATCCCCTTTAGCAGTTATGTAATTTTTTAGAATTAATTTACTTCAACAAATTAAACAAGAATCGAAAGAAGAGTAATAGTTATATTTCGAATATTTTGTTAATTATGATTTTTTTAATAAGCGACCAACTGGTGTTTAAAATGATTTACCTTCCAATTTTAATCTTGAATTTTAAGGAAGCAATAGGGTTGGAGAGAAAGTTTCATATATGAAAGATCTAACCATACTTTAAAAACTAACATCTAAAATTTTAATTACTAATTTTTTATTTTTATCGCAAATACGTATGTATTATGTTTAACATGTCAATAAATAATATCATTTTATTAATTAATATATTAATTATATTTTTTAATCTGTATGGTAAAACATCTTCTAGATGTTTTTATTAAAAAAATGTTTCGAATAAATTTTTACATTCTATAAAAATGTCAATTATAAACTTATTAATTTACTCCAAGTGATGTTTTCAAATATTTCCTTTCTTGAAATAGCCATATATTTCAAATGTGAGATAAAATGTCCAAACATAATTATTTAAATGAACTTTAAAATATTAAACATTTAGATCTTTAAAAATTTTCATTTAACATTTCTGAACTAAATATTATCATACATATCTTCTAAATCTATTTGCTTTTAAAACCTGATAAAAATTAATTTTAAATTTTTGCAGCGGTGAAAATGAAAATAAAAAAATTATCAAGTTAAAAACACTGACTATCATAAAGTTTTTTCTTTTGAAAATCTTTTACGAATTTTCTAAAAAATAAAATAAAATTAATGATTTATATTTGTTGCAAGACGAACAAAAATCATTTCTTAAAGATTAGTTTTAAATAATAAATAGTGCTTACCTTAGTGAACGTCGATTGGATTATGTTGTTAGGTATTGCATTCCTGATTGGAGAAAAAACAGAAACGTGATACCCAAAAGTTATATCATGTACTTTCTTACATTATGTTACTTAAACAGTAAAAAGTAAAAAAAAAATCATGGGAGCTTAAAACAAGTAAAGTAAAAAATAAGAAATTGAACTGAAATTTACTTATTGATAAGCCTTGAAAATTATTGTATACATGTAAGGAAAATATTGCAATAAAACTCAGAGTTTCTTAATAAATCATGCTTTTGATTCAAAGATACTTAAAATATTATTTATAAATTATGAGACTTTTTTTTAATACGGGTACACCAAGAAATGTCAATAAACGTAAAAAAATGGTTGATTAAAGATGCAAATGTATAGTTAATCATGATATGTAATTACATGCCCATGGTTTATTGCAATTCTGTTACCTAGAATTGATAAACGGAGTTGCATAAAATCTTATGAAAAGTAGTAAAATGAAAATCAGGAAAAAGCAACGCAAGTAGAATTATAATGCAGTAAAGAGTAAAGGATTGAATTCTTGCCAATATACTCCATCCCTAATTTCAAAACTTATAAATTGATCATTGAGCAAGAAATAATCTAATTGGATGTGCCAGTCTTGCCAGTTGGGGTGTGCTCAAAACTTTTTTTCTATTTCATACACGTTAACACTTCAAGATTTGCTATCACAGTGCGAGAATTAAAAGGCAATTTATACTCATATAAGGATTCTAAAGATATGAAATTCTGGGCATTACTTCTTGAGATATGACTACCGAATACACAGTGTAGAATTTAGCATAACAGTGAAATGAATAACTTAAAAATACAGTATATGTGTGAAACTTGCTAAGGGATTTACACTAAAATCTAATAAGCAACAGCTTCTGTCAACAACTAACTGAACTGAAGTCTAACTGAATCTGAAGTTTCATGAAAATTGTATTAGATTCTGAAATAAACTGCTGTAGTAATCGTAAAAATTGCAGCATAGCAGCATCTTTTATTGGGTGATTTACGCCGAAAAAAATCGGCGTCATTTTGTATCAGGGACTAACTGAATCCAAAAATTTTGTTAAATTCCGTGAATTAATTCAAGAGACAGAGCGTCCACAAAATTTGTGTAACATGTATACAGAGAGACTTACAGACAGACATTTCCTAAAAATAATCATTTTGTTGAGAACATTCTAAAATGCGTAAACCTATTAAAAACCGAAATTCGAATTTTTTCAGGAATCCAATACTTTCTTCTTGTAAAGATAGAAAAAGGTAAAAATACTGCAGTTGCGCAATTTCGCAAACAAAAAATATTACTTTTTTTTTAAATAACATAAAATTGTATTTAATATTTACTCCAGTCAATGTACTCATACATTAATATATATTGCAAACGTCGTTACAATTGAATTAGTTATTTAAAATATATGTTACATCAAACTTTGGTACACTGTAAAATAAAATCTGCAATTCTGCATATGTAAAGTTACATAATTCTGCATGGTTACTAACATTTCATCAGTACACTATACAAAAAAGGTATAAATTTATGAAACTAATTTTTCTAAATCTATTGAAATTTTTATTTTTACAAAATAATTTACTAAAATTTCAGTAATCTTACTAAAATTTTGTCTATAACCTGAGTTGCACTTACATAAAATGTTTTAAGCCTCTCAGTTTCCTAAAAAAATCGAATTTTTTTAATCGAATTTTCCTAAAAAAACAGAATTTTTGATTTACAGTGCAAACGAGTTAGTGTTACATGAATTTTTATTGCTGCCATTATATAAAAAGTTCTAGAAATCCCCGTTTCCTAGAAAAGTTTTAGTAACATGTAGAACCTGACACTAGGCATCAAATTACCAAAATATTCTTACAGAAAACATTACAGAATTTTTGATTTACCGTGCAAATGAGTAAGTATTACATGAATTTTTTGTAGTTGTCGTTACATAAAAAATTGTAGGAATTCCAGTTTTATAGAAAAATTTAAGTAACATGTAGAACATGACAAGAATGTGAACTTATTGTCCAAAATTTGAATTTTTCTAAAACTGCGCTAAAACTGAGAGAATATGTTTAATCAGTATTTGAACATGATTGACTCAAATATTACTATAGCATACTGTACACATTGTCCAACAGAAAATATAAAATTCCATTTTTGACTTTATAGCCTCTATGAGATCATTCAACAAATAAATACTTCCTTATAAGTCGTAAGTAAATTAGCGTAAAATCGTCCCTAAAAAATCCTCTCTTCCGCATTTAAAATTTTATCAATAGATAGACAGGTCGAGAGTTGACGTATTTAGCTAAAATGATATAGTAATTCTAAGAAAAAAATACCAGTCAATTTAAGTATTCAATATTTTAATAAGAATTAATCTCTCACAATTATCGTCTGAAAGCTGATAAGGATGATGATGGTTTCATTACGCAAGGCATAATTATTACGTATTGATTATTCGCAAAACATTGTACATAGTCTGTTCGTACATTTTTTAGATAATTTTGTTTCATTGTGGAAAAAAAAAAAAAAAAAAAAAAAAAAAAAAAAAAAGTTTATATGGAAAAAAAAAATTTTTCGTGGGAATTTTCGTTTTAAAATATAAATTATTATCTGCTACTGGAATTTTCTTTAAAGAAAATTAATGACATTAAAAAAGCACCGGGAAATGTAAGTGTTTTTAAACACATTAAAAATAAAAGTGATCCATTATCTTAACCTCTTACTTTCTGCATGCTGTTGGTAGGTTCCCGTAAGCTTTCTCCTACACTACATATTCTCAAACACAAAAATAAACATATTTTAAAACACTTTTTGTCACCAATTAACAACACTTTAATGTGTTGTGAATTAGAAAACTTCATTTACAAAACATTTTTTGCTTCACTATTGTGTTCTTAATGTGTTGCAAAAGTGTTGCCATCGAGAAATGTGTTCTAAAAATAGTGATAGAATGCAGTTGAAGAGTGAGGATAGAATGGCACTTTTTAAACAATTCCAAGCACTTTTTTTGTTTGTTTTTGGGGGGAGGGGCGTTTTGGTACTCTTAAGGGAACTTCACTTACAGGCCAATCATTGAATTCATCACTGAGATAGGTGGAAATATCGTGGTTTGTCTGTTTCATTAATTTCTTACACGTTCTGTAGAAGTGTATCATAAAATCCTGCTAGTTGAAGCGCTTTCGAAAGTTCTGTCACTTTCGACTATTTTTCTATTGTAGCTCTTACTACTTACGTAAACAAAATTTTATGGGCATATATTTTCACAATATATATTTAAGATTAAAATATACTACAAGATTTACTATTTAAAAGTAGCAGTACGATTAGAAAATAAAAATAGTCATCTAGCGGCATTTTAGTTTCCGAAATATAATAATTGCGCTTAAAATACATTTAAATTCATACGGTTAAACTTTAATTAGAAAATACGTACCATAATAAATCCAGCATCGAATCGAGAATTGCACCTTTTCTTCCCGACATCTTTTCATTTTGGACGGAAACCTGGGCAGTGATTTTCTGGCCTGGGTGTATGACGTGGCCTGCTGTGACTCCCATAATGGCTGAAACACATGACAGGAGAAGAAAGAATCCGACAGTCAGACCTACCATACGGGCATCGCTCCCTTTGCGAAGACTGGATACACCTGCATAAAAAATTTGTTGCACAATGAGAATTAAAATGTTTATACTGATCGCTGAAAAATTAACACAAGCAAAATATTAAAGTACATTTCAATTAGTTCCTTTATTTTTCATAAGTGAAATCGAAATGAAATTTAAGATTTCTTTTAAATTTACTTTTAGTGGCCGAATGTTTATTAAATTTAATCTACTGTAAAATAATGTTAGATTTATGATATATGATTTTTCCCCCTAAAGTACTTATTATTTTCGTTTGCAATGTTTCCTAAAATCTTAAGGCACTCCGATTATGAAAGATTTTTCAATTGAAATACATGTTTTAGCACATTCCAACATAGCTGTAAATTGTTTATAAATTCGATTTACCTTTCTATCTTTCCTTGTTTAAATTCTCATAAGTGCACTCAGAGTGTTATGCAATCGATATACACTGTTGAAGATTTATATAACAGTTGAAGATAAAATGTCTCGTCTTGATAATTCGTTTATAGGGACTCAAAAATGACTTCCGTTACAATATGGTCCCTGAGAGAATATTACTTTCGGTGCATTTTAAAGATGTTACGATGCCTCACACATAGTGAAATTGGTATTCAAACTGAACCTTACTTCGACTATTAATGCCAGGTGTCCAGCGCAAATCGGTACTCCAAATGCCTGCATGTAAAACTCGTTGAAATGACAATTATAATATTTATACTGATGTCTGAAAAATTGACATGAGTAAAATATTAAATTTTAATTTAAAAATCGGATTTTTTTATAAAAAAAATTTTTTAATTAAGTATAAGTTTTCTTTTAAATTTACGTTTAGTAACCGAATAGTTATGAAATTTAATCACCTGTAACATTATGCTAGATATATGATACACTTATCTTTATTCCTTTTAAAGCAAATAAGTTTTACTTTCGTTTACATTGTTTTCTAAAATTTTAAGACACTCCGAGTATGGAAGATTTCTCTTTTGAAATATATATTAATAGCACGTTCCTACATAGTTGAAAATTGTTTATGAGTTCGATTTATCTGTTGTCTATTTGTCTGTTTATCTATCATTGTTCTTTCTCTCATAAGTACACTCTTATTGTTATACAGTTGATAGGTGCTGGGAAAGTTCTATATACACCGATTCCAAAAGTTAAGACAATCAATAAAATATGCATTTATATAAAAAGTAATGAGATGCAATTAAAATTATTGTCATAGGTAATAAATAAAAGCAGTCTTGCTGATATACAGTTATAAATTCTAGTCAAAGATTTGAAATCATAAAATGTACATTAAACTATATGACAATGTACTGTCCCAAAAGTATAGACACAATACATTATTACTTATTTTCGTGTACATTTTTGTTCTCAAAATTAACTATTTTTATTTTCGTGTACTTTTATAAATGCAGAATTTTTTTTCCTTTAATTGAAATATTGTCTGCTGTATTTTTAACCTAATAATTTACTGAAATTTTGTGGAATCAAATGTATTCAATGTATTGTTTTGTATCTGATTCGGAAAAGATATTTCCTACTTATTCTGATAAAAATACCACATTCAAAAGAAATTTCTAAAGATGAAATTATTAATATTGTACATTTAAAAGCACATTATGGAACATGCAATACTACAAAGCGAGTCAAAAGACTTGTTAAAAACAATGTTACGCGAGTCCAAAACAATGTTACGTAATGATAGATGTTATTAAAAATGGCTTCAGTTGATAATTTAACTGTGAATGAAATTGCATCAATTTCCAGACTTTCAAAAAGTACTGTACACAGAAGTATTAAAGTTTCAATAAATACTGTTTACACTGTTAAAACTACAGGTGACACATTGCAGCTTTTAGGGGTGAAAGGTTTGTCTCACTGGTGACACCCTACGGGAGCCAGAATGGCACCGTTAATTAGGGTTAAAAGATGACAACCCTAACCCAGAGTGCTATATAATAAAAAGAAATTATAAAATGACTTTTGGACCGTGAAGGATTCGAGCACACAATTTCTGGTTGCAAGCTCAACCTTCTAACCGTTTGACCATCGAGCTCACCTTCAAATTTTCCCTGAAATGTTCAAGTGTCCTGAAATTCAATGTTTGCTTTATATAAACAGCTCGCTAAAAGTTAGCCATCCAAAGTTCTAAACGAAATTATGATAGCGCATGTGCGGTGATAGTCTTCGCAGGGAGAAATGGCTGTTTTGATCTACCAGTGACGGCGATTTGAGGGGGAAGGACACACGTGACAGAGCATGCGCAAATGACTAAGAGGTGAAAATCTTCCCACGCTATGCATTGCGCGACACCCTAATTATCGTGAATCACCCAGTTAGGTACCAAACGGCCCCCCCGAACACATTTTCAAGCGCGCGGGTGTCAAATGATAACAACTTTTCACTCCTGGGTGCCAAATGCAACTGATTTGTCGCCTTTATTTTTAACAGTGTATAGAAGAATAAATGCAAAACCTTGTTTAAAGCAGATACATAATGATGCACATCTAAAATGGGCTAGAAAGCATATGTATTACGGTGAAAAATAGATTTCTGTCATCTTCATTGATGAAATGAAATGAAATATAGACGTGTTTGATGGTTGTAATTTTTACTAGCATAGCCTAAGAAAAGAACCTCAGAACTGTTTCAGCAGGTAACAAGGCGGAGGGTTCGTAATGACCGGGGGGAATTTTCTTTGAGCGAACGAACATTTCTAAGATTTAAGGGCAGAAAAATGAAATCAGAGGATTATCAAAATATTTTACATACCAATTTACTGCCAATTATTGATTTTCTAACAAGACGGGACTGTGTTTTTTAGCAAGATGGGGTATCCATCCATACATCCATACAGTCCATACTTTCAACCATACATCCAGTTTTCTAAAGAATTCTTAGTACCCTTACATTTTTTTCATTTACAGTGCAAACATGTATCTGTTAAATGAATTTCTGTTGTTCTAGTTAGATAAAATGTTTTAGAAATTCCATTTTCCTAGAAAAAATTTTAATAACTTAACAGATTTCTTTTTAAAACGCACTTAAAAAAATAAATAAAATAGGTACGTATAAGTATACACTTAAAAAAACTACTAGCAGCAAATTTGCCAGACATTTGCCGTTCCGTGAATAAATTTTCTGTTTCGGGAAATAAAAAAAAATAAAAAACTCCGTCTGAAGAAACAGTAACTTTCCGTTACAAGGTTTGATGTTTAATGATAATAATTTATTTTTTTAAATTAATCAATCGTCAACGAATTCGAACTTTCCGAGTGATTTCGAGCTGCTATATTATTTAATTTAATTTTTTGCATAATTTACTTCAAGCTTCCTGAGGATCGAGCTCGAGACCTTTTGACAGCGGAATTAGTCCTTACTGACAGAGCGATGTCATTTGCGATGCCACTGCTGATGCCGTTTTATTCAAAGTATGTCTTTTATTAGTTAGAGGTCAAATCTGTTGTGCTTTTCAAAGATTAAATTTTAAATATATTCGTTAGAATATTCGTAAACGGTTTATTCTATTTTATTTAAAACCAATGCATAATAATTATTTTTTAAATGAATTTTAATTTTTTAACTAGTTTATTTATTTATTTATTTATTTATTTATTGAATGAATGAATTACATTTTTTATTCTTTTTTTTTTTTACAAAAATAATGTTATTGAGAATTATTTGAAATTGTCGCACACTATTTATTTATTTATTCATTTATTGGGCTAATTAGTTAAAAGAATTTTTAAATAAGAAATAAGAGAAGAATAAACAAAAAAATGCAATTTGAAATGGATTTTTTATGTTTTTATTATTTTATTCATTTTGTTTAATATGTTTTTTATAAAATTAGCATGATTTTATAACGCATTACCAATGAATTAATACTAATGATGACAGCAATGTAATAATTACAACTTCTTTGAAGTAACACTGCATAATTTATTTTTAGCATTACAAAGCTTCTGGCATCAGGTGAAGGAAACAATTTCAAAATCATTGTCGATGAAAATTCCCACTAACTCTGAGATGGGGATTTGTCCCTTTCTAAATTAAAAAAGAAAAAGAAAAGAAAAGAAAAAGAAAGAAAGAAAGAAAAAAACAATTTAAAAAAGAAATTCCTTCTTTATTATTTTTTATAACATTGCAAAAAAAGTGTGCATTTAGAATTGCAAGTTTAACGAAGATAAAAATATCTTGAACTAAAGACATGAAAACAAATACAAGGAATTTGATATTGCATAAAATAAATGTGCGCAAAATGATGATCGAAAAAGCTATAGAATGCATTTATCCAAGAACTAATGTAAATTTATATAAAGTTTTGTTTTCCTTCTATAATTTAATAGAAATTTTTATCGTTTTATAAAGTTGGTATTACAAAATTGCTAGAAAGTTGGCAAGAAATGTAATAATTTTTAATCTCAATGACAAAAAACATTATAGTTGCAAATCAGCAGAACAATAAAAGTTTTATCAGACAGGATTCTTTATTTGAGTTTTTCCATTTTTGTGAAGCAACATGTCAGTTTTGTAAACATTCAACACGAGGAAATTTTACTACAATTATTTTACAAGTACCGCATAGGGAGTGTGTGCAATGGTGCCAGTGGGATTCGAACCCACAATCTACGCTTTTAAGATGTCAGTGTCTCCTAAACCCAAATAATTCGGTCGTCACATTGATAAAAAAACGCATAAGAAGAATAGAGTTTATATCAGCAAAAAATTCAGGAATTCAAAGTAAAAAATAATTTACATATGTACAAAAGAAATCAAGTATGTACGTTAAATTTTAATCGCACAATCTTTTAAATTTGGATATATATTAAATGTAATATAAATCTTAAGCTGTATGTAGTCAGATGATACAGCTGGGTAAGATAGATATTTAAAAAAAACATATCAAAGGATCGCAGGAAAAACGCTAATTTTCTCAAAAGATGGGAGAAACAATGCGAATTTAGATTAAAATAAAACCGCGAATTTTATCAAATAAACGCAAAATCCCCCACAAATTTTGTGAAAAAATCGCGAAAAGAAAGCAAATTTCTTAAAAGGATCTTTATAAAACCCTGAATTTTATCAAAGAATAAGGGTAAGATATTACACTGTAAAAAAAAAAAAAAAAGTACGATTTTCATTAAAAGAGTGCAAATAATTTCGTAACTTTTGTCAAAGGATTGAAAAAAAATACCGTGCGTGTTTTGTCAGAGATTTGCGAAAAACACGATTTTCGTCAAATGATCACGAGAAAAATGCGAAATTCCACAAAGGATGGCGACTTAGGCGCCAAAAAATAGTCACCAAATTAAAAAATTTACTCGCTACTTGGCTAGTGACCGTGCGTCTACATCTATAGTAGATAGGGGAATTTTGTAGAATATAAATAAATTCATTTACAAGCATAGAATTAAATAAACTTCTGCCAAACGTTGGTAATTTTCTGAAAGTGCTTTATTTTGTGTGTGCGTTTTTTTTTCTTTTTTTCTTTTCACGAATAAAATTTTATTTTAAAACGAGTTGTTAATAAAAACCTCTAGCTATTACACAGTGCTATACAAATCTATTTGATTGCATTTTCGTGTTATTGCTCAAGATGAATTTTCGACTATGCTACGAGTTTTGTCGCCAACTTAAATTTTAGCACATTATGCAGTTTATATACAGATCAATAGATCATATGTAAAAATAATCTATAAAATAACAATGGGTTTATTACTATTAACGGAAATTGCTGCATTTTTATTTCAATTCCATTACAATACTTTAGTATTGTATGAAAGTTAATCATGCATCATAAACTTTGCTTACACAGTATTTTTCTTTCTTTATTTTAGTTAGTCAAAGTAGAGTTAACAAGCTGATGCATCCTAAGAATAATTTTTAAGAAATTCACATTTTAAATTATTCAAATGAGACACAAAAAAAAAGGTCATTTAATGATTAGACACAAATTTCGATAAGATGTATGTAAATTTTCCTTGGGGTCCTTTCCTTGATGAAAAAATGCTCAAAGATTACTAATTATAGTAAAAATGAAGAAATATTATTGACAACTTGATGAAGATTTCGGGTATTTTCAGAAAAAGTACCTTGAAATAATACTTTTGATTGATATCGCCTTAGATTTATGTCTTATCATATCAGCTAGTGCTGTTATGGAAAAATAACACAAAAAAATTTCAGAAAATTGAAAACTAATGTCTTAAACTATGCCATTGTAGTAGCAATTGAAATATTAATATATTCTCTTTTATTATTTTTTTCAGATCTTTATTTCAAGTCGGAACGAATTAAAAGTGTCCTTTATTCCTTTAGGGATTAACGAATTGTTTTAGTTTGATGGATGAAAAATGCATATTCTTTTAAATAGAAAATAATTTCCATCGGCAGAATCGTTTAACTTTTCTAAGGTTTGAAAAATTAATTTCTGAATAGAAAAAAAATGAAAATTAGTGATAATTCTGTCATTTTGATAGAAATGTGGAAAATAAATACAAATAAAAATGTACACTTTTTTTTATAAGATGTTATTTTCTATTGTGTAAAGTTTTTCCCTTCGAAGAAAAGGCATCAAAGTCTGTTAGATAGCATTTGAGATTATTACTATTTCTAATTGCCTAGTAAAATTTAGAGAGTTTTTATCCAAAGACATACTAGAAAAATCTTTCATTGTTAAGTATGACGTCATATCTAACCAGTCAGATGTGGCAATCCTAAAACTTTCATCTATTTTATACATGTTAGAAATTCCTGAAAAATGCAGTATAGCAGCGCCAACGGTTAAGTGGTTTGCACAAAAATCTAGACAGCAACAAATAATACTAACTTCTAACTGTATCTGAAGTTTGATGAAAATCCGTGCACTAGTTTCTGAGGCAGATCTATTTCAAAATCTTTAAAGAATTATGCATAAAAGAGACACCTATTGAGTGATGTACACCAAAATCTAACCGGGATCAATTTTTATCAGGTATTAACTGAATCTGAAGTTTGATGAAAATCCATGTATTAGTTCTTAAAATACAGCTATTGCGAAATTGTATAAAATGCAACACCACCTGTGGGAGATTTACTCCAAAAACTACAAAACACTAATATATAATAAGGACTAATTAAATCTGAAGTTTGATGAAAAATTGGACATTTGCTTCCGAAATAGCGCTATTGTATAATCATGAATAATGCAGTAGGTCAGCGCCACCTGTGGAGCGATTTGCACCAAAATGTAGTTAGCTCTAAATCCTATCAAAACTAATACGCCATAAAATTTTATAAAAATCAGTGCTTTAGTCCTTGAGATAGAGCTATTGAGGAAACTGTGAATATGTCAACATAGCTGCGCCACCTGTTGAGAGATATACACCAGAAAATAATCTGCTCCAGAAAATGAAAATCCATCAAAAATAGTTTTGGCATTAAGCATGTATTCTAAGAGACTATTTTTTTAATTTTTTTCTTTGACCGACACTCTCATAGGGCCGTGCGAGGAGGGGGGGTCGTTCTAAATTGGGGGGAGGGTTCTAAATTTATAGAATCAATCTCGCTTGTTTCTTCTTTTTTATGTTCATACATATTGATAATTCTTTTTGTGATAGAAACATGCATTCTCAAAATAGCGAGGGGTTTCATTCTTAGAATACAAAAAGAATTGCAAACTGATATACTGTGCTGTTATATACATTTTTCCCACATCTGATTTCCAGATCTTCTTTGCCAAAATATAAGTGCAATTTTATTTTAAGTTATTTAGTTGCTAAAATTAAACCCTTTACAGTTCCAAAATAAACGCGAAATATGTATTCAATAGAATTTATTTGTATTTCTACAGTTTTAAATTTTGTGGCACATGTTACAAGTTTAAGTGGGAGGGGGAATGGGGGCGCCAAACTGAAACTTTGACCAGGGCGCAGTTTTTTCTTCGCACGCCGCTACACCCTCACACCCTCACTTCAGGATCTTTTTCCGTCTCTCACTTTTCATCACTGGAGCAGAGATTTCAAGTAATGCCCGATGCTTGTGCTTGGTTTTAAAATAAACAGCGGTCAGATGCGATAACGATTACATGACAGATGATTTAAAAGAAAAAAGGATACTTGCGTATTAATGAAAGAAATTTGTCCTTCTTATCTCGTGCATCCTCCCATGACGCCACTTATCATAGTCTTTTAACAGAATCAATTTAAGCGTTTCCTGGAATTGAGCGATGTAAAATAGAAAAACAATGATAATACTCCACATTTTGTTTATAAACCACTTCCCAACTTAACCCTTTACAGAAATTAGCAGTCTCAGAGATCGCTTTTTCTTTCTTTTCGATTTTCACAATAACTTCATTTTTCATTAAAATTTTCAATTTAGGAAATTATTCTTTAATAAACAAATGGTAGTTTTCCTAAACGGAAAGGGATTTATGTCCAGATTTTTTATAATAAGGTTAAATTAATGCTATTGAAAAAGATTTTCCAAGATAATCGTCCGTATAATTATTATTTTCTAAAATTAGAGCTTTTTATTAGAGCTTAAGATTTTTTTTTTTAAATTAGAGCTAAAGCAAAGAAAACTTAATGTGATTGTGAAACATTGCTTTAAATAATGACAATTATTTTTTTAAAAATGCATTACTGGCAGTTTTTTCCATATGCCAGAATAAATAAGGTAAATTAACGCTATTTAACTTTTATTTTAAGTTACCTGTTATCCACACTCTTGTTGTTATATAAATTAAACCTGTTGATGATGCAGAATTTTAATGTTTTCAAATGACAACTTATTTATAATTTTCTTCATTCCTTTCCGAACCTGGTTGCTTACTTCGTTTTTATGATTGTTTTTCGAAGTGAGCATCCGAAAGCTACCTTAAACAACATTATTTTGAAACTACATGGAAACTAAGATACATCTAGACTAATATTATAAAGAAGCAACATTGTTTGTTTGTAGTGTGTAATTTCTGGAACTACAAAAGTAGTGTTGGAAGATTGATGTTGAGAGGCTGTGCAAATGTAACGTTATCATTTTAGGGAGGAGAGGAGGGTGACGAATGATATCTTAAGATATCTTTAGGGGGAGGGGGGGTTTGTCGTTTCATATCGATATCATTTTTCATCCAACCATCTTTTTTTTTCATTTGCAACATGGTTTTGGGCTCAAAGTAGTGTGTTATCGACTTTTATTCTTATTAATTTTTATGAAAATACAAATTCTTATTAAAATCACTAAGTTATGAAGATATTTAATTTTAAAATATGAAATACCAAAACATTTGATATCCCTATTCTTCTTCACATGTGTATGCATATACAATCACTGTTCGAGAAACCATATGTAAAATATATTTAAAGTAAGCTAATGTTTACTAATAAATGAAAGACGGGGGGAAAATGTTGTCCACGTGTTTTGTTGATAAGAATTTCTATCTCATAACCACCCTCCTTCGTGCGAGAGAAGTGCAACAAGACAGGTTGATTGCATTATGTTACAAAAAGCTATTATAAAATATTTTTAAATAATAACAATTTATTTTAACTGTTACATGATTTAAAGTGCTATTTTATTGACTTCGCTTCATTTGAATTACTAAAGTATGCGAAAAATAAATATAATCAGTTATGAATATCACTTTAAAGAAAAAGAAAAAAAATATATCTGTTGATAACGATATCATTATCGAAGGGTGGGGGGGGGGGTTGAAGAATGATAACGTATGATATCGGAAGAGGGGAGGGGGTCCAAAATTATCAAAAAATCGATAACGTTATATATGCACAGCCCCTGATAGTCTCTGTCTCAACATAAGCTATATTGTATGCGGTGCCACGGCTTTCCTGTAGTTGTTGAAGATAAAAACGTTCTAAAATTGCGCTTTATGTGATATAGTTAGTATAAAGACGTAAAATATGGCATGTAAATGATATATAAGATATAAATTTTCACCAACAACGGTTTCTAAAAATTGAAATTCAAAAGGGTGCATGATAAGCGTTTTAAAAATGCCATAAATTACGCTTTCTATAGAATTTTTAAGAATAGAAACTTGAAATTTAACATGGTTGCTATTTTTAACACACAAATAAAGGATAGATTTTTTTAAATATTAGAAATATAACAGGAAAAAAACTGTTTAATTGACGATTTTTCGATATTGAAGAGACTAGAAACTAGAAATTTTGAATGGTAGTTACTTTTAATATACAAATGCTTGCAAAGCATTGTTTAAAAAAAACCTGAATTATAAAATTATAAAATAAGCGAAAGGTGTTCTAAAAAAGTTCTGTTTTCTTTAGCTTTACAACGACTAGTTCTCTGAATTTATTTATTTATTTATACATTTATTTATATAGTGTACAGATAAAGTTTTAGTAAGAATAAAGATTTTTGTAACTTTACATCTTTTACATCTAACAGCAAATTTTATTAGAGTATATAGATGTGTTTTTAATAACTGTTATTACAGTTGAAAACAATGAGTATTATTTAAGTATCATTATTTAAAACCTTTTTAACAAGATAAGCTAAAACATTGCCTGAAACACTTCTCGTAATTATTTGATCAAAAACTTTTTTTTAATTTAACAGAAACAAAAATCGAAAAAAACCCACAAAAACAATAAAATTCGGCATATTTTCCAAAAACTTATTTCTTTATTTTAATTAATTCACAGTGTAAAATAGTGCAAAATGTGTAACTACTTAAGAAAAACAAAAAAAGAAAGAAAAAAAGGTGTCAGTTGAAAAGTTTATAAAATATAGTTGTCAAAATCTTTTAAATATAAATAGTTGCAATGTGCTCGGTGTTATGTCTTGAAAATGAAAAATTTTTCCATTCAAAACAAATTATTTATTTAAATGTTTTCTTTAGTTTGCATTTGTGTTTTGAAAAATCACACATACGTATGTCTGTGTCTATTGTATTAAGTTTTGTAAAATTTAATCTTAATCTCTTAGTTAGCGTTAGTTTCCGGATTGCATAAAAAAAATTTTCATATCAAGTCAAATTGTAGATCGGTAAAATTAATAAACACTGTCAAAATAGAAAATATCAAGAATAAAAATTTTTCGTGAAATAAAATTTTGCACTTATTAAAGGAAAAAATTTTTATCTTCAAATTAGAATTTTCCGATTTCAAAGGTCGAAACTAATTAAAAATGCATTGTACGTGACTTTATTCTTTACAAAGGAAATTGAAGAAAATAATTTTAAAGAAAACTTATTTGTTGCTCTAAAAGAAAGTTATTCTCTCAAATGAATTTTAAAATAAAATAATAATAACACTATAATACAATAAAACCAGATTTTTTTAATGTAATCATTGTGTTAAGTTACCTATTAGAGGTTACTGAATTCGAATACATTTAGAAAAATGTTTAGTTTTGAAATGTGCCAAATTGAGATTTAGACTTTTTTTCTTTAATGTGTTTTATTTAGATAAATGTATTTTTCATGCAATATAAACATAGAAATATTGTGTGTAACACTTTAATTTCGAAATTTTCTTTTTCTTATGCTGCATATTTTTGTTTTTAGTGTTTCTGTAAAACTTTTAAACAAACAGAGTCTCCCTGTCAGACCCTAGGCTAGAGGTCTGCACTGGTCCAGGCCGGGCAGGCAGAATATTTTATTTTGTGATGCTTAATTACTACTTCATTACTTATTTCATAATTTTTTAAATGCATAAATTTAATTGAAATATTACTGTCATATCCTCTGTCATCTGTTGCTTTCTGTTTAAAGGAATTTGTCATAGTATAAAAATTTATACCAAAGTACTTTAGACATCTTGAGGAATGCAGTAACAACATAACAAATATTGAAATTTCTTGCTATTGTTATTAAATGCATGCTATCACTTGCCTTTCCGTAGAAATAAATTTGGTAAGTATTTGTGAATTAATAGTATCTTTTTAAAATAAATGTTAGGTGGAGCTTGTTGAGCTCAAGCCAGTTGGTAGGTCTCCCCACCTTGTTGAATTAGAACTTGCTAGAATCGCCCAAATGCATGTTGATTGAAAAAAAGATTAAGATAAATAGAAAAATATTAACACAAATAGCCAAAATTGACTGAAAGAACTGTATTTGCAGTTTAGTTTCTCACATTTATCCTCATAAATCTTTAAGCCGAAAAACAAAAATTGCTTTCTGTAGTTTCTTAAAATTATTTTTATTGTACTAAACAGATGTGAATAGTTCTTGATATGAAATTTATGTATACATACAATGGGTCTGAAGTCTATCTTGTCACTCCACGGAAATTTTCAAAAGATAGAAAGGGGGGCCTCTCAAAAAATGTTTCCACCCAGATCTCTCACTGCCTCCATAGGGCCGGATGGCCCTATAAAACAGTAGCGTAGTCAGGGTGGGGAGTCCAAATGCTCTGGATACAACTATCTTGTAAAGTTTTGTTCGCCTTATTTAACCGGAGAATTTTCTGCTTTTAAACTAGACGAAGAAAACTTTAAAATTTTACTGGTATTCAGAACTTTTTGACCACTCCCTAGCCACGCCATTGTCTGTAGACAATATTGGCTTGCTTATGAATACATGATAGTTATCTGTACCTATATTATATAGAAGTAAGTTTTGTTTATTTGTAAGAACTAATCTTTGGAATTACGAAACTGATTTCAAAATTAATCGTGCCAAAATGATGGTGTTCACCCCTGTTCAAACATAGACTATTTCTTATGTCAATGCCACTAACCCAAAGGGTTTGAAAAAGAAAAAAAAACATTCTTAAAAATGCGATTTATGTGTTACTGAAGAGTCTATAAACATGAAATTTGGCAGGTTAATTACTCATAAGATATAAATGATCACTAGGAACATTTACTAAAAAATATGAAATTTAAATGAGGGTGAAAATGCTCGAAAAGCGTTCTAAAAACGTTCTAAATAGTAATTTTAAGCAATCTAGGGAAGTAACGTACCGATTTAAAAAATTATGATATCAAAATGATGGTGACAGTCCTTACAATCTACCAACATTGGCTATATCTTATGTCGATGTTACTACTCCAAATGGGTTTGCAGCAACAAAAGACGGTCTAAAGATGCGATTTTTGTATTACTGAAGGGCATATAAACATGGAATTTAGTGTAGTAGCTATTTTTGAAATATAAATGATCGCTAATAGTATTTCCTCAAAAATTCGAAATTTTAATAAGGTTAAAATGTGCAAAAAGCCTCCTAAAAAGGTTCTAAATCGCGATTTGTAAACAAGCTCAGCATGCATCAAACCGATTTCAAAAG
This sequence comes from Maratus speculifer, assembly GCA_964019185.1. NCBI lineage: Eukaryota > Metazoa > Arthropoda > Arachnida > Araneae > Salticidae > Maratus > Maratus speculifer. Next base: position 96,739,145 of record OZ025295.1, read on the forward strand.
TAAAATGGTGATGATAGAACTTGTTAAAATATGACAAGCATAAGATAATAGATAATAAGATAATAGATTATAAATTTAAAATAATCTTACCAAGCACTAATGAACAAAATAGTAAAGGCACGATAATCATGAAAAAAGCTCTGATCACTAGTTGTCCAGGAAATCCTATCAAGTAAAGGGTCCGACTGGACAGGTTCAAAGGCTTCATTGACATGCCTAGCAAATACCCCACAACTGTCGATAACAGCAGCAAGAGTAGAAATTTGTTGTGGCGACACCATGGTAATATCTGAAATGAAAAATTCTGCAACTTCAATATTAACTCATTGTATCACCGCATTGCATATCCACAAAATGCATAAAAGTCAATGTTACTTATATAGCAGGCTTTAAAAGATAATTTTATTTATTCATGCTATCTGCCAAAACCGGAGTTAATATTAATTGTACATGTAATTCTCATTAGATTACAATACTGAGTTAACATATGAATTTAATATTCCCCCCTAAGCGAAAAAATGCCCAGTCTGGGAATCGAACCCATATCCTTGGCATACAGAAGCAATACTCTATCATTTAAGCTATTTCGGCTGACAACCGACGAACTATTCGCCGGATTTCGCACAGATAACCTTATTCGTAATAGCATCTGGTCTGTCATGTATGCAGCTCAACAGAATGAGCCGCAGGTAAAAGAACGCCATATAAACGCCAAAATCCTGTGTAAAATCTCTGTGTAAAATCCTACAAACGTGCGCACACATGCACATGAATATATATGTGTGTGTGATAAATTTATGTATCCATTTAATGTGTTAAATTAAGATATTGGATTTTTATTTTTTTTTAGATAATCAACACACCACACACACACATATATATGTGTATAGATCTGTGCGTGTGTGCTGATAATATATAAATTTAAATTTTTATGTATTGCTAAAAAAAGACAAATCTTTATCCTGCAGATCTAATCTAAATTCCTATTATTGAAAAGCTTGGAGAAGTTAAACATTATAAATTATTCAAATGAAACAAGACAATATAAATAAGATAATAAGACAGTAGATATGCTAAATGAAAAAAAAAATTACTTATATTTTTTTTATTACAATGCAGAAAATAAAATGCATTTCTGCATTTGTTTTCAGTAATTAACACCTTTTAGTTATAATATTGCCCCATGTACTGAAAACTCTCTCGTACGGCACACTCGATCCTTGAATTGCCAAGTAATTTTTATGATGTTTTACGAGGTTTGAGAAAGAAATTGGATCTTTTTTCCATCATTTTAATGGATGATCATTAATTATTTGAGTTTCATAAGTATCTTTCTATTTCTTTATTTACAATTCCCTTCGGATTATTGGAAATAATATTTTCCTCTTCCTCAAAAAACAGTGAAATGCCCTCTTTTTTTTTTTTTTTTTTTTTTTTTTTTTTTTTTCCAAATTTTTATTTGGATCTAATGCTGGATTGTACAATGAAATTAATTTAGTTTGATGTATCGGAAATGGTATTTTGGAAGGATTGAAATCTCAATAATGTTACCACGACCTTAACGAAATATCGATACATAACTTATTACGGTGCATCGCCCAAAATTAATGGCGACTATTTTGCTATGCATATTGCTTAAAACAACAAAATATAAAAAGCCAAGATTTTTTTTTTTTTTTTTTTTAGAGCATACAATTAAAAAGAAATCCACTAATATATTATTATTTCATTTTTCATGCAATAACTTTTCTGATTCCTACATTTTCTGTTTCACGATATTTACTGCACATTATTTAAGAAAAGCTGTAATAATGGAATGATGTCTTAAATAAAAAAAATCGCATATCCTTTATGGAAGGATTACAATTATAGCTTTTCAATCGGAAAACCTCTCTAAAACTGAATTTATTTCGGTCCTTATCGATTCCGCTTTCACAGATATTACTCTTTAAGATTATGTTTATTTATCCCTGACCCTATTATTTGACCTGACCTGTATAATTATGTAGGTGATCGTTAAAAAAAAAGAAAACAGCATTTTCCTCTTTTTGTACGATTTAAAGTCGAACTTGCATCCAAAGAGTTGCTTGGAACATTCTTTGGTATATTCCGACATCAGATTTTTTTTATCAAATATAATCTTATTCATTAAAAGAACTTATCAAAACCTTTCATTTCTACAAAAAAAAAAAAAAAAAAAAAAAAAAAAAAAAAAAAAAAATGTGGGTTTTAAAAGGTATTAGCTAAATTTTTATTTTCTTTGAATATTGTAAAAAATATGTTATTTAATCTTTACGAATGTTTTAAAATAAATAAACTCTAATAGAAAGATGAAATAAAGATTTGTTTGCCATGGCTCTTGAAAAAAATCAATTTTGTCTTTTTTTACGTTCATGCGCTTCAAAAATTGTTTTAAAAGGAAGTTTCAGAGAGACATAGTTTTCCCTGATAAAACAAAAAAAGAAACAACTATTATAATTCACCTATTCAAAAATTCAAAACTGCCGGCAGAATCTAATTTTGCAATGTTTCGTTTTTCTCAATTGCTGTATTTCCGAATTGCCTTTTATGTTAGTATGTTATTAAATAATTTCTTGCAAGGAGAATAATAGGGGGATGGAATACTTTAAGTTATTTCATGTTTATATAACCCCTTTTAAGAAATGCAGCTTCAGTTGTGGATTACAAAACACACGTGTTTCAAAAATTTGTCTCTACCTGCGTTTTGTTCTGCAGGGGCCTGAGCAATCTACAATATTACATAGTACAAACATATTAACAGAACACGTAATTTATAATTCAAACTCCTATAAATAAAATCACTTTTAAAAAAGCACTCACCGAACATCCTCGCTTCTTCTGACCAGCGACCTGATTTCTTGTCATCCTTCCGTTTTGGATGCTGCCAGCTTCAACTCTGGCGTGCTATCCTATGACGTCAGGAAACTATCTATTAACTCCTCGTGATAAGCAAAGTGAGTGATATTATCAAACCTCATTTATCAATAAAACTAATTTATTTTAGAACTGCTATAAACGCAAAATCTAATCACAACATCCCTTTGGATATATATATACATACAAAATAAACCCGTTATTTTTTATTCATTTGACGTCAGGAAGAGCAAGATTTATTCGATATTTAACAGCAACTAAACTATATTTTCCATGTTTCAAGGAAAATCTTCAGTATTACCAATAGGTAAAACTTATACAGTATAAATTCCTTGTTTGAATATTTTCTAGAAATAATAAATCTAACTGAATTCATGTAAGTACAATTAAACTGCACCTAATCATGTTTTATGGAAAATTTTTAAGCATTACCTATATGTAAAAATAAAAAGACGTTAAATGATTATTTATTACTTGCTTCTTCTGTCAAGTAATAAAATGGAATCCAAATTACAATTTTTATGACAGTTGAAAATTTTCTAACTTAGTAAAAAAGAACCATTAGATACATTTTTAATCTTCTTCTTATCGTTTTTGTCAATCGGTTTATTTATTTATTTATTTTTAATGCAATCATTTTATACGGGCAAAATAAATATTATTCTTTTGCTTGGAGTGTTCTTGACCAGGAACAAGATCATATTGGCCATATTCATGAACATAATGAAAATTATAATATTTTTATAAATGTACCAGATATGGCATGTGGTGCAATAAAAAACTAACCGTGTTTCAGTCATGTATAAACATGTTTTATGAAAAATATTTGAGCAGTATCTCAAAATCCAAAATTAAATGCCGTGAGATGATTATTAACCATTTGGAAAATGGTTATTATTTTCGGTCGATAAAGTACCTTGTGATGTCCGCATTTTATTTAATTTTTTTTATGATTCGTCCACGAATATTTATGTTTAATCCATGGCGTAGGTAATATATGACTCTGTCACATGCTTATTTATTTATAACGTAGGCCACGTAATAACAGTTTTTACTGATTTTTATTAGCTCAACGGAAAACATTCAAACATTTTGCTATGGGCAATGAATGCCAGCATTTAATTTTTTTCATGTTGCGTCCAAGAATATTAATGTTTAATCCATGGCTTACGGAATATAAGACTCTGTTATTACGTAAGCCAAGCAATAGCAGTTTTTGATGATGATTTTACTGATTTTCATTAGCTCGATGGAAAACATTCAAACATTTTGCTTTGGGCAATTTACGTCAGTATTATATATATATATATATATATCTTATATATATATATATATATATATATATATATATATATATATTACAAGCTATTTACATTTTGAAGAATTTTTATTTGAATATGAAATCGAAAGGCTTTGTTAATAATGAAGAAAGTAAAAAAAAATTACAAAATGGACAGACGCAAATTATCAAATATTGAAAAAAACCAAATCCACAGAAAGACATCGTATGAAAAATCGTCTTTTAAAGCAAAAAAAAAAAATGTCGGATTATCGAGCTTGCCTGTTACGAAATGTGCGAAGATCACGAAAAAGGAAACAATCTAATGTTAAATTGTATAAATGCAAAAAATCGCGCTTTTATTTTCTAAATATAGAATTTATTTAAAAATCTTAAATTTTGGTGTTTCAAAAAACCATTTTCCAAATTGATGTTGTGATTTGTTACTTTATTTCTTTTTTATTATTATTTGAATTGGTATTTCTCTTCATCCAGTGCATTGGCACCGAAAACAATTCTTTAAAAACAGAAGTTTAAAAATATCATTATACTGTGACTACAAGTAAATGTCAAATAGAAACTTCATTTGTTCAAAAATTAATTCATCACTCAAGGATTAAGTCACACTTAATAAAATCTTAATTCGACTAAATAAATATGCATTAAAAATAAATGAAAGTTCCATAATTGGACTTCTAAGTAATATTTTGTAACGGTTATTTTTCACTAGATGAAAAGAATAGCCATTCTGTCGCTAAAAAACGAAATTGTAAAATTAATAAAATGCTCATACATCATGCAAAAAGATTGGAATGAAAGAAAAACTAAGAAACTTTTTGTGAAAAGATTCAGAAAAATTTCCAAAGAAAGTTTTGCTAGAAATTTAAAACTCAGAAATTTTTTGTTTACTTACTTATTTGTAAGCTTTTGACGCTACCATATTACGAAGTTACTTGAAACTCTTCAATATTTGAACTTCTTTATTTCTATTTCAAAAGAAACACGTTGAATTTGAATGCGAGAAAAGAGACTGCATGTTTCTAAAAATGCAGATTTCAGTGCTTTTCTTTTAAACTTTGCAAAAAATCTATTCAAGAAAACGCACCCATGTACTCAAATATATATCACCAATCTGTAGGTTATGAACAATAGATCAAAATTTTTTTTATAATATATGTGTTATGGTCGATTTGATTAATTGATTATTATTAATAGTAACCGGTTATTATTAACCTTTTCGGGTCCGAATTTTTTTTCAAATTTAAGAAAAAATTACTTTTACGGTAATAACTTTAACACTGGCAATCCAAATAGATTAGATAGTGTTTAAGGAATATTTCATTGTCTGAAAGATAACGAATGTTGTTGTTCTACATACTATTCAATTAATATTCATATGACAATTTTTGGAAGAATTTTTGGAGATGTTAGGAAAATATTGTATTACAATAAAATTTAACTTATATTACAATTTTCTAACACTTTTTGCACTTTATTACATATGATTCTTTCAGAAAAGTAACTTTTATTTTAACTTTAAAGATTGAAATATATGTTTACAAGAAAAGAATCGCAAACGGCGCAAAGAGAATTAAGAAAATAATTATTATTATTATTACTACTGAAGGCCTAAACATGAAAGATGTTATATAATAAATGCATAAACATATACTAACATTACTATACGTAGATAGTAGCAAAAATATTTTTTAAACAAAATAATGCTCAATTAAAAGTCATGTACTATTAATAGTACACCAGACCCGATAGAGTTAATAATAACCAAATGATATTCAAATATTCCGGTTAGTATGATAAATGTATGAGAATTTATTAAATTATCCGGTTACTATTAATAATTAGCAGTTAAGGTTGGTAACTATAATAAACATATGAATCAATTTGCAATTAAATTTATTATCAATTTACTTTCCCTTTTAGTTTCAGATTTTTATTTTGAATTCGTTTTTTCTAACTATTCATTGCTAAAAGTATGTATATCAAAGCTGTATAATTTAGTCTTTGAATATTTCAATGTTTAAATTTTTTATCTAATTCATTTAATAATTATAAAACTAATTATTTTAAACTGTTTAGTCTTTTTGCATCTTATGAATAGAACACTTCTTTGACTGAGTATTATTATCTCGAAACAATTATTTTTGTCATTAGATCCAAACAGTTATAATAGTACAGTTAAGTAATAGTTTTTGTAAAGTATTTATTCGTTACTAAGCTAAGAAGTCATGCATAAAATATATTTTCTTATAGGATGGAAATTATTTTTTAAAAAATGAGGAAAAATTTAATATATAGTGACAAATTTTCCTGACAGTGTATTTCAAAAATGTGTATTCATGTTTAAAAAATTAAAGCAGTTTTAATACATTTAAACTACTGAATTATCAATCATCGAAAAATATTTATAATTTCATGAAGTAATTTCTTATTATTTATAAAAGAAAATTACGGCTAGTTTATTATTGAAAGAAAAAAAAGTAAAAATACAGATGAAAAAATCAGAAACTTTGTATGCAAAGACTGAACTTTGAAATTTCAGAAACGTCTCTTCAAAATATCAAATTCAGACTATCTCTGTTTATTTTTTTCTTTGAGGCTTTTGACGCTTTCCTACTACAAAACTACTTCAAATTCTTCAATACGTGCTTTTTTTTCATTTTTCTGTCAGTAGAAACAAACTGATCTTGAGTTCTACAAAAGTAAGTAAATGATTGTAAAATAAACATTTTGTGCATTTTTTTAATCATTGTAAAAATTTTACTTTAATCAGAAAATCTCCATCTGCTTTAAGAAATTTTCATTAAATATTGCAACATTTATTCTAATTTAACATATTAAACACAAAGTCACAAATGAGTAACATTAATGCAATGATATTAAGAGCACACACTAGTCACGCGGTAAAAGCCGAGCGCTAATGTAAAGTCTATGGAGGCGTTCTTTTCGAATATCTCGCTGAAATTTTAATATTTTTACATGATTTTTTTGCACAAGATAGCTGAGGACAATCCACAACCGGCCTAGTTTTTACTTTTTCAGTTTTCGTTTCAGATTTTCTTTAAAAAATTACTTTAACTTTCGAAACCGGTTTAAACCGGTTCTGAAAAGGAAACTATCGTAATATAAAAAATATATAAGCAAAATCAAAAAAGTAAAACCTAGGCCGGTTGTGGATCGTTCTCAGCTATCTTGTGCAAAAAAATCATTTAAAAATATTAAAATTTCAGCGAGATATTAGAAAAAAACGCTCCCATAGACTTTACATTATCATCCGGGTCTTTTTGAGTACTTTTTCTGTGACTATTGTGGGCTCTAAAGCGCCTACACTAATTAAGGGAAGAAATGAGAATGCAAATTTTAAATCTATGAAAATGTTATTTTCAAATATCTCTCTTGCATTTTCCTATTTTTATTTTTTTTCCCACAGGATAGTTGAGGTTTATCTCTAAAAGTTCAAAATTCTTTTTTTTTTTTTTTGGTTACAGCTATATATATATACATATATGAGGATAATTTAGGTTCTGCTCCAACTGGTTACGAAATTCAGATTAAATTATTTTTAATCTGAAATCAAAATCGAAAAAGTAAAAACTATTCCCGTTAAATATCATCCTCAGCTATCCTATGCAAAAAGAAACAAGTTGGAAATTGCACGTGAAGCGTAGCAAATGAGGTGCGTTCGTACGATAACGAAGTTTTAAAAATATTACTTTCATATATCAATCTCATAAAATTGTAAATAGTGAATTACAATTAAAACGCTCATCAAACAAAGTTCTCCCTATACCATTATGTAATGGAATACTTTTGTGTGGCCTTGTAAATCAATAACAAATGTTCTTTGCACCGCAAATTATGTAAGATGTATATTATAATATGTACTTTATAGTTGCATATAAATTTTATTAAGTTCGCATGAGTGTAACACGATTAAAATGCATTTGAAACATTTTTTCCCATTGACCGTAATGTAACGGAATACTTTTGATTGTCCCTGTAATTGATCTATGCATTCGACTTTCATAAAATTTGAAATAACTCGACAAAATTATGTAATAATTATGTATTTTAAATTTCAAACGTATAGAATATATTTGAAACTTTTTCCCCATTGACCATAATGTAATTGAATAATTTTGATTGCCCCTGTAATTGATCTATGCACACGATTATCAAAAGATTTTTAATAACTCGACAGAATTATGTAATAATTGCGTATTTTAAATTTCAAACGATTAAAATGCTTTTGAAACTTTTTCCCCATTGACCGTAATGTAACGGAATAATTTTGATTGCCCCTGTAATTGATCTATGCACACGATTATCAAAAAATTTGAAATAACTCGACAGAATTATGTAATAATTGCGTATTTTAAATTTCAAACGATTAAAATGCATTTGAAACTTTTTTCCCCATTGACCGTAATGCAATGGAATACTTTTGATTGCCCCTGTAATTGATCTATGCATCCGAGTTTCATAAAATTTGAAATGACTCGACAAAATTACGCAATAATTATATGTTTTAAATTTCAAACGATTAAAATGCATTCGAACCTTTTTTCCCCATTGACCGTAATGTAACGGAATCCTTTTGATTGTCCCTGTAATTGATCTATCCATCCGATTTTCATAAAATTTGAAATGACTCGACAAAATTATGTTATTCATAATTATGTATTTTAAATTTCAAACGATTCGGTTGGGTAGTTTTTGCGTTGTTATATGCGGACGGACAGACGGACAGACGGACGGACTGAACGACCACTATAGGTGCTACGTATTATATAATTACGAACGCACCTGAAAAAAATCATTCAAAAGCATTAAAACCCAAGCGATAAATTTTAGAATATTTTTTCCGTGGAATTAATATTAGCTTCCGAGTCATTTCGCGTGACTAATACAGAACCTCAAATCAATACATGAATATTCCATTATAATAAATAGAAGAAAAATGGAAATATAAATAGATAAATTAAGTAGTCTAATGTGAATGTACACATTACATAATTATATACAGTAATTTTTCTGTATAAGTAGAACTATACACATATAAAATATGCCCACACACCTGCCACATTGTCGCCAAGTTGGATTATAGTTGGCTGAGTATTGCCAGCTTTGGCGGCAAAATAAAGTCATCGAAAACAAAATGATCTTCCCTGTAAGTAGACTAATTGTACAAATGTTCACTATGAATTACACTGTTAAATAAATTCTGAAATTCACGAATATTTTTTTTCCTGAATTTCACAGAAAAGTCCCTTTTATCAACAAAAGGGCATTTTCCGTTAAAAATCAGAAAACTCCACCATATTCCCTGAAAATAACGAAACGGATGAAAATAGAAACAGAAAACAAAGAAACTCCGTTGTGTGGCCGAATGGTCAAGGCATCAAATCGGGAATCCCCTGCAAGCGCAGATTGTGGGTTTGAATCCCACTGGCGGTATGAAATAACGAAAACAAGAAAATCCCTTTTAAATTACATTTCTTCCGTTTATTTTTTCTTAATTTTTATTTTAAAAATCTTTTAACTAATTTTCCAAAAATAAATAAATAAATAAATAGAGTACGACAATTTCTAAAAATTGTCTATAATATTATTTTTGTAAAAAATGATTTTTTTTTTTCATTCATTCAAAAAAAACTGATTTTTAACAGTGTTTTTTTTTTTTATTATTTAAACTAGTTAAAAAATTAAAATTGATTTTTAAAAATATTAAGTATTATGCATCAGGCTAAAATAAAATAAAATAAACCGTTTACAAATATTATAACGAATATATTTGAAAAGAAATTTTTAAAAGGCACAACAGATTTTCCTACTAAAGCATAAAAGACATACTTCGTACGTTCCGGCAAGAGCAGCTATGGCTCAGTCAGTAAGGATTTATTCCGCTATCAGAAGGTCTTGAGTTCGATCTCGGGATAGCTTGAGGTAAATTATACTAAAAACAAATTAATTAAGTAAAAAATTACAGCCGCTTAAAATCACTCGGAAATTTTGTATTCTTTGACGATTAGTCGATTCATTAAATTATTATCATTAAAAATCAAACTTTGTAACAGAAAGTTGCCGCTTTTTCAAACGGAGTTTTTCCTTCTTTTATTTTTCACAACGGAAAATCTAGTAACGGAACGGTAATAGTTCGGCAACTTTGGTACCGGTAGTTTCATCGTGAATTCACAGATTTATTTTTTACAGTGTACGTAAACTGAAATTAAGGCGATTTATTACTCACACTTTGTAAGGACAAATTTCTTCTAGTCAATTTAGTCTAACAAATTTCTTCTTTTCAACTTTAGTCTACTTTGGTTCTTGCGAGGTTACTTTTTTCATCCCATAAAAAAAGTTTTATTCTTTGTATTGACAGTTCTAAAGTTTTATTCTTTGATAATTCAAAGTTTGTATTCTTGAAAAAGTATTTAATGCCTTACTATAGAGCATTTGAATATTTTGGAGTAATTTTATTTTTTGATATTGGCAACAGTGGATATGTTAGTAAACAACTGATTTCATATGTAAATTTTAACTCTCCAACTTTACGACAACAAAACTATCTCGACAAGTGCTACAAATAAGATAAGCGTCAAAATATTATCTTTAGTAATTTGTAACCCATGTGTGATCTTAGTTTTTTCTTTATTTTTTTAAATTTTGATAGGAAATGTTTGTGTTTTCATAAAGCTCACACGAAAACTAGTTTTACGGGGCTACTTTGTGCCAGACCTTTTTTGGTGCGAAAATAGTCCCAGTTACTTAGAAGTACCTCTTATAAAACAGAATCTTAAAAAAAGTTTTAAGAAACATTTTCTCTCAAATGTTATTATAGCAAAATGCTTGTATTTGTTCTCTTGTTTAACGCTTGTATTTTTTTTATTTTTCTGGGGATAACATGACAAAAACTGTTTCTGTGTCTCTAATATTAATAATTGGTTTATTGCATTTAAATGTTAAAAAAGACATTTGTTTATTAAGTGTGCAGTGATAATTCATTAGCAGATCTTATTGTAATGGGATTTCAATAGTCCAACATATGAAATATAATCATTTTGAATATATTTCATATGTACATTGCATATTCATGGACTAAAGAACGGACCAAAGAAATTTCCATAAGAGAGTACTTTGTCCCAAAATTTTGAAGATAGTTAAAAATTCTAAAACTAAAATGTCTCTTTACCACACAGTGTGCTTTATTGTTTCATATTGATTGTTTACAATACTATTTCTACTTTCAAAAATCATACACAATATTTTTAATAATGGAAATTTTAGTGGAACGAGCAAAAAGTGCACTGTAAAAAAAAATTCAACAGGTTACTAAAATTTTTTTTGTAAATTTGTATTCCACAGAATTTTTTAGTAACCACAACAAACTTTTTTTTTTGCAAGTGAAACAAGCATTTCTTTTGTAAACTGAACAAAAGAATATTTTGTATAACTAACTTAAAATTTTTTAGTATGAGCCACCAAGCAAATTTTAGTAATAGCTCCAAAATTATTTTTAATAACAATTACGTACGTCCGAAGGGCAGCAGCTTCCTTCGAGCTGCATCCAGACTTCTGAAGTGATAGATTTTCGGCAAAAACGCAATAGATGGCAGCACCAAACATTGCGACCAGCTCCAACAGGAAATTCATAACCCCTTTATTATAGAGTACTTATACTACATACATTCGGGGCGTACTTGGCGCTGTCCAGTATTGAACCCGGGACCTTTTAGCCTGGAGTCCGTTACTATAACCACTATGCTATCGAGGTCAAGCCAAGTGAGTTTTAGTAAGAGCTATTAAAAATATAAAACTATTAACTCTATTCGTTGCTAACTTTTTTCTAGTAATTCTTACAGATTTTTTTGTAACCGACTAAAATTACTAAAAATTTTTTAGTAATTACAAGGATCACTAAAGTTTTTCTAGTAGATCGACCCTTTTTTTTTACAGCGTGCAGTTTGCGAAGGCCAATATTTTAAAATCAGGTTGTAGCAGTCATTATGGTAGATTACTCCTCGAAAGTTGATTCGCTTGCTTACGATTGCCAACTCTGAATGAGGCTCGTGCTGTCCCGAATAAATATTATCTTTTTCTAAAAAAAAAAAAAAAAAAAAAAAAAAAAAAAATCTAAAGTTTTTTTAGTAGATCGACCCTTTTTTTTTACAGTGTGGCCCTCATGACGGTGTTGTTAAAAGGCGGTACTTTTTGTGAAAACAGTCATACACTATATGGCCAAAGATGACCGGCCGCTTGCAATTTTAGACATTTTGTTAAATATCTAGAAAAATACATAAGAAATTATCGTGAAACTCTAAACGTGTAAATATAATAGTACAGATCATAGGTTGTAACGGCAAACCCACGGTGGGCGCTATTTGTAACGGTGCACGCACGCTGGGTGTCGTTTGTAACGTTATATGCAGACATACTCAGTAGTTTAGGTTAAAACAACAAAGTTTATTCAAGTGATAATGGCCGAAGGGAAGTGGAGCAAATCTAAAATTTTACACACTGAGAACACTATGAACAGCTAAAATCATACTCACAGGCCCCAACCTAGCTCAGTCGTGGCACCGCTTAACACTTGACACTGTCTCCTGGCTGAGCTGCTGAACAAAGTTTAGTTAAACAGCCCGTGGCTGTGGATAATTCTTTATTTCACCAATAATTAAAATGGAACTACTATTAAACTTTCTTACCACGGCCGACTCTTAAATCCACTATCCAAACTCCTTTCCACTTTACTGGAGGCCGTTGCTACTTTCTATTCGTCAGCACTTCGCTAAACAATCATCCACTTCGTTGTCTAATGGCAGAGGTCCGCACTCGCTGGCTGCTGGCTAATGCCAGAGACACACACCCCAAACTCACCCCCAAGCTTTTATATGCTGCAAACTGAGATACTTCACATTAACATATTACTAATAACCGCGAGCTAACTGCGGAATTCGAAAGAGCACACACACTCTAGAAAGTTAAAGTAAAAGAGAGGATAGATGTCGCTTTTACGCCCACAAAATGTTAAATTATTGACGTCACGATCTCAGAAACACTAGAGTGCCTTTATGACAAAAGGTCACTCCCTCACAAGGTTTCCGTGAAGATTTTTTCCCGGAACTCTATAGGGTACCGTCAACAAATTGAAAAAGAACCAATATCTTTTATATTAGCCCTGTCAAAACCAATGTAGCAAAATCGCTATAACTGTAGCTTATTATTAAGTGGCTTATCGTAATATACTGTGTTCATTTTTATGAGGATAGCATGTACATTCGTAGAGAAATTAAGGTTTTTATAAAAAAAATCCCAAATTTTTCCAAGTTTTTTGTTTATAATTGACTGAGTTCTTAATATAAAAGAATGTTATTTTCTGAAAATATAACAAACAACATTGTACACAATACCCTGTCATCAGAATTAAAAAATAGTAAACATTGTATGAAAAACGATCAGGTTTACTAAATAATTTTTCATTACGCATCTGTCAACGACATCAAAATTTCATTTGCATATTGTGTTAGCTAAATGTATAGAACAACTTCTGTAAATATTTCAAAAGCATAGCTTGAAAACTCTGTAAGTGGTCGTCTATAGAATCGCCTCAAAATCTGTTATTCCCAAAGTGGGGCAAAAAATGAGGGGTTATATCCATATATCCATTGATTAATGGTAATATAGAATACACAGTATGTCACGAACTACTATATTTGGATAAAACTCCCTGATTGTTTTCCTTCATTTTGGGAAATAACGGATTTTGAGTTGATTCTATAGACGATCACTTTCAGAATTTGCAACCTATGTTTTTGAAATTTTTACAGATGTTGCTCTATATATTTAGCTAAAACAATATGCAAATGAAATGTTGATATCATTGCCGCATGCGCAATGAAAAACTATTTAATAAACCTGCTCATTTTTCATGCAATTATTATTATTTTGTGATGTTGTGTATTGTGTAATAATGTTGTTTGTCATTTTTTCAGAAAAGAACATTATTTCATATTACGAACTCTGCAAATTATAATCATAAAAACTTGTAAATATTTAGGACTTTTTTAATTAAAACCTTAATTTCTTTACGAATATACATGCTACCCGCATAAAAATAAACACGGTATATTACAATAAGCCACTTAATCATAACCTTTAGTTTGAATGCTTTTGCTGCATTAGTTTTGAAAGGGTTATCCAAAAGATATTAGTTCTTTTTCAATTTGTTGACGATCCTCTATAGAGTTTCGGAAAAAAATCTTCACAGAAAGTGTGACCTGTACTATTATGTTTACACATTTAGAGTTTCAGGATAATTCCTCATATATTTTTCTAAATATCTAACAAAATGTCTAAAATCGCAAGTGGCCGGTCATCTTTGGCCATATAGTGTAGTTTAAAATGGTAGTCGATTGACATATTTTGTTTTCTAGAAACGATAACAATAGTTTCCCTGTCACTAAAATGTCGAAAAAAAATCTACAGATGAAACACTTTGAATAAAACAAAAATAATAAAATTTGTATGAAGAAAGAAATGTTAAAAATCTACAAATTTTTCTTCAAAATATAAGATCGAGACTATTTTTGTTTACTTTTTCCTTCGAAGCTTTTGACACTATCTTAATGAAAAAACACTTCAAATTTTTCAATGTGTATTGTTTTCTTGCTTCTTAAATTGAAATTTAATAATAATAATAATAATAATAATAATAATAATAATAATAATAATAATAATAATAATAATAATAATGATGATGATAATAATAATAATAATAATAAACTAGTCGGATGTGGAAATCCCAAAATTTTCCTCAATTTCATACATCTTAATATTTCCTGAGAAATACAACATAACAGCGCCACCTTTTAGTTGGTTTACGCTAAAATCTAATCAGCAACAATTTATATCAACCTCTAACTGAATCTGAAATTTGATGATAATCCATGCATTAGTTTTTGAGTTAGGGCTATTCGAAAATCTTAAAACGTTCTGCGTAACCGCGCCACACGTCGGACGATAAATACGGAAAATTAATAAGGACCATTTTTTATGAAGGATTAACTTAATCTGAAGTTTGATGAAAATTCATGCATTAATTCTTGAGATACCGTTGCTGCAAAAATCTAGAAAATGTAACATAGCAGCACTACCTGTATTGCAATTTACACTTAAAACTAATCAGCTTTAATTTATGCCAGGGATTAACTTAGTCTGAAGTTTGATTAAAATAGTGCATGAGTTCTTGAGGAAGAGTTACTGCAATAATGACGAATAATGCAGTATAGCAGTCCCCACTGTTGAGCGATTTACACCAAAAAGTAATCAGCACAAAATTATATCAAGGACTAACTGAATCTGAAATTATATGAATCCCTGCATTAGTTTTTGAGATAGAATTATTGTGGAAATCGTGAATAATGTAGCGTAGCAGTGCAACCTATAGGGCATTATACACCAAAAGCTAATGAGTTCTAGTTTATATCGATTTCTAATTGAATGTAAAGTTTTGTGGAATTCCGTGCATTAGATTTTGATATAGAGTGCCCACAAAATTTTTGTCACATACAGGCTCACAGAGTGACAGACAGACATTTTCTAAAAAACCATCAAATCATGTTCAGGATCTTCTAAAACGAATAAATCCGTCAAAAACGGAAAGTCGAAATTTGTCACTTATCTAACACTTTTTTCTTGCAAAGATAGAAGAAAGTAAAAATGAATTTGAATATTCCTTGTCCTCTTAAAGTTATTCGTATTTAAAAAATTCTCGATTCAATTAAAATTAATAAATATATATTTAAGCCTTTCGAATCTGGTGTACTATTAATAGTATATGTCTTTTAATTGAATATTATTTTGTTTTAACAAATGCATTTGTTACTGTTTACATGTAGTGATGTTACTATGCACCGGGTGCTCCAAAAACTGACTGATGGATTTTAAAAATGAAAAAATGAATAACATGCAAACAAAGACATATATTTAAAAAATGCAGGAGGGTTATGCATGATGTCAAGAGTTTTTTTACTGTGATACTTTATTTTAGTTCGAATTTCACACAATAATACTTAGTGCAAGCAATTATTGTTCAGTCCAGACCCGATTTCTGATTCTTCGGGATTCATTCAATGCATTTTAATCTTCTTTTTTCGCATGAAAGCGGGAAGATGCCGAAAAATCGGGCTTGGATTTAGCGGTTATTGCTTGTAGCGCCATCTATTGCTGTTATTTGTAACTAAAGCTGAGAATCGCACCATAAAAACACGCCACATCTTACATAACACTCCTACAATAATTTTTTTTTATATCTGTCACCGTTTGCAAGTTATTGAGTTTTAAAGTCCATCAGTCATTTTTGGGTATTTCATTACCTGTGCATTAATTATATGACTTCATTAATATTTAAACATTTAGTAATAAGGGACTATGCACATATAGCGTTATTATTTCAGGGGGGAGGGAGGTCTGACACATGATATCGTAAGATATCCCTAGGGGGGATTTTGATATCAATAATATTTTTGATCTAATCAAAAAAATTTCTCTTTTTATTTCTGACGTGCTGTTTGGTTCAAAATAGTATTTTATAGGTAAATACGAAATTATTATTAAAATCACTAAATTATTATAAAAAAAATTTAATTCTAAAATGTCAAATCCTAACGTTTGACCTTACAATTCTTTTTCATATGTGCATGCATATGTAATCACGATTCGTGAAACCATATGTGAAGTATGTTTGAAATAAAGCTAGTGTTTAATAATAAATAAAAGAGAAAGAGAAATAATGTTGTTCACTTCTTTTTGTTGATAAGAATTTCTATCTACTTTTCACCCCTCTTTTGTTCGGGAACAAGATTTTGTTACTGTTGAATGCAATATGCAACAAAAAGCTATGAAAAAATGCTTTTAAATAGTAACTATTTCTTTTTAGTGTTACTTGATATAAAGCGATGTTTTGTTTACTTTGCTTCATTTAAATCAAAAAAAGTGTGCAAAAAATAAATGCAACCAGTTTTTTCCAATTCCCAAATAAAAGAAATAAATTCCTAAAAATAAAAAAAACACTTTGATAACGATATCATTACTGGGAGGAAGAGGGGTGACTTCCGAGGGATGATAACGTATGATATCGAATGGGCGGGGGTCCAAAATTACGAAAAAGTTGATATCATTACATTTGCACAGCCCCTAATTATAACAATAAATATTTTCTTATGAGGACTTGTCTGGTGTTTTAAAAAAAATTGCAACCTCATGCTATCCTATGTGAAAATTTCTTATCTTTCTTGTTCAGTCAAATTTAGAAATTCAAAAAAAATTTTTTTTTCAGTAAATAGATGGAACGTTCCTTATACTTCTACAAAATCCAAATTTTTATATCTTTTTCCAGTTGAAAGTTAAAAACGAGTAAAGAATAATTTTTTCCACTTTTCAGAATTTTTGAAAGTTTAGCACAAATTTTAAAATACCCATAATTATCTATAAAATATTTTAAGCTTGTAGAGGGATACAGAATCTTCCTATCTACATGCTGATAAAAAATTATTGTTTAAATTTCCAAATTTCAATGAACAAGAAGGATAAGTAATTTTCTCACAGAATGTCATGGGATTCCCTTTTTTTTACTTTCCCTACAAATAAGTCAACTGGGCAGGGGCATGAGAAGACAAAACTGCGTCTGGGGCAAAGTTTTTTTGTTGTTGTTGGTGGTGGTGGTGGGTTTTTTTTTCTTTTCAATTTGGCGCCCTTCCCCCCAACTTTTTTTGTGACAGGCCAAAAAATGACGGTGGCAGTATTAATTTGGCGTCCTCTAAATTTCCGCGACCGCTCCCTTCGCCCTTCCCCCCCTCTTTCGCACGGCGCTGTCCCTAGGCTCCTGCCCTTGGCCGACAAAGAGTTCGCTAGCTAAAGCTATTCCTATGGGGAGATTATTTTCTAATATTTGGTTTGCATTTTGACATCTTTAAATATATATATATATATATATATCCCATATTCGTATTGTTTTGCTTTTTCATGGCAAGTACGAAGATGAAACCAAACTTTTCATTTGTAGTTCCAAACATATTTGGAACCTGAAGATTCTGCTTTGGTTCTACAAATTCCATTTGTTTTCATTTTATTATTTATTTTTTCCCTCCATGTTCAAAATGCTATAAGTTATTAAATTTAATGGTTTATATATTGTAATACGATTAAAGGTTATATGTATATATATATATATAGGGTGATTCCAAATTTTTTTTCCAATAAAGGAGGGATGATAGTACACATCAAGACAAACAATATTAAATAGGAGACCAAGGGTCCCAAACGTTTTCCAAAGGAGATAGCCACCATTAAAGTTTAGGGACCAAAATTTCAAATAAACATAAAAAACGGAAAAATCGGTCGGTTGATTTGCGGTTTTCACTAAAATTATTCTTAATGCCGGCATTTTCTTGAAATTAAATTATAAAGATAAATTTCAAAAAATGCAGAAAGAGGGCGCTTTAGACTTTGGAGTAACGAACAACTACTTTTTGCCGGTATTTTTTGCATCTCATTAAATGTTTTCGTAAGCTTAGACTCAAACTTAAATTTTGAGCTCAAAATCTGAAAGTGGGAGTGGTTAAGTAACACAAACTGAATTGTATTCACAGGGTTCAAATTTCAAATGATTATAAAAAAACGGAAAAATTGGTTCATTGATTTGCAGTTTTCACTAAAACTATTCTTTATGTCGGTATTTTCTTAAAAATAAATTATAAAGATAAATTTCAAAAAATGTCGATAGAGGGCGCTTTAGACTTTGGAGTAACGAACAACTATTTTTTGCCGTTATTTTTTGCATCTCATTAAATGTTTTCGGAAGCTTAGACATTTAAATTTTGAGCTCAAAATCTGAATAGTAGGGAGTAGTTAAGTAGCACAAACTGAACTGTGTTTAAGGTGGGGGGGGGGGGGTTCAAATTTAAAATAATTATAGAAAATGGAAAAATTTGTTGATTCGTTTGCGGTTTAAAATAAAACTATTCTTTAAGTCAGTATCTTCTTGAAAATATATTTTAAAGATAAATTTAAAAAAATCATTAGAGGGGGCTTTAAACTTCAGAGTAACCAACAATTAATTTTAACCATTATTTTTTTGTTCTAATTAAATGCTTTCAAAAACTTATTAAATGTCGTCGGAAGCTTAGATTTAAACTTAAATTTTGAGCTCAAAATCTGAATAATTAGGAGTAGTTAAGTAGCGCAAATTGAAGTGTCTTCAGGAGTTGAAATTTAAACCTCCCCCCTCCTCGAACACAATTCAATTTTTCGCTACTTAAACACTCCCAACGATTCAGAACTTGAGCCTAAAATTTAAGTTTATGCATTTGAAAGCATTTAATGCGATTAAAAAAATAATAGTTAAAAATAGTTGTACGCTACTCCAAAGTCTAAGGAGCCCTCTATCGGCATTTTGTGAAAATTATCTTTAAAATTTATTTTCAAGAAAATGCTCATTTAAAAATTAGTTTTAGCGGTACCGCAAACGAATCGACCAATTTTTCCGTTTTTTATTATCATTTGAAATTTGAACCCTCTGAACACAGTTTAGTTTGTCTACTTAACCACTCCCAACTATTCAGATTTTGAGCTCAAAATTTAAGTTTAAGTATAAGCTTACGAAAGCATTGAATAAGATGCAAAAAATACCGGCAAAAAAGAGTTGTTCGTTACTCCAAAGTCTAAAGCGCCCTCTATCGGCATTTTTCGAAAATTATCCTTATAATTTATTTTTAAGAAAATACCGACATAAAGAATAGTTTTAGTGAAAACCGCAAATCAATGAACCAATTTTTCCGTTTTTTATAATCATTTGGAATTTGAATCCTCTGAACACAGTTCAGTTTGTGCTACTTAACCACTCCTACTTTCAGATTTTGAGCTCAAAATTTAAGTTTGAGTCTAAGCTTACGAAAACATTTAATGATATGCAAAAAATACCGGCAAAAAATAGTTGTTCGTTACTCCAAAGTCTAAAGCGCCCTCTATCGGCATTTTTTGAAATTTATCTTTATAATTTAATTTCAAGAAAATGCCGGCATTAAGAATAATTTTAGTGAAAACCGTAAATCAATCGACCAATTTTTCCGTTTTTTATGTTTATTTGAAATTTTGGTCCCTAAACTTTAATGGCGGCTATCTCCTTTGGAAAACGTTTAGGACCCTTGTTCTCCTATTTAATATTGTTTGTCTTGATGTGTACTATCACTCTTTTTTTATTGTAAAAAAAATTTGGAATCACCCTTTATACTTCATTTCATAGCTGAGGTGCATCTCTACATCCCTCCTTTTTTTTATTTTTTCTATTTTAATGTAGATTTTTTTATATATATATAAAGTTAGTTTTGCTTTCAAAACCGATTTCGAAAAGGACAATGCGTTTTTAAAAATATCTTCAATCAAAATGGAAAAAGTATAAAAGGAGCGATGTCGGTATGCACTTCAGCTACCCAGTGAGAAAAAAAAAAAAAAAAAATTAAAAATGTTAAAATGCAAACCAGATATAAGAAAATAACCTCCCTATACGAATAGTTTTAGCTCTCTAGCGTTTTGCCGGCCAAGGACAGGAACCTTAATTCTCTTCGCGCCGTTTGCGATTATTTTATTTTAAGCATCTCTTTCAATCTTTACATTTAAAATAAAAGTTACTTTCCTGATATAATTATGTGTAATAAAGCACAAAAAGTATTAGAAAGATGTAATATCAATTAATTCTTGTTGTAACAAAATATTTTATAAAGCATCTCTAAAAACTCTTCCTTAACTTATTTTCATATGAATATGAAATGAAAAATATGTAAAAGAACAACATTCGTTATGTTTCAGACTGTGAAATTTTCGTTAAACTCCTATTAATCTGATAGTTAGTGTTAATGCTATTAAAATTAAATCAATTTTTTTTTTTTTTTTTTTTTTTTTTTTTTTTTTGAAAAATTTTAAAAAATATCAGATCAGAAAAAGTTTAACAGCAAATTTTTTCATTAACGAAATGATACATAATTTTTAATAAAAATATTTTTTTTTCAACAAATGAAAAGCGTATTTCAAATTAATCCCCAAAAGAAAAATGATGTAAAATAATTGAAAACCGACAATTAAAAGAATTCAGATTTTAAAATAATAATAATAATTAAATTAAAAAAAACAGAAATTTTGTTTAAAAAAGCAATGTTAAAATATTTTTAGACGTTTTGCTTCAAAATATAAAATTTAGAATATTTTTTTATTTATGTATTTATTTGTAAGCTTTTGGCACAATCATTCGAAAAAAGTTACTTGAAACTCTTCAATTTTTCAGAAATTTATTTCCATTTACAATAATATGTTGCATTTTGAGTGCGAAATTGAATATTTCAAAAAATGCAAATTCTGTACTTATTTAAGGCATTTTAAAACGAGTTTTAAGAGCTGCTCTATAAAAATAAATATTTTGAAAATTATTTAATTTTTTAGAGATCTTAAAATATTAGGTAATTTTTCTTATACCATTCGATATAATTTGCTCTGTCGAAACATACATTTAATATAAACCTGTTCACATTTCATAAAAAATGAGCAAATTATACCAGAATGCGGTTTGCAACATACAGCTTTCCAAAGTGTGACAGGAAGAAATAATATTTTTAGAATTCTAATTGTTTCAGTTTTGGTCCTGGCAATATCTATACAAAAAAAAAAAAAAAAAAAAAAATCTTAAATTTTTTGATTTGTCACTTTTTTGTTATTAAATGAGTAATAATTCCTTCAAAAATAAATATGATAAAAAAATCTTTCGTCAAAAATAGCTTATGTAAAATTTTTAATACATTTATAATAATAATCATAAAAAATTAATAAATTATGTCAGATTGTGGTTTATAACAAAGTTTTCCAAAGTGTTACAGGAAGAAAAAATATTTTTAGAATACTGATTTAAGTACATTTTAAGGACATTTTAAGAAAAGCTTTTTCATGTCCTAATGTGTTGTTAAAATATTTTACACTCATTCAGTTGAGATGCCCACAGTCTCAGCAATCTCACATACTTTCACTCTCCAATCGGTTATCACAATATCGTGGATTATTTCAATCATTTCTAATTGAAACAGTGTCGTAACTTCAATTGGGCGACCCGGACGTTCTTCATCAAAAATGCTTGTACGGCTGCAACTGAATTCAGCTGTCCTATATTTTACGGTTAATGATGAAGGTGCTAATCAGGGATGCAGTGGAGGGTACACGGGGGTATACGCCGTATACCCTCTGGATTTTTGAAAGGGGCACCATATACCATCGGTTTCTAAAGAAAGCTGTAGTATGCACAATCTAGGGCATATTCTCTGCCTTGAGAGTATACCCTCAGCTTAGAGCGTATATCCTCTGTTATCTTTACGACTACAACTCTGGTTCTGAGTTCCCGCAAATTTTTTTGCATTTCCCTTTAATCTCATAAATTGTTTTCTTTTTCAAAAACAGTTTTTCATCAATGCTCATTATTCAATTTTTTCCATTGCTCAAATATCACTAAAACAGCTCTATTTAAATGATTTCCATTCCCAAACTAAACCCCTTAGTGACTTGGCAAATTGACATGTCTAATGCAAAAGGTCACGTTTACGAAATAAAACATTAAAAAAAAAAAAATTCTAGTAGCACCACCTCTGTCCGAAGCCAGGTGCTTATCATATTACCCTCCTAACAAAACTCAACTTTTGAATAAAGTGAATGATGATATCAGGTAAACTACTTGGAAAAAACGTAACACATTTGAGAGCCCTATTTCAATTATTGTCCTCTATAGTCGTAAAAGCACACTAATTATTTTTATAGTATTTTATATTACTTATATATTTTATATATTTTATATTTACTATTATATATTTGTATATATACTAGCTAGCATGCTAAAATTTAATTAAGTTAGGAAACGCATAACACAATCAAAAATTATTCATCAGTAATTTCCATCAGTAAACAGAAATATACTCACATTTTTTGTGCAGACCTGTACATGATCTACTGAATTTATACCCATCAAGTAATTAGAAAAAAAAAATAGTAAAATTAAAAATGCATACCACAACTGAAAACGCATATCCGGAAATTACGAGTCGTATTACTTTGTGTACCCCTGTAAAAGAACAATAAACACAACGCATGTTACATTCCACTATAAGCATTTCTAATACACCAACATGATTACATCAATTCCATATATTTAAAATAGTGTAACATCATTGAAATATATTACAAACAATTTTTTCCTATAAACCGTAATATAACGGGATTCTTTTGTGTCTCTCTGTAAACGAATTATAAATTTTAAATACTTAATGTTCAATACTGAGTATTTTATAGTAAACTTCAATAATACGTATCATCTGTATGGCAATCCGAATATATTTACGCGAAGTTATAAACATTTTCTAGCTATGTTTGAACGTGTTAACAAAATATTTTTAAAAAATACGTAATTCTTCTATTTTACATTCCTGTATCCTCCGTAACTGAATATTCATAAAAGTTTTCTTTCGTTCTTTTCTTTTTTTCTTTTATTTTCAAAAAATAAATTGGAATTTTTTTTTTTACTTATTTGTTTTCAAGAAAGAATCGTTCGAAGATTCTACGTACTTTATTATCTCATTCTCGAACAACTTATTTGTTTTTCTTATTTTGCTTTTACGGCACTGAGTGCAAGACGCGTAAAATATGTTTCGGAAATGGTACATTTTACAATTTAAAATAAAAACTAAAAAATATATCATGCCTTTTTCTCACGTCTCATTTACACGCCAGATTGGTTAAAGAAACAATTCCCCTTTAACGCATCGTAAAATTTAAAACTATTTTATTCCCTTATTTTTTATTTTATTTCTTTTTACTCGCATTCGAAATGTTGGAATTTGTCAAACAAAACTTATTGTCATTTTCCTTTACTGATACGATAATATTTGTTTCTCGCATTTTAAACCACCGCATTTAAGATTTTCAAATACAGTAATTTCTCGACTTATATTTAAAATAGTATAACGGCATTAAAATATATTACAAACAATTTTTTTTCTTTAATCCATAACCTAACGGAATTCTTTTGAGTCTCCTTGTAAATCATATATATTATAAAGCAGTGAGCCTCTAAACTTCGGCTCGAAAAATTTCAAAAATGGATTTTTTTTTTCTTTTTTCAAACTGTATCATTCGATAGAAAATGTTACCACGGTGGTTTATGAGTCAAATATAAAGCGATAATTGTGATTTTTGGTGATAAATGTCTTATTTTATTAATATTTTTGATGAAAGGGTTGCAACATCTAACTTTTTGGCGATAATTATCGTTACTAAAAGAATCAAAATGTCTATTTCTGATAAGAAATGATATAAACACATCGAAAAAAAACTGATAACTTATTTGATTTAAAATAGAGAAATAAATAAGGTACAAAAATTAATATAATGAGAAATATTATCATGAAAGGAAAATATTTAATTTAAATATAAAAATACATTCGTAATGGTTTTAAAAATTAATTCAGTGTGAAAGAAAGTTTTGAATTGACACAATAATTTGGCTGTTTACCACTTTCGCACCAGGTTTAAAGAAAAAAGCATCTCAAAAACTTCATTAGATAAAACGTAAATAACTTTTTCCTTTTCTTTCTTTCTTTTTCTTCTTTTTTGTGTGATTCTTACATTATATGTCTTACAGAAGAAACTAGCAGAATTAATTTTAAAAATGGCTCTAACTGTTAATTGTGTGGTATTTTTTTGATTGGGTATTAGAATTTACTTTTGTCGTCGAATAATGCGGTTTTAGGCCAAAAAGGCATAAGCCGGAGTAAGGTTCGCAAAAACTATGTTCCTTCTCTCTCTTTTTAGGTAAATTTCGTAAGAAGTACCCGATGGATTTTTTTTGCAAACTGTACCATTTGATTAGAGAATATTCTCGCAGTGATTTATGTGTCAAAAAAACAACGATAACTAGAATTTTTGGTAATAAATTTCTTATTTTATTTATATTTTTGACGAAAGGATTGCAACAACTAATTTTTTGGCGATAATTATCGTTAATAAAAAAAATCAAAATGACTATCTTTGATAAAATATAACATAAACACCTAAAAAAACTGATAATTTATTTAATTTAAAATAAATAAATAGATAAAGAACAAAAATCAGTTTAAGAAAAGTTAATACTATAAAATAAAAATATTTAATTTAAGCATAAAAATAATATTAGTAATGGTTAAAAACTAATTCAGTGTAAAAGGAAATTTTGAATTGATTCAATCTCTTTCGTGCCAGTATCTCAAAAACTTCATAGTATAAAATGTAAATAACTTTTTTCTTTTCTTTCCTTCTTTTTTTCTTTTTTTTTTTTTTTATATGATTCTTCCATTATATGTCTTACAGAAGAAATTCGAATACAGACGTCATATATACATTACATTTGCGCCATTTTTTTTTCTGACGCCAATTCAGCAAAAACATCGTCTTAAAATACAAGTTGTACTGTTTAAAGTACACGTTGTTATAGTTTAATACTGTTTAAAATTGCATGTATATTAATTATTTTCGATTATTTTAAAAAGTGAATAATAATAAATAAAAAAAAGTTTAGTTAATAATCATAGAAAGAACTATTTAAAGCCTTTAAAAAAGAAAATAAAAATAAATAAAAAGTTTTAAAATAAATAAATAACGACCGCCAGGTTACCATGTGAGGGATAAAATCATCATTTTGGTACAGTCGCGCTTATGTGGTGCCTATATGACATCTGTGCCAAAATTCGCTGAAGTAATTTTAAAAATAGCTTTAATGACTGTTAATAACATGTTATTTGTTTTATTGAGCGTTAGATTTTACCAAATAATTCTTCTTAAGAAATAAAAGGCATAAGCCGGAGCAATGTTCACAATTATGTTCTCCCTCTCTCTCTTAAGGTAGTTTCATAAGAAATACTACCTATTTCAGTCGTTACCATAGTACGACTTTTGAAAACTTTCTTCATACCTTTTCACTATATGATCCTAGGAACCCAAAACTACTCCCATCCAAAACATTTACACTTATATATACGCATGTACTAAATTTTTACCGCACAATAAAAGACTCAATTATACACGAATCATGTTCTATCTCGCCATATACATTTCGATGGTTATTATCTCAGCAGGCATTGCAAATGGTAAAATCGGCCCAATTGGATGAAATGGGAAGGGTTCAAAAATTACAATACTTCCTTAACTTGGCTTTGAGAAAATCAGGTCTTAGAGAACAATGGCCGGGAAAAATAAACATTTTTCTTTATAGTAGTTGCCAACAATTTTAAAAAAGCAATAAAATTCTTACTGAACAAATTACTTTACTGTTGCAAGATTTGCGCGTAAAAAAAAATATTGTTTGAAATAAATAAAAAAAATTGAGAATAACGTCATAAGTTTTCTATAGCAAGATTTCCATATGAAAACTAAAAATGAAATAAATACCTTGACGGATTTTTTAAAGCAAATATTACATCATATTGGAAAATAGTGGACGAAAAGCTGGTGTACATATAATGTTGCATGAGTTTGTTAAAACATATTGATACATGATAAAAACCAGACTATAAAAATATGTCATATAAGTGAGAGGCCAGGAGTTCAAGAATTGACAAACGAAAATAAACCACCTAAATGTTATTCACGTTCGA
Source organism: Maratus speculifer (assembly GCA_964019185.1). Taxonomy (NCBI): domain Eukaryota; kingdom Metazoa; phylum Arthropoda; class Arachnida; order Araneae; family Salticidae; genus Maratus; species Maratus speculifer. Next base: position 96,766,046 of record OZ025295.1, read on the forward strand.
TAGTCAATCTGTGCAACCATTATAACATTCTCTAATTTAGTAGTATAAGATCAGAGAGCATTTTAATTCCGGTTGTCATAACGGTCTCATTTCCGAACCAAAACGGCACTATTAATTGTCAACTAAAAGAGTTTCATTATATAAGCTAAATTTTGTCCAACGCTTAGGATAATTTAATATCACAATGTTAGCATCATTTTTTACAATAAGCAAATTCCGGCTGAAGGTCCATATTGTTTAAAATACGAGTTAAAATTCATCATTTTCATTCATCCAAAACGTATTCGGAAATTTTGATCAGCGCAGCGGGCACAGCCTGATAGTATATTATAAAGCAGTAAGCCTCTAAACTTTGGCTCGAAAGATTTCAATAACTACAATATGGATTTTTTTGCAAACTGTAAAATTCGATAGAGAATATTACCACAGTGGTTTATGAGCCAAAAATACGTGGATAACTGTGATTTTTGGTAATACATTTCCTATTTTATTGATATTTTTGAGGAAAGGGTTACTACAACTAATTTTTGGCGATAATTACCGTTACTAAAAGAATCAAAATCTCTGATAAAAAAAATTATATAAACATATTGAAAAAAAACCTGATAACTTATTTGATTTAAAATAAAGAAATAAATAAGGGACAAAAATTAATTTAATGAGAAATATTATTATGAAATGAAAATATTTAACTTTTTAAATATAAAAATAATATTCGTAATGGTTAAAATTTAATTCAGTGTGAAAGAAAATTTGAATTGAAGCAATATTTGGCTGTTTATCTCTTTTGCACCATGTTTAAAGAAAAAAGCATTTCTAAAACTTCAGTAGATAAAAGATAAATAACTTTTTCTTTTTTTTCTTTCTTTCTTTTTTCATGTAATTCTTCCATTATATGTCTTACAGAAGAAACTCGCAGGATTAATTTTAAAAATGGCTCTAACTGTTAATTGTGTAGTATTTGTTTAATTGGATGTTAGAATTTACTTTTGTCGCAAAACAATGCGATTTTAGGCCAAAAAGGCATAAACCGGAACAAGATTCGCAATAACTATGTTCTCTTTCTCCTTTTAGGTAGATATCGTAAGAAATTCCAGATGGAATTTTTTTTTTTTTTTTTTTTTTTTTTTTTTTTTTCAAATTACGTCATTTGGTAGAGAATATTCCCGCGATGGTTTATGAGTCAAATATACAGGGATAACTATGTTTTTTGTAATAAACTTCTTATTTTATTGATACTTTTGACGAAAGAGTTGCAACAACTAGTTTTTTGGCGATAATTATCGTTAATAAAAAAAATCGAAATGATTATCTCTGATAATAAATTACATAGGCATCTAAGAAAACTGATAACTTATTTAATTTAAAATAAATAAATACATAAAGAACAAAAATCAGTTTAAGGAGAAATTATGCTATAAAATGAAAATATTTAATTTAAGCATAAAAATAACAATAGTAATGGTTAAAAACTAATTCAGTGAGAAAGAAAGTTTTGAATTGATTCAATATTTGGCTGTTTATCTCTTTCGCGCCAGGTTTAAAGAAAAAACTTCATAAGATAAAACGTAACTAACTTTTTTTCTTTCTTTATTTTATTTTATTTTATTTTTGAACATATTTTTTTAATGAGATTCTACCATTATATTCTTACAAAAGAAACTCGAGCACAAATGTCATATATGCACCACATTGGCGCGATTTTTTTCTGGTGCCAATTCAGCGAAAACATCGTTTTCAAATACCAGTTGCATATATATTTTTCAAATATTTTCGAATATTTTAAAAAGAAAATAATAATAAATAAAAAAAGTTTAATTAATAATTATAGAACAAAATTATTTAAAGCCTTTAAAAAAAGAAAATAAAAGTAAATAAAAAGTTTTATATTAAATAAATAACGACTGCCAGGTTAACATGTGACGAATAAAATCACCATTTTGTTACAGTCGCGCATATGTAGTGTATATGTGACATTTGTGCCGAAATTCGCAGATTTAATTTTAAAAATGGCTCTAACTGTTTATAAAATGTTATTTGTTTAATTGATTATTAGATTTTACCGAATAATGCGGTTTTAAGCAATGAAAGGCTTGAGCAATGTTCACAACTGTGTTCTCCCCCTCTCTCTTTTAGGTAGATTTTGTAAGAAAATACTACTTATTGCAGTCGTTACTATAGAGCCACTTTTGAAAATTTTCTCCATAACTTTTTACTATATGACCAGAGGAACCCAAAATCATGCCCATTTAAAAAGTTTACATATATATGCATGTACTAAATTTTGACCGCTCAATAGAAGTTGCAATTATACACGAATCGAGTTCAAGCTCACCATATACATATAGATGGTTATTATCTCAGCTGGGATTGCAAATGTGAAAAAATCGGCCCAATTGGGTAAAAATGGGAAGAGTTCAAAAATTATAATACCGCCTTAACATGGCTTTGACAAAATTAAGTCTTACAGAACAATGGCAGGGAAAAATAGACATTTTCCGTTATGGTAGTTGCCAACAATTAAAAAACAAGCAATGAAATTGTTACTGAATTAATTATTTTACTGTTTCAAGATTTGCACGTGAAAAAAAAAATGTTTGACAAATTTAAGAAAAATTGAGTATTACTCCATAATTTTTCTATAGCAAGATTTTCATATGAAAACTAAAAATAAAATGAATAGCTTGGAGAATTTTTTTAAGCAAATATTACGTCATACTAGAAAATAATAGACGAAAAGCAGGTGAATATATAACGTTATATGAGTTTGTAAAAACGTATTGATACATGATAAAAACCAGACTATAAAAATATGCCATATAAGTGAGAGGCTAGGTGTTCAAGAATTGAGAAATAAAAATAAACCACCTAAACATTATTCATGTTCGATAGTCAATATGTGTGATCATTGTAACTTTCTCTAATTTAGTAGTGTAAAATCAGAGAACATTTTAATTCCTGTTGTCATAAAGGTCTCATTTATCTACCAAAATTGCACGATTAATTGTCAACTAAAAGAGTTACATTAAGCTAAGTTTTGTCCATTGATTAGGATAATTTAATATCGCAATGACGTGAGCATCGTTTTCAACAATAAGCAAGGTCTAGCTGAAGGTCCATATTGTTTAAAATACCAATTAAAATTCACCATTTTCTTTCATCCAAAGTTTATTCGGGAAAATTAACCAGCGCAGCGGGCATAGCCTGCTAGCAAATTATAAATGTTAAACACTTTATTTTCAATACCAAATATGTCATACTAAATCTTAATAATATGTAACATTTATTTGGCAATCCGAATATATTTACGGCGAATTTATAACCTTTCTAACTATGCTGGAACATGTTAATAATATTTTTAATGAACAACATAAATCTTCTCTTTTCCATTTCTTTACCTTACGTAACAGGAAATTCATAAAAATTTTCTTTTGTCTTCTTATTTTTTATTGTTTATTTTTTGTTTTTTATTCTAAAATGAAAAATCAAATTTTTTTTCACAAAAGTTTGTTTTCAAGAAAGAATTTTTCAAAGAATCGGCAAAACTTCATTATCTCATTCTCGAACAACTTATTTCTTTTTCCTATTTTGCTTTTAGAACGCTGAGTGCAAGACGCGGAAAATATATTTCGGAAATTGTATATTTTACAATTTTAAACAAGAATTTTAAAAAATACCATACCTTTTTCTCATGTTTTATTTACACGCCAGATTGGTTAAAGAAATTCCTCTTTAACGCATCATAATTTTTTTTTTTTTTTTTTTTTTTTTTTTTTTTTTTTTTTTGCATTTGAAATTTTTGAATTTGTCAAATAAAACTTATTGTTATTTTTTTTTACCGATACGATAATAATTGCTGCTCGCATTTTAAACTACCGCATTTAAAATTTTCAAATACCCTGAATCCTCGACATATATTTAAAATAGTATAACATCATTAAAATATATTACATATAATTTTTCTCTGTAAAACGTAATGTAACAAAATCCTTTTGGGTGTCCTTGTAAATTAATTATAAATGTTAAACTCTTCATTTTCAATATAGACTATGTCATAGTAAACCATAATAACATGTAACATTTATACGGCAATCAGAATATATTTACGCCGAATTTTTAACTTGTCTATCTATGCAGGAACATGTTAATAATACTTCTAATGAACAACATAACTCTTCTCTTTTACATTGTTTTATCTTATATAACTGGAAATTCATAAAAGCTTTCTTCTGTCTTCTTCATTTTATTTATACATATTTTTTTTATTCTATAAAGAAAATTCGAAATTTTTTTCAATTATTTGTTTTCAATAAAGAATCTTTCGAAGATTCTACAAACTTCATTATCTCATTCTTGAACAGTTTATTTCTTTTTTCTTATTTTGCTTTTGCAACTCCGAGTGAAAGATGCGGAAACTATATCTCGGAAACGGCATATTTTACAATTTAAAACAAGACTTTAAAAAATATCATTTTTTTTCTCACGTTTTATTTACACGCCAAATTGGTTAAAGAAACAATGCCCCTTTAACGCATCATGAAATTTAAAAGTCTTTTATTACCCCTTTTTTTTTTTTTTTTTTTTTTTTTTTTTTTTTTTTTTAAATCCGCATTTGAAATTTTTGAATTTGTCAAACAAAACTTATTGTCATTCTTCTTTACCAATACAATAACAATTGTTACTAGCATTTTATACCATCGCATTTAAAATTTTCATATACAGTAATTCCTCGACTTATACAGAAATTTAAAATAATATAACATCATTTAAATACTTAAGAAACAACGTTTCTTTGTAATCCGTAACATAACGGAACTCTTTTGAGTCTCCTTGTAAATGAATTATAAATGCACTTCATTTTCAATTCCGAATATGTGATAATAAACCTCAAACTTATGTAGCATTTATATGGCAATCCGAATATATTTACACTAAATTTATAACCTTTCTAACTTTGCTGAAACGTGTTATTAATATTTTTGAAAAATATACACGATTCTTCTGTTTTACATTCCTTTATCTTACATAACAAGAAATTCATAAAAGTTTTCTTTTGTCTTCTTACTTTTTTTTTTGTTTGTTTGTTTTTTATTCTAAAATGAAAAATTGAAATTTTTTTCACTTATTTGTTTTCAAGAAAGAATTTTTCAAAGATTCTGCAAAACTTCATTATCTCATTCTCGAACAACGTATTTCTTTTTCTTGTTTTGCTTTTAGAACTCCGTGTGCAATACGCGGAAAATATATTTCTAAAATGGTACATTTTACAATTTTGAAACAAAAATTAAAAAATATATCTTTTTTTTTTTTCTCACATTTTATTTACACAGCAGATTTGTTAAAGAGACATTTTTTCTTTAACGCATTAGGAAATTTAAAACTCTTTTATTCCCTCATTTATTTTTATGTTTTTTAATCCGCATTGCAAGTTTTTGAATTTGTCAAACAAAACTTAATATCATTGTCCTTTACAGATACGATAATAATTGATACTCGCATTTTAAACCACTGCATTTAAAAATTTTCAAATACAGTAATTCCTCGGCTTATATATGCATTTAAAATAGTATAACGTCATTGAATTATATTATAAACAATTTTTCTCTGTAATTCATAATGTAACCGAATTCTTTTGAGTCCCCTTGTAAATGAATTATAAATGATAGCACTTAATTTTCAGTAACGAATATGTGATAATGAATCTCAATAACTTGTAACATTTATACGGCAATCCTAATATATTTGCGCCGAATTTATAACCTTTTTAACATTGTTGGAACGCGTTATTAATATTTTTGAAACATTCCTTTATTTTACATAACAGGAAATTCATAAAAGTTTTATTTTGTCTTCTTATTTTTTGTTTTGTTTTGTTTTTTACTCTAAAATGAAAAATCGATTTTTTTTTTTTCATTTATTTGTTTTGAAGAATCTTTCGAAGATTCTATAAATTTCATTATCTCATTTTCGAACAACTTATTTTTTTTTTTTTTCTTATTTTTTTTTTTTTTTTTTTTTTTTTTCTTAGAACTCCGGGTGCAAGACGCGGAAAATATATTTCGGAAATGGTACGTATTACAATTTAAAACCAGAATTTAAAAAATACATCAAGTCTTTCTATCGCTTTTTATTTACATGCCAGATTGGTTCAAGAAACAATTCCCTTTTAACACATCATGAAATTTAAAACTCTTTTATACCCTCATGTTTTTGTTTTTGTTTTTTAATCCGCATTTGAAATTTTTCAGTTTGTCAAACAAAACTTACTGTGATTACTCTTTACCGATACGATAATTGTTACTCGCATTTTAACCACTGCATTTAAAAATTTTAAATACAGTAATTCCTCAACTGATATATATATATATTTAAAATAGTATAACATCATTAAAATATATTACAAACAATTTTTCTCTGTAAACCATAAAATAACGGAATTCTTTTGCGTCTGTGTGTAAAGGAATTATAAATGTTAAACACTTCAAATTTCAATGCCCAATATCACATAATAAACTCAATAACATGTAACATTATTACAGCAATCCGAGTATATTTGCGCCGGATTTATAATCTTTCTAACTATGCTGGAACGTTATAATAATACTTTTAATGAACAACATAATTCTTCTCTTTTACATTCCTTTATCGCGTATAACTTTAAATTCATAAAATTTTTCCTTTGTCTTTTTTTTTTCTTTTTAATAAAAATTCGAAATATTTTTCATTTGTTTTGTTGTCAGGAAAGAATCTTTCGAATGTTCAACAAACTGCATTATCTGATTAACGAACAACCTATTTCTTTCTTTTTTCACTTTTACCACTCCGAGTGCAAGGTGCGGAAAATATATCTCGGAATGATATGTTTTACAATTTAAAAGAAGATTTTTAGAAAATATCATGCCTTTTGTCACATTTTATTTACACGCCAGATTAGTTGAAGAAACATATCTCCTTTAATGCATCATAAAATTTAAAATTCTTTTATTTACTCATTTTTTATTTTTTATTTTTTTTTATCCGCATTCAAAATTTTCAACATAATATTTTTAAAAATAAACATAATGCTTCTCTTTTACATTCTTTTATCTTTCATAACTGAAAATTCATAAAATTTTTCTTTTGTTTTTTTATTATTTTTTCACCTTACTCTAAAATTAGAATTCAAAATTTTTTTTTCACTTATTTGTTTTCAAAATTTTTTCAAAGATTCTACAAGCTTCATTATCTCATTCTCGAACAATTTATTTCTTATTCTTATTTTGCTTTTACAAGTACGAGTGCAAGAGGCGAAAAATATATTTCGGAAATGGTACATTTTACAATTTAAAACAAGAATTTAAAAAATATATCAAGCATTTTTCTCATGTTTTATTTACACGCAAGATTGGTTAAAAAAACAATTCCTCTTTAACGCATCATAAAATTTAAAACTCTTCTCCTTCTTCTTTTTTTTTTTTTTTTTTAATCCGCATTCGAAATTTTTGAATTTGTAAAACAAAGCTTACCGATACGATAATAATTGCTGCTCGCATTTTAAATTTCCGCTTTTAAAATTTTCAAATACCGTAATTCCTCAACTTATGTGTATATATTTAAAATAGTATAGCATCATTAAAATATATTACACATAATTTTTCTCTGTAAAACATAATGTAACAGAATCCTTTTGAGTCTCCTTGTAAAGGAATTATAAATGGCAGCACTTCATTTTCAATACCGAATATGTGATAATAAACCTCAATCACATGTAGCATTTACATGGCAATCAGAATATATTTACGCCGAATTTTTAACTTTTCCATCTATGCAGGAACATGTTAATAATACTTTTAATGAGCAACATAATTCTTTTCTTTTACATTCTTTTTTCTGGTATAACTAGAAATTCATAAAAGCTTTCTTTTCTCTTCTTATTTTTATTATTTTTTTTTATTCTAAAATGAAAATTCGAAATTTTTTTCACTTATTTGTTTTCAAAAAAGGATCTCTCCAGGATTCTACAAACTTCATTATCTCATTCTTGAACAGCTCATTATTTTTTCTTATTTTGCTTTTGCAATTCCAAGTGTAAGACGCGGAAAATATATCTCGAAAATGGCACATTTTACAATTTAAAATAAAAATTAAAAAATATATCATGCTTTTTTCTCACGTCTCATTTACACGCCACATTGGTTAAAGAAACAATTCCCCTTTAATGCCCCATCAAGAAATTTAAAACTCTTTTATTACCCCTTTTTGTTTTTGTTTTTTAATCCGCATTCGAAAATTTTGAATTTGTCAAAGAAAACTTATTGTGACTGTTCTTTATCGGTACGACAACAGTTAGTTAGTGATCTAGTTAAGATGACTATTATCTACTAAACAAACAGATTATGATCTAAAGCAGTATGAAATCAAAGCATATGTGCAAACTTTTCATGACTAACCCCTTAATTGTTACATTTTTTTCGGACAAAATAATTTAAAAATAGCAGCTAAATACCCCTGTTTTATACTTGAATATTTGCCTTACTTAATCGGAAAATTCCTGACAATAATAAAAATCAATTTATAGTTACAAATTAGTGGTGTCAAAAAGTTTTTAGTAACCGAGCAAGCAAAGTTTCTTGCCCGAATCCAGTTCGGGTAACACAGTTAAGTGGTTAATAATATTAAAAATCCTAAAAAATACATGAATGAAATACTCGAACCCAATTTGAAATCTTTCGCACGTGATTTTCTCCAAGATAAATAAGTTTTGCCTTTAACAGCATTTTAGTAAATATCATATTGCAGCTTTATGCAAAATGAGGCCCCGAGATAATCATAATCACACGATTAAAATGACTAGAAAATAATACAAGCCTCAACTCATTCAAAAAAAAAACCTACCAAGGGGACTGAGAAAATTTCTTACTTGGAAGCAACGCAGCGATAAAATCATTATGTGAATCTTAGTTTCATATTGTAACATAACACACAACTAAAACAACATTTCATCACACCATGAACAGCAGTTATATGGGTATAATTAATGATGAAATGAGTATTTTAGTATTAAATGACATGGTCAAGTATTTTTATTTCTAAATTTATCCATTTGTTTCAGTTTTCTCCTTAATAATTCTTATAATTGTTTAAAAAAATTGTCTTAGAAAAAAAATGTCTTAGAAAAATTTTTAATAATATTAACAAAGACAAAGAATTGTCATTAATTATCAAACTTTAAAAACAAAATTTTCCTACAAAGTTTCCAAAATTTTGGTCTCTAACGTAAAATAGAATGTAATGGAAGAAACATTCTGCAATTTTAAAAAATAAATAAATATTCTTTTTAAAACAAAATGCTTCATAAAGCTGAGAAAAACTACGCATATGCTTCTTCATTTTTTCCTTTAATGTTCTAAATCTGAACTCTATGGAGAATAAATTCTCTTTCAGGGAATATTTTTTTCTTTCTTAAATGGCTTGTGAACTTTTCGATTTCAAAAATAGCACATTTTATGAAATTTTATTACATATAGAAATGGAATGAAAATGCAGTAGAGTGATAATTTTTTGAACTTCAATTGACCGAATGTCTAATTTTCCGAACTGCTTTTTCTAATCTTAAACATATATAACATTTTTCTTTATTAAATAAAAAATTGTAAATAAAGCCATTAACTAGAAAAGAAAAAAAATCCAGTAACGAAATTGAAAATATATGAAAACAAGAAAGGAAAAACCATACGTTAAACACAGATTATGAAACACTTTCCGACATAAGTAGAAATGTAACAAAACTAATAAGTTGACATATGATGTCGATTTGAACTATTTTGAAACCCATAATACATTTAAAAACCCAATTTCAGCAACTGCCATATGTAGTTGGAAAATTATCTGAATCCTCTGAACTGCCGTGGAATATAGATAGAAATTTATATATGACATATAAATTTCTATCTATAATCTATATACATTTAAAATTTTAGTTCAGCAAGGAATACTACAAATCAAAGTTGAAAATTTTCTCCCACAGAAATTTCCATTAATAAAAAAAATATTACGTTTTCTTTTTTTTTTTTTTTTTTTTTTTTTTTTTTCAGTACTGTGTATCACGTATAGAATTTACATGCAACGAGCAAAATGAAAAAAATTAGTTGAATTTAAAATCAAATGCCGAAATCGAAAACGTACTTTCAGCAATTATTACTCAAAAACAGTACTGTAACCACGAGTGTAGTCGTAAGAATAACAGAATATATACTTTCTAAACAGAGGGTATACACTCAAGGCAGAGAGTATACACTAGAGTGTGTATACAATAGCATTCTTGAGAAACATAGGGTATACGGTGTTCCTTAAAAATCTTGAAGGTGTACAGCGTATACCCTAGTATACCCTCCACTACATCCCTGACTGTAACCCATTTCTTTTGTTTATCCATGTAAATGAACGACAAACGTTATGAATGTCCTATTCTATCGTAATCATCGTCATCTTGTAGTAAAAATCAGTGATTTATATCGGTTTCTATACATTTGAAATAGCTAATATCATTAAAATACTCTGCAGACGATTCTTACCCATATTCTATAATATACTAAGTTATTTTTGAATGCCCCTGTAAATGAACTATTAATCCAACACACTTCATGTACAATGCCATAGTGACCCTGAAAAAAGTTTTTCAATTGCATGAAAATCGGAGTATATTTACAGGATTTAAAAAGTAGGCTGGCGAACAGACAAATCGAATGCATAAACTCTTTTCAACTTCGTTAGAAAGTGTTAAAAATAGAGATTATCGTGTTCATGATGTATTCGATGCATTAAACTATTAATCCTAAATGAGTTTTGATAAATGATAAAGAGTAAGAAAATACAAATTTCAATGATACTATAAAAAGACCTTACTCTTCTTCAAAATTTAACTGTTCCATAAAACATTAACTTTATCCATTGAATAAAGATTTTCTTGTGAGTTGCACACAAACACATGAAATCCTACGCAAATTCTACTTCCACAAGTTTTATAATATTAAGAAAATAGCACAAAATTATGTATAAAAATCACTTAAAATCATCAAAACTAAGTAAAAACATTCTTAGAGTAATAGAAATATATTTTAAAAGGGTATATAAGTTACTTTATTTTGAACTACATATTTAATCGCTCAAACGGCGGTATTCTCAAGATCTATAATGATAAAAAAATTAAATAAATGAAACTGATAAACAAAAATCTCAATATCACATGTTTTATGAAATCAGGTGCGATAATATCGTTGAGGCAGGACCGCAGCTAAGGGGGTGTTAGGAACGGCTCAGCCCACCCTCTCCCCCCCCCCTAAAAAGATTGAATTTCCCCTGGAAAAGATTCCAAGGTCATTAAATGAATTTATGTTTGAAAATCCAGATGAAATTCTGTTCAAAAATTTAATTTAGTTTTGAGACCCTTTCACAATCTTACAGGAATACTAGCGGACCCGACAGACGTTGTCCTGGCACCGACTCCAAAAAATCAAATAAATGCACATAAATATAATAATACATACGATAAATACTACGCTCTTAATTTAATTTCTTATTACTATTATATAAGGAAATTATTTTTCACTTTGCAGTAGTTTTGAAGTCGGTTCAATTTTTGATAGAAAAGTTTATTTTTCTCTTTTTAGTTAAAAGTTAACGATTTTCTGAAGTTAGAAAAAATTACTGCAAATCATACACGTATGTCAGGAGTGGGGTTCGAACACACGATCTCTTTCTTTAAGAACCAAAGCTTAAAGCGGGCGCATTAGACCGCTAGGCTATTCCATCTGCACTGTATCCAGCGAACTTATTCAACACTTTTAATTAGCGAAAAATCACTAACTATTAGTTTTTGTTTAATTACTAAAAATGTACTTAATCAATATCGATGAAATGTGAATCTGAACCATTCTCGAATTCACTGGAACACACTCACAAAATTTCATTGAAATCGGTCCAGTCGTTTAGGAGGAGTTCAGTGACAAACACAAGCACAGAAGATTTATATATATAAAGATTTGCATTGGATACTTAATTTTAATTTTTAAATTGTTTTGGCTGACACTGACTCCAAAAAATCAAATAAATGTACATAAATATAATAATACGTACGATAAATACTACGCTCTTAATTTAATTTCTTATTACTATTATATAAGGAAATTATTTTTCACTTTGCAGTAGTTTTTGAAGTCGGTTCAATTTTTGATAGAAAGTTTATTTTTCTCTTTTTAGTTAAAAGTTAACGATTTTCTGAAGTTAGAAAAAATTACTGCAAATCATACACGTATGTCAGGAGTGGGGTTCGAACACACGATCGCTTTCTTTAAGAACCAAAGATTAAAGCGGGCGCATTAGACCGCTGGGCCATTCCATCTGCACTGTATCCAGCGAACTTATTCAACACTTTTAATTAGCGAAAAATCACTAACTATTAGTTTTTGTTTAATTACTAAAAATGTACTTAATCAATATCGATGAAATGTGAATATGAACCATTCTCGAATTCACTGGAACACACTCACAAAATTTCATTGAAATCGGTCCAGTCGTTTAGGAGGAGTTCAGTGACAAACACACGCACAGAAGATTTATATATATAAAGACTAATTTGTAACTAAAATAAGTGTTTCAACACTCGCACATACTATTTGCACATATGAAGCTAACATGATGTTTAATGTCCACTAGTTAAACTCTCGAATTTTTAATCATCATTTTCTTTTTTTAGCATAAATTGAAATTTTTGCAACAGTTTAATAAGAAACATAGTATCTATAGTGTGAATTTGTACTAATTTATCTTTTTGCGTCAGAGAGAGAGGGGGGAAATATGACCCTCCCCCTATTATTAACTTCTAGCTATGGCCCTGCGTTGAGGATACAGTAATACTTACGCAGCATTGGTATGCATAATATAAAATAATGTGGAAATTATGATCGCAAATATCAAGGCAACTAATTGTCCGATCGACTTCATTCTTTATGTAATATTTCAATTACATTTACAATTTAAAAGAAATAATCGCGAATATTATTGTGTACGCTTCATAAGAAAGAACATTTCGAAAATCCGAAAAAATTGTTCAGGATAACTAAAGTTATTGAAATTGAGTAGGCTTTGTCGCACTATTAAATTCTAAATACATATCAAATTTGGTGAAAAAACACCGTAAACACTGGCGATAATTAATAAATAAAGTAAAAACACTTTGTAAAATCACCATAAAATGAAAAATAAAGTAAAAACACTTTGTAAAATCACCATAAAATGAAAAATAAAGTAAAAACACTTTGTAAAATCACCATAAAATGAAAAATAAAGTAGAACGCATTTCGAGCTTCAACTAAAACAGCTCGTCATCAGCTAAACTAATACGTATCCGTAAGGGCATAGAGTCGAGATAAAGTCTTTATCTCGATTCTTTATCGAGGGATAAAATTTTAAGATCGAGTCTTTATGTGGAATCTGTGCCCTTACGGACACGTGGTGGTTTAGCTGATGACGAGCTGTTATTGTTGTAGCTCGAAACGTGTCCTACTTTATTTTTCATTTTATGGTGATTTTACAAAGTGTTTTACTTTATTCATACCAAATTTCACACATAGTTACTCATAGCATTACTTGTAATATTAGCACTCAATTTTTCAATAAACTGACACACTCATCTTTGTACTTTTGAATCATTTATGATTTTTTTTTTTCATTATAAACTTCACGAGTTTCAGCTGTTGGCATATTCTGGACATTCAAAAAGATTAAGATTAAATGTCTATGCAAATATAACATTATAAAATTTTTGGTAATTTTGAACCCCCTCTCCCCCTCTTAGATATCATACGTTATCATCACTCAAAGCCTTCCCGCCCCCTCCCCCAGAAATGATATCGTTATCAAAGTATAAAAAATTTTGAATAGTTAGAATTTATTTCTTTTGTTCGAAGCGATATAATAAACTGGTTACCTGTTATTTTCGCACTTTATGATTCAAATGAAGAGAAGTCAATAAAATATCACTTTGCATATGAAAAAAAAGTATATATCAAATGACACTTAAAAGAAATAGTTAATATTTAAAAGTATTTTACGATAGCTTTTTGTTGCATAATGCATATAACAGTAATAAAGTCTGGTTGCACTTGCCCTGAATAGAGGAGATGTGGGGGCAAATAAAAATTCTTATCAAGAAAACTATTCGATGCATTTTTAAGACTAGATACTGTTTCCCTTTTTTTTATTAGTAAACACAAGTTTCAATTCAAATGTTCGTCACATATGGTTCTCGAACCGTAATTATATATGTATACACAAATGAAGAAGAATAGGAATGCCAAACGCTGTGATATTCCATATTTTAGAATTGAAATAATTTTATAATAATTTACCGGTCTTAATAATAACTTTGTATTTTTATAAAAATAGATAACAAATAAAAAAAAATAACATGCTATTTTGTATCAAAAACTATGTTATGAATAAAAAGGGAAAATTTTGATTGGACCAAAACTGATATCAATATCAAAAGTCAACCCCACCCCCTTCAGCAACAGATATCTTACGACATCATATGCCAGACCCCCTCTCCCCTCTTAAAATGATAACGCTATATTTGCACAGTCTTTAAGTCCTGTTTGTACACGGCGATCGGGTTAATGTTTCCATTTTCAAGAACATTACCGCAATTCGCTACCAAGAACCTGTATAGAGTTGTCTTGAAAAACGCTGGCGTTTATGATTTGTCCATAAATTCAATTATGCAATCAGCGCACATGTGTATTCTTGTGATGTTTAAATCAAGTTGCGAAATTGTAAATAAGATTTTGAAAAATGAGTTCAGTACTGAGCTAAATTGATAATAGAGCAGTTACACGATAAATCGCAAATGGAATATGTTTCTTAACTACCCTTTGTGAATGCAGTTTTTTTAGTATTCGTAGAAAAATGGATGAAATGTTAAGAGCAAGAACAAAATGGAACTATATGAATGGAAAAAGATTCATGTTTTTAGTCTCGAAATCGTGACAATTTTTTCTAGTTTTGTGAACTCGACTCAAATAACGCTCAATGTTTTTAATCCATTTCAAATCCGTGTCATATTGGATATTTCGTTTAAAATACGTTTCGAAAACGTTTTTAAAAGGTTTAGTGCTATTTGAGGTGATCTCGACCCAAAATGCAAAAATTATTGATAAAAGTCCAAACTATAAAGTTTATATAAATAATATATAGAGGTATTTTATTTATTTATTTATTTATTTTGGGAAGAAAAATAACAATGTTGCTTCTTAAAGAAAAAAAAAGAAAAATTTAAAAGAAAAAAAAATATATTTTTGAAACCACATTTAAAATTTTCCAGTCATAAAATTCGAACTTATAAATATTTATGCCTCTGTTTTATCCTATACGTTTGTTTGGTTTCTTAGAAATAAAATAAATAAAGAAATCGCATTCCAACCCAGAAAAAACTTTTTTTTATGAAAATGATGAATATTTTAGGTGTTTTTCCAAGAAAAATGAATTTCTGCAGGCACACAGTAGGATATACTGCAATATAATATAACGCAAATAAATGCAACTTTCTTAGTATTCGATGTAAATTTAATACAACTCTCTTATTTTAGTTTGATATCGATTCTGTTCGATATTGATTCAATGTAGAATCGACCAGCACTTTTTTATTCAGATGCCTAGCAGATGGATTATCTAATATACAGGGTGTTTATAAAGTCCAGGACCCATTTTGGATGTTTAATAACTCATAAAATAATAAAGATAGATTAAAATTAATAATATAAATGGTTAGATAGACTCAAAAAGTTTCATGATCCTTGTCAATGAACTTCCACGTGTGCCCCCATCGTCGCACGGAGAATATCAAGTCGATACTCAATTTGACGCCAGGTAGCGGCAAGCATGTCGGCATCCACAGAGGCTATTACGGTTGTAATTCTGGCTTTTAAGTCAGCAATGTTCGACACTCTCCTTCTGTAAACATTTCCTTTACAAATCCCAAAGGTAAAAATTCAGCGGCGTTATTTCAGGTGATCTGGGTGGCCAAGGAATTGGACCTCCTCGCCCAATCCATCTTCCTGGAAAATGGTCATTCAAAGAAGTACGAACGATGGTACCCCAATGAGGTGGTGCATCATCTGGTTGCAAAAAGACATGTGGCTGAAGCTCTTCTAGTTGTGGAAATACGAAGTTTTCCAACATGTCTAAGTATACGACTGATGAGACCGTCTTTTCTGTAAAAAAGAAAGGCCCAATGACTCAGTCGTGCATTAGTCCACACCACACATCAAAAGTACATAACATTGCAATATTTGCCAAAAACAAAAGAGAGAAAAATGCAGCAGACGATATTTAGAAAAATACAGATATTTACACTGGAAAATGAAATTATCTGAAATTAATCACACGCGCAGACGATATTTACAAAAGTAAAGATATTCAATCCTGAAGAGGAAAATATATGAGTTAATCCATCAATAAATGCCGTAAATTTATTCATCTTCATTCTATGTTTATCTTCATTATTTTATGAATTATTAAACATCAAAATGGGTCTGGGACTTTATAAACACCCTGTATATATATTTTAACGATACTTTTTGAATGAATAAAGATGTATAAAACGGAAAAAAATTATGAGATAAAGTATTTAGTACTTTTTTCCCTTTATATTGAACTGGGAGCGAATGTTTGTATCGTTTCTAGAAAGTTGGATTCGTATTTCTAAATAACTTTGAATCAAGTATACTTGTAAAAATGAAATATCTCTGTAAGTAGGAGAAGCGCAATATATATGGGCATGTAAACATATTCGTGTCTAAATACCTATATTTATGTGCGTGGACAGTATGTACAGAATGTCCAGTAAATGACTGATCCATTTTGAATGTAAATAACAAAAAAATGATTAGCGATAAAAATGTACGGTTTGCTGCATTGTTATCAGAAAATCAACAAATTTTTAGATATGCACTTTCTTAAAATAATTCAAATTTCGGCTAACAGATAGCGCTGGCGGCAGCAACAGGCTGTCGAAGTTCAGACATTATTCTAGTTTTCGTACGCATGAACATTTCGGCTCATTTCGCAGATTCGAATCTCAGTCGATATGTCGAATCGACTTTCCACTCAACTACAGAAATAGAGTTTATTGGATGGAAAGAGATTTATAATAATATTTATGATTGAATAATATCTATTATACTTAATAAAAAACAACAAAACATACTTTTTTAATAAGCATTGACTTTTTACACATTTATCATAAATAAATTCTATTTAAAAAAATGTTTTTTCAACCGGTTAACTGATTCTCTTTTTACGTACAATAAGTTGAAAATATGGGGTAAACACTATTTTTTTAAGTTAGAAAAATCTTAATCTCTAATCTAAATATTTCTTCATTAAATAGTATGAAATTATATTTTAAAAAAATATGTAGTGCTAAAAAGCTTTAAGTGATGGATCAAGCAAATTCTTGCCCACGTCGTATAGTGAAATCAGTTAAGTGGTTAAAACTGTGGTACGGAAATAGTGTTGGAAAGTTCCCTGACTAAAATAAAGCCGGAGAATTACTTATAAGTTGGCACATAAAAATATAATAAACCTTATAATGAAGGAATCCGTTTATAACAAATCTTGTTACGTAAAAAAATATTGGTTTCGACGGAGAAGGTAACATACAAAACCAGCTGGTAAGATGGAAACCTGCCTAAAACGAAATATGACTCATTTTTCCGAAAATCGAATTCTCTTCATTATATTCATATTTTGATATTTAACATTATTTTAAAAAAATGATTATAAAAACTTTTTGAAAATTATATATAAAAAACACTAAAGGTCCAGTAATTTGATAATATTTATATTTATAAAATTGAACTAAAATAAGTAGAACGATGATGATTCTATGATGATTCAGGATATATTGTGCTTTCTGTAATGATATTTTAAAAAGGGGTGACTCGCAGGATATAAAAACAGGTAAGTCGCATTTTTTTAAGCATCTTTCCATTTCAGCGTAATGCGTTTGCAGTCAGGGGAAGAAGAGGGAAGGGTTTAGTGTAAAAAAGGATCTTAAAATCTGTCGTGGTTTTCGTAATAAAATTTTCATATATGCTAAATGTAAAAATATAAATATAACGTTGAGATAAATTCAGTTTGGGGAAAATAAAATATTTCCTTTTAGACAGATTTCCGTCTTAGCAGGTAGTTTTGTATATTACTTTCTCTGTCGGGATCAATAATTTTTTATATTTAAGACAGGATTTTTCATAGACGAGCCTTTATTCTAAGGTTTAATATATTTTAATGTGCTCATTTATCAGTCATTGTCCCGTTTTAGAGAGGACTAGACAGGAAACTTGCCACCAGTATTTGCGTACCACTGTTTTAGCTTCTGATTTCACTACACCTCGTACAGGCAAGAAAAGTTTGCTTGATCCATCTCTTAAAGTTTTTTGACATCACTAATTTTTTTAAATACAATTTCATGCTATTCAATAATGGAAATGTTTAGATTAAACATTAAGATTTTTTTAACACATAAAAGCGGTGTTTATCCCATGTTTTCAATCTATTGCACGTAAAAAGAGAATCAGTTAACCGATTACAAAAACATTTTTTAAATACTATTTATTTATATTAAATGTGTGAAAAGTCAATGCTTATTTAAAAAGTATGTTTAGTTGTATTTTATTGAGTATAATAGACATTATTCAATCATAAATATTATTATAAATCTCTTTCCATCCAAAAAAAACTCTATTTCTGTAGTTGAGTGGAGAGCCGATTCAACATGTCAACTGAGATTCGAGTCTGCGAAATGAGCGGAAGAGTTCATGCGTATGAAAACTAGAATAATGTCTGAATTTCAACAGCCTGTTGCCGTCGCTAGCGCCATCTGATGGCCGAAATTTGAACTATTTTTAAAAAAGTGTATATCTAAAAATTTCTTGATTTTCTGATAACAATGCAGCAAACCGCACATTTTTAGCGCAAACCGTTTTTCTGTTATTTACATTCAAAATAGGTCAGTCATATATTGATAAAAGTGCAAACTACAAAACTTATAAAAATAATATAGAGAGGTATTTTATTTATTTATTTATTTGTTTGTTTCTGGAAGAAAAATAACAATGCTGCTTCTTAAAGAGAAGAAAAAGCAAAATTTAAAAGAAAAAAACGTGTATTTTTCAAACCACATTTAAAATTTTCCAGCTATAAAATTCGAATTTATAAATATTTATATATCTGTTTTATCCGATGCGTTTCTTTGGTTTCTTAGAAATAAAATAAATAAAGAAATTGCATTCCGACTCAGAAAAAGCCTTTCTTTTATGAAAATGATGAATATTTTAGGTGTTTTTGTAAGAAAAATGAATTGCTGCAGTCACACAATAGGATATACTGCAATATAATGTAACGCAAATAAATGCAACTTTCTTAGTATTCCATGTAAATTTAATACAACTTTCTTATTTTAGTTTGATATCGATTTTGTTTGATATTGATTCAATGTAGAATCGACCAGCACTTTTTTATTTAGATGCCTAACGGATGGATCAGATGGATTATCTAATTTTTTTAACGATATTTTTGGAATGAATAAAGATGTAAAATGTAAAAAAAAAAAAAAATAAAAAAAAAATAAAATAAAATAAAATAAATCAGAGGAAAAGTATTAGATATATATATTTTTTTAACTAAAGTGTGGGTTAAAGTGTGTATTGCTTCAAGAAGACAAGATTCGCATTTCTTAATAGAAACAAAAGCATTGTAAAAAATCTTGAATCAAATATACCTGTAAAAATGATACATCTATGTAAGTAGGGGACGCGCAATATACGTGCATGTATGTATTTATAAATATATTCGTGTGTAATTATCAAGTTCACCTGTAAAAATTAAACATTTGTATAACTGGGAGAAGCGCAAAATAAGCGCATGTATGTGTTTATAAACATATTTGTATGTAAGTGCATGTATTTATGTATGTGTATAGCATATATGTATAACTCTGGGTTTATGATTTATTGATAGACGTAACTAATCAGCGCACATACGTATTATTGTCATGTTTAAATCTTGTTTTAAAATTGTAAGTAGGTTTTAAAAAATGAATTCAATACTGAGCTAAACTGATAACAGAGCAGTTACAATTCTTATCCTTAAAGAGAAAAAAGCAAAATTTAAAAGAAAAAAATAGTTTTGAAACCACATTTAAAATTTTCCCAGCTATAAAATTCGAATTTATAAATATTTATACCTCTGTTTTATCCGATACGTTTCTTTGGTTTCTTAGAAATAAAATACATAAAGAAATCGTATTCCGACCCAGAAAAAGCTTTTCTTTTATGAAACTGATGAATATTTTATTGTGTTTTTTCAAGAAAAATGAATTGCTGCAGGCACACATGTAGGATATACTGCAATAATATAACGCAAATAAATGCAACTTTCTTAATACTCAATGTAAATTTAATACAACTTTCTTATTTTAGTTTGATATCGATTCTGTTTGATATTGATTCAATGTAGAATCGACCAGCACTTTTTTTATTTAGATGCCTAGCAGATGCGTTATATGATATTCTTCTTGTTTTTTAACAATATTTTTGGAATGAATAAGAATGTATAAAACGTTAAAAAAAAGAACTTCAGAGCAAAAGAACTAAATACTTTTTTTCTTTAAACTGAACTGAGGCCCAGGGCCATGCAGGGTGGGGGCGAAGGGGCTGGTCGCCCCGGACGTAGAAGTAAGAAAGCGCCAAATTTATGCTATCAATCTGGGGTTTTTTCTTCTTTTCATGTAATATATGTATATTTATATTTATGTAAATGTATGTACATATTGGGAGGGGTTTTTTGTGTCAAAAACGTACATTCTCAAAATAGCATGTGACTTTTTTCTTGAAATCCAAAAGAGGTTAAAAACTGTTATGCTGTATGCTGTAGATACATTTATTCCACATCTGTTTTCTTTCTTTTTTACTTACCCATCATACGTAGTATAGGGTAAGTTTTACAATCGTTTTGAAAATCGAAAAAAAAAATTGACGGATTTACACGTTTCAGATACTAGAGATTTCGAAAAACATATTTTTAGAAAAAAAAAATTTGCCGTCCGTCCGTCTGTCTGTCTGTCTGTAAACGCTCTTTCTCCCGAACAAACTTATATAGAGATATTGAGAAACACCGAAAATACTGGCGATAAATATATATCAATAAATAAATAAAAAAAAACTTTGTTAAATCACCATAAAAATTAAAATTAAACAGGACGCGTTTCGAGCTGCAAAATTACCGCTCGTCATCAGCTGATCCAAACACGTGTCACAACGGACAGAGTGGAAATAACAGACAGAGTTATTTCCACTCTGTCCGTTGTGACACGTGTTTGGATCAGCTGATGACGAGCGGTAATTTTGCAGCTCGAAACGCGTCCTGTTTAATTTTTATTTTTATGGTGATTTAACAAAGTTTTTTTTTTATTTATTGATACTTATATAGAGACTTGAAATTTTGTATGTACTTGGTATGTAAGAATGGGACGAAGTCTATTTAATATCAGTAAACTCGATTATCCGGAACTATTTTTTTCGGACTCTCGAATAATTCGTTCTGATGAAAGGTATATAAAAATTTTCGAATTTTCTTGTTCTAAGGAATGGGCGTAAAAGGCAATAAAATAACACAAATTTTGCCTAAAGAACGAAGTCAATCGGATTATTAGTTGCCGAGATATTTGTAATCATGTTTTTCACACTCTTCGATTTTTCATGACCCTGTATTTCATTCAAATTTCAATTCAAAGATATATTTTAATTCAAAATAAGACGCTTAATCCGGAGCAGTAAATTATTAGTTAATATGATTATTATTTTTGGAGTTATAAGAATGTTTCTTTCATGTAATTTGATACTGCTTGAGTAATCTGGCGTTTTATGTAATTTGTCCAAACTGGTTCATCAAAATTCATCACTATGTGTTAAAATATTTAAATATGTGTTTACATTTTATTTTGGAGCGGCGATGCATTTTATACATGGTTTACACATTTTTTATTTTTATATTTTATATTATGCATATTTATTATGGGTATGTATTACGGTGCCCCCTCCCCCCCCCCCCAAAAAAAACTAGTTTCTAAGATAAAATTCCACTTATATTTGCCAAAATATAAGTGCAATTTTATCTTATGTTATTTAGTTATCTTATAATATTTAAGTTTTTTAATTGTGGTAAGTAAAGGCGAAATATGCATCCAATAGAATTGATTTGTGTTTCCACTCTTTTCTATTTTGTGACACCTGTCACAAAGAAAAATAGTGTGTGTGTGGGCGGGGGGGGAGCACCAAATTTAACTTTGCCTCGGGCGCAGTTTTCTCTTCGCCCGACGCTTCTGGGAGAAAATATTTGTATCGTTTCTAGAAGATTGGATTCGTATTTCTAAATAGAAACAAAAACATAGTAAAAAAAAAAAAATCTTGATTGTAATATGCCTGCAAAAAAAAACGCAAACAAACAGAAAAAAAAACAGCAAGTAAAACAAAATTAGCAATGAAAATGCGCTATAAATCAAAATATGTTCTTGCAATTTTCATAAAAATTATTACACTATGTTAGATCTAGTTAGGCTACGAACTCAAGAAAACTCGTCTTGAATGGTTCAATTCAATTCAGGATGGAAAGTTCTGCTATAAATTGAAAACAATTCTAATGATTTTCACGAAAGATGTCCATAGTGTCTCTTAATCGTGAACGAGAAAATGATCTAGCTAATTTGGGAAAAATTCATTTTGTCAAATTAAAACAAAATTAGTTCTGAATATGATGCTACAATTTCGAAACAGTTCCGAAGGTTTTCATAAAATAAGAATTATCAACTAATTTGATCCCAAAAAAGCTATCTAATTAGGTATCGATTTCGAATCCGAAAAAATTCATTTTGACTGGGAAAAAGAACATAGCACTCTAAACGTTGTTACAAATTGAAAACGGGGGGCTTTGGTGAATGTCTTTATGCACTGATTCTGGAACCAGAAAGTCATCTAATTCGGTCTCAATTTCAAAAAATTTCGTTTTTCTTCTTCTTTTTTTTTTTTTTTTTCATTATTCTTAACAATATTATAGGTCATTAAGGAGGCTTATACATTAATAAGGGTAGTTAAGAAGTTCTGCACATGAAAATAAACATAAGACTCGACAACTCTTTTTGATAGACTAAAACAAACTTTTCTAACACGTTGTTTACATCCAAACAATCGAATCTTCCTCATCTTCTTTAGTTGGATATCGAATGTTTGTTTTCCGAATGAATAATCGCGCCATCAGTTAACCAAAGAAATCGCCAAAGATCCGTATTTAAAATCAGTCTTTTTTTTTATTCTGATCATTTTAGTGGCTTACATGCACAGTTTGATCACCTGTCTTAAATTTGTGCTTTGTATATTTTTTGTCCTTTTATTTATTATTGAATTATATCTTGAAATTATTGGAATATATGTCTATATAATTGAATCTTTGAATTTCGCTATATCATATAAGCTGTAAACAAATGTTGAGCTAATTTTTATTAATTTAAGCGCTAACGGATTTATCTTACACGCTCATCTACTCGCAATAGAGATAGTTTTTTTTTTTAATCATGCTTAAAAATTATTTTTACAATAATAAAAATTTGGCTATTAGCATTTGTTTTCCAAACAAATTTCATAACAGTTTCAATTATATTTCATTTAAAAGTAATTTTTTTTCTCGATTCGATGATGTAAAAATTGAAAGCATACGATGTTTATAAGTTTTTGAAGAATCGCAATAAATGTTAAATTTAATCATTTGGATGTTAGCATTGTCAAAATTATGTCAACATTACTTATACACACGTTTGCCCTTTTATGATATAGGCAGATAGCAAATGTAAACATTTTTTTTCTTTGGTAATTTTCAACGTTTATGTGTAAAAAAAAATATTCTTCAAAATAATTTATATGTTACATATTCCTTGTTATTTTGTTCCTGCAAAACCCATGCAATACGCGATATTCACCTCATTCTAAATTAGTGAGGAAAACCGCATGCAATTTGCTTTTGTACACGCTCATTTCCATGTACTAGTTATAATCTGTAGAAATCACAAACAATACATATTTATTTATAAAACTTTATGGACAACTGTTTAAAAGTAGAATTCAATAAAATTAATAATTGATATTGTTAAGAAATGACTTTTAATTCCATCGCGATGGGAGCCTTTTACGGAACTTTTTGCGTTTTGTCGCCGGTTTTTAAAAACAGAAATTCGTGCCTTGTTAAATCGACAAAATGCTCCGCTCCGATTAAATAAGGCAGTTTTTGCAGCAAAATTTATTGGTGGGGATAAGCAAGAATTCGTAAGCCTTTTTTGCGGCACGTATACGTGTCTCTCATCCTCAAAGGGTTAACTTTTTGTTTCATCCATATATCGGTTACTTGCTCACTATAATTATTTAACTGCTTATGATTATATTTCTCTAACATCTGGTAGTAGTTTAATTTTTGTTTTTTGTTCCAGAGAAATTATCAATAAAACTAGCAAAAGACGTGTTTTGTTTGGATTGGCGAGGTATTATTTCATAAGATAAATATTTGAAAGTAACAATGTTTTTATTTACATTATTTTTGCATATTTATTGAGCAAAAACGATCTTTATTTCGCTTCTTTATGTAACTAATTTAACAATTAATTTTATTTGTTTACAATTCTTTTGTTGCCACTTTACCAAAAAAAAAAATAGTTATATAATTATTTTAAAATGCGCAAGTACCGTCAGCGTAAATAATTTCGCATAATAAGACTAAATTGTGCATTTGAATTCTCAACACTGAAAAATACTTTTATTATTAAATATAAACAAATGAATTTTCACAAATTTTAATTCATTAAAAATATTCTATAATTTTCATAAAAAAAAGATATTCTAAAGTTTTTATAAAAAAATCGTTAAACTGTTATATGATTAAAAGAACATAATATGCGACATTTCCAACCAAACTTAATAAAGTATTCCATTAAATGTATATTTTTCTCTCAAATAACGTACAGTTTTAATATAAGAAAGTTTAATGATCTTTTACAATCTGAAACATAAATTCTACAATTATTTTCAATATTAGAAATATTTCGTCTTATCAAAATGTAGATATATAGGTTCCTTTCCTTATTTAAGCATTTTTTTTTATGAGAAATTTTGATGCATCGATAATATTTTAAGTTCTTAATCATTTATGACTTTATTCATTTTTATTGACTCATTTTTTTAATTTACTGCAAGAAATACGCAGATTCAATATCGTTTACAAAAATGAATCCGCATAATAGAAAATATATTCAACAAAATCTTTTTTTTTTTTTTTTTTTTTTTAATCATTTGATATGAAAATAAGATTGTCAGTATCTACAGATCGTATTTTATTTCTATCAAATCCAAAATTATTTCTTTCTTTAAGTAAATTTAAAAAGCAGTTTTTGAAATATTTTGGCGGAATAAGGAAAATATATTCTATTTAATTAATTAATCATGATTCTATCTATAATTACTAACTCCATGATTTATTTTTTCTTCTGAAAATATGCATGTCTAATTTTTTATTTGCAAAAATGAGTCCCTAATGGAAAAACATGTAAAACAAATTAATCAAATTATATTTTTTAAAGTTTATTCTGTTCAAAAAATAATATTCCGCAAATCTACAGATCATTATTTATTTTTACGCTTAATTTCAAGTCAAAATACTAAACAGTTTTTTTTTTTTTTTTTTTTTTTTTTTTTTCTGTAAAGTGTAATGGCAAAAAATAATTTTTGTGACCTAGTAGAGGATTCGCTTCGGTCATCCTAATAATCAGGCATGAGAGTGTTCCGACCCAAATGACCGATTACTACCGATAAATTTTAAAAGCATACTTTGGTTTATTACTTCTCCGAAATTCTGTCATTAAATAATGCCAGAAATTCTAATAAAATTTAGTGGTAGTAATCGGTCATTTTGATCGGAGCGCTTTCATCCCTGAATAATATGAAGCATATTTCAGGCACTTCTATTATTATTAAGATTTAAGGTAGAAATATATTTACTTTAGCAATTTTAAATGTTATTAACCACTTAACCGGCGACGGGAATGGGGAAATAGTGCTTTAACCCCCGACCTATCTCGGGACAACCGGTAAAGTGGTT
Source organism: Maratus speculifer (assembly GCA_964019185.1). Lineage (NCBI taxonomy): Eukaryota > Metazoa > Arthropoda > Arachnida > Araneae > Salticidae > Maratus > Maratus speculifer. The sequence continues at coordinate 96,792,275 of OZ025295.1, forward strand.
AATCAGAATTTTAACAGTTTTTTTATTGTTAAGTATTTAAGTTTTAGGAATTCAGTTTAGTTAAGAGTCTCTTTTACTGTCGAATCCCAACAGAAATAGCTTAATTAAAATATAAGTTATTTTAAACACATAAATTAATTAAAAATTATTTAAATTTAAATATTGCTAAATTAATAAATATTAATAGCTTCTAAATTATCCCATTCGTGGTGTATAAGGTATGTGGGATGAGAAATCGGAGAAAGTTTAATTCCGGATCCTCGAGTCTATTCCCGCATTATCACATCATCCCACTTATTAAATATTGAATAATATAAATAAAGACAGACTTGAATACATTTTTTAAAAATAAATAAACTTTACATACAAAAAATTAAAACACTAAAAAAACATATAAAAATACAAAAGTAAACGTTTCGCCAAGCTACACGCAATGCCTCGTCAGTACAAATAATAATTCATTGCATAACAAATATTGGAACAATTCAAGACAGTAACAGTTAGTTATTATTTTTTTAGAAAAAGATAATATTCATTCGGGACAGCACGAGCCTCATTCAGAGTTGGCGATCGTAAACAAGTGAATCAACCTTCGAGGAGTAATCTACCGTAATAACTGCTACAACCTAATTTTAAGACACTGGCCTTCCCAAACTGCGGGATGCAGTGTTGCCAGTGGGCTACTTTTTTAAAATTCAGATTTCGTGACTGGCGCCACGATAAAATTTTCCTTGTTTACACTGCGATTAATAAGTCATTAAAAAAGGCGCATTTTACTGTTTCAAAAATTGGTGTGAATCAAGAATTTGATTTTTTAAAAAAAGTAGCCCATCTGGCAACACTGGCGGGATGTGTTTCGTTTGAACGCAGTGTTGGTCAATTTTAGAATTTAAATTACCGCTTTTTAGAACAATGATAGTTCCCGCAGGTGAATTTCTAAAGGTCTGCCTGTTTTACCAATATATACACTATCACAATTTCCACGAGGAATGACATAGACAACACCGAGTAATTTGGACTTATCCTATTTAAATTTATGTTTATTAAAGAAAGAACTAACATTATTAATTGGTTTAAAAGAAACACCAACATTGAATGATTTTAAAATGGCAGATATTTTATCAGAAATACCCATATAATAAGGGGTGCAAATGAAAGAATTTTGTTTAGTACGTTGAGAAGGAGTAGGAGTAGAATTCACGAAATTTAATTTGTATATGAATTTTATTCATGTTTAAAAAATGTATTGAAGTCTGTCTTAATTTATATTATTTAATTTTTTAATAGTCTTTTTTTAAAATCAGATGTTATATTATATGTGTATTGAAATCATTCCATTTGTAAAATCACCACTATGTGCACATTTATTATAAAATGAATATTTTTTCTCAATTTCGATTAGAAGGGGAAATATTAACCCCCCATATGCTATCTTTTGGCCAGCGATTAAAGTGTCGTCTCTAAAAAATACATTCTGTTATAGTTACATCCGTAAAAAATAAAACAAATGTGTCATTGTACTGTTAAATACTAAATACTGATAACCTCTGTTATATTTTTTTAAGCTTCTAAATTCCGCACATTATCCGCACATTTTTTATACCGTCGTATAAAGAGGAAAAGTACTTCAAAATGAAATAATTTGAAAATTGAATTTCCAATTATTTTTGAGACACTTTTTTTTTTTAGCATAATGGAAGCTTTTGCTGTTACACACTCTAGACTAATACTACAACAACAATTACCCTGAAAGTCGTAGTAAAACGCTGAATTGTGTAAAAAAAAAAAAAAAAAAAAAAAAAAAAGTAAAATAATTTAAACATAATCGATTATTTTGAGAAAAATATGCGTCAGTTGTAAAAATCAGGTGTATTTTAATGCATAGTTTATATCGAAATAATTTCCTAACCTTTTATGATGAACATTAAGTTTTTAATGAGATTCTTGTTTCTAAATTTGATGAACTCATCAATAACAATTTATACAGAGCTGTAATAGAGTATATAGGGTTTATACATGTACCGAGTGTCCCAAAAATGACTGATGGATTTTAAAATTCAACAACTTGCAAACGGTGACAGCTATTTAAAAAATTTTTGCAGGAGGGTTATGTTTAATGTCAGGAGTTTTTTTACCGTATTTTTTTTATTTTAGTTCGCATCTCAAACAACAGGTGGCGCTGACGGCGATTGAAGGCCAGGTGATCAATGCTGAGTGAAGCATCGACCAGGCCTTCAATCGCCGTCAACGCCATCTACTGTTTGAGATGCGAACTAAAATCAAAAGTTACGGTAAAAAAACTCCTGACATTATACATAACCCTCCTGCAAAAATTTTTTAAATAGCTGTCACCGTTTGCAAGTTATTGAATTTTAAAATCCATCAGTCATTTTTGGGACACCCGGTATACGCCATATATCTTCTGGGTCTTTTTAAGAAATTCCGTTACACCCTCCATTTCTTAAATAAATTTATAGATTATACTTTAATGAAGTGACTCACTGAATGAATATATTCTCTCTCCGGCTACATCTTGTAACTCTGAATTGTTTATATATATATATGTATATATATAATTATAGCATTGATAACAATATCTTAAAGTACAGTTATGTGTACCATAACTAAATGAAAAAAATTTCATAAAAGAATATTAATTCGTCCTTTTATTTAGAGAAACATTTTAATGCTATCATCTAGTACCAAGAATTGCAATCAAATGTTTCATTTTTTTGTTCTTTTTTTTTTCTTTTTTTTTTCTTTTTTTTTTGGGGGGGGGGGGCATAATAGAAGCCTTCTCTCTTACACCTTCTCAGTGGTGAAGCTAGAATAGGTGACATCCGGGGCAGATGTGAATGGAGTCATCCCCACTTACCAAAGTGACATCCCCCCCCCCCCCATTCCATCCTCCTTATTTTTTCAATCACAATTCTATGTTATTACAAGAAATGATCGTATCATTTCTTATTTACCTTTTATCCTCCTGCATAAAGAAAAAAAAAAAACAGAAACGACTTATCACTCAACCCATAGTCCGCATAAGTCAACGCGATGTCTATATGTAGAAGATAAGTCTTTCTTTTAAAGTTTGCTTTCGCTACCCATTCGTTGGATAGGTTGGTTTCTGTTCTCTGGTGCATTTAGAAAAATTTCTCATTCTTAAAGAAAAGAAAATTAACTCTGTTGCGTCGTGCGCTAGAAGTTTCATTTTATTTTAGAATCCTTTTCCAAAATCTTATAAGATTATATAAATATAGATTTGCAAAAAGAGTTTGGGTGTCGCCCCTTAGAGTGTGACACCCGGGGCGGATAGCTCCCCTCCGTTCCCCCGCTTGCTACGCAACTGCACCTTCTAAATTCTAAATTAAAACTACGAATTCTAGCATAAAACAAAGTGTTGATACCTTAAAAGTCGTACTAAATGGCTGAATTGTATAAAATAAATATTATCCTCTTAAACATAATCGGTTATTTTGAGAAAAATATGCGTCAGTTGTAGAAATCAGTTGTATTTTAATATATAATTTTTGTATCGAAATAATTTCCGAACCTTTAATGAACTTTTCCTTTTCCTAAGATTGCATACAGGATACCATATGCCTTGTGAGTATTTTTAAGAAATTCAGTGCACCCTCCATTTCTTGAATAAAGTTATAGTTTATACTCTAATGAAATGATTCTCTAAATCCCTTCTGGACGGGAGCCTTTTACAAAAATTTTAAAGCTTTGTTTACCGGTTTTTTTAAAACAGAAATTAGTGCCTAAATAAGGTAAATTTTGCAGTAAAGTTTTACTGGTGGCGATAAAGAAGCATTCTTAAGCCTTTTTGCAGCACGTTTACGTGTCACTTGTCCCCAAGGGGTTAAAGAATACATTCGCTCTCCGGTTACAACATGTAAACTATGGGTTTTTTGTTACATCTATAGCATTGATTAGATCATATAACACAGTTATGTGTACCATAACTGAATGAAAAATTGTTTGTAAAAATACATTAATTCGTTCTTTTATTCAGAGAAATATTTTAGTGCTGCCATCTAGTACCGAAAGGGGTAATAAAATGTTTCAACGATATTAATCCATGAATTTGGCTAGAAACTTTCGTAAAATAAATACAAAGGAAGTACAAAATCTATTTTCTGTTATAGATCGAAAAACTTTAAACACTTTTTTAATAAGTTTAGATAACTTTAAATGCTAAAAGTTTTAAAAGTATAATTACTTTTTAAAAAGTAGTTTTTTTCTGATAAATTAATTCTAATGGAAAATTTATAACACCCTTTCATGCTGTTTTTCTCATTCTTGATAAATTCAGAAAAGGCGTTCAAAAAACATTCCCAAGAGAGTATTGAAGTAATCCCCCCCCCCCCCCCCCGAGCCTGGGATTTTACTCTGGTGGTTTTTCACGTAATTTTCTAATCATTCAACCATTTTCCCCCCTCCCCTTCTCCATCTAATAAAAATCCCGCACACTCTTATTTTTCTATTTTTTCAGGTCAGTCAAAAGTTATATCAGGTTTACTTTTGGGTTCTTAAGAGGCTACTTCATTCAAATAAAAGACCGGTTCCCTAATACTAATCCTATAGAGGAAAATTATAATGATATCTCGCTTGCGTTTTAATGCTTTTCATCTTTTTTTTTTTTTTTTTTTTTTTTTTTTTTCATTGGATGGTTGTGATCTATCTGTATGCAGGCCGTTTTCTGACTATTTTGATTTTGTTTACAAATATTTTGGTGCGAATGCAGTTTACTCTCCTTCTTGGCGCGATTTTCAAAAATCGCCAAATTGGCACGTTTTTGCGTCTTGTCTCCCAGAGCATGCTGTTTTGCTCCGGATTAAATGAAAATGCAGGGTTGCCATATTGAAACATTTATCGCAAAAAAAAAAAAGTCGCCTTGGCAAAGAAGAGTAAACTGCATTTCACCCAATATTTTTTTATGCGGACGCTTTCATTTTTGGAACCGATTTGGAAAGCGAAAGCACCATCATAAAAAAATATCTGCAACCAAAATCGAAAAAGTAAAAAATGTCCTGCATTTATATCAATCTCAGCTATCCAATGCAAAAAAAGTAATTAAAAAATATTCAAATGCAACCGAGATATCTTTATAAATCTCTTCCATACGATTAGTATTAGCGTACCGGTCTTTACATTTGACTGAAGAAGACTTAGCCCCTTAATTTCCATATGTACGATTATCGACTGCCGATTTTTTTTTATTTATTATTAAATTACAAAATGAATTTTAATTTGATAAACATCATTGTTTTTGTTTATAATTTTCTTTGCTCTTTTGCGTATTTTTCCTCTCTGAAGTTTTTTCTATTAATAAGAAAGGTCAAAGGCGTTTTTATGTGCCATTTCAAGGCCACAAAGAATGATGCCCAGTTAAACTGATGGCATAGAGCTCACAGGCTATGCACATTAAGTGTATATTACAGCCTTATATAATAATGCCCTTCAAAAAACAAATTAATGAAGGAAAGAGCCTCCGTTTCCCTTCTTAATACTTATCTAATGAACACCCAATATTAATCACGGAGGTGCCACATCAGCAGGGGTATTGTCGTAAAAATAACTGAGGATAAACGCTCAAAGCAGAGGGTATACCCTAGAGTGTGTATACAATAGCTTTCTTAAGAAACAGAGGGTATACGGTGTTCCGTTAGAAAATCCAGAAGGTATACGGCGTATACCCCCGTATATCCTCCATTACATCCCTGCTCATCAAAATGATCCTATGCCTAAGATTTGAGAGAAAAGTGATAATTCTGCATTTAAAAACCCATTTATATAAATTATGGGGAGGGGCATTAGCCCCCGTTCCCTTTCTTGTACTTATCGAATGAAATCCCAAAACTAATAAGGGAAGCGCCTTATCATAATAAACTTATATACAAAATTTCAAATGAATCTGATATTTTTATCATGAGTTATCGCGTTACGTACGTACGAACGTACGCACGTACATACATACATACAAAACGGGCGGGCACATAAGCTCTCAGGCTTTGATAGCCTGTGAGCTAAAAACTACATAAAAGAAAAAAGAAAAAGGCAGGGAAAAGTTTGTTAATATATCAAAGAGAAAATTCTAGAACAAAAATATCCAATACTCCAATGAAAGACTTTGACATGCGGAAAATATATTGCTAACAAGTTTATGAGAAAATTTATATTTTTTACAAAAAGCACAATTTTGTTTAATATGAATAAACTACTAAAGGAAAAAAAATTGAATAAAATTGGCGCATTTAAAATTTCAACGTAATCTCGTAAACCCCCTTCCCGCGCTTTTTTTTTTGGGGGGGGGGGGGGGAGGAGGAAGGACAAAATTATTTAACAAGTATGTTTTCCAAAAAGTCATTATTATTATTATTACTTATTTAACAAATTTTAAAAGTTCTATTTTTTTATTTAATTTTAAAAGTCAAATTAAATAATAATACGCTTAATAAACAAACTTCTACGGATATGTAATTAAAAATAGAAAATTGTTAATAAATTTGGGGACTGAATGTGTACAATAGAGATAAAATTCCATTTATCAATTGTTAACGGGAATAATGTCTTTGAGTTTGTTTATGATAAGTGTACAAATATTTTAGTAAAATTTCTACAAAAAAAAAATTATTCATTGGTATATTTTCTAACTTAAAAGCTCCTGACACATTAAAATGTCAGTAAATAATACTTCTGAAATTTTTGGAAAAGGAAAGATATGAGGATTTTCCTAAATATTTCAGTGCTGCCATCTATCATCTTAATAAAGAACATTTTTAAGATAGAGAAATGAAGACAGGGGAGATTTCACATACAATTTTACTATATTTGCAATGCACATGCATTTATCTTCTGAATTTAAAACAAGTTGGAAATTGCACGTGAACGTAGCAAATGAGGTGCGTTCGTACGATAACGAAGTTTTAAAAATATTCAGATCTTGCTGATATAGTAGAGCGTACTTCGGATATAGTATAGTAATCGAAATCTTTGTGTTTCTGTAAATATGCAGAAAGTAATTTTTATTACATCTCAGAAAAATATCTTATTCATAAAACGTGAAGTAGATGAATATAATTAAAACACGCCCCAAGCAATGTTTCCCCGTATAGCATTATGTAGTGGAATAGTTTTGTGTGGCCCTGTAATTTAATAATAAAAATTCTTTGCATCACAGATTGTACAGACTGCACATTTTAGTATATATTTCATAGATTCATGTCAATTCTATCATGTTCGAATGAGTGTAAAATCATAAAAATGCATTTGAATCATTTTTCCCATTGACCGTAATGTAATGGAATACCTTTGATTGTCTCTGTAAATGATCTATACATCCGACTTTCATAACATTTGAAATGACTCGATAAAATTACGTAATAATTATATGTTTTAAATTTCAAACCATTAAAATGCATTTAAAAAAATTTTCCCCATTGACCGTAAAGTAGCGGAATCCTTTTGATTGTCCCTGTAATTGATGTATGCATCCGATTTTCATAACATTTGAAATCACTCGACAAAATTACGCAATAATTGTATGTTTTAAATTTCAAACGATTAAAATGCAGTTAAAACTTTTTTACCCATTGACCATAATGTAACGGAATCCTTTTGATTGTCCCTGTAATTGATCTATCCATCCGATTTTCATAGAATTTGAAATGACTCGACAAAATTATGTTATAATTATGTATTTTAAATTTCAAACGATTCGGTTTGGTAGTTTTTGCGTTGTTATATGCGGACGGACAGACAGACAGACAGACGGACAAACAGACAGACGGACTGACAGACGGACAGACGGACGGACTGAGCGACAACAATAGGTGCTTCGTATTTACATAATTACGAACGCCCCTAAAAACTATTAAAAGATTGAATTATATAAATTAAGACAGACATGAATACCATTTTTAAAAATAAATAAAATTTATATGCAAAAAAAAAAAAAAAAAAAAAAAAAAAAAAAAAAAAAAAAAACACTAAAAACTTATACAGCTCATATTCAAAATATTAGAATAATTACCTTTTTTTTAGAAATTGAAAATATCGTTTGGTAATTTAATCTATTTTAATGAAAATATGCAAACGATATTTTTATTAAGAACTTATTGTTGATTAAACTTACTTGTTATCTTAAATTTAATATCATTTTTGAAAAGATTAATTGCAAAAAAAAATTATTTTGAAAAGTCAAAATATTAGAATATTTATTCAAGTGGTTCAAAATATTAGAATATTTCACATTAATTCTCCTTTAATTATTACCAATTCTTAACTGGTGGCATCATTGATTAAATTCAGACTATTTTATTTTAAATCAGTATTCTTTTTTGCAGTTTGTTTCTTTTTCGTCTTAAAATGGGCCGTGTGAGTGATATTCCTGAATCTACTAAACTTCGTATGGTTGATTTGTATCGGCACGGTAAAAATCAATGTTTTATAGCGAATTATTTACATTGTTCGCAATCGAGCGTTAGTAAAATACTAACCCAATATTCAAAAATTGGAAAATTTCAAAATAATCGCCGAAATGGTGGCCGAAAACCAAAAACATCTCCTAGAGATGACAGGAAACTGAAGCGTATAGTTAAGAAAAACCGTTTTAAAAGTGTGCGATTCTTGCACCGAAAATGGAAAGAAGAAGGAGTTGAAGTTTCTACATCGACAACATTAAGACGTCTTCATAAATTTAAATTTTAATCTCGTGTACCGAAAACAAAACCTCTGATGACTGCAAGACAAAAGCGTATAAGATTGAATTGGTGTAAATCAAGACGTTTATGGAGCAATGAAGATTGGAAAAATATATTATTTAGTGATGAAAGTATGTTTTGTGTTTCATATGGTAATCAAGGTATTCGAGTTTGGAGAATGAAGCAAGAAGCATTTGATAAAGAATGTCTTAAACCTTCCGTAAAATTTGCTGCTAGTGTCATGGTTTGGGGTTGTATGAGTGCAGAAGGACCTGGAAAGTTATGCATCGTCTACGAAAAAGTTAACTCTCTGATATATCAAAAAATTTTAGAATATTACATGATTCCATCATCAGAAGATTTATTTGAAGATGATTTCATCTTTCAACAAGATTTAGCGTCCCCGCATACCTCGGTTTCAACTAAGAATTGGTTCCGCCAACGCAACATTAAGGTACTTCCTTGGCCACCAAATTCACCAGATCTTAATCCCATCGAAAACTTATGGTGTATAATGAAGAAAAATCTTCAAGAAAATCCTCCTTCAAGTAAAACTGAGTTAGTGGCACTTATAAAGTCTATTTGGGCTAATATTGTAGAAATGTTTGTAAACACCTTGTATATAGTATGCAAGATCGATTGTACGCTGTTATGAAAGCTAAAGGGGATGCTACAAAATATTAACTACCATTTACTTCATATTCATAAGGTAATATTGTTGCGTAAAATAAAATATTCTAATATTTTGAACTAATCTAAATTTTATTCTAATATTCTGGTGTGTTTAAGGAAGCTGTATACCTAATTATTTTGCTGTATTTTATATTTTATAAATGTTAAAATCTTATCTAAACATTCCAGATTTAATTTATAAGAAATTTAATTGCATTTACTTAGTATAAAAAATAAATAAATGACAAATAATTTTTTCTTATTACTTTTTCTCAATTATTCTAATATTTTGAATATGAGCTGTAAAAATACAAAAGTAAACGATTCGCCAAGCTACACGCAAGGTCTTGTCAGTAGAAATGTGCTGTCCCGAATGAATATTATCTTTTTTCTAAAAAAATAATAACTAACTGTTACTGTCTTGAATTGTTCCAATATTTGTTATGCAATGAATTATTATTTGTACTGACGAGGCATTGCGTGTAGCTTGGCGAAACGTTTACTTTTGTATTTTTATATGTTTTTTTAGTGTTTTAATTTTTTGTATGTAAAGTTTATTTTTTTTTAAAAAATGTATTCAAGTCTGTCTTTATTTATATTATTCAATCTTTTAATTTGACTATAGAAATATTTAAAATATTATATTGTTAGATACTGTGATACCTTTGAGAAAGTTTATAAAATTAAAATATTAGCAAATCATCTATTTCATTATTCGGCCTCATAATATCAAAAAAGAAGAAATTTAAACAAATTAAGTGTTTGTTACAAAAGGAGGTAGCACCATTTTTGCACTTTTGCGAAATTTAAAAAAAGAACTTTTTACATTTAAATTTTAAAGTTTCGTCGAAAAAACTTATTCAATGTATACATTATTCCATACATTTATGAATGTTTTGCTACCAATAGTATGCAAAAATACCTTTTCTGAGTGCCTTTTATAGTGCAGTCGTTACCATGGTACGACTTTTGAAAAAATTCTTCATAGAATTACATTAATAGTGACCAATTACTTCATAGAATTACATTATATTGACCCCAGGAACCCAAAACCACATGATCTAAAAAGTTGATACATATATATGCATGTATTTATGTACGAAATTTTTGCGAATTTTTTAATAATTTTACAAATACCTTTTACGAATACTTTTCCGATTTTTACGAATACTTTTGCGAAATTTTTAATAATTTTACGAATACTTTTACGATTTTTACGAATACTTTTGCGAAATTTTTAGTGTTTTGTCACTGGTTTTTAAAAACAGAAATTTGTGCCTTATTAAATCAAGAAAATGCTCCTATTAAATAAGGCAAATTTTACAGTAAGATTTTACTGGTGGGGGAAAACGGGGATTCTTAAGCCTTTTTGCGGCACGTATACGTGTCGCTCCTCCCTAAGGGGTTAAAGAGATTTTACTGTTATACAGTTTGAAGTAAATGAGGGCAATTATAAAAAGATGAAAATAACAATGCTGTATCCAAATGTACAGTACAGTGCCAATTTTCCGAATTAATATGGACCAAGCTCATCTCGTATAAGCAAAAACTCGGATAATTCAAATTTACTTTCAAATTCAAAATTAATGATTCGTCACTATTGTAAGAGATAAAACATAAATTGAAAAAATTTTATCAATTTTTACAGTTCTTTGATGTCATTTTCATCGGTTTTAGAAAATGGGGAATGAAATTCATCATCTAAAAATGTTATTGATTTTTTTTTTTTTTTTTTTTGTTTATTGAATAATAATGATGCTTTTGCGTGTGTGTGTGTGTTTTGCTGCGCCATCGTATTAGTGCATCTAAATTGCAGATGTAGCATATTCTTGCTGCTTAGTGTATTCAACAGGATTTTACTTTCTTCTATCTTTACAAGAAAAAAGCATTGAATTAATGAAAATTTTCGAAATCTGATTTTCGACGGATTTACACGTTTTAGCGCTCAGATATCCCAAACAACATGTTTTTACAAAAAAAAGTCTGTCTGTATGTGACAAAACTTTTGTGAGCACTCTATCTCAAGAACTAATGCACGGAATTTCACAAAACTGTAGATTGTGTTAGACCTTAATATAAACTTGATCTGATTAGTTTTGTTGAATATCACTCAACAGGCGGCGCTGCTATGCTGCATTTTTCACAATTTCCATAATAACCATATCTCAAGAACTACGGCATGGATTTTCAGAAAACTTTAGATTTAGTGAGTACTTGATATGATATGGCGTTCATTATGTTTTGGCGTAAATCGCTCAAAAGGTGGCGCTGCCATGGTGCATTATTCGTGATTATCACAATTTCTCCATCTCAAGAACTATCACACGAAATTATACAAAACATTAGATTCTGTAAGACCTTGATATAAACTAGGTCTGATAAGCATTTGATGAATATCGCATAAAAGGTGGCGCTGATATGCTGCATTATTTACAATGTCTTCAATAGCCATATCTCAAGAATTAGAGCATGGATGTTCATAAAACTTTGTATTTAGTTAGTACTTGATATAAAATGGTGCTGATTACATTTTGCTCCAAATCGCTTAACAGTTGGCGCTGCCATGGTGCATTATTCGTGATTATCACAATAGCTCTATCTCAAGAACTAATGCACGAAATTATACAAAACATTAGATTCTGTACGACCTTGATATACGTGTTGTTTAGTTTTTGGTGTAAATTGCTCTACAGATGGCGCTGGTATGCTGCATTTTTCACGATTTCGCAATGAATGTATCTCAAGAAGTAATGCATGGATTTTCTTCAAACTTCAGATTCAGTTAGTACCTGATAAAAAATTGATCCTGATTGTTTTTGATGAACATCACCCAATGTGTGGCGCTGTTCTGGAGATTTTTTAAGATTTTGCAATAGCTCTATCTCAAAAACTAATGCAAAGATTTTCTACAAACTTCAGATTCAGTTATAAATTGACACAAGTTGTTGTTGACTAAACTTTGGTTTAAGCCACCTAACCGGTGGCTCTGCTATGCTGCATTTTTCAGGAAGTATTAACATGCATAAGAAAGAAGAAAGTTTTGGGATTGCCATGCCACATCTGAACTAGTTTCAATTGAACTCGCAACTTTAGAATGCATAATTTTTTTTCATGAAGGGGATTTTTTTTTTAATATAGTATTTATTTATAAATCATAAAATTCTAGTCTTTGAAAATATCATTTTTCAAATGGTCGTTGCAATTTGTTAAATTACATTTTTATTATTTATTTATTTATGTTTATTATTATTATTTTAAAGTAAAAAGTCGATATAATTTAATCCCGGGTATTGTCGAATTTTTTTTTTTCTTTTTTTGTAATATGAAACATGTAAACATATTTTTACTGTTATCATATGTTTTATATGATCGCTGTCCAAAATTAAGAAATTTAATTTTATATGTAATTTTGTAGTTTTTCTTTATATGCTTGCTTAGTTAAAATTAGGATATATAAAAATTAAATTGATCGAAAACCGCTCATAATGTAGAGACACATATGTTTTCTAAATAATTAAAAATAATATAAATATCCATATTTTGAAAAAAAAAAGAAAGAAAAATCATACAATTTGACTGCCGGTTATTGGCAAAAACAGTTGCTTATTTTGTTGATATTATACATACAAGTATCCTTTTAATTTTATCATACAGTTTTATATCATGAGTATCAAGAGTTGGAATATTTAATTTTATATCTAATTTTCTTATTTTTCTACAATCTTGAAGGTTTCAGATCAACACTTTTTTTTTTTTTTTTTTTTTCAAAGTACATATATCTATATTTTTTAATTAACTGACTATCGTGCCAAAAATAATCAATGTTCCGAAAATATTATTTCGTTACGAATTGATTGTCGGATACTAGCGAACTGGTTCTTTCTCTTAATATTATGTAAATATTTTTATTATATTTTTTATACTCTGATTACTTAAAATTCAAATATTCGATTTTATATTTTCCCTTGTTTTTTATTTTTATTTTTTTCTAAACATGATAAAAATCTATAATTAACATTACTTTTATATTTCCTTGTGCACTTCATCTTCAGTACCTCTAATGTTTACAATTGACCAAAGTTGTCTGCAATAAACCATCTGAAAATAAACCACCATTTTCCATCTGAAGTCTAGGGAAAAAATAATTAAATGGTTTAAAAATTTGTCCTCATTTGAAAAAAGTTTTGTTATTTTTTTAATATTTTGAAACTAGTAAATATTTTTTTAATTTTTATTGTATATTTTAGGGTTAGTGTTCTCAATGTTTCAAGCAATTAATAATTTAAACGTAATTAAATGTAAATATTTATTTATAACCTTTGTTTTCCGTGTTATAGTAGCGTGTTAATATATTTTTAATAGCTTTTGTTAAAAGCATTGTATTTATTTATTTTATCTCCTAATCTTTCTGTTTGTAGTTTAAAAATCGCCAAGGCAAAGTATGCGTACATTGTTTATTACTTTTATAACGAATATATAGCGACGTTTTTCATATTTTTATGTATAAAAGTAACACTTAATGACCATTATTTACAGTGGGTATTTATGCCATCTACACAGCGACGTGGGAAGAGAACACTGCACCCAGGGCAAAGTTTCAATTTTGCACTCTCCCCCCCCCCCTCCCAAATTCTCTTTGTGACAGGTGTCACAAAATTGAAAAGTGAAGAAAAGCAAATAAATTTTATTGAATGCATATTTCGTTTTTACTTTACAAATTTAAAAGGTTTAATTTTAAATACTAAATAATGTAAGATGAAATCTCAAAAATCTTTTAGCGAGGAAAAGAGCTATCCGCCAAATCGAGTGACTCGTCTTTTCACGCCAAATATTCGAAACTATTTTATTTTTTTACATAATATCTAATGTGATTCCGCCGCTAATTTTGACGGATCCTTTATTATATACATAAGTACTTTAATCAGTATTTTTTTCATAAAATTCTGATTATGCCCAGTCTGGAGACCTTCCTTGTAAGAGGTGATTCTGAAGGTCATTATGAAGATTGCTATCAGATTCACAAACATTTCAGCCGATTTTAGCCCCATCTTTTTCCCGTTCAAAGAGAATAAAAGGTTACAATTGTCTTGAGAAAAGTTGGAGGGAAAAGAGGGAAACCAGTACTACTAGTATATTTATCGCCTATTCGTATCAATCGCTTATCTCTGATTCGTTGAAATGTTCGATGTTGGATGAATAATCTCGGTCAGCGGAGACTTTTTTGGAACTGCGGAAAAAGTTGGGAGATATTGCTGTTTGATAGGAAAAGGAAGAAAAGGGAAGAATCGAATTCGGCCGTGCATGGAATCACTCTCTAAAAGAATGATTGCTTTTTCTTACAACATCTTACTCTCTAAAAATCTTTGCACTTTCAGGTCAAATGTTTATAAAATCAAATGCTTAGATTTTTGGTCACGGCTGCTTACGGCCCAGTCACAACTGCTAATTTTTGAGTAATCACTTACAATCTACATTTTATTAATTTCCAAAATATCCTACTCTACTTAGCGTTGTTGCTTTTGAAAATTTTGCTCTGAAGTGAAATTTTTTCGGGGACACGGGGGCTGATAAAATGTCTATGCTTCCCAGTCAAATAACATCTTCCCATAAATAAAATTCATAAAAACTCACACGACATAAGTCAGCACAAAATTTATTGTAATAAATGCTTTAATTATATCAGAAATGAAATTCACATTTTATTATCTCTTTCACTGAAAATATATCTGCAATGTTTGATACTCCAATCTATCTATTGGATTGTTCGGAAAGTTCTTTCCGTTTGGAAAAATAAATTCGTACCAGAAAATTATGTTATTTAATTATTATATATTGTCTCCGATATCTAATATTTAGATATTAATGGACAAAATTTTCCGGTACCAATTGATTTTCCCAAACGGAAAGGACTTTCCGAACAACCCAAGGTATTTATATTATAAAGGCCAAACGTATCTGTGCATAACGCATGCGTCATTTCGTGAATGGCAACATTTTGAAATTTGAAATGAATCTTCAGTTTTGAAATTTACGCCACTGCAAATTTTTAAACTTCTAAACATCGCACATTTTCAATTCTTACACCTTCGTATAGGGGGGGGGGGGGGGGATGTAGTATTTTGTTAACTTTAGATTAAACCAATAAAAGATGCATTTTTTATTGTAACTAATTTTGTAGGTTTGTTATAAATCAATGAAACATTTCGTTCTTAAACATTTGATTTCGTCAAAATTTGACGGGTTCTACCTTGTTACAATAAATTATAAATTATCTAAATTCATTCCGGCACAGATTTAAAAACCATGTAATAATTTCGTAAATAGTAACATATTATCACTATAGATGGCAGCACCAGAAGCAGTTTGAATTCAGAGTGGAGTACAATCTCCATCCTATCATATCGCTGTCTAAATTCACTACCAATATAAAAAATTCTGATGTATTAATCATTTTCCAATTCTTCCCTTTTCTTCACATTGTTTTCGAGATTTTCAATTCCATGGATTATTGGAACACATATGTCGAAAATACAACATTAAAATTATCATTTACTTTGAGATCGAAAAAATTTATTATTTTAAAGCACATAAGTCACAGAGGTTTTTTTTTCATTCATTATAATTTCAAAAATTCATTAAAGAATGAGATCTTTGAATTGAATTGATAATCTATTCCTAGTTATACCTATCTTATATTTAGCATATAAATATGATTTTTTTTCGCTGTTATTTAACATGCTGAACTATCAAGCGCAACTGAAATTTGTGTTTTAAGTTATATTCCACTGAAATATATCCATTTTAATAAATTTCATTTACGCATAGCTTAAAAATTAAACATTAGATTAAATTTAATTCTTTTATAACTAGAAAAAAGCGTTTGACATATGTAGATTGAAATATAATTCTATTATGCAATTTTTGTCATTTTATTAAACATATAGTTTGACCTTGATTTTTTTTAAATTAAAAATAAAAATTCTAATAAAGTATTCAAGAGCTCTAATAAATAAAACTAAATGTATGAGTTGGCAATATCACTTTTCAAATAGCGTTCTGTAAATAAGTTTTGTTTGTAGTGCTGTCCTCTAGTAAAAGTCTCTGTAGTTATAATTATAAAATGACTTCATTTGTTTATAAAATTATTTATTTATCTTGATAAGGGAATTATTTTCCAGGCACTTATTTCTGCATGGGCAAATCGGGACTTTGCCCATGGGCCCCGGACTTTAAGGGGTCCCTAAATCCATACATCAAATTATAAAATATTTACTTTCTTTTTCCAATTCCAACTCCTCCATATTTTGAAGTTATTAAATTCATCTTAAAATAATATAACAAATTGTTACAGTTATATAAAAGAGTTTTGTCGATTCTAAGGGCGAAAAAAAGGTTTACTTTTATTAATTAAGGTATTTAATTTAGAATTGACGGAACTAAGAATTTTCTTCGATTTATATCCAAGCTGTGAAAATATATTTATGCATTACGCATAAAATGATTCTAGTTGAATGTCGCAATGATTCGAAAGCTCCCCCCCCCCTAATTTATCTTTGCCCAGGGCCCCAATGAGTCATAATCGGGGCCTGCCATTGTCACCCCAGTGGCGTGATCACGCCGAGGGGTCCTGGATCAAATCCGGGTAAGACATGGATGGTGTGTTTGTTCCTTTGTAGTGTATTAAATATGTAATGGATAATAAAAATAGTTCTGTATGGTCGTTGTCTTTGCGTAATAGGTCATTCAAGGCGAAAGCCACAGCTGCTATAGGCCTCAAAGCAATGTCAAATCAAACAAAAATCGAAAAGGGAACCATTGCTAATGTATTAAGGGTCAGTGTTAATTTTAAAGATATATTTTGAAAGAATACAGTTAAAATATTTCTATTCAAGCAAAACATTTACTTTTTCATCTACAAATAATATTAGGGGAGGAATTACTGTTAATAAATATTGATGTTGGAATGAAAAAATATATACATAATGCTACCTTAAAAATTATGCAATATGCAATTTATATTTTAGAAAACAAAAATTATAAATTTTATTAAAAAAACTGTTATTTTCATACAAAAGGACCCCCAAGAATAAAAAAGAAATTATGTAATGAAATACTTTTGTATGGCCCTATAAATAATCAACACATGTCCTTTGCACTGCAGATTGTACAAAATGTGTAATTTTAGTTTAGATTTCATAGATGCATATCAATTTTATGTTCGAAACAGTGTAACATCATTAAAATGCATTCGAAATTATTTTTTGCTTTTGGCCGTAATGTAACGGAATACTTTTGATTGCCGCTGTAATCAAGCTACACATCCGTTTTTCATAAAATTTGAAATGACTCGACAAAACCATGCAACAATTATGTATTTTACACTTCAAACGATTCAGTTTTATAGTTTTTGCTCGGCTATTATGCGGACGGAGGGATAGACAGAGATACAGACGGACGGATGGACTGAACGACGACTGTATGTGCTACGTATTTACATAACTAGCAGCCTCCGCCCGCTACGCTGGTCAGTTTCTCTAAAATAATCTTGAATCAAACGAAATATATTTAAATAAACAATCTTAATATCGAATCAAATACCCACAATTTTTGACTGATTTATGTAATCTTACACTGGTCGGTTCAAAGTTCATTTTGGCGACAAAATACCTCTAAAATGACTAAATAACTGACAAAGTATACTAAAGTATTTAAGAATTTTTTAGTAGTTTTTTTTATCTTGAATTCCACTTGAATTGCTTCTACCTGAATTTGCTTCTGAGATATAATGAAACATGTTATTATTTTAGACCATCCAATGAACTTCCTAAAGGAGAGATTTTTATGTATAGATAAGGATTCAAAATTTTAGGTTTTTGCGCCGAACACATCGCCAAATTAGGAAAATGTGAAGTATCTCACCAAGTACGGGATTAAAAAGAATTTGCTTAGTACCATTCAATTAAGAATGAAAAAATGCCCTAAAATATGTTATCAGATGAAAAATAACTTCTAAAGCCATTTTTAAGGAATTTTTAAAGTTCGTTCTTTTTTTTTAACCCCTCTTAGGGGTGGAATTTTCGAAAATCCCATCTTAGCGGCACTCGATGTTATAAGAAGTATTTTTCCCCCAATTTTCAAGATTTTTGATTCGGTAGATTTTTTTTTGTGCTGTGATTAATACGAAATCCAGACTTTCTTTTATATATAAGATAAGATTATTATATTATATATTATAGATAAGGATTGAAAATGTCAGGTTTTTGCGCCGAAGAATCGCCAAATTAGAAAAATGTGAAGCATCTCACGAATACTGGATTTAAAAGTATTTGCTTAGTACCATTTGATTCAGCATGAAAAAATACACTAAAAAGTTGAAAAATAAGTACAAAAGCCGATTTTTAAGGAATTTTTTTTAAATTCGCTCTTTTTTTTAACCCTTTTAGAGGTGGAATTTTCGAAAATCCCTTCTTAGCGGCACACGATGTTAAAAGAAGTATTTTTACTCCAATTTTCAAGATTTTTGGTTCGGTAGATTTTTTTATGCTGTGACTAATACGAAATCCAGACTTTCTTTTATATATAAAGAGATAAGGATTTAAAATTCTCGTTTTTGCGCAGAAGACATCGCCAAATTAGGAAAATGTGAAGTATCTCAGGAACTATTGGACTTAAAAGAATTTGCTTAGTACCATTCTATTAAACATGGAAAAATACACTAAAATATGATATCAATTAAAAAATAACTACAAAAGCCGATTTTTAAGGAATTTTTTTAAGTTCGTCCTTTTTTTACCCCCCCCCCCCCCCTTAGGGGCGGAATTTTCGAAATTCCCTTCTTAGCGGCACTCGATGTTATAAGTATTTTTACCACAATTTTCAAGATTTTTGGTTCGGTAGATTCTTTTGTGTTGTGATTAATACGAAATCCACACATTCTTTTATATATAAAAATAAGAATTGAAAATTTCAGGTTTTTACACCGAAGACATCGCCAAATTAGGAAAATGTGAAGTATCTCACGAACTACTGGATTTAAAAGAATTTGCTTAGTACCATTCAATTCAGCATAAAAAATACACTAAAACATGATTTCAGTTGAAAAATAACTACAAAAGCTGATTTTTAAGGCATTTTTTGAAAGTTCGTTCTTTTTTTACTACCCTTAGGGGTGGAATTTTCGAAAATCCTTTCTTAGCGGCACTCGATGTTATAAGAAGTATTTTTACCCCAGTTTTCAAGATTTTTGGTTCGGTAAATTTTTTTGTGTTGTGATTAATACGAAATCCAGACTTTCTTTTATATATATAGATTATTCATTTAAATTAAGATCTGCCTCTGGTGACCAATTTGGTCTCCCTTAAATTTATGATAAGCTTTGAAATATTTTACTTTTATTCATAATTTTACTTACTTGTGTAGCTTTACTAAATCTGCAGATTCTGACAGAGAAATGAACAAATGGGTCATTCCACGTGAAATCAACCAATTTAAGGAAAACTTGTTGCATCATAGTCACAGATTTTTTTTTAATTTTTATCATAGACAGACATAGTAGTGAAACCCTCAAATCTGAAATTTAAAAGTAATTTTCACAATATTGGCCGAGATATGGCCATTTGAAAACTGGCCATTTTTACAAAATGGCGGCCATCTTGGAATTGTATCACTGTCTAAATATGGCCATAACTTGACAACTAATGGCTCAAAGTTTATATATCTGGTACCAATTTGAAGCTATTTGTACAAAGAATGAATATTTCACATCAAAACAATAATAAATTTTCATTTTTTTACTTTTTATTATGTGCAAAGTGAAAATTTCACCCCAAAAAAGGGCAGATTGTAATGGCTCATAAAAAAAATGAATCATCATGAATTTTTCTGAAACTTGGTAAAAACGTTGCTCCATCTGTGTGCTTTAAATAAAAAAAAATTGGAAAGGTAAAATTTGTTGTTTTAAAATAAATGGTTTTTTACAGATAAGGTGTCATTAACCAAATAATGATATTTTTAGAATCTGTGAGCATTCCTGATTCAAAAAATAATGGTTAAAATAAAATTTTCTAACATCTAAATTAATGTAAAAGTATAATCAAAACCTCATTTGTACTAATTTTGTAGAAATCTGCCTCCAGCCCCCCTCCCCCCCACCCAAAAAAAAAAAAAAAAAAAAAAAAAAAAAAAAAAAATTAGACAATTCAAAAAATTTTACACTGAAAAAGATAAGATAATAATTAAGGAATATAATGTATAATTATAAAATACCTATAAATGCAATGCATACATATGGTGATTTACTTCACATATAGGGGCAAGTGGGGTAGAATGGGACAGTAGGTTTTTCTCTTTATGTATCATTCTAAATATTTCATCAATCACATATTAGATGAAGTAATGGTACCCCAATCTTCAGTTGAAAAAAGTAGCTAATTTACACAAGCTTGCAATTATATAAAGAAAAAGATTATTTCAAGAATCAAAACATGAATTCAAAATTTTAAATTTTGAATTCAAAACATGATGTAAAAATTTCATTATGTTTCTATAAGCTGATGTAATATTGCATCATGTTCTATATAAGCTGATGCAATTTAAAGAAAAGATTGCTACTGTACCTTCATCTGCGTCTTAATTGGCTATAATCAAAGTATGATGCTATCTTGCATCATGTTCTATATGAGCTGATGCAATTTAAAGAAAAGATTGCTGCTTTACTTCATCTGCTTCTTAATTGGCTATAATTAAAGTATGATGTAATCTTGCATCATAATGTCCAAGAAACTTGAGAATTCCTTTTAAATACCATATACCACTTCTAAAGTTTTCAATGAAGTGTATTTAGACATACAATAATTATTTTGTACTTATTATACAGTGGAGATGGAGTGTTTTGTATGTAAAAAACTCAATGTTTCTCTGAGTACTGATGTTATTTCTGTTCTTCAATTATCCCCACGGGATTTACATTTATTAAAAAAAAGGTTACATTATATAATCCCAGATGAAAAAAGTTTTTTGCATGCGAATATATGCAAGGTTCACAAGGATAAATTTCTAAAATTTTATAGTTTAAATCAGAGACAGTGTTGTGATCCATTTAATAAACATCCAAATAGTAACAGAGCAAAATCACTGAAAACAATTTCTTTAGATATGTCTATGACAAATCCAGACATCCTCATTCCAGGAAAAAAATTATGTACTTCCTGCTATTCATCAATAAATAAGATGATTTCTATTGTTGACATGAAAAGCATCTCTGATCCAGAATTTAGTGAACCCACAGTAGTAATGGAACAATTAAACAAAAGCTGTGAAATGTTAGAGTTATCGCCAATAAAAATGAATAGGCGTAGCTCAAAGAGGAAACTTGGTTATTTGCTGACAAAAGTTACAAAAATTTTGAATGAAATGAAATAAAAAGTACTGTAAAAATAAATATTTAGTGTAAATAACTGCAAATTGATATTTCTTTATTGAATTATATAATATAAACACAATACTTTAATTTAGATGCTAGAAAATTTCATTTTAACCAATATTTCTTAAATTAAGAATACTTACAGATTTTAAAATAATCATTATTTGGGTCAATGACATCTTATATGTAGAAAACCATTTTTAAAACAACAAATTTTACCTCTCTAATTTTACAGTATAATGTTCCATATATAGAGAAACTGTTACATCTATGCATAATCAAATCATTATACAGAAAGCGTAAAAAGTATATGAACTAAATTTACTTTTCATTTTTGAAATAATCTTTTTCTTTATATAATTGCAAGCTTATGTAAATCAGCTACTTTTTTCAACTGAAGATTGGGGTACCATTGCTTCACCTAATGTGTGATTGATGAAATATTTAGAATGATACTTAAAGAGAAAAACCTACTGTCCCATTCCACCCCATTCGCCCCTATATGTGAAGTAAATTACCATATATATATGCACTGCATTTATAGGTATTTTATAATTATACATTATATTCCTTAATTATTTTCTTATCTTTTTCAGTGTAAAATTTTTTGAATTGTCTAATTTTTTTTTTTTTGGGGGGGGGGGGCTGGGGGCAGATTTCTACAAAATTAGTACAAATAAGGTTTTGATTATACTTTTACATTAATTTAGATGTTAGAAAATTTTATTTTAACCATTATTTTTTGAATCAGGAATGCTTACAGATTCTAAAAATATCATTATTTGGTTAATGACACCTTATGTGTAAAAAACCATTTATTTTAAAACAACAAATTTTACCTTTCCAATTTTTTTTTATTTAAAGCACACAGATGGAGCAACGTTTTTACCAAGTTTCAGAAAAATTCATGATGATTCATTTTTTTTATGAGCCATTACAATCTGCCCTTTTTTGCGGTGAAATTTTCACTTTACACATAATAAAAAGTAAAAAAATGAAAATTTATTATTGTTTTGATGTGAAATATTCATTCTTTGTACAAATAGCTTCAAATTGGTACCAGATAAAAAATTTGAGCCATTAGTTGTCAAGTTATGGCCATATTTAGACAGTGATACAATTCCAAGATGGCCGCCATTTCGTAAAAATGGCCAGTTTTCAAATGGCCATATCTCGGCCAATATTGTGAAAATTACTTTTAAATTTCAGATTTGAGGGTTTCACTACTATGTCTATCTATGATAAAATTAAAAAAAAAAAAAATCTGTGACTATGATGCAACACCCATTGGTTGAATTCATGTGGAATGACCCAAATCTATGCGATCAAGGCAACATTTAGGGGAAGATTCTGTTAATATTTTGTTCTGGTTGGCGCGATTGGCGAAGAAATCCCAAAATAGCGCCGAAAAACCATTTTTCATTTGTTAATTTAATGAAAAAAGGTGTTTTTAAGAAGATCTTAAACGAATCCCTGTGTGCGATTGCCAATCACACTTACACACTTTTTTTTTTTTTTTTTTTTGTAACTACTCTGCTAACCCGTCAACCAATTTCGCCAAATTATACAAATCGTCAAACTAATAGCCCAATTATACATATTGACATAATTTTTATTTTAAATAACGAAAAAGAAAAACAAATAATTAGTAGAATATTAAGAAAAATATTAATAAAAAGTCGAAATAAAAATCCCTTAATGACGTTTTAAACACGTGAATCGTATTTAATGTCCATTCATGATCATTCATTATTAGCTTTAAATCTCATAGTTTGGCGATAATTTTTTGGTCGACGGGTTAACCTAGTCGTACCGTTTTTTTATTAGAATGAATGATAAATTAATTGCAAATATTTTTTCATGATAATGATTTTTCCTTCACATGCAAAATATTTCTTTTTTAGTCATAGTAAAATAACTGCAGATGAAAAAGATATAATAGTAAGGCAACACAAATTTAATGACTGCTTGGCATATGACTTGGCAGAGACTCTATAAGTACGCTAATTCTATCAACCTAAATATCCAGATAGAGTGTAAACAAACATTTGGTACCATTTGATTATTCCGTCGATCAATTACGCCAAATTATACAAATGGATATAATTTTTATTTTAAATAATCAAAGAATTAATAAATTATTAAAATATTAATAGAAATAGAGATAAAACATGGAATTAAAATTAGTTGACGACGTAACAATTATGCAAAACATATTTAATGCCAAAAGAATGTGACATTTACGATCATCCATTATTGACATTTAACCTTATACTTTGGCGACAGTTTTTTGGCCAATGGGAGATCAAGTATTGCCAAAATAATGTAAACAAATTAGATAAACAATAATATTGCCAATAGTATTTAGGTGCAGCTGTCATCTACGGATCACGTTGGCACGATTACAAAAAAATTGCGATTTTATGCCTCACGTGGTAATCCAGTAATAGTCGTTTATTTATCAGTAAACTATTTCATTATTTTTCTTTTCTATTTTAAAATTATACAAATTGTTTTGTTCCATAATTACTAATTGACTTAATTTATTTATTAATATTATTCCAGATTACATTTTCTTGGCAACGGGAAAGAAAAATGGTTATTTTTTATCGGAAAAATTTTAATTGATTCTGTATGAAAAATATAAAAATTTTGAATTATTAAGAAAAATATTTGAATAAATCAATTAAAAATTAGCCTATGTTCACCGGAAATAGGGTAGCTTTCCAACGGTGAAAGAATTTTTCAAATCCGTCAAGTAGTTTTGGAGCCTATTCAATTCAAACAAACAAACAATCAATCAATCAAATCTTTCCTCTTTATAATATTAGTATAGATTACGAACGCAACTAAAAATGTGTAAATTACGATACAATTTTCAAACAAATTGAATTTCTAAGTACATGTTTTTTCTCTATTCCATGGTGTAAAAAATGGAAATATGCGATGTTTAGAAGTTTAAAACAATAGCACTAATGAAATTTAATCGTCTGCTGTCGCCAATATCAAAATGACGTCAGCGTTGCGGGCGAATAGGTTTGTCTTTTACAATATAAGATAACTGAAGTGTACTGTAGAAATTCAATTAATTAATTGCTTTAATTGCGCCATCTAATAAAACAATTCATTGGATCATTCCATTAATCATTAATCTAGACCAGTATTTCGATTATTAATACCTAACTATTGTATTAAATCAAATTCATAACTTCCTTTGAAGGATTGTTTCTCTGAAATGATTTGTGGTTTTTAGACGAGTTCTCGGAATTTCCAACCACAAATCATACGATAAAAAAGAAAATATATACTATATAAAAAAAAACTAATATTTTATTTGTGAATGTATTGCAAAGTAAAAAGGAAAGTGAAAAAGAATTAGTTAAAAGTAAATATAATTGTAAATAGGGCCGGCGCAATCATTATATAAACAGGACGACTGCAAAGAGTCCCTCGACTTTATAAGAGGGTCAAAAACAGAAAAATCTTAAAATTTCTTTAAAAAAAAAAGCTTTTTTTTTTTAGGGTTTTTTATTTATAAAGTGAAAACGGACCCATTATAAGATTACTCCCAGAGTTGAATTCAGGGAAGCCCCCCCCCCGGGGGGGGGGGGCACATCCCTTCCGGAACAATAACCCCCCCCCTGGAAAGTTTGAAATTTTGGGTTTTCAATGGTCAAAAGTGCATTTCCCCTTTTGGAACTCCATATTGCCCCCTAGAAAATGCTGAATGCAACACTGATCGCTCCTGTGTCTGTCCGTCTGTCACAGACATTTTAATCGTAAACTACGGAACATAAAAAATTCAAATTGGTTGAATTAATGAAGACTTTTGTTATTGACCACATATATTTTGTTATATATTTTGATATATTTTGTTATTGTTTACAAATTATTAAACATTTGCAAATATATTTAGGAGGGGGGGGCTAATTAAGTCACTTGAAGAAAAAAATCTTTTATTTGCGTATTGTGTAGGGTATCTTGTGAAAGCCTTCGTTACGCTAAATTCAAAAATATATTTCTTTTAGTTTTAGGTATTATATTTTCAGAAATATCGTCAAAAAATATGCCTCCCCCGAATTTAATTCCGAATTTACTAAAACAAAAATTAAGATAAAATTAATGGTTAAATATGTTACTTTAAACCTTGCAAGAAAACTATAGCTATTGCTCTAAATCGCATAGTTTTTGAAAAAAGCACATTTTTCTGCTACACACAAATTTCGATTTGTGGGCATTGAGCAAAAGTGTTGAGGAGCTTTGGAGGATCCTAGCAGAAATATAAAAGCATTATTGAGAAAGATTTTTGAAAAAAATCATCAGTAATTAGCCGAAATATTAACCCTTAAAGAAGGGATGGTTTGGACATAAATAATAACGGGGGACACGTACTCTGCATACCATCGACCTTTAAAGCCTAGATAACAACTTTTAAAAATATATTTGTGTAATCAACACCTAGCAGCAGAATAAAAGCGATAAGCTTCATACTGTTGCAACTATACTAATTTAATTATAATTAATCACATAAATCAGAGTTCGTACGCATAAGATTTTTTTTTTTTTTAATTATCCATTTTAATACCAGTATTTTTTAAAGTGTTATTGCGTTATCTAATACAAAGCATTCCTTACTTCTGACATAGAGGTCACTACGTTATGAAATTTTTGGTACTAAAATGTGTAATTTTTTTTACCTGCTTATTCTTGCGAACCCTTCTCAAATTAAGCGTCATTTAAAAAATACTAGCTGTACCCGTCGAAATTCGACGGAAAAGAATAATATATTAGATATGATACATATCAGTCTTATATACACAATAAGATACTGAGCGAAATAAACAATTGCCACCTCTTAAAATAGAATAACATAATTTTTCATGATGAAAATACACAAACTTCAGAAAATAAAAAATAAAGAAAATAACTCATAAATTATTATATTGGATTTAACTTCAACTACAAATATTTTATAATGCGGTTTCTAAACCTTAACCATTATTTAAATGCCAAATTAGTTAAAAAGCTAATATAATACCTCAGAAGACGAATTCAAAAATATCTGCATAGTTTATTTTTTCTTCGTTTAAATATTGCTTGGTAACTGTACAATCTATATTATAATGGCCAAACGTATCTCTTCGTAACGCATACGTCATTTTGCGAATGGCAACACTTTCCCCTGAAATTTCGGTTTTGCAATTTTCACTACTGCAAATTTTATTTTTCTAAACATCCCACATTTTAAATTTTCACACTTTCGTATAGAGAAAAAAATGTACTTTTAATGCAATTTGTTTGAAAGCTGTATCTCAATTTATTTTTGAGATATTAATTTTTTTCATAGTTTTTAGTACCAACTTTGTAATTGTGGCAACACAAACACTTTCTTAAAATTGGGGAAAAAAAATAGAAATTAAAATGCGCAACACTTTCCATACAATTTCGGTTTTGCGGTTTTCGGTACTGTAAATTTTACACTTCTAAACATCGTACATTTAAAAAAAACGTACTTTTAAATGCAATTTGTTTCAAAGCTATATCACAATTTATTTTTGATATATTAATTTTTTTTATAATTTTTAGTACCAATTTTGTAACTGTGGCAACAGAATCACTCCATTTTCTCTTAAAATTGAAAAAAAAAAAAAAAAAAAAAAGAAGAAGAAGAAGAAGAAGAAGAAGAAAAGAAAAGAAAAAAAGAAATTAAAATGCGTTTGTTATAAAATCCGGTGAATTTAGGTTTTATTTCGTTTAATAATTTGAATAATTGAGTTTTATAGTATTTTGTTAATTTTAGCTTAAAATAATATTTGCTTGAGAGTTAGACTGACCAATATAAGATATACTTTTCATTGTAACTAATTTTGTAGATTTATTATAAATAAATGAAACAGTTCTTTTTTAAAGATTTTCTTTCGTCGAATTTCGACAGATTCCACCTCGTAATTATAATATCAATAAAACATTCTAATTGCCGAAACGTCAGTGAAGGCTTGCTTTGGACACGCGAAATTTTTTTGTGTCTGTCTGTCAGTCTGTCAGTTTGTCAGTCTGTCTGTTCCACGATAACTACTGCAAAAAACATCCGATTGACTTGAAATTAAGTGGGTATGTTAGTGAGGCACTGGGATTAAGCTGTATAGTTTTTTGTAAGATTTGATTCATTCGTTCGGAAAATATAGAATATTTTATTTTCCGCAATAATGCTTTTCTATGGCAAATCCAATGATTTTTATTTTTTTTTTTCTTGAGAGAAAATGTCACATTTCATTAATGGAATTCAATGATAAATGGATACTGAAATTTACCAGTTAAATTGTTCGTATTGTTTTGAAATTTTGTCTACACATTTGTCAGATTTTTAAAATTATTACTGTAAATTTTGGAGATTTTTTCATCTGTGTTCCAATACTATAAACTAATTTGTTTTAGAGATTTACTTATTTCAAATGTATTTATTTCATTTTCTTTATTTTTTCTTAATTGTTGCTAAGCAACCATTCATCATAATCCTTAATTTTATAATATTATAAATTTGAATGCGTGTACGAAAATTTAAATGAAGTCAACGTCAAAACTGATGAATTAATGTGTTTGTATCTTTGTGTATAACTATAACATAGACCAGAAAAGAACATAGGCTATGTTTTATTAATTTTATTCACATATTTTCCTTAATAATTCAAAATTTCCTTCTTTTTCATGCAGAATCAATAGCGATTTTTTAGATAAAATTTAACCAATTTCCTTTATCGTTGACAAAAAAAAAAAAAAAAAAAAAAAAAAAAAAAAAAAAAATCAAAATATGGAATAATTTTTCAACGACAATAAGTTTCAATTGAGCAATTTCCATTCGAAAAATTAAACTAAGAAAAAATAAATATGACGTCAGAATTAAAATAAAAATAAATATAGTACTTTGTTAAATATTAAACACGGAAATTTGTTTCGTTAATAAGAATTTTTCTGACAAAAATGGGGGCATAATTAGAAGTAAAAGAAACAAAAATTAATTATATTTTTAACAATTTATTTCACCTAATAAAATTTGACGTCATAATTGAAATAAAATAGGTATTTTATAGTAGTCGTAAAAAATATTAGAAACATGGATAGCAATAACTCATGAATAATGACGCCATTGCCGAAACTTCAATGAAGGCTAATTTTGACGACACAAAATTTATTGTTTTCCGCCTGTCAGTCTGTTCTGTCTGTCTGTCTGTCCGCGATAACTGCCACAAAATGCAATCAAAACATATTTTTTTCGGAAACAAAATTGAAAAACCCTAGATTACTGAGTTTACACTTTCAAAAGTTCCTGATACATCAGTTTAAGTGTTTGTGGTGGGCAGGTATGTAGAAGTATGAGTATAATGAAAACTGCTTATTAAAACTGTTACTTATCCTTATAAATCAGAATGTATAAAGAAATACAAGATATACGATAACCATTAGCAAATTGATAGAAAGTTACAAATTTAAGTTTAATGAGATTACGGGGGGATCAGGGGGCGGAGCTCCCCTGAAGAAATCTACTATGTTATAATAAAAAAACAAAAATAATAGATCATGAAAATTTCAGAATATCCTAACATAACTAAATCTTTAATTTAACGCTTTTGATGGTCGAAAACTTCTTATTCTTATTTTATTCTTAGAAATAATTACGTAATTTGAAAATTTTAAATTACAGTTTCCAGGAAGTTGAATATTACCCAAAGTGTTTTTTAAAAAAAATGGTGTGCAAAGCTGACGTTGAGGCTCCTGATCGGCAGATTTACTAGTTATAATAGAAACAGGGAGTTGCTTAACTGCATAACCAACCAACTTCACATTTACAGCACTTGCAATAAATTTAATTTATTTATTTTTTGTAGCCTAAATGAACTTGTCAAAGTTAATTTTATTGTTATGGCAACGAAAAATAAAACATTACATTTGTTACTAAAAATAATAAAATTTTCGTGTTTGTTGCTGATATGCTGAAAACATTTTATTTATTTTTATTTTAAATAATAGCTTAATACAATGAAATTATTTAAATTTTTGATATTATCTAAAATAGAAATATCGTAATGCTGGCATATCACAAGTTTTATTCCTTTTTTTTTTTTTTTTTTAATATAACATCATTTACACATTCAGAAACACTCATCTTTTCCGAAATAAAAGTGGCCCCACCAAAGGCCGAGAGGTTCGGACCTCTCAACTGGTAGACGGCAGGTGCTGGGTTCGAACCCAATCGCGGCTGTCGGCCTAACCGCTCGGAGTTTTCGTGGTTTTCTTCGAACCTTGCGTAAATACGGGTTAGGCTCCCTTAGAAAGACCCCCACGAAGGGCACTCCCCCCTGGTCCTATATCCCTAGCGTAGATAATCGGACGTCAAAAATCAACCAACCAACCAACCAACCAACAGAAATAAAAGCGTGATTTATGCAGTTATTTAAAAATTCTCTTGTTTCATAAAATACTTATTATAATTAAATAGAAATGGCGCAATTTATAGAAATATTTTCATTTGTGCACACTTCGGACCTTTAAATAAATAGAAGTTCAGTTTATTTAAATACAGGAATAAAAGTCGGTGAATATGACATGATCACTGACATAGCTATAACAATGAATAATATGTTCATGGAACAAATTTATCTGAATACTTAATAATATTACTCAGCAAATAATCTGTGTATTGTACCGCGATTAGTGAATAATTATGTGCAATCATTTTATTAGGATTAAATTTTACGAAAACCATTATTTTTTTTTCTTTGAAATGCGATTACACATTCACCAATGAGATCAAGTTCCTGATTGATGGAAATTAATAAATCAAAATAATTAAAAAAAAAGCTTAACCTGTTGCCACTGTTTTAAAGAAATGTCACAAAAAAGCTTTTAAAATTAAAAATAAAATATAAAAATGGAAATAAATTGAAATAAATTGAAAATTAGCCAGAATGGGCACATCTACACATAAACAGCTTTCATTTAAAAAAATAATTATCAAAATCGGGCCAGTAGATAGCTCAGCGCTGATGACTAAAAAAACAGCCAGGTCTTTTAAATATATAGATTATAGTCACAGTATGGCAGAGTAAGTTGGAAATGAGTTTGAAAGGTAGGGATATCTATTTAGTGCTTCGCAAGACTGGCGTTATACTTTTCTTTTTTATTATCTGATATCTATTTACTTCATATTCTACCATGGTGCCTTTCCTTATTATTTGCATAAAAGAGGCAAAAGCAGGCCCTATTTATCGCATGGGCAAATCGGGATTTTGCTCTTGAGCCCCATTCTTTAAGGGACCCCCACACCCATATATTTATTTACAAAATATTTATTTTTTTATCAATCCCAACGCTGAAAATTTTCAAATACAAAATACAAATTTAATTTTTAAAATATTTTATATATTTCTGAAAAACAAATTTCATTTTGAACTCGCAGAGCTCAGTGCTTTCGCAAGGCATACATCAGCCACTATTAAATAAGAAATAATATGTTGAATTTAATAGATTGTATTAGCAATGAACTTAAATTATATCTAAATTTTAGGGATTGAAAATAATCAGTATGTGTAATACAACCAGGGCCGTAGCTAGAAGTGAACAATAGGGGGGGGGGGGGAGCTCAAGAGAATTTATAGGGGGGGGGGCTCATATTTTCTCTCTCTCTCTCTCTCTCTCTCTCTGCGGCAGAAAGATAAATTAGTGCATATTCACAATGTAGGTACTATTTTTCTTATTAAATTGTTGTAATGACTTCATTTTATGCTAAGAAAAATATAGGATGATGAAATTATTGAGTGTATAACTAACGGGTGTAAAATTAAACATCATGTTAGCTTCATATGTTCAAATAAGATGAGGGAGTGTTGAAACACTTTTTTTAGATACAATTTAGTAATTCTGAAAAACTGTGAAAGGATTTCAAAACTAAATTATATATTTGGACAACATTTCGTTTGAATTTTCGGAACAGAAATTCCTTTAGTGACCTTGGAATGTTTTCCAGGGGGGGGGGGGGGCTCAAAATATTTTAGGGGGGGGCTGAGTCGCCCATAGCACCCCCTTAGCTACGGCCCTGAGTACAACTCAAACAAATGCATAAGAAAGTAGCTTGATTAACTCACATTTATATGTTAGAGTTTTTAACATTCTTTCACAAGTTGAAGTTATTAAATTTATCTTAAAGTTAATAGCAAGTTGCTAAAGTTACATAAAAGAGTCTTGTTCTGTAGTAATAAAAAAAGTATTTTTATTAATTAAGGTATTTAACATAAAATTGACGAAACTAAGAATTTTCTTCGATTTAAAATTCAAGGTGTGAAAGTATTGTTTATGCATTGACTCAGAATCTATTTCTATTTGAATAACATTGCAATGGTTCGAATGTGGCCCCTAATTTATCTTTGCCCAGGGTCCCAAATAGTCATGATCGGGGCCTGGGCAAAAGACCTACTGACAAAGGAAGTACTGGTAGTGTGACTGGTGACTGGAGTACTGTAAGTGACTGGAAGTATTGGTAATGTGAAACATTATATATTTTAAAAATGCCCATTTATGCCATTTTATTTTGCTTTTATCCGTAATAAAACATTTTCTTGGAACTTTCGTAATGTATTATTATCTAGATCGAACTATAGAAAAAACTTTGTGCTATATATAACGAACTAAACAAACTATTTTCTTTTATTAAATACAAATTTTAATACAGAGTGCCTCATTTAGTACGGGTTGAGTACTTCTAACTTTTGATTTATCACTCCGTTGTCAAATTTTGGATCTATGTGTGTATATCATTTTTTTTTTCTTAGTTGATTTAGAGTTCATTTTGCCTCGTCATTTGTAACTTAAAATGACGTTAAAAGTCTGCCTGTAATTTCGTCATTTGTTTTATTGACGTATAATTCTGTTATATTTTATTTTTTTCCTGATTTTCTTTGTCTTTCTATGATTTGTACTCTGTTATGATCACTAAGGTATCTTTGTAATCTTTATTCATTAATTATTATTATTAGGTAGACCTAACCCTGCTCGGCAGTTTATTAAACATATTTAACACAGTATAACTTTTGCAGGAACGGGGATTACTTTCCTTTTAAGTGGTCAGGTACCCTTTCAAGAATCCAAAAATCGATTTTTAAAAAAATAGCTTATAATTAAATATGATTATTTGGGAACATTTGAAAACAAACCGCATTCAAAAATTCGCATTAAAAGAAGAATTATGTTTAAAAACTTTGCGCTTTTCCTATAAGATCAATGGGTGATTTAAACTTTAGCGTCAATTTTCTCAAAACAGCGATTTTGATTATTGCGCGCACGATTTCTGGAAAGCAGCTGCGTAGAATTTCACAAAATTTTCGCTGAATGTATTAAACATATACAAGCACAAAATGACCTATTATTATGTTCCTCAAATTAGAAGTTTAGAATTCACGACTACTTTTGTGTAAAAAATATCTCGATATTTTAATTTTTTTAAATAATTTTTTTCTCTCGATCTATAAATTTTATTTTTTTTATCGTAGGTCATTTTGAAAACACATTATTTCTCTACTCATAAAAAAAAAAAATCTTAGATTGTTTTAGCCATTCAAATTTGAAAAGTCGTGCGCGCAAGGCATGCAAGAATTATT
Source organism: Maratus speculifer (assembly GCA_964019185.1). NCBI lineage: Eukaryota > Metazoa > Arthropoda > Arachnida > Araneae > Salticidae > Maratus > Maratus speculifer. Next base: position 96,825,721 of record OZ025295.1, read on the forward strand.
CTTTCGTAAAAATTGTATTATTTTTAAAAATAATTTAAAAATCATTACATATGTGTATACTTTTTTTGACAACTTTAACTAATAAAATAAATCCTTCTTAATATGTGTTTTCAATTTTATAGTTAAAAGTCAATTAGATACAGAGTGACTGCAATTGTTACAGAGGTAATTTTTTCATGTATTTCCTTGGTTCAAAGGGTACCTGACCCCTTAAGTTAGATAAATTGATTTTTATGCAGATTTATCCGATTTGCTTCAATTTTGAATATAGGTTCATTCTAATAAAGCGTATCCCTAATTTGTGTTTCAATGGTAAAGTCTAAAAGGGAAAAAAGAGGAAGCTAATCCTCTCCCCCAAGTTTGTTTTTCGAGGGAACTTATTCATTGAAAAAATAGGGCGGCAATAAGTAAATAAAAACATAGAACGGAAAGCGGTTTTCACCGTGTTTTAAACACAAAATATATAATATGGTCTTCAAGATGTTCAGTTTTACTTAAAAGGCGATTAAAATAATCAAATAGAGATGTTAATTAAATCTATACATATAATAAAACAGTAGGACCCGGTGTGTCTGTACATTGAAGATAATTGACAAAAATGGAGTCAGGGCGATAAAAGAAAACCAATGAAACACAAAAAAAAATTTTTTGAATTTTTTGTCTGTCTGTCTGTCTGTCAGTTTGTTCGAGGTTATCTTCGTAACTACTGAATGGATTTTTATGCGGTTTTCACTAATGAAGAATGCACACTCCCGGGCAGTGTATAGGCTTTGTTTCATCAAAATCGGACAACAGACAAAAAAGTAACAAAAAGAAACAAAAGAAACTATTAGGTGCGCTGCTCACGTTTTTTAGTACATAACGTTTTTTAGTACATATAAAATCCAATAGATGTCACTGTGCGATTTTAAAACGCGCTATCGTTATGTTTTCGCCAGTCTACTTAAGTATGAGAAAGTTTCAAGCTGGCTGTCTTTCCATGTGGTTTAGTCGGTAGAACGTCAGTGCGCCATACTGATGGCCCGGGTTCGATTCCCAGCATGGAATTTTTTTTCACTATGTTGGCATTAACGCCTATAAGCAATTAAAAGAATTTGAAATATTGTATTCAAGGTGAATTTTCTCTCTGGGAAAATTTCCTTGCATTAATATGTCAGTGTAATTTTTTTTTCGATTTAATTTTTTTTTTCGAAACTTTGTTTTTCTTAAAAAATTACAGTAAATATTTGATATTTCCCAACGTTTTTTGAATGATCGACTTGCTTTTTTTTTTTTTTAATGTATGTCTGAACCTTATCTAACTACTTCTTCAAGATTTCTTTAGATAAACCGACCAGCGTAGCGGGCGAAGGCCGCTAGTGTTAAATAAAATTGAACATTTAGGAGTTCATATTATATAGTTTAAGGCTTTAATATATACAGTTAATATAAATAGCTTGTGAGCTCAATGCCATCAGTTTAACTTGGCAACATTCTTTTTAGTTTAATTTCTAATTTTTCAATAAAAGAAATAAAATTGCAGAATCATTCCTTCCGTGCATATGATCCATCTTATTTAAATTGAAAACGTGAAATGGGAATCTGTTTTCTGTAGCGAGAGACAATGTCTGTTCTCTTTTTAGTCCAAGAGCCGACCCCAAAAAACCCTAAATCGTGGTGCTCTACAATTATTTTGACTAAAAAATTGTTGTATACATTAAGTAACAAATCGAAGAAAAATGCAGTGAAACTCGATTTATTCTTAATTACAATTTTAATTAATAACTTAATCTTTAAATTAAAAAAATAACAAAATTGTAATTTACAAATTGCAAATATTATTTTGAAAAATATATTTCAAAAGACCTATAAATAAATTCTATATTTAAATTAATTATAATAATAAACATCATTTTTAGGATGATTATAACGAATCATATATTACGTGCGCCATGCATTAAACATTGATATTCCTAGACCAATGATAAAAAAAAATAGTAGATTAAAGATGGACAACTTTAACTGTTTAAAATGTGCATTTTTATTTGATGGAGTTGATCAGACTGACTTCTGAACGCCTTATGTTACGTACTACATGGATTAAACATTGATATTGCTGGACCCATCACAAGCAAATTTCAAATGAAATTTCATTTTTACAATTTTTGGAGTCTCCAAATTTTTAAACTTCCAAATATCACCAATTTTAAATTTTTACACCGTTGCCTAGAGAAAAAATGCACTTTTTAATGAAATTTGTTTGAAATCTCTATCACAATTTGTTTTTAATTGTTTTTTTTTTTTTTTTAAGTTTTTATTACTCCTTTTGTCATCGTGGCAACAGAGGTATTCCATTCTTGGACATTAAACTTGAACCAATCAGGAAACTAATAAAATTAAATAATTTGCGGAATTCAATCAATAAAAAGATTCCTATATACTTTGGACTTCCCAATTCTCTACCGAGAACAATAACTATTTTTTCCAAAAAGTTAATAAGCAGAACAGTCTATTGTTATTTTTATTGAACAATTGCTAAGTCCATAATAATATTTCGGAGAGAAATGAAACGAAACTTTAATTATCCTTAATTGCACATTTTAATGACTTTTGTTTATTTTCCGATTACAATAAGCATGATGCTCTATAGCTAATTTTATTACAAAAAATTACATGCATTAATGATTAGGAGACAAATACAGAGAAAATAGAATTCTTCTTAATTTCAATTTTAATTAACATGTTTACCTTTGAATTACGATACGGATAATTCTTTATCGTTATTTTTCTTGATCAATTGTAATGTGCCTACTAGGATTTCGGTGTGAGGGATTCCAATTATCATTAATTGCATATTTTAATGAAATTTATTTATCTTTCAATTTTAGTAAGTGTAATGCTCGATAGTTATTTTCATTATGAAAAATGTTACATGCATTAAACTTACAATTCGAAGACAAATATAGTGTAACTCGAATTATCTTTAATTGCGATTTTAACTAACTTTTTTACTTTTGATTTACAATAATGATAATTCTTTTTTGAAATTCTTCTTGGCCAATTACAAACTGTTAAAAATTTTGCTCTAGTTTGAACCAAATTTTGGAGCTGTTACCCTAAGATGGTAAAATCTCGCACCAACATTTGGATCTTCTCATTTCAAGCTCGTTCCAGCGATTGGAACTGTGCTTCGACGAGAGCTCCAAATATCGGTTCAAGATTTCACCATCTTACAATTGAGTACCAAAATTTGGTTCAAACTACCCTAATAGCATGCATGGTCACAGTGACGTCACTGTGAGTCACTTTCGTCACATCACATCTGTGACCAAAATGCCACCACTCAGTGACGTCACATTGTGACTGAGATGTGACTTTCTTAAAAAATCTTTAGAATCTTAAAAATCTTTAGAAAAATCTTTAGCAATTTAAATATCGTCGCTTTTGTCACAGTTTCGTCACAATGTTAATGTCAAATTAGTCACAAATGACACATTTTTCGCAAATTTATCACATTGTGACCACTTTGTGAAACGTCACAAAAGAGCTCTAAAACGGCCAAAACGACTTCACATTTTAGTCACTGTGACTTCACATCGACGTCACGTGACGTCACATCGACAATCGATGGTCACAAAGTCACAATGTGACTTCACAACGACGTTGCAGTGACGTCACCATGCTTTACGGGTAGGAGAAGATTTTTAATAGTGTAATATTCCTGCTAGGATTTCAGAGTGAAGTGATGTGTGATTCCAGCTATCTTTAATTGCATATTTAAATGAATATTATTTAGCTTTCAATTACAACAAACGCGATGCTCTATAGTTATTTTAATTAAAAAATTGTTATATGCAATAAACTAATAATTTGAAGACAAATACAATGTAATTCGAATTATCTTTTATTACTTTTTTTATCGTTAAATTACAATTAAGCTTAGCTCTATATTGTTACTTTTATTGAAAAACTGCAAAATCCATATTACTATTTCGGCAAGAAACAAAGTAAAATGATTTTCCTTAATTGCACAGGTAAATGAACATTACTTATTTTTCAGTTACAATAAACTTGATGCTCTATAGTTATTTTTACTGAAAAAAAAGTTAGGTCCGTTAAACTGACAATTCGAAGATAAATAAAGTGAAATTCGAATTATTCTTAATTTCAAGTTTTAACTATATTTTTTACCTTTGAATTACGGTAAGGATAATCTTTTATCGTTACTTTTCTTGAACAATTTCACTGTGACAAACAGGATTTCAGAGAGAAGTAAATTGTGACTCCAATTATGCTTAATTGCATATTTTAATGAACTTTATTTATATTTCAATTACAATAAGTGTGATGCTCTACATAATTATTTTATTAGAAAGCTGTTATGTACTTTAAAGTAAAAGTTAGAAGACAAATACAGTGTAACTCGAATTATCCTTAACTACTACTTTAATTAACTTTTTTATCTTAAAATTACAATAAGCATAACTATGTACTGTTACTTTTGTTAAACAGTTGCAGCATTCCCATTTCGAAGATAAGTAAATGAAACTCTAATTACCTTAATCGCACATTTTAATGACGTATATTTAATTTTTAAATTACAATAAGCATGATGATATCTAGTTATTTTTACAAAAAAGCCATATATATATATATATAGAGAGAGAGAGAAAACCATTAGAATATATTTGTCATATGCATTTCGAAGACAGGTTCAGGGGAACTAGAACTATCTTAATTTCAATTTTAACTAACTTTTATATGTTTGAATTAGATAAGAATAAATTTTATCGTTATTTTCTTGACCAATTGTAATATGCCTTCAAGGATTTTGAGAAGAAATAAAATACGACTACAATTATCCTTAATTGCAAATTTAAATGTAATTTATTTATTTTTCAATTACAAAAAGCGTGATGCTGTATAGTTATTTTTATTTAAAAAAAATTTTGTATGTATTACACTAACAATCGAAGTCAAATACCGCGTAATTAAAATTATACTTAATTGTGATTTTTATACACTGAAGATGTAGTAAATAATCCAAAATCTATCATAAATATGGAAGTGATATTTTTTAAAACAATCTTAACTGTATGTTTTAAAAATTGTAATTCTTTGTAGAAATTGAGCCGGGTCGGGCGAGGCCCAATTTTTGATGATTTTTGAAAGAGCCGGTTCTAAGCAAGCCCAAGACTGTAAATTTCTGTCCGTGTAATCTTCTAATTGTGTTACACACTTACACAATTTTTAAATCAAATATGATATTAATGTAGATTTTACATTTTATAAAAACTTACAAAACATCTGATATACATAAATTGACCCTATCGCGGAGCCAAATACCGATGCCACATGATTAATATCCATCTTTAAAGTTATATCTATTCAGGAATGTCCTTAAAAATAAAATTACTTTAAAATAATTCATTTTCTTTAATGCTAACTTAAAAATGTACGTCACATTTAAACTACAACAATTTACATTTCAATTTCAATTAATTTGACTGTTTATTTTCTAACAGAACTTCAAAATTTAAAACAATGTATTTGATTTTTATTTTACTTTTAGAATTTCTTTTGTATGAGTAACTTGCCATGACCTTATTTACGTAACAAGGAACACAAAATCAAAACCTTCTGAATGAAATTGGATGAATCATGTTACATTTTTCTTTTGCCCACTAAAAAGAAGCAAAGAGTAAATAAAACAAACTTTGAAATAAATGAATAAATAGTAAATTGAAAAAAGACTGAAAACTAGAACAAATTTATAAAAAAGAGGTTATAAAGTAACACAGATAAGTTTGTTCTACTTTAGAATCTAACGCTTATAAGACAAAATGATATAAATGATTTTGTAAAAATAAGCGAATGTAAATTTATAAACACTGTTTAAAAAGTTATATACAATTCGAAAGTTAAATAAAATTTAATAATAAAATAAATATTTTCCCATTACACTTAATATTTTTTCAATGAAACTTTCTACATTTTACAACACATCTTTTAGTATGAATGGCATGGACACAAATCTCACCCTCTATATAAAGGCCTAATGAAACGATAGTTTGAAACAAATGGAAATGTACGTAACTTATGCAAAAGTATGTAAAACTTAGTATGCAAATGTCTAAAACTATGAATTTAATATTTTAAGTTTGAAAAGCTGATGAACTGTGAGTAAATTTTCAACTCTTCATATAAAATTAAGCATTGCTCATAGAAATATTTTGACAACTAAAAAAAGAGACACAGAAAAAAGAAGTTAAAAATATTAATTTTCCGGGAAGATATTTTAAAAATACGAACTCATCAAACGCCCATAGATTAAGGGGGCTGGTCACTCAGCTTCCAAACTCCCCCTCACTAATGTAAAGTTTATGGGTGTTTAATGCATTCAAATATTTAAAATATCTCCTCGGGAAATGAATATTTTCGACTTTTGTAAATCGATGTTTTGTAAATCTTCTTAAAAGATGTCTCTGTTTTTCTTAGTATTCAAATATTTTCTAAAGTACAAATTTAATTTTATATGAAATGTTAAAATTTTACTTCCAGTTCGTCAATTTTTAACATGTAAACTTTTAAATTAAGCATACATTTTAGAAATATTTTGAGAACTAAGTAAAAAAAAAAAAAAAAAAAAGAGACATCTTTTTAAGAAGTGTGCACTGACAAAAGAAGTAAAAATATTAATATCCCCTAAAGCAGAGGTTCCCAGAGTGTGCTCCGCGGAGCCCTTGGGGCTCCGCCTGAACTTTCCAGGGGCTCCGTGGCATTCCAGGAAAATAAACAAAACGTGAAAAAAATAGCATATTACAAGTGAAAGATTTTCAAAAGTATGTAGGAATCTTTGTCCGTGTGGGTAAAAAAAAAAAAAAATATCTATAACTGGGTTGAAAAAATGCAATAATACACTTCAAAGCTATAAAAAATTCGCATTATACCTGTACCTATTTTCTGTATAACATTTTTGTTTTGAATTGTTTTATTTTATATTTCTGCATTTAATGTGTTTTAAAAATTCGATTTAAAATAAGCTACAAGAAATAGTATTCAGAATCGAATGCACAACGTGAATTGAAACAGAAAAGGCCCTCCAGTGCTATGAACAACTCTGCTTGTCAAACATGAAGATTCAAGTTGTCAAACAAAAAGAAGAATAGTTTTGATCTTTGGAGCTTCTCCTATTCATATGTTTATACTTAATTCTTTTTTACTTAGTAACACGGTTTCTGAACAAATTTTCAGAAAAGTATTCAAGATCATCTTGAAACTCTACTCTGATGGATTCATTTGAGCATTACTTTCCAGCTGCTTAAAATAAGATGCTGGGCGATTTTAAATGGATACTAAATTCATTCAGTGTAAAAACAAAATCACACAGCTTAAGCTCTGAGGAAAACAAAGCTCTCACTGATTTAACATTTCAAAACGATTTAGTAATCTCTTTTCAAAGCAAGGTATCACTGAATTTTGGTGTCATTTGACAGATAAATACAAAATCTTGTTAGACGGAGCAAAATTAATTTTACTCCCATTTTTAACGACATATCTGTGTGAAGCTGAATTCTCCACTTGCACAAATATTAAAACAAAATACAGTAACCGGTTAAACTGAGACCCAGACATCCGCCTACAGTTGACGAAAATTGCACCAGACTTTAAAAAAAAATGTGTAAAACAATTTTAGCACATTTTTCACAGTAAACTTTTATATTTTATTGTTCGTCAAACTTTATGAAAAAAAAATATCGGCATATATCGGTACATTAAAAAAATCGATATTAAATGCCGATAATTTTTTTTTTTAAGTTTATTGTTCGTCAAACTTTATGAAAAAAAAATTATCGGCATTTAATATCGGTATATATTGCATATTGTATTATTTTTATTTTCGGAATTTTACTTTCCTTAAACTCTTTGTTTTATTTTTATTAAATTTTACATATTTCAGGGATGAGAATTTTCCGCGTTTTTGCATACCAGTATAATGTTAGAGAAAATTTTGTTTTCTTGCATCCCAGTATTTTTTCAATGAAATTACATTTTCTCAAAGACTATACTGGTGTGAAAAAAAGCAGAAAATTCTCATGCATATTATTTAAATTTTCTATCATAGTTTTAAAATTGTATTTAATTTTTAGAACAATGTCTGTCGCTTAAAACGTCTTTTCTTAAAAGATATTGTATCATTAAAAACCCCTCACTAGATTCACTTGTGTGTAATGTGTGTATATGTTACTTTTTAATTTTATATCCAAGAAGTTGAACCCATTGAAATTCGACGAAAGAAAATCTTGAACAAAGAACTGTCTCATTGATTTATAATAAATCTACAAAATCAGTTAAAGTATAAAATGCATCTTATATTGGTCAGTCTAATTCTCAAACAAATATTATTTTAAACAACTGAAATTAACAAAATACAATAAAACCCAGTTATCCAAATTGTTAAATGAAATAAAACCGAAATTCAATGAATTTTATTACAGACAATATTTTTAAAATAGTATACGCATTTTAATTTATATATTTTTTTCAATTTTAAGAGAAAATGGAGTGTTTCTGTTGCCAAAATTACAAAACTAGTACTACAAATTATAAAAAATTAATATCACAAAACTTAATTGAGATACAGCTTTCAAACAAATTGCATTTAAAAGTACATTTTTTTTTCTTTATACGCCGGTGTAAAAATTTAAAATGTATAATTCCAGAAGTGTAAAATTTGCAGTACCGAAAATTTCAAAACCGAAATTACATGAAAAATGTGTTGCGCATTTTATTTATTTATTTATTTATTTATTTTTTAAAGAGAAAATGGTGAGATTGTTTTGCCACAATTGCAAAATTCATTCTAAAAACTATAAAAAAAAAATTAATATCTGAAAAATAAAGTGAGATACAGCTTTCAAACAAATTTCATTTAAAAGTACATTTTTTCTCTGTACGACGGTGTAAAAATTTCAAATTTGCGAAGTTCAGAACCGAAAAATGCAAAACCGAAATTACAGGGGAAAGTGTTGCCATTCGCAAAATGACGTATGCGTTACGCACAGATACGTTTGGCTTTTATAATATAGATATTTTTTTTTATTCTGTTTATGTTATTTGTATTATTTTTTAATTATTTAAACTTTTTATATTGTTTTTTCATAGTAAATTAATATTTGCCGCTAAAAACATATTTTTATTGCATTTTCTATCATTTACAGATCCTCATTAGATTCATATTACATTTCTGTACATTGTGTATATATATTTCTTTTTTATATATAAGTTTAAATTCTTTAATCTTTTTATGTTATTTGTACATTTAAATTTTCTATACTGTTTTTCCTTGTACTACATCGTTTGTCGAATAAAAAAAAACCCTTTTTGTATTTTTTATCATTTAATAAATCTATCATTAAATTCATTTAATAGTTATATACGTTTTGTATATAAATTCTTTCTTTTTGTAATTTTAATTGCTTTAATCTGTTTATTTTATTTTATATAATTTCTTAGTTTTTTCAATTTTCTATGCTATTTCACATATTTGTACTTAATTTTATAAGCAATTTATATTAATGTATCGCATTTTTTTTTTTTTTTTTTTTTTTTTTTTTAGCATCTTCTATCACTTTACAACCCCCCTTTCAAATTTTCTCTTAATTGGCCCCTGCCACATTTTCCAATAAGAAATAAGTCTGCAGCAATCTAAAAAATATATTCTTTGCATTTGTCCTCACATTAGGAATTTAAAATTTTGCTCAACTCCACCCCTTGCTGACACTTTTTGTCAATGTGTACCCGCCATAATATAAATTTAATCTCATATATGTATCCCATTGTTTTAAAGTTTTTATACTACTTTCATTTCGTTTAACATGCGTAGTTTTTAATTGCATATCTGTTTTGAGGCAAAAACAATGGCGAAAGAAATTTTCTTTTAAACTATAATTAATAACCAAATACTTTCATAAAATATTTAAAAAAGTTAACCACTTCGCGATGAAAGTCTTTACAAAATTTTTAATGTTTTGTCACCGGTTTTTAAAAACAGAAATTTGTGGCTTATTAAATCGCAAAAAAAAAAAAAAAAAAAAAAAAAAAAAAATGCTCCGATTAAATAAGGCAAATTTTACACTAAAATTTTACTGGTGAGGACGAACAAGGATTCTTAAGCCTAATTGCGGCACGTATACGTGTCGTTCGTTCCCAACCAATCAACAATGCTTCATTTAACAATACAGCTTATAGATTTTGACACCCCCATTTAAACACTAAAATGGTGACCTACTTCTGAATGTATTTTTTAAAAATGGTTTAAAAACATCCCTGTCGGCTTGGCCTATAGGTGGAGGTAGATTTCGAAGAGTTTTCATTTCAACAACAAAAAATAAAATATTATAACCCAGTTTAACTGCTTTATTTGTCCGCTTTTGAAAAATTTTTAGTTTCGTTTTTCTGTAAGAACTGATTTTATCAAAATACTCTTAAACGAAATTCGGCTCAAATGCCCATTTTGATTTTTAAAATTTCTATTATGAATTCTATTCAGTATTTCTGTATCACGAAAGGGCCAAACTGAGAAACTTAGTCAAATATTGGAAATTACTGGCCTATATTTTTATCCAGCAGACTTTTCTCTGCTCCATAGCCATAAAAAACATTAATTTGTAATCCACAGAGTATTGTTGGGTTCAGGGGCTCCGCCTCAGAAATTCTTCCCTAAAAGGGCTCCGCGAGTTCAAAAGTTTGGGAACCGCTGCCCTAAAGGTATTTTAAATATACGAGTGCATCAAATGTCTATAGGCTAGGCCCTTACTACCGCATGGGCAAATCGGGACTTTGCCCAGGGGCCCCGGACCTTAAAGGAGACCCAAATCCGTACCTTAATTTATAAAATATTTACCTTCTTTTTCCATTCTTCTTCCATATGGTGAAGTTATTAAATTCATCTTAAAGTAATATAACAAACTGCTAAAGCTTAAGAGTTTTCTACTGCACTAAGGGAAAAAAAGGTGTACTTTTATTAAGTTATTTAATTTTGAATTAATGGATCTAAGAATTTTCTATTTACATACAAGGTGCGAAAATATCTTTGTACATTACACATACACTGTAAAAAAAAAATTCAAGAGGTTACTAAAGTTTTTTTAGTAAATTTGTATTCCACAGAATTTTTTAGTAATCATTACAAATTTCTTTTTTGCAAGTGAAACAAACATTTCTTTTGTAAACTGAACAAAAGAATTTTTTGTATAACTAACTTAAAACTTTTTAGTATGAGCCACCAAGCAAATTTTAATATTTAATTGCTCCAAAATTATTTTTAATAACCATTACATGTGCCCGAAGGGCAGAAGCTTCCTTCGAGCTGCATCAAGGGTGTAAGAAGACAGACTTCTGAAGCGGACAATCCGCAATAGATGGCAGCACCAAACATTGCTACCAGCTCCGACAGGAATTTCATAATCCCTTTATTTAACGAGTACTTACACTGCATACATTCGGTACGCATTTGGTGGTGTCCAGCATCAAACCCGGGACCTTTCAGCCTGGAGTTCGGTGCTATGACCACTAGGCTATCACGGCCACACCAAGTGACTTTTAGTAATAGCTATTAAAAATATAAAACTATTAACTCTATTCGTTGCTAGCTTTTTTCTAGTAATTCTTACAGATTTTCTTGTAACCGAGTAAGATTACAAAAAATTTGTTAGTAATTGCGAGGATCACTAAAATTTTTCTAGTAGATCGACCCCCTTTTTTTTTACAGTGTACACACGTGAGTGACCATCAGTCGGTTCTAGTTAAATAACATTGAATGATTCGAAAGGGGCTCTCTAACTTACCCTTGCCCAAAGCCCCAATTAGTCATAATCGGGGCCTGCGATAGACTTAATTTTATAGAGAAGAATTTTAAAACTGAATGACCAGCAACTTTAACATTACCAAGGAGAATTAGGAAGTTGAGTGACTAGCAGCCTTAAATCTGATTATTGATATCTATTTTTTCCCTACACTTTAAACGCGTGAAAAAAGTGTTGAAATAGTCAAAATTGTTCTTTACTAACTTTTAATGTATGTCAAATTTTTAATGCTTACTTAAGAATAAACTAAAATCGTATTCTTAATACCATTATTATAATTATTATATGTCATTATTATTATTATTATTGTCGCATTTCAATATTCGTTCTTTTACAAAAATACCTACTTATTTTATTTCATATTTTAATTTTCAATTTTCTGGAATTTTTAATGCCGGAAATTCTTCTATACGTTATTATTATTATAATTATTATTATCGCATTTCAATATTCTTTCTTATACAAAAATATCTGCTTATTGTAATTCATATGCTAATTTTCAATTCCAGTAAGTTAAAAAAAAAATAAAATCCTAAACATTAATATATTGTAACAAAATAATGATAACTACAACGTTCCCGTTTTTATTTTTACTATTTATTGAAAAGCAAAAATTTCCGGAAACTCGTTCATTTATTTCGGGAGCACGCTTCATTTCTCTCCTTTCAGCAACAATGGGTTAACTCCATTTTTGAACGACATTGCAATCTGCGAACGAAAAAGAAATATCATGTAATGCTAACAATTGGCTCGCACAAACGACTCTCACATTAATAACCATCCAGTGTCCGGTATACAATAAAAGGCCTATTCCAGACATTTAAGCGAAAGCGTTTCCAAGAAAAGCTTATATGTCCCCAATCACGCACGATTTACGAACTCTTAATATGGATTTAAAACATAGCGTGACTTCCGAAGTTAAAGGGTTACAAATTTAGCAATGTCATGTTCTTGGATTTCCGATGCCAGTGTAAAAGACGCCATCTTTAGGTTATTCTCGAATTAAGGTTTTCCGCAGCAACAATTTTCGCGTAATTAATTACCTGTCATTTTATTGTTACAATGATTAGCTACATTGTTCTACAGAATGAAAAAGAAAGTACGGAACTGTTCAGTAAGGAAAATAATAAAGTGTTAAGTAATCACTAAATAAATAAAAATCTTAGTAATAGATTACTGTTATAAATTATTCAATATCAACAGCGCATAAATCATTTTTATGAATTCTTTTCAAACATCTACCCAGAATAATCACAGAAAATGTGAAGAAAAGTTATTTTTACTTTGAAAGGCCCCTGACCTCGCTCGAGGAAACGCTCGCGAGCTAATGCTATTCCTATGGGGAAGCATTTTTCTAATAACTCTTTCGCATTTTGACATTTTTGAATAATTGTTTTTGCATTGGATAGCTGAGGTGCATGCCGACAGCGCACCTTTTTTACTTTTTCGATTTTGGTTGCAGATATTTTTTACAAAGTTAGTTTCACTTTCAAAACCGGTTTCGAAACTGAAAGTACTTTAAAAAAATATCTGCAACCAAAATCGAAAAAGTAAAAAAGATGCGCTGTCGGCATGCACCTCAGTTATCCAATGCAAAAACAATTATTCAAAAATGTCAAAATGCGAAAGAGTTATTAGAAAAATGCTTCCCCATAGGAATAGCATTAGCTCGCGAGCGTTTTCTCGAGCGAGGACAGGGGCCTTAAGGTTTCAAATTTAGCAATGTCATGTTATTAGATTCCCGATGTCATTGTAAAAGACGCCATCTTTTAAGTTATTCTCGATTTAAGGTTTTCCGCATCTACAAGTTTCATGCAATTAATTACCTATTATTTTATTGTTACAGTGTTTAGCTACATTGTTCTAGAAAATGAAAAGAAAAGTACGGAAAGAGTTCAATGTGGAAACAATAAAATAGTAAGTAATCACTAAGTAAATAAAAGATTAAGTGATAGGTTACTATTATAAAATATTCAGTATAAACAGTGCATAAATCATCTTCATGAATTCTTTTCAAATATATACAGACTCTTCACAGAAATTGTGAAGAAAAGTTATTTTGACTCCAATTTTAAAGGGTTACAAATTTAGCAATGTCATGTTCTTGGATTTCCTTTGTCAGTGTAAAAGATACCATCTTTTAGGTTGTTCTCGAAGGTTTTCCGCAGCAACGTTTTTAGTGTAATTTTTACCTGTCGTTTTATTGTTACAGTGATTAGTTACATTGTTCTAGAAAATGATAAGGAATGTACGGAACAGAGGGTGTATTCAACTGCTCTGCTCAACAAGCGCAAAACATTTTGAAACATTAACAAATTCATTTCTTAACGGAAAGATTTGAAATTGCAAGGCCTGACCATGGAAGCGCTTTCGAATCGAACTCAGTTTTCCATTTTATGATGATAAAATTACCTACGAATTATTGGCTATTTGGATCACGCGATCATGCAATTTTCCCCGTTTCGTCGACTGGTTTTTCTGCTTTCGTTGGAAAATGCAGTTCAAAACGTCAACTTTGATAGCTTGTTCTAAAATATCTGTTGCGTATAAAAAAAAAGAAAAGAAAAGAAAAAAAAGAAAAAAAAGAAAATTGAGTAACATTAGCCAGTTTCTGAATAACAACATCTGCTAGTTCATGCATTTCCGAACAAAAATAAACCAAAACTTATGTCACAATGTTGCCCTTTTTGAATTAAGAACACCCTTAAGTAATTAGATTAATTTTAAACACGATTATTCAATCGGTAAATTAATTATAACAGATGTAAATTTTTCCATTTTTTATTTTTGGGTGAAAAAAGTCCGGGCCAGGATTCGAACAAGGGATTGTATTGGCTGAAGCCGCCAATGCTCTTCCAACTGAGCCATCCCGGACACTAACACTGGAGGATTATTTCACTCAATGAAATGATTCATGTCCTCCAGTGTTCGTGTTATATGTTCGTTCATGTTATTGGTATGTGGTACCACTTAAAAAAATACAAGTTGAAAATTGCACGTCAAGCGTAGCAAATGAGGTGCGTTCGTACGATAACGAAGTTTTAAAAATATCACTCTCATATATCAATCTTATAAAATTGTAAATCGTTAATTACACTTAAAATGCGCACCAAACAATGTTCTCAGGGCCGTAAATCCCGGGGGTTTGGGGGGGTGCAACACCCCCCCTAGGAGAAATCAGTCGGAAAATTAACAGATCTATCGGAAAAAGTATGTTTAGCCGGAAAAATGTTATTAACCAATAAAATCTTATAAACTGGAAAATCATTCGGAAATTTTCCCGTTCCATCGGAAAAAGCGTGTTTATTTGGAAAAAATAGCATTACGTATTATCCTATAAAAACTTACAAATTGGAAAAAGAAAAAATCAGTCGGAAAAAATCTTGTTTGATCGGAAAAAATGTTCATAACTTATAAAAACTTACAAACTGGAAAATCATTCGGAAATTTTCCCGTTCCATCCGAAAAAGCGTGTTTAGTCGAAAAAAATAGTATTACGTATTATCCTATAAAAACTTACAAATTGGAAAAAGAAAAAATCAGTCGGAATTCTTTTTTAATCGGAAAAAATGGGTATTAACCTATAAAAACTTATAAATTGGAAAAATGAAAGTATCATTCGGAAAATTTCCCGTTCCATCGGAAAAGGCATGTTTAGTCGGAAAAAATAGTATTATCCTATAAAAATTTATAAATTGGAAAAACGAATAAGTCAATTGGAAAAAGTCTTGTTCGATCGGAAAAAAGTGGCATTAGCCTATAAAAACTTATAAATTAGAAAAACGAAAATATCATTCGGAAAATTTTCCGTTTCAATCCGTAAAGGCATGTTTAGTCGATAAAAATAGTATTACGTATTAACCTATAAAAACTTGTAAATTTTTAAATTGGAAAAATTCTTATTCGATCGAAAAAAATGGCATTTACCTATAAAAAAATTATAAATTGGAAAAACGAAAATATCAATCGGAAGTTTTCTGTTCCACCGGTAAAGGCATCTTTAGTCGGAAAAAATAGTATTACGTATTAACCTATAAAGATTTATAAATTGGAAAAACGGAAAAGTCAGTCGGAAAAATTCTCGTTCGATCGGAAAAAAGTAAATTTAGCCGAAAAAAAAAGGGTATTAATCTATAAATATTTATGAATTGGAGAAATATTTTTGTAGTTTTTAATTAAATAAGAAAAACAAGTTAGATCGAAGAAAACCTATAAAATTTTATTCTCAGTCGGATTTATTTTCGCTTGCAGTTTCTGATAAGAAAAATAAAGGAAAAAAAAAAAAAAACAATTTAGGATGAAGAAAACAAATTTATTCTTAGCCGGAACTATTATTAATTAATTTAACTAATTGCTAATTTACTATTTACTTTAATTTACTAATTAATTAATATAACTTATTAATATATATGATTTTATTTTTCTGATAAGACTATTCAGAAAAATTTCGCTTTGTCAAATGTTGTGTTCTCGGAAACTTCTCGATATGACGGGAAAAAAAATATTATTGTACATTTTCTAGTAATGTTAAAGTCATACCGTTAATTATAACAGTGATATTTGAGTAAAACCTTGATATTCCGATTTTTTTTTTTTTTTTTTTTTTTTTTTTGTATCTTTTGATTTGGATATATCGAAATCTACTTGTATTTTTTTTACTGTTGGAAAGTTTTTAGTTTAATCTCGAAATTTTAAGATATACTGATCGAAGTGAAGAAACTTCTATTTTTTTAATCTAAACTTTAAATTTAATTAGAAATATGTATTACGAAATTTAGGTGGTATACGATGAAAATTCATTTATAGAAATACAAATATTTGGTATTTTTTCATATCAAAATCTGGATATTTTCCATTCTATTCAAATTTTACCTTTAATCGAAAATAATTATAGTCTCATTTTTTCCTACTATCTAAATTTGTATTTTCTTTTTATTTTATTAAAAAAAAATAATAATAAATGCGAAATTGTTTATACTTACTTTTTTACGTAATTTTTGATTGATTTAAAAGATTGTTTAAGAAATTTATATGATACAGGATGAAAATTGAAAATACCCAAATACTTTGAATTTTCATCTCGAAATAATCTGGATATTTTACAGCCTATACGAGTTTACTTCTCTCAGAAGTAATACTTTCGTTAGCTTTTTCCTCAGTCAATTGTATTAATTTTTTAAAATATTTTTATTATTACTACTACATTTTGTTTAGTCAGAAAAATGAGTTGTAACACCAAATTGTTACGCTGCTTTTAAGTTTGTCGTTAGAAAGAATTAAAACTTATATTAAGAAAACCCGTATTTTTGACAAATTTTTGTCTCTGAAATATTCCCCAAGCAAACAGATTTCAATTTTACTTAAAGATAAAACATTGTTTTCTCTTCAACGTAAAGCTTGGGCACCTTAAATGACTGGACGTTGCACCTCCCGCCTATGTGTCAGTTACAAAACAAACTGCGCCTGCGTTATAACTCTTTGTTTAAACCGTTAGTATTCTGGCTCGTAGTGTCGTAGTATGAAATCATTCAATTAAAAAGTGTTGATGGGAGAATATTTTGGTATATAGTTACTACTTCAATATTTTTTTTATCAGTTATGCCCCCACCTAATGTAAGAGACAAAAAGTGCAATGTGGGTTATGTAATTATATTTTCGATAGTGATTACAGGAATACACTTAATAAACAAAAGCATGCTGATAAAATTTCAGCTCATATACATATACCGTTTTGCATTGTTGGAGCTCTAAAAAATCCTTTTGAAGTAAGCTAGCTATTTTATTACAGAAAATTTTAGCTATGTAAAATGTGTAAATAACTGAATGGTTTTCATATTTAAAAATGAATTATTTTATTTTATTTTATTTATATATTATTTTTTTATTATTATTATTATTATTATTATTATTATTATTATTTTTTTTTTTTTTTTTTTTTGAGGGAGCAGATAAATTATTTAATAACTTGTAAAAATGTACTGTTATTCGATACATATAAAAAATTTTAACAGTTAGTATCGCAATTCCCTAACTATTTGCTAGTTTTGTTACAAACTGGAGATGACAAGCTAGTTGTTATTTAAATTTCATGAAATTATTATCATTTTTAACTACATTTTTTTTTCTTTCAATATATTTGCCTTCTTTTTTACCAACTATTTTACAATTTGCAATTGCAAGTCAATGTATTTCGTATTATACTCGAAGTTAAAATTGTATTTATAGATCTTTTTATATTTTATAAATTTTATTTCATCATTATTTAAGAATAATGTATTATTTTAATAAATTTTTGCCTACATGGCTTTTCATTTTTATTATCTCAAGATTCAACAACTAAGAAAATTCATTTATTTTTTGAAGTTCAAATGTCAATGTATGTAAAATATTCTATATTTTTAAAACTTTGTTATGGTACAAGTATAATAATTTTGTCTCCCTGCATAATAATATTTTGATTATTATTTTATGGATAGATGTTTTTTTGTGTGTGTGTGTGTGTAGATAAGAATCAAAATTTAATCATTTGAAACTTTAAAATAATTTTAGCCTTGGGGGAGGATAAAACAGCGCAACTTTTGACTGTTTAAAGCTAATTGATGATTAAATGGATCTTTAAACCTCTTTTGCAATTTGAAATTTTAAAAACACATTTCAACTTTACTGGTACATTTTTTGTGCCTGATGTGCCTGTATGTCTGGGGGGGGGGGGGGTAGATGAAAAAGGAACCAGAATTTTACTTTTAGCTTATGCATTTCGTTTATTTGCTTGATATTTTGCGCATGTTTTCTCAAGGAGTCAGAAAAACTATGTACAATTGCCTTATTTATTAAACAATTTGAGTATAATTTGAAAACCCTTTGAATTCGCTCATGAAAATTTACATACTCTGCTTTAATAATTTATTTGTTATTTATCGATATAGTGCATCTAATATATTTATATGATGTATCTAATTATATATTTTATCTAATGCCGGGCAACAACGGGCGGGTCAGCTAGTAGAGATAGCTATAAATATATAAAATAGTTTGTCTTGACAGACTGGTAATCAACGCACACCCCAAACTACTGAATCTAGAACCATGAAAATTGGAAAGAAAGTACTTCTTATGATGTAAGCATGCACTAAGATGGAAATTTTGAAATTACCCCCTTAAGAGGGACAAGTGGGGGGAGGTCAAAAATTCTGGAACAAATTGCCATATCTCAGCAAACATTTAAGGTAGGAGCGTAAAATTCCAGAAAATAAATCTACTAAAAAAATTATTAAACACATAATCCAGTGATTTTAGAAATCTCACCATAAGGGGGTTAAAAGGGGGGAGTCGAAAAATTTAGAACATTTGGCATATCTCAACAGTCTTTTCAAATAAGAACGTAAAACAGCAGAAAAAAAAATTAAAAATTAATTATATACGGGTTTCAGCGATATTTTAAAATTTCCACCCCCGAGGATTTTAAATGGGGGTGGAAAAATTCCATACTTTTTTGGACATATCATAGGAAAGCCCTCAAATCACTCTTTCATATAATAAATCTTTTTCTCTCTCCCCCTGCCCCCTCTTATCCTCTATTGGGGACAATTTTCGATCTTTTTTGAAATTGTAACGTTTTATCATTTAAGACCGGATTTTTTTTTTTTTTCGGGGTCCTCCGATAAATATTACTTATAATATATGAAAATTTTACAATTAGGGGAAGGGTCTATTCTGGGAGGGAGGACAATTTCCTAAATTTGGAATACATCTCTCTTGCGATATATCGTTGAATTCCTATTTTGCCCCCACGGGCAACCACTTTCCTAATTTTAGCCGATACCTTTCATGTGATATGTTGCTGGAAAGCCCTTTGACTGCTTATTCGTATTATCCACGACCACCCTCTCAGGTGGAACGGTTATTGTATTGCATCAGGAGATCGCCTAATAATGGGGAAAATATATTAAAAGGGAAAGACTAATAATAACATAAGATTATTTGACTATCTCGATACACTAAGTCATAATTATCTTGCGAATTATGATATATATATATAATATATATGTATATTAGTCTTAATGTTGGCCATAGTACTCGGGAATTTTCCTTCTTCGAGTCGGAAATTTTTGGGCCGACACCCCCCTACGCGATTAGGATGGTTTACGCCCCTGAATGTTCTCCCTATACCATTATGTAATGGAATACTTTTGTGTGGCGTTGTAAAACAATAACAAATGTTTTTGCACCACAGCTTATGCAAAATGTATATTATAATATGTAATTTACAGATGCATATCAATTTTATTATGTTCGAATGAGTGTAACACCATTAAAATGCATTTGAAGCATTTTTCCCCCTTGACCGTAATGTTACGGAATACTTTGATTGTACCTGTAACTAAACTATGCATCCGAATTTGATAAAATTTGAAATAACTCAATAAAATTATGTAACAATTATGTATTTTAAATTTAAAACGATTAAAATGCATTTAAAACGTTTTTCCCCATTGACCGTAATGTAACGGAATATTTTTGATTGTCCCTGTAATTGATCTATGCATCCGATTTTCATAAAATTTGAAATGACTCGACAAAATTATGTAATATTTATATATTTTAAATTCCAAACGATTCGGTTGGGTAGTTTTTACGTTGTTATATGCGGATGGACTGAGCGACAACTATACACTCTTAAAACAAAAGAGCTGATTTGGCTTCTTATGAAAGAGCTGTAATTTTTTCGATCATAAAAGAGTTGTTTTTCAAACGATTAAATCTCCTTGGTCTAAATTGGTTATTTAAATAGCTCAACTCCATTTAAATTGGTTAAAACTCAAGTTATTTCAACTCTTTTTTGAGAAGCTGCCTTTCAACATTGAGATGAGTGGATTTCAGCTCAACTTGAGCTATTTTGTGGCTGACTTTATAAGAGAGTAGGTGCTACGTATTTACATAAATACGAACGCACCTAAAAACGGTCAAGAGCTAGTAATATACACGCTCAGAGGACTCCGTACAATAAATATAAGACTTATTAACTGTTTCATATTACTGAAAGCAATCTTTGATGAAAAAAAAACCCGTAAAACGTAGGGTTGAGTATAGCTGTAAATACTAGAAAAGTGTGAATGTCTATAATAAAATTTCAAATAAAGATTTTGTTAGTCGATTTTTCTCACGTTAATGTTTAGCACGGTATTGTTAAAATAGCCCTGTCTGGAATATGCCCTAGCATAGAAGAATCTAATGATGATGAAGAATCTAATGATAGTATAAGGGTCCTGTATAATGAGGAATTTTTCCGATTCTATAGGCTTCGTTTTTAAGGTTTTAATGAAACCATATTTGACAAAGCTGATTAAATAGTTATAACATTTGGTAGTATAATACAATGTAGGCCATTTGAAGCTTAATAAAATTATCTTTGTAAATTTAATTTTTGTAGGAAGGGGAGGGGAAGTGCCGAAATTCACATTTGCCCAGGGTGCAAAAAAGACTAGTTTCGGCTCTCCTCCACCTGCCGCCAATCAAGAGCAGAGTAGGGAATGCACCACGTGCAGAAACAAAATATGCAGCCACTTGTGAATAACAGATGTAATTTAAGCTAACATCAGGAATAGCCATGTAGGTATCCCTACCTTTATCGCTAAAGGACCACCGATCCTGCCAATCACGAATATTCTTATTTAGAAAGTAATTCTTCAAATAACTCACAGGAACCGGAAGGTTAACTACTTTGTCATAAACATTATTCAGAACCACTGATTTGGCAAGTTTATCAGTACGTTCGTTACCCACAATGCCTACATGGGCCTTGACCCTTCCTATATGAATAGTTTTATTTTTAAGTACACGTAAGTTCGTGAAAACATCATATACTAGCTGATCACATGGAAATAGTTGATGTAAAATACAAGTCGATGACAGGCTATCAGTATATAATTAGAAGTGAGCAAATTCAGTTCGTCAGCACCACTGTATAGCCTCCGAAATTGCCACCAATTTTTAACAAACAACAATTTTTAACACCAAAGACCGAATTTTTAACATTAAGCTTGACTCTGTAATTAAATATTTCTACATTTTTAAATAAACTACAAAAGCAGCACCAACTGCACTTTGCATTTGCGATCCATTGGTAAAAGTTATTGGATACTTACGATCAAGAATCGATTTTCGTACTGGATTCAGAAAATTCACATGATGTCTTTCGCAGTAATTCGGATAATAAAAGTTGGCACACGTTTAATCAAATCCTCAGAATAAATAGTAGTATCTTCCGCCACTACTGATGTATTTTCGTGGATCATATCATAAAGACGAGCAGAGTTAGAAAGTTCTATATCCATAGGTAAAACTCCAGCCAAAAAGCACAATGCTTCAGTTGAAATTGTACGATATGTACAAATTATGGTCAACAGACAAACTCGCTGGCAAGAGGACAATCCGCGAATATCATGGTACTTAAGGTCACGATACCAGACCTCATGTCCGTATGATAACTGCTTTTTTAATACAGTGTTGTACCCAACCTTTAATAGGTCTAGAGAGACCCCTATATCTCTTACTCTCACTTTTCTCATATTGCAAGTAAAGGGCATAACTTTACTTCAAATCATCTCAAGATGATCTAACCAATTGAAGACACTGTCTAGAAGAAAACCCAAATAAAGAATATTGTTCTTCACAGGTATTGATGTACCACTATGTTTAAAAATAGACCGTCTCTTTTTCATGGTATTATGTCCAAAAAGCATGGAAACCGTCTTGGTATTATTAAGCTGCAAGTTCCTTTTTTTTGCTCGACATTTTCTACAATATCTCTAAAAATATAACACCTAAAATTAAAAGAAATGTGTTTTGGAATTCAGCGTTACAAAAGCTTTCCCACAATACATACGTAAAAATGATTTTTTTTTAATTAACTTAATTAGCCCCCGAATATTTTTCCTAAATATACTTGTGAATGTTTATTAATCTGGAAATAATGTGGGTCAATAGTCTTTCTTTCTTCTACCAATTTGAAGTTTTCACGTTCCATAATTTAGACTAAAATAGCTGTGTCCGACAGACAGACACAGGAGTGATCTTATAATGGCTCTATTTTCACTTTTTAAATACGGAACCCTTTAAAAAAATTCTACATGTACTTTTTCAACATGTGTAAGCGATGCATACTACAAAAAGTAATGAAATCATGGAGGATTATCAGCTGGAAAACACAATGGTAAACCTCTGAGTCAAGAGTCAACCCAGATAATTGGATTTTTAGGTGTTTTCTATCAAGATATGACTTGGCAGACCGATTGCGTTTTAATATGCAAATTGAGATTTGACCAATCCTAGATTTTCACCCGTAAACTCGACGGGGGTGATTGTCTATGCTGCCGCCTCTCGGTCTATTACGGACTTTCTGCTATTTCAACAGATTTTATCATAGAAAGAGGAGCTTACACAATTTTTCCGTTACTAAAAATGTTTATTTTAAGGAAATGATCTGTATTTATTATGAACTTTCTGTTCCTTTAACAGACTTTTTGCATAAAAAAACATTTTCTAGATTTAAAAAAAAAATATTTACAAAGGACTTCTTTTTCCAACATATTTTTAAGTATAATTAACAGCTTTACAGATTTTTTCAAAAAAAAAAAAAAAAAAAAAATGTTATTGTTGTTGCGCTGGCAGATGTTTTCATTTAAGATCTACTTTTTTTAAAAATTATTTATTCTTTACATTGTATAAATTTATAATAATCTTACTTTATGAAGAGTTTTATTGGTTTCCTGTTATTTACATAACTACACTAGTTACAGCTAGATGCTAGATTGGTTATAGTATTATCAAACACTTTTTCGACTTTGCAAGTTACAATCTCGTAGATTACAGTAATTAAATGAGAGCGATTTACTTAATTTTTTTCTCAAAATGGAGATTAGAAGTAAATATATTAGTTAAGAGGAATGCTGTATCCAAGCTCATATTTCCTTTTGTGTTAAATTCTGTCGGCTTTCGAACAATAGTAAGATGCTATTCAGAAAAACAAAAGAATAAGCTGTTGGAATCTCAAACAAAGACAGTTCATCAGACTGCCATTAACAGATTCTAAATAAAAGGTAATTGCTTTTTAATTACCAAGAAAATGTGTTTGCATTCTAAAAAGATAAAAGAAACCCTCCATTATTGTAAAATAGAAAAATGAAAACAGACAACCGCGCAACTAGTTTTCGTTGAAATGGATTACTTAAAAATTACAGACCCCATTTAACGTAATTTACGCTCTTATTTGTATCAGTTGAAGGTCTTTTTAAATTTAAATGGAATAATAATGTTTTAATTTGTATATGTAGATTAACCCATTACCATTCAACAACTCCAGTTTGAAATGTATTTATTCAAATGATAGAATATTTCGTTTTAAATATCTAAAAAAAGAAATAAAAAAAGAGCATTAAAAAAATTAGAACATAAACAAGTTGGAAATTGCACATGAAGCGTTGCAAATGAGGTGCGTTCGTACGATAACGAAATTTTAAAAAATTTTACTCTCATATATCAATCTCATAAAATTTTAAATAGTGAATTACAATTAAAACGCTCATCAAACAATGTTCTCCTTATACCATTATGTAATGGAATACTTTTGTGTGGCCTTGTAAATCAATAACAAATTTTCTTTGCACCACAAATTATGCAAAATGTATATTATAATATGTTATTTATTATTGCATATAAATTTTATTAAGTTCGAATGAGTGTAACACCATTAAAATGCATTTGAAACATTTTTCCCCATTGACCGTAATGTAACGGAATACTTTTGATTGTCCCTGTAATTGATCTATGCATCCGATTTTCCTAAAATTTGAATTAACTCGACAAAATTATGTAAGAATTATGTATTTTAAATTTCAAACGTATAAAACACATTTGAAACTTTTTCCCCATAGACCATAATGTAATTGAATACTTTTGATTGCCCCTGTAATTGATCTATGCACCCGATTATCAAAAAATTTGAAATAACTCGACAAAATTGTGTAATAATTATGTATTTTAAATTTCAAACGATTAAAATGCATTTGAAACTTTTTTCCCCATTGAACGTAATGTAATGGAATACTTTGATTGCTCCTGTAATTGATCTATGCATCCGATTTTCATAAAATTTGAAATGACTCAACAAAATTATGTAATAATCATGTATTTTAAATTTAAACCGATTCGGTTGGGTAGTTTTTGCGTTGTTATATGCGGACAGACGGACGGACTGAACGACCACTATAGGTTCTACGTATTTACATAATTACGAACGCACCTAAAAATAGAACAAAAAAAAATTAGTGCATAAAAAAATTAGAAAAATAATTTCTAAAAGGTACTTTTTTTTTTTTACATCTGCAATCAACATAAAATTACTCATTTCTCTATATATTGTTAATTTTCTAATGAAAAATTCTAATATGTATGCAATCTTACTTAAAAAAAAAATGGATTTTTCCAGTTTTTTAGATATTAGATAATTGACGATCTGACAAAACTGTGATCATATTAAGTGGCGCCAACTTTTGAAAAATATTGGGTTGGCTCAAAAATATTAGGTGGGCTCGAAAATATTATTGTAAAATGGTGCGACTAGTTTATTTTTCTTTGAAGGGTTGGCAGAAGGGGAAAGATGATAATTTTAAATCATGCTGTCATGTTTTAATAAAGTTGCAATTTTATTAAATTATATTCTCATACGTCTGAACCTTTTATTCTTATAAAGACACTGATATTTACTCTAATGTCACGATATCATGAACATGACTACAAATTGAATTAGCAGAAAGTTAAATACGGAGCGAAACATTTCAGTCATTTGGGATTTATGGATGTCAGTCGAATAACTAACACACGTGGTCATTGGCAAAATAAATTTTAGTCTCAAGATAAAAATGATTAAAAAATAATTCGCGTTTGAAATGAAATAGACGCCCTCTCGCGGACAAAGTCTGAAACGAAATAGAACTGATACTGTGAGCATCTTCCGCTGAAATCAGTGTTTAAAAGGACGATAAATAAATAAACAGTTCTATAATAAATAAATAAATAAACAGTTCTATAATAAATAAATAAATAAACAGTTCTATAACGCATGCAACGTTGGGTTCTTTGTATTAAAATTATCTAAAATCAAAATTTTATTCACAAAGATTAGATCTATAATATAAAAAAGTACATTTGCCTTACTCATGACAAAATAACATGACAGCAACACAATGCTTGCATAATTCGCTTGCTCCAGCTTTGCAAGAGCAAGAAAAAATTTTTATTTTCAAATTTTTGTTTTCCTTTTCTAGAAAACCTGAAATAATATGGGGATTTGCTTTTGTTTGGCTTGTTTGTAAACACGAGCCTACAATCTCTATTTCTTCTTGTTTGCATTCTGTAATGCCGCACATTACTAATCTCTTTGAATCAATAATTGCTTCAGCTTCTCTAAAGCAATTACTAGATTTTCCAGCATCTAGAAATTCTAAAATTGTCGATATTTGTAATTTATCTCCCATAATTAAATAAAAAAGATAAAAAATTGCACTTTAAATAGCTTTTTAAACGGGTTTCGCTATGCTACAGCATGGAACAAACAGCACTACGTAAACAAACGATTATCAGGTCTATACAACGCCACCTTTCGGTCATTACAAACGCGAATAATGAAATAAATAACCAGAACAATAAAAACTGGATACGCTATGATCGAAAGCTATTGAGTGAGCTCCGGCTCCACGCGCCCATATAATTTCGCGCCACTGATCATTTTCGCCAGAACAATGACAAAGCTGCCCAAATAATAAATAAAATTTTGGCATGCAAAAGGCAAAAACTGTTCAGTATCACCATCCATTTAGAATTCAATGAACAATTTATATCAACTACAGTGTTTGGTGATAAATAAGCAAAAATACAAACAGAGTAAATGAATAAACTAAAACACTTTGTAAAATCACCATAAAATGAAAAATAAAATAGGACACGTTTCGAGTTACAACAATAACAGCTCGTCACCAGCTAAGCCAACACGTGTCCTTAAGGGCACAGAGTCCAAAAAAAGCCCACAAATTTTTTCCGACTCTGTGCCCTTACGGACACGTGTTCGCTTAGCTGATGACGAGCTGTTATTGTTGTAGTTCGAAACGCGTCCTACTTTATTTTTCATTTTATGGTGATTTTACAAAGTGTTTTAGTTTATTTATCAATCATCGCCAGTGTTTACGGTGCCGTTTTAATATATACAGAGTGTCCATCGAATAAGACCCTGATTTCAAATTAAATTTCTTTTAAACAAAGATCGATAGAATTATGCAGTAAACGGTTTGTTTATTAGGTAAGCTGTAAAAATTTTATACAGAAGTTTCGAACGGTGAATATTTTGAAAATATGTATTCTGATTGCAAAGAATACTTGACTAGACGTTTTGCTTGTTTTAGATTGCTTGCAGAGAACGAGTTTTTCAGCGTATAGTGCTTATTTTAACGATTTTTGGAGCTAAATCTTTGAAACTTTTGAAATTCCAAAAATTTAGCTCTAAAAATCGTAAAATACGGATCTGTTAGTCTCACTGGCGGGAGTGAATGGATTTTCTGTGATATTATTATTAAGTTCTCCATTCTCGGAAACTCTTTATTCAATTCTCGGAAATATTTCTGAAAATATCCTACTGAAATATATCCAAAAACTAAAAAATGTGCGTTTTTTTTTTTTTTTTTTTTTTTTGGCCTTCGTGAATTTTGAGAAGAAAGAAAATAAACGCCAATTAAAGCAGTTTTCATTCTAGGACAGAAAATTTCTCTAACCTAAAAAAAGAAGGTTAAAAAATAAGTAATTTAACAAATTATAACGACTATTTGGAAAATTGTGTTTTAAAAGAGTAAAATTTTAGACTTATAAATAAATTCTATATTTAAAAAAAAAAAAACTAAATAATAATAAACATCATTTTTATGGTGATCAAAACGTGGTTTACGTAATAACAGAGCCCTACATTACGTACGCCATGGATTAAAAATTAATATCCCTGTACCAGTCATATAGAAATTTTTAAAGAAATTTTAGTTTTACAATTTTCAGTAAGTTTTTAAACTTCTAAACATCACACATTTTTAATTCTTATACAATCGTATAGAGAAAAAATTTACTTTTAAATACAATTTTTTTTAAAGCTGTATCTCAATTTTCTTTAAAAGCTATTGATTTTTTGTAGTTTTTCAAAAACTTTTTTGTCATTCTGGCAACAGAAGCATTTCTGGACATTAAGCATGTACCAATCAGAAAACGAATAAAATAAAATAAGTTGCGGAATTAACCAAAAAAGAAAAAAAAAAGATTCAGATATACTTTACATATATCTGAATCTAATTTCCCAATTCTCGAGTCGAGAACGATAACTATTTTCCAAATAGTTAAAAATATATATATTTATTTTGTTTTTCCGTGGATGGCCTTAGTTATGATCGTGGGATTTAATTAAAAATAATATATAAATATTTTTTTTTCAAATGTTGCATTTGAAGGCTTCTTAAATTGCTTCTTCAGAAAGCTTGGAATTTTAAGTTCAGAAATTTAAACTTAATTGCAGGGACATTTCATCATTATCATATAATGGTTAGTGTTTTAACACTACAAGAATAATAGAGAATAATATTTTTTATATATTAGACAAATTTTTAATAAAACATGATTTGATTCTTGCACATGGCAAATATGAATATAATATTTTAAAATAAATTCGAGAAGAAAAATTTCTTTCTTTTTTTTTTTTTAATAAAATCGATTTTTTTTTTAAAGTTGTTTGAACTATTCTATATTTTTTTTAAAAAGAAGTTATTTTAGAATGTATTTCACATGTTAATATTTTTTTAATGCTCTAAAAAATAAATTGCGAATAAGTTTAAACGAATGCGAAAATTTCTACTTCATTCAAAAGCATTATTTTTGTTGTTTATTTTTAAATAAACAAAAAAAATATCTTATTAAATTTTACGGTTTTTTCCTTTTAACATTGAATTCAAACTTGTGTATCCATACAACTAATACGCATGCGTTAACAAACTTAATTTTTCTGGGTCTTTAAGATTTTCGGAAAGAATTAACGGGAAAGCATTTTTCCCGTTACGGAATACGGAAATTGTTTGTTGAAAAATAACTAATGATTTAGAGTTCAAAGACGAATTTTTTCTTATAGTGTTAGCTCCGATTTACTGAGTTAATAATATTGTCGCTACGTGAGGGTGTACATGCTAAAGGAGTAGCCATAGTAGATATTCATATGCAATGCGTAGTTAAAAGAGGCTACTTCAGTCACATGAAAAGGCTCACTTCGTTAATGCTAACCATATTTTGCGTGCAGATTTTTTAATTTAATTTAATTTATTTAATTATTTATTTTATTTTATTATTATTATTATTGAACATGCTTTTACTTTCTAAACCGGTTTAGAAAGGGAAAGTATCCTAAATAAAATTTCCTGAAAACAAAATCGAAAATATAAAAAGTGGCAGATGTAGAGATTGATCTCAGTTATCTAATTCAAGAAAAAAATCATTTAAAAGTATTGAAAGGCAAAAAAGATATCTTAAAAAATTTCTCTCTTTAGATTAATGTTAGCGGACGGATGTTTTTGCCTAATACAACCATATGAATTTCAGTTCACCATTTTAAAGCATCTTGTGAATATAATTCAAAATTATTTCCGTATTTCTACAAGAATGATAATATTCTATACTTAGATATTTAATTTAATTTCAATTCAATTTTCTTTCATTAATTTTTAGACTATACACAAATAGATAATTATTTATGGAAGAAATCGATAAATGTTTCCTGTGAAAATTTTACCAAAATATTTATATTGTACACAAATATTGTAGGACCGAATAAAACTTGATGCTATGTTGGCAGCCCTATGACAAAAAAGGATTAATAACGTTAACGTAAATAACTTACATCATTCATATGCAATGTGTAGTTAAAGAAATACTATTATATGAATTTGAGCTCTAACAATATCTACGCTTAGATATTCAACACTAAATATTTTCATTAATCTTTAGGCATACACGAAAATGATCAATTATTTATAGAAGCAATCGATAAATATTTCCAGTGAACATGTAATCAAATATTTATATTGCACACAAATATTGTAAGATCGAATAAACCCTAGTGCTATATTGGCAGCCCTATGACAAAACAGGATTAATAACGTTAGTGCAAATAATTTACATCATTTATATGCACGAGATGTCCATTGGATTAATATTGCCTGATTGAAGCAGCCTCCAAAAGGGATACAATCATATGAATTTGAGTTCACTATTTTGAAGCACCTTGTATGCAATATTTCAAATTATTTCCATATTTCTACAAGAATATTAATATTCTACGCTAGGGGTGCACAACCTTTTCAAGAGAAGGGCCACTTACAAATATGTCTGTGTAGTCGAGGGCCACATCAATAACATGGAGAGAATTCAATTTCAAAGGTGATCTGTGGCCTATAATCGGATAAAAAATATGTTTTTAGAGGGAAGTGGGGGAGATATCCCTTTAGGTTAGCTTAACCAGTGAAGATATGCAATTTAGTTTTAAGGATATACCAGCAGTTTTTACATTTGTATATATAACAGATATAGCAAGGATTATTCTTAAGATGTAATAGTGCCTACTCCTTGACTTTATTCAAGAGAGTAAATTTTGTTTTATTAATATTGCTAAAAAAACAAAGATGGCTGGTTCACCAAAAAAATGTGAACTTTATATATAACTTATTATTGGATAAAGGAGAGGGAAGGAGCCGATCAACAAGATTTTTTCTTGCCTCATCACTGATATTCCCGGTTTTTTCAACGTCCAGTTGGCAAAATTTGCAGCTTTTCATGCCTGATCAACCAAATTTGGGCTATTTACAAAAATAATCGAGAAAATTCGAAATTTTTATGAAACTGATCGAAAAAATTCAATCTTTCCGTGCCTTATCAAAAAAAATTTGCGATCCTTACGAAACCAATCAAGAAAATTTGCGATTTTTACGAAGCAGATCGACGAAATAAACAAGATTTTTACAAGGCCGATCGACAAAATTTGCGACTTTTACAAAACTGATCGGCGAAATTTGCGATTTTTCTTCGCATGATCAATAAAACTCGCGATTTTTATGCGGTTGATCGACGAAAGTATTGATTGTTACGACGCTGATTGATGAAATTCACGAATTTTACGAAACTGATCGAAGATATTCGCAATTTTTACGAAGCCGATCAATAGAATTCACGATTTTTACAAAGCTGATCGGCGAATTTCGCCATTTTTCTTCGTAGAATCGATAAAATTCGCGATTTTTCTGCGGCTGATCGATGAAATTATCGACTTTTATGAAGACGATCGATGAAATTCGCGATTTTTACGAAACCGATCGTCGAAATTCGTGATTTTTACGAAGCCAATTGACTAAATTTACTATTGCTATAAAGCTGATCGGCGAAATTCGCCATTTTTCTTCGCATGATCGATAAAATTTGCGATTATTCTGCAGTTTATCGACGAAATTATCGATTTTTATGAAGTCGATTGACGAAATTCGTGATTTTTACGAAGCCGATCGAGAAATTTCATATTTATTTCAGATCTGATCAACAAAATTCACAATTTTTTCGCGCTTAATCAACAAAATTAGCGATTTTTATTTAGGCTATTGCAGACATGCTACTTTTCCGCGGAAACGCGGAATTCCGCTTTTTCGGCGACTAATTTTATTATCCCTGGGATCAATGCAAATATGCATTAAAATTTGAGGTCATTTATATGTAGGGAGGGGGGGAGGTAACGATGAAATAATACAACAAAAACGCGAGTCAAACGACGCTAGATTAAGAAAATTTCTTCAAAGGATTGCGGAAAAAACGCAAATTTCTCCAAAGGATCGAAAAAAACCTATAAAATCTTCAAACGATCACGGAAAATATAGTATTTTCTTCAGAGGATCGCGAGAAAAAACACGATTTTTGTTAAATGATCATGAACAAGACACAATTTTCGTCAAAATATTGCTGGGAAAACACGCCTTTTGTGTACAGGTTGCGGAAAAATACTGTAATTTTGTCAAATAATTGTGATAAATAATCGTATTTTATCGAAAGATCGCGGAAAATGCTCCAATTTTGTAGAAAGATCGCAAAAAATATCCAAATTTTGACGAAAAATCACGGAAAATACAGAAATTTTAACGAAAGATCGCAGAAAATACACATATGTCGACAAAAGATCGCGGAAAACACACAAATTTTGACGAAATATCATGAAAAATACGTAAATGTTGACGAAAGATCGCGGAAAATATGCAATTTTTGACGAAAGATCGCGGAAAATACGCGAATTTTGACGAAAGATCGCGGAAAATATGCATTTTTTGACGAAAGATCGCGGTAAATACGCATATGTTGACGAAAGATCGCGGAAAATACGCAAATTTTGACTAAAGATCGCGGAAAATGTGCAAATTTTGACCGGAAAATGCGCAAATGTTGACGTAAGATCGCGGAAAATACGCAAATTTTGACGAAAAAGCGCGAATTTCGCAAAAGGATTTTGGAGAAATGCAAATTTCATTAAAAAGGCTGTAGGAGAAAAAGTGCGATTTTCGTCAATTAGTCGTGGGAAAATGCTAATTTCGTTAAAAAAATTGCAGAAAAACGCAGATTTCTCCAAAAGTCTGTGAGGCCGTGAAAGTTCAGCTTTTTTCTTGCTGAGCCTGTAGCATGTCTGCTATTGACGAAATTGGCAATTTTTCTTCACATGATCGATAAAATTCGCGATTTTTCACGTGGGTGATCGACGAAATTTTCGATTTTTCTGCGCGTGATCGACGAAATTATCGATTTGGGGGAAGGTGATCGTCAAAACTCGCGAATTTTACAAAGCCAATGGACAAAATTCGCGATTTTTACGAAGCCTATGAATGAAATTCCCGATTTTTACGAAACTGATAAACAAAACTCGCGATTTTTACAAAGTTGATCTCACAAATTTGCGATTTTCCTTCGCTTGATCGACAAAATTCGCGAGTTTTACCAAGCCGATTGAGAAAACCCACAAAATTTCGGAACCTGATCAGTAAAATTAGCGATTTATACGAAATTGATCATCAAATTCACGAGTTTTCAAGGCCAATCGACGAAATTCGCGATTTCTATGAAGCTGATCGACGAAATTTGCAATTTTTTTTCGCATTATTGATAAAATTTGCTATTTTTACAAACCTTATCGACAAACGCGATTTTTATAAAGCCGATTGAAGGAATTTGCTATTTTTACGAACCTGATCGACGAAATTTGAGATTTTTGCAAAGTCGGTCGACGAAATTCGCCGTTTTCTTTGCCTGATTGACAAAATTCCTGTTTTTTCTGCACGGGTTAGACGAAATTCGCGATTTTATTTGAGCTTGATCGACGAAATTTGCAATTTTTCAGCGTGGAATCGAAAAAATTCACGATATTTCCGTATCTGACCAATGAAATTCCCAATTTTTCGGAACCCGATCAATAAAACTCGCGATTTTAAACTATTTTGACGCATTTTTGATTGCATTTTTTTTACGCGGCAAGAAATGGAATGTGTGGAATGGAATTCGCGATTTTTTTTCTCTTGATAAATTTACAAAATTCGTGATTGTTTCGAAGCTGATCAACGAAATTTTCAATTATTCCGAGCATCACCACAAATTCGCGATTTTGCCGTGTCTTATCAACCCTCATCTACAAAATTCGCTAAATTTTCATTCCCGATCAAGGAAATTCACATTTTTTTCATTTGATAAACCGAAAAAACATCCGATTTCCCCGCAACCGATGAGTTTAAATTGCAATTTTTTCATGCATCATCAACAAATCTGACGACGTTTTCTTGTCCGATGAATGAAATGTGCGATTTTTCGCGTCCGATCGACAAAATTCGCTATTTTTCCATCCCTGATCGACAAAAGGTCTCGATTTTTCCGTGTCCGATCGGCTAAATTTGCCATTTTTCCGACTTTCATGAACAAAATTCGCGATTTTTTCACACCTGATGAACGAAATGTGCGATCTTTCCGCACTTGGTCAATGAAACTCGCGATTTTTCTGCGCCCGATCAAAGAAATTTGCTATTCTTAAGTGACTGACAAAATTTTATATTTGCCTGCGGTAAGTTCATGAAATTTACAATTTTTTTCTGCGACTTTTGCATAAAAATTGCAATTTTTCCTAATTGTAAATTGACGAAGTTCGCGGGCCACACATTAACCCATCGCGGGCCACTTTTGGCCCGCGGGCCATAGGTTGTGCATCCCTATTCTACGCTTAGATATTCAACATGACATATTTTCATTAATATTTAGACATATACGAAGCTGGCTAATTACTTATGAAAGCAATCGATAAATATTTCCGGTGAAAATTTTACCAAAATATTTATATTGCACACAAATATTGTATAAAACCGAATAAACCTTAATGATATGTTGACAGCCCTATGACAAAACAGGATTAATAACGTTATGCAAATAATTTACATCATACATTCGCAGTGTGTAATTAAAGAAATGCAACCATATATATTTGAGTTCACCATTTTGAAGCATGTTGTATGTAATATTTAAAATTATTTCGATATTTCTACAAGAATATTAACCCTTCGGACTGCAGCGTCTCTTACATAAATTTTATTTGGCCAGCACCACTTTTTTAAAAGAAGTTTCCTTCAAGTACGCAGTTTCAAAAATTCTCTGATTAAATAAGGTAAATTCTATTTTCCTTTATTACTGATGACAAAAACGAACTTTGCAAGGAAAGATGATGTCCCCGCAGCGGAAACAAAAGAGTGCCAAGGGTTAATATTTTTTATTAATCCTTAGACACATACGAAAATGGTTAATTATGTACGGATACAATCGATAGATATTTCCAATGAAAATTTAACCAAAATATTTATATTGCACAAAATATTGTAAGTCCGAATAAACCTTAATGCTATGTTTGCAGCCCTATGAGAAAACATGGTGCAAATATTTTACATCATTCAAACGCAATATGTAGTTAAAGAAATAAAAACATATATATTTGCGTTCACCATTTTGAAGCCCCCCGTATATAATGTTTAAAATTATTCCCGTATTTCTACAAGAATATTAATATCCTATGCTTAGATATTCCACACAACATATTTTTATTAATATTTAGACATATACGAAGCTGGCTAATTATGAAAGCAATCTATAAATATTTCCTGTGAAAATTTTACCAAAATAATTACATTGCACACAAATACTGTAGGACCTAATAAACCTTAATGATATGTTGACAGCCCTATCCCAAAACAGGATTAATAATGTTATGCAAATAATTTACATCATTCATACGCAATGTGTAGTTAAAGAAATATAACCATATATATTCGAGCTCACCATTTTGATGCACCTTGTATATAATATTTAAAATTATTTTCATACTTCTACAAGAATATTAATATTATACGCTTAGATATTCAACACGACATATTTTTATTAGTCTTTAGACATATACCAAAATGGTTAATTATTTATCAAAGCAGTCAATAAACTTTTCCGGTGAAAATTTAGATAAAATATTTATATTGCAAACAAATATTGTAGAACGGAATAAACCTTAATGCTATGTTGGCAGCCCTATGACAAAACAGGGTACAAATATTTTATATCATTCATACACAATATGTAGTTAGAGAAATAAAACCATATATATTTCAGTTCACCACTTTGAAGCACCTTGTATATTATATTTAAAATTTATTCCCGTATTTCTACGAGAATATTAATATTCTACGCTTAGATATTTTTATTAATCTTTAGACATATTCCAAAATGGTTAATTATTTATCAAAGCAATCAATAAATTTTTCCGGTGAAAATTTAGCCAAAATATTTATATTGCACACAAATATTGTAGGACGGAATAAACCTTAATGCTATGTTGGCAGTCCTATGACAAAAGAGGATTAATAACGTTAAAAAAGTAATAGAAGGAAACAGAGCATTTTGTCGCTACTTGACTCTCTTTTGTGATCACTATCGCTCTTGAAGAAGGCGGGAGACTAGCCTATTATTTTTAGATTGTTGTGAGGGGAGACATGCAATGCCCCCTTTTTCCCCATTTCCCCATCCGTCTTTCTCTCCCCACCCGGACTCTTTGGGCTTAATTAAATTCCTGACTGTTTTTAAACCTCTTCATTTGCTGGCGCGGCAAACATTCCGTATAAACTTTTCTTCTTATAATATATACTACCCACAGTTAGCTTCTAAACCAAAGACTTAAGATTGTGGGACTAAGTATAAATTCTTCTAGTAGTATCTTAGTATGTACAAGCACTTTTCTGTGTTGTTGCATTTTTCCATAGAAACAATGAGTCTCATTAATGTATAATTTAATTAATACCAAGGAAAGTAAAAATGAAACGTTGTGTTACCTTCATGTTTCCATTTTTCTGAATAAACTGAAATAATACTTAGATTTTCTTTTATTCGCATTATTCACTATTAAAAAACTATTTGTTTCAGAAAAATGTCTTTTGAAGGGGGTGTTTAACTTCTCAGTGAGGAACCGGATATTTAGTACGGTTATAATAGATGTTTAGTTTATTAAATCTTTCACCTCGAAAATCTTGAACACAGTTTTTAATTTTTCACCACCAGTATCTATAAAAAGAAATACGTATGTTACTTATTCGCATTTTTTTTTTTTAATACCTGCGAGAGAAATCGAAACAATCACCGACGCGTCACGTATACGTGACGCTAGTCGCGAAGGCTTTAACGTTAAAGTCTCGTACACAGTTTTTAATTTTTCACAACCAGTAACTTTAAATAGAAATATTTGTGCTATTTATTCACAAATATTCAATAGTTAATGAAGCGATTTTTCTCCTTTAAAAAAATACTTATGGGAGAAATTTAAACAAAAGTTCTTTAGAAACATTGTAGATAAGTAGACAGCTAAAAACTTTCTGTAAACTCTCCAGTCATTAAAACTTCGTTATATAGAATATTTATATTACTTATGCACAAATGTTCAATGCTAAAAGATGTCGTTTCATCTCATTTTGAAAAAAATACTTGTAGGATAAATTAAAACGATTACCAATAAGTGACGTTAGTGTGAAGGCCTTTAAAAACCTTAAAGTTTACCTTACCAGTTTTTAGCTCACAGGCTATCATAGCCTGAGAGCTTATGTGCCCGCCCGTTCTGTATGTATGTGCGTATGTGCGTAACGCGATAACTCATGATAAAAATATCCGATCCTCTTAAAATTTTGTATGTAGGTATATCCTGACAAGGCGCTTCCCTGATTAGTTTTTGAAGTTCATTCGATATGTATAAGAGGGGGAACGGGGGGCTCATGTCCCCCGTTAGTTGATATAAATGGGATTTTCATGCAGAATTAAGTTTTCAAAATTTAGATTAGGATCATTCTGATGAGGCGATTCCGTGACTGTTATTAGGTGTTCATTGAATAAGTATAAATAGGGGGAACAGGGGTTCTAATGCCCCCCCCCCGTTAGTTGATATAAATGGGATTTTCATGCAGAATTAAGTTTTCGTTCAAAATTTAGATTAGGATCATTCTGATGAGGCGATTCCGTGACTGTTATTAGGTGTTCATTGAATAAGTATAAATAGGGGGAACAGGGGTTCTAATGCCCCCCCCCCCCGTTAGTTGATATAAATGGGATTTTCATGCAGAATTAAGTTTTCGTTCAAAATTTAGATTAGGATTATTCTGATGAGGCGATTCCGTGACTGTTATTAGGTGTTCATTAAATAAGTATAAATAGGGGGAACAGGGGTTCTAATGCCCCCCCCCCCGTTAGTTGATATAAATGGGATTTTCATGCAGAATTAAGTTTTCGTTCAAAATTTAGATTAGGATCATTCTGATGAGGTGATTCCGTGGCTGTTATTAGGTGTTCATTGAATAAGTATAAATAGGGGCAACAGGGGTTCTAATGCCTCCCCCCCCCCGTTAGTTGATATAAATGGGATTTTCATGCAGAATTAAGTTTTCGTTCAAAATTTAGATTAGGATCATTCTGATGAGGCGATTCCGTGACTGTTATTAGGTGTTCATTAAATAAGTATAAATAGGGGGAACAGGGGTTCTAATGCCCCCCCCCGTTAGTTGATATAAATGGGATTTTCATGCAGAATTAAGTTTTCGTTCAAAATTTAGATTAGGATCATTCTGATGAGGCGATTCCGTGGCTGTTATTAGGTGTTCATTGAATAAGTATAAATAGGGGGAACAGGGGTTCTAATGCCCCCCCCCCGTTAGTTGATATAAATGGGATTTTCATGCAGAATTAAGTTTTCGTTCAAAATTTAGATTAGGATCATTCTGATGAGGCGATTCCGTGACTGCTATTAGGTGTTCATTGAATAAGTATAAATAGGGGCAACAGGGGTTCTAATGCCTCCCCCCCCTCTTAATTTATATAAATAGGTTTTTCAAGCAGAATTTTCAGATTTCGTTCAAATCTCTGAATAGTTTTGGAAGTTTAATGGTTAAGTATAAAAGAAGGGGATAACTCCTTTTAAATTATATAAATGCTAAATGGGTTTTTATTAAGAATTATCTAATTTGCTCTGAATTTTGGATATAGATTTTTTATATGATGAAGCATGATCGTGATTAGTATAGGAGGTTCAATGATTAAGTATAAAAAAAGAGGAAAGGGGAGAGCTGTTTCCCCTTCTTAATTTTTTTTTCGAACGGAATTAACCCTTGAAAATATAAGGCTTTAATGTACAATTAGTATTTGTAGCCTGTGAGCTCAATGCCATCAGTTTAACTGGGCAGTATTCTTTATTAACTCTTTACCACCAGTAACTTTAGAAATACTTATGTTATTTATTCGCAAATGTTCGACACTAAAATTCTTCTTTT
This sequence comes from Maratus speculifer, assembly GCA_964019185.1. Taxonomy (NCBI): domain Eukaryota; kingdom Metazoa; phylum Arthropoda; class Arachnida; order Araneae; family Salticidae; genus Maratus; species Maratus speculifer. The sequence goes on from OZ025295.1 coordinate 96,864,542, forward strand.
CCTGAAAAAATACTCCTAAGAGAAATTGAGACAATTACCTACATGTCACGTATACATGAAGCTAATTGCGAAGGCCTTTAGAAATACTGTAGGAAAGTAGACTGCAAAAAATTTACAGAACCAGTCATTCAAGCTTCTTTATAAAAAACAGTTACATAAACATAATTTATTTTGATCATAATATACACTGGTGTGCAAAATTTAAAAAAGCGTCCCAAATTGCCAATTTTTAAGGGATTTTCAAGCGATAATTTTCACGTGGATATTCAAAAGGATATTCAAAAGGAAATAATATAACTCGAATAATTATTATTCCTGCATAAGAACTAGTCCATATAATATCTGATTCAGGTCACACAGGGTCACAAGAGTTACAATCACTATGGCGAAACAAAAAATAGGAAATTCCAAATGTCTCTTTTATGAGTATCAAATGACTACTATATGTGACTCCACTGACAGGCATCATGACTGCTGCTTTGTGGCGAGTGATCAGGTGACTTTACAATGTCCTTTCATAGAAACTGTCGTGTGACCTTTCATCTGGAGACTCAATTTCAAAGTCATTGTAGACGTTGCATTATGATAAATTAACAAATAATGTCTCATTAAAGTCACATGGTGACTTTTTAACACTGTTCACAGTGGTTACTTCACAGTAGAGTTTCTGTCATCATTTGGCAAAATCTTGTGACAGAAAGTCACCATGTGACTTTAATGTGACATTATTTGGTGGTTTATCATAATGCAACATTCACAATGACTTTGAAATTGAGTCTTCAAATGGCAGTCACTTGAGAGTCTCAATGAAACGACATTGTAAAGTCACCTGGTGACTTGACACAAAGTAGCAATCGCAGAGACCTGTCGGTGGAGTCACATAGTAGTCATTTTAGACTAATAAAAGAGACGTATGTAATTTCCTATTTTTTGTTTCGCCTTAGTGGCTGTGACTCTTGCGACCACGTGTGACCTGAATGAGATGTTATATGGACTAGCTGTTATGAAGAGGGATAGTAATTATTCAAATTATATTACTTCCTTTTGAATATTCGCGTGAAAATTATCGCTTCAAAATCCCTTGGAAGTTGGCATTTAGAGACTCGTCCTTAAATTTTGCACACCAGTGTTTATTACTCATTGATGTTGCATTAAATTAATAACAAATATTATTTGAACCACAGTTGTACAGAATATTTATTTTAATATATACTTCATAGATGCATATCGTTTGTATTATGTTCGAAAGAGTGTAAAATCATTAAAATGGACTTGAAACTATTTTTACCACAGACCGTAATGTAACGGAATATTTTTGATTGTCTCTGTAACAAAACTATGCATCCGATTTCCATAAAAAATGAATGGACTCGTCAAAATTATGCATCAATTATATATTTTAAATTTCAAACGATTAGAATGGGTGGTTTTTACTTTGTTATATGCAGATGGATGAACGAACAGACAGACGGACGTATGAACTGAACAACGACTATTAATAATTGGATGTGCATTTTCGGTTGTGATACGTGTTTTTTAATTGAGTTATTTCTTTTAATAATACTTGGTTTGTGTGTGAATTCTTCAGATCTGCACAAAAGTTAGTACATTTTCGTTTAGAATTCATGGAAATTACTAAATGGAGATTTTCAACTGCACTATTCATTTAACTACCTTTTGATATACTAGTATCCGTCAGGCCGAAATGTCGGTGCATAGAGAACTATAAACATAAAAGATAATATTCGAAGAAATGCTTTGCTTTTATGATTACTTTCTAACATTATAAAAATAAGTTTGAAACAACAATTGTCAAATCTTCACTTTAAAGCGTTGAATTCAGTAGCCAAATGCTTCATCTAATGCTTTAATGCCAAATTTTCACTTTCAGCAAGTCCTTCCATTCTTTTAATTTGGCCATGCCTATCCTTAACGAAAAGCGCTTTAATGAACACTTCTTGTAAACGACAAAATGTACTAAAAGTGACATAAGTTGTTTTATGTGATAATACCTTTAGACAAATGTGCGCAGCATTTTTGACAGTGTTAAACCCTGGGATTTGTGTATGGTGACAGGACATGCAGCAGTTAAAAGTAACTGACTTCATGAGCATAAGGCATTTTCTTCTTTTCAATATTTGCAAATAGGCTTGATATGGAAAAATCTTCCAATTAGAAATGGTCTATGATAATCATCAAAATGAACCATTATAAACTGTGGGAAAGCCTCGGGGTTCAAATCTCGGGCCAGAGACAAAAGCTCTTATCGTAACTAATGAAACTTTTCCCAATCCTCACTCCATCAAGTTAATGGCATTTAGTAGAACTCTGAATTCAGCTGCTGAGTAATGTCCAGAATGAAATTCAGATGTGTGGTCTTCCTCACTCTACCTTATTATTTAATAATTTTGGTCTGCTAAAATTCTTGTCATTGGCCACTTGATTTAAGAAGTACATCTTGATTATGTTCTTTATCTTGTTTATTTTTGAGAAAAAGACATATCGCATCTTTAAACCATTTCAGCTGGCTGAAAGCAGTACATATTTGAGTCCTTGCGTAAGTGAGCAGAGTTAGTTTAAAATTTCACCCACGCAAAGTGAGTTAAGAGTCTTTCGAAATTGCGTTTGCTAATCGCCATTTTATCTCAGTAAATTTGTTAATGTGAAATATTTTTCAAAAAACCTAAGCTTTCTTTGTCCGCGATGAGCCAAAATGTCTTTTATAGTATGTCTCTGGGAGGAATGTCTTTAGAGGTATGTGTTTCATGTGTTGAAACTACCTAATGCATCCAAGAATTTAAACAAATAAGCTTCTAAAAGGCTTAGTTCTATGTGTCTTACATTCGCAACATCTTTATTCAAGGTCAGGCATAAAAAAATCTGACCATTGAAAATTTGTCAATAATAAAAAATAACACTGGATCCATGCTGAGCTATAGATTTATAGCTTTCTGACATTTTAATCAGAACTATTTAAAGCACGTTGATTCTTCAAGAGAAGAGTGAATTAATTGCCTTGCCTTTGACATTAAATGAAGAAGTATTTGTTAGTACCAAAAGAATAATAGCTTCTAATCCTAAATGCTCTATAAATGTTTTAAAAATTTCAATGATTATCGTAATTTTTTTTCACTGTTGCTGTTCCAATAATAAAAGTTGGTTTAGATAAATTTGTAACTTTTGCTTGTAGTGGAGAAATATGTCGGAGCATAATTAAAACATCTTCTAATAATCACGCGTAAATCTGATGTCAGAATTATCAAAATTTTTGAGCAACGTAATTTGTTGTATATTAGAATAACTCAATAATTCAGTAATATTAAAAGTAAAGAGAAACCATTGGGTAAGAGAGTCTACGGTAAAGATAAAAAAAAATAACCACCTGATGTATTTGAGCGATTTTGATTTCTTTAATGTAGCTGAGATCTTTGAGACTATCCGGAAATTGGAACTGGATCCACCGAGTTAGCAGCAAGAAACATCAAATCCTCTTGAATGATTTGCGTGTCTGGCAAAACCCAGACAAATTCAATATGATATCAGAGAAAGTTTTGTAATACGTATGTAACACACATACACATAGATAATCTTCTATACTCTATAAAATTTGATACCTTCATGCATCTGAGTTATTGTAGTATCGTTATTCTGTAAATAATAACTCGGAAGGAATCTGGGTTATTGTTATGAGACTTTTCCACATAGAATTGCGCTAAATATTTATTTTCATCTCGATAGCTTTCTTTTAATCAGTATTTTTGAAATGTTACACATATAAAAATATGTACATTTTCGAAATATGCAATAAATTTAGGCAACAGACTAAATAAAGTTCAAAGATTGATTTATGACGTTTAATCAAGCTTATTTAACACGAATTGTCTTTTATTGTTGTAAACTTTTCCCGATTATATGTATAAAACAATACAACTAACTACAGTAACGTCAAATTACTCGCCAAGCTTGGCAATATTTGGAAAATAAAGCTAAATTTGACGACTAAAATTCGACGCCGTAAGTGAAGCAAACTTAGCTATAGTTGACTAATTTGTCGAAATTTCCATTGAAATTTAGTACAGTTGATTCTTCGCTATTAGGATTCTTCGCATTTTAGCTTCGTGTTTTCCAGTAAAATTAGCTAAAATCTTAAGACCAAGAAACAGGGAAGCTACTTTTTCCAACTCATACAGGAATTTTTTTATTTTGTAATCTGCATATTTCCGTTTTTAAGTGACATCTTGACAAAAAAAAAGTTTATTTTAAAAGTTTCAGAATATTCACTTCCATTTCAGTTATGCAACACATTCATTTACGGTAAATTAAAAATAAAATGGTAAGGTACTGTAAGGGGACCGCTAGGTTAAATTTTCACATCAAACAACGCTCACTAAATAACTAAATTTTCTACGAATCCGATTAAGGAAATTTCGCAATATAATCATACAAACATCTCAATACAAATATACATACATAAGAATATACAAATGTAACTAATACATATATAATATTATATTTTTCTTGATAACAATCGTAGCCATGCACCTAATACTCAAAATCGTATTTCCGTAATCGATTTCTATTAATTTCTCTCGATTCGATTAATTCGATTTCTATTAAAATTCAAAATGAATTGCATCGATTTGGAAGCTTGCGGAGAATAAAAGTTAGCACAAAAAATTGCGAATAAGGCGATATATCGCCAAGTTGATGACAAACTTGACGACATTTTTATAGTCGACTGGAAAATCAAGTAATAACGAATTGCGTAAAAGAAACATCCTTATAACTCTAAAAATGGCAATCATATTAATTAACAGTTTACTGAGTCGGATGAAGCGTCTCATTTCCAATTACACGTAACTTTGAATTTAAATTTGAATGAATCACAGAAACATGAAAATCAAAGAGTGTATGATTACAAATATAAATGGAAACAGCTGAAAAAAATTCAATTTGAAAAATGGCGAAGAGATGAAAGTTTGCATAAAAAAGGGGGGGGGCGTTACGTGCATAGAAAGTAAAACTTCTGAAAATCAATTTTTATGTCAGATGACAATTGGTGACGACGTTAATAATACGTTTGCGGTTAATATATATAATGTACAATAATGGAGCTAATGTTTTAATTAGTAACAAAATAAAACAGATTAAATTTCGACAAAAGTTAATTTAAAAAAGAACTCCTACATTGATTAAATCTTACTCTCTTAATATAATATTCTTTTAAAGCTACCAAACTTCTAAATCCATAAACTTCGAGAAACTAAGATCAAAGTATTAAAAAAATGTGCTGCATATATCAGTTTCAACCACGTGATCACCAGCTCACCAAAGCTTTGTCCAACCAATCATAATCGAGAATTTGTAGCCTGTATTATGAGCAAACTAATCACAATCAGCTAAATTGGGGGGGGGGGGGGGTGAACAAAAAACAATTCTGGTCTGACACCAGTTGAAACTGATCTATGAAGAAATTACCCATTGAGGATCTTATGTTTGAAATTACAGATTAAAAATCAGTTAAAATGATTTCATCTTGAGTCAGTCACAGCATTATTTTATGCATGAAATCAAATTTAATAGAATTTTCATCGTCTTATACTTTACATATGCATTTCTCATATTTATATTCACAATTTCAAAAAAGTTTCAATGCGCAATAGGTTATTAGCATATACATTTCAAAATGTGAAGTTAATTTTGTTAATCATGTCTTGCATGTGAACATTCCTGTTTAAGAATTCAATCTCGTATCAGCGGACGGGTGAAATAAAGAAACTTGTATCTTTTAAAAGCATTCGTAATAATAAATCATGTAGTTTCATCGAAGAAAATTATTGTTTTCATTTTAACCTGTCATTTTCGTGACATCAGTTTATGTTAAATTACTTTAGAATTTTTTTTTTTTTTTTTTTGTAAGAAAAGGGCATTAATACAGAAAAACAAACATTATTTTTCCTTTTTATTAGCACTTTCCAACAAAGTTGAAAAGTGCTTATGCATTCGGTTTGTTTGTCCGTCTGTCCGTCTGTCCGCTCTCTAACTCACGTAAATATACTCGGATTGCCATGACATTTTAGGAATTATTGACGTTTACCCTAGCAGGAACCCTATTGAAAATAAAGTTTCTATCATGATTAGTTTATCTACAGGGAGAATCAAAAGTTTCCCATCACATTACGGTCTATGGGGAAAAATCGTTTCAAAGGAATTTTAAAGATGTTATACGCTGTCAAACATATTAAAATTTATATGCTTTTACGAGGTGCATTAAAATATGCATTCTATAAAATATAGGGTGAAAATGTAGCTATTATTCATTTAGAGGGTAGCACAAAAAAATTCCATTAGATAATGGTAAAAGAGAAAATTGTGTGTGACATGTTTTAAATATATTAAACTGTTTCCTGTATAATAAAATTCATGTATGTAAATGAAGTTTATTATAAATTATACGATACTGTCTTCCCTAATATAAGGTACATAGTATTTACAGGGACACACAAAAGATTTCAAATAGTACATTCTTTCCGAAGTACTGTATAGTATTCCGAAGTACTGTAGAGTTGCGTTTTTCAAAAACTATGAAGTTTTGTTACAGTCTTCTAATAGTCCAAGAGCAGATAACACAAAAACCTATGTCATCGAGCACAAGAAAAAATCTTTTATTTTATGGAAGAGTAGTAATAGGAGAATCTAATGATCCAAGTTTGCAGGAAGTGAAGTGGTGCATAAGCCAAAAATTAATACCACTAGTGGTTGACTCGTAGGTTTAATATTGTGTTTTCTTGCTCTTAGTTTTAACTGTTTTCATAACTTTGTTTGTAGGACAAGTACAATGATGAACAAACGTACATTAGTGGTATTAATTTTTGGCTTATGCACCATTTCACTTCCGGCAGACATTAGATTATCCTATTTCTATTCTTCCATAAAATAAAGATTTTTATTCTTGTGCTCGATGGCATTGATTTTTGTGCTGTCGTCTGTTGAACTATAAGCATGTTGGAACGTGTCTCATGATGTATGCTGCACCCAAGATACTCAATAGAATTTTCAATGACATAAAAGGATGGACTTTAGAACAGATATGTTTATGGTCCGCAGAAAGAATTTGGCGATTTTTCCCCAGAATGTGCCGAAATGTCATTTTTGAAACTGATCACCTATCTGACACTCCGAGATAAACCAGTATGTCGGTTACTTTTAAAACTTAAGTGACACTACAAATTTTTCCAGTCCGATGCAACAAACAGGAAAAATATGCGGATTCAGCCAATCGGGCATACTTACCAAAATTTCCGAATTTAACTTATCGACCACGGAAAAAAAATTGCGAATTTTGTCAGTTGAATGTAGAAAAATCTAAAATTTCGAAAATCACTCGTGGAAAAAAAATCTACAATTTCCTCGAATGGGTGACGAAAAATAACCAATTTTACCAATTTGTCACATGAAAAAAAATTGCTTATTTTGCCACTGTACATCAGAAAACAATTGCAAAATTCGTCAACTGTCAAGTGAAAAAATTTGGAAATTTTTTCAATCGATCGCGTAAAATTATCTCAAAATTTGCCGATCGGTTGCGTCATAAAAAAGCTAATTTTTTTGGTTTGGTGAGATAATACCCATTATTTATTTCCGAATTTTGTTAATCGACCAGGGATAAATAAAATCGAAAATTTTGTCCAGCAAATGCGGAAAAAATTGCAAGTTCAGTCGATCGCGAATGAAAAAAAAGGAAGAAACATGTCATTTTGTCGCAGGGAATAAAAATCGTAAATTTCGCTAATTGGTCGTTGGAAAAAGCTACAGGTTCAGATATTGTACTTTGAAAATCTATTATTAAACTAGGTCTTTTTCAATTGTTCAACCTTATATCCACATTTCATGGTTGAATTCGTCAAAAAATATAATTTGAAATATTACTGAGCCAGCGTTTCCAGTACTTAAAAGAAAAATAGCAGAAAATTATGCTCTCTCTTAAATTTGTGTGAGAAAAAAGTTAATTTTTGTACTTAAATATATTTGCCTTTTTCTAAATAATATACTGGGAAATAAATCTACTTCTTTACACGTCAAATAAATAACTACCACTTTAAGTTTTTATGCTAATTTTTATGCACCTCAGAGATATGCAGCAATTTCAATATGTTTGAAAGAGGATTACATGAATAAAATACACCGAAAGCATTTTTTCACCAGTGACCGTAATGGAATGGAATTCTTTTGAGTTTCCCTGTAAATAAACGACAGATGCCTTGCGTATGATATTCCATAGGAAACATTTGTAGTGAACTTAGAGGCATATAATTTTCCATGTGTTCGAAATTGTGAAACATCATTAAAAATCGTTGCAAATGATTTTTATCCTTAGACCGTAATGTAATGAAATACTTTTGAATGCGCCGAAAAAGAATTACAAGCTATATACTTCATTTCAATATTGAACATATCACAGCAAATCTCCATATCATGTTTCATTTCAAACTGCCTATAATTACGCGAGTTAGAACACGGCCAAACAGACATACTGACATACATTCCTAATTCATAAACACTTTTCAATATTGTTTTAAAGTGTTAAAAATGATTTTTTTTTGAGTGCGCTAAATATTTACTTGTTAACATTGATTTTGGAGTATCTTACAGGTATGCAACACGGACAATAATTTAATACATCTACGGAAAAATAGTCTATTACAAGTCCATTATCAATTTTATCCTTTTTATACGTTTAAAAATAACCTACTATTCTATTAATAATATCAATTTTATCCCCTTTTTATACATAAATAAATAGAAATACATTTATTAACAATCAATTATATATTTTTTTTCATTAAAAAAATTTCCGGGCTTTCATTTGAAATGTCGAATTTGGGTAAAATGAGTAACCCGACCGAGTGAAGAAATTTTAGTGGGAATTGATGAAGTATCTTTTAAGGGATCACAGGACTCTTAAAATCGAAAAATTTTTAAAAAGGAGACCATCTTCAACTTTTTAATAGCTTAGATTTTTTATGATATTAAAACACAGTTTTTATTGAGATGAAAGATATAGGTACGTTCTTTCATTTTATGATTTTAAAAAATTGTAAAGTGATGAATTAGCACTTACAAGGCGCCCCAAATTGTCAGATATTTAACGAGCAGAAAATTGGTATAATAGCTTACGAGCACGATTACAAACTAAATATTTCAACTAGAATGAAAATTTTGGTGCAGACTTATGCATCAGATTGTAATATGTGTTGGAAAATATTCCTAACATTTAATTGGCGTGAGTTCTCTAAACCTCATCATTAAATTGTAGCTCTAGATGTCTCAACATTTAATTCAGGTAAGCAAAAGGAATAAATAAATATTCTCTTACCTTTTATAGATATCCAGTTCTCGTATACCGGCTAATCCAAGGGATGTGGTGCACTATCTATAAATGTTGCATTTTTATTAAACAGTGTTCATCCATTTGGTGTTGAACAAAAGATGTTATGTGCCCCGGGTGGGGATTAATTCAAAATACACTCATGAAGAAGCAGTCGAAGTAATTACTACTAACTTTAAGGAAGAAAATAAAGAATATTTAATATAGTAAATTTAACGGAGCAGCAAACATTTATGACCTCTCGGTGCGAGAGTCAAATATAGAGTGAGAAACATATGCTTAATTACATTACAAACATTAACAGCATAATGGTGCAATCAGCTAATTAATTTTAATGGGTTATTTTTTAAAGTCAAAGAATAAAGCATACTAAAAAATGTTTATCAGTTCGTAATTTCTTTATACATAGAGTTCTGGAAACGCTTTCTGATGACTGGAAATATTGCATATGTCTTTAGTAACTTCCACATGGCACAGAAAAAACCCAGAAGTAAGTTTCGATAATCATTAGTGTGAATTCTAACTTAATGATGTTTTTCGTTCTTATCGCGCCAGATGGGAGAGATCGTTAAGTATCTTGATTCGGGGATTATTAGATCGGAAAATATATTTCAACATGTTCCCCCTTAAGCCCCTAATCAAGATTGTTTCGTAGTTTCAACCTTTCTCTGTTTTCTTGAAACTGAGGTTTGGGTTCCGGTTTCGTAAGGATGTCCGCTAGCATCGATTTACTTGGACAGTAACTCATTTCTATTGTTCCATTTTCTTTCATTTGCTTGATCAAGTGATATTTTAAATCAATGTGTTTTGATTTATTAGTGTATTTTTCTGTTTGTATCATTTTTATACATGATAAATTATCTTCGTAGACTGTTATAGGAAGATTTTGGGGTAAATGCAAGTCTTCTAACAGCTTTAATATCCACATTAGTTCTTGTATGGCACTGGCTGCTGCTACGTACTCAGCTTCTGCTGAGGATTGTGCAATGCATTTTTGACGTTTTGTGATCCACTGAATGGGAGTATTTCCTACAAGAAATAAATTTCCGGATGTTGATCTTCGAGTTTGCATATCACCGGCCCAGTCGGCATCGGTGTACACTTCCAAAATTGGTGCATGTTCGGTGCTTATTACTAAATTCAGATCTTTGCTGTCATTCAAATATCGGATCAAGCGTTTGACACCCTTCCAATCCTTTTCGGTCGGGTTTTCGTTTTTCCTGCTCAAGACATTTACGGCCAATAATATGTCTGGCCTTGTAATCGTAGCAATGTATAATAACGCGCCCATCGCCTGACGATATTTTGTGTTATTAGGCATGGGATTCTCATCTTTATCTGATTTTAAGAAACCCGTTTCCATAGGTGTTCCGTAAGGTTTTGATTCTTCCAGATTAAAATTTTTCACGATTTCCAAAATTTTAGATGTTTGGTTAAGATTGAAGCCATTGGGTGTTCTCTTAATTTTTATCCCCAGATAATTATTGATTTCACCTAAATCTTCAAGTGTATACTGTTCCTTTAATTTATTTATGACATCATTAATTTGCACATTGTTTCCTGCTATGAGTATATCGTCTACATAGACAACTATGTAGACTGTGTTTTCCCCCTGTCCTCGGGTAAACAGGCAGGTGTCTGCCTTGCTTTGCGTAAAACTTAATTCCTTAAGAGATTCGCTAATCTTTGTGCACCAGGCCCGAGCTGCTTGTTTCAGCCCATATATTGCCTCCCGGAGCTTACAAACTTTTTCCGGTTCGTTTGCGTTCACATACCCTTCGGGTTGTGACATATACACTTCCTCTTCTAGTTCCCCGTGCAGAAACGCGGTTTTAATGTCAATATGCTTTACACTAAGGTTATGATAGGCTGCGGCAGTCAAAAAACATCTTAAAGTAGTGTGTGAAACTACCGGGGCATACGTTTCGTCAAAATCTATCCCATATTTTTGCTTGAATACCTGAGCTACTAATCTTGCCTTGTAACGCTTTACCTTCCTCGATTCATCATATTTAGCCTTATAGGTCCATTTGGATCCAATAATTTTAGCTCCCTGTGGTGGTTTTACCAAAGACCAGGTTTCATTTTTCATCAGCGAATTCATTTCGTCGCGCGTTGCGTCAATCCAATTCATTTTTTCTTGTGGGTTCTCGATGCTTAGCATATCTTGCCAACTTTTTGGTTCATATACTGGATCATGCCGGACTGCGTAAGCAAACCTGTCCGGTGGCACGCCTCTATTATGTCTTTCTGATCGTCTTAATTGCTGTGTATGTTGAGACGCGGATGGTGTGTCCGAAGAATTTTGGTTTTGTGTCAGATCGAATTCGATTACGCTTGTGTCGCTCTGAGGTGTTTGTTTGTTTATTTCAGACGTTAACTCATTCATATTTGAACTTTCACTAGCATTCGAATCACGTATCTTATTTTCAGCAAATTTTACGGTTCTAGCTAAGATGACTCTTCCATCACTAGTATATATTCTGTATGCTTTAGATCGGTTATCGTAACCCACGAAAATGCCTTTTTCTGCTCTGTCATCCAATTTGCCGCGTTTAGATTTGTGAATATATGCGTAAGCGGTACAGCCGAATACTTTTAAATATTTTAAATTAGGTTTTCTGTTTAGCCAAAGTTCGTATGGCGTGATGTTAATGGATTTCGAAGGTAAGCGATTCTGTAAATGATTCGCGGTGCAAATTGCTTCTCCTCACAATTTGTGTGGAAGGTTCGCTTCATTTAACATACTTCGAGTCATATCTAATAGTGTTCTGTTTTTTCTCTCAGCAACGCCATTTTGGCTCGGACAATATGGTACGGTGAGCTGGTGTTCGATTCCGTTATGTTTAAGATACTCTTCTAATTCATCGTTAATGTATTCTCCACCGTTGTCTGATCTGATGGCGGTTGAAAATTTCCCGAACTTATTTTTGACGGTCGAGATGTATTCCCTTAACTTTTCAAATGCTTCACTCTTTTTCGACATAAGATAAATTACACAAAATCTAGAATAGTCGTCAATGAAAGTAATGAAATAACGCTTTCCCCCTATGGTGGGTGTATTTATTGGACCGCATACATCACTGTGTATTAATTCTAACTTTTTCGTGGCTCTATGTGCACCCGACTTGGGAAATGGGGAGTCGTTGATTTTGGATTTTATGCATACCTCACATTGTGTATTGTGTTTGCAGTTGTTTACTGTAATTCCGTTTACAAGTTGTTTTTGTACAATGGTTTTAATTGTTTCATAGCTTCTGTGGCCTAGCCGCCTATGCCATAAATCGATGCATTTTGTATTTGTGCAGTTGTGTGTAATGTTGACATAATTACCTTCCCTTTGATTATAATTGTTTATTTGCACTTCATATAAATTGTTTTTCAATTTGCCTTGTATAATTAATTCCCCGTTATGAATAATGTCGCACGTATCCTTTTCGAATTTTACTTCACATCCATTTCTTGTGGCACTGCTTACTGATAGCAGGTTAGTTTCTATTTCAGGTACAAAGAGTACGTCATGAAGTGCGATTTGCCTGTTGTTTATTCCGGTGTAAATTATAATTTCCCCTGAGCCATATGAAATTAACTTGTTTCCATTCGCGACTGTTACATTTGTTTCGGCGGTGCTGGTCATTTTTGAAAACATTTCCTTGCAATTGGCAATATGGCTGGAGCTTCCGCTATCTATAATAAAAGTTTGTTTATTTACGGGATGATCGATTAACAAAGCTACGTTTTTATCTTCATTTTTTCTTTGATTTTCATCTTGCGGTTTCGTGGTTTTAATTGGGACATTTTCTTCAAAACACAGAGAAGTGGAATGAATTTTATTCCCGTAAAATTTATTATATTATACGGGATTATTATTATTTTTCCGTTTAAGAAACCAGCATTCACTGTATGAGTGGTTTTTCATTTTGCAGAACGTGCAGAATTTATTACCTTTCTTGCGATCTGTGTTAACTAATTTCTCGCGAGCTTTGTACGCTTTAGTGCTAAGTTCCGAATTTTCGGAATTTTCAATTTTACGAGTGTACTCATCGACCAGTTTACTTTTAATAAAACTGGGTGTTAATTCTACTTCTGCTCTCGATTCCAGAGCTATAATTAGTGTATCATATGACGGAGGCAACGAACACAAAAAGAGCGCCGAAATATGAGAATCAGTAATATTTTCTCCAATCGCCCTCAACTTATCGATAAGTTCCAGTAATTTCGTTATATGCACAATTAAATTCCCTCCTTCGTTTAGCTTGGTGCTATACAATTTCCGAAGAAGGTGTAGTTTACTGGATAGGTTTGATCTTTCATGAATATCTTTTAAAGTATCCCATGTTTCGCGAGCCGTGTTTAAATGTTTGACATATATTATTTGCCCATCTTCAATACTTAAGTTAATAAGGGCCCTTGCTTTTTTGTCCTTCTTGACCCAGTCTGCGGTTAATGGGTCTGGAGCTGGGTCAGTAATGACATCGTAAAGCTCTTCTTTAATTAAAATCATTTCCAATTTAAATTTCCAATTAGAATAATTATTGGAATTAAGTTTTTCAATTGCTGCACTATCTTTTGCAAAGGCCATTGTTTTTCTTTCCTCAAAATTAATTAGATATTTTTTACCTTTTTCGGATCACCGGGTTTTGTTTAGCTATTTTTATTATCTGACTGGATATCTATATTTATTTAACTGCAAAGTGAGACATCATGAAATCAGTCTCATAATCAATATTTGTTGGAAAATATTCCTAACATTTAATTGACGTGAGCTCTCTAAACCTCATCATTAAATTGTAGCTCTAGATGTCTCAACATTTAATTCAGGTAAGCAAAAGGAATAAATAAATATTCTCTTACCTTTTATAGATATCCAGTTCTCGTATACCGGCTAATCCAAGGGATGTGGTGCACTATCTATAAGTGTTGCATTTTTATTAAACAGTGTTCATCCATTTGGCGTTGAACAAAAGATGTTATGTGCCCCGGGTGGGGATTAATTCAAAATACACTCATGAAGAAGCAGTCGAAGTAATTACTACTAACTTTAAGGAAGAAAATAAAGAATATTTAATATAGTAAATTTAACGGAGCAGCAAACATTTATGATCTCTCGGTGCGAGAGTCAAATATAGAGTGAGAAACATATGCTTAATTACATTACAAACATTAACAGCATAATGGTGCAATCAGCTAATTAATTTTAATGGGTTATTTTTTAAAGTCAAAGAATAAAGCATACAAAAAAATGTCTATCAGTTCGTAATGTTCTTTATACATAGAGTTCTGGAAACGCTTTCTGATGACTGGAAATATTGCATATGTCTTTAGTAACTTCCACATGGCACAGAAAAAACCCAGAAGTAAGTTTCGATAATCATTAGTGTGAATTCTAACTTAATGATGTTTTTCGTTCTTATCGCGCCAGATGGGAGAGATCGTTAAGTATCTTGATTCGGGGATTATTAGATCGGAAAATATATTTCAACAATATGTACCTTGAACCTAAATAAATTTATATTTAGAGCATTTTTCTATTTTGAATACAAAGTTGTATTTAACTAATACAATTTTTTGAAAAAATTTCAACAGTATAATCACCTAAGAAATAAACTTTTCAGAACAATAAAAAGAAAATTTTAGGTTCAGTATACAGATTAACACGAAACATACATTTTGAAAATTTTATGTGAAAATAGTTACAAGATTTTGAAATATCGTGCGCGCTATGAAAAAAAAATGTCATTTGGAGAAAAATGACTTCCAAGTTTCGAAAACGCCGTTTCAGCTATTGAGCGGGCAAAATTCTAAAACACATAAATTTTGTTCTAATGAGAATTTCGTATATTACAATGTTTAGAAAAGATAGCAGTTTAACGTATAAAAGAATTGAAATTTAGAAAATTCGGAAGCTTTAAGAGTTCTGAGACCCCTTTACAATAAAGATTAAGAACCAGTTCATGAAGAATTTTGAAACTCAAACAAATTCAAGTACCGGTGTTTTTGCTTTATAATATATATAAAGACTGGTAGTCTGTTGCTTGGACCAGGTGTTTTTTTCACATACGTTATTAATAAAGGATGCAATTTAAATGATAATTATGATAATTAACTTTAAATATTTTAAATCTGCTATTATTTAAACATATGGTCAGAAAAAATGGAGGTTTCACCTGCCCTATATCTTATCACCTATCCTATATCTATACATATGAACTGAGCTGTAACTTTAATGATGACTGAAATAGCTCTTTATAAAGTACAGTCGTGATACATTAAAAAAAAAATGCATTATCCCATACTATTTTATCATCAAATTGATTGCAGAACAATGCGAGAAATAATAGTGCGAGTTCAATAATTGAAGTAGGTGTCGAACACACAGTTTTAAAACTGTATAACAAATTATTTTTTTATTAGCAACACTTACTTTTGGGTAGTTTGTTTATCTTTTATATTACTTGTATCAAAGCAGTCCCCCAAAAATATTATTATTACCTATTTTTTAAAAGTTTCGTTCATCTGGCGAAACCCTATTCCTCTTACTCCTCTGTCTGCCTATGACAAAGACCGTACACAAAAACAGCCCAAATCAGAGATTTCAAATTCGGTGTCCTGAATAGCTCTTGCACACGACAAATTTTCAAAAAGTCAATCTAGATTAATAAAATAACAAATCGCTCTTTGTGTGTGTGCGTCTGCGATGGCAAGCAAAATCTACCGCAAGTACAAGGAAATTTAGGTGAAGATAATCCAAGACAGATCCTGATGCACCTGAGGCCCAGATTTTTGCTATTTTAAGGGCCAGGGCCCTTGGGCCCCTTTGTCTTTATGCATTAAATTTTTAATAACTTGACCCCTTTTATCTAATCTTCATCGTTTTGAGGGACTTTCAACACTTAGTTATTCTCGCCTTTTTACTTTTCAGTTTTGACCCGTTGGAGTCCCTTGAAGTTTTTGTGATAATAAATTGCTTCCATTTAATCGGATCTTCATTTGTGAGATTCCTGTTCCATTTAGATATTTTCAAGATATTTTACAAGATATTTTGTCGCATACATTCCATGTGAGACATTGGTGCCCTCTAGGGAATTATAAGGTCCGGCCCTAGGCCCCTTGAACTTTTTGCACTTAACCTCCCCCCCCCCCCTTTAAATTTCTCACCTTCTCAGTGATGAAATTTTAAAATTGAGTCTTGGACTCTTTTTCCAGGTCCAACACCCTGATATATTTATTCGGGCCCTAGGGCCCTTTTCCAACTATTTACCCAATCAATTGGTGCATTTTTATAAAATATTATTCCAACAAATAATTCATAGTCTATGCTTAATTTTCACTAATTAAAGATATAAAGTGCTATGTAGGGGAGACCGGAGCTAGTAGTTACATTTTTGACATTTTTTATATTAGCCGTAAAATTTGAACTAAAGCAAAACATTTAGTGTATCATATCATTAGAGTAAGTCTTGCATAAAATATTTATAAAACTACTATTAACATTATTAACGCTTTTCATAACAAAAAATGAATTCTGCGTAACCTCGAAATTTGTCACTACTAACCCCTGGTACGCGGGACAAGTTGTAACATGCTTGGGGCACATTGTGACACATAAATGACGCATACAAGTACATTGTAGCATACACAAATTATGTAAGAAAGGCGATTAAATGGGATATAATAAATCAAGAATGAGAAATTTATTCATTCATAACGTTCTTAACACAATAAAAAACTTTCATGTTTTAATAATATTGTAAATCAAATGAAAATAAAATAATTAAATTGATAACACTTGTAAACTTTTAATCCTTTATAAAAATACTTTTAGAGACACTCAGCAATAAAAAGAAAAAAACAGTCTTAGTCTTGAAAGAAATAAAAAAGTAAGCCAACACTAATCTTTGGCCATATAGCTCTTTGACTCGGGAGCCTACTACAACGTGTAGGCCTATATCCTATATTTTTAATCACGCATTGTCAAAACTTGTTTTAGCGTCTGATTTGCAGCTAATACAAATGTAATAAGGTTCATTTTTTGTTAGATATGGCATGCGCCCATCTTTTGCATGTCATCCATTGCACCCGGGTGTCTTCTCCGGGTCTAGAAAGTTTGTATTACTCCAAGCAAACTAGACATAAGCAATTTTCGTCATCTTCAGAGCTATCCAATACTTGCTTCTCCCTTTTTTTCAATAACCTAGGTGTAATTTTTTTATGCACTGCTCCGCCTTTAAGTACAGTTTCTTTTTTGCTTTTTCTTTTTCAATTTGTTTTCTGCATTCTTTTGCCTCTTGTTCTGCTCGAATTTTCTCTGTTACAGGAGTGCTTGTTAGAATGGCAGATTTCAAACATTTAGGAATAGATCGCTTGCCATTTCGAGGTCCTGCTTTAGGAAGTGGTCTTATTTCTGTAAGACTTACCACTGACACATTGCTATTATCAGTTATCATAGAATATCTATTTCAATGAGATTTCTTACTTCTGAAGACGGTACTGCAATCTCGCCATCATTGATTAAAGTTATTGCTGAAGTGCTTGGTTTATTAATAGTTACATATTTATTAATTTTTTTTCATTGTCATTCTGGTCTTTAACGCTCTTATCTCCGATAGATAACGGTCAATCAGTTACTGACGAACATAGGAAGTCTTCATCTGCAAAAATGTTCCTATTAAAATCCCAAATTCCACTACAAGGAAATCCTGCTTGAATATCTAAGAAGGGACATTCGGTTTACACTGGACAGTTCTAGGGCTTTCCTTAAACTGCACTTTCCTGATTTAACTTCTATTGTAACCCTTTCATAATCTACTAAAGTAGCTTTAGCTCTTTCAGTACGCCTCTTGTAATTTTGCACCATTTTTCTTGAAATATAAAAACCTTCATTAAAAATTATGCTGGGGTAAGTAGTGACACTGTCACAACATGCCTCTTAGACTTCGTCACAACTAGCCCCACGTTATGCCATTTTGAACTTTATTTATTAGTTTCCGAAATGTCGGCATGATTAACAAATGAAATACATAGAATAACAGCGCAAAATATAAGCATTTAAATAATGTTAGGGAAGTTTACATACCTCAGTATCGCTAGTGGCAATGACGATTCAAATGTAGGTCGCAAAATTTACTTTTACGATAGAAAACAAGATAAATATTTTTATCTCAATAACAACGTGACACTATACTTCAAAAATTACGCAGCACATTGAGACAATCAACCTCTTCACTCACATGTCGCAACAGGTGCTGCAACCTATTGGCTCAGTCAGGAAGCTCGATGTCACAACTTGCCCCTGGCATAACTAACCCCGGTCTCCCCTACTAAAACATTTTAGCAGGTTTTCATGTTAGGTCCCTCATTTTAACTGTCAGTTGGCCCCTCTGGGATCCCCTATTATAGCTCCCTTAAAAAATTGTCCGATTCACTATCTTTTTTCCCTATCAACTTCTTAGTTCCTCCAGCGACTAAATGAACGGAAAAAATTTTTCTCAGACTTCAGCTGCAACTAATTTTGAATATTAATCGCTTTCTTTGGGTCCTTGGTGTAGCTTCTTTAAAAATGATCCAAAT
The DNA here is from genome assembly GCA_964019185.1 of Maratus speculifer. Lineage (NCBI taxonomy): Eukaryota > Metazoa > Arthropoda > Arachnida > Araneae > Salticidae > Maratus > Maratus speculifer. The sequence goes on from OZ025295.1 coordinate 96,883,500, forward strand.
TACTTTCAATTTTATGTATCATAGTTTTAGCGTCCTCCCATTATTTTAATAACTACAAAAATATTTTTATACCCAACTACATGCGAAATAAATTCCTGACCCCTTGGGGCCCGGTACTTCTTGAAGTTTTATGATAATAAATTGTTAATAAATTGCTTCCTTTTAATTCGATCTTCATTTTTATTATTCTTTATCCATTTAGATATTTTAAAGTTTTGATATTCGATCTATGACACTATGGCCCCTTAGGAAATCATAGGCGCCAGCTCAGGCCCCCTGAACATTTTCTGAGACAAACATATTTCACTCCCTAAATTTCTCATTTTCAGTGCAAAATATTAAATTTAAGTCTTGAACACTTCTTCCAGGACTAACGCCCTCATAATTTTATTGGGGGCCTAGGGCGCCATTATTTTAAAACATTTATCCAATCAATTTGTGAATTTCTTTAAAATATTACTCTAACGAATAATTCATACCCTATGCTTAATTTTGACTAATTGTGGATCTAAAGCGCTAAGTAGTAAGAAATTTTAACAATATTTTTTCCTGTTAGGGCCGTCTTTTAAATTGTCAGTTGGACTCTTTGGGGCTTCTATTACAGATCCCTTAAAAATAGTTCAATTCACTAGCTTTTTTTCTTCCAATTTCTTAGGTCCTTCAGCTACTAAATGAGCAAAAAAAAGAAAAAAAAAACTTAAACTTAAGCTACCACCAATTTTGAATACTAATCGCGTTCTTTGTAACCTTGGTGTAATTCTTTTAAAAATGATCCGAATTTCTTGGAATTTTCTTTAATATAGTTTTAATGTCCTTCTATTACTTTAGTAACAACAAAAAATATTTTATATCTAATTGCATGCGAAAGAAGTTCCTGACCAATTGGAACCCGGTACAAAGGCCCTTGAAGTTTTTGTACCATAAATTGTTATTAAATTTCCCCCTATTATTCCAATCTTCATTTTCGGAACCCTTTTTCCCTTTAGTTATTCCCGCGCTCTTACATTATATTTCAGACCCTGACCCCTTCCCCTATGGTCCTTTAGCGCCCTAGAATTTTTTGTTCGCCATGCATGTTTTACCCCCTCATTTCCCCCACTTACTCAGTGCATAATTTTAAACTTGCGTTTTGGACTCTTCTTCCAGAACCTACACCCTGATATTTTTATTGGGATCCTAGGGCCTTTTTTAAGCATTTACTCAATTTTTTACGTATTTCTTTAAAATATTATTCTAACGAATGATTTATATCTTAATTTATATGTATCATATATGCTTAATTTTGATTAATCATCCTAGCGTCCGCCGATTATTTTAAAAACTACTAAAGAGTAACATTATACTCTACTACATGCCAGTTAAGTCTCTAACACCTTGGGGATACCTGGCACCTTGAAGTTTTTGCACCATAAATAGTTAATAATTTGCCCAATACATAACTTGTAAAGAGTATGTAAAAACCCGAATTTAATTACAAGCTCTATCAGCAACTAAAATATGTATCCCTTTTTTCTAACAATGTATTGATAAAGTTATAAAAGCCTGTCCATTATCATCACAAGAAATGATTAATTTCGTTAAGTCCATTTAAAAAGGTAGGACTGTATTAAACAAATTTAAACGCTTCTTTTTTTAATGCTATTTAAACAAAGTCTCCACTTTCTCTCGTCGATTACATGTTCAATCTACGGATTCGGCTTCATTGAAAAATGTTAGAGATCTCTTATAGCTGCCTCTCCACTCCCTCTCTTTCAGAGCGCACACGATAATTCAGATCGAAAACGTCATATAATAAAATCATACGATCAACGTTCTCCTTTTCTCTTAAATCTTTAAAGGAATTTCAGTCTCCCCGAAAGAAGCATTGTTCGGAGTTTCTTATCAAATTAAACATTATAATTAAACATTAAATACATTTTCTATTTTAAACTGTGTCAAACTGTTCGATTAAATTAACCCAATTTTTAAGGAAGACATATAGGATTAGCGAATTAGCGAATTAAAGTGCACTTCCAATCTTCACAGTTTACACAAAGGGATGTTAGTCTATTGGTAAGGTATTTCTAGTGTTATTAAAATTATGAACAAAAGTACGGGTTGAGCTTGGAATAAGATATCTTCTAAAGAATATGGAAAACAGCCGTATTTACTTATGAGCTGGCTATCAGCAACTGAAATATGAAAGTAGCATCAAGTGAAATGATTAATTTTGTAAGTCCATTTAAAAAGCTAGGCCTGTATTAGACAAATATTAACGTTGCTTTTTTTTTTTTTTTTTTTTTTAATGCTATTCAAACAAAATCCGCACTTTCTCTCATAGATTAAATGTTCAATTTACCGATGCGGCTTCACTGAAAAATGTTAGAGATCTCTTGTAGCTGCTTATAGAATTAAGATTATAGATCTCTTATAGAATAAAAGTGCGCTTCCAATCTTCGTATTTTGCACAATTGAAGGTTATTCTAGTGAAATGCTCGGGTACAGCTTGGATTACTTTACCTTGCAAAGATATTTAAAAAACCCGAATTTAATTACGAGCTCTATCAGCAATTAAGATATGTATCCTTTTTTTCTAAACATGTATTGATAAAGTCACACAAGCCTGTCCAGTACAATCACGAGTAATGATTAATTTTGAAAAGTCCATTTAAAAAGCTAGGTCTGTATTAAACAAATTTTAACATTTCTTTTTTTTTAAATAATATTTAAACAAAATCCCCACTTTCTCTCATACTAAATTAAATGTTCAATCTACGGATTAGGCTTCATTGAAAAATGTTAGAGATCTCTTATTAGCTGCCTCTCCACTTTTCCTTTTGTCAGGGCACACACGACAATTCAGGTCGAAAACGTCATAAAATAAAATAAAATCATACGATCAGCGCTCTCCCCTTCTCTTAAATCAGTCTTATTTCAATGTTGTTAAAATTATGAACAAAAGTACGGGTTCAGCTTGGAATAAGGTAACTTGCAAAGAGTATGTAAAAACGCAAATTTACTATAAGATGATTACGATACAATATAGTATTTATATCATTAGTAGCTCATTTACAGGGACACACAAAAGAAATCGGTTACAGTTCTGGCTTTGAGTAATAGGTGGTGGAAGCGCGTTTTCAATTTCGGCATAGACGTTTAAATTTAAGAAGGGTTTTTTTTTTTCATTTTATTTTGCAATTTTCTCGTTCTATATAAATTCTATACCTCATATACCAGGTTGAACAAAAGAATTTACCCCTTATCACTGGAAATTGCTGAAGAGGAATGTTCAACTAAAGTACATAAGTATTTCTCTTTGAACTAAATTTTGGGTTGCATGTAATTAATAGATACAAATCTATATATGATATACAATGCTGCTCAAAGAATTCGGATAATTTTTCGATTGTAGATGGGGATAACTGAAATTGGTTTTCAAATGTGTTAGGCTCTAAAAGCAACTGAAATAAGTATCCCTTTTTTTCTAAACATTTGTTGATAAAGTCACAATAGCCTTTCCAGTAGCATCAAATGCAATGATTAATTTTGCAAGTCCATTTAAAAAGCTATGTCTGTATAAAACAAATTTCAACGTTTCTTTTTTTAATGCTATTCAAACAAAATCCCCCACTTTCTCTCGTAGATTAAATGTTCAATCTACCGATTCGGCTTCATTGAAAAATGTTAGAGATCTCTTATAGCTGCCTCGCCACTTCCCCTTTTGTCAGAGCGCACACGACAATTCAGGTCGAAAACGTCATATAATAAAATCATACGATCAACGCTCTCCCCTTCTCTTAAATCTTTAAAGGAATTTCAGTCTCCCCGAGAGAAAAATCGATATCAGAGGGGTAAGCTGAGATTGGGATGGCTTCAGGCGCCACGCCTCTTGATGCTTGGAGTCCACTGATCCTTCTATTCGAAGGCGTGGTTAAATTATTGCCTGGAATGCAATGGTAATAATTTGGATAAAAGTTCATAAATTTTAAATTCCGACTCCCGGAGTTTTGTGGGTAAGAGAAATGTTTGATTTGTCAGGTAAATATTGGGAATAAAGGCAGTTTACCGTTAAATTAAGAGCATTTTTGTATATTATCAACTAACTGGATGAATTTGTTCATTCTATTTTTGATTTTGGTGAAATTGATTGTTGTATAAAAGCAATATTTTAGAATTTTTAGTTTTCTTTACCAGAATGTAAGATTACTTGTAATAATGGAAGGGCGGTGTTGGATATACTCAAGGGACTTAGAATAGTTTGATTTAAGGGTGCCATTGCAAATTAATAGTGACGTAACTACATGGTGGGTAGAATAGAAAATGCCATGAGTTCAAAGTTAAAGAAGTCTCAACAAGGAAATGTAAAAAGAAAAAATTCAAATTTTAAGAATTTCGCTTTTTTAAAGAGTACAATTAAAAACTAAAATTAATTGTATTACAGAAAACCGCAATTCGTTTTATAAAATTTTACAGTTATAGCCACTCATTTTTTTTCTTTTAGAAAAATTTACTTTTACGTTAATAACACTAACACTAGCTATCCAAATAGATTAATTAGAGCTTAATGGATATTTCACTGTCTGAAACTGCTAAAAAAAAGGTTTTCGGGAATGCTTAGAAAATATTATATTGCAAGAAGATGTAACTGATATTACGACTTTCTAACATCGCTTTATTAAACAGGAAAGTGACCTTTATTTTAAAGAGTGCAATCCAAGCTTAAAATAAAAAAATTGCAAACGGTGCAAGCAGAATTAAGCAAATGTTTATTGTTATTATTAAACACCTAAATGTTAATGAAGTCATATTGTAAACGTATAGACACATACTGACATTACTACATGTAAACAGTAACAACAGTATTTGTTAAAACAAAATAATACTCAATTGAAATACATGTACTATTAATAATACACCAGATCCAAAAGATTAATGTTTACTAATACCAGCGGTCCTCAACATTCAGCTATCCATTCCCCCAGATAAATACCATTAAAATCACGACGCTCCACTCTCCTCTCGTAACAAATAATTTATGTTTAACAAGAAAGAAAAAAAATCATGGGTCAAACATAGATTATGAAACACATTCTGAATAATGTATCAAAACTGCACCGTTTAGAAAGATGAAATATTATGTCTAATTCAACCATATGGAAATGCATAGCACATTTGAAAAACCAATTTCAGCTGTTCCCATCAATAATCGAAAAATTATCCGAGTTCCTTGAGCAGCATTGTATGTGGTGTATAGATTTGTATCCATTAACTACAAGCATACCAAAATTTAATTCAGTTAACCCTTTATCTAAAGACGGTACTTATAAGTACCGGGTAATTCCATGAGCACATGTCGTGTAAGTCACATACTAAAATTTTGGATACCAATATTTTAGAACGGAAAAGTGTGAGTTATTTTATCAGAGATATTTCATTAGTTGAATAAGACCATGCAAACCTTTCGAAAATAACGGAAACCAACAATTTAGTAGTTACTAGAAATGTGACTTACACGACAAGTGCTCGTGGAAATAGCCTACTATTAAAATAACTTACCGTAATTTCGGGTAGATAAGCTGCAGCTCAAACAATTCTGTTTCTGGTTTGACCCAGACATTTTCAAAAATAAAAAATAACATTTTGTATCACGGTATAAATTTAACTTAAATTACTGAATGAATTTTCTGGGTCGAAACTGAATTGTTTGATCTGCGGCTTATCTACCCGAAATTACGGTATTATAATATTCTTTTAAACCTTTGCGGCGCTGGGCAAATTTATTGCTTAAGTGTTGAAATTAATGACTGACCCCGGATTGAAAACAACTTTATTTGTAAATAAGGAAACGCTGTACTTCACGCATTCAATAAATCGTAATTTTTTACACAAAATTCCGGTGCCCACGTGGCGTTTGGGAATTAAAATTAACGCCGCAAGGGGTTTTAATACGTCAGTTAGTTGTAATTGTATTTAGTATGAGTTACAGATACATTATTGGTTAGTCAAAACAAAAATAGTTTTAAAAGGATGATTTCTTTTGCCTTTGCATCTTTTCAGCTTTCTTGCCGCTGAGAGAGGGAGATGGGGATTTTTCAATTCGAAAATATTTCTATATTTATATTATAAGAACATCACATTTGTACCTTTTATAATTCTACAAAATACTAAGAAAATAATTTAAAATAAATGATTTGAATGGGGTTATAAAAATTGCACGAAATCCCTTTAAATTCACAAATTTAATTAATCCTTCTAAAACCTTCAAATATTTATTAAATGATTATGTAAATCTTTTAATTTATCTTAAACAATTTGTACCTTTTATAATTCTACAAAATACTAAGAAAATAATTTAAAATAAATGATTTGAATGGGGTTATAAAAATTGCACGAAATCCCTTTAAATTCACAAATTTAATTAATCCTTCTAAAACCTTCAAATATTTATTAAATGATTATGTAAATCTTTTAATTTATCTTAAACAATTTGCGCAAAATGCTTTAGAATGCAAAATTATCATGAATTCATAATTTGGTAGATAAGGGTTAAGAAATATACTTATCCTTTAATTGAAAATTTCACTTCAGATGTTTCTGCTAATAAGGGGCTCGTGAATTCTTTTGTGCAACTCTGTATATGAAGTACATAATTTATAAACAAAGACTAAAATCCGAAATTAAAGGTAAGAAAGCAATTTAAAAGCGTATTCCGAAATTCCGAAAACACTCTTTCAGCAATTATTATTCAAAGACAAATCTGTAATCGATTTCTTTTGTGTGTCTTTGTAAATAAACGACAAATGCTTTGAAAACTGTATTCAATCGTAATCATCTTGCCAAGAAATTCAGTGATTTATACCAGTTTCAATATATTCGAAATAGCGTAATGTCATTAAAATACTCTGCAAACGATTTTTACTCATATAAAATATTTTAATGAATTTTTTTGAGTACATCTGTAAATGAGCTATTAATTCCACATACTTCATATATAATAGCAAATGTGTCTTGGTGACATTAAATAAGGTTTGTCAATTGCATAAAATTCGCGTATATTTACAGGACAAATGTGGGTGGATGGGCAGACAAACCGAATGCATAAACGTTTTTCAGCTTTGTTGAAAAGTGTTGAAAAGAGTGGTCTTTTTCACGCACCGGAAGTCTAAATGATTAAAACTGGCAAATGCAGGAGTCAGTTTCAATTTTTTTTTCAGTCAATGATACATATAAAAGAAATGTCAAAAATACATATGTGATATAAATCTGTAAATGTAACGTATCCATTTATTTTCACCTTTACTCCAAGAAAAGTTTTGAGTTCTTGCAAACATAACCCAATAATTAAATGGGGAAACGCTGGTCTTGGTATATTTTGTATACAGAGTGTCCCAGAACTTCGTGTACAAACTTTGAGGGGTGGTAGAGAACATTGTTTGGAACCACAATTACATAGGAAAGCATGGGCGGAAACGTCATCTTCACTTGCTAACCCTTTCACAGACAGTAATTTCTCCATGAAACTAAAAAATCTAATATAAAATGAACATTGGTACCAAAATTTTAATATGATTTTTCTATTTATTATGTATGCGAAATTGTTTATCTTTTCTTCTTTGCAAATACATTTTACCGCAATTTCTGATGCCATTCCTATTTTTCCACATTTCAGCAATGGAAGTGCCTTGTCCTTGAAAAAGAAACACAAAGACACTGTTATGACACAATGCAGAAAGCAGTGTAGAACGCTTTATAACACAAAAAAAGAACAAGAAATGTTTTAATTTTAAATTAAATTTAAAATTTTGTTTCTATAAAATCAAGTATCATAGTAGTTATTAGAAATTGCTAGAATATGGAAAAATATGAACGACATCAGAAATTGTGGGAAAATGTATTTGCAGAGAAGAAAAGTGAGACATTTCACATATATAATAAATGGAAAAATCATATTAAAATACTGGTGTCAATGTTAATTTTGTATTAAAAATTTTGTAGTTTCTTAGCCACTGTATGTGAAAGGATTAACAAGTGAGGGTGACGTTTCCGCCCATGCTTTCCTATGTAATTATGGTTCCAAACGATGTTCTCTACCATCCCTCAAAGTTTGTACACGAAGTTCTGGGACACACTGTATTTACGTTCGCAAGATTTCTAAAAGAGACGTGCACAGCACATTTAGCATTAGCTTTGTCATCACTCATATATTTTATAACTACTTTTATCTTCTCGTTAAGAACAGCAGGAATAGTTTTGGCCACTAACATATTTATAACTCATACAATGCACAAGGAAACATTGCTAAATCCTTATTTGTATTATTTTTAAGTGTGCACTTTCCCATCATAATATTCTTTTCTATAAAGAAATTTTGATTTCGTGAAAACGCTAATTAACGATCTTGAATTCTGATTTTCAATATTTCAATTGCACCAGAATCGTAAGGTATTTACTATTAATCGCTTCCCTGATTTGCCCGTACGTTATACGGGCAACGTGTTTTTGCCAATCATGATTTGCCTGTACCATGTACGGACATCCACATTCCAATAATGATTTATTATTCTCACCAGTAAATTTTTATTGTAAAATTTGCATTATCTAATCCGACCATTTTTCTGGTTAAATTAACCAAAAATTTCTGTTTTGAAAAATCGGTGATAAAAATTAAAAAAATTGTAAAAGATAAGAAAAAATAGACATTATTTAAGAGCTTTTTTCTTTTTCTTTTCAAAAATATTTCCAGTTAAATGTTAATCTATTTTCCTCTTTGATCCCTACTATCCCATTTATCTGTTTATTATTTTTTGAAAGTTAGCAGTACCCTTTTTAAGTCTTTCACTTTTTTAAAGGTTAAATGTATTTAAGGTAGCCAGTTTTATGTGTAAAAGTATTTTTGTGCGCGATATTTCTCAGGAAATAAAAATATAATACTCACTGAATAAATAGACTAAAAAGTTTGAAAATTTTCTAAAGTACGGCAGTGACCATTATATCTAAGCTTTTTAAAATAACGTGTTTACAACTCTTCCACCCTCTTTTGTATTTTATTTTTTATGAATGAGGAGTATTTGAAAACTGGATAAGATATTTATTTGGTAATTTTGTTTTTGAAATTTGTATGTATTATTTTTATTTATAAGCTACAACATTGCGTTTTTTAAAAAGCAGAAATGGGTTAACAATTCTTCATTCTTCTCTATCCCAAATTATCACCTTGTGAAACGTACACTCTAATTTGAGGACTACTGATCTAATTTTTTTTCTATGCTGAAAAATCTTGAAATTTTAACACTAAGTGGCTCTGCCCCTTCCGAGCTATAGCTGCCAACCCTCGTTCAGACTCTAAAAATCCATTAAAAAGATTATGAAAGATTGAATTACAATCAAAAATGCGTGGTGATAAAGTGAAATTTTATCATCGATTGTTGTCACAGTCAAAATGACGTCAGGTTTAAGCACGGATACATTTGTCCTTTGCTATATAGATAGTGTATTCTGCATTATAACTGTAAAGCCATTTAAAATCAGGTAAATTCTACTTTGATTGACACTTGTGTCACGACTCATTTCTTGCAAAGTTTTTTTTTTTAATCACACAATAAAGGGTTAAGTATCTAATCACTGGCGAGTAAGATATCACCGGTGATAAATGCTGCATAGTTGGTCACTCTGAGATGACCAGAACTAGCACCTTTCATAACTATTGATAACACGAAAAGACAAGAATGCTGAAGACATTTATGACATTATAATACATTTACTGATCATGATTAAAAGATACTGATAAGTCATGGCAACGAATGGATTTAAGCATTTAAACAAACGAACATTGTTTAAAGCTTTTTAATTTTTTAATCAGGAGCTACTAATGCATTGCGATAGTAGCAATGCTAACTCCAATCATATAATCAGACATTATTAATTGGTTCTACCAATGCCTATGTAATGTTGCAGGTGATTAAACAGTCTGAAAATTATCGGGATAATTGTTTTTAAAATGATTGTAATAACAAATTATCAGGTATAAATATAATCCAAAAATGAAATGTATATTCGTATATCCGTAGAATCGCATTACTACAAATTTTAAAACCTTCTTTTAGATGCGTTCGTAATTATATACCTACCACCTGTAGTCGTCAATTAGTCCGTCTGTTAGCCTGTATCTAGAGCAAAATCCATCCAATCGAACTATTAGTAATTATAGTAACTATTTCTAGTTAATTACTGCCTTTCCTACCAATATCGTTGTATTAAGAGCCCTTGTTTTGAAAATCAGACGGAGTGTGATAGTTGTATTTTTTGATTTGCTTGATTTTTTTATATGTAGAAGTAGATCTTATTTAATGAATAGTGTACAATTCTGAAGCCCTCAAAAAATTTCCTCTTTCCTATAGAAAATGTCAAAGTTCGAGGCTGTGAAATGCCATTTTTATGAAAAATGAAATCCCAATATGTTTGGAGTTGTATATCTCTGCCAAGCAACAATATCCCAAAATTCTTTTGGCATAAACTTATAGTGTAACACTACCTGCTTATTAAAATTTATTTGTTTCCATGGGGCATTGTTATTTTGCATTGTTATGTTGCCACAAAGTACAGTCAAAATGAAGTATTTGTCTATTTTCAGCTCTTAATATCTTATTTAAACTTATTATCTTCAAATTCTCTTTCGTCTTTCTATGATTTTTCCCTATGAGTAAATGAAGTATCCCTTTTTTGTCGCCTCTTCCGAAAGAGAAACGGGATGTTTCATTTTCTCTTAGGGAAAAAATGTGATGATAGACATTGCTTTTCTTATAAGTTTTGTCATTTTTTTACTAAAAAATGTCACGAGGCCCCACTTCTTTTTCTTTTCCATGTTTTTGTACATATGTTCAACTATTGCGTGATATATTTTTTTTCATTCAACTGTGGCGATTTTGTGAAATAAACTACTTTAAATATTGCAGATTTTGGAAATTTTGAATGTTTAACGAGTTATAGCTACTAACAGCAACAATATCTCCGTGCAGTACTATATTATTTAGCTTGTCCTAGTAGTGCACTTTCATATTCTATAAGAAAAACTTTGGAGTATTATAGCTTAAATAAGATATTAAGAGCAAAAAAATGGACAAAAACGTCATTTTGATTGTACTTTGTGGCAAATGTAAAATAACAATGCCCCATGGAAACAAATAAATTTTAATAAGCAGGTAGTATTACACTATAAGTTTATGCCACTAGAATTTTGGGATGTTGTTGCTTGCCAGAGATATACCACTCCAAAAATATTGGGATTTCATTTTTCATAAAAATGGCATTCACAAACGTGAACTTTGATATTTTCTATAGGGAAGAGAAAACATTTTCAGCGCTTCAAAACTGCAGATTAATCATTAAATATGATTCACTTCAACATAAAAAAATATCAAGGCAATTAAAAAATACAACTATCAAAACATCACTATTTTGTCTGAATTTCAAAATAAGGGCTCTTAAGTACGTAATTATAAAAATCACGTCATGTAATCTTACAAGCATAACGACAGCAATAACGTGAGTTTTTTTTAACATTATTGAAAAGTATTAATGGATTTGCTTTGTCTATAAGACTGCCTGTCCGTCTCTAACACGCTTAAGTATAATACGATTGCTATGATGTTGATACCTATTATAGGGGTTTATTATGGAATGTTCAGCATTGTAAATGAAGTTTGTAGTACTTTCTATTCACACCGCATGCAGGAGTCAAAAGAATTCCGTTATATTACGATCTATAGGATAAAATTGATGCCGTGACTTGTAATGATTTATTAGTATTTTAAGCATATTAAAATTGATATACATCACTGAGGTGTACTACAGATTCTTGATATTGAGTCGGATATTTCCATCTAGAATTATGGCGTTACGTACGTACATTACATACATACATATGTGCGTACATACAAAACCTGCGAGCACATTAACTCACAGACATTCAAAGCCCGTGAGTTATTGTGCTGCAAAAAACAGATTTATATAAAAAAAAAGATTTATTTTTATCCAAAAAAAAATATAATATAGCCATAAACGAAAATATTCAATAATCTCTTTCAAGTTACTCACGATTTCGAAAAGCTTTCTTCTTCATTAAAAACTCCAGAAACAAATACACTTTCGAGATTCAAAGAGGTATTTATTAAAACCAAGTTTCTTTTTATACCAATAATTTTCGGCAACGCTTTTGAGAAGTTTTTAAGTATATTAATAATTTTTCTCTTGAGAGAATATCGATGCTATCAATTCTTGAGTGAAAAATTTCAGGCTCAGCGAGTATACATTAGAAACACAAAGTAGAACCTGTCGAATTTCGACGATAGAAAATATTTTAATAGAAACTTTTTCATTGGTTTATAATAATCCTAGAAAATTAGTTACAATAAAATATGTACCTCAAATTGGTAAGTCTAACTCTTAAACATTGATATTTAAACTCTTAACAAAATTCTATCTCCATAAAACTCAGTTTTAGAAATTATTAAAATTAAACTTGAATCGTAATGTAAGCAGTTAAATATAATAAAAATTTGTTATTTTGACAAATTTTTCAATTAAGGCTCTTCAATTAAGGCTCTTATTCTTGGTATTCCAAAATAAATACAGCAAAATTTATTCCAATTTGACTCAATCATAGCATTTTCCCCCGTGAAATCTAAATCCGATATCATTTTCACCATCTCGAAATTTACATATGCACCTCTCATATCCGTGTTCACCTTTCTTTCTATTGTATTTTAATTTGATCATTTTAAATTCATTTGAATTCAAAACCATTGAAGTCTCGGAAACAGATACTAAACTGTTTATATTGTTTTAGGTGTAAATGAAATTTTCTGAAATAATCTACATGCAATAAATACAATAAACAATATTCCCGTGACGTCACATAAGATGAAACGACGATTTTTATAGTCTAGAAGTTGAATTATTGCAAAGAACTTTTTGTTTGCTTGTCTATCTCGGCGAAGTGAATTTATCCACTCGATAATCATCAAGTTCTGTATCATAAATCGCTATTTTTAGACAAAGACTTTTTGATGTAACTCGCATAATTTCAATCTTTTTCACTTTTTAAAAGAAAATTGCAACGAAAAGATACAGTAGTAGGCTTTTTCTGTTTAGTTTTAAAATAAATAAAATGCTTTTGTTGCCACAATTACAAATATGTTATTAAAAACTACAAAAATAAATAAATATATCCAAAATAAATTAAGATATAGTTTTCAAACAATTTACATTCAAAAGTACATTTTTTTTACCCTATATGAAGGTGTAAAAATTGAAAATGTGGGGTACTTAGAATTTAAAAATTTTGCAGCAGCAAAAATTGTAAAACCGAAATTTCATTTAAAATTGGAAAATATTGCCATCCGCAAAATGACGTATGCGTTACGCCTTTATAACATAGATACGTGTAATTTAACAGTATTAACATTAATATTAAAACAAAAACTGTATTTGATTAATTTTATTAGTATAATTTTAACTATGCCAGCTGTTTTGTTTTAACAGCTGGCAATGTTAAAACTAAACATTTACAGCTGTTTAGTTTTACGGAAAATGTTTTATTGAAAATTAATAGCATCTTAAATTCCAATATTTCTGTTTGTGAACCCTGATTAGTGCAGTATAAAAAATACAGATCTACCGAAAATTTAATTTCTGTTACGTTTTCGATACAAAATGTGAGTTTCTCCGAACTTTCGGGCTTGACCGAAACTATCTATATTCCAAAAATTTGGTTTCTTCTTTCAGATATTTTAAGCATTATTTATTAATTTGAACTGTATCGGCTCAAATGAGATACTCTTTATGTGTTGCTCTGAAGTTCACCGTTTATAATATCAGTCATCATCACTGACTCAAGACGTGAGTGCAAGTTATAAGGCAAGCAATGCATAGATCACTAAACATTGAAGACGCTTTACAAATGCTTATTAGAAGATGCAGAGAACTGTAATTGAAATTTTTTTAGTTTGAACCATAGAAGTGTTTCAAATGCTCTCTAAGAAAGGTATATTGAAACAAGTGAGATCCTTTACGAAAGTCAATATATAAATTAATTGATGTATGTATACTTGAAATATTTTTAATTAAATGAAATTTGTATGATTAGCAAATCATTCCGTATCATTGATGAATTAATTACATTTTATTTTATATGAATGTAAAAACTTTTCGACCGAGGCACAGAGTCCTGGACATAGAATTTCCGAAATAAGTACCACTTCAAAACATTCTTAGGGGGACGGCGGGATGGCAAAGTTTTTTTGTGAATGGGTGGAAGAGAAATTGTTTATTTTTAAGGTTTTGTTTATTTGACGAAATCCTATTCGTCTCTGTCATCTGTCTGTCTGTCCGTCACAGAATCTGTATACAAAAACCATATAAGTCCTAATATAAGTATTATATAACCGTATAAGTCAGAGGATTCAGATTTTGTATACTTACAGCCGATACCTCATGTCAGACGACAAATGATAAAATTTTGAAAAAGTCTATTATTTTAATTAATTTTTTTTTCAGTGTCATCCGTTCATTTTTGCGATTTAAATTTTAAAATAAAACCTAAATTTTAACGGTTGCCCTATAAACATCATAACTTGGAAGTAAAACGTCTCGCTAGTAAACTGAAGGTTCTTACAGGGTGTCCAGCAAATAAGACCCTGATTTCAAAATTAAATTTCTCGACAACAAAGATCGATAGAATTATACGGTAAATTGTTTGTTTATTTGGTAAGCTGTAGAAATCATATATAGAAATTTCGAACAGTGAATATTTTGAAAGGATTATGTTCTGATTGCGAAGAATGCTTGATTTGACATTTTTCTTCTTTTAGACAGCTTGCAGAAAACGAGTTTTTCGGCTTACAGTACCATATTTTAACAATTTTTCGAGCTAAATTTTTGTAATTTCGAAATTTCAGAAATTAAAATTCCAAAAATCGATGAAATATAGCACTGTAAACCGAAAAACTCATTCTCTGCAAGCAATCTAAAACAATAAAAATGTCAAATCAAGCATTCATATCAATCAAAACACAATTACAATAGTGCACTTTACATAAATCACCATAAAACGAAAATAAAAATCAGGACGCGTTTCGAGCTACAGCAATAACAGCTCGTCATCAGCTGAACCAACACGTGTCCGTATGGGGACAGTGTTAGAGATAAACAGTGTTAAGGGGACAGAATTAGAGATTTATCTGTAATTCTGTCCACTTAAGCTGCTATCAGATTCATCAACATTTCGAGGGACTTTTGAGCCAACACTTGGTTTCCTCCAATTTTTCGCGAAATATCACTACAACATCCAATGTGATAGCAAACAGCAATTTCTCCCAACTTTTTTCCGAAGTTCCAAAAAAGTCTCTCCTAGCCAAGACTTTTCATCCAACATCGAACATTTCACGAATCAGAGGTAAACGATTGATACGAATAGGCGATAAATATTAACAGTTGGTACTAGCAATACTGCTTTTCCTTCAACTTTTTAAAAGGCAAATGTAACCTTTTCCTCTCTTTAAACGAAAAAAACTTGGGGTTAAAATAAGCTGAAAAGTTTGTCGCGTGTAAAGTTTGTGAATCTGATAACAGCTTTACGAACACGTGTTGGTTCAGCTGATGACGAGCTGTTATTGTTGTAGCTCGAAACGCGTTCTGATTTGTTATTTTCGTTTTATGGTGATTTAAACAAAGTGTATTATCGTAATTAATAATTATCGCCGGTGTTATCGGTGTTATTTCACTATCAGAACACAATCTTTATAAAATGTTTACCGTTCGAAAATTCTGTATTAAACTTTTACAGCTTACCTAACAAACAAACCGTTTACCGCATAATTCTACCATCTTTGTGTTTGAGAAATTTAATTTTAAAATCGTGGTCTTATTTGCTGGACAGTTCGAACCCCGCTGCTGGAAATTGAAATTTTCATGTTAAAATGGATTTAATAAGAAGAAATTTCGTCTTTTTGGTTAATTTAAGGGTTTGTAGAGTTTCGTTCATGTGGCATTCATAATGCTTTTTGGAATTCAATTTTCTGTCTATTTTAAAAAATTTTATGATTTACCATTTTAAATTTAATTTGAAACAATTTTTTTTCACTTTTAGAAATTTAAAATTTCATATATATCTCCGCAAATTTTTTTTAAATTTCGGATTTTAAGAAAACTTTGAATTTTGGATTTTATTTAAATAATTTGATTTGAACATTTTTAATTTGTTTAAAATAAATAACTGTCTTTTATAACTATTTTAAAATTAAATTTATTTGAGCTGCCATTTATGTAAGAATTTAATAATTATAAATTAACAATTTGAATTTATTAATTAAAGGATAAATTGTTTTGAAAGAAATATTAAATGAAACCCTCTGTGCGATCTGCGATCTCACTTACCCACTTGCTTTGTTCATATCTAACCAAGCATTAGTAGCGCAGTGGTACCATCTCCAGATTTAAAACGGGTGATGGCTAGCATTCGAATCTAGTTTTTATTTTATCTTAATTTTTGAAATCCACCTCCTTTTGAAAGAAAAAATTTTGGTAGGTGTATCCAACGTTTAGAAAATCATGTGGCGTCACTGCAGATTTTTGGAGTCGGCACTGACTTAGTCTATATATTTTTACTCATGTGCATAGCAATGTAACCTGTTCTTCTATTTGTTACATTATTCACAATGCACCTAGAAAAAGAAATAGATTAAAACTACAAAACATGTTTTGTTGGGTACATTTTGGTTGTTTTAAGCGAATTTTTTAGTTAATCGGTTTTGTTGCTCATACAAAAAAAAATATATATTGTTAACACTCTTATAAAATTTTAACAAAATTTCATCAATTTTATTTGAGTCTTACAAAAGGCTTGTATTTTCAATTTGTAATTCCAACAAAATGTTGTTGTTTTTGCAAAATTTAAATTGATGTGCAGTTGCCATAACTCTCTCACGGAACTTTGTTTAATAGATTTATATAAGGCTTATAAAGGATTGACATAATTTTTGGATAGTAAAAACTTTTCAAATTGAGACGCATTAATGACGTTATTATTACGTCATTATGCATTTCGGATGAAAACTGCGGGCGAAAAATTGAAAAAAAAAAATCAACAATATTTTTTTGTTTATTCAAACAAAATTTCCATTGATCCATATTTAAGCAAAAAAATTTGTTGGACCAAACATTTTTTTTTTTTTTTTTTTGATTCAACAAAACTTTTTCCTGTGTGTATTTTTAACCGTTTGGAAAATTGTTATTGCTTTAGGTCTCGAGATATCTGAGACATATTTGAATCCTTGTGAGGTCCGGTTTTTATTCGTTTTCTGATTGGTCCACGTTTAATGTGCAGAAATGGAATACTTCTGTTACCACAATGATAAAAAAAAGCATTAAAAACTACAGAAAGAATTAATAACTCAGAAACAAACTGAGATACAGCTTTCAAACAAATTGCATTTAAAAGCATATTTTTTTCCCTATACGACGGTGTAAAAGTTTAAAATTTTGCAGTACTGAAAATTGCAAAACTGAAATTTCATTTATAAATTGCTTATGATTGTTCCAGGAATATTAATGTTTAATCCATGGCGTGTGTAATACATGACTCTGTTATTACGTAAGCCATGTTTTGATCATTTTTAAAATGATGTTTATTATCGTTATTTTTTTATTTATGTAAGTCTAAAATTTTAGTCTTTGAAAACATCATTTTCGAAATGGTCGTTGTCATTTGTTAAATTACATTTTTTCTATCTCTTTTTTTTATGCCTCGTTTCTTTTCTTTATTGCTCCCAGTCATCTATTTTTTATTCTTACAGGTGTAAATAAAATATAGTTAAGATTCAAGTCTGATGTAGATATTAGATAAGATGATCTCCTACTTAAGCACAAGTTGTCTGCGTTATTACCGTGACCATAACCATTCCATAACCATTACCAGATAGACATTTTATTTTCTTTATCACAACTACAACATTAACAATTGAAATTATGTCCATCTTCCCGCTTTTAGATTTAAGGTAGATAAAGTTGTTTTCATACTATTCTTTAGAAAGTATTTATGTAGTCAGATATGCAAACTTTATTCAAATATATTCTAAACAATTCTTCTTACAAAGTTAATTGAGAATCAAGTAAATATAGAAGATACTTAATCTATGAAACAGAAAACAATAAACAATGATCTTAAGACTAAATTGGTCGTTTACTTATCTAGTTTTCACCAGGTACCTATTTTGGAATATTATTTTCAATATTTGCATATTGGTTGATTGATTTTTCCGTTTTTAAATGTCACTTGAAAAACCATGGAACTGATAGTGTAATATAATAATGATCAATGATCTGTACAGTTACGGATTTTTCACATAGTGGTTGATAAGAGGTTGACAAAATAATAATAAAGTTAATAGCGCGAAGTAACAATGATCAATCTATATTATAAAGGACAAACATGTCCGTGCGTAACACTGACGTCATTTTGCGAATGGCAACATTTTTCGCTGAAATTTCAGTTTTGCAATTTTAGTTACTACATTTTTTTTCAAATCTTCTGAACATCGCACATATTCAATTTTTATACCGTAGTATAGGGAAAAGAATCTATTTCCAAATGCAATTTGTTTGAAAACTGTATATCAATTGACTCAATTTTTACGGCTTTTTAAATAATTTTCAATCATATGCATTTACTTTTTCCTTTACCTCTACCTAATTACGGCTCCATTACGAAATAATAGCACATGAAACTATAAATACAGTGTAGCATCTGTCTCCGGCTAATTTTCCACCACGAAATTAAAACTTCATTAAATAAAAGAATAGTAAAAAAGATTAAAAAAGTAGTCAAACAATTTATTTTTAAATTTAAATCGCTTTACATTTATTTTTTAATTTAAATTGCTTTAAATCAATTTTTAAATACAAATTAGGAAACGTGATTTACATTGTATATTATTTACACTTATAATTTCATCTGTAGGCGTTATGCCAGAAATGTTTTGAACTTTTGCCCCCCCCCCCCCAAAAAAAAAAAAAAACTATTTAAATGTTTTTAATAATGCCATTTAAATCTATTCATGCATTTAAGAGTTAAATTATAAGAATTCCCATGAAAATAAACAATTAAAAAATAAATTATACTCATCCATTTTTGCTGAAAGGGCTGCAGTTTTTAAACAGCCCTTTTTGATGTTCGAGAAACCCCATGATGTGAAACACTGTAAATTGCCCAGAATACTTTGCGCCGAAAAAAAAGAAACAAAACAAAATAATAAGGTGCTACTTCACTGAAGCAAATGAAAGGATTGTTTACCGAGGTTCTATGTTCACCTTTAGAGCTATATAAATCCCTTAATTCACCGAGCGAAAAATATTCAGCTTTCCAGATGGATACATTAATTAGCTGCTCTTTAAATTCCGTTTTTAGACATAGTTTGAATCAAAGATTTAAATTATATTGTCAAAATTGGGTGTTGCTATTAAAAAAAGACGAAGTTTTGTCTGTTTTTGATTTTTCTGACGGTCCCTAAAAAGAATTTATACTTACTATTTAAAATGAAATTTTAGCTTCTTCAAAGATTTCCTATCTTTTTTTTTTTTTTTTTTTTTTTTTTTTTAAATAAAAATATGATTATTTATTTATTTATATTTTATTTTCTGATAAGATGTCCAAAGTTTAAAACTTCATACACATATAGACACAGAAAATAAATAAATAAATAAATTTTTTAAATAAATTAGTATTTAAAAATTACTAATAAAAAAATTAATACCTCTAGGCGTATTGTCAGGTTTTTTTTTTTTTTTTTTTTTTTTTTTTTTTTTTTTTTTTTTTTTTTTTGTAATTTTACAAAAAATATAAGATTTGTAAAAAAATCGATTTACTTGTTCTTAATAATGCCATTTAAATCTATTTTAAGTTCAAAATATGTTTTTTCATCCATATAAAATCAATTCATACATAAAAGACTTAAATTATAACAATTCACCTGAAAATAAACATTTAAAAAATAAATTATAATCACACAGTTTTGCGAAAAGGACTACTATTTTTAAACAGCCCCTTCTGACGTACAAAAGAACCTCATGACGTGAAAAATAGTAAATTACCCAGAATACTTTGCGCCGAAAAAAAGAACCAAAACAAGATAAGACGGTGCTGCTTCGCTGAAACAAATGAAACCATTGTTTACAGAGGTTCTATGTTCATCGCTAGGAGATATATAAATCCTTTAATTCGTCTAAACAAAAATATTCAGCTTTACCTGGAGGAGGCATTAATTAGCTGCTCTTTAAATGAATTTGCTGGGAAGGGACCGCAGTTTGTTATAAGAAAAAGGAATATTCATTTGTCTTATCACAACAAGACGAAATATTCTTTATTATTATGATGATGATGATTTATTTATTTATGTATTTTTTAATTTCTGGTAATGGTAAGATGGCCAAGGCTTAAAATATCACATACATATACACACACACACACAAATAATAATAAAGTAAAACATTTACAATCTTTTAATTTTTTTTTTTTTTAAATAGTACCTGTAGGCATTATGTCAGGATTGTTTTGTAATGTTGCAAAAAATGTAAGACTTATAAAAAATAATTTTACTTGTCCTTAATAGTTCAATTTAAATTTATTATAAGTTCAAAATATGTTTCCTCATTTATATAAAATCAATTCATGCATGGAAGAATTCAGTTATAATGATTCCCATAAAAATAAACATTTAAAAAAATAATTATAATCGTTTAATTTTCGAAAGAGGCTACTATTTTTAAACAGCCCCTTCTGACGTACAAGAAACCTCATGACGTGAAAAATAATAAATTGCCTAGAATACTTTGCGTCGAAAAAAAGAACCAAAACAAGATAAGACGGTGTTACTTCGCTGAAACAAATGAAACCATTGTTTACCAGGTTCTGCGCTCACCGCTAGAGCTATATAAATCCCTTATTTCGTCTAGCCAAAAATCATCTTTACCTGGAGGAGGCATTAATTAGATGCTCTTTAAATGAATTTGCTGGGAAGGGACCGCAGTTTGTCATGATACGAAAATGTAATATTCATTAGTTTTATCACGACAAGATGGGATATTTCATGAAAGAAAACTTATTAAAAATAATCTTAAGGTGTATATTTTTGTTAAATCCCACAATTTAAGTTTCCTCTATTATATCACGATGAAAGGTCTGTAAAATCGTCTCAGTCTGCGAAAATTGTATCACACACATATATACACACAAAATAAATAAAGCATTTCATAACTTTTATTAATAAATAAAAAATAGTACCTGTAGGTAGTGTAATAATTAATATAATCATAATAAATATACATAATTAACCCCCCTGACTGCTCAGCCAAAGGATAATATTGTAATGTTGTTTTCTCTGTAATTTATTAAAAATATTTAAAAAAAAAAAGATGTTTTTTCCAACCTGATAAAAAATATGTTATTGGTATCGGTGTATAATCTTTGATAGCATCAATCCTAACTTAATTTTTCAGAACTGGGTTTTATTTATGGAATTATACTAATTTAAATATTGCTTATGTTGCAGTGAAACCTGCAGGTTAGTGTGTGAAAAAATCAGCCGGCGGCAGTCAGGAGGTTAAGTATTATATAAGGATATAATTAAATATTATATCAGGGTTATTTTATAATTTTGCTAGAAAATGTAAGATTCGTAAAAAAAAAAAAAAAAAAAAAAAAAAAAAAAAAAAAAAAGAAAAAAAAAATCAACTTACTTGTTCTTAATAATACCATATAAATCTATTTTAAGTTAAAAATATGTTTTTTCATCCAAATAAAATCAATTTATGCATAGAAGAGTTAAATTATAACAATTTCCATAAAAATAAAGGATTAAAAATTAAATTATAATCACCCATTTTTGCGAAAAAGGGCTGCTATTTTTAAACAGCCCCTTCTGGCCTACAAGAAACCTCATGACGTGAAAAATAGTAAATTGCCCAGACTGCTTTGCGCCGAAAAAAAGGAAAAAAAAAAACAAGATAAGACGGTGCTGCTTCGCTGAAACAAATGAAACCATTGTTTACCGAGGTTCTACGTTCGCCGCTATAGAGCTATATAAATCCCTTAATTCGTCTAGCCAAAAATAATCAGCTTTACCTGGGGGAGGCATTAATTAGCTGTTCTTTAAATGAATTTGCTGGTAAGGGACTGCAGTTTGTCATGATAAGAAAATGCAATATTCATTTGTTTTATCATAACAAGTTGGGATATTTCATCAGAGAAAATTTATTAAAAATAATCTGAAGGTGCATATTTTTGTTAAATCCCACAATTTAAGTACTTGTGTTATATCACGGTAAAAGGTATGTGCCCCTTTACCGTGTTAGGGTCTGCCCCTAAAAAGAATTTATATACACCATTTAAAAGAAAACTTTAGTTTTGACAAAGATTTTCTGTTTTGGTTCTAATTAAGAACCTGGTATTTTATTTATTTTTTACTTTCTGGTAAGATGTCCAGTCCAAGGTTTAAAACATCACACGCATACACACAAAAAGTAAATAAATAATTTAATAATTCTTAATTTTAAAAAAAATTGTACTTGTAAGCGTTATGTCAGAGTTATTTTGTAATTTTGTAAAAAAAAAAAAAGAAGATATATATATATATATATATATATAAGATTTGTAAAAAAAAATCCATTTACTTGTTCTTAATAATACCATTTAAAAGTATTTAAAGTTCAAAATATGTTTTTTCATCTATATAAAATTAATTTATACTTAGAGGAGTTAAATTATAACAATTCCCCTGAAAATAAACATTTAAAAAATAAATTATAGTCACCCATTATTGCGACAAAGGGCTGCTATTTTTAAACAGTCCCTTCTGACGTACAAGAAACCTCATGACGTGAGAAATAGTAAATAGCCCAGAATACTTTGCGCTGAAAAAAAGAACCAAAACAAGATAAGACGGTGCTGCTTCGCTGAAACAAATGAAAGCATTGTTTACCGAGGTTCTACGTTCGCCGCTAGAGCTATATAAATCCCTTAATTCGTCTAGCCAAAAATAATCAGCTTTACCTGGAGGAGGCATTAATTAGCTGCTCTTTAAATGAATTTGCTGGGAAAGGACTGCAGTTTGTCATGATAAGAAAATGCAATATTCATTTGTTTTATCATAACAAGTTGGGATATTTCATCAGAGAAAATTTATTAAAAATAATCTGAAGTTGCATATTTTTGTTAAATCCCACAATTTAAGTTTCCTCTATTATATCACGGTGGAAGGTATATGGAATTGAGTCTACAAAAATTTTATTTGTTTTTACAATGTGGTTGCGGTTTTTTTTTTCTTTTTAATTTATCAATCTTCACAGATTAGCATATTCCTTCTATGCATAATATTTATTTATGTTACTTTACACTGTTGTCGCAAACATCTGCTTAATCTTACACTCAGAGCCAAAAAAGCATCCATGCTTCAAAATTATGGAAAAAAATTGCCTGAAATATGTAAATTAAATTATAGCTTTCAAACAAATTTTATTTAAAAATCATTTTTATTTTTATTTTTATATTTATTTTTACTTTATTTATTTATTTATTTTTTCATATATAAAATAAGGATTGATCCGATATTTAGAAGCGAAAATATATTCGATCAAATTAAAAGCAACAGCGTAGGAGATGCATACATACTTTATGAAGGCATAAGCTGATCGCTTTTTGAATAAATCTTCTATCAATATGTAGAAGTTTTTCGTAAGCTTATAATAAGATAATAGTGATAACGAGAATATTTCATAAATGATGATTTTATTAATAATAATTATACTGCTTCTTTTAATTAAATCTAATATTTACCATATGATTTAATTTTTTGACGTCGTATAAAGCATGAAGCTTAAACGTATAGAAGTGCATCAACAAAATAAATTTCCCTTTTGTGCATTAATTAGCTGCTCTTTAAATAAATTTTCTGGGAAGGGTCAGCAGTTTGTCATGATAAGTTTGGTTTGGTTTATTTTGTGTCGGCCGATTATCTACTCGAGGGATATATGCCCTGGGGGGAAGTGCCCTTCGTGGGGGCCTTTCTAAGGGAACCTTACACGTATTTACGCAAGGTTCGAAGAAAACCACGAAAATTCCGAATGGTTAGGCAGACGGCAGCGATTGGATTCGAACCCAGCACCTGCCTTTTACCAGTTGAGAGGTCAGAACTTCTCGGCCACTGGTTTTTTATCACAACAAGATGAGATATTTCTATTAAAAATAATCTTAAGGTGATTATTTCTGTTAAAACCCACAATTTAAGTTTCCTGTACTATATCACAGTGAAAAATATGTGGAATTAAGTCTACAAAAATTTTATTTTTTTTACAATGTGGTTGCCTTTGTCCTGAAATTATAAACATTTACGGATTAGTTTATTATTTTTATAATGAGTATTTATTTATATTTCTTTACAGTGTTGTAGCAACAAATACTTTATTTCTTTCTGAGCGATGGCCAGGCCCCTACATGCCGAGTTACCTCAGCTTAACGGGTTAGGTACCTGGTATCGGGGCGGATGACAGCCTAATCATCGCGTAAATAAATTCGTGCTTGAAAAAAAATTCCCCGAAATTGGTAAATTAAATTATAGGTTTCAGACAAAGTTTATTTGAAAACACATTTTAAAATCTTCTTTCATAAAGTAAGGATTGATACGATATTTAGAAGCGAAGATAAATTCGTTGAAAGCCAAAGAAATAGCATGAGCTATGGCCCACATACCTACTTAAGGGGGCTCAGGCCTTGAACGATACAGAAAAACATATAAACAGAGCTCTCGCTTTGAGTCCATATAAAAACAGAAGTTTTCAATGTAATTTATTTAAACTCTCTGATATTTTTAAGGTATGTTTGTAGTCTAATAAAATTATAAAATGAAGTACTTCAATTTAATATCATGAAGAATATAGCTAAATTTATATAACACAATTTTCGAAGAAAAAAATGTGTTATATCACCATCCGTAATATACCTTAACGTTGAATTGACATAAGAACCTAATTTTTGCTTTAAAATGATCAGGAAACTTTAATCTATAGAATGAATTAAGGATATAACTATCACTAAAAAAAACAAGTTGGAAATTGCACGTGAATTGTAGCAAATGACGTGCGATCGTACGATAATGAAGTTTTTAAAAATCACTCTCATATATCAAAATTGTAAATAGTTAAATTGTAAATAGTTAATTACAATTAAAATGCGCAACAAACAATGTTCTCTCTATGCTCATTATGTAATGGAATACTTTTGTGTGGCCTTGTAAATCAATAACAAAAGTTCTTTGCACAATCGATTATGCAAAATCTATATTATAATATGTACTTTATGATGCATATCAATATTATTATTTTCGAATGAGTGTAATATTATTAAAATGCATTTGAAACTTTTTTTCCATTGACTGTAATGTAACGGAGTACTTTTGATTGTCCCTGTATTTGATCTGTGCATCCTATTTAAAAAAAAAAATGAAAAGACTAGACAAAATTATGTAATAAGTATGTAATTTAAATTTCAAACGATTAAAATGCAATTGCAACATTTTCCCCCATAGACCGTAATGTAACGGAATACTTTTGATCGTCCCTGTCATTGATCTATCCATCCGATTCTCATAAAATTTGAAATGGCTCGACAAAATCATGTAATAATTATGTATTTTAAATTTCAAAATATTCGGTTGGGTAGTTTTTGCGTTGTTATATGCGGACAGACAGACGGACTGAACGACAACTATAGGTGCTACGTATTTACATAATTACGAACGCACTTAAAACAATATGAAAAAAACTCTCAAATTTGAAAATTTAAAAACTCCTAAAAAAATAATTATTTTCATTAAAAATACTCAAAATATTAAAGTATCTGAAATATACAGGGTGTTTCTAAATCCATGGTACAAACTTTAAGGGGTGATAGTACACATCACGTCAAACAATATTAAATAGGAAACTAAGGGTCCCAAACGTCTTCCGAAGGAGATAGGGGCCGTTAAAGTTTAGGGTCCAAAAATTCAAATGATTATAAAAAACAAAAAAATTGGTCGATTCGTTTGCGGTTTTCACTAAAACTATTCTTTATGTCAGTATTGTCTTGAAAATAAACTATAAAGATAAATTTCAAAAAATGACGATAGAGTGCGCTTTAGACTTTGGAGTAACTAACAACTATTTTTTACCGTTATTTTTTGCATCTCATTAATTTTTTTAGAAGCTTTATACATAAACTTAAATTTTGAGCTCAAAATCTAAATCGTTGGGTGTGGTTAAGTAGAGCAAACTGAACTGTGGGGGGAGGTTCGAATTTCAAATGATTATAAAAAACGGAAAAATTGGTCAATTGATTTGCGTTTTTCACTAAAATTATTCTTTATGTGAGTATTATCGTGAAAATAAATTATAAAGATCAAATTCAAAAAATGCCGATAGAGGGCAATTTAGACTTTGGAGTAACGTACAACTATCCGTATAAGTTTTTTTTTTAACTTATCCTTATCTATTTATAAGGAACTTAACTCAGAACTGAAAATAAAATGTAGTGCGTATTTAAACATTATTTGGCATTTCATAAAATTAAGTTCAGGGTAGTAATAATATTTTCTTTTTACATTGTAGCTAACACAAAATTCTTTTTCTAAGTTTAAATTTGGTATGTGTCGTAAGGTGCTAGTAAATTTGCAAAACCGTTTTCGTTCGTGACATGTTTCCCGGATAAGTTTTTAATTAACTTTTAAAGACAAAAGTGTCGTAATGAAAGACACATCAATGCAAACTAGTCGCGAACCCGATAGTATTTATGCAAGGCTAGCACACATCAGGAATAAAAAAAAAAAAAAAATAGACATTTTAGTACCAAAAATTTCGCAACGTAGCGACCACTATATCCTAAATAATGAATGGTTTGCAATAAATAAGGCAAATAATATATATCCTGTCAAAAACATAAATGTGAAAGAATGCCAAGTTTGGTAAAGGTTTCGCTAATAAAAGAAGTGAGATCTAACTGCAAACCAGTTTCTTTCGGAGCTCCTTAAATCATAGCTTCTGTCATGCATAATATTCTTCAATTGCTTAAGATGATTTGTTATGTTACTTGTTATCCAATTGAATGACTTAATAAGTTTTCTCTTATTCAAATTTCTGTATTTAGTTGATCAGAACTTAAAGTTGATCCCTTCCTTAACTTATCAATATCTTAACTTCAATATACTTATTCGAACACTCGATTGACTAGATCTTAACCAATCAGATTCTAGATTAAATTGTACTCCGACTCAAAGATTAAAGTTGGTAGCTGAAAACTATAATTTATTTGTACAGTGCAATACCTAGTAGCAGTATAAAAGCTATACAGGGTGATTCATAAAAGATGGGCAGAACTTTAAGGGGTTATAGTACACTTAAAGACAAATAATATTAAATAGGAGATTGAGGGTCCCAGACGTATTCCCAAGGAGATAGGGGGCATTAAAGTTTAGGGTCCGAAATTTCAAATGATTATAAAAAATGGAAAAATTGGTCGATTCGTTTGCAGTTTTTGCAAAAAATTTTCTTTATGCCAGTATTTTCTTGAAATAAAATTTTAAAGTTCAATTTCAAAAAATGCCGATAGGGGGCGCTTTAGATTTTGGAGTAACAAACAACTATTTTTTAACGTTATTTTTTGTATTTCTTTAAATGATTTCGAAAGCTTAGACTTAAATTTTGATCTAAAAATCTGAGTCCTAACGAGTAGTTAAGTAGCGTAAACTGAAATTTGAAATTTGAAACCCTTCTCCCCCCCAGAACAAAAATCAGTTATTCCCGATCTTTGTGTCGTAGATTAGGCTCTAACTACTGCCGCGTTTTGCTAAAATTATTCTTTATGTCAGTATTTTCTTGAAAATAAATTTTAAAGAAAATTTTCAAAAAATTCCGATAGAGGGCGCTTTAGACTTTGGAGTAACGAACAACTATATTATACCGTTATTTTTTGTGTCTCATTAAATGCTTTCTAAAGCTTAGACTTAAATTTTCAGCCCAAAATCTGAATCGTTAGACGTGGTTAAGTTTCTGGGGAGAGGGGTTTGAAATTTCTACTCCTGAGCACAGTTCAGTTTACCATGTCCACACATTGTGTGCTGTGATACGAGGTAAAAAGACACAAATTAGGATTATGTTACCAAAACATATTTATTAACATGTAATTACAATAAATGTTCAAAATTGTGACCACCAGAGGTTATGCACGCAGAACAACGGCGAAGAATGGAACGGCGAACATTCGCGAAAACATCAGGCTTTTCGAGCACTTCCCCTACAGCGGCGGAAAGTCTGGCGACCAGTTCCTCGGGGGATTCAATGGGTGTCTCATACATAAGAGCCTTCAATTGTCCCCAAAAAAGAAATCGAGGGGTGAAAGATCTGGCGAGCGAGCAGGCCAAGCAACAGGACCACCTCGGCCAATCCATCTGTTCGGAAATGTGATGTCCAGATAGTTGCGGACGTCTCGCACGTAATGGGCTAGCGCTCCATCCTGCTGGAACCACATGACCCGCCGGATGCGTGGAGGAACAACGTTTAACAGGTCTGGCAGCACATGTTGCAGAAATGTGAGGTATGTTTTACCGTTGAGGCGTTCAGGAAGAATGTACGGTCCGATTAGGTGGTCTCCAAGGATTCCTGCCAAAACATTGATGGAAAAGCGTCTCTGATGAGCATGTGGATACGTAGCATGTGGATTGACATCCGCCCATACATGTGCATTGTGTGTGTTAAATGTACCTTCACGTGTGAAGGTACATTCATCGGTGAAAAGCACAGTTCGTCCAAAATGTGGATTTAGCGCGTTCTGCTGCAGAAACCAGCGGGCGAATTCAATACGATTTGGATAATCCCCTGGAGACAGTTTCTGGACTCATTGCACATGAAACGGGAGCAAATGTTCATCCTTCAGTACCCTCCAAGTCATGGACTGTGAGGTATCCACCTGCCTAGCCACTGTTCGTGTACTTGTACTTGGCTGCGCCGCTACTACATCCAGAATGGCTTCTGCAACAACTACTGATTCGTCCTTTTTTGCACGACCTGCATTCGACCGGGAAGCGAGAAATGATCCCGTCTCACACAACTGTCTGTGCAAGCGCTCGAAAGTTTTGCGGTTAGGCAACCGCCTGTTGGGAAATCGCTCTCCGTACATTCGTTGTGCCTCTGCACCATTTCCATCTGCCGCTCCGTAAATTAAATGCATCTCAGCCTTTTCCTTATTCGTGAAGGGCACCATCTTCCGATTCATTACTACAGCGACTTACACTTGACTCACCGTTCAGTGGTTTTTATGCCTGAATCGTGTCGAAATTTTGCATACGTGTTCTTCTTCCCCATTTGACATTTGCATACTTTCTGTCTCCTTCTTCACTCGGTGATTAGCGTCAGGAATGGAGCTTTAAAGTTTGCATGAGCGACGTTTCCAACTGTGCAAGTGCCTTTATGAGTGAATTCCGACTATGCAGTCCTTGACGAAAGTTGTATTTTTGCCTCGTATCACAGCACAGAATCGTTGGGCATGGTTAAGTAGTGCAAACTGAACTATGTTCAGAAGTTGAAATTTCAACCCCCTCCCCTCGCTACTGAACCACGCTCAGCGATTCAGATTTTGAGCTGAAAATTTAAGTTTAAGTCTAAGCTTTAGAAAGCATTTAATGAGACACAAAAAATAACGGTATAAAATAGTTGTTCGTTACTCCAAAGTCTAAAGCGCCCTCTATCGGAATTTTTTGAAGACTTTCTTTAAAATTTATTTTCAAGAAAATACTGACATAAAGAATAATTTTAGCAAAACGCGGCAGTAGTTAGAGCCTAATCTACGACACAAAGATCGGGAATAACTGATTTTTGTTCTGGGGGGAGAAGGGTTTCAAATTTCAAATTTCAGTTTACGCTACTTAACTACTCGTTAGGACTCAGATTTTTAGATCAAAATTTAAGTTTAAGTCTAAGCTTTCGAAATCATTGAAAGAAATACAAAAAATAACGTTAAAAAATAGTTGTTTGTTACTCCAAAATCTAAAGCGCCCCCTATCGGCATTTTTTGAAATTGAACTTTAAAATTTTATTTCAAGAAAATACTGGCATAAAGAAAATTTTTTGCAAAAACCGCAAACGAATCGACCAATTTTTCCATTTTTTATAATCATTTGAAATTTCGGACCCTAAACTTTAATGCCCCCTATCTCCTTGGGAATACGTCTGGGACCCTTAGTCTCCTATTTAATATTATTTGTCTTTAAGTGTACTATAACCCCTTAAAGTTCTGCCCATCTTTTATGAATTACCCTGTATACTTCACATTGTTGCAAACAGACTAATTTAATTTGAATCAATCAAATAAATCAGGATTCGTACGAACAAGAAATTAAAAAAATAAATCATTTTAATAGCAGGATTAAAAAATATACATGTATTATTTGTCTTATTTATTGCAATAAATTATTAAAAGTCGTTATCTAGGCTTTAAAAGCCGACGGTATGCAGAGTAAGCTGCGCCCGTCATTGTTTGTGTCCAAAACATCCGTGTGTTAAATGGTTAATATCTCAGCTAATTACCGATAAATTCGTTTTTAAAAATCATTATCCACAATGCTTTTATACTTCTATACTATAGGTACCTCCAATGCTCCTTAACATCTTTGCTCAACGCCCACAAATCGGAATTTATGTGTAACAGAAAAGTGTGTTGTTCTAAAAAACTATGCTATCTAGAGTAATCGCAATAGTTTTCCTGCAAGGTTTAAAGTAACATCTACTACCTTCAATTTTTTACATAATTTTAGTTTCAGTAGTTTCGGAATTAGATTGGAAGGGGGAGGGGCATATTTTTGAAAACTGTAAAATTGCTGTGTCAGACAGACAGACAGATACAGCACAGTGATCGCATAATAGTTCCGTTTTCACTTTTTAACTACGGAACCCTAAAAATTAAAGATTTTAATAGGAATTTAACTATTTCGAACTTAGAGATGTAGTAATGTATAGAAACTTCGCTGAAAAATGTTCCAATTTCATCTACTTGAATAATAAATTATATATTTTGATTCCTGAATTAAAAACGTTTAATTGTCGTCAATTTCATAAATCTAGACTTATTTTTATCACTATTATGTGGCTCAAATTTCATTTTCTAATGCGTCTTTTATAGACTCATTTTTATTTATTTAAAATACTGTTACACGTAACAATCCTTATCGTTATAATAATGAGGCTTGAAATTTGAAGGTCTATGTATAAAAATAATCTTCTTGCCCTAAAAGGATGAAATGGTTAGTAAAAAACCAATTATTTCGAATTTAGAGGTGTAGCAATGTATCCAAATAAATAGTCTGTGCCTATTTTTATCTACTTTATATGACGCAAATTACATATATACTATATCCTCTAACTGTATCTGTTATAGCTTCATTTTAATTTATTTAAAAATACTGCTACACGAAACCATATAATGATGAGATATGAAAATTAAAAGCCCAAGTTAAAAAATAATTTTCTTGCTCTAAAAAGATAACAGATTTTAATAAAAAAAATTAATCGTTCCGAATTTAGAGATGTAGTACCAATGTAAACAAATTTCACTTAAAAATCTTTCATTTATACCTTCTGTTTGAATAATAAATTGTATATTTTGATACTGTA
This sequence comes from Maratus speculifer, assembly GCA_964019185.1. NCBI lineage: Eukaryota > Metazoa > Arthropoda > Arachnida > Araneae > Salticidae > Maratus > Maratus speculifer. The sequence goes on from OZ025295.1 coordinate 96,915,219, forward strand.
AAAATGTTAGTGCATAGTATAAAAACTAAAAAACATATTTCTAAAATCAATACAAATAAAATTAATCAAACAGTTAATAATCAGTTATTTTAAATTAAACGAGTAAAAAAAAAATACTTCTCGAAAGAATATTTATTACATTGATAACACAGTTTCACACATTTTAATGAATTTTTTTATTTTTCAATATATACGACATATTTCATAGTTATTTTAGGGAATTAAAAATAAAAATGCTAAAAGTTTTCTTTTATATACATGTATTTATTTTAAATTTACTTTCAATAAAATTTACTTTAAATTTACTTTTTATACAATCTAACTTTACAGGTGATTTTATTCGAAATTTCTAACTTCTGGCAGAAGTATACTTTTTTAACACCTTTAAGTGCCGAAGCTTTAAAAAATGAATCTTCAACTTTTTTGCTAAAATAAATAAATGAATAAATAAATAATGCCACCACAAATTTTAAATATAATCTCATCTTTATTTAATGGTAAAAGTTTATTTTTGGTAATAAATCAAAATTTTTAACTCAAAAAAGTGGTTGTTCAATAGTTCATTTCAGAAATATGCAATTATTTGAGCGAGACGTATGTATATACCCAGGGCAGTTAAGAGGTTACCCATAATAAACGGATATAAACGGATATAAACTTATAATAAACGGAAAATTTTATTTTTATCTCACTCGTTGAATATCACAAACGGAAATTTTTCTTTCCAATGACAAAATAAGAAAATTCCTGCTAAATTTTCGCAATCGATGTTTTGGCCTGTAACTAAAACGTTGGAAGATGTGTAAGGGAACTCAGCATTCATCCTTTAATAAAGGGTGCAAAGGTCGAATCTGGGTAAATGCAAAGTAGTAATAATGGACGAATTTTTTATTTGAGAAACATTCTGCTTTAAATGGGTGCCGAAATTTTCTGGTAATAAACGGAAAATTCTTTTTCCAGCATTACTCGATGAATCTGAGAAACATAAATGTTTTTTTTTTCTTTTTTTTTTCCAATAGAGACAAAAAGAAAAATTACAGTTAAATTTTCTCAATTAATGTTTTGGCCACCTTTTAACTAAAATGTTGGAAGATGTGTAAGGGGTACAGAACGTTCATCCTCCAATGGCGAATACAGAGGATCGAGGTTGAATATCAGAAATGAAAATGTTTCTTTTTCAGTAGAGACAATCGGAAAAATTCCAGTTAAATTTTCTCAATTAATATTTTAGCTGTAACCACGAACATTGGAAATTGTATAAAGGGTACAGACCATTCAATCCTCTAATGGAGGGTACAGAAAGCCGATTCCCGATTAATACAAAACGATAAAAATGGACAAAGAAACATTCAAGAAATATTCTGTTTTGAATGGGAGTCGAAATTTTCAGGTGATAAACGAAAATTCCCCTTCTATCCTTACATGATGTCAAAACGAATATATTTCTTTTCAATAGAAGCAAAACGGAAAAATTCCAGTTACATTTTCGCAATCGATATTTTGGCATGTAATTAAGTCATTAAAAGTTGTCTAAGGTGCACAATATTCATGCTCTAATGGCGAACACAAAAGATCGTAAATGCAAAGGCGATAAAAACGTGTGTGTTGAATATTATATATAAATACCTCATGCTTGTAAATATACTTCATTATGTATTATTATTATTTAGATTTTTTACTTAATATTGCGTTATTGATCAAATTTAATTTTAAAAATAAAAATTTTCCGTTACATTCCATCTTGAAAACAGGGAAATACAAAAACGAAAGTAAAAAGGGTATCAAATACACCAGTGATCATTTTCCAAGGTTAATATACAGGGTTAACAAACGCCGGGTGACTAAAAAATTCCTATTGGTGACTAAATTTTCATACACTTATTAATTTTAATTTTCTTTCTTTAATAAAAAAAATTCCATGTGCTAAAATATTTATTTTTAGTAGTGCGATTATTTGCGCTATAAGTCCTCCCAGAACCTATTTTATCATAATTAAAAACATACACAAAAAATTTGGTTCAGTTTCATGCATAACTTCATATACTTATCGAGGGTACAATAGTGAAAATGGTACAAATATCGATATTGCAATGCCCCTTTTTTCCGACAGATTTTTTTCAAATCCAGTTACGACCTGCTTGCTATAGCCAAAAACATACGCAAAACATTCGGTTCAATTCTGTGTATAACTTCATACACTTTTCTATGATACAATGATGAAAATAACACAGGTATCGCAATTATAACACCCCTTCCGGCAAAAAGGAGATGTTATAATTGCTTTTTTAACTTCAGAGAGGACTTGCTGTCCATAGCCAATAACATACACAAAAACTTTGATTCAATTCTATGCATAACTTTATGCACGAGCGCAGGAGGTTGTGGGTTCGAATCCCACTGCCTCCATTGCACACACTCTGTGTGTGGAGTCCCCGGTTATACTTCTCTTGTGTTGTAATATTTCCTTGTGTGCTATCTCGTCCCTGTATATTGACGATGACTTATAAGCAGACTTCATGTCGAGCACACAAGTCGATATATGTTGTTCAATAAATAAATAAATAAATAACTTTATGAACTTTTTGATGGTACAATATTGTAAATGGCACGAAAATCGCTATTACAGCGTCCCTTTCTGGCGAAATATTTCGAAGGGAAACCTACTTCCCACAGATAAAAATATACACAAAAAATTTGGTTCATTTCTATACTGTTAAAAATCTGTACCGTTTGCTGCATCGTCACTCCACTGCTTTTATAATATCTCTATTCAGACTAATGAGAATGTTTTATAATACAATGATGTAATCGTTTTCTATAAAAGCGGTGGAGATACATTGCAATTGGTACAGATTTTTAACAGTATATCCATAACTTCATACACTTTTCGATGGTACAATGGCAACACAGACACACGAACTGACAGACATTTTATATAAACATGATTTTTGATAACTCTGACCTCTAAAACGTGTAAATTCGCCGAAAACTGAAACAATTTCGATTAGAAAGCTTTCTTCTATTGAAGATAGAAACAAGTATTTTTTTTTTTTTCAATTATATACATAACTTTATATCCTTTTCAATGGTACGAAAGAAACTCATGGGCACACGGGCAGACAGACATTTTGTATAAACGTGTATTTTAGGACCCATACCTCTAAAACATGTAAATCAGTTGAAAACAGGAAATCGAAAAGAAATCGATTACAATACTTTCTTCTAATAAAGATAGAAGAAACACTGAAAAAAATAATTTTGTGAAAGAAACAGAAAAGTTTCTAGAACTTACGAAAAAAAATAAATAAATAATGAAATAGTTTCGGCATCTCGCTCGATAGCCAGTGCAATTTCTGTATTTTAAAGATTTCTTTTAGTATATTTTTGTTGGAAGTTGGTTAATAAACCCTACCATTGTTTAAAGAAATTACAGATGACTGTTTCATACACGACATTTTATGTGCAACAGAGGATAGTACGAAAAGATTAACTTAATTCGATTGTGTAATGCACATTATCAAATCATTTTTGAGCTGACCTGCATGCGAAAATTACAGAAGAAAAGTTGCCTTTCATTCGGAGAAACCACAAGAAATTAAATGCTGAAAATCAATTCATAAAAAATTCACAAACTTAATACTTATTTATCAATTAATTATGTTGTCTCTTGAAGAGATAAAAAAATGCACATTACGAATAAATATTCTGAAAAGAAAAGGGAAATATATTATGTATGATTAAATCCGAATAAGATTAAGTCTTAACAGTACTTATGCGTACGTGGTAAAAGATGATGGATTTTCTATGAAGAAGACTGAAAACATGTCAGGCACGCAAAACACGATACAATCGTTTTAATTGCGGAATTGTGGCTTTCAGATACAAACAAACGGAAATCAGACAGTTGTTCTTGTACGAACTCTTGTTGTATCGTGTTATTGATTGAGAATAACCAGCAATGTATCATGGGACACGAAAATAGGTTTAATTAGGGACAAACATCAGCTTGACGTCGGACAGATGTCAGTGGCGAATGCTAAAGCATTGTGATTTAGCGTGATTAGGGGTTTTCTTTACAAGCATGACCTTTTGAAAGAGCGCGTATAAAATTATAGAGCTGAAGCAAAATTGCTACTGAGTTATCATTATACACGCAGTAATTTGTTAATTAAGTTTGGTGGTCTGTTTAGGCGTAGCCTGACAAACGCGAAAAAAGCAATATGAAATTCTGAATCAGTTCCGATTTTGACCTGCTAACTTTTGTCCATTATTTAATTGATTTCTAGAGATATGGGTAAGCAATATAATCGATTTGTCTGTATGATGTGTGAATGTTGAGACCTAATTTTGTGTGCTCATGCTAATCTGTTTTGAGACTTTGTTTTTCATAGTTTATTTTTAAAAATGCGACATTTTGGAAAGTGCTACGTAAATTTTGTTCAAATACTATCACGACCTATCTGTATTGTGTACAGTGGAACTTCCCTATAACAAAATCCCTATTTAAAGAAGTTTTACACCAAAGTATAAAAAATACATTTCGAGAAAAAGTTAAAAAACTGTATAGAACCCACAGTGGCTAAAATATATATTTTTTAAACCTTCCAGCATCACATTCTTTTAGGTAATAATCATTTAGCACCATAATCTTTTCGCTCTATTTCTAGAGTGATAATTAATTAAAAAAATTTAACCATTTTATGTTCCATGTGCTCTTAAAAAAAGAAAAATAACATTGGAACTTAAGAGCACCTGATCGAATACCACGTTGCTGTACGTTGACTCACCCACTTTGCCATTTTACAAACGAGAAGCCGTTGCCAGATTCTAAAAACTTAAAAGTAATCTATAAAAGTAAGTTCTATAAAAGTAATTTTTGAAGTGAATATTGTATTTTATATTGGAGAATCAGGACTTCTTTCCAAAGAAATATTTAATGTTATTAGCATTTTAAAATAAACAAGCATTTTAATGGATGCGGGGTCTTAAGAAGTTATAAATATAAATTTAACATTTTATCGATACTATTGATATTTCATTTTTTTATTAATGACATAATTATTTATATTCCACTTTATAAACTAAGGAAAGGTTTTTTTCTTTTTAAGTGCATATTTTTGACGAAGTCTGTAATTACCTCGCCATGTATTTTGTCTAGGTAATAAAAGAAAAAATCACTCATTGTCTCTCTGTATCTCTTTGAACAGCAGTTTAGATTTGGTCACTTATTTCAATCTATGCTTAATGCGTTTACATCCACATTTTGCGTCAATAGTGAGCTTAGAGTGGTATATTAATTTGGAGCCAACACAGACTTTAGATAAAGTAGCAGTCTATTGAATGATATGCTTGAATGTACCCTCATTGATGCGAATAGTTAAGACTCTAACTACACCATCAGCACAAGGATGGACTTAGATTAGTGCAAACGTCCATTGCATTGAATGAATTGGTGATACTTTTACCAAGTCCAACAGATCATTCTTGATTCTAGTATGGCTGCTTTTTTGTCTTAAACTCCTCAATCCTGAGACAAATATTACGAAAGTTCATAAAAACCTATTTAAAATTTCTATAAAACATTTCCAAAAATGTATCGGACTAGATATCAATACTTATGATACGCAAAAATTTATTAAAAATGAGTAGAAGTAATTTTAAAAATTTTAGAAGCATTTAAATTCATTTAACCCTTTGACGGTTAAAGCACTTCTATTCATAAAATACTAAAATGATTGAATGACACCGGAATTTAAAAACAAATTTATTTCATAATATATAAATGTTTTTTTTACGTTCTTTGTAAAATTAAAATTTTCATTTAAAAAATTCAGTGTCAGTATGGCATTTCGCAATTCAAATTAAGTGGTATTCTGGGCGCGTATACGCGCTTATAACCACGAAAGGGTTAAAGAGTGTTTTTAGTGTTTTCTACAGGCAACACCAGGAGTGAGAAAGTTATGAACTTAATTTGTGTCTTATGTCTTATAGACAACGTTTGGAGACATTCTTTGTCTTTAGTCCAGCGCTTCCAGAAGTGATTATGATTTTTTTTCTCTAAAATGCCCAACATATCCAAATTTGGAATACTTAAGGCCTGTGAATATATAATGCATGGATATGCCTTCATAAGAAAGATAAGGCGTAAGCACATGCAGCCGCTTTCTTTTAAAGACGGTCTAACTTGAACAAAAACTTCGAAATTAAACACGAATACCGCGTGATTATTCTTGATGACCGTTTTTCTCTTATAAAAGTTTTCCAGTTATATTTAACTAATTTCTGAGTGATAAAAGTAATCTTTGAAATGTGCAGGATGATTCGCATGTAACCACTGTGATCTTATATTTTTATTGAACAATAAACAACTGACTTAAAATAAAGCTGACTGAATGAAAACCTGCTTATAAGTCATCGTCAATTGTGATCGTACATTGGAGAAGATTGTAAATCTTTCTTAATCGATATAAAAAAACATTATAAAAAACATTATTAAACGCTTAAAAAAAAGCAAAAAAAGATACAGCATGCTTTGTTAAAAGGGTATAAATTCATACCCGATCATACTAAACAGTTTAAATTGTCTTTATTTACTTGTAAAGCACTGTAATGTCTATATGCTTACACAAATATCTTTATCTTCTTTCAAAGTAATTTGAATGTGTTAATTATCTTTCAAATTTGATTAATTGGTTAATGAAAATAAAAAAGAGCAATTGTTAAATTTCTTTCTGATATAACCTAAAGATTTCTATTAAACGAGGAGTAATGTTTCTCGAAACAATCAGAGTAGGTAAAGGTACATAATAATTTATTTATTTATTTTATTTTGTGGGATTTTTCAACAGCAGTCAAATCATCGTGACTAATGCCTCGCCCGTTGCAAGGGATTATTTTCTCCCGACGTATTTCTTCTTGTATTTTTTTTCTTTGTAGACAAGGAAAAGTTTTTTTTTTCCAGAACCACCTTGACTTGTGGAAAATTGTCTTTGAGCCAGCTTGGAAACGGGTCCAAGTTTTATTTTATGTCTTAATTTGTTTTGTGCAAATGAATGGCAATGAATGGGAAACTAAAAGGAAAAAGAAGAAATTTTAGGAAAAGCCTCCGTGGTAAATATCTCCAAATAAAAGAATAATTTAAAAAATGTTGTGCTGTTTTATGCAATGTTTGCAATCGTTTAACTTTTTCCATTGAGAGAAAAATGTTTTTCTCTTTGTGAAATTACGCAAAGGTTTTGAGAAAGGTGTACTAGCTGGAGTTTTTCTTTGATCATCGAAATTTGATTTGTATAAACAAAAATTTTATGTTAGCGTTATAGGAATGTATAAGGTCAAAAATATCTTTGTTGCTTTGGTTAAGCTCTTTTTGGATGTATTCCATAATGCAATAATAATAAGCGCAGTGGTCTACAACTTTTCAAACCTGCCTCTAATTTACGAGTCCAGACTCTCTCATTTTTACAATCTTCTATCATTACAAGAATAAAGCATTGAATTTGAAAAAAATTTCAAATTCCGGTTTTTGACGGATTTACATATTTTACGGGTCAGAGAACCTCAAAACATTTTTTCTAAAAAAAAGTCTGTCTGCGAGTACGTCTGTCACTCTGTGAGCCTGTATGTGACAAAAATTTTGTGGACACTGCATCAAAACTAATCCACGGAATTTCACAAAATTTTAGTTTCTGTTAGACCTTGATATTAACTGGAGCTACTTTTTGGTGTATATCTTCCGACAGGTAACGCTGCTATGCTGCCTTTTTCAAGATTTCTTTCATAGATACAGCTCAAAACCTAATGAACGCAATTTTATAAAACTCCAGATTTCGTTAGTCCTTGATATAATATGATGATGATTACCTTTTGATGTAAATTTCTGAACAGGTGGCGCTGCTATGTGGCATTATTCAAGATTATCACAATTGCTCCATCTCTTTCTTTCTTTCTAACCGATGACCAGGCCCCTACCTGTCGAGTTACTTCAGCTTAACGGGTTAGATACCTGGTATTGGGGTGAGTAACCGCCTAATTACCGAGTGACCTGGGCGAGTGACCACCGTAGCGGTAATAAACCCAATAACTTCGCTTCTCACATTATCATATCTGCAGTCGTTACTTCTCATTTGAGCATTCTTTGTTTTGTTGGTTGCTTAGCGTTACATCCTGTTGTTTGTGCTGCAAAAGGCTACCCAAGTTGGTCTCGTAATTTAGAGCTTTGATCAGATGACGAGACTTTCACGTGGCAAGGCACCTCCAGAGGTATAATTTACAGGTAACTTGAAGGACTTTGCACCCACGACGAATTTTACATGCACCAAGCGCCATTAGCGTACATGACAATTGGTCCATCTCAGGAAATAACGGGCGAATTTTCATCAATGTTCAGATTCAGTTAATCCCTCATATAAATAAGTATTCTTTAGTTTTTGACTTTAAATAGCTCAACAGGTGACGCTGATATCCAGATTTTTTTCTGCAATGATCCTATCTTAAAACTATTACACGGATTTTCACCAAACTTCAGATTCAGTTAGTCCCTCTTATAAATTAGTATTCTTTAATTTTTGGAGTAAATTGCTCAACAGGTACCTTGATATAATATGATGATGATTACCTTTTGATGTAAATTTCTGTACAGGTGGCGCTGCTATGTGGCATTATTCAAGTTTATCACAATTGCTCCATCTCTTTCTTTCTTTCTAACCGATGACCAGAACCTCCACCTTCCGAGTTACCTCAGCTTAACGGGCTAGATACCTGGTATCAGGGCGAGTAACCGCCTAATAACCGAGTGACCTGGGCGAGTGACCGCCGTAACGGTAATAAACCCAATAACTTCGCTTCTCACATTATCATATCTGCAATCGTTACTTCTCATTTGAGCATTCTTTGTTTTGTCGGTTGCTTAACGTTACATATTGTTCTTTGTGCTGCAAAAGACTACTCAAGTTGATCTCGTAATTTAGAGCTTTGATCAGATGACGAGACTTTCACTTGGCAACGCACCTCCAGAGGTATAATTCAGATAATTCAGGTGCCAGATTTTTTACGATATCTGCAATGATTTTATCCTAAAAACTGACGCACGAATTTTCAACAAATTTCAAATTTAGTTAGAACTTGACTTAAATTGTTGCTGATAAAATTTTGGTATAAATCACCTAACAGGTGACGCTGCTACGCTTAATTTTTCTATACGTATTAATATGTATGAGACAGAATTTTTTTTTTTAATTACCATACCCGATATTTTTTATATGAAAATGTGAATCAAAAATAATCGATGTTTGAAACTTTGTTAAGATAATTTTAAAAGAAAATTATACTCATGGAAATTCTCGTTATTAGTAGTCATGAAATTGAATGAGTTTTCAATTAGCTAATTAATACTTCTATAACAAAATCTTCATTGGTTGTGCAACGCATTTTTAGCTACAATATTCGGAAATGAGAAAATCTTTAACAGACTTTAATTTTTGAACTTTTCTAATTTTTTTGAGAAATTTTTGTATATCCTTGGAGCCTTAAAAAGATTTATTCACATGAAAGAAGAAAAGAATGTGTGGGAGCTAATCTAAGTATTTGCATCGCACATGAAATTTACTCGTTACTTCATCGGGGAAAAAATTATGATGTTTTTTATTTTATAATGTTTCTTAGTTCAAGAAAAATATTTTTTCTTTTCACGATATTTGTATAAAATAAAATGGTTCGTTAGAATTTTATATTTTTTTAAAAAAAGAGAGAAATTGCAATACACTTCACCGTAGCAGACCTCGATAATTAGATATCTTTGTTGGAACGCGTTTGTAAAATATGTAATTTTTTATTGTATTTGGTAACATAGGGTTTCATGAAGTTTGTTCTCGCGTAAATGGAATATTTAATCAAAACTTTCATAACACATGTCACGCGATTCTGGAAAACTACACTGTAAAAGAAAATCTGTAAACTTACAGATATAATGTTGCCAAATTCTATATGGTTACTAACATTTTATCTGTACACTGTACAAGAAAAAATGTAAATCTACAAAACTAATTTTTGTAAAGTTAAAAAAATCTGTAACTTTGCAAACGAATCTATTAAAATCCAAGTTATCTTACAAAAATTTTATCTGCGTTGTAGTTACAGGAAAAATTCTTGGAATCCCAGTCTCCTAAAATATTCTTACAAGGAAGGTCTCCATACGGGCATACTCAGAAAAATCTGAAAAAATTACAGAATGTTCTTCTCATATAGTTATATATGTTTATAAAAAAAATTTCGGCGGAACCTCCTTATAACGTCCGTAAAAAAAAATAATAATTTCGTTTATTTGGCGATTTACCTCCGGTTGGCGAAAAAATGAAATTTTGAAAAATACGCTTTCACGCTTCGAATACTTTTTAAAGAAAATCTTTCTATGTTCAATTTATTTAAATAAGTTTAGTTTAAGTAATTTTAGTTTTGCGTCAATTAAAAACAATTTTCAGATTCGTTAAAATCGTCTGCTTTTGGCGAGGAAATGCACTGCTCGTCAAATCCCGCGTCGCTTTCAGCTTTTCACGCCAATTATTCCAAACTATTTTATTTTTTTACATATCTAATAATGTAATTCCGCCGCTAATTTTCACTGATCCTTTATTACCTACATGAGTAGTTTAGTTCGTATTTTTTTCAAAAAATTCTGAGTATGCCCCCAATGGAGACCTTCCTTGTTGGTAACTTTACAGATTTTTTGATTTTCAGTGCAAATCTGCATCTGTTACATGAATTTTTACTGTTTCCGTTACATAAAAAATTCTAGGAATCACAGTTTCCTAGAAAACTTTTAGTAACTTTACAGATTATTATTATTTTTTTTTTACAGTGTAGCTTCGAACATTTTTCTTTTCTTTTCTTTTGAAAATTTTTCAGTAACTTAACCTAGATACCTAGGGATTGTAGAAGCACCTCACCAATTGCTGATCCGCCAGAAAATTTCGCTGGGTCGAAGAAAAATCTATACATTGTTTGTCCTTTTTTTGCGTTAATAATTAAACAAAAATAATGTTACAAAATACCCACAAAATATTTTGTTCTTTATAATTAAAAGAAAGAAGAACCCCAAAATGGCAATAAGGGGCAAACACTGAAAATTTCAATTTAAGTATAAATGATAAAAAAGACTGCATTATCATTCAACAGTCTCAAAGATAAATTCCAATCATACTTAGCAACCAATCCTTATGTTTATACCAATACCATAATTTGCGAACATTCGCTTGGATTATATCTTATATTTTCTTCTTTGTGAATTATCTGGTTTTAACAATAATTTCTACCATTTATCTATAAAAGCCTATTTTTATGTTTCCCTTATGTTTCCTTTTATGTTCCCCGCATAACCCTTTTATGTTTCCCCCCAACATTAAGAATTGAGAAAAAACAAGGGCATTCTTATTTAAAAACGTCGAGGCGTGTTGTTTACTGCTCTCCCTTAAACGTGTTAAGGTTTTTAAACATGTCTAAAAGTGAAGTAGAAAGGATTTAGTTTATATTTCTAGTCTATCAGCTGTACATTAATTTTACATAATAGTACGATTAGAAATAAACATTCTGATTTATAGTTTAAAGTACATTACGCTGTGATGTGAAAACTATAAAAAAGGGCGGAGTTACAGTTTCAATGATCGTAATTTAGAAACCAGAGTTAAGACTTAGCAATAAGTTACTCGGTTAATTGTAGTTTCTTCGCTTTTGTAAAACCTAATTATTAGTTGCTCAAGATTAGACTTTGACTCACTTTAAAGATTGAGTAGGAAAACATTTCTTTAAATTTATTTATTTTGTCCCTTTTTTTTTTTTTTTCCAAATGAAACTTAAAAAGAATCGTGCTTAAATTGTACAGTCATTGTTAGTAAATTTGATCCGCATTTTCTCAATTTTCAGATGCCACACTCATATTTTAAGAATATTGTTGCAACAAGAGGCATAAAAGAGAAGAAATGATCCTAAATTATTTTATGTCTATCAAAAATTAAGGAATAATAATAATAAAAGCGATAAAAAAATATTTTTTAAGCTGGTTCAAAGTTACCCAGACATGTAGGGTAACTTTAAACTTATATTACGTACTACTTCGATCAGCTGGCGAAGTCCTGTTCATCTTTGTCTTGTGTCACTCCGTCTGTCATTGAATGTGTACACAAACACTGTATAAGTGTTTGTGTGTACTTTAAATTTTGTGTACTTACATATGAATACCTCGTATCATATGACAAATCATAGAATTTTGAAAAACTCTGTTATTTTACTTACGTTTTTAATCCGTTCATTTTTTTTATTCAAATTTTAAAAGAGAACTTTAATTTCAACATTTTTCGCGAAGATATCATATCTTCTACGTAAATCATCTTGAAACAGAAGGTTCTTAGTTCGAACATTTATGCTGGAACTTGAAATTTTCTTAGATAGGTTTAATAAGAAGAGGTTCTGTATTTTTAGCCAATTTAAGGGTTTATATTTTTAGGATTCCGTTCATCTGACATTCAAAATATTTTTTGGAATTCAATTTTCTTTCTATTTAAAAAACTTTTGCAATTTATTAGTGATTCAGCATTTTAAATTTAATTTTGTACAATTTTTTCGCTTTTAGAAATTTAAAATTTTATTTATATTAACATGTTTTTTTTTTTTAATTTAGGATTTTCAAAAACTTTAGAACTTTGTATTTTATTTAAATAATTTTATTTGAGTATTTTTAATTTGATTAAAATAAATAACTTCCTTTCATAATTATTTTTGAATTAAACTTATTGGTGCTATCACTTATACAGGGTGTCCCAAAAGGTCGTTTACAAACTTAACATGCTGGTCTGTCATTTCATGATGAACAATATTAAATAGGAAACTAAGGGTCCCAAACGTCTTCCAAAGGAGATATGCGCCATTAAAGTTTAGGGTCCAAAAATTCAAATGATTATAAAAAATAGAAAAATTAGTCGATTCGTTTGCGGTTTTCACTAAAACTATTCTTTATGTCAGTATTTTCTTGAAAATAAATTATAAAGATAAATTTCAAAAAAATGTCGATAGAGGGCGCTTTAGACTTTGGAGTAACGAAAAAATAGTTTTTACCATTATTTTTTGCATCTCATTAAATTTTTTTAGTAGCTTAGACATAAACTTAAATTTTGAGCTCAAAATCTAAATCGTTGGAAGTGGTTAAGTAGCGTAAACTGAATTGCGGGGGGAGGTTCAAATTTCAAATGATTATAAAAAACGGAAAAATTGATCAATTGATTTGCGATTTTCACTAAAATTATTCTTTATGTCAGTATTATCTTGAAAATAATTTATAAAGATAAAATTCAAAAAATGCCGATAGAGGGCGCTTTAAACTTTGGAGTAACGTACAACTATTTTTTCCGTTATTTCTTGCATCTCATATATTTTTTTAGAAGCTTAGACATAAACTTAAATTTTGAGATAAAAATCTGTATCGTTGGGAGTGGTTAAGTAGCACAAACTGAACTGTGTTCAATGGGGGTGGGGAGGTTCACATTTCGAATGATTATAAAAAACGGAAAAATTGGTCGGTTTTCGCTAAAACTATTCTTTATATCAATATTTTCTTGAAAATAAATTTTACAGATATCTTTCAAAAAATTCCGTTAGAGGGCGCCTTAAACTTTATAGTAACCAACAACTATTTTTAACCGTTATTTTTTGTATCTAATAAAATGCTTGTAAAAGTTCAAACTTAAAATTTTGTGCTCAAAATCTGCATCGTTGTGAGTAATGAAGCGGCCAAAAATTGAACTGCGTTCGAGGGGTGGTGAAAGTAACATTTTAACTCCTGAACACAGTTCAGTTTGCGCTTCTTAACCCCTCCTATCGATTTAGATTTTGAGCACAAAATTTAAGTCTAAACTTTTGAAAGCATTTAATTAGATTAAAAATAAATAAATAAAAAAAAATTAAAAAAAAGGTTAAAAATAATTGTTGGTTATTCTAAAGTTTAAGGCGCCCTCTAACGGATTTTTTTAAATTTATCTTTAAAATTTATTTTTAAGGAAATTTTGACATAAAGAATAATTTTAGCGAAAACCGACCAATATTTCCGTTTTTTATAATCATTTGAAATTGCAACCTCCCCACCCCTATTGAACACAGTTCAGTTTGCGCTACTTTACCACTCCCAACGATTCAGATTTTCATCTCAAAATTTAAGTTTATGTCTAAGCTTCTAAAAAAAATTTATGAGATGCAAAAAATAACGGAAAAAATAGTTGTACGTTACTCCAAAGTCTAAAGCGCCCTCTATCGGCATTTTTTAAATTTTATCTTTACAAATTATTTTCAAGATAATACTGACATAAAGAATAATTTTAGTGAAAATCGCAAATCAATTAACCAATTTTTCCGTTTTTTATAATCATTTGAAATTTGAACCCCCCCCCCCCCCTGCCCCGCAATTCAGTTTGCGCTACTTAACCACTTCCAACGATTTATATTTTGAGCTCAAAATTTAAGTTTATGTCTAAGATTCAAAAAAAGTTTAATGAGATGCAAAAAATAATGGTAAAAACTAGTTTATCGTTACTCCAAAGTCTAAAGCGCACTCTATCGACATTTTTTTTTAAATTTATCTTTATAATTTATTTTCAAGAAAATACTGACATAAAGAATAGTTTTAGTGAAAACCGCAAACTAATCGACCAATTTTTTTGTTTTTTATAATCATTTGAATTTTTGGACCCTAAACTTTAATGGCGCATATCTCCTTTGGAAGACATTTGGGACCCTTAGTTTCCTATTTAACATTGTTCATCATGATATGACAGACCAGCATGTTAAGTTTGTAAACGACCTTTTGGGACACCCTGTATAAGAATTTAATATAAATTAAAAATTTGGCTTTATTAATTAAAGAATAAATTGTTTTGAAAGAAATACTATACGAAAATTTCTGTGCGATCTGCGATCACACTTACCCACTTGCTCAATCAAAGGACTTGTAAAAAATATATTTGACTGTAAACCACGATTGATGCTAAAGTTATGTAAAAATTTAAAATCAATTGTTAAACACAAAATTTTTGCAAACTTCAAGTTTTCATGCTCATTTTTTTTTTCAATTTAGTCACAGACATACACATGTATACACACTCACATAAACACACCAAGAAAGAAAATTAATTGTACCTTAACCTCCCCTTTTCTTACACAATTTAGATAACATCATTTTCTTTTCCACAAAGATCGAAGCGTAAAGGGTTTAACTTCCATGTAAAGAAAGGCTACAATTATTTCCCGCAAAAAAGCTCTATATTTTAAGTCTCCCCTACTTTTCTTTTTCCTTTTTTTCCTTTTCTCTATTTCTAACATTCTTCAAGTAAAGGGGTAACTTCTGGATTCTAGATTGTCGAAGATAATTGAAGTCTGTTTTTTATATTATTAGAATCAACCATCCTGCTGTCGCCTTTTGCAACCAGCAGGGTTCCTCAACACGAAGCGGCTTTAGTCATGGATAGAAACAACAAAACTAATTTATAAAAACCTTGGAAATAATTCTTCTTTAACCAGAAAGCATGCTAATCTTTAAAGCAATCGGAATCTGTAAAGAAATGCGAAATCTTTCGAGCAACAGCTGGGAAGCGCCGTAATTTCCTCAGGAAAAGCCCATTTCCGATTAACAATGATTGTAACTGTTTGCTACTTCAATAAACTTCTGACAGGATATGCCCGTCAGAAGTTTTCCTATCAATATATTTTTCTTTCTTTATTTCACATTTATTTACTTACAATTCATCTGATTAGTTATTACTTTCTTCTATCTTTCCAAGTATTGGATTCGTGAAAATTTTCGAATTCCAGTTTTTGGCGGATTTACACATTTTAGAGTTCAGAGCTCACGAGAAACATGTTTTTACAAAATGTCTGTCTGGGAGTCTGCCTGTCTGTATGTGAAATAAATTTTGTAGACGTTTTATCTGACCAACTAATGCACGGAATTTGATAAAAATTTATATCCCAATAGTCCCTTATATAAATTGATGTTAATTAATTTTCGGTGTCAATTACTCAACAGTTGGCGCTGCTGTGATCCATTTTTTGTGATTTACGCAATAGCTGTATCTCAGGAATTAATGCACGGATTTCGATCAAACTTCAGATTTAATTAGTCCTTGGTATGAATTGATGTTTTCTGTATTTTGGTGTAAATTGCTCAACAGGTGGTGCTGTTAAGCTGCATTTTTTACGATTTTCACAATATTTCTATCTTAATAAATAATGCAAGGATATTCATCCAAATTTAGATTCAATTAATCCTTGATAAGAACTGTTTGTATTTACATATTGGTATCAATTGACCAACAGATGGCACTGCTATACTGAATTTTTCCCAATTCCTGCAATAACTCTTTGTCTAAAACTAATGCAATAATTTTTATCAACCTTCACATTAAGGTATATATTGATAAACATTATTGCTCATTATGTTTTCATGTGAATCACCCAACTGGGGGTGCTTTTATCTTGCAATTTTCCCTATATCTTCAATACTTCTATTTTGAGAACTAATGCATGGAGTTTCGTACTTTAGAATCTTCATGATATTCATCAGATTGTCTTTTAATTTTTTCACTGTAGCAGCTAATTATGAAGTATTAACATGTATGAGATAGAAAAAAAGTTTGGGATTGCTACATTCGCCTAGTTTTTAGCTCACAGGCTAAGGTGAGGCTCACGGAAATGGGGGGAGCTATTTCCTCCCTTAATTTGTTTTTCGTGCGGTATCACCCCTTGAAAATATAAGGCTGTAATATACAATATGCGTAGCCGGTGAGCTCAATGCCATCAGTTTAACTGGGCAATATTATTTTTATTTGTATTTTTATCTGTTAATCTGTTATATCTGAGGTTTTTAACTGCTATGCTGGTACATTTAAGTGCTAATAAGAGAAACTTAGGTGTGCTGCAAAAATATTCAACAGATATTTTATTAGTATTATGTTTTAAATTTTTCTTAAACATGAATTTCCTAATAGCACACAAAAAATTAACTGACTCTCTCCATTCTTAAACTCATATTTGTGTAAAAGGGACATTTCTACCCTTTAATAGGCACTAAAAATAACAAAATTGATCACGGAAGATATTCTAAAAGAGTGACAAGTTCAAAGACTTCATTTAGTGTTAAAATAAATCAATCAGAAGATATATCATTCACCCGCAGGAAAAGGCTTTCAAAAGCATTCCATTTAAGGGTGTATTAAAAAAAACGCTTTTCCACCTTCAACAGCTCGAAATTTCCAGATACAATTTCAGACACATTTTTAAGAGTAGAAACATGAAACTTGCTGAGGGGATTTTTAAAGAGAAGCATAAGGTGCCGTGTGATGTCATTTTATGCTCAATTAATTAGAATTTGATTTATAAACAATTATCTTCTCAGTTTGATCCTTTTTTTGGTCCACAAATCTCCGGCTTCGGAAAAATCGATTCAAAATGCCGTTTTTGATTGCTTTTTTTGCAATATTTTCTGCATTTATCAAAGAATCGACAATCACGGCACCTTGTACACTTTCTATATAAGACAATTTGCCAGTTTGATGCATATGAGAGCAAAAATGAATTTAAAAATAAATCGGAAAATAAGCAGCTTTAATCGAAAAACACCCTTAAGCGAAGAGAGAAAAGAAGATTTGTCATTTTTTTTTCTGAAACACATAAAACTCTAGAACTGTTAGCTTTGCATGCAATTTCAAAAGTTCTGAGATGTTTAAATAATCTTATTTAATCAAACACGAAAACTGCCATTAACCGCAGCTCATTCGGCCGTAAACTCCTGCATAAAGCGGAAAAGAATCCGTTTTTAGGGCGATCGCCACTGCTTTCTTTTTTAATCTCTCTCTTTAATTATAACTTAATCGTCAGTAATTTATATATATATATATATATATATATATATATATATAGCCGACCAAATTAACTGATTTTTAGAGGCGGGACGAAGGTTGAAGATCGTAGCTCGTAAGGGGAAGAGCCCGCTAGTATTTTATACGCATGTCAAATTGATTAATTATTATATTTTTTTAAGTATATAATAATAACTTTAAAAAAATTTGGACATGTTCGTTTTCGTCTTCAGACGAAAATAGGAAGATTTCCGAAATTAGGTTTCGGTTTCAGTTTTGGTCGATCCTTAAAAATTAAGATTATAAACATTCAATTCTGAAACGAACAGGCAACGTGACAAGAGCACAACTGAAACAGCCTTTTTGAACATCCATAACGTCATGTGTGTTCTTGTCACGTTGTCTATTCGCTTCTTAAAATATCTGCACCAAGTACAAGCCTATCTTTTTAACAAGCACTCAAACCTCAAATTTCAAAATTACAAAAAACGTATCCTTAAAGTCTCGTAGCAGGAAAAGTGCTATTTATTCAAAATTAATTCTCCTTTGAAAAATTTCTTAACTATGAGAAAAAGGCTTATGCTTCTCAACATTTTATACAAATTGAGGATTGCATCCCAAATATTTTTTTATGAAAGTTTTCAAAGACTTTTTACTTTCAACATTTTAGCAGTAACAAAAGAGGCTATTATTTAAATATGCATGTGAGGGTTTTTTTATTTTTTAATAAAATTCGATATTTGATATTTACTTATTTCACTAATATACATCTTTGTAAATTACATGCAAGTCTCTATACTTCAGTGCAGTTTAACGATCATCGTTTATTAATCCTTCAATCCTTCAATTCTTAATTAATTAATTATGATTCAATTAATTAATTATGATCAATTCCACCTTAAAATCCCTCTTAATAGGCAAAATAGATTACAAAATTTGTAGAAAAAATAATAACTAAATTTATAAAAGAGCCGTTCGTTAAAATTGCCAAGTCGGTAAACAAACATCTTTTTGTAAAACATTTATGTCAGTTAAATTTTTATTGCATTTACGCATGTTCAGTGAAACATTATTTAGTGAATTTGCTCATTTTTTTCATTCTGTAAATTATAAGCAAAACATTTTGGGGGATTTGGGATTATTTTTAATTATTGGACTTAATTTCTCCATGAAAGTACGTACTATTCTCATAAAAATGAACACAGTTTATTGTAAAAAAGTTCTAATCATATGCTACAGTTTCAATGCATTTACGACATTAATTTTTACAGGATTATCCAAAAGATATTTGATTTTCTTCAATTTGTTGATGGTACCCTATGGGGTGTCGGAAAAAAAAAACTTTACAGAAATACATGATTTCGATTACGCTTTTTACACATCTGAAATTACAAGATAATTCCTCATGCATTTTTCCAGACATTTAACAAAACGTCTAAAATTGCAAATGACCGTTCATCATTGTATTAAGTGAGATTTTTGTTAAAAAGTTAAAAAATATATTTATAACTTTTTTTTTTAATTGAATTGTATTTGGAACAACAAAAACCCATTTCTTCTTATTAACATAAAAGTTTCGGGGAAAATGTAGTGGGCTATGCTGTGTTTATCAGGCCGTAGGTATTTTTGTGGTGGTATTATGGGTGGTAAGAGGCGGGAAAAGGATGGATTGTGTCGGTTTGTTTTAAAAAAATTATTTATTATTAGTAAACAATAGAAATGCAGCAGCGGTGTAGTAAAAGAAGTATGATATATAGAAGTAAGGTATTTTGCTTTTTGTTTTCACTGTTTCAGTAATAAAAAATGAGGCGGTTTTCTTAGCAAATATCGATGACTTATTATTCGAGATTTATTTCCCAAATACGTATCTTTGTAAAACTGGCTAAAATTTAAATTATAATAGGTTTTTATAAAATTTTCTATGCTAGATCTTTTGCTTTTTGCATTCAATGCTTTAGTAAAAAAATATGTTATTCTGTAAGTAAATATCTATTATTTATTATTATCATTGTTATTATTATTCAAGATTTATTTCTCAAATACATATCTCTGTAAAATCAAATAACATTGGTGTCACAATAGGGTCTTTGTGAAATTTTCTACACTAAGATCGTTTGTTTTTATTTTCAACGATTTAGTAATAACAAATGAAGCTATTCTGTAAATAAATATCTAAGCTTTATTATTATTATTATTATTATTATTATTATAGCTGTAATTTGCAAATACAGATCCCTATTTTTTTATTATTATTATAAGACTCTGTTCATCAACTACTGTCAACTGCGCAGTTTTAGAATTAAATGAGAATCTTCTGATGTAAATAAATATATCAACTAAATTTAAAACAAATTTTCCTTAAGGCTGTTCTTAAGTTCACTGCTTAACAAGCGTGAAAATTTGTGACACAGTGGCGGACACAATTTTAAGGTAAAATTTGCAGACCTGGAATTGGAAGCGATATGGAATCGAAATTATTTTCCCATTTTTTGATAAATAAATTACCGAGTTATAAGCGATTTCGATCAAGGGACAAGTAATTTTTCTTCCCCCACTAACTGTTTTTTCTGCTTTGAACCGAAAATTCGGTCCACAACTCCTACTTTGACAATATTTTCTGAAACATCTATAGTTATTATAAACAAGTTGGAAATTGCACGTCAAATGTAACAAATGAGGTGCATTCGTACTATAAGGAAATTTTTAAAATATTGAAATGTTGTTGTATTAGTATACAGTACTTCGGAAACAGTAGAGTATCCGAAATCTTTTGTGTATCCCTGTAAATATCGTCTGCTTTCTATTATACAGGAAGTAACTTGTAGTAAACCTCAGTAACGAATATCAATTTCATAAAATGTGAAATAGTTTAATATTATTAAAATTCACCCCAAACAATGTTTCCCCCTATACCATTATGTAATCGAATACTTTTGTGTAGCCCTGTAAGTTAATAACAAATATTCTTTGCACCACAGATGGTACAGAATGTATATATTTCGTAGATGCATACCAATTTTATTATGCTCGAAAGAGTGTAACACCATTAAAATGTACTTGAAACTATTTTTTTCTATTGACCGTAATGTAACGGAATATTTTTTATTGTCCTTGTAATTAAACTATACATCCGATTTTCATAAAATTTAAAATGACTCGACAAAATTAAGCAACAATTACATATTTAAATTTCAGATGATTCTTTCGGGTAGTTTTTGCTCTGTTATATGCGGACCGGACGATGGACAGACAGACAGACCGACTGAACAACGACTATAGGTGCTACGTACTTGCATAATTACGAACGCACCTTAAAAAAACGGAAAATGTTTAGTTTCTGGATAACAACACCTCGTAGTTTCATGTGTTTCCGAACAAAAATGAATTAAAACTTATATCATAAAGTTATTCTTTTTGACTTCAGAACAGCTTTAATAAGGTTTCAGATTTTTATGAAAGACGATATGTTAATGTTTCACCAATTTCATCTCTGCAAAAAGAATTTTAAAATTAAAATAATAAACATAAAAATTTCAAATTTCATAAATAAAAATAACACTCTGTAGAGTTATTGTGAATTTGTTTAGCAATATTTTACCAATAAAAATTTTCTGAACTTTAAGGAAAATAATTATACTTCCTGTTTTCACATAATTTTACGTTAAATTGACATTTTTTGTCCAAAATAATATTTTTGTAAAGCTTTCTACATCATTTTTTGTTTCTTTTTACCTCCAATGTTTTACTTAGCAGCTATGTTTTCCGACATCTTTGCCAACAGTAACAGGAATCTTTATTTTGAATATGGTTGCAGTTTAGAAAATAACAAAACAAAAAACTCTATTTGCGTATGTTTTAGCATTCATCTCTGTCTAATTTTAAATTGTCACTGTGAAAAAAAAAATTCTCTGACAGAGTCATGTCATATATTTTCAAGTTCCTCGTATTTACATCATAAATAAAAATAGGATATGGCAGAAATGCAAAATTAGCTCAATATAATTTTTCACTCAATATAATTGTTCTGTTTTTTCATAATTTGTTTTCTTGCACTTTTCATTTATTTATTTATTGTTGTTATTTTTTTTTTAGTTTCATTATAAGGACTTTTAAAAGAATATAAGTGCTTGCATAAAAATTACGACTAACAATTTGTCTGTAAGTTGTTTTTCCCATTAAGTTGCATTAATTGGTTTTTACTTGGAAAATTGATCAGTTTCGTTATGGTCCCATTGAAATTTTTCTCAGTTTACAAAAAGTAAGTTTTTAAAAAATGTTAAAACGCCAGAATATGCAAACTTTGAGCAGTCTAGTTTCGGTATCCTTTAGCTAACTGTTCTGAGTGTAAATAATAACGGGAAAAAATAATAATGGAAAAAAATTATATACGAGAGAAATGGATTCAAGTGAAAAATTCATTAACCAATAGGAAAACGGGAAAATACAGGAACAAGACAATAAGGTAAAAATTTAAATAATACAACCAAAAATTTGAAAATGTCGTTTAATTAAGAAAAAGAAGTTTTTATGTAATTTTTCCAACAATTTGGTAAAGAGGAATCTCATAACAATTGTTGGAAATATTATATAAAATATTTTTTATTTCTTAATTGCAATCAGCATTTTTGACACTTTTGGTTGCATTACCTATACTTTTTTCCTATTGGCTGTAATCTGTATTTTCCTTTTACTATTGGTTAAGGAACATTCGCTTAAGACACTTTTCTGCTATTAAAATTAACAAAATTTTCCAAAACAGGGTTAAAATTGCCAAAATCCTGCGTACTAATTTCTACGAAATTTCTTTATGATGCGACAGTGTTTGAAAAAATGGAGTAAAAAGATTTGTTTCTCAATTCCATTTAAATTTGTTGTAAGTCTACACAGTTTTACATAGAATATCGATATGCAAATTAAATAATATATTTAATGATAGTTAAATTAAAAAAGACAAACCATTTACTGAATTATTTTTCCTATTCTGTGAAAAAAATTATTAAAAATCTATATGTGGGTTGAATAATGAGAAAAATAGTAAAAGATAATTTCAAATTTACAGTACAATATTGTATACTAGTTGGAAAACAAATCGATAAAATACAATTTGAATTAGTTTTATTGATCGGATAAGAAAAAAGGAAAATTTAAATATTGTATATGATTGAAAAACAATAGAGAGATATAATTTGAACTAGTTTTATTAACACGTTGAGTGTCGTGTCAGTCATCGATGGTTGACACTGAACTTTCTTATTTCGGCCGTGTCAGTCATCGGTGACTGAAATATAAAATATGATATGAAACTAAAATATTTATATTGTTTTTATTTAATGAAAATTTCTATGATATCATATTTTCGCTGTCAATTGCCAATGACTGACGCGACATAAACGGGAAGTTCGATGTCAGCCATCGTTTCACTCAATGTGTTAATTTGATTAAAACATAGGGAAATTTAATTATTAATGTACGTTAAAAAACAATAACAAAATACGCATACTTAAAACAAGTTGAAATTTTCTTTAGCATGACTACGTAAATTTATTTCTAGTATTTATATTAAACTAATCGGTTTTAATTTTAGCCCAGATAGAATAAAAATTCATTAAAAATTGCGCCGAAATTTAAAATAATAATAATAAATACAAGAAAATAAATAAATTCAAAAAAGTAGTTAAATTTAAAAACGCATACTATATCTGAAAGCGCCATTACACAATTATTCTTAATAGATAAATTTATTAATTTCTAACAGATTACCAGTCATCTAGATGATGTACACATTATAGTGCCATTTTCACGCCCCGATTACTAATGAGGAGTGTGAGTGGATTGGTGCCGATTATATCAGAACCAAGAATTTTATGATCAGGGGACAAGAACATTAACGTCGCAAAAGGCCAAGCCAGTTATTTTATGCTAGTACCTCGCTTTATACTGATCAAGTGAGATGAGATTACTTCATGCAATACTGTAGCCAAATATTTTTATGTGTCCCTGAATGTGGTGTATCTTTGTGAATGAACAATAAATTTTATACATACTTGTTCTACAGAAGGGCCTAGTAGTAACCTATATAAATTTCAATGTGTTTAAAACAGTGTAATATTTTTACAACTCACCACAAATGATTTTTCTCAATAGATCATAACGTAACGAAATATTTTTGACTGTCCCTGTAAATGAACCGAAAACGCCACATATCTGATATTCAATACCGAATATGCCATAGTAAACCCCAATAACACGTATCAATTTCATGACAAACGGACTGCATTTACACAAGTTGGAGTACGTACAGACAATCGGTAAACAAACGGGCAAGACAAAATGAATTTATAAACAATATTCAACAATGCTAGAAAGTATTTTAAAAAATTATTTCCGTAATGATACCAAAAAAATCATGCTTAAAAGGTTAATAAAAAAGAGGCAGAGTTTGTTTAATAAAATGTTTAGTTACATCACTCCGCTTTGTTTTTCAATTTTATTTCTTGTAAATGCTGACGTTTAGAATAATTTATTTCGTTAAATGTGTTGTAACATGCCTGATAAGCGAAAATCTTTTCACTCCATCTCACGTTTCTAGCTCCGTTATTCCCTCAAGGGCAGTGGCTAACTACAAACACGTAACAAGAGACGTATTACCTTCTAACACATTCTGGGAAAGTTTAAAAGAATATTATACAAAGAGTTACTTGGTGCTTTGTTCACATTCTAAATATTGACTGTTATTTGTAAAATTAGTATTCTGTAGCGTATAAACGTTTTTGGATTTCGTGATATTTAAAACTAATTGTAAATTCAGTTTCAGATTCCCTAGTTTTCAAAATTAGTATCATATTTATTCTGAAATATTTGGAAATCAGGAAATCATTAATATTTAATGCGTAACTTACTAATTGACTGCAACTGACTACTATTTGACTTACATTTTGACTTAGTATTGACTACTACTGACTATCACTATATTTGACTGCAGATGAACTGAAATTTAATTAGTAAGGCATAATTAATTTCCTTTTAGTAAATGCCAAGTGTTCAAAAAGCTTAATTTAAAAAAAATCTGAAATTGTACGTCAAGCGTAGCAAGTAAGATGCGTTCGTACTATAACGAAGTTTTAAAAATATTCAGATATTGTGTATTGTGTAAAAGTATACTTTCGGTAGAGTACAGTATCCGAAATCTTTTGTGTGTCCCCGTAAATACTGTCTTCTTTCTATTATACAGGAAGTAACTTGAAGTAAACCTCAACAACGTATATCAATTTCATAAAATGTAAAATAGTTTAATTTAATTGAAATGCACCCCAAACAATGTTTCTCAACACCTTTATGTAATGGAATACTTTTATGTGGCTCTGTAAATTAATAACAAATATTACTTGCATCACAGATTGCACAGAATATATATTTTAGTATGTATTTCATAGATGCATATCAATTTTATTTTGTTCGAAAGAATGTAAAATGTTTATTAAAATGAACTTGAAACTATTTTTTTTTTTCGTTTGGTTTTAATGTAACGGAATACTTTTGATTGCCAGTGTAAAGAAAGAATATATTTGATTTTCATAAAATTTTAAATGACCCAACAAAATTATGCAATATTTATGTATTTTAAATTTCAAACGATTCGGTTGGGTAGTTTTTGCTCTGTTTTATGCGGACGGACGGCCAGACGGCCAGACGGACGAACAATGACTATAGCTGGTACGTATTTACATAATTACGAACGCACCTGAAAAACACAAAACATGTGAATAGCATAGACTATGGAACATATTCTAACACTTTCAAAATACTCCATATGAATAGTTAAAAAAAAGTTTTTGTTGTTGTTCATCTTGTATATGATCTATAAATTGGTATTTATACAACATCGTATGCAAAAAGTTAATTCAATTAAATGCATAGCACAGTTTAAAATTCCCATTCAACCATTTCCTTCAATATACGGAAACCTACTTTATGCTCTTTGTATGTGAACCCCTGTATATAAACTATAAAAATTATATAAACCACGTGATATACAAAAAAATGGTTAAATTATTTTGAGTGACTCTGTAAATGATCCGAAAGTGCTATAAACTTCATCTCCAATACTGATATATCATAAGTAAACCATAACAACCAATAACACGTATCAAAAATCATGGTAATCACGCTATATTTACGTCAGTTACAACTTGGACAGACCGACCAAATTCATAAACACTTTTTTGTGAGAATTAGTTAAAAATAGGAAAGCAAATTTCACATATTATTATTACCCATTTTTAAAATTTTCCAATAAAGTTGAAAAGTTATTTATGAATTTTGTTTGACAAACCCAATTCATAAGCAATTTCCAACTTCGTCAGAAAGAGTTGAAAATAAGAAAATAAATTTCATACATTATTATTATCTATTTTTTACACTTTTCAAATGAAGTTGAAAAGTGTTTATGAATTCGGTTTGTCTGTCTGTGTGTTCGTGCTCTAACCTTTGTAAATATAATCCGATTGCCATAAATTTGATAGCTGTCATCGGTTATTAATATGGTAGTTCAGTATTGAAGATGATGTGCATAGCATTTAAGGTTCATTCACAGAAACACTCAAAAGAACTCTTTTACATTACGGTGTATTGATAAGAATCGCTTGCGTTATATTTTACTTATATTACAGTATTTTAAACAATTTTAATACACCATTGAGATGAGCTGCACGTCACTTGCTGTAGAATATGGTGTGGATTATCATTCATTTATAGAGACACCCAAAAGTATTTGACTACAGAAAAAAGTAAACTATTGAAGCATATGAACAATAAATGACTGAAGTGCGTTTTCAATTGTGATACTCGATTTTGAACTATGTTTTGTTAACAATATTACCAGCTATAGATAAAATCTATAGATCATATGCAGGACTGCGTAAAATTTCTCAAGTACATTTCTGTTTAGTCATGAAATTGCTGATTGAAAATTTTCAACTGTGGTATTCGTTTCAATGAACTAACTTTTAGCATACTATGTAGTATACATACAAATTCATAAAACGGTACTACACTTTAAGGCCAAAGATGACCGTCCACTTGCAATTTTAGACATTTTGTTAAATATCTAGAAAAATACATAAGGAATTATCCTGAAATTCTAAGTATATAAATATAATATTACAAGCCACACATTTCCGTGAAGATTTTTTTTTTTCGAAACTCCATAGAGGACCGTCACAAATTAAAAATAATGAAGATATTTTGGATAATCCTATCAAAACTAATGTAGCAAAAGCGCTCAAACTGCAGATTATGATTAAGTGGCTTATTGTAATAAACTGAGTTCATTTTTATATCGATGGCATGTATGCTCGTAGAAAAATTAAGGTTTTTATAAAATCAGTCCCAAAATTCTACAACATTTTTGCTTATAATTTGCAAAGTTCTTAATATAAAATAATATTCTTTTCTGAAAATATGACAAACAACATTACACACAATACCCTGTAATCAGAATTTAAAAAATAATAAAGATTATATGAAAAATGAGTAGGTTTACTAAATATTTTTTCACTGCGCGTGCGTCAATGATATCAACATTTCATTTGCATATTATGTTAGCTAAATGTATAGAGCAACTTTTGTGAAAGTCTCAAAATCGTAGCTTGAAAATTCTGAAAATAATCATCAACAGAATATGTTCAAAATCCGTTACCCTTAAAATGAAGCAAAAACAAGAGGGGTTGTATCCATATATTCATTGATTAGTGTCAATATAGAGTACAAAACTACTAACATTTGGATAAAACCCCTCGTTTTTGTTTTTTTTGGCTTCATTTTGGGAACAACGGATTTTGTGCTTATTCTATAGACGATCCCTTTCAAAATTTTCAAGCTATGATTTTGAGACTTTCACAAAAGTTGCTCTATACATTTAGCTAACATAACATGCAAATAAAATTTTGATATAGTTGACGCATACGCAGTGAAAAATTATTTTGTAAACCTACTCATTTTTCATACAATTTTTATTATTTTTTAATTCTGATAACAGGGTATTGTGTGCAATATTATTTGTCATATTTTCAGAAAAGAATATTATTTTATATTAAGAACACTGCAAATTATAAGCAAAAATTTGGATCTGTTTTTATAAAAACCTTAATTTTTCTACGAGTATACATGCTATCAACATAAAAATGAACACAGTTTATTACAATAAGCCACTTAAGCATAATCTAAAATTTGAGCTCTTTTGCTACATTATTTTTGACAGGGTTTTCCAAAAGATATTCATTCTTTTTTAATTTGTTGACGGTCCACTTTGGACTTTCGGAAAAATAATCTTCACGGAAATTTATGACTTTTACTATTATATTTATACATTTAGAGCTTCAAGAAAATTCTTCATGTATTTTTCTAGATATTTAACAAAATGTCTTATATCGCAAGTGGACGATCATCTTTGGCCATATAGTGTATTTAGTTATCCCATCGACCAAATTACTGTCTCGAAATTCTAAAATTAAATGCCTCAATATCCGTCATCAATATAATCAGAATAAAATTCTGTGCCAATAATGGTGGTCGTAAATGCCACATTCACATGACATTAAATATGATATACGTATTTGATACAGCATCAAGTGATTTTTAATTAGATTATTAATTTGTATTTTTATAAATGTTCTACTAAAATAATTTTTTTTTCGTTATTTTAAAACAAAATTGCGTCAGTTTGGCTAATAGTTTGGTGGTTTGTATAATTTGGCGAAATTGGTCGTCGAAAAAACCAAGTAGTACTCATAAAACATATACAAGTCTGGAAAAAACAGGTTTTTTCCATTTATTGATTGTAATAACAAGATTTTGATTTCAAATGCATTATGAGTTTTTTCAAATTATTTATTTGCATATCATGTTTCACATTAATAAACTGTGAAATTTGATTGCCATTCGGAATGTTCTGGAAAGTGTAACATAATCTATGTTAAACGCATGATTTTTCTTTCTTACTCAATATTAAGTTCAGTTTGACTATTTAGTGTTGTTGGCAATGTTTTCTTTTACATGCAGTTTATCAAATTATACGTTTACTTCTTTTTCTGTAGCATGAGCATGTACTAATATGCTTGCTCAACTCAGGAAATTTAATATACGCTATTTTCAGTTCATCGTAATTGTCCATGATTGAACATACTTTCTTTCCTGAACTATGTACATAAATACAACTCAAAGTTCAATGCAATCTGTCAAGATTGTTTTTGCCTTTTTTCTGAACAATTTTCAAATATAAATCAATAGACACTTTTTTTCAATTCAACTCAGTCTACCAAAATTGTACATTTATTATTTTTTATTAACTATTTGGAAAAAATAGTAGTTGTTCTCGGTAGAGAATTGGAAATCTAAAGTATAATCTGAATCTTTTAATTGTTTGAACACCTCAGCTTATTTACTTTTATTCGTTTCCTGATTGGTCCAACTTTAATGTCCAAAAATGAAATACTTCTGTTTTTTATTTTATTCATTTTCTGATTGGTCCAAGTTTAATGTCCAGAAACTGAATACTTCTGTTGCCACAATGACAAAAAGAGTAATAAAAACTTAAAAAATAATAATAATTTAAAAACAAACTGTGATAGAAATTTTAAACAAATTTCATTAAAAAGTGCATTTTTTCTCTACTCAACGGTGTTAAAATTCGAAATGTGCGACGTTAAGAAGTTGAAAAATTTGCAGTTCCAACAATTGTAAAGCTGGAATTTCATTTAAAATTTGTTTGTGATGGATGTAGGAATATTAATGTTTAATCTATGTCGTAGTAATATGAGGCGTTCAGAAGTCAGTCTTATTAACTCCATCCAATAAAAATGCACATTTTAAACACTTAAAGATGTCTATCTTTAATATACTGTTTTTTTTTTTTTTTTTTTTTTTAATCATTGGTTTAGGAATATTAATGTTTTATGCACGGTGTACATAATATATAACTCGTTATAATCATCCTAAAAATGATGTTTATTATTAATATTAATTTAAATATAGAATTTATTTATAGATCTTTAAAATTTGAGTCTTTAAAAATATCATTTCCCAAATAGTCGCTGCAATTTGTTAAATTACAATTTATTATTATTATTATTATTATTATTTAATGCATTTGCAAATATAACTAAGGATACAACGGTTTCAATTCAACGCAATTTATGAAAATTATATTTTTTTCTCTACGGAATGTATGTATGAGATTCCAGGAAACATTTTTTCAAATTCTAATCGGTTTACCGCAATTACTCTTTCTTCTGAAGTATGTCCGTATTCAACGCAAGTTACCAAAATTACACATATTTTTCTATAATAATGTTCTTAGATATTATTCATATAATTCATAATTCAAGAATCTACCAGAGTTATACACTTTTTTCTTAAATATACATCTGTTCATATATAACAGAATGAGATGAGTCCTTTTCCACTTAAACATAGCCGAAGAAATTCCGCATTTATTTTTTCTTAATTATGTGCAAGTGCCAGTTAGAAGATAAACTTTTTAATTCAACGCAGGCTACTATAATTATACATCCATTTTCTTCTTTAAAATATGTACTAGCAGGGGTGACCGAGCTCAGCTCGGTCAAAATTAACTTTGTGTTCAACTCGATATAGTATTATTACTGTAAAACATGTTATTAATAATAGTATTATTTACAAAAACAATCAATAAGAAAACTATGTTTGTATGCACATGTTCATAAATTTTACTTTATTTTAAAATTTACAACGATAGGACATCAATCCAAATCTCTTTTTTAGCTCGACTCTGATTAGTTTAACTATGCATCTCGAAGATTATTAAGAATGTATAAGAAATTTCTTCACATTCTGAAAGACAATATTTTTTGCCAGATATAACCAAATTTGGACACATTCTTTTATTTGGCGCCAAATATGTGTTTTGGTTTTGTAACCTTAATAGTCGATTTTTCGGCCAAATTTCGCCAGTATTTTGTTAAATATCGCCAACTTATTGGCTTTTGCCATAGTCTCGTGATCCTGACCCTTATTACCCAAATGATCCACTAATCACATATGATCAAACATGTGACTTAGCTCAATGGTCTTCAGGTAATCAAAAACAGTAGAGTATAAAATGAATCAAAATCGTTTAAGCCATTTCTTAAGTAAAATTAGTTTGACAGCATTCAGCAATGAAGCGATATGACCCACTAATATAATTTTGTTTAATATGCAACTCAGCTCAATAGTCTTCTCGTGACAAAAGACGTTCCGTTGCAAAATTTAGGTAAAATTGACTGAGTCGTTGTCATATATAATTAGAATGACCCGAACCCATTAAGACCTAAAACGACCCACTAATTGAATTGTTACGTGCATGTGTCCAATCTCAATGGTTTTCTTTTGCCCGAAAACGATATAATAGAAAATATACTCAAAATGGTG
The DNA here is from genome assembly GCA_964019185.1 of Maratus speculifer. Classification (NCBI taxonomy): domain Eukaryota; kingdom Metazoa; phylum Arthropoda; class Arachnida; order Araneae; family Salticidae; genus Maratus; species Maratus speculifer. The sequence continues at coordinate 96,946,553 of OZ025295.1, forward strand.
AGAACAATTTTCTAGATAAAATTAGCATGACCCACAAATGACCCTTATATCGAAATCTCTCAAAAATGTGACTTAGTTCATTAATTTTTGCGTGCCGAAAAACGTTAAATACAAAATTTAGATAAAATCGATGGAGCCAATTTTTAGGTATAAATAGTTTGACCTTGACCCATTATGACCCAAAATGACTCATTAATCGAGTTTTCTCAAACATCTGACCTAACCCAATGATTTTCTTGTGTACGAAAACGATAGAATATAAAATTTAGTCAAATTTGCGCGAGACATTGTCTAGATAAAATTAGAATAACCCAAAAGTGACCCACTGATCGAAATTTCTCGAACATGTGACATAGCCCAATGATTTTCTCGTGCCAAAAATATGCTGTGTACAAAATTTCGTTAAAATCGATTTATCCGTTCTTTAGATATAGCTTGACCATGACCCATCATGACCCACAAATGACCCTTATAATCGAAATCTCTCGAACATGAGACTTAGCCCATTAGTTTTCTCGTGTATAAATATTGTTACATTCAAAATTTCGTTAAACTCGATCGTGCCGTTCTTTAAATATAAATAACTTGACCCAGACCCTTTATGACCCATTAATCGAAATTTCTCGATCATGTGACCTTGCCCAATGATTTTCTCGTGCCAAAAAGTGTTGTATACAAAATTTCGTTAAAACTGATCCACATGTTCTTTAGATATAGCTTGACATGACCCGTTATGACCCATAAATGACTCTTATAATCGAAATCTCTCAAACATGTGAGATAGCCCATTAATTTTCTCGTGTGAAAAAACTTACATACAAAATTTCATTAAATTTGATACTGTCGTACTTTATATATAAATAGCTTGACCCAGACCTTTTATGACCCAAAATGACCCAGTAATCGAAATTTCTCGAACTGAGATCTAGCCCAATAGTTTTCTCGTGCCAAAAAAATGTTGTATACAAAATTTCGTTAAAATCGATCCAGCTGTTCTTTAGCTACAGCTTGACCATGACCCATTATGACCCATCATGACCCACAAATGACTCTTATAATCGAAATCTCACGTTCGTGTGACTTAGCCCATTAGCTTTCTCGTGTCAAAAAACTATTACAGGCAAAATTTCGATGAAATTGATTCTGCGGTTCTTTAAATATGAATAGCTTGACCCAGACCCTTAATGACCCAATATGACCCATTAAAACTTTTTTTCGAACATGTAACCTAGCCCAATGTTTTTCTCGTACCCGAAAACCATAGAATGCAATTTTTAGTCAAAATTGCATGAGAAAATCTCTAGATAAAAATAGCATGACCCACAATGACCCCCAAAATCACCCACTAACCGAATTTTCTCGAACATGTTACCTAACCCAATGGTCTTCTTGTAGTCCAAAACGATAAAATATAAAATTTGGTCGAAATCGTTAGAGCCGTTTTTTAAATAAAAATGGCTTGACCCACAATGACCCAAAAATGACCCACTAATCAAAATTTTTCGAATATGTGACCCAGTTCAATTGTTTTCTCGTGCCAAGAAACGATTGGATACAAAATTTCCTTAAAATCGATCCAGCCGTTCTCTAGATATAAATAGCTTGATCCTGACCCATTATGACCCAAAATGACCCAATAATCGAATTTTCTCGAACATGTGACCTAGCCCAATGGTCTTCTCGTGCCCGAAAATGGTAAAATCCAAATTTTTGCGAAAATCGTTAGAGCCGTTTTTGAGATAAAATTTACCCACACAGACACACACACACACACACACACACACACACAATTTTTGCTCGCATTATAGTATAAGATATAGACAACTTAGAAAGGACGCTATTCACTGCATATTGCAATCTGTCCAAATTATACATTTCCTTCTTTCTAAACTGCGTGCATAACTCTGGAAACACCCTTTTCAACAGTATACTAAAATTGTGGCATTTATTTTTTTTTCTGAAATGTCTATGTACATATGTAACTCAGGAGACTCAGATTTCAGTTCGGTTTAATGTTAATATATTACTCATTTTTCAACGTAGGCTACCAAAATTACACGTTTATTTTATTTTTTCTGTAGTATGTGCATGTATAATTCATAACTAAGTACATTCTACCAAAATTATACAATTTTTTTTAAGCATGCACATATAATAACTCAGGCGATCCCGTTTTCAGTTCAACACAGCTTATAAAAATTACATAATATTTTCTTCTATAAAGTAATTTGTTTGTTTGTATTTATGTCGGCAATTATCTACACTATGGGGTATAGGCCCTAAGGGGTGAGATGCCATCCGTGGGGGTCTTTCCAAGAGAACCTAACCCGTATTTACGCAAGGTTCGAAGAAAACCACGGAAAACTCCGAACGGTTAGGCCGACGGTCGCGATTGGATTCGAACCCAGTACCTACCGTCTACCAGTTTGGAGGTCAGAACCTCGCGGCCACTGGTGGGGCTCTTCTAAAGTAATAGTCAGTTTTTTGTGAAAATAATAGTCAGATGACGCACTGTTTGCTTCAACGCAGACAACCATAATTTTGCATTCATTTTTCTCTGAAATATGTGCATAAACAACACAGAAGGGTTGCTTTTAGTTCGGAGAAATCTACCAAAATTAATGGAACACGGTACTTTTGAAACAATCTCTTCAATTTTAAATAATACTATAATATATATCCAGGCACAATTCTTACTATTAATAATTAAATTTAAAAAAATGATGTAAAACAGCCTATTTTTAAAATCTATTTTTTTTAATTAACTAAAAAAAAAAAAAAGCCATATTATTTTTACAAATATGAATATTTTTGCTTCGATTTTTTCTCCTCATTCATTAGACTATACTACATAAAACTGTGCATGGATTTTTTAATGTATGGGGTTTTGCATTAAATATGAATTTTTTTCTTTCATGCATATCAAACAAGTTGGAAATTGCACGTGAAGCGTAGCAAATGAGGTGCGTTCGTACGATAACGAGGGTTTTAAAAAATTCAGATCTTGCTGTCATAGTAGACAATCAGATAGAGTATATATTGATCGAAATATGTTTTGTGTTCCTGTAAATATACAGGAAGTAACTTTTATTACACCTCAGCAACGCATATCATTTTCATAAAATGCGAAATAGTTTAATATAATTGAAACACACTCCAAACAATGTTTCAACGTATAGCATTATGTAGTGGAATTCTTTTGTGTGGCCCTGTAATTTAATAATAAATGTTCTTTGCATTACAGATTGTACAAAATGCATATTTTAGTATATATGTATACTTCATAGGCTCATGTCAATTCTATTATATTCGAAAGAGTTTAACATCATTAAAATGTACTTGAAACTATTTTTTCCTATTGACCGTAATGTAACGGAATACTTTTGATTGTCCCTGTAATTAAACTACGCATTCGATTTTCACAAAAATTGAAATGACTCGACAAAATTATGTAATAAATATATATTTTAAATTTCAAACGATTCATTTGGGTAGTTTTTGCGTTGTTATATGCGGACAGACAGACGGACGAACTGAACGACAACTATAGGTGCTACATATTTACATAATTACGAACGCACCTAAAAATGAAAAAAATTCAACAAAATCTCAATTTAAATAATAAAAAGAAATAACTATAAACTTGAATATTAAATCCATGCATAAAAATATTAAATGCACCGCACCATGGAGAACAAATAAAAAAATTCAAACCACTATCTAAATTAGCCAAAAAACCTTAGATTTTTCGAACAAGCGAATTATAACAACATGAACAGGGAGAAAATACATTTTAAAGTTTTCATTTGCATGGTTAAATGCATTGAATCTATTAACAAAATTTGATTATTTCGTGATTTAATTATCGTATAGGTAAAAATGAAGTGTCAAAATATTCATAATTACAGAAGCTTTCAGTTACTATTGAAAAAAGAAAATCAATAGTTTGATCAATTTCAAGGTACTGCGTCCTCATACAAAAAAAAAAAAAAAAAAAAAAAAAAAAGTGTTTTTGTTATTTGCAATTTAATGCAGCCTTCCAAAATTACCTCTTTCTTTCTGAAAAGTGTGCATGGAGGAGACTCTGTTTTCAGTTCAATGCAGTCTACTAAAATTGCACAATTCTGAAGTGTGTTCATGTGTAACCCTGGAGACACGCTTTTCAACAGAGCTGAACAGTGGGGGAATATTGAAGGGTTTCTTAGTTGCAGCCAACTTCACACATAGGGTATGAATTAATTGCCTTGCTATTAAATGAATCATTGGGTGAGAGGATATCTGTAGTTTTAAAGCTACTTGAGACATTAAAATGATAGCTAAAGATATCAAAGTAATTACAATGCAAGAAAAAATGAGAATACTTATTTTTGAAATTAAAAAAACGAGGTGGAACCCGTCGAAATTCGACGAAAGAAAAACTATATGAAAGAACTGTTTTATAGATTTATAATAAATCTACAAAATTAGTTACAGTAAAAAAAATGCAATTTGTATTGGTCAATCAAACTGTCAAACATATATTATTTTAAGCTAAAATTAACAAAATACTATATAACTTAATTATCCAAATTATTAAGCGAAATAAAATCGAAATTCATCGGATTTTATAACAAACGATATTTTTGAAATAGTATACGCACTTTAATTTCTATTTTTTCCCTCAATTTTTAGAGAAAATGCAGTGATTTTATTGCCACAATTACAAAATTGGTATTAAAAACTATAAAAAAAATTAATGTATCAAAAATACAGCTTTCAAAAAAATTGCCTTTGAAAGTGCATTTTTTTTTTTCTTTTTTTTTTTTTTTTTTTTTTTTCTCTCTATTTGACGGTGTAAAAATTTTAAATGTGTGATGTTCAGAACTGTAAAATCTGATCAAAACAATTAAAGGATATTTGAAGTTTTATATAAAATAAAGATATAAATGATTTTTTTTTTTGCCGAAAATAGAAGAAGAGAATCACAAATGCAAATTTTTCTGGTTTTCAAACTGTGGAATATGCAAATTTTGAGTTCGACGTCAAAAACGTCGCTTCAGCGGCAGCGAATGAAATTTGACTTTCAACTGGATAAAAGAGAATGAAGAAAAGGATGATCGGCATTCAGTGATTGCTTTGTTTCGATGAGTACTATGTCTCAGTGAAGTCATTTGACAGATTCAGAAGCTTGGAGAATTGTTGGTAGGTTAGAAAGGGGCCAAACTCAAGCCGAAGTAGCGCAAGCCATTGGAGTGCCACAAAGTGTCATTTCCAGGATCTGGAACCGTTTTTTGGAGCGTGGATGTGCAGACCGAAGACCAGGGCAAGGTCGTAGACGGACAACAACGCCCAATGAAGTTGCGTATTTAGCGTTAACAGCTCGGAGACACCGAAACATGAACGCTACTCTTCTCCAACAACACCTTCGCTCGGCTACAGGCACCACGATTTCAACTCAGACTGTCCAAAACCGGCTCCATGCTGTAGGTCTGTATGCTCGCCGACCGATGGTATGTGTTAGATTAACATCAAGGCATCCTCGCGACCGCAGGGAGTGGGCAACCAAGCATGTCAACTGGAGGAGAAATGAATGGAGCAACATTCTGTTTTCTGATGAGTCCCGTTTTTCTGTGCATCCGGATAGTAGGCGTATTTTCATCTGGAGGGACCGTAGCAGTAGGAATAACCCTGCGTAATCCTTCACGAAAGTGTCAGATTTGGCGGTGGAGGAGTGTTGGTGTATGGTAGCATCTCCATTGACGGGCGCACTGACCTCTACATCATTCGAGATGTAGCTCTGACTGGTCGCCGATATAGGGATGAGATCCTCAGACCTATTGTAGTCCCTTACGCTGCAGCAATCGGAGATAACTTCATTTTAATGGACGATAACTGCAGGCCACATCGTGCAAACCTGATGGAGGATTTCCTTTTCGAGGAAGCAATTGTTCGAATGGAATGGCCAGCGTGTTCTCCAGACATGAATCCAATCGAGCACGTTTGGGACGCTCTAGGAAGACGAGTTTCTGGCCGCCAACAACCCCCACAAACTCTCCAATAACTGAAAAGAGCTCTTCTGGAAGAGTGGGGCAGAATACCCCAGCTCGTCATTAATAGCCTCATTGAGTCCATGCCTCAAAGGTGTTCAACGTTGCTGGCAGCCCGTGGAAACCATACCCTGCACTGAAAATGATTTTCTTTGAAGAAAACACCTTTTCTTATTCTTTTTTTTCTCATATGCACAAATTGTGTTTTTTTCCTTTTGTACACAAATGCGCAATAAAATGCTTTTTTTTCTGCCAAACATGTGTAATTTATTCTCTCGTCCTAGTATGTCTGTCGACCATGTATCAATCAGCTAAAAAGTTTCACAGATACAAAATCCACCTAAAACTGCAATATCCTTTTATTGTTTTCAGCAGTGTATATAGTAGCCAATGCAGGGGGAAAGTGTTGCCATTCGCATAATGACGTATGCGTTATGCACAGATACGTTTGGCCTTTATAATATAGATTAAATTAACGCGAAAAATAAGAATGCTACATATATATTTCACTAGTAAAAAAGTTCAAATTAACCCTTTAACGATCATAGCATTTTCATTGCTAAGATGTCGAAAAAAATGAATGACACCGGTAATTAAGAACAAATGTATTTCTAAATAAGAAAAAGTGATTTTTCCCATACAAAATAAAAGGGATATTTTTAGATAAAAAATACCGGTGTCAGTGTTGCGTATCGGAAACAAATTTTGTGGTTTCGTGGCGAAACCAATGAACGTTAAAGGGTTAAACTATAGTTAAGGCTGTTTTCAACTGCTTTGCTCAATAAGTGCAAAACGTTTTGACATAGTAGCAAATTCATTTTTTAAGGAAAAGATATAAAATTGGAAAGTCTGACTACAGAAGAGATTTGGAATCAAACTGAATTTTCCATTTTTTGATCAAAAATTTACCTATTGAATTACAAGCAAATTCCATCACTGACAAACATGTTTTACCCTTTAGTTTGAGTAATCATTCTTCTTTTGTATGGAAATCCGATTCAGACTGCCCACTTTGACACTATTGTCTGAAAAGTATATTGTGTTTGCAAAAAAATACATGAATATATAAATAAAATAAAATAAATATATAAATAAATAAAACGGTTAAATGAGTCCGATTAGATTGTTTGTGAACAACAACACCTGCCAGTTTCAAGCATTTCCGAGCAAAAATAAATGAAAATGTATGTCATAAAATTGTCCGGGTTTTTAATTTAAGAATAGCCTTAAGTAATTATAGCTGTAGTAGCTGTAGTTATGTAGACTACTGAAGAAAATTAAAAATTATAATTCATAAAATTAAACGTTGAAAAAAGGAAGTTAGCATTAGTTCATTCCTAAACAGCCGCCAGGGACGGGACAGTAAGCATAAAGGAGGTAAAAAGGCACTTCTTAAATCAGATTTTTATAGTTTCTTTTATTATTATTATTTTACGTAATACATAAAAATCAAATTAAAGAGATAGTTTGCAGGTGTGATGAACTTAAGCTCATTGGGGATCCATAATCATAAAATATTTTAGGCATTTTGATGCTTGAGACTTTAAGGCATCAGAATCCTGTGCTTTCGCTACGATTTCGTTAGGTAACTGTGTTTTAGTTCAATGTATTATACTGAAATAAAAATCTTTTGTATTTTCATAAACAGTTTTCAAGTAAAACAAAAACGTTTAAGCTATTTTCTGGAAGTCAAAACAGATTTATCAATACATGGTTTACTTAAAATATTTATTTAAGATACATAGTTAAATGGCTAAAAGTGCAATAATAAGTACAAAATTCAAATAAAATTACTTACAGATAGTAAAGATTTTCACATTTTAAAAAAAATGAATTAAAAAAACAGTTAGAATATCCTGATAATTATCAGATTTTAAATGGTACTACCTGCATAACATGTATAAATTTACTTCTTATCTACAATTCTGAAATAGTTGGATGGATTTTAAAACATGGATTAAAATTCATTTTATTAAAAGCTATAATATTGAGCAATATATAATTAAGTTAGTTAATAATGATGGTATGAAATCAGAAAAAAGATGAGATAACAGATGAGGTAAAACTGCCAATCCACTTATTCACAGTGTAAAGTAAACCATTAATAATATGTCTATTCCAGAATGATTAGTCATAATATGAAAATCTTTACTAATAATAAAAATTAATTACCAACTTGCAAATAAAGAAAAAATTTTTTGACTTCACCTCACGTATCTAACTCCGCTATTCCCTCAAGAGCAGTGAGCCGACTAAAATCACGTAACAAAAGAAGTACAGTGGAACCTGTCTAAAGTGATTACCTTTGGGACAGGCTAAAATGGTCACTATATAGAGGTGGTCACTTTATAGGAGTGTCTTTCAAAATGGCACATTAAAATTTTTGTGATCACAAGAAATAAAATATAAATATGGAAACGTGTGCTATATTAAGTAATGAACTGATTAATTAACAACTATAATAATTGAATTACTACTTTAAAATATACCACATAGAAGATAATTTACTTAAAAATCATGTTATTTCTTTTGAATACAGTTGAAATTCCGTAGTGATTGATTTAAATAACACATAACTACTAGATACATTGTAATTTATATTCATTTTTACTTTAATTGTAATTGCATAATGGTAACATTTCTATAATAGGAAGTAATAAACTTTTCATAAAAAATCACGTTAGACAAGTGCAAATATTATTACAATAAAGGACAAAGTGGTCACTTTATACCTTAAGAAAAAAGTCACTATAGGCGATAAATTCCTCAATTTTTTTAATGGATCAAAAATTAATTTAAAAAAAAGACCACTTTAGTCTTTTAGTTTGCAAATTTTCGGCATGCAAAATAATGGTTGGTCATATTTTACATGTTCAAATAACATTGGCAACGACAGTCTAACTGGTCAATTTACACAGGTTGACACATTAGACAGTTGGTCACATTACCGAAATTTTCTCATATTATTTTATATGCGTACAAGTAAAATGTTTCAAAAGTGGTCCCTTTAGTCAGGCAGCCACTTTATCAAGGTGGTAGCAAATTCCATTGTATTACTTACTAATAGATTTTGGTCAAGTTTGAAAAAGTATACATGTAGCGTTGACTTGCGCTCCTTGTTCGTATTCTAAATATTGAAGGAAATTATTTACAATTAGCATTCTAAAATTTTGTTTTGCTTGTTTGCTTGATTGATTTTTTTAATAAGTTTTTTAATTTACAATGAAAATCAATGGACGCATCAGAGGTTTTTAGCGATTTCACAAAATTTGATTTTCTTGATAAGCCGAGTTTTGAAACTCATGTCCTCATTCGTACATTCAGAATTTCAAGTGTCCGAATCGAATAACATTTTTATTCTGAAATATTTAGATAAGGTTAACTGGTTCAACTGGACCCCGGAGGTAACTCGGCTATAGGCTGTTTTATAGAAAACCGTTGGTGCCTTTTAAGTTTTAGCTTTTGTGAACAATGCCCCCTCCCCCCTCATCTCTACTTCTTAAAACAATGTGTATAAAAAAATTATAATTCTATCTTTGCTGTGAAATACAAACGAATCTACTAAATTATTTATCTGTTACTTTATTATTTTATCTGTTTTAACCCAGGTTACAACTTTACTAAGTTTTTTTTCAGTTAACTGAGATTTCTAGAACTTTTTATGTAATGATAACCGCAAAAATTCATGTAATCGACTCTGTTACATGAATAAAATGAATTGGTATTACCGTTACATAAAAACTTTTATGAATCCCAGTTTCCTAGAAAAAGTTTAGTAACTTTACATGAATAAAATGAATTGCTTTAGTGAAATGTTTTAATAACGTGGGTTGCAATTACATAATATATTCTAGGAATCCAAGGCTTCCTAAAAAGTTCTCAGTAACCTTACAGATTTTTTGATTTTCTTTGAAAATCTGTATCTATTACATGAATTTTTGCTGAGGTCATTCATACATAAAATGAGTATACATAAAATGTTCTTTGAATCCCAGTTTCCTTGAAAACTTTTAGTAGCTTTTTAGATTTTTTTTTTTTTTTACAGAGTAGTAATTGATTTATAAAACAGACGCAAAATGATATTTAACAAAGCATTTAATTCCATCAATTTTATCTCCTATACTGCATAGATTTAGAATATTTATTTTATTAAATATGTTGTAAGAAGCTGGTAAAGCAAAAAGCTTTTAACTTTATCTCACGTTTCTAATTTCGTTAGAGCTTCAGTCGCAGTGGCAGCTAAAATCAGGTAACAGAAGATGTATTACCTAATAATAGATTTTAATGAAGCCTGTAAAAATATACTGTATAAGGGGTTTCCTAGTGATTGTTTCACATGTTAAATATTGATAGCAATTTATAATTCGTAATCTAGAATAATTTCCTTTTGTAAATTTGTTCTAAATGTAAAATGTACATTTAGACTTCAAGTCACCTAAACAAATAGCAATTTTATTCTAAAATATTTACAAATCTGCATTTTTATGAATATTTATGTTAAAACTTATTTTTATAAATCTTTTGTATGTTTATTTCTACTTAACACTGATTTACCATCATAAAACGGATTAAAGTATGAGATATTAAAAATCTGATATTTAATTTACTTAAAAGGTTCTGAGATATATAAGGTACCTGTGCCTAATATGGACACCCTAAGGAATATTTATTTTTTTTCACCCCCATGTGCATGTGGTAGGACTCTAAAAATATATGACCATGATCCCTGGACTGTTGACTATCATTATTAAAATTAGCGTCCATGTAACTATTCCGGTTTTATTTAAATGATAAAAACAAAAAATGTTAACAAATGTCCATATAAGGAACCACCAGTCCCTATTATGTACAGGTGCCTCCTTATTGACCTACTACACAGGGTGTAAGAAAGAGCCACTCTTCTATGGAATCTTAGAGGAGAGGGGATAAAAATATATACATCTTAAAGTATTGCGGAGAAGAGCACAGTAAATATCTTCAGAATATGCACTTTAGAGCGGGGGGTCATTTTCGGTTGTGGCTCTTCGAAGACCGATGCAAAGCACCTCAATTACTACAAAATATTATGAAATAATGAAGTTGGTTTTGCTTAGCTTTCTATTTTTGTTAATCTGAAGATTCACCTGCTGTACTTCCAATGTGGACATAAGGTGCCCATATTGACAATCGGGAGTAGTTTTATTAGATCTTGTAATAAATAAATAAAGAAAACTTTTTTAACCCTCCAAGCGTCTTGCAAATGGGTAAAATTGTAATGTTGTTTTCTCCTCATTTTGTTTTAAATGCTAATAAATTATGATTCTTTCAATATTACATAAAAAATCTTATTTAGGAATATAAATGTAATCCTTGAGAGTCTTAATCATTCTTCAATGCTTTGAAAATTCATTAAATTTATAGAATAATAATATCTTAAACATTGCCTATATTGCAGTGAAACCTGGAGCTTAGTGTACGGAATATTACGGGTTAAACGCTTAGAGGGTTAAGCAATATATGCAATAGCGATCGAAAATATGTTATTAAAGCTTTCTAAAACACCCCACTTTTCAATATTTAAAGCAATTTTACAATATCTAATAAGAATTTAAACTTGTCTGTAATTACGATCGGCCACCACGAAACAAGAAGTTTCCTTCTAAATGGCGAAGAACGCGCTTTTTTGTACTTTCCAGGCTTAAGTATCTTTTCAACTGCTTTTCTTTACGGATATGTAGCACGATCTCTGTATCAAAATTGTTATTTTTTAAAATATTAAGTGTGTCCATATTGAGAGCACTGTCCCTATAGGGTACAAGTACCTTATTATAAGATCTTTAGAACATAAAAGTCCGGCAAAAGATGTTAAAAACCTCGAGCGGTTGAGAAAATTGAGGGTGCAGAAGTACTATTAATTAACCAAAATAACCTACATTATAAATTAAAAAAATCTGTAAAGTTACTAGACTATTTCTAGGAAACTGGGGTTCCTAGAAGTATTTATGTAACGATAATAGCAATTCATTTTATTCATGTAAAGTTAATAAACTTTTTCTAAGAAACTGGGATTCATAAAAGTTTTTATGTAACGGTAATAGCAATTCATTTTATTCATGTAACAGAGTCGATTACATGAATTTTTGCGGTTATCATTATATAAAAAGCTCTAGAAATCTCAGTTAACTGAAAAAAATTAGTAAAGTTACAGTTTTTTTTATTATTATTACATTTTAATTGACAAAACATTTAAATAAGGAAAATTCGATCTGTCAGTTGCATATTTGTACAATATATGCGGCAATAAAGATTAAAAATAATCTATTTATAGCAATAAAAAATTGTGGCAGTTTTCGGTACATTTGCTAAAAATGCCATGTTTTAAGATCAAACATGTATTGGTTAAATTATGAAGGATAGCAATATAAGATAATTTTCTCTTATTTAAATGAATTCAGACAACTTCAAGCTTCATAAATAAATACAGATAAAATTCAGGTTTCAGAGTCATTCTAAAGCTTCGAAGCACTCAATTTAAGCAAAATTTTTAAACAGTTCAATAAATGATTTTCAACATTTTTTGTAATCAGTATTAACAAAAAACACCCACTTTTATCTCAGAAAAACTCCCATATTGTTTATATTTTTGCATATTTTAAGTGAATTTATATCAAAATTGTAATATTTCATATTTTTATTTAGTAATCAAGGTGAATATGACGTTAAATAATTATTGCTTGAGCTATATTTTATAACATAAAATGAATGCTCCTATTATCTAAAGTAAAAATAATGATCATTTGTGTTTATTTTATTTTTCATATTTTGTTAAAATTATGTGATATCTGAAAAAAAAATGTTATGTAGAGAGTAAATTTTGATCATATTTGTCAGATATATTTTATTAATATAGTGCTGAAGAAATATTGTGCTGAAAAATGTGATAAAGTATGTCATATACAATCTATACTAATAAAATCCGTGCGCCTCTGTCTGTCTGTCTGTCTGCTTGAAGCCGATTACAGTTCGCAACGCGGGCGAGTTGGAAGTCGCAAGAGGTGTCTTTCGATTGGAAAAATTCCGGGGAAGTCATTTCGGGCATTTTCGAGACCGTGGGACCAAAATTAAAAAAGTTATGAATTAAAAACCCCTTGGAAATCGGAACGAAAAATGTCACAATTCCCAAACGGAGCTCCGAAGCAGAACACTGCGCCACCTTGCGCTGAAGAACATGAATTTTTCCCATTTGGCTAAAAGAAGAAACAGCCGAAAACTTCTTTTTCTACCGGCGCTAATTGCATTTTTTTTTGCATCAATTTTTTTGACTTGCCGTAGAATATTTACCGTAGTTTTCGCTAAAATATTGAACTTAGAAATGAAACAGGACTATCGAAACTTTTTTTGCGAGTTTTCTCTTAAACCATCATGCAGACAGTTTTTAAAGTAGAAAAAACTGATTACATATTCAGAATAAGCGTAAAAATCTGCTTCTAATGAACTAAAAAATACGAAAAAATGTCTTATGGGCGCGTAGTGCCCACCGTGCCAAACCAAATATTTTTAACGGGACTATGGGCGCGAAGCGACCATAGCTCCGATCCACAATCTTTTTTTTTTTTTTCAAGTGCACGTGGCCCACAGTGCGAAATCACATATTTTTAACGGGACCATGGCTCTTTAATTTACTTTTTTTTGTGCTTGAGGATTTGAACACCAAGACTTGCTTATTAAATGAATTTTTTTGCTTATTATATGCTGCTTAATACCGAGGTTCGTTTGGAAAAAGTGGCCCAGCTAGCGGGCGTAGCTCGCTAGTAAAATTTATAAAAATTGAAATTTGATTGACCGTTCACATAATATCAAATGATCAAATACATATATGCATATTTTTTTCATAAAGATAGTAAAAAACTAGTCGTTGGGGGCCACTGTAATACTTATCCATCATGGATATAAATAATGTATGAAAATAAAACATGAGTAAACTATTTATAAAATGCATTGCTATTCCAAAACAAAATTTAAACGTATATTTAAGTATTTTTAATATACATAGTAATTCTCTATTAATGAATTGCTGATGAACCTATTTCGACAAATTATATAAAACGCCAAACTACTCAAGTAATACCGAACTGCGTAAAAGAAAGCTCCAAAAATAATAATCATTGTAACTAACAGTTCACTGCGTCGGATTTAAGTGGTTTAAACGTCTCATTTCCAATTAAAATATATCTTTGAATTGAAATTTGAATGCAATACAGGGTCATAAAAAATCGAAGAATGTAGAAAACAGGATTATAAATGTCGCGTCAACTAATAATCCGATCGACTTCATTCTTCATCAAAATTTGAGTTATTTTATTGCCTTTTACCTTCATTCCTTAAAATAAAAAAAAATCGAAAATTTTTATATACCTTTCATCAGAACGAATTTTTCGAGAGTCCGAAAAAAATAGTTTCGGATAATCGAAGTTACTGATATTAAATAGACTTCGTCCTATTCCTACATACTAAGTACATAGAAATTTTCAAATCTTTATCTCAGATTGTTCGGGAGATAGAGCGTTTACAGACACACAGACGGACGGATGGCATTTTTTTTTCCCTAAAAATATGTTTTTCGGAATTTCCAGTATCTAAAGCGTGTACATCCGTCGAAAAAAAATTTTCGATTTTCAAAACGATTGCAAAACTTACCCTATACAACGTATGATGGGTAAGTAATAAGTCATGCAGTAATATGTTAATAAACACACGGAAAATTTTATTTTGGCAACACCTTTAACTCCAACAATTTTATTTCGTATAATCCTAATATTTAGAATAATTTATTTTGTTAAATATGTTGTAACAAGCTAATAAAGAGGAAAGCTTTTTCACTTCATCTCACGCTTCTAACTTTACTATTCCCTTAAGGGCAGTGGCCAACTAAAAATGCTTAACAAGTGATGTATTACCTACTAACAGGTTCTGGTGAAGCTTGTAAAAATTTATATATAACGTGTTGTTTGGTATTTCTTTCTTAGTCTAAATATTGCTAGCACTTTACAATCAGTATTCCGGAACATAAAACTTTTCTTGGATTATGCAAGTTTTCAAACTAAACTTTAAATTCAGACTTAAGTTTCCAAAATGAATAAAATTTTTATCTTGACACATTTGAAAATCTAGACTACATAATTATTTTGAAATCTGAACTACATAAATATTTATAAATCTGAACTATACATGAATATTTATACTAAAGCTTATTGTTCTAAATCAGTGTATATTTGACTATATGAACAGAAATTTAATGAAGTTAGTAAGATGTGTTCTCATGTACTGAGGAAAAAAACAAGATGGAAATTGCACATGAAGCGTAGCAAATGAGGTGCGTTCGTACGATAACGAAGTTTTAAATATATTCAGATTTTGCTGTTATAGTAGACAGTACTTCGGTTATAGTATAGTGGCCGAAATCTTTTTTGTGTTCCTATAAATATACAGGAAGTAACTTTTATAACACATCAGCAACGTATATCATATTCGTAAAATGTGAAATAGTTTAATATAATTAACACACGCCCCAAACAATGTTTTCCCGTATAGCATTAAGTAGTGGAATATATTTGTGTGGACCTGTAATTTAAAAATAAATATTCTTTGCATCACATATTGTACAGAATGTATATTTTAATATATATATATACTTCGTAGGTTCGTGTATTCTATTATATTCTAATGAGTGTAACACCATTAAAATGCATTTAAAACATTTTCCTTCATTGACCGTAAGGTAACGGAATTCTTTTGATTGTCCCTGTAATTGATCTATGCATCCAATTTTCATAAAATTTGAAATGACTGGGCAAAATTATGTAATAATTATATATTTTAAATTTCAAACGATTCGGTTGGGTAGTTCTTGCGTTGTTATATGCGGACGGACGGACAGATAGGCGGACAGACGGACGGTCTGAACGACAACTATAGGTGCTACGTGTTTACATAATTACGAACGCACCTAAAAACAGTCAATCAGGATAATTTAGCGCCAAATCAGAGTAACTTTGCTCCACCTTTAGGAAGCTTTGATCCATTCCGCCATGGTGGAATCTTGATGAATTATTTCCAACTAGCTGACCCGCCCGGCGTTGCCCGGGTCCGTATTAACAATATTAAATGAACTTGAAGTTTGTATGATTTTATCATTAACTCGTTACATGCAGAAATGCATTGTCTGAAATACGTAGCCACTGACTGTGGGAAAAATCGGTTTTAAAAACAACAACTAATATTAAGCTCTAAAAATACTCAAAATGAGCAATGAAAAACGCGGGAGGGAATATGTATCCAACGATTGCATGATTTTCGTGTTAAAAAGTTGATATTTACCCGTAAAAATCACTGTTAAGTCACGTAACTAATTATTTTCACATACAAATCCCAAGTGAAATATTTTGAATTTCAAACTAATTATATCACACTTAAATCCGACTATACCATGAATAAAATCGATACACGATGGTAGCTAAAAGATTGGTATATAGTATTATAATTTCAGATCTATTTAACAAAAGTAAGTGTTATTTTTAATCAAATCTTGCGTAATGTTCACTCTGTGTATAAATTCCTAACCTTAAACTTTTGTACCGTAACCAGAACCTGTCTGTAACCAAACAGCGACTTAACAGTACCCTACCGTAAATTAAATATAACAGAAATGTAACATAGCGTTCACTTTATTGTAACATATCCTTATTCTAACCATAACATAAATGCAATTTAACTTTAGCCTAACTTTAACCTAAATAATATAATAGAAAAAAACCATTTTAAAAAATTACTATTTCTTCGTAAAATATGCTTCAGCTGTAATTAATTTCTTTCAATTCGTTTTATTAATACAAAATTCCTTCCTCGTGCTTTTGTTTGAGACATTAAAATTTCAGCGATAAATGGTTTAATATTGCAAACCTTTTTTCGGTTTACTTCGCCTCCACCTATCTTTTTCTCCATGGTGTACAGCAGCTGTGATTAAAAAAAAATATCCTCATTTAAACTGACAGTTTGCCAGTCTATGAATTTTAAAGGTCTGTCCCAGCTTTTTTAATTATTTCTGCGAAAATTTTATGCAACCAATCAACCATAAGAAAATGAAAGGGAAAAAAAGTGAAAAAAGGCGATTTTTTATGAGAGTGAGCTTTGGAATTTAATTAATTACTCAATTAATAAATAGAATTTTGAAATTCTGAGCTTCAGGTGCATCAGGAGAGATATTGGGCTAATCTCCAAAATATTTTGAGCTTCGTACGTGCTGTAGATTTTGTTAGCCATCGCAGACACGCAGGCACACACACAGACAGACAGAGCGTTTTGTTTTTTTATTAGTATAGATAAATTGCCAAACTCACTCTAGTGCTGCTATCTATATTTTGAGACAAAAACTTTGTCGTTAAGTCAAATGATGTAGCAGATTTAATCTTTTTTTCTCTCTTGGCCCAAAGTACCCTGATAGATCAATTAATAGATTCATTCATGTATAAAATCATTTTCTGAATTTTAGTGTAAGTAAATGATTTCCATTAAAACGTCGAGCTACACTACATGGCCAAAGATGACCGCCCATTTGCGATTTTAGACATTTTTTTAAATACCTAGAAAAATACATGAGGAATTAATTGTCCTCAAACTCTAAGTGTATAAATATAATAGTACAAGTCATACATTTCCGTGAAGATTTTTTTTCGAAGCTCCATAGGGACCGTCAACAAATTAAAAAAGAATGAATATCTTTTGGACAACCCTTTCAGAACTAATGTAGTAAAAGCGCTCAAACTGTAGATCATGATTAAGAGGCTTGTAGTAATAAACTGTGTTTATTTTTATGTCGATAGCATTTATACTCGTAGAAAAATTAAGGTTTTTATAAAAATAGTCACAAAATTTTCAAAGATTTTTGTTTATAATTTGCAGAGTTCTTAATATAATATAATATTCTTTTCTGAAAATATGACAAACAATATTGCACGTAATATCCTGTAATCAGAATTAAAAAATAATAATAATTGTATAAAAAACGAGTAGGTTTACTAAATAATTTTTCACTGCGCATGCGTCAACGATATCAAAATTTCATTTACATATTATGTTAGCAAAATGTATAGAGCAACTTTTGTGAAAGTCTCAAAATCATAGCTTGAAAATTCTGAATAGATTGCAGGATATTGTGTGATATGTTGTTTGTCATATTTTCAGAAAAGTATATTATTTTTTTACATTAAGAACTCTGCAAATTATAAGCAAAGATCTTGGAAAAATTTGGGACTATTTTTATAAAAACCTTAATTTTTCTGCGAGTATACATGCTATCGACATAAAAATGAACACAGTTTATTACAATAAGCCACTTAATGATAATCTGCAGTTTGAGAGCTTTTGCTACTTTAGTTTTGACATGGTTATCCAAAAGATATTCATTCTTTTTTAATTTGTTGACGGTCCCCTATAAAGTTCCGAAACAAAATGTTCCCGGAAATATATGACTAGTACTATTATATTTATACACTTAGCATTTTAATTAAACTATTTCCTCATGTATTTTTCTAGATATTTAACAAAATGTCTAAAATCCAAGTGGACGGATCCAAGTGGATCATCTTTGGCCATGTAGCGTACTTTGAACAAACAAATGAAGTTATATTTTTGGGTATCAGTAGATATCCGATTTGGTTCTTGAATGATTGTATTTTTAATATTCTTTCTTGTTTTGGGCATTATTCCGTGATAATGTCGCCATATACATATTCTTCTATAGTTGTTGTTTAAGAATGAATCGTACATTGGAACGTTTTAGCGGAATGCAAATAACGTCATTTATTGTAATAAAAAAAAGCGTATATTTTAATTCTTAAAACGTAAATAGGTTTTGTAAAAGTATGTAATTTTCATTCCAGCTGCTTTGAAATTCTTCATAGATGAAAAAGTTTCACATTTGAGAATTACGTAATCGAAATCGCACAATGATAAAACGCAATGTTTTACAAAAATTTAGATTGTCTATTATAAATGAGTCCGGTCATACAGTGTGCATGGTCTGATTGAAAATCTCTGCACAAAAAATAGCGATTTGTGTTACAGAATTTGATTATTCTCGACTAAATAAATTTAAAAAATACGAATATTGTTAGATTTATTTTTCGCATACTTTACTGATTCAAATTTTGAAAAGTCAGTAAAGTATCACTTTATATATGAAATAAATTTACACCAAATAACACTTAAAAGAAATGATTATTATATTAAAGTATGTTATAATTTCATTCAACAATAGTAATGTCTTCTTGCAGTTGCTTCGCACGGGGGTGGGGGGGGGATAAAAATTCTTATCAACAAAACAAGTGGACAATATTCCTTGTCGTTCTCTTTTATTTATTACTAAACACGAGTTTCATTTCAAAAATATTTCACATATGGTTTTCGAACTGCGATTATATGTATACAGATATGAAAAAGTACAGGTATGTCAAAGTTGAGGTATTCCGTATTTTTGAATTAAGTAATTTTATAATAATTTAGTGATTTTAATGACAACTTTGTATTTATTAAAAAAATCGATAACTGAGTAAAATAAAGATAACACACTAATTTCATGTAAAGACTGTGTTATAAATAAAAAGAGAAAAATATTTTTGGATCAAAAATGATATCGATATCAAAGGACATCCTCCCTCTCCGGCTAGAGATATCTTACGATATCATGTGCCAAACTCCTCTTCCGGCTAAAATGATAACGTTATATATGCACAGGCCCTAAAAAAACATTCCATTCACGTGACACTTTTTTTTTTCTAAAATTTACTTATGTTTCTACTTTTTATTTTTTTTTCTCTTATTTTTGTTTCACTAAAACTCTTTTTTTTCATTTTATTCTGTTTCATTTTTGCACACTATACATTTTTAAAGGAAAATAGATAAGGTTTTGCAAGATTGACTCGCAACATCGCTTGTAAACAAAATTCTCTTAAAATGTTAAAGGATTCAGTAGCTCTTTCACTTACCAAACTTTCTTATCTCAATCACAATGTTTCCTTTGATAACAAAATGACTAGTTCATCTTTACGTTTTTAGCAAATTCTTTATCTTCCGCTGTGTACATTGTAAAAGAAAAATCTGTAATCCTACAAATGTAAAGTTGCCGAAATCTGTATGTTTACTAACATTTTATCTGTACACTGTACAAGAAAAGGTGCAAATGTACAAGACTAATTTTTGTAAAGCTATAGAAATTAATTATTAGCAAATTCTTTATCTTCGGCTGTGTACATTGCAAAAGAAAAATCTGTAATCCTAAAAATGTAAATTTGTCGAAATCTATGTTTACTAACATTTTATCTGTCACTGTACAAGAAAAGATGTAAATGTGCACTCTAAATAAAAATGAGATAAGTAAGATGTTACCGGGGATGTATGTGGAGGGTATACGGGGGTATACGCCAAATACCCTCTGGATTTTTAAAGAAGTTCCGTATACCCCCTGTTTCTCAAATGAAGCATTAGCGTATACCCAATCTATGAACATTCATAATGTAGCACATCTCTACTTACACCGTACATTCTCTGCTATTTTACATTAATTTTTTAGTTAAATTCATTAGTTCATTAATTTTTTAGTTTAGTTCATTATTTTTTTTCACTATTTTTATTTATTTTACATATAATTTACAACTACAACACTGGATGTTGCCATGAAACTTTAATCAACAGCTTTCCGATAATGTAGTTGCTGTTTTGGGGGGAAGGAGAGGGGGAGTTAGGCGATGAGTTGGCCAAGCATAATTCTCTATTTAGTGGCGTTTAAAATCATTTCTTCTTCAAGGAGACATTTTGTTGTTGTTGTTGTTGCTATTTTTGATTTTTCTTCTTCTTTTTTTGGATATCTATCATATATTTTCAGGAGAATATGCAAAAATATCAGGCAGTATTCCTCCCTATGCAATAACACTACAATCATTGGTTCTCTTCTATCCTCTACCCCCTGCTCTCTGCTCCCAGCACCCTCCTGCCATTTTTCATGCCAAAACTATCTCGCAACATTGCGATCTTTTGGCCAATCATGAGACACCACTCCACCAAGAGAGAGAGCCATGGAAGTATCTACAGCTTCTGGAAATCGCTGCCAAACAAAAAATACAAATGTATATATTGGTAACAGATTGATTTAGGAAAAAAAAATAAAATGTATATTAAAAAAATATTGAGAAATAAATAGAAATGAAATTATTATATTAAAAAATTTTTCCTGTCAGCATAGAAAGTTTTGTTTGATCTAAATTTGAAAAATAAAATGGTAAACACATGATTTGAATTCTAAATTTAAAAAATCCCCCTCCATTAAAAAAAAAAAATGTAATGTAACAAATTACAACAACTATTTGGAAAATAGTCTTTTCAAAGACTATATTTTAGACTTATAAATGATTTCTGTATTAAAAAAAACAATAATAACTATTTTTATGATGATTACAACGTAGTTTACTTAATAACAGAGTCATATTAATATGCCTGGACATTTAGAATCTCTTTAATATTTCTGGGCCAGTTACAAACAAATATTTTTGAAATTTCAGTTTAACAATTTTCGGTACTGCAAATTTTTAAATTTCTAAACATTGCAAATTTTAATTTTTATACCGTCATATACAGAAAAAATTTTACTTTTAAATGCAGCTTGCTTGAAACTTGTATCTGAATTTTTCATTGAGATATTAATTTTTTTGTAGTTTTTAATACTTTTTATGTCATTGTGGCAACAGAAGTATTTCATTTCTAGACATTAAGCATGGACCAATCAGAAAACGAATAAAATAAAAAACAGAATTATATTTCTGGACATTAAGCATAGACCAATCAGAAAACGAGTAAAACGAAATAAGTTGCGGAATTCAAACAATGAAAACATTCAGGTATGCTTCAAATTTCCCAATTCTCTACTTAGGACAAAACTATTTTTCAAGTAGTAATAATATCTAATTATTAAAATTGTATTTAAAGCTTAGTCTGCTTAGTACAAACAAACATTAATTTAAAATAGATGTTACTGTATTTTTCACTTAATATATTAAAAATTTATTGATAAATTACTTCCTTAAATTGGTAAATAAAATAGAATGTCATTCATCCTTCACAACTAAATAATTACTGAATTGAACTGCGCTTTTAATTTAACTCAGTAAGATCCAGTTAAGAAAAAAATTTCTCAAATTTATTAATACTACACCTAAATACATTAATAGCAAATATTTTACATAATTATAAATAATTCAAGTCAAATCTATAACATATATTTTTTATTAAATTAAATTATAAATTTTGTGCCATAATATAATAAAATTGCATTAAACGAAATTAAGCGTTTTAATTTGTAAACAAGTTAATTTTTTTAATTTCAGAAAATAAGTGTAGGCTCATTATTAGAAGAGTCTACCTCAAACTCGAAGTCCTTTTAAGTTATTTTTCTAGTTAGAAAATGTTTTACATGAAATGCATATCATTTTAACAAAAGATATTATAAGCATTTTAAATGCATACACAAAATACGTCAATTTCACCGATGATTAAAAAAACATCATTTCATTAAATTTAAAAAAAAAAAATGTTTTTCAATCTTATATCTTCAGAATAAAACAAGGTCCATTTATTTCGGTAGCTTTTTACCTTACTAGAATATTAAACTTAGTAAAAGACAAAGCAGGACATAAAAAACTCGGCCATAAAGAAAATAGCCAAGCATTAAATAAAATGCTTTGGGATAAATACAATCCCAGGCTTTCTATAACCACTCGCTTTTTTTTCATCATCTAGACATGAAATATATCTTTAAAACTTTTCTATTCGAAACACATGTCAAATAACTTCCGTTAACAATTATTCCTTGTTATTTAAGAGTTGTTTGTACTCTTTTATGTCCTGAAGAAGAAAACATTCAACTTTATAATTATACAAATATTTTTTTATATCTTTTATGTGAATTAGTTTCTGGAAAAGAAACAATAATTACTTGTTTGCTTGTACATCAATTGTAGTTTTGAGACTTTTTCTTTTGTGAAATGAGGTTATCCCTTGATACTATTTTGTACTGCAAGTTCAAGTTATCGTGATCCCTTAAAGTTCATAGTTATTAAGGTCATTGCGCCTAATACTATATGTCGCCAGGAAGTGCAAGATCCATATATACAGTCAGTATATATGATGTCACTATGACGTCATGGTCTTAAAGGTCGCAGTTACAAAATGTGATCATGAATTTTTAAACCGCAAACAATTTTTCGTGATTGCCATGACAACGAAGAATGCAAAATTTCTATTTGATTGTAAAAAAATTCTTCTTTACATGAAGTATTTTTTTAAACTTATGCAACAGGATTTAATGGTGGTCACAACTTTCCAGTTCTTTTTCCTTCTTTTATCATAAAGTATTATTTCGGAAAAGCTTAGTGGGTGGTCAAATTAATTACACTGCAAATTTTCTTACTTTTTTAAGTTCAACACTTAAAAACTGTTTAAATTTGTAAACGTTTTCTCCTCATGTCTTTGGATTTAAATGCTGGCAGTGTTATCTTCATGTTTTAGTACTGACATAACTGACAGCTGAGATTTAATTCATTAAGGATTAGACAGGTACTCATTAAGGTTGCGATTTAGCTCATTAAATCTTTTTCACAGTTTTTTAAATTTTTCGCCACCATTTTTTGCCACATTGTAATTTTGAATTATTTAATCGCTCAAAATTTGAGATTAGATATTGGGAAAACTTCCAAACTGAAATACGGGTATTGAAATTTTAAAAAATTGTTCTCTTTACGTGGCAACTTTTCTTGCCAACCGGCTTTAATGAGTTAACAGGTGTCATGAAATAGGTAAGCATCTCTCAGTGTAAAACGTGCATTAAGTATATTATAAAAAGACATGGTTTTTGGTATTTTTATGGTGAATTCTGTTCAAATGTGTCCTAATTCGTGTATTATTGATTCTAATTATCGCAATTTTCAATTTTTTGTAGAGTCAGATTTTAACAACAGTTGTTAAAAATGGGAAAAATAAAGATTTGTTTTCGGAGATAATTTCAGAGATCAATGCATAGTTGAAGCATTCCCGTTGTTCACAAAGACAGATTTATATTCATATATATGCATCTACTATGACTGTAAACAGAATAAAATCTAAACTTGATAAAATTGCTTTCATATTGAGAAAAGGTATGGAAATTGTGGGTGCTGAAGCTTCCCTATGCCTTCGAGATGAACGAAAAATCCGTTTCGTTTATCATGAAAACAGACAAAAATCCACAAAAGAATTGACAATTTAAAAACATAAGCTGGCATAGCCATTTTTACCAAAACAAGTCGCCGTGTTGCAGAATTGGAGTTTAATAAACGCAGTTTTATCAAGAAATCCAAACTGACTTCAGCTATAAAACTGAAGTGTTTGCCTTGAATCAAACAACATCGACACATGACTGCTGAAGACTGGCAAAATATGATTAGAATAGTTTTTCATTTTTATGTTCTGTGTACTATAATTGCTTTACTTTTTCACAAAACCCCTTCGAACTTAATTGTGAAAAGTTTCAGATTTGTTTCTCCTATGAGTTTCACATCAGAATAATGACAGACGTTTTCATTTGTTCGGCGCAGAAAAGTTGAAAAATGACTGTATTTCAGAGACTTCCAAGCACTCACTTACGGTCATATATTATCTGCCATCAGTGGAAGTGTTATAGCTATTCTTCACAATGTAGATAGTATAGTAAATCAGATTCAGTGTAAAAAAAAATATTGGAAGGAAAGTTGATCTTTCAACAAAAAGGAATAATTTCCCAAAACTATCAAATGTATTTTCATGTATCACCAGAGCCTGATTACTAACGGGGCACGCTCTCACTAGAAAAAATTTATAGAAATTTTCGTCTTCTTTAAACGCCCTTTTCATACAAGATTACTGTCATGAATAAGGAAAAATTCTTTATTTCTTTTTCCTGGTGGGAGAGTGCCCCGTTAGTAATCAGGCCCTGTGTATCACTCGCACAGTTAAAATTCTGCAACTTTTGTTGTATACGCTGAAAAAAAACTGCAAAGTTACTAAACTTTTTCTAGGAAACTGGGATTTCTAAACCTTTTTATGTAACGATAACAGAAAAAATTCATGTAATCGATTCAGTTACAAAAACTTTTCCTGTTACTTTTGCGTTGAAGTTTAAATGAAGAATTAATTTCCGAAAAATATCCGTTAATTGTATCTATAATTTTATTTTTGGAATCTTCATAAGCTTTTACTATTTCTTGTAATCTTTCTTGTGTTTCTGTCAATATGAATTTTACAAAAGTCATGGTCTCAAAATGTTGTAACTTAGTCATATAATTATACACAATAGTACTGTTTTACATTCCGAAATACCAAACATGAGACCTTAAATGATAACTTCGTCGTAATAGACAAGAAGGAGGCAGCATAATCACCTTATCGAGTTCATGGATGAAATTCTAGGATTAGTTAAATTTCGCATAGTAAAACGATTCGCATATTAAAACGCAAACGGTCTGTCAAGTCATATCTTGATGGATAACACCCAAAAAACCGATTTTAGCGGTTGGCTCATTGATTTACCACTGTGTTTTCCTGTTTCCAGTCTTCCACATTTTTATACTTTTGGGTGCAGGAAAACACAATGGTAAATCTGCGAATAAACCGCTAAAATCGGGTTTTTAGGTGTTTTTTCCAATATATGATTTGGCAGACCGATTGCGTCGATATGCCAGTCGAATGTTAACTAATTCTGGAATTTCAGCCGTGAACTCAATGAGGTGATTGTCTGTGCTTCCGCCTCCCAATCTGTTGCATCTGATATTTATTATACTCTAATGATTACATATACATTAAAGTTTAATTTTAATAATTAAATATATAAAAATTAATATATAAGAAATATATAAAAAAATTTATAATATATGTAATTATAATATATATATGAGTTTTATAAAAATAGTATTTTGTTAAATTTTGGTTAAAATAATATTTGTCTGAGAGTTAGACTTGACAGTCTAAGGTGTATTTTTTACTGTAACTAATTTTGTAGGTTTCTTATAAATCAATGAAGTGATTCTTACTTTACCACTCTCTTTCGCCGAAATTCAATGGTTCCCACCTTATTTTTATAATTCCTAAAGTGCTTTTTCACTTTCAACATCGATTTCCAACTAATAAAACATGATTGTCAAGTACATAAAGAACACATTTACGGGCTTGTTTTTCTTTGAATTTATGAACCGTTCAAAGTGACGTTACTCAATATTTAAAAAAATAAAAATAAAAATAATAGCGATGTAATGGGTGTATTTCAACAAAAACAATTAAAATTAAACATTAAACAGTCCTATTAGATTGTATATTCTCGTTTCTCATAATTAAAAAATATAATTAAATTCTTGCACTTTATTCTGTTTTTTAAATTAATGTGATTAAATTACAGGATTAAATCAACACAAATCCTAGCAAACTCTTACTATTTATTCTAAAAAAAGCCTCCTAGGTACCTTATCACAGCTATTTGATCCTTTATATTATAAGGCTCTGGCTACTAGTTTGATCGAATTTGCATTGTAAGTTTGCGAAGGGATAAAAATAATATACAGAAGGCAATTAATTTTTTTTCGTTTTTAAACCTTTTGGGTGCGAATGGTTTTCCACTTTGAGAACAAAATTATTATTATTTTAGTAATGTTAATAGTAGTTATCCAAATAGACTTATTGATATTTAAATATTATTTTGCTGTCTGAAATGCGACGAATATATTTATTTTATGTACTATTTAATTTATATTTATATGATAATAGGCCAAAGAAGAGTTTTTGAAGACGTTTGGAAAATAACTTATTACAACAGGATTTGAGAGGGTATTACAACTTTCTAATGTTTTTCGCGCTTTAATCGTACATGATTGATTCAGAAAAGTAACTTATATTTTTAATTTAAAGAGAAAAACATAACATTAAAAAAAAAGTATCACCGACGTGTAAAGAGAATTAAATAATATTTTATTATTACTAAATATCAAACCATAAATGAAGTCATAATAGGAAAGGCCTAGACATGCACTATCATTTCTATATTTTGAAAATAACAAAATAGTTGTTAAGACGAAATAATATTCGATGAAAAGACATGTACTATTAATAGTACACCAAACCCGAAAGGGTTAATTTTATTCACCCAAACTGGTGATAAAAATCTGTCGGACTTATCAAAAGAACAAGACTTGAAGGAAGAAGTCACAAAATGCAAACTACTTCATTTGCATTCATTTTCGGAACTTATCGATCGTTAACATCTGTAGAAGTTTTAAGACAACCTTCCGGTTTAATTTTAATTAATAGATTCGCTGTTAGCGGATGCAGAGGAAGTTAAAAGAGCCTCAGGGTTAGGCGCTAATCAGCATGATAGTTTGTTGAATGTTTAATTAATTTTGCTCAATCAAACGGAAGATGATCTTAAATTATCTTTTGTTACAAAGTGATACTTTAATCTAGAGATCGGCCGAAAATTCTGTTTCGTTTTCGGCCAGAAATCGGAGTTTCCACGAAAATGCTGCCGTAGCGAAATTATCCATATTCTAAAAATCTCTTTTCTTCCTTCGAAAACCCTGACCATTACTAATCCATTCCAGCTATATCGACTAAAATTAGACTATTTATTACTATGCACTTCGGGGGGGGGGGGGGGGTTATAATTATCTGTCATGAATATCTCAAGCAGTGAATGAAAACTATAAAGCAACCAGCGTTCTCTCTGGCATTTTATTAACATTAGTGGTATGGCAAATAAAGAATAAAACAGTAGCCAAATAAAAAACAAAATTGCAATTTAACAAATTACGACTATTTGGAAAATGATATTTTCAAAGACTAAAATTGTAAAGACTTATAAATAAATTCTATATTTAAATTAATAATAATTATAAACATCATTTTTATGATGACAAATCATATATTACGTATGCCATGCATTAAAAATTGATATTCCTAGATCAATGATTAAAAAAAAAAAAAAAATAGTAGTTTATAAATATACAACTTTTACTGCTTAAAATGTTCGTTTTTATTGGATGGAGTTAATCGAACTAACTTCTGAACGCCTCATATTACGTACGACATGGATTAAACATTAATATTCCTGGATCCATCATAATCAAATTTTAAATGAAATTTCAGTTTTACAATTTTCGGAACTGTAAATTTTTAAACTTCTAAACATTGCACATTTAAAATTTTTACACTGTTGCGTAGAGAAAAAAAAAATGCACTTTTAAACGAAATTTGTCTGGAATCTTTATCGCAATTTGTTTTCAAATTATTATTATTTTAAAGTTTTTATTTTATTTTATTTTATTTTTATTTATTTTTTATTTATTTTTTATTTTTTTATTTATTTATTTTTTATTTTTTATTTTATTTATTTTTTATTTTAATTTTTATTTATTTATTTATTTATTTATTTATTTATTTATTTTTTTGCTATTGTAGCAACAGAATTATTCCATTTTTGGACATTAAATATGGACCATCAGAAAACGATTAAAATAAAAAACAGAAGTATTCCATTTTTGGACATTAAACATGGATCCGATTTTCATACAATTTATGATGACTCGACAAAATTATCTAATAATTATAAATTTTAAGTTTCAACGATTCGGTTGGGTAGTTTTTGAGTTGTTTATGCCATTTCCATTTATTGTTATATAGATAAAATACATATCAGCGTTTTCCTTATTCCGATATGATCCTACCGTTATATATTCCTATACCCAAGGATAGATTCCTATACTCAATTCTATGAAATAAGTCTATAAATAAGATCGACCGTAAACAGCAAGAAATTTTCCCTTATTGTAAGGGTATTAAACCAATAAGTAAAATTCAAAATATGAAAACTAACTTAAAAAAATAACAAGAAAATTTGTAAAATCTTTAATTTTGTACCCGTGGAATATTGAATTGTGCCTAAATTATCAAAGTATATGCAATGCTCAATTTGCACTAGAGCCAACAAGAATGCAGCTCGTTTTTTTATTTTATTTATTTATTTTTATTTATTTATTTATTTATTTTCATGTCGTAAATATCTAAATATTAGTTTGAACCGAGAGAAGCTTATAATTACAGCTTACCGAAAAGCTCTGTAGGGGATTTTTTTTTTCCATATTGAAAACGTCTTACGTTTGATTGTAAATATTTTGGTGTACGTGCTCATCCGTTAGATTTCAGAATATATATATATGCTAAATGCATACGGATGTATGTAAATATATTCAACATTTTATTTTCCTGTAGA
Organism: Maratus speculifer; assembly: GCA_964019185.1. Taxonomy (NCBI): domain Eukaryota; kingdom Metazoa; phylum Arthropoda; class Arachnida; order Araneae; family Salticidae; genus Maratus; species Maratus speculifer. Next base: position 96,975,929 of record OZ025295.1, read on the forward strand.
AAAATTATCGTTAAATTTTGAAAAATAAAATGCTATGATATACAAATATGTGTGTGTGGGAGAGGCGGGATTCATACACTAACAGTTTTTATAGTGTAGAATTTTGGAGTTCAATATGTTTTTTTCTTTTTAGAAATCGAGCTTTGAATCGCTATTTTAGGACGACTGGAAAACACATAAAAGTACATTAGAAATCTTGATTAATGTCTTGCAATGGTCTTATTATGGATGTATGATGTCCTTGTGCTGTCATTTATTTATTTTATTTTATTTTATTATTTATTTATTTAACTCTGTCATTTTTTCCGCAGTATAATAATTTGTACAATTATAATATTCTATTTAAATTTTTATAAAACATTTAAACTGAATATATAGAGTATGAAACAGATATCGAAATTAAAGATTTACTTATTAATCTGGATAGAAAATTAAGTGGCAAATACGCAGAAAAAAGCCACTTTAATTAATCAATCCTTTTCAAAAATTTTGCTAAATGCTCTACTTTTATCAAACAAAAAATTTATGATAGAACTCACAGGAAATACTATTAAAGTCTTAATTCACACACATCTCCAGTTTAATTGCACAAAATGCGAATTGGAAATGCATTTAAGAAAAATTACCTTAACTTAACAGCCCATATTTAAAAATGGTATATAGCAGAAGCATCAAATTTAATGAATAAGCAAACTTTTTTACAAATTAATAGTAATTTAGAGTTTAGTAATTATTTTGTGACAGTTATGGAGCATAAAAGGGCTTTCTTCAATATGTTGAATATTCGAATGCATTTATCATACTCACTCGAAACTGAGACTGCGTATGATCTTTGATTCTATGGACAGTCTCCAAGATTGACCAATCTTTCCTTTTTCTCTGCTGTCCGTAAACAGTTTTCAATCTATTTCAAAACAGAAAAGTCCTTTCGGCCAATATCGGAAAGAAAAGGTAGCTTTCTTGGTTATAAAATTTTTGCATGTTTTACTCTAAGCTAATTTTACTGAAATTTTAAGAAGCTAAAATGCGACGAACCCGATAAGACAATATTCGCCAATACTGAATTTAAATGCGAATTGAACTAAATTAGTAAGCTATGGCCAAGTTGGCTTCATTCATGGAAACTTATTTTGGGTCGCCAAATTTGAAGATATTTTGTCAATAGTCGCCAAGCTTGACGAGAATTTGGGTGCTAGCGGTTATTAAAAATATTTAAGCATTGCGCTGCAGTGCAAGGTGAAAATGGCGCCATTTTGAAACAAAATGGCGCATAAACCTGACCAACGATTTCAGTCGAGACGTTGGTATATGTACTATGCATACAATCAATCTCATCCAAATCAGTTTATAAATACGGCAGTTACAGCATGATGAAAATCAGATTGTTTCAAAATGTCAACCACCTTAGTAATTCAAACTGCTACATCTCAAACATTTTATATGATAAAGACGAAACAAAATATAATCCATAATCCTTGTATTAAGGTCAAACTTTTAAGAAAGAAATTTTTTTCAGTTTTTAATTTATTCGTACCGTTTTTCAAATTTTGTAATCTTAAATTTTTTTTAAATGGTCGTCATTTTGAAACAAGATGACGCAATAAACTGGCCAATGAACTCGATCGAGACATTAGTATGAACTATGCATACAATGAATGTCATCCACATTGTTTAGTAAAAACGAGAATTATTGATAACAAAAATCCATTTTTCTCTAACTCCCCCCCCCCCTCTCCTTTTTCAATTATTTTTTCTTTTTTTTTTCTTAATCACAGTTTAATTTTCTTAAAATATTACAGATATTTATCATTCAAATCCCTGACAGTTTTTTATTTTATATGTTTTTTATGCATTTTAACTAACTTTTAAAACATAACATAGCTGGTGGCGCTAAAACTTCGTATTCTATGTTTTAAATCCCAGCTTTACATTTCAATTTCTCCTTACAGAGTGCAGTACTAGCACTACAATCTCGTACTCTGTTTCTCGTTTATTTTAATTTTGCTGATTCATGTTACCTTGTGCGGGATGTCATGCTTACTTTCCTGGTGAGATTTAAGTCCACGATTTTTTTTCTTTTTCATTTCATTTGTTCATTAATTTGTTTATTTATTTCATTTCTTTTTACTGCATTTATTGTGTATAATTATTATCTTTATCCAATGGAAGACGTTGTTTCTTTCAACCACTTTGGCTATTCCGATTTGTTATAAGGTGTTAAATATTGCATTTTCAAGCATATTGCTGACAATATTCGATGAAATAACATAATTTTTTCTATGAATTGGCATGCAATGCACTTCTTGAAAATGTGTATGCTACTCATAGTTTTGAGGCTTTTACATTTTTATGTATTCTGTTTATTTACCTATTTATTATTTTCTTGAAAATAGGAAAATATTTGTGATTTTTATATTTGTGATTGAAATTTTATTATATATATATAGTGGCGGTCAAAAGTTTCCGACCAGCAAATTTTTTTTAGTTAATTTTTAAGTATATGTATATGAAGAGAAATCTCAAAGTGATACTTATACATTTTATTGACACAATAGTTAGGAACTTATTTATGGAATAACATATAAATATCAATAAATTTAATTGAAAAAAAATAAGTGCAAATTAAAACGCATGTTCTCAAAATCATGCTTTTTGCATGATTTTTTCTTTCTTGTTACTTTTTGTAATTAAAGTTACCTAAAATGGCCTTTGTTAAGTGCAATTTTTTTTCTGCAGTACAATTGTAAATCTTAATCTGAGTGTACAGGAGCCATCCCGAAAATCTTCTATAAAAAGGAGTTCTTTGGCCTTGCCCTGAATGTACATAGTTTGATAACCATCACTAATTTATTTTGAAGCCACCATCCTTCAAAAACAAAACAAAATAGAAGATCATATCTTTTCTTCTTGCATACATAAGAAAATAGCTTTTAAAATGAATGCAATCTTCAGTAAAGCTTCGCTGTCGGGACCGTAAAAGGCTTGAAATTTGACTGCAAGCAATTATATAGTTTGTAGTTCGGTGAAATTTGAAAGGAATGAAATATTTTAAATTTTACTCTTTGCATATATAATCCTCTTTCTATGACACACTCTGGAGATTTTGCATTGTTTTGCAGCATAATATTTCCATATTTATAATGATCTCATCGTCATTTTTAAAGCAGTCCGAGTCTGTTCCCCTTTTGCTCACCTCGCATTTGACTCAGGGGTCATTCATTCCATGTCAATTCAACCAGACCTTGTAACCCGACCCACAGGGATTTTGATGAAACTTTGTGTACACACTAATTCTATGATGAAATGATTCCATCAGAAAGTTTTCCTTCTTAGACCTCATAGTTTGTGAGATATGGGGGGTCCAATTCTTGGGGCTTTCTCAAATCGCACATTTCTGAATTTGTATTTTGAGATTGCAGTTCCATCTTCAAAAAATTGTTCCTCTGGATCTAAAACATGAATCATCTTAAAAATACCACTGTAAGAATATTAAAAGATGCAGATTTTAATAAAAAATATTTAAAAAATTTACTTGTAATATTTAGGATAAAAAAATTATCCAAAGTTGAGAATTATGGTTATTTTTCCAAATTTTTGTGACTTCACCAAAAAGGCTGTACACAAAAAGGCAAATTAAATTTCCAATTTATTTTTGTTTAAATAAAATTTTACACTTTGGGCTTTCTATCTATGAAATAAAAATGATGTCTTTCCGATGGCTTATGCAAAAATTTTGGGTATTTTCCAATTAGCCGGATCCATGTTTTATTTTTACATATTACATATGCACACAAAAAGGCAAATGAAATTTCCATTTTTTTTTTTTTTTTTTTTTTTTTTTTTTTTTTTTTTTCAAATAAAAGTTTACACTTTGGGCTTTCTATCTGTGAAATAAAAATGATGTCTTTCGCATGGCTTATGAAAAAATTTTGGGTACTTTCCAATTAGCCGGATCGTGTTTTATTATTACATATGTACATATGTATAGATCTATATAAATACAGATGTATTATACATGTACATATGTATGTATATATACAGTATATTGATACATATATATGTATAAGACTGGTGCCCGTCTAACCAAAAAGTACCAAATTTTGCCTTTTTTTGAAAATCTGCACCAATTAAGCGGAAAAAAAATGTGACTAAGTTTAGCTGTAGTACTTAAATAATTACTGGAGTTTCTATGTGTTATTGAATTTAATGTTATTTGATACAAAAACAAATTGGAAATTTCATTTGTCTTTTTGTGTAGAGACTTTTTCATAAAGTCACAAATTTTCGGAAAAATAATCATAACTTTCAACTTTGATTTACTTTTTCGGCCGTATGTAAATCTCTATTTACTGCCCTAATTGCTTTTTTCACTTGCTTTTTATGCCGCTTAAATGGATCTCCACATTTATATTGATAAAATTCATATTTCATTAAGAGCAAAATTCTGTGATGCTCACATATATTAACCAAACGGTTTTCACTTAATTTTTGTTTTATAAATGCAATAGTCGTAAGTATTAAAAGTTCTTTTTCTGAATCCTAGAGATTATCACTGTAGTCTATTTCTCTGTTATTTGCATTGCTATTTTTGTGTACCGAAAAGTACCAAATTTTGCCTTGTTTTGGGAATCTGCACCAATTAAGAGGAAAAAATCTGACTGAGTTTAGCTGTGGTACTTAAATAATTACTGGAATTTCTATGAGTTATTGAATTTAATGCTATTTGATACATGTTTTTTTATTTGCAAAGTAAAGTTTAGGCTTTGTTTTTTCTGATAAAAAAAATCTGACTGTAATATGTTTCCCCATTAAATTTAGGGAATGGTCCATATATTTCATTTCTTTATTTAATAATTGGCATTTTTTTTGCTAATCTAAAGAATCTCTTACTTTTATTTCCTATAATTAAACTCAAAACAGTTTTTTTGTACAGTATAAAATAAATAATTTTTTCTCCTCACATTTCCATTCTTTCTTTTGAATGCTTATATATTAATTATTTGTGTTTAAAAAATGTTCAAAACCTTGTATTTCCTTTTCTTGGGTAATTTTGATCAGTTTAAATATTTATATTGGCAAGTTTAAATACACATACGTTTAACAGAACTTAAATTTGTTTCTATAGGCTGAAAGTTTTAATTGCATCTGCCTTGTATAAACACCTTCTGATAAAGGCAGGGTAATGTTCGTTAGTGAAAGCAGATGTTTTGAAATCAATTTAATCAATTTATTGTCATTCTGTTGTTTCTTATCATAGAAGAATGATCTAACTTTTACTGTGATACTAAAAATATATTCTGATTTTTATATATTTTATAGTTTGTGATATGCATAAATATTTTTTGCTTTATTGCCTTAATATGGAGCCTGATATTAAATCTTCAATTAGTCTTCAGGCTTGCAGTATTGTAATATTAACTGGTTTAGAATGTCACAAAAATAGCAATGCAAATAACAGAGAAATAGACTACATTAATAATCTCTGGGATTCAGAAAAAAGAACTTTTATTACTTAGGACTATTGCATTTATAAAACAAAAATTAAGTGAAAACCGTTTGATTAATATATGTGAGCATCACAGAATTTGGCTCTTAATGAAATATGAATTTTATCAATATAAATGTGGAGATCCATTTAAGCGGCATAAAAACCAAGTGAAAAAAGCAATTAGGGCAGTTAATAGAGATTTATATACGGCCGAAAAAGTAAACCAAAGTTGAAAGTTATGATTATTTTTTCCGAAATTTTGTGACTTTATGAAAAAGTCTCTACACAAAAAGACAAATGAAATTTCCAATTTGTTTTTGTATCAAATAACATTCAATTCAATAACTCATAGAAACTCCAGAAATTATTTAAGTGCCACAGCTAAACTTAGTCAGATTTTTTCCCCTTAATTGGTGCAGATTTTCAAAAAAAGGCAAAATTTGGTACTTTTCAGTTAGACGGGCACCAGTGTTATACATATATATATATATCAATATACTGTATATATACATACATATGTACATGTATAATACATCTGTGTTTTTATAGATCTATACATATGTACATATGTAAAAATAAAACACGCATCCGGCTAATTGGAAAGTATCCAAAATTTTTGCATAAGCCATACGAAAGACATCATTTTTTATTTCACAGATAGAAAGCCCAAAGTGTAAACTTTTATTTAAAACAAAAAGAAATTGGAAATTTCATTTGCCTTTCTGTGTACAGCCTTTTTGGTGAAGTCACAAAAATTTCGAAAAATAACCATAACTCTCAACTTTGGCTAATTTTTTTATTCTAAATATTACAAGTAAATTTTTTAAATATTTTTTATTAAAATCTGCATCTTTTTATATTCTTATAGTGATATTTTTAAGGTGATTCATGTTTTAGATCCAGAGAAACAATTTTTTGAAGATGGAACTGCAACCTCAAAATACAGACTCAGAAATGTGCGATTTGAGAAAAACCCAAGAATTGGACCCCCCCCCCATATCTCACAAACTGTGAGGTCTGGGAAAGAAAATTTTCTGATGGAATAATTTCATGATAGAATTAGTGTGCACACAAAGTTTCATCCAAATCCTTGTTGGTCGGGTTACAAATGGGGAAAAAATTGGTTGAATTGACATGGAATGACCCTTGGGTGATTCATTAAAACATTTGTTCCAGGGCCTGACTAATGCAGGGGCTTGCGAGACAATTCCCCTTTCCTCTTTTTAACCCTTTCCGGCGCAGACAAGTTCTGTTCGTAAAATGAGAAATTGTTGACTGACACCGGAATTTACAAAAGACTTTTTTAGAAATCAAGAACTCCCTGATTTAAGCTGTCATTGTAAAAGTAAAATTTTACTAAAATATTATTGGTACCGTTTGTATGTTTGGAATTAAAATTAAGTGTTGCCGGAGTGGTAACTCTGCGCCGGAAAGGGTTTTAAGTGGTCCTCCATGATAGTAATCAAGATCTACATTAAGCTAAAATAAGCTAAAAGTGGCTGAAATTCATACATTTTCAAACATTTACTGATTCCAGTACTCACTGTACTCATGCAAAAAACTAACTTTATCATTAAAAACTTTATGATTAAAATTTTATTACAACAGCTTAGTATTATATATATTTTTTTTTTTTCAAAAGAATTTCGTCACTAATGATTCCTCGTAATATGACAAGTTAAAATCATTGATTATGACTAATTTTGAGCCTTCTATTTTAGATATGTTATAATGTACATACATAAGCAAAGTAAAAGTTTGAATAGAAATTTTCATATAAATGATGAATACGTAGATAAAATATTATTTAAAATAATAGTAGATCTACATATACATTGTTTATATGTAGTTCCTTTGCCTGCGGCTTATTCTGTTGAGCTGTTTAAATGACAGGCAGATGTTATTATCAATAAGGTTATGTGGACGAAAAATGCTCACTAGTTGTCGGCTCAGTTAGTTTAAACGGTAAAGCATTGGCCAACAATCTGAATTCGATTCCCGGCCTGGGCAATTTTTCGCTCAGTTGGAAATATTCATTTCACATGCTAACATTACCAATCAGTTTGATTGTTTTAAAAAAACTGAATATACATTACAGCCCATATATAAATCAAAAGGATCATGTATAAATTAGTGCATTTTACTGGTATACACAAATTTTGATTTGTGGGCATTTAGCAAAGTTGTTTAGGATCGTTAGAGGTACCTATTGTAGCAGACGTATAAGAGCATAGTTGATAATTATTTTTGATAAAAATTCGTCCGTAATTAGCCGAGATTTTAACCCTTAAAGACAGGGACATTTGGACATAAATAAGGATAATTGCGGCGTACTCTGCATACCATCGGCTTTTAACCCTTTCCGGCACACTGTGCCCAATCCGGGATACCGATTTCCAAACTTGCAACGGCACCAATAATATTTTAATAAAATTTTGCTTTTACAATGAAATCTTAAATTAAGGGATTCATAATTTCTAAAAATGTCGTTTGTAAATTTCGGTGACAGTCGATAACCTCTCATTTTACTGGCAGAATTTGCCCGTGAAGGGAGAGATTAAAGCCTAGATAACAACTTTTAATAAGATAGCTATATAATGCAATACCTAGTAGCAGTATAAAATTTATGAACTTCATACTGTTGCAAACAGACTAATTTAATTAGAATCAATCACATAAATCAGAGTTCGTACGCATAAGAAATTAAAAAATATATATGTATCCATTTTAGTACCAGGTTTTTTTAGGTAGCTTTCATTACAAAAAGTAAAAAGCTACCTATTGCAGCCGTCCGGAGGAAAGCACTTCCAGAAAATTTTGGTATTTTCGCCGATCATGATCCCCAGACCCCAAAACCACCCTCCGTTCAAATGTTGACATATATATATATATATATATATATATATATATATATATATATATATATATATATCTGATTTTTGTCATGCGATAACTAACGTATTTATGAACCGATTTGAATGAAACTTGGCATGTACATAGTACATGCAAATGTCTCGACCGAGTTCGTTGGCCAGCATCATCCGACATTTTGTTTGAAAATGGCGGCCATTTTAAATTTCTAAAAAACATTTTAATTTAAAATTAAACCTGAAAAAATTCAAAGTTGAAAAATATTTTTCTTTTACGTGTTAGAACTCAAAACAACGATTCCAGAACACTTTTTATTTTGTCTATATCTTATAAAATGATTGAGTTATAGCACTTTGAATTTTCTTATGGCTGACATTTTGAAACGATCTGATTTTTGTCACGTCATAACACGCGTATTTATGAACCGATTTGAATGAAACTTGATATGTACATAGTACTGCTGAGCCAAGCATTAAAGACCGGTCACGTGAGGAATAGGTCTGAGTTAGACGAGTCTATTGTTGATAATAGGACTGGGAGCAATGAATAGGGAGTTTTTCCTACTATTGCTTTTATCGTGAATGGAGAGGAATTTCGTCCCCTCCTAATGCTTCCCTACCTTCGGAAAGGTCCATTATTTTGGCAGTATGCCAAGACAGGTCTTTGAAAACTGGTCAAGCAGTACATATAAATGTCTCGACCGAGTTCTTTGCCCAGCATCATCCGTCATTTTGTTTCAAAATGGCGGCCATTTTAAATTTTTTAAAAAAAATTAATTTAAAATTAAACCTGAAAAAATTCAAAGTTGAAAAATATTTTTCTTTTACGTGTTAGAACTCAAAACAACGATTCCAGAACACTTTTTATTTTGTCTATATCTTAAAAAATGATTGAGTTATAGCATTTTGAATTTTTCTTATGGCTGACATTTTGAAACGATCTGATTTTTGTCACGTGATAACACGCGTATTTATGTATCGATTTGGATGTAACTTGGTGTGTATATAGTATATACTAAGGCCTGAATGGAGTTCTATACTCAGTTCCATCCGCCATCTTATTTCAAAATGGCGGCCATTTAAAAAAATTTATAAAATTTAAAATTTAAAATTAGGTACAAGAAAGTGAGAAATTGAAAAAGATTTTTCTTTTATGCATTTGAACCTGATACAAAGATTTCAGAGCATTTTTTGATTCGTTTGTATCTTAAAAAATGGCTGAGTTATCGCATTTTTAATTTCTAGTGTTGCTCATATCTTGAAATGATCTGATTTTCGTCACGTGATAACACGCGTATTTATAAACTGATTTGGATATAACTCCGTGTGCACATAGTACATAGCAGTGCCTTGACCACGTTCACTGTCCAACTTCTTCCGTTCTCTTGTTTCAAAATGGAAGCCATTTAAGTTTGTCAAAAATCTTTTAAATGTATAATGATGTACACAAACAAAAAATTAGAAATTGAAAAAAGGTTCTTTTTAAAGTATTTATCTTAATAATGAATTCAGGGGTATTTTTTGCTTTGTCTTTAACTTAAAAAACACCTGAGCAGTTTGAATTTCTAACGTGGGTGAAATTTTTTAAAAAATCAATTTGCCCGCGACAGCATTCGTATATATTAATTGATTTCAATATGAGTGTGCATGTGCACCTGAATTAAGATTTCGACCAAGCTCATAATCAGGTTCCACTAATTTGAGCTTAGTATTTTTGAATAATATAACTTAATTTAAAATAAATAAACAAATATATAAGTATATGAAAGCTACCTCTTCCTCCCGGCACTGTGGAAGGACTATTTTTAAGTATTACTTATCTTATTTAATGCAAAACATTCTTTACTTCGGATATAGTGGCCAGTACTTTACGAAATTTTCGGTATTAAAATGTCTAATTTTTGTTTAATTTATTATGCATGCGAACCCTTTATAAAGACTATGGGATTTGCGACTAATTTGCTTTGAGTGAGTCTCTCATTAGGACTTTTGTTTTGAACTATATTTTTGTTTATTTAAAAGTTAATCTAGAAACCTAACTAGAAATATTTATATTATATTAAGAGATAAAATGTATATTTATATATTTTTATTATATTATTATTTTATATATATATTATATTATTATTTTATATATTTATTATATTATTATTTTATATATTTATATTATATTAATAGATAATATTTATATTAATAGATGGAAACATACTTGAATACTTTTGTTTATCCCTGTAAAATACACAGTACCTTTAATACACGAAAAGATTTTCCTAAAGTTAGTTTAAAATAAATTGTCTTTAAACTACTTAAATCAAATTTCTAGATATTATCATCCAAAGGCGACCATTTATTCAGCTCTTTGCGTGATCCTGTATATCATTTTATTTATTTTCTACAAAGATTTCTTAGTAAAATAAATGCAGTTCATCGTAAAAAGGCATAACATATTTAAAATCCACTTTTCAGTAAATTACGCTCATAATCAGTAACCTTTCAGAGATCTTTTGTGTTACCCTGTATATCTAAATTGTGTAACAATTAGCATTTATATAATATCATATAATATGCAAATATTATAGTGAAACTTAAAAGCGTATATCATAATTAAAAATGCATTTCATCCATCTAACAGCCATCTTCCATAATATAAAGGACTTCGGATAGAAAATGCCATTTGAAATCTTTTGAGTGTGCCTGTAAATGCTATGCACTAGTATTATGCGTGAAATAACTCATATTAATCCTCAGTAACGTATATCAGTTTGATTATATATGAAATCGTTTACCATAATTAAAATATGTCGCAAACAATTCCCACCTTTATTATTATGCATTGGAATTCTTTTGTATGACCCTGTAAATGAATAGTAACTATTCTTTTCGCTGCATACTTTAAAAAATGCATATTTTAGTGCACTTTGTAGATGCATATAAATTTGAAGATGTTTGACAGGGTACATCTTTAAAATTCATTTGAAACGATTTTTCCCTCATAGACCGTAATGTAATGGAAAAACTTTGACTGTTTCTGAAAATAATCATGGCAGAACCTTCATTTTCAAGAGGGCTTTTGTTCGAGTAAACGTCATTAACGTCCAAAAATTTCATGACAATCCGAGTATATTTACGAGAGTTAGAGCTCGGACAGACAAATCGAATGCATAAGCACTTTTCAACGTTGTTGAAAAGTGCTCATAAAAAAAAGAGTCATACAAATTAGCAATATTTAGGCTTCATATCTCTTTGAACTTTTATGATATATCATTCATATTTTTCTAGTTACAGCTATAACCAATCCTACTTTGTATAGCTTTTTACAAAGTCTTATTATTCTTTCAATAACGATTTTCTTTTAATAATGCAGTTAACTTCTTCGTGATGTGAGCACTTTGCTTATTTCTCTTTTGCTTCTTTTACCAGCGGTTTTTCAAAACTGAAAATTTTCTGTACTTCAATCGCGAAAGTGCTCCATATATATAAGGCAAATTTTACAATAAAAAATAACTGTTGGGAATAACGAAGGATTCTGAGAATTTTAAGTGGCACGTATACGAGTCGCTCGTCCCCAAGGATATAACACATATCGCTCACCTGCAAGAAGAGTAACGCATCTTGTAAAGTTTCATTTTGCGTTTTATTCCACTAAGAGCTCTGTCATAGGTGTGTCTTGCTTCACAAAAAATTTCATATGCGTAGTTATACGGAAAATCACGTTATCGTGCTATTTGTCCATTTGTGACCACAAAAGATAGGTGGATTGTGCGGGAAGGTAAATTTATCCAACCCTCTAAACTACATCGTGTGTCTTCATTCTTAAGGGTTTTTTACACTTTTTACTGCTGTATGCTGAGTTATGTGCTGTAAAAATTATGCAAATTTTCTTTTACATCTCCTGTAAAATTTACTTTTGTCGAGATGTGTCACTTTTCTTGAGGGTGAGCGATATATTTATTGTACAGAATCCACTGAGCGCGAGTAATACTCCCACTTGACCGTTTGTTCTTTTATAAGCACACGAGAATTTTTTTTAGTAAGCTTTATTTATTTGTTTGTCACTATCACATGTATGTCGCAGGAAATTTCTCCCTCATATGAACAATAGGGTATATAAAATTCCGAATGCGTGTTAATTAAGGAAATCTTTAAGCAGACCAGACGACGTAACAAAAGGTGACATTAGTCGGGATACTATTGTATTTAAGAAAATTCTCTTTAAATTGTAGTTTTTGTAATATCAATGTTAAAAGAGGTTATTCTTGATATTCGTTTTTTCTGAAAATATGCGAAGCATGAATGAGAATGATAAATAATTCAGCCTTTCTTTTAATGAAACCATTAAACATTTTTTAAAAATATAGACACTCAGCTTATTAGATCTTTGATACGCTTACACAATGCCATCATTGTCACTTCATCAGCATATACTAACATCCCTCATATTTAGTGGGCGCCTCTAAAATAGATGTCGTTGTAGTTATTTGCGGCACAATTTGTGTGTGGAATATACGCCTAAACAGTGTTTCCCCTATACCATTACATAATGGAATACTTTTGTGTGGCGCTGTAAATTAATGATAAATGTTCTTTGCACCATAGATTGTACAGAATTTATGTTTTAGAATATACTTCATAAATGCATATCAATTTTATTACGTTCGAAAGTGTGTAACATCATTAAATTGCATTTGAAATTATTTTTTCCCATTAGCCGTAAAGTACCGTCTGTGTTTTGATAGTCCCTGTAATTAAACTATGCACTCGATTTTCATAAAATTTGAAATGACTCGACAAAATTATGCAACAATTATATACTCTAAATTTCAAACGATACGGTTGGGTATTTTTTGCTCTGTTATATGCGGACGGATAGACGAACTGAACGCCGACTGTAGGTGCTTCGTATTTACATAATTATGAACGCACCTAAAAAATGCTCTTTAAATTGTACTTTTTGCAATATCAATGTAAAAAAGAGGTTATTGTTGACAGTCGCTTCTTCAGAAAGTATGCGAAGTATGAAGAAGAACAAAAAAATAATTCAACCTTTCTTTTAATGAAACCATTAAACATTTTTTTAAAAATATAGACACCCCCACTCTCTGCTTATTAGACCTTTGATACGCTTACACAGTGTCATCATTGTCTCTTCATCAGCATACTACTAACATCCCTGGATATTTAGTGGGTGCCTCTAAAATAGATGTCGTTGTAGTTATTTGCGGCACAATTTGCGTGTGGAATGTGGAGCAAATATCGCAAGCTCTTTGATCCAAAGGAACGATGTGAAGAATTCGGAGAAAAGCAGGTGCGGGCTTCACCGGAATATCCCGAATTCCTACGAACGTTTCCTGAGTTGCGAACAGATAGGCACTGTTCGGGAGCGCCTCTTTTATATATAACAAGCTAGTAACTTTTAAGCGAGAGAGTGGAATATTAATACCACAGTGTGAAAGTCTACGAAATTTCATAGTTAAAGTATTGGAAATATTTAATAATTGGATTCTAATAAATCTTCGGTTCTAGATCTAGTGTTAAATTCTTTAATTAGAAAGGGAAAATATTGAAAACTGTGTCGCATGAAATAGAGCTAAATGTAATTCAATTTTCATTTGGAAAACTTGTCTACCCGTTGAACATGAGTATGATTAAATTATTCAAGAGAGAAGATATAATAAATCAAAAGAGCTTTTCTATCTTAACCCTTTGAGCTCTATTAGTTAAATTTCATCTAAATTCCAAGTGTTGCACAAAGAAAAAATTCGGTTTACGATATACACGAAAAAATGCATTAAGCCTTTTTCAAAGAAATTTGGTAGAATATTCCGGTGCTATTTTGAAATTTTGGAATTAAAATTAAAAAGTTGAATATTCAACCATCAGAGCTCAAAGGGTTGGGCGGAGGTTGATATATATTCCAACCTCCGATATTTCTTAAATCAAAATATTATGCTTCAAACCAAAAATTTATTTAAAGTATACAATTAGGAAACTTTAAATTGCCTATCATATTTACTGGAAAACACATTTAATTAAAAAAAAAAAAATCTGATTCAAAATATATTTTTTTCGTTTCTAAAAAGCTGAAGATTGGAAAGTATGGTTAAGGGCACATGGGACTTAAAATGATTCAAATTTTTTAATTTTTAATTATCGGCCTGAAAAATAGAACTAAAAGATTATGGTGTTAAATGATAATGGACTTAAAAGATTATGTATCCGGAAAGTTTTAAAATAATATATTTTAAGCACTGCAGGCGTGAAAAATAGAACTAAAATATTATGCTGCTAAATGATTATGGACCTAAGCGATTATGGATCCGGAAAGTTTTAAAATAATATATTTTAAACATTGCAGGTGTGAATATATTTATTTTGCCCTTTTTTTTCAGAATTACTTGTTTATGCTTCGGTACACTTTTCTAAAATTTTATTTTAGTTAAACAGTTGAAACTTTTCAAAATTGTGTTACTAACTTGCTTCTTTTTAAAAATATCCAACATCATAGGTCTCAGTAAAAAAATTTCAAAATAATGAAAAATATGTTCTTAAAATTTTTAGAATTTTTAAAGCTTTTTAGTAAAATATTTATAATGTTACAATATACAATATACAATATTGTTATATTGTATATTGTATATTGTTGTATTGTTTATTGTATATTGTTTTTTTTTAAGTTAAAATGAAAATTATTTCCTTTGATTCTGAAACAGTATGTTTTCTTACGCCGCCACCACAAATTTAGCCTCTTCGGTCCTTGAATCACCATTCCGGGACCTCTGTTCTTTTACTTATAAAAACTAAAATATCAGATTCTTTTCATATATTTGCATCACTTTTTAGTATCTGAATGTTTTTTGCATTGAAAGCAAACGAATAAATGCCTGCCTCTAAGCTGAATTCTTCATAAAATAAATGTTATTTTCATCTGAGATTGCAAAATGCCTAAAAATGCTCAAATGACAGTGTGATCAAGAAAATTACAAATTTTCATAAGTATTTAATTTGTATACGAATTTTTGAAGATTTGTAGATTATTTATTTATTTAAACTTCTTAAATTTGTAATTGCGTTAATTTAGGTTAACCATCTAACAAATAAGATACATAAATGGATAAGATAATAAGTGGGTCTCTTCAGGGCCCGATTATGACTAATTGGGGCCCTGGGCAAAGATAAACTCGGGGGCCCCTTTCGAATCATTCCAACGTTATTCAAATAGAACTGAAGGTCACTCATATGTGTATGCGTAATGCATAAACATATTTTCGCCCTTTGGATATAAATAGTGGAAAATTCTTAGCTCCGTCAACTTTAATTGAATATCTTAATTAATAAAAGTATACTTTTTTCCTCTTTATACAGAATAAAACTCTTTTATATAACTTTAGCAATTTGTTATATTACTTTAAGATTAAATTAATAACTTCAATTTATAGAATAATTGAAACTGGAAAAAGAAACTTAATATTTCATAATTTAATGTATGGATTTCGGGGCCCCTTATAGTCTGGGGCCCATGGGCAAAGTTCCGATTTGCCCATGCAGTAATAAGGGCCTGGGTCTCTTATTTGTAAGACAAGAGAGTGCTTAACCCTCTAATGAAGGACTTTACTAAAACCCTTTTCACAGCTGTAGAAAATCAATTTCAACCCTTTAGAGAATGCAGCACCCTTTAGGAGAAATCTACTTCAACGGACTAGAGAAGTGTCGATGCTCTCTAAATTTTGTATCCTAACAACGGTCTGTTAAAGGAAGAATTTCTGGATGATTGGATGAAAAATTCATGCATTACAAGGTTAATTTTTTTTTTTTTTTTTTTTGAGGATTTGTAGATTATTTACAAATTTGTGATTGCGTTAATTTTGCGTTGATTATAAAATTGATGTTTTAAGGGAGTTTGTAATTTTAGATCCACTTTTATAACCTTTATTTTAGAAAAGAGTACCGAACAGACATAGTGTTCAAAATATTTGTAAAAAGTTAATTAGTTCTTGAAAACTAATTTATGCAAAATTTTTAAACTAATTAATTTCTTTTGATTTATGTATGGGCTATAATGTGTATATTTTAGAAAAGTGTACCAGTAGTAGGAAAAGGACAGTACGGGCTCAGCCGGAGGCGGTACTGCGGCACCGTGCCGCCTGCGGTACCTCCATGCCTCCGGCTGTCCCGCCTGCGGTCCCTCCTGCGCCCACCATGACACCGCAACTCTCCTACCCCCACTATGCATCCCCCTCCACGAACGCCCCCTAGTGGAAAAAAGGAACATTCTATTATAACAGAGAGGTGAACAACCTTCCCTAATTAAAAATATTATCAATCACATCTCAACTCGGAATCATACTATAAGATGAAGATTAAATTTATATTTAATGAGTAATTTTAATGAGTATTATTAATTAAGCGAAACAATTAAAACCTCAGTTTTTAACCATTTTATTTAGATTTCTTCAACTACAAGATGAGATTATCAATTTAACACAAGAAAGTTAAACATATATTTGAATTTTGCTTGATAGACATCTTAATGAGTATCGTTAATTAAGTAAAAACAATATAAAATATCCAGTTTTATAGAAAAATACTGATTTCTTACGATTTTTATCAACTACATGATCAATGTAACGACTTAAAAGTTGAAAGTTAAACGTACATCCTAGTTTTTCAACTGCTTTAACCTTAATGAGTATCGTTAATTAAGTAAAAACAATTGAAAATATCAAGTTTTATAGAAAAAGACTGATTTCTTACGATTTTTATCAACTGCAACATCAGTGTATCGACTTACAAGTTGAAAGTTAAACATGCATTCTAGTTTTTCAACAGCTATAATCTTAATGAGTATCGTTAATTAAGTAAAAAACAATGGAAAATATCAAGTTTTATAGAAAAAGACTGATTTCTTACGATTTTTTCAACTCAAACTTCAGACTATCAATTTGATAGAAAGAAATTTAAGCATGCATTCCAGTTTTGGACAACCATTTCCTTCATGAACATTATTAATTAAACAAAACAACAGAAAATATTAAATTTTTAACTGATTTCTTCATATTTTTTATTTATTTATTTTTTTTTTAATATAAAATCAGAATACACAACTTAAAATAGAAATTTAAACATATTTTTTAGTTTTTGAACAGTCGTTACCTCAAAGAATTTCGATAATTGAACAATTAACAAAGGAAACTAATGATTTTTTAACGAAAAAAGACGAATTAAACGAATTTGGTTAACTTTTACTCTAATTGGAAATTTCATCGTACTTTATATATACCAACTAAGTAGAACTTTAATGCATAAACGAATAATTTAAAGAAATCCCCAACACACAAATGTGAACCTGCAGAGCATTTCTTATTACGTCATATCTAAACTAAAACTTTTTTCTGCAACCCCTCCATGCATGCATTCCAGGTAGGGGAACATAACAAAGAATTTTGACGTCACAACTTACAAAGGTGTACAACAAAATATTTACGTTCAAGAAAAAGTATCACATAGAGGGAAAAAAAAAGAAGAGATTTAAGTTATTTATCCATTCTAGTTTTATAACAGTTACTACAACATCTCCAAATTAAAATTTGGAAGTCATAATGAGTATAATTAATTAAGCAAAATAATAGAGATATTAGTTTTTCAGAGGGGAAAAGACGAATTTAAACAAATTTTATTAGTTTTACACTAGTTTAATAATAATTTTAAGGAGGAAAAAGACGAATTTAAACTTTTTTTTTTTTTTTTTTAGTTTTACACTTTTTTTTCTCATCTCCAACATGGATATATCAATTTTAACAGAAGAATTAAACGTATATTATAGTTTTTAACAACAAAATCTTAACAAGTATCATTAATTAAACAAAAATAAATATCAGTTTTAAAGAAAAGACGAATTTGAATAATTTTACACTAGTATTTTCAAAAGCAACATGGAAATATCAATACTTATTCACATATTTCACTTATTCACTGTATTCAATACTATATTTAATAAATTTGGATACACTTTAAGAATTTCCTAATCTATAATTAAATATTAGCTGTATATTTAATGTTACCCATGTTTTCAACATTAGTTCATAATCGTGAATTTTGTATTTTAAATACCATGTATTCAGGTTCAGATTATTTTCACTTGAAATCATACAGAATTTTTTAACAGAGTTTGTTTTTGAAATCATTGAAGCAACTGTATTTAATATTTTTAACACCAATTTTCTAAGATTTTCTAACATTTTCTGATTATACATTCTTCAGAAGTACATTTCTAAATGCTACAATCACTTTACATATCGAAAAGATATCATTGAAGCAACTGTATTTAATATTTTAATACCAATTTTCTAAGATTTTTTAACATTTTCCGATTATACATTCCTCAAAAGTTATTATTACGTATTCTAAACAATAGCAAATATTAATTTTAAGAATAAAAAGACGAATTTAAACAAATTTTATTAGTTTTACACTATTTTTTCTCACCTCCAACACGGATATATCAATTTTAACAGAAGAATTAAACGTATATTTTAGTTTTTAACAACAAAAATGTAATAAGTATCATTAACTAAACAAAAATAAATATCAATTTTCAAGAAAAGACAATTTTTTACACAAATTTTCAACTTTGAAATACATTGCTTACATATATTGTTACAGTATATTACTAAACTTAAACTTTTTAAAAAGTTTGAATGTCTTTACAAAGGGTTCATACTTATATTTTTCACGTCTTGACTGCATTCGGAATCTTACAACAAAAGTATACTTTTATTATTATTATTATTATTATTATTCTAGAAAACCTAAAAAATCGTTTCTTGCTGCTTTAGACACTTGACATATTAAAACTACTCTACCCATATAATTAATCAAATTAGGACATGATTCATCTTACACTTCAAAATTTCAGAATTTTTACAATACTTATTTTCATCAAACTTTATTCTTGATCCTATATATTTTAATAGCACAGAATTTTCACATCTGTTTTTATCTACTTATCAGAAAATTATTAAAACACACAACAACATTTTTCAAATATGAATATTATCTTTACAATTTAATGATGCAAAACATACACGAATACAAAGTTTAATTTTTACAAACATTTCATATTTCAAACCAAACTATTCGAAATTTTCACAACATAAGAGCAAACATTAGACGAACTTTTTAACATTAATATTGCTTAGATCTTTTCATCATAACTTTTAACTATGATAATTATCCATTTTTAGGTTGATTGTCGAAAAACTGTAACTGAAATTACATAAACTTAATGTAAAAAACCATGTTTTCGCACAATTTCTTGAAATTCAACAAAGAATTGACTATTACTCCAATACTTATCTACTTCAATCTCGACTCTCGATAGTATATAGATATTGCATCCATACATACTTACAACTCTTTTCAAACGTTTATCAGAAAATCAAGTCAATCAAAGTCTAGTAGTTATCACACCTGTTCCTCAGAAATATTACTATCATATGAAACAGTAAAGAAAATTAATAGATATTTAATATTTAATAACTTCATATGTGAAATTACTGCCGAATGAGAATACTAATAATCAATAAAATCAACTGTTGGACAAAAAAAATAGTACAGATTACCGAAAATTCAAATCATTTTTTCTACAAAAATTACAAAAATTAACAAATGAATGACCAGTTAGAGAAATAATTAAAAAAAATAATGAACATATTTACAAATTTATTAAAATCACACCTTTTTCTGGATTACAAACCACAATTTCTTGAAAAATTTAACACCGAATTTGTAAGATTTTAATCCTAGTATTACATACACTCAATAAATATTCAAAATTAACAAAAAAAATAATTTTTTAGTCTCATCAATAAGCAGAAATTATATATTAAAAGAATATTTTCATAGTAGTACTTATAAAAATAAGAGTTTACAAATTGATTTTCATAATTTTATCACATTTAAACTTAATTTTTATACATAAAACATTATTTAATCAAATTTTATACTTTCTAATTCAGCAAAATTCAATACTTTTTTAGTTTTTAAACCAGTACCACAATATTTATTTACATCAAACTTGATTCTTTACCTTTTATATTTCCACATTACACAAATGAGTTAAATACTAACATGGAACGGGAGTTGAAGTCAATTGATTCAATTCGTTTTTCATCGTATACGCATTTCCCTTACACAAAATTTTTTACTTCTATAATCATCTAATGTATTAAAACTAATCTACTCATATTTTTAATCAATTCATCAGATGTTTCATCTCGCACTTCTGAATTATCATCCACCAAGTTGCTTAAAATATAAATACTATCTTTATAGTTTTAATGTAGTATACATGACTAATCTTGAGTTTCCATCTATACTATTAAACAAATTATCATATGTTTCATCTTACAGTTCAACGATTTCTGAATTATCGTCCATCTAGTTGTTTAAAATATTAATAAAATGTTTATAGTTTTTGATTATACATAGTATGTATGAATACAATCTTTAATTTTTAACAGCATATTTCAAATAACCTATTTTCGAAACCAAACTATGTGAATTTTACCACAATATTTATCATCATACAGAGATTTGTGTTTCATACTTTTTCTAAAAATTATCAGATATGTACTCCTCAGAGGAATTTCTATCATATGAATAAATGAAAAAAAAATTAATTTATATTAAACGTACAGCGAAATTTGATTGTAATATATATGTATTTAATAAAAATAAATAAATAAGCGATTATTTATACATTAAACCTTTACTAAATATATATTTCTTGCGTTATAAAGATGTTTCAACAAGATGAACCAAAACAGCAGCAAACTTCAGAAATTAAAGATCTGAATGATTCATCCCTAGCACATGTAGCGTTAATGAATAATACATATGTAAGTACTTATATGAAAAATACTAGAATTCGTATATGAATCGTAATTAGAGTAAATTTAAAATGATTTGTCTTACTGCCTACACTTTAACAAATGCCTTTTTACCTATATTGTTGAAAAGAATCCTAATTGTTTGCATTTATTTCAATTACAGATGTGTTCTATTTGCTACAAACACTTCTTAAGTAAATGGAATTTAACAGAACTTACAAAAATCCATACAGGCGAAAAACTTTACACTTGGGAAGATTACCAAATGCTGTTTTCAAGAAGGCATGAATCAAAAGTGCACACATAATCATATAAAGCATCGTCAGTTATATGTAAACTTAGTGAGGATATTCAAAAATTATTCAGACGTTTGAAGAATTTAGACATAAAGGAAGATATTTAGACTATATATCCATCATATTTTCATAACACTTACCACAATATCTCAAACTTAAAATTTGGAAGACATACACACTGCTGAAAAGTAATTTTGTTACCCGTGATTCTTCTAGCCAGCATGAATGTATAGATATTATTTTGCAATGTATTCTTTAAATGCCCACAATAAATATTCTTTTATATGCATATATCGTTGTGTTTATTTTTTAAAAACCTATTACATTAATAAAATCGGTTACACATACATACACATAACATTTTAAGTGAAACAACACTCTCACAACTTAAAAATGCATAAGAACATACAAAAATAAGCAGATGTATGAAAAAATATACAAGTTTACAGAATAATTTCAAAGTTTTCTAGAAATACAAACAAAAAATATTTACAATATTAAAAAATTACAAAAGTGAAAAGAAAAAACACAAATGTAAAACAAAAACATCAAAAAGTGAAAAACTCAAAACAAAGTTTTTGAAAAAAAAATTTTACAACAAAAAATTTTTTTTACAAAAACCAAAACTTCAAAAAATATTTTTTCAAAAATTTTTTTTTTCAAAAACATTTTTTACAAAAAATTTTTTTTTCAAAATAAGTTTTTACAAAAGTAAAAAAAAGAAAATCACAACGTTAAAAAAAATGAAAATTTTTTGTTAAAAAAAGTGTAAAAAAATTGCAAAAAAAGTTGCAAAAATTTCAAAAAAAGTTATGAAAAAAGCTTCAAAAATTTCGTTGGTTTTAATGCAGTATGCAATGGCGAAACCATTGCATTTGCTATTAAAAACAACAAAATTTTTTAGACTTTTTTCATAACTTTTTTTGAAATTTTTGCAACTTTTTTTGCAATTTTTTTACACTTTTTTTAACAAAAAATTTTCATTTTTTTTAACGTTGTGATTTTCTTTTTTTTACTTTTGTAAAATCTTATTTTGAAAAAAAAATTTTTTGTAAAAAATGTTTTTGAAAAAAAAAAATTTTGAAAAAATATTTTTTGAAGTTTTGGTTTTTGTAAAAAAAATTTTTGTTGTAAAATTTTTTTTTCAAAAACTTTGTTTTGAGTTTTTCACTTTTTGATGTTTTTGTTTTACATTTGTGTTTTTTCTTTTCACTTTTGTAATTTTTTAATATTGTAAATATTTTTTGTTTGTATTTCTAGAAAACTTTGAAATTATTCTGTAAACTTGTATATTTTTTCATACATCTGCTTATTTTTGTATGTTCTTATGCATTTTTAAGTTGTGAGAGTGTTGTTTCACTTAAAATGTTATGTGTATGTATGTGTAACCGATTTTATTAATGTAATAGGTTTTTAAAAAATAAACACAACGATATATGCATATAAAAGAATATTTATTGTGGGCATTTAAAGAATACATTGCAAAATAATATCTGTACATTCATGCTGGCTAGAAGAATCACGGGTAACAAAATTACTTTTCAGCAGTGTGTATGTCTTCCAAATTTTAAGTTTGAGATATTGTGGTAAGTGTTATGAAAATATGATGGATATATAGTCTAAATATCTTCCTTTATGTCTAAATTCTTCAAACGTCTGAATAATTTTTGAATATCCTCACTAAGTTTACATATAACTGACGATGCTTTATATGATTATGTGTGCACTTTTGATTCATGCCTTCTTGAAAACAGCATTTGGTAATCTTCCCAAGTGTAAAGTTTTTCCCCTTTATGGATTTTTGTAAGTTCTGTTAAATTCCATTTACTTAAGAAGTGTTTGTAGCAAATAGAACACATCTGTAATAGAAATAAATGCAAACAATTAGGATTCTTTTCAACAATATAGGTAAAAAGGCATTTGTTAAAGTGTAGGCAGTAAGACAAATCATTTTAAATTTACTCTAATTACGATTCATATACGGATTCTAGTATTTTTCATATAAGTACTTACATATGTATTATTCATTAACGCTACATGTGCTAGGGATGAATCATTCAGATCATTAATTTCTGAAGTTTGCTGCTGTTTTGGTTCATCTTGTTGAAACATCTTTATAACGCAAGAAATATATATTTAGTAAAGGTTTAATGTATAAATAATCGCTTATTTATTTATTTTTATTAAATACATATATATTACAATCAAATTTCGCTGTACGTTTAATATAAATTAATTTTTTTTTCATTTATTCATATGATAGAAATTCCTCTGAGGAGTACATATCTGATAATTTTTAGAAAAAGTATGAAACACAAATCTCTGTATGATGATAAGTATTGTGGTAAAATTCACATAGTTTGGTTTCGAAAATAGGTTATTTGAAATATGCTGTTAAAAATTAAAGATTGTATTCATACATACTATGTATAATCAAAAACTATAAACATTTTATTAATATTTTAAACAACTAGATGGACGATAATTCAGAAATCGTTGAACTGTAAGATGAAACATATGATAATTTGATTAATAGTATAGATGGAAACTCAAGATTAGTCATGTATACTACATTAAAACTATAAAGATAGTATTTATATTTTAAGCAACTTGGTGGATGATAATTCAGAAGTGCAAGATGAAACATCTGATGAATTGATTAAAAATATGAGTAGATTAGTTTTAATACATTAGATGATTATAGAAGTAAAAAATTTCGTGTAAGGGAAATGCGTATACGATGAAAATCGAATTGAATCAATTGACTTCAACTCCCGTTCCAAGTTAGTATTTAACTCATTTGTGTAATGTGGAAATATAAAAGGTAAAGAATCAAGTTTGATGTAAATAAATATTGTGGTATTGGTTTAAAAACTAAAAAAGTATTGAATTTTGCTGAATTAGAAAGTATAAAATTTGATTAAATAATGTTTTATGTATAAAAATTAAGTTTAAATGTGATAAAATTATGAAAATCAGTTTGTAAACTCTTATTTTTATAAGTACTACTATGAAAATATTCTTTTAATATAGAATTTCTGCTTATTGATGAGACTAAAAAATTATTTTTTTTGTTAATTTTGAATATTTATTGAGTGTATGTAATACTAGGATTAAAATCTTACAAATTCGGTGTTAAATTTTTCAAGAAATTGTGGTTTGTAATCCAGAAAAAGGTGTGATTTTAATAAATTTGTAAATATGTTCATTATTTTTTTAATTATTTCTCTAACTGGTCATTCATTTGTTAATTTTTGTAATTTTTGTAGAAAAAATGATTTGAATTTTCGGTAATCTGTACTATTTTTTTTGTCCAACAGTTGATTTTATTGATTATTAGTATTCTCATTCGGCAGTAATTTCACATATGAAGTTATTAAATATTAAATATCTATTAATTTTCTTTACTGTTTCATATGATAGTAATATTTCTGAGGAACAGGTGTGATAACTACTAGACTTTGATTGACTTGATTTTCTGATAAACGTTTGAAAAGAGTTGTAAGTATGTATGGATGCAATATCTATATACTATCGAGAGTCGAGATTGAAGTAGATAAGTATTGGAGTAATAGTCAATTCTTTGTTGAATTTCAAGAAATTGTGCGAGAACATGGTTTTTTACATTAAGTTTATGTAATTTCAGTTACAGTTTTTCGACAATCAACCTAAAAATGGATAATTATCATAGTTAAAAGTTATGATGAAAAGATCTAAGCAATATTAATGTTAAAAAGTTCGTCTAATGTTTGCTCTTATGTTGTGAAAATTTCGAATAGTTTGGTTTGAAATATGAAATGTTTGTAAAAATTAAACTTTGTATTCGTGTATGTTTTGCATCATTAAATTGTAAAGATAATATTCATATTTGAAAAATGTTGTTGGGTGTTTTAATAATTTTCTGATAAGTAGATAAAAACAGATGTGAAAATTCTGTGCTATTAAAATATATAGGATCAAGAATAAAGTTTGATGAAAATAAGTATTGTAAAAATTCTGAAATTTTGAAGTGTAAGATGAATCATGTCCTAATTTGATTAATTATATGGGTAGAGTAGTTTTAATATGTCAAGTGTCTAAAGCAGCAAGAAACGATTTTTTAGGTTTTCTAGAATAATAATAATAATAATAATAATAAAAGTATACTTTTGTTGTAAGATTCCGAATGCAGTCAAGACGTGAAAAATATAAGTATGAACCCTTTGTAAAGACATTCAAACTTTTTAAAAAGTTTAAGTTTAGTAATATACTGTAACAATATATGTAAGCAATGTATTTCAAAGTTGAAAATTTGTGTAAAAAATTGTCTTTTCTTGAAAATTGATATTTATTTTTGTTTAGTTAATGATACTTATTACATTTTTGTTGTTAAAAACTAAAATATACGTTTAATTCTTCTGTTAAAATTGATATATCCGTGTTGGAGGTGAGAAAAAATAGTGTAAAACTAATAAAATTTGTTTAAATTCGTCTTTTTATTCTTAAAATTAATATTTGCTATTGTTTAGAATACGTAATAATAACTTTTGAGGAATGTATAATCGGAAAATGTTAAAAAATCTTAGAAAATTGGTATTAAAAATATTAAATACAGTTGCTTCAATGATATCTTTTCGATATGTAAAGTGATTGTAGCATTTAGAAATGTACTTCTGAAGAATGTATAATCGGAAAATGTTAGAAAATCTTAGAAAATTGGTGTTAAAAATATTAAATACAGTTGCTTCAATGATTTCAAAAACAAACTCTGTTAAAAAATTCTGTATGATTTCAAGTGAAAATAATCTGAACCTGAATACATGGTATTTAAAATACAAAATTCACGATTATGAACTAATGTTGAAAACATGGGTAACATTAAATATACAGCTAATATTTAATTATAGATTAGGAAATTCTTAAAGTGTATCCAAATTTATTAAATATAGTATTGAATACAGTGAATAAGTGAAATATGTGAATAAGTATTGATATTTCCATGTTGCTTTTGAAAATACTAGTGTAAAATTATTCAAATTCGTCTTTTCTTTAAAACTGATATTTATTTTTGTTTAATTAATGATACTTGTTAAGATTTTGTTGTTAAAAACTATAATATACGTTTAATTCTTCTGTTAAAATTGATATATCCATGTTGGAGATGAGAAAAAATAGTGTAAAACTAAAAAAAAAAAAAAAAAGTTTAAATTCGTCTTTTTCCTCCTTAAAATTATTATTAAACTAGTGTAAAACTAATAAAATTTGTTTAAATTCGTCTTTTCCCCTCTGAAAAACTAATTATCTCTATTATTTTGCTTAATTAATTATACTCATTGTGACTTCCAAATTTTAATTTGGAGATGTTGTAGTAACTGTTATAAAACTAGAATGGATAAATAACTTAAATCTCTTCTTTTTTTTCCCTCTATGTGATACTTTTTCTTGAACGTAAATATTTTGTTGTACACCTTTGTAAATTGTGACGTCAAAATTCTTTGTTATGTTCCCCTACCTGGAATGCATGCATGGAGGGGTTGCAGAAAAAAGTTTTAGTTTGGATATGACGTAATAAGAAATGCTCTGCAGGTTCACATTTGTGTGTTGGGGATTTCTTTAAATTATTCGTTTATGCATTAAAATTCTACTTAGTTGGTATATATAAAGTACGATGAAATTTCCAATTAGAGTAAATGTTAACCAAATTCGTTTAATTCGTCTTTTTTCGTTAAAAAATCATTAGTTTCCTTTGTTAATTGTTCAATTATCGAAATTCTTTGAGGTAACGACTGTTCAAAAACTAAAAAATATGTTTAAATTTCTATTTTAAGTTGTGTATTCTGATTTTATATTAAAAAAATAAATAAATAAATAAAAAATATGAAGAAATCAGTTAAAAATTTAATATTTTCTGTTGTTTTGTTTAATTAATAATGTTCATGAAGGAAATGGTTGTCCAAAACTGGAATGCATGCTTAAATTTCTTTCTATCAAATTGATAGTCTGAAGTTTGAGTTGAAAAAATCGTAAGAAATCAGTCTTTTTCTATAAAACTTGATATTTTCCATTGTTTTTTACTTAATTAACGATACTCATTAAGATTATAGCTGTTGAAAAACTAGAATGCATGTTTAACTTTCAACTTGTAAGTCGATACACTGATGTTGCAGTTGATAAAAATCGTAAGAAATCAGTCTTTTTCTATAAAACTTGATATTTTCAATTGTTTTTACTTAATTAACGATACTCATTAAGGTTAAAGCAGTTGAAAAACTAGGATGTACGTTTAACTTTCAACTTTTAAGTCGTTACATTGATCATGTAGTTGATAAAAATCGTAAGAAACGTAAGAATCGTATTTTTCTATAAAACTGGATATTTTATATTGTTTTTACTTAATTAACGATACTCATTAAGATGTCTATCAAGCAAAATTCAAATATATGTTTAACTTTCTTGTGTTAAATTGATAATCTCATCTTGTAGTTGAAGAAATCTAAATAAAATGGTTAAAAACTGAGGTTTTAATTGTTTCGCTTAATTAATAATACTCATTAAAATTACTCATTAAATATAAATTTAATCTTCATCTTATAGTATGATTCCGAGTTGAGATGTGATTGATAATATTTTTAATTAGGGAAGGTTGTTCACCTCTCTGTTATAATAGAATGTTCCTTTTTTCCACTAGGGGGCGTTCGTGGAGGGGGATGCATAGTGGGGGTAGGAGAGTTGCGGTGTCATGGTGGGCGCAGGAGGGACCGCAGGCGGGACAGCCGGAGGCATGGAGGTACCGCAGGCGGCACGGTGCCGCAGTACCGCCTCCGGCTGAGCCCGTACTGTCCTTTTCCTACTACTTGTACCGAACAGACATATAGTTCAAAATATATGTAAAAAATTAATTAGTTCTTGAAAATTAATTTATGCAAAATTTTTAAACTAATTAATTTCTTTTGATTTATGTATGGGCTATAATGTGTATATTTTAGAAAAATGTACCGAACAGACATATTGTTCAAAATACACGTAAAAAGTTAATTAGTTCTTCAAAATAATTTATACGAATTTTTAAAATATTTTTTAAACTAATTAATTCCTTTTGATTTAGATATGGACTATAATGTGTATACTTACTGAAAACAAAATTTAGGTTAGACTAAAGATGGTTGACCATAGAGGAGGCTTGACCCACCGGTCCATTTTCATATTTAAATGTGTTTTAGGCTTTTATTGCTATATTGGATTTAAAGCTAATTGAATGATTGAACAACAACCTTTATTTCATGCAGATAATTTAAAAAGATGTAGACAGAATAAGCTGTGAAGAATTTTCAATATAAAAAATGAGTTTTTTAGAGTTTTTCACATAAAATATGTTATAGAAATTAAAATAAGTAGGTTTTAATTAAAACACAAAATATTGCGCTTTCATTCCAGACATGAAGTTTGGGCATTAAATAAGGCTTGAAATAACTCTATGCTATTCATTACAAAATGGCTATATGGGAGGCTTAACCCAGTAAATGTGAGGGAGGGTTGATCATGGTCAAAGCTCCCGTAATTAAATATTTTTGGTAATCTTTTTTATTATACTCGGTATATAATAAAGTGTTAATGATTATACTTGTAAAATATTTAAGGAGAATTTCTATTTAAAAATTGCTGCCAACTGAGAAATTTGAATTTAAAAAAAGAAGCCCACTGGCAACAATGTATTAGATGGACCTCAGCACGTTATAGATATAGCTATATGATAATATACAAAAAATAATTAAAAGTGCAAACAAACAAGAAAACAAAAATAGCATAATAAAGGAAACAATATAATTAACATCAGCTAAATAATCAATATTAAGTACCGTAATGCAAAACTTCCAAATTCTAAAAATAAAAGAAAAAGAAAAAAAAGAAGAAAAAAATCTGTAACAAGTTATTTTTGCTGAATGCAAAATACCCCACCAGTGGCCGCGAGGTTCTGACCTCAAAACTGGTAGACGGTAGGTGCTGGGTTCCAACCCAATCGCGACTGTCGGTCTAACCGTTCGGAGTTTTCGTGGTTTTCTTCGTACCTTGCGTAAATAGGGTTTCCTTAGAAAGACCCCCACGGAGGGCATCACACCCCTTAGGGCCTATATCCCACAGTGTAGATAATTGGCCGACATAAATACAAACAAACAAACAAGTTGAAGCCCACTGGCAGCAATGTATTAGATGGACCTCAGCACGTTATAGATATAGCTATATGATAAAATACAAAAAATAATTAAAAGTGCAAACAAACAAGAAAACAAAAATAGCATAATAAAGAAAACAATAAAATTAACATCAGCTAAATAATCAATATTAAGCACCGTAATGCAAAACTTCCAAATTCTAAAAATAAAAGAAAAAGAAAAAAAAAGAAGAAAAAAATCTGTAACAAATTATTTTTGCTGAATGCAAAATACCTCACCAGTGGCCGCGAGGTTCTGACCTCAAAACTGGTAGACGGTAGGTGCTGGGTTCCAACCCAATCGCGACTGTCGGTCTAACCGTTCGGAGTTTTCGTGGTTTTCTTCGAACCTTGCGTAAATAGGGTTTTCTTTGAAAGACCCCCCACGGAGGGCATCCCACCCCTTAGGGCCTATATCCCACAGTGTAGATAATTGGCCGACATAAATACAAACAAACAAACAAGTTGAATGCAAAAATATTTTTACCCTTGAAAATATAAATATGTATACAGCAAATTTAATTAATTTTTATTAATATTTGATTAATAATGAAGGTTTAAAAAAATGGAAGGTTTAAAAACTGTATTACAAGTAGGTTACATGTACCACTATATGTAAAAAAAAAATTGATTAAGCACATGATATTTAAATTACTTTAACATGATTTTAAACTAATTATAAATAACAGTGAAGTTTGTTTGTTTTTCTATAAAATTATTTAAAATAATATTAAATGTTTTAAATACTTTTTAAATTCATATAATTTATAAATATGGATGATTGCTGTCAAATGATATGTTGCCAAATCAGATGACTTTTTTATTCAGAAATTTCGAGATTATACCAGAAAAATTAAACCATTATTTTGCATAAAGATAAGCAATCGGCGATCCGACATTTTGTTTTGAACTTTTTGCTGTTTGTACTATTTTGTCTCTTCTCCCTAGTAGTTCCAGAACTACAGTTATTCTCTTCAATTTTTTATTTAACTATCCTGCTTAATCGTAATTTTTTTACTACCATTTAAATTCTCTTTTATTCTTTCCTTATTTTATTTTAATATCTACTTTTTTTATATTTTATCTTAAATTTAAGAAGTTTTACTACAGCATAACTTTTCTCTCCCAATGATTCCACATTTACAAGGCATTTCATTATTACTCCGGGCGTACAGTTGAATGCAGCCCATGAAACGATAACCAATCTGTTCGCAATCTAAAAGAATTAAAAATTATAATTTAAAATTTTATGATATGAATTCATCATCAATGAATAAAAAAATCGCTTTATTTATCAACTTTGATCATTGGATACCTCAGGATGCGTGTAAAAAGTTGATGGGCAACAGGTTGAGTATGGCTGGTATAGATAATGTTAAAATTCCAGAACAAAATTCTTTCGAAGGCGTTCAAGTATCTTAATTAAGAAATCAATTTCTTCTGTATTTCACCATCTGCGCATCAGATTTCTTCCTTCAGCAATGATTTTCTTAGAAATCAATAGAATCTTATTGTTTCAAGCATGACTCAGTTAATCGTTTAATGGATTTAGGTTTCTGTTAATCAAATGCTATAAAACCTGTTACTGTGTAGCAGAATAATACATTTAAGACTTGGTTTTATGTTTAAAAATTAGACACAACAAATCAAATTAACCCGGTTTTCAAGTTCTTTGCTGAACAACACGAATTTTTCAGAAATACGTTATACATAGAATATTAGGTTTGTTTGTTTGTATTTATGTAGGCCAATTATCTACACTGTGGGATGTAGGCCCTAAGGGGTGGAGTGCTCTTAATGGGGGGTTTTTCTAAGGGAATCTAACTCGTATTTACGCAAAGAAGTCCAAGATTCGAAAGAAAACCACTCTTGTAAGAAAACCACGGAAAACTCCGTACGGTTATTCCAACGTCCGAATGGGTTCGAATCCAGCACCTACCGTCTACCAGTTTGGAGGTCAGAACCTCTGGGCCCCTTGAGTGGCCATAAAATATTAGGAACATGTTAGATATAAGGCCATAATAAAAACAACTAGAATTTGTCATACACAAATAAATAAAATTTTTATTTAAAAAATAATAATGGTAAAGGCATAAAATAGGCATGTCTGAGTATTGATAAACCAAAATAAAAGTAATATATATATTTTTTTTTAATTAATAGATTACTTGCCGAGTTATAAGTAATTGTGGTCATATGGCGACCTGTTTTTCTCCTTTCTGGCGATGCAGTGTTTCGAATTCGGTCCCAAACGTCCACTTTAACAGTATTGTCTGAAATATCGTTTAAATTAAACAAAAAATAGAAAGCGTCATTCGATTGCATTGTTTCTAAATAAGAATATATGCCGATTTCATGCGCTGCAGAAATCATGAAAAAGGCAGTATTACAGCGCCACCTGTTGGCCGATATACACCAAAAACTAATCAGCTTCAGTTTATATCAAAATCTAACTGTATCTATAGTTTGGTGAAATTCCGTGCATTAGTTCTTGAGATAGAGAGCCCACAAAATTTTTGTCACATACAGCATAACAGAGTGATAGAATGACAGACAGACATTTTGTAAAAACATGTTTTAGGGGTTCTCTGATGCCTAAAACGTGTAAATCCGTCAAAAACCAGAATCCGAAATATTTCACGAAATCCGATACTTTCTTCTTGTAAAGAGATAATTAAAAAAAAAAAATCTGTGAACTTTGCAAAAAAAGCTTTTATTTAAACAAACAAATAACCACCTTAAGCTATCATTTTCTGGTAACAGGTAAAGACATTCATAGATAATTATTTCATACAATTTTTATGTTATAAAGAAGAAAAAAATTTTTAAAAATATATGAAAATTTGAAGCGTCTCAAAAATAGGACGCTAGACATAAATGGGTTAAATTTGGGATTATATGGAATTTCGGTTATAGTGATAATTAAACTGATGTATTAACCTCTTCAGTTTTGAAACTAAAATAATAATACGCATACTTATTCATTGGTTTTTCCAAACAAAATGATATTGTAAATGACAGAAAAAATATCTTGTCTGAAATTGATCTTTTAAGCGCTTTGTAATTTAGGTACAAAAATATGGATCGAAAACTACAAATCCCCTTAAAATACTAATTTAATAACCATCAACCTAAGTTAACGCAATCACAAATTTAAGAGCTTGAAACAAATAAATAATTTACAAATCCCCCCAAAACAGCTATTGAAAAGGCTTTAAGTTAAATATGAAAATTTATATCACTTTCTTATCTTCACACTCACTATCTTTTCAAAATTTTTAGGCATTTTGGAAATTCAGATGAAAAAACATTTATTTTATGAGGGATTTAGCTTATATGCAGGCATCAATTCGCTTGCTATTCAGCTATTAACCTTTAGGGACGAGTGACACATATACGTGCTGCAAAAGTCTTAAGAACCATTGTTTACCTCCACCAGTGAAATTTCGCTGTAAAATTTGTTTTATTTAATTGAAGCATTTTCTCGATTTAATAATATAATACACAATTTTTTTTTTTTTTTAATCTGGTGACTAAACTTTAAAATTTTCATAAAAGGCTCCCGTCGAGACAGAATTAAGAAAAGATGTAAAAAATGTGAAAAAAAAAATCAGACATTTTAATTTTTATAAGTAAAAGAACAGAGGTCCCCGAATGGAGACATTGTGACTGAAGAGATTAAAGGGGTTTGTATTCTCTTAAAATGTCAGCCAAAATATAACATAAGTTGAGTCAAAATTCGTTCATCTCACCTTTTGAAAGGCAGCTTCTCACTCAGAGTTAAAATAACTCAAGTGAGTGAGTTGTTTTTATACAATTTAAATCAAGATGAGTTATTTAAATAAGCAGTCTAACTCAAGATGAGTAAAGCACTTAAAAAATAACTCATTCACGATTCAATAAGTTACAGCTCTTTTCTGAGAAGCAAGTCCCCTCTTTCGTTTTAAGAGTGTAAGATTTTCATCCATATTTGTAAATCTAAATTATTAGTCTTTTAAAGAACCAATTTCAGGAAATATCTTTTTTAGTCATCTCTGATGTCATTTTGTTAGTGAAAAACAAATGAATGGATATTTGTAGTATTATTTCACCTTCGGGTCAGAAGAGTTTCTGTAGACAAAATAAGAATCAGTAAAAAAAACTCAATTTTTAGACCCATTGTCAGAAATGCAGTATTATTTTTATGTTGTCATTTCGTAAAAGGCTCCCGTCGAGAAAGGGTTAAGAAATGGTGTAAAAATGTAAAAAAAAATTAGACATTTTATTTTTTATAAGTGAAAGAATAGAAGTTCCTGAGTGGGGACCCAGTGACCGAAGAGTTTAAAGGGATTTGTAAGATTTAGATCCATATATTTAAATCTAAATTACTAGTCTTTAAAGAATCAATTTCAGGAAACTTCTTTTTTCAGTCATCTCTCATATCATTTTGTTAATGAAAAATAAATGAATGGATATTTGTAGTATTAGTTTGCCTTCATGTCTGAAGAGTCTCTGTAGACAAAATAAAACTCGGTAAAAAAAAAAAAAAAAAAAAAAAAAAAAAAAAAAAAAAAAAAAAAACCTCAGTTCTTAGATGCATTGTCAGAAATGAAGTACTGTTCTTATGACATATTATCATTTATTTGAAGCAGAAAAAAAGTATTTGCGTCATTTGCAGCTAATGTGCCGTGAAAAAAGAAATCAAACACTTTAGTTTATATACGAATAAGAAGAAAATGATGTTTATCAATCTTTTGTAGTGAAATAAAAAGTGATGTACAAAACAATATCTCAATTTATATTCCTATGGGAAAAGAACACACATTTCAAAGTTTCTTTCCGCTTCATTCTTTGCGAAATAGCGAATATAAAAAGTCAAACATTAGTCATACGTTCCAATATTGATAAATTCATTTAAGGTGTCAGCTCATTTTAGGAAATTATTTTATATATATATATATGTAAATTTACCTACCTTTGTGCATTATATTATGAAATGTAGCTAAACAAAGGGTGTATAACATGAGAAAATATGCATGTTTTTAAATATTTTGATTTTTATGCTCAAAAGCAAGAGGGAAGCTATTTTTTAAACTAAAGGGCAAGAAGGGTGGAGCGCCCTCCTGGAACCCTCTGGGGAAACTGTGAGTATCTTGTTGCACTTGCCCTGCACGGAGGAAGGGGAGGGGTGGAAATTCTAATTAACAAAATAAATGGACAAAATTCTTTTGATTTTATTTATTATTAAATTCAAGCTTCAATACAAATATACTACACAGATAGTTTCTCTATTAGTGATTACATATGCATACATATGACAAAAGAATGGAAATGTCGGACATTGAGGTATTCCGTATTTCAGAATTAGATAATTTTATAATAATTTAGAGATTTTAATCATAACTTTCTATTTTCATAAAAATATATAGCAGCCTTAAAAAAGGTAACATACTGTTTTGAAACAAGGACAATATTACAAATAAAAAGAGAAAATTTTGGTTGGACCAAAAATGATATCAATATCAAAAGACAACCCCTTCTTTCCTCTAGATATATCTTACGACATCATGTGCCAGGCCCTCCTCCCTTCTCCCCCCTAAAATGATAACGTTATATTTGCACAGCCCTTTATGGGGCTATATCAAGAACACATTCGTTGTCCCACATATTACGTCGAAAACCTGAAGACTAGGATAAGAGATGTTGTGTGTACTGTAACAGTAAACATGTTAAAGAACTCTTATTGGGAGCTAGAATCCACTTAGACATTCTTCGACATATTAAGGTGGCACACGTTGAAATTTACTGAGCTACGTAATCTTATATAAAATTTATGACATAACTTGCAATATATACAAACAAACATATGTGTAATTATAATTGTTTGCGCGCAATAAATATTTATAATCAAGTGAAGACTTTTGGTTCTCCCTGTATTAAGTTCTTGATTAAAGATGTCGCATTTTCTAATGTTAATGGGAGTGAGCAGGACTTTAATGGGCATCCCGTCGTGCAGCTTCTATATGAAATTATTAAAAATCATTGAAATCGTAATGCACGAACTTCGGCGGAGTAAGAATTTGCCGGTAACTTCAAAACTCATTTATTTCGGCCAACATGCTACAACACACAAATTTATACATAGTTACACACTGCTATTTCACACCAATAATTCACAAATTTTAGTTAACATAGTACGGGTGTAT
The DNA here is from genome assembly GCA_964019185.1 of Maratus speculifer. Classification (NCBI taxonomy): domain Eukaryota; kingdom Metazoa; phylum Arthropoda; class Arachnida; order Araneae; family Salticidae; genus Maratus; species Maratus speculifer. The sequence goes on from OZ025295.1 coordinate 97,011,843, forward strand.
TATATTTTCACCGGTTGACGAATATGACCTTTTTTTCCAGAAGCGAAGATCTTAAGGCTGTATTCCAATCCAAACTGCTTACTTTCCGATTTATTTTTTAAATTTACTAGGGGGGCGCCGCCCCCCTGCTCGCTATGCTCGCCAACCCCCGCGTAATCGCTTCGCGATTCCAAAGGCTACCCCTGCTTGCTGCGCTCGCCAATACCCCATGGTATGAATGAGCAGTTGCAGACCTTTCAAGTGATGTGTCACACGACTGGTGTTGTAAAGAAATTAAAAATGTGCCCCCCTGGGGGGCAGAGTGGGAGGCGACACAAAAGACATCCATAATATGAATAAGCAGCTGCAGACCTCTCAAATGATATGTCACACGACTGGTGTTGTAAAAAATTGAAAATGTGCCCCCCTGGGGGGCAGAGTGGGGGTGACACACAAGACATCCATAAAATGAATAAACAGTTGCAGACCTTTCAAATGATGTGTCACACAACTGGTGTTGTAAAGAAATTAAAAATGTGTCCCCCCTGGGGAGAGAGTGGGGGATAACACACAAGACATCCATTATATGAATAAGCAGTTGCAAACCTCTCAAATGATGTATCAAACGACTGGTGTTGTAAAGAAATTAAAAATTTGGCGAAATATTACAGTTATCGCCAAGTTGGCGTCACTTTTGACAACTAATTTTGGTCGCCAAATTTGGCGATATATCGCCAAGTTGGCGACAAACTTGGCGATTGTTGGCGATGGTAACCTTTCCTCTCTTTATGGTAACACATACGGCGATGCATAGACGGAGCCCTTTCCTGATTGGTCTATTCGGCTCATGTAAGGAGTGGACAACCCGGATTCGTTAGTTCCGGAAATCTTCCACATCAGCATCATTCCAGGAGTCATTCCTTTTAAGGCTAGTTTTTTTTTACTATAGAAGGATTTTTGCTCTCAAACGTATGAAATTGGCAAATTATCTTATTCAGAAAGTGCACAATGTGCCGTGCTTGTCGATTTTTGGATAAATGCAGAAAATATTGTAAAAAAAAAAAAAGGTGCTGTCAAAGTGGGTGCTTCGACCCAAATTTTCCGAAGCGGGAGATCTTGGAACTAAAAAAAGGGTCAAACTGAGAAAGTAATTGTTTATAAATCAAATTCTAATGAATTGAGCTAAAACTGAAACTACACGGCATCTTATACATCTCTTCAAAAACCACCTTAGCAAGTTTCATGTTTCTACTTTTTAAAATAAGACTGGAAATTTACCAGAAAATTTCGAGCTGTTGAGGGAGAAAAAATATTTTTTTGAATACCCCCTTAATACAGTACGATTAAGTAAAAGACTGTTCGTACAAGAATCAATTTGCATTGCGTCATTTCGCAAAAGTAAATGCTCATTATAAAACTACATACACTATTTTAAAAAATCTTTTTAACAGAACTATAATTATTACTTACTAAAATAAGTTTTCTGCATATTTCAGCTTGTTTGAATTCAAATTTGAGAGAAGAGAGTTGAATATATTAAAAAAACACCAACTTCAAAACTCATATCACTAGCATAACAAATTTCAAGGTAGCAAGTATTTTTGGGGAAAAATTAAAAACAAATAATAATAATTAGTAGCAAGTATAAGATAACTCATTTGGATTTAATATCTCAATTTTGTACAAACAGAACTGTGTGTTGGTTGGTGGGGGTACAAGGGACATTTTAGCAAGTGCACAATCTATCAAGCAAGAACAGCTCTGCTGGCACTGCTCTTCTACCGATAACAATAGACTCTTTCAACAATGCCTGCTAAAAAGAAGTACGGTGTGTTTGATGATCTTTTGAATGGAAACAAATGTTGGCTGTTACAAATAAATGTGTGTGCAAACTTGCTAATTTTATTTTAATTTATTTATTGTTTTATCTTTGTTGTGATTGCTATCTTCTATAAAAATGAAAGTTTGTAGTGACATTTCACACTAGCCTTTCATTGCTAGATGGTTCCCTATGAAAGAACGAAAAGTAGGAAAGCACATTTTTTAATTAGGGCTGATGTACAGAAATAGAATCTTGTGTTGACAAAATTGAGATCTGTTTTTCAAAATGTCGGTTACTCTGTTCTATGTCGTTTGTCTTCTTTTTCGTAGATTATAAGTTCGAATTCATAGGACGAGAGTTTTAAAAAAATGGATATTTTTTTTTTTCGATATTATTTAAATTGTAGAAAAAAAATGTTTCAGATCTGCAATGAAAGGTTTCAGGTACATTCAGGAACTTTTCCATTACGAATCGAAAAGGTTCCGTGTTTTAAACAAAACATTTTTCTGCTCCAATCCGAAACAATTTTATTAGTATCGTGTATTAGAGGTCTCCGCTACTTTCGGAAACTTTTCTAAAAAACATTTTACAGTGTAGAATGCTTCAGATTCTTTAAATTCGAATTTGAGAAAAAAAAAATGGGACAAAAATAATACTTTAAAACTTACAGCATTAACAAAGCAAATTTCAGGGTAGCAAGCATTTTTTGGAAGAAATATTTTTAAAAATAACTAGGAAGTATGAGATAATTCATTTCGATTTAATCATCTCAATTTTGTACTAGCAAAACACTAACTATCTGTTTGGTTAGAGGGGTAGAAAGGACATCTTAGCAAGTGCACACTCTTTCAAGCAAGAACAGTTCTGCTGGCACTGTGCTTCTACCGATAACAATAGACTTTTTCAACAATGCCTGTTAAAAAGAAGTACGGTGTGTTGGATGACCTTTTGAGTGAAAACAAATGTTCGCTGTTACAAATGTGTTTGCGAACTTGCTAATTTTATTTTAACTTATTTATTGTTTTATCTTTGTTGTGATTGCTATCTTCTGTAAAAATGGAAGTTTGTTGTGATATTTCATCTTCTTCCAATTGTTTGTCTAGTGATTAATCCCTTGGGGACGAGCGACACGTATACGTGCCAAAAAAAAGGCTTAAGATTCCGTGTTTATCTCCTCAAAAAATTTGCCTCATTTAATCGGAGCATATTCTCGATTTAAAAGGGTCAAAAATTTATGTTTTTAAAAACCGGTGACAAAACATTAAAAATTTCGTAAAAGGCTCCCTTCGCGAAGGGAGTTAAGAAAAGTTAAGGCAGATTGCTTATTTTCTGATATATTTTTAAAACTTTTTAATAGACTACATACATACAAAACTACATACACTATTTTTTTTTTAAATCTATCTAGCAGAATTAAGTATTAAAATAAATCTTTTGCATATTTGCTTGAATTCTTAACATATTTCAGCTTCTTTAAATTTGAATTTGAGAGAAAAGTGGAATAAAAATAAGATAAAAGAAAACAAAAAACACCATTTTCAAAACTTACAGCACTAGCAAAACAAATTTCAGTGTAACAAGTATTTTTTCTTAGATATACTTTTAAAAATAACTAGCAAGTATAAGATAATTCATTTGGGTTTATAATTAACCCGTATAAGATGATTCCTTTTGATTTAAAATAATAGTTGGTTACCTCGTAGACCAAAAAACTATCGCCAAATTATAAGATTAAATGCCAATAATGGATGGTTGTGAATGTCATATTCAATGACATTAAACACGATACCCATATTTAAAACATCATCAAGTGTTTTTTAATTCCACTTTTTATTTATATTTTTATTAATAATTTACTATTTTATGTGTTCTTTCGTTATTTAACATAAAAATTAGGTCAACATATATAACTTGGCTACTAGTTTGGTGGTTTTCATAATTTGGCGAAAATGGTCGACGGGGTAACCAAGTAGTACCTGATTTAATTATCTCAATTTTGTACAAACAAAACACTAACTCTGTGTTAGTTGGAGGGGTAGAAGGGACATTTTAGCAAGTGCACAATCTGTCAAGCAGGAACAGCTCTGCTGGCACTGCTCTTCTACCGATAACAATAGACTCTTTCAACAATGCCTGTTAAAAAGAAGTACGGTGTGTTGGATGATCTTTTGAATGAAAACAAATGTTCGCTGTTACAAATGTGCCTACAAAGTTGCTAATTTTATTTCATCTTATTTATTGTTTTATCTTTCTTGTGCTATCTTTGTGCTTTGCTGTGCTGTATTGCTATCTGTAAAAATGAAAGTTTGTTGTGACATTTCATCTTCTTCCACTTCTTTGTCTAATGATTAAGAAAATGTTAATGCGGATTGCTTATTTTCTGATATATTTTTAAAACTTTTTAACATACTACATACACGTACACTATTTTTTTTTCTTTTAATCTTTCTAACAGAACTATAACTTATTAAAATAAATCTTTTGCATATTTGCTTGAATTCTCAAAATATTTCAGCTTCTTTAAATTTAAATTTGGGAGAAGAGTGGAATGAAAAAAAAAAGAAAAGAAAAGAAAAGAAAAACACCAACTTCAAAACTTACAGCACTGGCAAAACAAATTTCGGAGTAACAAGCATTTTTTGGGAGAAATACTTTTTGAAAATAACTAGCAAGTATAAGATCATTCATTTTGATTTATACACTGCATGCATACGTAGCAAAAATATGAGGGATTGTATCCAAATATTTTGTATTCTATATTGACACTGATCAATGAATATATGGATACAATCCCTCTTGTTTTTTCCTTCATTTTGGGAATGATGGATTTTTAACTTATTCTATTAACGATTATTTTCAGAATTTTCAAGCTATGATTTTGAAGCTTTCACAAAAGTTGCTCTATCCACTTACTTAACATAATATATAAATGAAGTTTCGATAACGTTGACGCATGCGCAGTGAAAAATTATTTAGTAAACCTATTCATTTTTCATACAATTTTTTTTATTTTTTAATTTTGATTACAAGGTATTGTGTGCAATGTTGTTTGACATATTTTCAAAAAAGAATATTATTTTATATTAAAAACTCTGCAAATTATAAGCAAAAATCTTGGAAGAATTTGGGGCTGTTTTTGTAAAAACCATTATTTCTCTACGAGTATACATGCTATCGACATAAAAATGAGCACAGTTTATTTAAATATGTCACTTAATCATAATCTACACTTTGAGCGCTTTTGCTACATTAGTTTTCACAAGGTTATCCAAAGGATATTCGTTCCTTTGCAATTTGTTGACGGTCCCCTATAGAATTTCGGAAAAAAATCTTCACAGAAATGTACTATTTGATAATAAATATAATAAATACTATAATATTTATTATCAAATGTATAAATATAATAGTACGACTTGTACTATTATATTTATACACTTAGAATTTCAGGATAATTCCTCGTGTATGTTTCTAGATATTTAACAAAATGCCCAACATCGCAAGTGGACGGTCATCTTTGGCCATGTAGTGTAATTAACAAGTATAAGATGATTCATTTTGATTTAATTATCTCAATCTTGTACAAGCAAAACACTAACTGTGTATTAGTTGGAGGGGGTAGGAGGGACATTTTAGCAAGCGTACAATCTGTCAAGCAAGAACAGCTATGCTGGCACTGCTCTTCTACGATAACAATAGACTCTTCCAGCAATGCCTGTTAAAAAAGAGGTACGGTGTGTTTGATGATTTTTTGAATGAAAACAAATGTTCGCTGTTGCAAATGTGTTTGCAAACTTGCTAATTTTATTTTTTCTTATTTATTGTTTTATTTTTGTTGTGATTACTATCTTCGATAAAAATGAAAGTTTGTTGTGACATTTCACACTAGCGTTTAATTGCTAGATAGTTTCCTGTGGAAGAACGAAAAGTGGAAAAGTTCATTTTTCCATTAGGGGTGATGTTCAGAAATCGAGTATTGTGTTGAAAGAATTGAGATTTGTTTGTCGAAATGTCTGTTACTCTGTTCTATGTCTTTGGCTCCCTTTTGGTAGATCATAAGTTCGATTTCATAGGGCTAGAGTTTTAAAAAAAATGAACATTTTATTATTTTTTTCTTTTCGATATTATTTAAATTGTTAAAAAAAAGTTTTAGATTTGCGGTGATCATTTCAGATCTGCAATGAAAAGTTTCAGGTACATTCAGAAACTTGTAAATTACGAATCGGAAAAGTTCCGTGTTTTAAACGAAACATTTTTTTTGCTCGAATCAGAAACCTTTTTATTAATATCGTGTATTTTTCCGGTACTTTCGGAACGTTTGTAAAAAAAATTTACAGTGTAGCATGCTTCAGCTTCTTTAAATTAAAATTTGAGAAGAAAAATGGGCCAAAAAATAATACTTTAAAACTTATAACGTTAACAAAGCAATTTTTTGGGTAACAAGCATTTGTGGGGAGAAATATTTTTAAAAATAACTGGGAAGTATAAGATAATTCATTTTGATTTAATCGTCTCAATTTTGTACAAACAAAACTTTAACTACGTGTCTGTTGGAGGGTTTAGAAGGGGCATTTTAGCAAGTGCACAATCTGTCAAGCAAGAACAGTTCTGCTGGCACTGCTCTTCTACCGATAACAATAGATTCTTTCAACAATGCCTGTCAAAAAAGAAGTACGGTGTGTTTGATGACATTTTGAATGAAAACAAATGTTGGCTTTTACAAATGTGGGAGAAATACTTTTTAAAAATAACTAGCAAATATAAGCCAATTCATTTTGATTTATAATTAACAAGTACAATATGATTCATTTTGATTTAATGTACTACTTGATTTATCCCGTGGACCAAAAAACTATCGCCAAATTACAAGATTGAATGCCAATAATGGATGATTGTGAATTTCATATTCAATGACGTTAAACACGATACGCATATTTAAAACATCATCAAGTGTTTTTTAATTCCACATTTTACTTGTATTTTTATTAATGTTTTACTATTTTATGTATTCTTTCGTTATCTAAAATAAAAATTAGGTCAACATATATAACTTGGCTATTAGTTTGGCGATTTTTATAATTTGGCGAAAATGGTCGACGGGATAACCAAGTAGAACCAAAGCAATTTTTTGGGTAACAAGCATTTATGGGGAGAAATATTTTTAAAAAATAACTAAGAAGCATAAGATAATTAATTTTGATTTAATCATCTAATTTTGTACAAACAAAACACTAACTGTGTGTTGGTTGGAGGGGTAGAAGGAACATTTTAGCAAGTGAACAATCTGTCATACAAGAACAGTTCTGCTGGCACTGCTCTTCTACCGATATAATAGGACTCTTTCAACATTGCCTGTTAAAAAAGAAGTACGGTGTGTTTGGTGATATTTTGAATGTAAACAAATGTTGGTTGTTATAAATAAATGTGTTTTCAAACCTGCTAACTTTATTTTATCCTTTTTATTGTTCTATCTTTGTTGTGATTGCTATCTTCGATAAAAATGAAAGTTTTTTGTGACATTTCATCTTATTCCACTTGTTTGTCTAGTGATTAACCCTTTGGGGACGAGCGACACTTATACGTGCCGCATAAAGGCTTAAGAATCCGTGTTTATCCCTACCAGTAAAACTTTACTGAAAAATTTGCCTTATTTAATCGGAGCATATTCAAGATTTAAAAAGTCAAAAATTTATGTTTTTAAAAACCGGTGACAAAACATTTAAATTTTTGCAAACGACTACCGTCGCGAAGGGGTTAAGAAAAAGTTAATGCAGATTGCTTATTTTCCGATATATTTTTAAAACTTTTAACATACTACATACATACGAAACTACATACATTATTTTTTTAATCTCTAACAGAACTATAACTTACAAAAATTAAATATTTTACATACTTGCTTGAATTCTTAGAATATTCCCTCTTTTTTAAATTTAAATTTGAGAGAAGTGTGGAATAAAAAAAAGAAAAGAAAAAAAACAACTTCAAAACTTACTGCACTAGCAAAACAAATTTCAGGGTAACAAGCTTTTTTTGGGAGAAATATTTTTTTATGTAACGGTGATTATAAGTATAACGGTAATATTATGTCGGTGATTTTATTCAACGGTGATTAAGTAATTATAAGATAATTCCTTTAGATTTAATCGCCTCAATTTTGTACAAACAAAAAACTAACTGTGTGTTGGTTAGAGAGGGCTAGAAGGGACATTTTAGCAAGTGAACAATCTGTCAAACAAGAACAGTTCTGCTGGCACTGCTCTTCTACCGATATAATAGGACTCTTTCAACAATGCCTGTTAAAAAAGAAGTACGGTGTGTTTGGTGATATTTTGAATGTAAACAAATGTTGGTTGTTATAAATAAATGTGTTTTCAAACCTGCTAATTTTATTTTATCCTTTTTATTGTTCTATCTTTGTTGTGATTGCTATCTTCTATAAAAATTAAAGTTTGTTGTGATATTTCACCTTCTTTCACTTGTTTGGGAAAGTTAATGTAGATTGCTTATTTTCTGATATATTTTTAGGTATTACTAAGCTATCCCTTCGACCATTTTCGCCAAATTATAAAAATCGCCAAACTAATAGCCAAATTATGCATGTTGATATAATTTTTATATTATTAATAAATAGCTGCAAGGAAATTAGTAAAAAATTAATAAAAATTAAAATTAAAATGAAATTAAAACCACTTGATGACGTTTTAAACATGTGCATCCTGTATAATGTCACTGAATGCGACATTCACAATTGACATCCATTATTGACACTTAATCTTATAATTTGGCCATGGTATTTTGGTCGACGGAATAACAGGTAGTACCTATTTTTAAAGCTTTTTTTAACATACTACATACATACAAAACTACATACACTATGTTTCTATTCACTATTCACTAACAGAACTATAACTTACTAAAATAAATCTTTTGCATAATTGCTTGAATCCTCAAAATATTTCAGCTTCTTTAAATTTAAATTTGAGAAGAGAGTGGAATAAAAAAAAAAGAAACAAAACCACCAACTTCAAAACTTACGGCACTAGCAAAACAAATTTCAGAGTAACAAACATTTTTTTTATAAAATAATTCATTTTGGTTTAATCATCTCTATTTTGTACAAAGAAAACACTAACTATGTGTTGGTTGGAGGGGGAGGAAGGGACATTTTAGCAAGTTCACAGTCTGTCAAGCAAGGACAGTTTTGCTGGCACTGCTCTTCTATAGTTAACAATAGACCCTTTCACCAATGCCTGTTGAAAAGAAGTACGGTGGGTTTGATGATCTTCTGAATGAAAACAAATGTTCGCTGTTACATATATGAATTCGGTTTGTCTGGCAGCTTGTCTGTCGTCGGTTCCTCCGTCATTCAACAGCCTATCCCATGCTCTAACTTGAACAAATATACGCAGATTGACATGCAACTAATTTATGTTATTGGGGTTTACCATGGCATGATCGGTATTAAAAATGAATTTGTAGCACTTACGATTCATTTGCAGGGACACTCAAAATAATAGCATTGCAATACGGCCTATGAGGAAACATTGTTTGTATTTTAATGATATTTTATACATATTAAATGTATATCACTGCGATGTACTACAAATCGATAAATGTAGAATTTGTATTATATTTCACTGATAGGGACACATTGAAATATTTGGCTACAGTAATACGAAGAATAACGGTTGGAAGTATTTTACTATTGTTTAGCGCGTTTTTAAAATTTAACTATTTTCTTGCACATTATAAGGATCCCCCAATCATCCAAATGATACTGGCATTGATGTAATAATTCTGTCATTTGAAGAAAAAAATGACTTTTCATGCTTCTATAGAGTGCGGCAAGGCTAAGAATACATGCGATATCATCAGATATTGCCAAGAGCCTGTGCAAAAAGGCATCGTTCGCATCATGAATGCTTCCAAACAGTATCAACCCGTAGTCTTGATGTCAGATCAACTCCCTAATGGAAATTTTGCTCTATCACTTTTCGTTTTCAATTTACAGTGAATATCTTCTGAATTTCGTCACTAGGGACGCTGCAGTCGTTTGCATTAGGTCCAGCGTAGCCTCTCAACTTTACCGTCACATCGCTGCCACAGAGCTCCCTCCATTGGCAAGAATTTTTAGGTTAAAGGAACTATCCTAAACACCCTGTGCGTATATATATATATACAGGGTGATTCATAAAAGATGGGCAGAACTTTAAGGGGTTATAGTACACTTAAAGACAAATAATAATAAATAGGAGACTAAGGGTCCCAGACGTATTCCCAAAGAGATAGGGGTCATTAAAGTTTAGGGTCCGAAATTTCAAATGATTATAAAAAATGGAAAAAATTGGTCGATTCGTTTTTGCAAAAAATTTTCTTTATGCCAGTATTTTCTTGAAATAAAATTTTAAAGTTCAATTTCAAAAAATGCTGTTAAGGGGCGCTTTAGACTTTGGAGTAACAAACAACTATTTTTTAACGTTATTTTTTGTATTTCTTTAAATGATTTCGAAAGCTTAGACTTAAACTTAAATTTTGATCTAAAAATCTGAGTCCTAACGAGTAGTTAAGTAGCGTAAACTGAAATTTGAAATTTGAAACCCTTCTCCCCCCAGAACAAAAATCAGTTATTCCCGATCTTTGTGTCGTAGATTAGGCTCTAACTACTGCCGCGTATTATTCTTTATATCAGTATTTTCTTGAAAATAAATTTTAAAGAAAAGTTTCAAAAAATTCCGATAGAGGGCGCTTTAGACTTTTGAGTAACGAACAACTATTTTATATCGTTATTTTTTGTGTCTCATTAAATGCTTTCTAAAGCTTAGACTTAAACTTAAATTTTCAGCTCAAAATCTGAATCGCTGAGCGTGGTTCAGTAGCGAGGGGAGGGGGTTCAAATTTCAACTTCTGAACATAGTTCAGTTTGCACTACTTAACCATGCCCAACGATTCTATGCTGTGATACGAGGCAAAAATACAACTTTCGTCAAGGACTGCATAGTCGGAATTCACTCATAAAGGCACTGGCACAGTTGGAAACGTCGCTCATGCAAACGCTAAAGCTCCATTCCTGACGCTAGTCACCGGGTGAAGAAGGAGACAGAAAGTATGCAAATGTCAACTGGAGAAGAAGAAGAACACGTATGCAAAATTTCGACACGATTCAGGCATAAAAACCACTGAACGGTGAGTCAAGTGTAAGTCGCTGTAGTAATGAATCGGAAGATGGTACCCTTCACGAATAAGGAAAAGGCTGAGATGCATTTAATTTACGGAACGGCAGATGGAAATGGTGCAGAGGCACAACGAATGTACGGAGAGCGATTTACCAACAGGCGGTTGCCTAACCGCAAAACTTTCGAGCGCTTGCACAGACAGTTGTGTGAGACGGGATCATTTCTCGCTTCCCGGTCGAATGCAGGTCGTGCAAAAAAGGACGAATCAGTAGTTGTTGCAGAAGCCATTCTGGGTGTAGTAGCGGCGCAGCCAAGTACAAGTACACGAACAGTGGCTAGGCAGGTGGATACCTCACAGTCCATGACTTGGAGGGTACTGAAGGATGAACATTTGCTCCCGTTTCATGTGCAACGAGTCCAGAAACTGTCTCCAGGGGATTATCCAAATCGTATTGAATTCGCCCGCTGGTTTCTGCAGCAGAACGCGCTAAATCCACATTTTGGACGAACTGTGCTTTTCACCGATGAATGTACCTTCACACGTGAAGGTACATTTAACACACACAATGTACATGTATGGGCGGATGTCAATCCACATGCTACGTATCCACAGGCTCATCAGAGACGCTTTTCCATCAATGTTTGGGCAGGAATCCTCGGAGACCACCTAATCGGACCGTACCTTCTTCCTGAACGCCTCAACGGTAAAACATACCTCACATTTCTGCAACATGTGCTGCCAGACCTGTTAAACGTTGTTCCTCCACGCATCCGGCGGGTCATGTGGTTCCAGCACGATGGAGCGCCAGCCCATTACGTACGAGACGTCCGCAACTATCTGGACATCACATTTCCGAACAGATGGATTGGTCGAGGTGGTCCTGTTGCTTGGCCTGCTCGCTCGCCAGATCTTTCACCCCTCGATTTCTTTTTTTTGGGGACAATTGAAGGCTCTTATGTATGAGAGACCCATTGAATCCCCCGAGGAACTGGTCGCCAGACTTTCCGCCGCTGTAGGGGAAGTGCTCGAAAAGCCTGATGCTTTCGCGAATGTTCGCCGTTCCATTCTTCGCCGTTGTTCTGCGCGCATAACCTCTGGTGGTCACAATTTTGAACATTTATTGTAATTACATGTTAATAAATATGCTTTGGTAACATAATCCTAATTTGTATCTTTTTACCTCGTATCACAGCACACAATGTGTGGACATGGTAAACTGAACTGTGCTCAGGAGTAGAAATTTCAAACCCCTCTCCCCAGAAGCTTAACCACGTCTAACGATTCAGATTTTGGGCTGAAAATTTAAGTCTAAGCTTTAGAAAGCATTTAATGAGACACAAAAAATAACGGTATAAAATAGTTGTTCGTTACTCCAAAGTCTAAAGCGCCCTCTATCGGAATTTTTTGAAACTTTTCTTTAAAATTTATTTTCAAGAAAATACTGACATAAAGAATAATTTTAGCAAAACGCGGCAGTAGTTAGAGCCTAATCTACGACGCAAAGATCGGGAATAACTGATTTTTGTTCTGGGGGGAGAAGGGTTTCAAATTTCAAATTTCAGTTTACGCTACTTAACTACTCGTTAGGACTCAGATTTTTAAATCAAAATTTAAGTTTAAGTCTAAGCTTTCGAAATCATTTAAAGAAATACAAAAAATAACGTTAAAAAATAGTTGTTTGTTACTCCAAAGTCTAAAGCGCCCCCTATCGGCATTTTTTGAAATTGAACTTTAAAATTTTATTTCAAGAAAATACTGGCATAAAGAAAATTTTTTGCAAAAACGAATCGACCAATTTTTTCCATTTTTTATAATCATTTGAAATTTCGGACCCTAAACTTTAATGCCCCCTATCTCCTTGGGAATAAGTCTGAGACCCTTAGTCTCCTATTTAATATTACTAGTCTTTAAGTGTACTATAACCCCTTAAAGTTCTGCCCATCTTTTATGAAATCACCCTGTATACATATATCAAGGTTAGTACACTCTTTGAAGTTTGAAATGAATCTGGACCCACAATTAATGATTACAAAAATCACATCAAAGTTTTAATACATATATTTCGCAATCATCGTTTTATTCACAGATTTTGCAATATTTTTCTCCAGTGAAACACTTTGAAAATACTCATAAAATTTAGTGATAAAAATGTGCGAACCCTGATATATGTGTATGTAGAATAGTTATTTTTTATTATGATTATTATTATTATAAGCAATATCTCTAGCATCTTGCTTTTCTGGAATATCAATTTTTTAATAACATTAATTTTTTCTAAAAGCCTATAGAATTTTTTATTTTTGAAATTGCGTAACTAAAACATTTTTTTATTCTTTATTTCTTGCCAAATTGTCCATTTATACTTAATCTGCTGCCAAAACTATTTTTAAAAATGTTCTTAAAATCGCTTCAGTAATTCAGAAATGAATATTTCAATATCTGCTGTTTTGTAATTTAAAAAATTCGTAGCTACTTACAAAACAAATTTCAGGGTAAAGAAACTTTTTATAAAAGTGCTTTTTAAAAATGTATAACAAACCTAAGATAATTTATTTTACTTCAACCATCCCGATTTTCTAAAGACAAACAAACTGTTTGTTGCGACAGGAAATTTTAGCAAGTGCATAATCTGTCAAAAAAGAACAGCTCTGTTGGCACGGCGCTTCTACCAAAAACAATGGACTTTTTCAACAATACCTGTTTGAAAAAGAGTACGGGGTGTTTGATGATCTTTTGAGTAAAAACAAATGTTGTTTGTTGTAGGTTCGGATGAAGATTCACTAATTCGTTGTTGTATTTTTACTTCCCAAAACATGAAACTTGGTTGGTTTAAGTACAATGTTGAATTCAGATATTTTTTATGTCAGTCAAATTTCTGCATCGGCATGGGAGATGTAAAAGTGAGAACTTCTGGGTCATTAATTAATATAAAGTCCAAAATTGTCCAGAAATGGAGAATGTATAAATATCTATGTTTAAATGCCAAATTTATTACTCCAACCTAACACAGGAAATTTAAAATTTTTGAAAGAAAAAAAATATAAAAATTTACATTATTTTACTTCAAAATCTCATAAATATATAGACATATTCTTTTTACTTTCTTCTATTTTCAGTAGAATAAAGTATTGTAATCGATATTTTTTCAGACTTCCGTTTTTCGACGGATTTACACGTTTTAGGAGTCACATTTTATGTGTCCGTGTGCCGCCATTATACCATCGAAAAATGTATGAAGTTATTCATATAATTTAATTAAATTTATTGTGTATGTTTTTGGTTGCGGCAAACAGGTCTTCCTTCAATTTAGAAATATTCCGCTAGAATGGGGAGCTGTAATAGCGATTTTTGTACCATTTTCAATATTGTATATTGAAAAGTGTATGAAGTAATTTACAGAATTGAACCAAATTGTGTATGTTTTGGCTATGGTTAGCAAGTCCTACCTCTGTTTGAAAAAAAAATCCGCCAAAAGAGGACTCTTTAATTGCAATGTCTGTGCCATTTTCATTATTGTATCATCAACAAATGTATAAAGGTGTGCACTGAAATGATCCAAATATTTTTGTTTGCTTTTCGCTATGACCAACAGGTCCTCCTTCAATTCCAAAATATTCCACTGAAGGAGGCGCTATAATAAAGAAATCTGGTCCGTTTTCATTATTTTGTGATCGAAAAATGTATGAAGTAATGTATAAAATTGAACCAATTTTTTGTGTACGTTCTTAGCTATAGTCAGCAGGTTCTCCTTGAATTCGAAAAAATATCTGCTAAAAGGGATCGCTATAATATTGATTTTTGGGCTATTTTTAATATTTAACCATCTAAAAGTGCTAAAAGTTAGGGATGGAACTGAACCAAACTTTTGTTGCATGTCTTTGGCTACGGTGAGCAAGTCCTCCTTGAATTTGGAGATATTCCGTGGGGAAGAGAAGCTATGATAGGCGTGTTTTTTTGTATAAATATTTTTCTTCATTTTCCGTAGTTCTACTGTTCATTTTCGCCTCGTGCAGTGACCGGAATTCGCGTCCTGCTAAGCCGGTTATTCACAAACTGATGATGACAACAGAATAAAGGAAAGCTTTTAATTTTAATGAACATCATGATTTAGATTAACTCTTTTTTTACTCCGATTAATTGACTGAAGCAAAAATTTACGATAAAAATCAAAGTTGGTAAAATATTGCACTAATAATATTGAAGTATTAACATGTGTAACTATTTTTTTTTAAATATCATGAGATGTATGATGATAAAGATGTATGAGATAGAAGAAAATTTTGGAATTGGTACATCCAACTAGTTTAATAAATATTGTTGAAAATGTCTATTGTTAAAATGCATCGTATCGAAATTATGCACGAAGTCTCTCTACTGAAATGAAAATTATAAATATATGGATTTGAATTTTAAATTTAATGTTTCGAATTAATATATAATTTTCTAGGCGTAAACAACGGTATGACAAAAAATGGAAATGGTAGATAACACTAGTAAAAAAGAAAACCTCTTAACAATCTGCTTTGTTACAACATGCATTCAATTTCCTTCGACGATTCATTTGCGTACTCTATTATTTTTAAATAGAGATGGTTGAAAGTACACATATTGTTAAAAAAAGCTAACTGTTGTTACATGTTACATATGAGCGAATATACAGAGGTACGTACGGGTGTTTACAAACAGTGTAATTACTAAAATAATGTAAAATATACTGCAAAATATAATATATATAAGGTACCCTGGGGTAATAACGCCAGGCGGGGTAATAACGCCAAGTGCTTATATTTTACATAATTATGAAATAATCAGTTAAATGACACCCATGTGCTCTGCGCAAAAGGGTTTTGAGTCATATAAATCGCAAAAAACATCTTCAAGTTAATTTGTTTCATTTTTAGGTCTTATTGTTTTTACAAACAACTAAAATTAACGCTTGATCTAAAATTTGCGAGATACGTTTCGTGATGTGAAGACTATCTTTTTATCCTGAAATGCTTTGTTAATTACATAAATTTGTAGTGCATTTCATGTACTTTTAAAATGTTGTTGAAGATTTTGGATATCTTCTCGAGATAATTTGTAATTTAAAATGTACTGCGCAATAACTATACCGGGGTAATAACGCCAATCCTTGACATTAATACCCCGGTTGATTCCCTACAGTGGCCGAGCTACATCCTAAATACTGATTCAAATAAACACAGTAAAAACTGTGCAATGTTTCTCATATTTCTATTTAAGCGGTCCTTTTTAAGCAAAAAGAAGCTCGCGATCTGATATTCTTTTGCCTCATCCCCCCCTTCCACACCACACCTTTATTTTTCTTACACTTTCACAAAAAATTGAACATTTTCAATAGCTTAGAATGCAATTTGTCAATTTCTAAGTTTGTAGAGTTTGTATTTTTAGAAATGGGCTATCTACATGCAATTATTTCATCTTATTTCATAGTTTTGTTTGCATGGCGTTATTACCCATATAGGTGGGTAATAACGCCAAATAGCATTGGTCAAGAAAAAACGCCATTACATTTTATGAATACATATCTGTTAAATTACTTTATTTTATATAGATAGTCAATGAGTTGCTGTATCAGATCCTATATTTGTTTGAAAAATACAATCTAAAACTAAGCCGTGAAAATTGGTAGAACCTTAACGTGGCGTTATTACCCCAGGGTACCTTATATCATTTTACAAATGTAAAGTTACATAAATCTGTATGCTTATTGCTATGCTAATTTTATCTGTACACAGTACAAAACACGATGTAAATCTACAAAACTAGTTTTTGTAAAGCTACAGACTTATTCTATTATAAAGCTACAGAGAAATTTTTACAAAGGAATCTACTAAAATTACAGTAATCTTACTAAAATTTTTTCTGTAATCTGGGATGCAGTTACGTAAAAAGTCCTAGGCATCCCAGTTCCTAAACAATTCCTAATTATCTTATGTATTTATTTTTTATTATTTACAATTCAAAGTGTATTTGTAACATGAATTTTTGTTGTTGCTGTTACATAAAAAATTCTAGGATTCCCAAATTCACAGTTTTCTAGAAAACTTTTAGTAACTTTACAGACATTTTTTTTTTTTTACAGTGTGGCTCGATATTAGTTTGAAAATGCATTTGTTTGCTGCCAATTTTATTTTTTGATTATTTAAAAACTAAACAAAATCTTTAAATTGTAATACATTATAGCACATTAATAAGATGTATTTCTAAATAAACGGTTATTTCATATTTCTGTTAGAATTATCAATGTTCATGTAATTCATAGTTTCTGTACAGTTTCATATAATATTTGTTATGATGTAGAACGATATAGTATAGTAAAAGAAAACTTCTGATTTTAGCTTTGCCAATAGTTTTTCATATTCATTCTTGTATTTATTGTTTTTCTTTTATTATACTGTACATTATAATTATTTTGTAATGATTTTTTTTTTCAGAACAAAATCTATTTCTACGCGAGACTTTCCCAAACTAAATTTCGTCATTTTTCCACACAGAAAATTTATTGAAAAAAAAATCTATGGTATCATGCACTGTACATATATTCCACTATTCTTTCCATTATTTGATTTTGTAAACTATCTAGTACACGAAATTGAAAGTTTTTTATTTTTGAAAATTTGGTCAAAAATGAATTTTAAGAGGTACTTTCGTAGTAATAATTTTGAGCTTTTATTATTCGTGACATACTTACATTATTTTTTAAAATTTCGACAAAAATTAAAAAAGTACTTTGGGAGTAGATATTTCATGTTAAAGACTGTCAAAAGGAATCCACAAATGCATTTTAAATGGCAAAAAACAGTACTTTTTAAAAATTTTGACTCAAATGTAGCATTCAAAAATTTTCATAAAAAATGGAAGAAAGAAAAAGTTGACATAGAGCGAACATATCGATCGTGTAAACTGTCAAGTATAAACATTTCTGTTAACATAGAATTCTGAAAATTTCGTAAAAAATGATTTGATAAAATCAAATTATTTATAAAATTATTTTTTATATCATTTTTTTATCCTGGATAATTTTAAAACTATTATTAATTGTGATTCACTTATATTCTGCTTTGAGAGTTTTCACGAAGCACGAAAAACTTTTCGACGGAGAATGTTAAAGCCAAGGATACGTCAATGCAACCTTTTTAAACTTCCGATCAACAGGCAGGATTGTAAGAAATTCATACAGCAAAATAGAAAAAATAGAGACAAATAGAAGATATTTATTGTGTAAACTATCTATTATACGTAACACACAGTATTTGAAAGTTGAAAATTTGGTACAAAAGAGATTTTGATGAAGTACTTTCGTCAGAATAATTTTGAACTATTGTTATTCGGGACAAACTTACATCGTTTTTAAAAACTGCGTCAAAGCACAATTACATTTTGGGACAAGAAATTTTACATTAAAAAATGGCAAAAAAAAAATGCATTTTAAATGGTGCAAAAAACAACCCTTTTAAAGTATTCAGTTAAAAAAATTCATAAAAAAAAACAGAAAAAAAAACAGAAAGTCGACACAAACAGAACATATCGATCGTGTAAACAGTCAACTAAAAATATTTCTGCTAATATAGAATTTTAAAAATTTGGTAAGAAATAATTTGATAAGATACTTTCCCTGTATAATGTGAAAACTATTGTAATAACTTAGCCCTCAATAGATTATAAGCTAAGAGGTAGGTAGCGTGTGTGCCGCTCGGCGAATAATCTAGGCAAGAATATTTAAAGGAGAATCTATTTATTATTCGTAGGACACAAAAGATCCTCTGGATAAATATTTACAGCATTTTAATTATAAATAAGCACATAGGCTCTTTGACCAACCAGCTTCAACTAAAGTTCAGTTTGAGTTCCTTAAACACAAAGTTCGTGATTAACGCAAAGTTTCGTTAGCTTACACACAACGTAGAACTAGGAAAAGTCACAGATAATTGCGCTATCAAACCTCTCAAGACGAGAGTTATCGCAGTCTCTCCTGGCGATAGTACACTCCGCGATTCTGCACAGTGCTCTGCGATCAGATCACCCTCTAAGATCTTCTGGCGGGATCTGCTTTTCCAGCTCTCAATCCGAGCTGCTTCACTTTATCCGAGAGAACACTCTGAGCTCATCGCTCTGCTCTACTCTGCTCTGCTCTGCTCTGCTCTGCTCTCTCTTGCTCTCCGAGAACACACTCCCGCTTCCTCCTTTTTCTTCCGATCCAGGTTTTCCTCTAGACCTCCCCTCAGAGGTCCCAAACCAATCATGAACCTTAGTGATCTTTCTCTCATTAAATGAATAGTAAAATCGTGCGACTATTGGCACCTGATTTGCACTTGCGACTGCCCAGAAATGGCGTCAGTCTGTCTGGCCTCCCGGTAGTCTGGCACTTTCACTTCGTGTCGGAGTGTCACCAAAGGGGTGACACCGGTGGTCGACCCATTCAGCCTACTGTCATCCGACTGTCGGTTCCGTTGATCGATAATGATGTAGCGATCCTTTATAATATCACCGACAGTTACACTTTGAGAATAAGGGTCACTTTGAGTTTACAGTTTCATGGCGAAACCTCTTTCGGAAATAAATGCATATTTCTGCTATTTTGCTTTAAAAACCTGTGATAATTCTGAATTATCACACTATTATTAACTGTGATTCGCTTACATTCTGTTTTGAATGTTACCATAAACTACAAGGAAATTTGCCGACAGAATTTAAAAGCTAAGAAGTTTAAGATAAAATAATATATAATTATTGATCAAATTAAGGGATCAGGAGGGGCGGGGCATGCTACCTTTTTAAATATTCGAGCCAAATGCAGAGTGATAAAAAAACTCATAAAACAAAATAAGAAAAGACAGAAAAAGAAAAAGAAAAATTAAAGACAAGGAGAATACATTGATCGTGTAAACTATCTAGCATACATAACAGCTTTCAAGTATTGAAAATTTGGCACATAAATGACTTTGATGGATATTTTCGTCAAAATAATTTTTAATTATTATTATTCGTGGCATACTTACATTATTTTTAAAGCACTAAAACAGTTTGCGATAAGAAATTTCATATTAAACGATGTCAAATTAAATACAAAAACGCACTTCAAAAGAAAAAAAACAAAAAAAAAAAACTTTTTAAAGTGTTCAGTCAGATGTAGTATTAAAAAAAAATTATAAAGCAAAAAAAAAAAAAAAGGGAAGAAACAAAAAGAAAAAGTAGACACAAAGGGAAGAACATATCGATCGTGTAAACCATCAAAAATAAATATTTCTGCTGATGTAGAATTTTTATTATTTTGGTAAAAAATAATTTGATAAAATACTTTTCCTGGATAATTATTATTAATAGTAATTCAGTTATAAATCTGTTTCAAATGTTGTCACAAAGCGGGAAAAAAAATCGACTGAGAATTTTAAAATTAAGGATGTTGAAATAAAACAATCTGTAATTACAATACAAATTAAGGAGGTGGGTGTAATGCAACCTTTTTAAACTTTAGAACCAGATGCAAGATTATAAAAAACTCATAAAACTAAAAAGAAAAGAAAAAGTAAAAGAAAATTAGAGACAAAGAGAACATATTGATTAAATAAATTATCTAGTATACACAATACAGATTTTTTGAATGTTGAAAATGTAATAAAAAAAATTATTGTGTTAACTGACAAACATAAATATTTCAATTAATATAGAAGTATACTAAATAGTAAAAAGGAATTTGATAAGATAGTTTCCTTCGATAATTTCAAAACTGTTATTAACTGTGATTCACTTATATTCTGTTTTGAATGTTTCCACAAAGCACAAAAAAACATTTCGACAGGCAATATCAAAATTAAGAAAGTTAAAATAAGCCATAATTACGACTCAAAATAAAAGGGGGGAGGGCAATGAAACCGCTTTAAACTTTCCATCCCGATGCAGGATTATCAAAAATTCATTAAAAAAAGAAGAAGAAAAAGAAAGAAAGAAAAAGAAAATGTAAATAAAGAGAACATATCAAATGTGTAAACTTTTCAGCATGCATAACACAGAGTTTTGAATATTTGAAATATTGTACAAAAAGGATTTTGATGGGGTACTTCCGTCAGAATAATTTTGAACTATTATTATTCGTGACAAACTTTCATCATTTTTAAAAATTTCGTCGAAGCACAAAAACACATTCGGACAAGAAATTTCATATCAAACGATGTGAAAAGGGAATCTAAAAACACACTTCAAACGTTAAAAAAAACAACCCTTTTAAAGTATTCAGTCAGATGTAGTATTAAAAAAAATTCATAAAACAAAAAAAAGGGAAGAAACAAAAAGAAAAAGTAGACACAAAGAGAAGAACATATCGATCGTGTAAACTGTCAAGTATAAATATTTCTGCTAATATAGAGCTTCTTTCCTACAAGAAGCAAAACAATGATATTTTTTGCGTTTTCGTGATGCCCTTTTTTTCCTGAAAATAAGGCTGCTAGATGATTTTCTGCCAGAAGGATTTGAGGGAGATTTTGCTACGCAAGGTTCATTCCAAGATGGTTGTTCGTAGAAAACTGAAGGAGGAAAAACACTTGCTGTTTCAAAAAGATAGGTGTTTTTCTCCGTGATAAAAATCATTCGCAATGCATTTTATTAATGTTACTCATTAAAGATATCCGAACACCTTTAAAACGTAATTTTCAATCACAATATCGATTTCTCATTTATGCAATAATATTAAAATCGACTCTTTTATCTGTAGAATTCTGTTTAAATTGTGTCTGTCTTTTAATTATAACCAAAGTTACAGCCGTTTAAAGCTACAGCTGTTACAGCTTTTAAAATTTGTTTAAAAATTATTTTTAGCTTAGTTTTTTTTTTTTTTTTTTTTTTTTTTTTTTTCAATGTTTTTTCAGATTTTTACTATATTCAAAACATTCTAAAACAAAAATGCATGCGTGAAATGCCACGAAATTTTCTGTGCTTCTTTTACAAATATCTTTTGAGGGAATAGACTACATTCATGATAATGTATTAAATAGTTTTATATTTACACAAATTTACGCAAAAATATAAATGACAAACTCGAGACAAATTTTTAGAATGTTTCATTACATTAGTACTTTGACTGCCATATCATTTGAGATAGAGATACGATTATAATGTGTGTAGTCTAAGTCCAAGAGAAAGTTATTTTGTTTATTATGCAATGTACATGGTGGTTATTAATTAACGTCAGATGTTTAGAGCCCTCTAGCGAGTAAAGTATTGGACGAAGCATAACCAAATTTGATCAGCATACATAGTAGACCATGGAATTTAGAATTCTTAAAAAAAATAAAAAAAATAAAAAGTTTAAAAATCGCCACTAGGGGCAATTTTAGCTAAAATGCGACTAAAATGCATTTAATTTGCATAAAATCAGCAATATTGGCGCACCGAAAGTGTATTAATGTAAATGTTGAATGATTAAATGGCAAAAAATACAGTACAGATCAATTTTATACTGCTGGAATACTGCCCGAGCGCTGATGGTACCTGCACATTTTTCATCTCTTGTCCGACAATAGCAGTTACAACTTCGTCAACTTGTTATTGACTAGTCACTTTGCGTCCTAGACTTTGTTGCCGCATAGTTTCAAATCTATGAATCATCTGTTGTAAATTTGTTATGCTCATCGGTTCTTTTGGCAAATTCTGTAATCGGTGAAATTCAGGACGAGCATCATTGCAATTCTCGTTCTGCTGATAACACAGCTTGACTAGCAAAGTATGGTGAGAGTTGATAATGATGAGAACTCTCCCAGTCTTTCCTTTTTTACTCATGATTGCTATACACAGCTGATTTTATGCAAATTAATGCATTTTAGTCGGTAAACAAAGCTAAAATTGCCCCTAGTGGTGATTTTTAAAACTTTTTATTTATTTTTATTTTATTATTATTTTTTTTTTTTTAAGAATTCGAAATCCCATGGTCTACTATGTATGCTGATCAAATTTGGTTATGTTTCGTCCAATACTTTACTCGCTAGAAGGCTCTAAACACCTGACGTTAATTAATAACAACCCTGTACATAATGTCAATACATTGTTCTATTTTTGAGTTATAACGTTTTGCGGAAATGTCAATTTTT
This sequence comes from Maratus speculifer, assembly GCA_964019185.1. Lineage (NCBI taxonomy): Eukaryota > Metazoa > Arthropoda > Arachnida > Araneae > Salticidae > Maratus > Maratus speculifer. Next base: position 97,034,922 of record OZ025295.1, read on the forward strand.
GTCATAATTTTGAATATTTTTTTCTTTAAAAAATATTGCTAGGTAATTGTTAATTTTTTTTCAAAGTTTTAAAGTAAATGTCCTTATAAAAAAGTGGATAGAAAACATAAAATTTAAAAAAAAAATCGCTTCCGAAGGTGCGCGGATACCTTAAGACTTTCCAACGTAGCTGAAAATTATTTATGAATTCGGTTTCTGTCCATGTTCTAGCTTGTATAAATATACTTAGATTGCGACGTAAATGATACATGTTATTAATATTTACAATAGTACGTTTTGTACTGAAAAGGAACAGCATATCATTTATAGTTCTTATATAGGAATACTTAAGGCTGCCGGTCACTGGATTTGCGATCACACTTACCCACTTGTTTTTATTTTTATCATTGTGCGCGCGGCAGCGCGCTACAATAATATGATTGAGCGATGGTGCACACGGATTTTTCAATTTTTCTTTTTGCAATAACTAACTAAATACTTATCCAATTTTGATGATTTTTTTTTTTAATGTTCGTCTGACCAAGACGCACAACATAGCACAAAAATTATTTTTTTATGGCATACTGTAGGTGTACTGTAGAGTATTCTGAAAATATGACAAAAATTTTGTGTCCCAGCACTTTTCTCGAAAACTACTAAAGATAAAAACTTAATTTTTTTTTAAACAAAAGACAAACTTTTTATCCCGAGGTAGTCATCGAGAAAACGTTATTTCGCTGGGCGGTTTTTCTGAAATTGCGTATTTTCCAAACTTGGTCATAAATGGGTATATCTAACGTTCTATTGCAGATAGAATGTTGCGGTAAAGTTTATTTTAAAGATTTTGCGATGCTAATTAATCCTGCAAAAATTCATAGCTTTACGTTAAACAGTTTTTTTACAAGATGAAATAAAAGAATGGCAGTCATCAATCTAAGGTACTTGTGATCATCGGAGAGAAAAACCAGTTACACCATTCGATTAAGCATAAAAAAATACAGAATGCTTTTTTTTCTCTTATTTTTAACTTAATTTTTTAACGAATTATGAATTTTTTTGAAATTTTTGACATGCTGATTTTTGTCATTTTTTAACACTAGAACGCCCGGATGGAGTCGATTCCACTCCAATCATGTAACTAAATTTCAATTCGAACCAGAAAAATTTTCTTGAAATAATTTAAATCTAATCCATGCAAATTTACGTTAAATAAGTCAATTAAATGATTTTGAATAAAAATTCTGGTGAGAAATATTATTTTTAAACTTGAGTAGAATTTCCGGGCGTTCTAGTGTTAATGAATCATTTACTGAATAATTATGCACGGTGTCTAGCCCTGGTGGCTGTTAAGTTTGATTTTTAATTTTAAATTAGGGAATTTTTTGCACCATACCAAATTTATATTTTATCCATTTTTTTTCATTTATTTATATTTTGTTTTTAGCACAATGGCATCAATGGCAAAAATGCCTGGCATACCTGTCAAATATTGGGGCCTTGTACTTTAACAAAGTGTATTTACTATAAGTATATACCGTATTTATTCTAATAGAATGCGCCCTCTAATAGAGCGCGTCTTCTAATAAAGTGCGCACCTTGGTGCTGATTGAAAAAATAAATATACGGAAACGATATAGTAGATAAGTAGAAAACGATTACTTAAATGCATTATCGAGGATTCTCATCGATCAAAATAGAGATATTCTATCAAAGCGATGGAGTGGCGATGCAGCAAAAGTTTCAAATTTTGAACAATGTACCACTCCTGTAAACTATAGCGCCAAGGATATGCACACTGTTAAAAATCTGCTGCATTTTGCTGCAACGCACTCCCCTGCTTGTATAGAAAACGGTTACTTGGCCGTGAAATGGCGCTTTTTCATTGGTTGGAATAGAGATATTATATACAAGTGGTGGAGGGCGTTGCAGCAAAATGCACACTGTTAAAAATCTGCTGCATTTTGCTGCAACGCCCTCCACCACTTTTATATAATATCTCTATTCCAACCAATGAGAAAGCGCCATTTCACGGCCAAGTAACCGTTTTCTATACAAGCAGGGGAGTGCGTTGCAGCAAAATGCAGCAGATTTTTAACAGTGCAGCAGATTTTTAACAGTGCACTGTTAAAAATTTGACCCATTTGTTGCAGAGTCACTCCACAGCTTTTATAGAATGTCTCTTTATGGCCAATGAGAATGCTCCATAACACAGTAAAGCAATAGTTTCCTATAAAAGGGTGGAGTACGTTTTTAATAAGTCCGTAATAAATACGGATTAAGAAAAAAAAAGAAGCATGGTTTTTGTATCAAACTTTACTCTTGCATAAAAAAAGTTCCTGTTTTTGGCAAAAATAATGGATATTTGAATGAAAAATCTATTCTTTGAAAGGATTTATTATTTTATTCACTTTAGTAAAAAACTGATTTTTTTTTTTTTTTTTTTTTGAAAACCACCGTAGAATTTTGGTATAGAAAAACCTGTTTAAATTTTTTTTTTAATTTGTAATACCAGAGTATTAGAGTATGTAGTATTTTTTAATTTCAATACAAATAAGATTTTGTTTTCCATATATAAAATACAAAACAAGTTGTGCAGTATCCCTATGGAATATGGAAAAATAGAAGGACTAGTGAAAAATGCTCCAAGGAGCAGTGCAAAAGCAGAATATGATTTTAATTGAGCATTAAAAAGTAATGGACAAGTGCTTCTGTTAATTACTGAGCATGAGGAAGGATAAGGGATCCCTTCTTGGCTACAACTCACTTCAATGCCAACTTTGAAAAAATCATATTTGCGCTTTTTCCGTGAAAACAAATCAGTCGCAGTTACTATAAAAATGTATAGTGTAAAGACGTAACCAGTAAAGATGCAGCTTAATTAGACAAAAATGTAAAGGAAGGCGACATAATGCCAGATACCTAGTTCCTGCAGGTATCACATTCATGCACTGCCACCAAGCATACCCTAAGTGTATAATTGCACAGAAAATTGATTTGTAGTATAGTGCAGAGTGAACAGTGCAGTTAACATCTGAGATGTAGTATAGGCTATACGCCGTACACCTTCTGAACTTTTTAATAGAACACCATATACCCTCTGTTTTTCAAGAAAGCTTATAGTATACACATTCTAGAATATCCCTCTGCTTAGAGCATATATCTTATGTTATTTTTATGACTACACCCCTGGTTAACATCTAAAGCACGGTGGAAAATTCTACTAAAGAACCGCAAATTTCTTTTGTATGGAAAAAGCGCAAATATGATTTTTTCAAAGTTGGCATTGAAGTGAGTTGTAGCCAAGAAGGGATCCCTTATCCTTCCTCATGCTCAGTAATTAACAGAAGCACTTGTCCATTACTTTTTAATGCTCAATTAAAATCATATTCTGCTTTTGCACTGCTCCTTGGAGCATTTTTCACTAGTTTTATATATACGTGCTATAATTTCAATGTGTATTTCAATGTATAACTTTGCACGAATTTAGTAGATAATGATATTTATAAGAAGATAAAAAAAACCCTTCTAAACATGCCATTTGTAATACTGTAAAATTGGCATTACTATAATTGCCAATCATAAGCTTGGAAAAAGTGTGAAGGTAAGTTATCTAAAAAATATTGTCACAACTTTTTTTAAAAAGTTGTTTAATTATTTTAAATTTTAATTAAGAGCCCACACTACTGATTAAAAACACCCGGATGATAGTGTAAAGTCTATGGGGGCGTTCTTTTCAAATATCTCACTCAAATTTTAATATATATATGTATATATATATATATATATATATATATATATATATATATATATATATATATATTATAAATATTATTATTTACTAAATTGGTGCAAAGTTATACATTGAAATACACATTGAACTTATATCACGATATATAAAATAAAAATAAAAACAAGTGGGTAAGTGTGATCGAAGATCGCGCAGAGAGTTTCGTTTAATATTTCTTTCACAACAACTTATCCTTTAATTGATAAATCCAAACTGTTAATTTATAACTATTAAATTCTTACATAGACGGTAGCACCAATAAATTTTATATTATTATCTCCAAAATTGGTGCAAAGTTATGCATGGAAATACACACTGAAATTATTGCATGTATATATATATATATATATATATATATATACAGGGTGATTCATAAAAGATGGGCAGAACTTTAAGGGGTTATAGTACACTTAAAGACAAATAATATTAAATAGGAGACTAAGGGTCCCACACGTATTCCCAAGGAGATAGGGAGCATTAAAGTTTAGGGTCCGAAATTTCAAATGATTATAAAAAATGGAAAAATTGGTCGATTCGTTTGCGGTTTTTGCAAAAAATTTTCTTTATGCTAGTATTTTCTTGAAATAAAGTTTTAAAGTTCAATTTCAAAAAATGCCGATAGGGGGCGCTTTCGACTTTGGAGTAACAAACAACTATTTTTTAACGTTATTTTTTGTATTTCTTTAAATGATTTCGAAAGCTTAGACTTAAACTTAAATTTTGATCTAAAAATCTGAGTCCTAACGAGTAGTTAAGTAGCGTAAACTGAAATTTGAAATTTGAAACCCTTCTCCCCCCAGAACAAAAATCAGTTATTCCCGATCTTTGTGTCGTAGATTAGGCTCTAACTACTGCCGCGTTTTGCTAAAATTATTCTTTATGTCAGTATTTTCTTGAAAATAAATTTTAAAGAAAATTTTCAAAAAATTCCGATAGAGGGCGCTTTAGACTTTGGAGTAACGAACAACTATTTTATACCGTTATTTTTTGTGTCTCATTATATGCTTTCTAAAGCTTAGACTTAAATTTTCAGCCCAAAATCTGAATCGTTAGACGTGGTTAAGTTTCTGGGGAGAGGGGTTTGAAATTTCTACTCCTGAGCACAGTTCAGTTTACCATGTCCACACATTGTGTGCTGTGATACGAGGTAAAAAGACACAAATTAGGATTATGTTACCAAAGCATATTTATTAACATGTAATTACAATAAATGTTCAAAATTGTGACCACCAGAGGTTATGCACGCAGAACAACGGCGAACATTCGCGAAAACATCAGGCTTTTCGAGTACTTCCCCTACAGCGGCGGAAAGTCTGGCGACCAGTTCCTCGAGGGATTCAATGGGTGTCTCATACTTAAGAGCCTTCAATTGTCCCCAAAAAAAGAAATCGAGGGGTGAAAGATCTGGCGAGCGAGCAGGCCAAGCAACAGGAACACCTCGACCAATCCATCTGTTCGGAAATGTGATGTCCAGATAGTTGCGGACGTCTCGTACGTAATGGGCTGGCGCTCCATCGTGCTGGAACCACATGACCCGCCGGATGCGTGGAGGAACAACGTTTAACAGGTACAACGTTTAACACGTCTGGCAGCACATGTTGCAGAAATGTGAGGTATGTTTTACCGTTGAGGCGTTCAGGAAGAAAGTACGATCCGATTAGGTGGTCTCCGAGGATTCCTGCCCAAACATTGATGGAAAAGCGTCTCTGATGAGCATGTGGATACGTAGCATGTGGATTGACATCCGCCCATACATGTGCATTGTGTGTGTTAAATGTACCTTCACGTGTGAAGGTACATTCATCGGTGAAAAGCACAGTTCGTCCAAAATGTGGATTTAGCGCGTTCTGCTGCAGAAACCAGCGGGCGAATTCAATACGATTTGGATAATCCCCTGGAGACAGTTTCTGGACTCGTTGCACATGAAACGGGAGCAAATGTTCATCCTTCAGTACCCTCCAAGTCATGGACTGTGAGGTATCCACCTGCCTAGCCACTGTTCGTGTACTTGTACTTGGCTGCGCCGCTACTACATCCAGAATGGCTTCTGCAAGAACTACTGATTCGTCCTTTTTTGCACGACCTGCATTTGACCGGGAAGCGAGAAATGATCCCGTCTCACACAACTGTCTGTGCAAGCGCTCGAAAGTTTTGCGGTTAGGCAACCACCTATTGGGAAATCGCTCTCCGTACATTCGTTGTGCCTCTGCACCATTTCCATCTGCCGCTCCGTAAATTAAATGCATCTCAGCCTTTTCCTTATTCGTGAAGGACACCATCTTCCGATTCATTACTACAGCGACTTACACTTGACTCATCGTTCAGTGGTTTTTATGCCTGAATCGTGTCGAAATTTTGCATACGTGTTCTTCTTCTTCCCCATTTGACATTTGCATACTTTCTGTCTCCTTCTTCACCCGGTGACTAACGTCAGGAATGGAGCTTTAACGTTTGCATGAGCGACGTTTCCAACTGTGCCAATGCCTTTATGAGTGAATTCCGACTATGCAGTCCTTGACGAAAGTTGTATTTTTGCCTCGTATCACAGCACAGAATCGTTGGGCATGGTTAAGTAGTGCAAACTGAACTATGTTCAGAAGTTGAAATTTGAACCCCCTCCCCTCGCTACGGAACCACGCTCAGCGATTCAGATTTTGAGCTGAAAATTTAAGTCTAAAGCGCCCCCTATCGGCATTTTTTGAAATTGAACTTTAAAATTTTATTTCAAGAAAATACTGGCATAAAGAAAATTTTTTGCAAAAACCGCAAACGAATCGACCAATTTTTCCATTTTTTATAATCATTTGAAATTTCGGACCCTAAACTTTAATGCCCCCTATCTCCTTGGGAATACGTCTGGGACCCTTAGTCTCCTATTTAATATTATTTGTCTTTAAGTGTACTATAACCCCTTAAAGTTCTGCCCATCTTTTATGAATCACCCTGTATATATATATATATATATATATATATATATATATATATATATATATATATATATATATATACCGGGTGTCCCAAAAATGACTGATAGATTTTAAAATTCAATAACTTGCAAACGGTGACAGCTATTTAAAAAATTTTTGTAGGAGGGTTATGTATACTGTCAGGAGTTTTTTTGCCGTAATTTTTTATTTTAGTTCGAATTTCAATCAATAGATGGCTCTGACGGTGATTGAAGGCCAGGTGATCAGTGCTGAGTGCGGTCAGTTTCGGCGTTGATCTGGCCTTCAATTGCCGTCAGCGCCCTCTATTGTTTGAAATTTGAACTAAAATAAAAAAATTACGATAAAAAACTTCTGACTTTATACATAACTCTCCTGCAAAAAATTTTTAAATAGCTGTCACCGTTTGCAAGTTATTGAATTTTAAAATCCATCAGTCATTTTTGGGACACCCGGTATATATATATATATAAATCCAAATTATTAATATATAATTATTAATTTATTACATAGATGATAGAACCAATAAATTTAATTTTAAAACAATTACAAAAGAAAATTATTTATTTTAATCTAATTAAAAATGTTCAAATCTAATTATTTAAATAAAATCAAAAATTTTAATTTTTTCGAAAATCCGAGAAAAAAAATATTGCTAGTATATAATAACATTTTAAATTTCTAAAAACGAAAAAAAAAGTAAAACCCATCATGAAGGAAAGCGTATTTTTACAAGAAGTTGTTAATATCACAATCATTGCTTGAAAACTAAATTTTGAAAATAAAAACGAAAACGAAAGAATTACTTTTTTTTAAATTCTAATTAAGAGAGAAACATTGTTTAAACGTCTTTTTAAGCAGAATAAAACAGAGAACTTTTTAGTGCAATAAAATTATTTTAGAAAATTTGAAGATTTTTGTGCACTGAACTCCTTTAATCACGAAAATCTGTACATTTTATAATGTAAGATGAACACTCAACACATAATATTCGCTAAAGGAAAAACTAGATTAATGGTCATCTGTATTTTCTCTGCTGACATAATATATAATCAGATTTATCTTCATTTTATTTCAGGATTATTATTTATCTTGTAACAGTCATGTCTGATTGATTGAACTCTTCAAGGAAAAATAGTGATTCGAAGCTTTTAAAGAAGGTTATTACTTTATATAGCCTCTCTTAACATGATTGTTTTTTATAAATGAAGAAAGTATATTGCTTTTTGAAGTTAGAATAGTGGTACTCTTGTTCTCGAACACGTGTATCTGTTAGATGAGTTTTGTAGATGCCGTTACATAAATAGTTCTAACAGTTTTAGTTTCCTAGAAAAATTTCAATTACTTTACGGAATTTTTTTCTACAGTGTATAATTGTATATTTATGATTATGATAAATTTAGACTAATTCAAATTTTAGTCATTTGGTACTCACAACGTTAAGTTATACGTATATATGTAGTTAAATGTAACATACCCCTCGATTTATGTTTTAACGCAATTAGATATTATAAAAAAGACAGCATCATAAAAAAGCATCATAAAAAAGACCATGTAATTGGTAAATCAGGAAGATGCTAAAACTTTTATAAAATATCATTGCTTTTCAATGTAAAATAAATAAATAAATAAATAAAATTATAAACATGCAATGCATTCCAAAGACATTCGAATTTTTCATCAAATTTTATCCTATTATGCTGATATTCTGTGAGGAAAAAAATACATTAGGACAATACCCGCATAAGTATAATTAGTAGCATTAGAATATTCACCGCTCCCTCAAATATGTCACATTTAGATACCTATTTATTACTGAAGTTAATCACGGAAATTAGTACATTTTATGATGTAAAATGAACACTCAGCACATAATATTCGCAAAAGGAAAAATTAACTTACCCGGAAAAGTAGATTAATGGTCATCTGGATTTTCTCTGCTGTCATAATATATTGTCAAATTTATCTTCATCTTATTTCAGGATTATTATTTATCTTGTAACAGTCATGTATGATTGATTGAACTCTTCAAGGAACAGGTTTTTTTAAAGCTAAAAAACAGTGATTCGAAGCTTTTAAAGAAGATTATTACTTTATATAGTCTCTCTTGACATGATTGTTCTTTATAAATGAAGAAAGTATATTGCTTTTGAGGTTAGAATAGTGGTATACTTGTTCTCGAATACATTCCGCTTCAAAGTGGTCAAAAAAAAGAATAAGTTTTGCAATAACAAATAGAGAAAATATATAAATTGTTTCCAATTTTGATTTGTCTGCTTTCGTCAAAACATGCATAAAAAACGTCAACTTTGACGGCTTGCTCTAAAATATCTATTGCGTTTACGAAAAAATTGAAAAATGAATGCAGTTCGATAGTTTCTGAACAACAATACTTGTTTGCATTTCCGAACAAAAATAAACTAAAAATTATGTCACAATGTTGCTCTTTTTGATTTAAGAACACCATTAATTATCTTACCTGTTTAAACACTGTACCGAACCGTACAGTGAAATTCAAAAATGCATCACAGTTCTGTACATTGTACGAGGCTGTCACATTTAGATACCATCATAATAAAGGTTTAACAAAATTCATTATCCTATCTTAATTGGTGAAACTTTAGAATAAAGATTATGCTGTCCAAAATTCCAGCAAAATCGAAAAGATACAAACGTAAAAACGTTATACATCCGTCTGTGATATCCTATGTAAAAAAAATATCATTTTAACATATTAAAATGCAAAGATAGTAAATGTTAAAGACATGGGCAATTTGTCGCTTATTTTTAAATATTCATAAAGGATTTTTAGTTTTTATAGTACAGCATATCTGAGGTCTATGAAGCAAAAGTTGGAACGTAAATCGAAAAATCACAATCGTTCAACATTGGTCATATAGAACTATTAACAAAGAGGAACTGCTATATCTTTAAAATAGTGAAGCTTCAACTGTAACCGCTTTCACTGAGTTGATTAGCTCCAGGGCAAACTTCCACCAGAAAATTTAAATAGAAATGTATGGTAAGTGGATAAATTATACTTTACAATTTTTTTCTATTGTATGATACTTTTTAAAGTAAAATATTTACTGCTTTTAAAGGATTTGATTATACAATCGAATCGTTCCAAAACTGCATAAAAAGGTTGGAACAAAAATTTGTTCTAAATGATATCAAAGATGAGAGAAAAGTTTCTGCACTTTTATCCTGTATGGGACTGAAATTATATGGTATGTTGTGCAATGTATACGTAGCGAAGGATTGTGGATCTCATAATATATACTGAGGTTGTTGATATTTTGCTTAAACTCTTAAACCCCGCCCCTAACAAATTTATTGGACGTGTTAAACTTAGAAAGTGTTTTCAACGTGAAAATGAATCTTTCCAAGATTTTGCTGTTACATTAAAAAATGTAAGACTTTTTGTTCGTTTACTTGGGATGTATTAAGTAAAAATCTGCTTGAACAATTTTTACGTAGTCTCAAAGATGAAAGTATTCAAAATAAATTGATAACTTAAGTTGACTATTTAAATGTTGAAAAAGTTTTATCTTTATACAATGTAGATATAGAAATTTGTGAGATTAAAGTAAAAGTTTCAATGTATATATAATTTCAAATACAAAAAGGGTATCATTTACCTGTGAATGAAAATTCCCAAGAATTATTAACGATCAATACATAAAAGGATTATTCCAATTTCTTAAATTACCAATGGGTCTCAGTAGCTCTGCTATGTCGCAAAGGAAAATCAAGATAATTTTAAGTGGAATTGAAGGAGTTACAATTTTCATAGATGATATTGGAGTAGCTAATGAAACAGGTGAAATTCATTTACAGAGATTAAAGCAAATGTTAGAAATATTAAGGGAATAAAATACTAGGATAAATAAAGAAAAATCATTCTTTATGGTAGATGAAATTACTTATTGTGGGTATAAAGTTGATAGACATGGCATTCATAAAACACAAGATAAAACTGAGGCGCTATTAAATGCTCTAAATCCAGTAAATGTATCTCAGGTTAAAAATTTTATGCCAAACGTAGCTACAATTACATATCCATTAAAAAATTTGCTTAAGAAGAATGAGAAGTTTAATTGGCCTTTTAAGTGTATACAAGCGTAAAAGAATAATTAAAAAAATTACTTCTAGCAGAATTCTTACTCACTTTAATCCTAAATTACCTGTAATTTTAACTACTGATGCTGCTCCTTTTGGTATCCCTGAAGTTTCTTTCGGATGTGATGCCAGCTAACACTGAAAAGCTATATTGGGTTTATATCCATAACTTTGATGCAGAAAACTGCTATAGTCTAGTTGATAAAGAGGCATTAGCTATTATGTTTGATGTGAAGAAATTTTTTGAATGTTTGTATAGTAACAGATTCACTTTTTTTATTGATAGTAAACCTCTAGCTTAAATTTTTCCCTGCTAAAAGTATGCCTGTTTTATTAGCTGCTAGAATGCAACGATATACAATTTATGTACAAACGTTACAGTAAGACGTTATGATAAAACTACTGAACATAGAAATATTGGTGCTCTTTCACATCTTCCATTACGTAGTGAAGATTTACCCCCAAAAATTAATTAAAATAAGATACTTTATGAATCTGAAATACTTTAAATTAATTAGTTTTCTATTTTGCCTTTGAATGCTAAGGATATGGATTTAGCTAAAAAATCTTATCCTCTTTTTGGTAAAATTTTTCATCACCACATTTCTGGTTCTGAAATTCCTAAAAATTTACTTTTTGGCAGTAAACAAGAAGAATTAGAAGCATAGTTGTATTTTTAAAAGATGTAGATATTTATCCAAGAAATTCACGAAAAACAAATATTAAAAGTATCACACTTCGATCATTTAGGTGAAGCAAAAATGAAATCTTTACCCGTAGCTTTGTATTGTGGCCAGGAATAGACCATGATATAGAAGATATTGCGCTACTTGTGCAAATTTCAAAAATATTCCTCTCAAAGAATATGCCTTTTAAATTTCGTGTTCCTTTACATTTCTGGCCAGCGTAGAATTCAGGGGGTGGCTCGTAGGAACACCCCCCTCCCGGAAGTTTTCAAATTTTTGAGTTTTCAATGGTCAAAAAGTGCATTTCCCTCCGAATCTCTATAATGCCCCCCCCCCCTCCGGAGTCACAGAAATCCCTCCCGGAGAAAAGTGTCTGAATTCAACACTGTTTCTGAGTTTGGTTTTCATTCTTTTTTCGTCTTCGTATGATGTTTAGATTCATGCCTAATAGTAGACGCTTGTATTTTTTTGTTTGTTTTGTTTTCCGCTATTTTATTATTATTATTATTATCATTATTATTTAAAATGGGTACTTTTACTTTTTTCTAAACAATTCGGAGAATTAAAAAATATCATGAAATAAAAACTGCGAAAGTACACACAAAGAAAGTACAAATATGTCATATCGAACTCAGATAATCTTTAGAAAAAAAAATTAAATCTTAAAATTCAAACTAACAAGTTTCTGTTCAACGTTTGACACCTTTTGAATGTTAAAATAACAAATAAAGCCTTTGTGCAAAAATGTTTAAAGATAAAAAACCAACGATTATAAATGCACAAATAAAGTAAGAAAAGGTAGCAAACAGCCGTTTCGAATCTACTATGGAGATTCTTCATCAGTGCAAAACTCAGCGAGCTAGAAAAAGCAAAACTGAGCAAAGAGACAGACAGACGCAGGCTTATATACCCGCTACAGAAACGATCCCGCCTAAAGAAAAGCAACCAATGAGAAGAGAGCAGCCTAACAACTGGCTAGACAAGTAGCGACATCTACCGGTGAATAAACAAAACAAAAACTAAAAAGCGAGGGAAAAAAAAGTAAATTATATTAAAGATTTCCAAATGCTAGGAAAATAAGGCGTACTTGATAAGTCATTGACTAAGGAGTGAGAATTTTTAATGATGTGGTAAGCTTCCCAAAAATTAAGATCAAGAATGGAAGGACACTTTTGGATGATGGCAGCTGAAGAAAAGTTAAACTTATGTTGTAAAGACCAACAATGTTGAGCAATGGAAGAGCGTTTAAGCTCTTGATTTTTGTCATACCTTTTATGTTCCGTTAAACGAAATCTGAGAGCACGTTTAGTCTGGCCAATATAAGAAAGGCCACATTGGTAAGAAATTTGGTAAATACCCCAGTTATCTAAGCGATCAACGGGATGCTTAAGATTTGAAAAGGCAATTTTATTAACAGGAGAAAAAATAACATTGAAATCGAACCTTTTTAAAATTTTAGCAACTTGCTGACTGCTTTTGGAGGAAAAAGGCAAAACAACCAAAGTATTGAAATTTGAATTAAAGTTTTTTCTTTCAGATTGGGTGGATTTTATTAATTTTCTATGAATTGAATCTATAATATTAGGGGGAAAACCACGATCAACAGCAATAGCTTTAATATAATTAAGTTCATCACTGAGTAACTGAGGAGTTGAACAAATATTGGAAGCCCGGAAAACAAAAGTTTTAAAAGCCGCAACTTTCTGGTTAGGAGGATGAGAAGAATATCCATGAGGTGGAAGACTGACTGCAAAAGGTTTACGAAAGACAGTAGTCTGAAAATTATCATCATCGCGAATAACAAGGACATCAAGAAAAGAAAGGCAATTGTTCGATTCAACTTCAAAAGTAAATTGAATGTAAGAATCAATGGAATTCATAATAGAGAGAATATGATTTATATCTATATTCACATCAATTAAAGCAAAAATATCATCTACGTAACGAACATAAAAATGAAATTTTAAGACTTCAAACAATTTTATTTCAAAATAGTGCATGTAAAAATCACATAAAATCGGACTAAGAGGGTTACCCATAGCCAAACCGTCAGTCATACGGAAGAAATTCCAGTTAAATACGAAAGTGTTTTGAGGCAAGTAAACACGAGTGAGATGAATGAGCTCCTCGATTTCGAAAAAACAAAAATGAAATTCACAGAGCCTTTTCTTCAGGCAATCTAAAGCCCCTTCGACAGGAACATTAGTAAATAATGATGAAACATCAAAAGAAACCATCATGTGGCCTTGTGGCTTAAAACTGTGAAGTTTCTTGACAAATTCAAAAGAATTTTTAACAGTGAAAGAATTACCACTTGAAAGAGGAGAAAATATGGAAACAAGATATTTAGCAAGTTTATAAGAAGCCGTACCGATATTGGAGACAATGGGTCTAAAAGGAATGTCAGGTTTATGAACCTTAGGTAAAGCATAAAACCTGGCACAATGAGCAACTGAAGGAATAAGAGACCTCTTTAATTTAGCAGGAATAATGTGCGAAGACTTAATGGCAGATTTTATAGTATCAATTTCACTAGAGGAAGGGTCTTTGTGGATATCCACATAGGGACCATCATTAATTAATTTCTGGGATTTCTCCAAATATGTAGACTTGTCAAGCACAACAATATGACCACCTTTGTCAGCCTTAGTTATGGTCAAATTCGGATCAGAGCATAAACTTTTAAGACAATGTTTAACTGAACTATTAAGATTTGGCTTATAAACATTAGAATTAAAATCGACAGTATTGGCAATGAGATGCCTAATAGACTCTTTTTGAGAAGGAGAAATAGCGCTATGCTTAAAGACACGTTCAATAGGAGCAATCAGACGGGGTAACGAAGGAGTGGCAGATACAGAGAAATTTTTGTTTAATTTGAGAGCATTAAGCTGATTATTATTTAAAGCGACACTAGAAAGATTGACGACAGCATTTTGATTAACAGTAGGTAAGTTGTTGGAATTGTTAACGAAAGATTTATTACAAAGTGTACTAAATTTCTTTTTTAGAACTGAGCAATGAATCGAAGAAGCTTTGAGGACTCTATTCCATGAAATTCTGTCTATAGAATCAAAATCAGGTGACGAATTAGCAAGAGAGATATGTAAGTAATATAACTCATGCTCTATATGAGCAATCTTCTAACGAGTCTCTTGAATCAAAGCTCGTAAAAGAGCTAATTTAGAGCGAAATAAACCTTATCTATCCTACTTGAATTAAATAAATTACACCGTATTGAAATGAACCTAGGAAAGACTTGTTTGCGTCTACAGTCACGTAGAAAATGTAAGTGCTCTAAAAACCTATACTTTTTCAGTCGTAAATTACAAAACCTATTGATTTGTGACATAGCAAAGAGATGAAAAATAAAAACAACAAAAATGAAATCAAGGCCCGTTGACGCCAAATACATTAAAATAGCAACGATTTTATGTGATTTTGAAATAAAATTGTTTGAAGTCTTAAAATTTCATTTTTATGTTCGTTACGTAGATGATATTTTTGCTTTAATTGATGTGAATATAGATATAAATCATATTCTCTCTATTATGAATTCCATTGATTCTTACATTCAATTTACTTTTAAAGTTGAATCGAACAATTGCCTTTCTTTTCTTGATGTCCTTGTTATTCGCGATGATGATATTTTTCAGACTACTGTCTTTGCGGTCAGTCTTCCACCTCATAGATATTCTTCTCATCCTCCTAACCAGAAAGTTGCGGCTTTTAAAACTTTTGTTTTCCGGGCTTCCAATATTTGTTCAACTCCTCAGTTACTCAGTGATGAACTTAATTATATTAAAGCTATTGCTGTTGATCGTAGTTATTCCTCTAATATTATAGATTCAATTCATAGAAAATTAATAAAATCCACCCAATCTGAAAGAAAAAACTTTAATTCAAATTCCAATACTTTGGTTGTTTTGCCTTTTTTCCCCAAAATCAGTCAGCAAGTTGCTAAAATTTTAAAAAGGTTCGATTTCAATGTTATTTTTTCTCCTGTTAATAAAATTGCCTTTTCAAATCTTAAGCATCCCATTGATCACTTAGATAACTGGGGTATTTACCAAATTTCTTGCCAATGTGGCCTTTCTTACATTGGCCAGACTAAACGTGCTCTCAGATTTCGTTTAACGGAACATAAAAGGTATGTCAAAAATCAAGAGCTTAAACGCTCTTCCATTACTCAACATTGTTGGTCTTTACAACATAAGTTTAACTTTTCTTCAGCTACAATCATCCAAAAGTGTCCTTCCATTCTTGATCTTAATTTTTGGGAAGCTTACCACATCATTAAAAATTCTCACTCCTTAGTCAATGACTTATCAAGTACGCCTTATTTTCCTAGCATTTGGAAATCTTTAATATAATTTACTTTTATTTTTCCTCGCTTTTTAGTTTTTGTTTTGTTTATTCACCGGTAGATGTCGTTACTTGTCCAGCCAGTTGTTAGGCTGCTCTCTTCTCATTGGTTGCTTTTCTTTAGGCGGTATCGTTTCCGTAGCGGGTATATAAGCCTGCGTCTCTCTGTCTCTTTGCTCAGTTTTACTTTTTCTAGCTCGCTGAGTTTTGCACTGATGAAGAATCTCCATAGTAGATTCGAAACGGCTGTTTGCTACCTTTTCTTACTTTATTTGTGCATTTATAATCGTTGGTTTTTTTATCTTTAAACATTTTTGCACAAAGGCTTTATTTGCTATTTTATTGTATTTGGCGTCAACGGGCCTTGATTTCATTTTTGTTGTTTTTATTTTTCATCTCTTTGCTATGTCACAAATCAATAGGTTTTGTAATTTACGACTGAAAAAGTATAGGTTTTTAGAGCACTTACATTTTCTACGTGACTGTAGACGCAAACAAGTCTTTCCTAGGTTCATTTCAATACGGTGTAATTTATTTAATTCAAGTAGGATAGATAAGGTTTTATTTCGCTTTAAATTAGCTCTTTTACGAACTTTGATTCAAGAGACTCGTCAGAAGATTGCTCATATAGAGCATGAGTTATATTACTTACATATCTCTCTTGCTAATTCGTCTCCTGATTTTGATTCTATAGACAGAATTTCATGGAATAGAGTCCTCAAAGCTTCTTCGATTCTTTGCTCAGTTCTAAAAAAGAAATTTAGTACACTTTGTAAAAATTCTTTCGTTAACAATTCCAACAATTTACCTACTGTTAATCAAAATGCTGTCGTCAATCTTTCTAGTGTCGCTTTAAATAATAATCAGCTTAATGCTCACAAATTAAACAACAATTTCTCTGTATCTGCCACTCCTTCGTTACCCCGTCTGATTGCTCCTATTGAACGTGTCTTTAAGCATAGCGCTATTTCTCCTTCTCAAAAAGAGTCTATTAGGCATCTCATTGCCAATACTGTCGATTTTAATTCTAATGTTTATAAGCCAAATCTTAATAGTTCAGTTAAACATTGTCTTAAAAGTTTATGCTCTGATCCGAATTTGACCATAACTAAGGCTGACAAAGGTGGTCATATTGTTGTGCTTGACAAGTCTACATATTTGGAGAAATCCCAGAAATTAATTAATGATGGTCCCTATGTGGATATCCACAAAGACCCTTCCTCTAGTGAAATTGATACTATAAAATCTGCCATTAAGTCTTCGCACATTATTCCTGCTAAATTAAAGAGGTCTCTTATTCCTTCAGTTGCTCATTGTGCCAGGTTTTATGCTTTACCTAAGGTTCATGAACCTGACGTTCCTTTTAGGCCCATTGTCTCCAATATCGGTACGGCTTCTTATAAACTTGCTAAATATCTTGTTTCCATATTTTCTCCTCTTTCAAGCGGTAATTCTTTCACTGTTAAAAATTCTTTTCAATTTGTCAAGAAACTTCACAGTTTTAAGCCACAAGGCCATATGATGGTTTCTTTTGATGTTTCATCATTATTTACTAATGTTCCTGTCGAAGGGGCTTTAGATTGCCTGAAGAAAAGGCTCTGTGAATTTCATTTTTCTTTTTTCGAAATCGAGGAGCTCATTCATCTCACTCGTGTTTGCTTGTCTCACAACACTTTTGTATTTAACGGAATTTCTTCCGTATGACTGACGGTTTGGCTATGGGTAACCCTCTTAGCCCGATTTGATGTGATTTTTACATACACTATTTTGAAATAAAATTGTTTGAAGTCTTAAAATTTCATTTTTATGTTCGTTACGTAGATGATATTTTTGCTTTAATTGATGTGAATATAGATATAAATGATATTCTCTCTATTATGAATTCCATTGATTCTTACATTCAATTTACTTTTGAAGTTGAATCGAACAATTGCCTTTCTTTTCTTGATGTCCTTGTTATTCGCGATGATGATAATTTTCATCCTACTGTCTTTCGTAAACCTTTTGCGGTCAGTCTTCCACCTCATAGATATTCTTCTCATCCTCCTAACCAGAAAGTTGCGGCTTTTAAAACTTTTGTTTTCCGGGCTTCCAATATTTGTTCAACTCCTCAGTTACTCAGTGATGAACTTAATTATACTAAAGCTATTGCTGTTGATCGTGGTTATTCCTCTAATATTATAGATTCAATTCATAGAAAATTAATAAAATCCACCCAATCTGAAAGAAAAAACTTTAATTCAAATTCCAATACTTTGGATGTTTTGCCTTTTTTCCCTAAAATCAGTCAGCAAGTTGCTAAAATTTTAAAAAGGTTCGATTTCAATGTTATTTTTTCTCCTGTTAATAAAATTGCCTTTTCAAATCTTAAGCATCCCATTGATCACTTAGATAACTGGGGTATTTACCAAATTTCTTGCCAATGTGGCCTTTCTTATATTGGCCAGACTAAACGTGCTCTCAGATTTCGTTTAACGGAACATAAAAGGTATGTCAAAAATCAAGAGCTTAAACGCTCTTCCATTGCTCAACATTGTTGGTCTTTACAACATAAGTTTAACTTTTCTTCAGCTACCATCATCCAAAAGTGTCCTTCCATTCTTGATCTTAATTTTGGGGAAGCTTACCACATCATTAAAAATTCTCACTCCTTAGTCAATGACTTATCAAGTACGCCTTATTTTCCTAGCATTTGGAATTCTTTAATATAATTTACTTTTTTTTTTTTCGCTCGCTTTTTAGTTTTTGTTTTGTTTATTCACTGGTAGATGTCGCTACTTGTCCAGCCAGTTGTTAGGCTGCTCTCTTCTCATTGGTTGCTTTTCTTTAGGCGGGATCGTTTCTGTAGCGGGTATATAAGCCTGCGTCTCTCTGTCTCTTTGCTCAGTTTTGCTTTTTCTAGCTCGCTGAGTTTTGCACTGATGAAGAATCTCCATAGTAGATTCGAAACGGCTGTTTGCTACCTTTTCTTACTTTATTTGTGCATTTATAATCGTTGGTTTTTTATCTTTAAACCTTTCGAATGTTTTCAGAATTTTGACTTGTAATTTAACATTTGTAAATTTTTTTTTATTTATTTTAATTTATAAATTATTTAATTTTTAATTATTAATTAATTTATTTATTTATTACTTTTATTTATTCACTTTTATTTATCTATGTAATTCATTTATCTATGTATTTATTTATTTATATTTTCTTACTTATTTTGTATAGAATATTTTAGATTTATGTCTTATATTGTACGTTTTTTTATAAATATACTTTCACTTTCATATCCTGCATCTGTAAAAGTACGAAAATTCCTGTAGGCTTGGCCCATAGGCAAAGATAGTTAAGTGCTCATTTCGACAACAAAAATAAAATATGATTAAAGATAAACCCTGTTTAAAAACTTTAGTTCGCCGCTTTTGAAGAACTTTTAATCTCATATTTCTGTCAGTGCTGCTTTTATCAGAATCATCTTAAGCGATCTTCGGCAAAAATGCTTACTTTGACACGCTAATATTTTAATATATTAAAATATTAACATGTAGATTTTAAATATTACAATATTTGATAGTAAAAAATAAACACGGGAAAGCGTTATCATAAAATATCTGAATAACATTTAAATTGTCATAAATATTTATTTATTTATTTATTTATTTTTATTGATAGGATATTTGAGATCTCTGAAAGAAAAATCTAAAAACCATATACATTCAACATTGGCCATCGGCCTCACATATCATACACAGTATATATACACTATCTACCAAAAAGTGTTTGAAAAATTTCGATTTTTGACATTTTCTCAAATATTTAAAAATATACTTGTCGGATTCTTCTGAAACTTCAGGATTATGAAGATTATGTATGACCGCATATTTATCAACATCCATTTGATAAGCAGGGCAATTAGGGGGCCGACAAAAAATTAAAGAATAACAGAAATATCTGGGATCACCCTGTACATGAAAATGCACGAAACGATTTATCGCTGCAGAATACAAATATGTAGATACTGCACAACATGTACACTGATTTTTGTAGAAATAGCATGTATATTCATGAAAAAAGAGTGCTTTTTTTTTTTAATTTTCAAAAATTCTGGTATGTTTTTTGTTTATATCATGCAGGGTTTTTGACCAAATTTAACGCAAATTTCAGAAATATTGGCAAAATCTATTAGAAAAAATATAGCGCAATTGGAATATAATTATACTAAATATTTTATGAAATATGAGTAGTTTTGGGAAATAATTTTTATCTGCGCATGCGCGAACGATAAAAACGATTCTTTCACATCATTTTATATTCAATTCTATGGAGTAACTTATAAAAAAAAATCCAATCAAATATCGTGAAAATTCAAAACGATATCATTATTATAAGTAAGCTGTTTTTACATTGCTCTCTAAAAACGGCTGAATGATAAGGGATTCTCCACAAATTGACATTTTTTATTAACTGACTTTTAGGAAAAAATTAGTATTTAATGTATACAATATCTAATACAATATTTCTGTTAATAAGTATCTTCACGTCTGTGATAGAAAAGAATAAAAGCTCTTTTCCTTTTCTATCACAGGAGTCAAGATACTTATTAGCAGCAATATTGTATTAGATATTGTATTCATTAAATAGTACCAATTTTTTCCTAAAAGTCAGTTAATAAAAAATGTCAATTTGTGGAGAATCCCTTATAATTCAGCCTTTTTAGAGAGCAGTGTAAAAACAGCTTACTTATAATAATGATATCTTTTTTAATTTTCATGATGTTTGATTGGATTTTTTTTTTATAAGTTACATTATAGAATTGACTATTAACCTTCCTTCTACCAGACAAAATACCCATTTATATACGGCAACACCTAATTTTAATTCCAAACTTGCAAACGGCACCAGTAATATTTTAATATAATTTTGCTTTTACAATGAAAGCTTAAATTAAGGAATTCGTAATATCTAGACAAGTCCTTTATAAATTCCGGTGTCAATCGACAATTTCTCATTTTACCATTGACACCAGAAATATTGCTATCGGGTCCAATGGACCCGTCTGGTAGACGGAAGGTTAAATGATGTAAAAGAATCGTTTTTATTGTTCGCGCATGCGCAGATAAAAATTATTTCATAGAACTACTCATATTTCATAAAATATTTAATATATTTATATTCCAATTGCTCTGTATTTTTTCTAATAGATTTTTCCAATATTTCTGAAATTTGCGTTAAATTTGGTCAAAAACCCTGCATGATATAAACAAAAAACATACCAGAATTTTTGAATTTTTTTTTTAAAAAAATCATTCTTTCTCCATGAATATACATGCTATTCTTACAAAAATCAGTGTACATGTTGTGCAGTATCCACATATTTGTATTCTGCAGAAATAAATCGTTTCGTGCATTTTCATGTACAGGGTGATCCCAAACATTTCTGTTATTCTTTAATTTTTTGTCGGCCCCCTAATTGTCCTGCTTATCAAATGGATGTTGATAAATATGCGGTGGTACATAATCTTCATAATCCTGAAGTTTCAGAAGAATCCGACAAGTATATTTTTAAATATTTGAGAAAATGTCAAAAATCGAAATTTTTCAAACCCTTATTGCTAGATAGTGTATATACAATATTTAAATTTATTAAAATATAAATTCGACAAGATGGTGTAGGGGAGTTGATGCAAAAAATCCAACGACAATCGAAAACCTACAAGCCTAAAACAGTCAGGTATCGACTAACGGATGGGCGGGTTCGTTCAAATCTCTTATTTATATATTTTAATTAATAAAAAATTCCAATTAAAATTGAAGATCAACATGCGTAAAAAGTCAGATATAACCTAGATAGATAAACATTAAATAAACGGATGGGCGTGTTCTTTCAAATCTCTTATTTACATTTTAATTATTAAAAAATTCCAACTAAAATGGAAAATCAACTTACGTAAAAACGTCAGA
This sequence comes from Maratus speculifer, assembly GCA_964019185.1. Classification (NCBI taxonomy): domain Eukaryota; kingdom Metazoa; phylum Arthropoda; class Arachnida; order Araneae; family Salticidae; genus Maratus; species Maratus speculifer. Next base: position 97,056,755 of record OZ025295.1, read on the forward strand.
TATCGACTAGATAGATAAACATTAAACAAACGGTGGGCGTGTATTTCAAATCTTTCACTTATATTTTAATAAATAAAAAATTCCAACGAAAATCGAAAACCCACATGCGTAAACAAATCAAGTATTTACTACATAGATAAATATTCCATAAAGGAAAGGGCGTGTTCTTTTCAAATATTTTGCTTATATTTTAAAATTAAAAATTTCATATAAAAATCGATAACCTACATGCATAAAAACGTCAGGTATCGATTAGATAGATAAACATTAAGTAAACGGATGGGCATGTTCTTTTCAAACTTCTTGCTTATATTTTAATAAATAAAAACTTCCAATGGAAATCGAAAACCTACATGCATAAAAACGTCAGGTATCGAATAATTAAATAAACATTAATTAAACGGATGGGCGTGTCCTTTTGTAAATTCTTGTTTATACTTTAATAAATATAAAATTCCAATGAAAATCGAAAACTTACATGCATAAAAACGTGAGGTATCGACCAAGATAAACTTTAATTAAACGAATGGGCGAGTTCTTTTTTAATTTCATGCTTATATATTTTATTAATAAAAAAATCCGACGAAAATCGAAAACTATATGCATAAAAACATCAGGTATCAACTAGATGAATAAACATTAAATAGATGGATGTGCGTTTTCTTTTCGAATTTTTTTCTTACATTTTAATAAATAAATTTCCCACGAAATGCTAATATCTGCATGTGTAAAACTTCAGGTGTTGACTAGGAAAACTTTAAATAAACGAATGAGCGTGATCTTTTTAAATTTCTTGCTTATATTTTAAGAAATAAAAAATTCCAATGGAAATCGAAAACCTACATGCGTAAAAACGTCAGTTATGAACTAGATAGATAAACATAAAATAAACGGAAGGGCGTGTTCTTTTAAATCCCTTTTATATGTTTTAATAAGTAAAAAATTTCAATGAAAATCGAAATATTACATGCGTAAAAACGCCACGTATCCACTAAATAGAAAAACATGAAATAAATGGATGAGAGTGTTCTTTTTAAATTTTTTGCTAATTTTAATAAATAAAAAATTCCAACAAGAATCGGAAACCTAAATGCGTAAAAGTTATGGAGTCCTAAGTTATGAACTAGATAGATAAACATAAAATAAACGGAAGGACGTGTTCTTTTAAATCCCTTTTATATGTTTTAATAAGTAAAAAATTCCAATGAAAATCGAAATATTACATGCGTAAAAACGCCAGGTATCCACTAAATAGAAAAACATGAAATAAATGGATGAGAGTGTTCTTTTTAAATTTTTTGCTAATTTTAATAAATAAAAAATTTCAACAAGAATCGGAAACCTAAATGCGTAAAAGTTATGGAGTCCTAAGTTATGAACTAGATAGATAAACATAAAATAAAAGGAAGGACGTGTTCTTTTAAATCCCTTTTATATGTTTTAATAAGTAAAAAATTCCAATGAAAATCGAAATATTACATGCGTAAAAACGCCAGGTATCCACTAAATAGAAAAACATGAAATAAATGGATGTGCGTGTTCTTTTTAAATTTTTTGCTTAATTTTAATAAATAAAAAATTCCAACAAGAATCGAAAACCTAAATGCGTAAAAGTTATGGAGTCCTAAGTTATGAACTAGATAGATAAACATAAAATAAACGGAAGGACGTGTTCTTTTAAATCCCTTTTATATGTTTTAATAAGTAAAAAATTCCAATGAAAATCGAAATATTACATGCGTAAAAACGCCAGGTATCCACTAAATAGAAAAACATGAAATAAATGGATGAGAGTGTTCTTTTTAAATTTTTTGCTTAATTTTAATAAATAAAAAATTCCAACAAGAATCGAAAACCTAAATGCGTTAAAAGTTATGGAGTCCTAAGTTATGAACTAGATAGATAAACATAAAATAAACGGAAGGACGTGTTCTTTTAAATCCCTTTTATATGTTTTAATAAGTAAAAAATTCCAATGAAAATCGAAATATTACATGCGTAAAAACGCCAGGTTTAACTAAATAGAAAAACATGAAATAAATGGATGAGAGTGTTCTTTTTAAATTTTTTGCTTACATTTTAATAAATAAAAAATTCCAACAAGAATAGAAAACCTACACGCGTGAAAAAGTCGGGTATCGATTAGTTATATAAGTATTTAAAAAACCGATGGGCTTATTCTTTTCAAAATTTTTGTTAATATTTTAATAAGTAAAAAATCCCAATGAAGATCGAAAACCTACATGCGTAAAAATGTCAGGTGTCAAAGGATAGATAAACATTAAATATACGGATGGGCGTGTTCTTTTAAAATCCCTTGCTCATACTTTAGTAAATAAGAAATTTCAACGAAAATCGAAAACCTAAATCAGTAAAAACGTCAGTAATCGATTAAGTAAAAATTAACCGAGCGGATAGACGTGTTCTTTTTAAATTTTTTGCTTATATATTTTAATAAATAAAAAATTCGAATGAAAATCTAAAACCTACATGCGTAGAAACATCAGGTGACGACTAGATAATAAACGTTAAATAAACGGACAGTTGTGTTCTTTTCAAATCTCTTGCTTATATTTTAATAAACAAAAAATTCCAAAGACAATTGAAAACCTAAATGCGTGAAAACGTCAGGTATCTTGATAGATAAAAACATTGAATAAACGGGTGAGTGTGTTCACTCAACTCTCTTATATTATAATTAATAAAAAAATCCATGGAAATCGAAGATCAACATGCATAACAACGTCAGATATCGACTAGATAGATAAACATTACATAAATGGGTGGAAGATTTCTTTCAAACCTCTTATTTAGAATTATAACGAAAATCGAAAACCTGCATGCAAAAAATGTCAGCTATCGACTAGATAGATATTTATTTTAAAAAACGGATGGCAGTATTCTTTTCAAATTTCTTGCTTATATTTTAATAAATAAAATTCCAGTGAAAATCGAAAACTTGCATAAATAGATACGTCATTTATCGAATGGATATATAAAAATTAAATAAACGGTTGTGTGTGTTCTTTCTAAATATCTTGGTTATATTTTAATTAATAAAAAATTCTAATGAAAATTGAAAACCTACATGCGTAAAAGCGTCAGGTATCGACTAGATAGATAAACATTAAACTTACAAGTGCGTGTTCTTTTCAAATTTCTTGCTTACATCTTAATAAATAAAAAATTCTGACGACAATCGAAAACATGCGTGCGTAAAAAGTCAGGTATCGACTAGATAAATAAATATTAAATAAACGGATGGTCGTGGTCTTTTCAAATTTCTTGCTGATATTTTAATAAACAAAAAAATTCCAACGACAATCGAAAACCTACATGCGTAAAAACTTCAGGTATGGACTAGATAGATAAAAACATTGAAAAAACGAGTGGGCGTGTTCTTTCCAAATTTCTTAATATATCTTAATAAATAAAAAATTCTGACGACAATCGAAAATCAACATAGGTAAAACCGTCAAATATCAACTACAGAAATAAATATTAAATAAACGGTTGTGCGTGTTCTTTAAATGTCATACTTATATATTTTAATAAATCAAAAATTCCAACGAAAATCAAAAACCTACCTCTGTAAAAACGTCAGCTATAGACTAGATAAATAAACATTAAATATACGGATGGGCGTGCTTTTTTTTAAATTTCTTGCTTACCTTTTAATAAATAAAAAATTCCAATGAAATTCGAAAACTTACATGCATAAACAAGTCAGGCATCCATTAGATTAATAAACATTAAGTAAACTGATGGGCGCATTCTTTTCAAATTTCTTGCTTATATATTTTAATTTTTTAAAAAATGCCAACGAAAATCAAAAACCAACAACGTAAAAACATCAGATATAGACTAGATGAACATTAAATAAACGGATGGGCGTGTTCTTTTTTTATTTCTTGCTTATACATTTTAATAAATAAAAAATTCCAATGAAAATCAAAAACATACATGCGTAAAAGCATCATATCGATTAGATAGATAAACATTAATTAAACAAAAACATAATTTGCAGAACAAATTAAAAAAACAAAATTTATTTCCTGCACTATTTAAGCCCAAGAAGGGACAGATATTAAGATATTTGATTTAGTTATTTCTACATTTAGTATCAAATTTTTGTATCAAATAATTTAAATTATGTGAACATTGAAAAAATAAAAATGAAATTCAAACAATATGATACTTAAAACCCCTAAATCTTAATTACCGTTCAAACGAAATCGAAATAAATCTTAGACTTTTTCTGAACATTTGCTATTATTATTATTATTTTATTTTATTTTATTTTTACATCTAGAACTGTATTTTGTGCATGCTTCCTGTCCTGATACCAAATATTTTAAAATCTCTGTTTCATTTCTAATATGACGTCATAAATGTGCGCTTTTTAATTCTTAAAATCAATTTCACTTTTTACGATGGAATCACGCAAAAAATAGATGTCACTTTTTTCTTCGGCGAATTAATTTCTTATGGATCCGAAAAGTCTCCTCTGCATGTAACTGATATTTATACTTAACAATCAGTATTGATACATTGCGTAGAAGTACAGTTCTAGAATTTCACCTCTAGACAATATAATATTCCTCCAACAATACCTCAAGACATAGTATAAATAAAATGTATTTATTTTTTTATTTTGTTTATAACGTCATATTTATTTATTTTCTGTATTTCTTCGTTTAGAAGTGTCTTGAAAAATTAATTAATGTTTGAATTGAAATTCTGCCCAAAATTGAAATTTAACTTCGACAGAATTTCAAACCGCTATCGAAGCTCTGGGCAGGGTTCAGCGTAGAAAAGTTGGGGATAGATGTCATATATGCAACACATTGGCGCATTTGGAACAAAATGGATATTATATGCCTCACATGCTAACCTCCTAGCGTTGTTTATTTACTAATAAATTGTCTATTTTCTATTACTCTTTTTTTTAATATGTAGATCTTTTTGCTCTATAGTTATTAATAAACTTTTTTTTGTTTATCACTATTTCCCTTTTTGAATATTAGAAAATAATTTAAAAATATATATGTGATATGTATTCGAAAACAAAATATTTTCGCCAAATTGGCTTCAGAAAAAAATTGCGCCAACATGGTAAGTATTAGACATTTATGCCAAAAGGTGACGCATTATGAATATTCCAAATGTGCTTAAAATTTATAGAGATAGTAAATAAAAAGAGTTTTATAAAAATACAGTCGAGTCTCTCTATAACGAAACTCCATACATCGAATTTCTCTATATAACGAATTTTTAGTAAGAACGGTCCCCTTTTCGCATGATTACATTGAAAACAGTCTCTATATAGCGAAATATCTATCTCCATATAACGAATTTTTTCATAAATTGTTCTTAATTTATTCAGTTTTAAAACAGCTTCGAAATCATATGGAATCAATTTTCCATCACTTACTTTTGATTTATCGTTCAGTGCTGAGTTTTGATTTTATATTACTTCTCTCCTTGTTTTTTAAACCCAACGAGTTCATCACACCTTTCAACCTCCTTCTCAAAACAGAATCAATTGGATTGTTACATATATAAGAGAGGAATCAATGAGAGGCACATAAGAGAGGCCTTCAAATGGAGAAAAATGTTAACTACAATTTTTCCTTCCTTGCTAAAATTAAAGCTTTTTTTTCTTTTTTTTTCTTTTTTGAAAGCGTAACAATTTAAAAATCAAAACAACAAAAAGTTACGCATTTCTTCGTCAGAAATTAATGCAAGTCCTCCTTATTTGATTTTCAATAAGCTTTCAAATCTGTTCTAAAGTCTTTTCTCTTTTTTGAAACTGCTTAAATAATTAAGAATTTAAATGTTAAATTAATATTTACTTTTAAACATTTCAAATTCTTAATTAAAAAGATCAAAAATAATATTTGTTCAAAATTTACACATTAAATACGATTTTTAACATCATTCTTTATACATCGAATTTCTCTATATAACGAACTTTTTACTGGAACGATGGATTTCGTTATATATAGACTCGACTGTATTAACTTAAAGTGTAAAAAAAGTTATTTTTCAACAGAAACTCTTTGCGATATTTTAAAAATTAAATCGTGTAGTGTTTTATCATATTAAAATCATCGGAATAATGAATTTAATACAACTACGGTACTACTTGGTTATTCCGTCAACCAATTTTGCCAAATTATATAAGTCGCCAAACTAATAGCCAAATTATACAAATTGCCATTTTTTTAATAACAAAAGAACGAATAAATGAGTAAAATATTAATAAAAATACTAATAAAAAGTGGAAATAAAATCATTTGATTACATCTCTAAAGTTTACGTATTTAATGTCATTGAATGTGACATTCACGATCATTTATTATTGGCATTTAATCTTATAGTTTGGCGATAGTATTTGGCCGACGGGAAAACCAAGTAGTACCATTGATTCAAAATTGATTTTATCCAATGATTTATTTGTAAAATTGCAAATTTAGGCACGATTTTAAAAAATTTCCAAATCGGGAAAATATATATATACTTGTAAACATTATTGTTTATATTTGTTCACATTGGATTTCAATATTTAGGTTGGTAGAATTGGCGAATTTATTGCAATGCCGAAAAGTCTTGCAACAAGTAGTTCATAATTCTGCGGTTTAGCCTTAAAAAATTGCTTTGTTTGAAGTCCTAGTTCTGCAGTTTCATTACATACAAAGGATGAAATACTATTATTCTCAAGCACTATAATTTTTGAAAACTTTTATTCACCTAAATTTATTTTGATTTTTTTCGAACATATCAGGCGAAGAAATTTTTAAAATTGTGGTATAAGCACGAAATCCCGGCGCAAATATCATATACCCACTGGGTTTGGTGCAATTTTTTTCTTATGCCAAAGTGTCAAAAAAATTCGCTTTCGAATGCCAGTTATATATATATTTTTAAGTCATTTTCTGTTATTTTGTAGAGACAATAGGTAGAAAAAAGTTCTATATTTCTTCAGTTAGAAGCTTCTTGGTCAACGTTTGAAAATGTCCTTTTATTATAAAAATCATGCTTCATCTTGCTTTCTGTTGACGATTCTTTTCTTTGTACCAAATGTTTGCAAATCTCCGTTTTATTTCTAATATGACGTCGTAAATATACCATTTTTAATTCTTACAAAAAAAAAAAAAAAAAAAAAAAAAAAAAAAAAAAACTTATCACGTAAAAATTATTAATTGCTACAGGAAATATGTCCATTGACCTCTGTATATTTTTATTTATTGGAGGAAATAATTATTTAAACAATTAGATCCTTTGAAGAAAATTTGTGGCAGCGCGTACAAAATGTGGGAAAATGTCTAGTAAATAACTTGTTCAATGTTAAATTCCGTATTAAAATAACATTACGGAGTCACACTGGAAATAAATAAAGCATAGCACTGCCGTGCTATGCTTTAATTAAACGGATGGGTGTGCTCTTTTGTTAATTTATTGCTTATATATTTTAATAAATAAAAAATTCCAAAGAAGATCAAAAGCATACATGCGTAAAAACGTCAGGTATCGTCTAAATAGATTAATATTAAAGAAATGGATCGGAGTATTCCTTTCAAATTATTTCTTTATATATTTTAATAAATAAAAAATTCCAACGAAAATCAAAAACCTACATACGTAAAAACGTCTGATATCGACTAGATAAGTAACATTAAATAAACAAATGGGCGTGTTCTTTTCAAATTTCTTTCTTGTATTTTAATTTTAAAAAAAATTCTAACGTAAATCGAAAACCTACATCCATGAAAACATCAGGTATCGACTAGATAGATAAACATTAAGTATACGGATGGGTGTGTTCTTTTGGAATTTCTTGCTTACATTTTAATAATAAATTTCCAACGAAATTCTAAAATCTGTATGCGTAAAAACTGCAGGTATTGACTTGGAAAATTGTAAATAAATGGATGGGCGTGTTCTTTTTATATTTCTTGGTTATATTTTAATAAACAAAGAATTACAATGAAAATCGAAAACCTAAATACGTAAAAACGTCAGGTATCGTCTGCATTCATAAACATTAAATAAACGAGCGGTCGTGTTCTCTCAAATATCTTACTTATACAGGGTGTCCTAAACAAATGGTATATACGCTAGGGGGTGATAGAACACATCAAGACGAGTAATAGTAAATAGGAAACCAAAGGTCCCAAACGTTTTCCAAAGGAGATAGCCGCCATTAAAGTTTGGGGTCCAAAATTTCAAATACACATAAAAAACGGAAAAATTGGTAGATTGATTTGCGGTTTTCACAAAAATTATTCTTTATAATGGTATTTTCTTGAAAATAAATTACAAAGATAAATTTCAAAAAATGCCGATAGATGGCGCTTTAGACTTTGAAGTAATGAAAAACTATTTTTTGCTGTGATTTTTTGCATCTCATTAAATGGTTTCGTAAGCTTAGACTTAAGGGTGTTCTTAACTGATCCGCTCAACAAGCGAAAAACGTTTTGACACATTTACAAATTCATTTTTAACAGAAAGTTATAAAATTTTAATGCCTCACTATGAAAGCGATTTCGAATTGAACTTATTTTTCCGTTTTATGATAATTAAATTACTTATCCAGTTATAATCTATTTCGATGACGCAATCACCTGTTTTTCTCCTCCTTTTCGACCGGTTTTTCTGCTTTCGTCGGGAAATATGCTCAAAAGTGTCAACTTTGAAGGCTTGTTATGAAAAATCTATTGTGTTTTTTAAAAAAACAAAAGAATGAGTGCAATTAGACAGTTTCTGAATAACAACACCTGCTATTTTCATGCATTTCCGAACAAAAATAAATTAACGCATTTGTCACAAAGTTGCCCTTTTTGATTTAAGAACACCCTTAAACTTAAATTTTGAGCTCAAAATCTGAATAGTTGGAAGCGGTTAAATAGCACAAACTTAACTGTGTTCAGAGGTTAAAATTTCAAATGATTATAAAAAACGGAAAAATTGGTCGATTGATTTGCGGTTTTCACTAAAACTATTCTTTATGTCGGTATTTTATTGAAAATGAATTATAAAGATAAATTTCAAAAAATGCCTATAGAGGGTGCTTTAAACTTTGGAGTAACGAACAACTGCTTTTTACGTTATTTTTTGCATCTGATTAAATGCTTTCGTAAACTTAAACTTAAATTTTGAACTCAAATTCTGAATCGTTGGGAGGTGTTAAGACGCGCAAACTGAAGTGTGTTCAGGAGTTGAAATTTAATCCCCCTCCCCTCGGACACAGTTTACTTTTGCGCTACTTAAGCACTCGCAACGACTCAGAATTTGATCTCAAAATTTAAATCTAAGCATTTGAAAGCATTTATTGATATAAAAAAAAATAACGGTTAAAAATAGTTGTACGCTACTCTAATGTCTAAAGCGCCCTCTATCGGCCTTTTGTGAAATTTATCTTTAACATTTATTTTCAAGAAAACACTGATTTAAAGAGTAGTTTTAGCAAAGACCGGAAAGAAATCGACTAATTTTTCCGTTTTTTTTTTATAGTTTTCCGTTTCGTTTGAAATTTAAACCCTCTGAACACAGTTCAGTTTGTGCTATTTAACCACTCCCAAGTATTCAGATATTGAGCTCAAAATTTAAGTCTAAGTCTAAGAAACCATTTAATGAGATGCAAAAAATAACGGCAAAAAAATAGTATTAGGATGGATTTCGTTAATCCAAAGTCTAAAGCGCCCTCTATCGGTATTTTTTGAAATTTATCTTTATAATTCATTTTCAATAAAAGACCGATATAAAGAATAATTTTAGTGAAAACCGCAAATCAATCGACCAATTTTTCCGTTTTTTATAATCTATTGAAATTTAAATCCTCTGAACACAGTTAAGTTTGTGCTACTTAACCGCTTCCAACTATTAAGATTTTGAGCTCAAAATTTAAGTTTAAGTCTAAGCTTACGAAACCATTTAATGAGATGCAAAAAATAGTTTTTCATTACTTCAAAGTCTAAAGCGCCCTCTATCGGCATTTTTCGAAATTTATCTTTATAATTTATTTTTAAGAAAATACCAAGGAAAAGAATATTTTTAGAGAAAACCGCAAATCAATCGACCAATTTTTTCGTTTTTTATGTGTATTTGAAATTTTGGACCCCAAACTTTAATGGCGGCTATCTCCTTTGGAAAACGTTTGGGAACCTAGGTTTCCTATTTTCTATTACTCGTCTTGATGTGTTCTATCACCCCCTAGCGTATATACCATTTGTTTAGGGACACCCTGTATATTTTAACAAATGAAAAATAGATTACAAGTATACAAGTATACGTTACAAGTATAAGTTACAAGTATAGATTAGCTAGATAAACATTAAATAAAGGGATGGGCGTGTTCTTTTTTTATTTCTTACTTACATTTTAATAAATAAAAAATTGCAATGAAAATCGAAAACTTAGATGCATAAAAAAAGTCAGGTATCTATTAGATTTATAAATATTCAGTAAACGGGTGGGCGTGCTCTTTTCAAATTTCTTGCTTATATTTCAATAAATAAAAAATTCAAACGAAAATCGGAAACCTACATGCGTAAAAAAGTCACATATCGTCTAAATAGATTAACATTAAATAAATGGATCAGCGTGTTCTTTTCAAATTATTTCTTTATATATTTTAATAAATAAAAAATTCCAACGAAAATCAAAAACCTACATACGTAAAAACGTCTGATATCGACTAGATAACTAACATTAAATAAACAAATGGGTGTGTTCTTTTCAAATTTCTTTCTTATATCTTAATGAAAAAAATTCCAAGGAAAATCGAAAACCTACATGCATGAAAACGTCAGGTATCGACTAGATAGATAAACATTAAATAAACAGATGGGCGTGTTTTTTTACGATTTCTTGCTTATACTTTAATAAACAAATTTCCAACAAAAATCTATTATCTGCATGCGTAAAAACTTCAGGTACTGAATAGGTACACATTAACTAAACGGATGGGCGGGTTCTTTTTTAATTTCTTGCTTATATTTTAATAAATAAAAAATTCCAATGGAAATCGAAAACTTACATGCATAAAAACGCGAGGTATCTACTAGATAGATAAACATTAAATAAACGGGTGTGTTTTCTTTTCGAATTTCTTTCTTACATTTTAATAAATATATTTCCCACAAAAATCTAACATCTGCATGCGTAAAACTTCAGGTGTCGACAAGGAAAACTTTAAATAAACGGATGAGCGTGATCTTTTTTAATTTCTTGCTTATACTTTAATAAATAAAAAATTCCAACGAAAATCGAAAACCTAAATGTGTAAAAACGTCAGGTATTGAATAGATAAACATTAAATAAACGGAAGGGCGTGTTTTTTTTAAATCCCTTTTATATTTTTTAATAAATATAAAATTCCAATGAAAATCGAAAACATACATGAGTAAAAACGCCAGATATCGACTAGATTGAAAAACTTGAAATAAATATATGGGCGTGTTCTTTTAAAATTTTTTACTTATATATTTTAATTAATAAAAAATTCCAACGAAAATCCAAAACCTACACGCGTAATAAAGTCAGATATCGACTAGTTATGCATAAAAAATGGATGGGCGTCTTCTTTTCACGTTTTTTGCTAATATATTAATAAATAAAAATTCCAAGGAAAATCGAAAACCTACATGCGTAAAAACATCAGGTATCGACTAGAGAGATAAACAATAAATAAACGGATGGGCGTATTCTTTTAAAATTTTATGCACATATATATTTTAATAAATAAAAAATTCCAATGGAAATAGAAAACCCAGATACGTAAAAACGTCAGGTATCAACTAGATAGATAAAAATTTTTAAAAATGAATGGGCGTATTATTTATAAATCCCTTTTATACGTGTTAATAAGTAAAAAAATTCAATGAAAACCGAAAACTTACATGCGTAAAAACGCTTAGTATCGACTAGATAGAAAAACATTAAATGAATGGATGGGCGTGTTCTTTTCAAATTTCTTGCTTATATATATATTTTAATAAATGAAAAATTCCTGCGAAAATTTAAATCCTACTCGCGTAAAAACGTAAGATATCGACAAGTTAGATAAACATTAAATAAACGGGTGGGCGTGTTTTTTCTAATCTCTTACTTATATTTTAATTGACAAAGAAAATCGAAAACTTACATGAGTAAAAACTTCAGGTAACGACTAAATAGATAAATTAATTGAATAAATGGATGGGCGTGTTCTTTTTCTTTTTTCTTTTTTTTTTTTTTAATAATTTTTTGCTTATATTTTAATAAATAAAAAATTTCAATGAAAATCGAAAACTTACATGCATAAAAACGACATTTATCGACTAGATATATAGACATTAAACAAACGGATGGGCGTGTCTTTTTTTAATTTGTTGCTTATATTTTAATAAATGAAAAAATTCCAACAAAGATCGAAAACCTACATGCGTAAAAAATGTTAAGTATCGACTAGTTAATATGCTAATATTTTAATAAATAAAAAATTCCAACGAAAATCGAAAATCTACATGCGTTAAAACTTCGATATCGACTAGATAGATAATCATTAAATAAACGGATTGGTGTGTTCTTTTTAAATCTCTTTTATATTTTTAATAAGTAAAAAATTCCAATGAAAATCGAAAACCTACAAGCGTAAAAACGTCAGCAAACTAAGTAGAAATACATTAAATAAACGGATGGGCATGTTCTTTTCAAATTTCTTGCTTATATATTTTAATAAATAAAAAATTCTAATGAAAATCGAAAATCTACTTGCCCAAAAACATCAGGTATCGACTAGATAGATAAACATTAAATAAACGGATGAGCTTGTTCTTTTACAATTTCTTGCTTATTTTATTATTATTATTATTTATTTATTTATAGGATATTTAATGTCTGACGTCTTATGTTTGCACTTTTTCCATTTACTTTGAAAAAAAAAAATTCCATTTTTTAATCTTCATACGTAACAAATTCCGAAAATGAAGCTATAGTCCTTAAACAAAAGTTACAACGAAAATCTCAGATATTTTATAGAAAAAAAAAATTGAATTTTTTAAAATGTAAAATCGAAAACTCATGTATGGGTGCGTTTATTACAAATTTATGACTTGATTTGCATCCTTTTTCCTCTTCATGGGAATTTTCTGCTCGAAGTCTACTATTGGACTCTTCTTCTGTTTGTTTCCGTTATTGCCATTTTCTAAGTGGATACTTTTACTTTTGCAACCATTTCAAAAGTAAACTACCATAAAATGAAAACTGAAAAAATAGAAACTTGAAAAATACAGCTATAGAGTGATGATTATCGACCTCGCATCATCTCCAGAAAAATCATTTAAAACTATCAAATTCCAAAAGCACAAGATTTTCTGCTCAAGGTTTTGTAGCATTTGTATTTTTTCAAATTTTGGTGTGCATTTTAATCTTTTTAAATTATTCTATTTATTTACCTTTTTTTTATTATTATCCATTTATTACGTACGTATATGCTTTTCCTATTTTCGCCACTTTTATATATATATATATATATATATATATATATATATATATATATTTTAATTTTTGTAACAGGGTTCGAAAATAAATCTATCGTCAGAAACAAAATTATTTCAGCAAAAAATAAAAAATACAAATCTAAAAACGTTAGGTTTAATCTATGATATCTTTTTAACTTGCGCCGGCGTTATTTTCTTATTTCTCGCTTATATTTTAATATTCATAAAAAAAATCTTTTTTTTACTGCATAGTATATTTGAGCTCTGTGAAACAGAAGTTGCATACGTATAACGTTGGACATGGACCTCAAACATCCTATGATATATATATATATATATCATTTCTTAATTCGCCTTAAAAAACATTTATTCCAATACGCGTAAATTTGGTTCTAAATTAAAAATATTCTTAATTAAATTTTATTTCGTAATATTCCAAATAAAACTCATTTTTTCTATGTTTTTATCAACCCTTTTTAAGAAAGTCTTATTAAATTTATTCCAAAACCATACCTTTCAAAAAATATCATTATTTTATTTTATCTATTTATTTATTTTCCCTCAGTCAACCTTTGATAGTTTGCATATCAATAAATTCATTTCTTTTCTTTTTCTCTTAAAATTAATCGTCTGCCTAAGATATTTAAAATTCTAAGACGATTATAAATTGGTTAAATAAGACTTTTTTTTTAAATAAAATTATCGTCTGTGGAAAATAGTCTCGTATCTGGGCATGAGTTATGTTTACATAAAAGAATGAGGGTTTGAGACTGGAGAATGTTCTAGAATTTTCTTTTTAGATTTAAGAGGGGAAGTCTCGAGATGAGAAGAAGATTTCTTGGGTGCTCTCTTGCATGAGTACGGCTCGCTGAAATAATGATGGAATTTTCGGTAAAATATCGTCTGCAACCCGGAGCTTTTCCCTCTATTATAGCTACAGTTTAATAAAATGAACTTGCAGCAGCCAAGGAGTGATTATTTGGACCTTCTACATTTATTTATTTATTTATTTTCTCGCTGGCCATGACTTCTGTGCGGAGAAAGGGAATCCTGGCGATGATGTTTCTGCCCCCCCCCCTAACATTCAATTGTCACAATCTATTCAAAAGTCCGACAGGATAGCTTATGCCTGTGTTGCAGGGCCGTAGCCAGGGGGTGGCCAGGTCGGGCAGCCCGACCTAGCACAAAACTCTACTTTATATTTCTTTTAAAAAAAGTTAAATGTATATTTTTTCCACTTTTTAGCCAACCTAGAACGAAATTCGACATTCCGATGATTTCATCACTAAGTATTTCCTTTTAAAAAATTGTTATGTAATACAACAATGAAATTGCCGTTTTTCTTTCTTCCTGCCCAGGTTTCCCCTTCTTCCCTTAAATTTAGTTTTTAGACTGGAAATAGCTAAACAATTACCTCTATAAAGCTTTTTTCTCCTTCTCTTTTACAGACCTCTGCCAGACTTCTGCAGTGTTTTGCATTCCTCACTTTTTTGCTTTGTAGAAATTGCCCCACACCACTCCAAATTAAACAGCAGGTGCTGGGTTCGAACCCAATCGCAGCTGTCGGCCTAACCGTTCGGAGTTTTCGTGGTTTTCTTCGAACCTTGCGTAAATACGGGTTAGGTTCCCTTAGAAAGACCCCCACGAAGGGCACTCCCCCCTGGTCCTATATCCCTAGCGTAGATAATCAGACGACAAAAATAAACCAAACCAAACCAAACCAAATTAAACAAATCTGGAGTTTATATTCCTAAAGATTGCTCTCTTTGTACAATTGTCACCATACGAAATTTATCGTTAGAAAGCGGTCCGAAACCAGAGGATTCTGAAATTACTGTGAACCAGTTTACAATATTGTTTTCCTAACTTGAATTCGTTATGCTTCACAGTTAGTTGCTGTTACATGTAAATTCATTACATGTACACAATAAACAGAAAATGTCACGCATTAGAATTTTTCTCTCTCTTTTGTTATGTTTACTTACTTGCTTGCTTTGGGAAGAGAGGGTTCTTTTAAAAAGAGGCCGGGTACACCTATGTTTTGCCCAACTTCAACTGAATTAGAAAAATCCTTTCTTTTCTTCATTTCCGCAGTTTATTGACAACAGAAAAGGGGAAAATTACAATAGTTTAGGAGATAACGATGTAAATGCTACTTAGTTGAAAGACTCCCTATCCTGCAGTTAAACTGGGTTAAAACAGTTTTCTTTCCTGGACATGGAAAAGCCATAATTAAAACACAGCACCTGCGAACATAAAATACGCCGACAAGTGACCGCAAGTAGTGGTCATGTCTGCCCGCACCTTTACCATCCGTGGTTTGACATTGCGTTCTTTCCTCAGAAATATTCTTTAAAGTGTTTAAGGGATTATTTTTCTAAATAAAGAGATACTGTGAAATGTTTTTTAAAAGTTAGTTTTAAACAACTTTACAAAGGGACGATCTGGATCCAATTTGTCATCCCTGTGATTGTGCGGAATGCGGCCCTTTGTGAACAGAGCAGAGCCGTCCCCGGAAATTTTTGAGTGCTGGACAGCGATTTTGAAGAGTAAATAGCAACTCATGAATACAGTAGCAACTCTTTGTGCACTATGCATCATATGCATAGTTAAGCCATTTTGAATTTTAATTGCAGTTCCGTCTTTGGTGATAGTGTATTTAAAAAAATCTGTTTTCTTTTTAAACATAATGTATTTAGAGAAGATGAGTGCACGCGAATTGATTATTTCAGCTGTAACTATAAGAATCTGCTCCTAAATCATGAGTAAGAAGCATTAATTATTTATTCTATTTATTTTATTTTATTTTATTTCTTATTTTATTATCAATTTATTGTGGAATGTAAATATAGTGAACCTTCATTTAATAAATTGGACCTAAAAGTATTATTAATATAAACGAACATAGAACATGCATATATTTAAATTATTTAATTAAAATAAAAATAATTTATTTACGTTAAAACAAATATATATATATATATATATATATATATATATATATATATATATATATATATATATATATATATATGTTAAACTTTAATCTATATTTTTTTTTTTCTGTGCCTCTGAAGAAACTTTAAAAATTTTACTCTGGCTTTAGAAATTTCTCATATTTTAAGTGAAAAGAAATCCCTAAAATTGCAATATATGCGTTGATGAACTACGTATAAAAAACTAAATAAACGGTCAAGTGCTCAAAGGGTTCCGTAATTAAACATATGTATTATAAATCCCTTCTGGACGAGCGACTGGTGTGCGTGCCACTTAAAATTCTCAGAATTCTTTATTTTTCTCACCAGTTATTATTATTTTTTTTATCGTAAAGTTTACACCTCTTTTAACTGGAGCATTTTCGCAATTCAGGTACAGAAATTTTTCTGTTTAAAAAAATCGGTGATTAAAGATTAAAAATTAAGCAAAGTGATCTCGTTGCAAAGACGTTAACTGTATTTTAAAAGAAAATCGATACTGAAAGAATAATAAGAAACTATTCAACGTAGATTTAGTTAAAGCATTCTAGAAAAGTGTGAATGAGAATACAATAAAAGTTCAAAGTGATGGGAAGCCTAAATAATTCCAAATATTGCTATTCTGTATAACACTTTTAAAAAAAAAATCTTATTCTTATCTATTTATAAGAAACTTAAATCAGTACTGAGAATAAAAAGTAGTGTTATTTAAACTTTATTTGGTATTCTATGAAACTAAATTCAGAGTAATAACCTTTTCTTTTTCCAGTGTAGCTAACATAAAACCTTTGTTCAATGTTTAAACTTGGCATTGTGTATGAGCTTGTATAGAAAGTAGCTCGCAAATTTTCAAAGCGGCTTTGGTTCGTGACGCGTTTTTCCAGATGTGTTTATAATTAACTTTTAAATATGCAAGACTCGTAATGACTGACTTATTCAATATAAACTAGTTCCGAACTCCACACTATTTACGAAAGGTTTGCATGCACAAGGAATTTTTTTTTTTTTAAATAGACATTTTAATACCAAAAACTTCGCTACGTAGAGGCCGCTATATCCGTTTAGAAAACTCTTTGCATGAAACAAGGCAAATACTTTTAAAAAATCTTGGTACTAAAATGGATAATTTTTTTCTTATGCATATGAATCCTGATTTATATAATTAATTTTAATTTAATAAGTATATTTTCTAAAGTATGGACTTTATTGCTTTTATACTGCGACTAGATATTGTACTACACAAATATATTGTTAAAAGTTATTATCTGGGCTTTAGAAGCCGATGGTATGCAGAGTACGCCGCCACTCATTATTTATGTTCAAACCATCCCTGTCTTTAAGGGATAACCCCCTGACCGCCGAGCAAAAGGGCAAAATTGTAAAAAAAATTTCGCTGCAATTATTTTAAATATTAATAAAAAAGGGATTTTCTATCATGGGACAATTTTTTGTTACGTATATGTTCATAAGCCTTGAAATTTTCAATCATAACTTAATTTCTTAAATTGGATTATGTTTGTAGAATTAAATTAATTTAAATAACGTTTCAACTGCAGTGAAACCTGCAGCCAAGTGAACGGATGCATCGGATCGCGGAAGAAGGAAGGTTAATATCGCGGCTATTTATCGACGAATTTTTTCAAAAATCATTATCAACAATGCTTTTATACTTCTGCTACGATAGGTCTTAATACCTTTGCTCAATGCCCTCAAATCTAAATTTGTGTGTAACAGAAAAATGTGTTTTTCTCAAAAACTACGATCTAGAGTAATCGTTATAGTTTTCCTGCAAGATTTAATCTAACGTCTATAACCATTAATTTTTTCATAATTTTAGTTTCGGAAGATTCGGAATTAGATGGGGGGGGGGTACATATTTTTTCACTATATTTTCGATTATATCTCTGAAAATATAATACCTAAAATTAAAAGTAATATATTTTTGAGTTCAGCGGAACGAAAGTTTTCACAAGATACCCCACATGATAAACAAAGAAACAATTTTTTTTTCAAGTAACTTAATTAGCACCCTACTCCCCTCCTCTTAAATATATTTGTAGATATTTAATAATCTGTAAATATGTGGGTTTTTATTACTTCTCCCCATTTTAGCTTTTCGTGTTTTATAGTTTATGAGTAAAATGGCTGGACATACAGACACGGGACACGAGAGTGATTTTATAATGATTCAGTTTTCACTTTATAAGTACGGAACCCTAAAAAATGAAGAAATAATCTGCCACCCCTAGAAAAACTTTTGCCCCAGCTGACAATATGGTCTAGCTACGGGTCTGCTGTGTTGCCTTTTTCGGATTTTAAAGAAATTTGCTGTGGAACGAAGAAGAACATGCTATCGCCGAAGTTCGATTGAATTCTATGTTCTGAAGGGCATTCTATATGGTAGTTTCGGCTTGCTAATGGAGTCTGCTGTGGAACGAAATGATGATAGGTTTGCGAATCGCCGAAAATCGACTTCTCATGAATGTTCTTGAGCCAAAATCGCCGTAATTTCTTACTTAACTAAAGTAAAAGAAATGTTCTTTCTAAAGTGCTTCAAATCTATGCTTGGAAAGACACTACTCTGAGAGATTTTGTTAGCTTTATTAAAGAAGTTCCACGATGACTGACATTCATCTTGTTGCCGCCCAAATATTGGATCAATGAATTTAGGTATTACTGGTAGTGATGACAAGAAAAAGGAAAAAAAAACTTACAGGACAACTGAACGTCGGTTGCTAATTACTTTGATAATTTTCGTTGTTCTTGTCTCCCCTAGGATCATCTTGAGAAATTCTTCTTAAAAGTGAGTTATTTTCAAATTAACTGAATATTACTTGTATCCTTTTCATGCATTTGTGTAGATTGTTTATTTATTTATTTGTTTGTTTTTCTTTGAGTCTTATTTATTAATCTATTTATGAGTATTATTATTATCATTATTAATTGTTGGAGATTGAAACATTTTTTTCTTAAGGATTAAATTGAAGAGTATGATATTCTTAAGACAATTACTGTTGCATATTAAAGACTATTATGATATTTTTATGCACGTTTAAAGATAAGTTCGTAATAATAATGAAGTATAAAAGAACTTAGAAGCTCAAGTTATTTTTTAAAAAGTACATTTTCTAATTTATTGATATTTGTTTGTTATCAAGAACTATTCTCAGAATGCAGTATTTTTATATTGATGTTGCTATTAGTAGACATTTCAGCTAGAAAACTAAGTTAACATTTATGTTTTTTCCTTTATTTGTTAGAATTTCTGGTGACAGTGAGCTTTGTTTCCCGGATTCTTATAATTTATTTAAATTCAGTAAAAAAGATGGAACTGTACAAAACTGTTGCTAGAGTTTTGACTGATAAATATCATTAATTTTTCAGTAAATTTTGTGATTTTAAGTAAGAAATTACCTATAATTAAAATTTTTAAATCTGTTTATGATTTATAAAATAATAGAATTAAAAAGTTGATCCCAATTTAAGGTATAACTATGATATTTACAATTTCTATTTTTATTAGATAACATTTCTGGTTAAAGTTAGCATCTAAATATAGTTATAATTTTCACGATAATTTTGATTCAGATTTGTAAAAGGGAGGGTAATAATTCTGTGTGAGGCAATCAAAATGTAAACATATCCAGTAGACAAAGCCCTCAAGATTGCGAGAGCGCGAACTCGTGAATTTCACCTTAAAAGTAAAAGACTCTATGATCGAAACTTTGTCGAATCTCCATTAAAAATACAAGACTCTGTAATTTATGAAGAATTTAAATACCCTAACAGTCGAAAATTAGAACCTACTTTCTCTGGACCATACAAAATTATAAATAAACTTTCTGATGTAACTTATGAAATAGATAAATTTAATCATGAGACAGGGGAGAATTCCGTTATTGTGCATGTTTCTAAATTAAGACCCTATTTTTTACCAGAAGATTTTAAATTGTTTCATGAGCAACCCAAAAAACAAACAAAACCTCAGATACAATCACAATCACTAGATCAAACTAAAGTCAAGACAGTAGATTAAATTTTAATTCTTATTCTTTAAATATTTTATCACCATAATTTTCAACATTAGCGGGTATGTTCTTGGTGGCCAACAAGAATATTACTTGTTTTTGGGAGTTTTTGGGGTTAACTTGGGCTCCTTATGCAGGCATAAGGTGTAAACTTTGATTGTAAAAGCTTTCAAATTGATGTTGATAAATTAATTTTAAGTGTATTTAAGTCTAACTATATTTACTCATTTATTTCACATTAGTATTATTCTATTTATTCAGCATATATTTATGTGGTAACAGTTATAAAATCTGATGATTCTACTCAAATCTATGACATAATATATGATTTTCAGTGATTGTGAAAACTATAGATATTAAAAGTTTTTCAAAAAAGCAAACTATTTTTATTTCCATTTCTCAATTAAGAAAGACAACTTTTATTCCTATTTGTTTTTGTTATTCAAGTTTATAAACCATGTGTAGATAAAATATTATTCTACATTTGGCATTTGAAAACTTATAACCAAATTTCACAATTTTGTAAAAGAGTATCAGAGAGGAATTATTGTAAGGAAATACTGGTTGAGAGTCCATTTTCTAAATGGTTAAATTTAATTTTATTTGGATTTTGGGATTATTATTTTTTTTTTTTTATGTATACTTTCGGCTAGCAAAAAATACTTTCTTATGCTATTAGAAGATAAGAAAATTGTTTAGTTACTATGTAATTATTTTTATCCCCAACCAATATTTTCCGTATCAATAATAAACAAATTGTGATATTTTCTTTTGATTATACTCTTGTTTTACTATTATTATTATTATGATTTCTATAATAAAGTTTAGTATTAATTATACTCTTATTGAGAAATATTAGGATATGGAGTCTTATTATGCTACTTATTATTAATGTTATTATTATTATTTAAATTTTTCTATATTATTTATTGTTAATTTTTTTGAAGTGATACTATTAGTATTGAAAATTTGATATATAATTAAAAGATGTTAGAATCCAACAAAAGACTTATTTAATGAACTATATCACTGAAAAAAATTTGTTGACTATTGAAGAGATACTGTTTAATAGACTGGATCCGGAGGACTTTTATTAAGGTAACTTTCTTTAGTGGACTATTAAGTTATTGAAATTCTTAAACTCCGAAACAGTGAAGGAGATTTCTTATTGTTTTTATTATATTTTTAATATTTCTTGCTTATTATTTTTTTAACTTATTTACTTTAATTGTATGTATTATCTCCTATGCACTTACAAATAGTAAGTGATCTTATAACATTATTGTATTTCTTTCAGGGAAATGCTCCTAGCTAAATTTAATTCTATTTAATTTTTTCTTAACTATTTTTTTTAATCGCTAATATTTTTTATATTGCGTTAATTTTCTTTTCTTCCATCTCTTGGCTTCCTGAGTTTGACAGTTTTATTCCAAAATTTGACTTTTCTAAATTATTATATTTCTGTTGTCTGAACTTGTAGTTTTATTTAACTATCAATTTCATACAAAGTTTTGGGGAGGGGGGAAAATATTACAAATTTTTTTTTTCGCCAAAACTAACCTTTATACTATCTTAATTTTCTTATAATAATATTCCATACTTACTCAAAATTATTAAATTAAAATCTTGTTTCTAGATCTAATCTGTTAATCTTTATGGAGACGATATAAATTCTTAATTCGCCTTAAAAAACATTTATTCCAATACGCGTAAATTTAAAAGATGGTTCTAAATTAAAAATATTCTTAATTAAACTTTATTTCGTAATATTCCAAATAAAACTAATTTTTTCTATGTTTTTATCAACCCTTTTTAAGAACGTCTTATTAAATTTATTCCAAAACCATACCTTTCAAAAACTATCATTATTTTATTTTATCTGTTTATTTATTTTCCCTCAGTCAACCTTTGATAGTGTGCATATCAATAAATTCATTTCTTTTCTTTTTCTCTTAAAATTAATCGTCTGCCTAAGATATTTAAAATTCTAAGACGATTATAAATTGGTTAAATAAGACTTTTTTTTTTTAAATAAAATTATCGTCTGTGGAAAATAGTCTCGTATCTGGGCATGAGTTATGTTTACATAAAAGAATGAGGATTTGAGACTAGAGAATGTTCTAGAATTTTCTTTTCAGATTTAAGAGGGGAAGTCTCGAGATAAGAAGAAGAATTCTTGGGTGCTCTCTTGCATGAGTACGGCTCGCTGAAATAATGATGGAATTTTCGGTAAAATATCGTCTGCAACCGGAGCTTTTCCCTCTATTATAGCTACAGTTTAATAAAATGAACTTGCAGGAGCCAAGGAGTGATTATTTGGACCTTCTACATTTATTTATTTTGTTTTTTTTTCCCGCTGGCCATGACTTCTGTGCAGAGAAAGGAAAACCTGGCGATGATGTTTCTGCCCCCCTAACTTTAAATTGTCATATATATATATATATATATATATATATATATATATATATATATATATATATATATATATATATATATATATATATATATATATATATATATATGTGACATTTTAAAGTTAGGAGCCAGAAACATCTCGCCAGGGTTCCCGTTCTTTGCACAGAAGTCATGGCCAGCGAGGGAAAAAATAAATAAATGTAGAATATCCAATAAATCACTCATTGGTGGCTGTAAGTTTATTTATTCAACTGTAGTCATTATAGAGGGAAAACTCCTTTTTGCAAACGATCTTTTACCGAAATGTCCAAAAAATATTCCATCATTTACTTCAACCAGCCGTACTCATCGACGAAAGAACTCCAGAATCTCTCCCCCTCTCATCTCGAGACTTCCACCTTTTAAAACTAAAAAGAAAATTCTAGAACTTTCTGTAATCTCAAACCATCATCCTTTTATGTAAACAGAATTCTTGTCCAGATACGAGACTAGACACAGACGATAAATTTATTTAAAAAATATATATATTTAACCAATTTATAATGACTCATAATTTCTTAGGCAGACGATTTTTATAAATGATTAATTTTAAGAGAAAAAGAAAAGAAATGAATTTATTAATGCACACATCAAAAGTTGACGGCGGAAAAATAAATAAATAGATAAAATAAAATAATGATATTTTTGAAAGGTATGGTTTTGGAATAAATTTAATAAGATTTTCTTAAAAAGGGTTGATAAAAACATAGAAGAAATCAGTTTTATTTGGAATATTAAGAAATAAAGTTTTAATTAAGAATATTTTTAATTTAGAGCCATCTTTTTAAATTTACGCATACTGGAGTAATGTTTTTTAAGGCAAATTAAGAATTTATATCGTCTGCATACAGATTAACAGATTAGATCTAGAAACAAGATTTGAATTTAATAATTTGAAGTAAGTACGGAACATTATTATAAGAAAATTAAGGTAGTATAAAGGTTAGTTTTGGCGAAAAAAAAATTAAATTTGTAATATTTTCCCCCCTCCCCAAAACTTTGTATGAAATTGATAGTTAAATAAAACTACAAGTTCAGACAACAGAAATATAATAATTTAGAAAAGTCAAATTTTGGAATAAAACTGTCAAACCCAGGAAAGAAAAGAAAATTAACGCAATATAAAAAATATTAGCGATTAAAATAAAATAGTTAAGAGGAAATTAATCTGAATTAAATTTAGGTAGGAGCATTTCCCTGAAAGAGATACAATACTGTTACAATATCACTTACTATTTGTAAGTGCATAGGAGATAATACATACAATAACAGTAAATAAGTTATAAATATAAATAAGCAAGAGATAAAAAATATAATAAAAACAATAACAATTCGTTCTCATGGAAGTTTAAATAATTACAATAACTTAATGCATAGGTTATTTTAAATAAAGTTCTTCAAATGAAAAAAGTCTTTCCATTGTGTATAAAAGTCTTTTCCAATGTTCACTGAATACAGTCTCTTTAATTAAAGATCTCCAAATCTAGTTTAATCTTTGTTTTTTATGTTATGTTGGATCCAACATCTTTTAACAATCAATCAAATTTTTCTTTCAATAATATATCAATTTTTTTAATAATAAATAGCATCACTCTCAATATCAATAATAAATAATATAGAAAAATTTAAATAATAACAATAACAACAATAATAAGTGATAGTATAATAAGACTCCATATCCTAATATTTCCCAATAAGAGTATAATTAATACTAAACTTCATTATAGAAATCATAATGATAATAATAATAAATCAAGAGTATAATCAAAAGAAAATATCACAATTTGTTTATTATTGATAGGGAAAATATTGGTTGAGGATAAAAATAATTACATAGCAACTAAATAATTTTCTTATCTTCTAATAGCGTAAGAAAGTATTTTTTGCTAGCCGAAAGTATAAATAAAAAAAAATCATAATAATTCCAAAATCCAAATAAAATTAAATCTAACTATTTAGAAAATGGACTCTCAACCAGTATTTCCCTACAATAATTCCTCTCTGATACTCTTTTACAAAATTGTCAAATTTGGTTATAAGTTTTCAATGCCAAATGTAGAATAATGTTTTATCTACACATGGTTTATAAACTTTAATAATAAAATACAAATAGGAATAAAAGGTGTCATTCTTAATTGAGAAATGGAAATAAAAATAGTGTGCTTTTTTGAAAAACTTTTAATATGTGTAGTTTTCACAATCACTGAAAATCACATATGTTATAGGCTTGAGTAGAATCATCAGATTTTATAACTGTTATAACATAAATATCTGCTGAATAAGTAGAATAATACTAATGCCAATAAATGAGTAAATATAGTTAGACTTAAATACACTTAAAATTAATTTATCAACATCAATTTGAAAGCCTTTACAATCAAAGTGCACACCTTATGCCTGCATAAGGAGCCCAATTTAATTTCAAAAACTCCCAAAAACAAGTAATATTCTTGTTGGCCCCCAAGAACATACCTGCTAATTTTGAAAATTATGGTGATAAAATATTTAAAGAATAAGAATTAAAATTTAATCTACTGTCTTGACTTTAGTTTGATCTAGTGATTGTGATTGTATTTGAGGTTTTGTTTGTTTTTTGGGTTGCTCATGAAACAGTTTAAAATCTTCTGGTGAAAAATAGGGTCTTAATTTAGAAACATGCACAATAACGGAATTCTGTCCTGTCTCATAATTAAATTTATCTATTTCATAAGTTACATCAGAAAGTTTATTTATAATTTTGTATGGTCCAGAGAAAGTAGGTTCTAATTTTCGAGTGTTAGGGTATTTAAATTCTTCATAAATTACAGAGTCTTGTATTTTTAATGGACATTCGACAAAATTTCGATCATAGAGCCTTTTACTTTTAAGGTGAAATTCCTGAGTTCGCGCTTTCACAATTTTGAGGGCTTTGTCTACTGGTGGGTAATAGTTCTGTTTTAAAGGAGATTCATAAGGCAATTGACCATAAAATAAATAGGCAGGTGGGAATTTGGTGATAGAATGGGGCGTATTGTTGTATTCTTCGATGACTTGGTTTAATAATCTAGTCCAAGGTATTTTAGAAGAAGTGGAATTAACTTTACATTTAAGCCTGGTAACTATAGTCTGATTAACGCGCTCTACCTTTCCATTGGTCTGAGGATGATGTGCGGATGTAAAACGCTGTTGAACATGATGATTTCTAAGGAATTTCTTAAATCTTGGAGATCTGAAAGATTTATGCCTGTCACTAAGTATTTTTTGAGGTGCTTTGATACTGAAAATTTGTTTTAAGCATTATGTATGTTTCAGTGGTAACATTTTTGGAGGGAAAAGCCCAAACAAACCTAGCTGCATGATCTATTATTATGTGTAAGAATTTTTTTGTTGAGTTGTAATAGTTAAATCCACCAACAGTATCAATAGAAAGACATTCAAAAGGTTGATCTGTTGCTGGCATAGCTTGTAATAAGCCGAATCTTTTCTGTTTTGGTTTTTTATTTTTCTGACAGGTGTCGCAATGTTTAACAAATTCTGTAATGTCTATTGTCATATTAGGCCAATAATAGTTGGGAGATATTAAATTAAGCATTTTTTGAATCCCTAAATGTCCAAAATTATCATGAGCAATATGGAGTAATTTTTTTCTTAATGACATTGGTACAACAATTTTTTTGAATCCCTTTCTCTGAACTATAATAATTCCATTCTCTTTTTTATATTTTTTGTCACAAACATTGTCTTTGTCTTGCATCTCTATAATTTCTTTCCTATCTAGCAATAAACTAATATGTTGATTAAAATGACAAACAGGATTTCGTGACAACATGTCTGCTTCGACATTTGTTGAACCCTTTTCATATTTTATCTCATAATCAAACATACTAAGTTTGAGTGACCATCTAAAAAGCCTACCTCTTAAGTTTTTAACACTCTTTAGCCATACTAGAGATTAGGGTGGAGCGAAAAAAAATTTTTTTTGAAAATCAAAAACGGGTAGGTGCCAAAAGTTGCCTTTATACTAGTACATCAACTGCGTGAAATTTTACCGCTGAAAAAAAATGGCTTGAGTCTGCGCTTTTTCTCCAAAAATCGAAATTTTGGGTAAAATTTGTCATTTTTTGACATTTTTTCAAAAAAATTAAAAACTTCCTACAGAGCTGGTTAGTATTTAAAAGTGTTGCTTAGACCTTTATATTTATCTGCTTAACATATTTAAACTATAAAACAATATCTGTAGTCTGTATAATTGGAGCAAATCTGACAACTTTTTGTGAAAAATCAGGGTTAACCTCTCTATTGGAGCATACAACGAAATGTTGTTTTGAATGCATTTCTTACCTAGCTGTTTTCAAAACTACTGTGTATATAACTCATAGAGGTGGTTGCATCATCCCACCCGTCTCAACCAGACAATCATCTAGGCCCAGTGTTTTATTTATGTATTAAATTGTTATTTTTTTCCCCAAAGACGAGTATAAGTTTTCTATATATCAAAGCATTTTATCTCTTCTTTGTATTCACTGATTTTGGATGATTTGGATCATGCTGGTGTGACCTGCTGCACGTATATTTTTATACCATGTATAACAGAAGATAAGCTGAGTAATGTATTGGGTATGTTCTTAATTGAACCTATTCAGCAGTCTATTATCTTCATTAAAATTTCATGCAATTAGTACATTATGATTGGAAGTTCTGTTATCACAACATTCTTTCAATCAATTGCATTTTATATGCAATGATTTGCCTAATAATTGATTGTATGAATTCAATTTCTAGTATGTCATCATTTATTGAACCTGTTACATTGAATATATGCCGAGAAGCTAGCTGTTTAATATTATGACGATCGTCACAGAGGATTGCAAACAAAATTTCCGTGTAAAACAACAATATTTCTAAAGACGTTTTAGCATACTTTATGTCGTTTTCTGTGTTGTTCCGTAGTCTAGTAATTTCTAATAAGATTTTAGATCTATTATTCAGGTGTGTTGTACATTTGGTATAAAACATCCCGCGGTATAAACTTGGATTATACATTTTGTGAGTGAACATATAGACGCTGATTGCTAATCTGTGCTTATATAAAGCGGAAAATTTTATTAACTTTATGAGCTGTCGTTGGTGTGAGATGTTTTCTAAATTCCTATTCCCCATTCTTTCTGAGAAATAGCTTTCCTTATGAATTAGCTTTGCAATCTCCGACAGAAATTTCTAGTCTGTTATGAGTATCTTTTTCTCAATTTGAGAAAATAATTTTTCAAAATTATTCTCTATTTTATATTAAAAAAAATGCAATAGGAAGTGAATAGTACGTAGACAAAGATTTTCCTTATTGATCCAGTGAATCCATGTAGCTTAGAACGTTTTATATCAACTTCTCTAATAATTGACGCAGAGGAAATTCACTGGAGTTGAAGTAGCGAATGATTCAATATTATACACAATTCTAAGCTTACCCCATGCAAAATGGTTCACAGTGACAAATAAAATTCTCCTAATTTTAAATGAGCACTTATAGTCGATTAGAATCCGTACATTCCCTCATAAATTACTATGCATTATAAGTTTATGCCCAGGACATTTCACCATCAAATGTTGTCCATTCATAAAAAGGGGATCTAAAAGTTAATAGGAAATTACCTGGATACGAAAACACTTAGAAAACGGCATAAAACTAATGCAAAAGAAAAGGTTATTTACAACAGCGGTTGCTTTACATATGGAGAACAAATTTTCATTGCAATTCTCTCTGACGATCACCATCACATTAAACAACTCGCTTCTCAACATATAAAAAATGCAAAAGTAGAATAAATGATGGCATACTTATAGTTGAAATATCTGAAGTCATCTTTGAAGCAAATCATTACGTAAAAAAAATACAATTGACTGAAAAAATGTTGTGGTAACAGAACTTCCAATCACTATTCATCAACTGAATGTAAGTTTGATAAATATAATAGATGGCCGAATAGATCCCTTTAATAATATTCCCGTACATTACTCTGCTTGTCATTTTTTGTATAAACTGTAAAAATATACATGAAGATAGTTACAGCAGCATGTGGATGCAAAGAACAGATGAACAAGGTGGAAGCATCGAAAACATGCCAAATTTTTATAAAGAAAATCACAAATCAATGTATAAATAAAACACTGTACTAAGATGATCGAATAGTTGGGCCGGGTGGTATAGGAAATATAGCCACCTCCACGACGCATGTCCAAGGTAGTTTTGAAAACAAGAGCTGTATTAAAAACAACAATTCGTTGTATGACCCAATAGAGTGGTAATACTGTTTTCTTACTAAAAGTTGTCTGTTTTGCTCCAGCTATAGGGAATAAACATATGGTTTTATAGTTTAAATATGTTAAGCAGATAAATATAAAGGTCTAAGCAACACTTTTAAATACTAACCAGCTCTGTAGGATTTTTTAAATTTTTTTGAAAAAATGTCAAAAAATGACAAATTTTACCCAAAATTTCGATCTTTGGAGCAAAAGCGCAGACTCAAGCCATTTTTTTTCAGTGGTAAAATTTCACGCAGTTGATGTACTAATATAAAGGCAACTTTTGGCACCTACCCGTTTTTGATTTTCAAAAAAAAATTTTTTTCGCTCCACCCTACTAGAGATGCGTGGTCCGTATGAATTGTAAACTTGACACCATGAAAGTAATGATAGAATTTGTCAAGAGTATTTATAATAGCTAAACATTCTAATTCAGTTATGAAATAATTTTGTTCATAACTCTTCAAAATTCTAGAATGATAAGCAATAGGATGTAAGAAATTATCTTTATCAGGTTGTTTTAGAACGGCACCTACTGCTATCTGAGAGGCATCTACAAACATATGTAAAGGTAATTTAGGATCATAAATTTTGAGGATGGGTTTTGCGATTAAAGAATTTTTTAATTTTTCAAAAGAGTCCTGGCACTCTGAGTTCCATTCCCATATTGTGTCTTTTTTAAGTAATCGATTTAGAGGATATCTAATTTCAGCATATTTATTTATGAATTTATGGTAAACATTAATGGAACCTAGAAATCGTTGTAACTCTTTCACATTGGAAGGAGGGTTTAAATTTTTGATGGTTTCAATATTGGCATTTGCTGGTGTTATAGTTCCATTAGTGATTTCATAACCTAAGAAATTGATTTTATTTTGGCCTAATTTACATTTAGAAAGTTTAAGTTTAATGTTTTCTTGTTTGCAAATGTCAAAAATTTGAGCTAAATGGTTTAAATGTTCTTCTAAAGAGGAAGAGAAAATTATAATATCATCAAAATAGTGGCACGCAAAGTCGATTTTATATTTATTAAGGATCCTTCTAATGGTTCTATTGAATATGGAAGGGCCAGTTTTTATGCCAAAAGGGAGCACGAGCCACTCAAAAAGTCCAAAATTGGTTGCAAATGCTAATTTTTCTGTATCGGATGGATGTATTGGTATGTGCCAGTAGCCAGAGGCTAAATCCAAAGTTGAAAAATACTGAGCACTACTCAATTTATCTAAATTTCCATCGATACGGGGCAAGGGTTCTGCATCATTTTTAATTATTGCGTTTAATTTTCTATAGTCTATACATAATCGCGTTTTTTTACCTTCCTCTCTTTTCATAACTAGTGTAACAGGGGCAGAATAGGGGCTATTACTTTCCTTTATCAGTCCGGCTGCTAACAATGATTGAATTTGGTTTTTTATTTCTATTTCTTCTAAGGGAGATGTTCGGTAGGGCCTCAAAGATATAGGTAGGTCTGAGCTTAATATAACGCGTTGTGGTTCAATGTTTATCCTACCCACATCATATTTATGCTTTGCAAAAATATCACTATAAATATGAACTAATTCCCTTAAATTTACATCTTGAATTAAATTTATTTCCCCAGTTAAATCTGAATCCGAATTATCGCGAAAATTTTGAAGAGTCATGGAACCTCTATAATCAGGATGCACATTAATTTCGTGATCATATTCAACAGAGTCTTCATTTTTCATAATATTTCCACAAGTAGATTGTAACTCTATATCATGATTACTTACATTCAGTGTTTCATTATCATAATTATCTATTGCTACAGTATTACCAGTATTTAATTTCATATTTTTTTTTATATTCTGAGGTTACAATTTCATTAGATTGATCCCTGTTTTGTTGTACTTGGTCCATATTTACTGTATTGAAATGAAGGGATCTCTCATTATGTATGGATATACTGTTAGTTATAATTTTCCTTCCCTGCCTTACAATACAATTTTTACATTCTATGGTTAATTTAAATTTAGAACATTCTTTTAAACCCAAAATAGCATAATCCAAATTTGTATTGCATACTAAAAAATTAACATATTTTTTAATTTTACCCACTTTTAGAAGAACACTACATTTTTTATTTACATGTAAAAATCCTTTTGCCTGACCAGTGGTAACTGAGGGTATAGTCTCAATTTTAGCATTAAGTTTTTTAACAAATTTAAGTGGCAATATTGCAATAGTTGAGCCAGTATCTACAACACATGGCAAATTATAATTATTTGTACATCCATACACAATTAATTGCCAAACATTATGAGAATTATTTTGTGAGATATTTTTAAGAGTATCAGAGGATGGCAACTCATTCCTAAAAATACATTCACTTTCCCAATGAAAAGCATTACTCACACCCCTATTTGTGCATATCCTACAAGGTCTTGAAGGATATGAATTTTGAATATAATTATTTTGACAAACTCTAGGTCTTTGAAACTGAGGTTGCCTTTGGGGAATCCAATTCCTAGGTGTATTATTGGGCCTAACTGGCTGAATCCAGGGCCTAGTTGGTTGAAAAGGTTGAAAATTTTGTCTAGCTGATGGTTGATTTATTACTTGGTTTGAAACTAGTGGGGTGGAAACTTCCACGAATTGTTTGACAACCCGGTACCATTCGGTGGTACTACTAGGAGGATTTATAACAATATTGTTTTTGAATTCTGGTTTTAAACCATCAGTTAAACCTTGTAATAGTATATTTTCACTAAGATGTAATTTCCTACCAATTTCCACTTTTTTACGAAAATAAGTTTCTAAATTGTCTAAATTATCTAATTTCAGATTTAAAAAATCAGAAAAACTCGGGAAGTCTAATTCAATGAATCTTTCTATCAAAATTTTCTTAATTTGTTCATAATCCGTACAATTTAAACAGTCATTGATATAAATTTTTTGCGCTTCCCCCTTCAAATATTGCGCAATAAAATTAAATTTCCATTCTAGATTTTTCTGTTCCCTATCACATGTTTTATCAAAATAAGTTAACCAAGACAAAATGTTCATTCCAAAACTCGGGTCAAACGGTACGAATTTAGGATCTTCCATAATTTTTTTATTCTTACTCATTAGAATAAATGAAGCACTTCTATTTTCTTTATTAAATCCTGATAGTAAAATCATTCGCAATAAATTTCAAAGTTAATGATTTCTATCAATTACATATTTTTTCAAAATTACTATATTTAGCTGCTAACTTTAACCAGAAATTTTATCTAATAAAACAGAAATTGTAAATATCATAGATATACCTTAATTTGGGATCAACTTTTAATTCTATTATTTTATAGATCATAAACAGATTCAAAAATTTTAATTATAGGTAATTTCTTACTTAAAATCACAAAATTTACTGAAAAAATTAATCATATTTATCAGTCAAAATTCTAGCAACAGCCTTGCACAGTTCCACCTTTCTTACTGAATTTAAATAAATTATAAGAATCCGGGAACCAAAGCTCACTGTAACCAGAAATTCTAACAAATAACAGGAAAAACATAAATATTAACTTAATTTTCAGCTCAAATGTTTAGTTGTAGGAACATTATCATGAAAACACTGTATTCTGAGAATAGTTCTTGATAACAAACAATATCAATAAAATAGAAAATGTATCTTTTTTTTAAAAAAATAACTTGAGCTTCTAAGTTCTTTTATACTTCACTCTTATTACGAACTTATCTTTAAACGTGCATAAAAATATCATAATAATCTTAATAAGTAACAGTAAATATCTTAAAAACATCATACTCCTCAATTAAATCCTTAAGAATAAAAATATTTCAATCTTCAACACATAATAATGATAATAAAAATACTCATAAATAGGTAAGTAAGATTCACAGATAAATAATCAAATAAATAAACCTGACAAATAGAGAATAATTAATTTAAATAAATACATAAAAAGTATGCAAATAATAATAATCAAAACATTTAATAAAATAACTTACGATTTTTGAAAAATCTTCAATAAATTCAATCGTCTTTAAATTCCTCATCAAATACTTCTTGCATACTCACCACTTTGAAGTCATTAATTTTCAAAAATTTTCACTAGGACTATGAATACTGAATCAAAATTTATGCACACAGATCAACATCAAGCGTCAGGAAATCCACATCAGACTCGAAGCGACTAGCAATTATTTCAGATTAGTATCTTCCTCAGCATAGATTTGAAAATCTTAATCAAGAAAATCTCCTTTTCTGCAGTCATTCAAGAAATCATGGCTTCAGGAAAATCAAGCCGACTCAAAGCACTTTACAGGAACAATTCCTCTGTTTTTGTCACTTCAGAAATCATGAGACTATGGCAGTTTTTGTTTAAGAACACATCCAATAATGACGGGCAAATTATTCAGCGATCCACAGTTCTTATTATCACTTCGTTCCATAGCAAGTTTCTTTAAAAACCAAAAAAGGCAGCGCAGGCATAAAACATCCTGCTGGCTCTAGAAAAGACTGTGACATTTTAAAGTTAGGAGCCAGAAACATCATCGCCAGGGTCCCCGTTCTTTGCACAGAAGTCATGGCCAGCGAGGGAAAAAATAAATAAATGTAGAATATCCAATAAATCACTCATTGGTGGCTGTAAGTTTATTTATTCAACTGTAGTCATTATAGAGGGAAAACTCCTTTTTGCAAACGATCTTTTACCGAAATGTCCAAAAAATATTCCATCATTTACTTCAACCAGCCGTACTCATCGACGAAAGAACTCCAGAATCTCTCCCCCTCTCATCTCGAGACTTCCACCTTTTAAAACTAAAAAGAAAATTCTAGAACTTTCTGTAATCTCAAACCATCATCCTTTTATGTAAACAGAATTCTTGTCCAGATACGAGACTAGACACAGACGATAAATTTATTTAAAAAAAAAAAAATATTTAACCAATTTATAATCGACTCATAATTTCTTAGGCAGACGATTTTTATAAATGATTAATTTTAAGAGAAAAAGAAAAGAAATGAATTTATTAATGCACACATCAAAAGTTGACGGCGGAAAAATAAATAAATAGATAAAATAAAATAATGATATTTTTTGAAAGGTATGGTTTTGGAATAAATTTAATAAGATTTTCTTAAAAAGGGTTGATAAAAACATAGAAGAAATCAGTTTTATTTGGAATATTAAGAAATAAAGTTTTAATTAAGAATATTTTTAATTTAGAGCCATCTTTTTAAATTTACGCATACTGGAATAATGTTTTTTAAGGCAAATTAAGAATTTATATCGTCTGCATACAGATTAACAGATTAGATCTAGAAACAAGATTTGAATTTAATAATTTGAAGTAAGTACGGAACATTATTATAAGAAAATTAAGGTAGTATAAAGGTTAGTTTTGGCGAAAAAAATTTTAAATTTGTAATATATATATATATATAGAGAGAGAGAGAGAGATTTATAATATGCATTAAAAAGCAAACTCCAAAGTTCACGAATAATCACGTTCTCTTTTAATTCATGCGTTGAATTTTCAACTTTTTTCTTCTTCATAGAATATTTCGGATTGATGTCTCATATTAGATCAGGCTTGTCAAACAGTGGTCCGCGAGCCACGATTGGCCCGCCAGGGACTTCTCTGTGGCCCGCCAAGCCTTTGGCATTTTCGTATGTGTGATTCCGTTCTTAGTTGATGGAGAAATGCACTTTTTATTGCAAATGTTGCAAAATTGAAGAATGGTTTTATTCAAACTATCTACCATTATTTATAAATCTTAATCTTAATTACATCTAATGGCAGATAATGACATACATTAATTTTAATAATCCGCAATTAAATAAAGAAAAGTTTAAATTTTTAAATTAATGGTTGTTATTTTAAATGCTTTTTTTCCGTTTGGCATAGGGGATGCTAACAACACCTATTCAACACCACTATGGCATAAAAGATGCAAATATACTGCCTTGTATATGATCGAATCTAAAACATTTTAAAATTTCGTTCCTAGAAGATAGGGTATACAAAAGTTATCAAAAAGAAAGTTAAGAAGAGCATACCTTGTGAGGGATTTATTCAACTTTAACTTTCCAGGGCGTATGTGGCGCCCTCGAGTCTACAGTTAGCTGCGGTTAGGATTATTATGTAAATTTATAGCTCCGTCTTCAGTTTGCAACGTATAAAAGCTATGAGTTGGAGTGTGTGGTGGTGAGGCGTCAGTAGTCCGCAAGGTGAAATAGATTGTGGTGGTGAAGAGATAGTAGTGGTGGTGAAGCGGCAGTAGTCCGCAAGGTGAAATAGATTTTGTGTGGTGAGGCGGCGGAAGCCAGCCAAGTGAGATAGATTGCGCTTTAAAGTGAGATAGCCAGCATTGTGAGCCGAGTTAGCTTGTGGTGAGCTGAGTTACCCAAGAAGAGTGCCTGCGGGTAAAATTTATTTAATACGTTGAATATTTTTGAGAATAAAGAGTGTTTTCAGCCACGGACTGTTTTATTATAGATTTAAACTAGCTTTTAGCCGCAATCTGAATGTAGAGCCGGAGTGATTGCCCCGAACTGAGCTTAAGCCGTGGTTGTGAGTATAGTTTAAGATTTAATCTCTTACTATTGTGCTTAGTGACTGAAATTTCGAACTTAGCTCCACTTTCCCATGTTCCAGAGGTTTAAATAAACTGTTTGATTTTAACTTATACTTAATATTATGTCT
Source organism: Maratus speculifer (assembly GCA_964019185.1). NCBI lineage: Eukaryota > Metazoa > Arthropoda > Arachnida > Araneae > Salticidae > Maratus > Maratus speculifer. The sequence continues at coordinate 97,092,650 of OZ025295.1, forward strand.
TCATTAAACCAGCATACACCCAGACACGTCAAAACCTTAATTTGAAAATTAAAAAAATCATAAAAGTTTTATGGGGTTTTTTTTAATAGTTTAATATGTGTTTTATGTTGAAAAGAATGCATTATTTTAATGCTCTCTTTGATTCACTCTGACATCACAAAGAAATGCGTGGTATTTATTAGGTATTAAAATTCATCGAAAATCAATTAAAATTCGACGCTAATTTCTAATTAAAAGTTTCTAAGAAATCCAAATAAAAAGATTTAAAAGGGAGAGTGACACGATTTCTCGTCTTGTAAAATAATAATAATAATAGCAATAATAAAAAATAATAATAATAACAAAAAATTGTAACCCTGTTTTTATTATTTAGCTGCATAATCGAAAGCGAGCATTTTGAACATATGCTCATTAATTAATTTCATTCGTAAAGGTTAGTAAACGTATCATTGTTATTTACTCCTGTGTAATCTTTATTTTTCTAGATGATGAAGATATAACATCACAGATTCATAAAAGTCAATTAGAAAAAAAATTTTACACTCAAACAAAGACTGAAAAATTGTGTTTGATATGTAGAAATTTCGTTGAAGTTTAATGCATGGAAATTTTTCCAGAGAGATTTTCATTTGATATGTTCGTTGAAGTTTGCTAAGAATTTACTCACAAATATTTCGAAAACCTTCAGAAACCTAGAAATAATTTGGACAAATAAATATATTTTAATCTGAAACTTTGCTGAAAAAAGTGTGTTCGTGAAACATATTAAAAGTAATCCATCTACTTTAAAAAACAACGATTGGATGCAATTGCACACAACACGAAATCGTTCAAGTGAGAATAAAGGATGTCCCGAATAGTTAAATAAATTAAAAAATACGCAGGGGTATTTCTATAAGTATTCATGATGTAACCAGAAATTTCAGTAATCCAGTAATCGCATGAAATCTATAATTTCAATATGTGTTGCTACAATTGAAAATTTTCATTAAACTAACAAATTTTCATTAGTAGACAGTAGCCTCCGCCATTTTTTTTAATAGCCACTTTTTCTTATTTAGTGGTCCCATGCCCGATGGATATCGTTAATTTTGTCCTTAAACTTTATAATTCTTGATAGGTGCAAGAAAGTTGTATAGGTTCAAGAAATTTTACTCTGCGGGCAGTTTTCTTTTTTCTTTCTCTTTTCTTTCTTTCTTTCTTTTCTTTCTTTCTTTTTTTTTTTTTTTTTTTTTTTTTTGTAGACACGATATGCACTTAAAAATAAGTGAGGAGAATCAGAAAATTATGCCCCATCAATAACTATTGCTAATATATTTTCACCAATTATGAAAAAATTATTATTTTATAATATTATATTGTAAATAATTATGTTCTATCAATGACTGTTTTTTTTTTCTTTTTTTAAGTAGCAATTACAACATAAAAGAAAATATATTAGGATTACAAAATTAATAACATATTTTTGTATGATTTTGATTACGACTTAAATTCAAAATGTTCAATATGTGTTTAATCATGTTTGTATTTTTAACTTATTTTTCATTATATTTGACAGTGCACTCTCGTAATATACTTAACACTAGAACCGCGGATACGGGTCATTTTGACCCGTACTAAGTGAAAAGATGTCGATTCAAACCAGATAAGTCTTCTTAAAATAATTTACATATAAGCTGCACAAAAATTATTTTAAATAAGAAAGTTAAATAGACTTAAATAAAAATTCTGATATGAAATATTTTTTTTAAACTTCGGTAAAATTCCCCGCGGTTCTAGTGTTAAGCTAGATTTGTTTTTACTTAATAAATGTTTTTAAATATTTTCTGGTGCGTGTTTTTAATTTTTTCAATAAATAGTTTTAAAATTTTTGTTGGTATTTTTGTTTGCATATATTTTTTAAACAATGCTGTAATTTTAATGTATAATTTTCATTTTGTTCGATAGTCATCAAATTAATCAGCTTCTTTCTTTTCGATAATGTGGCCACGGCTTTGTCAAGAATGCTAAATCTGACACGCGGTGGTAGACGAGTTTGGACATGCCTGTATTAGATGCTTGTTTCTTTTTCCCTGTTTTTTTTTTATGTTTTAAAAAGTCATAAAATAAAAGTTTAAAAAATATAAACTCGAAAACTACAAAAGTAAATATTGTTCACTTTAGATAATCGGTATAACCTATACAAAAAATTGATTTTCGAATAGTAAAATGAAAATCTAAACTCAGAAACTTGTGTTAAACATTTAGTAGAATGTATGTTTTCAAACCTTTACCTTGCATTCTAATATTTTGAATTTTTTGTTTTTAGCTATTTACGGCTATTTATTTATTTATTTTACCTATAAAGTTTTAGGTTGAAGTTTATCACGGCAGGTTTGTATGGGCTTTCTCTCTCTCTCTTTTGTTTTTTGTTGCATTTTTTGTGAGGATACTTCCACTTTTCTAACCGATCCCAAAAATGAAGCTATCGTCGTATAATAAAAAAATTCCAGCGGAAATTGAAAAAATACAAATGTAAAAACTTAGATACTGAGCTATCATAGCCTATGCTAAAAAATAAATAATTAAATAAAAGTAAAAATGAAATCTTAAAATGCAAAGGGATTTAATATTGAAAATATGGATCAGTTCTTTTCAAATTTCTCGCTTAAATTTAAAGTTTTCTTATCGCATAGGATATTAAATGTCTACACCTGATATCCTATGGCTGTACTTCCCATTCTTTTCTTTATTTTTTCCTTTATTTATTTTCTTTATTTTTTTAAGGAGAATGTTTTGATTTTATAACCGGTTACGAAAACGAAATTATTGTCAGAAAAAAAAATTGCAACGAAAATTGAAAAAGCACAAACTTACAACGTTTGACACCGATTTCAAATATGGTATGCACAAGAATCGTTTAAAAGTATTAAATTGCAAATGCAGGAGCTAAAGCATGAGAGAGCTCCTTTCAAACTTCAAGCTTTCGTTTTTATCTTTTATTTATTTTTATTTTTGTTTTTATTTTTATTTTATTGTTTATAAAATAGAATATCTCAGATCGATACTTATTATTCACTTTTGTACATTTCGATGTATTGTTGCTGTTTCTTTTTCTTTCTCCTTTTTTTATTTTTTATTTTATTTTTATTTTTATTTTATTTTTTTTTTGTTGTTGTTGTTTTGTGTTTTTTTTTGTTTTTTTTTGTTTTTTTTTTTTTGTTTTTTTAGGAAGATATTTTGATTTTTATAACCAATAACTCTCATAATTATTGTGAAAAAAAGACAAAAGTTGCAACGAAAATTGGAAAAGTACGAACTTACAACGTTTGACACCGATTTCAGATATGGTATGCAAAAGAATCATTTTAAAGTATTAAATTGCAAATGCAGGAGCTAAAGCATGAGAGAGCTCCTTTCAAACTTCAAGCTTTCGTTTTTATCTTTTATTTAATTTTATTTTTGTTTTTATTTTTATTTTATTGCTTATAAAATAGAATATCTCAGATCGATACTTATTATTCAGGTTTGTACATTTCGATGTTTTGTTGCTGTTTCTTTTTCTTTCTTCCCCCCCCCCTTTTTTTTTTTTTTTTTTTTGTTTTGTTTTGTTTTAACGAGGATATTTTGATTTTTATAACCAATTACTGTCATAATTACTGTAAAAAAAACAAACTTGCAAAGAAAATTGAAAAAGGACAAACTTACAACGTTTGACACCGATTTCAGATATGGTATGCAAAAGAATCATTTTAAAGTATTAAATTGCAAATGCAGGAGCTAAAGCATGAGAGTGCTCCTTTCAAACTTCAAGCTTTCGTTTTCATCTTTTATTAGGTAGATTTCGTATGAAATACTACCTATTGCATTGTCTCCCATGTTGGAATTTCTGAAAAATTTTTGCAGATCTACACGAATCATGACTCCTAGACCCCAAAACTACCATCAGTAAAAAAGTTTATATATATATCTATCTATCTATCTATCTATCTATCTATCTATCTATCGGTGTATATCACTTTCTTCTAGACACGATAACTTCCATAATTATGCTCAGATCTTCATCAAACTTTTACATAAAATCAAGGGGCATAAAATCTCGGTTAAGTTCGTTAATGGGCAAAATCGGACCAAGGGGGTGGAAGTTAGGAGGGTTTTTGTGAAAACAGAAAAAACGCGATAACTTTTTAATTAAAATAGATATCGAATCGGTTTAAAGTTTATATTACTTCTAAAAAATTAGGAAAAAGTTTATGCGGGACAGATTTTTGATAAAGTTAAAAGTGGGCTCAAGGGGCGAAAAAAACATGGTTTTTGGGAGAAAAAAATTCATAACTTCGTCAATTCTCAAGATATCAAATCCAACTAAATTTTATATAAATGTACTCAATATTATCTAAAACTTTTGTATTAACAAGTTTTTGATAGGACCAATTTTTACCGATGAAAAAAATTAAAAACGAAAAGAAAAAGGGGGGAGGGAAAAGAAAAAAACCCATAACTTACTCAATTCTTAAGCAATCAAATCTAATTAAATTTATTTTACATCTTCACAATAATATCTACAACTTTTATATTGACAAGTGTTTCATAGAACCAATTCTTATAGCAAAAATAAATTAAACAAAAATAGGAGTTGGAGAAAAAACCTCAAATCCAAACTGCTTATATTCTGACTCATTTTAAAATTCATTTTTGATTTTAAACGCATCCAATTGACAGATCCTCTTATTTAGCAACTATATAATGCGACTTATTGGCCAATTTTTTGATAAAGGCAGAATATATTTTTAAAAAGGCTGCCAAAAAAGGTATTTTGAACAGATTTCCCGAAGTTTTCATCATTAAAAATCCCTTTCGGCATGGCCTATAGGCGGAGGTAGATTTCGAAAAGTTTTCATCTCAAAAAAAAAAAAAAAAAAAAAAAAGCCTATTTTTACTCAAATGCCCATTTTGGCAATATATTTTGAATTATATTCTTACTTTATTTAAAAAATTGAACAATATGCTCATTATATAGTTCCTAAATAACAAAAAACTGTTAATTAAATTCGTTTGACAGCAAAATTGAATTTAAAAATGAGTCATAAAATAACCAATTTATTATTTTAATACATCCACAATTCTTTAATCAAGATCGCTTTGAGAAATTTTGTGCGAAGTGCCTACTTTGACAGATTTTTTTTAAATATATATTTAGCCTTTATCAAAACTCTGACCAATACGGCACATTACACAGTTCCTAAATAACAAATAACTGTCAATTGAATGCGTTTGAGAGCAAAATTGAATTTAAAAATGAGTCATAAAATAAACAATTTGTTATTTGAATACAGCCTCAATTCTTTTATCATGATCGCTTTGGGAAATTTTTTTGCGAAGTGCTTACTTTGACAGCTTTTAAAATATATATATTCACCCTTTATCAAAAAATCGACGAATACGCACATTATATAGTTCCTAAGTAACAAAAAACTGTCAATTGAATGTGTGTCAGAGCAAAATTGGATTTAAAAATGAGTCATAAAATAACCAATTTGTTATTTGAATACCCACAGTTCATTAATCATGTCGCTTTGGGAAATTTTGTGCGAAGTGCCCATTTTGGCAGCCTTTTTTTAAATATATTCTGCCTTTATCAAAAAACTGGCCACTCCGTCACATTATATAGTTCCTAAATAAGAGAACCTGTAAATTGGATGCGTTTGAGAACAAAAAAAGATTTAAAAATGACTCGGTAAAAACGCAATTTCTTAAATTTCCGCAAATTTTAATCACGATAACTTCGTGAAATTCTGTTCAAAATACCCTTTTTGGCAGCCTTTTAAAATATATATTCTGCCTTTATCAAAAAACCGCCCAATACGTCAAGTTATATAGTTCCTAAATAATAGGACCTGTAAATTGGATGGGTTTGAGAACAAAAATGAATTTAAAAATGACGCATAAAAAACGCAATTTGTTATACTTAATGAATTTTTTAATGATGAAAACTTCGGGAAATCTGTTCAAAATACCTTTTTTGGCAGCCTTTTTAAAAATATATTCTGCCTTTATCAAAAAATTGGCCAATACGTCGCATTATATAGTTGCTAAATAATAGGATCTGTCATTTGGATGCGTTTAAAATCAAAAATGAATTTTAAAATGAGTCAGAATATAAGCAGTTTGGATTTGAGGTTTTTTCTCCAACTCCTATTTTGTTTAATTTATTTTTGCTATAAGAATTGGTTCTATGAAAAACTTGTCAATATAAAAATTGTAGATATTATTGTGAAGATGTAAAATAAATTTAATTAGATTTAATTGCTTAAGAATTGAGTAAGTTATGGTTTTTTTTCTTTTTCCTCCCCCCTTTTTCTTTTCGTTTTTAATTTTTTTCATCGGTAAAAATTGGTCCTATCAAAAACTTGTAAATACAAAAGTTTTAGATAATATTGAGTACATTTATATAAAATTTAGTTGGATTTGATATCTTGAGAATTGACGAAGTTATGATTTTTTTTCTCCCAAAAACCATGTTTTTTTCGCCCCTTGAGCCCACTTTTAACTTTATCAAAAATCTGTCACGCATAAACTTTTTCCTCATTTTTTAGAAGTAATATAAACTTTAAACTGATTCGATATCTATTTTAATTAAAAAGTTATCGCGTTTTTTCTGTTTTCACAAAAACCCTCCTAACTTTCACCTCCTTGGTCCGATTTTGCCCATTAACGAACTTAACCGAGATTTTATGCCCTTTGATTTTATGTAAAAGTTTGATGAAGATCTGAGCATAATTATGGAAGTTATCGTGTCTAGAAGAAAGTGATATACACCGATAGATAGATAGATAGATAGATAGATAGATAGATAGATAGATAGATAGATAGATAGATAAACTTTTTTACTGATGGTAGTTTTGGGGTCTAGGAGTCATGATTCGTGTAGATCCGCAAAAATTTTTCAGAAATTCCAACATGGGAGACAATGCAATAGGTAGTATTTCATACGAAATCTACCTAAAAATTCATTAAGTATAACAAATTGCGTTTTTCATGAGTCATTTTTAAATTCACTTTTGTTCTGAAACCCATCCAATTTACAGGTCCTATTACTTAGGAACTATATAACTTGACGTATTGGCCAGTTTTTTGATAAAGGCAGAATATATTTTTTAAAAGGCTGCCAAAAAGGGTATTTTGAACAGAATTTCACGAAGTTGTGATTAAAATTTGAGGAAATTTAAGAAATTGCGTTTTTACCGAGTCATTTTTAAATTTTTTTTTGTTCTCAAACGCATTCAATTTACAGGTTCTCTTACTTAGGAACTATATAATGTGACGGAGTGGCCAGTTTTTTGATAAAGGCAGAATATATTTCAAAAAAGGCTGCCAAAATGGGCACTTCGCACAAAATTTCCCAAAGCGAGATGATTAATGAACTGTGGGTATTCAAATAACAAATTGGTTATTTTATGACTCATTTTTAAATCCAATTTTGCTCTGACACGCATTCAATTGACAGTTTTTTGTTACTTAGGAACTATATAATGTGCGTATTCGTCGATTTTTTGATAAAGGGTGAATATATATATTTTAAAAGCTGTCAAAGTAAGCACTTCGCAAAAAAATTTCCCAAAGCGATCATGATAAAAGAATCGAGGTTGTATTCAAATAACAAATTGTTTATTTTATGACTCATTTTTAAATTCAATTTTGCTCCCAAACGCATTCAATTGACAGTTATTTGTTATTTTGGAACTGTGTAATGTGCCGTATTGGTCAGATTTTTGATAAAGGCTAAATATATATTTAAAAAAATCTGTCAAAGTGGGCACTTCGCACAAAATTTCTCAAAGCAGAGAATTGTGGAGAATTAAAGAATTGTGGATGTATTAAAAATAATAAATTGGTTATTTTATGACTCATTTTTAAATTCAATTTTGCTGTCAAACGAATTTAATTAACAGTTTTTTGTTATTTAGGAACTATATAATGAGCATGAGCATATTGGTCAATTTTTTAAATAAAGTAAGAATATAATTCAAAATATATTGCCAAAATGGGCATTTAAGTAAAGATAGGCATTTTTTTTTTTTTTTTTTTTTTTTGAGATGAAAACTTTTCGAAATCTACCTCCGCCTATAGGCCATGCCGAAAGGGATTTTTTAATTTTATTTTTGTTTTTATTCTTATTTTATTGTTTATAAAATAGAATATCTCAGATCGATACTTATTATTCACTTTTGTACATTTCGATGTTTTGTTGCTTTTTTTTTTTTTTTTTTTTTTGTTTTGTTTTGTTTTGTTTTGTTTTGTTTTAACGAGGATATTTTGATTTTTATAACCAATAACTGTCATAATTATTGTGAAAAAACAAAATTTCAACGAAAATTCAAAAAGCACAAACTTACAACGTTTGACACCGATTTCAGACATGGTATGCAAAAGAATCGTTTTAAAGTATTAAATTGCAAATGCAGGAGCTAAAGCATGAGAGAGCTCCTTTCAAACTTCAAGCTTTCGTTTTTATCTTTTATTTAATTTTATTTTTGTTTTTATTTTTATTTTATTGTTTATAAAATAGAATATCTCAGATCGATACTTATTATTCACTTTTGTACATTTCGATGTTTTGTTGCTGTTTCTTTTTCTTTCTCCTTTTTTATTTTTATTTTATTTATTTTATTTTTTTATTTTTTATTTTTTTGTGTTTTTTGTTTTTCTTTTAAGGAGGATATTTTGATTTTCATAACCAATTACTGTCATAATTATTGTGAAAAAACAAAAGATGCAACGAAAATTGGAAAAGTACAAACTTACAACGTTTGACACCGATTTCAGATATGGTATGCAAAAGAATCATTTTAAAGTATTAAATTGCAAATGCAGGAGCTAAAGCATGAGAAAGCTCCTTTCAAACTTCAAGCTTTCGTTTTCATCTTTTATTTAATTTAATTTTTGTTTTTATTTTTATTTTATTGTTTATAAAATAGAATATCTCAGATCGATACTTATTATTCACTTTTGTACATTTCGATGTTTTGTTGCTGTTTCTTTTTCTTTCTCCTTTTTTTTTTTTTTTTTTTTTTTTTTTAACGAGGATATTTTTATTTTTATAACCAATTACTGTCATAATTATTGTATTGTGAAAAAACAAAAGTTGCAACGAAAATTGGAAAAGTGCAAACTTACAACGTTTGACATCGATTTCCGATATGGTATACAAAAGAATCTTTTTAAAGTATTAAATTGCAAATGCGGGAGCTAAAGCATGAGAGAGCTCCTTTCAAACTTCGAGCTTTTGTTTTTATCTTTTATTTAATTTTATTTTTGTTTTTATTTTTATTTTATTGTTTATAAAATAGAATATCTTAGATCGATTCTTATTATTCACTTTTGTATATTTAGATGTTTTGTTGCTGTTTCTTTTTCTTCTTCCTTTTTTTTTTTTTTTTTTTTTTTTTTTTTTTTTTTTTAACGAGGATATTTTGATTTTTATAACCAATTACTGTCATAATTATTGTGAAAAAACAAAAGTTGCAACGAAAATTGGTAAAGTACAAACTTACGTCATTTGACATCGATTTCAGATATGGTATGCAAAAGAATCTTTTCAAAGTATTAAATTGAAAATGCAGGAGCTAAAGCATGACAGAGCTCCTTTCAAACTTCAGTTTTTCGTTTTTATCTTTTATTTAATTTTATTTATTTATTTATTTTTATTTATTTTTTTTATTGTTTATAAAATAGAATATCTCAGATTGATACTTATTATTCACTTTTGTACATTTCGATGTTTTGTTTCTGTTTATTTTTCTTTCTCCTTTTTCTTTTCTTTTACAGGATATTTTGGATTTTTATAACCGGTTACGAAGGTGTTATTATTGTCATAAAATAAAATTTGTAACGAAATTTGTAAAAGTACAAACTTACAACGTTTGACATCAATTTCAGATATGCTATGCAAAAGAATTTTTATTGACAATGAATTATTGACACAAAACAAAAGTTACAACGAAACTTGAATACGCACTTGCGACAGTTTACATCAATTTCAGATATCCTATGCAAAAGAATTTCTTGAAAATATTAAACTAATTCAGGAGCGAGTGATAGTTCCTTTCAAATATCAAACTTGCATTTTTGTCTTTTCATTATTTCTTTAATTTATATTTTAATTATTTATTTACATAGAATATCTCAGAGTGACATTTATTATTCGCACTTGTGCATTTTATTTTATTACTTTTTTTAATAGCTGTTGTTGTTTATTTCTTCTATTTCTTCTTCAATTTTTCCTAAAGGAGGAAATTGTGATTTTAATAAACAGTTACGAAAACGAAATTGTTGTCATAGAACAAAAACTGCAACGAATATCGATAAAGTACAAACTTACAGCGTTTAATAGCGATTTCAGATATGCTATACAAAAGAATCTTTTTAAAATTTTAAATTGCAAATTCAGGAGATAATGTATGGAAGAGTTATTTTCAAATTTCAAACTTGTACGTTGGGCTTTTTATTCAATTTTTTATTTATTATTTCATTATTTGCATAGAATATTTCTGATAAAAAAAACCCTTAAAATGCAAAGCGATTTAATATTAAAAATATGAACCAGTTCTTTTCAAATTTCTCATTATATTTTAATGTTTTCTTATCGCATAGGATATTAAATTTCAATGTATGATATTTTATTTTGTTCTTTTCAAACTTTTTTTTTTAAGAAGGCTATTTTGATTTTTGTAAACGGTTAAGAAAACAAAATTATTGTCATAAAACAAAAATTACAACGAAAATTGAAAAATCACAAACTTACAGCAGTTTACGTCGATTTCACATATGCTATGCAAAAGAATCTTTTAAAAACATTGAATTGCAAATTCAGGAGCTAATGTATACGAGAGTTCCTTTCAAATTTCAAACTTGCATTTTTGTCTTTTTATTAAATTTTTTCTTTATATTTTAATCTTATCGTTTAATTATATAAACTATCTCAGACTGCTATTTATTTTTCACACTTGTGCATTTCGTTTATTCTCTTGCTGTAGCTGTTTCTTTTTTCTTCTTTCTCTTTTATTTTGTTTTTATTTTATTATTATTATTTTTAACGAGGAAATTTAATTTTTATGACCGGTTACGAAAACGAAATTATTGTCATGAAACAAAAGTTACAACGAAAAACTAAAAAACGCAAACAAACGTTATACAACGATTTGAGATATGCTATACAATTTAATATTTAAAAAAAATTAAATTGCAAATTCAGAAGCTAAGGTATGCGAGAGTTCCTTTCAAATTTCAAATTCCAAACTTTTTATCTTCTTAACTTATTTCTTCTTTTTATTTAATTTTTTTAATTTTAATTTTAATTTTATTGTTTATTTGTAAAGAATACTTCAGATCGATACCTATTAGTCACACTTATGCATTTCGAGTTTTTATTGCTGTTGCTGTTTTTTTTTCCTTCATCCTCCTGCTCCTCCTTTTTTTTTTTTTTTTTTTTTTTTTTTTTTTTTTTTTTTTTAACGAGAAAATTTTTATTTTTATAGCCTGTTACGAAAACGAAATTATTGACATAAAACAAAAGTTATAACGAAAATTGAAAAAACACAAACTTGCAACAGTTTACGGCAATTTCAGATATGCTATGCAAAAGAATATTTTTAAAATATTAAATTGCAAATTCAGCAGCTAAAATAAGGGATAGTCTCTTTCAAATTTCTAACTTGCATTTTTGTTTTTTTTTTATTAAATTTTTAATTTTTATCTGAATTTTATTGTTTATTTTTATAGAATATTTCACATTGTTATTTATTATTCATGCTTTTGCTTTTTTCTGTTGTTGTTTTTTTTTCCGTCTTCTCCCTCATTTTTTCAACGAGAAGATTTTGATTTTTTTAACCGGTTACGAAAGCTAAATTATTGTCAGGAAACAAAAGTTACAACGAAAATTAAAAATCACAAACTGACATTTAACATCAATTTCAGAGATGCTATGCAAAAGAATATTTTTAAAACATTAAATTGCAAATGCAGGAGCTAATTTAAGGGAGAGTTCCTTTCAAATTTCAAACTTGCATTTTCACCTTTTTATTTAATTTTGTTTTTGTTTCTGTTTTTATTTTTATTTTATTGTTTATTTACATAGAATATCTCAGGTCGATATTTATTATTTACACTTGTGCATTTCAACTTTTTGTTGCTGTTGCTATTTCTTTCTCCTTCATCTTTTTTTTCTTTTTTACGAGGATATTTTGGATTTTTATAACCGATTTGGAAAGTGATATTATTGTCATAAAACAAAATTTTTAACGAAATTTTTTAAAGTAAAAAATTTATAACGTCTAACATTGATTTCAGATATGCTATGTAAAAGAATATTTTTTTAATATTAAATTGCAAATTCAGGAACTAATGTATGGAAGAGTTCCTTTCAAATTTCAAGCTTTCATTTTTGTCCTTTTATTTAATTTTGTTTTTGCTTTTATTTTTATTTTATTGTTTATTTACATAGAATATCGCAGATTGATACTCGTTTTTCACTCTGGTGCATTTCTATGTTTTATTGCTGTTTCTATTCTTTTTACTTTTTTTAAGTATATTTTTAATTTTTATAACCAGTTACATAAGTGATATTAGTGTCATAAAACAAAATTCGTAACAAAATTTGTAAAAATACAAACTTACAAGGTTTGACATCGGTTACAGATATGCCAAAGAGTATTTTTAAAATTGCAAATTCAGGAGCTAATGTACAGTAAAGTTCCTATCAAATTTCGAAATTGCATTTTTATCTTTTTATTTATTTATTTATTTTATTTTTATTTATTTATTTATTTAGATATACTATCTCAGATCAATATCTATTATTCAAACTTGTGCGTTTTCTATTTTATGTTTCTTTCTTCATCTTTTTTTTTTTTTTTTACGAGGTTATTTTGATTTTTATAACAAATTACTGTCATAATTATTGTGAAAAAACAAAAGTTGCAACGAAAATTGGAAAAGTACAAACTTACAACGTTTGACACCGATTTCAGATATGCTATGCAAAAGAATCTTTTTAAAGCATTAAATTGCAAATGCAGGAGCTAAAGCGTGAGAGAGTTCCTTTCAAACTTCAAGCTTTCTTTTTATCTTTTATTTAATTTTATTTTTGTTTTTATTTTTATTTTATTGTTTATTAAATAGAATATCTCAGATCGATACTTATTATTAACTTTTGTACATTTCGATGTTTTGTTGCTGTTTGTTTTTCTTTGTCCTTTTTCTTTCTTTTACAGGATATTTTGGATTTTTATAACCGGTGACGAAGGTGTTATTATTGTCATAAAATAAAATTTGTAACGAAATTTGTAAAAATACAAACTTACAACGTTTGACTTCAATTTCAGATATGCTATGCAAAAGAATCTTTTTTAAAATATTAAATTGCAAATTCAAAAGCTAATGTATGGGAAAGTTCTTTTCGAATTTCAAACTTCCTTTTTTTATTTTATTACTTATTTCCTCTTGGTTTTTATTTTTACTTTGTTTTTTGTTTATACAGACATTATATTGTTTATTATTATTTCTCAGTTAAATACTTATATTTCACACTTATGATTTTCGATTTTTGTTGCTGTTCCATTTCCTTCTCCTTCATTTTTTTTTCTTTTACAGGATATTTTGATTTTTATAACGGGTTATCAATGTATTATTGTCATCAAACAAATGTTACAACGAAAATTGAAAAAGTACAAACTTACAGCGTTTGACGTCGATTTCAGATATGCTATACAAAAAATCTTTTTTAAAAATAAGTTAATTTATAGGAGAGTTCCCTTCAAGCTTTCGTTTTTATCTTTTATTTAATTTAATTTTTGTTTTTATTTTTATTTTTACTTTTATTTTTATTTTATTGTTTATTAAATAGAATATCTCAGATCGATACTTATTATTCACTTTTGTGCATTTTGATGTTTTGCTGCAGTTTCTTTTTCTTTTTCTCCCCTTTTTTTTTTTTTTTTTTTTTTTTTTTTTTTTTTTTTTTTTGAGGATATTTTCGATTTTTATAACCCTTTACGAAAGTGACAGTATTGTCATAAATTTGTAGCGAAATTTGTAAAAACACAAACTTACAACGTTTGGCATTTATTTCAGATATGCCATGCAAAATAATCTTTTTTAAAATATTAAATTGCAAATTCAAAAGCTAATTTAAGGGAGAGTTCCTTTTTAATTTCAATATTTCATTTTTAACTTTTATTTCATTTTCTTTTTTCTTTTATTATTTATTTACATAGAATATCTCAGATCGATATTTATTATTCACTCTTGTGCATTTCTATGTTTTGAGGCTGTTTCTTTTTATTTCTGTTTTTTTTTTCTTTTTTCTTTTGAGGGAGGATATTTTTTATTTTTATAACCGGCTACGAAAATAAAATTATTGGCATAAAACAAAAATCGCAACGAAATTTAAAAAACTGCAAACCTACAAGGTTTTCTATTGCTTTCATATATGCCAAAGATTTTTTAAAAATATTAAATTGCAAATTCAGGGGCTAATGTATAGTAGAGTTCCTTTCAAATTTCGAAATTGCATTTTTATCTTTTTATTTATTTATCTTTAATTTTTATTTATTTGTTTATTTGCATAGAATATCTCAGATGAATATTTATTATTCAAACTTGTGCATTTTCTATTTTTTGTTTTACATGCTGTTTCTTTCTTCTTCATCTTTTTTTTCTTTTTTTTTTCTTTTTTACGAGAATATTTTGATTTTTATAATCAATTACTGTCATAATTATTGTCAAAGAACAAAAGTTGCAACGAATATTGTAAAAGTACAAACTTACAACTTTTGACATGGATTTCAGATAAGCTATGCAATAATGTCTTTTGAAAACATTAAATTGCAAATTCAGGAGCTAGTGTATGGGATAACTCCTTTTAAATTTCAAACTTGCATTTTTTTCTTTTTCTTTTTTTATTTTATTGTTTATTTATATAGGCATTAAATTGTTGGCTCACGTTTCTCAGATCGATAACTATTATTCTCACTTGTAAATTTTATTTATTTATTTATTTATTTTTATTATTATTCATTTTTTTATCTGTTGCTTTTTTTCCTCCTTTTTTTCACGAGGATTATTTTTATTTTTATAACCGTATTGTCATAAAACAAAAGTCCAAATGGAAGTGAAAAAGGACAAACTTACAATGTTTGACATCGATTTCAGGTATCCGATGCAAAATAATATTTTTAAAATATTAAACTGCAAATTCAGGACCTAATGATTGGGAAAGTCCCTTTCAAATTCCATACTTGCTTTTTTATCTTTTTATTTATTTATTTTAATTTTAATTTTTACTTTATTTTTTATTTATAGAGACATTGTAGTGTTTATTATTAATATTTTTAAGTTCGATACTTATTATTCACACTTGTGAATTTCGATTTTTTCTTCAGCTGTTGTTTCTTTTTTTTTTCTTTTTTTTTCTTTTTTTTTTCTTTTTTTTTATTTTTTTTTACCGGAGAATTGAAAAAGTACAAACTTACAACATTTTATGTCGATTTCAGATATGCCATGCAAAAGAATCTTTTGAAACAACAAATTTCAAATTCAGAAGCTAGTGCATGGGAGAGTTTCTTTCAAATTTCAAACCTGCATTTTTATCTTTTTATTTTTTATTTTATTGGTTTTTTTTATTTTATTGTTTCTTTATATTGACATTTTATTGCTTGTTCACAATTCTCAGATCGATAATTATTATTCTCACTTGTAAATTTCTATTTTTTGTTGTTGTTGCTATTTTTTCTCCTTCGTCTTTTTTTTCTCTTTCTTTCTCTCTCTTTTTTTTTTTTTTTTTTTTTTTTTTTTTTTTATGTTTACGGGTATATTTAGATTTTTATAACTGGCAGCGACAGAGAAATCATTGTCATAAAATAAAAGTTGCAACGAAAATTGAAAAAGTAACAAACTTACAACGTTTGACATCGATTTCAGATATCCTATGCAAAATAATATTTTTAAAGAAATAAATTGCAGTATATTTATTTGTGCTTTTTATATTTATTTTAATTAATTGTCCTTAAGTTATCAAAAAAAGCATACATAAAATTTGGAAAATAAATTATAAAAAATAGTAAGTCACAGATAAAAAATATTATTCATTGTCATGCGTTATGACTAAGAAGTTGAAATATATTATACATAATCTATCGTAATTGTTCGATACATCGATCTGAATTTGGCCTGCAAAAGGTTAACAGTCTCCAATTTCTCTCATTTGCCCAAAGTTCATCCTAAATTCCGCATTCTGCCCCTTCCAATTTCCCCCAAATTAATTATGTTATATAAGACTATATGGAAGAAGATATTTTTAATATTAACGAACACCTAGTTGGAAGTAATATAACGTTATATTTAAGTAATAAGGCCGTAGCTGAATTGTTTATACAACATTTAATGGAATCCGATATACGAAACCAATTATCCAAACCATAATGCCGTTGTGTAATGGCTTGAAACCTTATATAAAGCGTTCCGCTTTTAGGTACAATCATTATGTAAAGTCCTGCGCTTTTTGTTTTCGCTTTTGAAAAACTTTATTGGATGGTTTCAAAAACCTAATTTATTTTCTATCTTGTATAATGAAGGAGTTTTCCGTTGCCACAAAAGACTATTTTTGAAGTCGACATTCTGCAGTCTCCTACAGACATAACAGACAATAGACTACACTGGTCACACGAAAACATTACAAAGCTAATGTTAGGCCCATAACAACGATTTCTGCAAATTGCACACTTACATTTAAATGTTAGCAAATAGGTTCTTATACGATATCTCCGATTTAGTTCTAAACGTTGCATGTTTGTAAATTCTCTCTCTCTCTCTCTCTCTCTCTCTCTCTCTCTTTTTTTTTTTTTTTTTTTTTTTTTTTTTTTTTTTTTTTTTTTTTTTAATGGGGTGTTTTTATTTTGAAAAGTGGTTGTCAAAGTCAAATTACCCTCATAAAAAATTGTAAAAGGAAATCGAAAAATTAAAAATTTACAAAGTTAAACATCAACCTGACATATTATACAAAATTTAAATATATATATATATATATATATATATATATATATATATATATATATATATATATATATATATTTGTGAATATTAAAATTTAAGCGACCTGTTTGAAAATAAAATAACAGGGTTCTTACGCTCCAGAGAAATTTCCAGGTAAAATATCAAAATTAAAAAAAAAATAGACAAATAGACAAATCAATCAAGAATAAACGTGCAAAAGTTCACTTTATTTAAGTGCACATTTTTTTTATAAGAATATACTGGTGCTGAAGAATCTTCCTGGTCTAAAAAAACCCTCACTCGTACAAACACTGAATAAAGTCTCAAAATTTTAAAATTAGTTCTAGAATTCTCTTTTTTTAATATTTTAAAAATAAATTATTTTTACATATGATACCTGAGATCTAATGTAAGTTTTTGCATTTTCAATTTTCGCTTTAACTTTTATTTTATGACTGTAGATTCATCATTGGAACCACTAAAAACATACCAAGCTTAGATAAAATTATCCTGATTTAAAAAAAAATCTGCAACGAAAATCGAAAAAGAACAAACATACAGTGTTAGATTATAAACTGAAATATTCTATTAAAATATCATTTAAAATTAAAATATAATGACTAAATCTAATGCTCTTTATTTTCAAACACCTGGCTCACATTTTAACATTCATATATATATATATATATATATATATATTCTTAATTTTTTTATATCTGAGATTTTCCGGTACAACTAATTTTATGGAGATTATTTCACTTTCGGGACCCGTTCCAAAAGGGAATATATTTTCTTAAAACAATAAACTACCATGAAAACCTAAAAAATATAAAAGTGCAAAATGAGAAGTACACCTCAGATACCTAATGCAAGAATTTCGCTTTAAAATGTTAAAAATTAAAATTTCAAGGTAATTTAAAAATTATAAAAACTTTATTTTCGATTTTTTTTATTTATTATTTATTTATTTATTTATTTATTTGTTTATTTATTTATTTTTGTGATTATAATGTAATTATTTTATTTTTGTTTGGGATATGTAGGATCAATTTTTAACTTCATCACGCTTGTGCTTTTTCGATTTTTGTTGATTTTTTTTTTTCAATGAAACGCGCATTTGTTCAATTTGCTTCAAAAATTATAACATAGTCATAAAATAAAAACTGCAACAAAAAAAAGTAGAAACGTAGACCAATACACATCGATTTCAAATATTGAGTACAAAAAATAAATAAATAAATAAAATAAAATAAAATAAAATATAAAAATTTAAACTCGTATGGCAATTTAAAATCTAAAATTTTTAAAACTATTTTGCTTATTGTTCATATTTTTAATTATCTTATTTTTCCTTAGGACATATTGGCTCAATGTCTAACGTTACACGTTTCTCCTTTTTAATTTTCGTTCAAGCCTTTTTTTATGATGATGTATTCATTTATATCACCGGATTTGAAAGCTACACCATCCTTATAAAATATAAACTGCAAGGAAAATCGAAAAGTGCAAACATAGACTATTAAACATAGACTTCAAAAACCCAATACAAAAAGAAATCATTTAAAAAAAAATTAATTCAAGCTCATGAGGTAATTTGAAACTCTCATAATAGTTCTTAAAAAAATTTTTGCGCGTTGTTAATATATTTAAATTATATTTTTAATTTATTTATTTACATTTAATGATTTTTTTTTTCATATCTGTGCCCAATTTTTAATGTTATATGTTTCTGCTTTTTCCATTTTTGTTAGTCTTTTTTTTTTTTTTTTTTTTTTTTTTTTTTTTTTTTTATCGATGATGAATTTACTTATGTCATCGGATCTCAAAAGTTACACCATCCTCATAAAATAAAAACTGCTAAGAAAATCGGAAAAGCACATATGCAAACAGTTAGACATTGATCTCAGGTACCCCATGCAAAATATTCATGTAAAATTACTAAAATGTGAATTCCCAAGATAAAATCAAACTTATGGAAGCGACCATTTCTACTTTCTCCCTTGCATTTATATAGATTTAAATTGTTTTTTGTATGCGAAATATCAAATATATTGTTCGTTTCTGCTTTTTCTATTTTCCTTTTTTTAGGATATTTTTACTTTTGACCCGGTTCTGAAATTTAAACAAGCGTCATAAAATAAATACTGCAACGAAAATCAAAAAAGTACGAACATACAAACATAGACATCGACTGCAGATACTCAATACAAGACAAGCACTTTAAAATATTAAAATTTAAACTCGTGAGGTAAATTCAATTTTTTAAAAAAGTGGTTTTAAAATTTTTTGCTCGCCTCAATATATTTTGATTATTTTAATTTTCTTTGGTATATTTTTAAATATGTATATTTCTGCTTTTCCGATTTTCATTGATTTTTTTTTCTTTATGAGAATGTGTTCACTTATATTACCGGCTCCGAAAATAACACCATCCTCATAAAATATGAACCACTGAGAAAATCGAAAAAGTACAAACGTAAATTGTTAGACCTAGATCTCAGATATTCCATACAAAATAATCATTTAAATTTATTAAAATGTTAATTCACAAACTAATGTTAAACTTAAGGAAGAGTCCTTTTTAACTCGTTTTCATTTATACAGATTAAAATTATTTTTTGTATACGAAATATCTCAGGTAGATGTCAAATATATTGTGCGTTTCTCCTTTTTTTTATTTCATATTTTTTTAAGAATATTTTTATTTTCGAAGCAGATTCTTAAATTTTAACTATCATCACAAAATAAAAACTGCCAAAAAAAAAAAAAAAAAAAAAAAAGTACGAACGTAGAAACAAGACATCAACTTCAATTACCCAATACAAAAAAATATGTAAAAAATCATTAATAAGCATTAAAATTTAAATTCATTAGGCCATTTAAACTTTTCAAATTTATTTCTTGTAGTTAGCTTGTTTTAATTATCTTATTTTTTCTTTAGGATATCTGTGCTCACTTTTGAAGATTATACGCTTCTGCTTTTTCGATTTTCTTTGAAGTCTTTTTCTAATGATAATGACTAATGTTGCCTGCTCCTAAAGTTACACCGCCATTTTGAAAAAAAAAAGCAACGAAAATCGAAAAAGCACAAACATAGACAGTATGACATAGATCTCAGATACCTCATACAAAATAATCATTTAAAATTCCTAAGTTCCTAAAATAATTTTAACTTTCTAATTTTTTTTCTTTTTAATCTATTGTTGTTAGAACGGACATCGACTTCAGACACCCAATACAAAAAGAAAAAAAATCACTTAAAAATATAAAAATTAAACTCATGAGGTAATTTTAAACTTTTAGAAAAGGTCTTTTAAATTTTTTTCCTTGTTGTCAATGTATTTCAATTATTTTATTTTTATTTGGGATATCTGTGCTCTATTTTTACCACTATATGTTTATGCTTTTTCAATTTTAGTTAAAGTCCTTTTTTTTTTTAATGACAGTGCATTCACTTGCATTACCTGCTCCGAAAGTGACACAATTCTCTGAAAATAAAAACTAATGAGAAAATCGAAAAAGTACAAACGAAGACTGTCAGACCTAGATCTCAGATATTCCATACAAAATAATCATTTAAAATTATTAAAATGTAAATTCGCCGCAAGCTAATGTTAAACTTATGTAATAGTCCTTTTACACTTTCTAGTTTGCATTTACACAGATTTAAATATTTTTTCTACATGAAATATCTTCGGTAAATATAATAATATTGTACGTTTCTGCTTTTCCTATTTTTACTCCTTTATTTTTTAAGATAATTTTTATTTACAAAGCAGCTGATGGTACAACTAGATTCATAAAATAAAAACGAAAATCAAAAAAGTACAAACTTAGAAACACAGACGATGACTTCAGTTACCCAATACAAAAGAATCATTTAAATGTATTAAAATTTAAATTCATTAGGCAATTGAAACTTTTTAAAAAATGCTTTATCAAATTTATTTCTTGCAGTTAATATGTTTTAATTATTTTATTTTTCCTTAAGCTATCTGTGCTGCAACTTTTAAAGTTTTGTGATTATGCGTCATCGATTTTCATTAAAGTCTTTTTTTTTCTTTTATGACGATGTATTTACTTACACCACTCACATCGAAAGTTACACCACCTTAATAAAAAACAACTGCAACGAAAATAGATAAAGCACAAACATAGAATGCATGACATCGATCTCAAATATCTCAATCAAAATAATCATTTAAAATTATTAATATATATAAGTTCATAAGGTAATTTTAATCTTTCAAAAAAGTTCTTTTAAAATTTTTGCTTATTGTTAATATATTTTAATTATTTTATTTTTCTTTATGATATCTTTGCACAACCTTTAAAGTTATATGATTCTGCTTTATCAATTTTTGTTGGTCTTTTTTCTTTCTTTTTTTTTTTATATGACGATGCTTTTAATTTTGTCACTCGCTCAGAAATTTACACCCATCCTCATAATATTAATATAAAAATATTATGAAAATCGAAAAAGCACAAAAAAAGACTACATGACATCGATCTCAGATACCTCATGCAAAATAATCATTTAAAATTATTAAAATTTAAGTTCTTGATGTAATTTTAAACTTTCTAGAAAGATTTTATTTTATTTTATTTTATTTATTTATTTTTTTGCCTGTTGTTAATATATTTTAATTATTTTATTTTTATTTAGGATATCTGTGCTCCAACTTTTAAAGTTATATGATTCTGCTTTACTGATTTTCATTGATTTTTTTTTTGTTGTTGTTGTTGTTCCGAAAGTTAAATGAGCTTCATAAAAAACCAACTGCAACGATATTCGGAAAAGCACAAACATAGATTGTATGACATCGATCTCGGATACCTCATGCAAAATAATCATTTAAAATTATTAATATATGTAAGTTCCTAAGGTAATTTTAATCTTTCTAAAAAGTTCTTTTCAAAGTTTTTGCTTGTTGTTAATGTATTTTAATTATTTTATTTTTCTTTGGGATATTAGTGCTCAACTTTTAAAGTTATGTGATTATACTTTAACGATTTTCATTAAAGTCTTTTTTTTTTTTTTGTTAATGACGAAGAATTTACTTACATCACTCGCTCCGAAAGTTACACCATCTTCGTAAAAAGCAAATGCAACGAAAATAGATAAAGCACAAACATAGATTGTATGACATCGATCACAGATACCTCATGCAAAATAATCATTTAAAATTATTAATATATGTAAGTTCCTAAGGTAATTTTAATCTTTCTAAAAAGTTCTTTTCAAAGTTTTTGCTTGTTGTTAATGTATTTTAATTATTTTATTTTTCTTTGGGATATGAGTGCTCAACTTTTAAAGTTATGTGATTATACTTTAACGATTTTCATTAAAGTCTTTTTTTTTTTTTTTGTTAATGACGAAGAATTTACTTACATTACTCGCTCCAAAAGTTACACCATCTTCGTAAAAAGCAAATGCAACGAAAATAGATAAAGCACAAACATAATTTGTATGACATCGATCTCGGATACCTCATGCAAAATAATCATTTAAAATTTCTAAGATCCTAAGGTAATTTTAATCTTTCAAAAAAGTTCTTTTCAAATTTATTTTCTTGTTGTTAATATATTTTAATTATTTTACTTTTCTTTATGATATCTTTGCTCAACTTTTAAATTTTAATGGTTCTGCTTTATCAATTTTTGTTAAAGTCTTTTTTTTTTAATGACGATGTTTTTGTTTATGTCACTCGCTCAGAAATTTACACCATCCTCATAACATTAAAAATACTACGAAAATCGAAAATCCACAAAAAAGAATGTATGACATCGATCTCAGATACCTCTTGCAAAAAAAGCATTTAAAATTATTAAAATTTAAGTTCCTAAGGTAATTTTTAACTTAAAAATTTTCAAATTTTTTGCTTGTTGTTTGTATACTTTAATTTATTTAGAATTATTTTTCTTTGGGATATCAATGCTGAACTTTTTACATTATATGATTTTGCTTTATCCATTTTCGTTAGAGACTTTCTTCTTATTTTTTTTTAATGACGGTGTTTTTTCTTATGTCACTCGCTCCGATAGTTACACCATCTTCATAAAATAGACAACTGCAACGAAAATCGAAAAAGCACAAACGTAGAATGTATGGCATCGATCTCAGATACCTCATGCAAAACACTCATTTAAAAGTATTAAAATTAAGATCCTAAGGTAATTTTAAACTTTCAAAAGTTTTTTTTTTTTTTTTTTTTTTTTTTTAATTTTTTGCTTGTTGTTAATATGCTTTAATTATTTTACTTTTCTTTGGTATATCAGTACTCAACTTGACAAGTTATGTGATTCTACTTTATCGATTTTCATTGAAGTATTTTTTTTTAAATGACGATGCATTCACTTATGTCACTCGCTCCGATATTTACACCATCTTCATAAAATAACAACTGCAAAGAAAATCGAAAAAAGTACAAACATAGACTGTATGACATAGATCTCAGACACCTCATGCAAAATAATCATTTAAAATTTAAAAAATATAAATTCACAAGCTAATGTTAAACTTATGGAAGCGTCCTTTTCAACTTTCTTGTTTGCATTTATACAGATTAAAAGGATTTTTTAAATATGAAATAACGCAGGTAGATATAAAGTATTATACATATGTACTTTTCTTTTTTTTCATAACAATTCTCTATAATAATATTTTTAATTTCGAAATGTGTTCTGAAATTTAAGCTGGTGTCATAAATCACTGCAACTAAAACCATAAAAGTACAAACATATAAATATGGACATCGACTAGAGGCACCCAATAGAAAAAAATCACTTAATAATTCTAAAATTTAAACTTTAAAAAAAAATATTTTCAAATTTTATGATTTTGGATAATATATTTAAATTATTTTATTTTCCTTTGGGATATTTATATTCAATTTTCAACGTTACACGATTCTGCTTTTTTTATTTTGGGTGAAATCTTTTTCTAATGATACTGCACGCACTTATGTGCATTTATGTCACCTTTCCGGAAGTTATACCATCACTATGAAATATAAAGTGCGACAAAAACCGAAAAACTACAAACGTAGACTGTTCGATATGGACTTCAGATTCCCAATACAAAAAAAAAAAAAATAAATAAAATAAAATAAATAAATAAAAATTAAAAAATAAACTGGGAAAGTAATTGTAAACGTTTAAAAAAGTGTTTTTAATTTTTTCCCTTGAAGTTAATATACTTTAATTATCTTATTTTTCGTTGGGATATCTGTGCTCAATTTTTCACGTTATGCGTTTCAGCTTTTTTTATTTTCGTTGCAATCTTTTTCAAAGAAGATTCATTCATTTATATCACCAGATCAAAAAGTTCCGCCATCGTCGTAAAATGTAACTGCTGCAAAAAACTGTAAAAGTGCAAAAAATGATTGTTAGACATGGACTTCAGATACTTAAAACAAAAAAAAAATCCGTTTAAAATATTTTAAAAAAACTTGTAAAGTAATTTAACTTTTGAAAAAAGCGCTCTTAATTTTTTCCTTGCAGTCAATGTATTTTAATTATCTTATTTTTCCTTAGGATACCTGTGTTCAATTTTTCACGTTATGCGTTTCATTTTTTCTTTTTCTTTTTTAAACTTTTGATGAAGTTTTTTTTTAATAAAGATGTATTCACTTATATCACCAGCTTTAAAAGTTCCATCAAAGTCATAAAATAATAACAGCAACAAAAATCGAAAAAGGACAAACATAGATTGTTAGACATGGACTTCAGATTACTAATATAAAAAAATCCTTTTAAAATATTAAAAAATAAATTCGTACATTAATTTAAACTTTTTAAAAAGTGCTTTTTTTTTCTCTTGCAGTTAATGTAGTTTAATTATCTTCTTTTTCATTGGGCTATCTGTGTTCATTTTTTCACGTTATACATTTCAGCTTTCTTGATTTTCGTTGAAGTATTTTTCTAATGAAGATGCAATCACTTATATCACCAGCTCCAAAAGTTCCACCATCGTCATAAATTAATAGTTGCAACAAAAATCGAAAAAGTACAAGCATAGGTTATTAGACATGGACTTCAGACTACCAATAAAAATATATATATGTATTTTTAAAATATTAAAAAAAAACCTCGGAAAGTAATTTTAAACTTTTAAAAAGTGCTTTTAATTTTTTTCCCTTGCAGTTAATGTATTTAAATTATCTCATTTTTCCTTGGGATATATGTGTTCAATTTTGCATGTTATACGTTTCAGTTTTTTTTTCATTGAAGTCTTTTTCTAATGAAGATACATTCACTTATCTCACCAGCTCCAAAAGTTCCACCATCATCATAAAATAATAACTACATCAAAATCGAAAAAGCACAAACATAGACTGTTAAAAATGGACTTCAAATACCCAATACAAAAAAAAATTAAATATTAAAAAATAAACTCGTAAAATAATTTGAGACTATTAAAATTGCTTTTATGTTTTTTTCCTTATAGCTAATGTATTTTAATATCTTATTTTTCCTTGGGATATCTGTGTTCATTTTTGCATATTATGCGTTTCAGTTTTTTTTTTCCGTTGAAGTCTTATATTAATGAAGATGCATTCACTTATATCACCTGCTCCAAAAGTTCCACCATCATCATAAATAAATAACTGCATTAAAAATAAAAAATAAAGTACAAACATAGATTGTTAGACATGGACTTCAGATGCCATATACAAAAAAAAATCTTTTTAAAATATTAAAAATAAACTCGTAAAATATTTTTAAATTTTTAAAAAGTGCTTTTAATTTTTTTTACCTTGCAGTAATTATCTTATTTTTCCTTAGGATATCTGTGTTTAATTTTGCATGTTAAACGTTTCAGCTTTCTTGATTTTCATCGAAGTCTTTTTCTAATGAAGATGCATTCACATTATATCACCTGCTCCGAAATTCCCACCAATGTCATAAAATAATAACTGAAAAAAAAAAAAAAAAAAAATCGAAAAAGTACAAACATAGATCGTTAGATATGGACTTCAGATAACCAATGCAAAAAAAAAAAACCATCCTTTTAAAATATTAAACAACAAACTCCTAAAGTAATTTTAAACATTTAAAATAGTGCTTTTAATTTTTTTTCTTGCAGGTAATGTATTTTAATTATCTTATTTTCCCTTGGGATATCTGTGTCCAATTTTTCCCATTATACGTTTTATCTTTTTTTATTTTTCTTGAAGTCTTTTTTAATAAAGATGCATTAACTCATATAACCAGCTCTAAAAGTTCCATCATCGTTATAAAATAATAACTAAAATAAAAACCGAAAAAGTACAAACATAGATTGTTGACATGGACTTCAGATTCCGAATTAAAAAAAAAATTCTTTTAAAATATTAAAAAATAAACTCGTAAAGTAATTTTAAACATTTAAAAAAGTGCTTTTAATTTTTTCCCTTGCAGGTAAGGTGTTTTAATTATCTTATTTTCCCTTGGGATATCTGTGTTCAATTTTTCCCATTATACGTTTTAGCTTTTTTTATTTTCCTTGAAGTCTTCTTTTTTTTTAATAAAGATGCATTCACTCTTATAACCAGCTATAGAAGTTTCACTATCGTCATGAAATAATAACTGTAACAAAAATCGGAAAAGTGCAAACATAGACTGTTAGACGTGGACTTTAACAAGGTTCGTACGCGTCAGGGAATTGAAGATGCCACCAGAAATTTCGTAAAGTATATGTCGTTTTACATGAAAGCATACCTTTTTTTCATAGAACAATTCAAGTTTTTGAAGCCTAAGTACTCTATTCAGGTACCCAGTACAAAAAAATATTTTAATAATATTAAAATTTAAACTCGCATGTTAAAATGCTTTGTGATATCTGTGCGCAATTTCTAATGGTATATGTTTCTGCTTTATCAATTTTTTTTTTTTTTTTTTTTTTTTTTTTTTTTTTTTTTTTTTTTTTAATGACGAGGCATTTATTTTATTCATTACGAAAGTTACACCACCTTCATAAAATAACAACGGCACGAAAATCGAAAAAGCACAAACATAGATTGTATCGATTTCAGATACCTTAAACAAAATAATCATTTAAAATTATTAAAATTAAAGTTCCTAAAATAATTTTAAATTTTCAAAAAAGTTCTTTTCAAATTTTTTGCTTGTTGTTACTATATTTTAATTATTTTATTTTTCTTTGGGATATCTTTGCACAACTTTTAAAGTTGTGCGATTCTTCTTTTTTAATTTTCGTTAGTTTTTTTTTTTTTTTTTTTTTTTTTTTTTTTTTAATGACGATGCATTTATTTATGTCACTCGCGTCGAAAGTTACACCAACCTCATACAATAACAATTCCAACGAAAATCGAAAAAGCACAAACATAGACTGCGTAACATCGATCTCAGATTCCTCATCGAAAATAATCATTTCAAATCAATAAAATATAAACTTAAAAGCTAATGTTAATATTGTGGAAGCGTCCTTTTCTACTTTCTTGTTTGCATTTATATATATTTTAAGGTTTTTTAAATATGAAATAACTCACGTAGATGGCGATGTCAAATATTGTGCGTTTTTGCTTTTTCTATATTCATTCTTTTTTTTTATGACGATGTATTCTCCTATATCACCGATTAAGGAATTCACTCCCCCGACATAAAATAAAAACTTCTACTAAAACGAAAAAATAACGTACGTAATTTTTAAATAATTTCACGTAAACCGTTTGGCATCAATCTCAGATATTCAATCAATCTCAGATCAAGATACAAAATAAACATTCAAAATTATTAAAATATAAATTCGCAAACTAATGTTAACTTTAGGGAAACGTGATTTACAATTTTCTTGCTTGCATTTATGTAGATTTAAATGATTTATATATATATATATATATATATATACGAAATATCTCAGACAAATGTCAAATATTGCGGGTTTCTGCTTTTTCTATATTCATTGTTTTTTAAGGATATTTTTACTTTCGAATCCGTTTATAAAATTCAAACTAGATTCATAAAATAAAAACTGCAACGGAAATCAAAAAAGTATAAACGGACAAACTTAGACATCAATTTCAAATATGCCCCGAAAAAAAAATCATTTAAAAATATTAAAATTTAAACTCGTAAGGTAATTTAAAATTGTTTAAAAACTGCTATTATGTATTTTTATTTGTGAATGTATTTTAATTATTTTATTTTTTCATAGAATATTTGAGCTCAATTTTTAGCGTTATACATTTCTCTTTTTCTATTTTCTATAAAGTTTTATTTTTCTATTGACGATGGATTCGCTAATATGTTTCGGAAAGTTACACCATCATCGTAAAATGAAAACGACAAGGAAAAATAAAAAAACACAAACGTAGAGTAATAGACAATGAATTCTGATACCCAATGCAACACAATACTTAAAAAATTATAAAATTTTAGTTGGCAAAGTAAGTTTAAACTTTTTAAAAAGTGCTTTTAATTTTTTTACTCTTATTAATATATTTTAAATATGACATTTTCCTTTGGGTTATCTGCGCTCAGTTTTTAATGTTACATGTGTCTGCGTTTTCGACTTTGGTTTAAGTCTTTTTTATACATATATTGACGACGTATTCGCTTATGTCAACGGCTCCGAAAACTGCACCCTCCTCATAAAATAAAAACTACTCCAGAAACGTGAAAAAGCACAAACGTAGACTATTAAACATCGATCTCAGATAACAATGCAATATAATAATTTAAAATTATTAAAATGGGCATTCGGCAAACTGGTGTTAAACGTATAAAAACTACAACTTTCAAATTTTTCGTTTGCATTTATATAGATTAAAATTATTTTTTGTATACGAGATATCTCAGATAGTTGTCTAATATTGTATGTTTCTGGGTTTTTTTTTTTTTTTTTTTCTGTTTCATTGCAGTTTTTTAAGAGAATATTTTTACTTTCGAATCAGATAAACTAGAGTTATAAAATAAAGACTGCAATAAAAATCAAATAATTATTACCACAGTTTAATTGACATTAACTTCAAACACCCAATATAAAAAAACAGTTAAAAATATTAAAATTTAAATAGCAGAATAATTTTAAACTGTTTTAAAAGTTCTTTTCAGTTTTTTTTTTTTTTTACTTGTTTTTACTGTATTATTTTACTCCTAATTTTTTCCATTTTGATATTTCTGCTCAATTTATAACGTCATATGTTTCTGCTTTTTCAATTTTCGTTGAAGTCTTTTTCTAATGATGATGCATCAACTAATGTCCCCTGCTCCTAAAGTTGCAACATCCTTATGAAAAGCACTGCAAAGAAAATTAAAAAACGGCAAAAGTAGATTTTTTGACATCAATCTCCGATATACCAAGCAAAATAATCATTTAAAATTATTAAAATGAAAATTTGAAAGCTACACTTAAACTATTAGAACCCTCTTTTTCAACTTTCTCGCTTGTATTTAAAAGGATTTGAATAATTTTTTGTATACGAAATATCTCAGGTAGATATCAAATTGTACATTCCTGTTTTTTGTTTTTTCATTCCATGTTATTATGAGGATATTTTTTTCTTTCGAAGCCGGTCTTGAAATTTAAAGTAGCGTCATAAAATAAAAGCTGCAACGAAAAAAAAAAAAAAGTAGAGACGTACAAACTTATATATCTAATGCACATACAAAAAAATCATTTAACAGTATTAAAATTTAAATTCGTAAAGTAATTTTAAACTTTTTAAAAAGTGCTCTTCAAATTTTTAACTTGTTTTTAATGCATTTTAAGTTATTTTGTTTTTCAATACATTAAATATATGTTCAATTTTTAATTTTTACGTAACTACTGTTTTTTAGTTTTGAAAGACGATGTATTCACTTATATCACCGATGCACTCACTATGACACCGGCCCCAAAAATTTCACCATCGTCATAGAAAACAACTCCAACGAAAATAGAAAATGTAGAAACGTAGACTGTTAGATATGGACTTCAGATTCCCAATACAAAATAATAATAATATTAATAATATTAATAATATTAATAATAATTAAAAACTAAAAAAAACTGGGAAAGTAATTGTAAACGTTTATAAAAGTGTTTTTAATTATTTCCCTTGAAGTTAATATACTTTAATTATCTTATTTTTCGTTGGGATATCTGTGCTCAATTTTTCACGTTATGCGTTTCAGCTTTTTTTATTTTCGTTGCAATCTTTTTCAAAGAAGATTCATTCATTTATAACACCAGATCAAAAAGTTCCGCCATCGTCATAAAATGTAACTGCTGCAAAAAACTGTAAAAGTGCAAAAAATGATTGTTAGACATGGACTTCAGATACTTAATACAAAAAAAAAAAAACTTGTAAAGTTTAAAACGTTTAAAATATTTAAAAAAAACTTGTAAAGTAATTTAACTTTTGAAAAAAAGCGCTCTTAATTTTTTCCTTGCAGTCAATGTATTTTAATTATCTTATTTTTCCTTAGGATACCTGTGTTCAATTTTTCACGTTATGCGTTTCATTTTTTCTTTTTCTTTTTTAAACTTTTGATGAAGTTTTTTTTAAATAAAGATGTATTCACTTATATCAACAGCTTTAAAAGTTCCATCAAAGCCATAAAATAATAACAGCAACAAAAATCGAAAAAGAACAAACATAGATTGTTAGACATGGACTTCAGATTACTAATATAAAAAAATCCTTTTAAAATATTAAAAAATAAATTCGTACATCAATTTAAACTTTTTAAAAAGTGCTTTTTTTTTCTCTTGCAGTTAATGTATTTTAATTATCTTATTTTTCATTGGGCTATTTGTGTTCATTTTTTCACGTTATACGTTTCGGCTTTCGTTGAAGTCTTTTGTTGATTTTCGTTGAAGTCTTTTTCTAATGAAGATGCAATCACTTATATCACCAGCTCCAAAAGTTCCACCATCGTCATAAATTAATAATTGCAACAAAAATCGAAAAAGTACAAGCATAGGTTATTAGACATGGACTTCAGACTACTAATAAAAAAAATTATATATATATATTTTAAATATTTAAAAAAAACCTCGTAAAGTAATTTTAAACTTTTAAAAAGTGCTTTTAATTTTTTCCCTTGCAGTTAATGTATTTAAATTATCTCATTTTTCCTTGAGATATCTGTATTCAATTTTGCATGTTATACGTTTCAGTTTTTTTTTTCATCGAAGTCTTTTTCTAATGAAGATACATTCACTTATATCACCAGCTCCAAAAGTTCCACCATCATCATAAAATAATAACTACATCAAAAATTGAAAAAGTACAAACATATATTGTTAAAAATGGACTTCAGATACCCAATACAAAAAAAAAAAAATTAAATATTAAAAAATAAACTCGTAAAATAATTTGAAACTATTAAAATTGCTTTTATTTTTTTTTCCTTATAGCTAATGTATTTTAATATCTCATTTTGCCTTGGGATATCTGTGTTCATTTTTGTATGTTTTACGTTTCAATTTTTTTTCCGTTGAAGTCTTATACTAATGAAGATGCATTCACTTATATCACCTGCTCCAAAAGTTTCACCATCGTCATAAATAAATAACTGCTTCAAAAATAAAAAATAAAGTACAAACATAGATTGTTAGACATGGACTTCAGATGCCATATACAAAAAAAATCTTTTTAAAATATTAAAAATAAACTCGTAAAATATTTTTAAATTTTTAAAAAGTGCTTTTAATTTTTTTCCTTGCAGTAAATGTATTTTAATTATCTTATTTTTCCTTGGGATATCTGTGTTTAATTTTGCATGTTTAACGTTTCAGCTTTCTTGATTTTCATCGAAGTCTTTTTCTAATGAAGATGCATTCACATTATATCACCTGCTCCGAAATTCCCACCAATGTCATAAAATAATAACTGAAAAAAAAAAATCGAAAAAGTACAAACATAGATCGTTAGATATGGACTTCAGATAACCAATGCAAAAAAAAAAAAAAAAAAAAAAAAAAAAAAAAAAAAACATCCTTTTAAAATATTAAACAATAAACTCCTAAAGTAGTTTTAAACATTTAAAATAGTGCTTTTAATTTTTTTTTCTTGCAGGTAATTTTAATTATCTTATTTTCCCTTGGGATATCTGTGTCCAATTTTTCCCATTTTACGTTTTATCTTTTTTTATTTTCCTTGAAGTCTTTTTTAATAAAGATGCATTAACTCATATAACCAGCTCTAAAAGTTCCATCATCGTTATAAAATAATAACTACAACAAAAATCGAAAAAGTACAAACATAGATTGTTGACATGGACTTCAGATTCCGAAAAAAAAAATTCTTTTAAAATATTAAAAAATAAACTCGTAAAGTAATTTTAAACATTTAAAAAAGTGCTTTTAATTTTTTTTCCCTTGCAGGTAAGGTGTTTCAATTATCTTATTTTCCCTTGGGATATCTGTGTTCAATTTTTCCCATTATACGTTTTAACTTTTTTTATTTTCCTTGAAGTCTTTTTTTTTTTTTTTTTTTTTTTTTTAATAAAGATGCATTCACTCTTATAACCAGCTATAAAAGTTTCACTATCGTCATGAAACAATAACTGTAACAAAAATCGAAAAAGTGCAAACATAGACTGTTAGACGTGGACTTTTACAAGGTTCGTACGCGTCAGGGAATTTTAGATGCCACCAGAAATTTCGTAAAGTGTAAGTCGTTTTACATGAAAGCATACCTTTTTTTCATAGAACAATTCAAGTTTTTGAAGCTTAAGTACTCTATTCAGGTACCCAGTACAAAAAAATATTTTAATAATATTAAAATTTAAACTCGCATGTTAAAATGCTTTGTGATATATGTGCGCAATTTCTAATGGTATATGTTTCTGCTTTATCAATTTTCATTTTTTTTTTTTTTTTTTTTTTTTTTTTTTTTTTTTTGTTTAAATAACGAGGCATTTTTTTTATTCATTACGAAAGTTACACCATCTTCATAAAATAACAACTGCACGAAAATCGAAAAAGCACAAACATAGATTGTATGACATCGATTTCAGATGCCTGAAACAAAATAATCATTTAAAATTATTAAAATTAAAGTTCCTAAGATAATTTTAAATTTTTAAAAAAGTTCTTTTCAAATTTTTTGCTTGTTGTTAATATATTTTAATTATTTTATTTTTCTTTGGGATATCTTTGCACAACTTTTAAAGTTATGCGATTCTGCTTTTTTAATTTTCGTTAGTCTTTTTTTTTTTTTTTTTTTTTTTTTTTTTAAATGACGATGCATTTATTTTTGTCACTCGCGTCGAAAGTTACACCAACCTCATAAAATAACAATTCCAACGAAAATCGAAAAAGTACAAACATAGACTGCATAACATTGATCTCAGATTCCTCATCCAAAATAATCATTTCAAATCAATAAAATATAAATTTAAAAGCTATGTTAATATTGTGGAAGCGTCCTTTTCTACTTTCTTGTTTGCATTTATATATATTTTAAGGTTTTTTTAATATGAAATAACTCACGTAGATGTCGATGTCAAATATTGTGCGTTTTTGCTTTTTCTATATTCATTCTTTTTTTTTTATGACGATGTATTCTCCTATATCACCGATTGAGGAATTTACTCCACCGACATAAAATAAAAACTTCTACTAAAACGAAAAAAAAACGTACGTAATTTTTAAATAATTTCACGTAAACCGTTTGTCATCAATCTCAGATATTCAATCAATCTCAGATCATGACACAAAATAAACATTCAAAATTATTAAAATATAAATTCGCAAACTAATGTTAAATTTAGGGAAACGTCCTTTACAATTTTCTTGCTTGCATTTATGTAGATTTAAATGATTTTTATATATATATATATATATATACACGAAATATCTCAAACAAATGTCAAATATTGCGGGTTTCTGCTTTTTCTATATTCATTGTTTTTTAAGGATATTTTTACTTTCGAATCCGTTTATAAAATTCAAACTAGATTCATAAAATAAAAACTGCAACGGAAATCAAAAAAGTATAAGCGTACAAACTTAGACATCAATTTCCAATATCCGACGAAAAAAAATCATTTAAAAATATTAAAATTTAAACTCGTAAGGTAATTTAAAATTTTTTAAAAACTGCTATGATGTATTTTTATTTGTGAATGTATTTTAATTATTTTATTTTTTCATAGAATATTTGTGCTCAATTTTTAGCGTTATACATTTCTTTTCTTCGATTTTCTATAAAGTTTTATTTTTCTATTGACGATGGATTCTCTAATATGGTTCGGAAAGTTACACCATCATCGTAAAATGAAAACTACAAGGAAAAAAAAAAAAAAAAAAAAAAACACAAACGTAGAGTAATAGATAATGAATTCTGATACCCAATACAACACAATACTTAAAAAATAATAAAATTTTAGTTAGTAAAGTAAGTTTAAACTTTTTAAAAATTGCTTTTAATTTTTTTGCTCCTTATTAATATATTTTAATGTCCCCTGCACCAACTAATTTTTTCCTGCTCCTAAAGTTGCAGCATCCTTATGAAATATACACTGCAAAGAAAATTAAAAAACGGCAAGAGTAGTTTTTAGACATCAATCTCCGATATTCCAAGCAAAATAATCATTTAAAATTATTAAAATGAAAATTTGAAAGCTATACTTAAACTATTAGAACCCTTTTTTCAACTTTCTCGCTTGTATTTAAAAGGATTTGAATAATTTTTTGTATACGAAATATCTCAGGTAGATATCATAATTGTAGATTCCTGTTTTTTGTTTTTTCATTCCATGTTATTATGAGGATATTTTTTTCTTTCGAAGACGGTCCTGAAATTTAAACTAGCGTCGTAAAATAAAAGCTGCAACGAAAATAAAAAAAGTAGAGACGTACAAACTTATACATCCAATGCATTAAAAAATATATATTTAACAGTATTAAAATTTAAATTCGTAAAGTATTTTTAAACTTTTTAAAAAGTGCTCTTCAAATTTTTAATTTGTTTTTAATGCATTTTAAATTATCTTGTTTTTCAATACGTTATATATTAGTTCAATTTTTAATTTTTACGTAACTACTGTTTTTTAGTTTTGACAGACGATGTATTCACTTATATCACCGATGCACTCACTTATGACACCGGCCCCAAAAATTTCACCATCGTCATAGAAAACAACTCCAACGAAAATAGAAAATGTAGAAACGTAGTCTGTTAGACATGGACTTCAAAAAAAATTCCTATGTAACAGAGAATTCAGTCGATTTTAAGTTTTTTAGTACTAGAAAGTGCGCCTCAGAAATAACAACCAAAATTTCAAATGGTAATAGTTAAATTTTATGAATATTTCAGTCGCATAATACACATGGAAAAGAGAGTTTGTCTATTATAAAATAAATTTTGTGGTTTGTCAATTGTGGTGTGAATTAAGTATTTGAATATATATATATATATTTTTTTTTTTTTTTTTTTTTTTTTTTTTTGCAGAAATGCCTTTTCCTTGAAATGGTTTAAGCACGCGAATTCTGCTTATGTATCCAACACACAAAAAAATCATTTAAAAGTATTAAAATTTAAACTCGTAAGTTAATTTTAAACTTTTAACAACATGCTTTCATCTTTTTGGCTTAATTAATTTTTACTTATTCATTTATTTGATAATATATTCTATCTATTTTTAATTATTTGGGGTATATATGATAAATTTTTAATTCTACACGTTTCTTCTTTTTCAATTTTCATTCAAGATTTTTTTTTAAATGAATGACAGGCATTTATTTTGGTCACAGGCTTCGAAAACTGCACAATATTCATAATATAAAAACTACTGCTGAAGTAGAAAGTGACCTGTTAGTTTTTGGTTTTATTCTTGTCGTCCGATTATCTGCGCTAAAGATATAGGACCAGAGGGGGAGTTCCCTTCGTAGGGGTCTTTCTAAGGGAACCTAACCCGTATTTACGCAAGGTTCGAAGAAAACCACGAAAACTCCGAACGGTTAGGCCGACAGCCGCGATTGGGTTCGAACCCAGCACCTGCCGTCTACCAGTTGAGAGGTCTGTACCTCTCGGCCACTGGTGGGGCGGTGAACTGTTAGACACCGGTCTCAGATATTCCATGCAAAATAATTATTTAAAATTATTAACATGTAAATTCGCAAGCTAATATTAAAATTAAGGAAGCATCCTTTTCATCTTTATCGCTTGCATGTAAAGATATTTAAAGAATTTTTTGAATATGAAATAACTCCGACAGATTTCAAATATTGTATTTTTCTGCTTTTCTTATTTTCATTGCAGTTTTTGTATGATGATATTTTTGATTTCGAAACCTGTTAGGAAAATGAAACTAGTGTCATAAAATAAAAACTGCATTGAAAATCGAAAAAGTACAAACATTGTCAAAATGACATCGATTTCAGATATTCAATAAAAATATAAAATACTTTAAAAATATTTAAAAAATTCAATTTTAATCTTTTAAAAAAGTTTTTCTTGATTTTTTTAATTTGTTGTTATTAATATATTTTAATTCTCTTATTTTTCCTTAGGATATCTGCGCTTAATTTTTAGTCTTATACTTTTCTGCTTCTTCTATTTTTGTTGAAGTTTTTCTGTAATGGTGAGGCATTCACCTATGCTTTCCGCTCCGAAAGTTATCCCATCATTATAAAATATAAACTGTAACGAAAATTGAAAAAGTACAAACGCAGAAATAAGTTAGACATGTACTTCAGATACACAATATAAATAATTGTTTAGAAATATTTAAAAATAAACTCATAAATTATTTTTAATTATTTTTAAAAATAGCTTTTCTACAGCTGCCAACTTTTACACATTTTTGCTACCACTAAAATTGTACAAGGTTTTCCATTTCTTTAATCAAAAGACTTCGACGATTAAATGAGACAACATTTATTACAAAATTTTTGTGGTAGGAAAAATGCGTAAAAGTTGGCAGCTATGCTTTTCAAATTTATTGCTTGCATTTATAAAGATTTGAATGATTTTTTGTGTACGAAATATCTCAGGTAGACACAATGTTCTCGCTGACATTTGACCAACGTTAGTAATTTGGCTACTTAAAAATAAAAAACATTCGCCAAATGAAAAAAGTATTCGAAAAATAAATTCCCCGTTTAGCACAAACAAAAAATATAACCTTTTAATGTACCTCCCTTTTTTTAAATATGTTTTAAAATAACCCTTGTTTTTATAACTGCAACAACGATTGCCTAATTTCTACTATTTGCTACAAATATATTTAAAAAAATATATATGCATATGTATGAAGAAAGGAAAAGAAAAAAAGAAACAGCAAAAATTAAGCGCTAGCAATTTGACGAATCTAATCGCTTGTTTATTCGCCAAATGAAGAATTTAGTCGTAATTTGGCGCAATGGCGAGCGACAGCGAGAACCCTGGGTAGACATCCTAATTGCACATTTCTGTTTTTGGTTTGTAGTACAATTTTTATGAGGGAATTTTAACTTTCGACTCCAGCTTGAAATTTAAACTAGCGTCATAAAATAAAACCTGCAACGAAAATCAAATAAGTACAAACGTACAAACTTAGACATCGATTTCAAACGCTCGATGCCATAAAAAAAGGGGGGGGATGACGGTGCATATATTTATGTCGCTGGCTCCGAAAATTGCACTATCCTCATAATATAAAAACTACTGAAAAAGTACAAACGTAAACTGATTGACACCAATCTCAGATATTTCATGTAAAATAATCATTTAAAATTATTAAGATGCAAATTCGCAAGCATCCATTTCATATTTATCACTTTCATTTAAAAAGATTTAAATGTTTTTTTTTTCAATTTTTTTAAAATTTTTATAAACATAATTTAATTTTCTTACTTTTCCTGTGCTCAATTTTTAACCTTATAAATTTCTGCTTCTTTTATTTTTGTTGAACTCTTTCTCTAATGATGAGCCATTCGCTTACGCTATCCGCTCCCAAAATGTTCTCATCATTTTTAATATTAACTGAAACAATCATTGAAAAAGTGCAAAAGTAGACAGTTAGACATAGGCTTCAAATACCCAATACAAAAAAAAAAAAAAAAAAAAAAAAAAAAAAAAAAATCATTTTAAAATATTAAGAAATAAGATCGTAAATTATTGTTAATTTTTTTAAAAAATAGCTTTCGAAATTCATTGCTTTCATTTATAAGGATTTGAATGATTTTTTTCAAAACGAAATGTCTTTCATTTTTTTGGTTTAATTAACTTTTACTTAATTAATTATTTCTTAATGCATTTTAACTAGCTTCTAATTATTTGTGATATATAAGTTTGATTTTCAATTTTGCACGTCTCTGCTTTTTCGATTTTCGTTCAAGGTTTTTTGTGAATGACGATGCATTTACTTATTTCACTGGCTCCAAAAATTGCACAATCCTCAAAGTATAAAAACTACTGCAAAGTTACAAACGCAAACCTCTAGACACCGATCTCAGATATTCCACGTAAAATAATCATTTAAAATCATTAAGATCTAAATTCGCAAGCTTATTTCAAAATTAAGGAAGCATTCTTTTCATCTTTATCGCTTGCATTTAAACAGATTTAAAGGATTTGTTGATTAGGAAAAGAATCTGATAGATGTGAAATAATTGTACGTTTCTGCTTCTCTTATTTTCACTGCAGTTTTTATATGATGCTATTTTTAATTTCGAAACCTGCACAGAAAATTAAACTAGCATCATACAATAAAAACTGCATTGCAAATCGGAAACCTGCAAATTTTGTCAAACTGACATAAACTTAAGATAATTAAACAAACAAACAAACAGAAAAAAAACCTTTTAAAAATATTAAAATTTAAACTCGTAGGACAATTTTAATCTTTTTAAAAAGCTGTTTTTATTCAATTTTTAAAAAAATATATTAATATAATTTAATTATCTTTATTTTTCCTGTACTCAATTTTTAACCTTATACTTTTCAGCATCTTTTTGTTGAACTGCTTCTCTAATGATGAGGCATTCACTTACGTCACCCGCTCCGAAAATTTTCTCATCAATATAAAATATAAACTGCAGGGGAAAATTGAAAAAATGCAAACGCAGAAAGTTAGACATGGACTTTAAATACCCAATACAAAAATAAATAAATAAATAAATAAATAAAATAAATAATAAATATTAAAAAATAAAATCGTACATTATTTAAATTTTTTTAAATAGCTTTTAAAATTTATTGCTTACATTTATAAGGATTTGAATGATTTTTTTAATACGAAACATCTCAGGCAGTTATAATTCTTCATTTCTGCTTTTTTGGTTTGCAATGCAATTTTTATGAGGGTATTTTAACTTTCGACGCTTTTGTAATGTAAACTAGCGTCATAAACTAAAACCTGCAACGAAAACCAATGAAGTACAAACGTGCAAACTTAGACATCGATTTCAGACGCTCTATTAAAAAAAAAAAAATCATATAAAAATATTAAAATTTAAACCCATAAGAAATTTTAAACGTTTTAAAAAGTGCTTTTCAAATCTTTTACTTGTTCTTAATACATTTTAATTATCTTATTTTTCAATAGGTTATACATCTGCTCATTTTTTAGCGTTATATATTACTGATTTTTTAATTTTCAATGACGATGCATTCACATACATCACCGGCTCCAAACATTTCACCATCGTCATAAAAAACAACTCCAACGAAAATCAAAAATGTAGAAACGTAGACTGTTAGACATGGACTTCAGAATGTTTCGTAAGCACCAGGGAATTCAGTTGATTTTAATTTTTTTGTACCAGAAATTGTGCCTCGAAATAATGCCTAAAATGTCAAATGGCTATAATTAAATTTTAGTAAAATTTCAATCACATAATACACGTAAAAAAAAGAGATTGCCAATTATCAAATAAATTTATATGTAAATTGCGGTGTAAATTAATTATTTACTTTTTTTTTTTAAACAGAAATGCTTTACTCCTGATATGGTTTGAGTACACAAATTCTGTTCATGTACCCAGCAAATAAAAAAAAAAAAAAAAAAAAAAAAAAAAAAAAAAAAATTAAACTCGTAAGTTAATTTAAGCTTTTAACAAAATGCTTTCATTTCTTGGTCTAATTAATTTCTACATATTTAAATGTTAATACATTTTATCCAATTATCTAATTATTTGGGATATATATCCTAAATTTTTAATTTTACACGTTTCTGCTTTTTCGATTTTCACTCAAGATTTTTTTTCTGAATGACGGTGAATTTACTTATGTCACAGGCTCCAAAAACTGCACAATTTTCATAAATATAAAAACTACTGCTAAAGTACAAACGTTAACTGTCAAATACCGATCTCAAATATTCCATGCTAAATAGCCATTTCAAATTATTAAAATGTAAACTCACAAGCTAATACAGTAAAACCTCTAAATAACGGACAACTCGGGCGCGCGGAAATCGTCCGCTATTCAGAGTTGACCGCTATTGGGAAAGGGTAAGAGATTAAAAATTTGCTAAGAAATGCTTATTGTTTCATTAATTTACTTTTATCTATCCAAAAACCTCCATTATATGATTAATCAGAAATGAAAAGTATTTTTTAAGCAATAAAACTTAAATAAAACTTTCCATATTACATTCTTACGAAAAAAATATGTTACAAAAATTTACTTTGCTTGCTATTGCATGTTATTTTTCTTTCAATGTGAAGTTTTATTTCTGTAGATAATTTTAATCCTTCTGAACTACCTTATATTTTTACAAAAAAAAAAAAAAAAAAAAAAAAAAAAAAAAAAAAACTGTGTAACTTCTCCCTGTATTTTGCCGCTTCTTTCGAAATTCTCGAAATTGCAGGAAACATCTTTAAGTGTGTATTTTGATTCAAACTGCTTGCTTTCCGATTTATTTTTAAATTCATTTTTGCTCTCAAACGCATCAAACTGACAAATTGTCTTATTTAGAAAGTACAAAAGGTGCCGTGATTGTCGATTCTTTGATAAATGCAGAAAATATTGCAAAAAAAGCAATCAAAAATGGCATTTTGAACGGATTTTCCCGAAGCGGGAGATTTGTGTCCGAAAAAAAGGGTCATACGCAGAAGGTAATTGTTCAATGTTCATAAATCAAATTCTAATGAATTGAGCGCAAAATGACAACACACGGCACCTCATACGTCCCTTCAAAAATCCCCTCAGCAAGTTTCATGTTTCTATTTTTAAAAATATGTCTGAAATTGTATCGGAAAGTTTCGAGCTGTTGAAGGTGGAAAAGCGTTTTTTTCGAATACACCCTTAATCTCATCATCTCTTTTATCTTCAGTGAAAGACAGCTTTTGTCGAACATTCTAAAGCAATATAATCGCATATAGAAATTGATTCTTCTCTGGTAAGTAACTCATCATCAATATTAATAAAAATTTTAGCAATTTCCTCACTGCTGGTAATATTTTATTAATTCACTTATTTCGCTTATTTGTGTTGGTAATGTGTTTCCTTTTTTATTATTATATATATCCTGAATGAAATCCAAAGGCGCCGCTTCAGTCAAATGAAAAGACCCGTTCGCTAATTCTAATCCTATGGAAGAAATTTATAAAAATATCTCGGTTGCATTTTAATATTTTTAAATTATTCCTTTTGCATTGGATAGCTGAGATGAGATAAAAAAGTGCAAACGTAGAAAAAAGTTAGACATAGACTTCCGATACCCAATACGAAAAATCTTTTAAAATATCAAAAAAATAAACTCATAAATGATTTTTAAATTTTTAAAAAATAGCTTTTAAACTCAATCAAATTTATTGCTTGCATTTATAAGGATTTGTATGAATTTTTACATGCGAAGTATCGCAAGTAAATACCATAATTTCTGTTTTTTGGGGGGTTTATGAGGGTGTTCTAACTTTCGACGCCGGCCTGAAATTTAAACTAGCGTCAAAAAATAAAACCTGCAACGAAAATCAATAAAGCACAAACGTACAAACTGAGACATCGATTTCAGATGTTCGATGAAAAAAAATCAGTTTAAAATATTAAAATTTAAACTCGTAAGTAATTTTAAACTTTTTAAAAAGTGCTTTTCAAATCTTTTACTTGTTCTTAATACATTTTAATTATCTTATTTTTCAATAGGTTACATAGGTTACATATTTGCTCATTTTTTAACGTTATACGTTACTGATTTATAAAAAAAAAAAAAAAAAAAAAAAAAAAAAAAAAAAAAAAAAATTGAATGAGGATGTTTTTACTTATATCATCGGCTCCAAAAATTTCACAATTGTCATAAAAAAAACTCCAATAAAAATTAATTATTTGAAATTTTTTTAGCAGAAATGTCTTTCTGGTTTAAACACACGAAGTTGTATAAATGGTATAAACACATGAATTCTGTTCATGTGACCAACACACACAAAAAAAGTCATTTAAAAGCATTAAAATTTAAACTCGTAAGTTAATTTAAAACTTTTAACAAATTGTTTTCATTTTTTTCGAATCATTAATTGTTACTTATTTAATTATTTGTTAATACATTTTAACTATCTTCTAATTATATGCTGGATTTTTAATTTTACACGTTTCTGCTTTTTCGATTTTCGTTCAAAGTTTTTTTTTTTTTTTTTTTTTTTCTGAATGACGATGTATTTATTTATTTCACTGGCTACGAAAATTGCACAATCCTCATAGTATAAAAACTAATTCAAAAGTACAAACGTAAACTGCTAGATACCGATTTTAGATATCCCACTCAAAATAATTATTTAAAACTTCTATTTGGATTCAGCCCCAAAAACATGCTCGTTTTAAAACAATTAATTTCTTTGCAAATAATCATACGAATATCATGAAAATTTGTAATTAGGCTAATTATAGGATGTGAAATTTATTTATCGTGTTTAAATTGGATATTGCCAGTAAAAAACAAAGTTCGGTCTGGTTTTAATTTGTAGACAGCCCCATAAGAAAAATTTTTATTCAATATTTAGAAATAGACTTGTTACCAGTTTTTTGGTATCAGTAACTTTCTTCTAACACAATTTTTTTCAAAGTTAGTAGGAGTGTTTTTTCACGATTGTTCTTGTCGCTTAGCTAACATCATTCCATATAATGGTCAAGTTAAACTGGATCTATTCTAATCCCATTTGCATTTTTCTTCGATCCCTTTACTACAATGGTTATTCCACTGTTGAGACATTTTACAGACTGGTTGTTCATGCAAACCCAGTGAACCATATTAATTGTTTTGTCAACCGTGAAAAGCAAATCACTAAACCTTTCTTCTCGGACTTTTAAACAAGTTTTAACACTTGCATATCTTAAAAGTATTGAAAAGTAAAAACTATTTATTTAAGATATGGAAAACAAACGTACTATTTTTTATATTTATTTTACCAGCTTATAAAAGATCCGAGGATTAAAATCTCAGTTATAGACAGTATACGCGACCATTTTTTACTTTCAAATAAATATAAAAGAATAAAGTATTGTAAAATTCAATTTTCTTCGACTTTACAAGTTTTAGGGATCAGGAACCCCGAAAAAAATGTTTATACAAAACATCTGTCCGTCCGTGTGCTGCCTTTGTACCATCAAAAGTGCATGAAGTTATGCACAGAATTGAATCGAGTTTCATATACACTATATGGCCAAAGGCCCAAAGGTGACCAGTACTTGCGATTTTAGATAATTTGTTAAATATCTAGAAAAGTACACGAAGAATCTCCTAAAATTCCAAGTGTGTAAACATAATAGTACAGATCATACACTTCCATGAAGATTTTTTCCCGAAATTCCATAAGGGACAGTCAAGGAATTGAAGAACGAATGTCTTTTGGATAACACTATCAAAACTGATACAGCAAATGCGTTCAAACTGTAGATTATTACTAAGTGGCTTATTGTAATACACTGTGTTCATTTTTATATGGATAGTTTATACACTAGTAGAAAAATTAAGGTTTTTATAAAAACAGTCAGAAATTTTTCCAAAAGTTTTTTGCTTGTAATTTGTAGAGTTCTTAATATAAAATAATGATGTTTTCCGAAAATATGACAAACAATATGGTACACAATATCCTGTAATCAGAATTTAAAAATAATAAAAATTGTATGAAAAATGAGCCGATTTACTAATTTTTTTTTCACTGCGCATGCGTGAAAAGTATCAAAACTTCATTTGCGTATTGTGTTAGCTAAATATATAGAGCCACTTTTGTGAAAGTCTCAAAAACACTGCTTGAAAATTTTGATAATGATCGTCCATTTGTTGAGCTCAAGCCATACTCAAGCCTCCCCACCTAACTGAATCTGAATTAGCTCAAAATCTGTTATTCCCAAAATGGAGCAAAAAAATGAGGGGCTGTATCCATATATACATTGATTAGTGTCAATATAGAATACACAATATGGCACGTATTTCTATATTTGGATTTAACCCCACATTTTTTTTCTTCATTTTGGGAACAACTGATTTTGAGTTTATTCTATCGACGATCAGTTTACGAATTTTCAAACTATGTTTTTCAGGCTTTCATAAAAGTTGTTCTATACATTTAGCTAACGCAATATGCAAATGAAATTTTGATAGTTGTGCTTACTGCCAGACTTCATAACAAGCAGTGTAACTAGGAGGTAGTTCAAGTAAAAGTAAAAGGGTGCAGTGATTAGTTGGCGCGATGTCGAAATTCTTGCAGAAGATGAACATCAAGTTCGTGTGCAGATTGGGGAAATCTGTTTCAGAAACTTTGTTGTCGTTGTAAATGGATGACAAATGCATATACTAAGTATGACTATTTCTGTCTTTTACTTAATACCG
Organism: Maratus speculifer; assembly: GCA_964019185.1. Lineage (NCBI taxonomy): Eukaryota > Metazoa > Arthropoda > Arachnida > Araneae > Salticidae > Maratus > Maratus speculifer. The sequence goes on from OZ025295.1 coordinate 97,137,368, forward strand.
TATCCCCCCCCCCCGCATTAGTCGGCAAAATTCAAGGGAGACCAAATTTTTAAATATGGGTATTTTCATGAGCACTTGTCGTGCAAGTCACATTATTAGTAACTTCTAAAATGTTGGTCACCGTTATTTTCGAAAAATTTGCAGGGCTTTATTCAATTAATTAAATATCTCTGATAAAATAAGTAACAATTTTCCGTTCTAAAATACTGGTATCCTAAATCGTAGTATGTGAGTTACACGACATGTGCTCATGGAAATACCCATATTAGTCCCTGGTCTTTCCCGGCAGCATTTTCAGAAAGAATCACGTTTTGAGCACCAGCCTTGGCGAGTTGGCGAAAGCGAGAACGTTCAGCTAGTTGCATCGCCAAAACAAAATAAACTAAGTTCAAATGTGTCCTAAAACATATGATTAATAGAATTATATTTATTATAAGAGAATCTTTACTACTGTTTTTAATTAACTTCTCAATTTCTTCGAACATAGCAAGTTAAGGAAATAATATTTTTGAATTGAGAAAAAAAACCTATGTTTAGATGTTTTGTGAAATTTAAAGCATTTTAATCTGAAAGAGCTCTTTGTTTTAAACTATGTTTTAATCGTAAACAACGGTGAATAACATTTCCTCATATTATAGTCTTTGCTTGATAACATTTACGGAAAATCAAATGAACAATAAGAGCGATCTCTTTGCAGAAGAAAGGGTTGCTATTCGCTAGGCGTTTGACGTCACAGACAAGAAAGGGTACATAGCGTTGACTTCATCTCCGTGCCAATCGTTGTTCTGGCGATAAAGTGCTCAAAACGTGATTCTTTCTGAAAATGCTTCCCGGCATGCCGGAAAGAGTAAGAATCTTTGAAAACGGAAAGGAATGTGGTTTATTAGTTTTATTCCGTAGCAGCGTCTTGCGTTGGAGAGAAAGAATGCAATATAGAGTTTGTCCTCACTTTTCTAATTATTTAGCCTACCTTTTTTACATATTCAAGAGAATAAAAATATCTTTCATGTATCTCATGCCATTTTCCACAAAATTCTCTGTACGTAGCACCTATCTGGCTTTTACAATGTAGAAATAAATAATCTCATAAATTATGACATGATCAAAAGTAATCGTATTATACAGGATGAACATAAAATCCCAGCCCATTTTGCAGAAATAATTAATGCATGGATTTTATATTACAATTGAATGATACTCCGAGGATATGCTAACAACAGAAGAACGAATTGTGGTTGTAGCGGCACGTTTGCGTGGTCAAACATTCGAAGAGGTCAGGGAGACGATTCGTACAAAATTTAGAAGAGAAGCTCCAACACGAGGAAGTATCCGAAATATAATAAACAAATGGTGGAATTTCTTTTTTTTTTTTTTTTTTTTTTTTTTTTTTTTTTTGCGTGGGAGTTTATCAAGGAACAGGTCTACAAGACTAATGTTACAAATGTGACAGTCCTAAAACAACGCATGAGCTAAGCATGTGAAATGCGCACCGTGGGGGATGTTGGAAAAAGTGTTTTGAGCTACACTGAGTCGGTGGGAAACTTGTTTCGAACTTGATGGACATCACGTTGAAAAGTACTAATATTCTGTATGATACTATTGAAATATAAAATTCATGAATAAATTATTTCTACAAAATGGGCTGGGACTTTATGTTCACCCTGTATATAAAATAAGAAAATATAATAATTATTTAAATACATAAAGAGAGAAATGTGTGCTTACTTTATATCATAAAAGTAATTTTATATGATAATTTAATTAAGTTAATGTCGTCATCATCGATTTGAAACTTCATACATGAAAATTTTGCTTTATAATTAGTTAAATAAATGCTGGTGTACCTCGATATTTTCTGGCATACCGGCAAATAAGGGGGTATACGGCATTAAAATAGGCCTCAAAGGTAACCGATGAAGGTAAAAGATATCAAAACCCACACTGCGACTGGACTTGAGAAGATACGAAAACAGAACTTTCTTCATTGTTTTCAGCAATGGCAGGAGAGGTGGAGCGAGTTTGTGTGTGTATTCTTACAGAATGTACTTAAGTAAATGTGCAGATATATTGTGGCAATTAAGAGATACAATGAAATTCTGGTAACATTTTGACTGCCCCCCCCCCCCTCGTATTGATATTTTAAGAAGGTTAGTAATTATTTGTGTTATTTGTGAGCCTTAATTACTGGTAGTGTCCTAAACTACCAGTTAAAAAAGGGTGCGGGCTCTTTCTGTCATCTGTAGTGTCATTTTGTTTCTCAGAAAGCAATGAATGCGTATTTGAAGTATTAGTGCTACACTGATAACCTCTTAACTGTGGTATTGTTTTCGGCAACATAAATTAAAAATAGAGGCTGTAAACCACATTTTCCATACTAAAATAGTTGCTTTACTTTATCGAAAAACATCTGCCAATAAATAAAGATAAATTTTCAGTTACACTCTCAAAAAAAATTCCGTCTTTTTACAGAAAATGTACTGGCAGCACTGCTGCCAGAAATTGTCTGTATATTGACGACTTTCCGTTTATTTTTTTCTCCGTCAAAAGAGGAAAAATATCCGTCACTTGAAAAAAGTTTGGAAAAATCAATGCGGAAGAGGTGGGGATCGAACCAAGGACCCCAGGATTACAAGACCAACGCGCATCCACTGCTCCAGGATTACTTGTGAAGAATTTGCTTTAAATAGAAGTGTTCATTTCATATGGGTGTGGTTTGGTGTATTTCGTTAAAAAGCTTTTAATTTTGAAGTTAATCTCGGAAAGACTTCATCTTTAATGAAACTGTGGCTGGGTTTTTTTTTTACTTTAATATTAATATAGTATAAAAATGTGAATTTTAAATATATTACGTAGATTGTTAGAGAAAAAACATGGATGTTTTATTTTTATTCGATAAGATTTTTTTTAATAATATCAATTTTTTTTTGCATTTTATTTTTTAATTAAAATATTTTTTAAATGTGTTCACTTAAAGTATATTTTATATGCCAATATTTATCATAGAAATAACTTAGTACATTGAACTTTATTCAACTTATCCAACTTTGAATAACAGATTGTGAGAATTTTTGAACGAATAAAGAAAGTAATTGTTATTTATTTTTAAATTCGAAAACTTTTTTGTCTTTTAAAACTAAATTAGACATTTTAATCGATAGAATATTTTTGTTTTTCATTTTAAAAATAAATTCGAATTTATTACTAACAGATCCAATGCGCATGCGTGCTAGATATAAACGGAAACGTTTCCTCATTTTTCGACTTTCGGAATGAACTCACAGAACAAATACGTCTTTTGGGAAAACAGAAGTTATTTGTGAAAAAATAACGATAACTTAGTGTATATTGACGAATTTTTCTGACAGTGTAAAAAATCAGTGGTGTGAAAAAGCTTTAAGTAACGAAGCGTGCAAAGAGTTCCTGCCCGAAGTCAGTTCGGGCAACACAGTTAAGGGGTTAAAAATCTTGTCCTGTTTGAATCAAATTTTAATGCTCAATATATGCCACTGTAAGATAGTGAAATCTTGAACCAATATTTGGAGCTCTTGCTGTTTATATCTCTCACAAATTTATTGATATTTTAATTAGATATTAATATATTAACTTCATGTTTTTCATATTTCAGCATACACTGTTAAAAATCTTGTCCTAGTTTGAACCAATGTTTGGAGCTCCTGTTGAAGCACAGTTAAAATAGTTGGAACAAGGTTGAAATAGGAAGCTCCAAGTTGGTACGCGATTTCACCATCTTATGGTAGCAGCTATTGGGCACCAAAATTTGGTTCAAACTAGAGCAAATTTTTAACAATTTTAAACAATTTTTTTAACTAGAGCAAATTTCTTTTGTACAAGAAAAAAAATAATAAGCAATTACATCATTTACAGGCAATCTGTCATACTTCAATTTCTTCAGGTCTGAAGAAGTTGGTGTGCGATTGATTGCCTGTAAATGACGTAATTGCTCATTATTTTTTTTTCTTGCCTAAAAAAATAACTTAAGTTTCTGAATAACTATAAATTTTCATTAAGTTTATCCAAGAATAACATATAAGCTTGATGTAATTAAATTTTAATGAATTTGCAAATGAAATATGCATTCAAAGTCATTCAAAACTATATTCCAACATGCAGACATTGGGTGATACAATTTTTCAATATGATAATGCAAGGTTTAAGAAAAATGTTTTACATCCAATCATATTTCAAGATCCTGATGATGTCGTGGCGCTTCTTACGTTACTTGCGCTGTTGCCGCCTAAACGCATCAGAGATCCATCCAAGAAACAGTAAGCGATCTTGTTTCCTTTCAACAACATCTTTAGAGAAACTAGAGTAGTAATTATTTCTCTGTGAAGTGCGTTATAATGCATCTATTTTTGAATTTAATTGAACAGTTAAAGGAGACTTCAGACTATGCGCAAATCAAGGTAATCATTATCTTTATTCTCTGTATTTCTCAATTATAGGATCCCCTCTCAATCTTATATTTAAAAATTAATTATCATCTGCTTCTAACATATTTGCTTAAAAGATACCTGATATATATAAAGCAGCAGAACTTTCGAAATTTCGGAGAAGTAATTGACTGTTTTTAATATTACATAGATGTTTTTCTCGTGAGATAAAAAGAAGAAAAAAAATTTCTGATAAATATTATATCGGAAGATTTAATATTATAGGGGAGACTGCGGCACATGTGAACATTGAGCAGATGTGAACGTTGCCATTTTTCACTATGTTTTATTTGTTTATTTTTAAACATGTATTATTTTTTTTAAATACCAAAGATGCTAGCACCTGTAGACCCATGGTAAAAAATTTTTGAAGCTCTTCGACATTTCGTCTGTCCTCAGGAGCCAAAACACTGTTTATTGATCTCAAAAGTAAAATCTCAATTCCAGCTTGCTGAGAGAATAATTTTATTTATTTATTCATTTTTTTTATTTGATGCTTTAACATATACAATGGATGTTAATAAATATTTGTGATATATATATATCAAGCTAATTTATGCAGCACCATATGATGTTATTGATACGAACTCCTATAGTCTTTAATATATAATAAGTTACTACATGATCTTAAAAATAATTAACACATTGCGTAAAAAAATGTTTAAAAAAATTATAAAAAATAAAAATAATACAAAAAACATAAAAAATACAAAAAAAATTAAAAAATATGAATAATAGGATGGTTGGGTGGGTTAGATGTTAGATTGCGGAGGAGGGCGGTGTTGTCTGGATAATACGCAATGGTTAATTATTATACATTTAAAAAATTAACTTTACACATAATATTAAAGTTTATTTTACCTAAAAACTAATATGCATAACTTAAAAATGATCAAGTTATTGAGATAAGATATGGTTGTCTATTGTATTTGTCTTAAAGAAATTATTTGTAAAATATTAGAATAGAAATTATTCTTGGAAATTCTTAGCTATTAAATTATTTTTTTTCCTATAATAGAGGGCAGCACCATAAGCATATAATTTAATTAATATATTAATCCTATAGATGGCAGCACGTAAATAATTTTCTGCTAGAAGTTGTAGTAATATATTCTAATTAAATAATTAATATAGTAATATTAATAATTGATTAAAAATAAAAATATAATACTTCTAACAGTAGCATTTATTTTTTTTTCTAAATATATTATGAATTTTATAGTATAATATATGTTCTACTAATTTTTATAATTATTGTTACAACTTTATTTTATTATCTATGTGATTTATACTATGACCATAACCTTGACTGTTACTAAGTCACATGTAGTTTGTATCTGATTGCACTACAAATCTTACTAGGATTTGGGTAATGGTAAATATTTTAGTATATATTTCCTTTTTTTTTAAGGAATATAATATTATTGTTATTTTGTCATATTGATTTTATTTTCTTCAATGAGTATCTTTCTACTAATTTGTCATGTGACTAGCTTCCAGCCAGTCGGGTGTATTGTGAGTCGAATTCTTAGCTTTCAGCACGACTCATAACAAAAACTGGTTGGATGTTTTTGCTTTTTTGTTAAACTATACACCCCTGAAGAAGTAGCTTAATAGAAAAGCCTTCTACTGTCTTTTTATCCATTTATCTCTCATTATTTTGGTAATCTGCCTTCTATTTCACTTCAAACTTCAACTGTTTTCAATAAGATGATTGTAAAAATACTGGTTTCATTGTTTAATGTATGGTAATATATGAATTACTCTGGTTATATAATGTCCATTTATCCATATATTTCTTAGTAATTTGGTAATCTGCCTTCTATTTCTCTTCAAACTTCAACTGTTTTTAATAATATGATTGTAAAAATACTGGTTTCATTGGTCTATTTAATGGTATTGTCTGAATAATTTTGGATGTATTTATAAAAGTATTTATATATATATTATTTAACTCTAGTTGAAATGTGGGGCACTTGTGAACCGTCTAGTTGAAGCAAATATGAACAGTTCATATAAATTCCTCAGTAATTATTCTGTGATTTTGTTCCTTTTTTAATTAACTTCGTGAGAAATAATGCCAGCTCCAGTATCAATAATTTTCTTAAAATAGAACACATCTCCGTCATACAAAGTTGATATTGTACTGAAACATCTTCAAACACATCTATCAGCAAATACGTAAAAACCAACAAGCTCGTTTACATTCAAATATAATTTAAATAAATTTGATGTTTTCTAAAATACAATAAGTGTTGTGTATTATTTTATTTAGCAGTTTCAATACTATTTTTTTATGCAGCATGAATACAAAAAGCATTGCGTTAAGAAACCTTGCAATTTTTTCTATTTCATTTGTTCTAAACTTGTAGTATTCGTTTACTTCCATTTTTAAAACAGCTACATTATTTGATGCTTTGAATTCTGATACAATATTTTAAGAAAGTAAAATTTTTAAACCTATAACTACCGCAAAATCTCAATGTAAGCCCCCCCCCTTTTTTTCAAAAGCAAAAGAAATTAAATTTGGAGGGAGTTTAATCGGAAAACACTTTTTATCACTAATTCAGAGGTAAGTAAGACAAATATTGTTTTGAAAATCTTTCTTCTTTCGAAAATTTTTTTATAAATATTATCTAAATGCCTCCTCTCTAAAATCCCCTCAAACAATATTTTATCAATCATTTAAATCCCCTCCCCCTTCGGACTCTTCCGAAATTGTAAGTCTAGATAAGTCACTGAAGCATAATTTTACAGTTTGGAATGTAAATTTATAGCTAAATATTTATATTGTTAGAACTCAAATTTGCGTGAAGGAAAAACTTATGTGCTTCCTATATTTGTTTTCTTTCCAGCGAATTTCTTTCAAACAGAGCCCTCCTTAGGGATGTGCGAAAGGTACGGCCGAACAGGGCCTCACGCCTAGAGAGGCCTCGCACCTGGGCACAAAACATTTATTCTTTAACCATAGCTGCCAACATCGTCCGCTTTTTTGGCCCGGAAAAATTTTATAGAAAATATTACCATTTCAAATCCCGAAATGTGCCGATTAAACAAATAAAAAATTTCTATTAAATTTTTCCGGGCCAAAATATCAGAAGAGTTGGAAGCTATGCTTTAACCCTTTCCAGCGCAGTGTGTCCGGTCTGGACACACCTAAATTTAATTCCAAACTTGCAATCGACACCAATAATATTTTAATAAAATCTTGCTTTTAGAATAACAGCTTAAATTAAGGAGCTCTTGATTTCTTTAAAAGTCGTTTGTAAATTTCGGTGTCAGTTGATAATTTCTCATTTTACTAACAGAATTTGTCCACGCAGGAAAGGGTTAATAAAAAAGAAGAAAGCATAATCGCAAATTCTTAATATAAATGTATGATTTTAATTAAGAAAATATAGTGATCCTGGCATAAAAATAGTTGTAGTTTTAATTTCCAACAAACTAGATTACCTAGCCTGCCTTCTCTTTATTAGAATTGTTTTAAAATCTTAAAATCGAATGCACAACCTGTGCACAGAATCTGTATACACTAATAAAATACACTGTAAAATAAAATTTATCAAAACTACAGAAATTGTGAAGCCTGTACTATTACCGTATTTTGTCAGATTTTTTTTCTTACAATTTCAGACTCAAGTTTTCAAAGATACAGCTACATTAAGAAGAGAAATTCTCTATTTACAGGGTGCCGAGCAAAGGACTCTCGGATTTTAAAATTACATAACTCGGAAACTAAGATTGATTGAAGGAGGAAATAAGCGGTATGTTTATTCTGGAAACCGTAAAAAATTGATATAATAGTTAAATTAATTAAAAAAAATTTCAACAGATGGCTCTATAAGGTGAAGATAGGCCACTGAAGCATAACCTTATAGTTTGTAATGTAAATTTATAGCTAAATATTTATATTGCTACTACTCAAATTTTCGTGAAGGACAAACTCATGTGCTTCATGCGTTTGTTTTCTCTCCTGCGAATTTCTTTTAAGACCATAAAATAGTTGTAGTCTTAACTCTCTCGGGCATACGGACCTCATATGAGGTCGTATAATTATTGCATTATTAAGCAAAAAAATTTTGAGGATTCATTTATGGAGATTTGATTTTTGGACAGATAATATCTAACATGCAGTACAATAACAAAATTATTTTATTATGGTTTTTCATTTATTAAAAAAGAAGATTTTTTGTGAATAATGAAAAATATTGAAAAATAATTTATGCTCATGAGGGTTAATTTCCAACAAACTAGATTACCTAAAACTGCCTGCCCTCTCTTTATTAGAATTGTTTTAAAATCTTAAATTCGTATGCCCAACCTGTGCACAGAATCTGTATAAACTTATAAAATATATTGTAAAATAAAATTTATCTAAACTATAGAAATTGTAAAGCTTGTACTATTATCAAATTTTTCTATCAATTTCAGGCTCAAGTTTTCAAAGATACATCTACATTAAGAGGAGAAATTCTCTATTTACAGGATACCCAGAAAAGGACTCTCGAATTTCAAAATTACATAATTCGGAAACTAGGATTGATTGAAGGAGGAAATAAGCGGAATGTTTATTCTGAAAACCGTAAAAAATTGATACAATAGTTTCAAAATTAGTTTTAAAACATTTTCAACAGGTGGCGCTATAAGGTGAAGTCGCTGTATAGAGCCGGAGAAATAACCAGCAGACTGTCCTTTGCAAGCAGTTGTTCCAATCATCAGTCACTCTGCCTGTTCACGGAAATTTTTCGAAAAGTTTACAAATTGTTTTTTTCATCTGGACCTTTTATAATTTTTTACTGCGATTGAAAACTGAGCCTTGTTGTTGTAGGAATGTGTAGAATTTAACAAGCAATACTCGAGAAGACGAGTTAGAAATCTGCGCGGGCCGTTCCGTGGCCCGCATCCCGAGCCAAGTTCGGGACGGGTTGGGCTCATAACTTTTCTTGTGATAGATCAGACGTGGTTAAATTAACTTTTTTTGTGTATACAGAGCCACAACTGGTTTCATTTCTAGTCTTCACAGCCCCAAATTTTCAGTCCTAATTTTGATCCTGACCTATATCCAGTGTTCTCGCTGTCGCTCGCCTTTGCGCCAAATTGCGAATAAATTTTTCATTTGGCGAGTAAACAAGCGATTAGATTTGCCAAATGGCTAGTAGGGTGGGCCGAAAAAGCCTTTTTTTCGATTTTCGATTATGGCGGGTGCGGAAAAGTGGTCACTGGTGGCACTCAGTTCGTACAAAAAATTTGAGATTTTTTGGACATTTCCTTACCTTGCCGCAAACGGCTTGAAGTTTTGAAAAAAATTTTAATTTTTGAACTTTTTTCGAAAAAAATTAAAAAATGTTAAATTAAATTTATTTGGTTGTATTTACTTGAAAAGGCATATTTAATGTACCAAATGTTTAAATAAGATCTGATCATGCATTATTTAATATCTATGTGCATTATAACTTAGGGTATTTTTATAGCTTTTTCGCGTATAGTAGGCAAAAGTTGTATTTGTTTGAATCGATCGTTAGTTTCTGTGTTATTTATGTCCCTTGGTCTTCTTTATATATTTTCTATGTGTCAAACGTCATATATTTGGGGAAAAGACAGCAATATACTTCAAAAACAAATCTGGAAGGTGAGAAAGTGGTGAAGCATGACTCTAAGCGCGCGCAATGACTCGTCGTAATACTCAAAGGAGTGAAGGACGAAATAGTTGAGAGCCAAAATGCGAAAAAGGATTCTTATTATTTATCCTTGCTCAGTTACCTACAACATTTGTTCAGTGTTAACGTGAAACCCTTTTGTATTGATATGCAGTGCTTTCTGGGTCGTTTAATGTGCCATTATAGTGTTTTGTGCGTTTTATTACAACGAGCTTAGAAATGGCTAGTATAAAGGGCCACGACAATGCAAAAACACGCTATAGCGTAAAAAGTAACTCTTTGGGGGCATCATGCATATTGAAAGAATTGCAATTGCCAACTTATGCTGATAATCATGCGCCACTAATACTGGTTTCTTCACCATGTAGAAGTTGTGACAGCAGAGAATACGAATTTCGTCATCGATAAAAACAAAGTCAGAAGAGAGAAATAGAAACTTGGAAAGAAGACACAGGCAGGAGAAGTTATTGAAAGAAGGATAATTAAAAGCATATTTTTTGATGGTAGAAAGGATAAAAGTATATTCAGAGGGGAAAAAGAACAAGCGGCACTGTCGAAGGAAAGGCGAGGAACACATCACCGTGTTGTTTGAACCTGGTTAGGAATACTCGGGTCACTTGATACTTTGTTCCGGTCACAGAAAAGAAATAGCAAAATCATTATACAATCTTCCAAGTCACCACAAGTTAGACTTTTCTGGACTAACGAGGTATCAAGGTAACGGAACGAGGTATCAAGTGACACAAGTATTCCTAACCAGGTTCAAACAACACGGTGATGTGTTCTCTCGACGGTGCTGCTTGTTATTTTTCTTCCTCTGAATGTACTTTTATCCTTTCTACCATCAAAAAATATGCTTTTAATTTTTCTTCTTTCAATAACTTCTTCTGCCTGTATCTTCTTTCTAAGTTTCTATTTCTCTCTTCTGACTTTCTTTTTATCGATGACGAGATTCGTATCCTCTGCTGTTACAACTTCTACATGGTGAAGCAACCAGTATTAGTGGCGCATGATTATCAGCATAAGTTGGCAATTGCAATTCTTTCAATATGCATGATGCCACCAAAGAGTTACTTTTCACGCTATCGCGTGTTTTTGCATTGTCGTGGCCCTTTATACTAGCCATTTCTAAGCTCGTTGTAATAAAACGCACAAAACACTATAATGGCACATTAAACGACCCAGAAAGCACTGCATATCAATACAAAAGGGTTTCACGTTAACACTGAACAAATGTTGCAGGTAACTGAGCAAGGATAAATAATAAGAATCCTTTTTCGCATTTTGACTCTCAACTATTTCGTCCTTCACTCCCTGAGTATTACGACGAGTCATTGCGCGCGCTTAGAGTCATGCTTCATCACTTTCTCACCTTCCAGATTTGTTTTTGAAGTATACTGCTGTCTTTTCCCCAAATATATGACGTTTGACACATAGAAAATATATAAAGAAGACCAAGGGACATAAATAATACAGAAACTAACGATCGATTCAAACAAATACAACTTTTGCCTATTATACGCGAAAAAGCTATAAAAATAGCCTAAATTATAATGCATATAGATATTAAATAATGCATGATCAGATCTTATTTAAACATTTGGTACATTAAATATGCCTTTTCAAGTAAATATAACCAAAATAAATTTAATTTAACATTTTTAAATTTTTTTCGAAAAAAGATCAAAAATGAACATTTTTGCAAAACTTCAAGCCGTTTGCGGCAGGGTAAGGAAATGTCCAAAAAATCTCAAATTTTTTGTATGAACTGAGTGCCACCAGTGGGCACTTTTCCGCCCCCGCCATAATCGAAAATCGAAAAAAAGTTTTTTTCGGCCCACCCTAATGGCTAGTGCTCAAATTTTGCTTTTTCTTTCTTTTCTTTTCGTCTTTCATACATATGCATACATACGTATTTTCAATATATAGATATATTTAATATATTTGTAGCGGATAGTTGAAATTAGATTAATAACAATTTTTGTCGCAGTTATAAAAATTTAGGTTATTTTAGAATATATTGAAAAAAGGAGGCTCATTAAAGGATTATATGTATATATGTATATATTTTTGTGATACACGTCGAATATATTTTGCGAATACTTTTTCATTTGGAGAATGTTTTTTAATTTTAATTAGCCAAATTACTAACGTTGGTCAAATGTCAGCGAGAACACTGCCTATATCCCTAGAGTAGATAATCGGCCGACACAAAATAAACCAAACCAAACCTAATTTTGATCCAGCCCGAATGAAAATCATTATCTCGGCATGTCTGGTCCGTTCAAAGATCATTAAAATTAGGCCTGGTCCAAAAGTTTTTGCAAGAATGTGTAGATTTTTAATTTACCATTATTCTACATTTAAACATTAAAATTTACTATTTTTAAAAAGTAGTAGATTTATACGCAGTTAAATTAAAATATAATAAAACGTTTGAAAAAGAATTTGCATGTAACGATTCCTGTTTTAAACTGAAAAACGTGTGATCCATGCAAAAATTAAAATATTGTAGAAAAAGAATATGTAATACACAAACACTTTGCTAAGAAGGGAACTTGTTTACAACGCATTTTTTTTTCTTTTGCAATGCAATTTCATGTTAGTAGATTTTACTGTATAGCAGTTTTTCAGATTTTTAATATTCAATAGATGGAATATGCATAAATAATATTAATGATAACTGAAATATTTACACACAAGAAATAGAGATTCCTTAAATATATAGATATTTACATAATATATTGCGGTCTACGGCATTTCTACAGGAATGAAGATTATAACCAAAAAAAAAAAAAAAAAAGTTAGCATAATATTTTTGGATAGAACATCTCGTGTGAGACAAAGGATGTTTTGTAAAAATTTACTCCAGTCGGATTCGAGTCGAGATTTTAACTTTTTTTCTGGAATTGGCCGGTCTTGGCTCGAACCTTTAGATGTTATACCGGACCAGGTCGGTACGATATTTTTTCTACGGGTCAGACTTGGCTGGGCTTGGGCAGAACTTTTAACATTTTATCGAACCAATATTTTTTGTATGGGCCAAATCGAATTTCACTTCCTATAAGTAGGGCCGGCCCGGGTCTGGAAATTTAGGCCCATGCAGATGTTTAACTCGAACAAACAATTTAAAAAAAAAAATTGCTTCACAGAATAGATGACTTCATTCATTTCCGTTAATAAAAAGACTGATCACTCGGTCCTTTAGAATACAGTAAAACCTCCATAATGGATACTCCCGAATAGCAGATACCTCTATTTAACGGACAGTTTTCCAATCCCCACTCACAAAACCTAAATTTTCGTATGTTTAACCTCTGAATAACGGGCATTCCGAATAGCGGAAGTAATTTTGGCGATGAAGTATAACAAACTATTTTTAAACAAGAAAAAATAAAGTGGAAAAAAAGTAAAAAGCTTCGAAATTTATTAGGGTAATATGTCATAAATTTTCACAGATAAAAATAGAGAGTCGTTTGGGGAAAATCCCACATCTCACATATAGTAAATTCAAGGGGCTGGTCCGGAAGATATAATCTCCCCTCCCGGAAGATTTGAGATTTTATGCTTTTAATGGTTAAAAGTGCAATATTCCCTCAGCCACAGAAATCCCCCCGCCCAAAGAAAAATTTCTGAATTAAACACTGTCCACTTCCAAGAAAGCTGCCCACTTCCAAAGAAATTCTGCCCACTTCCAAGAAAGTAATCGTGTCTCCTTGAAATGTTTAGGATTTTCTGCTGATTAATGTCTAAAACAGGAGTTAGCAACTGAAGAAGAATCAGTTAATGTATGCGATTATATTCCTTTAGAAATTTTTTTTTTAAAGCTGATTCTATTAGAGATGATGAAACAGATACTGAAGCTGGAAATGTTTCTTGCTATGTCAATAGCATTTCCAAGACGCAGCAAAATACAATGAGCAATTACACATTATTTTTTATAAAATAAGATGATTCAGAATGATTGAAACTACTGACAGAGTTAAAACTTCACATTGAAAAATAAATTACATGTCATCGCAAGCAAAGCAAATTTCTGTAACAGATTTTTTTTCGTAAAAATGTAATGAACAACGGATAAAGGTATGCACAATTTTACTTCAATTTCATAGCTAAAAAAATAATTTTAATTTCTGATTAATGATGCAAATGACGTTTTACAACACATAAAAGTCAATTATTGAAACATTAAGCATTTCTTAGCAATTTTTGAATTGCCGAAGTTTTCCCAATAACTGGCAACGGATAATAAACGTAATAACGGATAGTTTCCGCTCTCCCGAGGGGCCAACTATTTACAGATTTTACTGTAATTTGTTTAGGGATCCATCAGTGACTACAGTGCCACCTGTCGACACAATGTGTAACTAATTTTGAAACTATTCTACCCAATTTTTTACTGTTTTTAAAATAAACATAGCCCTCATTTTCTTCTTTTATCGATCTTAGTATCCGAATTATTTAATTTTAGTCATCAGAGAGTCCTTTACTGAAAAATCATGTAGTACAATCTACCGTAAACAAGTAATACTTGCCGAAATCGGATATGAATTGAGAAACTGCAATTTTCCAAAGAACCATCTTTATCATTCATCTGCTCAAGTCAAGTTTTCAAATACTGATATTTTTTGAGTTCACATAAATACAGGTATTTCTGTGTTACATTCTGTTCTTACACGTATTCCTGTGTAATATTCTGACATATAATCCTGTGTAATATTTTGTTCTTAGTAGGGATGGGCATTATTTACCATATTAGGATAAATAACAGTGTTGTTACGCTGGAACCTAATATTGTATTAATATGTTACCGAAAAATCCCTGCTAAATAAATAACACATGGTTTTTTATGACAGCATCTTCCTGCACTTGCCTTAATCAAGATTTCATTTTTTGTACCTCTAAAATAAGAATAATATTCATTAAAAACGTCCTCAATCATTTCTTTTGAGACGTTAGCCCAACAATGTTAAATTCAGACACTTTTCTCGGGAGGGATTTCTGTGCTCTGGAAGAGAAACATTATAAAGTTCCGGGAGGTGGGGGAGAGGCATTGCTTTTCTGACCATTGAAAACCCAAAATCTCAACTCTTCCAAGGAGACATTTAATTGCTCAGCGGCGGTTTGCTCCCCTCCCCCGGACCATCCCCTGAATTCAGTACTAGCGCTCAGCATGACCTTACCTTCACTCTTAATTATGACCTACTCTCTTAGGTATGTGATGCTAATTTATTTGCAGTTCATCAATCACTATGGCTAGTAATGAAAACATGCATGAATAACTAATGAAACATTTTTTCTGCTTGATGTCTGGTGATAGGTCCCAATCATAACACATTTTCTGCTATTTTGATAGCACAAAATACTAGAGCACAAAACATAGAAATTTTTAGTAGATCAGGAAAATATTTGAAAATTTATTAGAAAAACTTCATGCTTGAAATGTTTCCTCGTTAATCAATATATTATATTCAATATATTGTAATCAATATATTGTATATAACCCATAGATTAATGATTCAAAAATAATTCAATTCTGTTTAAAACATCCCAAAACATGTAAATCCATTAAAAGACGGAAGTCAAAAATCATGAATCATTTCTTTTCATGAATCATTGCTCTTTAATGAAATATGAAGGGAAAAAATGTGCAGAAATGTACATTCAACATTTCCTAAAAATTGCTTTAAATGCAATCTTATATTGCAAATGCATTTTAAATTAATAGAGTTTTATATTTTAAAAAGAAAATCCTTTTTAAATGCTTCATAACCTTGCGTATATGATTGTCAGATTTTGTTAGTATATTTGTCATTTATGTTATGAAAAAAGTTATTTTTATTTATTAAAAGTTATTTCTACCCCTTCACCCGAAATATAGCAAAATTTGAGTTCAGAGATTAATTTTATAAAAAGTACCTTTTTTCTACATATAACTAAAATGCATTTATTTAAAATTTAGTGCCTTAAGAATTCAATTCTCGATTTTAGTTGGAAAATCTATTTTGAAACTAACAAAACAATATTTTGTCACATTCAAATAAAATGCTTAAATCGATGTATTTTTAATTAATTAGCTCATTTAAAAAGTCTATATTAAAACTTCAGATTGATTTGAATTCGAAGCAGCGATTGCAAACCAACCACAGTAGAGATATTTTCTTAACATTCGCTAATTCAATATCTAATAGGCTTTCCACCAGTCTTTCAATAAATGTAGTTATTTACATTACAAAATAAATAAAAAATGATTTTATCGCTTCGTAGCTTAGTGCTTATTTTCAAACGTTTCGTTACAAATTATTTGACAAGCTTGAAAAGTGCTAGCAATAAATATTATCTGAGGATAATTTTGTTTACGTAAACGACTCTTGGTTTGAAGTTTCGGTTCCTGTTTTTGGAAAGAAACAAGGAGGGGGTTTTATTCGCGGTTGTCGATGAGCAGAGGATAAATAAAAAATGATTTCATCCCTTTTTATTAAATATCAGAAAGGTTAAATTAAAGATTTGCGGATTTGGTTTCTAAAAAAAAAGGTCAATTGAATGTTTAGTAGTTGAATCTAATTAATACAGTGAGGTTTATATCTTGCAGTGAGCTGGAAGTTTTTTAAGTATTGTCTTTGAGGGCTCTTCTAAAGGGGGTGGGGTTACACCCCCCAAACATACACCTGAAAATTTCGCTGATTTAGTTCTTTACCATTTTTAATTTAAAAGTTTAAGCTACATGGCACCCTTGGGGCTGTGGACCTCCCCCCCCCCCTGTTGGGGACTCACCTAATTTTGCTCATTCCTTCATTTCATTTCAATCGTTATAAGGCTATAATTTTGCTTCTATGGCAGCTACAGCGGAGAGAAAAATTCTAGCACAGCTAACTTTTCCTCGCCGTTCTTTTTGCTATCTCAGTTTTCCGGTTTTTTACATAGGACCTTTTGGGGGGCTCATTTTTTGATATAATATGTCTATCGAAAGCTTATGCATCATACATTACAAATTTAGCATAGAAAATTTCTCCCGTCATTCTGGGTCACGTTACGGATCCATAATGGGTTAAAATTTAAATTCCTCAAACTTCGAGGTTTTTTGCCAAATCGGCATCTGAAAGAAAATGTCCCAATGTGGTGTGTGTATGACATCTGTGTCATATAAATATTATCTAGTCTTTTTATTGCAATTTTTGTATGTAAAATATTATGCATTATTTTTCATGTACAATTGCGCATTAAATGAAAATTGTAATGTGATTTTTGTAGTAGTAGTTTATAAAAATGAATTTTAAAAAAACACTTCATTTAAAAGTATTTTCTGCACAATAAAATGTTTCCTAACGATTAAAAAAATATATGTTTTGACAATTCAAAAAATACAAACGTAATTGTCCAAGTTTTCACTTCTGTCGGCACTCCCCGAATGTCACTATTCTTTTTTTCTTTTTTTTTGGGGGGGGGAGGGGAGTTTTGTGTAAATAAGCGTTATTTTTTATTTATATATGTGTCCATATAAAAAAGCATGAACTAGTGAACTTTAGAACCATTTTACTACAACTCATATTCAAAATATTAGAATAATAGAGAAAAAATTATATAAAAAATTATTTTAAATTTATTTTTAATATTAAGTAAATGTAATTAAATTTCTTATAAATTAAATGTGGAATGTTTAAATAAGATATTAACATTTACAAAATATAAAATTCAGTACAGTATATTAGGTTTACAGCTTTCTGAAACGCATAAAAATAATAGAATAAAATTTAGATGAGTTCAAAGTATATTTTATTTTACGCAACAATATAACCTTATGAATATGAAGTAAATGGTAGTTAATATTTTGTAGCACCTCATTAGCTTTCATAACAGAGTACAATCGATCTTGCATACTATACATATCTGGTATTAAGAAAATAGACGAAAAAACTGAATATTAAACAAAAAAAAAATTCATTCTCTGCCAACTGTTCTATTTCATAAGTTTCTCTATCCTATCGGTCAATATTTGTTTTATGCTTTGCAGCCGCTCTGGTAATGGCAGCACGCGTTGACTTACTGTAAAAACATTCAATATGCATTTCATTTCAGATTTCAAAACATCAACAGCGCTGATTGAGAAAACGCGGTAAATGGAGAATGGATTTTTGAAAAATTCGTTTTCCTCTGTATGTTAAAGAAAGTTTTCTTAATATGTTTATCAACCAACAAAACTTAAATATTGTTTATTAGTCTTTTTTTTTCCTGCTATACAGTCTAATAAAATTTTTAGGTTGTTCAGTTATCCTAATAAAATTGCTTAGTCATTTTGCTGATCGTAATTTCATAAAACGGATCATTGGTCATTACACAATTCTTGTTCAAACATCTTTTAAATACGTTATGTAAATAAATTTAAATTACAAGGCATTTTTTTAAACGTAAATCTAAGTTGAAATTATTTCAAAGTTTTTTGAACAGCATATAAAAACGTCGTTTGGGAGCATATTTAGCAACTGTTTATAAATTGTTTATTGTATCCTTTTATAAAAATAACAGGATGTTGGAACCTCTTACCAGTGCTACTGTGGAATGATGCAACCTGTTAACCAAAAATAACCATATTTCCCATCTCTAGTTCTTACACATATTGCTGCTTAAAATTCGTACGCATATTTCTGTATAATATTCTGTTTTTTTTTTTTTTTTTTTTTTTTTATACACTACATGGCCAAAGGTGACCGGCCACTTGCGATTTTAGCCGTTTTGTTAAATATTTAGAAAAATATATGAAGGATTATTCTGAAACTCCAAGTGCTTAAACAGAATAGTACATGTTATATATTTCTGTGAAGATTTTTTCTCTAAATCCCATAAGGGACCGTTAACAAATTGAAAAAAAACGAAGATCTTTGGCATAACCCTATCAAAACTAATGTAGCAAAAGCGTCCAAACTACAGATTATGATTACGTGGCTTATTGTAATAAACTGTATTCATTTTTATGAGGATATCATGTATACTCGTAGAAAAATCAAGGTTTTTATAAAAAAATTTAGAGTTGCAAAAAGTCGGTTTATTCCCGGGTTTATTTCCAATAGACCAGGTTTATTCCCAGGTTTATTCCCAAAAAACCGAATTATTCCGAAAAATCCCGGGTTTTTTCCAGGTTTATTCCTAAAAACCCGGTTTATTCCCGGGTTTAAACCGGGTTTTTTCTAACCTTTGCAACGCTAAAAACATTCCCGATTTTTTTAAAAAGTTTTTTGCTTATAATTTGCAGAGTTCTTAATGTATACATATATATTAGAAAATATGACAAATAATATTGAACGTAATACTCCGTAACCAGAATTAAAAAATAATAAAAATTGTAGGAAAAATGAGCAGGCTTATTAAATAATGTTTCACTGCGGATGCGTTATCTCAATCAAAATGTAACATGCATAATGTGCTAGCTAAATGTATAGAGCAACTTTTGTAAGCGTCTCAAAATCATAGCTTTAAAATTCTGAAAATAATCGTCGATAGAATAAGCTCAAAATCCGTTATTACCAAATTAAAGCAAAAAGATGAAGGGTTGGATACAACTATATTAGTACGTGCAGTATTGTAAATGCTATATTGACACTGATGGAAACTATATGGAAACACCCGTCTTCTTTTTGTTCAAATCTCTCGTAAATATAGTGATAGTGATCAAAATTATTGAAAGAACTTATTATGGCACGATAACTATTTAAAAACTGGGATAAACCTATTTCGTTTTTCTTCGTCTGTGAATTTTGTCAGCGTAATTTATTTCAAGGTTTAGTTCATTCAAGCGCAGACTACCACGTTTTACGGAAATGCTTCTATCGCAAGAAATTCCCCCAAAATAAAGCTATAAATTGAATTAAGTATATTTTTCCATTTGCGAGTCTAGTAGAATTTTAACTACATATCATTACACGTCGACAATTTCTTGGAGCTAGGTTTATTCTAAGATTGTTTTGAGAAGCACTCGAGAAAGACCATTTGTTTTTGTTGACTTTTTTCTTTTACAGTTTAGATGCAAGTTGTTTAAAATAAGTAAATAAATAAAACATTGGATTTGGTCCAATTTAATCAGTTGAATCATTTGGCTGTGAAAAGAGAGATAAAACTAATACTTTCGAACAAAGTCGAAAAGTGTTTATTCATTCGGTTTGTCTGTCCGTCTGTCCGCGCTCTAACTCCCGTAAACATGCTTAGATTGCTATGAAATTTTTATATGTTATTAATGTTTACCCTAGCACGAACCCTATTGCAAATGGAATTTCTAGTATGATTAGTTTATTTACAGGAACAGCCAAACTTTTTCGTTACATTACAGCCTATGGGGAAAAATCGTTTCAAATGAGTTTTAAAGATGTTACACCCTGTCAAACATATTAAAATTTATATGCATTTACGAAGTGCAGTAAAATATGCGATTAACATAATGTTTATTATTCATTTACAGGGCATTAGAAGGAATTCTATTAAATAATAGTAAAAGAAGGAGTTGTTTCCGACATATTTTAATTATATTAAACTATTTCGTGTATAATAAAATTGTTAGACGTTGCTGAGGTTAATATAAATTGTTTCATGCAAAATACGAAGTGCATAGCATTTACATGGAATCTCAAAATATTTCAAATGGTATATTCTATCCAAAGTACTGTATATTATCGATGATGGCTAATGGATGGTTGAAATGAAATTTTAGTTACGATATGCGCTTTTAAGTTTCACTAAATTCATACAAATTGTATGATGTGCATAAATGGTATATTTGATATACAGGGGTACACAAAAAACTCCTAAACATTAATGAATATGAGCGTAATTTACTTAAAATATTAAGTTTTTAAATAATTTATACATTTTTACGCTGAACTTCATTCAGTTTACAAAGAAATATTTGTAGAATATTGATAAAATGATATACAGGACCATGCAAAGAAATGGATACGTGGTCGCCTATGGATGATGGTTTCTAGAAATGTGATTTAGAAAAAAAAAATTTAAGAATATTTTATTTTAACTAAATTTTAGCTAAATAGTCGCATATAATAAAATTACTACGTAAACAACAGTGCTGATCAAAAGTATTCATGTATGTTTCCGTCTATTAGTATAAATTGCTGAAAGAGAAATTTCAGCCTGTTAGCGGTTTTCTTGCTAAATCAAATTTTCCCATTTTATAGCTTACATGTAACAACCGACAGATCAAATACAGGGCTGTTCAAAAGTATTGGAATACATATTTGACTATGGACAATAACACATTATTTTCCTAATAACGTAGTTTTGTTCAAGAATTCAGAAAGTATTGGAAAGTATTTCATACTCTATGAATAAAACATGATTTTTCTTACTTATTTGTAATCAGTTTTGTTTTTGCTTTTATCAATTAATTTAAGTAAAAACAATTTAAAAAATAACATAAATAATGTTTCTGATTGAAAAAAAAAAAAAAAAAATATGTGAATATATATGAAATAATGCGGAGAACCACAACCCAAAATATCCAGTCATAAACATGATTTGTGCATCAATAGACGCGAAATGACTTGCACATTGAAATAATTTTTGCTTTCGTTAAACAACGTGTTTTTTATGCTACACGTTCTAATGTGCTCATTAGGCTGGATACAACTTCATCATGACATATAGAAATACGCTGAACCGCGTAAACTCTCAGGGGTAGGTAAAAACAGACACTTTTCTGAAGCCGTAAGATAAATATTGCCGTGGCATTTTGCCACTTGCCACCCCTACCATTGCAGCTTCAATCTTCCTTCTTTTCAGCTCAGACAGTTTTGAATATGCCTCTTTCTTTTTTCTTTCTTTCTTTCTTTTTCACGTGTATTTTTTTTTTTTACATTATTTTTACGGAGCGCGGTTTCCCACCCATCTTCTCCCATTTTAACACAGCTGAGTGTTAAAACAAGAAAGTAAACTTTTTTCTGTGTCCTTTGGTAAAAACATATATTAAGTATATATCTGCCTCAAATTTTGGTATTTCGGGAATATAACAAAGAGTAATTTGAATTTTAAATCTTTTATATAAAAATTTTAATAGTTCTACTCCTGCTATATAAAAGGAAAAAAGAATAAATAAATCAGATTTTATATTTTGTTAGAAAAAAGAAAGGTAAAGTAAAATTAAGAAAAAAATGAACAAAGAAATGTAAATTTAATAGCTTTTTTTATGTTCCTCGATGTATACCTTGATGTATACCTCGATGTTTGTTAAAACCCAGTTCACTTGCATTTGATAACACTGACTTAATCTTAAGGGTGTTTTTAAATCAAAAAGGACAACTTTGTGACATATGCTTTAATTTATTTTCGTTCGAAAATGCATGAAACTTATAGGTGTTGTTATTCAGAAACTGTCTAATTGCACTCATTTTTCTATTTTTTTTTTATGCAATAGATCTTTCACAACAAGCCTTCAAAGTTGACGTTTTTGAGCACATTTCCCGACGAAAGCAGAAAAACGGTCGAAAAGCAGGAGAAAAACGGGTGATCACGTGATCGAAATAGCTTAGAACTGAATTGGTAATTTATTGATCAAAAAATAGAAAAATAAGCTCGATTCGAAATCGCTTTCGTAGTCAGGCCTTCCAATTTTATATCTTTCTGTTAAAAAATGAATTTGTAAATGTGTCAAAACATTTTGCGCTTGTTGAGCGCCGCAATTGAGAACACCCTTAACTTCATAACTAATGGTGATGTTTTTCTGAAGGACTGTTTGAGCCTTTCGAAAATAATTGGTAAATAATCTTTCTAAAGGTTGTTTTTGTGCCTGTGTCTGGTTCTAAATTAGATTTATTAAGCGTTTGAATACTTTCATATATCATTCTTAGCTGGAATTTCTGACTTCTTATCAATTGCAATTATATAATTAATTTCTTCTAGATATTGTTCAGAGAATATTTTAAAACATTCTGTACATATAAGATTTTAAAGAAATGTTTTTATAATACTATAGGACTACTGAGTCATTCGCTGTAATATGATCGTTCTATTTTCTTCCTGTAGACTTTTTGTTTATTTTATTACTTTCCTGCATATGTAGTATATCTACGAATAGAAGAACCATCTGAAAATATGTTATGAAAGATTATATCTATAATTTTACAGTGAACATTTTCAGTTATTTTAACCTAAAACCTTCGGATATTTTTACTGCCTTACATTCAAAATATGCGAATGTATCTGAAATAATTCGGAAAATCACAACCCAAAATATCCAGTCATAAACGTGATTTGTGCATCAATGGACGCGAAACGACTTGCATATTGAAATAATCTTTGCTTTCATTATACATCATTTTCTATGCTACACGTTCTAATGTGCTCATTAAGCTGGATACAACTTCATCCTGACATATAAAAATACGCTGAACCACATAAACCCTAAGGGGCAGGTAAAAACAGACACTTTCCTGAAGCCGTAAGATAAATATTGCCGTGGCATTTTGCCACTTGCCATCCCTACCATTGCAGCTTCAATCTTCCCTCTTTTCAGCTCATCAGACACTTTTGAATATGCCTTTTTTTTCTTTCTTTTTTTTTCAGGTGTCTTTATATATATATATATATAAAGAGCGGTTTTTTACTCATCTTCTCCCATTTCGACACAGATGAGTGTTAAAACAAAAAAGTAAACTTTTTTTCTGTGTCCCTTGATAAAAAATATATATTAAGTATATCTGCAGCAAATTTATGTACTTAGGGAATATAACAAAGAATAGTTTTAATTTTAAATTTTGTATTTTCAAGTTACGCGTCTACAATGGCAAATGTTAAAAAAAAAAAAAAAAAAAAAAAAAAAAAAAAAAAAAAAAAAACAGATTTTATATTTTGTTAAAAATGGGAAAGTAAAGTAAAAGAAAAAAAGAAAATGAATAAAGAAAATTATATTTATTAGTTTTTAGCTTGCGTTCATAATACCTCGATGTTTGTCAAAAGGGAATTCAGTTTTTGAAACATATTTCCGTATTACGTCAAACATTTTCTTTTCTTTTTCAATTATAGTTTCGCTATATCAGAACTCGTTACAACCGAGTCCAAATTTAAATAGATTTCATCTAAACAAAATCTTTTTTGCAATTAGTTTTGTTTTTGTTGATATTGATTAAAATAATTTTTAAAATAACATAAAAAATATTTTTTATAAAAAAAAAAAAAATAAAAAAAAAGTCTAAAATGTGAATATATTTGAAGTAATTCTGAGAATTACAACCCAAAATATCCAGTCATAAACTTGATTTGTGCTTCAATAGACGCGAAACGACTTCCATATTGAAATAATTTTTGCTTTCGTTCTACATCCTTTTTTATGATACACGTTCTAATGTGCTCATTAGGCTGGATACAACTTCATCTTGACATATAAAAATACGCTGAACCGCGTAAACCCTCAGGGGCAGGTAAAAACAGACACTTTTCTGAAGCCGTAAGATAAATATTGACGTGGCATTTTGCCACTTGCCACCCTTACCATTGCAGTTTCGATCTTCCCTCTTTTCAGCTCAGACACTTTTGAGTTGTTGTTTTTTTTTTTCTTTCTTTACGTGGTTTTTTACATTATTTTTATGGACCGCGGTTTCCCACCCATTTTTTCCCGTTTCAATACAGCTGAGTGTTAAAACAAGAAAGCAAACTTTTTCTCTGCGACCCTCGATAAAAATATATATTAAGTATATCTGCAGCAAATTTATATACTTAGGGAATATAAAGAAATTTCAATTTTAAATATTTTATACAATGATTTTAATAGTTATACTTATGCTACATAAAATGTAAAAAATAAAAGAAGGGAAAATCAGATTTTATATTTTATTAGAAAAAGAAAGGTAATGTTGTAACGGTAGGTCCACGGTGGGCGTCATTTGTAACATTAGGTTGGTTGTGGTGGAGGTTAAATGTAGACATACTCATTAATTTAGGATAAAATAACAAAGTTTATTAAAGTGATAATGGCTGAAGGGAAGTGGAGCAAGTCTCAAATTTACACAACTGAAAACACTATGAACAGCTAAATCATACTCACAGGCTTCGGCCTAGCTCAGTCGGGGCACCGCCTAACACTTCTCACTATCTTCTGGCTGAGCTGCTAAACAAAACTTGATTAAACAGCCCGTGGCTGTGGGTAATTCTTTATTTCACCAAATAATCAAAAATGGAACTAATATAAACTCTCTTACCACGGCCGAATCTCAAATCAATTATCCAAACTCCTTTCCACTTCACAGGAGGCCGTTGCTACTTCCTATTCGCTAGCACTTCGCTGAACAATAATTCACTTCGCTTGTCTAATACTAGAGATCCTCACTCGCTGGCTGCTGGCTAATGCCAGAGACACACAAACCCAAGCTTTTATATGCTGCAAACTGAGATACTTCACATTAACATATTCCTAGTAACCGCAAGCAAACTGTAAAATCCGAAAGAGCACACACACTCTAGAAAGTTAAAGTAAAAGAGAGGATAGATGTCGCTTTTACGCTTACACTTGTTAAATTATTGACGTCACGATCTCAGAAACACTAGAGTGCCTTTATGGAAAGGTCACTCCCTCACAATGTAAAATTAAGAAAGACAATTAATAAAGAAAAGTAAATTTAATATCTTTTTTCTTATGTTCGTAATACCTCGATGTTCGTTAAAACCCAGTTCTCAAGCATTTGATAACACTAACTTACTGTTAACTTCATAACTAGTGATAATGTTTTTCTGAAGGACTGTTTGAGCCTTTCGAAAATAATTGGTAAATAATCTTTCTAAAGGTTGTTTTTGTGCTTGTGTCTGGTTCTAAATTAGATTTATTAAGTGTTTGAATACTTTCCTATATCATTCTTGGCTGGAATTTCTGACTTCTTATCAATTGCAATTATATAATTAATTTCTTCTTCTAGCTTTTGTTTAGAGAATACTTTAAAAAGTTCTGTACTTATATGATTTTAAAGAAATGTTTTTATAAGACTGTAGAGCTATTGCGTCATTCGCTGTAATATGATCAATTTTATTTTCTTCCTGTAGACTTTTTGTTTCTTTCATTACCCTTCTTCATATGTAGTACATCTACGAACAGAAGAACCATCTGAAAATATGTTGTGAAAGATTATACCAATAATTTTACAATTAACATTTTCAGTTATTTTCACCTAAAACCTTCGGATACTTTAACTACCTTACTATGCGAATGTATCTGAAATAATTCGGAGAATCATCACCTAAAATATCAAGTCATAAACATGATTTGTACATCAATAGACGCGCAACGACTTGCATATTTAAATAATTTTTGCTTTCGTTAAACATCTTTCTTTTTATGCTACACGTTCTAATGTGCTCATTAGACTGGATACAGCTTCATCTTGACATATAAAAATACGCTGCACCGCGTAAACCCTCAGAGGCAGGTAAAAACAGACACTTTTCTGAAGCATAAATATTGCCGTGGCATTTTGCCACTTGCCACTCCTACCATTGCAGCTTCAATCTTCCCTCTTTTCAGCTCAGACACTTTTAATTTTTTCCCCCCTTTACGTGTTTTTTTTTTTTTTCTTCTTCTTCTTCTCCTTCTCCTTCTTTTTACATTATTTTTATGGAGCGCGGTTTCCCACCCATCTTCTCTCATTTCAACACAGCTGAGTGTTAATACAAGAAAGTAAACTTTTTTTTATGTATCCCTTTATAAAAATATAAAGTATATATACTACAAATTTATGTATTTAGGGGATATAACAAATAATAGTTTCAATTTTAAATTTTGTAGTTTCGTTTTGTGTATTTTTGTTATTTTTATGCTTGCTATGGAGAATGTTAAAAAAAAAAAAAAAAAAAAAAAATAAATTGGATTTTATATTTTGTTAGAAAAAAAAAAGGAAAGTAAAATAAATAAAAGTAGATTTATTAGATTTTAGTTTGAATTCATAGT
Organism: Maratus speculifer; assembly: GCA_964019185.1. Classification (NCBI taxonomy): domain Eukaryota; kingdom Metazoa; phylum Arthropoda; class Arachnida; order Araneae; family Salticidae; genus Maratus; species Maratus speculifer. Next base: position 97,164,406 of record OZ025295.1, read on the forward strand.
ACCTTGATGTTTGTCAAAAACCAATTTCCTTGTGATAACACTAATTTACTCTCAACTTTATAACTAGTGATAATGCTCAGTCGTAGAAATAAAAAATCATCCCCACTTCTAATGCTAACTCCTCAAAAAATGATCGTAGAAGAAAGTTACTTGTATAAAGCTATTGGAAATAAAGTGTACTTTTAAATTATGTTTATAAAATCTGCTTAGGGTACCATCTACATATTAAAACGTACTGAATTACCCTAACTTCATTTTTTTTTTTAATGCCAATACCCAATTTTGACAAAAATTTCAAATCTTCGGTTCAAACTATGCCTAGACACAAAATTTCAATCATTTGTATAATAAGTGTTTGAATTATAAATATCGAAATTTAGTGCTTCTAACGTTAAATTACATTTTCATATTTTTATTAATTTCTCCTGAAATTATACTCCTAATGGGCTAATTTTTCATGTATGTAATAATAATAAAATACCCAAACATAAATCCGATGAATTTGCAAGGGAATGTTTACTTTTTTTTAATTCTTTTTTCCTTCCACAATTTTTTTTTCTTTCCCTTGAAGGATTGTTTTAGCCTTTCGAAAATAACTGTAATGTGATCTTTCTATAGGCTGCTTTGGTGCTTGTACCTGGTTCCAAATTCAGTTTATTAAGTCTTTGTATACTTATTATGTATCATCCTTGGCCAGAATTTGTTCTTATCCCCTCTCCCCCCAGTCGCAAATACAATTAATTTCTACTTCTAGACATTGGTCAGAGACAATGACGCAGCCAGAATTCGGTTCTAGGGGGGGGGGGGGTTGAGTTTCTGATATAGATGTTTGCCAGTTATTTGAATCGCCAGTTAATAGAATCAGTACTAATTAGAATATTTACCGTATAACTTTGTATACCGTATAATACCGTATAATACCTTAAACTCAAAGAATATCTGTGTAGCAGGAAATCATCATTCTTTTAGCGTAATACGTCTCAGAAAAGTGATTTAGTTCAAATAACCAATTTTCACTTTACTAATCCAAGTAATATGCTCTTTCACTGTTTTAAATAGAATTTTCGTCATTTAATTGAATCACTTTATTAAATCAAATTTGATTCAATAAAGCGGCGGATTCCGAAATACGCCAAAACTTTTAATATTAAGTTTGGGTTTTGATTCATACAAGTTGAAATTATAGCGATCTTTCTTAGCTCTGGGAGGGATTTTAACACCAAACTCTCCCCACCCCCTTGGCTGCGCCACTGGTCAGAGATATTTTAAAAGGCTCTGACTTATGAGATTTCAAACAATTAAGTTTATAAGACAATGGGGCTATTGCCGTCATTCGCTGTAATATGACCATTTTTTTTTCTTCCTATAGACTTTTTTGTTAATTTTATTCAAATATAGTAGTACGTGCACTATTGTGCATCGTATACTGACACTAATCAATGGATATATGGATACAGACTCTCATCTTTTTACTTCATTTAAGGGAACAACGGATTTTTAGTTTATTCTTTCGATGGTAATTTTCAGAATTTACAAGCATGTTTTGGGGATTTTCATAAAACTCCATACGTTTAGCTAACACATTATGCAAATTATACTATGACTGCATTCATATATGAGCAGTGAAACATTATTTATACCTGCTCATTTTTCCTACAATTTTTATTATTTTTTAATTCGGATTATGTAGTATTACAGAGCATAAAGTTGTTTGTCATATTTTTTGAAAGAAAAACTTTATTTAAAATAAAATATTCTGTAAATTATAAGCAAAAAACTTGACAAAATTTGGAACTGTTTTTATTAAAACCTTAATTTCTCTACGACTACCATGCTATCCTTATAAAAAATGAACACGGTTTATTACAATAAGCCGCTTAATCATAATCTGCAATTTAATCGCTTTTGCTACATTAGTTTTGACAAGGTTATCCAAAATATATTCATTCTTTTTTAATTTATTGACGGTCCCCTCTGGAGTTTCGGGAAAAAATCTTCACGGAAATATTATAACCTGCACTATTCTGTTTATACACCCGGAGTTTCAAGATAATTTCCCATCTTTTTTTCTAGATATTTAACAAAATGTCTAAAATCGCAAGTGACCGGTCACCACTGGCCATATAGTGTATGAGTCTAACCACGTAAAGAAATTCATATCTCCAGTTATTTGTTGAAACGAATAAAACTTACTTAACCTCAGACCTGAAATCTACTTCAGACCTGAGGTACACAAATGTGTACCTCCATTCTTTTCTTCATAAAAACTAAACTGTTCGATTTTTTTGCATTTTGAATTTACTTCTATACAGCTGAATGTTTTTTGCTTTAAAACAAAACCAATAAATGTCAGCACTGATGAATTATTACCTCATAAAATAAACATTGCTTTCGTCCTACTTTCGAAAATATCTTCAAGACATTGTGGCCAAAAAAGTGAGAAATATTCATGATTATTTAATTTAAATGCTTTACAATAAAAAAATTTGAAGATTTGCTGATCATTTAGTTGTTTAAAAACCTTAATTTTGTTATTGCGAAAATTTATATTACTGATAGTTAATTGATGTTTTAAGGGGATTAGTACTTTTATATCCATATTTGTAAACCTAAATTACCAGTCAACTTAAATACTGATTTCATAAAAACGACTCTTTCTGCAATCTATGGTGTTATTTCGATTAAGCAAAATCTATAAATATATATATGTAGAGTTATTTTATGCTCAGGTCTGAAGAAGTTAAACTCCCTAATATTTAATAAGTAATAGATTAATGAATTGTTTAATTATTTATTAACCAATATATAACTAAGTCGAAGTGATGTTTGTTAACCCTTCTTGTTTTTTAACCTTTTGTATAAGCGCGTTGCATATCTGCACCATAACCAAGAGTCATTGTTTCTTACATAGCTGCATTTAGACAACTAAACAACGCATAAGCATGACAATAATAAAAAGACGTCGACGATAAAAAATATTTTTTTATTGCTGCTGTCTCCCAACACAGCAGTTGATAAAAATTATTCATATAACTCTCAACAGATGGCAGTGTTGAGTTAATTTTTCATGCCACAGTTTTACTTATCATTTAAGCATTTTTGCATCGTTATTGCTAAAAAAAACTCTGCATTTATTATTATTATTATTATTATTATTATTATTATTAAGAAGCTGGAAAGGGCCCAAAAGTAACTTTTACAAAGGTAAGTTCGTGTACTTTGCAATTTTTTATTAGAAAATTAGCAACAATTATCAAAAGTATGCATTTTTTTGTTATTGCGTATGTGAACAAGCCAGAAACTATACGCCAAACGTGGCAAATGACTTGCGTTCGTATTGTAACAAGTGTTTATAAATATTCAGACCTTGGTGCAATAGCTGTTGCACTCTTATGCAAAAATGCATGAATACAAAATTTATTACGATTCTTCATATCAAATTCAGTAATGCGGAAATAATGCGACCTAATCTTCAACAGGACGTAATCACTATGGCAACCTAGAATCATTAACTATCATGCTGAATATCATTGAATTAATTATGTATGGTATGATTTAATAGAATGAAGAAAACTTTATTAATTTATTTTTAAGTTTTGATCCGATTTTCTTGAAATGTGAAATGATTTGAATTTAAATCGAAGTGATGTTTGTTAACCCTTTGTATAAGCACGTTGCGATATGCATACCCCAGACCAACATTTCTTACGTAATTAGATTTAGACGATTGAACAACGCTTAAAGATGACAATAATAAAAAGTCGTCGACAATAGTTAAAAAAAATTATTGCAGCTATTTTTTAACAATGCAGTTAATAAAAAATTATTCATATAACTCTCAACAGATGGCAGCGTTAAGTTAATTTTTCATACCAAAGTTTTATTTAGGAATTGAGCAATTTTTCATCATTATTGCTAAAAAAATATTTCGTTTTATTTATTTTTTCTCAATTAATTAAAAAGTGTCGAGTTCACCCAAAAGTAATTTTTACAAAGGTAAGCTCGTATATTTTGCAATTTTTTATTAGAAAATTAACAACAATTATCAAAAGTATGTAATTTTTTGTTATTGCAGATGTGAACAAGCCGGAAAATGTATTCGTCAAACGGGGCAAAGAGGATGCGTTAAAACGCGCCCAAAACATTGTTTTCCCCTATACCATTATGTAGTGGAATATTTTTGTATAGCCCTGTAAATGAATAACAAATATACTTTGCACCGCAGATTGCACAGAATGTTTATTTTAATATATACTTCATAGATGCATATCAGCTTTATCATGTTCGAAAGTGTGTAACACCATTAAAATGCACTTGAAACTATTTTTTTCCCATTGGCCTTAATGTAACAGAATACTTTTGATTGTCCTTGTAATTAAAATATAGATCCGATTTTCATAAAATATGAAATAATTCGACCAAATTATACAACAATTATATATTTTAAATTTCAAACGATTCAATTGGATAGTTTCTGCTCTGCTATATGCGGATTGACTGAACGATGAATATAGGTGCTCGTATTTACATAATTACGAACGCACCTAAAAAGCTCTTTCAGTGAATATATTTTATATTCTTATTTCTTTTTTCATATGCTTAAAATGATGGATTCTAAAATCTGAGTGAATATTTTTTACATCAGAGCTGTTGAAACAAAAAAGGACTTTTTAAAAAAATATATTTGACATGTCATGTTTGTAATTAGTAATTTTATTTATGTCTCTATTCATTCTTCTGAAACTTCATGGTCTCTCAACATTGTATATATATATGTATATATGCGCTAAATATTACAGTTCCAAAGTAGCGTTCCATTTGGACTGATTTAAAAAAGAAACTGTTTATGTTACTTAATTTTCCGCATCCTTAATTTCCTGTTGCCCGGCTAGCAGCATGTGTTAAAATCCTAAAAATAGTCGCATCATCATTTGAAACTGTCTAATTCGAGGACAGTTAGTACAGGCAGAACTTCATAGTTCAAAAAATATATGTTTGCATGCTGGGGCTGGACGATGTTGAGATTTTTACACCGTGACTTAAAGTTATTCTCACATCATGATGCTGCGCTACATCAATACAATTTTTTTTTTCAAGGTGACTATTCTCAAAGGTGTCCAATGATTAATTCCTAAATTTTTAGTCATAGAGACATATAGTTTTAATTACAAAAATGTTTTAAGAATACATGGAAAACCTTTCAAATTTTTTAGTTTTTATTGCTATATTCCAATCTAAACTGCTTATTTTCTGATTCATTTTTAAATTCCTTTTTGCTCTGAAACTCACGCAAATTGACAAATTTTCAATGATTTTTAATAATACTTCCAAATAATTAAAAACAACATAATGTGCCGTGCTTGTCGATTTTTTGATACATGCACAAAATATTGCAAAAAATGTTGTCAAAGTTCATGTTTTGAACCGAATTTTTCGAAGTGGGAGATCTGAGAACGAAAAAAATGGTCATACTGAGAAAATAATTGTTTACAAATGAAATTGTCATTAATTGAGCAAAAAAGGAAATCATATGGCCTCTTATATATCTCTTCAAAAATCACTTCAAAAAGTTTTTTTTTTTTTTTTTTTTTTTTTTTTTTTTTTTTACTTTAAAAAATGTCTGAAAATATTTTTGAAAATTTCGAACTGTTAAGGCTGAAAAAATACTTTTTCGAATGCACATTAACTATCGGCATGAAAAATAAAGCTAGAAGTTGTGGTACTAAATAATTGTGGGGTAAAAAGATTATGGTACTGGAAGGTGCTGAAAATAATATATTTTAAACACTATTCGTGTGTATATATACATACTTCTTCTTTTTTTAACTATTTGGCAAAAAAATAGTTGTTGTTCTCGGTAGAGAACCGCGAAATCTAAAGTATATCTGAATCTTTTTATTGGTTGAATTACGCAATTTATTTAATTTTATTCGTTTCCTGATTGGTCCAAGTTTAATGTCCAAAAATGGAATACTTCTGTTGCCACAATGACAAAAAGAGTAATAAAAACTTAAAAAAAAATAATAATTTAAAAACAAATTTCCTTAAAGAGTGTATTATTTTCTGTACGTAACGGTGTAAAAATTTAAAATGGGCGATATTTAGAAGTATAAAAATTTGCAGTTCCGAAAATTGTAAAACTGAAATTTCATTTAAAATTTGTTTGTCATGGGTCCAGGAATATTAATGTTTAATCCATGTCGTAAGCAATGTGAGACGTTCAGAAGTCAGTATGATTAACTCCATCAACTAAAAATGCACATTTTAACCAGTTAAAGCTGTTTATGTTTAACCTGCTGTTTTTTTATCATGGTTTTTAGGAATATTAATGTTTAATGCACGGCGTACGTAATATATGACTAAAAATGATGTTTGTTATTGTTATTAATTTAAATAAGGAATTTATTTTTAAGTCTTTGAAATTTGGGTCTTTGAAAATATCATTTTCCAAATAGTCGTTGTAAATTGTTAAAATACAATTTTGTTATTTTATTATTTCGTTATTTTTATTTTTATTTTGCTTTTTTTTTCTTTTCTTTTATTTTTTTACTAAGATACATTTTTCTAAAATTCTAATTTAGGTAAGCTTTCTAAAATTGTGTAACTAACTTGTTTCTTTAAAAATATCTAACATTTTAAAGTCTGAGCGAAAAATTCTTTAAAATAATGAAAAATTGAATTTTTTTTTCAAAGTTTTTTAGTAAAATATTTTTAATTTCATTTCTTTCAAGCCAAAATGAAAATAACTTCTTGTTATTCTTAAATAGTATGATTTCTGACACTACAACAAGTTTTAAGATGATATATTCAGCAGTTTTTTAGCAAAGTGTACAAAACAGCTTTATTGTTCAAAAAATATGTAAGCAATTAATTTGTTCTTGAAAACTAATTTATACTTGAAATTAATTTCTTTTCATTTATATATTGGCTATAATGTGTAGATTTACTGTAAAAAAAAGTAATTTCTATCTCTACATTTAAGGAAAATACAGGATGTTAAATATATCCCAAAAAATGCTTCATTTTGCGCGTCGAGTTCTTGTGGGCAACCCTTTTTGGCACTGTGGTCCCACTCTGGACACACATAATTCCAAAGTCACAAACAACACTAACAAGGAAGGAATCCATACTGGACATTCTTAAAATTTTTTGAAAAAAAAAAATACTAATTAAAGTATTTATGTATGTAATAAAGGACCAGTCAATATTAGCGGCGGGATTACTGTAGAAAATATGTAAAAAAAAAAAAAAAAAAAAAATAGTATTGTCTGAATAACTTTGGATGTATTTATAAAAGTATTTATATATATATATATATATATATATATATATATATGGGATTAAAGAATAAAGTATTCGGCAATAAAAGATAATAAACTCAATGATTTAATGAACGTGATATCCAAAATGAGACTCGTGTGATGATGCGTGGAAAGAACGAGGTGTTCTATAGATTTCAGCGATGGTGAGTTTGATGAATTTTTAATCCAAAGCTCAGGGAAGCTTATTTATACTAAATATTATTCAGTTTTACTGTTATTTTTGAATGCTACGTATATATTTTATGTCTATTGAACCTTTTTATCTTATCAAGAGTATTAGTTTTGCTTAAATCATAGTTACTCAATTTCCCACAAGTTTTGGGGGCTCGTTGCCGAGATTGAATGATTTGAATGACTTGGATTTGAATTTGAATTTTACTACAGATGCTATTTTGTACTAAGAAGAGCCGAGATTTGAATGATTTCGCTGATTTATATTTGAATTTGAATTTCACGATGAAAGCTATTTTGTACTAAGAAGATCTAAGTCTAAGAAGAATGTTTTGTTTTTAAACTAAAACGTATTATATAAAAAAAAAGGAACTGTTTGTTATATGTGTAATGATTAGAAATTATCCGTAATCAAGCCTGCAAGATAGTGCACTATATTGTTTTGTTGAAGTGTAAACAAAAATTATAATGTCTGTTCTTAATAAAGCTAGAAAGGCGGACTTGTTAACATTGTGTGATGATCTAGGTATAGTTGTGCCTCAGAATCCAAGAATCATAGATTTGATAAAGTTGGTGACGGAATCGAAGGATTATGAAGAAAATTTTGTAAAAGTTCGACTTGAAGTCATTGCCGCAGAGAGAACAGAAAAAGAAGAAAGAAGACTAGAAGCAGAAAAAGAAGAAAAAAGACTAGAAGCAGACAAAGAAGAAAAAAGACTAGAAGCAGAAAGAAGATTAGAGGAAAAGAAGATGGAGATGGAGTACGAATTACGAAAAATTGAACTCCAAGGAAATATGACAAATACAAGTGACGGTTCGTCTGTAACTGGTTCAGGTAAGCAACCAGATTTGTCTAAATTAATGTCCCACTTTGATGGGAAGGGTGATATTAGTATCTATTTAGCTTTATTCGAGAGACAGATTTCTAGGATGAATATAACAAAAGAGAATTGGGTCATGCACTTATTAAGTTTAATGCCGCTAGAAATTGCTAATGTTATAACTAGAGAACCAGAAACATTAACAAATAACTACGATTATGTAAAAAACTTGCTGCTCAAAAGATTCAAATTGACGCCAGAAGAGTTTAGGCAAAAATTAATGTCGCATAAGAAAGAAAACTCAGCCACTTGGCGCGATCTAGCATTTGAGTTAAGGAATTATTTAGAAGAATGGATTACCGGTCTTGATGTATCCAATTTTGAAGATTTAAAAGAATTAATAATAGTAGATCAAATCAAGAGAAGGTTACCGATAGAAATGAAAGAACATTTTATCGATGATCTTCCCAAAATTAAAAATGTTGATGTATTAGTTTGTAAACTAGATGATTATGAAACAGCAAGGCGTAATGTTAAAACCATGAATAGACACTCACACCACTTTCAAGATAGGAAGTCAAAAATGCGCGAGAATAACAATTCAAAACCGTGGTTACCATCTCAACGTTATGATACTTTAAGAAAACAACAATTTACAGATAATATAGCTAATAGAAATGAATCTTCTAATTTAAATGAAAGAAACAGGGCACAAATTAGATGTTTTAAATGTAACCGTCTTGGCCACGTAATATCCCAGTGTAAAAATGGGAATAATAGTCAAATAAATTATGACAGCCAAAATCGGAGCCAAAACCCGCGATTATCCAACCACAAAGAGATGAATTCCGCAGTAATCAAGCAAACTAACAGCGCCAAATCAGATTACATGAAAAATATTGATATTAATGGTGAAAAGACACAGATCTTCTTCGACACTGGAAGTGATATCAGTTTGGTGAGTTACGAATATTATACGAAAATAGGCTCGCCAAGATTATTTTCAAATAATATCTCTTTGTCCGGCATAAGTAAAATAGTTGTTTATCCAAAAGGATACTTCCCATATGAATTTAATATTGATGGTTTTCTAATCAGAACAAATTTGTACGTGCTAGAATCTCTTGAATATGATATGTTATTGGGATATGATGTGATTAGCAAATTAAATTTGGCGATAGACGAGAGCGGAATTAGGATCGTTGGCAAACGCAACAACATTCAAGTAGGTTACACTGAAATTCAGAAGAATTCTGATATAAAATTGAATCATGTTGCCAGAAATAGTAATGAGAAGAAAACGTCTACGTTAGATAATTCACGTGATGCAAATATTATAGTTGCAAATGAGAATAATGCAGGAGGTAATCACTTGATTAATTTCGCGAGAGTCATAGAAGAAAATGAAATTGGTTTGAATCACGTGAGAAATTTGAAAATTAGAAAAGAAATAAATGAGAAAGAAGAAAATTTAATTAGTAAGAAAAGATTGAATGAAAGAAACGAGGCATCACAAACAAGACGAATGAATGACCTAAAAGAAAAACGCAATTTATGTGCACGCGCCAATGAAAATAAAAATGAAACGAGGAAAATTGAAAAATATTATAAATGGAAAAACACGAGGGAAGAAAATAATCTTGAAGGAATTAATGCAAATAAACAGAAATTTATCAGAAATTACAAGAAGCGTGATTACAATGATAAAGATGAAGAAAAGAAGTATTATTCGATAAATAATTTTAATAGAAAATGTCACAAATATGAAAATTGGAGAAACAGCAAACAGAAATATTTAGAGGTACAGCAAACAGAAATATTTAGAGGTACAGCAAACAGAAAGAAAATATGAAATTTTTGAAAAAGAAAGGATTGAACCGTGTGAAAGGAATAATAAAACAAGCATCAAAACAAATTTTAATGGTCCGCGTAGAAATCTATATTTTTGGAGTAATGGTAATTATAGAAAACAATTTAACATGATGAGAAGAGTACCTTACAGCTATGAATTAAATGATCCCGTGGTAATCCAAGAAACGCGGTATGGACCAGGTCTGAAATTAAAGGAAAAATTCCATGGACCTTATAAAGTTACTAAAGTAAAGTCAAATGATCGTTATGATGTAGGGAAAATTGGAGACCATGATGGTCCCAACAAGACCTCAACTGCTGCAGAATATATGAAGCCCTGGAGTAACGCATCTGCATAACGTGACATGTTTTTGTTTTATGTTTACCTGTTTTGTATGTGTAAATTTGTGCCTAAATTTTTTATAAGCAGCTGCCGAGGACGTCAGAAACGTCAGGATGACCGAGAATGTGGGATTAAAGAATAAAGTATTCGGCAATAAAAGATAATAAACTCAATGATTTAATGAACGTGATATCCAAAATGAGACTCGTGTGATGATGCGTGGAAAGAACGAGGTGTTCTATAGATTTCAGCGATGGCGAGTTTGATGAATTTTTAATCCAAAGCTCAGGGAAGCTTATTTATACTAAATATTATTCAGTTTTACTGTTATTTTTGAATGCTACGTATATATTTTATGTCTATTAAACCTTTTTATCTTATCAAGAATATTAGTTTTGCTTAAATCATAGTTACTCAATTTCCCACATATATATATATATATATATATTCGAATATTTGGCGTCAAAAGACGAAAGCGTCACGCGGTTTGACGAGCAGCACTTTTCCTCGCCAAAAGCAAACGATTATAATGCAACTTAAAACTGTTAGACATTTAGAATGCATGTAAATGATATTTAGTGATTTTAAACATAAACAACTTTAATATATTAGAGATTATTTTTAATATATTAAAGAGACTTTAATATATTATATACATATACATATAGTATTACATATATATATTGCTTGTTGTAGTAGTTATTTAATTAATCACTAGAAAAAAGTTTTCATATATAAAAGAATTCATATTGAGAAAAAATATTTTCAGACATTTTAAGCGTATTCAAAAATAAAAGCCAGATGTTTCCATAGCAACAAAATCGAATCGACAATGTTCGATTGGACTTTGAGCTTAAAACAATTTTAGTTCATTTAAATTATGAATTTAATTTTAGATCTCAAATTTTAATGATTAAATTTGAACTTACTACATATAAATATCGATATAACAAAATTATATTTAAAACAAACTGAAACTGACAAAACTAAAGTTATTTAAATTAAATTTACATAAACAAGTTCAACTTGAAACTTTTTTTCCTTAGAGTGCATTTGACATAAAAAAATATTTTTGAAATTACATTCCATCGCCAAATAACGAAATTTTCATTATTTTTTTACGGACACTGAATGGAGATTCCACCAAATTTTTTTAAAATAGAAGTATACATCCTCATGAGAACATTCTGTTTTTTTTTTCTTTTCTTTTCTTTTCAGATTTTTCGGAGTTTGCCCGTATGTGGAGACGTTCCTTGTAAGAATATTTTAATAAAATTTTGCTTGTAGAATGAAAGCTTAAATGAAGGGGTTTCTAATTTCTAAAAATGTCATTTGTAAATTCCGGTGTCAGTCAATAATTTCTAATTTTACGAATAGAATTTGTTTGTGCAGCATAGAATGCAATAGATAGGAGAGAATGCAATCGATAGTATTTCTTTATTATACGATTTAAATAATGCATAGATAAAAGATGTCACACGTAACGAAGATAACCGAAAGTCTTCCTGTTGTGCTTCTTTTCTGCTTTCTACACTCCAGCTAATAAAAATTTTGTAACATTAATATTGTTAGAAAATTTAATTACACTCATGTCTTTAGGTACATTTTAACAGCTATTAATTTTGAACTAAGTACGGAAAATCTGATCATTTAAATCCTAAGACTGTTTTAAACTAATTGTTATTCAAACTAATTGTTATTCAGTTCATCTTTTTTATTTGAAATTATGAATAGTGATAGCAAAAAATAAATAAAATTTGTAATCTTATGTATGCATCAGTGCCTTTTCCGTGAAGAGAAAATTAAATAAGCTTAGTTGCATTGATAATAATGTATTTTTGGTAGATTGTGTTTGAATATGAAACTAACAATTTAGCTATGTTTAGGCCATAATTTCTTTAAAATGCAAATTGTACTCCTTAGAGACCCTAATAAATAAACAGAATCCGCCCAAAAATGATAATGCAGCTCAAGTATTTAATTCGACTTAAAATAAATCACATAATGGTTATCGTTGTAGATTTTTATAAACTTTCAAGAAATGGATAAACGTTAGGTAAAAATTAGATAATTTTAAGAATAGGTTATACTAATACACTATCTACCAATAAGTGTTTGAAAAATTTCGATTTTTGACATTTTCTCAAATATTCAAAAATATACTTGTCGGATTTTTCTGAAACTTCAGGATTATGAAGATTATGTCTGACCTCATATTTATCAACATCCATTTGATAAGCAGGGCAATTAGAGGGCCGACAAAAGATTAAAGAATAACAGAAATATTTGGGATCACCCTGTACATGAAAATGCACGAAACGATTTATCGCTGCAGAATACAAATATGTGGATACTGCACAACATGTACATTGATTTTTGTAAGAATAGCATATATATTCAGGGAGAAAGAGTGATTTTTTTTATTCAAAAATTCTGGTATGTTTTTTGTTTATATCATGCAGGGTTTTTGACCAAATTTAACGCAAATTTCAGAAATATTGGCAAAATCTATTAGAAAAAATACAACGCAGTTGGAATATAAATATATTAAATTTTTATGAAATATGAGTAGTTTTATGAAATAATTTTTATCTGCGCATGCGCGAACAATAAAAACGATTCTTTTACATCATTTAATAGTCAATTCTATAAAGTAACTTATAAAAAAATCCAATCAAATATTACGAAAATTCAAAAAGATATCATTATTATAAGTAAGCTGTTTTTACATTGCTCTCTAAAAACGGCTGAACTATAATGTTTCTTCACAAATTGACATTTTTTATTAACTGACTTTTAGGAAAAAATTGGTACTATTTAATGAATACAATATCTAATACAATATTGCTGCTAATAAGTATCTTGACACATGTGATAGAAAAGGAAAAGAGCTTTTATTCTTTTCTATCACAGATGTCAAGATACTTATTAACAGAAATGTTGTATTAGATATTGTATACATTAAATACTAATTTTTTTCTAAAAGTCAGTTAATAAAAAATGTCAATTTGTGGAGAATCCCTTATCATTCAGCCGTTTTTAATTCCAATTGCGCTATATTTTTTCTAATAGATTTTGCCAATATTTCTGAAATTTGCGTTAAATTTGGTCAAAAAACATACCAGATTTTTTTTATTTTTTTTTTTAAATCACTCTTTTTCCATGAATATACATGCTATTCTTACAAAAAATCAGTGTACATGTTGTGCAGTATCCACATATTTGTATTCTGCAACGATAAATCGTTTCGTGCATTTTCATGTACAGGGTGATCCCAAATATTTCTGTTATTCTTTAATTTTTTGTCTGCTTCCTAATTGCCCTTCTTATCAAATGGAAGTTGATAAATATGAGGTCATACATAATCTTCATAATCATGATGTTTCAGAAGAATCCGACAAGTATATTTTTAAATATTTGAGAAAATGTCAAAAATCGAAATTTTTCAAACACTTATTGGTAGATAGTGTAAAAGAACAAAACGCTGTGACTGTGTGTGCGGTTGTCTGCGATGGTTATCCAGATGTACGGCACGTACAAGGCTCAAAAATTTTTTTGAGAGTTGCCCAATGTCTCTCCTGATGTACCCGATATTCAGAATTTCGAAATTCTAATTATTAACTGAGTAATTAATTAAAATTTGGAGCTCACTCATAAAAAATACGCCTTTTTTTCTCTGTTTTCCCTCCGCTTACTTTCGGTTGGTTGGTTGGTTCGTACAGCGTCCTCATAAAAAATATGTTACTTTATTACAGTTTGCATTCAGTTGATTAGTTGTTTAAAACAATGATAGAAGTAATTAAAAAGCTGAGACAAAATTTAATAAACGAATTTGAGTGCTATATTTTAAAAGTGACTGTCATTTGAACTTTAAATTTTAGCACGGAGTTGAAATACTTGCTTTGAAGACATATTTAATAATAATGAACGTTTAAGAGAATAGATTAGTTTAGAGAATAGAAATGATGTCAGAACTTCGCAACGAGCTTGACAACGCAAAATTCAAGGCTTCTCTCTCTCTCTCTCTCTCTCTCTCTCTCTCTCTCTCTCTCTCTCTCTCTCTCTCTCTCTACTTTGATTGGTTGAGCGATAATAATTGCATAGTTGAAACTGATCTATTTAAATAGTAAGACATATGGTTTTTAAATGTTAAGTAAAATATTAGAAAAGATCTTACTGGCTTTTTACCACGAAAATTTAGAAATGGACAAAAATTATTCTTTGCATTCGAATGCTTTCTGTTGCTGTAGCGAATAGCAATATATTAAATATAATTTAAATTCTCATTTTCGATAATATAAATAATATATTTTCTTTTCATCTCAGAAGTGTTTTTGTAGCATTTTTCAACAAAGTTGAAAAGTGTTTATGCATTCGGTTTGTTTGTCCGTCTGTCCGCCTACCCACGCTGTAACTCCCGTAAATATACTCGGATTTTCATGCAAAGCTTATTTGATGGCCCCACCAGTGGCCGAGAGGTTCTGACCTCAAACTGGTAGACGGTAGGTGCTGGGTTCGAACCCAATCGCGACCGTCGGCCTAACCGTTCGGAGTTTTCCGTGGTTTTCTTCGAACCTTGCGTAAATACGGGTTAGGTTCCCTTAGAAAGACCCCCACGGAGGGCATCCCACCCCTTAGGGCCTATATCCCATAGTGTAGATAATGGCCGACATACATACATACAACAATAGCTTATTTGGTATTGCATATGAAGTATGTACGAATAAAGGTTCATTACACAGACACTCAAAAGAAATCGATTACATTATGGTGTATGGGGAAAAATCGTTTAGAGAGTAATTTTAATGACATTACGCTACTTCAAATGTATTGAAACGGATATAAATCACCTATTTTCATTACGATTACGATAAAACAGAGAATTCATAGCAATTTTTATTAATTTACAGAACACCCAAAAGAAATCAGTTACATTAGTTGTCTTTGCATAATAATTGCTGGAGAGTACACTTTAAAATTCTGTATGCATTTTTAAATTTAATTAGTTTTTTGCATATTACTCTTTATACACTGCTCAAAACAATTAAAGGATATTTGAAGTTTTCTATAAAATAAAGATATAAACGAAATTTTTTTTGACAAGAATAGAAGAAGAGAATCGCAAATGCAAATTTTTCTGGTTTTCAAACTGTGGAGTATGCAAATTTTGAGTTCGACGTCAAAAACGTAGCTTCAGCGGCAGCGAATGAAATTTGACTTTCAACTAGATAAAAGAGAATGAAAACAAGGATGATCGGCATTCAGTGATTGCTTTGTTTCGATAAGTACGATGTCTCAGCGAAGTCATTTGACAGATTCAGAAGCTTGGAGAATTGTTGGTAGGTTAGAAGGGGGCCAAACTCAAGCAGAAGTAGCTCAAGCCATTGGAGTGTCACAAAGTGTCATTTCCAGGATCTGGAACCGTTTTTTGGAGAGTGGATGTGCAGACCGAAGACCAGGGCAAGGTCGTAGACGGGCAACAACGCCCAATGAAGATCGGTATTTAGCGTTAACAGCTCGGAGACACCGAAACATGAATGCTACTCTTCTCCAACAACACCTTCGCTCGGCTACAGGCACCACGATTTCAACTCAGACTGTCCGAAACCGGCTCCATGCTGTAGGTCTGTATGCTCGCCGACCGATGTTATGTGTTAGATTAACATCAAGGCATCGTCGCGACCGCAGGGAGTGGGCAACCGAGCATGTCAACTGGAGGAGAAAGGAATGAAGCAATATTCTGTTTTCTGACGAGTCCCGTTTTTCTGTGCATCCGGATAATAGGCGTATTTTCATCTGGAGGGACCGTGGCAGTAGGAATAATCCTGCGTTCGTGCACGAAAGTGTCAGATTTGGCGGTGGAGGAGTGTTGGTGTGTGGTGGCATCTCCATTGACGGGAGCACTGACCTCTACATCATTCGAGATGGAGCTCTGACTGGTCGCCGATATAGGGATGAGATCCTCAGACCTATTGTAGTCCCTTACGCTGCAGCAATCGGAGATAACGTCATTTTAATGGAAGATAACTGCAGGCCACATCGTGCAAACCTGGTGGAGGATTTCCTTTTCGAGGAAGGAATCGTTCGAATGGAATGGCCAGTGTGTTCTCCAGACATAAATCCAATCGAGCACGTTTGGGACGCTCTAGGAAGACGAGTTTCTGGCCGCCAACAACCCCCACAAACTCTCCAAGAACTGGAAAGAGCTCTTCTGGAATAGTGGGGCAGAATACCCCAACTCGTCATTAATAGCCTCATTGAGTCCATGCCTCAAAGGTGTTCAACGTTGCTGGCCGCCCGTGGAAACCATACCCCCTACTCACTGTAAAACATTTTGCCGTTAAAAAACGGAAATAGTACTAGTAATTTAGACGCCAGTACTAGTTCCGTTTTTTAACGGAAAAAAATTTCCAGGAATAGTTCCTTTTTTTCACAAAATATTTCCGTTTTTTAATATTTCCTTATGTAAAAATTTTCGTTTGAAAAGTTAAAAGAATTTTTCAAGGACAAACTAACATCTTTGTGATTTTTATTCTTTACTTTACAAAGGCACGTTAATATCAGGGACACATTATATACATTTAATTTAAACAACAAAGAAGAAATGTTACTAACCTTCCATGGGGTTTGAACTCACGACCTTGTCTGTCGTAGCCGTAGTGGAATACCATTACGCTATGATTACGCTAGCACCATTTCAAATACCTTTACTTATTTCGGATGCATTTCATGAAGTAAAGACAAGATTTTTGAACGCGGGTTTATTTTTGTAGAGATAATATTTTTTTATTGAACGGACAGTTCTAAATCAAATTTTACAGATTTTCTTTCTATAATTTCTAATAGTTAGCTTTTTAATTTTAGCTTTATAAAAAAAAGTTTAACCTTTAAAATATTACGTGCATAAATGAAAGTATTAAAAAAATTTGTTTCCTTCTTTTTTGGAAGAGTTTTAAAGCTATTTTATTCATATTTATTTATTTATTTTATAAAAAGATACTAACACACTTAAAAAAAAAAAAAAAAAAAAAAAAAAAAAAAAAAAAAACATGTATTTAAAAAAAATATTTTGTATGACGATCTATTGTAAACTCAATAAAAATAATTACTATGGGTTATGGGTTATTAAAATTAATTATATTTATTGATTTTTATAGCTTAGGTAATCGCCAAAATGATAATAATTTCGGTAATATATTTCGATATATTTTAAATTTTAAGAGCTAATTTCTTAATTTGAATATATTAAAATATGTATGTATTAAAATTAAAAGTAGATTTTTTTTCCACTTAAAATATCTTTCGCACTTTTTATATCATGATATAAATAAATTAAACATATTTAAAATTATACTGAAAAAAAAAACTTTCCTTAGCCATCTCAAACTTAAAAAGAATTAATAAATCTTATTATTATTTTTTTTTTATTTGTAAAAATATGCTATCTTTTTAATATACTTTAAATTTTATGTGCGAACTTCTTAATTTGAATAGATTAAAAAATATATATATTAAAATTAAAAGTAGATTTTTTTCCACTTTAAATAACATACGCACTTTTTATATTATAATATAAATAAATTAAACAAAATCAAACTGAAAAAACAAAAAACTTTCCTTAACTATCTGAAACTTAAAAAGAATTAATAATAATAATTATTATTATTATTTTAATATTGTAAAAATATGCCATCGTTTTATAATTAAAACAGAAAAAAATCAGAGAAATGTTGCTATGCTTTTCTATTTGTCATACAGATGGCGCCACGACACTTATCATTTAAAAATACTGATAACTTGTGCTGTTTAAAACGGAAGATGTTCTGTTTGCGGTAAGATTTACGGAACAGTTACTGTATTTTTAATCTCAAAATAGCAAAAAACGGAAATACTGATGTTTTCTTGGAAAAATCAAACTATTCCGTAAAATTTTAGGGAAAAGTTTGTGTATATTAACGGATATTTTTTACCGTGCTGAAAATGATTTTCTTTGAAGAAAACACCTTTTCTTATTCTTTTTTTCTCATATGCACAAACTGTGTTTTTTTCCTTTTGTACACAAATGCATTTTTTTCTGCCAAACATGTGTAATTTATTCTATTTAGCTGAAATTCGATTTTGAAATGCTTTATGTATTTTCATATAGTGAAATGAGACGTAATATTTATTTTTTTTTAAACTGTGCAGTCTTTTAAATTATTGTGAATGTGTTGGATATTGTTTCATCACCTGTGCTTGATGGATGATTTTTTATCTTTAAAGGTATTTTTAAACACAAATTTCTTTTTTTCTTTTTTTCTTTTTTTTTTTTTTTTTTTTTTTTTGCGCATTAAATACAGATAATTGTTCCGTGTTTAACGCAACCTGCTATACAGTGCTGCAGGTAGCGGGAATCTCTGTCGGATATTCATACAGAACATATTTCGCCCTTAATATATAAGTAGTGGTTATTTCCAAAAAAATTATTTCACTAAATTTCTTAAATTCTTATTTGATTTTCCCACCCTCTCGACTAATATTTATAATATGAATAGGTTTAATAATAGACTTTCCTTTGGATATATATGTTTGTTAAGCAATGAGTGCGCTACTGGAGGTGAAAAGTAGAACTAACATATTTCGCAGAGTGTGCGCAGTTTGCCTTCTATTTGTTAAATCATGCAGCAGCAAGCCGTGTAGGAGGTTCTTATTGATTAATATTGGACTCTTAATTGAGTAGTGGTTGCCATTATTTCTGAATAGAAATTTCAGAAAATTTCTTGAATTGCTATTTGTATTTTCACCCCGTTGGGTAATATATCTACAGATAGATTGAAAATCGGAATATCTTTCGGATTTAAGTTTGTTTATGAAACAAATGCTGATTCTGCTGATGGAAAGTGAAAACGAAACATTCTCTAAATCGTGCATTGCACCCTTAGCCTCTTCAGACCTGAGGTACACAAATGTGTGCCTCCATTCTTTTCTTTATAAGTACTAAACAGTTCGAATTTTTTTGCATTTTTACTTTACATCTATACAACTGAATGTTTTTCGCTTTAAAATAAAACAAACAAATGTCAGCACTGATGAATATTACCTCATAAAATAAATATTATTTTCATTCAAGTTTCGAAAATACCTTCAAGACATTGTGGCCTAGAAAGTAAGAAATATTCATGACTATTTAACTTAAATGCTTTACAATAAAAAATTTTCAGGATTTGCTGTTCATTTACTTGTTTAAAGACCTTAATTTTGTTATTGCATAAATTTATATTACTGACAGTTAACCTGATGTTTCAAGGGGATTAATACTTTTATATCCTTATTTGTAAACCTAAATTACCAGCCCCCTAAAGTACTGATTTCGTTAAAAAGTCTCTTTCTGTCATCTATGGTGTCATTTCGATTATGCAAAAGTAATAAATATATATTTGTAGAGTTATTTTATGCTCAGGTCTGAAGAGGCTATTATACCCGACCGCATGTGACGTTGATCCGTGTTGGATGTTCGATCAAAATATATTGCACTCCGTGACGGTGGAAAGTGGAACTAAAGTACTTTGTAGCACAGTTAGAATAGTTAGTTTATAGTTAATGTTACGTTAGAATTTGGTTCCGGTTAAGTTACACTCACATTACATTTTGGTTGCAGTTAGGTTGTATTTAAGTTGCAATTATGTTATTGTTAGTCTTAGGTTATATTTAATTTCCCGTTAGGTTACAATTTCGTTATGATTAAGTTACAGTTAGGTTAAGGTTAAATTGCAGTTAGGTTACCGTCAGATTACGGATAGGTTACAATAAGGTGACGGTTAGGTTACATTTATGATACATTTAAGTTGCGGTTAAATTCCAATTAAGTTGCAGTATAGGCTACAGGACGGATAGTTTGTCCACAGGATGAACATTACGCATGTTGTGACTAAAAATATTTACCTAGCTTTATACTATGGTTCTGAAATTACAATACTATACTAACTTTTATCTAATCATCGAGTTTTGATTTTAATCACTATATAGTCGGATTTAATGTAATTTGTTTGAAAATCAAAATATTTCACTTAGGATTTCGATATGAAAAAAAATAAATAGTTACGTGATTTAACAGTGATTTTTACGGATAAATCAACACTTTAATACGAAAATCACGCAATTGTTGGACACATATTCCCTCCCCAGTTTCCCATTGAAGTCATTTTGAATATTTGTAATGCTAAATAATAGTTGTCTCTTTTATTATTATTTATTTATTTATTTTTCATACAGCCGGCGGCTACGTATTTTTGACAACCCAACTCCACGTATTTCGAGTTAGAAATAAAATCACAAAAATGAAGTTCATTTAATATTATTACCACGGACCCGGACAATGCCGGACGGGTCTGCTAGTTTATAATAAATTTAATTAAATTTGATATCTTGAAAATTAGCGAAATTGTGAATTTCTGTCTAAAACTCATGGTTTTTTTTTTTTTTTTTTTTTTTTTTTTTTTTCCTGTCTTTGAAGCCCATTTTTATTTTTATCAAAAATATGTCATGTATAAATTTTTGACCCTTTGATAGTGAATCTTTTCGATATGTATTATAATTGAAATGTTACTAACTTTTTTTTTTTTTTTTTTTTTTTTTTTTTTTTTTCAATTTGTACGAAACCCCTCTCCATTTCCACCTCCTTGATCCGATTTTACCCATTAACGAACTTCAGCGAGAACTGCATTTTGATTTTAATTAATTTTTAATTCTTGAATCAATTTGGAAGAAATTTGTGCAGAATAATGAAAGTTATCGTGGCCACAAAAAAGTGATATATAGATAGATAAACAGATAGTTTTTAACTGAGAGTAGTTTTGGATTCTAGAAGACGTAATCGATGGAGATCTGTAAATATTTTTCAGAAATTCTGGCATATGGGAGAAGTTATAGGTAGCATTTCTTATGATATCGACTTAAAACACTAAGGGCTACAAACGGGATTTTTTAAAAAAGTACAAATAAGTTAAGCGCAAACCGGGAAGCAAAATATTTGCTTAATTTGTACACTGGAAATTGCTTTAATAGCTAATAATGGAAATTGCTTTAGTAAACTTTATATTGTGTTGGTCATTAATTAGTTACTTTTTGATTTTTACTTAGTCAAAGCTAAATATTTTAAAGTATGGATTTTGAAGTATTCATTATTTAATTATAATATATTCATAAAATTTATATCAAAGTTTTTATTATTTTTTTATTTAAGTTATTATATAACTAAGTTATTAGTATATTAAGTAGATGAACTAACAGTTTTATGTATTTCAACTCTAGTTACGTATTCACGCAATGCTAACATTTAGATATACATATCTATACATATATACAGGGTGATTCCAATTTTTTTTACAATAAAAGAGGGGTGATAGTACAAATCAAGACAAACAATATTAAATAGGAGACCAAGGGTCCAAAACGTTTTCCTAAGGAAATAGCCGCCATTAAAGTTTAGGGACCAAAATTTCAAATAAACATAAAAAACGGAAAAATCGGTCGATTGATTTGCGGTTTTCACTAAAATTATTCTTTATGTCGGCATTTTCTTGAAATTAAATTATAAATTTCAAAAAATGCCGACAGAGGGCGCTTTAGACTTTGGAGTAACGAACAACTATTTTTTGCCAGTATTTTTTGCATCTCATTAAATGTTTTCGTAAGCTTAGACTCGAATTTAAATTTTGAGCTCAAAATCTGTAGTTGGGAGTGGTTAAGTAACACAAACTGAGCTGTGTTCAGAAGGTCCAAATTTCAAATGATTACAAAAAACGGAAAAATTGGTCGATTGATTTGCGGTTTTCACTAAAACTATTCTTTATTAAGGTATTTTCGTGAAAATAAATTATAAAGATAAATTTCAAAAAATGCCGATAGAGGGCGCTTTAGACTTTGGAGTAACGAAACACTCTTTTTTGGCGTTATTTTTTGCCTCTTATTAAATGCTTTCGTAAGCTTAGACTTGAACTTAAATTTTGAGCTCAAAATCTGAATAGCTGGGAGTCGTTAAGTAGACAAACTTAGCTGTGTTCAGAGGGTTCAAATTTCAAATAATTGTAAAAAACGGAAAAAATTGGTCGATTCGTTTGCGGTCTTTGCCAAAACTAATTTTTAAATCAGCAGTTTTCTTGATCAATCAGTGTTTTCTTGAAAATAATTTTTAAAGATAAATTTCAAAAAATGCCGATAGAGGGCGCTTTAGACTTTGGAGTAGCGTACAACTATTTTTAACTGTTATTTTTTTAATCTCATTAAATGCTTTCAAATGCATAGACTTAAACTTTGGGCTGAAATTCTTAATCGTTGGGAGTGTTTAAGTAGCGAAAAATTGAATTGTGTTCGAGGAGGAAAGAGGGTTAAATTTCAACTCCTGAACACACTTCAGTTTGCGCTTCTTATCTCCTCATAACGATTCAGGATTTGAGCTCAAAATTTAAGTTTAAATCTAAGCTTCCGAGAACATTTAAAATGCTTTTGCAAGCATTTAATTAGAACCAAAAAATAATGGTTAAAATGAATTGTTGGTTACTCTGAAGTTTAAGGCGCCCTCTGACGGAATTTTTTGAGATTTATCTTTAAAAATTATTTTCAAGAAGATACTGACTTAAAGAATAGTTTTATTTTAAACCGCAAACGAATCCACCAATTTTTCCATTTTCTATAATTACTTTAAATTTGAACCTCCCCCTCCCCCTTGAACACAGTTCAGTTCGTGCTACTTAACCACTCCCTACTATTCAGATTTTGAGCTGAAAATTTAAGTTTAAGTCTAAGCTTCCGAAATCCTTTAAAGAGATGCAAACAATTCGGCAAAAAATAGTTGATCGTTACTCCAAAGTCTAAAGCGCATTCTATCGGCATTTTTTGAAATTTATCTTTATAATTTTTTTTCACGAAAATACCTAAATAAAGAATAGTTTTAGTGAAAACCGCAAATCCATCGACCAATTTTTCCGTTTTTTTTAATCATTTGAATTTTGAACCCTCTGAACACAGCTCAGTTTGTGTTAGTTAACCACTCCCAACTACAGATTTTGGGCTCAAAATTTAAGTTTGAGTGTAAACTTACGAAAACATTTAATGAGATGCGAAACATACCGGCAAAAAGTAGTTTTTCGTTACTCCAAAGTCTAAAGCGCCTTCTATCGGCATTTTTTGAAATTTATCTTTATAATTTAATTTCAAGAAAATGCCGACATAAAGAATAATTTTAGTGAAAACAGCAAATCAATCGACCAATTTTTCCGTTTTTTATGTTTATTTGAAATTTTGGTCCCTAAACTTTAATGACGGCTATCTCCTTAAGAAAACGTTTTGGACCCTTGGTCTCCTATTTAATATTGTTTGTCTTGATTTGTACTATCACCCCTCTTTTATTGTAAAAAAAATTTGGAATCACCCTGTATATATATATATATATATATATATATATTGATGCACTGTCACATTTAGATCCTCGTGCGTGGCATTGGATATCAAATACTTTAAAAGGACAAAAATGCTTTCAATGATTATTTTCCCCAATAGCAAAAATTATACCCTTAAAAGAAAAAAAAAAGGATAATTGCTTTTTGCCTTAGAATGCAGCAATGCTTTTAATAAAAAATAATATTTTTATTTCTCTTTTATATATCAAACGAACATAAAAGGTAATTTGAAAAATCAAGTTAATGTATCAATAAAAAGTATTTCCAGGGATGATACTTTGAATAACTATTAAATCTGGAAATATTCATATCCATTCACGAAATTAATTCGAAGTAAATGAAATACAAATAAGAAAACACCAATGGTATAAATAAACAAGTAAGAAAAATCATGCGTTAAACATAGGTTATGAAACACTTTCCAAAACTTCCTGAAGTCTTTAACAAAATTTCATTATCCAGAAAAAAAAATGTGTTTACTGTCCACAACCAAATATGTATTCAATACTTTTGGACAGCCCTGTATTTCAGTTGATATATGTATACCATAATGGTTATATACCCATTATATACCATAATGGGGAAATTTAGTTTAGCAAGAAAACACCTAGCTGGATGAAAATTTTCTTTTAGCGATTTATACTAATAGATGGAAGCATACTTCAATACTTTTGTTCAGCCCTGTAGTTTACCTAGTACCTTTAATACACGGAAGTATTTTGCTAAAATTTAGTTCAAACAACAATACTCTTTAAACTACTTAAATCATATTTCCAGAAATTATCATTTACAGACGACCCTGTATCCAGTTCTTTGCGTGACCCTATATATCATTCTATATATATTCTACAAATATTTCATAGTAAACTGAATGCAATTCAACGTAAAAATGCAAAAGTTATTTAAAAACCATCTTTAAGTATATTACGCTCATATTCAGTAACCTTTCTGAGTTCTTTTGTGTAACCCTATATATCTTAATTGTGTCACTATTAGCATTTATACACACCATATAATGTGTATACATTTAGTGAAACTTAAAAGCGCATATCATAATTAAAAATGCACTTCATCCATCTAACAGTCATCATCATAATATACAGTATTTCGGATAGAATATATTATTTGAAATCTTTTGTGTGTCCCTTTAAATGCTATGCACTTCAATTATGCGTGAAATAACTCATATTAAGACTCAGCGATGTATATCAATTTTATTTCACATGAAACCGTTTACCATCATTAAAATATGTCGCAAAAAATTTACTCCTTTATTATTATGTATTAGAATTCTTTTGTGTGGTCCTGTAAATGAATAATAACTATTCTTTTAGCAGCATATTTTAATGCATTTCGTAGATGCATATAAATTTCAATTTGATTGACCAGGTGTAACATCTTTTAAATTCATTTCAAATGAATTTTCCTCATAGGCCCTAATGTAACGGAAACTTTTGATCCGCCCTGTAAACAAACAAATCGTGTTAGAAACTTCATTTTCAATAGGGTCCGTGCTAGGGTAAACGTCAAAACTTTATGGCAATCATAATATATTTACGAGAGTTAGAGTTCGGCCATACGGCGAGACAAACCGAATGCATAAACACTTTTTAACTTAGTTGGAAAGTATTAAAAACGATACTATTTACTTTTCTTTCACAAGAAACAAATATAAAAAGTCATTCGAAAAGTAAAATAAATGTATCAATAAAAAGTATTTCCAAGAATGGTTCTTTGAATAAGTCTGAAATCTGGAAATATTGATAATTTTAAATATGATTTAAATAATACTAAAACCAACCAAAATCAAACTATTTTTATGTCAGATACTATTATAACATGGTGTTATGTACAATTTAAAGTTAAAATATAGTCGTAAAAACAGCGCTTTACATTGATAAAGATTTTTTAATAATTTCAGTATTTTTATTATTATTATTATTATTATTATTATGTCAAATATTATACAATTTTGTAGGCACATTAAATTTTTTTAACATCACAGCAATATTTTTTTTTCATAATCTACGTGCTTTATTTACATTCCTTATATTATTTGAAGCTGATTTGTCAATTGCATATTGAAATATGACTTAATAAATAAAACCCTGCCTTTAAAAATGGAACAATCAATACTGTCAACTCATGCAATTCTCCAAAACTTTGATAGTTTTTTTTTTTTTTTTTTCTCAAAAACTATTTCACCAAAAAGAAAAAAAAAATTACTGGTGATCATATTTTAATAGTAAGAACCAATACACGCAATTTCATTAAAATCTGTGATAGTGGGTTACGTTTTGATACGTTACTGCCTGATTTGATGTGATATGCTCCCAATACAAATTTCATTATGATAAACGTGTTTTTACAAATGTAACAAGTTGGAAACTGCACGTCAAGCATGGCAAATAAAGTGCGTCCGTACTATAAAGAAGTTTTAAAAATATTTCGATCTTCGTATAACAGTATACAGTACTTCAGATACTATATAAGAATCCGAAATATTTTGGGCATCTCTGAAAATACTGTCTGCTTTCTATTATACAGGAATTAACCTTTTGAAACTTCAACAACATATTTCTGTTTCTTAAAAAGTGAAATACTTTAATATAATTAAAACGCGCCCAAAACATTGTTTTCTCGTATACCATTATGTAATGGAATACTTTTGTGTGGTTCTGTAAATTAATAAAAAATATTATTTGCAGCACAGATTGTGCAGAATGCATGTTTTTAGTATATAATTCATAGATGCATATCAATTTTATTATATTCGAAAGAGTATAACATCATTAAAATGTACTTGAAACTATATTTTCCCACTGGCGGAAATCTAACGGAATAGTTTTGATTGTTCCGGTAGTTGAGCTATAAATCCGATTTTCATAAAATTTGAAATGACTTGATAAAATTATACAACAATTATATATTTTAAATTTTAAACGATTCGGTTGGGTAGTTTTTCAGCTGTTACATGCGGACGGACAAACAGACAGACAGACGGACCGATCGAACAACGATTATAGCTACTACATATTCAGATAATTACGATTGCACCTAAAAAGTGGATGAGGAGAAAAAAGAAATCAATAAGAGTTTACAATTGGTGTAAATTCTTTTACAAAATGTACATGAAAACTATTCTTGGTTCATTAAATTCAAGACTATTAGCATTTCGATTTTACTATTATTCAGTTACCACATCCATCAGGTGTCTGCAGTGTATCTCCATGTTTTATTCATTCACCAAATTAATTCGAAGTAAATGAAATACAAATAAGAAATACACTGAATATTTTATGTTAAACATATTTATACACAACACTTCATCTGCTCTGTCACACTTAACTAACAGTCATTTTCTTATCATACGAGCTCGACCGTGCTTGAAATCTCATAAATGTTGTATGATAGTTTACCAAATTTCTAAATATAACTTTATCGTCTCTCTCAACATCTAAGATTTGCAGTGATAAATCGTCATGTTGCCAGCTTATTATGATAATTGAAATAATCGAAGCGCATCTTAAGGGAAAAACTATCAAAATAGAACATCTAAAAAACTGACAGTTTATGATTTATATCGTTGAGAAAATCTTGTTCAATCATTCGCAATTTAATTAATTAATGCAAAAACAAATGTTCCTACAAGAGAATACTTCCAAATTTAAGACAGAGAGACCATTTTAATTTTTTAAGACTCTCTGTGACTATTTTGTTGTGATATGTTTTGTCTTAAGGATCCACGTATACCGACTAAATCAAAAAGTTTCCTTTTGCATATAAATCCTTTTTTTTCTTTTACCAGAAAACACTGAAAGTTTATAAAATTCACAATGTAGTAACTCAAAGCATACTAGGAACATCCAAATTTTTTAAAAACAAAAAAAATATGCATCGGACCAGAATTTTTTTTAATTAAATATAAGCTGTATTAAATATAATAGTCATTTAAAATTTATTTATTTTCAAGCGTTGAATTAATTTCTCATCCAAAAAAGGTTTTTTTTTCCTTTAAAATTAGCCAGGCGTTGATATGTATTTATGTCTAGGTTTTCGTTAGAAAAAAAAGATTTTTTGCTTTGTATGAGATGTTTTCTATACAAAAATGAATTTCGTATTTTAATATATTGTTACGAATTTTGTAAATAGTTAGTGTTTGTACTGTAAAATAATGTAAATAATCTTATTAAGCTCCATTTCTTTACTAATATTAGTTTTAGTTACATTGTCTCTGTTATCAAGCAAACTTGTCTATTATTTTCAGTGAATGTCTATGGCAGCTTTGCGAAATATTAGAGATATCGCGAAGTTGGTGTCACTTTTGGCGACTAATTTTGGTCGCCAAATTTGGCGATATATCGCCAAGTTGGCGACAAACTTGGTGATTGTTGGCGATGGTAACCCTTCCCTGTCTATGGTAACCCCCCTTAGGTATGCTGATACATTGAATGTTGTTCCGTGGTTTTCCGGATTTTTCTAGAAGGTTGCAGAAATTTCCACCGCATGCGGCAAGACTATATATAGGAGAGCCGATGCGAGCTGTTGTCGTTATTATTTACCAGTCAGTCATTGAGTGAACTTCTAGGGTATTGTTTAAGCAAGTTTGCTTGAGTCTTATTTACGTTATTTTGAATGTGATTTTAGTGTTGAGACGTTGTATAAAGAGTCTCTGGAACCTATATCTGCCCTTGTACGATAGATTTGAACAGTTATTTTTGAATATCTAGTAATTTTTGTAAGTTTCGAAGACTCTGTTGTTCTGAAGATCTGTAAATAAATTATTTTCTACTTTTCTAAGAGAAAAGAGTTTGAAGTTGTCTAACCATAAGATCGAAAGAACCCTATAAACGCTGCAACATTTGGTGTCAGGAGTCGGGGTCTTATGGCGAAAACAAGAACAATGGACGGACAACTGAAAGAACTGTTAGAAGCTATTAACGGATTAAAAACAGAGCTGACCAACAAAATTGATAAAAGCCAAGGAGAGTTGGCGGAAAAGATGAATTAAGGCCAAGAAGAGTTGGCGGATAAAATGAATAAAAACGAAGAAAGAATGGAACAGTTGACAAATAAAATTGACAAAGGCCAAGAAGAGGTGGCTGAAGAAATGAGAAGAAGCCAAGAGAGAATAGAAGAATTAAAGGAGGAAGTTAATAAAAGCCAAGAAGAAATGAAGAAAACTTTGGGAGAAAAGTTCTCGTCCGCAGAGAGAAGAATAGATTAGAAAGAAGAGAAAATTCAGAATGAAGTTAGTAATGTTGAAGAGAAAATGGATAGAAAAATAGAGGAAGTAGAAGAGAAAATTCAGAATGAAGTTAGCAATGTTGAAAAGAAGATGGAGAGTAAAATAGAGGAAAGAATACAAGATATGGAGAAGAAGCTTTCAGCGTGCAGTGGTAATTATGAAGAATTTAGGAATCCGCCTGCTTCTCCTGTGCAAGTTAAGCTGTCGACATACGACGGAAAGAGTTCCTGGCAAGTTTACAAAACCCAATTCACCATTGTAGCCGAAGCGAACAAATGGAGTGACGAGGTGAAAGCTTGTCAACTGGCAGCATCTTTGAGAGGAGAAGCTGCCGACGTGCTGCAAACATTGCCCGATATGACGCAACTCAATTTTGAGACTCTAAGTTGTGCACTGGAAATGAGATTCGGAGAAAAATTCTTGAAGGATTATACGAGAATACAAATGAAGAGCCGCCATCAAAAATCGAGTGAAACCCTTCAAGAGTTTGCCTCAGAAATAAAACGGCTGGCAAATTTAGCATTCATCGATTGCCCAACAAATGTACGGGAAATGCTCTCACTGCAGTACTTTGTAGACGGAATAAAAGATCCCGAAGTGCAGAGAGCGGTACGAATGGCAGATGTACAGGATTTAAGGGATGCATTACTATATGCCTTAAAGTTGGAAGCAGCTACACAAGCCAGCCGAAGAGATCGTCATTCAGTCCGAGGGGCAACGGTGAACAAAAGCTCAGACACTGAGATCGACTTCTTGAAAGAAATTAGGAAAATAAATCAAGAACTTGAAGCTTTAAAATACGGAAGAACAAGCTCAAGAAGACAGAATCTCACGTGCTGGGGATGCGGTGATAGGACATCACCGAAGAAATTGCCCCAAAATCCACGAACGTGAGATAAATTCAAACAGTCAGCAGGGAAACTAAATTTTGGCCATCTCGCGGGGCGGAGGTTGCCAGAGAATGAAAAGTCCCACCTGAAGATCCTCCAGATATCAAAAATGAGCGGCGGTGATAACGAATTATATGTGATAGGCTTTATTAACGGAATTCAGTGCCGTATGATTGTCGATACAGGAGCCAATGTTACAATAATAAGAGAAGATTTGGCTCGAAAATTGAAATGTAAACTCATCTGGACTCCACCATGCGTTACCCTGCAAACTGTGACTGGCGACAAAATAGGCATACATGGAAAGGCAAATTTAACCATCAACTTTGGAGGAACGAAATATTACCATACGGCATATGTGGCTGACATAACAGATCCTTGCTTAATCGGGCTAGATTTTCTGAAGAAGTTTGGCTTCAAACTTGATTTCAAAAATAATAAAACGCTCTCTAAATTTAAAGAAATAAGCCTTTTTGGATTAAATAACGAAATTGAAAGCAAACAAATAGTATTAGCCAAAGAAGACATCCATCTAGATCCAAGAACAGAATTTTTAGTTCCTGCTGTAATTAAAATTGAAGCTAATTATCGATTTGGCCATATAGATTATCCCGAAGACAATAGTACACAAGCAGGAGTATTGGTAGCTTCTTCTGTAGTAGACCTCTCGAAAAAGACCATTCCAGTCAGAATTGCTAACATCAGTGATAAGACGAGTACCATCAAGAAAGGAGAGGTGATAGCATCATGTGCTCCTGTGACGTGCATAAGTCAAAATTCCAGTCACTCTGAGAAATCTTCAGATAATTTAGTCAAGGATTTGTTACAAAATACGGACTTGGATCCAAACCAGAGAGATGCTGCTGAAAGTTTAATTAGAGAATTTCAAAGTTTATTTTCCCAAACATCTGAAGACTTTGGACGAACTAAAATGGCACAACACCGAATTGACACGGGAGATCATTCTCCTATTAAACAGCACCCTAGACGATTACCTTTTGCCAAGCAAGAAGAGGTGCAGAATTTAATTAAAGATATGGAAGAAAATGACGTCATCGAACCATCGACAAGTCCATGGGCGTCTCCCATTGTGTTAGTAAGAAAGAAGGATGGTTCTACAAGATTTTGTGTAGACTACCGCCGACTGAATGACGTCACCAAAAAGGATAGTTACCCTCTACCAAGGACTGACGACACTCTCGACACACTTGCGGGCAACACTTGGTTCTCGACTCTGGATCTGAAGAGTGATTACTGGCAGGTAGAGATCCATCCCGACGACCGCGAGAAGACTGCCTTCACAACGGGACAAGGATTATGGCAATTCAAGGTAATGCCTTTTGGCCTATGTAATGCACCTGCAACTTTTGAACGCCTTATGGAAACGGTTCTCCGGGGGTTGTCATATGAAGCATGTCTTGTTTATTTAGATGATATCATAATCATAGGAAAATCTTTTGATGAACATCTAAACAACCTCAGGTGGGTGCTACAAAAATTAAAGGAAGCTAATTTGAAGTTAAGCCCTTCGAAGTGCAGTTTGTTTCGAAATGAAGTCGTTTACCTCGGACACATCATCTCAGCGGAAGGAGTTAGGACTGATCCAAAGAAGATATCGGCTGTGAAAAATTGGAATCGTCCAGCAGATGTTCACCAGCTTCGGAGCTTTCTAGGATTATGGACCTATTACAGAAAATTTGTCAAAGGCTTCTCGATGATTGCAAGACCACTTCATAAATTAACAGAAGCCAATCAAAAATTTATGTGGACACAGGAATGTGACGCTGCTTTCGAAAAGCTTAAGGAGGCTTTAACATCCACTCCAATTCTGTCATATCCTCAAATCGATAAACAGTTTATACTTGATACGGACGCAAGTAACGAAAGCATTGGCGCTGAACTGTCCCAGGAGATCGACGGCCAGGAGCGTGTTATCGCCTATTTCAGCAAGTGCTTACCAAAGGCAGAGCGAAACTACTGCGTAACAAGAAAAGAGCTTCTTGCTGTAGTGAAAGCCATAGACCATTTTCATCACTATCTGTACGGTCAAAAATTCCTGATCCGAACTGATCATGCTTCTCTAACTTGGCTATTGAATTTTAAGAACCCTGAAGGCCAGATAGCCAGGTGGATACAAAAGCTTCAAGAGTACGATATGGAGATACGACATCGAAAAGGCTCATCACATGGAAATGCAGATGCTCTCTCAAGAAGACCCTGCTCAGAGAATTGTAGATACTGCGACCGGGTTGAGAAGAAATTTAATGTCAAAGGTCCTATAGTAAGACAAGTTACAACTGGGTCTACATCATCGCAAGATCCGTGGAGTGACGAGAGTCTGCGTAAAGATCAACTTGCTGATCCTGAAATTAAGCCAACTCTAGAGCTGAAACATGAGTCCAACAGGAAGCCCAGCTAGCAAGACATGGCCCATTACCATCCTACGACTAAACGTTATTGGTCTCTCTGGGATTCCCTACGTTTGAAGAACGGTATCTTGTACCGAAAATGGGAGTCTGATGATGGAAAGACATGTAGATGGCAACTACTACTTCCTAAGTCGAGAATTTCTATGGTTCTTCAAGAACTTCTTGGTAGTCCTACAGGAGGTCATTTTGGTGTAATGAAGACCCTGCAAATGGTTCGAGAGCGTTTCTACTGGAATAATGTTCGCAGTGATGTGGAGAAGTGGTGTCGAACTTGTGACACCTGTGTAGCACGTAAAGGTCCAAAGAGGCGCACCCGTGGACGATTGCAACGTTATAATATAGGAGCTCCTTTCGAATGAATTGCTCTAAACATCCTGGGTCCTCTTCCTAGAACATCTGAGGGCAACAAGTACATCCTCGTTGTCATGGATTACTTCACTAAGTGGCCTGAAGCCTACGCCATTCCTAATCAAGAGGCGGTAACCGTAGCAGACATACTAGTTCAATACTGGGTTTCCAGATACGGAGTTCCTCTTCAAATCCATTCCGATGAAGGAAGAAACTTTGATTCGGCTGTGTTTAAGGAAATTTGCGGACTACTCGGCATGGACAAAACTCGAACTACACCTCTACATCATCAATCGGACGGCATGGTGGAGCGGTTCAATCGTACCATCCTAAATAGCCTCTCCCTCCTTGTGTCTAAAGATCAACAAGACTGGGACAAAAAATTGCCTCTTTTCCTGCTTGCCTACAGGAGTGCCACTCATGAGGCCACTGGTTACTCCCCTTCTCAAATGCTCTTTGGTCGTGATCTTCGTCTACCTGCGGATCTTTTGTTTGGCCGTCCTCCTGACGCTCCTTTGTCGCCTGAAGAATACGTAGATGAACTCCAGGCATGGTTTGAGGAGATTCATCATCTAGCGAGGAACCGAATCGGACTGGCAACGGAAAAGATGAAGACACGGTACGACACAAAGGCAACAGGACATGAGTTCAACGAAGGTGACAAAGTTTGGTTGTGGAATCCGATACGTCGTAAGGGACTGTCGCCAAAATTACAAAGAAACTGGGACGGTCCTTACACAGTCGTCAACAGGCTGAATGACGTCATTGTACGCATACAAAAATCGCCACACGCCAAACCCAAGGTCGTACACTATAACCGGCTAGCCCCTTATTTTGGCCAAAGTGAATAGAAATTCAAAACTGGAATTTCAGACCATGGTCATGAAAGTCACTTTTTGTAAATATGTAAATAGTAATTAGTTCTTATTTATGTAAATCTTATTATTATTATTATTTATTTATTTATTTATTTATTTGTTTATTTATTTTAAGTGTTTTCCTCTAACTCAAGGATTGCACTGCCCGGGACGTGCAGTCTTTGAGGAGGGGGTAGTGTTACGAATTTTGTAAATAGTTAGTGTTTGTACTGTAAAATAATGTAAATAATCTTATTAAGCTCCATTTCTTTACTAATATTAAATTTAGTTACATTGTCTCTGTTATCAAGCAAACTTGTCTATTATTTTCAGTGAATGTCTATGGCAGCTTTTCGAAATATTAGAGATATCGCCAAGTTTGGCGTCACTTTTGGCGATATATCGCCACGTTGGCGACAAACTTGGCGATTGTTGGCGATGGTAACCCTTCCTTCTCCATGGTAACCCTTCCCTGTCTACGGTAACCCCCCTTAGGTATGCTGATACATTGAATGTTGTTCCGTGGTTTTCCGGATTTTTCTAGAAGGTTGTAGAAATTTCCACCGCATGCGGCAAGACTATATATAGGAGAGCCAATGCAAGCTGTTGTCGTTATTATTTACCAGTCAGTCATTGAGTGAACTTCTAGGGTATTGTTTAAGCAAGTTTGTTTGAGTCTTATTTACGTTATTTTGAATGTGATTTTAGTGTTGAGACGTTGTATAAAGAGTCTCTGGAACCTATATCTGCACTTGTACGATAGATTTGAACAGTTATTTTTGAATATCTAGTAATATTTGTGAGTTTCGAAGACTCTGTTGTTCTGAAGATCTGTAAATAAATTATTTTCTACTTTTCTAAGAGAAAAGAGTTTGAAGTTGTCTAACCATAAGATCGAAAGAACCCTATAAACGCTGCAACAATATATTGTATATTTTACTACCCGATTTGAGGTGGAATGCCCCTAATATAAATTTCATTTGGATAAATGTGATTTTACAAAGTAAAAAGTGTATGTGCAGTAAAAAGAAAGCACTTTTAAACTCTTTTCAAAATGTACATGAAAACCAATTTTGATTCATTAAACTGAAGATTATTATCAGATCCATTAGTGTGTCTGATGTGTATCGCCATGTTTTATTCATTCACCAAATTAATTCGTAGTAAATTAAATACAAATAAAAAACATTCTGAATATTTTGTGTTTAACATATTTATATACAAAACTTTATCTGCTCAGTCACACTTAACAAAAAGTCATTTTCTTATCATACGAGCTCGACCGTGCTTGAAATCTCATAAAAGTTGTATGATAGTTCACAAAGTATCTAAATATAACTTTATCGTCTCTCTCAACATCTAAGATTTGCTGTGATAAATCGTCATCTTGCCAGCTTAGTATGATAATTGAAATAATCGAAGCGCATCTTAAGGGAAAAACTATCAAAAAAGAACATCTAAAAAACTGACAGTTTATGATTTATATCGTTGAGAAAATCTTGTTCAATCATTCGTAATTTAATTGATTAATGCAAAAAACAAATGTCCCTACAAGCTGAGTACTTCCAAGTTTAAGACAGGGAGACCATTTTAATTTTTTTAAGGCTCTCTGTGAATTTTCTGTTGTCATATGTTTTGTCTTAAGGATCCACGTATACCGAGTAAATTAAAAAGTTTCCTTTTGCATATAAAGCCTTTTTTTAACCAGAAAATACTGAAAGTTTATAAAATTCACAATGTAGCAACTCAAGGCATACTTATGAACATCCAAATTTTTTAAAAACAAAAAAATATATATACATCGGACCAGATTTTTTTAAAATTAAATATAAGCTTAAGCTGTATTAGATATAATAATCATTTAAAATGTATTTATTTTCATTCCTTGAATAAATTTCTAATTCAAAAAAGGTTTTTTTTTTTTTTTTTTTTTTTTTTTTTTTTTTTTTTT
This sequence comes from Maratus speculifer, assembly GCA_964019185.1. Classification (NCBI taxonomy): domain Eukaryota; kingdom Metazoa; phylum Arthropoda; class Arachnida; order Araneae; family Salticidae; genus Maratus; species Maratus speculifer. The sequence continues at coordinate 97,200,073 of OZ025295.1, forward strand.
TTTTTTTTTTAAAGGCCAGGTGTTGATATACATGTCAAGGTTTTCGTTAGAAAAAAACGGATTTTTGTTTTGTATGAGATGTTTTGTACAAAAAATGCATTTCGCATTTTAATATATACTACCTCTGACAATAAAGTTCGGTGAGTAGTCCTGTAACATTAATGCAGATGAAATATTAACGAAAGTTACTACACAATCCTTCGAAATAGTCACCTCCCATAACTATACACCGCTGAGATCTGCTATACATGTCCTGAAAAATTCGCAAGAAATGTTCTTTCGGGATGGAGTTCAAAAGCTTCGTCACTTTTCGTTGGTTGTCAGCAATAAGGTCAAATCTCTTTCAAAGAGAGTTTGAGTCGTGGAAATAGGAGGAAGTCTGGAGGATTGAGATCTGGCGAGTATGATGGATGTTCAATTTGCACCACCCCTCATGAATTTCTTTCGGTATCTTGCAAAGCTTAAAACCTAACTTTAAACTGATCTTTTGTTCCTTCATTTTCCTATTCTCAGTTAAGAACCGACTCGCTGAACAAGCACTTTGTAAAACACGTCTTAAGCAGAACATAAACGACGCTCAACTGAACAACGGTGGGGGAAGATGATCAATACTTGACTCTATGCAGGTGCAGCATTTTGTTTCCCCAGTGTTGCTAGATCGGCCGTTCTGAATTCATTAACCGAACTTTATTGTCAGAGGTAGTATTATGTATTTTACTACCTTGTTTGATGTGGAATGCCCATAATACTAATTTTATTTGGATAAATGTGCTTTTACAAATGTGAAAAGTGGATGAGTAGAAAAAGAAAGTACTTTTAAATTCTTTTGAAAATATACATTCAAACCAATCTTGGTTCATTAAATTGAATACTATTATCACATCCATTAGTGTGTCTGCAATGTATCTCCATGTTTTATTCATTCGCCAAATCAATCCGAAGTAAATGAAATTCAAATAAGAAAAGTTTTGAATATTTTATGTTTAACATATCTATACACAAAACTTCATCTGCTCTGTCACACTTAACTAACAGTCACTTTTTTATCACATGAGTTCGACCGTGCTTCAAATCTCATAAAAGTTGTATGATAGTTTGCCAAGTATCTGAATATAACTTTGTCGTCTCGCTCTCAACATCTAAGATTTGCAGTGATAAATCACCCTCTTGCCAGCTTAGTATGATAATTGAAATAATCGAAGCGCATCTTAAGGGAAAAACTATCAAAATAGAACATCTAAAAAACTGACAGTTTATGATTTATATCGTTGAAAAAATCTTGTTGAATCATTCGCAATTTAATTGATTAGTGCAAAAACGAACTGTCCCAACAAGTTAAGTATTTCGAATTCTCAGAAAGGGAAGAAAAAAATTGCACCATTTAAATTTTTTTAAAGTTGTCTGTCTTTTTTTTTTTTTTTTTTTTTTTTTTTTTTTTGTAATATGTTTTGTTATAAGGATCTACCTATACCGAGTAATTCAAAAAGTATTCCTTTTGCACATAAAGGCTTTGTGTGTGTGTGTGTGCCAGAAAACATTGAAAGTTTGTGAAATTCACAATATAGCAACTCAAGGCATGCTTACGAATATCTAGCTTTTTTAACAATTAAAAAAAAAAAAACCTTCTGACCAGAATTTTTTTTTATTAAATGTATGTTGCATTAAATGTAATAGCAGTTTGAAATCTACATATGTTCATTCAGTAAATAAATTTCTGGTTCAAAATAGGTTTTATTGGCTTTAAAAAAAAAAAAAAAAAAAAAAAAAAAAAGCCGGTATTGGCATGTATGTCGTCAAAGTTTTCGTAAAAAAAAAAAAAAAAAAAAAAATTATATATATGTATGTATATATATATATATATATATATTCGATTTAAAGTAATTCTATAGTTATAAATTAATACTTGTTAATAGTATAAAATAGTTTAACTATTTTTATTAAGTTCGTAAAATTTTTGTCTACTTATGTTTTGTAATTAATTATTTTTAATAATAGTTAAGTTATTCATGTATTATAAATTATATCTATTTGGTTTCTAACTTCTTTGTTAACTGTCTATTTGACTAAATGCAAAGTGTGATTGCTATCACATGGTAGCAATTGATTTTTGTAAGTTTAGTTTTTTGATAATTCAATTATAGTCTAATTATTTTCTTTGAAATATTTTTTCCAATGAAATTAATCTATTGTCTTATTATTTTTCTGATATTTTTCTTTGAAACATGTTCTCATTGGCGATTATCTGGTAGTGATTGATATTTGTAAGTTTATCTTTTTAATAATTCAATTATAGTCTAATTATTTTTCTAATATTTTTCTTGGAAATAGTTTTTCCAATGCAATTAATATATTGATAATTCAATTATTGTCTTATTATCTTTCTAATATTTTTCTTTGAATTGTGTTCTCTATTGTGATTGATCGGGCAGTATGGAAATCATTTTTAGGTTTATCTTGATTTCTATTCAGAAATTAATCGCAATTAATGTGTCTCTTTAGCATTGCCCTTGATAAGGAACTAAATACCACATTTCCAATATTATTCCAATTTTTGACAATTCCTCTGTTTGATGTAATTTGTCATTAACGAGTTATTCCACATATTGATGTTGATTTGTAGTAATATCTAATGGTTCTATATATATATATATATATATATATATACGAAATTTTGTTTTGTGTACAAAAATAGATTTCGCGTTTTAATATATATTATATATCTTATATATCTTACTACCTGATTTGATATGGAATGCCAAAAATAAATTTTATTTGGATAAATGTGCTTTTACAAATGTAAAAAGTGGATAAGGAATGAAAAGATAGCACTTTTACAAACTCTTTTCAAAATGTACATGAAAACCAATCTTGATTCATTAAATTGAAGACTATTATTACATCTATTAGTGTGTCTGTAATGTATCGCCATGTTTCATTCATTCACCAAATTAATCCGAAATAAATGAAATACAAATAAGAAACGTACTGAATATTTTATGTTTAACATTGTACACACAAAACTTCATATGCTCTGTCACACTTAACTAAAAGTAATTTTCTTAGCATACGAACTCGATCGTGCTTGAAATCTCATGAAAGCTGTATGATAGTTTACCAAGTATCTAAATATAAGCTTTATCGTCTCTCTCAACATCTAAGATTTGCAGTGATAAACCGTCATGTTGCCAGCTTAGTATGATAATTAATATAATCGAGGCGCATCTTAAGGGAAAAACATCTAAAAAACTGACAGTTTATCATTTATATCGTTGAGAAAATCTTGTTGAATAATTCGCATTTAATTGATTAGTGCAAAAACGAACTGTCCCAACAAGTTAAGTACTTCCAAATGTAAAAAATGCAGCATTGTCTATTACGTAAATTACACGAAACCCTAATTAGGAACATCTTATGTCAACATCTAACAGAATATTAAGTTTGATGAAATTATGTTCATTAATTCTAGAAAATTCATTTTAGAAATGCAAAATTCTAAAAAATTAAGTTCATTAATTCTAGTCCACGCTAACATTGTGAAAAAAAGTATTGAATTCATAGTGTTGTATCGAAGGACATTTCTTTCCCGAAGCATTGAATGGTACGCCAAGAAGATTTCAGATTTTTAAATGCTTCATGGAGAAAAGTCCAACTCCCATCCCTCCCACACATATACAGAAATCTAAAATGTCTCTCTCCAGAACCGCAAAAATCTCTCCCGAAGAAAAATGTCTGAATTCAACACCCCTTAAAAAAAGCATAGCAGAATAACCTGCCATGATTTACACGAAAACCTTAATCAAGAACAACTTATGGCAATGTCCGGCAGAGAATTAAATTTGATGAAATTCCGTTCATTTGTTCTTAAAATATGATCCCTAAAATCATATGTATCGCGAAAAACGGTTGAATTTTGGGGTATCCCGAAGAGGGACATCTCCATCCGAAAAAACTGAAATATCCCTCCAAAAGATTCGAGATCTTATGCTAATATACAAAACGTTCTAGCGGTCTCTCAAGTCTAGAATATCTCTCTACGGAGCCACAGAAATCCCTCCCGGAGAAAAATGTCTGGGTTCAACAATGCTGATAAACGCAGCATAGCAACGCTCACTCTTTAGTGAGCTACACTGAAACCTAATAAACAACAACTTATGGCAACGTTTAACTGAATATAAAGTTTCAAGAAAATTCTTGCATTAGTTCATGAGATAGTGATCTTGCAGTAATTAGGAAACATAGCAACGTCACCTGTTGAACAATTTTCAGCAAAATATTTCCTCGCCAATTTATACGAAAGTCTAACAAAATCAAAACTTTCAACAGATTCCAAGCATTAGTTAATGAAATATAGCGCCCATAAAATTTTTGTCGGAGACAAAAACAAATAGGGACTGATCAGAGAATAACAGACTGACAGACAGACAATTTATAAAAGAATTCAAATCGTATTCGAGACAGTCGAAGACTTCGAAAACGATAAATCCTTCGAAAACCGGAAGTGGAAATTTTTAATGAATCCAATACTTTCTTTTTGTAAAGAAAATAAAAAGTAATAAGCTATTCAGATGTGGTAAACCCTAAATTTTCTACTATCTCATATATGTTAATGCTTCAGGAAAAAATGCAGCATAGTAGCGCCACCGGTTAGGTGATTTACATCAAAACTTCAAACTGACAATTTCTAACTGAATCTAACTGTTTAATGAAAATAAATGCATTAATTTCTAAGATAGAGCAATTGAAAAAAAACCTCAAAAATAAAAAAGCCTGCAAAACAGCGTTTTTTTGGGGGGGAGGGGATGATGTACACCAAAAATTGATCAAGTTGAATTTTTATCAGGTACCAGCTGAATCTGAATTTTGATGAAAATCCATGCATTAGTTCGCGAAATGACATTTTATATATTGTCGTAATCTATGCAGATATTGCGAAATCATGCAAAATGCAGCGTATCAGCGCCACCTGTAGGGCAATTTATACCAAAAACTAAACAACATTAATCTTATAACAGGGATTTATTAAATCTGAATTTTGATGAAAATTCGGGAATTAGTTCTTGAGATAGTGCTATTGCGTTAATTATAAATAATGCAGTATAGCAGCGCCACCTCTTGAGCGATTTCCACCAAACGGTTATCAGCATCAAATCATATCAAGAACTAATTGACTCTAAATTTTTATGAAAGTCTGTGCATTAGTTCTTCAGATATACCATATATCTAAAATGGAAACAGGGGTGTACGAAGTAAAAACTTTTTCTTGTGATAGGCCAGAAGTGACGTTGTAGTAAAAATTTCGCGCCAGGGACGATTGCCTCTTTCAACCCCCCCCCCCCCCTTTCGCATGGCGCTGAGTGGAAATTGGGAAAAATGCAACATAGCAGCGCCATCTGAGAAGCGATATACACCAAAATGTGCACAACATCAATTCATATGAAGAATTAACTGAATCTGAAACTTGATGAAAATCAGTGCATTAGTTATTCAGATATAACTATTGTATAACTCGCAAAAAATGTAGCATAGCAGCGCCACTTGTCAGTCTATATACACCAAAAATTAATCGATTCAGTTTATATCAAGGTCAAACTAAATCTAAAGTTTTGTGAAATTCCGTACATTTGTTCTTGAGAAAGAGCTGTCAGAAACTTTTGTCACATACAGACTCTCAGAGTGACAGACAGACTCATAGACAAATATTTTCTGAAAACCATCAAATCGTGTTAAAAATCTTCTAAAATACATAAATCCATCAAAAACCGGAAGTCGAAATTTTTCACGAATGTAATACTTTCTTCTTGTAAAGATAGAAAAAAAAAAAGTAAAAACGTAAAATCGATTCTGCCCATAAGATCGGCACAGCACAGCAATGGGAAATCGATTCAGTTCGATCAATAGCATTTCGATTTCAATTTTTAGATTCGGGCAGAATCGATTTTATTTTGATTTAAATTGAAATCGAAATTTTTTAATTTACTACTTTAAATCGATCCACGTTTCAGATTGAATCGATTTTTCTAATTTTATTGTTTTAATGGTAGCATTGATGTAAAATTACGTATAAGGAAGGATTTTTTTTTTCTATCTAGTCTAAATGAGTGTTGAATACAGGTATTTTTCACCGCGACTCCGGAGGAAGGCATGTTTTACACCTCTGTAAGAGAGGGAAAATCGCAATTTGTGCATTAAAAAGCATAAAATCACAAAACTTCGGGGGGGGGGGATGTCCCCTGCGGGCCACCTCATGAATTCGACACTAGGTGCAATTGTTATATTTTTGTTTAGAAGCCCAGTTATTTGGATTATTAATTTATGTTTTATTTTTCACGCTCGTCCCTTCTAATTCCTCCCCCCCCCTCCCCCTTCCGCGCCAATCTTAACTAACAGAACCGTTCGAAATATGTATGAAGTTTTAAAAATGTCCATTTCTCGTTCTATTTTATTATAGATCCACATTTTGAATCTTTGACAAAAGATACATATGGGGTCGCCCTTCCGCCCATTTGAGGTTAACCTACGCCGTGCCGGGAAGCACATTTTTTGTTTCTTCAAAAGAAACAACAAATTGTTGTTGGAAGGGGGGAGATTTGCACCCCTCTCAACCTTAAATTTCATTTAATTTTCTATCATTTTTAACTTAAAAGTTTAAGTTACATGGTACTCTCGGGGCTGTGGACCTCCCCCCCCCCCATCGGTTATTCACCTAATTTTGCTTATTTCTTCACTTCATTTCAATCTTTAAAAGGCTATAACTTTTCTTCTATGGGAGCTACAGTAAAGAGAAAAATTCTATTATGGCTAACATTTCCTCGCCGTTCTTTTTGCTATTCCAGTTTTACAATTTTCCCCGTAGGACAGATTATTTTTTCTTTTTTTTTTGGGGGGGGGGCGTTTCTCATTTATTATGTAATATGTCTAGTCTAACTCTATGTATATGTCTAATATGTCTATGCTCATGCTTCATACATTAGAAATCTAGCATTAAAATTTTTTTCCTATCAATCTGGGTCACGTTACGGACCCATAATGCGTTAAAATTTAAATTTCTCAAACTTCTTCAGAAAAAAAACAAAAAACAAAAATATTGGTACATATCAGAGAAATTGGGGTTCGAACTCGCAACCGTTTGATTGAGAACGCAATCCCTAAGCTTATTGGCTACCGAGCGGTCATCAGCGCTATTATTTCTTTAGATTGTCATTTTTAAACTCGTAATATCTTTTGAATGGAATGTCCCATTTGAATAGCTCAAAAAGTAATCTACAGGTATTGAAACAAACATGAATACAAAATGATTTACTTGTAAAAGGATTAATACAAAGGTATCGATAGCACAGTCTATTTTTTGTCGGTATATTTATTGCGTTCTAAATTTAAGAAAGTAATTATAGTGAGGTAACTACAATAGCTGGATATATGGTATCGCAAAGGGTTTTTTTTTTTTTTTTTTTTCGATATTGATATGTTTTTTAATATTGTAGCACATTTTTTTGTTTATTTAAAAGTATTTCCTGCACAACAAAGTATTTCCTGACGATTCAAAAATTACGAGGTAACGATTCAAAAGATACACACGTAATTGTTTAAATTTTCACTGCTGTGGGCACTCCCGGAGTGCCACTATTTTTTTTCGACGTCCATCCTAATGCCCCTCCCCCTACCGCCTCCCTGGGGGTGGAAGACTGTAATTATGGGCCAGCTGATTGTCTAAGTTTTGAAATTACTAATTTTGAGCTTATCTGTGAATATCGAAATATCGTTTCTAGTTTCGATTCTAGAACTGAGAAATTGATTCTTTTTATGATCGATGCTGTTTTATTCGATGTCGATTTTAATCGATTCTCAAAATTTCCAGAATCGTCCATCACTAATTTGCAGTGATAAATCATCATTTTGCCAGCTTAGTGATAGTTGAAATAATCGAAGGGAAAAACTATCAAAATAGAACATCTAAAAAACTGACAGTTTTTTAGATGTTCTATTTTGATAGTTTTATTGTTTTGATTTTAGATGTTACAATTTAGATGTTCTGTTTTGATAGTTTTCTCAACGATATGATTTATATCGTTGAGAAAATATTGTTGAATCATTCGCAATTTAATTGATTAGTGCAAAGAAGAAATCTCCCATCACACTGTGTATTTCCAAATTTAAGAGAGAGGGAGACCATTTTAATTTTTTAAAGGCTCTCTGCCCGTGAATTTTTTGTTGTAATATGTTACGTCATAAGGATCCTCCTATACTAAGTAAATCAAAAAGTGATAATTTTCTTTTTACATATGAAAGCTTTTTTTTTTTTTTCTTTTTGTGTGTGTGTGCATGTGTTAGAATACACTGAAAGTTTATGAAATCACAATATAGCAACTCAAGGCATACATACCAACATACAGCTTTTTTAAAAACAAAAAAACATACATTGAATCAGAAAATTTTTAAAATTAAACATGTGTTTAATAGTAATTTGTAATCTAGGATGAACTACCCAGTAATTAACCATTTAGTACAAGTTTCTTTGTATTACAATTTTTTCTACGCTAAACTTAGGGATATATTTCTTGAATCATTCTGAAAAACAATAATCACTAATGAGAATCAATAATAAATAAGCATTTTATGCCTATCTTTTTGCAATATTTTTTTTATTTAATATAATAGTTGTGAAGCGAGATTTTGCCAGTAATTGACAGCTAAAATTTAGTAAATTACCATTATTGTGCCAGTAATTGACCATTTTTAAGTTGAACTGATAAATCAACTTAAAATTAACCATATAAAAAAATGAGGAAGTTAGCTGAGTTTTATTAACAATTCCCAACAAAGTTGAAAAGTGTTTATGCTTTCGGTTTGTCTGTCTGTGTGTCCGCGCTTTAACTCTCGTACACATTCTCGGATTGCCATGAAAATTTAGGAAGTTATTTATGTTTACCCTAGCACAAACCCTATTGAAAATGAAGTTTCTACCATGATTAGTTTATTTACAGGGGCAGTCAAAAGTTTTCCTTTACATTATGGCCTATGGAGAAAAATCGTTCCAAATTAATTTTAAAGATGCTACACTCTGTCAAACTTATTCAGATTTATATGCATCTACAAAGTGCACTGAAATATGCATTTTGTAAATCATGCGGTGAAAAGAATAGTTATTACTCATTTACAGGGCCACAGAAAAGAATTCCATTACATAATAATAAAGGGGGAATTGTTTGCGACATATTTTAACTATGGTAAACTATTTCATGTGTCAATCAAATATATGTCGTTAAGGCTTAATATGAGTTATTTCATGCATAATATAAAGTGCATAGCATTTAGGACACACAAAAGATTTAAAATTGTATATTCTATCCGAAGTGTATATTATGGACGATGACTGTTGGATTAATGAAATGCATTTTTATTTATGATATGCGCTTTTAAATTTCACTAAATGTATGCGCGTTATATGGTGTGTATAAATGCTAATAGTTACGCAATTTAGATATACAGGGTTACACAAAAGATCTCGAAAAGATTACTGAATATGAGTGTAAATTATTTAAAGGTATTTTAAATAACTTATGCATTTTTACGGTGTTCATTCAGTTTATTGAGAAATGTCTGTAGAATATAGATAAAATAATATACAGGGTCACGTAAAGAACTGAATACATGGTCGCCTTTGGATGATAATTTCTGGCAATGTAATTTAAGTAGTTTAAAGAGTATTTTTGTTTGAATTAAATTTTAGCCAAATTCTTTTGTGTATTTAAGGTACTGGGTAAACTGCAAGGCTGAACAAAAGTATTCACGTATTTGTTCATCTTATGTTGAAACGAGAATTTCAACAAGCTAGGTATTTTCTTGCTAAACTAAATTTCCCTATTATATAGTCCATATATCAATCAACAGATCAAATACAGGGCTGTTCAAAAGTATTGCAATACATATTTTGCTATGGTCTGTAATACCTTATTTCTCTGGATAACAAAGTTTTGTTAAAGATTTCAAGAAGTGTTGAAAAGTATTTCATAATCTATGCTTAACGCGTGATTTTCCTTACTTGTTTTGCAGAAAAACAGATACACATATATAGAAATGACTACATCATGATATTCTTTTAATAACTTAATCGAGATTTTTATAAAAAATGAAGTTATTTCTGAACGGGAAGAATGCCGAAAACTGCCTCAATGTTTTAAAAGATAGAAATTAGTGGTAAAACGTGCACATTTATATGTAAATATGATCAAAATAACTGAAGAGGGCGTAGTTATTATTTTCAGATTCATCCATATAAAAATACAAAATATCAAATGGGTATAAATATCAAACTTAATCTTCATTTGTTTCATCAAAACGATTGACAGTCACAATGTCAACGTCTTCGTCACTCTGAACATCATCCAATGCAAACTGTTATCTGTGGCTCTTATGCACACATTCTATGTGATAGGGCACATTGGATGTGTCACATTTTACCCACAATTCTTTCATTCCTATCATATTTTCCTCTATTTAGTTTTCTGCCGATGCCTTACACACCCAATGACTTATGAGACTTGGCTTGGATGTAGAAGCCCTTTATTACAACTTTATCACTTGATTTCTTAATTTTCTTTAATGTTTTAATTTGGCTTATCTCTTGTTTTCTCTTTTTTGTCTCCTCTGTTTTTCTTTACTTTTCCAGTAATTGAGCCATACATAATTTCGCACAGAAAATTTAATTTTATAATTTGTTTACTCTTACCAACAAATACACATTTTATTATTTTAAATTAAAACTTCTTGAAGCTTAAAAATAATCTAAAACACTAGGCATTATGCATGTGTGATGGCAATTAAATTTGCTTGGTCAATAATTGACCAAGCAATTTTAGTGATTCACCCTGGTAAACTCCTGAAAGAACTCATTTTTTAATTTAAAGTAAGTGAATATTGCTTTTTGAGTAAAAATCTATGCATTTACTTCAAGTTTTAAAAGGAATAGTTGAAAATTAACAAGAAGTCAGTAGTTGACCATTTTGGTCAATTACTGGATTTTTTCAACATTCACACATTCAGTAATTGACCACCCCCTTGACCTCACTTAATTTATGAATTTAACATTAAATGGATAATGATTAACTTAAAACAAACAAAAAGGAACTACATACCTCACTTGATGAACCAATAGAACTAAATTTAACTTGATGTTACAAGATTAATAAAACAACTCGCAAAAGAACAACACTATTACAAGAATGCACTCTCTTTTGATATTCATAGAATCTGTATTTTCTTTCTTTCTTTCTTTCTTTCTTTCTTTTTTTTTTTTTTTTTTAATCCAATAAAAATATAGATATCAAAAATATTTTTCTCCTATAATTTTCACTGGATATTTTACCTAATTAAAAATGCTATATCATCAGAATGATTTTTCTTTTTAACACTTAAATAGAAAGTGTTAAATAGAATTCTCTTAAATAGAATTCTGGCTGACATTTGACCAACGTTAGTAATTTGGCGAATAAACAAAAAAAAATCGCCAAATGAACAATTATTAGCGAAATAAATTTGCCGTAAAGCACAAAAAAACTTTAGTTTTTTAATGCATTTTCTTTTTTTCAATATGTTCTAAAATAACCCAAGTTTTTATAATTGCGACAACGACTGTTATTAATGTAACTTCAACTATCTGCTACAAATGTATCAAAAATATGCATACATGCATATGTATAAAAAAGGAAAATAAAAGAAAGAAAAATCAAAAATTGAACACTAGCAATTTGGCGAATACTATTGCTTGTTTACTTGCCAAATGAAGAATTTAGTCGCAATTTGGCGCAATGGCGAGCAACAGAGAGAACCCTGCTTAAAGTGTTTTTGGTCAATTACTGGTAAGTTCACCCTATTTATTTTCATTCAGTAAATACTCATTTAGCATATGTGTTTCATTCAGCATATATGTATGGAAATAGGAGGAATGGATGGCTCGACTTTTTTGATAATTCAAAGTTAAATTGCATTTTTTTTTTCAAAGAAAAATATAAAAATATTATAATTTAATTACAATTTAATAAATAATTTTATTAAACTATATTATCAAGTTTTTCCTTTAAGTGCATCAATATTTATCATAAGTAACAGAAAAACTACTAACTATTGAAAGTGCAAAAATCTGAGTGTCCAGAAAAACACACATTTTAGTAACCTAAGTGCTTTATCAATTTAAGAACTTAAAATAAATGTTTTGAGACAAATTTAATTACGCATTGTTGAAGGAGCTTTCAATGCTCATGTAAAATTAATTGATGTCATTGTTATTTTTCAAACAGAATTGTTTTAAAAGTGACAAAAAAAATCATTTTAGAGATTAAATAAATAAATAACGGAATAAATCAATTATAATTGGGCGGAAGAGCTATCAAATTATTGTTTGAATTGGCTCTCACCCCCACGGGCTTATATGAGTTGGTGCCACTGTAGTAGGAAATATGAAGTGCGGTAAACTTACCCCTAATTAGGGTAAGGAACATTGTTCGCTGCATTTTGTTTAAAAAACTATATACGCGTGTGAGATAAAATACTAAACATATTACAAATCGCGTCAACATCTCGTTTACCACACGTAGGCGATTTTCTCTTTCAATAAAAAATATTGTATGTTTGCTATATTTTGAAATTAATCTGAAATAAATCATACACAATTTACTCATTTAAATTCATAAAGTGAACACAGTGTAACGTTGACACAATGCAACGTGGATGCAATGTAACATTCGTGGACACACTGTAATAATCTAGAGACAACATAATTGGTGGCCTCCAATTTAAAATATTTAATTGAGATTTAAATTGCATAGTTAATTATATGCTTGTATTATGAAAATAAAAGTAATTAATAATTATTATATAATTGTAAATTTAATTATGCAATAATTATTAGTAAAATGCCATACTAACTATAATTAATAAATATTTAAGTATTTTTAATAATTATTGCATACATATATTTAATAAATAATGTATCATTATATACTTATTCTACAGAATTTTTTTTATTGTGCAATAACATTATATACTTGAGTAATCAATTCTTAAAACAGTTTTAGAAAATATAAAAAGAGGGAGAAATACGAATCGAATATATGCAATTCATTTTTTCATTTGATATGTAAAAGATTATTTTTACCCCTGATAATATTTTTAATACATTTTACTTTTATTTTCTAAACAATTATCCCCTGTTTCCGAGAAAATTTTACAAAGAAAGTGACTAAACGCGAACTTCAGCGGTTGAAAATTCCTCCCATGAGAATAAATTCATCTTTAATGTATTGTTTTGTGTAAATCAAACATCAGGGTTTTTTTATTAGCATCCGATGCTATTTCTTTCAGACAAGCTAAAAATGTCGTGTCATCAGCCCTGAATTTTCTAGTCAACCGATTTTGATAATTATTTTTTTAAATGAAAGCTGTTTATTTGTAGTTGTGCCCATTTTAATTATTTTTTAATTTATTTCCATTTTTATATTTTATTTTTAATTTTAAAAGCTTTTTCATGACATTTCTTCAAAGTGGTGGCAACACAGTTTAGCTTTTCTCTCGATAATAAAAATTTATTTTCTAAAATGATTGCGTATAATTATGCACTAATTGAGTTAAAAAAAATATATATTTACTGAGAAATAATATTAATAACGTAAATATAATGATAGAAAATAATTTATGATAAAAATTAATGTCTAAATCAAAATAAGAGAAATTTCAAATGAGGAAAATTATGTCATTCAGCAACCAGATAAAAGGGAATTACAATATTATTATGGATGCCTTTTTCATAAACAGTAACTTTTAAAGAACATTTGAAGAGAAAATGACGTCACTATTTAAAACATCGTATTTTTACTCATAACGATATTAGGTACTACTCTGTTATCCCGTCGACCAATTTCGCCAAATTATACAAATCGCCACATTAAAAGCCAAATTATACATATTGACATAATTTGTATTTTAAAAAACAAAAAAATAAATAATTAGTAGAATATTAATAAAAATATTAATAAAAAGTCGAAATAAAAATCACTTAATGACATTTTAAACACATGAATCGTATTTAATGTCATTGAATGTGACATTCACGATCATCCATTATTGGCATTTAATCTTATAGTTTGGCGATAATTTTTTGGTCGATGGGATAACCTAGTGGTACCCGATATTATTATTTTTTCTTTTTTTAAAAATAAAGCTATTTTTCTGTGAGTGCATATAAAATAAAATTTCTGAATTTCGCCGGCACTCGTATTACAATTTTAACTGTAGATGTGCGAATATTTGAATGCAAAATTGTAACTGGCAAATTTGACATTTACTTTGTAAATATATTTATTATGTATTGATTCAATAATGTAATTACTTTTGCTTTTTTTAAAAAACCAAATCGATCGGGTCTTTTAGACATTTCATTCGTCGAATTCGACGGGATTCCATTCGTTTTATTGTTAAATTGCATTTTCTTTTACTCAGAATCTATAAAATAGCGTTTAAACTAAAGAAAAAATCCGTTTTTGATGAATCTAGTCAATGAAGAAGTAGCACGTCAAATTGTATCTCTTTATTATTCCGCAATTCCAATGTCTCAGAGAGAGATTGCTATTCAATTGGGTATTTCACGCCGTTCTGTTTGCTATTATATTGATAAACAAAAGAAAAATGAAGTTAGTTCATTGCAATCTAAACGGGGTCGCCCTTCTAAAAAGCTTCTATCGATTTTTTTTTTTTCTAATCGGAGGCGAAACTGAATTCTGCAATGGTAGAATCTACATTCATCTTGTTATTATTATTCACTTATAAGTGAAGTTATAGTCAGTAAGTGAATTAAAATTATACTAAAGAAAAGTAATTGGTAAAAGGCGAGTATTACTTGCGTACGGAGAGTTCCATCCCAAGGCCCTCTTATCATAATATCAAGGCCTCGCATTCAGGAGAAAATCTATTGTTGAAATTGTCCCTATAATTGCCAACTTATTATATGACTTTGTCTCGTATGTAACGCCACCTGGTGCATACTACTGCTAATAACCCCATAGGAAATAATGGAAAAACATTTCAGTTTCTAACATTAGATGGCGCTACCAACGTGAAAATCATTGGTAGCGCCATCTAATGTTAGTACTGAAATCAGCGCCCCCTGTACTGCGGTCAAAGGAAACTTGGTGAATGACAAGCCTTTATATTATGATAAATTAGCCTTGTTCCATCCAATAAACATATTAATAAGTATAGTAAAATCTCCTTATAGGATCAATATCATTAAGCGACCACCTCATTAAACGACCATTTTTCATGGAACTTAATTTATCCCAATAGGCTCTTTGTCCCACCAGTGGCCGAGCGGTTCTGTTTCCGAAACTGGTAGACGACAGGTGCTGGGTTCGAACCCAATCGCGGTCGTCGGCACTAACCGTTCGGAGTTTTCCGTGGTTTTCTTTGAACCTTGGGTTTCCTTGCGTAAATACGGCTCAGGTTCCCTTAGAAAGACCCCTCCACGAAGGACATCCCTCCTTTAGGACCTATATAACAAGTGTAAATAATTGGCCCTCATAAATACAAACAAATAAACCAATAGGCTCAATATTAATTTTACCTTCTTTCACAGACCATCCCAGTTAAACTCCCTCCATCAGAAACTTTTTTTTTTTTATATAAAATGAACAAGTTTTGATTTTTCCGGGTCGCTTGAAGAAGACCTCGTTTGAAAAATGATTCCGGAAAACCCATTATTCTTCAAACTTCTAAACTAAATTTAAATTCTTTTTTTTTCCGGAAACTTTTAAATGTTTAATCCCTTTTGTGCCTTTTTAGGCAATGAATTTCATTCTGGTGACAAATTATGAGCGACAGTCAATAAACTCTTTTGTCAAATTATTTTACAAAATTCTACAGGGTTAATAGTAGGTTCTTTAAATTTAGTTAAAAAAATTAAATCTTAGTAAAATAGGCTGTTTTACAAAAGTCTTTTTTCTAATTTTTATTAGATTTTTAATATTAAGTATTGTGCCACCACAAATATAAACAATATTATTCAAAACGGAAGAGATGATTTCACAGGTGCTGTATCCCCTCGAAAAGCACTTGAAACTATTTTTTTCCATAGACCGTAGTATAACGGAATACTTTTGAATGTCCCTGTATTTAAACTATATGCCCTATTTTACTACAGTTGGAAATGACACAACAAAACTCTGCAATAAGTATATATTTAAATTTTCAAACGATTTTGTTGGGTAATTTTTGTGTTGTTATATAGAAAGGCAGACAGACGAACAAATCAGACGACGACTATAGGTAATACGTATATATGTAATTAGGAACGCACATAAAAAATTAAATTTGAAAGCGCATGCCGAAACTGAAAACGCATTTCCAGCAATTATTACTCAAAGACAGTAATATAACCGATTTCTTTTGTGTGTCCCTGTAAATGGATTAAAAATGCTATGGATATAATGTTCTAACGTAATCGTAGTGAAACTTAATTATTTGTATCAGTTTCTGTGCATTTTCAATAACGTCATGCAATCAAAATACTAAGCAAACGATTTTTCCCCATACACTTATGGAATTCTTCTGGGTGCCTCTGTAAATGAACTATTAATCCCTACATGCGTCATATACAACAGCAAACAAGCCTAGCGGACCCTAAATAAGCTTTACGAATTGCATGAAAATCCAAATATATTTACGGGAGTCAGATCGTGGAGAGACAGTCAGACGGACAGACAAACTGAATGCATAAACACTTTTCAACTTTTTTTGGAAAGTGTTAAAAAAAAGCGGCAATGTTTTCTCTCTCTTTTCACAGTCAAATGACACAACTGGTTAAGTTGGACCAAATTCAATGTTTTATTTATTTATTTATTTTAAACAACTTACATTTAAACTCTAAAAGAAAGAAATCAACAAAAACAAACGGTTTCTCGAGTACTTCTCAAAACAATCTTAGAATAACCTGCTCCAAGAAATTGTCGACGCGTAATGATTTGTAGTTAAAATCCTACTAAACTTGCAAATGGAAAAATGTACTTAATTAAATTTATAGCTTTATTTTAGGAAAATTCTTGCAATAGAAGCATTTCCATTAAAACGGGAAAGTCTGCTCTTAAATGAACTAAACCTTGAAATGAATTACGCTGACAAAAATATTCACAGACGAAGAAAAGCGAGATTATCATAGTTTATAATATATAAGTATATATAAGTATATATAAGTAATAGTATATATAAGTTTATCATAGTTTTTAACCGTTTAAACGCCAATGCTCCCAAATGGGAACATTGCATTATTAGTAATACAAAACATATATTTTCCAACATAATAAAGATGTCCTTCTTTTTCCTATAAAATATAAAGTTCAATTAAACTTTTGAAAAAAAAATATTTATGTTTGAGCATTTATCATGGGTATAAGGAATATGTAAATTCATTAATTTGCATAAAAAGTATGTTATTTGCTTTTATCATTTTCTCTATATTACTTATATTTCACCGCTAGGAATCTAAATGTTTATGGAATTCGAGAAAATACTCAAGAAAAATATAAAATAGCATATAGCGGAAAATAATTTGTTATATTTGCATAGATTGTCAATCAATAATCACGTTCCAAAATGCAAACAGCCAAAAAAATTGCAGAAATATATATATAATTTTTTGTATTTTTTAAATTTGTATGCATAAATTAAAATATTTAAAGCTGTAATATAGGAAAAACAAAATTATTATTATATTCCGATAATAATTCGGCATCTAAACGGTTAAAATAGTAATCGTTTCAATGTTACGAATTTTGTAAATAGTTCGTATTTGTACTCTAAAATAATGTAAATAATCTTATTAAGCTCTATTCATTTACTAATATTAGTTTTTGTTACATTGTCTCTATTTGTTAACTTTTATCAGGTAATACTGTCTATTATTTTTCAATGAATGTCTATGGCAATTTGGCGAAATATTACAGCTATCGCCAAGTTGGCGGGCGTCACTTTTGACGACGAATTTTGGTCGCCAAGTTGGCGACAAACTTGGCGATTGTTAGCGAAGGTACCCTTCTCTCTATTATAACCCCCCCCCCCCCTTATAGGTATACAGGTACATTAATTGCTGTTCCCGTGTTTTCTGGATTTTTTTAGAAACATGTAGAAATTTCTGGCGCAAGCCCCGCGGCTATATATAGGAAAGCGATGCGAGCGGGTTGTTATTATTTGTCAGTCAGTCATTGAGTGAGCTACTAGACGAGTGTTTAAGGCCCTACATCAGTAACGCTCCGAGATAGAACGGCTAATGTTATCTCAATGGAAGAAATTTATCGCTTTCATTCCTTTGCATTTTGCTCAAATTTAATAATTTTTGTTGTTTTGCAAACCTGTAGGTTTAAAGTATGCACGTCATTCTGAAATTTTATTTCTTTTTTGAATTTTAAGGCGATACAAGTGCGTTATTTTATAGTCTTTAAAATTCACCTTTAATGTCTTATTACGAAAAATCTGTTTGACATTTTAAAATTTGGTAAAACAGCATGCAGAGTTTAATTATTTAGCTTTCAGAAAATGTTTTTTATTTTGATTTTTAAAAAAATTTAATCTATGCTATTTGTATAAAAAGTTGAAGCACTTTGATTTAAAAG
This sequence comes from Maratus speculifer, assembly GCA_964019185.1. NCBI lineage: Eukaryota > Metazoa > Arthropoda > Arachnida > Araneae > Salticidae > Maratus > Maratus speculifer. Next base: position 97,218,723 of record OZ025295.1, read on the forward strand.
AGTCGAAAATGGTGTTTAACTCCGCCTTTAAAAGGGAGACGCCTTAAGAGTAATTAGGGTGAAAGACGATATGGGTTTACCCTGTAGGGAGTCTTACAGGGACGAAGGTGTAAAATCTTGCCTGTGGCTATTAGTAAAATGTTGTTTGCTGCTTTAGGATGAAAAAATAAAAACATCCTTTTCTGAATGCATGATATCTCACGCAAGAAGTTCGATCAGAAATGAATTTCAGAAATGATGTAAATACATGTTGATTTCAAAAAGTTTGTTTAATTAGGCATCTAATCTCAAATGTACTTTAAAAGCATTATTGATTTCGAATAAAAACAGATTTACCATTTTTATTATTTTTCTTCCATATATTTGAAGTTTAATTTCTAAAAAAGATTCTTTAATTGCGTACAACATCAAAGTGATATATTCGTTAATTCATAAAGCATAACAGAATTAACTTTTTGTCATCTGCAGTCGACAAAGGGAAAAGAAGAAAGGGCAGAAAGAAAATAACAATGGTTCTGACATTAAAAATGAATAGATATATTCGCGAATAAATACATTTGTATTAAATTTTTCTATGTCTTTTTTTTTTTTGTATCATTCTTTTAGACAATTCTTAATGAATTAGTTTAAATGTTCCTTTTCATAAATATTTCATAAATATTTCTATTTTAATCAATAAAAGTTTGCAGTATACCCACTCTAAAATACAAAGTAATTATTATGCAATTTATGATTAAATTGGATAACACTAATTTAAAAGATAGAAATATATTTATTTTGACACTTCTATCGAAAATTATGACTAATTTACAATACTTTAGCAAATATATTCTGTTGTGGTAAAATTCACATCCGTAAATGATACATTTATGCTTTATTGTATATAAATTGTCTTTCCTGTCTTTTTCCCTTTCAGAAAGATAAACGAATGATTTTTAAAGTTCTTATACTATTTTAACTAAATAATACGTATATATTCCAAAGCCTGTCATAGTCTAACTGATCTAAATTTTAGAATAACGGTTTTTTCAGTCACGCGAAAAGACAAACTCAATTATACTAAACCTACGGAAGATTTTTATAAAGATGCCATATTTTCATTCCAATTTTTAATTATTTTTTTTCTGCATAGTATAGGTGACGATGGTTAGTATAGAGGCCGATTTTTACTTTTTTCGATACTGATTGTAAATTTTAAATATGAGGATAATATCACTTTTGAAAACGGTTCCGAAAATGAAACTGTCCTGTAAAGAAAATTAAAAAAGTAGAAAAAGGCCTTTGAAGAGATCCCTCTGAACTATTAAAGGGGGAAAAAAATATTAAAATGCAGACGAGATTTATTTATAAATTTCGACCGTTGGATTATCGTCGAAAGAATTATTATAAGCTAGTAAATTGTTTAGCTTGATTAAAGTTTTTTTTTTTTTTTTTTTTTTTTTTTTTTTTTTTTTTTTTTTTAATACCCGTAAAATAAATTGAAAAATAGAAAATGGCCTTTGTGCAAATCGATATCAACTAGGCAAAGTAAGAAAAAAAAATACTTAAAACTATTAAAACACAGACGATAAACTTTTATAAATTTCTTTCATAGCATTAGCTTTAAAGCGAAGACATTGTTTCGTTTAACTGCAGTAGCCTCTTTAAAATAAATGAAATCGTAAAGGCTATTCAATGTAAGAAAAAAAAAATAATTTTTTTAAATGTAGGCGAGATATTTTTATAAATTTCTACAATGGGATTTCGCTTGACTGAAGTAAGTCACTTTAAAATACCTGTATCGAAATCAAAAATTGTAATACGGTCTTTGTACAGAAAGATCTCAGCTGTTCAATATTAAAAAAATTATTAAAATATAGACGAGATATTTCTATAAATTTCTGTCATAGGATTTCACTTCATTGAAGTAAACACCTTTAAAATACCCGTAAAAAAATCGAAAAAAATATAAAGAGGTATTTGTACAGAAATATCTCAGAAATTCAATGCTAAAAAAATCATTTAAAAAATTAAAATGTTGACGAGATATCTTTATAAATTTCTATAATGGGATTTCTCTCTATTCAAGTAAGACACTTTAAAATACACGTAAAAAATCTAAAAAATGTAAAAGGATCTTTGTAGAGAGAAATCTCCGATATCTAATGCCCCCCCCCCCCGGAAAAAAGTTTAAAGACAATTAAAATACAAACGAGATATCTTTAAAAATTTCTAAAATGTGATTTAAATCTATTGAAGTAAGTAATCATAAAATACCCGTGACAAAGTCGAAAAGATATAAAACGTTCTTTGTAAAGAAAGATATCAGTTATATAATGAAACAAAAATTACAAGTATTAAAATGATCTATAGAAATGACTTTTAAATGATCTTAAAGATATCTTTATAAATTTCTACCATGGGATTTTACTTGATTGAGGTAATCATCAGTTTATATTTACTTGTAGACGAGATATCTTTATAAATTTCTAACATTCAATGCTAAAAAAATCATTTAAAAATATTAAAATGTAGAAGAGAAAAATATATATTTATATGAACTTCAAAACTTCATAGGATTTCGCTTGATTGAAGTAAGCCCCTTTAAAACCCCCATAGCAAACTCGAAAAAATATAAAACGGTCTTTGTACCGCAAGCTCTCAGATATCCAATGCCAAAAAATCATTTAAAAAAATTTAAATGTAGAAAAGATACATTTATAAATTTCTACTACAGGATTTCGCTTGACTGAAGTAGCCTCTTTAAACACCTGTAAACAACACCAAAAAAGTACTAAACGGTCTTCACACAGAAAGATCTCAGCTATCCAATGAGAGAAAAATTATTTAAAAATATTAAAATGTAGAAGAGATATTTTTATAATTTTATGCAATTGAATTTCACTTGACTGAAATAGCTTTTTTAAAATTCCCCTAAACAAAGACGAAAAAGTATAAATGGACTTTGTACCGAAAGATCTGAGATATCGAATGCCAAAAAATAATTTAAAAATATTAAAATGTAGAAGAGATATTTTTATATATTTCTACCATTGGATTTCACTTGACAGAAGTAGCTTTTTTAAAATGCCACTAATAAAAGTCTAAAAAGTACAAAACGGTCTTTGTACTGAAAGATCTTTGCTATCCCATAACAAAAAAATCATATAAAAATATTAAAATGTAGACGAGATATTTTTATAAATTTCTACCATTGGAATTCACTTGACTGAAGTAGCCTCTTTAAAACACCTGTAAACAAAGTCGAAAAATAACAAAACGGTCTTTGTACCGACAGATCTTAGCTATCCCATGACAACAGAACCATTTAAAAATATTAAAATGTAGACGAGATATTTTTATAAATTTCTACCATTGTAATTCACTTGACTGAAGTAGCTTTTTTAAAATTCCCCTAAATAATGTTGTAAAAGTACAAAACGGTCTTTGTAACGAAAGATCTTAGCTATCCAATGACAAAAAAATCATTTAAAAATATTAAAATGTAGAAGAGATATTTTAATAAATTTCTACCAATGGATTTAACTTGACTGAAGTAGCCTCTTTAAAACACCTGTAAACAAAATCGAAAAAAGTAGAAAACGGTCTTTGTACCGAAAGATCTCAACTATCAAATGAGAAAAAATCATTTAAAAATATTAAAATGTAGAAGAGATATTTTTATAAATTTCTACCATTAGATTTCACTTGACTGAAGTAGCTTTTTTAAAATTCCCCTAATAAAAGTCTAAAAAGTACAGAATGGTCTTTGTACCGAAAGATCTTAGCTATCCCATGACAGAAGAATCATTTAAAAATATTAAAATGTAGACGAGATATTTTTATAAATTTCTACCATTGGAATTCACTTGGCTGAAGTAGCCTCTTTAAAACACCTGTAAACAAAATTAAAAAAAAAGTACAAAACGGTCTTTGTACCGAAAGATCTCAGCTATCCAATGACAACAGAATCATTTAAAAATATTAAAATGTAGACGAGATATTTTTATAAATTTCTACTATTGGAATTCTCTTGACTGAAGTAGCTTTTTTAAAATTCCCCTAAACAAAGTCGTACAAGTACAAAACGGTCTTTGTACCGGAAGATCTTAGTTGTCCAATGACAAAACAATCAATTAAAAATATTAAAATGTAGAAGAGATATTTTTATAAATTTCTACCATTGGATTTCACTTGACAGAAGTAGCTTTTTTAAAATTCCCCTAATAAAAGTCTAAAAAGTACAAAACGGTCTTTGTACCGAAAGAACTCAGCTATCCCATGACAAAAAATATTTTAAAAATATTAAAATGTAGAAGAGATATTTTTATAAATTTCTACCATTGGGTTTCACTTGACAGAAGTAGCTTTTTTAAAATTCCCCTAATAAAAGTCTAAAAAGTACAAAACGGTGTTTGTACCGAAAGAACTCAGCTATCCCATGACAAAAAAATATTTAAAATTATTAAAATGTACAAGTGATATTTTTATAAATTGCTACCAATGGAATTCACTTGACTGAAGTAGCCTCTTTAAAACACCTGTAAACAAAATCAAAAAAGCAAAAACGGTCTTTGTACCGAAACATCTCAGCTATCCAATGACAAAAAATCCCTTAAAAATATTAAAATGTAGAAGAAAGAATTTTATAAATTTCTACCATTTGATTTCATATTACTGAAGTAGCTTTTTTAAAAATCTCATAAACAAAGTCGAAAAAGTACAAAACGGTCTTTGTACCGAAAGATCTCAAATATCAAATGAGATGAAAACATTTAAAAATATTAAAATGTAGAAGAGATACTTTTATAAATTTCTACCATTGGATTTCACTTGACAGAAGTAGCTTTTTTAAAATTCCCCTAATGAAAGTCTAAAAAGTACAAAACGGTCTTTGTACCGAAAGATCTTAGCTATCCCATGACAAAAGAATCATTTAAAAATATTAAAGTGTAGACGAGATATTTTTATAAATTTCTACCATTGGAATTCACTTGGCTGAAGTAGCCTCTTTAAAACACCTGTAAACAAAATTTAAAAAAAGTACAAAACGGTCCTTGTACCGAAAGTTCTCAGCTATCCAATGACAAAAAAATCATTTAAAAATATTAAAATGTAGAAGAGATATTTTTATAAATTTCTACCAATGGATTTTACTTGACTGAAGTAGCCTCTTTAAAACATCTGTAAACAAAGTCGAAAAAGTACAAAACGTTCTTTGTACCGAAAGATCTTAGCTATCCTATGACAACAGAATCATTTAAAACTATTAAAATGTAGACGAGATATTTTTATAAATTTGTACTATTGGAATTCACTTGACTAAAGTAGCTTTTTTAAAATTTTCCTAAATAAAATCGTAAAAGTACAAAACGGTCTTTGTACCGAAAGATCTTAGCTATCCAATGACAAAAAATCATTTAAAAATATTAAAATATAGAAGAGATATTTTTATAAATTTCTACCATTGGATTTCACTTGTAGGAAGTAAATTTTTTAAAATTCCCCTAATAAAAGTCAAAAAAGTACAAAACGGTGTTTGTACCGAATGAACTCAGCTATCCCATGACAAAAAATCATTTAAAAATATTAAAATGTACAACTGATATTTTTATAAATTTCTACCATTGGAATTCACTTGGCTGAAGTAGCCTCTTTAAAAGACTACTCTAGTTTCATTTCTCTTTCTATTTACTTCTATAAATTTAATATTATAAGTATTTTGTTGTGTACAGAGCAGTTTTGTCAGAAATGAATCATGAAATATTTAAGACAGAAAATAATATATCTTTAACAACTTGTATAACCTAAAATAAATAAATAAATAAAGTTACTGAAATGGCACATCTACCCTATATATATATATATTATTTTATTTTGTACTATAAGTAATGCATTCTACATAAAAATGATTTTTAATTTATTCTTTTTATTTATTACTCTGTTTTCGAAGGAGATTTCAGATGGAGACAAAATACGAAAAATGCTTTGCACATAGCAAAATTTGTAATTTCGTGTTTGTTTACATAATAGAAAATAAATGTGAAGTAATATTTGAAGGGGGGGGGGACACTTAGTAGAGCTATTGAAAACTGAAACTCTCAGAATTTTAAAGAAAACTAAAATGTTTTAAAATATTTACATTTTGATAATGATATTTCAAGTGCTGTTCGTAAGTCTAATAATGCTTTAGATTTGTTAATATTTAGAAAATGTAAATTTTTAGAAATTTTTTATGTTTAGAAAGTGTAAATTCATAGATATTACCAGAATTATTATTAAATACGCTAATCTGATTTCCAAAATGTAGCAAATATGCCTTTGTGGACGCAAATTGTGTAAATAAAATTTGTATTATCTTTGTTTAGCTTAACATATTGTATATATCATTGAAAGTGTTCATAAACAAGATATTTATTTTTCTTTGTACCATGTAACTACTGATGTAATTAATAAAAATATTGAAAGTTCAAATTGTGATTACGTATTTAAATGGTTATTTATAAATATATTTACATTTTATTCTGTTAGTTATTAGAGCAAAATCATATATAAATAAAGTCATTATCATATTTCATTAAATTCAATAAACAGGCATAGAAACCGCGATTAAAAGTTTTTTCTCTCTCTTTCTTATTAGGTACTAATTTGGAATTAAGGTGATAAAATGAAGCAATTTTTTTACAATTATTACTATTAATATTATTTTTATTTATTTATTTATTTATTTTTTAATTACTAGCAATGACAGCCCCGGCAGACATATGGTAAAACTTTCTTGAAGCTCTTTAACATTTTATTTTTCTTTAGTAGTCAATTACAGTCTGTTTATCGATCTCAAAAATAAAATCTCAGTAACAAATTGCTAAGCGAATAACTTTATTTATTCATTCATTTATTTAAATTTTACTGTTTTAACGTATGCTATGAAAACTAAAATATTTCCGATAAAAAATTTCTTCTAAAATTGAGAAATGTCAATGATTTGTCAATTTAACTCTAATGGCTATGTGGGGCACTTGTGAACAGACTAGTTGAGGCAAATACGAATAGTTCATAAATGCGCCAGTAATAGTTCTGTGATCCTGTTTCTTTGACAAGTTTCCTGTTTCTTTAAAAATATTAAAATATAGAAGAGATACTTTTATAAATTTCTTTCATTGGATTTCACTTGACTGAAGTAGCTTTTTTAAAATTCCCTTAAACAAAGTCAAAAAAGTACAAAACGGTCTTTGTGCCGAAAGATCTGAGATATCCAATGCCAAAAAAAACATTTAAAAACATTAAAATGTAGAAGATATTCTTTTTTTTTTTTTTTTTTGTTATTACTACCATTTGATTTCACTTGACTGAAGTAGCTTTTTTAAAATTATCCTAAACAAAGTCAAAAAAGTACAAAACGGTCTTTGTACCAAAAGATCTGAGACATCGAATGCCAAAAAATCATTTAAAAATCTTTAAAAGTAAAAAGACATATTTATAAAATTCTACTATAGGATTTTGCTTGAATGAAGTAGCTTCTTTAAAACACCTGTAAACAAAATCAAAAAAGTACAAAACAGTCTTTGTTCCGAAAGATCACAGCTATCCAATGCCAAAAAAATCATTTAAAAATATTAAAATGTAGAAGAGATATTTTTATAAATTCCTACCATTGGATTTCACTTGACTGAAGTAGCTTTTTTAAAATTCCCTTAAACAAAGTCGAAAAAGTACAAAACGGTCTTTGTACCGAAAGATCTGAGATATTGAATGCCAAAAAATAATTTAAAAATATTAAAATGTAGAAGAGATATTTTTATAAATTCCTACCATTCGATTTCACTTGCCTGAAGTATCTTTTTTAAAACATCTGTAAACAAAATTAAAAAAGTACAAAACGGTATTTGTACCGAAAGATCTAAGCTATCCAATGACAAAAAAAAAAAAAAAAAAAAAAAAAAAAAAAAAAAAGTCATTTCAAAATATTAAAATGTAGAAGATATATTTTTATAAATTTCTACCATTGGATTTCACTTGACTGATGTAGCCTCTTTAAAATACCTGTAAACAAAATATAAAAAAATACAAAACGGTATTTGTACCTAAAGATCTCAGCTATCCCATGACAAAAAATCATTTAAAAATCTTTAAATGTCGAAAAGACATACTTATAAAATTTTACTATAGGATTTCGGTTGACTGAAGTAGCTTCTTTAAAACAGCTGTAAACAAAAAGGTATTTTTTACCGAAAGATCTCAGCTATTCAATGACAAAAAAACATTTAAAAATATTAAAATGTAGAAGAGATATTTTTATAAATTCTACCATTGGATTTCATTTGACTGAAGTAACCTCTTTAAAACAACTGTAAACAAAATCAAAAAAGTACAAAACGGTCTTTGTACCAAAAGATCTGAGATATCGAATGCCAAATAATGATTTACAAATATTAAAATGTAGAAGAGATATTTTTATAAATTTCTACCATTGGATTTAACTTCACTGAAGTAGCTTTTTTAAAATTCCCCTAAACAGAGTCGAAAAAGTACAAAACGGTCTTTGTACCGAAAGATCTGAGCTATAACATGACAAAAAAAATCATTTAAAAATATTAAAATATAGAAGAGATATTTTTAGAAATTTCTAGCATTGGATTTCACTTGACTGAAGTAGCTTTTTTAAAATTCTCCTAGAGAAAGTCGAAAATATAAAAAACGGTCTTTGTACAGAAAGATCTCAGCCATCCCATGACATAAAAATCATTTAAAAATATTAAAATGTAGAAGAGATATTTTTATAAATTTCTACCATTGGATTTCACTTGACTGAAATAGCTTTTTTAAAGTTCCCCTAAACAAAGTCGAAAAAGTACAAAACGGTCTTTGTACCGAAAGATCTGAGATATCGAATGACAAAAAATAATTTAAAAATATTAAAATGTAGAAGAGATATTTTTATAAATTCCTACCACTGGATTTCACTTGACTGAAGTAGATTTTTTAAAATTCCCCTAAACAAAGTCGAAAAAGTTCTGTAAACGGTCTTTGTACCGATAGATCTGAGATATCGAATGCTAAAAAATAATTTAAAAATATTAAAATGCAGAAGAGATATTTTTATAAAATTCTACCACTAGATTTCACTTGACTGAAGTAGATTTTTTAAAATTTCCCTAAACAAAGTCGAAAAAGTACAAAACGATCTTTGTACCGAAATATCTCAGCTATCCAATGACAAAAATTCATTTAAAAATATTAAAATGTAGAAGAGATATTTTTATAAATTTCTTCCATTGGATTTCATTTGACTGAAGTAGCTTTTTAAAATTCCCCTAAAGAAGGTCGAAAAAGTACAAAATGGTCTTTGTACCGAAATATCTGAGATATCGAATGCCAAAAAATAATTTAAAAATATAAAAATGTAGAAGAGATATTTTTATAAATTTCTTCCATTGGATTTCACTTGACTGAAGTAGCCTCTTTAAAACACCTGAAACAAAATCAAAAAGTACAAAACGGTCTTTATACCGAAAAATCTCAGCTGTTCAATGCTAAAAAAATCATTTTAAAATATTAAAATACAAACGAGATATCTTAAAAATTTCTATCTTGGGATTTCGCTTTATTTATGTAAGCCACTATAAAATACTCTTAACAAAATCGAAAAAATATAAAACGGTCTTTGTACAGTTCACTGATCTCAGCTATTCAATGCTAAAAAAATCATTTAAAAATATTAAAATGTAGAGGAGATTCTTTGGAAAATGTTTAATGTGCAATCTCTGACATAATAATCACGATCTGTATGTTGTCTTTTAAAATTACATATAAATGATTCAATTTCACTTGAAACTATCTAACAAAAAAGGTCAATGTCGACTTGTTTTAAAACGGATCCGAGTGTTTTGGTAAGAAATTATCTCGAAGAAACTATCCAAATGCACATATCCCTCGGGCTATCAGTATTGAAAAGGTGCGAGAGCTTTTAGCATTTGCTAATGACTTTTCTTCCTGGGGTATCTTATCCCCTTTTTATCGCCTAGAGGTAAAGGGTGGCGTGAGATGACCATTTTCTTATTAATTACAAGCTTGGAAAATATCATTGGTCTTTTAAAGTGTCAATCTTTGGGTTCGGGATACGCCTTCCTGGTGGCAACACGCATAGGTTTGTGATAGGATTTTCAGTTTCGGTTTGACTGATGCAGGCTCTTAAGCAGGTTTGCTTGAGTATTGTGGTTTATATACGCTGTTTTCAATTTGATATAGTGATGAGCTGTTGTGTAAAGAGTCTCTGTAACATATATCTATACTTGTACGTTGGATTTGCACAGTTATATCTAAAATCTGGTAATATTTGTGAGTTTCGAAGACTCTGTCGCTGTGAAGTTTTGTAAATAAATTATTTTCTATTTTTTTAAGAGATTAGATTTTGAACTTGACAAACCATAAAATCAGAAGAACCCTATATACGCTACAATATTATTAAAAGGAAGCCGGACGTTTCGGTCCCGCCATTTCGGTCCTGCCACTTCAGTCCCGCCGTTTCGGTCCCGGGACACTTCGGTCCCTAGCCATTTCGGTTCCGAGACATTTCGGTCCCTAGCCGTTTCGGTCCCAAGACATTTCGGTCCCTAGCCATTTCGGTCCCAAGACATTTCGGTCCCTTCTCCTGCAAGCTGAAATTTTGTGAAATAAGACATAATTTTAAAGGGAACATTGCAGAGTTTTTAAACTGAAGGCCATAAAATTTTAGTATAATGCGATTATAAGTGTCCGAAAACCGCACACAAGTATAACTCTTATCCAAAATATTATAATTCACACAAATTTTGTTTGGTAATCCTAATCATAATTGGTAATTCTAATAATAATTGGTAATCCTAATTCTCAAAACAGTTAGTAATTTTAATATAAAAATCAAATTAATATTTTATTAAATATAATTATTATTAATAACATGATTAATTTACATAATGAATTTTATTTTAAAATAAACTCAATATATAATTCATTTTATATTCAATACATCATTATATTTCCTAGTAGTTCTAAATTGAAATTTATCTTTTACTTGTTTATTTATTGTATATTTAAAACTACAGAAATTTAAAACAATTAGTATAGTTAAAAATAAAACTAAAATAAGAATTATTATATTTTTTCTGGGAAAGTAGAAGCGAAAAGGTAATACAAATAAATAAATAAATAAATAAAAGCTTAGTTTTGTCACTTAAAAATTGAAAATAAAATTATTTAAAATATTATTATAGTACATTTTAATATATTTTATTAAATTATGCATTATATATTATATATAATATTTATATTATTATTTTTATGTATAATATTTATATTATTTTATTTATGTATAATATTTATATTATATTTTAAATTATTATTATATAAATTTTATGTAAATAAAAATAAAAAATAATCATCTTATTAGAATGAAATAGGCCCAGTTTCAATAAAATTAACTCACAAAAATTGTCTTTATGGCGTGAGAAAACTTAAAAAATGCAATCAATAAATACTATTATTATTTTAAAAAAAAAGTGAGGCAAATTTCTAAAAACATTTTTTTTTTTTTTTTTTTTTTTTTTTTTTTCATAGCATGCCCAGTTACGAAATAACTATTGCTTTCGCAATGTTAATAATGAAAAGTAACTTATAAAAAAATGTATACGATGCAACTTTGTATTATAAAAGTAATAATAATAATAATAAAATCTTCAATAAATATATCTCATTTCTGAATTATCAAAGGAGAGGGTATAGATGGGTGATTTGAGGAAATATGTATATATTATAATTTATAACTAATTGAATTATTAAAGACATTTATTATCAAACTAATTGGAAGGGGAAAAAATAAACACAGTTTTTTATTATTTAATTAATGCCAATTTAAAGGTTCTAAAAAATGTACGTAAACAGCCAAAAAAAATTTATGGCAGTTTATATAAAATACTTTTTGTTTATATAGTTTATAGACGTTTGCATAAAATACTGATATTAATAATTAATAATAAAATTTAAAATATTTATTCTGATTAATAGTAATACTACTAAAAGAAAACGACAATATCCCCTAAATTTATATCACATTGTTTAACCAAAAATAATTTTCAGCTCTCTGTGATTTATCTCATTGTCTTGAGTTATAAAAGTATAAATTTATCGGACTCTTATATTCAACTTTTTCTAAAACATGGGGGGGTGGTAAAAATATTTAAAAAAGGCCCGAATAATGTTGAACTTATAACATTTGGCAGGCCCACAACAATTAGAATCCGACTTATAAGATAGCGAGCAAAAAAATAACAAGAGACTGAGATGACTAAGGACCGAAATGGCAAGGGACCAAAGTTGCTGGGGACCGAATTGTCTCGGGACCGAAATGTCTCGGGACCGAAATGTCTGGGGACCGAAACGGCGGGACCGAAATGGCGGGACCGAAATGTCGTGTACAATTATTAAAACGATCCCAAACAATGCTTCCCCCCTATACCTTTATGCATTGGAATACTTTTGAATGTATTGAAGTATAATAACAAATATTCTTTGCAACACAGATTGTGCAGAATGTATATTTTAGCGCATATTTCAAAGATTTATATCAATTTCATTATGATCGGAAGAACCCGACATCATTAAAATTCACTTGAAACTATTTTTCCCATTGGCCGTAATATAACGGAATAATGATTGCCCCTGTAATTGAACTATACATCCTATTTTCATAAAATTTGAAATGATTCGAGAAAATTATGCAACAATTATATATTTTAAATTCCAAACAATTCGGTTGGGTAGTTTTTAATCTGTTACATGCGGAGAGACAGACGGAGGGCCTGAACGACAAAGATAGATGCTACGTATTTACATTTATGAACGCACCTAAAAAGCACTGTAAGGAACAAATTGCTATTTTGTTTAGTTCTGTTATAATTTAGGCCCCATTCACACCAATTTTCCTTTTTTTAGCATTATTTATATGAGTGATAAAAAATTTTAAAGATGTGTATACTATATGATACATCAGGTTTGAAGAAATTAAAGCATTTGGGGTACACTTTGTAATTGGATGCATCTCAAATCGGGCACGCGCATTTGCAATCACTTAAGGGTGTTCTTAAATCAAAAAGAGCAACTTTGTAACATAAGTTTTAATTTATTTTTGTTCGGAACTCCATGAAACTAGCAGGTGTTGTTGCTGAGAAACTATCGAATTGCACTCATTTTTCAGTTTTTTCGTAAACGCAATAGGTATTTCAGAACAAACCCTCAAAATTGACGTTTTTTACGCATTTTCCGACGAAAGCAGAAAAACCAGTCAACGAAAGAGAGAAAATCGCGATATCACGTGATCGAAATCGTTTATAACTCGGTAAGTAATTTAATTATCAAAAAGATGAGAAATTAAGTTCTATTTGAAAGCGCTTTCCTAGCCAGGTCTTCCAAATTTATATCTTTACGTTGAAAAAGTGAATTTGTAAATGAGTCAAAACGTTTTGCGCTTGTTGAGCAGAGCAGTTGAGAACACCTTTAATAGCACAAACTGACAAACCAAAGTCATAGACACTTCTCAACGATCTTGGAAAGCATTAAAAAACAATAACGTTCCTTCAATCAAATGAAATTTTAAATAAAAATTCTCATTTCGAACATTTTATATGCTTACCTTTTATTACTTTTACTTAAAAAGAAAAAAAAAAAAGAGGCAATGTTTTGTCTCTCTTTTTACAGCCAAATGACTCAACTGATTAAGTTGGACCAAATTCAATGTTTTATTTATTTACTTTTTTTTTTAACAACTTACATCTAAACTCTAACAGAAAGAAGTCGACAAAAACAAACGGTTTCTCGAGTGCTTTTCAAAACAATCTTAGAATAAACCTAACTCCAAGAAACTGTCAACGTGTAATGATATGTAGTTTAAAATTCTACTAAACTCGCAAATGGAAAAATGCATTTAATGAAATTTATAGCTATATTTTGGGAGATTTCTTGCGATTAGAAGCATTTCCGTAAAACGGGGAAGTCTGCGCTTGAATGAACTAAACCTTGAAATGAATTACGCTGAAAAAAATATTCACAGACGAAGAAAGGCGAGATAAGTTGAACCTAGTTTTTAAAATATTTGTTGTGTCATAATAAGTTATTTCAATAATTTACATCACTTTCTCAAATAATAATTAATGTTGTTATAAGATAAAAAGTTTTAAATAGTTAAGGTAATAAGCAAAACATAAGTTACGTTCAGTCGCATAAATTAAAAAAAAAAAATCATTCAGTATTTGAAAATTTAAACTAGTTTTGTAATACATTTTGAAATTTTTATTTTAAAAAATTCTTTACATTTATTATACGTATCAATGCCATTTCCAGGAAATGATTACCCAAAACGTATTAAGAAAAAAAAATCTGTAATATTTTTAATTCTTTAAAATTATAGGGACTCGATACCATTTGAACTTTTTTTTTATTTAAGCACTTTAAACTTAATATATATCTTTGGCACAGTATTAAAGGATTCAAAAAAGGAAAATTATTCTATAAGGAAATTTCTCCTTCAATCAAATAAAAATTTTAAATCAAAATTCTCATTTCGGACATTTTATAAATTTATCTTTCATTACTTCATTTAAAAAGGAGTCAATGTTTTGTCTCCCTTTTCACAGCCAAATGACTCAACTGATCAATAAGTTGGACCTTATTTAATGTTCTATTTATTTACTTTTTTTTTTTTTTTTTTTTTTTTTTACGACTTGCATTTAAACTCTAACAGAAAGAAGTCAACAAAAACAAACGGTCTTTCTCAAAACAATCTTAGAATAAACCTAGCTCCAAGAAATTGTCGACACGTAATGATATGTAGTTAAAATTCTACTAAACTCGCAAATGGAAAAATATACTTAATTAAATTTATAGCTTTATTTTGGGGAATTTCTTGCAATAGAAGCATTTCCTAAAAGCGGGGAAGTCTGCGCTTGAATGAACTAAACCTTGCAATGAATTACCCAGACAAAAATATTCACAAACGAAGAAAGGTGAGGCATGAGGCATGTTTATCCCAGTTTTTAGGTTCATCCGTAATTAAGTAAGTACGTAGCACCTATAGTCGTGGTTCAGTCCGACTGTCTGTCTGTTCGTCTGTCCAACCGCATATAACAAAGCAAAATTTACTCAACCGAATCGTTTGCATTTTAAAATATATAATTGTTGCATAATTTTGTGGAGTCATTTCAAATTTTATGAAAATCGGATCCATAGTTTAATTACAGGGACAATCAAAAGTATTCCGTTGTATTAAGGCCAATGCGGAAAAATAGTTTCAAGTGCATTTTAATACTGTTGCACTCTTTTGAACAAATAAAATTGATATGTATCTATGAAATATGTTCTACAACATATCTTTACAACCTGTTGTGCGAAGAAAAGGGCCACACAGAAGTATTTCATTACATAATCGTATAAGTGGAAACATTGCTTGGGGCGCGTTTTAATTATATTAAGCAATTTCACATTTTATGAAATTGATATACGTTGCTGAAGTTTACTGCAAGTTACTTCGTCTGTATTAGAAAACATATAGTACTTTCCGGGACACGCAAAAAATTACGGCCACTATACTGTATCTGAAGTATATTATTACACCAAGATCTGAATATTTTTAAAACTTCGTTATAATACGAACGCGCCTCATTTGCTACACTTGACTTGCAATTTTCGATTTGTTAAAATAGTCATAGAATAATTTAATTCACTGTCACATTTTTAAAAATAGTAATAATTAACGTTTGTAAGACATAAAACGGTTTAAATGGTTTAGGCAATAAGCAAAACGAACTATCGCATAGGTGAAAAAAAAAAAATCATTCAAGATTTTAAAATTCAAAACTGCATTGTAATATAATTCAAAAATTTTATTAAATGAAGAAAAATTCTTTAAATTTATTATATATATCAAAGCCATTTCCGGGAACTGATTACCCAAAACGTATAAAAAAAAAAAAAAAAAAAAAAAAAAAAACTAGTCGTTGGGGGCCACCGGAACACTTACCCATCATGGATATGTATATGAAAATAAAACATGTGAAAACTATTTATACTAGTAAATCTACAGATCAGGAGCCTCAACGCCAGCTTTGCGCATCTTTTTTTAAGCACACTTTGGGTAATATTCAACTTCCTGGAAACTGTAATTTAAAATTTTCAAATTACGTAATTATTTATAAGAATAAAATAAGAATAAGAAGTTTTCAACCATCAAAAGCGTAAATTAAAGAGTTAGTTATGCTAGGATATTCTGAAATTTTCATGATCTATTATTTTTGTTTTTTTATTATAACATAGTAGATTTCTTCAGTGGGGGCTCCGCCCCCCTGAACCCCCCGTAGTCTCATTAAATTTAAATTTGTAACTTTCTATCAATTTGCTAATGGTTATCGTATATCTTGTATTTCTTTATACATTTTGAATTATAAGGATAAGTAACAGTTTTAATAAGCAATTTTCATTATCCTCATACTTTTACACACCTGCCCACCACAAACATTATATCTGATGTATCAGGAACTTTTGAAAGTGTAAACTCAGTAATCTAGGGTTTTACAATTTTGTTTCCGAAAAAAAGAAGTTTTGATTGCATTTTTGTGGCAGTTATCGCGGACAGACAGACAGAAGAACAGACTGACAGGCGGAAAACAATAAATTTTGTGTCGATAAAAAAAGCATTCACTAAAGTTTCGGCAATGACGTCATTATTCATGAGTTATTGCTATCCCTGTTTCTTGTATTTTTAACGACTATTATAAAATACCTGTTTTATTTCAACTATGACGTCAAATTTTACCAAGTGAAATATTGGTTTAAAATATAATTATTTTTTATTTCTTTTACTTCTAATTATGTCCCCATTTTTGTCAGAAAAATTCTTATTAACGAAACAAATTTCCGTGTTTAATATTTAACAAAGTACTATATTTATTTTTATTTTAATTCTGACATCATGTTTATTTTTTTTATTTATTTATTTATTTTTTATTTTTTTGTTTTTTTGTTTAATTTTTCGAATGGAAATTACTCAATTGAAACTTAATGCCGTTGAAAAATTATTCCAGATTTCGAATTTTTTTGGCAACGATAAAAGAAATTGGTTAAATTTTATCTAAAAAATTGCGATTGATTCTGTATGAAAAAGAAAGAAATTTTGAATTATTAAAGAAAATATTTGAATAAAATTTATAAAACATAGCCTATGTTCTGTTCTGGGTTATGTTATATTTATACGCAAAGATACAAAGACATTAATTAATTCATTAGTTTTGACGCTGACTTCATTTAAATTTTCGTACACGCATTCAAATTTATAACATTATAAAAATAAGGATTAGGATGAATGGTTGCTTGGCAATCATTAAGAGAAAATAAAGAAAATGAAATAAATACATTTGAAATAAGTAAATCTCTGAAACAAATCAGTTTATATTATTGGAAAACATTCATAAAAAAATCTCCAAAATTTACAGTAATAACTTTAATAATCTGACAAATACGCAGACAAAATTTCAAAACAATACGAATAATTTAACTGGTAAATTTCAGTATCCATTTATCACATTGAATTCCATTAATGAAATGTGTCATTTTCTCTCAAGGAAAAAAATTTAAAAATCATTGGATTTGCCATAGAAAAGCATTATTGCGCAAAATAAAATATTCTATATTTTCCGATCGAATGAATCAAATCTAACAAAAAACTATACAGCTTAATTCCAGTGCCTCACTAACATACCCACTTAATTTCAAGCCAACCGGATGTTTTTTGCATTAGTTATCGCGGAACAGACAGACTGACAGACAGAAACCAAAAAATTTCGTGTCTCCAAAATAAGCCTTCACTGACGTTTCGGCAATAAGTCATCTGTTAAGATAAAATAATTAAGCAAACACAACTATTTTGTTTATATAAGTAATGTGTACTAGAATACATATTTGGGTATATTTGGCTATACACTATTATTTCCCAAAATAACAAACTTTTGTAAAAGATTTCATGAAGTGTTTAAAGTGCTTCGTAATCTATGCTTAACGCATGATTTTTCTTACTTGTTGTGAATTCTGCCCACTTATGTATTATGTTTTTTGCCCGCTTTGACAAAATGTGTGCTCGTTTAGAGACTTTGTGACTTACTTGTTTAAATTTTTTAGCAGAGAATTGTAATCATAATACATCAAATGCATCTGCTAGTGCAATACAAATTGTTTAAAAAAAGAATTGAGCTATCAAAAATATAAAAATTACGTACTTTCTATTTCGAAAGAAATTTCCCTTTCTATTAAACAAGTAAGAAAAATCATGCGTTAATCATAGATTATGAAGCACTTTCCAACACTTCATGAAATCTTTAACAATACTTCTTTAATTAGGGAAATAAGGGGTATATAGCCAAATATGTATTCCAATGTTTTTGAACAACCCTGTATTTGATCTGTCAGTTGATATACATATTATATAATGGGAAAATTTAGTTTAGCTAGAAAAAAGCTTAAAATTCTTTTTGAGCAATTTGCACTAATAAATGGAAAACATACTTGAAAACTTTTTTTCAGCCCTGTAGTTTACCTTGTACCTTTATTACACGTTAGTAAGAAGCTAAAATTAATTTTAAAATAAAACATTCTTAAAACAACTGAAATCACATTGTTATAAATTACCATTCATAGGTGCATACGATTTTCATAAAATTTGAAATGACTCGACATCTAATAATTATATATATTTTATGTTTCAAACTATTCGGTTGGGTAGTTTTTGAGTTGCTACATGAGAACAGAGGGACGGACGGACAGAGAGACGAATGCGCAACTCGGGAACCCGGGATTCTTTTCCCTTCAATTCAAAACAAAAGCGACTTTTCTAAGTATCCGGGATCGGAGGAGATAGCGTTACATACATACATACATACGGTCGGATTTTAATAGTGTAGATTCTTGGTTGTAAATTTTAATTTGCTGACAGATGATTTTCGCTTCTGTTGAAAAAGTTCATTAATGAAACGTCAATGTTTGAAAATATATTTTTAGTTTTAGAAAATTTATTTTAATTTTTATACCATCTGCACAAATTGAAACTTAATTCTTTTTAACTTTAAAGAAAAAAATAGCTTCAAAAATACATTAATCAGTTTTATTTTCCCCTTTTTTCCGACAAAAAAAAGCCTTCCACTGCTAATTTTTAGTTTTTAATGAAGTTTTTTATCTGTATGTAACTTATAATTTAGTATTCGTAAAAAATATTTCTTATCCATTTTAAATATGACGTCATTATTTTTCTAACTCCATGAATTACTGCTATCCATGTCCCGTTTATTTTTAACGACTACTATAAAATACCTCTTTTATTTCAATTATGACGTCATAGTTTACCAAATAAATATTTTATTTAAAATATTTTTATTCCTTTTATTTTTAATTATGTCGCCATATTGACAAAAAAATTCATGTTAACGAAACAAATATCAGTGTTTAATATTTAACAAAAAATAGTATATTTATTTTTATTGCAAATACGACGTCATATTTATTTTTTTCTTTTAAATTTTCCTTAGTTTCAGTTTTCGCATGGAAATTGCTCAATTGAAAATTTATCGTCGCTGAAAAATTAATATTCGAAATTTTGATTTTCTTGGCAACGGAAAGAAAATTGATTAAATTTTATCTAAAAAATGCCGATTGGTTATGCATGAAAAATAATGAAATTCAGAATTATTAACGAAAATATTCGAATAAAATAAATAACAAGATGAATGTAGATTCTACCATTGCAGAATTCAGTTTCGCCTCCGATTAGAAAAAAAATCGATAGTAGTTTTTTAGAAGGCGACCCCGTTTAGATTACAATGAACTAACTTAATTTTTCTTGTGTTTATCAATATAATAGCAAACAGAACGGCGTGAAATACCCAATTGAATAGCAATTTCTCTCTGAGACATTGGAATTGCGGAATAATAAAGAGATACAATTTGACGTGCTACTTCTTCATTGACCATATTCATCAAAAACGGATTTTTTCTTTAGTTTAAACGCTTTTTTATAGACTCTGAGTAAAAGGAAATGCAATTTAACAATAAAACGAATGGAATTCCGTCGAATTCGACGAATGAAATTTTTAAAAGACCCGATCGATTTGGTTTTAAAAAAAGCAAAAGTAATTACATTATTGAATCAATATATAATAAAAATATATTTACAAAGTAAATGTCAAATTTGCCAGTTACAATTTTGCATTCAAATTATTCGCACATCTACAATTAAAATTGTAATATGAGTGCCGGCGAAATCCAGAAATTTTATTTTATATGCACTCACAGAAAAATAGCTTTATTTAAAAAAAAGAAAAAAAAAGTAATATCGGGTATTACTAGGTTATCCCATCGACCAAAAAATTATCGCAAAACTATAAGATTAAATGCCAATAATGGATGATCGTGAATGTCACATTCAATGACATTAAATACGATTCATGTGTTTAAAATGTAATTCAGTGATTTTTATTTCGACTTTTTATTAATATTTTTATTAATATTCTACTAATTATTTATTTTTTCGTTATTTAAAATAAAAATTATGTCAATATGTATAATTTGGCTATTAATGTGGCGATTTGTATAATATGGCGAAATTGGTCGACGGGATAACAGAATAGTACCTAATATCGTTATGAATAAGAATACGATGTTTTAAATAGTGACGTCATTTTCTCTTCAAATGTTCTTTAAAAGTTACTGTTTATAAAAAAAGGCATCCATAATAATATTGTAATTCCCTTTTATCTGGTTGCTGAATGACATAATTTTCCTCATTTGAAATTTCTCTTATTTTGATTTAGACATTAATTTTTATCATAAATTATTTTCTGTCATTTTATTTACATTATTAATATTATTTCTCAGTAAATATATATATTTTTAACTCAATTAGTGCATAATTATACGCAATCATTTTAGAAAATAAATTTTTATTATCGACAGAAAAGCTAAACTGTGTTGCCACCATTTTGAAGAAATGTCATGAAAAAGCTTTTAAAATTAAAAATAAAATATAAAAATGGAAATAAATTAAAAAATAATTAAATAGGGCACAACTACAAATAAATAGCTTTCATTTAAAAAAATAATTATCAAAATCGGCTGACTAGAAAATTCAGGGCTGATGACACGACATTTTTAGCTTGTCTGAAAGAAATAGCATCGGATGCTAATACATAGCCTTTGTTCTTTTCTGGCTATAATTATCTATACGCAAAGATATAAAGTTGAAGTTATGCTATTGAAGCATTGAAGTTATGTTATTCAAACTTCCGTACACATTTTAAAATTTATAATATTATAAGAATAAGAATTAGGATAAATGGTTGCTTAGCGACTATTAAAAGAAATGAAGAAAACGAAATAAATACATTTGAAATAAGTAAATCTCTAAAACAAATTAGCTTATATTATTGGAACACATTTATAAAAAATGGCCAAGATTTACAGCAATAATTTAAAAAATCTGACATATGCATAGATAAAATTTCAAAACAATATGAATAATTTAAGCCCCGTACTGGCAAATTTCAGTATCCATTTATCGTTGAATTCCATTAATCAAATGAGTCATTTTCTCTCAACAAATAAAAATTTGAAAATCGTTGGATTTGCCATAGAAAAACATTATTGCGCAAAATAAAATATTCTATATTTTACGAACGAATTAATAAAATATAACAAAAAACTATACAGCTAAATCCGAGTGCCTTACCAATATACACACTTAATTTCAAGTCTTTCGGATGTTTTTTGCGGTAGTTATCGCGGAACAGACAGACAGACAGAAACCAAAAAATTTCGTGTCTCCACAGTAAGCCTTCACTGACGTTTCGGCAACAATGCATTGCAATTCATAAACAAAATTTAAATATTGTTAATGTACATAGTAATGCTATATTAAAGAACTGCTGATGTACCAATTTCAACAAATTATATAAAACGCCAAACTACTCAAGTAGTACCGAACTGCGTAAAAGAAACATCCTTATAACTCGAAAAATAATACTTCTATTAACTAACAATTAACTGTGTCGGATTAAGCGTCTCATTTCCAATTAAAATATACCTCTGAATTGAAATTTGAATGAAATACATGGTCATGAAAAATCGAAGAATGTGGTAAACAGGATTACAAATATCTCGGCAACTAATAATCCGATCGACTTCGTTCTATATGCAAAATGTGTGTTATTTTATTGCCTTTTACGTCAATTCCTTAAAACAAAAAAATTCGGAAATTTTTATATACCTTTCATCAGAACGAATTTTTCGAGAGTCCGAAAAAAATAGTTCCGGATAATCGAGGTTGCTGATATTAAATAGGGTTCGTTCCATTCTTACATACTAACTACATACAAAATTTCAAGTCTCTATCTCAATTTGTTCGGGAGATAGAGCGTTTACAGACAGACAGACAGACGGACGGCAAAAAATTTTTTCTAAAAATATGTTTTTTGGAATCTCCACTGTCTAAAACGTGTAAATCCGTCAAAAAAAATTTTCGATTTTCAAAACGATTGCAAGACTTACTCTATACTACGTATGATGGGTAAGTAATATATAATATTTTTAATTCTTTAAAATTATAGGGACCCAATACCATTTGACTTTTTTTTTAATTTTAAGCATTTTAATTTTAAGATATATCTTTAGTATACTATAAAAGATTCAATGAGGGAAAATGATTCTATAAGGAAATTGTTCCTTCAATCAAATGAAATTTAAATCAAAACTAGTGGCCTTCGACCGCTACGCTGGTCGGTTTAGATGGACAGACGGGCATTAAATAGCTTAATAGTTTATTAATTATGGGCATTAAATAGTTTAATATTTGGCATTAAATAGTTTTATTCTATTAAAATGCATACCAAACAATGTCTCAATATATAAGTATGCAATGGAATGCTTTTGTGTGGCCTTGTAAATCAATAAGAAATATTATTTGCACCACAGATTGTACAGAATGTATATTATAGTATATACTTCATAAATGCATATCAACTGTATTATGTTCGAAAAAGTGTAAGACCATTAAAATGCACTTGAAACTTTTTTCCCCATTGACCTTAATGTATCGGAATTCTTTTAAATGTCCCTGTAATTGAACTATGCATCCAATTTTCATAAAATTTGAAATGACTCGACGAAATTATCTAATAATTATATATTTTAAGTTTCAAACGATTCAGTTGGGTAGTTTTTGAGTTGTTATATGCGGACAGACGGGCGGACAGACAAACTGATAGACGGACAGACAGATGAATGGGCAACTCGGGATCCCCGGATTTTTTCCCTTCAATTTAAAACAAACGCGACGTTTCTCCCTTTCCGGGATCGGGGGAGTTAGCGTCACATACATACATACGGTCGGATTTTAATAGTGTACATTCTCATTCCAGATATTTTATAAATTTATTTTTTATTACTTCATTTAAAAGGGGAGGAAAAAAGAGGGGCAATGTTTTGTCTCTCTTTTAACAGCCAAATGACTCAACTGATTAAGTTGGACCAGATTCAATGTTTTATTTATTAACTTATTTTAAACAACTTGCATCTAAACTCCAACAGAAAGAAATCAACAAATCAAACGGTTTTTCAAGTGCTTCTCAAAACAATCTTAGAATAAACCTAGCTCCAAGAAATTCTCGACGTGTAATGATATGTAGTTAAAATTCTACTAAACTCGCAAATGGAAAAATATACTTAATGAAATTTATAGCTTTATTTCAGGGGAATTTCTTGCGATAGAAGCATTTCCATAAAACATGGTAGTCTGCGCTTGAATGAACTAAACCTTGAAATAAATTACACTGACAAAATTCACAGATGAAGAAAAACGAAATAGGTTTATCCCAGTTTTAAAATACTTGTCGTGCCATAAGTTACTTCGATAATTTTAATCACTATCTCATTTTTAGCGCTTTCAACAAAATTGAAAAGGAATTATACATTCGGTTTGTCTGACAGTCAGTCAACACTCTAACTCCCATAAATATACTTGGATATTCATGCAATTGATAAAGCTCGTTTAGGGTCACCAAACATGCTTGGTATTGCATATGAAGTATGTAGGATTAATGATTCATTTACAGGGACACTCAAAAGAATTCGACTGCATTATTATATATAGGGTGAGGGGCAATCGTTTGGAGAGTATTTTAAAGACATTACCCTATTTCATATGTATTGAAACTGATATAAATCACTGAATTTCACTACGATAACGTTAAATCAGAGCATTCATAGCATTTTTTATTAATTTACAAGGACACATAAAAGAAATTGGCTCTCTTTGCGAAATAATTGCTGAAGAGTACATTTTAAAATTCGGTATGCGCTTTTAAATTTAATTAGTTTTTTTTTCATTTTTCTTTATATGTAATTTCGATACCTCATATACAGAGATGCACAAAAATATTCGCATACCATTCTCCTTATTATAGGAATTTGCTAAAGGGGAATTTTTAACTGAAATATATGTTTCTTAAATGAAATATATTTTGAAATGCATGTTGTTAACAGATACAAATCTCTATATGATATATAGGATATACATATCTAAAAAACATATCTAAACAACATCTCTTTACATATCTAAAAAATTCTGATGATAATTTTCCGATTGTGGGATAGGTTAAATTCGGTTTTGAAATACATTATACTTTTCTATGTGGTGAAATGAGGCGTAATATTTGAATTTTTTAAACGGTGCTGTTTTGTTACATTATTCTGATTGTATTGCAAAGTGCTTCATAATCTATGGTTGACGCTTAATTTTTTTCTTTTCTGTTGAAATATAGTAATATTAATTGTTGTTAAAAGATAAAACACTTTAAATAGTTCAGGCAATAAGCAAAACATAAGTTACTATAACTATCGTATGTGAAAAAAAAAGAAAAAACATTCAATATTTTAAAATTTAAAATTGTGTTGTAATATATTTTAAATTTTTTATTAAATGAAGAAAAATTCTTTAAATTTCTTACATATATCAAGGTTAAATCCAGGAACTGATCACCCAAAACGTACTTAACAAAAAATAAACTTCTAATATTTTTAATTCTTTAAAATTCGTGGACTCGATACCATTTGAATTTTTTTTTTTTTTTTTTTTTTTTTTTTTTTTTTTTACCATGTTGAATACCTCGTCAGACACCGATAACTGACAGTCAAAAATATGACATATACTAAAAAATGTATGTTCTTTTAAGTAATTACTGATAATTTATTTAAAATTTACTTAACTTTTATTTATTACAGTATTATACTTTCTCAATAATTACTTAAAACAGTATATTTTTACTTTCTTCTATCTTTACAAGAAGAAAGTATCGGATTCGTGAAAATTTTCTAAATCCGGTTTTCCACGGATTTACTCGTTTTAGGGGTCAGAGAACCCGAAAAACATGTTTTTACAAATTGTCTGAGAGTCTGTCAGTCTGTTTATACACTATATGGCCAAAGATGACCGGCCACTTGCGAATTTAGACATTTTGTTAAATATCTAGAAAAATACATGAGGAATTATCCTGAAACTCTAAGCGTGTAAATATAACAGTACAGGTCATACGTTTCCGTGAAGATTTTTTTCCCCGAAACTCTATAGGGAACGGTCGACAAATTGAAAAAGAACGAATAACTTTTGGATAATCCTGTCAAAACTAACGTAGCAAAAGCGCTTTGATGTTGTTGACGCATGTGCAATGAAAAATTATTTACTAAACCTGCTCATTTTTCATACAATTTTTATTATTTTGTAATTCTGATGACAAGGAATTTTTGTACAATGTTGTTTATCATACTTTCAGAAAAGAACATTATTTTATATTAAGAACTAGCAGGCTAAGCCCGCTGCGCTGGTCTATTTTTCAAAACAAAACATGAATCAAACAAAATATTGAATATGATTGTATTTTTTAAAGCAACTTCACCTCGAATGCTCTTTCACATTTCTGAAAATCATACAAAACGCCATTGTATTTAACGATAGAAAACCAACGATTATAAATGCACACAAAATGCATAAAGAGTTAGCAAACAGCTGTTTCGAATCTACTGTCGAGATTCTTCATTAGTGCAAAACTCAGCGAGCTAGAAAAAACAAAACTGAGCCAAAAATAAAAACAACAACAATGGAATCAAGGCCCGTTGACGCCAAAATATATTAAAATAATAATAAAATATCATGTTGTTGTATCAGCTTATGCATTCGATAAAATTTGGGCTTTTAAGAAAAAAATATTTCAGTTGACCATTTATTGTAGAGTTTGATAGATAAATGAGGCAATTATGAAAAGAGCAATTTAAATATTGTCTATTCACCATACTTCTAAAATAGCGAGCATTATAATCGAAGAGATTGACCATTGAATTTAAACAATTTTCAAGTGATTTTCATTTGATAGTTTTTGAACTCTAAACCTCTCAACTTGAGAATATGGGTATCTGTGGAAACCTTAATACATCCTCTATCAATATTATATTATATTTCGCAACGTACATCTGCTCTTAGCAAATCTATTACAGTGTTCCGTTTTTGGAATGCAGCAGAATAAATAAAGTTAAATAAAGTTTTCCTGAGAAAAATAAGGTGAATGTTTTTTGAATGTGTGAAATTTGATGATATTTTTGATACAGATGTCATATACGCATTACGTTGGCGTGATTGAAACAAAATGAACATTTTATGCCTCTTATGGTAATCCAACTTTGTTTTTAATTTATTAATGAACTATTTATTTACTTTCATTTGCATTTTAAAATGATACAAAATGTTATGCTCTATACATAGAAAAGTAAAATAGAAAATAGAAATGTATCTGTCATTTGAAAACGAAGTTTCCGGTAAAGTGGCGCCAGAAATGTATCACCCCAACGTGATGCATATATGACATTTGTGCCTCTTTCTTACAACATGGGTGTGTGCATTTGCACCTAAATTTAATTATTTAGCTCTATTTTTGTAATATTAACTGAAGTTTGTACAATGTACGGTACTACTTGATTATTCTGTCGAGAAAAAAATTAATAACAGATTATAGGAATAAATGTCAATAATCTATGATCGTAAGTATGATAGCAATTGATATTACACGCGATACACGTATTTTTTTACGTCATAAGGGCTTTTTAATTCGACTTTTAATTTGTATTTTTTATTTATGTTTATTGTTCTTTCGTTATTTAAAATGAATTTATGTAAATTTAAATAGTTTGGCGAAACTGGCCGACGTGTTAATCAAGTAGCACTCAATTTACATTTGAAAATATCATATTTCACAAAAAACTCCGGCACAAACCCGAATTTGCAAGATTTCCTTCCAATACCAATGCGGCAAAATCCTCGTTTTAGAATAGCGAAGAAATGTGCATTTTTAAAAATTATTTTCGTTATTTTAAAACGAAAATATTAATAAATAAAAAAAGTTAGTATAGCACAAAACAATTTATAGAATTTCTAAAAAGAAATTGAAAGTAAATAAACAATTTATTAATACAGAAACAACTATTGCTGGGTTACCATATCAGGCAAAATAACACCGTTTTGGCGATAATCAGATACCTCAATGTGTATATAATATCTGTGCCAAACATGTTTGGAAAAAACAATAATCGTTATTTATACAGCATGTTTAAACACAGTAGTATAGTGAAAAAAAATGTATACATGACATACACGCACCACATTGGCGAGTTTTTTTTTTTTTTCTTCTGATGCCGATTTGGGGAAAAATTTGTTTTCAAATACCAGTTACATTTAGAGATTACAATTATTTTCTGTTATTTTAAATAGAAAATAACAAAATATTTTAAAAAGTTTAGTTAATAATTATAAAACAAAACTATTTATATCCTTTAGAAAACAAAATAAAATAAAATAAAAATTTATTAATAAATAAACAACAGCCAGGTTACCAAGTGAGGCATAAAATCGCCATTTTATTGCAGTCGTGCAAATGTGTCGCATGTATGACAAATGTGCCTAGATTAAAATAGTTTATACAGGGTGATTCCGAATTTTTTTTACAATAAAAGAGGGGTGATAGTACACATCAAGACAAACAATATTAAATAGGAGAACAAGGGTCCAAAACGTCTTCCTAAGGAAATAGCTGCCATTAAAGTTTAGGGACCAAAATTTCAAATAAACATAAAAAACGGAAAACTCGGTCGATTGATTTGCGGTTTTCACTAAAATTATTCTTTATGTCGGCATTTTCTTGAAATTAAATTATAAAGATAAATTTCAAAAAATGCCGATAGAGGGCGCTTTAGACTTTGGAGTAACGAACAACTATTTTTTGCTGGGATTTTTTGCATCTCATTAAATGTTTTCGTAAGCTTAGACTCAAACTTAAATTTTGAGCTCAAAATCTGTAGTTGGGAGTGGTTAAGTAACACAAACTGAGCTGTGTTCAGAGGGTTCAAATTTTAAATGATTATAAAAAACGGAAAAATTGGTCAATTGATTTGCGATTTTCACAAAATCTATTCTTTATTTAGGTATTTTCCTGAAAATAAATTATAAAGATAAATTTCAAAAAATGCTGATAGAGGGCGCTTTAGACTTTGGAGTAACGAAACACTCTTTTTTGTCGTTATTTTTTGCATCCTTTTAAATGCTTTCGTAAGCTTAGACTTGAACTTAAATTTTGAGCTCAAAATATGAATAGCTGGGAGTGGTTAAATAGACAAACTTAGCTTTGTTCAGATTGTTCAAATTTTAAAAAATTGTAAAAAACGGTAAAATTGGTCGAATTGTTTGCGGTTTTTGCTAAAACTAATTTTTAAATCAGAAGTTTTCTTGATCAATCAGTGTTTTCTTGGAAATAATTTTTAAAGATAAATTTCACAAAATGCCGATAGAGGGCGCCTTAGACTTTGGAGTAGCTTACAACTATTTTTAACTGTTATTTTTTAATCTCATAAAATGCTTTCAAATGCATAGACATAAATTTTGGGCTGAAATTCTGAATCGTTGGGAGTGTTTAAGTAGCGAAAAATTGAATTGTGCTCGAGGAGGAAAGTGGGTTAAATTTTAACTCCTGAACACACTTCAGTTTGCGTTTCTTAACTCCCTATAACGATTCAGGATTTGATCTCAAAATTTAAGTTTAAATCTAAGCTTCCGAGAACATTTAAAATGCTTTTGCAAGCATTTAATTAGAACCAAAAAATAATGGTTAAAATGAATTGTTCGTTACTCTGAAGTTTAAGGCTCCCTCTGACGGAATTTTTTGAGATTTATCTTTAAAAATTATTTTCAAAAAGATACTGACCTAAAGAATAGTTTTATTTTAAACCGCAAACGAATCGACTAATTTTTCCATTTTCTATAATTATTTTAATTTGAACCTCCCCTTCCCTCTTGAACACAGTTCAGTTTGTGCTACTTAACCACTCCCTACTATTCAGATTTTCAGCTCAAAATTTAAGTTAAGTCTAACCTTCCTAAATCATTTAAAGAGATGCAAACAATAGCGGCAAAAAATAGTTGTTTGTTACTCCAAAGTCTAAAGCGCCCTCTATCGGCATTTTTTGAAATTTATCTTTATTATTTATTTTCACGAAAATACCTAAATAAAGAATAGTTTTAGTGAAAACTGCAAATTAATCGACCATTTTTTCCGTTTTTTTTTAAATCATTTGAAATTTTAACATTCTGAACACAGCTCAGTTTGTGTTACTTAACCACTCCCAACTATTCAGGTTTTGAGCTCAAAATTTAAGTTTGAGTGTAAACTTACGAAAACATTTAATGAGATGCAAAACATACCGGCAAAAAATAGTTGTTCGTTACTCCAAAGTCTAAAGCGCCCTCTATCGGCATTTTTTGAAATTTATCTTTATAATTTAATTTTAAGAAAATGCCGACATAAAGAATAATTTTAGTGAAAACCACAAATCAATCGACCAATTTTTCAGTTTTTTATGTTTATTTGAAATTTTGGTCCCTAAACTTTAAAGGCGGCTATTTCCTTAGGAAAACGTTTTGGACCCTTGGTCTCCTATTTAATATTGTTTGTCTTGATGTGTACTATCACCCCTCTTTTATTGTAAAAAAAATTTGGAATCACCCTGTATAATTGGAAAAAAAAGAAAAAAAATGTAAATAGACAATTTATTAATAAATAGACAATAAATATCCGGGCTGCCATATCAAGCAAAATAATGACACTTTGGCGTCAGTTAATTACCCAGATTTATATATGGTATTGGCGTAAGAGACAAATCGCACCAACGTAGTGCGTATGAGATATCTGTGCCAAATATTTTTTTTTTTTTAAGTTGCAGTTAAATTATTTTACAATATCTATGTATGTGGAAAAACATTTACCCTAAAATTTAAATATTATTCATTTTTGTGGTATTAACTGTTATATATGTATTTAAGTTAAATGTAAAATGTTTTCCTAAAAATGCTCTCACTCATTAAAAGAGAGAGAGAGGAAAAAAATAGTTCTTGCGAACATCGCTCCGTCTTGTGCTTTTTTTTTTTTTTTTTTTTTTTTTTTTGGTTTAGAATCGCATTGATTGGCGACAAAAGTAGATTGAAACACCCAATTGAACAAACAACATACAAATAACAATTAGAGCCTTTAAAAAAAAAAAAATAGTTCTGCGAGTTTCTTCTGTAAAACACATAACGGGAAAATTAGATTTAATTTTTTTTTTTTTTTTAAAGAAAGAAAAAAAAATACTTATGTCTTACCTAATGAAATTTTTGAGATGTTTTCTTTTAATCTGGCTCGAAGGAAATAAATAGCCAAATATTGTGTCACTTCAAAACTTTCTTTCACATTGAGTTACTTTTTAAATATTATAAATATTCTTTTTTTTTCGTTAAAGATAAATATTTTCCTTTCATAACATCATTATATTAAACGGATTTTTTTCTTTTTATCATTATTTATTTTAAATCAATGAATTAACAGTTTTTTTCGAAATGTTTATATTATTTTCCATTAGAGAAAACATTTCATTTCTTTTCTTAAATACAATTATCGCCAAAAAATTAGTTGTTGCAACCCTTCCGTCAAAAATAACCGAAAAATACGAAATTTATTACGAAAAATTAGAGTTATCCCTGTATATTTGTATCATAAACCTCCGCAAAAATATTTCCTATCGAATGATATAATCAGCGAAAAGATCCATCGGGTAGTTTTTGAAAACACTCGTTTGGAAGTTTCAGAACTTCTGCTTTATAATATATATGACTAAGCAAAAAAATTGAAAAAATTTGGGACTGTTTTTATAAAAACCTTAATTTTGCTCCGAGTATACATGCTATCCGCATAAAAATAAACAGAGTATATTACAATAAGCCACTTAATCATAATCTACAGTTTGAGCGCTTTTGCTACATTAGTTTTGACAGGGTTATCCAAAAGATATTCGTTCTTTTTCAATTCGTTGAAGATCTCCTATAGGGTTTCGGGGGGAAATCTTCTCAGAAATGTGTGTCCTATACTATTATGTTTAAACACTTAGAGTTTCAGGATAATTCCTCTTGTATTTTTCTAGATATTTAAAAAAGTCTAAAATCACAAGTGACCGGTCATCTTTGGCCACCTAGTGTATGTTTCAAAAATTTTGTGGCACTTTATCTCAAGAAATAATTAACCCAATTTCACAAATTTTAGCTGTGAGACCTTGTTATAAACTAGATCTGATTAGCATTCGGTGTATATCGTTCAACAGGTGGCGCTGCCATGCTACATTATTTACAACTTCCACAATAGCCATATCTTAAAAACTTGTGCATGGATTTTCATAAAACTTTATATTTAGTTAGTACTTGACAATATATTTTGCTGATTATGTTTTGGTAAAAATTGCTCAACAGGTGCACTGCCATACTGCATTATTCCTGATTATTGCAATAGCTCTATCTCAAGAATTAATGCGCGAAATTTCCTAAAACATTAAATTCAGTTAGTCCTTGATATAGATTAGTGTTATTTAGATTTTGGTATAAATCGCCCAACAAATGGCGCTGCTATATTGCATTTTTCACGATTTCGCAATGAGTTTATCTCAAGAACTAATGCATGGATTTTCATCCAAACTTCAGATTCAGTTAGTGCTTGATAAAATATTGATCCTATTAGTTTTTGGTGTAAATCACGCAACATGTGATGTTGTTATGCAGATTTATTATTTTTATTTTTATTTTTACAATAACTCTATTTGAAAAACTAATGCATTGATTTTCATCAAACTTCAGATTCAATAATAAGTTGACATAAGTTGTTGCTAACTAAATTTTGGTTTAAACCACTTAACCGGTGGCGCTGCTATGCTGCATTTTTCAGGAAGTATTAATATGCATAAGGTAAAAGAAAGTTTTGGGATTGCCACATCTGACTAGTTTTAGTTCTATGTCATATATCAGTGAACGTTGACTGACAGGTCTAAACGGAAAATTCTGTGTCAGTCATCGTGGCATTCAACGCATTAAGTATTTTAATTTTAGATATATTATTGGCATGATAATAAGGGATTCAATAAAGGAAAACTAGCAAGCAAGACCGAGCTTAGCTCGGTCAAAATTAGCTTTGTGTTCATCTCGATATAATATTCTCACTCTATCATTTTCTCGGTATAAAAAGGTGTTATTTATAATAGCATTACTTACAAAAGCTATCAATAAGAAAACTATAATGTAGGTACATATTCATAAATTTTACATTTAAAAATTTGAAACGAAAGGACATCAATATAAATCACATTTTCAGCTCGATACTGATTGGCTTAACCACGGATTTCGATTCCTATTAAGAAGGTCTTATGAAATTTCTTCACGTTTTGAAAGAAAATATTTTTTTGCCACATTTGGCGGTATTCTTTCATTTGGCACCAAGTGCGTGTTTTTGCTTTTGTAATCTTAATTGTCAATTGACTGGTCTCCAATATTTTTTCAAATATCGTCAATTGATTGGCTGTTGACACATACTCCTGATCCTCGCCTTTATTACCCAAAATGACCCAGTAATCAAATTTGTTCTAATACGTGACTTAGCTCAATGGTCTTCCAGTAATCAATAACGGTAGGATATAAAAGTTAGTCAAAATCGTTTAAGCCATTTCTTAGATAAAATTAGCTTGACTTGCAGTGAATCTAAAAATGACCCACTAATATAATTTTCTCAAACATGGGGCCCAGCCCAGTGGTTTTATGAAGGTTGGGAATGGTAACATATAAAATTATGTTAAAATTCGGTAAAGCCATATTTTAGACATAATTAGCTTTGTCATTATCAAAATTTTGTTTTGAGATACAATTAACTTAACCCGCACCATAGTGACTCAAATGGACCCACTAACCGAATTTTCTTGAACATGCGACCAAACCCAGTACCTTTCAGAGTTCATCAGCGATAGCATACAAAAATTAATTAAATTCGATAGAGCCGTTTTCCAGATAAAATTTGATTGACTCGTAGTCTTGACCCTTTCGTATTATGACCCAAAATGACCCATTAATCGAATTTTCTTGAACATGTGACCTAGCCCAATGATTTTCTCATGTCCGAAAACTATAGAATACAAAATTTAGTCAAAATCTAACAATTCATTTTCTAGATACAATTAGCGTGACCCACAATGACCCCAAAATGATCAACTAAACGAATTTTCTCTAACACGTGACTTAATCCAATGGTGTTCTTGTAATCCAAAACTGTGAAATACAAAATTTGGTTGACAAAATTTGGAAATTTCAGTTTGTGGTAATCGTTAGAGCCTTTTTTTAGATAAAATTGGTTTGACCCATAATGACCCAATAAAGAAACACTTATATGAATTTTCAAACATGTGGCCCAGCCCAATAGTTTTATCGTGCCAAAAAAAAAATGCTATATACAAAATTCCATTAAAAAATCGGTCCTACTGTTTTTTAAATATAAAAAGATTGACCCAGACCCTTTATGACCCAGTAATCGAAATTTCTCGAACATGAGACCTAGCCCAATAGTTTTCTCCTGCCAAAAAAATGTTGTACAGAAAATTTCGTGAATATCGATCCACCTGTTCTTTAGATATAGCTTGACCATGACCCAAGACCAGACCAATAGTTTTCTCGTGCCAATAAACGATTGGATGCAAAATTTCCTTAAAATCGATCCAGCCGTTCTCTAGATATAAATAGCTTGATCCTGATCAATTATGACCCAAAATGACCCAATTATCGAATTTTCTCGAACATGTGACCTAACCCAATGGTCTTCTCGTGCCCGAAAATGGTAAAATCCAAATTTTTGCAAAAATCGTTAGAGCCGTTTTTGAGATAAAATTTACACACACAGACACACACAATTTTTGCTCGCATTATAGTATAAGATGATAATTTTTTTTTAAATAGGTGTGGAAGGAAAAATTCTTTTAGTTAGAAATGGCCCATGATAATAATTAAATTAAACAAAATTATTAAATCAAGAGCAATTCAGATTCAAATTAAAGTTCAAGTAATTCGCAACATTGTCTCTAATAGGTAATTAACTTCATCAATTAAAATAAAAAAAATTAAAGACATGATTTTGAAATATAATTTAACAAATTAATCACATTTCCATCATGTTGTTCAACAAATTATTTTATAAGAAATTTAAAAAGTATTAGTAATATTTTAGATCGTTAAATCAAGAGCTATTCAAAGATTCAATTTAACTTTCAAGTAATTCACAACATTCTCGCTTATAGATAATTGACTTAATCAATTAAATTAAAAAATTTAAAGACGTAATTTTGAAATATAATTGAACAAGTTAATCACATTCATTAATATCATTAATCGCTTTAATTGAACGATTGATCATTTATTGATTATTCATTGATCAATGATCATTGATCATTCAATGATCACTTTATCATACATTGATCACATTGATCACCATCACATTAATTAAATGATTCATTAATCACATTCATTGATCATTCATTGATCATATTAATTAAACGAATATTTTCTTTATTAAGACGATTTTAAAATAGGTATAGCAGGAAAAAATCTTTTAGTTAGAAATAGCCCATGGTAAAAAATTCAACTAAACAAAAGCGTTAAACCAAAAGCTATTCAAGAATACAAATTAAAATTCAAGTAATTCACAACATTGTCTCTAATATATAATTAACTTCATCAATTAAAATTAAAAAAATTAAAAACATAATTTTGAAATATAATTGAACAAATTAATCACATTTCCATTATGTAGTTCAACTAATTATTTTATAATATATTAAAAAAGTATTAGTAATATCTTAGATCAAAGCAATAGACAAACTCATAGAGATTCACCAAGAGATAAAATAGATCTTCAATAGTATAAATATTCATTAACGTAAACATGTCAAATATAATTAGCATCATCATATATATTATAAAGCAGAAATTCTGAAACTTCCAAACGAGTGTTTTCAAAAACTACCCGATGGATTTTTTTGCCAATTGTATCATTCGATAGGAAATATTTTTCCGAAGGTTTATGATTCAAATTTACAGAGATAACTCTGATTTTTCGTAGTAAATTTCGTAGTTTTCGGTTATTTTTGACAAAAGGGTTGCCAGTAGCTGTTTTTGGCGAAAATTATAATTGCTAAAAGAATTAAAATGGCTATATCTATTAGAAATATTACAAATATCTTGCAAATAATAGCAGAAAATAACTACTGACAATATTAATAATAATAAATAAAGACCGCTTAAATTAGGCGTAATATTATAAAAATATATTTATCTTGAAAATGAAAAAAATATTTGTAATGCTTAAAAAATAAATTAACGCGAAATATAACAATTGGTTCAATTTTTTGGCGACTTATCCCTGGTGTTAGAATAAAAACATGAATTTCAGAAATTGATTAAATGAATTTTGAATGATAATTATTTCCCTTTTTATTATTTTCTTTCTCTTTTTTATCGAATTTCGGTATAATATAATTTACAGCAGAAAAAGCAGATCTGATTCTACTAAATTCTCTCACTCTCTTTTAAATGTGTGAGAGCATTTTTAGGATATTTTTTTTATGTTTAATTGTAAATATATAAATAGCAGTTATAGCAAAAAAAAAAAAAAAAAAAAAAAAAAAATGCGTATAATGTTTAAATTTTAGTATAAATGTCTTCCTCATCCAAACTGTAAAATAATTTAATTGCAACTTTTTTAAGTTTTGGCGCAGATGTCATATACGCATTACATTCGCACGATTGCAACAAAATGGCGATTTTATGCCTCACATGGCAAACCGACTATGGTTGTTTATTTATTAATAAACTATAACTTTCATTTTGTTTTTTAAAATAATATAAATCATTTTGTTCTATAGCTATTAATTAAACTCTTTTATTTATATTTATTTTTTAAATAATAGAAAATAATTAAAAAATATTTATGAAATTGGTAATTAAAAACCAAGTTTTCTCCAAATTGGCGAAAGAAAAAAATTGCGCCAATGTGTTGCATACATGACATCTGTGTCAAAGTTTTTTCACTATACAGAAGTGGGA
Source organism: Maratus speculifer (assembly GCA_964019185.1). Classification (NCBI taxonomy): domain Eukaryota; kingdom Metazoa; phylum Arthropoda; class Arachnida; order Araneae; family Salticidae; genus Maratus; species Maratus speculifer. The sequence continues at coordinate 97,255,291 of OZ025295.1, forward strand.
AAAATGCAGTATAAATACCGATTAAAGTTTTTTCCAAATATGGAAATTTTGTCACAGATTTGGTCATATACTCATCGAGGTATCTCACTGGCGCCAAAATGGCATTATTTGCCTTATATGATAACCCAGCTATAGTTGTTCATCTGATGATTAAGTTCTTTATTTACTTTCATTTTCTTTTTTGAAATGATATTTGTTGTTTTGTTCTACAGTTACTTTTTTATTTATTGTTAATTGCTGTTTAAAATGATAGAAAATAATATTATATATACTAGCAAAAGCCATGCTTTGTTTGGATTCGCGAAGCATTATTTTATAAAACAGATATTTGAAAGTAACAATATATATTTTTTTATTATTTTTGCATCTTTATTAAACAAAAACGTTGTTTTATGTTTTGGCGCATTTTAATTTTTTATTTATGATGTAAAACTAGCATAATAAGATATTTTCGAAGCAAACTTTAATTTTTTTTTTTTTTTTTTAATTTTCAACTAAAAGCTCTTTTAAAGATGTTTTTACAATTTCAAGTAGCCACTGGTGTTTTTTAATTGTTTGAAATATGCATGTTTCCAATCTTTGTTCAACATCCGATAATCTTTGATAGCTATTTTAGAATAATATATTTGAAGAAAGCTTGAAGAAAGTTACTTCTTAAAAATCCTATTTTCTGGAAAAAACATTTGAAATCTGCTTTCGTTGATACTATGAATTTTTAACTGTAAAACATTTTAATTTCTTCGTTTTTATACATGTTAGCGTATGAGAATTGCTGTAATTCTCTCCGCGTGGGAGAACTTTTTACTTTCTGCGAATGGCAACTCAATTAATGGAATTACCTTTTAACGAAGCGCTCTCTCATACTCGCAGTGACGTTTTCACGAATAATTATTGTTGTGTTTGCGAACTTATTAAAGTCTTATTTTTCTATAAAATCCTTCTGATTAATGAGTCGATATTATTTAGCCACAATACGACCTTCGCAAAAATATTTATAAAGAGCTTGAACCAACAACTTCACGCAGATCTTTTAATTTTTCATTTATATAACAAATTTAAGAATAAATTTTATTTGTTTACAATTATTTTGTTGCCAGTTTACAAAAAAAAAAAAAAAAAAAAAAAAAAAAAAAAAAAAAATCCATAATACAATTCTTTTAAAATGTTTAAGTGTCATCTGTGCAAACGATTTTGCGGGAAAATGAAAACATGTTTTATTTAATAAATTAATCATGATTCTATCTATAATTATTTACTCCATGATTTAAACTTTTTTTTCTGAAAATATACGCGTTTCATTTTTTATTTATTTGCTAAAATGCGTCCGTATTGGAAATGCATGTAAAATAAATTAATTAAAATAATATTTTTTTTAACGTTTTACTGTAAAAAAAATTATATTCTGCAAATCTACAGATCATAATTTATTTTTATGTTTAATTTGAAGTTAAAATATTGAATAGTTTTTTTGTAAAGCGTCCGACAAATTGTAATTTGAGTAGACTAGTAGAGGATTCGCTTCGCTCATCCTAATAAATTTCTTTGGTATTCTTAAACGAGGATTTTGGCACATTGTAGTTGCAAGAAAATCGTGCTAAACCTATTGCGTAATGATGTCTGTGTAGGAATCTTTTGTGAAATATAAAAAGTGTAAATTGGCTATTACTTGATTATCACGTCAACCAATTTCGCCAAATCGTTCGCCAAATTGTACAAATTTACATAACTTTATCTTAAATAACTAAAGAGAAAATGCTTAAATACGAAATAGCAAATAATTTTGTTTTCATTTTTCAGGAGGAAATTTTGCAATAATAAAGTGATTGTTGTAGTGAGAATTTTAATGTGTGTTTTTTTATCGTTGGCAACTTGCTGTAACGAAAAATGTTTCTTTTTTCCTGCCATTGTTTTGTAAGAGCTGGTTTTGTCAAAGCCATGTTAAGGTGGTATTCAAATTTTTGAATCCTTCCCAATTACCACCTCTTGGTTCGATTTTGCTCATTTGCAATTCCCACTGAGATATTAACCATCTCAATGTACTTGACGAGTTTGAAGATGATTCTTGCATAATTGTGCCTTTTATCGCGGGGACAAAATTTAATATATATATATATATAAAGTTTTTAGGTGGGAGTAGCTTTGGGTTCCTGGCTTCACATAATGAAAAGTTGTGAAGAAATTTTTCAGAAGTTGTACCATGGTAATGACTGTAATAATTAATATTTCTTCAGATAAGGGAAAATCCTGTTGCCATAACGGTCTCATTTCGCTTCCAAATGTGCACTGTTAGTAATAAACTAAAACAGTTACTTTTAAATAGCTGATTTTTGTCCAACGTTTAAGGTAATTTAACATCACAATGTTTTCTAAATCGTTTTCAGCAATGAGCAAGGTGCTGCTAGAGGTCCAAATTATTTTAAATACAAATTTAAATTCACCAGTTCGTTTCATTCACGGTTGATTTTGAAATATTGACCAGCGCAGCGGGTATAGCCTGCTAGTTAATAATAAATTTATCTTTGTTGATAATAAAGTAATATATAATGAAGATATGCATCTGCGGTTTCCGTCAAAGGAAATGAAACATTATCCTCCTTTAGTCCTGATGTCGCCTTTAAGAGACACTGAACAGCATCATTTTAATGAATTTAAATGCTTCTAGAATTATTAAAATTAATTTAAACTACATTAGAAGATTTTCACAATCATTTAATAAATTTTAGAAGAATATTATAAGCTATCCGCAGTCGGCGACTAGTTTGGTCTATCTTAAATGTATACTAGCATTATAGCATGTCAATGGCACACTCACGAGGGGAGCTGAGGGGGCTGAAGCCGCTCCCAGACTCTGAGACAAAAATATTTAATTAAAATTTTCTACTTAAAAACTGAAATTTTTGAAAAATATTTATTTTGTCTTACATTTTTTACTCTGTTATGTATTTTCTTATGAAATTCAAAATATTAGCATATTTAATATTCACTGATTTACTAATTTAAAAAAAATGTCTTTTAATGTGCTACGGTGAGAAAAAGAATAAACAGTATTAGATTAGTCCAGAGTAGCGTATAGATGAAAAAACCTCTGAAAAATAATAGTCACATCCAAAGTATGCCATCACGCCAATCTAGAATGTTAATTTCATTCTTGATTTAATTTACTTGCTGAATACTTCGCCAAATCTGAAGATTCTGATAGCAAAACAAAAAACTATTTATTTATTTATTTATTTATTTTAGGTTAGCCAGGGGCAGATAATAAATAGCTAAACATTATTCTCCATACATTTTCCTGTATTTCATTAACAGTATTTAAAATGTAATACTTTCACTCATTTTATTTAAAATAGATAACCTGAAAATGAAACATTTAAAATTTATATTATTATAATATATTATTATTATTCTATAATAATAAAAATAATAAATAAGGCTAATAATAAGCTGGAATCCCGAAGTATATTTCGTAGCTTCATCACCTCGAGACCATACTTCGATATTTCTTCAACCTCTTTTCGATATCTTTAAGTATTTTCGCTTTTAGATCTGCGCGGTATCAAATTTTCAATTGTTTTCTTTTTATTTTAAAAATTCAGGCATACGGGTCGCACATAGGGACATCGGTCCGTCCGACCTATGTGCGACTCGTATGACCGAGACTCAAGATAGGGGAGGGGGGGTTGAAAAATTGATAGCGGGCAAAATTTAAAAGCAAAAATAATTAAATTAAAAACGCTGAAAAGTGGTAAAAGTACGAAAAAGTTACCAAAATATATTTGCGGATTTGAGCTTATTATTAATCACAGTCTTTTTTTTTTTTTTTTTTTTTTTTTTTTTTTTTTTTACAATAGAACGCGTGGTTTTGTTTATATCTCATTGTCGCGTGGCATTTTCGTGGCATTTGCATTCAACGTGAGATGATTTATATTTATATTTTTTTTTTTTTACTATTTGGAAAAAAATAGTTGTTGTTCTCGGTAGAGTATTGGGAAATCTAAAGTATACCTGAATATTTTTATTGGTTGAATTCTGCAAGTTTTTTTAATTTTATTCGTTTCCTGATTGGTCCAAGTTTAATGTCCAAAAATGGAGCACTTCTGTTGCCACTATAACAAAAGGAGTAATAAAAATTTAAAAAAATAATAATAATTTAAAAACAAATTGAGATAAAGATTTTAAACAAATTTCATTTGTTTAAACAAATTTCATTTGTTTAAAATCTGCATTTTTTGTGCTGTGCATTTTTTGTGCTGTGCATTTTTTTTTCTCCACGCAATGGTGTAAAAAATTTAAATGAGTGATATTTGGAAGTTTAAAAATTTGCAATTCCGAAAATTGTAAAACTGAAATTTCATTTAAAATTTGTTTGCGATGAGTCTAGGAACATTAATGTTTAATACATGTCGTACGTAATAGGAGGCGTTTAGAAATCAGTCTGATGAACTCCTTCAAATAAAAATGCACATTTTAAACTGTTAAAGCTGTCTATCGTTAATCTACTATTTCTTTACCATTGGTCTAGGAATATTAATGTTTAATGCGCGGCGTACGTAATATATGACTCGTTTATTATTATTATTATTATTAATCTAAATATAGAATTTATTTATAAGTCTTTAAAATTTTAGTTTTTTGAAATATCATTCTTCAAATAGTCGTTCTAATTTGTTAAATTACAACTTTTTTTTATTATTTATTTTTATTTTTTAATTTATTTTTATTTTTTTTATTTATTATTATTATTATTATTATTATTATTATTATTATTATTATTATTATTATTATTATTATTATTGTTATTGTTATTATTTTGTATGTCAAGACTGACTATTTGTTATTTATTGTCTTCATTTTTAATTTTTATTATGGTTCTTATCAGAATTGGAACCGAACTATGTCAATGTTACTTATTTTTAATATATTTTATAACACCTGTCTCAAGTAATGTAAATTGTTTATTAAAATACTTCCAGATGTCGTTATTTAATGTGTACATATTATAAGCATTGATATGTAGGCTGATATATCTTTGGAGTTGTTTCATAGTAATTTTAAAGAGGTTTTTGTAGTCATTCTTATATTTCTCACAGGACCGATTAGGTTATAGCAGGGTTGTCCAACGCGGCGCCCTTTACAGTTTTTCTTGGCGCCCTTTTCAAGATTTCTAGTTATTAGACTTTTAAGAATTAAAATTTTATTATAAGGAATTTTTCCTTTAAAATCAATATTTGCACAAGATATATTTTCAAAACTGTGAAATGCATTCTAAACCAGACACAGACTTTGAAAATGTGGTTAAATTTGGTAATAACTCGAAATAGTTCTTTTTTATATTTAAAAAGTATCAGAAAAATAAACGTTTTACACTTCCCCAGCCCTTTGTAGATTCATGTGTATGAAAATTCAGCTTCTTTCTTTTTGCTGTTGTCACACACACACATTAGCTGTTTTATACGATTGATAAAAGGACTTAATTTTTCCTTCTTAACTTTTGAAATTTTAGTGTAATTTTTTTTTTAGTTTGCTTAGAAAAAATAATAATAAATTGCAGAATGATTTCCATCTATGAAAGCACTTCCAGACTATCTCTTTTGGTACCAACCATATAAATTAATTACTATCATGAATTCATTGATTTTATAAAACGAAAACCACGCCTTCAAAATAAACTAAAAGGTACTTTCAGATCCAAAAAAAAAAAAAAAAAAAAAAAAAAAAAATATTTTGTATTTCCATGTTTGTTTATTTATTGTTATTATATGAGCGATTAAAGTTTCTGGCAATTTCCCTTATAGGCATTTTTGAAGTAAACCTCTCATAGAAAATTATATAATTTGAAATTTAATACATGTAACTGCAAAATCGCAAGGACCTATCAACCGCTGTAAGATTATATTAGGCGTGCATGTATACTAATACACTGTAAAAAAAAAATTTCCGTTAAAAAACGGCAGTTCTATTAGTAAACTAGACGCCAGTACTATTTCCGTTTTTAACGGACATTTTTTTTTCCTAAATTCCAGAAAATATTCCGTTTTTTCACAAAAGTTTTCCGTATTTTTTTCATATTATCAAATTTAAAATTTTTCTTTCAAGGAGGAAAAAAAATAACCACATTACTTCGCAACGAGAAACTTACACCTTTTTGAATTTCAACATCTTTATTTAATTTAAACAACACTAATGAAACAACATTTACCTTAGGCAGGGACCGAACCAGGGAACTCTCGTCTTCCAGAGTAATGCTCTACCTCTACACCACGGGAACACGAACAGATTTGTAAAATATTGTTACTTATTCCAGATGTTTTTTATGAAGTAATGCTATGCTGAAAAGGGAGCTATTTTCTTAGATATAATATCTCAGTTGACTATGGAATTCTGAGTTTTCATATTTTTTTAACATTTAGATTTTTATTTTCATACTTTATACAAGAAAACTTTTAGTCTTTAAAAATAATGTATGCATGAAAAAATATATTATAAGTAATAATTACTTCTTTTGATTAAAATTTTTATAATTCAACTATAATTTTATTTTATTTTTATATATATTTATTTATTTTTACAAGAAAACCAAAATTCCACCGCCCCCCCACACACACACTTTTTTAAACTGTTTGTAAGATGATCTTCCCTAAACTTAAATATAGGATTACTTCATGGTATTAAAATAAAGCAGGTGGGTCAATAAGGGCTATTTTTCGCCCATTATATACCCGGAAAAAAAAGTTTCGAATTCAGATGATTGTTCTGTGGCTTTGTATATTTAAAGATATGTATTTTTGTTCAATATAAGTTTTACGTGATAAATAAAATAGTAAGTCATGGAAATTATAGCCCGAAAGTAGAGTGTTTTTGTTTTTTTCTGCATTTTTGACGTTTTTTGGGGTCTTTGAATTAATTTTTTACTAAAAAGCGCTCGATGAACCCAATTAATTTTGACATGCAATGACTCTGCTCTTTATAAGCTTATATATGATCATTATTTTATTTGGGTTCAGTGTGCGCTTCTCTACCTGTAAAAGAAAAAAATGTATCATGTGAGAGAATCAAATGCACTACTATCTGAGCGCGTTCAGACTTATTTTGCCGTACTTAAAAAGTACTAACGTTGTTCAGACGTCAGTGTTGTTTTCTAAAATTGTTTTCGTAAATATTTATTAAAGAAATTACTAATAAATAATGCTTGGATACCAATATCATTGTTGTAAAGTCTCGCAGAAAACTTTTCGTATTTGTTCTAACAGTAAAGTTATATTGATACTTAGATATTCGAAAAACTGAGATTTACAAAATGGTTCTAAATAGTGTTCTAAATGCAAATAATATGCATTTCGTGCTCTCCAGGCTCTAAATACTTCTATTTCTTCTTCTGATGTAATAATAAGAGATTATGCGTCAACGATTACTGTCTATGAGACCACAAATAAGAAACCTAATATACATTTATCAATATCTCATTTTCGCAACTCTAACACTTGTTGTATAGTATGTTATACAACTCGTTATTGTAGCAAAAGCTATTAAAACTCAAGCCTTCATAGAAACTAATATCTATATTTTGTCGAGAAAACAAAACGATGCTGTAAAACTCATATTATTTAATCAGTAAATTGACTCTGGAAGATTTAAGTCCTGTAAGTGAAAATACATCGATGTAAGAAATGCGATGCATGAGAATATTTAAACCAATATCAAAAATGTAGCAAAGAAGGCCTCGATTTTGATACACTGGGACACTTTCCCGAAATCTATTATTATATTCTCATGGGTATATTTATGTCTGATTTTAACTATATCTTTAAACTTGTAAAGTCTAAAATACGTTCCTCAATAAAGAGATCATCTCGTGCTTACTTTGCAATGTTACTTGTAAAACTTAGACCTGGTCTGTATCATGGTGTTCTGTCTACATTATTTAATATAAGAAAAATAATAATATCTTCTGTAAAATATGAAAACCAGGCTTTGATTGAGAACGTTGTTCTAAAACACCATAGAATGGAACACATCACCAGAACACAAGTTATTGCAAAAATATACGAGGCCTTCAGCAGGAAGATTGTTTGTTCCGGATGACAACAATGATACTGTGATGATTGCTTTCGATAGCACGTACGTTTATATCTAGAAGTGTGTGAACTATTCCTTTCAGAGACATTCCTTCTGGCTATACTAAGGCAGACATTTTGTTAAGCATATGGTATTCGTCATTACTTCAAATTACATTTTGGATGTCTTCGTTCCTTACTTCGCCGAAACAAAGAACAATTACGCTAACATACTTACAAACACATTAAAAAAATATTCATATAATATCAGAAAGTGGCTGAAGCCAAATGATGTTGAGAGTATTGATAGATTTTACCGTGATTGTTTGAAACTTCTGCACGAAATTGATATTAAACATGAAATGCTAAGATTCTTAATTAATCAGCAGCCGTTTTCAACAGATGATGCTAAAGGACAGCTCTCGTAACCAAAATTTGATTTTTCAGCGCACAATTTCTAAAACCTATAATATTTGGATAAAAACACAGCTAAACATTATAACATAATGGTACTGTCAATGTAAAGTACGCAAAAGTGTCGTAGAGTGCTGGGTGCTTGTTGTTTTCATATTATGGTTTCTGTCTTACAATACTAATGTAACTGTAATGTACCATCACTCAATCAAAATTAAAAAACCAAATATCGAATATGTTCATATATTGTACAAAACGCGTCGCTGGATGGTCCATTAGTGATTCTGGTGAAGCAATCAATAACGAAAATAATCTAAAACACATTGTCCAAAAAGTCTGAAACTGTATTATTATTATTATTATTATTATTATTATTATTATTTGTTATTTATTATTTCCGATGTTTCATGTATTGAAATAATAATCTTAGTAAGTTCTATTTATCTTAATTTTACGCATTTTGTTCTATTTACTTTGATTATATGGATTAAAACTAATGACAATTGTGTTTATGCTCATTAATACACATAATATTTACTTAAATCTATATTTTATTTTTCCATCAATTATTAAACTTTCATTCAATATATTATTTTCTTACTTGTTATGAGGTATACTAATGAAAAAAATGTATGTCACGTCTAGGTGCTGATGGGCGAAAAATGGCCCTTATTAATCCACCTCCCTTCCCTTTATTCCTTATTATAAGTTAAACGTTTGATAAATGTCACTTTTATAATAATTTTATTATTATTTTTCGAACTTGTTTTAAGTTTTATGTGCGAATCTATTAAAGCGAATGGACTAATATTAAAATAATAATAAACATATCAAAATTAAATATAGATTTTTCCACATTAAAGTACCTTTTAGAGATTTTTAAAAATAATAATAATAGTAATAACAAGTTGAATATGTTTTTAAAATTATAAATGAAATGTGAAGTGTAACACTTTCTTTGCAACTTTTTCAAAAGCGCAAAAAGAATAAATAAGATTTTTTTTTTTTTTTTTTTTTTTTTTTTAATCGTTAAAATTAAAAACTCTCTTAGAGATTTTTATTACAAAAAGTAAAAGAAAAGAAAAGAAATAAAGTAAGAAATAAACGTCATTTTTATAATAATTATTATTACGAGTTATTAAAACAATTTCCTTTATTTTTTTATAACTTAGATAATCGATTATATAATAATAATTTTATAATCGATAATTTAATAATAATATTTAAATAAAAATAATATTTAATATTTAAATAAAATAAAAATTTTATTATAATAATTTCGTTAATACAATTTTCATAATATAATCAGATGTTTTTAATCTTATGGACGAATTTCTTAAAGTGCATAGATTAAAAAAATATATTAAAATTAAAAGCATAAATTTTAACAATTTAAAATATCCAACGCACTTTTTAAAAAATGCTATATATGAATCAAACATTATTTTAAAGTCATAATGAAAATAAACTAACTTATCTTTTCAGCTATCTCCAACTTAAAAAGGATTAATAAAATTTCATACTTTTTTTATTTTTTTAATATTGTAAAAATATGTTAGCTTTCTATTATTAAAACAGAATGAAAAAAAGAAAATTATTATAGCAATAATATTTTTCTATCCGAGATAGGGGAGACTGGGGTACAATGGACCAGGGGTTACAATGGTCCACCCCCTATTTTTGATATCAATTCTGTTTTTGAAAGCTTCATATTTTAGTATATAGATGGCAGTCATGAAGTAGTAAAAAGAAGTTTGAAACCATGTGCATAGCTGACATTTTAGCCATTTTATGCTTGATAATTGATTTGACACAGGGGGAGTAAGACAAAAGTAAATATTTTCAGTGAAACATATCTTCATTTATTTATTACAGATTTGTAATTTGAAAGACATTGTGTGGCAAAATAAAAAGGTAAGACAATACATTATTATATTTATTATAGTAAAATAATAGAATTCTAAATTTCTTTTTTTATCATCAAGTTTTTGTCAAACTTCCATATGGGGTACAATGGACCATCAGAAACTGGGGTACAATGGACCATGGTCCATTGTACGCCAGTTTTGTATCCCATGTTTTTAAAAGTTAAATATTATATGTGAAATTCAGAATTAATAAATTATTTTTCTTCTGTGTGTGGATTAATTAATGATTCATGTTGTGTAATGCATTTTTGAAATATTTATCTGTATAATATATGCTTTCAAACATAAAAATTAGCCCAAATTAAGAATTAATAAATTATTTTATTTCTGTGTGTGAATTAATTAATGATACATGTTGTGAAATGCATTTTTGAAATATTTATCTATATAATATAAGCTTTCAAATTTAAAAATTAACCCAAATTGAACACCAAAAATTAGTAAACAAAATATTTTGTGCATTTGAGGGGTTTTTTTTCTATTTCATATAATTTGTTAATTCAATATTCCTGCGCTTATGCATACATGCATCCATAATAAGTTAGATTTAAATAAAACAGTAGAATGAGAAAAACAAAAATTATATCTACCTATTAGTTTGTATCTGGATATAATAATTAAATAAGGTAAAAATAATAAAAAAAATACAGATGATGTAAAGTAGACAGGAAAAATTCATTATATTTTTTCCTTAGTCATATATTTAGATATATATATTTCTTATTATAAAGGTTTATATTTAACTTTAAGTGACATCATTGTACAAAAAAGATACATATTATTTTTCATATTTCTTTTAACAATGCCAAGAAACAAGCCTAGGAAAACCAATAGAGGCTCTGTGCCACATGAAGTTATGGAACAGGCTGTAAAATGTATTGTGGATGATAATAAACCTAATTGTTCAATCTGCGATCGGTATAATGACTTAATGATAAAAAAAATTAAGAAAAAAAATGTTACTTCAGTTAGAGCTAAAAAGTGAATAAACAAATAAAAATGAATAATAAAATGTGAATAAACAAATAAAAATGAGCAATAAAATGTGAATAAACAAATTATGATATAGTTTATCTTTCTTATTGTTAAAAAATGAACTACACTGATATATTTTTATTCAAATTACAAGTGGTCCATAGAGCCCCATGCTGTGGACCATTGTACCCCGGCATTGGGGTACAATGGTCCACTTTGTCACTTGATTATTTAAAAAATATTTTAAAAAAAGTATGCATAATTATTATTTTTGAGTTGATGCAGTATAAACTTTAATGTATAGGTAACATGCATGTACTTGATCAAAAGAAAAAAAATCAATACTTTAAGAATAAACAGTCAAAATTTACAAAAGTGGACCATTGTACCCCAGTCTCCCCTATAGATGGTGCAACAAAAATTATGGTTAGAGTACTGTTTTACGGAAAAGTTACTGCAATTATAATCTCAAAATGTCAATAACGGATATTATACTGTTTTTTCGAAAAAAATAAAGCTATTCCGTAAAATTTTACGGAAGAATTTATGTATATTAACGGATTTTTTTACAGTGTAATAGTGTGCAATAATATTGCGGTATGTTTTCAGTCAGGTGAATAGTGGCGGCCTTCATTGAGTGCTAATGACCGAAGTGCGCCCCTTATCACTGAAAGCTTGGACAAACCTGGGTTATAGCATTGTAAACGATTAAAATCTCTGTTATTTTTCTAATAGACTTTCAGAGATTTTCCCTTTTATTTTCCACTTAGATATTTTTTAACGTATTTTGAATTTCAACTAGATAAATGAAGACTTGAGTGGAAGAAGATGTCACATTACAAAAGTTAGAATTCCAGAAAATTGAAGCGAAAGTTTTTTGTTGTAATTTCAGTTATTTATTTAATTCCCTCTTAGTAGCATATGTTTGAATGTTAATAGGTGATACGAAACTCTTCTAGAAAAGAGTATCACCGGTTAAGTATTAAATATCAGAACTCAGTTTCACCATTTAAATTATTAATTATAAAAATATTAAATATTAAAAGATATTGTCTCATGTCTAATACTAAAAAGGAAACTACCCCAATAATGTACGAAAAAAAATCTAAATAAGAAGCAATCGAAAGGACTCATTGAAACAAGTTTTTAGACGCATAAATTACTTGCCCTCGTATCACCGCTATCGAGATATAAAGTTTTAAAATTTGCAAATTAAAACATCTAGATCTAAGAACAGAAGGCTCTTAGATAAAGCTTCATGATAAAGCCGTACACTGTTAAAAATTTTACCCTTTTGCTGCATCATCACTCCACCGCTTTTATAGAAAACGATTACTTCAGCCTATTATGAAGTATTCTCATTTGTCAAAAGAGAGATATTCTATAAAAGCGAGGGAGTGACGATGCAGCAAAAGGATAAACTTTTTTGCAGTGTCGTAGCTTCCATAGAAGTCCTTTGGGTAAATTATCGGTGCCACGCGAATTTATTCAGATTTGAATCCAAATTTTGAATATAGAACCGATAAACCGAGAGGCTGCAGCGCAGAAAAATCACCTCATCGAGCCCATGTCTAAAATTCCAGAATTAATTAAAACTCGATTCGTATATTAAAACGCATTCGGTCTTCCAAGTCATATCTTGGTAGAAAATAAACGGAAACCCTATTTTAGCGTTTGCCATTGTATTTCCCTGCTCTTGCAAATACAGTGAAGCTTCTTTTGTCATTTTGCAACGATAATCAAATTTTGTTCAGTTTCCCTATTTCTACCATTGTAAAATGACACCTTTTATAAGATAATGATTTGTGGTTATTTTATACGAAATTTTTACCTTAAAATAATCTCAAAAATTTTTTTAATGCTCTCAACTCTTAACATATGTGCATCTTCTTTGCATTTTTTTTAATCAAGTTGTAAGAGTCGTGGACAAGCCGAACTGCCTAGCCCTTATAGTGCAAGAGCCGACCGCACAATACTCTAAGTCATCGAGTACAAAAAAAAAAAAAAAAAAAAAAAAAAAAAAAAAATCTTTTATTTTATGGAAGAGTAGTAATAGAGAAATCTAATTATCCATGTTTGCCGGAAGCGAAGTGGTGCATAAGGCGAAAATTGATACCACTATTGGTTGACTCGTAGGTTTAGCACTGTGTTTGCCGTTTCAGTCAAAAGTAGGAAAACTGGGTGCAGGAAAACACAATGCTAAGCCTGCGAGTCAACCACTAGTGGTATTAATTTTTGGCTTATGCACCACTTCGTTTCCGGTAGACATGGATCATTAGATTCCCCTACCACTACTCTTCCATAAAATAAAAGATTTTTTCTTGTACTCGATGACTTAGGGTTTTGTGCGGTTGGCTCTTGGACTATTGGAGATTTCGTGAACGTGAATGTGGAGTGGATATTCTTCAAGCTTACGTGGGGAAAAACTTTACTTGGCGTATATCGGTAACATACAGGGTGAGTGCATTTTGTATACGTGGCTTGCCATTTTTTAATGAATTTGTAATGAAGTTAATTAATGTCGTTTAATATGTTTATTGTTTAATTATGTATGTGTGTATATCGTTTAATTATTGTTTAATTACATAATAGTTATATCGGTAGCAGAGTTATTGATGTTGTTTTGGTAAAGCATTTATTAATTGAAAATATTTTTGAGGGAGTGTGCGTCAGTATATAAACGAAACAAGTTGGAAATTGCACGTGAAGCGTAGCAAATGAGGTGCGTTCGTACGATAACGAAGTTTTTATAATATCATTCTCATATATCAATCTCATAAAATTGTAAATAGTTAATTGCAATTAAAATGCGTATCAAACAATATTCTTCTTATACATTATGTAATGGAATACTTTTGTGTGGCCTTGTAAATCAATAACAAATATTCTTTGCACCACAGATTATGCAAAATGTATATTATAATATATACTTTATAGATGCATATCAATTTTATTGTGTTCGAATAACTGTAACACCATTAAAATGCATTTGAAACTTTTTTCCCCATTGACTGTAGTGTAACGGAATCCTTTTGATTGCCCCTATAATTGATCTATGCATCCGATTTTTATAAAATTCATTTTGACCGTTTATAATTGTTCCATAAAATAGTATGTAGTGAAATATGAGGTCTTGATATGATTTTCACAATTTGAAAGTGTATTCGTTATGAAATAATACTCTATGTATGCAGTGTATGGTTATATATGTGCATTGTGGGTGCATGGCGATACATCATTTTGAACTTGATGGCACAGTTATACCTTGAAGTGTTACATTTTTTTATGATAGCTAAATGGTGGATTGGTGATCTTGAATTAAATAGTGTTTTCTTGCGAATCGGCGAACAATTCATAGTTTTTGGTCAGGCGGTTGGAAGAGAAAAGAAAAAAAGAAGGAAAATGTAGCACAGTTATACCTTGAATTGTTACTATTTCTTTATCATAGCTAAGTGGTGGATTGGTGATCTTGAATTAAATAGTGTTTTCTTGCGAATCGGCGAACAATTCATAGTTTTTGGTCAGGCGGTTGGAAGAGAAAAGAAAAAAAGAAGGAAAATGTAGCACAGTTATACCTTGAATTGTTACTATTTCTTTATGATAGCTAAGTGGTGGATTGGTGATCTTGAATTAAATTGTATTGTCCTGCGAATTGGAGAACAATTTCATAGTTTTTGGTCAGGCGATTGGAAGAAAAAAAAAAAAAAAAAGGAAAATGTCTTTTCTTAGAAAAGGTCGTAAGGAAGATTTACGATGTTTGGCGGAGAGGTTGGGCGAGCAACCGAGTCCAGATGCAAAAATAGTTGATTTAAAGCAACTGATAACGGCAAGTTGTAATTATGAAGCTGAATTCGTGAAGGGTTTATTGGAAACTATTGTAGAGACAAGGCGGGAAAAGCGAAAAGGAGAAACTTGTGTCAGAGGAAAAGGAGTATGAGAGAAAGGTAATTCAAATTGGAGAAAATTGAGAATAGGAAAGAATAATGAAGCGATGGAATCTAAGACTGTAATAGATACGACAGGTTATAATTACGGAATAGATTTTACGAAACTTATGCCAAAATTTAATGTTAAGGAAAATGACGTTGTTCTTTACTTGTCCATTTTTGAACGTCAAGCCAAGAGGGTTTGTGTTGATCCAAAGTATTGGGTGTCAAGTTTGTTGACTTTATTGCCATCGTATATTATTCAACTTCTAGTAGGTGAGGCCGAAGAAAAATTCGAAGATTATGATTACATAAAAGGTATTTTGTTAAAGCGATGAGTCCTGAAAAATTTCGTAAGAAGTTTATGGATCAACAACGAAACCCTGAGCGAACATGGCAAGAGTTCGTGTTTGAGTTGAATGGCTATTGTCAGGAATGGATTGACGGACTTAAGATTGTCGATTTCAATTATCTGAAAGATTTAATGGTCACTGATCAACTAAAAAGAAGAGAACCTTATAAATAAAAAGTACCTTAAAATACAGAAAATTAGATGCGGAGATAATTTTGTGGATGGAATCTATGACTCCGGTGCTCAGGTTTCAGTGATACGATCAAGATTTATTTAAGAATATGCCTGGTGAGGGCGAGGGAAGAATTGAGATAACGTCAGCATTTGAAAAGAGTGAAGTGACTCCTTTAAGGATAATATCAATGAGAATAGATGATCAAATTCACGGAGAGGTTCCCGTGCTACTTCCAAAAAACTGAAGAATAATATGCTAATATGCCCAACTGTTTATGAAATGTTAAATGATAACGTTACATTATACACCAGGACAGAGACTGTCCCCAGTTTTATTTGTAATGTTGATATAAAGAATGAAAATGATCCACGGATGTGAACGAAGAGGTTGATGGAGGGCAGAGCTTAAACGGTAGAACGCTGAACAAAACCCTAAAATGCATGTTAAATAAGAACATTCAGGAAAATGGTCATGATTGGGACTCATTTACCTTATTTATTGTTTGCATATAGGGAAGTACCACCTAGTACTACCAGAATGTCACCTTTTCAGCTGGTGTATGGTCGGATTTTTCCCGGACCGATGAAATTGTTAAGGAAGTTTTGAATCGGCAAAGAAAAATACCTTTGACGGACTCTCCTTCTATAGTGCTGTACATGAAGGGATTGCTTGACAGATTGGAGAATGCGCATAAAATTACTTCAGAAAATGCTGACAGAAATCAAGTTGACTATGCTTCTCGTTACAATCTTCGATCTCAAGAGAAAACCTTTAGTGTTGGAGATCAGGTGTTGATTTTACATCCAATCGTCGTCTCATAAATTACTGAAAACATGGATTGGACCAGCAACAGTGATTGAAATTACTAGATCACATTCTGTTGTTGTAAAGCTGGATGATGGTAGTACAAGAAATCTCCATGTCAACAAAATACGCCTTTTTATAGCGAGAGTTCAGCATATAAGTTTGATACTTGAAGAGAACTCTGATTTTGGAGACCTGAACTGTGTTCCAAATGGAAAGGATTCCAGTGGCGGGAATTCTTGTATTCCAATGATTGCAAAGCAAGCAAAACATTATAAAAAGTATTATTATGGAAGAGCACGAATCTTTAAGTGATGTTCAGAAACAAGACATTATTGCTATTTTGGAAGATTATCACGATTTGTTCAGCAAAAGACTGGGATTGACAAAAGTAGATGGTCATGCCGTTCGAGTTACCGCTGAGTGTTCTCCGAAGAAATTATCGCCATATAGAATTCCCATAACTCTGCAGGAAGAAGTTGATCGTCAAATTTGCGAACTGTTGGAACAGGGATTGATCGAGCCTAGCAATAGTGAATTGGCACACCCAGTTGTTTCTGTGTCAAAGGAGGATAGAACTGTTAGATTGAGTGGGACTTTCAGACATTTAAATGGCTTTACCATACCAGACGCATACCCGATGAAAATTGTGAAAGATTTATTATATGAAATTGGGCAGGCGAATTTTATTACAACATTGGATTTGACGAAGGGTTACTGGGAAATCCCACTGGAGGATGAATCGAAATATTTAACAGCTTTTGTCAGGCATTCAGGACATTATCAATGTCCAGTGATGCCCTTCGGGTTAAAAAATGCTGGAAGTACTTTCCAGAAGTCCATGGATAAGTTGTTTCAACAATATAAAAATACTAGTATAACAACCCCGTCAAAAATGACGGAATTTTCATTCGCATTTTATTTTCATAATAATACAAACAGAATGAAGATTTTAGTATTGAAGAGTTTGTATTGTAGAAAAGCACATTTTAAAAATAACAATAGATTTCTACAAATACAAATGATAAAGTTTTTTTTTTTTAATTTTTTTTAACTTGATATTTAGTTTTTGAACAAATTTTAATTTCAAAACAAAGAGCAGTATTTATTATAATAACGATAATAATAATTAGCAAAATGAAACTCAATTTCTGAAGATTTCACAAAGCATTAAAATTAAATATTGAAGTATTTTAAATTTTAAAATACATTATTTTTATTAAAAGTATGATTCGGCAGTGGCTTTAATCATGGGCATATGATACTTTTAGTTCGATGCTTTTAGGCATGAATTAAGAAGCTTTGTGTTTTGTTTTTTAAATTTGGATTTGGCGCTATCTATACGCAGTTAATATAAACAAAACAACTTTTTTTAAAAAATAGCAGTTTTATTTTGAAAATAGCAAGTTTTTCAAGAAAATTCGCATATTTTTGACTATCTTTCGAGAAAATTCGTTTATTTCCCTTGATTTTTCGAGAAAATTTGTTTATTTCCCTTGATTTTTCGAGAAAATTCGCATATTTTCCGCGATTTTTTGACAAATTTCGCGTATTTTCCCCGATTTTTCGACAAAATTCTCGTATTTTCCGCAATATTTTGACAGAATTCGCATATTTTCCTTGATCTTTCGTCAAAATTCTCGTATTTCTCACGATCTTTCGTTAAGATTCGCCTATTTTCCGCTATTTTTTGACAAAATGTGCGTATTTTCCCCGATTTTTCTACAAAATTTTGAGATTTTCCCGGATCTTTCTTCAAAATTCGCGTATTTTCGGACGATTTTTCTGCAAAATTTGAGTATATTACACGATTTTTTGATAAAATTCGAGTATTTTTCGAGTATTGCCATCTCGATTTTCTTTCGCGAGCTAATCGCCGTCTACGTTCAACCGGCGTTTCGTTATTTTCATCAGGCATTGCTAAAATTATCGTTAAATTACAGAAACAACGATTTACTTGAAAATATATATAAACCATTGTCTTTCTCATATACGTAGGTATTATAGGTCATTGATATAAACCTACCGCGTGTTCAAAAAGATCAACAAACACACGTGCGTTCTCAAGTACAAATAATTTTGATTGAACGATTCTCAAACGTGATTGATTTACTACATTTTTTGCGAGAAGAATACCACGATCCAGGCTACTTTCGCTGATAGCGAAACGTGACTAACCAATCAGAATTCTGCATTTTAAGAAACATTGAAAAGTTCTTAAAAATGCATGCTTCTGATTTAGATCTCTATTAATTATTAGCAAAGTGAAATGTAATTTCAGAAAATATCACATTAACTTTTTGATATGCCAAACATTAACTCGTGTTTATTACAAAGTTCGATTCTTTATATTATTTGCCAATAGATGATTGCAAAAAGAGTTTTTGACAGTTTTAAACAAAATCAAATTATTTAAAGAGTTTAATATGATTTTATAAATATTTTAAGGACAGAATTAGATAATTGACGTGTATTCTTTTTTTTTTTAATAATGCGTTCAAAGAGTCATTCATTTGTTTCAAGATTTGGAAAATCTGAATGGCAACAGAGTTCGTTTGTTTATACCGTAATCTGATGTTTACAATTACTTATTTTTAATTTGGAGCCTAATACATTATAATTGGATATGATATACATGTTTTATAGAAAAATATGCTGTTTAAACGTTATTTTAAGTAAAAGAAATTATCTTTTAGCTGTCATATGTCTGCATTTGTTTTCCATTAAGCCTAACGTGGCGTATTGCTAGGGTCCATTCACAGATAGGAGTGGCGAATCCTGGAACCGTTCCACACATCTCTCCAGAACGCATTTTATTATAAGTAGATTGTAGGTCATATATAGATGACGTTACCATATTTTCTCAAACTTGGGAAGAGCATTTGGAACATCTTCGACAAATACTCCAGTGCATTAGAGGTGCAGACTCATTGAAAGTTGAAACTATACAGAAAATATCTAAGCCTACAACAAAGAAAGAATTGCGAAGTTTGTTGGGTTTATCTATCTATTATCGGGATTATATCCCGAATTTCTCAACATTTGTTTTACCTTTTTCTAATCTTACTCGATAGAGAGTCACAAATTTGATTCCATGGAATTCAGATGCTTTCAGGAATTTGAGGGAGAAATTGGCGAAACGAACTCACAAATGCATTGGTCTACTATAGAGAGAGAAGCATACGGCGTGATCGAAGCTTTAAAGAAGTTCGACACTTGGATATTTGGTGCAAAGATTGGGGTCATCTCTGATCATAATCCACTCACTTTTCTTACGTGTAGCATTCCTCATTATACAAAATTGGCACGCTGGTCTTTGGCTTTATAGAGGTATAACTTGACTATAACTTATCGTAAACGCTCTAGACACTCTAATGCAGATTCTATGTCGAGGTTGACTTTTGGTGAATCTTGAAGTGCATGTCAAATTATTGTGTCGTGAAAATTGTTAATTTGTGTAAAGAATATATAATGTTATTTTATTGCTTTATTTCACTAACGTTTATGAAAATCATTTAATTAATAAATGTTGTATATATAAATATGTGTGGTCATGATGTTTAATTTAAGTAATTTAAAAAAAATGGGAAGTTCCACATTGGTCTCACCCTTGCATATATGTGTGTTTTTATACAATTGTGATTTTAACGATTCTTTGTGACCAAAGCCACGAATGAGCTCTTTTAGGGAAGAGTTTTAAGAGTAGTGGACAAGCCAAACTGTCTAGCCCTTACAGATTTCGCGAACGTGAATGTGGATATTTTTCAAGCTTACGTTAGGGAAAACTTTACTCAAGTAAAATAACCATGAAACAAAATCTTAAATAAACATTAAAGAAATTAAGAACTTTAAAGACGCATAGCTGATATTACATTACCTCAATTAAATATATGTATATTGGAATTGGCCCAGATAGTATGAAGCACCTGTTTGCCGAGAGTTGTTTTGGAAATAGAAATAAAATAAAAAAGTCCACTATTTTGATTACATTTTTGTTTGAAACTCAAATCATTTCGAAAAAACTCAGCAGTACTTTTTTTTTACAAGATTTTTTTTTAAGTCTTACATAATTATTATATGATATATCAACGACAGTTACAAGAAAAACATCTATAACCACACTCAAAACTCACTAACTCATATCAAGAGAAAAAAATGAGACTATCACGAAAACCTTGAGTGATTTTGCCTTGAATGTCAGTTATTTTCTTTTACTTTCAAGCGAAAGTATGTGTCACACAAATATTAAATAGTGGCGTTCAAAGCTAGCGCCTTAAATAATGATTCCAGACAAAGGTAAAACGCTGTTATCAGCGTCTATGAGTCGTTTCTCGGAAAATATTTGTTAAATGTCCAAAACTCACTGAAGCATAAATCTGAATTTAAAGAAAATGATTCAGCACAGAAAAAGTCTAAAACACACTCATATCTCAAATTACTGAAGCCTGACAGATTAATGTGAAAGTTTTGCAAGACACATTTCTCAAAAATCAATCATAATATTGTTCTTGACACTGTCCGTTTTCATAACTTACGACTGTCGTTAAGAGTAAAACATGTGTATGTTTCTATTTTATTTTTAGATATGAATCATTTAATGAGTTTATATCTCTCACAAACTTAAATATATATTTATTAGATATTAACATACTAACTTCGTGTTTTTCTATATAAGCATAGGTTAAAATGACATTTTACCGAGGTAATTATCTGTGAATTCATTACAGAGGTTTTCTCTACAAAATGGTGCACTGAAAAAAGTGAAATACTCAAAAATGAGTACATCCATGTACTCATACTGAATTGAGTATGTTTGGATCAAAAATGATCGCATTGCTTTCTCAGTTTTGAAACATCGCATGTTATCAAATCCAAACTAACGATAATTTTACTTACCCATCATACGTAGTATTCTTGCAATCGTTTTGAAAATCGAAAAAAAAATTTTGACGGATTTACACGTTTTAGATAGTGGCGATTCCGAAAAACATATTTTTAGAAAAAAA
The DNA here is from genome assembly GCA_964019185.1 of Maratus speculifer. Classification (NCBI taxonomy): domain Eukaryota; kingdom Metazoa; phylum Arthropoda; class Arachnida; order Araneae; family Salticidae; genus Maratus; species Maratus speculifer. The sequence goes on from OZ025295.1 coordinate 97,276,925, forward strand.
AATTTGCCGTCCGTCTGTCTGTCTGTCTGTCCGTCTGTCTGTCTGTCTGTCTGTCTGTCTGTCTGTCTGTAAACGCTCTATCTCCCGAACAAATTGAGATAGAGACTTGAAATTTTGTACGTAGTTAGTATGTAAGAATGGGACGAACCCTATTTAATATCAGCAACCTCGATTATCCGGAACTATTTTTTTCGGACTCTCGAAAAATTCGTTCTGATGAAAGGTATATAAAAATTTTCGATTTTTTTGTTCTAAGGAATGGACGTAAAAGGCAATAAAATAACACACATTTTGCATATAGAACGAAGTCGATCGGATTATTAGTTGCCGAGATATTTGTAATCTTGTTTTCCACATTCTTCGATTTTTCAAGACCCTGTATTTCATTCAAATTTCAATTCAGAAGTATATTTTAATTGGAAAGAGACTCTTAATCCGACACAGTTAATTGTTAGTTAATAGAATTATTATTTTTGGAGTTATAAGGATATTTCTTTTACGCAGTTCGGTACTACTTGAGTAGTTTGGCGTTTTATATAATTTGTCGAAATTGGTACATCAGCAATTCTTTAATGTAGCATTACTATGTATATCAACAATATTTAAATTTTGTTTATGAATTGCAATGCATTGTATAAATAGTTTCACATGTTTTATTTTCATATACATATCCATGATGGGTAAGTATTACGGTGGCCCCCAACGACTAGTTGTACCCTGTAACGGTTTATTTCATTCATGGTCGCATAAAAGATACTTATTAATGTGAATATTAAGTATTGCACAGTATTTTGAAATAATTTAAAAGTGCTTGCAAATAGTGTGCTCTAGCCTTAAAAATATTCGATTTGGGTATTTTCCTAATAATTTATATTTTCCTTAATAAACAATCAATTAAACTTTTATTGTTAATAATTTTGAGCAAAAAATGAATACTAATATATTTTTACTTTAATTTGTAGATTCAGAGGGTAGTTCATAGCGATTCATACGAGGGTAGTTCATGAGCATAATCATGGGATCAAAATTGAATACATGTGTTTCTCAGTTTTGAGTACATTTGCATCGGAATTATTTTGAGTATGTGTAAAATTGAGTAATTTTTATTCAATTTTGAGAAACCATTTTTTCAATGTAATGGAAATGGGGGGGTCATGACCCCCTCCCCCTTGATCCGCCACTGCCTGTTGGTCACCAAAGAACTATTTTATTTTTATTTATTTATTTATTTTATTTTTATTTTTATTTTTTCGATGACACACAAAACCCAGTTTCTTTTCCCTCCGTTTGGTGCAAAACGTATATTTGTATCTTATTTCGTTTTCGAATTATTCATTTTTAAAGTTTGTCCTGAATTTGGATCACTCGGTATATAAAATATGCAGGAGAACCAGAAGTAGATTGGATATCTTAGGACAGATAAGCGATTTTAACTTACCTTTAATATTATTGTTATTATTTGAAATACAATATAATTTGAGGAAAATACGAATGAGCATCTTAATTATAACTGTTGCAAATAAGAATTCTGATAACAAACGTATGATATGGAAAGAAAGGGAAGGGGTCCAAAATTGGCAAAATGTTGATAATGTTATATAAGTATAGCTCCTTATATGAAAACAGAATATAATCACCATGCTAATCTAGATCACTATACCTGTTATGGGATATCATGGAATTAATTAAGTATGACAGGATTTAATAGAATGAAGAAAACGTTTATTACTTTTTTAAGTTTTGATTCGATTTTTATAAAATATGAAATGACTTGATAAAACTCAGCAAACTATTACATATAGACCAAGAGGCGGCAGCACATACAATCACGTCATTGAGTTCAGGAATGAAAATATAGGATTAGATAAATCTCGATTCGCATATTAAAACGCAATCGGTCTGCCAAGTCATATCTTGGTGGAAACCCGATTTTAGCGCTTGACTCATAGGTTTACCATTATCTTTTTCTGCATCCGAAAGTATGAAAACATTGAGGATTGGGAGCAGGAAAACATAATGGGAAACATGTGAGTCAATCGCTAAAATCGGGTTTCCACCAAGATATGACTTGGCAGACCGATTGCGTTTTAATATCGAATTGAAATTTAACTAATTCTAGATTTTCATCCCTGAACTCGATGAAGTGATTGTCGGTGCTGGTCTAATATATTAAATTTCAAATCATTCCGGTTGGGTAGTTTTCGCTGTTACATGCGGTCAAACATTACAGACGGTTACAGACGGAAAAACAGACAGACGGACCAAACGACGACTATAGGTGTTACATATTTGTGTAATTATAAACGCATCTAAAAAGCCATTTTAAATGTCCTTTCCATATCCATGAAAATCAGAGCATGTAAATTAAAGTTTCCTCTCACATATAATGCCTCTCTTTTTAAAATAAATAATAAAGCTGATCATATTCAAAATTTAATCTCTATTATTTCAATATAATGTAAAAAGATCAGATTATATCCCATGCAAAGCTTTATTCTTTTATGAGTCTACTTGAAATGCAAATATTATTTTAATTCTATGGAGCAGCTTAGTTTAAGTTATAAATAAAAACTTTGTAATGCGTCGCTGCGCAACAGCAGTTTGTTTATGTTTTGAAATTATTCATTCTAGGTATTTTTATCAGCCCTCTGCGATGCCTGTGAATTTGTTTTTGTGTACAGTGGCTTTAAACTTTAAATTAAATAAAGAACGCGGTTTCGAAGAGACAATAGAGGGTTCACTTTTGTTAAAAATGAACTTTGAAAATATGGATAAAGTCGTTAACCAACATAGTCAAGCACTATATTGTAATTTTCTTTTCTGATTCTACCTCTTGCATAAAAATGTATTCAAATAAAAAGAAAAGTGCCTAGTTAAAATGACGGCATTGAGCTCACAGGTTATTCACACCAATTTTATTTTATACCCTTATTTGAAAGAATAATGTTTTTTATATAAAAGGGTGGGGGGGGGGGATTTCCCAGCGTTGTATTCCTTTATACATAATAAATGAACCTCCAAATCTATTCGGGGAGCACCTTATCAGAATAAACCTATGTACAAAATTTGAAGCAAATCAGATAATTCTGCGAGCAAAAGATTTCGCTAAATTTCGCTGGGTATTAGTTCTTCCATTTTTTTCTTTTATACTTAAAGAGGCTCTTCACTCACTTGAAAAAACCCTTTAATGTCAAATCAATGGGGGGGGAGGGATTGTTTTCGAATTTCTCGTTTAAATTTGAATCTTTTTAAACGATTTATTTAATTAATTAATTAATTTTGCATAGAATAGCTGAGTTTGAAATCTAATATGACTATTTTTTACTTTTTCAACTTTAATTGCAGGGTTTTTTTCTTCTTTTTTTTAAGGCACTTCCAGTTTCGAAACAAGTTCCAAAATTAACCATACAAAAAAAAAAAAAAAATAGTTACGGGAGGTTATTATTATTATTCCCTAGTGCTATATCACTTAAAATGGATAAAAAAATAGAGTATGCAATCAAAATTTGACAAATTTTTATAAGCTATTTTTTTTATTTTTAGCTTAGCAAAATAAACCGATCTTATCTAATTTATTCAAGTAGGCATTATTCTATTCTATTTCAGGCACCTTCACAAAATTCCATTTCATAAAATTATAAATCTTCCTTCATTAAATTTTTATCGTGTTCGGTTTCCAAGTATGCAATTTGTAAACAAAAAGTTCACCAGAAAGCAAAAGTACAGTGAGAAGACTGTAAATTTATTATTAATCAATGATTTGTTCAGATTTGAGTAACATGATTTTATCTTTCATTATAAAATATAGTTTTTACAAAAATATATTTTTTTTTAAATAACAAAATGGGAGAAAAAATAATTTTTACCTTTCGCAAAGCGTCCCCCGCCACCCCCCCCTCCCCCCAAAAAAATATCAATAATAATAATAAAATAAAATAAACAAGTCCTGCATCGACCCTTGCATTAATCTGCAGATTTTAATAATGTTCATACCATATTTAATAAAAAAAGCATAATTGGTATAACAATAAGTATATTATTTGTTCTTTTTTTTCTTCAAGTTAACGGTAAAGGACAGAAAAAAATAAAACAAACATTTATACTAAAAATAATTTTTATTCTGAACAAAACTATACATGTTGTTTGAATAAGCCATTTTAGCGCAATGCATTTTGAAATCAGTGTTGTTTGCATTTTATTTTATTATAATTACTATTCTGATTAACAAGTAATCAAACTTGGACTCCACACAAACTATATTAACCTCCTGACTGCCGCTGGCTGATTTTTTCGCACACTAACCTGCAGGTTTCACTGCAGCATGAGCAATATTTAAATTAATATAATTCTACAAATAAAACCCAGTTCTGAAAAATTAAGTTAGGATTAATACTCTCAAAGATTATACACCTATACATAATAACTAATTTTGTATCAGATTGGAAAAAAATCTTTTTTTAATATTTTTAATAAATTACAGAGAAAACAACATTACAATTTTACCCTTTTGCCGGGCAGTCAGGGGGTTAATAGTCCAGGCATTACGTGCTCAAAAAGGACAAATAAATGCAAGTTTTGGTGTAGTTTTGATTTTTGGTCCCCTTTATGTTTTTTGGGTCGCTGAACACGAATCCGGCATTATCCAACAAAATTTCTCCCCGGAAACACGTTTTTTTGGCAAAAAACGAGCAAAAAACGTGGCTTTTTTTCGTTTTTTCTAAATAACTTTAAAAGTATGCATTTTACATAAAAGTCATCAATACATAAATTAAAGAGCACAAAATTTCCTACATTTTATGTATTTAAAGTTTTTTTCTCTGATCAATGGTTTGGCCGTGAGAGAGCCGCAAAAATGGGTGTGAAAAGCAGAAAATTCTGAAAAACGTGAATTACAGCATCGTACGTCGATGAAACATGAAAAACAACCATTTTACGCAAATTTTTCCCACTTAATAATACTAAATAAATTATTTTTGACTATATTTTATTAATCTGATGTTCATTGTTTCTTTCATAAGTAAAAAATAAATAAAAATGAGCATATTTGTGATCAAAACCTTCATTTGCTATTATAAAATAATAATAGTAATAATTTCTTAATTTACTTTTAAATAATATAAATAAAATAACTAAAACAGGCTTTAACATATAAAATCTGACACGGATTATAGTTCTTAAAGTTCTAGAAGTTAAAAATGTGGGTGTGAAAATTAAAAAAATCTGGAAAATACGAATTATGGCACTGTACATTAGATTTAACATGAAAAATGACCATTTTTAGCAAAAATTGACTTTAAATGATACTGAAGATATTATGATCGACTATATTTTACAATGAAGTTGCTAACAATAAAAACGATGACTCATTATGAATTATTGTTTAATAATAAATAATTATGTACATTAGTAAGTACTTTTACTTAAAAAACAAAGTTCTATTTTCGCTTTCTTTTATTTGAGGATCCCTGCGTTTCACCGACATCTACGACATATAAAATAGACGAATGGAATTAGTGGGTGTTTTTATAACTATCAATATTATAATTAAAAGTTTTTTTAATAGTAAATATTTGATACCTTGCGGCATAACTATTTCCCCTTCCATTGGGTCCTCTGATTCATTGTGTGGGCAATCCATTTCCAGATCGGTTTCAAAGTCTAGTTCATCCTCTTCGTCTTGACACACAACTGCGATGTTTTTGCAGTTTCCCGAAGCAAATCTTCTATCTGATATCTTCGCAAATAATTTTTGCTGCTGTTTCAAGCACTCGCAATCTCTCATCTCGATCAGATTTACATGTTTGCTGATACCTTGCATTAGTCAGTATCTTCCCTCCTATATTCTTGAAGCACACAATAGACTTTTTTTCTGATTCTTTGTGATCAGTATGTCGTCTCCATATCTCTTAATGAGGTTAAACTTTATAGTTCTTATATTAGGTTGATAACTCCCTGTAACCTGTTTCATTAGCTCTTCCATGGAGAATTGACACTCGTCATCATGATTTTCCAGGTAATCGTATGTACTTTGCATTGCTCTGTCGATTTCCTTGGCAAACGGGCCACGTTTCTTCTGTTCTTGGACCTTCGGCCTCCTATAAACATATTTAAAACATTTGATGTGGTATTGAGCATCTGCTGCGATCAATTCATTCACTTGTTCGATGCGCTGAATTATGGCCTGCCCATAATCATTATCGCACACTCTTGCTGCTTTCAGAATTGTACTCTCATGTGTCGCATATTGTATACAGTATTGCGTTCACTTGGTAGATTTTTCGCTTCTGTTGCAATGAACTCTTCCGAAATGCACACTCCACATATAAAACAATTAGTTCGAAAATCAAACTGAGGAGTTGATGATCTTAAAATTTGAGAAGTGCTAGCACTTTGTTCCTCAACTGTCTTCACATAAGCAGTAATCATCCGTTCATTTACGTATTCTTTTCTACACTTAACATGTATATCTACTGAGGTTTTCCCCTTTAGCAAAACTGCCTTTCCATCTTTCTTTCTGTATTTGCCTTGATTAACACTGCAATACCTCGACTATCTTTCACCGATTAACTTTCACTCTTCTAAAGAAGAGTCACAAATAAAACACAGCGACATCGCGCAAAATCACTTTAGCTGTTCACTATATTCACGAAGACACAAACAGTGAATTACTAAACTATAAGTAAGCAGTTGCATATGGAAACTGAGAGGAAAGTGTCCTCCTGATAAGCTAGTGATCTGTGCGACGCATATTTCTAACAGAGGCGAGACTGGCGGGGAAGGGGGGGGGGGGAGTAGTATTCTACTGAACGTGGACACGGGATGTAGGGGTGGGCGCTTGACCAACGTTATTTCACACTTTTACCCCTTCAATCAAGAGGGAAAGTACAGATGGGATCAGTTAAAGCCTGTTTTAGTTATTTTATTTACATTATTTAAAAGTCAAATTAAGAAATTATTACTATTATTATTTTATAATAGCAAATGAAGATTTTGATCACAGATATACTCATTTTTATTTATTTTTTAGTTATGAAAGAAACTATGAACATCAGATTAATAAAATATAGTCAATAGTACGTATATTTAGTATTATTATGTGGAGAAAATTTGCGCAAAATGGTTGTTTTTCATGTTTCATCGACGTACGGTGCTGCAATTCACGTTTTTCAGGATTTTTTGCTTTTCACACCCATTTTTGCGGCTCTCTCACGGCTAAACCATTGATCATAGAAAAAAACTTTAAATGCATAAAATGTAGGAAATTTTGTGCTCTGTAATTTATGTATTGATGACTTTTATGTAAAATGCATAATATTGGAGTTATTTAGAAAAAACGAAAAAGAGCCACGTTTTTTGCCAAAAAAACGTGTTTCCGGGGAGAAATTTTGTTGGATAATGCCAGATTCGTGTTCAGCGACCCAAAAAACATAAAGGGAACCAAAAATCAAAACTACACCAAAACTTGCATTTATTTTTTACCAAATGCCTGGACTATAATGCAATACAAATAAGCTAGCAGCAACGAATCTACTTTTATAGAGCATTTCCCTGAAAAAGTTGCTTTTCCATAGACATTACACAAGGAGGGTCTGTTTTAACTGGACTGACGTCGTTCACAGCATTATTTTCCTATAGTAATAATAATAAGAAGAAAAAATGTAATTTAACAAACTACAACGACCATTTGGAAAACAATATTTTTAAAAATCAAAATTTTAGTCTTATAAATAAGTTCAATATTTAAAAGATATAATAGTAATAAACATCAATTTTATGATGTTAAAACGTGTCTTGCGTAATAACAAAGTCCTATATTGTGTTCGCCATGGATTAAATATTAATATTACTGGACCAATCATAAACAAATTTTAAACGAAATTTCAGTTTTACAATTTTCGGTACTGCAATTTTTTAAAATTTCTAAACATTGCATATTTTCAACTTTTACACTGTCGTATAGAGAAAAAAAATTACTTTTAAATGCAATTTGCTTGAAAGTTGTATCTCAATTTGTTTTTGAATTATTAATTTTTTTTTTCATTTTTAATGCATTTTTTTTCTTTGTCATTGTGGCAGCAGAAGTATTTCATTTCTGGGCATTAAACATGCACCAATCAGAAGACGAATAAAATTCGGACATCACAAGGATTCAGATATCTCCAGACCGAAAGAAATAATAATAATAATAATAATTTTTCATAGTAATAATTGCTAGTCAACATGTACATTTAATTAAACAAAAACATCACTATAGTACCATTAATGAATGAAGTTGCCATTAATGATTACTTAAGGGGACGCAGTACCCTTCATACTGCAAAAAATGACAAAAATATCGATTTTCTAATTTTTTGCTGGAATTATACTGTATTATACATAGTATATTCTAATGCAGTCTCGAAAATATTCTAGTGTTATAAATACAGTTTAAAGCGATTTAATTACATCGCTGCCCCTTTAAATGCCATTGCATTACATACAGAAACATTCATGATGTCAGAGGGGAAAACAGGTCTTTTTATTTTGGAAAATCCTGTGACATGTCATTGGATAATTCTCTTGATTACATACGAAGATTCATTAGTTTAAATGTATAATTTAATTAAAAGAAAATAACTTAAATCAATTTACTCTCATCTAGTTATCCTTATGAATTCTTTTTTGTAGCACTAAGCACTGTATATGGCTTATAGAATTTATGCACACCATTTAGAATGCTAAACTTTAGTTAGACTTAAATCGTAACTGAAAACGCACTTTCAGTGATAATGTCCGAATTAATTAATTAATTAGCCTCTTGGATGGCGATGGGATGTATTATATACCACCTAATTTCAGTCAACATTTCGACCAGAAATTTATATATAAATTTTACTTTGATAACTGTGATGGAAAAAAGTTGTGAAACTGCAACTCTTTATTCAGAAAAAAGAAATCTTGAATTTTCTGGTGTGAATTCAACATTACAGAAAAATAATTGCTTGCCCTTCAAAGAGTAAGGATTCCAGTATATTTTGGCGCATACCGCACTCTGCCGATTAATTACGATTTGAAGCGATATTTTTCTGTTTTTAGGTACATTCATGGAGTTACGCAAAATCCCTTCTTTCCCTTCTTTCTTAAAAAAATCTTTTATACTGTAACATGAAAATACAATAAATAACATTAAACAAACATTACACTCTAAATATAAAGGAGTGACTATTAATTCCGGAAAAGTGAATACTCACTCTATCGCACTCAAAATATGCCGAACCTCTTTAGAGTGACTATTCACTCTGAGCAAAAGTGGAATCATTGACTCTTTCAAAGAGTGAATACTCACTCCTGGGAAGTGAATAGTCACTCTAAACAGGGTTCAATAATCACTATTTCTGAGGAGTGACTATTCACTTTTGCTAAAGGAGTGCGTCTTTTCACTCCTAGAAGGAGTGAGTAGTCACTTTTTCATAGAAGTAAATGTTTTTTTTTTTTTTTTTTTTTTTTTTTTTTTTTTTTTTTTTTCAATGAATTTTTTTGTTTTTTATTGCAATTGTGGGCATTTTAAAAGAATCGTATCTTTTAGAACTTACAATGAAAATAAATACAAGCTTGGTAAAGATTGGATTAAAATACTTTATTGACAATATTTATTTAATTCATATTATGTAGCATTGATTGAATTTTTTAAAAGAAAACGTAATTAAAGTTAAATATGAATTAATTTAGATTATTGACAGAAATAAACTCTTTTATTCCACTCTTTCTCCTTGTATTTGCTTTCATTGGTAGCCCCATAAATATGTGATAGTTTTAAAATGCCCATAAGCGCAAGTTATGAAACAATTTTAAAATCTTAAACAGTCAATATTTTTTTTCAAATGCCCATTAAGTTTTACATATTATTTAAATAAATCTATAATGCACGTTATCTATGTTTTTTTTTACATGTAATTAAAATCTTATTGCTGAAATATATATATTAATACAATCCGTATTTATAAAACATAAGTCATATTTAATTTCAATTTTTTATTCCCGTATATAGAGTAGATATGCATGTAATGGACACCCTTAAGGCATCTGACACTGCCGGCGAAGTCACTCACGAGCTAATGCTAATCTTATGGGGCGGGATTTTTCTAATATCTCATTTGCATTTCGGTATTTTATTTATTTATTAACTTATTACGCATTGAATAGCTGAAGTTCGTCTCTATATCGCATCTTTTTTACTTTTTCGATTTCGGTCGCAGATAGTTTTAATAAAGTTTCTTTCACTTTCAAATCCGGTACCAAAAATGAAAGGTTATTCTAAAAATTATCTGCATTCAAAATTGAAAAAGTAAAAATAAACAAATATTTAAGAGAGAAGACATGTTTTTAACGACTTCTGTAACTTAAGTGTTTTTATTTAAATGGTGAACAATTAAGCCTGTAAGCCCCTCTTTGCCTGTGCCCTTAAAAAATATTTTCGGCCTCATGAGGGTTTTGATTGCCAGATTATAAAATAGACAAAGCATAGTTAGATTCATTTAAAAAATAATAATAATAAGATGAAGAAGATGTTGAAATTTTATTAATCACATTAATATAACTTAAAAGCAACTATTTATAAAAATTTTGGTCTCATTACATTTTGGTAAGTGCAATTTAAAAATTAAAGTTGATTATTTAAGTTTTTAATTAAGTTAAAATACTTTTTGTACTATAAACACAGTGTTGAATTCAGGAACGGGCCGGGGGGACATCCCCCCCGGAGCATTGGAATGCCCCCCCCCCCCACGGAAATTGAGATTTTGCGTTTTCAATGGTCAAAATGGGCAATTCCCCCCCCCCTCCCCCGGAACCTATGTTCGCTTCAGAACCAGAAATATCCCTTCCGGAGAAAAATGTCTGGATTCAACATTACTATAAACATAACCGAAATTGCATTTTTAACAATGCCTATATGAATTGTACATTACTGGAAAATGACCACTTAAGTATTCCAGTAATGGACACTCTTCTCAAAACCTTAAAAATTAATGAAGTTTTATAAATGGCATTAAGTATATAAAATTCGAAGTTTTCTTTAACTACATAAACAAAAGATTGCACATTTTGCAAGAAAATAAGGAATACATAAATTTATTAAATGAAGCCAGTTTTTAGTATGTTTATCAAAATTTCCAGTGAAGAACAGTGGAACTTAAAAACAATATTTTCTGCTTCTTGATTGGTTTAATTAAGAGTGTCAACAACAGTGCTAAATTATAAAATATGCAAAGGCGAGTTACAAAAACAAAATAATAAAAGCTAAATTTTTATTAGTTTTTTTTCTTCTTCATTATAAACCAAAAACATTAAGGGATATACATTACTGCTACATCTACCCTATAGTATTCTATAAATGTGAGTTAAAGTTTTATAAAAGTATACTCATGTACGAAAAAGAAAAATAAAGAAAATATAAAATAGAAGAAATGACTGCATATGTATTATTCTTACTATTGGAAAAACAATTTTAATGAGTTATTTATCTCTAATAAATAAATTTCATCTAATATAAGTCATACTGCAAACTTTTAAAATTACTAAAGCCGTTCATCTGTAAACATCAAGGATAAAACACAAATCTTTGCGTCAACGATTTTTTCCCCTCCGCGCACATAAATATAACAGAAGCAGACAGCTTCCTGTTAAAGTAAAACTTTAACTCAACATTCTAGAAGTTACATTCGGAAATTAAAAAGTTGAAATTAAAATTAACTTACCGGTTTTTTTGTTAAATATTATCCCTTGTTTGATGAATAATAATCCTTTGTTTGATAAATAAGATATGTGCAGTCCACTGAATATTAATGGAGTATTAATGCTTTTTACTGAATTATTTGTTCTCCATTTTGACTCCAGAACAAGAAATTTAATCTATGTGGATTATTTTGAATCATAAGATATCGAAGTATATCACTCCAAGATCGAAATTTGAACTGCGTTTCAGTATTAATAATACAAATTAAAGATCCACATATGTAGACCGAAAAGTCGGACACATAACGAACACGATAAAATGGCGGATATATTTTTATCATCACAACCAAGAAGACTGTTTCTGATTGGCTGATGCGTAATACATATCTAAGTCACTATTTAAGCGGAGTGACCGTTCACTTTTTCGAAGGAGTGTGTTTTAATAGCAAATAAGCGTAATTTTATAGGTATATTATTAAATGTAGTTTTTGAAAATTAAGAATTGACATATTTTGGTACTTTTCATTGTTTTACTTTGTTTATATTGGTTCAAAGTTTAACGGGTATTTTTTTCAAGTGTATAAATGCCGGGCTTTCACTCTCGTTAACGGAGTGAGATTTTTCACTCTCGACCATGGAGTGAGATATTTCACTCTCGACAACGGAGTCAGATATTTCACTCCGTTTTAGGGAGTCGGAAATTCCACTCTTTAAAGAGTGTATTTGTATAAAGTTCACTCTAAAAAGAGTGAAAATGCAAATCACTCTTACAAAAAGTGAGCTTTTCACTCCTCCCAGTTTTAGAGTGTAAGTATGAATACAAAGAAAGAAAATTAGCAAATATGAAGCTAAGATATATGATAGTAATAAAACACCGTAATAACTGGCGATAAAATTGATAAAAACCCAACACGTTTCCTTGTTGGATTTTAGCTGATGACGAGCTGTTATTGCTGTAGCTCGAAACGCGTCCTGTTTAATTTTTTTTCATTTTATGGTGATTTAACAAAGTATTTTAGTTTATTTAAGATACATGATGCTGGCAAATTTATCTATCTATCTGAATCCACATAAAGCGATTGGAATTTTGCTCTCCTACATTTAACTAATCAAGTCTTCTTTTCGTCTTCATTAATATCAATTATTATGTAAAGGCCTTTGATATATGTAATTTTTGATATACATTTTCTTGCTTCAAAAGTGAATATTATAGGAAGAAATTACAGTATTTACTTTTATAACGTATTTTATCGCTTTTTTTTTTAATTATTTGCCAAGAATCTTACAAACACATAAGACAAAATAATAAATGCTATATGCTTTGAATATATATCATTTATTTAAAAAAATTGTAGAACAGAGTAATTAAATTAAATTTATGTTTTTAATTAAATTTTTAAAATTCACCGCTGCTCTTTTAAATTTGTTTATTTCTGCTTCACGTTTCTTTTCTTTTTTTTTTTTTTTTTCCCTTTTATGTTTTTAGATTCCTTACAATATGTTACATAAAACTGCGGATGAAGTTTTAGATGTATAGGATATACATTTTCACTTTTTTCTAAGTAAAAAAAAAAAAAAAAAAAAAAAAAAAAAAAAAAAAGGGAAAGAAAAAGAAAGAACGAAAGAAAAAGAAAGTGTAATATTCCATAATTACTTTTTCTTTTCTTTTTTTTTTTTTTTTTTTTTTTTTTTCAAAAATAAATATATTTATTTACAGCTCGAACCGCTAGAATTTGATCTATTAAAGATTTTAGCCGGCTTATAAGTTTAAGTTTATAGCAAAAACGCATATATTTTATCATATATTTAAAAATTATGAACAAAACTATCAAATGTGACTTTAAAAATGCAAACTGAAATTGTTAAATAACTCACCCATCAATAATTATGCTTACGTATTTAATTAATAGAGTCGCGATCGTTTTGAGTTTATTGTTATTTCTTTTGGTATGATTTTTTTAAAGATCTTTTTAAATATTTTTTAAAGAGTCAATGTTTATTTTTATTTTAACCTTTATTTTTTATTATTATAATCATCGATATCAATTTAAAACTTTTTATTATTATAAAATAATTACATTATTTCCATTAATTTCATAACATTGTTGTTTAACATTATTTTATAATTTAATATTTTTAATAATAGTTATTTTAATTATATATAATTAATTATATCTATTTAGTTTCTGATGTAACTTTCTCTATTAACTGTCACCTATAACTGTTGGCAAGGCGAGATTGCAAATTTGAATTTATAATTTTTTTTTCTCTCTCACATGGTTTTCATTGAATTAAGTTTTGCATTGGCGATTAATTGGGTAATTTAGAAATCCTTTTTAGGTTTATCTTGATTTCTAATCAGAAATTAATCGCAATTAATGTGTCTATTCAGTATTGCCCTTGATAACGAGCTAAATACCACATATCCAATGCTCCGTATTTGTTCCAATATTTGCCAACTCCTCTGTTTTGATGTAGTTTGTTATTTAATGGGTTATTCCATATTTTTATGTTGAATTGTAGTATTGTATAATGGTTCTACACACACACACACACACACACACATATATATATATATATATATATATATATATATATCATATATATACATACATATGTATTACCATTTGATTAATTTAGAAGTAATGAATATACTGCTATTTACATATACAGTGTATAGAAACTGAAAATTTTATAACTGCCTTTATAAATTGGACGTATTTTTCTTTAAAATGTTGGTAGCCCAATTTACAGTGGGTTTACTCTATAATAATATTAATATTTAGTCTGAACGATTAATTTTTCTTAATAAATATTTTATCAATTATTAATAATCCCCATTGTTTAGTTTATTTAAACTGAGTTCCTCCTATAATTTCTTAATTGTTATATTACAGCCACTGCTGACTGATTGATCAGGACAATACTATTTATAATCTACATTAATAATTGATCCTCTAGTCCTCTTACTCAGCTGAAGAAGAAAAAAGAAAGAAAAGAAAAGAAAAGAAAAGAAAACTCGCCGTAACTATGATTAATAAAACCGCCTCTGTAGTCTTATATTTACATGAATTCCAAACCAGGCCAAATAAAGGCTGAGTGCAAAGAGTGTAATATACCCGAAGTCTGTGGTTACAAAATTTCTATCGCCCAAAAAAGATAAACGCTAACATTTTTAATCTCTCAAATAAGAAAAATTAAGAAACTCAAAAGTTTTGAACTTGGACCTGACTTTGGAGTAGAGGTCTGCACGGGCCGAAATTTCCAGGCCCGAGCCCGGCCCGAAAGTTAAAATTTCGGCCCGGGCCCGGCCCGGCCCGAACGAAAGAAATATTGGCCCGACCCGGCCCGGCCCGAGAGTTAAAATTTCGGCCCGAGCCCGGCCCGGCCCGAACGAAGAAAATATTGGCCCGACCCGAAAGTTAAAATTTCGGCCCGAGCTCGGCCGGGTCCGGAAAAAGTTTAAAATTCGGCCCGAACCCGGCCCGGCTCAAGTGAATTTCTACAGAACATTGATCTTTAATCTTATGGAAGAGTTCTGACCAAAAAAAAATTATATTAGTCTTTTTTTTTCATATTTATAATCTCCATTTATGCAGAAGTGCCGTAGGCTGCAATATTTACGCTTTTAAATGAATCTTTGTTTGTTGTATGTAAATGTTTCAGTTATCACTAGTATTATTAATCCATATTCCCTGTAATGGAGACAAAAAGTCGAAAAAGCGGTATATGGTAAAATTTCCAAAGACGAAATCGCTCTGGAACAAAAAAAAAAAAAAAAATAATAATACATTCCCTTCTTAACAGATGTAAATGTTTAATATATTTTTTCTCCCGTATTGTTGTATTCATTTTGCATGGATGAACATTTTAAAAGAAACTATCAGTTTTCAGTTTAAAAAAAAAATTCCGTCATAATCATGTTTTTTTTTTTTTTTTTTTTTTTTTTTTGTGTGTGTGTGTGTGTGTGTGTTTAATTCTACTTTAAAACGCCTAGTAATCTACAATTCTTTAAAAGGAATAAATTCTAATGTTTAATTGTAGAATAATGGCGGCTTAAAAGTATATGCCTTTTTTGCAAACATTTTTGGACAAAGCCAAATATTACTGATTTATAAAAAGTCGAGGAAAGGATTTTCATATAGGAAGATTCAATAGGAACTGATTGTTTTGGTCCATGAAAACTAGGAAGAATGGAATCAGTCTCGGCTTCGTACGGAAAAAAAAAGTTAGGCCCGGCCCGTCCAGCAAAAAAATTAAGGCCCGAGCCCGGCCCGGCCCGAAAGATTAGTGACTAGGCCCGGTCCGGCCCGGCCCGAGTCTTCAGAAGTAAGGCCCGAGCCCGGCCCGGCCCGAATGCCATTATTGGAAATCGGCCCGAACCCGGCCCGCGGGCCGGGCCGGGCCGGGCTCGGGCTTCGGGCCGCGGCCCGGCCCGTGCAGACCTCTACTTTGGAGATTGTATTTACAGGGGCCTCCCCAATGAGACCTATTTCTCAAGCAATGAAATAAATTAGGTTCAAAGAAGGAAAATTACCATGTAAAAAAGTTTTGAACTTGGACCTGCCTTTCGAAATTAGGTTTACAGGGGAATACAATGAGACCTAATCTCCTCTCCCCCCCCCCCACACACACACACACACCACACACCGAAAAACTTTTATACATTTTTCTACTTATTAAAAATATATGAACTAAAATAATATATTTTTAAAAAAGTTACAAATCACTAATTCATATTATATATTGACCATTAGTAAATTCGATTTTATAATCCTATAGCAGAAAACGAAGTCTCTATGTTACGATAACTTATACATTTTAGGTTCTATGATTTTTTTTTTTTTTTTGACTGTTACCAGAAAAGTGATATAGAAAAAATATTAAATATAAATTTCAAATTGCTCATGTGATTGTGTAATTAAAGTTAAACTTTTTGTAATAGCATTTCAGAAAATTGAATCATGGATTGAATATTAATAGTAAATTGTGCTTGTTAACTGTAGACCAGTGGATCCCAATGTAGGGCTTAGATTCCATCGGGGGGGGGGGGAGGACAATTTGACATTTTAGGTGGATATTTCAAATTTGTGACTCAACCACTCAGTTTTAGTTTTTTTAGAAAAATATTCTTTTAGATTAAATATAAAAGTATCACACGGAAAATTAAAAAATATATATTAATTTTTTTAAATGTTTAATTTTAAAAGTTCTACGACTCAAAGTTTAAAAAAAATCAACATCAAAATAATTATGTGATAAACTTTTAAAAATATTTTTAAAAACTATTTGCCAGAAAAATTATAAACTTACGTTGGTAAGTTTATAATTTTTCTAGTTAATAATCTATTTTGCAATTTTTTCAATTTTTTTCGATTCTATGATTTTTTTTCTTCTGTTGTAAGAAAAGGGATATAGATAAACTATCAAACATGTATTTAAAATTATTAATGTGATTGTGTAATTAAAATTAAGGTTTTGTAATGACAATTCGGAAAATAGAAACATGAGTCGAATATTAATAATAAATTGTGCTTGTTAACTGTAGGCCAGTGGATCACAACGTGAATCTTACGTTCTTCGCGGGGGGGAGGGGGGGGCAGGCAATTTGGCATTTTCGATGGACATTTTCAAATTTATGACTCAATCATTCACTGTTAGGCTTTTTAGAAAAATGTTCTTTCAGACTAAGTATAAAAGTAATTCATGCAAAATTAAAATAACATTTTTTAAAAAAATGCTTAATTTTAAAAACGTTCAAACTCAAAGCTTAAAATCACCAAAATAATTATCAAATTATTTTAATACCTTTACGTAATGTTATAATTTTTGTGGTTAATAATCTATTTTACAATTTTTTCATTTTTTTTTCGATTTAATGGTTTTTTTTCTTCTGTTACTAGAAAAGGGATATACAAAAGTTATTAAACATAAATTTCAAATTATTAATTTGATTGTGTAATTAAAATTAAATTTTTATAAAGACAATTTGGAAAATAGAAGCACAGGTCGAATATTAACAATAGGTAGTGCTTGTTAACTGTAGACTAGTGGTCCCCAGCGTGGGATGTACGCTCCATAGGGCGCAATTTGACGTTTTAGGGGGATATTTCAAATTTGTAACTCCATCATTCACTGTTTAGGCTTTTTAGTAAAGCTTTCTTTTAGACATTTAGACAAAGAATAAAATAATGCATGCAAAACTAAAATAATATATATATTTTAAAAGTTTAATTAAAAGAAAAAATCGACTCGAAGCTTAAAATAATAACAATACCAAAATAATTATATACATTAAAGGTATATAATTATATGAATAATTATATACCTCTTAAAATTATTTTTATATCTTTACTTAACTTTGTAATTATTCTGGTTGATAATCTGTTTTAGAATATTCCTTAACTTTTTCGATTCTATGATTTCTTTTTTCAGACTGTTATCAGAAAACTAATACAGAAAAATTATTAAATATAAATTTCAAATTATTCATATGATTGTGTAATTAAAAGTAAGTTTTTGAAATATTCAGAATTGTCTCTCAGAAAATGGAAGCATAGATCGAATATTAACAACAGATATTGCTCGTTAACTGTAGAGTGTTTCCCAACGTGGTGCGTACGTTCTTCCAATCTCACATTTTAGGGGGGGGGGGGGGGATTTCAAATTTGCAAATCAATCATTCACTGTTAGCAGAGTTGCCAAGCCTGCGGCTTTTAGATACCATTAATCGCCCAATCCACGAAAAAATGGACATGAGGATGAAAATTTAAATATCTTTAAATATGATTGAAATTTTGTATATTAACTGTTAAGAATGTACTATTTCATATTTTATCAAAAAAGAATTAAATTTTTGTCATTAACATACTTATTTTAATTAATAAAGTGACACTATGACTTTGTAAAATAGACTGCGCCAAAAATCTTTACAATTCATGGTCTCGTACAGCTGAACATACATTCTGAAAATCTCCAAACTTGGATATATATGATCTGACAGCTATTATTGAGAGTTTTTGTCTGCAGAGAAGTGTTCAGCAATCTTCATTACAAAAGGTAAGCACATTTAATTACTCTTAATTATTGTGTCACACCCGCAACAAAAAGTTACATTTATATCTCTGCAGAAAAAGATTTTTGATTTAAAGTTATGAAACTTTATATTCAAAAATAGTTTATTAAGATATTTTGAATTACAGACACAAAAGAAATTAATTAATATTTTAATTATAATTATTGAGCGTTGCGGGCGTGACATGTCCCTGTTGTGGGTGTGACATTTAATTAAAGTCACACCCGCAACGTCTTTTAAAAATGATTACAAATGCATATTTGAACAAATTATATGTAAATTTATAAAAGAATAATATGCTGGAAAACATGTACTTGGCAGCTTTAACCATACCCTTTGATTTAATAGAGTGAATTCCAATTAATAAATAAAAATTTGCATCATCTGAGCATGTGACACTGTGTGCAGTTGATTTATTCAGTTGATTGATAAAATTGTTGCTTTACTGTAAAAAAAATAATTTTATTAGTGATATATGATTAAGAAATTAATTTAAAAGATAAGATTTTTATAGAAATTAAAAAAAGAAATTTACGAAACGATATTTTAGCAATTTTCTTTAAATTTGTTAATTTTGTTTTGTTTTTTATATACATTTTTTTAATTTTGTTATTTGATAGTATTTATCTAATATATATATTTTTAGTTTTTAAAATAAGTAAATCAATATTAGGGGAAGATTTTTTTCTCTTTTAATTCAAATTAAATAAAAAGTAGAAGTAAGAATAATAGAAACTGTTAAAATATTTATTAAGTTAGCATAAAATGTATATAGTCAGTTTGAAATTAACCAAAATTTAACATAATTAACTTTATGTAAGATTAGAAACTTCAAGGGATAACTATTAAAAATTTGTTAAGCTTATATTTTTGGACTGGAAGTGATATATTTATTCAGTTTACACATTAATTTCTTCTCTTTTGCAGAGAATGAAGAGTACAGAAAGATCACGATATCATTGAAAAAAGATTAAGGAAAACCCTTTTAAATATGAAGCATATCTACAACAAGAGAAGGAAAGAGACAAAACAAGGAGAGAAAAGAAGAGACTATTTTAAAAAATCATGGTAAAGGATGGCAATCCTTTTGCATTTCATCTCATGGTAAAGAAGTTGTCGATGGGGTTGGTGCAGTTGCCAAGAAAATGGTAACACTATCAACGCTCTGCAACTATAAATTCAGCTTCAGATTTTGCCATGTGTGTAGAAAAAGCCCTAAAAAATATAAAAGAACTTTGCTGAATGTGAAATTTCAGAAGATATTGTGAAAATGCTTCATGAATGCTGGCACCAAGCACAATCGGAGCTCAACATTCAATCGATACATCATGTTGTTTTTATTGACGTAGGAACAATTAATGTAGCAATAACTTCAAAAAGTGATCACAAGAGAATTTGTTTGTTACCATATTTTGTCAAAAATATAATATCCAATGATAAGAGTGCAGTTGGAGATTTTGTAGAAGTTGTTTTATTCTCCACATTAAAATAAAGGGGAAAAAAGTGAAAACTTTGATTAGTCCAGGCATTACGTGCTCAAAAAGGACAAATAAATGCAAGTTTTGGTGTAGTTTTGATTTTTGGTTCCCAATATGTTTTTTGGGTCGCTGAACACGAATCTGGCATTATCCAACAAAATTTCTCCCCGGAAAAACGTTTTTTTTTTTGGCAAAAAACGTGGCTTTTTTTCGTTTTTTCTAAATATCTTCAAAATTATGCATTTTACATAAAAGTCACCAATACAAAAATTAAAGAGCACAGCATTTTCTACATTTTATGTATTTAAAGTTTTCCTCTATGATCAATGGTTTAGCCGTGAGAGAGCCGCAAAAATGGGTGTGAAAAGCAAAAAATTCTGAAAAATATGAATTACAGCACCGTACGTCGATGAAGCATGAAAAACAACCATTTTACGCAAATTTTTCCCACTTAATAATACTAAATATATTATTATTGAATATGTTTTATTAATCTGATGTTCATTGTTTCTTTCATAACTAAAAAATAAATAAGAATGAGCATATTTGTGATCAAAATCTTCATTTGCTATTATAAAATAATAATAGTAATAATTTCTTAATTTGACTTTTAAATAATGTAAATAAAATAACTAAAACAGTCTTTAAAATATAAAAGCTGACACGGATTCCAGTTCTTAAAGTTCTAGAAGTTCGAAATGTGGGTGTGAAATTAAAAAAAATCCGGAAAATACGAATTATGGCACTGTACATAGATTTAGCATGAAAACTGACCATTTTTCGCAAAGATTGACTTTAAATGATACTGAAGACAATTATGATCGACTATATTTTACAATGAAGTTGCTAACAATAAAAACAACGACTCATTATGAATTATTATTTAATTATAAATAATTAAGTACATTAGTAAGTACATTTGCTTAAAAAACAAAGTTCTATTTCCACTTTCTTTTATTTGAGGGTCCCTGCTTTTCAACGACATCTATACAAAATAGAAAACAGACGAATGGAATTAGGGGGTGTTTTTATAACTATCAATATTATAAATATAAGTTTTTTTAATAGTAAATATTTGATACCTTGCGGCATAACTATTTTGCCCTTCCATTGGGTCCTCTGATTCATTCTGTGGGCAACCCATTTCCAGATCGGCTTCAAAGTTTAGCTCATCCTCTTCGTCTTGACACACAACTGCGATATTTTTGCTGTTTCCGGAAGCAAATCTTCTATCTGATAACTTCGCAAATAATTTTTGCTGCTGCTTCAACCACTCGCAGCCTCTCATCTCGATTAGATTTACATGTTTGCTGATACCATGCATTAGTCAGTATCTTCCCTCCTATATTTTTGAAACACACAATGGACTTTTTTTTCTGATTCTTTGTGATCAGTATGTCGTCTCCATATCTCTCAATGAGATAAACTTTATAGTTCTCATATTAGGTTGATAATTCCCTGTAACCTGTTTCATTATGATCTTCCATGGAGAATTGACACTCGTCATCATGATTTTCAAGTTAATCGTTTATACTTTGCATTGCTCTGTCGATTGCCTCGGCAAACGGACCACGTTTCTTCTATTCTTGGACCTTCGGCCTCCTATAAATATATTTAAAACATTTGATGTGGTATTGGGTATCTGCTGCGATCAAATCATTCACTGGTTCGATGCGCTGAATTATAGCCTGCCCATAATCATCATTGCGAGCTCTTGCTGCTTTCAGAATTGTACTTTTGAATTCCATGTGTCGCACACTGTATACAGTATTGCGTTCGCTTGGTGGATTTTTCGCTTGTGTTGCAATTAACTCTTCCGAAATGCACAGTCCACATATAAAAAAATTAGTTCGAAAATTAAACTGAGGAGTTGATGATCTTAAAATTTAAGAAGTGAGCTTTGATAGTTGAACACTTTGTTCCTCAACTTTCTTCACATAAGCAGTAATCATCCGTTCATTTACGTATGCTTTTCTACACTTAACATATACATCTACTGAGGTTTTCCCCTTTAGGAAAACTGCCTTTCCATCCTTTCTGTCTGTATTTGCCTTGATTAACGCTGCAATACTAATTTTCACTGACGGTCCCTCTTCTAAGGGAGAGTCACAAATAAAACACAGCGACATCGCGCAAAATCATTTTGAATGTTCACTGTCGGACGCTCCTCTCAGTCCACAAAACTTTGAAGAATGTCCTAGGTAGTTTTAGCTGCCACCACCGATATTAATGGGTGATATCGGTCACCTGCTGTGAGGATTGTGTAAAATAACACTGACGCTGTTAATGAACTGAACTAACAGTTTATTTAAGATATAGATATGTACACAAGAAACAATATTTACAACTATCTACAATTACAACTCGGATATAGATGATCCGGTTCAACATTAAATTAACTACAATAAACGTTGGTTGTGTACCGTTCAACTTACACTTTCTTCCTCACACTCAACGCACGTTAGATACGCTTTATCAGAGATTACTGCAGAATCTCAATACACAAGGGTACTAGGCCTCACTTCTCGGCCTATAACACTATCCACTGGGACGCCTTGTCCCACGCTCAAAATATACACTATCCAACAGGACCACAAATCCTGAGCGACCTATCGGTCTCAACGCCAAGCGAGAACTAACTCCAACCTCTCAGTCCAGAGTTGACCTTGTCAGAGATCTTCCTTCCCCCATCAGGCCTCTTAGAGTTCCTCCATTGGTTCAATTCCGCATACCAACCTTGAGTCATGACATCTACTGTTTACACATCACTCCAATAGCTAGATGACAGCTGAGGCACGCCCCGCGGCCATCACTTTCATTCATCAACGAGTGCGTCATCTGCGCACCTGTGTCAACATCTGTCATTCGTTATTATAGAAAAGAAAGAAAGGTATTTCGAGCTTCACGGATACACAACCCACAATATATAAAATATTCAGATAAGGAAATGTTATTCCTTTCTAATTCAGGGCAGATGTCTTCTAGGAACCTGACACCCCCCACCTTAGCGGAAAATATGCCTCTTAGGGGCTAATTTTCCCCAAACATATAATAATATTACGGAAGAGTTCAATAGTCTCTTTGCAGATTTCTTCATTCTAAATATTACATAGGCATTTTCAGGTGTTTGAACATTCTCTACTGACATCTCTACTGAACCTTATACTAATACTACTATTGCATAAACAATACACATGCTAATTTACTATTATAAACACAAAACTTTAAAAAAAATATTTACACACACACAAAAAAAATTAGACATGTGATGACATCCTTTAAGGTTGTCTACTATTTTGACATTGATACTGATGGGCTAGTAACTGGTTGTTCTTCCCAGCTCTTCCTCTGTAGCCTCGAAATTGCATCAGCATTCAAATGTTGAACTCCGGGACGATGAGAAATGCTCAGGTTCCAGCGTTGCAAGGCTAGAGCCCACCTAGTGAGTTTGGGCGACCTTGGGGTTGTTTCCGTGAGAAATTTTAATGGATTATGATCGGTAATGACCTCAATTTGAGATCCATAAGTCCACTTTTCAAACTTCCGCAACCCGAAGAGAACACTCCAAGCCTCTTTTTCTATACTCGGTCAAGCACGCTGAGCCCCTGACAATTTCTGACTGGCAAAAGCTATAGGTTTAAACTGACCTTTTTCATCTTTTTGAGTAAGACAACATCCTACTGCAAGGTCGGAAGCATCGGCGTGAAGCTGATATTCCCGGCCTACGATAGGTGTAGCCAAACTCGTCACTTTACACAACTCATCTTTAAGAGTATTAAATGCTTTTTCTGCCCTTTCATCCCATGGTACAGTATTTTTGACATTTCCTTTGGTTAATTCGGTTAAAGGTATAGCTATCTCAGCATAATTTGGAATATAAGATCGGTAGAATCCCATTAATCCCAAAACTGATCTAACTTCCTTTTTAGTCTTTGGTCTCCTTAAGTCCCTTATTGCTCCGATTTTCTCCTCATCAGGTGCATGAGTTCCACCCCCAATAACATGACCTAAAAACTTAGTCAATTTCTCTCCAAATTTACATTTGTCTAGTCTAATCGTAAAATTTCTATTTTTCAACTCTTCAATGACAGCCCGGACATGCTCACAATGCTCTTCCCAGGTATCGGAGAAAATGATGACATCATCAATATATGCTTCTGCATACCTCCGATGACCTTGAAGAACCTCATTCATGTCTTTTTGAAACGTAGCAGCAGCCCCTGATAATCCAAAAGGCATTGTACGCCACTGATAAGTTCCGTTATGCGTCGTAAAAGCTGTCAGAGGTTTACAATCCTCAGCCATTTTAATTTGCCAATAACCCCTCAATAAATCTATTGAAGATAAATATTTAGCCGCCCCTGCGGTATACATAATTTCTTGGGAATCTTTCATCGGGAAGGTGGGAACCTGCGTTACAGAATTTAAAGCTCTGTAATCAATACACATTCTGACAGTTGCATCTTTTTTCGCAACGCAAACAATTGGATGGCTAATTTCAGCATTCGACGGTTCGATTAGATTTAATTCTAATAACTCCTGAATCTGCCTATCCACTTCCTCTTTATAAGCTACCGGCACGCTATATAACTTTGGTTTTTTCCTTTCCACACCCGGTTTTAGATCAATACGATGTTCCCCTACTTCCGCTGGTCGTACAGGACCCATAAACACTTCTTTATTTTCCCTCAAAATGGACTTTAAATCTTTGACTTGACTATTAGATAGCCCTTTTATTTCAAACCTCTCAATATCCCGTTCTATCTCTTGATCCCGGTTCAAAATAGGAATTTCCCCAACTTCTCCAAATTCCTCATCACCTTCGAAAACAATATTAACTATATTACATTTAGCGATAAATTCTCTTATCTTATTTTGGTGCACATGCTTCCTACTCCCGTCGGCTAACTCAACAATAAACGAATGCTGGTTTCGTTTTTCTACAATAGTTGCCGGCCCTTGCCACCTAGAATATAACTTATTAGTCGAATCGGGGATTAACAGTATAACTTTATCGCCTACCTCAAACGTTTTTTCTTTTGACCTTAAATTATAATGATACGCCATTCTATTTTGTTGAACCTCAGACGACAATTTTGCCTCATTTGCGGCTCTTTCTAAGCGGTTCTTAAGTTTATCCAAGTACTCATGAATCGGCGTAGTATCTAACTGCGCTCCCTTATTTTCTCCTGCCCATGACGACTTAAGAATCGATAACGGACCCTCCGGCGCTCTACCATATAACAACTGGAAAGGTGCGATTCCCGTCGTAGAATTTGGGACTTCCCTATACGCACATAATATAAATGGTATTTGTTCATGCCATTTTTTTCCTTCTTCCCTAATCGTATGATGTAGCATACGTTTAAGAGTCTGATTAAATCGCTCCACCAGTCCGTTGGACTGTGGATACTGTGGAGTCGAAAATCTTGGACTAGCACCTAACCTTTTCTCAAATTCTTTCGTTAAGTCGGCAGTAAAATTGGTTCCATTGTCGCAGGCAATTACATTAGGAATTCCTGTTCTCATAAATATTTGAAGTAACGCCTCACACGCGGTTTTAGCAGTTAAACTTTTTAGAGGGATCGCATCCGCCCATCTGGTATGCTGATCAATTAAAGTCAGTATATACCGATGCCCTTGTGAACTTTTAGGATCAATAGGCCCAATTAAATCAACATTAACAACCTGAAATGGAAGTTCCGGCCGCGACACTGGGGAAATAGGAGCTCTATCATTTACTTTAACCCCTCTATTCAATTGGCACTCTAAACATGATTCACAAAACTGTTTAGCTTCTTTTGCCATTCCCTCCCAATAAAAAGAATACCTTATTCTCTGCAACGTTTTCTTGGCTGCATGATGCCCTCCAAATACCGATGAATGCGCTAATTTTAAGATTTCTTCCCTTCTTACCTTGGGTACTACTAATTGCGCTATAGTTTCGCCTAACAATTTCTCTTTATGATACAATAATCCGTTTACAATATAATAATCCCCTTTTTCCTTTTTAGCTAATTCCCAAGCTTTCTCTAATTCTTTACATTCCAACTGGGATTTCTTAAACATATCTGAGTTACTAACCATAGATTCATTATTTTCCTCCGTTTCAGTTTTTTCTGGATCCTGACTTTGTACATTTTGCGATCTCGCGTCTATTACGTAAACATTACAGCTATCGTTACTTACATCTTCCTTTTCATTCGAGTTATCAATAATAATTTCGGAACTTTTTAATTCTTCGGACTCTATCAATGGCTCCTCAAGATTGACACCTGACAACTCATTAATCACCTCGGGATGTAAAATTACTTGCTCATTAATATTATCAGTTACTGCGCAAATTACTTCCTGATGAATAATATTAGTTTGCCCGAATTGCGGAATAGCTAGCGGTAGTTTAACTAACGGTGATTTAACAGCTTCACCAAATAACCCTTGTAAATAAATACTACCCGCTCCCTTTAATTTCTCTTCCGGTACTAAATCTTTATGAACAACACTAATCTCACATCCAGAATCAACCAATCCCTTTACTTTTTGCCCATTAACACTAACTTCAATTTTCTCAAGTTTATTTAATTTCTCACCAATAACATTAGTTTTCTGCTCGGCCTTTGCCGATATTCTAGCCACAATAGTCCCATTAGGTAACTCTTGATTTTCTTTCACCATAATCTTATGAACACCTGCTTTCTGGTCTCGCCCTTTATTGCCCTTGGGTTGGTAATGACCTCTCAAACCACACTTAAAACATTTAGGCCCTGAAGCATCATTCGTCTTCTTAAACTCTGTTTTCCTATCCGGAAAAGAATTACACTCATTACTACCATTTTGCCTCCAACTACCACTAAATTTATTATCCTCCCTCGGTCTCATTTTTTCATTGTTTATGTACTTATCTTTACCTTTAAAGCTTTTATGCGTAACCGCATAAGACTTATGTTTAGCATCAAAATAATTATCACACTCTTTAGCAATTTTAGGAGCTTCTAACCATTTACCCTGGTGAGTTAAACTAATATATGCTGCAGTATCCTCATCTAGCGTACTCATTAGCTTATCAGTAACTATTAACTGGTTGACCTTTTCATAAGTGTCCGCACCTCTAATTTTACAATAATTTTCCCACGTAGCTATTAAACGCGATACAAATAATACATGGGTTTCGTTCGGATTTCTCCTAGCTTTCCGGAAATTTTCTAAACATGCCCTCGGGGTTGGCTCATGTTCCCTTAGGACTAACTCCTTTAATTCCTCATAATTCTCCATTTGTTCCTTAGTGGTATAAATTAACAAATTATCCGCCTTATCTCCTAACATATTTAGTAGAATTTCGGCCTGCTGGTTTTCCGGTACATTTTTAGTTTGGAATGCCCTTTCTAAACTGTTGAAAAATAAATTCCATCCCTCAGTCCCTTCTGGTACTTTGATAGATAGAGTTTTAACACTTTTGATCAATTTTTCTATATTACTTTCATTATTAGATTCCCTAACATTAGAATTATTTGCCGAACCTTGAACCCTTAGCCTCTCCATTTCTAATTCATGTCCCATCCTCAATTTCTCCATTTCTAACTTTTCGTGTTTTTCTTCGCGCTCTAACTTTTCCTGTTTTTCTAACTTTTCGCGTTCAAATTTTTCTTGTTCTAATCGTTCTGCAACAATAGCGTCAGATAATTCCTTAATAACCCCCTCATCATACTCATCACTGTCCATTATCTTTTTCTTAAGCTGAATTCTGGTATCATCTTCCGCGAATTCAACACCCAATTCTTCAGCTATCACCTGAAGATCAACCTTTTTTAGTTTCAATAAGAAAGCCATACCTTCACCGATTGTTATAACCACCCCACAAGAATAGTTAAACCTACCAAATTAATATTTCCGAAATTTCTAACTTAGTACAGATATTTCTCCACTTATTAAACTAATTAATACCATTTCAGATAATCAATACATTTCATTTCTAATTAACCTACTGAATACTCTAATTTTCCTCAACCATTGATATCACACAATATACTTCCAATAAAACAAAAGGTAAAAGAGTAATTCGATTTGATTACTATGCAATATAGGTCTCAATGTATACACTTAGATAACAACCTACAATTTACATAATCATACTGATACGTTGATATTGAATAGAAGTATTGATGTCAATCAAGAAATCCACATAAAGAAAAATTGTACAACATGCATATATAAATTTCTACAATTATCCTCATAAAATATTTCCGAACTCAATACTGGTTCTTACACTTAAAACAAATATACTGAAAATCTTTACTTTTATTTTTACTCACTATGGCTCTCTTTTGAGCCTTTTTTTCCACTATGGCTCTCTTTTGGGCCTTTTTTTTCCACTATGGCTCTCTTTTGAGCCTTTTTTTTTCACTATGACTCTCTTTTGAGCCTTTTTTTTTTTCTCACTACTATTGGCCAATTAAAATTTTCATTTGCTTAGAATTTTGATAATGTAACTCTTAAAATTTAAACAGTATTGCTTCATTTAACAATTACTTTAACAATAATTTAGATTTAATGCATTAATTTAGTTCACTAATATCATTATAAATAGCATATCATTATCATCTCAAATTATTATGACCTTTCTTTAAAACAATAGCAATATGGTTACTAATTCTTTACACCTATCTGAACACAATTATTTCATTGCACATAAATTACATAGACAATTTACTTAAATTACTATTAATTATACAACAATACAATTTGGTTCGAGATGTCAGAAGAAAGAAATGATCAAAACACCTTACCTTATACTTTCTTTGCTGGATTACTTTTCTAATCACAGGTAGCTCCACGATGTAGCGGTAATATGGCACAACAGTTCAGTTTAGTTCTTTCTAATAAAGATACGCACAACACTTTAGTCCACACTAGACGATATGGCACGATACTTTATCACACACTCGACGATCCGGCACGATACTTTAGCACATACTCGACGATACGGCACAACACTTTACACACATTCGACGCTACGGCACGACACTTTACACACATTCGACGATACGGCACGACACTTTAGCATACAATCGACGATCCGGCACGATGCTTTAGCACAGCGATGCACAACCTTTTTACCAGAAAATCGTTTGACACCAGAATATTTGAAAAGCGGAGTTTCTTTTCTTTAATCTCAAAGTTTCTGTCATTACTATAAGGAAAATTATTCTGCATAAAAATAGTGGTATCATTTTGGCCCGCGGGCCAGAGGTTGTGCACCCCTGCTTTAGCACATACTCGACGATATGGCACGACCACACAAGAATTCCACTGGATACTCTGGCATTAGCAGACTGCAACACGGCTCGCTGGTCACTGGTTTCAGGCGGTTCAATCCCGACGCTGCCAACAATTTGTCGGACGCTCCTCTCAGTCCACAAAACTTTGAAGAATGTCCTAGGTAGTTTTAGCTGCCACCACCGATATTAATGGGTGATATCGGTCATCTGCTGTGAGGATTGTGTAAAATAACACTGACGCTGTTAATGAACTGAACTAACAGTTTATTTAAGATATAGATATGTACACAAGAAACAATATTTACAACTATCTACAATTACAACTCGGATATAGATGATCCGGTTCAACATTAAATTAACTACAATAAACGTTGGTTGTGTACCGTTCAACTTACACTTTCTTCCTCACACTCAACGCACGTTAGATACGCTTTATCAGAGATTACTGCAGAATCTCAATACACAAGGGTACTAGGCCTCACTTCTCGGCCTATAACACTATCCACTGGGACGCCTTGTCCCACGCTCAAAATATACACTATCCAACAGGACCACAAATCCTGAGCGACCTATCGGTCTCAACGTCAAGCGAGAACTAACTCCAACCTCTCAGTCCAGAGTTGACCTTGTCAGAGATCTTCCTTCCCCCATCAGGCCTCTTAGAGTTCCTCCATTGGTTCAATTCCGCATACCAACCTTGAGTCATGACATCTACTGTTTACACATCACTCCAATAGCTAGATGACAGCTGAGGCACGCCCCGCGGCCATCACTTTCATTCATCAACGAGTGCGTCATCTGCACACCTGTGTCAACATCTGTCATTCGTTATTATAGAAAAGAAAGAAAGGTATTTCGAGCTTCACGGATACACAACCCACAATACATAAAATATTCAGATAAGGAAATGTTATTCCTTTCTAATTCAGGGCAGATGTCTTCTAGGAACCTGACATTCACTATATTCACGAAGACACAAATAGTGAATTACTAAATTATAAGTAAACAGCTGCATATGGAAACTAAGAGGAATGTGTCCTCCTGATAAGCTAGTGATCTGTGCAACGCATATTTCTAACAGAGGCGAGACTGGCGGGAAAGGGGGGGGAGTTAGTATTCTACTGAACGTGGACATGGGATGCGGGGGTGGGCGCTTGACCAACGTTATTTCACACTTGTACCCCTTCAATCAAGGGGGAAAGTGCAAATGGGATCAGTTAAAGCATGTTTTAGTTATTTTACTTACATTATTTAAAAGTCAAATTAAGAAATTATTACTATGATTATTTTGTAATAGCAAATGAAGATTTTGATCACAGATATACTCATTTTTATTTATTTTTTAGTTATGAAAGAAACGATGAACATCAGATTAATAAAAAATAGTCAATAATAATATATTTAGCATTACTACGTGGGGAAAATTTGACTAAAATGGTTGTTTTTCATGTTTCATCGACTTACGGTGCTGTAATTCACGTTTTTCAGAATTTTTTGCTTTTCACACCCGTTTTTGCGGCTCTCTCACGGCTAAACCATTGATCATAGAAAAAAACTTTAAATACATAAAATGTAGGAAATTTTGTGCTCTTTAATTTATGTATTTATGACTTTTATGTAAAATGCATAATTTTGAAGTTATTTAGAAAAAACGAAAAAAAGCCACGTTTTTTACACGTTTTTTGCCAAAAAAACATATTTCCGGGGAGAAATTTTGTTGGATAATGCCAGATTTGTGTTCAGCAACCCAAAAAACATAAAGGGAACCAAAAATCAAAACTACACCAAAACTTGCATTTATTTTTTACCAAATGCCTGGACTAGATGGACAAATAAGACAAACGAATGGGGATATTATAGAATAAGAGTATCGGAATAAAAATCAAGAAAATGTGTATATTTGGCTCAGTCAGTTAGATGTATCCATACTTTGACAAGGATATAATATCCAATGATGAATGTGCATTTGGGGATTTTGTAGAATTTATTTTATTCTCGACATTAAAAAAGTGAAAACTTTGATGGACAAATAAGACAAATGGATGGTGACGATATAGAATTAGAATGTTTGAAAAAATTTAAGAAAACGTGCATATTTGGCCCAGGCAGTCAGATGCATCCTAGGAAAAAAAAGAGCATTTTTGTAAAAAAAAGCTACCACCACCAGAAATTATAAATTCAAGATTGGAAATAAAAAAAAAATATATATTTTCCTCTCTAGATATTATAATTGTAATATTGATTAATTCTTTAATTAAAAAAATGTGCTTTGAAAATATTTGTGTATGTCATTATGTTATTGGCTATACAAGTCACACCCGCAACAGGGCGTCACACCCGCAACGAAAATTTTGAATATTTTCCACAAAAGCAAGAATTGAGTAAGTAATTTAATTTTTTCATTGTATTTAATTATTACTGTCTAATATATAAAAATATCAATTCACTCAGTTGTCATAATTCACAGAGTTTTGAATTTTTGCACTGAAAGATGAAAATGCATGTCCTTTTTATGTCACACCCGCAACAGGCAGAAATTATTTTTTTTATAAATAAATGATACATCGGACAATTTTCAGATTTGGATAGATGTATGTGTAAGTGGTCTACATTGAAATTCATACAAATTGAAACCAATGCTCAAAAATTTTTTTGCTGGTGACTAAATTAAGTTGTGTAAATGTCACACCCGCAACTTTGGGTTGGGCGTAACATTATAATACAGAAAATGCTC
Organism: Maratus speculifer; assembly: GCA_964019185.1. Taxonomy (NCBI): domain Eukaryota; kingdom Metazoa; phylum Arthropoda; class Arachnida; order Araneae; family Salticidae; genus Maratus; species Maratus speculifer. Next base: position 97,309,199 of record OZ025295.1, read on the forward strand.
GTTTATTTAACCTTCTTACCCTGAATGGGTCTGATCTCTGATCGACCCAGTCCAATAATGCGTTTCATTCGATTCAAACCAGAAAATGTTTCATAAAGTAAATTAAATAAATAGCACAAAGATTTAAGTTAAATAAGTATGTTAAATGGATTTAAATAAAAATTCTGGTGTGAAATATTTTAATCAAATTTGAGTAAAATTTCAACAGGGTAGGAAGGTTAATTGAAACATTTCATCGATTTAAAACTCTGTTACTGTTTATAACTCTGTTGTTAGAAGTGTTTTTTAAAACTAAAAATAAAATTAATGCATGAAGTACTAAAATAATAATTTTAAAAAATGTATTTCATTTTAAAAGAATTCCGACTCGAAGCTTAACCCCTTAATGCCCAACTTTTTTTTTTCTTTTTTTTTTTTTCTTTTTTACTTTTTTTTCTTTGACACTGGTTTTTTCAATGTGGTAATTTTATGTTATTTAATTTTATTTTTATTTTTTCTTTTAACAGTGCAATTCAGGCTGGATGCTTATAGTTAATCGGACTCCGCTTTAAATAGGAACTGCGGTCTTTTTAGTGCTCTTGTACAAACAATGACCGTAGCACACCCAATATATTACTTATTCCTGCATATCCCAGAAAATTTAAAAAAGATTTATTCAATTTCAATTTATTTGTATGCTTCATTTCATGATAGGCAGTTTTGCTGATTAGCTGCATTGTCATTCAGATTGCTTGATTGCCTTTTATTAAGTATATTTTCAAAGAATAATACTTATACAGATTAAATAAAATAATTAAACTACTTCAAAAAAGTGATAGTAAACCAGATATCTGAGTTTTAAATTTTAATAGCTGACCGAGCAACACTGGTGGTAGGTTTATGATTCAAGTCAAAATGGTTACAATACAAACTCAGTAAATTAAAGGATAGGTGAGACGTTTATGGTAAATGGTGATATTCAGATTGAGTACATAAAAAAATATGTCTAAGCCAGTGGTTCCCAACCTTTGATTGGCTACGCATCACCAAAGCATCAGAAAAATCGCTATGTTCCACATCCTCCTCACAAACATGTTCTGTGACATAGATGTCTTATTATTTTAAAAATGCACTTTATTCACCTGAACAATATCTAGCAGCATTTTAGCAATAACAATATTCATTTCACATATTTTTAAGGGGCTACTTCAGTCAAGTGAAAAGATCCGTTCACTAATGTTAATGCTGTGGCAGGAATTTATAAATATATCTTGGTTGCATTTCAATATTTTTAATTAATTAATTAACTTTGATTTTATTTATTTATTTGTTTTTTATGTATGTATTTATGTTGTATTGAATAGCTGAGATCGATCTGTATGCAGGCCGTTTTTTACTTTTTTAATTTTAATTGCAGAATTTTTTTTTTTTTTTTTTTTTTTTTTTTTTTTTTTAATGAAGATGCTTTTATTCTCAAAACCTTTTCCAAAAATTAAAGTGTCCTCATTAAAAATAGATGGAAAAGAAATCGAAAAAGTAAAAAGCAGTCTTTGTACAAATTAATCTCAACTAACCAATGAAAAAAAAAATTAATATTGAAATGCAACCAACATACCTTTAATAAATTTCTGTCGTATTTTTATTTATTTATTTATTTATTTTTTAAGTAGCATTTTAACCCTTTATCTACCGACGGTACTTATAAGTACCATTGTGGAAAATTTATAAAAAACGTATTTAATCAGTCTATTAATAAAAATTCTTTTTCTTACCACACAATATACTTTACTCGATCCAATTTAGATAGAATAGAAAAACAGTCGAAATTAAATATTTTAAAAAAGAGGTAATTTTTTTTAATCATTTTTATAGGTATACCTGTTTTTCTTTGAAAAAAAGTTATATGAAATATTTTCGATGGTAAAAGCCTTTCCATTTACAGGGAGGATCATAATACATTTAAATACATTGCTTTTATAAGAACTGTAATGTTCCCATAAGAGTATTTTTGGTTAATTAATTTGATTATTTTTGTAAATATTTTACAAATATATATATATATATATATATAATCAGTTTTAATGATAAAACACTTCTAAATATCACATTATTATTATTTAAAAATTCCAATATCAAATATTAAAGAAGACAGTTATTGACGTGAAGCCATTTCTTGATAAATAATTTGGTAGATAAAGGGTTAACTGATCATGGCGGAGAATTTACTACCATAGATGTGTTTTTAGCATAACTTTGCAAATTCAATGTGTCTATAAATCTTCACGTTTGTGCCTAAATAGATTTCTTGTGCATTCCTAATTTATCCCAAATAATGTTGTTATAAATGTTTAACAAAAGCGTTATATGGTCTGCATTTTTATTTTCACAAAATGATTAAAGAGACTTTCCCTTTAGCATTAAAATTGAAAATAACGAGACATTTTACATTTCATTTTAGTAACATATTGAGACTTGTTAGAAAATCTTTGGACCACAGATTTTCCATTCTATAGGTAATAAAATACACTATGTTACCATTGATTATGGGACACTTGCGATTTTAGACATTTTACTAAATATCTAGAAAAATACATTAGGAATCATCTCGAAACTCTTAGTGTATAAATATAATAGTATACGTCATACAACTCCGTGAAGATTTTTTACCGAAACGCCATAGGGGGCCGTCAACAAATTAAAAAAGAATGAATATATTTTGAATAACCCTGTCAAAACTAATGTAGCAAAAGCGCTCAAACTCTAGATTATGATTGAATGCCTTATTATAATATACTGTGTTCATTTTTATGCAAATAGCATGCACACTCGCAGAGTAATTAAGGTTTTTATAAAAATGGTCCCAAATTTTTCCAAGTTTTTCCATTATATTTTTCAGAGTTCTTAACATAAAATAATATTTTTTTTCAGAAAATATGACAAACACCATTGCACACAGTACCCTGTAATCAGAATTAAAAAATAATAAAAATTGTATGAAAAATGAGTAGGTTTACTATATAATTTTTTACTGCGCATGCGTCAAAGATATCAAAATTTCATTTGCATATTATGTTAGCTAAATGTATAGAGCAACTTTTGTAAAAGTCTCAAAATCATAGCTTGAAAATTCTGAAAGTAATCGTCTATAGAAAAAGGACAAAATCCGTTGTTTCCAAAATGAAGCAAAAAAATGAGGGATTTTATCCAAATGCAGTAGTACATCCCATATTGTGTATTCTATATTGACACTAATCAATGAATATATGGATACAACCCCTCTTGTTTTTGCTTCATTTTGAGAATAGCGGATTTTCGACTAATTTAACTGACGATTATTGTCAGAATTTTCAAGTTAGGATTTTGTGACTTTCACAAAAGTTGCTCTATACATTTAGCTAACATAATATGCAAATGAAATTTTGATATCGTTGACGCATGCGCAGTAAAAAATTATTTAGTAAACCAACTCATTTTTTATACAGTTTTCATTATTTTTTAATTTTGATTACAGGGTACTGTGTGCAATGTTGTTTGTCATATTTTCTGAAAAAAATAATATTTTATATTAAGAACTCTGAAAATTATAAGGAAAACATTTGGAAAAATTTGGGATCATTTTTATAAAAACCTTAATTGCTCTGCGAGTATGTATGCTATTTGCATAAAAATGAACAAGGCTTTTTACAATAAGGCATTCAATCACAATCTAGAGTTTGAGCGCTTTTGCTACATTAGTTTTGACAGGGTTATTCAAAAGATATTCATTCTTTTTTAATTTTTTGACGGTGCCCTTTGGAGTTTCGGGAAAAAATCTTCACGGAGATGTATGACTTATACTATTATATTTATACACTAAGAGTTTCGAGATGATTCCTCATTTATTTTTCTAGATATTTAGTAAAATGTCTAAAATCGCAAGTGTCCCATAATCAATGGCAATATAGTGTATACAACAAGTTGGAAATTGCACGTGAAGCGTAGCAAATGAGGTGCGTTCGTACGATAACGAAGTTTTAAAAATATCACTCTCATACTATATCAATTTCATAAAATTGTAAATAGTTAATTACAATTAAAATGCGCATCAGACAATGTTCTCCCTATACCATTATGTAATGGAATACTTTTGTGTGGCCTTGTAAATCAATAACAAACGTTCCTTGCATTACACATTATGCAAAATGTATATTATAATATGCACTTTATAGATGCACATCAATTTTATTAATGAGTTTGAATGAGTGTAACACCGTTTAAATGCATTTGAAAAAATTTTCCCATTGACAGTAATGTAACGGAATACTTTTGATTGTCCCTGTAATAGAGCTATGCATCCGATTTTGATAAAATTTGAAATAACTCAACCAAATTATGTAATAATTATGTATTTTAAATTTCAAACGATTAAAATGCATTTGAAAATTTTTCCCCATTGACCATAATGTAATTGAAAACTTTTGATTGTCCCTGTAATTGATCTATGCATCCGATTTACATAAAATTTGAAATGAATCCACAAAATTATGTAATAATTATATATATTAAATTTCAAACGATTAGGTTGTTGAGTTTTTGCGTTGTAATACGCGGACAGACTGTCCGTCTATCTGACAAAGGGACAATGGACTGAACGACAACTATAGGTGCTACGTATTTACATAATTACGAACGCATCTAAAAAGCATTTCAAGATTCTGACGTTTATCAAGTTTAACCCTTTCGGGTCCGAATTTTTTTTCAATTTTGAGAGAAAAAATACTTTTATATTAATAATGTTAATACATAGCATCCGAATAGATTTAATGAAGTTTAACAAATATGTCATTGTCTGAAATCTAAGGAATGCAGTTATTTTGAGTACTATTCAATTCATTCTCATATGAAAATAGACTAAGGAAGAGTTTTTGCAAACGCTTGAAAAACATCGAATTTCAACAAAATTTAACAAATATTATAACTTTTTTATACTTTCAGCGTTTTATCGCATGTTATTCTTTCTGAAAAGTAACATTTATTTTAAATTTAAAGAGTGAAATATATATTTAAAGTAAAGGAATCGCAAACAGTGCAAAGAGATCTAAACAAATATTTATTATTATTATTATTATTACTAAATGTCTAAACTTTCTTGAAGTCATATTGTAAATGCATAGACACATACTAACATTACTACGTGTAAACAAAAATAAAAGTACAGTCGGCTCTCGTTAATTCGAACTCGTCGGGACCACAAGATAGAGGTCTGCACGGGCCTGGCCCGCGGGCCGGCGGAATCGTTTCGTATTTGTTAACGGGCCGGCAGAATTAGAATGTTTTTTCAACGGGCCGGGCCGGCGAAAATATTGAATGGGCCGTACGGGCCGGGCAGATATAAAAATTTTCGGGCCTACCGGCCCGTTTTGAAGATTTAGACATAAAAGATAAAATATAGACCTATTTTCAACGAAAATGGTTTTAACAAGAATAAATATAAATGTGAGTCACGAGCCATACTATAAATATACTAGCCATATTATAGTTTGACAGCATCAATATAAAAATGTAACTTGTGCAGTGTAGAGATCGGCCTCGGGCAGTTACATTGTGTGTAACCCGTTTTAATATATTTTAAACTGACTCGTGCAGGGCCAAGATCGAAATTGGAGATCAAGACATTATTTTTCTACGTATGCATTTGCCGGACCGAGAGAAGACTTAATTGTTCTCAAGATCTATAGGGCAGACAACATAATTTGTAAAATTATGAACAGCGATAAAGAACTTATGTTAGCTTAATCTTTGGATATATACTTCTTGATGGTTTTTAAATTAATTTTTCAATAACGCGAAAGTTTGACACATTTTTACATTAATTTTTAATTGTAAAAATATAAAAGTGATAAGCCTGACTATTGAAGGGATTTGGAATCGAATAGCGTTTTTCATTTTGGTATTTAAAATACTTGTATAACCTTGTTGAGATACAATAGTTTCTTAAATGGTTGCAGGTTTTTCTCCCTTCCCATGCTATCGCTTCCGGAAATTCTATTCAAAACGCTAATTATGACGATATTTTATTTGCTTGCAGTGTTCTTAAATTGCTTGTATCAAAAAATGGATAACGCCATTCGATTATATAGTTTCTGAATAAAGACACCTGCTAATCATATGCATTTCTGAGAAAAAAAATGAATTTAAAAATGTATCAGAAAGGAGCTTCTTTGAATTAACGTATGAATTTAGATTTAAAATTTTTAATAAAATGATATAGAAATATTTTTATAAATCTTCTTTTATTAAACAGCTTCAAAAGTTACGATATTTTTAAATTTCTTTTTTTTTTTTCTTTTATTCTAAGCCATATTAATTTTTTAATGAATCTTTATTTGAATGTTGAAAGCCTAAGAATCTTAGTAATCATTAATGTTACTAATGTGTATTTCCTGTAAAATATACTGTAAAATCATTCCATAGATATGTATGCAGTACTCTTTAAAAAAATCTTAGTAATATGATAAAAATCTGAATTTTTTAGAAGTCGTAGAAATTGTAACGGGCCAAAACGGGCCGGGTCGGGCCTGTTTTCCCTGATTTCTCTACGGGCCGGGCCCGGGCCTGGAAATTACGGCCCGTGCAGACCTCTACCACAAGAAATGTTCGAATTATCCGAAGTTCGAATTATGGAAAGTATGAAATGAGAACATGCTCAGTATGGTACTATTACAAAGGAATCGGTGTTATAGTGTTTCTTAAATTTATTATATTTGTTAGCATCAGGATATGACTTAATATTAAATTAGAATGTATGAATACATAAACTAATTAAAAGATTAGAAACAAGAACAATAGGACAAAAATTTGAAGCATCGCTGATGGCCAGACGGGGCACTTAGTGAATATCAAATGCATGGGATTATATGTATTACTCGTTCGGAACAATTTTCACAAAAATCAAAGAAAGAAAGATATTCAAATGATCTGAAATCCTTGAGAAAGAAAAGAAGAATGAAAAATTGGAATTCTCGTTAGTTCGAATCAAACGATGTTAAGAGAAAATGAGTTCATGCATGAGATGAAAAAGTTTAACGTTATTCTGCCATTGAAAATTTCGGGACTTCATGTTTAGTTCGAATTAAGCGAAGATTCGAATTATCCGATTTCGAATTAACGAGAGTCGACTGTATTTGTTAAAACAGAATAATGCTCAATTAAAAAACATGTACTATTAATAATACACCAGACCCGAAAGGGTTAAGCAGCTGTTATTCCTCAGCAAAACTATTTTTTCCCCTCACCAAGTACCGTTAATCCTTTCTGGCACAGTGGTCCCATTCCAGCCATAACCTAATTTTAATTCCAAACTTGCAAATGGCACTTATAATATTTTAATAAAATTTTGCTTTTACAGTGAAAGTTTAAGGAGATATAGTAGACCTTTATTTGAGCAAAATCGTCGCAAAAAAGGTCTATATCTGTGGTCTAATAGTACCAAAACAGTTTTTTCTTATTAAAATATCATTTAAGAAGGATTTAAGAAGCAAATAATAAAGGTAAGTGTATTTATATACTTTAAATTTGTTTTTCTCAAAACTAATTTTTCAGCGTTTTTACATTTTTAAAATGTTTCTTTGTGACGCAATTTTTGATCGATATTTATGAAATTGATAAGGAAGTATCATGATATTGTTTAGAAAAAAACTGTGTAGACTTTTTAAAATTCGCCTTCATTAAGATAGACAAATTTGATTTTTTACTTATTAAAGGGCAAAATTTTGATGAAAATCGATGTGGAATTTAGAAAAAAAAAATTTGTAAAGTACTAACTATTCGAGAGATTAAAAAATCTTAAACAAATTTGTTTATAATAGGGTTTTAAGTAATAAAAATGTAAAACTGAGAAAATATCTAAAAAATTAAGACACGAGGAGCATTTTAAATTTTCGTTTAAAACTTTAAACTTTTTTAAAAAATTTAAAAATTTCAGCAAGATTGGAAATTTTTTGAAGGTGTTCTATATGCTTTTGGTGAAATGTATATATGAACAAAATTTCACATTGCTATAATAAAAATTAAAAAATAAAATAAAATAACGTCTACCGTCCCCTTAAATTGAGGAGATCTAATTTCTAAAAAAGTCATTTGTAAATTCCGGTGTCAGTCAACAATGTCTCATTTTACTAACAGAATTTGCTTATGCCGGAAAGAGTTAATTAACTGCCCTGTATTATCGCGTTTCCAAATTTAAATTGAATATATTATACATTCATTTATCTTGTAAGAGGCCTACACTTCAGCTATAGATATTTACTATTTATCCATTTCCCTTTTTAATGCTATTAAAAAAAATAATAATAAAATTACAAAGTTAGTTGTACCATATTTAGTTATTTCAAGAAGTACTTTTTAGGTCATATGTGTTAAAGACAGTAATAAAATTTAGGTATATTATTAAGTTATTTATAGTGTAAAATTTTTTTCATGTTACATATAGCACAGCGATTAGATAAAAATAGCTTATTCGATAAATGCTAGAAAAAAAATTATAAAATACAAAATACATTAGCGACCAAAAAAATGATAAAATTGTTTTAAATAATAAAAAAACTTAAAAAGATGCTACTAAAGTATTCATATAATTATTCTGGTGTGGATTCCATTTTAAACATTTTAATTGATTTTTTTTTTTTTTTTTTTCAACAACAAAAATTATTTGTTTTTAATTTTTGCTTATTTTATTTTTAGTCTAAAACATTACGTCTCTATAATTATAAAGGGCAGCGAATGGGGGAGTTGTAAATTTGAAATTGCCTCCCTAAAGAATCAAATTGTACCCGGTGGGACGCGTGCCCTACGTTGGGAACGACTGGTCAAAGATCCTGAATGGTACCTAATAATCTAGTTTCTTTGCACAAATACGTATGATGCAACTATTAGTGCAGTGCTGCTCGGACGGGCCTGACTAACGCAGGGGCATGTGGGGCAATTGCCCCGGCCACCTGGCTTGAGGCGCCTCCCCCCCCCCCCCCAAGGGCTGATATAAGTTTTTGTTAGAGCAGTGAAAAACGATAAAAAATTGCCAAAAGGGACCAAAGTTTTTTTTTTTTTTTTTTTTTTTTTCAATTTTAAGGGGTTTTTTTTCCGCTATACCTCCTTGTTTCCTTGTCCCGCACACACTTTAGGTACTAGTTACATCATCAAAAAAGCTAATAGTTAGTGTATTTACATGCTCGGACGGGCCTGACTAACGCAGGGGCATGTGGGGCAATTGCCCCGGCCACCTGGCTTGAGGCGCCTCCCCCCCCCCCCCCAAGGGCTGATATAAGTTTTTGTTAGAGGAGTGAAAAACGATAAAAAATTGCCAAAAGGGACCAAAGTTTTTTTTTTTTTCAATTTTAAGGGGCTTTTTTTCCCCTATACCTCCTTGTTTCCTTGCCCCGCACACACTTTAGGTACTAGTTACATCATCAAAAAAGCTAATAGTTAGTGTATTTACATTTTAACGGCTTACATTTATCCTAATTTTACTATGACCGGAAAAAAAAAACGCATTCTGTTGTTTTTTTAAAAATTACCTTTCTTCTTCTATTATGTATGTATGTGAATAGTACTTGGTTCGAAATTTATGTATACATACAGTAGTATGAATTTTAATTTTAGCACTTCAGTATAATTCAAAAAACATTTTAAGGTAAAAAAGGGGGGGGGGTCTAAAAATGTTTGACCCCCCCCCCCCACCACTGCCTAAGTCGTGCCCTGCCTAGGTCATATAAATAAAAAGTGGGCTGCAACCGGACGTTGCTTTACTAACCGCCCCGCCCCCCTCCCTTTCTTCATGTCAAAGGAGAACAAAATACTTTATCGACCACTGAAACAAAAAAATTAAAAATCCAAAATTTTTTACATCTTATACTGCTTTTGCTGATCACATTATTGAGTTTTCTAATTAGATATTTTTCTTTAAACATTGAAAATATATTTTATGGTTTTAAATTTTTTCTCGCTTCAGGACCACAGACATTTTATGACATATGAAAGGTAAGCAAACAAATTTTTCTCTCAACCAATCCATTTTTTTCTACCATTTTCTAACCAATATTTTTTCTTTAAGTCGTAGCTATCTTTCTTGTGGCGCCCTGTATACACACGTGAATAGAATATTGGAATGAAATTTAGGTAAATATACAAAAGGTATGAAATTTAGGACTAGTCCCTTCAATTAAATTCACAAACAAATTTCAATGAATATATAAAGGTAGAAAAGGATTCCCCAGAATGATGCATCGAGGCCATAGGTATATGAATTGGGCTCTGAATAAGCTAGATATTTATGAGTTCCAAATATATCATCAAACAATATTTCGTTTTCTTATGCGAACTTAACTTTGTAGTGAAAAGAGTGAAAAATGAGAAAATCAAAAAATTGGTTATCTAATGTATTTAAAACTAGCATTGAATTTCATAAGAAACATTTTTAAATTCTATTGTATAATTTCTTTACAAACAAACAACAACAGATCTTGTTTTTAGAAGTTTCATAAATTCCCTTTCAAGAAGAAGCTACATTTATAATTCCAAAGTATTACGCTACTAAAATTCTCTACCGCTACGCATTTTCTCACGTCCAAGCTCCCAACGGTTTCACAAAGACACAACAAAAAATTGAGACTATTCCTGATTGGTTCGTAACGTTCTTCAGACGTCATGATGTTCTCCAACTCTCGACCAATTGAACCTTTATGACGCCGGATATGACGTTTCCGAAAGTGAACCTCCACCCTTGCGCGAATCCAAATGCGCAACAGATTGAATTCAAAGCAGGGTTGCAAGAGATGCTTGTTCATCGCTAATGTTTTTAAAATTGGATAATATGAATGAGTTGTGTTTGGTATGTGATAGTTTGTGTGCAATCTGACTTCGCTTGTTTATAATGTTAAAAATAGTGAAAGTTAACGCAGAAAATTTTCCGTGCGATCAGCATATTTGTTTTTTTCGTAGTTATACAAGATGCAACTGTTTTGTTTACTTATGGGGTGTAATTCAAATTTAACTGAACATGATATACTGAGACTTGACATTGGCAGTGAAAAATTTGTGTAATGGTTTTAAATTGTAGCTGATGAAGCAAAATATGCATATTTATTTTCATAAAAAATACGGAGGTAAAAGGAATGTAAATTCGTTTATTATTATTTTATTAGCAATACAGGATTTAATTTGCTCTACATATTTTGGTCTTCAGAAATAAGGAAAAGGAATACATAAACTGGATTATCATTAAAGGTAATTATTGGCAAAATTATTAATCATTAATTAAAATTTAAAATTTTTATTTATTTATTTATTTTTTTTTGCGTAATAAATGAATACAATATTGCGAGATTATATGTTGAAAACTCGCACATTTGTTTTTAAATGGCATAATGAAATCATGAAAACACATATATTATCCTAAAGTATAATTAATTTATAGTTAATATCGATAAGGTATTTAATTATTTTGTTTTGTAAAAATATTTTGAAGCATTAAATATATTATAAGTCTGACGTAATTAAATCCTTTTTTTATTGTAAAATATTGAATACAATTTTTGCATTTTTTAAATCGATGATAAATGTGTTACATATTTTCAGGCATTACATATTCTTAATTAAATGCTTATTTTAACTAATTAATTTATTATTCTTGAAAAAATTGAGCACAAGGAAAATATTAATAAGTTTTAAATTGATATCTTATCTGTTATTAAACACGTAAAGTTTTTATGAAGCATAACAGGGAATTTAAATTATTTTTCTCTTTTATTTTAAATCACATACGGTAAAAAAGCAATAAAACATCGTCTCCCGAGCTCAAACAACCCTACTGACCAATTTACATCGTTTTCCAACCCTTACGCGCCGCTAAACTAAGCGATCTAACAAAATATTTAGAAAGAATGCGAAAAATGCAGCTTCGCTCATAGGTAACAACTTGTTGCTATACTGGACCTGAAACTAAGTTCTTGGCATGCAATTTGGCGAACTGTTTAACCTTACTCTGTAGGCGTTGGCGCTATGATACTTGGCGCAAGGCCCTGTGGTGGTAACCCTACTCGACGTTGTGCAGATTCTTTGTGTCATACTTGGCATACCAAGGAAAGACGTTCATCGGGATTATAGCTCTAGAAAAACACGCCTGAATATTTTATCAAATAACACATAGGCGCAGCCTTTTATTTATCGGTAAGTACACTTATTGATCCTTGCTCCAATTTTCTCCGGTGCCTCAATGTGGATGTATAGAGCCCAAGAGAAGTACTCCTTTGCCGTCCCGTGCTTCGCATCGTTGGCATAGTTGTCATGTTTTCCGTACAACTTCCGTTTCAGACGTCAGAGCGAAGCTCATTCTCTACTGGTGGACTTTGCCTATGGCTTTTTACTGGCTGTGCAAGTTTTTGACTGTTGCAACTCAGATTATACACGATAGATTTTCTGTGGGAGAAAAAAAAAATCGGCAAATTTTAGCAGTAATTTTCACTGTGAAATAAGTTACGAGTACAAAAAAAAAAAAAAAAAAAAAAAAAAAAAAAAATTATAATTGGTTTCTAGAAAGTTGTTTGTTTTCATTTGGCTCCGTGTTTATATATAGAAACAAAAAGCGACATTTTTCAGTTTCTTTTACCGTTTGAATAGTTAGTTAAAATATTAGTAGACTTCAGCTGGTATATAATATTAATTAAAATTCTACACAGTAATTTGTGAATTTCTTTTTAAAATTTTGTTGTTTACAAAAATCGATCGTTTAATTTTACATAAAATCAGATCAAGAAATAAAAGTAGTTACTTGTTTTAACTGGTTAAAATAAAAAGTTTTAGTATGTAGTATATTTATGAAGGCTTACATGAAAAAAAAAAAAAAAAAATAGGTACTTATTCTATTGTAAAAATAAGAAAAAAAGGTTTATTGTAAACACTTATCATTTGAAAGTTAAAAAGGAAGTCGGATAGTTATTAGTCTTATGTGTGTTAATTATGTTGTATAATCCACAGGCAATACATGACACGTGACTTTATTTACTGTTTTATATTTACTGACTTTATATACTGTTTCATATTCTCAAGGTTGTTTTTTAAATTTGCTAATTGTTTTTTTTTTTTTTTTAACTTTACACAATAATATTTTCTTACCTAAATATAAGATTCATTTATTGTCAATTTTCTAAAAAAAAACTAATATAATTATGGAAGCAAATCAGTACAGTATTTGAAAATGTTTCAGTTATTACAGTTTTTTATGCTTATCTTTATTTATTTATGTTCGATTAAAAACTATTTTATAATCCTGACATCCATGGGCAGTGTTGTGTTCAGACATTTTAAGGAATTTTTACAGGTGGTAGGAGACGCCCCCCCCCCCTCCCCCCTAATCTCTCTTTTCCCTGTAACGTTTTTCTGAATTCGTTATCGGCCGTATACCATGGAAAAATTTAGGTCCAGCATCTGCTGAGTGTTTTTGTTTTGTTCTGTTTTTCTTTTCTTTTTTTTTTTTTTTTTAACTTATAAACTTCTCTCTCTTTCTCTTTTTTTTTTTTTTCTCTTTTTGAGATTTTAAAATCTACAGTATCTAGTAAAGAAATACATGTAAACAAACTGAATGGTCTGCCTCTAGGTATGGCGTCATTATTAGAGTACAAAATGTATACGCTTTCCCGATAAAATTAGCTTCGAAAAATATAAATTGATGTACTCATGACATTGTCGATGCATTGTTTGTTTGAAGTTGTTAGTTCAATTTTAAAGGTCTCAAATATAAATAAATAAAATATGCATTCTTCTAACAAAAACAACAACAAATAAAACTCTTTTGCCCAGTTCTGATTTCAGTAATTGCAATTAAAAAAAAAGGGGGGGGGGGCATGACTAAATATTAATTATTTAATTTGGAAACTTGTTATTTATTTTTTTTAATTGCATTTTTTTTGGGGGGGGGGTAATGTTAGGTTTGTTTATTGTTTAACCTTGAAAGTGTTTAATGCTTTGTGCAGACAGACGAACGAATTCAAGGTTATTTTAATTTTAAAATTTTCAGAAGAAATAAAAATGTTAGATCTGTTGTTTGTGATTATTTTATAGTATTTCTGGTAAATTCTGTTTTCGGCGTATACCCTATTTTCGTAATAACAATAATTTTAATAAAAATGAAGTAGCGATAATAAAATTTCTAAAATTACAGCCCATGTTTTGTTTGTGTTATTCATTTCTTTGTCTTTAATATTTATTTAATAGAAGTCGTTTATATTCACCCAAATTTCTGTTTTTAACTCCCTTTTTTTTTTCTTTTTAGTAATGAAATATAGAATGTTTGTTTTGATAATACTAATAGCAACGAAGAATTTCCAAAATAACAATTTTTTTGTGTTTCTTATTTATTCATTCGTCTTTAATGTAAATTGATTCGTTCCTTTATCTTTAAGCTAGATTTACCAAAGACATTTTTATTTATACAAATTTCCTTTATTTTCATTTTTTGTAAACCTAACGATTTCAAGATTTTTTAACATTTTGTTGCAAGTAATCTTTTAGTGTCTTTTACTATTACTGGTTCTTCCTTCCCCTCTCCCCACCTACTTTTTTTTATGAGTGTTTATTTCTGATAACAATATAATGAAACATCGCTGATAAAATTTCCCCAATAATGCATTTGAAATTTTCGTTTTTATTTTATTTATTGTAAACTAGCAATTTCAAGCTTTCTAATTTTTCGTTATTATAAATAAGTTTGAGAAGAAGAAAATACTACGTTTTCCTTTTTTTTTCGGTCTTTTTTCTTTTTCTTTCTTTTCTTTTTTTTTTTTTTTTTTTTTTTTTTTTTAAATAATGAAATATAGAGTCTGTTTTTGATAACAATAATAGTAATTTAAGTAACTATGGAAAAATAAGTAAAATAACAACACGTTTTCGTGTTTATTAATTCCTTTGTCTTTAATCTCATGACACTTTTATTAATACGAATTTCATTTTCATTGTAAACCAGCAGTTTAGGTTTTTTAAACTTTTTGTTAACATAATTAAATCTTTACTTTTTTAGCACTTTTCAACGAAGTGTTCGGTTTGTCTGTCCGTCTGTTCGCGCTCTAACTAGCGTAAGTATACTAGTACTAGTATTTATACTAGTGTATACTAGTAATAGTATCAAGTAAATATACTTAGTACTAGTATTTTTTTTTTTTTTTCAAGTACTCGTATTGCCATGAAATTTTAGGACGTTATTGAAGTTTACCCTAGCACGAACCCTATTGAAAATGAAGTTTCTATCATGATTAGTTTATCTACAGGGAGAGTCAAAAGTTTCCCAATACATTACGGCCTATGGGGAAAAATAGTTTCAAAGGAATTTTAAAGATGTTATACCCTGTCAAACATATTAAAATTTATATGCTTTTACGAGGTGCATTAAAATATGCATTCTATAAAATGTAAGGTGAAAATGTATATCATTCATTACATTCATTTACAGGGCCACACAAAAGTATTCCATTAGATAATGGTAAAAGGGGGAATTGAGTGTGACATATTTTAAATATATTAAACTGTTTCATGTATAATAAAATTGATGTATGTCAATGAGGCTTAGAATAAATTATACGATAGTGCCTTCCTTAATATGAAGTACATGGTATTTACAGGGACATACAAGATTTCAAATAATACTTTCTTTCCGAAGTACTGTATATGTACCCGATGATAGCTGATGTATAGATGAAATGCATTTTAATTATGATATGCGCGTATAAGTTTCACTAAATTTATGCATATTATATGGTGTATATAAATGCTATAGTTAATATACAGGGCTACCCAAAAGAGCTCGCCTACGTTACTGAATATGAGCATAAATTACTAGAAATTGATTCTTAAATAAATTATGCATTTTTATGCTGAACTTTCTTAAATTTACTAAGAAATGTTTGCAGAATATAGATAAAATGATATACAGGGCCACGCAAAGAATTGAATACATGGAGCCTATGAATGATAATTTATGAAACAGTGATTTCAGTTGTTTTAAGAATGTTTTAGTTTAAAATAAATTTTAGCTTAACACTGATGTGTAATAAATGTGCCAGGCAAACTACAAGGCTAAACAGAGCATTCAAGTATGTTTCCATCTATTATATAAATTGCTGAAAGAGAAATTTCAAGCTACTAGGCATTGTTTGCTAAACTCAATTTTTCCCTTATATAGTATGTATATTAGCTGACAGATCAAATACAGGGCTGTTCAATAGTACTGGAATACATATTTGGCTTTATATCCTTATTTACCTATAATTAACAAAGTTTTGTTAAAGATTTCATGAAGCGTTGGAAAGTGCTTCATAATCTATGCTTAACGCATGACTTTTCTTACTTGTTATGTTCTTTTCTCGTTGTTCTATTTTTTATGATTTTTTTTCTGTTATTAACACTAATAATGGAGCAATGATGATAATATTTCCAAAATACTAACGCGTTTTTGTGTCATTTATTCTTTCCTTTGTCTTTAATCTTGACTAAAAGGCATTTTTATTAATTTCCATTTTTATTTTTTAAATGTAAGCCAGCTATTTCCAGTTTTTCTAACTTTTATTTGGTATAAGTAATTTTTTAGCATTTTTTTTTTCTCATTCTTTCGTTCTCTCTCTCTCTCTCTCTCTCTTTTAATCTATACTAATAAAATAACAAATCGCTCTGTCTGCGTGTGTGTGTGTGTGTGTGTCTGCGATGGCTAGCAAAATCTATGGGACGTACGAAGCTCAAAATTTTTATGAGAGTAGCCCAATATCTCTCCTGATGCACCTGAGCTTCAGAATTTCGAAATTCTATTTATTAACTGAGTAATTAATTAAATTCCAAAGATCACTCTCATAAAAAATCGCCTTTTTTCTTCTTTTTTTCTCTTCATTCAGTTATGGTTGGTTGGTTGCATAAAATTTTCGCATAAATAATTAAAAAAGCTGGGAATAGACCTTTAAAATTCATAGACTGGCAAACTGTCAGTTTAAATGATGATTTTTTATCACAGCGGTTGTAAACCATGGAGGAAAAAGATAGGTGGTGGTGAAGTGAACCGAAAAAAGGGTTGCAATATTAAATCATTTATCGCTCAAATTTTAATGTCCCAAACAAAAGCATGTGGAAGTGATTTTGTATTAATAAGACGAATTGAAAGAAATGAATTACAGCCGAAGCGTATTTTATGAAGAAATAGTAATTTTTTAAAATGGTCTTTTTTCTATTATATTATTTATTTTTAAAAAAATGTTTGCTTTTAAAATAATTGAAATTGATAAATTCGAAATAATTAAATGTCAAAATAAAATAAAATAAAATATTGAAAACATTTGATTTGAACTAAAAATTGTATTACTAAAAGGTTTCTTTTTTTTTCAGAACTTTTTAATACTTTATAACGTAGATGAAAATATGGTTTTAATATAACAACATATTAATAACTCTATATCAATATATAAAATATATTTATGAAAACATTCTTTTAAAATCATGCGCGAAAACTTAAATAACAAATATTAGTCTAAAATCTAGATTTCAGAGTGCAGACGATTTTAAGACATTAACGAAAGAATGCTAATTTTTCAAGCAAAATCTTAAATGATGCTTCTATATTGATATTTCAAAGTGACGGCTAGGTTACATTTATGTTATATTTAAGTTACGGTAGGGTAATGTTAAGTCGCAGTTAGGTTACGGACAGATTATGGTTATGGTACAAAAGTTTACGGTTAGGAATTTGTCCACAGAGTCAACATTACGCATGCTTTGATTAAAAATATACACTTTTGTTAAATGGCTCTGAAATTATAATACTATATACCAATCTTTTATCATCGCGTATCGATTCATTCAAGGTATAGTCGGATTTAAGAATGATATAATTAGTTTGAAATTCAAAATATTTCACTTGGGATTTCTATGTGAAAAAAATAATTAGTTACGTGATTTAACAGTGATTTTTACGGGTAAATATCAACACTTTAACACGAAACTAACGCAATCGTTGGATACATGTTCCCTCCCGTGTTTCTCATTGCTCATTTTAAGTATTTTTAGAGCTTAATATTAGTTGTTGTTTTTAAAACCGATTTTTCACAAAGTCAGCTGCAACGTATTTCAGACAATGCATTTCTGCATGCTTCCAGTTATTGATAAAATCATACAAATTTCAAGTTCGTTTAATATTGTTAATACGGACCGGGCAACGCCGGGCGGGTCAGCTAGTAATTAAATAAAAAATGTTTCTTTTTGATAACAATAATAATGGGGTAACGATGATAAATTTTCCAACAACACCCCATGTTTTTGTGTCTCCATTCCTTTGATAGTGATTGACCCAAGGTATTTTTTAAATCCAAATTTGTTTATTGTAAACCAGCCATTTCAAGACTTTATAACTATTTGTTATCAAACGTTTGAGCATTTTTGTTGTTCTACTTTTCTTTTTCTTACTTTTTCTACTTTCTTCTGAAATATAGAATGTTTCTTTTTAATAATTCAGAAACATTTTAAATATTTGTTTGTTTAAAGACATATTACGTGTATTATTAAAAATTTAAATTCAACAATCTCTATTACATTCTTGTCTGTCACATATATTTTAGGGCAGCGGTTCTCAATCTATGGGTCGCGACCCACTGGTGGGCCGAGGCAGTTGTTTTGATGAGTCGCGCAATAAACGAGGTTTGTCATCAAAATAATATCTTTTATTTCATCTGTTTAAAAAAAAAGAAAAAAAAAATGACAATTTCAACAAGAAATAATATTTCAAGGGTAAATCATAAAGTTCCTTCTAGATTAATATACGAACAGAATATTCAGAAATATTGAAATCAGCTTTGAGATCCTTAATGCAATTCAACACTTCGTGCTTATGAGAACATGCTTTTTCTACTTTGATGTTTTTGAAAGAAAAGCACTGAGGCAAACTGCGCACATTAGTTAACATCATTACCAGAAATCTCGTTGACTATAAAGTTATGTTTCCATAATAACTAAACGTATTTTTTAACTATCTTTGTAGTTTGTGCATTGTTTTAATTACTATTCCCTTAAAATATTGAGATTTAAGATTCTTGTTTTTGTTGATAATGTACCTTCCGTACGAAAATTTGCGTTTTTCGTAGCATAGGATAGCCCAGCGTATAGAGATCGTACAAAAATTGCTATACAACATTATCTTGGGTGGATCGCGAAAATTTTTTTTCACTGAAAGGTGGGTCGCGTACCAAAAAAATTTAGGAACCTCTGTTTTAGGGTGTTTGAAATGGGGCTAAAGTACACTCGCGTTGTGTTATTACTATTGCCTTCGCAAGAGATGCTACGAAAATAGTATTTAAAACACTGTTGCAGCATTTAACTCTATTTATTGCACTTTTGCTCATTTTGAATTTTTTAAATAATTGATAAACTCTTTAGGGGGGAGGGGGGGTTCTCTTTATTAATAATATATTTTTCCATATCAGCTGGTTATATTCGGAATGCGTTCACATTAAACATATATAATAAATAAAGCTTTCATTAATTGGTATGGAATGTAGAAAAACACAAAGCTATTGGCAGTTAAATCACATTCAGGTTTCTGTTTGAAAATATACTGATGCTGAAGGATTAAATTTTTTGTTTGAAATATTTTACAAGAATAATACTTAAGGGAACTGGTCGCTTAGCTTCCAAATTCCCCTCACTAATGTAAAGTGTATGAGCGTTTGATGTACCATATATTTAAAATATCTCCTCGGGAAATTAATATTTTTAACTTCTATTTTTTGTGCAACTTTCTTAAAAGGTGTCGCTTTTTTTCCCCTTCCTTTTCAAAATATTTCTAAAGTGGTGTACTTAATTTTATAGGAAGTGTTACAATTTTACTCACAATTCATCCGCTTTTAACACTCAAAATATTAAATTAATCAAAGATTTTAGAAATATTATGAAAATCAAGAAAAAAAAAAAAAAAAGAGAACTTTTAAGAAGATTGCACAGAAAAAAGAAGTTAAAAATATTAATTTTCCCAAGAGATATTTTAAATATACGAATGCATCAAATCAAACGTCCATTACAGAGAATTCCTAAGCTGAGTGGCTCTCTTAGATTAAAATTTATGCATCAAAAATATTTCTGCGATTGTTTTATGGTGAAAAGTTGCTTTTAAAATGCTAATAATCAAACAAATACAGTGAAATCTCCGAATAAGGGGCACCTATGGGACCGGAAGATTTGCCCCTTAAATAGAGGTGTCCCTTATTCGGAGTTTTTATTACAATAAAAATTCAGGGTTGCCACGCCACCTGGAAAACCGGGAAAACACAGGGAATTTTAATTCTCCTCTTAAAACAGGAAAAATCCAGGGAATTTCTTTAAAAATCCTAAAAAATCTGAAAAACACAGGGAATTTGGTAATGGCAAATTATAACATTTCTAATTAGCCTTCATACACGCATATATTTTTTCGCACTCAACATGGAATAAATGCATTCAGTAGCGTAGCTATGTTTTTTGGCGCCCGGGGCCAGCAAGAAATTTTGCGCCCCCCACCCCAATATAGATATATAACAATTTCTCTCAATTTGGCGCCCGGGGCGGACGCCCCCCCCCCCCCAGCTATGCCGCTGAATGCATTGCAGTACAGGGAAAATACAGGGAATTTTTTTTTTCAAGAATAGAGTGGCAACCCTGAAATTCCAAATAAGAGACAACTATGGGATCAGAAATTTTGTCCCTTAAATAGAGGAATCCCTTATTTGGAGTGTCCTTTATTTGGAGGCTTCAATGTATTATTAAGTGATTTGATTAATATATATATATTGAAACTATTCAAATGAATATTTCATTAAATTGGGGGATAAATTTAACAGAGAAAGAATACTTTCTTAAATGAAATTATAAAAACGAGCATACTTTGTTGCTAATTTTTAAAGTGTTACGCATTTGAAAAAAAAAAATTATGCGTGATTACGTGATCAAAATCTCTAACTCAGTAGGTAATTTAATTATCATAAAATAGAAAACACAGTTCGATTCGTAGCCAATTCCATAGTCAGGCTTTACAATTTTAGATCTTTCCATAGAGTGGAAGAAAAATGACTTTGCAAATACGTCAAACCGTTTCGCGGTTGTTGAATAGAGCAGTTTGAAAACAGCCTTAATATAATCATTATTTCTAATAAATTTCTAGTAACTTTTTATATTCCTTAAAAATTATATTTTTTGTATTGCATTATTTTACTAATTTTACCCCCCCCCCCCAAAAAAAAAAAAAATGGGGGAAACTGAGTGCAATTGGATAGTTTCTGAAGAATAACACCTGCTAGTATCATGCATTTCCAAACGAAAATAAATTAAAACTTGTGACATAAAGTTGCCTTTGTTGGTTTAAGAACAGCCACAAGGTTTGTATTTCCACGCTCTTTTCACAGAGTTGAATTTTTTTCCCAACTTTCTAAATTTAGGTTTAATTTTAATCCCTAAGATGGCGGCAAAATAAATAGTTTACATTTGTAAAGTATCCTTCTCGAATTAAATTAATATTTTTATATTTTTACTGAAATAGAACTAAAGTTTCAACACACTACGGAAATCCCCTATTTCTCTCAGTGAAAACAAGCATTTGCAGTACTTATTAAAATACGAAACCACTGATCCTAATTTACTAATTCATATCAAGGCCAATATAAATAGTTTAAAAGTATTCTCGTTCAATTAGTCGAATAACGAAAGGTGGAAGTATTAAAGGACATTAAGGTGGAAAAATATTTTTGTAATTAGATCGTGAAACAATGAGAAATTGAAAACTTAGTTTTAAAAGTTGTTTATTGCAGTTCAAGGCCATTAACATAACTGAAGCAGTTTTATTCTATTATTGTTTATGGGTAATTGAATGACAGTAAATAAATAAGCAAAGACGTCTATAAAGTGAATTTAACTGCAGTTACACTAGAAGAATTGATACTTAAAAAGTAAAATAAAACTATAATAACGATATGTAGGTGAACTGCAATAGAAATCAAATTCATTTAAGTTTGTAGATATATTTTTTCTGTAAGGCAACTGCATTTTATGATATTCAATAGCAATGAATTCGAAATAAATAAATAAATAAATAATAATAATAATAAAATGTCGCCAATGCACTGCTCTCTCTCGCTTATACCTCAATCAGAATACCACAATAGATTTTGATCTTACAAAAATCATATTCCCAACATCCAATTATTATATATCCATTATCAGAGGATCCATAGAAATCTTATGCAAAAACAATCAAGTATGTAAAGACGCCCTATCGTACAATATGCTGAGTTTATGGTTTAACATCCTGAAAATAAATCCGGACAATTTGAGAAAAATGACGCATTAAAATTTATAGTACAACAATTAATTATTTCTTTTTTACCGTTTTTAATCTCAAACACAACTAATTCAATATTTAAGCCACTCCATTAAAAATGAAAAGTGATGAATAAACACAGAGTGGAATAATAATGTAGATGGAGTGCAATTAATAATAATACATATTTTCTCCCAATGTAGCTTAATCCAAAAAACTTCTATTTTCAATTGTAATAATTATTGACTCGTTCATTTTCAAAACGAAATCATGTATTTGTATAAATAATATTCTCTGAGGAATAGCCTGATTAAGGCTTGAAAGTACTAAGATGTTTTAAATAAAATTTATTATTAACATCTCTATTTGATTATTTTAATCGCCTTAAAATGGAACATTTTATAGTTTATATTACATATTTTATGAATTCGAAATATCATTTTTTTTAACTTATTTAAATTGAAAACATTTATATTAAAAAATAATAAATGCATAAATACATTTAAATCTGTCTAAGACTGACTCTATATCAGACAGAAATCTGTTTGATGCTAAAGATTTTACAAATCTCAGCGAATCCAAAGCATTGCAGCAAAGTCTGTCTAATGTTACCTGTTTACGACGTAAAATACTGATACTGTTTACGAGGTAAAATTTTATCGATCGGGATGGATTCTGCCTTAGAAAGAATTTATTTTGAATTAAAACCATACTTATGCTAAAATAGATGATCTGTTCTACAAAAAAGACCGCTTATTTCTTCTATTTTTATTGTAAATCACATTAAATTATTGATTTAAAATTGGGAATGTTTGAAATTAAAATCTCAAAATTTTTCTTTAAAATCTTTCATTAAAAAAAAATATTTAGCTAAAAAATAAAGATTCACATAAATTAAAAAAAAAATAATAATAATTGTATAAAATGTGAGACAGTAAAACTCCACGTATAATCACACTTTCCAAACATGTTTCTTTAAATTACATTACAGCGCATCTAAATGTGACATCGGTATGTTATAGCAGAAAATATAAAAAATGAAATCCCTTGAAAAATTCCTAGTCCGTCACCACCATGACAAACAGGCAGATAAAGAGAATTCAGGGTGAATAAAATTCTTAGTAGGTATTAGCGTAAACAATAATACAGTAAAATCTGGAAAATCCGGCATGGCCGGAACCCCCCGCCCCCCCCCCAAAAAAAAGACCCCCCCCTTTTTTTTAAATTTCTGGATAAACATCGAAAATACTTTTGAGATTTTTAATGATAGCTTTAATCCTTGACATATCATGTGCCATATACAATCTCCCTCCTCCCCTAAAGAGATAATGTTATACATAGATACAGCTCTTAAATGTTTTTGGTAGTTTGAGAGCTGTTACAATTTTACAATCCATTTTACCTGCATAATTTTTAAACGGTTTAATCCAATAACTTTTTGTTTGATATACTCGTGTAAAATTTACCAAAGAATCCAAAAATGATGTTAAAATTAACTGTTAGTATATTGAAATTTTTTTAAAGGTTCGGTAATATTTTTAAAGGTTGAAAATTCCATAAGCAAAATTTAGCTATAGTATTAAATAGAACTTATTACTAATCGATCGGTAGCTGTCACACTATTATATAATGATTTGCCTCGAGTTAGCATGAAGAGTATCCTTTTTTTTCCATGAGTGTAAGGTTTATTGTTGAAGTGTAATGATAATATGCTGATGCGATGTAATAAAGAGCGCCAAATTTTCGCGCTCTTTCTTTAAAACCTGTTATCTAGATTGTATGGGCAGCTGCTAAACGTTGTTTAAGAAAGTGCAGCATTGCGCAACTAACGGAAAAAGCCAAACATCTGTCTCTGCTTGAATGCATCCGGCTTTTTGCTGAATACTTAATTGAAAGCATTTTTTAAGTTCTTATTTATATTCAACAGAACGAAATTGCACATTTTATCACATATTTTACAGCGTCCGAAATACTTGGTGGTCCGCTGGTCCGTAACAACCAAAAATTCAATAGCAACACTAATTTAAAAAATTTAGTGGTCTGCAAGGTAGTAACTTCCCTCCCCCTCTCTGACAAGTAAATGTAAATTTTCCCCTTCTCCGAGAAAATCGAACAAAACACAAACTACAAAATTTTATTTTATTTGAAAAAATATAAAAGAAATTTGCATTAATCCTTACAGACAATTGAAATAAATGATTGAAAAAAAAATACATAATTAATAATTTTACAGTTTTTGTTTATATACTGTATACTTTTTATATATTTATGTACTGTTTACTTTTTGCAAATTATAATTTTTCATTTTATTATTCCGAAAATTTTGGATAACTGCAAAAGAAGCTTGGTTTATATTCTAGTAGAAGGGGGGGGGGGGGGGGATAGGGCACTCAGTGGGTTAAAGTTACTTAATAGAATTTTATGTAGGGAACCAGTAAACTTTCAAACTTACTGGTCTTTGATACAAATAACTTTTTTTTAATCAATTCTAAAGCTGTTTTATAATTTATACTTAATTACACAAACGGAGTTTTCCCAAAAAATACTTATTCCAAACTAATATTAACACAGTCAAATTAAATCCCCGATTTGCAAATTCTCTTGCTTAATTTGTTTATGAATTTTTTTTTTTTTTCCCCTGTATTTCAAAGCTATCAGCAAACGCTTTGGTAAAAAACTTCTTTGAGTCCCAATGCAAGTGGAAATTTGTGAAAACTATAGATTTTCTCATTGTAAAATAAATTGTGTTTTACTTTCACCTAGAATTTTCCATAAAATCAATGGTAATGTGAAATATACAAATACTAAAACTAAACTTCACAATAACTTCAACTTTTTTTTTTTTTTTTTAGTTAAAATAATTAAATGTTCATTAACTTTACATTGCGTTCTGATTCTAAACTGTATTCACTGTTTCAAAAGAAAGAAAAAATAAAACATTATTGAACATAATAGCATAAAAATAGAAAACATTATTTTTCCTCCTTATGTTTATATCAAAATTCATTGTTAAAATAATAATAATAATTAGAGCTGATTTTGAAAATTTATTAGTGCATACAGGAGTATACAAATGAAACTTAATCTTTATAATATTTTAGAATATAATATTATTGTGGTTGCAATATTCAAATAGTATTAACATTTTACTCAAACATTGTTTTTCTGCTAATTAACAAGAGTGTAATAAAACAATAATTTCTCTCATATGAGTTTCGAATAATAAAATGCAAGTTTCAGCAGTTTAAGCCAAAGGCTGTTTGTTCTCAGATCCAAATTAACTACTTATTTTTATTTATTATTATTATTGTCAAAATTTCTCTTAATTTGATTTTTCGAAATCAACAATCACAAAAATGTGGGACATTTTTTAAAAATGAATCATATTCCTGTAAAAAAGAAAAAAAAATCTTTTATTTGACTCTGAAAATAAATATATGAAAATTTAGTGTATGCTGTGGAATGAAAATAATTCTGCAATTGTTCCAAAGAAAATGTGCACTTTTAGCAAAATTGAAATATTTGTGAACACCATTTGTTACAAACTTTTTTTTATCTGCTCTTCAAGAGACTACTTCATTCAAATTAAAAGACCCGTTCGCTAATGCCAATTCTATGGGAGAAATTTATAAAGATGTCTCGGTTGCATTTCGATATTATTAAATGATTTTTTTTTACATGGTATAGCTGAGACCGATCTGTATGCAGGTCGTTTTTTTACTTTTTTGGTTTTGTTTAGAGATATATTTTACGAGGACGCTTTCATTTTCGTAACCGGTTTGGAAAGCGAAAGCACCCTCATAAAAAATATTTGCTACCGAAATCGAAAAAGTAAAAAACGGCCTGCATTCAGATCAATAACAGCTATCCACTGCAAAATAAATCATTTAATAATATTGAAATGCAACCGAGATATCTTTATAAATTTCTTCCATAGAATTGGCATTAGCGAACGGGTCTTTTTCATATGACTGAAGTAGCCCCTTAACCCTTTTCCTACTGACGGTACTTGCACATTACCACTAACTTTAAGCTGTTATCCCATAGAGAATATTATTAACATTCTAATGATACCTTGAAAAAACATTCTTTTAACTCCACTTTTTCATGATACATGACAGTCAGTTATCCTACGTTATTTTAGCGAGGAAGGGGGCTTTCTTCGAAACAGTATGTTTTATGCCGACATTTTGAACAGATTGTCATGCTCGTATTTTTATTATCGAAAATAAAATAAAAGATATAAATGTTGGATTTTTTCCCGAGTTCATTACGATTTTAGAATGCCATTAGACAAGCTATTTTAATTGAACGGTGTATGTATTTGATTTAGCAGCTGAATTACTAGGTGGTATTTATAAATACCTGGGTGGTGGAGTGAAACTTCTTGTTTACTTTTCGTCTGTATGCTTATCTATCGTTTTTATCTGTTTTATAATGCAATTAATAATTTGTCGTATAGTAATGTTTCCTAGTATTTCTTCTTGGTCTCATTATTTTTTGTAGGGTATCTAAAAAGGAGTAGCACCGGATCTTTTTCTGCTATGCTAGAAATTGCATATGTAATTTACATATGTGGAGATGCGAGAGAACATGTCTAGTGGCGCCAACTTTTGAAAAATATTCGGTTGGCTCAAAAATATTGGGTGAGCTTAAAAATATTTTTGTAAAATGGTGTGGCCAGTTTGTTTTTCTTTGAAGGGTTGTCAGATAATGAAAGATTATAATTTTAAGTCAAGTTATCATGTTTAATAAAGTCGCAATTTTACTAAATTATATTCTCATGCGTTTTTCCTTATAAAGACTCGTATATTTATTGTAATGTCATGGCATTGTGAACATGAATTGAATTAGAAGAAAGTTAAACATGAAAGCAAAACATTTCAGTCATTTGGGATATTTATGGGTGTTAGTCGGAGAATTAAAACACATGGTCTTTTATTTGCAAAATAAATTTATTCTGAAGTGAAAAATGAATAACAAAATAATAATGAAATAAATAACTAGAAGAATGAAAATTGCGAACGATGTGATTCAAAATTATTGGGTGGGCTCGGGCCCATATAAGTTGGCGCCACTCAACAATGAACATGTCCCTGAAATATAAGCGTGTTGTATAACTAAAGAACTGTTAAACAAGAACGAAACCTAAAAGAACTTTTTTAAATTTAAAAGAAAGTTAAAATTTAATTAATAAAATTTAACTTCAATATTTTTAATAATTTTTTAATTTTCAAATTTGAATTTTTACTCATTTTTTTACGCATAAAGTGCGTATTATGTCATTTTAACGTTTTTTTTTTTTTGTTTTTTTTTCAATTTGTGAATATCCTCTTGTTATTTAGCATTTTTAAGAGCTGAAATTTTATTTGAAATATCTCGTTGGTTTTCTGTTACGTGAATATTTTAGGCTTAGTGTATTAATGGTACTTTACCACTTAATTAAGAACCACTTTAATTAGTTATTCTAACGAATTAAATTTCTTACGGATGAAAATTTTTTATGTTAATTATTTAATTTTTATTGCAGTATTTTTTTTTTCTTTCTTTTCAGGTTAATAATGCAGTAGATAAAGGATTAAAATCAATTTCATTTCTTTAGAATATATAAACTTCATGCTAAATTAAATTTAAAAGTAATGCTAAAATTTACGAAATCTAAGCTTCAGGGCCGTGCTTAGGACTTTGGCGGCCCTGGGCGAAATACATTTTGGCGGCCTTTTTTTCTGAAACCTTTTAAATGTATATAAAATGCTATAAATTGTACAAAATGCATCATAAGAGTGAAATTAGTATGCACTTAGGTGTAAAAAAGACATCATAAAAATTATTAAAAATACTGCCCCTGACATATTTAGAGTACCGTAAAATGGGGTGAATCGGAACACTTTTCAACTTTAACGTTAAAAAAAAAGCAACAATTGATTTTTAAATTTTTTAATTTTTCTACTGGAAACTTCGGTCTTGTTTTGTTCTTTACTTTTTAAGCAAAAACGAAACATTTTTACTGTTTATATATGTATTATTTTTTTTTTTAATGGTATTCCGATTCACCCCGCAGATAGGGGTGAATCGGAACAAATGTTATAATCTTTATTTATTCCGATTCAAACTTTAAAACGGTTAATAAAAACAAGTAATAATGATAAGGGAGGAATAGGAACGCGTAGTTACTGTGAAACCAAGCCTTTATTTTATATACAAGTAAAGATATGCCTTTGTAAAAATTAGAAAACAACTTTGAAATCAAGAAAAATTAAAATTTATTTTAAGATACTATATTCGAATTGCAGAAGTAAAATTTTATACAAATTCAGCCCTGTTCTGTGTTATCCTTTACTAGTAGTCATTGGGTAAGTGAATCTATTGAGTAGCCCTAATGACTGCATGTATTAATACGATCTACTAATGCGCTCTCATCCCCAGCCCTTAATACTGTTTGCAGCCCTCTCTTTTTTAATTGGTTTTTCATTTTGAGATATTTGTGTAATGTTGTGAATGTCATAGAATAATTCTGTGCAGTTTGTCTAACTAATTTACAATTTTTAAATTCTTTTATTTTGTGTTCCATGTCTGTTGGATTAGGCGTTGACTTTTTTATTTAACGAAGTAATTTCTTGGCACCTTCAAACTTTTCAAGTAGTTATAACAAACAGAATATTGTTACAATACATATTCATACATATGTTTTCATATATTACATGAAACTATTACTATATAGAAGAATAAACCATGAGAGAAAACATGTTCCGATACACCCCGTAAATCTTAAACCTCTGATGTTACAAGGCATTTTTCATTTTTTCATTATGTAATTTAGAAATAAGTAAAATTTAATACAGCATATCGTTTACAGGTCTATCATTAATTAAAAATCCCCTCTCTTAGGTTTAGAATACGAAAAATACCGTAGTTACATACAAAGTTTTGAAGACGTTGAAAAAAATAAGGTTTTTGAGGATCCTCTAGAAGTTTTTTTATATACCCCAGTAGTGGTGCCAACATGTCAAAACTGAATTTCCCAACTCTTAATGTTATTGCCTTCTTATAAAAAAAATTGATAACTAAAAATATCATCACATATATTTATAATGAATCAATTTGTATGACCGGGAAGTTTCGTTCCTATTCACCCCATTTTACGGTAAACTCCAGATCCTGTGAAATTCTCAAGTTTTAGCATCATAAATCGTACATAGTATAATGGTAGATGTTTTGCCACATACATTTACATATATTCTATAAAATGAACTTCATTTCTGCCCAGGCATTCAAAATCAAAATAAAGTAATTGCACAACATAATTCGTATAACTCTTTTTATGAATGAAACTTGTGGAATATACAAAATCAGCTACTTATGCATCATAATGAATTTTTTCTTGCTTTTTTAGCAACAAAATAATCTATTAATTTTGAAAAAAAAAAAAAAATGCCAAATCGTTTTTAATTGATATAAGAACGAGAGCAGAGAGAGTGATCTTATATAAGCCTTTACAAATTTTAACTTTGAAAAAGAAAGTTCTGCTAATGCAGTGATTACAGGAATAGTGAATAAAATTTCCAATGCAATGACACTATTCAGCACAATTCCTGAAATCTATGGCTGAACAAATATTTCATGGTTTCCAATATAGAATTTACATCACTTGAACTAATATCATCAGCTTCTTATGGGGACTTATCTCGCGGAAAAAAAGCAGAGGAGAATCCCATGTTACCTTATGGGAAAATTACTTATTCTTCTTTTCATTCAAATTCGAAACTTTTAAAAATAATTTTTTCAGCCCTTAGATAAGGTTTTTTTTTTTATCCCTCTGTAAACTCCAAATTTCTATATATTTTTTCTAGCCATAAGTTACAAACGAGTAAAGAATACTTTTTCTGTTTTTTGGAATTTTTAAAATTTTAGCACAAATTTTAAAATACTCATAATTACCTTTAAAATATTTTAAGCTTACAAAGCGATAAAGAATCTTTCTATCTAAGCGCAGAAAAAAATAGTGCTGAAATTTCCAAATTTGAATGAACAAGAAGGATAAGTATTCTTCCCATAGGATAACAAGTGATACCACTTTGTTTCTACCCCTTCAAATAAGTCCCCTTAAAAAAAAAAAAAAATAAAATAAAAAAAATTAAAGCTTTTTCTGCGAAGTGATAATGATACACATAGAAAAGTCATTTCTCCAGCATTCAACTCATGCTCTTCAAATAGTTCACTTGCTGAAATTTGAGCATTATTTTCTTTATAGTCTTTTAAAATTTGAAGCACATTCAATATTAATTACAAAGTATAGTCAATTTTCATACCAGAACGTTGTACTGCTTTTCTAACAAGTAACAAGTCTCAATTGTGACAAAATGTTGCCTGAAAGACACAGTCGTAAGACATTGAAAACTTTTTTTTCCCAATGAAGCTGTTTTTGTTCGACTTTTCATGTCATTTAAAGCTTCAGATTCTACTAACACCACATAACTAATTTTCAAATGAGAGATAGATCTTGCATAATAAATCTCGAAAACAGCCACTAGGTGTCGCGAGAGCATTGTATGCGGACTTGAACCGAAGAATCCCTCAGGCAATAGTCAACAAGAAATGAATGGAAAGCCGATTACAGAGAATCGCCACTGATCGACATACGGCTACACCACTAATCTTTGCCCCAGAAAAAGTTGATTGAAACATTGCCCATTCCATCTTATCTCGTTTCGATGGTCCTAAGTTGTGTGCCTTCCACATCCCACATCCAAGCTTCAGTCGGCTAATTTAGAATAGATAAATCGCAATTAAACCAGGAAAATTTGGAAATTGTTGGCAAAAAATTTACAGTAATCAAGTCGAAATTTCTAAATTTACAAAAGTGATCTAACTGCCCTATTCTTTATTTTAAAAAAAGGTAGAAAGATACATATCCAATAAGAAATTCCAAGTTCCTTAGAGTAGTAAGCAGTTTTCTCGAATCCCTATGTGTAGGTGACGCATCTATATTAATATAACAAAGTTTAGCTCTGTCTGCGTGTGTGTGCGATGGCTAGCACAACCCAAGGCACATACGAGGCTGAAAAATTTTGTGGGACTAGGTCAAAGTGTCTCATGACGCACCTGAGACTCAGCATTTTTAAATTCTTATAATTAGTTGAGTTGTTAATTAACAACAAACTTACTGTCATTAAAAACTCATCTCGGTGCAGTCGTGTGAGAAGGGAAAAGTTGTGGCGCATGTTCTAAAGTCTTATTTACTAGTCGATTGAAACTGAAGAACAGAAAAAGGAGATTTCGGATGAGTTTTGTCATCATTTATCAACTAATATATCGTCCAAACCTCATAGTAAACTTTAAAACGAAAGACATATTCTGACAAATCATACTATTGCATCTCAAATGCCGCAATGAATTTAAAAAAATGTATCTTAGTTAAACCTATTGAATCATTATTATTAACTATTTGGAAAATAGTTGTATATATACTCTTACAGCTGAAATTTTCTAATCGATGGCGCCATCAGTTTTAAAATAAGGTATTTGTACCCTATATGGACAGGGCTCTCAATATGGACACCGCTAATATTTTTAAAGGTAATAATTTTGATCGAGAAATGGCTAAACATTTTCACGAAGAAAAGCAGTTGAAAAGATAATTAAGTCTGGAAAGTGTAAAAAAGCGCGCTGTTCGCCATTTAGAAGGAAACTTGTTATTTCGAGATGTGCTGATCTTAATTACTTGTAAGCTTAAATTCTTATTAGATATGGTAAAATTATATTAAATGTTGAAAAGTGGAGTATTTTAGAGAGCTAATAAAACATATTTTCGATTGCTATTGCATATTATGCTTAAAATAATTTTCCTTATTCATTTGGTACAAGATTTAGTAAAACTACGCCCGGTTCCCAATATGGACAGCTTATGTCACAATCGACTACAACTGTAAGAAAAAAGAAAATTCAACGTTGCCAAGCAATAACTTGAAAAGTCATCTAACTGGTAAAATCTTTGTTCAACAATATGCTATTTGAACAATCCCCCAAAAACCATCCTCCAAAAAACCCTTGCAGAAAAATAAAAAGAAACCCCCAGAACAGTAGGATATCTGAAAGCGAAATTGTAGGTACCAATGGTATGACTTCCCCAACAAAGGAGAGCTGGTACTGCTTCTTTTGCAGTATTGATGCTTTTTTCAAACATGCGGCCATGCATCACATGTGGCAGATATGTTCATGAGGATTATGTGGGACTTACCAGGTTGTCCCTAAAGTTCTGCACCATACAAGCGTCGAAATAAAAAGCAATGGTATCAGAAACACAAAGTATTTTATTCAGCAAAATACAGGCCATTGTGATTCAGGACAGCTAGCCATCGTTGTGCCAAAAGTTCAATTTGGTGATGATACCATGAGGCAGGTTTCGAATCGAAAAACTGTTGACAAGCGTGTTTCACCTCGTCATAGTCATTGAATTGTTTACCACAGAGGAAGTGCGTCATGGAACGAAACAAACCGTAGTCGGATGGGGCAACATCAGGGCTATAAGCAGGATGCAGAAGAACCTCCATGCAATCGAGTTCCGCGAGTTTCGCTTGCACTTTTCTGGAGCGATGAGCTGGTGCGTTGTCATGTTGCAGCAATACTCTCTTTCTGTTTGTCAGAGCGGGGTATTTCTGCACAAGTACAGCTTGAACACGCTCCAGTTGTTCGGCATAGAGGTCCCCTGTGACGGCACGGCCCTCAGGAACCAATTCGAAGTGAAGAATGCCATGGATATTCCACCAAACACACAGCATGACCTTTTTGCCGAATCTGTCTTGTTTCGCCTGGGCCTGGGTATCTTGACCTCGTTTTGCCCACTGTTTGCGATTGTCTGGATTGCGGAGAAACACCCACTTCTCATCCCCAGTAACGATGCGTTTCCAGAACCGATCATCCCTTGGGTTTTTCAAAAGTTCTTGACAGAGTTTCACTCTGTTCTCGGCCTGCAGTTGTGTCAGCTCATGTGGACTTTGTCTCGGTGGCTTATTACTGAAGTCCTGTTCAAGGAGCCTCCGGTGCACTGTATTTTTGGATACCCCTAACCTGTGGGCTATCACACGTGTGCCTGGTTTGAGGTTCGGCCATGACAGCAGCTGCTACAGCGGTCCCAACATCCAATTTTGGCCGTCCACTTCGAGGCTGCTCTTCCAGGCTCAAATCGCCAGACGAAAAACGTTTGAACCACCGGGATGCTGTCGATCGATTGATCGTATCAGGTCCTTCAACTGCACAGATTTCCTCGCTAGCCGCTTTCGCACTTAGGCCTTTTTTCCATAGAAAACGAAGCACGGCACGTGTCGCGGTTTTTGAATCGCACATCTTTCACGATTTCACACTACTACTACGGACGCTATTCTTCTCAATGAGCATACACACTATTCTATTACCTCTACCTGTTCACCTGGCGGCACTTTTTAGCGCATGCGCATCTTACTCTGTCGTCCGATCCACGTCGAAATCTGCATACCATTGATGGTGCAGAACTTTAGGGACAACCTGGTACTGCCCATGGTTAAAAAAGTTTCTATTTGTCCATGCTGTGAGCACTGAGTAATAACGGATGTAAATTCGCAGACAGATGCAATAAAGCTAAGTTAAACCAACAAAATTACTTCATAATATTTACTAGTAACTAAGGGGCTTTCCATGGGTCTTCGAAGGGTAAAAACCGACAATGCCCTCCCCCCTTTCTAAAATGCATGTTCTGAAGATATGTACTGTCCCTCTCCTCCTCGGAATACTTTAAGATACATTTTTTTATTCCCTCTCCTCTAAAATCCCTTGGAAAAGTGGCTCTTCCATACACACTGTGTAGAAAGTCAGTAAGGAAACGCCTGTCCATAGTAGGGACAAGTAGTTCCTTATATGGACACTTGGAAACATTTTTTTGTTTTTATCATTTAAATTAAACCAGAATAATTACAAGGTCGCTAATTTTAATAATGGTTGTCATTAGTCCAAGGATAGTGGTCACATATTTTTGGAGTCCTATGACTTGTACATGGGGGTGAAAAAAAATACATTTTCCTTCGGGTGTCCATATTGGTTACAGGTACCTTATATGAATTTTAATCTTTTCAATACACCGAGGAAGCAGGTCACATCGCACCAAACGGAAATGATATTTTCTACGCTAAAAGTAATTAAACGTCCGCATATTAACACATTCTTTTTAGAGCATTTCAATAATCACGATTTACATCACCTACTAAAACTCTGCAAAGTTTGGACGAATACAAATATTTTTTACAAAATAAAGTATGGGAAATTTCGACGAAATCGGTAGGAAACTGAAGATTTCGTCACGGCTTCGCTCGCTTTCTGTGTGCCTCCAGAAATCAAATTACGTAGAAAATAAAATAAAAAATAGTGCACTTTCAATTCAATATTTTTTCATGCAAAAATATAAATTCAGATTAAATGTATTCTTAAGCTATAAAATCATACAAATTTGAGGTTAATGTAAGGTTCATTCATGGGCGCGTGCAATGCCGCACTGGCCAGTTAGTATCTACATAAAAACTGGTGAAATGTAAAAACATCATTGTTTTTTGCGGCCCCAAATTTTGGCGGCCCTGGGCAAATGTCCGGCTCGCCCCCCCTTAAGCACGGCCCTGCTAAGCTTATTCTTGCTGATTTTTCTTAGACTTGACAATTTTTTAAGACCTCCATAACAAATGAAAACAAGAAAAATCTCATCTTTGCGTACATTAACAAAGTTGAGTAGAAAACAGTAAAAGAAAAAAAAAAAAAAAAAAAGAAAAGAATATAATAAATTTACTATAAATGTTCTATACTAAAATTTACGAAATCTTTGATTAACGATTCTTGGTTATTTTTCTCGAAACAATAGAAAATCTCATTCGTGCGTACATGAACAGAGTTGGGTTACATAGAAAATAATAATAATAAATTATAAAAATTCTATGCTAAAATTTATGAAATCTTTTATATTCTTGTTGATTTTTCTTAGACTTGAAAATTTTTTGACTCCAAAACAAATGAATAGAAAATCTCATTTTTTACGTACATGAATAAAATTAAGTAGAAGATAGTAAATAAATAAGTAAATAATAGTAATAATAAATTTACTATAAAAGTTCTGTACTAAAATTTACGAAATCTTTATAACATTAACGATTCTTGCTGATTTTTCTAAGACTTGAATTTTTAAGATCTCCAAAAACAAATAAAAACAATAGAAAATCCCATCTTTACGTACATGAACATAGTTAAATGAAATAGGAGATATAGTAAAAAATAATAAATTTACTATAAAAGTTTTATCCTCAAATTTTGAAGATTAACGATTCTTGCTGATCTTTTTAGACTTGACAATTTTTTAAGACCTCCAAAACAAATGAAAATAAATAGAATCAATTTTTGCATAGTGAAAAACACCGTAATCACTGGCGATAAATTGATAAATAAACTGAAAAACTTTGTAAAATCACCATAAAATGAAAAATTAACAGGACGCTTTTCGAGCTACAACAATAACAGCTCTTCATCAGCAAAACCAACACGTGTCCGTAAGGGCACAGAGTGGAGAGTGTTTTTCACTATTTTTAACTTATTTGGGTACTACATCGTCCGTTCCTGCTTCCCACGCTTCTCCAATCTGTATCTGTGCTCTTACGGACACGTGTTGGTTTTGCTGATGACTAGCTGTTAGTGTTGTAGCTCGAAACGTGTCCTACTTAATTTTTCATTTTATGGGAATTTTACAAAGTTTTTTAGGTTATTTATCCATCTTTACGTACATGAGCTAAATCAAGTTTTGCTGCTTTTTTTTTTTTTTTTTTTTTTTTTGGGGGGGGGGGGGGCGATTTTTTAAGACCTTCAAAACAAATGATTACAATAGAAAACCTCATTTTTACTTACATGAACAAAATTAAGTAGAAGATAGTTAATAAATAATAATAGTAATAATAAATTTACTATAAAAGTTCTATGCTAAAATTTACGAAATATTTATAAGATTAACGATTCTTACTGATTTTTCTTAGACTTGACAATTTTTATGACCTCCAAAGCAAATGAAAACAGTAGAAAATACCATCTTTACGCATATGAACAATGTTAAATAGAAGATAGTAAAAGAAAGCAATAATAAATTTACTATTGGAGTCTTATACTAATTTGACTTCTGTAATAAGATTAACGATTCTTGCTGATTTTTTTTAGACTTTAATTTTTAAGACCTCCAAAAACAAATGAAAACAATAGAAAATATCATCTTTACGTACATGAACATAGTTAAATTAAATAGAAGATAATAAGTAATAATAAATTTACTATAAATGTTTTATACTCAAATTTTAAGATTAACAATTCTTGCTGCTTTTTTTAGACTTGACAATTTTTTGACTTCCTAAACAAATGAAAATAGATTCCATCATAACGTACTTGAGCAAAGTTAGGTTTTTCTGATTTTTTTAGACTTGGCAATTTTTTGACTTCCTAAAAAAAATGAAAATAGAATCCATCTTAACGTACTTGAGCAGAGTTAGGTTTTGCTGATTTTTTTAGACTTGGCAATTTTTTGACTTCCAAAACAAATGAAAATAAATAGAATCCATCTTTACGTACATCAGAAAAGTTAGGTTTTGCTGATTTTTTTAGACTTGGCAATTTTTTAAAACTTCGAAAACAAATTATTACAATTGAAAATTCCATTTTTTATGTACATGAACAAACTTAAATTAAGTAGAAAATAGTAAATTTATATTATACATGTATTTATATATACATGTATCAGGGTTCATGATTTTTTTAATTTTTTTAATAAAAATCAAAATAATCGGATTTTTTTTATTTAAATCGGATTTTTTTAATTTAAATCAGATTTTTTTTTATTTTTTTTTTAAATGTCACGCATTATTATTATTTTACGTGACTTTTTGTTTAATTTAAAAAATATAAATTTTACATACATAGACATGCATGTTATAAGTAATACCTATTAATATTACACAATTTACATAATAAATGATTCATATTACTTCAAGGTAAAATTTTAAACTATGAAAAAAAATCTTGATTACACAAAATGCAAGAAAAACTACAAATCAGATGTCAAAAATTAATTCAATTTTCAATATTTTAATTAAAATAAAAACATTTGCAGCACATAAAAATTTTAAACAAAATTGGAAGAAACGAAGTTATTATTATTTTTAAGTGCTGGCTGAAAAAAATGAGTTTAGCTGCTGCCATCAAAATACTTAAGGCCAGAGGACACAAATTGAGAAGTCATCACTAATCGACTGACTTCTCAGTAGTGTTGGAATTTACACATGAAAATTTTGAGTAGCAATTTTATTTTATTTGTGGAATACCTATCATCTTATAAAAAAATATTTAAACTTACTAATGAGAACTTGGAATCCCTTAGTAAAAATTCAGCCAGAGAAGGAATTCTAAAGTGTTGCCTCATCTGGCGGATTTTTTAGAGGGGGATTCCAAATTATCATCAGTAAGTTTAAGAAGTAATTAATCAGAAAGTTCATTGTTTTATAAGATGATAGATATTCCACAAATAAAATAAAATTTTTATTCAAAATTTTCTGGTGTGTATTCCAACGCTAGTGAGAAGTTGGCCAATTTGTGTCGTCTGGCCTTGAGCAATTCCATGGCAGCGGTATAGCAGTTTTATCAGCTGATTTCTAATTTCTGAAAGTACCAAACCAAAGGCAGAAAACATTTGTTCTACTGAAACAGATAAATCTTTTGCAGTAAAAAGCTAGTTGATCATTAATTCTTAAAGTTTTTAATATCAACCTTTTCGATAATTTTAAAGTTTTTCTAAATATTAATGAGTAAATATTCAAATATTTAATACATTTCTGCTTAGATTTCTTTACTGTTGCAAGATTATTTTATAATTTGATTCAAATGAAATTTGAAAGCAATTTTTTTTTTCTTTTGCAATACTTTACATTTATTTTACTTTTTGACCAAGCTTAAGCTTTATCTTTCTAAAAGTTGTTTGATTATATGTATTATATAAAACTAAATTATATTAAAGCACATTATTATGTTTGTTTACATCTTAAATTTATTAAAAAATAACTTAAGGGTGTATTCGAAAAACGCTTTTCCATCTTCAACAGCGCGAAATTTTCCGATACAATTTCCGACACACTTTTATAAGTAGAAACGTGAAACTTGCTGAGGGGATTCTTGAAGGGACGTATGAAGTGCCGTGTGATGTCTTTTTACGCTCAATTCGTTAGAATTTGAATTATAAACAATTACCTTATCAGTATGACCCCTTTTTTCGTCCCCAGATCTCCCGCTTGGGAAAAATCGATTCGAAGTGCCGTTTTTGATTGTTTTTTCGACAATAGATAATCACGGCACCTTGTGTACTTTCGAAATAAGAGATTTTGAAAGTTTGGTGTGTTTGAGAGCATAAATGAGCTCAAAAATAAATCTGAAAATAAGCAGTTTGAATCGAAATAAGCCTTAAAAGAAAAACTGATTTAAATCAAGGATTTTAAAAAAAATCAATTGATTTAAATCGTGATTAAAATCGAGCTGATTTAAATCAACGAACCCTGACATGTATGTGTGATGGGTTTCCATTCAGAATGTCAAATTAATGAATCGGGTAACTAAAAAACCTATATCTCAAAATAAAAGCCGGAGTGTTTTAAAAAAAAAAGTGTCCCATGAGGTGTTTCATCAATGAGGTTTGTCAAAGTAGGTGATGAGAAAATAAAATATATTCGATACAAGTGCTTCAGGCTAGGGCAGTCTCTTAAAGTATGATGGATGATAGTACAGTAGAACCCCGCAAATTCGGACCCCGTTAATCCGGATCGGTTTCGTCATTTTTTTAATTTTGAGAAGCGATTGGCTATTTTCATAACATTAACTTGTTTCATCATCGTACTCTGAATTTAAAAAAAAACTTTTCTGAAATCTTTTTGGAAGAATTAAGCAAAGTAAACATTTTTACTGTCTGTAAATATTCATTAAGTTTAACATAAAGGTGATTTTCTGTAAGTATATTTTATTTTATTTCATTTTTTCCTAATTCTCC
The DNA here is from genome assembly GCA_964019185.1 of Maratus speculifer. Lineage (NCBI taxonomy): Eukaryota > Metazoa > Arthropoda > Arachnida > Araneae > Salticidae > Maratus > Maratus speculifer. The sequence continues at coordinate 97,348,591 of OZ025295.1, forward strand.
GGATAATCCGGATTTTCGATAATCCGGATTGGGTCCGGTCCCAATTAATCCGAATCATCGGGGTTCTACTGTAAATCAAAGTGACAATGAGAAAATGCAGAAATTTTTGTGAGAAGTGTCACTTTTCTTGCGGATGAGCGATATATTATTATTATTACTACACCTTGAGTGGCGTAGCTTGCGGGGGGAGCGCCCCATACCCAATCTCTTTTTGCAAGTCTTGATATATATATATATATAATCTTATTAGATTTTGAAAAAGAATTCAGAAAAAAAATGAAATTTCTAGCGCACAACGCAACAGAGTTAATTTTATTTTCTTTGAGAATGTGAAATTTTTCTAAATAAGGTATGCACCAGAGAACAAAAACCAACCTATCCAACGATTGGGTAGCAAAAGCAAACTTTAAAATAAAAACTTAACTTTTACATATAGACACCGCATTGATTTATGTGGATTATGGGTTGAGTGACGAGTCTCTCCTGTGATTTTTTAATGTAGGAGAACAAGAGGTAAATAAGGAATGGTATAAACATTTGTTGTAATAACATAGACTTATGATCGAAAAAATATGACAGATGTAGCGTTGAGGGGGGGTGAGAAACAGGTAAATGGGGGTGACACCATTCTAGCCATGCCAATGTACACGTTGATAATAACAAAAGTGATTGTTAAAACAAAATAATATGCAATGAAAAGACATATTATTACTAGTATGTCAGACCTGAACGGGTTAAATAAATTTAATAATTAAACCTAAAAAAATAATAGGAATAACGTATTAGCACGAGTAATGTCTATGCTCCATAATAAAGGATATCTATCTCAATCGTTCACTTTATAAAAAGGAGGGAAAAAATTTAAACCTCTAATATTTCGTTACGATAAAAATGTCTGCAATGTTTTCTTTTCTTTGTATTTTCATAGTTATTTTTTTTCTATATATACCATAGTGCGACGTGAACTGATGAAAAGAGAGCTTTGCAGAAGGAGGGAGGAGGGCAGGGTCCTATGCTTCGGTACGCACATGATTCTGTGTTCCATTGTGCTTCACAGAGTGGGTTGGTTTGGTACGTAGCTGAACGTTTCCTGCAGATGTTTTTGGTATCATCTGCCTCTGCGCATATCTGGAAGTTTTTCTATGGAGCTTCCTCACTTTTACTGGAATTGTATAATCATTTTTATTATTGATTTGTGCCTACAAGAAATATTTTCGCCATGCAGCAATTCAGTTGCTAGATTTTTTATGAGGTTTACATTTCATTTTAACCTTGTAGAGAATTTTTTGTTAAATAGTTGTCATGATGTTTCGTTACAGTGTGTCAGTGCAGATTTTTCTCATACGACACGATCCTGTTTTTGTAAAGTTATGAATGATTTAATAATAATTGCAATGTATATATCTTTAATCCTTTATATATGCATCGTTAAGGCTGTTCTGAAATCAAAAGAAGCAGCAACTTTAAGACAAAGTTTTAATTAGTTTTTCTTCAGAAACGCATAAAACTGGCTAGTGTTGTTATTCAGAAATTGTAAAATCTAAATAAATCCCCCCCCTTTATATTTGTTTTGTTCTGTTTCGTAAAAAACAGTAGATTTTTCGGAAAATAATGTCCAAGTTGACGTTTTGAACCGAATTCCCACATGAAAGAAAAATTAGATGACGAATAGAGAAAAACATTTTGTCATGTGATCACATTGGTATGAAAGCCATGAATCATGGTTAAGTCTGCCAAATTTATACTTTTACGCTTAAAAATCAGTCGTTATTGCGTCAAAGTTTTATGCTTTTTGAGTAGTGAACTTGAGAAAATCCTTTATTATAGCTAAATAATAATTATTAACCTTTAATCATTTTAACTGCTTTGTAACAGAACTAATTTCATTTCAATTTTATTAAATTTCTAAAGACTCATACTAATAAGTTTTGAGGGAAAAAATGAAAAGTTTGTTTTAAAGGTTAAAGATTTTGCGAAGAGTTTTTGTTTTAAGGTGAAAAGTTTAATGAAAGGTGCTCTGCACAAAAAATTATGTAGCATAGCTGCAAATAAATTCTAACCTTGCCTGATTGCCGTCCTGAGATTTGAAAATTTTGTTTAATTTTTCTTAAATATACTTTGGTAATATAGTGCTGCGCTTTTTGACTATTTAAATTAATGGTTGCATATTTCCGTTGCGAACACATGCTTACAAGAGTTATTAAAAACGAAAAAAAAAAAAAAAACCCTTATCGTAACAAAAAAGTTGCGCAACGATATTCACAGCACGCTTAACAGTTTCCACCATTTGTAACTAGTTATTAACTAGTTGTGTAATTCACTGAGACAGACAACGAACGCAGTCATTACACATCTCCTCCTTCTTGTTCACCTCAACGCTCTGAAAAAGATACACTGCTGTAAAAGCATAATTCGGACAGTCCACAAGTAAAATATAGCCCTGTCACGCTGGCATATTTGTGCTGAACGCCCACGGAAAACTATAAAAATCCCAGAATAAAAATTCTAACCCTGCCTGCTTGCCGTCCCCTGATTTGAAAATTTTGTTAAATATACTTTGGTAATAGTGTTGCGCTTTTTTTGATTCATTAAATTAATGGTTGTATATTTCCGTTGCAAACACGTGATTACAGAAGTTATTAAAAACGAGACAAAAAACCCTTATCCTTGCGCAACGATATTCACAGTACGCTTAACAGTTTCCACCATTTGTAACTAGTTATTAACTAGTTGTGTAATTCACTGAGACAGACAACGAACGCGGTCATTACACATCTGCTCCTTCTTGTTCACCTTAACGCTCTGAAAAAAGATACATAATTCGGACAGTCCACAAATAAAATATAGCCCTGTCACGCGGGCATGTGTGTGCTGAACGCCTACGGAAAACTATCAAAACCCTAGAATAAAAACGAAAAAGAGAGAAAAAAAAGTTCGAGATTATTTATTAACCCGAACCGTAAACACAACCTTCATTGTGGGCCCTAAACAATGCTGGAACCGGAATTTCCAGTTCCTTCGAGCAAGTCCCATCTGTCGCCACTGGAAGATCTCACGGACTTTAAAAGAAGAGCACTGCACCCTCTTTAGATCTTTTTTCTTTCTTGACTTTCTTCGGTTGGCTTTTTGTTTTCGCCTCTTTGCTTGGACTAAACACGATGATTCACCATTCTCTTCCACTTTTTCTTTTTTTGTTTACTGTGCTACTTTGTTTTTATTTCTTTTTCGGACCGGTTCTTGCTAGCCTGCCATTAATATTCAGATGCTATAGTATTTAATGCCATAGTAGATTATAATGGTATAAAAAAAGAGCTTTTTCTTTTCTTTTTTTTCTTATTGAGCATCTCGGAAACTTCAGCGATTTTGTTTTGTTGTTAGTGAGGTTTTTCCTGGTAATTATATAATTTACTCCGTGAATTGCTGCAAAATGTACATTTTCTTTGAAAATGAGATGTAATTGACTGATAATTACTTAAACAAGGTTTAGAAGTAAACTTTTGACGCGAATGAAGAATGGAGAACTTGAACTCATAGCGTAGCTTAAACAGTTTTTATTTTATTTTAAATTAATAGATATGGTTAAATAATTTATTAATAATTGCGCTTCTGACCTTTTTATATCAACATTCCCAATATTGTATTAAAAATATCACAAAATATAAGATCATGAATTTTTTGTATGCATACAATGATAATCAGGAGCTATATAAGATTTAATACAATAATCAATTAGTTTTTATTTATTTATTTAATTAATTAAAGCGATTTTGTTTTGTTGTTAGTGAGGTTTTTCCTGGTAATTATATAGTTTACTCCGTGAATTGCTGCGAAATGTACGTTTTCTTTGAAAATGAGATGTAATTTACTGATAATTACTTAAATAAGATTTAGAAGTAAACTTTTGACGCGAATGGAGAACCTGAACTAAAAATACATAGTATAGCTTAAACAATTTTTATTTTATATTTAAATTAAATTAATAAATATGAGTAAATAATTGATTGATAATTGTGCTTCTGACCTTTTTATATCAATTTTCCCAATATTTATAGTAAAAATATAAAATGCATAATATATTACATTTTTCTCTATATATAATAATAATCAGGTGCTATAACCTTTAATTCAATAATGAATTAAGATTTTGACCGTGAAATGTTTTCAAATTTTATTTTTATTTTTATTGTGATTATGGATCTTATTAGACGGATCCGAAACATGTCAATGTCATTTATTTTTATTTATTATAACACCTTTCTTAAGTAAAATAAAATTTTTATTAAAAGATGATTTTTTGTTCTTTTCTTGGAGTTTTTTTTCAGATTAAAATTGTTTTGTTGTTAGTGAGGTTTTCTTTGGTAATTATATAATTTACTCCGTGAACTGCTCCGAAATACGCATTTTCTTTGAAAATGAGATGTAATTGATTGATAATTACTTAAATAAAGTTCAGAAATAAAGTTTTGACGCGTATGAAAAATGGAAAACCTGAACTAAAAATACATTGCGTACTTAAACAGTTTTTATTTTACATTAAAGATATGAGTAAATAATTGATTGATAATTGTGTTTCCGACCTTTTTATATCAACATTCTTGATATGTATATTAACCCTTTCGGGTCGATTTTTTTTTTTCAGTTTTCAGAAATAACAAATTTTACGTTAATAACATTAAAACTAGCTATCCAAATAGATTAATTACAGTTTAACGAATATTCGTTGTCTGGTACATAACTAACGTTGTTTTTTGCGTGCTATTCAATTAATATTCAAATTGACAATTGGCTAAGAAAGATTTTTGAAGATGTTTAGAAAATATAGTATTACAATAAGATTTAACTTATATTTAAACTTTGTAATACTTTTTCTCTTTATTGCACATGATTCTTTTAGGAAAGCAACTTTTACTTTAAAATTTAAAGAATGAAATATATGTTTAAAATAAAAGAATCGCAAACGATGTAAAGAAAATTAAGGAAATAATAATTATCAGGTACTTCAGGGTTATCCCGTCGACCAAAAAATTATCGCCAAACTATAAGATTAAATGCTAATAATGGATGATCGTGAATGTCACATTCAATGACATTAAATAAGATTCACGTGTTTAAAATGTCATTACGTGATTTTAATTTCGATTTTTTATTTGAATTTTTATTAATATTCCACTAATTATTTGTTTTTTCGTTATTTAAAATAAAAATTATGTCAATATGTGTAATTTGGCTATTAGTTTGGCGATTTGCATAATTTGGCGAAATTGGTCGACGGGATAACAGAGAAGTACCAATTATCATTATTATTACTAAGTGCCTAAACATAAATGAAGTCACACAGTAAATGCATAGACATATATTAACATCACTACATGTAAATAGTAGCAAAAGTATTTCTTAAAACAAAATAATAATACTCCATTAAAACACATATGTACTGTTAATAGTACACCAGACCCGAAAAGGTTAAAAATATAAAATACATAATATATTAAATTTTTTTATATAAAAAAGGGTAATCGAGTACTGTAGCATTTAATTCAATAATCAATTAAGGATTTATTCTTTTTTTTTTTTTTTTTTTCTTGATGCGTTTTTTCAGATTAAAATAATCTTGTTTTGTTTTTAGTGAGGTTTTTCTTGGTAGTTATGTAATTTACTCCGTGAACTGCTACGAAATGAAAATTTTCTTTGAAAATGAGATGTAATTGACTAATAACTACATAAATAAAATTTGGAAATAATTTTTTCTGACGTGAATAAAAAAGAACCTGAACTTAAAAGTACATAGAGTAGCCTAAATAATTTTTATTTTATTTAAAATTAATAGATGTGAATAAATAATATATTGATAGTTGTGTTTCTGATCTTTCCATATGAACATCTCTAATATGTGCATTAAAAATATCATAAAAAAATTAAAATCATGAAAATTTTCTATGTATATAATGATAATATGTTACAGTGAAACCTTCAAATAAGGGACACCTCTATTTAAGGGACAAAATTTCTGGTCTCAGACCCTTGGTATAGGACGTGTAATGTATTTACCTCTAAATAAGGGACACTTGAAAATGAGATTAAACGGGCTGGCTTCTGCATTTCATAGAATGAAGTAATCTGTGATGAAAATGAAAATACAATTTTTCGTGAACTTATCAAACAGACAGACAGTCATGTTGATACATAGACACAACACAATTCACAAGCATTTATTTACCCGCAATTTTGATTCGACTTCGATGCGTTTAAATTTATCCCCTTTGAAAGCAATGCTGAAAATTGTGAGGATGATTTTGAAAATGGAGAATAAATGAAAATTGTAATTTAAAGAATTTTACAGATACTTTAAGATTTGTTCTCAATAACAAAAGGCTAACTTTTAATTTATTTTTATTCTGAAATGCCCGAAATTAGCAGGCATTGTTGTTTAGAAACTATGTAATCAAACTGTTTTCTTCTTTCTCTCTCTTTTTTTCAAACGCAATAGTTATTTTAGAAAATATTGTCAACGTAGGCGTTTTGGGCCGAATTTCTATTCGACAGAAGAATAACTACTCAAAAAAGGGTGAAAAGCGTTTTTCTCATGTAATCAAAATCACTAATAACTCAGTAGGTAATTTATTCAAAACTTGAAAACACAGTTCGATTCCAGATCGCTTTCATAGTCAGGCATTCCAATTTTAAACATTTCCGTAAAAAATGAATTTGCAAATGTGTCAAAACGTTTTTCGCTTGCTGATCTGAGCAGTTGAGGAATTTGTTGCTTTAAAATACGTAAAACAATTAAATACTTTTTTTTTTTTTTTTTTTTTTGTAAATACTATTGATATTGAAGAGCTAAAATTTATAAGTATGGTAAATGAACACTTGAAAAGCTTATAGTGAAATATTGAAATTTGCAAAACAATCACTTTTGATTGATTAATTGAAGTAAAATTCTTTTAAATGTTTTTATACTTTTTGCATGTACACAGTTTGCATAAAAAATACAAATCAATAATTCTATACATTATTTTATGACTTAGTAATTAATTGAAAATTTTAATTAATTCTCTATTCCTTTTGTGTCTTATTAACGTAATTTATACACTTCAAATATATTTAAACTTCACGTTTAATGTTTTGTTATTTTTATATTCTTCTGCACGATTAATTAAAATAATAAAAATAAAGGACACCTCTATTTAAGGGACAAAAGTTCCAGTCCCATAGGTGTCCCTTATTTGGAGGTTTCACTGTATAACATTTAATGTAATAAGTAGAGATGCATTTTATTTTTAATTTTCCTGCAAACTTTTTTGAAATTAGTGATTTTGTTTTGTTGTCTGTGAGGTTTTACTTCGTAATTATATAATTTACTCCGTGTAGTACTGCCAAAAATATAATTTTTCTTTAATAAAATATAATTGACTAATAATTATTTAAATAAGATTTTGAAGTAAACTTTAGGCGCGAAAGAAGAATGGAAAACAAGAACTATACATGAATAACGTAGTTTAAGCATATTTGGTCATACTCAAAAGTTAAAATATTTTGCCACACTACACTACTATTATATAAAATATGTCTGTTTTAGTTTTTTTCTTAAATCACATAGTGAGCTTTTGCGAAAGTATATTTTCTGTTAAAATGAGATGTTAGTGAGTGAAAATTACTTATTTTTAAAATAGAATTTTATTGAGAATGAAGAACGGATGGATGCGTTAGTACTATAGTTTAAAAAAATAATTTAAAAATTTTTTTTTCACAAGATGCGTAAAAATGGGTATTATTTATTTGCCCTAACTTGTAATTTAATTTAAAAAAAAAAAAAAAAAAAAAAATCTTTGTAATAGTTTTTTCTCTCTCAAGCTTCATTCTGTGAAATTGCTTTTCCCGTTTTACAAACACTTTATGCATTGCGTTAGAAATAAATATTTATTTTTATTTTTTTAAATAGAAACATCTACTCAAAAACACTATACACAGAGAATATTAAAGCTATAACAGCATTCTTGTCTAAATAAAAAACATTTAATTCAAATATTAAATTTAAATTATGCTGTAAAAATTAGTTTAATTCAATATGATTATATTTTTTAATATAATTTGATATATAAAGAAATGCTCCTTCTCACACGCGCATCTTAATGCATGAATTATAATGTACGGAAACATACATGATGACCTAACGTAAAACTATATTTATCAAAAGAAGAAAAAAAATGCATGAAATGCATTGCACTGTTTTGTTAATGCAATGCACTGTATTCTAAATGCAGTGCAACTGTATTGTAAATGCAATGCACTGTTTTGTTAAATATGTGCGTGTACTTTTTATTATTGCATTATTATTATTATTATACATATAAAATCTTATCAATACGGATATCTTTCATCTAAAATGTAAATATATTTTATTTGAAACATTTTATCCTATCCATTTTACATAATATTAAGATGTAAGGCTACATGATAGAAGACCTTCGTATCAAATTAATGATGTATGATTTAAGCATCTACAAGACTTTTTCTTTGACTTAAAATGCTGATGGAAATAAAATTCAAGACAGTAAAACTCTATTTTTTATTTTATTACTAATTATTTAATTAAAAAACTTAAATACTTTGTATTTATTGTATTCTTAAAATTTTTTATTTATTAAAGATAATAAATACTTAATTTTTTGAACACCGTGTTTCATCTGTGTTTTAAGTTTATACAATCAGGGGTCGATCCAGGCAAAATTTTGGGCCAATTTGGGACCCTTTCACAAAATTCCTTTTATTAAAATATGCCCCCTTTGTAAAATCCATTTTCATGAAAACTGTTTTAAAATTGGTAATTTGTTAATGAAAATATGTCATTTTAACAAAAACAACTTTAGTAAGTGGATTTTAAAGAAAATTGTCTTAATAAATTCTTTGTTCGAGTTTGAGTAAATGGCTTTCACCTTTCGTTACAAAGTATATTATTTTTTACAAAGTGTAAGAGTGTGAGATTTTAATTATGTGAGATATTGATATTATCCATTGAAAGCAATTCACACTTTCAAGGATTTTTTTTTTTTTTTGGGGGGGGGGGGGTAAGGAATTTAACATTTTAAAGTTTCCTTAACATGTTTTCTATATAGTAGCTCAAATTCAATGTAATGTCCAGTTTTATTTGTTAATTTATGGAAGCCAGAAAAATGGCATAATGAATGTCTACTCAATTTTTACAAAGATAAATTATTTTCAAAGGAATATCCATAAGATCTTGCTGGTAGCTATGAATTTACTATTTCTGACTTAAATTATATCAAAAATAATAATTACTCTGCAGCGCCACATTTATATCTGATGAAGAATTAAAATGAGCAGGCCAGGAGAGTGACAATCATATTTTAATTATGGAACATTATTTGTAAAATACAGAATTTGTTACCTTCCTCATATATGCGTTCTTCTATAAAGTGTAAATAATACATTATATATATATATATATATATATATATATATATATATCATAGGTTGACATGCCATGAAAATGACAAGCTGAAATTTTTAGCCCTTTTAATAGTTTTTTTTTCTTTTTTGTGCGTTATTAGAAATGTAATGTCTCTTGAAAATACTTCTAAGAATACTTTTTAGTAGAATGTAGTAAAATAAATTGCATTTAAGATGAATTTTATTGTGCGTTTTTTATTAAATTATATTTGTGCGAATTTTATTAAAAACTTAAGTAAAAGTTTTACTTTGAGTTTATTAAATAAAAAATATTTAGGAACATAGTAATACACGTTTAGTTTTTTTAACACCATGTTTTACCTATGCTTTAAGTTTATAATCAAAAGTCGATCGAGGCAAAATTTGGGGCCTATTTAGGGCCCTTTTACAAAAATCCATACCATAAAATAAGCTCTTTCACAAAAATAATTTTTCGTATTTTGTAATGTTCTCCCATAAATGGAAAACAGTTCGATTGATTCATAATGTATTACCTGAAGGCTCCGAAAAGATTTTTATCTTTTATTTATTTTTTATTTATTTTATTTAAAAAAATAACTAGAAACTTCCATAGCTGCTTGCAGATTCATCTGTATGTTATCGAGTGAAAAGAAAAGTAGACATCAGCATGTAAATGTAAAGAAAGTGACAGTGGTCAAAAGTTTAAGAACCACTGCTATGCACAATGAGATTAATAAAGAAGCCCTACATGAACACGTGTTTTTTTTTTCTTTCACTGAAAATGCAAAATAAGAACATCTGATTATCGCCTTCTACAGAGTCTTAAAAGAGACTTAACGTTAGGAGATTTCTGACTGGCATTTTTTAAATTCTGCTCTTTAGTTTTAGGCGTGTAATCTCATTTATCTAGTTCCAGCTGTATTTAAATAACTAAGCTGGTATGTAAAAAAAAAATAATAATAATAATGACTGATGCATTTTGTCACGCTGTTTCATGTAACATGGTACTGTATGCTCTTACTTATGTTCGTTAAAAGAAAATAAATGTATCAGGTTGTATAAGTTTTGTTTTTGTTTTTTCATATTTATTTTGTATTGTAGAAAAAAAAATCAGCTAATTTATTTTTAATGTATATTGTAAATCTGCTCTATAAATTATATTTTATCACATTTTATTTTATATTTTATTACATTATATGCAGATTAACTTAATTCAATCTAACTTAATTCAATTCCTAGATATTCAACAATTTAATCAAGCTAAAAAAAAATTTACTTTAAATTTGTAAAAATAGTTTCAACACCCCTTTTTTTTCTTAATTAGATGTTTTAAAATTACAACATTTGTTCAATGTATCATCATTATTTAAAGATTCAACCTATAATATATTTTTATTGTAATTTGTAAATTTGTTTATTTCATAATCCATTTATATGCCAATTTTATTCATTTTTTACAATTTTTTGCAACCATTGGAGTTTGTAAATTTGCTAAATCAACTTTATTTGTTTTGATACAATTCTTTTGCAACACAGATTTTTTTTATTATTATTATAAAATATTTAATAATATATTAATAATAAATATTTAATAATATATATTAATAATAAATATTTAATAATATATTAATAAATATTTAATAATATATTAATAAATATTTAATAATATATTATGTTATTTATATAATATTTCAGCTATTTTTTATGTGGTTATTTTAGAAAAGTCAACACACAATTTATCTCCATTTTACTTTATATTATATACATATATTTTTTTAAACCTTATAATTTTCAGTTCTTTTCTCAAAGTTCAATCTTCTTTCATTTTATGCACATTTCTTTCGTAACGATTCATAAACAATTAAATATATTAATGTATGTGAAATTGAATTTTGTAAAAGGAAAAATTGTTTTAGTTTTTTATACTTTTATTCAATCGTTTAGTTTATTTTATATAGTTTTCTTCACTTTAATGTACAATTTTTAGAACAGTCTAAAAAATTACTTTAAAGAATATTTCAGGAACTTAAAAAAAAAAAAAAATATTTTCCCTATCATTTGCTTAATATACTATCGTTTGTTGAAGATTAAATAATTTAAAATATTGCTTATAAATGGATGTTGAAAATAATTTTGCACCAGCAAATGTTCCAAATGATATCAGATTCACAGTTGTTGATACAGATAATAGTTGAAGTGATATTTTTAATATTACAGTTTTAAAATCTTTATGGAAAGAGGGGGAAGGATATGCATAATAATGTCTAAATACAACTTTTTTGTGACTTTTTGTCAACATTGTATTTGTTTAATATCCCCTTTCTCTTTTTTAAAATTACACTTTTTTTTTTTTTTTTTTTTTTTTTTTTTTTGACATCTGTAATATAGGATGTATGGTTATCGTTAAATAAGGAAAAAGTATTTTGCATGTACAGTTTTGTAAACCAAAATTCCGAAATTGTAGTAACTCGATATATATATATATATAACCCCTTCGAGACGAATGTATTTTACGGAATTTTTAATATTTTGTCACCGTTTTTTTTAAATGCAGAGAGAAAATTTTGTGTAATTGAATCGGGAAAATGCGTGGATTAAAATAAGGCAAAATTTACAATAAAAATTTACTGGTATATATATATATATATATATATATATATATATATATATATATATATATATATAATATATATGTGTGTGTGTATGTGTATATATATATATGTATGTATGTATGTATATGTGTATGTATATATATGTATGTATGTATATATATGTGTATGTATATATATGTGTATGTATATATATGTATGTGTATATATATATATATGTATATATATGTGTATTTATAAAAGTATTTATATATATATATATATCGTTAAAAGTATTATTGTTGACTTTGTGTTATTATCATTAAGAGAAGGAGGATTATTTTTATTAGTTTTCTTCTTATGTGCAATGCATTACATTCACTGAATGCATCTACTGTATTCCTTCTACATTTTTTCTTTTCAAAATTACGTAATACATCTTTTCCGCACTCGTGATGTACACTTTATAACGATTGGTACTAAATCAAATGAAAACAATAAAAATATTGCATAATTATTGGATGCTTGAAAAAAATCCTTAGGGAAGAGCAAAGAAAAAAAAAAGTATCGCGCCAACAAGTGTCCAAAATGGCGCAGAAGGAAAGAGAAAACTCTCTCAACTATTGCAAATATGTCGGAGGTAGAAGAGAGCGAGTGGCGGCGGCGTAAACATAGCGTTACTACGGGAAACCTGGAAGCGTGGCAACACCTGGTCATGACATCGGAGAAAGAAGCAATCGTTTGGCTACAGGAGAGAGGGAGGGGGATCTTGAAATGGCGGGGTCACTCCTTAGAGGTCAACGGAACTATCACGCACAGTTTTGCTAGTTCAAGACCTCTTTCTTGCTCTTGCCTTTGCAGCTTGGGTTCGACCGGTTAGTATCTTTGAAAAACACGAACTGAATACGTCGCTGAAACACATTTCTCTAGAAATAGTTGATGCTGTGTTAAATAAGCAATCGGAAAGGGTTTCAGAATCCGGGAGTGTTTTTAAACAATTCGCTTACTATTTTATTTTATAAACTTACTCTTTGCCATTTTTTTTTTCTGTTTATAGCTCACTGGCTATAAAGGCCCAAACACATTTGACCACTTCTTGAAGTTCGGTGTCGGCTCGTTTTTTGCGGCGACGCGATGTTTTTGATCTTAATGAGTTTCGCAGGAAAGGGACGGTTGTCCGGCAAAAGGAAAATCTTTCCGTCGAGTAGGGTGGATTGCTTATCTCTTGATTATTTTGTTAATTCCCCTCGTTTCAATTATGAGGAAATCGCAAATGAATTCTATACAAAGGCTTCCCCACTTTTTCCAAGAATTCAGTTGAAATGAGGAGTATTGCAATTTGAACGGAGGCTAAAGCTGAGTTAATGGTCCGCATATTCTGTATGTACGTAATTCGATAACTCTCGATAGAATTAACCGATTTGCTGCAAAGTGTGTATCTTGAAATGGCAGTGTCACCTCTTAGAGGTCAACGGAACTATCACGCACAGTTTTGCTAGTTCAAGACCCCTTTCTTGCTCTTGCTTTTGCAGCTTGGGCAGGGCCTTCGCGAAGACAGTTTATTGGTGGGGGAAAGAGCCTTGAATTGCCAAGTCAAAATTCAGTATTTGCCAACTCAGGGAAAAACAAACATAAATAGTTCTCGGCGTTTGCCAACTAGTTCTATAATTTTACCAAGTTATCACAATTAAAAAATGTAATATCGTTTTTATTTGTATAAAGCTTAATAATATTTCAATTCACATATCTAATTTTCATCAAATCTATCAGAAATGGAAAGTGTCTTATACTTTTTTATTAAAGTTTTGAACTAATTTGCCAATTCAGTTTGTAAATTTGCCAACTGTAACAGCATATGCAAATGTTTGGGGGCTAGGCTTCCCTGTCCCCTCCCCCTTGTCGAGGCCCCTGAGCTTGGGTTCGACCGGTTGGGATCTTTCAAACACAAACTGAATACGCCGCTGAAACACATTTCTCTAGAAATAGTTGATGCTGTGTTAAATAAGCAATTGAAAAGGGCTTCAAAAACGGGGAGTGTTTTTAAACAGTTTGCTATTTTATTTTTAAAACTTACTCTTTGACAATTTATTTTTTTCTGTCTTTAGCTTACAGGTTATATAGCCGAGTTAATGGTCCGCATGTTCACTCGATAACTTGTGATAGAATTATCTGGTTTGCTTCAATTGTGTATCTTGAAATGGCGGGTCACTTCTTAGAGGTCAATGGAACTATCCCGCACAGTTTGCTAGTTCAAGACCTCTTTCTTGCTCTTACTTGCAGCTTGCTTGGGTTCAACCGGTTAGTATCTTTCAAAAACACAAACTGAATACGCTGCTAAAGCACATTTCTCTAGAAATAGTTTATGCTCGTTAAATAAGTAATCGGAAAGGGTTTCAGTATCGGGGAGTGTTTTTAAACAATTCGCTTGCTATTTTATTTTTAAAACTTACTCTTTGACAATTTATTTTTTTCTGTTCATAGCTCACTGGTTATAAAGCCAAGTTAATGATCCGCATATTCTGTATGTATGTATTTCGGATAACTCTTGATAGAATTATCCGATTTGCTTCAAATTGTGTATCTTTAAATGGCGGGGAGATGACTTCTTTCTTGCTTGCAGTTTGCTTGGGTTCGACTGATTGGATCTTTCAAATACAAACTGGTGACGTTCAAATGGTAACGTTCTCATTTAATACAACATTTTTAATATCTTTGATTAAATCAATCTTTAAAAAAGTATGGTTTTGTACATTTTTTTTTTTTTTTAAATTTTCTTAAAATTATTAAAAGAAATACGTTAAAGCTCTATTGATATTTTCAAAAATAAACTTTCGATCTTAAAAATACCAGACCCGAAAGGATTAACTAAAATATTAAAATGAAATATATTTTATTAAATCATTTTTATCAAAGACCCAGTTGTTTCTTTAAAAATGGCTTTGAAAAACATTGATCCTTGTGAAGATATGTTGCATTTAATTTCCGAATTTGCAACATATCTGTTCTATGACTTAATAATTTATTAAGTCATTTGATGTATTTAACTATGATGTCACTATTATCCTAAGGCGATGTATCTTAACAAATATATTACACAAGTTCAAGAGAAGTCATTTGACAAAGATATTAAAATAATCTGATTAAATGTCTTCCTCAAATATTTATTTATCTTTTACAATTTATTATTTTTGTATTGGTTTACTCCATTCGCTTGTGTATCACATCTGATAACACACAACAGTTCATTAAATAAATTTAGGAGTTAATCACTTAGGCAGATGAACAGATCACCTGACTAAACCCTTATGTTAAAGAAAATCCTTATAATTATAGATATTCTATCAGATACGCCGAGTTGCCAATTAAATGTTTATAATCATTTGTACTCCGTCAGCCATGATGTGAACTACATCATTAGCTGTTATGACAAGATAAACCCAATTCAAAAGTCGCGTCACGAGATATGTTCAAAAAAATATTGCCATGTTTTTCTTTTTTGCGAATACTTTTTTTTCTGCAAACTTGAAACTTTTGTGTTTGTACCACCTTTTACGCAAACTTTGACCTCTTATCATCTGCATCTGATTAGACAAAGCAGTTCATTAAGCAGATCTCATTGAGTTCTAAATGATTTATGACATCTGTTCATTAGTTTTTCGGATACGATTTACATAAATGAGCGCACATGAGCTGGTTCAGATATACATAAGTAGCAACAGGGAAAGAAAAAAAAAAGTTGGGGTCACTTGCTTGGGGTCAACGGAACTTCCCTGCACGATTTACCAGTTCGGTCAGCCCTTGGCTCCTTGGGCTACCAAATCAGCAACAAAACTGATCATAGTAGTATCAAAAGGGTAAGGAGAAAAAAAAATGATTTACTAAGACTGGCTACCGACTCGGGGTCATTGACGCAATAAACATAATCACTTTACTTTTGTGCTGGAAGAAGCTTATGTTTGATGAGTGGGGTATCAAAGCATTCAGAGGCAGATGTTTTTATGTATGAGGAAATACATGACCTATTTTGGAAGCTAGTTTATTCTGAATTATAGTTAAATCAAGTTTACAGTTATTCTTTGAAAGAACTGGGGAAAAATAAATTAACTGAATAAACTTTTAGTCGTGTAAAAAAAAAAAAAAAAAAAAAAAAAAAAAAAAAAAAAAGATGAAAAAGGTGTATATACCAGGGTTGCGGAGGCGGAATTGCTTTAAACAAAAAGCCAACTCCAGCTTTTTTGTTATACAGTTTGAAGTGAAATTAAACCGATTATATGTAATTTCAAATCTATAAAAAGGATTATGATTTTGGATTATATCGGACTACCAAAGTTAAAGATGCCTGGCGTACAGATAGATGTAAACAGTTTTTAATTAAAAACTCCAGTAGATTCGAGATTATTTCCGAATTAGTAAAATTTTCATCTTATTTTTATTTTCCTTTCGCTTCCATCAAAATTTTTGTGCTCTGGAAGACACAAATTAACACCAAAATTGTAACGATTTCGCCTTTTCAAATCCAGGGATCCCAAATAGAAAGTTTTTTGTTTTGTTTTCTTCTTTAGATTTCGCTGGATTTTTTTCGGATTTGTGGGACGCGTAATTCATAAAATAATAAAACGTGAACTATTTTCTTTTCTCCCTTTTTCTTTTGAAACTGAGTGAAATTTTTATCTTATTTCTCCTGCTTTCCCTCATAATTTTAACAAGCAGCAACACTAATATATTACCCAGGTCCAAGTCGCAGTCAAAGTCGGCCATTTTTCTCATCGAATCCGCAGCCCTGGTGTGTATGCTTTAGGCATAGGATATACGCTACTCTTAAAGCAGACCTAATTTGTTTGTGGACATTATAGTAGAGAGTCCATTGGATGTCCACTGGGAGAAATAGCTTTGTACCGAATCTGGAAGGAATTCAATTTAAATGTTATCCTGTTCTTACTTCTCAAATGAAAAACGATTGACTGTTTAATCAAAATTTATCTAAATTTATAATCATTTTTATGATAACCCATATTAATATATTATTTCTAATAGCTTAAATGGTGCAATAAAGATTTTAAAACCAGAAAAAAAGTTTTATTTTGTTACATGATTCAACTGAACACAGTCATCAAAATAAAAATATTTTTTATGTTTTTAAAATCTTCATTACACCTTTTAAGCAATTAAAATTAATAAATACCCATAATATTCAAGAAATGAAGAAATGTATATCTTTAAAAAGTTTCTGGCTGTAGAAACCGAGAATGTACGCAAAATTCATACTTGGCAGACAGATGATGTACAGAGTTCTAAAAATAATCTAGAAAGTAGGGATGCAACGGATATTGATTTTGCCGGATATCGGATACCGGATATCCGATATCCGATTTGCCTGCCGGATTCGGATATCCGGCCGGATATCCGATCGGATATCCGGTACTAAATATGTTTTTAGTTATGGTGAATGTTTGTTTATTTCTTTATGCAATGCCATCTCAAATAATAAATTGCAAACGTGTTTCACACACCATTACAACTTTTAAATGTATTGGAATATAATTTACAGAAACTATATATCTTTGACTATCAGGGCTTGAAATTCAGGTTTTCCCAGGCAGAGAGAATTTTCCTCATAACATTTGTAAATGCAGGGGAGTTAAACTATATGAGAAGGAAGAAATTTTAAAAAAACTATAATTTGTTACATGCCATTTAAATATTTAATTTATACCAGCATGACAAAATTCCATTGAAATAATTTAAATCAACAACTCAAGATAATTATCCAAAATGTCTATTTTAATTAAAACAAACGAAAAGAATCAAGCCTTATATATATCATATCTATTTTTCAATTTTCACTCAGTGTTATGGACAATTAATAATTGAGTTGCTAAATCAGTATTTTAATTTAGATTTTATTCGATTTTGTGTGGGTTAGAATCTTTTGTAAGTTACATTTTTTTTATTTTTATTTATTTTTTTTTAATTTTGTAAAATCTGATGGGCATTCATTTTTAATTTACTTGCAAGAATAATGCATTTAGATGATTGTATTGTCAATATCCTGCGGTGATTGTATACTACTTAGTGGAGTTATCGTCAATACTGTAATTTCTGACATTTTAGCTAATTGAATTATGTTCTTCTATGCAATGGAATTTTAAATCCATATGAAATTCTGAAAAGGACATAATCAGTAGGTTTCCTCTATTCCATGAGAAATGGTTTATTAAAAAAGGTCATGTCCTAATTTCTGTGAACTATGCACATAAACTATTTATTGTTTCTAAATGTGTTTCCTTAAAGTTTGCCATTTTTTTTTCAATCATTTGGAAAGCAGTTGATGTTATCGGTTGAGAATGGACCTTGTGGTGTCTGCATTTTATTTTGTTTATTATTGGTCCAGGAAATCCATGACGTATGTAGTATGTGACTCTTATTACATTAGTCATGTTTTGATCATCATAAAAATATAATGTTTATGCTGATTTTCATTAACTCAATGGGAAACATTTAAACATTTTGCTTTGGACAATGAATGTCCTCATTTTATTCTTTTTTTTTTTTTTTTTTTTTTTTACAAAATTCTTTAAATTTAGAAGAATTTTTATTTGAATAGGAAATCAAAATGTTATTTTTAATAAAGAAGAAAATAAAAAGGTACAAAATGGGCAGATGCAAATTATGAGATATGGGGAAAAAAAAAAAAAAAATCCAAACAGAAACATCGTATGAAAGATCATCTTTTAAATGAAAAAAGAAGTATGATTATCAAGCCGATTGATTACAAAATGTGCGATGATTTCAAAAAATGAAAAAAAATCTAATACTAAAACATTAATTGTAAAAAAAAAAAAAAAAAAAAAAAATCATGTTTTTTTTTCCTAATGTGCAACACAAGATCTAATCTCATTTTGTCTAGTGCTGATTCCAGGCTAATTAGATAGAGCTCAGACTCGAGTGACCATTACTGCCCTTTTAGAAATTTCTTGTTTCGGCGAAAGAGACAAAAGAAATTAGAAAAAGAAATTCACAAAATACGGAAATCGGCCATAGAAAAAATATCGCTGATTTTGTCCACCAAAGCAAAAATAAATTTTTTTAAATAGTCAATCGGTCTGAAAAAATTTTAAGTTTGAGGGAACTTGGACAGTGGGAAAATATAACGAAATTCATCAGTCATTTACAGTAAAATATTGTGAAATTTGTTAGCCTGTCACAAGCAAATATCATGAAAATCATCAGCAGGTAACAGAGAAAAAACACAAATTTTTCAGCTGGACACAGGAAAATAATTATTAATTTCAGCAGAATGTCACTAAAACAAAAAGGGAAATTTTCCAATTAGTCGTAGAATAAAATAGCAGAAAAAAAAGGAAGAAAAAAAAGATTCAAAAAGGGATTTTTTTTTTTTTTTTTTTTTTTTTTTTTTTTTTTTTTGAAACAGGAATGTCTTGGCCATAAGATATTTTAAGGCATGAATCCAGCCATCCCATGCCAAAGTTCAAGCCCTGTATGTGTATATTAATAATATTGAATAAAAAATGTACTTCAAACATTTAAATATTCTGCTTATTTGTCAATGAAACGCTGATAATGGCTAGTAATTACAATGAAATGCTGATAATTGCTAATAATTTGTACAATGAAATGCAGATAATTTATGAAACAAATTTTACACATTTATCAATATGTTTATTTTATAATTGTAAAGTAATTTCACAAAGAAATACATAGCTTCCATTAATAATGTAAACATAAATAAGCTTACGAATATACCAATGGTTGAAGAGTTATTTCCAAACATAGGTTTATTTAATGATTTTTTTCATGTTTTAATTATTTAATACTGTTTTACCTTAAGCTACATTTAATTTTACTTTAAGTTAAATCACTTTCAAATTTATTAGCAAAAAAAGAAAAAAAAACTTTTAAATATTTATAATGAAATCTTGAAAATAACTAGTTGGATGCACCAATCCCAAAACTCTTCTATTCCATACAGGGTTCGCCAAAGTGGGCCCAGCCCGAAAAAACCCGCCCAGGTTTTTTCGGGCGGGCCCACTTGAAAAAACCCATCAAAAACCCATTTGTGGGTTTTTTCAAATTTTCTCGTGTTTTTACAACTGTATCATTATTTAATCTAAGATATGAGAATGGAAAGATAAATGCCAATTTAAATATATTTCAAACTAACCATATTTAAAAGAATTTCTAAGTATTGATAAAATGACCATAAAATAAATTAGTTTGTAAATAAGGAAGATTTTCATGGCTATATATTTTAAAATGCAGCCAAGGGCTTTAAATCTTAATGTAGGGGGAACTGGGGCACATTGATACACCCCGTGTACAGCACACTGGGTCATTACAGGAATTTTCACAATAGCTCCAAAAGGTGATACTAGTGAAATTAACTACCTACAGAAAGTTCTGGAATGATTCAATAGTTTGATGAAATGGGATGGGTGATTGTTTTTGTAGGTCAAAAGTAAATTTGAGTTGTACAATTGAAATGGTATTATACAACTGTTCCAGTATTTTCAACCGAAAAGAATACCCTCCCTGGCAAGTAAAGCTACTCTTTATCAGTTCCTTATTCTTGAAATTCAATGAAAGTTTATACAGTAATTTTCAACACAAAAATGGTGACAGATTATAATGGTTCCCAGCATCATGGAAAGTCAGGAAAATCTCAAAATATACAGGAAAAGTCAGGGAATTTACAAATAATTTCTAAAAAAGTCATGGAAAACATTTGAGTGAAAAAATGAAAAATGACACAAAATTCATCACAGTTGGGGAAAAAAAAAAAAAAAAAAAAAAAAAAAAGATTGAAGTATGATTGCAGAAAAACATTGCTAATTTTGGCAAAAGATTGTGAAAATAAGTATAAAATTTTGCTGTATGCTCGTTTGGTCAGAGAATTTTTCTAGATTTGGTTTGGGAAAGTCAGGGAATTTTTTGAGATTTGGTCATAGAAAGTCAAGAAATTTGCCAGTCATGTTTTGCTGGGAATCTTGTTGTAACAAAAAGAGTGAAAAAGTTTTAGTATAGTACTTTAATAATTTCATTGTTAAAATTATTACTAATTATTAATTTTTGTAAAAGCAAATTATAATGTTTATTATTGTCATAACCTTTTAACCTTTAACCTCATAAACTTTTTGTAATCAATTAGTTATTTTAAATTGTATTTAGTAGTATAAGTACCTTGTTTTCAAACATGTGAAAGGTACTATGCATGTGAAAATTAGAAATGTGAAGAGGTCTCTAAAACATTTTGATAAAACCCGAAAAAACCCGGGTTTTTTCGAAAAAGCCCGAAAAAACCCGGGTTTTAGACTACTGGGCCCAGTGGGTTGGGCTTTTTCAAAAAAACCCGGGTTTTTTCAAACCCTGATTCCATATATCTGAATGTTTCAGAAAATATTTACAAATACAATCGAGTCTCTATAAACGAAATCCATCGTTCAGTCAAGAAATTCATTGAATAGAAAACGGCAAAAAATTTTGTACTTTATAAGAAAGTGTTATGCTTATTCCAAAGGCATTTTTATGCGGATGCAGTAGAAGATAACACCAGCATAGATGACGTTTAGTAACAATTCTTCATTTAAATGATCTCTCACAACAAAAACTGTTCCAAGTCGCCACAAACAACAAACATAAACTCTAAAATTAATGAGAGTTAGTTTAGGTAAATAAAAACTTGCTGAAAAAAACAATCTTTTCTGCAATTGCCCCCTCCCCCTTCCTTATTGCTGACTTACTATCCAAACCAAGAAATAAACACCATTTTGAAGACGACAATGGAATAGTTTTATCTTTTTTGATGCTTTGTGATTATTGCAAATCGTTCCAGCAGAAACAGCTTTATAGTTTTGGATATAAGATTATATTTTTGCATAGAGAATTCATATTAATCTATGAAGATTCTGCATTTGATTTGTAAACTTACATAAATTTGGTTTAACTTTTTGCTGTGTATTATCATTATTATATATCATTTTATAAAATTGATGAGCTTTTTATAGCTAAGATAATTTGTTACAAAGCTTATACTGAAGATTATCTTCTCATTTCAACATTCATTCAATGTTAATTTTTTTATCTGAAAAAAAAAAAAAAAAAAAAAAAAAAAACATAAAAAATGGTAACCTATAATTAGCACAATTTTTGTTCGGACCTTTGTGAAAAGAGAGTTAATGCATATAAAATGTGTATATAAACTGTATATAAAAAAATATATAAAATGTAACCTGAATTTAAGAAAATTGAAATTCTCGTCCATATTATTACATTAAAAGCCATCCATTAAGAGTCAAATAATTTTTTTTTTTTTTTAACCTTTTACCTCTTTTTACGTCACAGATTGTCGCATTGGAATGATACGCTTCCGCGTATCGTGACGTCTCAATTTTTCCATTTATTAATTTAGAATTAATTTTATGAAAAAATAAATAAGTAAATACCGATATATAAGATGACCCAAAATATATGTATAACTTAAAACTTCTATTTAAAAAAAAAGGGGGGGGGGGTTACATTAAAACTGCCGTATTTTATGGAATAAACGCCACGATGTTTATGAATTTAAAAATTAATTTTTACTTAAATGCGGCGTTTACGATTTTTTTTTCCGCGCGCATAAAATTTGGAATAAAATAAAAAAATTCCAAAAATTTATAAAATATTTGAAAACTTATTAAATATTTTAAATAAAGTTTTAGACGTCTTAGCTTATTAAATAGGAGGCAACCCACATTGCCCAGAAAAATTTGATCAAACATAGGTCATTGCGACTGAGTCGACAAAAGTAGCGTTCTCACGGTGCGATGTTTACGAGATGTGCGGCGATTACTATATTCAAGGGATAGACTTATTCAGGGGCATGCGAGGCAACTATCTCGGATCCCCCAAGGGCAAATATAAGTTTTCGTTAAAGGGGAGCCAAATGATAAAAAAATTCCAAAAGTGACCGGATTCAAATGGAAAATGTTTTCAATTTTATGGTAGGAAAATTTCTTTTATAAAGACTTTTTTTATAAACTGGATTTCTTTTATAAACTGATTTTATTACGATTATTTTCATACATAAATTTAAATAAAATTTTACTGAAATATCACATATGTTATCTGTTGCTTTCTGTTTAAAGGAATTTGTCATAATATGAAATTTTATGCCAAAGTACTTTAAGGCATCATGGCGAATGCAGTAGCAACATAACAAGTATTGAAATTTTGTTACTATTATTATTGAAGCATACCGCTACTTCCTATCGCTACTTATAATGGAGTTGTTCAAGTTGGTTGAATACAAAAATTAAATTAAATAGTACTGACTCAAATACCAATAATGCTTGAAAGGACTGTATTTTTTACATTTTAACGGCTCACATTTATTATTACATTCCTGCAAAACAGAAAAAAAAATTGTATTCTATAGTTTCTGAAAGTTGTCTTTCTTATGCTATTATATATATATATGAATATTTTCTGCTATGAAATTTATTCATATATAAAACAGGTATGAAATTCAGTTTAATCACTGCAGCATAATTCGCGAAAAATTACAAAAGATGGAAGGGCGGGGGGAGGTCCCCAATAATTTTTGCCCCAGGACTCCCCACTGTCTAAGTTGGGCCCTGACGATATTTTTTTAGCTGATTGAGACTAATTTGAGAAGTGCGATGTTTACGACGGGTGCGAGGTTAGGTTTCTCAAATAAAATCCTGTAGTTACAGATATTGCTGAAAACGAATCTTCCCCCAAAAGTAATTTTTTTTTTTTTGGCCGAAATCGAAAATGAAACCGAATTTTCAAATATTGACCACATTGCACATTTGTATCTGTCATATATGAGATTACGTAACGCACGAGTGTCTTTAAAATCATAGACCATAAATTTGTGACAGATGAGTCGCGAAGACAAATACACTGAAGGAGAAAGTTGGTTGTGGTTGCTACAGTTGATTATACCAACAACTTGCATCTTCATAGTTCAATGAAAATCAAGTCTATATGAAAGGAAAATGTCCTTTATTCCTTGGCTATTTTCCCATGTTAGGATGAAGTATGATGTAATCTTTCATAAACTGAGCTGGAGATTGTTGAACTTATGATAGTTCACTTAATTCTATTGCTGTTTGTCTGGAAGCATTTTTCTACAATGGAATATAGGTTGGCTTGTTGTATTTGTGACGTCCAATTATCTGTACGGGGAATATGGATCCTAAGGAGGGGGGGATGCCCTCCATGTGGGACTTTCTAAAATAACCTAATCAGTATTTACGCAAGGAAATCCAAGGTTCGAAGAAAACCACGGAAAACTTCGAACGGTTAGGCTGACGGCCGAGATTGGGTTCGAACTCAGCATCTGCCGTCAACCAGTTTCAAGGGCAGAGCTTTTCAGCCACTGGTGGGGCCAGGAGTGTAAAGGAGAGATTCATTTGCGAAATTATATTTATAGTTTTATATGAAAATCAATTTTTGATTATAGTTCAGTTTTGATATAGTTCAATGAAAATCCTTTTTTGATTGGCTATTTTTCCATGTTAGGATGAAGTATGAAGTAGTCTTTCATAAAGTAAGCTGGATGTTGTTGAACTTATGATAGTTTACTCACTTCTATTGCTGTTTATCTGGAAGCATTTTTCTCCAAATGGGTATAGAGGGGAGCTTTATTTGCGGAATTATATAACACCTTTCGATGTAACTGCATTTTGTTAATATTTTGCATTTGTAGGTTTACAATATTATTAAACCAGTTTTTCCAGTATTACCAGCAATAATATGTTTATAATTAACTCTGTGAAATCTGTACACTTAGGAGCCGAGGGTTTTTGTGTATTATACATTAACAGATTATAGATCATCCATTTCTTTACATTTTATTATTTAACATTCTAACTGTAAATTAGGAACAATTGTTCAAAAATTAAAATTACAGTGGAAAAGAAAAAACACAATGCAACATTGGGTTAATATATTTAATAACTAAGATTAAAGTAAATTTAAATATAATTTATACAGTACAAATTTGACTAATTATTTATTATTTTAAACATTGACACAAAAAGTGGTAGTTTCGGTTTTGGCTTGCTGACAATAATTCTGTTCATTGGAAAATTGACAACTGAAAAAAATATAAATTAAAAATTTAGCCTTGCCAAATATCCCTCTTTAATGTTAAGTCTTAGGTAGGTCTTAGTAAGGTGTTTGCTGCATTTTTATATTTAAAATACCTCCTCATGAAATTAATATTTTTAACTTCTTTCGGTGATTTCTTCTTAGAGGATGTTACTTTTTTTTGTTAGTTTTCAAAAATCTTATATATCTTATATAATATTTCTAAAATCTATGCTCAATTTAATATTTTATGTTTTACAAACTGTCAAACTGAGAGTAAAATTTTAACACTTCACTAAAATTAAGTATACTAAAGTTAAGTTACTAAAATAAATAAACAAGTATCGCATGTTTTAAAAAATTGATTTTGAAACTTTGCTATCTTCGTTACTATGTTAAAAATATCTTATTTTTTAGATAAATTTTATTCAATTGAATAACTGTAATTTTTCGTAATGCCCATATTTTACTTATATATTAATTATACCTTATTTTCAGGCATTATTTTTACAATACAAACCAACCACATCATGGAGAATTTTTTTTTTCTTATATATTAAAAAATGTTATGCAATTTCGCTTTTAGAAATTTCATATATTCAATTAAAATAATAATAATGTATGAAATTTCTAAAAGAGAAATTAAATAGCCTTTTTATCACGTAAGGAAAAAAAATCTATGATTTGGTTGTTTTGTAATGTAAAAATACTGCAAAAGTTAACATATAAGAAAAAATATGCGTTATTTTTGAGATTTCAATTTTCCTTAGTTCAACTGTAGCCGTAACAATGTTATTTCAATAGAAGAGAAAATTTTCGTCTTTTCATTTATTCTGAAAACTATTTTAAACTTCTCAAAATCTGCAAATTCATAAGGTTTTAGACTTATTAAACTAATGGAATTTTATACAATTTAATGTCACACAATTTTTAACACTTTAAATTTTTATTTATTTATTTATTTTATAAAATGTCTCCATAAAAATAAAATTTTCCAGCATTGAAAAATAAATAAAAAATATGGAATGTTTTAAACAATTAATTTTAATACTTTTCAATCTTTATTGTGTTAAAAAGCACTTTTAAATTTAAAAGTTTATTTATTTGGGTTTATTTATTTATTTTTTCATAAAATGCCTTCATAAAAATAAAATTTTCCAGCATTACTAAAATAAATAAAAAATCTGGCATGTTTTAAGCAACCGATTTTGAAACTTATCGATGTTCGCTATTATGTAAAAAATGTGTTTTTTTTTAAATTTCAATTTTCCTTCGTTCAACTGTTGCCGTAACAATGTTATTTAAAATAGAAGGAGAAATATTTCCCTTTGCGTTCTACAACATGCCCTTGCTGTTCTCCCAATCCTTTCCTTTTGCGATTTAGTTGCATGTAAAATTATGTGTGTTTTAATTGTAAATTATTTAAAATCTGCGAATTCACAAGGTTTTAGACACATTAAATTTACGGAATTTTACACAATTTAATTTCACACAGTTTTTTTAAAACACTTTAAAATTTTATTTATTTATTTGTTTATTTTATAAAGTGTCTCCATAAAAATAAAATTTTCCAGCATTGCCAAAATAAATAAAAAATGGCATATTTTAAACAATTAATTTTGATACTTTTTCAATCTTTTTTATTATGTTAAAAAGCACTTTGAAATTTAAAAGTTTATTTATTTATTTATATATTTTTTTTTTTATAAAATGCCTTCATAAAAATAAAATTTTCCAACATTACTAAAATAAATGAAAAATCTAGCATGTTTTAAGCAACCGATTTTGAAACTTTTCTGTCTTCGCTATTATGTAAAAAATATCTGTTGTATTTTAAAATTTTAATTTTTCTTCGTTCAACTGTTGCCGTAACAATGTTATTTAAAATAGAAGGAGAAAATATTCACCTCGGGTTCTACAACATGTCTTTGCCTTTCTCTTATTCCTTTCCTTTTGTGATTTGGTGTCATGTAAAGTTATGTGTGTTTTAATTGTAAATTATTTAAAATCTGCGAATTCACAAGGTTTTAGGCACATTAAACTTACGGAATTTTACACAATTTAATTTCACGCAGTTTTTTTTAACACTTTAAAATTTTATTTATTTATTTATTTTATAAAATGTGTAAAAAAAAAAAAAAAAAAGAAATCCAGCATTGTTAAAGTAAATGAAAAATATAGAATGTTTTAAACAATTAATTTTGGTACTTTTCAATCTTCTT
This sequence comes from Maratus speculifer, assembly GCA_964019185.1. Taxonomy (NCBI): domain Eukaryota; kingdom Metazoa; phylum Arthropoda; class Arachnida; order Araneae; family Salticidae; genus Maratus; species Maratus speculifer. The sequence continues at coordinate 97,375,946 of OZ025295.1, forward strand.
CATTGTGTTAAAAAGCACTTTTAAATTTAAAAGTTTATTTTAAATGCCAATAATGGATGATCGTGAATGTCACATTCAATGACATTAAATAAGATTCACGTGTTTAAAATGTCATTAAGCGATTTTTATCGACTTTTTATTGGTATTTTTATTAATATTCCACTAATTATTTGTTTTTTCATTATTTAAAATAAAAATTACGTCAATATGAATAATTTGGCTATTAGTTTGGCGATTTGTGTAATTTGGCGAAATTGGTCGAAGGAATAACAGAGTAGTACCTTTTTCTTAACACTTTAAAATTTAACTAATTTATCTATTTTATAAAATGTCTCCATAAAAATAAAATTTTCCAGCATTGCTAAAATAAATAGAAAGTATGGCATGTTTTAAACAATTGGTTTTGAAACTTTTCGAATCTTCATAATTATGTTACAAATATTATGAAATTTTAATTTTCCTTCGTTTAACTGTTGCCGTAACAATGTTATTTAAAATAGAAGGAGAAAATATTCGACTTGCGTTCTACAACATGTCCTTGCCTTTTTCTTAATCCTTTCCTTTTGCGATTTAGTAGTTGCATGTAAGGTTCATGTGTGTCTTAGCGTTTGTTATCCGCGCAAAAAGAAATTGTATCGATTGATTGTAAGTTATCGAAAAATGATATCTTATCTCCGAAACCTCTTAAACGCAGAAAGGAAAATGAACGCAGCATTTTACTAAGCAGTATGTAAAAAATGCAGACATTGCATTCCATATTTGAGTAAAGGATTGTATCGTGAATGCCCAATAATGCAACAAACAAAAGTTTTCTTCCACGAAATGCTCTCTCTCTGTATAAGTTCAATTTTATTTCCTCTTATCTGATTTGCCGAGGTGCATACGTGCCATGGAGAAGAAATACAACTGCTGCAAATCTTTGATTATTGATAATTAGTTCTAGCGATTATCGATTTATGATCTTTAATACCATTTGTATTAATATTGTAAGCTATTTTGGTAACTTGGGATTATGAATTATGTATTAGATGTTATTTGATGATGCGAACAAGAATTTTTTTTTTTCCCTTTTCTTTTTCTTTATGTATTTCAGCGCACATATTTAATGCACTTTAGCAAATCTTCCTAAGCTTGTATTATAGTTGGCTTGTATAGTATTTAACTTGCACGTGTTTTATGTTAATTCTGCTATTCGATAATGAAGCCATTTTATTGTTAAATTTCTGAAATTGAAAAATAATTTTGTATAAAACTTTACGGGAGGGAAAGGATGGAATTGAAAAAGTGTTTAGGGGAAATAATTTTTAAATCTTTATGTAATTTATGTATATATTTCCAAGTTTTTGTCAGTATTAATTTAAATCAAAGTGTGATTAAAATTTCGATTATCGATTATGATCTTTAATACCGTTTGTATTATATTGTAAGTGTTTGCACGTGTTTGTCTGCTATGCGATCTTGAAGTCATTTTATTATTACATTTCTGAAGTCGAAAAATGATTTTGTTTAAACTTTACGGTAGGGAGAGGATGAGATAGAAAAAAAGCTTTGGGGAAAGACGGGGAGTAATTTTTGAATTCTTATACGTATATTTCCATATTTTTGTTGGTATTGATGTAAATCAAGTGTTATTAAAATTTGCGATTATCGATTATGATCTTTAATACCATTTGTATTATATTGCTAGCTATTTTGATAATTTGGGATTATGAATTATGTATTAGATGTTATTTGATGAGGCGAACAAAAAGTATCTTTTTTCTTTGTGTATTTCATCGCACATATTTAATGCATTTTTGCAAATCTTCCTAAGCTTGTATTAGAGTTGGTTTGTGTAGTACTTTAGGTTGTTATTAAATCAAAAAGGGCAACTTTGTGACACATGTATTAATTTGTTTCTGTTCGGAAATGTATGAAACTAGCAGGTGTTGTTATTCAGAAACTGTCTAATTGCACTCAATTTTCTGTTTTTTAAAAATACAATAGACCTTTCATAACAAGCCTTCAAAATTGACGTTTTTGAGCACATTTCCGGACGAAAGCAGAAAAACCGGTCGAAAAGCAGAAGAAAAACGGGTAATCACGTGATCGAAATAGTTTAGAACTGGATAGGTAATTTAATTATCATAAAATGGGAAATTCAGTTCGATTCGAAATCGCTTCCATAGTCAGGCATTCCAATTTTATATCTTTCTGAATGAATTTGTAAATGTGTTAAAACGTTTTGCGCTTGTTGAGCGGAGCAATTGAGAACACCCTAAGAGCTTAATTCTGCTATGCGATATTGAAGTCATTTTGTTATTGCATTTCTGAAATTGAAAAATGATTTTGTATAAACTTTACGTGAAGGAAAGGATGGGATTGAAAAGGTGTTTAAGGGGAAATAATTTCTAAATTTTTATATAATCTTTTATATATAATATATATATATATAAAAGATATAAAAATAAGAGATATAAAGATATAATATAAAGATATAAAAAAATAATAATATATATATGAAAGATTACATAAAAATTTAGAAATTGTTTCAAATTTATTCCAAATTTTTGTCAGTATTAATTTAAATCTAGTGTAATTAAAACATTCGATTATCGATTTTGATCTTTAATCCCATTATTATTATATTATAAGCTATTTTGGTACCTTGGGATTATGAATTATGTATTGGATGTTATTTGAGGATGAGAACAAAACGTTTTTTTCTTTTTTATTTTTATTTATGCATTTCAGTGCACATATTTAATGCATTTTAGCAAATCTTCCTAAACTTATATTATAGTTAATTTGTGTTGTACTTGACTTGCACGTGCTTTCTATTAATTCTGCTATGCGTCATTTTATTATTATATTTTTGAAATTTGAAAAATGATTTTGTATAAACTTTACGGGGGGGGGGATGAGATTAAAAAAGTATTTTGGGGAAAGGGGCTGTCTATAAATGATGTCAAACTTTTTTTCAATATTTTTGACCCCCCCCCCCCCCGTTTTGTCACACGTCACGCAATATTACAGGTACATATACTTGTAGTTGAAAAACAAAGCATTATGTTATAGATCTTATTTAAAATTTTATTTTAAAACTTTAAATGATATTTGTGACTATAACAATAAAAACGAATCGTGTACTTATTTTGTATGAAATAAGATTAATAGACAATAGTAATAAAATATGACAACAATAGACAATAATATTATGAAAAAGCAATGAAAAAAGTAGTATTTTTGAATATGAAATGGAATTTTATTCAGCATTTGACTTAAAATTTTATCTTTACTTTTTGAACTCAAAATACTTTCAAAATAACTTCAAAGTTTAATTTGCTGATTTTTAATGCTTTTACTTTAACTAAAATGTGTGACGTCACATTTCTTCTTACCTCCTCCTAAAGCTTCTATAATAGGAGTTCTACCTCCTTCTACCCCCTTTTCTCAAACTGTCACAATTTCATGAACACCCCTTCCCTCCTCCAAGCGTGACATCATTTATGGATGGCCCTAAAGCCGGGGAATAATTTCTAAATTTTTCTATCGTCTTTTAATGCATAAATTTCTATATTTTTTGTCAGTATTAATATAAATCAAGTGTTGTTAAAATATTTCTTCTTGTGCTTCCATAAGAGGAGGAGAAAAGTAAAGCTTTCCTTTAAAACTCTTCAGTTCCGAAGTAAAAATAATAATACAAATGCTTATTCATTGATTTTTCCCAAACAAAATACCATCGTAAAATGACAGAAAAAACATTTTTTCTGAAATTGATCCTTAAGGCCCTTACTAACTTATGTTCACAAATATGGATCTAAAACTAAACGCTCTTTGTCCCTGGCCACGGCCGGACTGATCTCATAGCATGAAGTCTGATTTCAGCGCATGAAGTCTGGCCGTGCCCTGGCCGACGAAGCCCTCGTGTGCTAATGCTATTCCTATGGGGAGGTTGTTTTCTAATATCTGGTTTGCATTTTGACATTTTTTTCCCCCACTGTATACTTAAGGTGTATGCCGACATCGCTTTTTTTTTTTTAACCTTTTTGATTTTGGCTGCAGATATTTTCTAAAAAGGCACTTTCACTTTCGAAACTGGTTTTGTTAACCGTTAACTTAAATTAAAGCAATCACAATTTTAAGAATTTTAAACAAGTAAATAATCTACAAATCTTCAAAAATTTTTCTTGAAAATATTTAAGTTAAATACTAATGTAAATTTTTGATAACGCTGTCTTTAGGGCATTTTGCAAACTCGGATGAAAAAACGGACAGTTTATTTTTTATAAGGAAAAGAACAGAGGTTTCTGAATGGGGACCCAGGAGGCGAAGAGGCAGGGCTGGCAAGTTTCTGCCGGTAAGTGGCAAAAACTGGCAGAAACTAAGAAGTAATACTAATAAGAACTTTAACCTGCAATGATTCATAATTCACACATGTATTTAACATGTAAAAAATTTAGTTAAAAAAATAAGCTAGCTTAAAAGCTAACACTGCATTAAATGAGATTTGAATCTTGCATTTGTGAGTTTAACCCTTTGAGCTCTGGAGGTGTAAATTTCTTCAAAATTCCAAATGTGACATTCGCACCAGTATTTTGCAAAGAAAAGAACCGCTTAATGATAAATACGAAAATATGCATCAAACCTTTTTCAAATAAATTTTATCGAATTTTCTGGTGCCAGTATGATATTTCGGAATAAAAATTATGTGGTAGAAAATTCTACCATCAGAGCTCAAGGGGTTAAATGATATTTCCATCATTAAATAAAGCCAAGTAAATTTTATGAACAGCTGCAATAGAACAATCGTGTTTTTTACTTTGTTTAATCCAAATTATTATTTGTTATTTATCATGAATAAAATATATAAGCAACTGAATACTAAAAAAGTCTCAGGTTATATCTTGTAAATGAATTTATGCCAGTTGTTGCCAGTTTCTTCCAGTTATTGCCAGTTTCTGCCGGTTAAAACCACTTTCTGCCACTTGTTTCGGCCGGCAAAAACCCAGCCCTGCGAAGAGGTTAAAATATAAATGAATACTATATTGATAGCAATGATTTCCAGTTACTTTATTAAATAAGAAATCCTCCTTTATAATCAGCGGAGCAGAAACTATTGCTAGCATGCACGCATAGGTATTTTTAATTTCAGAATTTATTTTATACGACTTGGTAAATATTAATTCTATATTTAATTTACTGTTGACAGAATGCATTTTCTCCACCGTATCAGTTAAATTAATCTGCACGTACGGTCTGCTGAGCTTTGTTTAAGCTAACGAACAACGGAAGAACTGTGATCTCTTCTGGATTATCTTTAAAATCATCGAAATGATGAATGCAAATTTGAAAGAACTTTCCAGTGTTGTTGCACCTCATAAAGAGATAACAATGGAAAACTGAATAAAGAAGGAGAATCAAAACGACGGGAAATGGTGGAAACCGGTCTCACGCAAGCAGACCTGGTCCTACCTAACAGGAAATAGTACTCATCATTTATTCGCGCTGTATAAATCAATAATGGCAAAATGAATCGAAAAAGGCTATTTGTGGCAAATCTGTAGCTATAAGATGATAAGTTTTAACTCGTGTCCATTTGTGATTTTTTTTAAATCAATTTTCGGGACAAATCCTTTACGAAATTATATAATTTGCCATAAACCAGTTGGTTGGCTGCTCCGTTAGGTTGACATTGACCTTTTGATGAAGTTACATTTATCAACAATCTATTTATCTACCCATTTGCCATTTCGTGAATAACGTGAGTAATATAAGAGATGGTCTTTTACAATGATTAAATAGTATTTTTAAAGAATTTTATTATAGTCTTTAAGTGAGGTACAACATTAAATTTTTCCTTTCGTGAAAAACTAATTGTGGTCGAATAGATTGAAATTTACGAGATGATCGGGGAAAGGATATCAAGATAAGTATTTACGACCTTTTGGGGACGAGCGACACGTGTATGTTCCGCAAAAAGGCTTAATAATTCTTGTTTATCCCCAACGGTAAAATTTGCCTTAATTAATCGGAGCATGTTCTCAATTTAATAAGGCACAAATTTCTGTTTTTAAAAACCAGTGACAAAACATTAAAAATTTCGTAAAAGGTTCCCGTCGTGAAGAGGTTAAAGGAAAAATTGTGAATTTTCTCTGTGATTTTTGTGTTCATATTAAATATTTTTAAAACAGCGTCGACCTATATATTAATAAATATACCCACGTTTTTTTTTTTCTTTATTTAGTTTGAAATGATAACGCTCTCTTTTAAGGGTATAACTGAGATTTTTCTGTGAGATCTAAATTTATTGGTAAATTCATGACACGTTCTCTATGAAGATTACTGTTTTTATCCATCGAACTCAAATAAGGTGTCCAAAGTGGGCGTTACCTTTTCATAAGACACAAAAAGTTGGTACATTTTTTCTTTGTAGACTCTTTCTGTTTAAAAAATTGTTTTTATGTTCTGATAGGAGACATTAATGGTTACCTTTGTTTTATTTTTATTGTAAGCTATCTACAAAAAAAAAACAGATGTCTTTTATTATCATTTTAGACGGAATCAAGATGTCAAAAGCAATCTAAAAATACATACCAATGTTTGAATTTCTAATCCAAGTGTTTCTACCAAAATCCCTGTTTTATTTATTTTCATTCTTTCCATCCTCTTAAATTTAACTTTGTAAAATTAGTGTTTCCACATCATCTAAATCTGAACGTAATCTTCGTAACAAATATCCCGTTTTTTTCAAACCTCTATCTTTTTATTATTTGAATTTCACGTATACAAGATAGAACCCTTCGAATTTTGAGGAAAGAGAATATTTAAGAAGGAGCTGTTTCATTGATTTATAATAAATCTACAAAATTAGTTACTAAAAAAAAAAAATGCACCTTATATTGGTAAATCTACCTCTTAAACAATTGAAATTTAACCTGAAACTAACGAAATACTATTTCTATAAAACTCAATTGTAGAAATTGTTAAAATTAAACTTTAATCGTACATGTAAGCACTAAAAAATAATAAAGATCAGTTATTATGATAAAGTTATCAATTAAGGCTCTTAAGCTAGTATTCCAAAATTAAAAGTAAAATGTATTAACTTTAACTAACTCTAACTAACCCTAACTAACCACTTAAACTCAATCATAGAATTTTTTTCCTATAATATCTAAGACCGACATTATTTTCACCGTATCAAAATTTACATATGCACCCCCCCCCCCTTTTTTTTTAAATCTGTATTTATATATTTTTTAAATGGTATTTTAATTTAATCATTTTGATTAAAAACTGAAGTCTCAATGTTACTAGCTGAAAGGAGATATTTTATATATATAGATGTCATCACCTCAAATTAAAATTAATCGATTTTGGCTGTTATGGGAAGAGGCCCTGCATCGTATTCCTCTTCGGTTGAGATATTTTGAATTGTATTTCTGGCTGCATTATTTCCATTCTGAAATTAATTTTAAAGAATGCTTTTGCCATGAATCATTTTTATTTTCAAGGATGCAATTAAAACAGTTTTTTGTCTTTTTTTAAGTTTTTTGGAAATAAAAATGCTATTTAGAAACCTTAAAATTAATTTTTTAGTGTCTTGCCTTCTAAAAAGCTATGGTTGTATTTTTTTTTATTTTAAAGATTTATTTTAATATAAAAAATAAATTATATCCGTTGCATTTCAATATTTAAAAAATATATATGCCTTTTTTTCCCCCATGTTTAGTTGAGATTAATTTGATGCTTATACTTTTACGTTTTTTGATCATTACAGATATTTTTTACGAGAACGCTTTCATTTTCGGAACCGGTTTGGAAAGCGAAAGCACCCCCATAAAAAATATCTGCAACCAAAATCGAAAAGATTAAAAAAGGGCCTGCATTCAGACCAATTTCAACTATCCAATTCAAAAAAAAAAAAAAAAAAAAAAAAAAAAAAAAAAACTTGCAACCGATACGTTTTTATAAATTTCTTCCATAGGATTAGCATTATCGAACGGGTATTTTCATTTGACTGAAGTAGCCTCTTAAGGCTTCTAGTCGTTCATTTCTCCAATTACTCCTCTGTAATGTTAAGTATATGGACGTTTGATGCATTTTTATATTCAAAATATCTTCTCGGGAAATGAATATTTATAACTTTTTTCTGTCCATTCTGCTGTAAGCATGTATATTTTTTTCCTTAGTTTTCAAAATAGCTCTTAAAAACTACGTTTAATTTTAATGGAAATTCTAATATTCCACTTTGTCAGTTTTTAAAGCATAAAATATTAAATTGAGCAAAGATTTTAGAAATATTTTGAGAACTAAGAGAGAAAAAAAATCTTTTAAACTTTTCCGGCACGGGCAAATTCTGTTAGTGAAATGAGAAATTATCGACTGTCACCGGAATTTACAAACAACTTTTTTTTTTTAGAAATTAAAAATCTCTTAATTTTAACTTTCACTGTAAAAGCAAAAATTTATTAAAATATTATTGGTGCCGTTTGCAAGTTTAAAATTAAAATTAAGTATCCCGGATTGGACATACTGTGCCGGATAGGATAAGAAGAGAACTCTGAAAAAAGAAGTTCAAAATATTATTTTCTTAAACAGATATTTTGAATATAAAAATACATCAAACGTCCATAGGCTTGACATTTGGAGGGGTGTATGTGTATGTGTGTATTTTGGCGGCCGATTATCTACGCTATGGGATATAGGCCCTATGGGGTGGGTTGCCCTCCTTGGGGGTCTTTCTAAGGGAACCTAACCCGTATTTACGCAAGGTTCGAAGAAAACCACGGAAAACTTCGAACGGTTAGGCCGACGGTCGCGATTGGGTTCGAACCCAGCACCTACCGTCTACCAGTTTGGAGGTCAGAACCTCGCGGCCACTGGTGGGGCTCATTTGGAGGGGAATTCGTAAAATCAGTGAGCAGCAGACTTAAGCATTACTCTTAATAATTTTTGTAACTTCTTATTTGAAAAAAATGTTCATATGCTCATTCTCTATGTAATATGCCGAATATTTGCAGTAACAAAACAGTTTCTATGTGATCATACAGAATATTCAATTACTCTGCGTGCTCATTATTACAACCTATCCAAATTAAAGTAATCAAAGGACATTTTCCCGTAGTCATTCTGTAATCTATCTATAAACTACATGTTCTTGTTACGCCTCATTAATATCTGTAACTACAGCGGAAATGCTTATCTAAGTACTTGTGTTTTAAGTCGACTTCTGGCTTGGAATCACTTTCTAAAGTGTATCTTATGTCTTCATAGTTTCCGTTTTAGATATTTCTATATCCCACAATTCAACAACTTATGGGAAAAGCCTTTAAAAAAAACATTGGAAAAAGATATAATGTAATGTGCCCTAAAGTATAAGAGCTTCAAAATGATTGCAGTAAAATGTGCTAAGCACAACTGCTTTATGGGATATAATTTTATTTTTTAACATGAAAATTCGATTTTAAGCTCCCGGAAATTATATTTTCTGGCAATTTATTTCCCCTATCGTTAACACATTACCACAACTGCTGTGGATTTTTACTTTTTTTCTTGTTTATTTGAATTTAGCAAAATGAAAGCTTACTACATCAATATTTTTATAATCAGGGATGCCGCGGACGCGCTATAGCGCGTAAAATACGCAAAAAATCGGCGATGGGACGCAAAAAAATGGAGCTTATGCGTCCCGCGGGACGCGTAATTTTCGTCAAAAATTCGCAAAAAAGGCAAAAAACATTAAAAAATCGCGAAAAAGCGAATAATTTCCGGCAAATTTCGTCAAAAATTTTGCGAAAAAAATGACTAATTTTGTTACAAAATCTCGAAAAAAGGCAGATTTTCTCAAAAAATCGCGAAAAAAGACATATTTCGTCCAAAAATCGTGATAAAACGGCAAATTTTGTTTAAAGATTCGCGAAAAACGGCAATTTTCATGAAAAAGTCGTGATAAAATGGCACATTTCGTCTAAAGATCGCAAAAAATCGTCACATTTCGTCGAAAGATCGCGAAAAAACGGTACACTTCATCAAAAAATCGCAAAAAAGACAAATTTCGTTAAAAAAAATCGCGAAATAACGAATAATTTTCGGCGAATTTCGTCAAAAGACTAATTTTATTACAAAATCCCGAACAAAAAGCAGATTTCCTCAAAAAAAATCGCGAAAAAACGACAAATTTCATCCAAAAATCGTGATAAAACGACAAATTTTGTAAAAAATTCGCTAAAACAGCAATTTACTTAAAAAAAATCGTGATAAAATTGCACATTTCGTCAAAAGATCGTGAAAAACCGGCTCATTTCGCTAAAAGATCGCGAAAAAACGGCAAATTTCGTTAAAATATCGCGAAAAAAACGGCAATTTTCGTCAAAAGATCGCGAAAAAACGGCAAATTTCGTGAAAAAAAAATAGCTTTAAAATGCAATTTTCGTGAAAAATAGCTTTAAAATGCAATTTTCGTCAAAGGGGTACGAAAAAAAAGTTAATGACAGGATAGAATTTTTCTTTTCCAAAAACTAACTTCCCTACTTCCAAAGTTTTTTTTTTTTTTTTTTTTTTTTTTTTTTTTTTTTTGCTGCTCCAAAAACAGATTTTCCTGCTTCACAATCTGTTTTTGATTGTTCTGATTATTTTGAAAAGTATTCTTTTACTTTAAATCAGTTTTACCCCTTTTTAAAAGAAATGTGAACAATAGTGACACTTGTTATCTTCTAAACTCAAATAAGTATTATTTTATAATTTGTATCGTGCGCATTTATTTTAAAAAAAAGTAAAGTAAATATCTCTTAATAGTTTAAAAAAATAATTTTGGCTTTAATTATTTATACATTAATTAAAACAATAATTATTGCATTTAACTTTTCTTTTGCAAATGAACAAGTTCAATTTTTGCGTCTAAAAATATGACTTATTAGTGGGGACCCACTTTTTTGAAAAAGGACCCAGAATTTTAGAAGTCGTGGGTCCCAGGGACCCAGGATTTTTCAAGTCCAGCGGCATCACTGATAATAATTATATATTTCTGCTTGGTGACTTTTTAATATTAGAGAGCTAATGAGATTATACATATATATTAACTGCAATTTATATTTAATAAAATAAAGCATAAAAGCCTTTTTTACTATTAATTCCCACCACAAATATTTATAAATAACAATTTTTATTATCAATTTTTAACTCTTTCCGCAAAAATCAGTAAATGATTAATAACCACGTAAAAAAATTCATTTGCTATTATTTATTTATTTATTTATTTAATGCAATTTCTTGATTTGTAAAATGCAGTGCGAATGGCGGAATAATGTGTGAAGAGAAAATTATTTTTACAGAACAGCTGGAAACAATTCGTAAAAATTATGGGTTTTTTTTTTATGATTAAGACCTTTTTAAATTGTTTTAAATTGATATTCTCTTGCGATAACAGTTACAAATTCCTTTTTATTAATTTCATTAATTAGTGCTTACATTATAGTTAAAAATCTATATCGTCTGCTATCGAAGAATAAATTTATCTTTTTAATAATCTTATAATTTCCCTTTTGCACTGATTATTTATTCTCACCACAAAAATTTCTATTTATCCCTTTTCGCATTCTTCTTGACGAATGGAAAACGCTTAATTAAAAACAGACTTCATCTTATGCAGTAAATGGAATGTATAATATAGGATCGATAGGTTTTAATTGACTGTTACGAGAGAGAAACCAATCGGATATTTTTCCTGAGCCCGATTTATTGAATTTGTAAATGCTTCATTCTTTTATTAATTTCTTTTTTTTTTTTATATATATCTTTTATAGGAATTCCAAGAACTTCTTTTTATGTCCGCTTTCTTTACCTTAGTTAAACGAAGCGATTAAAGTTTTATGAAGTTTATCATTTTTTACAGTTAGCACAAAAGTCGGTGAATGATAATAGTCGTGGAAAAAATCTTAATTCATTTCTTCATCAATCTGTATCAGCTAGAAAAGAATTTTTTCTATTTTCTTTTTCTTTTTAATGACAGTCTTAGAGTGGGAAGAACATCATAAACGAATTTAATGGTCTTCTCCATTATTCATTTAGCGAAAAAATGAAAATAGAATTTTGTGACGGTTAACTTTTATTTGTTTTATCTAATTCCATTAGGAGATACGAATGCTTAATCCAAAAAATAATTGAAATAAAAATTAATACTTTTTTTTTTCATCCATCAAACACTGCGGTTAAGAGTATGGCATTTTATCGTATATTAAAGGGCGTCAAATATTTTTTTTCCTTGAAATGTCTTTTTTGGTTTATTTATCTATTTTTCATTTAATTAGCTGTAGTCAAAATTTTTCTTTACAGATTATCTGAAATACAAATTTATTTTTGAATATTTAATACGTTGTTAAATTTCTGTATTGCCTTTTGTTTTAAGTGTGTTTTTACTTTCTTCTATCTTTACAAGAAGAAAGTATTGGATTCATGAAAATTTTCGACTCCCGGTTTTCGACGGATTTATACGTTTTTAGAAGGTCCTGAACACGTTTTGACTATTTTTAGAAAATGTCTGTCTGTGAGTCTGTCCGTCTGTCTGTCTGTGTGTCTGTCTGTATGTGACAAAAAATTTGTGGGCGCTCTATCTCAAGAACTAATGCTCGAAATTTAATAAAATTTTATATTCAGTTAGACCTTGATATGAATTAGTGCCTATTGATTTTTGGTGAAAATTGGCCTGCAGGTGGCGCTGCTATACTACGTTTTTCATGATTTTCAAGATTGCTATATCTCAAGAACTAATGCACAGAATTTCACCAAACTTCAGATGCTGTGACCCCTTGATATACATAGACGCTGATTAAGTTTTGGTGTAAATTGGCCAGCAGGTGGCGCTGCTATGCCACGCTTTTCATGATTTTCATGATAGCTATATCTCAAGAACTAATGCACAGAATTTCACCAAACTTCAGATTCCGCGATACCTTGAGATACATAGCCGCTGATAAGGTTTTGGTGTGAACTGCCCTATAGGTGGCGCTGCTATGCTACATTTTGCACGATTTTTGCGATAGCTATATCTCAAGAACTAATCCAGAGAACGTCATCAAATTTTAGATTCTGTTACACTAGAATATATAACATAATTAGACGCTGATTACATTTTGCTATTAACCTTGCAACAGGTGGTGCAGCTAAGCTGCATTTTGCACGATTTTTCTGATAGCTATATCTCAACAACCAACGCACAGAATTTCATCAAACTTCAGATTTTGTTACAAAATGACATATAACATAATTACACGATGATTACGTTTTTTTTATAAATCCTTCAACTGATGGTGCTGCTGTGCTATATTTTACACGGTTTTTTTTTAACTAGCTATATCTCAAGAACTAATGCACAGAATTTCATCAAACTTCAAATTCTTTTACACCATAACATAATTAGACGCTTTTTTACGTTTTGGCATAAATTGTCTAAGATATGGTGTTGCTGTGCTACGTTTTGCAAATTTTTTGTTATAACTATATCTCAAGAACTAATGGACGAAATTCCATCAAATTTCAGATTCTGTTAGGTCTTGACATAAATGGATGCTTATAAGGTTTTAGTATAAATTACCGAACATGAGGCACTACTAAGCTCATTTTCTCAGAATATTAATTAAATTTTGCGTTTTAGGCTTTTCGGATACCAGTATCTCATTAGGCTAGGTCAAATGTTCGAGGAAATTCGATAGTGGGTAACATTGGGGTCACCACGTTTTTTTAATATATATATATATATATATATTAAAATGTACTTATGAGATAGAAGAAAGTTTTGGGATTGACACATCCAACTAGTTTAAATTGTCTTACTTGAAAATTCTGGCATTTTTTTTTCTAGGTTTATAGTATTTATTTTTCAAATTGCGCTCAATGCCCTAGACCAGGGCTGTCCAACGCGGCACTCGCGGGCGCCATGGCGCCCTTTGAAGATTTTCTAGGCGCCCTTTTGAAGATTTTCTGTTATTAAAAATTGTAGAAGTAAAATTCCATTATAAAGAATGTTTTCTTTAAAATCATCATCATTATTATTATTATTGAGATATTTTTAAAACGTGTGTTTAGCATGCTGTTTGCTTGCCATTGTACACTAAAAATTAGAAACATACTTTGAAAATTTAAGCATGCATACTTTTTCAATTTTTAGTTATTGTTTGTATAGTGTAATTATGATAGTTAAATCCATTAATAGTTGGGAATAGTTCATTTTAATACTTAAAAAGTAAGAGAAAATCAAACGTTTTCACCAGCCCCATTCCCCTTTGAGATACGTGTGCATGAAAGCTCATTCTTTTTCTTTTTACTGCTTTCACACTGGCCCATTTGTTGTTTTGTATGAAGGATAAACGAGTTTAATTTTTCTTTCTAGACTTTTGAAATTTTAGAGGGTTTTTTTTCTTTAATTTTTTTAATTTTGCTTAAAAAATAATAAACAGTGCAGAATGATTCCCATCTTTGAAAGCACTTCCAGACTATCCCTCTGAAGACACCCACGTAGTTTGGTCACTATCATGCTTATCTGTTTTTTGCACTTTTCATAAAACCAATCCATGTCTTCAAAATAAATCAAACCGCATCTATACATTCTGAAAGAAACAAAGCAATACCTCTGATTTTCATATTTATTTATTTGTTATTATTGTTATTACAGACACGATTAAAGTTTCTGGCACCTTACTCTACAAACATTTTTGAAATGGACTTCTCATTTAAAAAAAAAAAAAAAAAAAAAAAAAAAAAAAAAAAAAATGTATAATTTGAAATTCAATGCGTGTAACTTCAGAACTGTAGGGGCTTTTGTTTACCGCTGTACGATTCATTTTCATTATGTTAAGACGTGCTTATATACTAATACAATTACAACATGTTTTTAGTCACATAAATAATGGCGCCCTTCATGGAGGGCCAAGAGCCAAGCTGCGCCCCTGGTTACTGAAAGGTTGGACAGTCCTGCCCTAGACCACAAGCACAGCTATTTTAAAAACTTGCCCCCCCCCCTTTTTCCCCCATAGACGTTATATTAGCTATTGACAGTGGCGCCAACTTATATGGAGCCCGAGCTCACCCAATAATTTTTAATCCTAACATATTCAATTTTCATTGTTCTATTTAGTTATTTATTTCATTATTTTTTATTGTTATTTTTCTCTTTAGAACAAAAATTATTTTGTCAATGTGTTTTATTCTTCAACTGACATCCGCAAATCCCAACTGTTTGAAATGTCCATGTTTAACTTTCTGTTATTTCAATTTGTAATCATGTCCATGACATGATGATATTACAATAAATATTAGTGCCTTCATAAAGAAACACGTATGAGAATATAATTTAATAAAATTGTAACTTTCTTAAAACATAACTTGACTTAAAATTCTCATCTTTCTGCCCACCCCTTCAAATAAAAACAAACTAGTCGTACCATTTTACCAAAGTATTTTCAGCCCACCCAATATTTTTGAGCCTACCCCAAGGTTTTCAAAAGTTAGCGCGACTGATAATCGTACTGCTAGGTAACATTTATATAACCACGTGCCGAAATGGAAGAATCATTTCTGTAAAAAATGAACACAAAAACGACCTGTTTCACATGAGAAGTAAAAGTTCAGCCCCATAACCAATTTTTTGCTTGGTAAATACTCGGTAAGCAGCATCATTTGAGGCAATTGGTTGATGCCTAATTGGGCCCTGCGTTCACTCAGCCGTTCGCTAAGTGAAGCGTGAGCTGTTGTTGCTAGTACGTTTGTCATATCCGCAGCTTGAACAAACTCTTACGTTGAAACTGAATCTGTTACAGCAGTGACTGTAATTCCTGGAAGTGTTTACTATTTGCCATGTGTTCTTACGTGCTGTACCTTGCAATAGGCAACTCAAAACATGCTGTGCTTAAACCCGATGCAGTAGGTAATTTGGAAATAAGTTTCAATTGTAATCTTATCATTTGGCATGTTTTAAAAACTGGAGCAAAAAATTCTTTCTCTTTTTCTATTTTTTTTCTTTTCGTTGTTGTTAGATTTATGGCAAGCTGATATATTGTGGGATTGAAAGTTCTTTAATCTTTTCGTGCCCAGGAGTTCTCTAACTCAATTATCTTTAAGCACTTTGTCTTAATAGCAGAATTTATGTTATTAATGAAGTGAAAATTATTTTTATTCAAAAATATTGGCTGATAAAATTAAAGATAGCGCACACGCACACGTTATGTCACGTGTATGCCACGCTCATCGCTAAAAGGCTCTAAATACAGTATATTAAGACTTAAAAATGAAACTCTAAATTAATGGAGAAATGCACCCATTGAGGCCGCAATGTGAAGATTTTCTTGTTGAAAAAAAAAAAAAGTTTATAAACGTTGACTGTTCCAAAATTAAAATCTCTATCTCTAATTGTATTTATTTATATAAATACGGTATCCGTGATTGCTCATTCCCTGCTATGTTTTATTTTTTCACCTGCACAATGTACTGTGTATAATTAGAACATATGTTTAAACAAAAAAAAAAAAAAAAAAAAAAAAAAATCATTTTATCTTTATTTTTTGTGAATTGTATTTAATGTTTTTGTCTATATTTTTGGGACACTCTGTATGCAATAGAATGAAGAAAAAGGAGTCAGTTTGCTTCTATTGATTACAATAATAAAATTATCAATTATGCGTAAATCCCTCTTCCACTCCCTGTATATGAATCTGTCTGGCTGGCTTTTATGATCACGGATTTGACACCTTCACCAACACCTGAATTCTAAGTTGCATTGACACAGCTGGAGGCGTTTCTTTGTGCCGCGTAATATATTTAATACTCTTACAGCTGTAACAATAACACCCACCCTTCCCTGAACTTCTAGACACGAATTGGGGACCCACAAAATAATCTGCTGTGGACCAACTTCTATTTTTGATTGATGAATTGGGGACTAGACTTAATAATAACCCACGATCCCATATTAGTCAACATGTTATTTTTAGTGTAAGTGATATCACTTAATTATGAAAAAATGTTTATCTGTATAAAAAGCTTATTCCCTATAAGATTAGAGTAGATTTTCTTTTTTTTTTTTTTTTTTTTTTTTTTTTAAGGATTTTGTGTAAGTTTTTGAAAATATCGCATTTTTTATGAGAAAAACGCTGTGGCGTTTACAAGTTTGTAAGTTATTATTATTATTTTTTTTTTCAAGTGCGGCGACGTTTATATCATGTGTGGCATTTACGATTATTTTATTTCACTCGTATAAAATTGGGATAAAATAAAAATTTAAAAAATAATAAATATTCAAATATTTTAAACAAAAGTTTGGACATCTTAAGTTATTAACAAGTTGGAAATTGCCCGTGAAGCGTAGCAAATGAGGTGCGTTCGTACGATAACGAAGTTTTAAAAATATCACTCTCATATATCAATCTCATAAAATTGTAAATAATTACAATTAAAATGCGCACCAAACAATGTTCTTCCTATACCATTATGCAATGGAATACTTTTATGTGGCCTTGTAAATCAATAACAAATATTCTTTGCACCTCAGATTATGCAAAATGTATATTATAATATGTACTTTATAGATGCATATCAATTTTATTACGTTCGAATGAGTATAACACCATTAAAATACATTTGAAACATTTTTCCTCAATTAACCGCAATGTAACGGAACACTTTTGATTGTCCATGTAGTTGAACTATGCATCCGATTTTGATAAAATTTGAAATAACTCGACAGAATTGTGTAATAATTATGTATTTAAAATTTCAAACGATAAAAATTCATTTGAAGCTTTTTTCCCCATTGACCGTAATGTAATGGAATCCTTTTGATTGTCTCTGTAATTGATCTATGCATCCGATTTTCATAAAATTTGAAATGACTCGACAAAGCTATGTAATAATTATATATTTTAAATTTCAACGATTCAGTTGGGTAGTTTTTGCTTTGTTATATGCGGACAGACAGACAGACGGACGGACGAACGACAACAATAGGTGCTACGTATTTACATAATTACGAACGCACCTAAAAAGAAGGTTCCTTACACTATCCGTCCAGAAAACTTTAAATAGAATTAGGTCCACATGACTGTCTCGACAAAAGTAGCATTTCCGCAATACATATTTTGAAATAAGCCGTCGAAGTTGACGTTTTGAACCCCATTTCCCTCTGAAAGCCGGCAAACTAGTCTAGGAAGAAAAACGCGTAGTCACTTGATCGAAATTGCTTATTACTCGAT
Source organism: Maratus speculifer (assembly GCA_964019185.1). NCBI lineage: Eukaryota > Metazoa > Arthropoda > Arachnida > Araneae > Salticidae > Maratus > Maratus speculifer. The sequence continues at coordinate 97,394,167 of OZ025295.1, forward strand.
AAATAATTTAATTAACATAAAATGGAAAATAAAGTTTGATTCGAAATCGCTTCCATGGTCCGGCCTTACAATTTAGTATTTTTCTGTTAAAAATGAATTTGCAAATGTGTCAATGTTTTGCGCTTGTTGAAGAGAGCAGTAGAAAACTTAAAAACCTTAAAAATAAAAATTATGCTTCACATGATCTTTGTTTAAATGTCTTGATTGGTATAACACAATTCCAATATAGATAGGAAATTTTGTTGGCAGATTCGTCTTTTAAGGAAAAACAAGTCATACATCGAAAATTCTCAATGAAAGAAGCTTTCACTAGTTTCTTTTCTAAAGGATCATCGCATATTGTAATAACTTCTTTCAACATCCCTATAAAATTTAGATTTCTACCGCACCGCATTGATTTGTGTCCCTGGAAAAGATAAAAGAAGAAAAAAATATTTTTTTTTTTCACCTTCTCGGGGGAAACAATTAAGATTTGATTTCTCTTATTCTAAATTTAATTTAACAATTTTGCCGTGAATATTATGATACCCATCCAATTGTAAATATATCCATGCGTGCGTTTAATAGCTTTCCTGGAAAGTTGATTGGACAAAACATCTTTTTATTGACTGTCAAAATGTTGAAATGGCGGCAATGTTTGGTTTTCCTTATCTTTAATATTTTCTGTTTATGTTCTCTAAATTGTTTTCTTTAAATTGACGGCTGGGAAAAAAAGGGCTATTCACTTAAACACTTCTTTCGTGTAAATTTTGTAATTATTCACGTTTTCAATGAATGAATTTGTGTATTTTATGAATGGGCATGAGTAATTCAATTACGATGTTTATTGTATAGCGTAAAGGATATGATGTTTCCTGTGTCTTTCATTCATTGATAACTTAAGAGGGAATTTTTAATTTTATGTTGCTGAATCTTCTATTAATCTTCTAACTATTATATTTCAAATGAAAACGACGATTTCTTTCCTCCTTTTCAGTGATTTATCTACTTTGTTTTTATAATTTTTTAACAAATGTAAGGAAAATTTTCGTTAATCTAAACTTATTGCATCAATAAGTTCACTTAGCATTTTAATTTCACTCTAAAGCCCGATTATAACGTTAATGAAACGGAATTTTGTTTCATCTAAGGTAATATTACTTGATATTATCTACAAAGTGCTTTTTAGATTTTGAAATTGCTTTTGTTAATTTATGCTGCATATAGGTTTCTTTTTCTTCTCCCTTCCCTCCCAATTTTGGCTATTTTTATTTATGCATTGATTCAGGGAATATTCTTTTTAAATTATTTTGTTTTAATCTCTGCGGTCAGTTACTTCATTCAATTTAAAAGTTGTTTACTTGCATTATTATATATTTTCAGTTTAATCTATAGTTACTTACATTTTAAATAACTGTACTAATTTTTACTTTGTGTGTGAGAGACACTAGTGTGTAGAGACACTAACACCCTTTAATTTAAATTCTTATAGAATTGTTAAAATTAATTCTAGACTTTTTAAATAAATGCATGCATATCATACGTATCGATATATAAGCTGATATATCTCTGGAGATTTTTACAGTAATTTCAGATTGGTTTTTGTGTCCCGCGTGATATTTGCCTCAGAACTGAGGAGGTTCTGGCTCCTGCCTTGCAGGCGAAGACACTCGCGAGCTAATGCTAAACCTATGGAGAGATTATTTTCTGATATCTCGTTCGCCATTTTTAAATATTTGCATTGGATAGCTGAGGTTCACCTGCGTTGTTTCATTTTTTACTTTTAAGATTTTGGTTGCATATACCTCTTTAGAATGAAACTTTCATTTTCGGAACCGGTTCCGAAAATGAAAGTAACTTTATAAAAATGGAGATCGGGGAATGAAAATATTTTGAGCAGATTTTAAACATTTTGATTTTGGGAACATACATAATAGTGTCAACCTTCTTTCTTCCCTTCAGCATTATTTTGAATGAAACCACAGATTCTACTTTCCCTTTCTGTCATTTGGAAATTTTAATTTGTGGATAGCATCTTTGCTTATTGTGTCCTACTTCGTATCTTTTTCTCGCTTTATTTATTTATTTATTTATTTATTTAACTTAAGAATAAAAAGATAGAATTAAATACAAACTTGATTATCATGTAGCTTACCAAAGTAGAAAAATGCGCATTATAATCTTTTTTTGTTGTTTTGAATGCATTTCACTCTTTTTGTAAGCTTATCATTCTTTTTGTCAGCGTCTGAGTTACGCCCTACCAATTTTCTCCAAACTGGGTTTTTCATCCTTGACAGAAAACTAATATTTACGCTTGCAGCTAACCCTTTAATTTACCCATTTTCAGGCACAATCTTTAAATTTTTTTCGGATTTAAGAGAAAAATGCCCCACCTAAAACTTCATTATAAAAATCTTTAAACTTGAAATCCCAAGGGTCGCGTTCCCTTTCTCTCTCGGTTGTTTCGCGGCTAAACATTCACACGCAACTGGTCACGTGATTTGTTAGCTGTTGCATGCCTTTTTTCCCAGGAGGTGACGCTTTCTTGAGAATTTTAGGCAAGCGAAAAACGTGATGAGCATTATCCTGGCGATTTCGATATTTTTGCATCACAAGTTCTCAGCTTATAAATATTTGCATAAATTTTCTTTTTGCTTTTTCCGCGATCAATTTAATGTACTGTAAAAATAAGTACATAATCTACATTGCATTATATTTAAGACCGTAAAAATATCAAATCTATTTTTTAACCTGCCATGCCAATAACAACAACAACAACAAAAAGGCTACTGTTGTTATCGATAAGAAAATGTTAGTAATATGTGGGGAAACATATTTCTTTAGCACAGAGCAAGCAAGATATATTTTCAATTTTTTAATGTACTAACATGTCTTGTATAACATTCTTTTATTATTATTATACATAGTTTGTTTTATATGTAGTATGAAATACACATTAATAAATTAATAAGGTTCGTAGGGATTTAATGGTATTTATATAAATGGAGTTTTTATACCGTAAAATGGGGTGAATAGGAACAGCGGGGTGAATCGGAACGAAACTTCCCGGTCATACAAATAAATTCATTATAAATATATGTGATGATATTTTTAGTTGCCAATTTTTTTATAAGAAGGTTACAACATTAAGAGATAGGAAATTCAGTTTCGACATGCTTGCACCACTATGGGGGTATATAAAAAAACTTCAAGAGGATCCTCAAAAACCTCATTTTTTCAACGTCTTCAAAACTTTGTCTGTAACTACAGTATTTTTCGTATTCTAAACCTAAGAGAGGGGATTTTTAAATAATGATAGTCCTGTAAATGATATGCTGTATTAAATTCCACTTATTTCTAAACTATTATGAAAAAATGAAAAATGGCTTGTAACATCAGAGGTTTAAGATTTATGAGGTGAATCGGAACACGTTTTCTCTCATGGTTTATTTTTGTGTACAGTAATAATTTTATGAAATATATGAAAACATACGTGTGAATATGTATTGTAACAATATTTTGTTTGTTCTAATTACTTGAAGCGTTTAAAGGTGCCAAGAAATTACTTGGTTAAACAAAAAAGTCAACGTCTAATCCAACAGACATGGAACACACAATAAAAGAATTTAAAAATAGCAAATTGGTTAGAAAAACTGCACAAAATTGTTCTCTGACATCCTCAACATTACACAAACATCTCAAAATGAAAAACCAATTAAAAAAAGAGAGGAATGCAAACAGTACTAATTGCTGGGGATGAGGGCGTATTAGTAGATCGTAATAATACATGCAGCGATTGGGACTACTCAATATTTTCACTTACCCAATGACTACTAGTAAAGGATAACACAGAACAGGGCTGAATTTGTATTAAATTCTACTTCTGCAATTTGAATATAATTTCTTAAAAGAAATTTTAATTTCTCTTGATTTCAAAGTTGTTTTCTAATTTTTAAAAAGACATATCTTTACTTGTATATAAAATAAAGGCTTGATTTACAGTAACTACGTGTTCCTATTCCACCCTTATCATTATTACCCTTTTTTATTAACCCTATTAAAGTGTGAATCGGAATAATTAAAATTTATAACATTTGTTCCGATTCACCCCTATTTGCGGGGTAACTCGGAATACCATTAAAAAATTAAGTAATATGTATATAAACAGTGAAAAAGTTTCGTTTTTGCTTAAAAAGTAAAGTACAAAACAAGACCGAAGTTTCTAGTAGAAAAATAAAAAAATTAAAAAATCAGTTGTTGCTTTTTTTTTAACGTTAAAGTTGAAAAATGTTCCGATTCACCCCATTTTACGGTAGTATCCATTCTGTAATATGTACTTACTTTTCTTATAATACAATAGTTTTATCATGTAGGGGAGGATTCATACATTGGCATTTTCCCCAACAAATAGAGTTAACAGCCATTCTAACACATTTATAGGCTTCTTTTATTTGCAAAAGTCATCAATGTCTAAATTTAGTAGTGAAGAACTGACAACTTTGCTTTTCCTTTAATTTAAGCGAAATAATTTGGAATGTCAATGCAATTTTTTTTTTCAAATGCTTCTTTCATAACTCTTATTATTGTGTAGATAATATCTCGTATTTATTTATTCATAAAGCACATTGTTAGGGTTAGTTTTACTATAAAGTAGATTGCTATTTTGAAACTGCATTTTTACAAAGTATTTGAAAATCCAATAAGGCATATTAGGGAGAAATCATACATTAATAATGAGAGAATATACACACTTATATATTTGATATTTAAAAGTTTTTATGTATGCTTTTTTGCGGTTGTAATTCGCGTTGACTTTAATGTTTTTCCGATTTGTGTCTGTTTTGGGCTGTATTTTGGCTTTTCGAGTTTGGTTTGGATTAAGCCGATATTTCTTATGCGAATTCATTTCCAACCTTCCTTTATGTTCGCGTTGAAGTTCATCGTATTCATGTCAGCTTTCTGGCTGACTATAAGTAGAATCATCGGGTTTAAGTCGGAAGTGGTTTGAAGGGTTTTCCTTCTTGTAGGGTGTACTTCTTTCGGGTCAAGTTTAAAATGACCCAATTATCTAAAGAAGTACAAAATATTTTTTCAAATGGGGTGGGAAAAACTACATATATGGTTATTAATGAGCATCTATATATACGTCACATTTCTATTTAAAAGATTGTTATTAGAGAAATATATAGATATATATTTAGGGGGTGGGGAAGGGGTTGCTGATCGATTTGAAATAGAAATTTTGAGTTCAGTGCACAAGACTGAAATCTAAATTTGTAACATTGAAACAATACTTATAAAAAGGAAACATTTTTGACATTCTTTAAAAGAGAATTTCACGAAAACTTCGATTTGAAACGCATTGTTTGCAGGTGAGTCTCGGATTCAACATCACGTCTTAGTTTGATGACGTAAGTTCAGATGATGTAATGGGGCAGGTGTTTAAAAAAAAAAAAAAAGAAAAGAAAAAAGAAAAGAAAAAAAAAAGTCTGCATTAGCCCGAAAAGTTAAAAACAAAAACTTGTTGCTTTAACTTTGGCGAGTTTATGGTAAGTGAAGTTCTTAGAATTGTATGGAAGAGGATGCGAATCAAGTTATTTTTCGACTTTTATGATATCTAATTAATAATTTTAAACTTACAAACGCAACACGAATTAATTTATTTGCTAAGTTAGTTGTTAACATTAGACTAAATCACTAATCACTCAGCTAAACTTTATAAATATAGAAAGTTCACGTTATGAAATGTATTTCATAAATAATAATTGAATGTACGTTTAGTCAGCAATATAACTGTGTCACTTGATATGTGCATTTAGTGGAGAGTAAGATGATATGGGACACACTTAACAAAAGAAAATCAACTTTGTTTATCATAAAACAAAATTCTGCCTATCACCACTAGTCTTTACTGTGTTCAGTTCTCAAAACACCTAGTAGCCGGCATTTGGACCTTTGCCGGTGTTTTGACCTTCTCCTCCAATGATAATAGGTTAATTATTTTATGTGACCGGTGAAAGTAACTTTTAGACTTGACCAATGTAGATTACTCTTCAAAGAGTATAATAATTTAAAATTAGTAACTTTAATCGTGACTTTTTTCGATCCCCAGAGAAAAAATATTAATTATTATACAACCAAGCCGCATCATGATAACTTTCATCGAATTTATGAATTGCTATCATAATTACGTGTCATATTCTATACATATATCATGCATATATCTCTCTCAGCTAATACTATGCAAACTAAGATTTAAAAAGAGCATTTGTTGATTATAAAGTCTGATTATTTATCAATGCGTGGCTGTTTCCGTTTGTAATTATACTTTAGTTTAAAATCCAAAGCCGCTATGCTACATTTTAGTTAGTGATTATAATTTACACAATTGGTGGAGTTTTCTGATTGTCCATTTTATCATTTTAAAATAAAACCGACTGTCGAGAAATCATGTTCTTGCATATTAAAAAGATGCAACCTTGTTTGTTTTGACCTTAGAATGTATCGTAAAGTTTGTTCCAGTTGTAAGAAATCTGCAACATTAGTGACACAGGCTTCGAATTTAGAGTATCAGAAAGAGTTTTAAATTGTGATGTAAAAAATAAATAAAACCATGAGTAAACAAACGAATTAAAAATATTTAAATGTAAATTTTAAGTTAGCGTTAACTCTAGGAAAAAAAAAAAAAAAAAAAAAAAAACACATACAATGAATTTGTTTAAAGTCCTATTTTATCATTAAAATTTCGCAATATTTTCCCGTGACTGATTAAATTTCGAGATTTTTTTCCGATGATTGAATGACGATTTTCATCTTTTTTATTTGTTTATTTATTTTTTCCACAACTGTTAAGTGAGTTTTGCAATATTTTATTATTTCTGATTGGCGAATTTTATGTTTTTTTTTTAATGACCTATTGGCGAAACTCGCGGACTCTTTTCATATGATGTTTGAGGGATCTGTTTAGGAAAATTTTGTGATCTTTACGTACCTTTCACAAAACTTTTCATCCCAAAACAGAACCTTCCAAAAATCTTTTTATCCCAAAACAGTACCTTTCACAAAATTCATTGTCTCATAAATAGACCTTTTACTAAATTTTATCACCTTCAAATTGAACCTTTCACAAATTTTATCATTAAAAAATAAATAAATAAATAAAAACGTTGAATTCGCCAAATAACATATTAGTTTTTTTGTTGTGTATGATGGATAAAACTTGAATATAACAATAACATCAAATTCCGAAAATTATGATTAGAATTTTCACAAAAACAGGATCCTGTGAGAAAAGTCTGGACAAACCTCAGTATTTCTTCCGTAGGCCCGCCTCACACCTGTGAAACATTGAACGAAAAAACATGCGACATGCGACAATTTCACCAACAAAGAAAAAACCGGTTTGACTGCGTCATGTTGCACGATTTTTGACGCATGTCTCTATAGCGTGTGGCGAGCCTGAAATCCTGCGTATTTTACATATCAGACGAAATTCGTTATAGGCACACACATTCCGTTTTTACAAGATGTACTGATGTAAGTACGGTAAACATAAGTTGATTTCATTTAGCGTAAGACCGTAAGGTACAGTTCCTTTGTACATAAGTTATGTTTTTACAGGCCTGCTGCATAAATTTCCACTCGATTCAGACTAATGAATAATATGATGCAATGGTGTAATAAGATCTTTAAAAGTATTTATGAAAAATTAAAGTTGCTATAATTTCATTTGAAAAAAGAAGAAAATTTTTTTATTGCAGTTAATAAATAATTGAATTAACACGTAATTCAATATAAAACATAACAATTATAATGAAAACAAAAACAAATAGTAGATGTGTACAAAAGAAAACAAAAACCACATCACATCTCCACATGAGAACTGCGCGAGCGAAAATCCTGGCTTTTTCATATAAACGCATTTGCCCCGTGCCTCAATAGAAGTACTAACTCAACTTATACAGAACTGTGGCGATGTCTTTGGAGTTGTTAAGTTAAAAACACGCTGAAAGAATGTTTCATCTGTCAAAATTTCTTTGTGAGCTCTTTCAATAATGTTTCAGAAAGTCTTGCAGAATTATCCAGCATGCCGAATCTTAGGATGCCATATAGAGGATATTTATTGTGTTTTTAAAGATTGTTGGAAATATTACTATGAAAAAAAGATAATTCCTGATTGAAAACACATATAATTTTCTCTGCAAATCTTTAGTAAAAATATAAAAATTTTATACCAGGTGCAATGATGCCTATCGTTAAAATTGGAAACTTAAAACTAATCCGCTTATGTTATTGCAACATCGTGAACAGCTGAGTGAAATTGACTGTCATTTGAAAGTATTTTTTTTTTAGCTTCGTAATGTAAAATATGATTGAAATCTCATTGACAGGGAGAGGCTATGATCTTATAAATTGAAATTTGAAATCTATTATAAATTCCTTATCAACTGCCTTCTGCGAGTTTCTTTGTCGGAGTAAATTTTCTAAAATGTTTGAAGTACAGTCGACTCTTGTTATAGCTTGTATTTTTTTTTTTAGCTTCGTAATGTAAAATATGATTGAAATCTCATTGACAGGGAGAGGCTATGATCTTATAAATTGAAATTTGAAATCTATTATAAATTCCTTACCAACTGCCTTCTGCGAGTTTCTTTGTTGGAGTAAATTTTCTAAAATGTTTGAAGTACAGTCGACTCTTGTTATAGCTTGTATTTTTTTTTTTTAGCTTCGTAATGTAAAATAAGATTGAAATCTCATTGACAGGGAGAGGCTATGATCTTATAAATTGAAATTTGAAATCTATTATAAATTCCTTATCAACTGCCTTCTGCGAGTTTCTTTGTTGGAGTAAATTTTCTAAAATGTTTGAAGTACAGTCGACTCTTGTTATAGCTTGTATTTTTTTTTTAGCTTCGTAATGTAAAATATGATTGAAATCTCATTGACAGGGAGAGGCTATGATCTTATAAATTGAAATTTGAAATCTATTATAAATTCCTTATCAACTGCCTTCTGCGAGTTTCTTTGTTGGAGTAAATTTTCTAAAATGTTTGAAGTACAGTCGACTCTTGTTATAGCTTGTATTTTTTTTTTTTTTAGCTTCGTAATGTAAAATATGATTGAAATCTCATTGACAGGGAGAGGCTATGATCTTATAAATTGAAATTTGAAATCTATTATAAATTCCTTATCAACTGCCTTCTGCGAGTTTCTTTGTTGGAGTAAATTTTCTAAAATGTTTGAAGTACAGTCGACTCTTGTTATAGCTTGTATTTTTTTTTTAGCTTCGTAATGTAAAATATGATTGAAATCTCATTGACAGGGAGAGGCTATGATCTTATAAATTGAAATTTGAAATCTATTATAAATTCCTTATCAACTGCCTTCTGCGAGTTTCTTTGTTGGAGTAAATTTTCTAAAATGTTTGAAGTACGGTCGACTCTTGTTATAGCTTGTATTTTTTTTTAGCTTCGTAATGTAAAATATGATTGAAATCTCATTGACAGGGAGAGGCTATGATCTTATAAATTGAAATTTGAAATCTATTATAAATTCCTTATCAACTGCCTTCTGCGAGTTTCTTTGTTGGAGTAAATTTTCTAAAATGTTTGAAGTACAGTCGACTCTTGTTATAGCTTGTATTTTTTTTTTTTTTTAGCTTCTTAATGTAAAATATGATTGAAATCTCATCGACAGGGAGAGGCTATGATCTTATAAATTGAAATTTGAAATCTATTATAAATTCCTTATCAACTGCCTTCTGCGAGTTTCTTTGTTGGAGTAAATTTTCTAAAATGTTTGAAGTACAGTCGACTCTTGTTATAACTTGTATTTTTTTTTTTAGCTTCGTAATGTAAAATATGATTAAAATCTCATCGACAGGGAGAGGCTATGATCTTATAAATTGAAATTTAAAATCTATTATAAATTCCTTATCAACTGCCTTCTGCGAGTTTCTTTGTTGGAGTAAATTTTCTAAAATGTTTCAAGTACAGTCGACTCTTGTTATAGCTTGTATTTTTTTTTTTTTAGCTTCGTAATGTAAAATATGATTGAAATCTCATTGACAGGGAGAGGCTACGATCTTATAAATTGAAATTTGAAATCTATTATAAATTCCTTATCAACTGCCTTCTGCGAGTTTCTTTGTTGGAGTAAATTTTCTAAAATGTTTGAAGTACAGTCGACTCTTGTTATAGCTTGTATTTTTTTTTTTTAGCTTCGTAATGTAAAATATGATTGAAATCTCATTGACAGGGAGAGGCTATGATCTTATAAATTGAAATTTGAAATCTATTATAAATTCCTTATCAACTGCCTTCTGCGAGTTTCTTTGTCGGAGTAAATTTTCTAAAATGTTTGAAGTACAGTCGACTCTTGTTATAGCTTGTATTTTTTTTTTTTAGCTTCGTAATGTAAAATATGATTGAAATCTCATTGACAGGGAGAGGCTATGATCTTATAAATTGAAATTTGAAATCTATTATAAATTCCTTACCAACTGCCTTCTGCGAGTTTCTTTGTTGGAGTAAATTTTCTAAAATGTTTGAAGTACAGTCGACTCTTGTTATAGCTTGTATTTTTTTTTTTTAGCTTCGTAATGTAAAATATGATTGAAATCTCATTGACAGGGAGAGGCTATGATCTTATAAATTGAAATTTGAAATCTATTATAAATTCCTTATCAACTGCCTTCTGCGAGTTTCTTTGTTGGAGTAAATTTTCTAAAATGTTTGAAGTACGGTCGACTCTTGTTATAGCTTGTATTTTTTTTTAGCTTCGTAATGTAAAATATGATTGAAATCTCATTGACAGGGAGAGGCTATGATCTTATAAATTGAAATTTGAAATCTATTATAAATTCCTTATCAACTGCCTTCTGCGAGTTTCTTTGTTGGAGTAAATTTTCTAAAATGTTTGAAGTACGGTCGACTCTTGTTATAGCTTGTATTTTTTTTTAGCTTCGTAATGTAAAATATGATTGAAATCTCATTGACAGGGAGAGGCTATGATCTTATAAATTGAAATTTGAAATCTATTATAAATTCCTTATCAACTGCCATCTGCGAGTTTCTTTGTTGGAGTAAATTTTCTAAAATGTTTGAAGTACAGTCGACTCTTGTTATAGCTTGTATTTTTTTTTTTTAGCTTCGTAATGTAAAATATGATTGAAATCTCATTGACAGGGAGAGGCTATGATCTTATAAATTGAAATTTGAAATCTATTATAAATTCCTTATCAACTGCCTTCTGCGAGTTTCTTTGTTGGAGTAAATTTTCTAAAATGTTTGAAGTACAGTCGACTCTTGTTATAGCTTGTATTTTTTTTTTTTTTTAGCTTCGTAATGTAAAATATGATTGAAATCTCATTGACAGGGAGAGGCTATGATCTTATAAATTGAAATTTGAAATCTATTATAAATTCCTTATCAACTGCCTTCTGCGAGTTTCTTTGTTGGAGTAAATTTTCTAAAATGTTTGAAGTACAGTCGACTCTTGTTATAGCTTGTATTTTTTTTTTAGCTTCGTAATGTAAAATATGATTGAAATCTCATTGACAGGGAGAGGCTATGATCTTATAAATTGAAATTTGAAATCTATTATAAATTCCTTATCAACTGCCTTCTGCGAGTTTCTTTGTTGGAGTAAATTTTCTAAAATGTTTCAAGTACAGTCGACTCTTGTTATAGCTTGTATTTTTTTTTTTTAGCTTCGTAATGTAAAATATGATTGAAATCTCATTGACAGGGAGAGGCTACGATCTTATAAATTGAAATTTGAAATCTATTATAAATTCCTTATCAACTGCCTTCTGCGAGTTTCTTTGTTGGAGTAAATTTTCTAAAATGTTTGAAGTACAGTCGACTCTTGTTATAGCTTGTATTTTTTTTTTTTAGCTTCGTAATGTAAAATATGATTGAAATCTCATTGACAGGGAGAGGCTATGATCTTATAAATTGAAATTTGAAATCTATTATAAATTCCTTATCAACTGCCTTCTGCGAGTTTCTTTGTCGGAGTAAATTTTCTAAAATGTTTGAAGTACAGTCGACTCTTGTTATAGCTTGTATTTTTTTTTTTTAGCTTCGTAATGTAAAATATGATTGAAATCTCATTGACAGGGAGAGGCTATGATCTTATAAATTGAAATTTGAAATCTATTATAAATTCCTTACCAACTGCCTTCTGCGAGTTTCTTTGTTGGAGTAAATTTTCTAAAATGTTTGAAGTACAGTCGACTCTTGTTATAGCTTGTATTTTTTTTTTTTAGCTTCGTAATGTAAAATATGATTGAAATCTCATTGACAGGGAGAGGCTATGATCTTATAAATTGAAATTTGAAATCTATTATAAATTCCTTATCAACTGCCTTCTGCGAGTTTCTTTGTTGGAGTAAATTTTCTAAAATGTTTGAAGTACGGTCGACTCTTGTTATAGCTTGTATTTTTTTTTAGCTTCGTAATGTAAAATATGATTGAAATCTCATTGACAGGGAGAGGCTATGATCTTATAAATTGAAATTTGAAATCTATTATAAATTCCTTATCAACTGCCTTCTGCGAGTTTCTTTGTTGGAGTAAATTTTCTAAAATGTTTGAAGTACGGTCGACTCTTGTTATAGCTTGTATTTTTTTTTAGCTTCGTAATGTAAAATATGATTGAAATCTCATTGACAGGGAGAGGCTATGATCTTATAAATTGAAATTTGAAATCTATTATAAATTCCTTATCAACTGCCATCTGCGAGTTTCTTTGTTGGAGTAAATTTTCTAAAATGTTTGAAGTACAGTCGACTCTTGTTATAGCTTGTATTTTTTTTTTTAGCTTCGTAATGTAAAATATGATTGAAATCTCATTGACAGGGAGAGGCTATGATCTTATAAATTGAAATTTGAAATCTATTATAAATTCCTTATCAACTGCCTTCTGCGAGTTTCTTTGTTGGAGTAAATTTTCTAAAATGTTTGAAGTACAGTCGACTCTTGTTATAGCTTGTATTTTTTTTTTTAGCTTCGTAATGTAAAATATGATTGAAATCTCATTGACAGGGAGAGGCTATGATCTTATAAATTGAAATTTGAAATCTATTATAAATTCCTTATCAACTGCCTTCTGCGAGTTTCTTTGTTGGAGTAAATTTTCTAAAATGTTTGAAGTACGGTCGACTCTTGTTATAGCTTGTATTTTTTTTTTTAGCTTCGTAATGTAAAATATGATTGAAATCTCATTGACAGGGAGAGGCTATGATCTTATAAATTGAAATTTGAAATCTATTATAAATTCCTTATCAACTGCCTTCTGCGAGTTTCTTTGTTGGAGTAAATTTTCTAAAATGTTTGAAGTACAGTCGACTCTTGTTATAGCTTGTATTTTTTTTTTTTTTAGCTTCTTAATGTAAAATATGATTGAAATCTCATCGACAGGGAGAGGCTATGATCTTATAAATTGAAATTTGAAATCTATTATAAATTCCTTATCAACTGCTTTCTGCGAGTTTCTTTGTTGGAGTAAATTTTCTAAAATGTTTGAAGTACAGTCGACTCTTGTTATAGCTTGTATTTTTTTTTTTAGCTTCGTAATGTAAAATATGATTGAAATCTCATTGACAGGGAGAGGCTATGATCTTATAAATTGAAATTTGAAATCTATTATAAATTCCTTATCAACTGCCTTCTGCGAGTTTCTTTGTTGGAGTAAATTTTCTAAAATGTTTGAAGTACAGTCGACTCTTGTTATAGCTTGTATTTTTTTTTTTTAGCTTCGTAATGTAAAATATGATTGAAATCTCATTGACAGGGAGAGGCTATGATCTTATAAATTGAAATTTGAAATCTATTATAAATTCCTTATCAACTGCCTTCTGCGAGTTTCTTTGTTGGAGTAAATTTTCTAAAATGTTTGAAGTACAGTCGACTCTTGTTATAGCTTGTATTTTTTTTTTAGCTTCGTAATGTAAAATATGATTGAAATCTCATTGACAGGGAGAGGCTATGATCTTATAAATTGAAATTTGAAATCTATTATAAATTCCTTATGGACTGCCTTCTTCGAGTTTCTTTGTTGGAGTAAATTTTCTAAAATGTTTGAAGTACGGTCGACTCTTGTTATAGCTTGTATTTTTTTTTTTTTTTTAGCTTCGTAATGTAAAATATGATTGAAATCTCATTGACAGGGAGAGGCTATGATCTTATAAATTGAAATTTGAAATCTATTATAAATTCCTTATCAACTGCCTTCTGCGAGTTTCTTTGTTGGAGTAAATTTTCTAAAATGTTTGAAGTACAGTCGACTCTTGTTATAGCTTGTATTTTTTTTTTTTTTTAGCTTCGTAATGTAAAATATGATTGAAATCTCATTGACAGGGAGAGGCTATGATCTTATAAATTGAAATTTGAAATCTATTATAAATTCCTTATCAACTGCCTTCTGCGAGTTTCTTTGTTGGAGTAAATTTTCTAAAATGTTTGAAGTACAGTCGACTCTTGTTATAGCTTGTATTTTTTTTTAGCTTCGTAATGTAAAATATGATTGAAATCTCATTGACAAGGAGAGGCTATGATCTTATAAATTGAAATTTGAAATCTATTATAAATTCCTTATCAACTGCCTTCTGCGAGTTTCTTTGTTGGAGTAAATTTTCTAAAATGTTTGAAGTACAGTCGACTCTTGTTATAGCTTGTATTTTTTTTTTTTTTTTTTTTAGCTTCGTAATGTAAAATATGATTGAAATCTCATTGACAGGGAGAGGCTATGATCTTATAAATTGAAATTTGAAATCTATTATAAATTCCTTATCAACTGCCTTCTGCGAGTTTCTTTGTTGGAGTAAATTTTCTAAAATGGTTGAAATACAGTCGACTCTTGTTATAGCTTGTATTTTTTTTTTTTTTTTTAGCTTCTTAATGTAAAATATGATTGAAATCTCATCGACAGGGAGAGGCTATGATCTTATAAATTGAAATTTGAAATCTATTATAAATTCCTTATCAACTGCCTTCTGCGAGTTTCTTTGTTGGAGTAAATTTTCTAAAATGTTTGAAGTACAGTCGACTCTTGTTATAGCTTGTATTTTTTTTTTTTTAGCTTCGTAATGTAAAATATGATTGAAATCTCATCGACAGGGAGAGGCTATGATCTTATAAATTGAAATTTGAAATCTATTATAAATTCCTTATCAACTGCCTTCTGCGAGTTTCTTTGTTGGAGTAAATTTTCTAAAATGTTTGAAGTACAGTCGACTCTTGTTATAGCTTGTATTTTTTTTTTTTTAGCTTCGTAATGTAAAATATGATTGAAATCTCATTGACAGGGAGAGGCTATGATCTTATAAATTGAAATTTGAAATCTATTATAAATTCCTTATCAACTGCCTTCTGCGAGTTTCTTTGTTGGAGTAAATTTTCTAAAATGTTTGAAGTACAGTCGACTCTTGTTATAGCTTGTATTTTTTTTTTTTTAGCTTCGTAATGTAAAATATGATTGAAATCTCATTGACAGGGAGAGGCTATGATCTTATAAATTGAAATTTGAAATCTATTATAAATTCCTTATCAACTGCCTTCTGCGAGTTTCTTTGTTGGAGTAAATTTTCTAAAATGTTTGAAGTACAGTCGACTCTTGTTATAGCTTGTATTTTTTTTTTTTTTTTTTTTTTAGCTTCGTAATGTAAAATATGATTGAAATCTCATTGACAGGGAGAGGCTATGATCTTATAAATTGAAATTTGAAATCTATTATAAATTCCTTATCAACTGCCTTCTGCGAGTTTCTTTGTTGGAGTAAATTTTCTAAAATGGTTGAAATACAGTCGACTCTTGTTATAGCTTGTATTTTTTTTTTTAGCTTCTTAATGTAAAATATGATTGAAATCTCATCGACAGGGAGAGGCTATGATCTTATAAATTGAAATTTGAAATCTATTATAAATTCCTTATCAACTGCCTTCTGCGAGTTTCTTTGTTGGAGTAAATTTTCTAAAATGTTTGAAGTACAGTCGACTCTTGTTATAGCTTGTATTTTTTTTTTTTTTAGCTTCGTAATGTAAAATATGATTGAAATCTCATCGACAGGGAGAGGCTATGATCTTATAAATTGAAATTTGAAATCTATTATAAATTCCTTATCAACTGCCTTCTGCGAGTTTCTTTGTTGGAGTAAATTTTCTAAAATGTTTGAAGTACAGTCGACTCTTGTTATAGCTTGTATTTTTTTTTTTAGCTTCGTAATGTAAAATATGATTGAAATCTCATCGACAGGGAGAGGCTATGATCTTATAAATTGAAATTTGAAATCTATTATAAATTCCTTATCAACTGCCTTCTGCGAGTTTCTTTGTTGGAGTAAATTTTCTAAAATGTTTGAAGTACAGTCGACTCTTGTTATAGCTTGTATTTTTTTTTTTTTTAGCTTCGTAATGTAAAATATGATTGAAATCTCATTGACAGGGAGAGGCTATGATCTTATAAATTGAAATTTGAAATCTATTATAAATTCCTTATCAACTGCCTTCTGCGAGTTTCTTTGTTGGAGTAAATTTTCTAAAATGTTTGAAGTACAGTCGACTCTTGTTATAGCTTGTATTTTTTTTTTTTAGCTTCGTAATGTAAAATATGATTGAAATCTCATTGACAGGGAGAGGCTATGATCTTATAAATTGAAATTTGAAATCTATTATAAATTCCTTATCAACTGCCTTCTGCGAGTTTCTTTGTTGGAGTAAATTTTCTAAAATGTTTGAAGTACAGTCGACTCTTGTTATAGCTTGTATTTTTTTTTTTTTTTTTTTTTTTTTTAGCTTCGTAATGTAAAATATGATTGAAATCTCATTGACAGGGAGAGGCTATGATCTTATAAATTGAAATTTGAAATCTATTATAAATTCCTTATCAACTGCCTTCTGCGAGTTTCTTTGTTGGAGTAAATTTTCTAAAATGTTTGAAGTACAGTCGACTCTTATTATAGCTTGTATATATTTTTTTTTAGCTTCTTAATGTAAAATATGATTGAAATCTCATCGACAGGGAGAGGCTATGATCTTATAAATTGAAATTTGAAATCTATTATAAATTCCTTATCAACTGCCTTCTGCGAGTTTCTTTGTTGGAGTAAATTTTCTAAAATGTTTGAAGTACAGTCGACTCTTGTTATAGCTTGTATTTTTTTTTAGCTTCGTAATGTAAAATATGATTAAAATCTCATCGACAGGGAGAGGCTATGATCTTATAAATTGAAATTTGAAATCTATTATAAATTCCTTATCAACTGCCTTCTGCGAGTTTCTTTGTTGGAGTAAATTTTCTAAAATGTTTGAAGTACAGTCGACTCTTGTTATAGCTTGTATTTTTTTTTTAGCTTCGTAATGTAAAATATGATTGAAATCTCATTGACAGGGAGAGGCTATGATCTTATAAATTGAAATTTGAAATCTATTATAAATTCCTTATCAACTGCCTTCTGCGAGTTTCTTTGTTGGAGTAAATTTTCTAAAATGTTTGAAGTACAGTCGACTCTTGTTATAGCTTGTATTTTTTTTTTAGCTTCGTAATCAGTGTTAGAAATTAGCGGTCGTTAGTCGTCAAATGCAACTAAAGAATTGAATTTGACGACTACAAAATTATTCTCGGTCGTCAAATTTGACGCCTAGCTTTAAAAAAAATATTTTTATTAGACATTCAGTTCAGAAAATTAAAAAACAATGGTCTAGTCTGAAAATTCGAAACTATAAAACATCGCGAATTTCAAGAAATAGTCGCGAAAAACGACAAATTTCGTCAACAGATCGCGAAAAAACATGCAAAGCTTGTCAAAAGATCGAAAAAATAACAAATTTCGTTAAAAGATCGCGAAAGAACACGACAAAGTTTGTCAAAAGATCGCGAACAAAACAAGTTTTTTCAAAGAATCGCGAAAAGCCGAAAAGTTTCGTAAAAGAAATAGCGAAAAAACCGGCAAGTTTCATCGAAAGATCGCGAAAAAACACAGCGAAGTTTTCTAAAAATCGCAAAAAAGGCAAATTTCTTCAAAAAAATCGGCAAGTTTCATCAAAAGATCGCGAAAAAACCGGCAAGTTTCATCAAAAGATCGCTCAAACCGGCAGGTTTCATGAAAAAATCGCGAAAAAACGACAAGTTTCTTAGAAAAAAAATGCGAAAAAACGGCAAGTTTCTTCAAAAAATCGCGAAAAACCGACACGTTTCGTCAAAAAATCGCGAAAAAATTGGCAAGTTTCATCAAACACGGCAAAATTTGTCAAAAGGACGCAAAAAACGGCAAAATTCTTGAAAAGATCGCGAAAAAACGGCAAGTTTCGTCGAAAGATCGCGAAAAAACGGCAAGTTCCGTCAAAAGATCACAAAAAACGGCAAGTTTCGTCGAAAGATCGCGAAAAAACGGCAAGTTCCGTCAAAAGATTGCGAAAAAACGGCAAGTTTCGTCGAAAGATCGCGAAAAAAAGTCCACTTTCGTCGAAAGTTTGCAAAAAAGAGCGGCAAATTTCATTGAAAGATTGGAGTAAATGGCAAGTTTTATCGAAAGAGAGCAAAAAATACAAATTTCGTAAAAGAGGCGCGAATTCCCTCCCAAACAAATTTAACAATTTTGGGAGTGGATTTCTCTCCCGTTTCTGTTGTAACTTTTCAGAAAATTTTATACAAATTAAAAAAATTTTCTTTTACTCAGAATCATTGCAAAATTACATACAGTATTACAGTTAATATGAATTTTAGAAACTGCAACTAAAAATCTTAATTTGACGCCTAAGATTTTTATAGTAGTCGTCATTTGACGCCTGCCTTTTATCTCCCAATTTCTATCACTGTTCGTAATGTAAAATATGATTGAAATCTCATTAACAGGGAGAGGCTATGATCTTATAAATTGAAATTTGAAATCTATTATAAATTCCTTATCAACTGCCTTCTGCGAGTTTCTTTGTTGGAGTAAATTTTCTAAAATGTTTGAAGTACAGTCGACTCTTGTTATAGCTTGTATTTTTTTTTTTAGCTTCGTAATGTAAAATATGATTAAAATCTCATCGACAGGGAGAGGCTATGATCTTATAAATTGAAATTTGAAATCTATTATAAATTCCTTATCAACTGCCTTCTGCGAGTTTCTTTGTTGGAGTAAATTTTCTAAAATGTTTGAAGTACAGTCGACTCTTGTTATAGCTTGTATTTTTTTTTTTTTAGCTTCGTAATGTAAAAAATGATTGAAATCTCATTGACAGGGAGAGGCTATGATCTTATAAATTGAAATTTGAAATCTATTGTAAATTCCTTATCAACTGCCTTCTGCGAGTTTCTTTGTTGGAGTAAATTTTCTAAAATGTTTGAAGTACAGTCGACTCTTGTTATAGCTTGTATTTTTTTTTTTAGCTTCGTAATGTAAAATATGA
Organism: Maratus speculifer; assembly: GCA_964019185.1. NCBI lineage: Eukaryota > Metazoa > Arthropoda > Arachnida > Araneae > Salticidae > Maratus > Maratus speculifer. The sequence goes on from OZ025295.1 coordinate 97,413,542, forward strand.
TTGAAATCTCATCGACAGGGAGAGGCTATGATCTTATAAATTGAAATTTGAAATCTATTATAAATTCCTTATCAACTGCCTTCTGCGAGTTTCTTTGTTGGAGTAAATTTTCTAAAATGTTTGAAGTACAGTCGACTCTTGTTATAGCTTGTATTTTTTTTTTAGCTTCGTAATGTAAAATATGATTGAAATCTCATCGACAGGGAGAGGCTATGATCTTATAAATTGAAATTTGAAATCTATTATAAATTCCTTATCAACTGCCTTCTGCGAGTTTCTTTGTTGGAGTAAATTTTCTAAAATGTTTGAAGTACAGTCGACTCTTGTTATAGCTTGTATTTTTTTTTTTTTTAGCTTCGTAATGTAAAATATGATTGAAATCTCATTGACAGGGAGAGGCTATGATCTTATAAATTGAAATTTGAAATCTATTATAAATTCCTTATCAACTGCCTTCTGCGAGTTTCTTTGTTGGAGTAAATTTTCTAAAATGTTTGAAGTACAGTCGACTCTTGTTATAACTTGTATTTTTTTTTTTAGCTTCGTAATGTAAAATATGATTAAAATCTCATCGACAGGGAGAGGCTATGATCTTATAAATTGAAATTTAAAATCTATTATAAATTCTTTATCAACTGCCTTCTGCGAGTTTCTTTGTTGGAGTAAATTTTCTAAAATGTTTCAAGTACAGTCGACTCTTGTTATAGCTTGTATTTTTTTTTTTTTTAGCTTCGTAATGTAAAATATGATTGAAATCTCATTGACAGGGAGAGGCTATGATCTTATAAATTGAAATTTGAAATCTATTATAAATTCCTTATCAACTGCCTTCTGCGAGTTTCTTTGTTGGAGTAAATTTTCTAAAATGTTTGAAGTACAGTCGACTCTTGTTATAGCTTGTATTTTTTTTTTTAGCTTCGTAATGTAAAATATGATTGAAATCTCATTGACAGGGAGAGGCTATGATCTTATAAATTGAAATTTGAAATCTATTATAAATTCCTTATCAACTGCCTTCTGCGAGTTTCTTTGTTGGAGTAAATTTTCTAAAATGTTTGAAGTACGGTCGACTCTTGTTATAGCTTGTATTTTTTTTTAGCTTCGTAATGTAAAATATGATTGAAATCTCATTGACAGGGAGAGGCTATGATCTTATAAATTGAAATTTGAAATCTATTATAAATTCCTTATCAACTGCCTTCTGCGAGTTTCTTTGTTGGAGTAAATTTTCTAAAATGTTTGAAGTACAGTCGACTCTTGTTATAGCTTGTATTTTTTTTTTTTTTTTTTTAGCTTCTTAATGTAAAATATGATTGAAATCTCATCGACAGGGAGAGGCTATGATCTTATAAATTGAAATTTGAAATCTATTATAAATTCCTTATCAACTGCCTTCTGCGAGTTTCTTTGTTGGAGTAAATTTTCTAAAATGTTTGAAGTACAGTCGACTCTTGTTATAGCTTGTATTTTTTTTTTAGCTTCGTAATGTAAAATATGATTGAAATCTCATTGACAGGGAGAGGCTATGATCTTATAAATTGAAATTTGAAATCTATTATAAATTCCTTATCAACTGCCTTCTGCGAGTTTCTTTGTTGGAGTAAATTTTCTAAAATGTTTGAAGTACAGTCGACTCTTGTTATAGCTTGTATTTTTTTTTAGCTTCGTAATGTAAAATATGATTGAAATCTCATTGACAGGGAGAGGCTATGATCTTATAAATTGAAATTTGAAATCTATTATAAATTCCTTATCAACTGCCTTCTGCGAGTTTCTTTGTTGGAGTAAATTTTCTAAAATGTTTGAAGTACAGTCGACTCTTGTTATAGCTTGTATTTTTTTTTTAGCTTCGTAATGTAAAATATGATTGAAATCTCATTGACAGGGAGAGGCTATGATCTTATAAATTGAAATTTGAAATCTATTATAAATTCCTTATCAACTGCCTTCTGCGAGTTTCTTTGTTGGAGTAAATTTTCTAAAATGTTTGAAGTACGGTCGACTCTTGTTATAGCTTGTAATTTTTTTTTTTAGCTTCGTAATGTAAAATATGATTGAAATCTCATTGACAGGGAGAGGCTATGATCTTATAAATTGAAATTTGAAATCTATTATAAATTCCTTATCAACTGCCTTCTGCGAGTTTCTTTGTTGGAGTAAATTTTCTAAAATGTTTGAAGTACATTCGACTCTTGTTATAGCTTGTATTTTTTTTTTTTTTAGCTTCTTAATGTAAAATATGATTGAAATCTCATCGACAGGGAGAGGCTATGATCTTATAAATTGAAATTTGAAATCTATTATAAATTCCTTATCAACTGCCTTCTGCGAGTTTCTTTGTTGGAGTAAATTTTCTAAAATGTTTGAAGTACAGTCGACTCTTGTTATAGCTTGTATTTTTTTTTTTTAGCTTCGTAATGTAAAATATGATTGAAATCTCATTGACAGGGAGAGGCTATGATCTTATAAATTGAAATTTGAAATCTATTATAAATTCCTTATGAACTGCCTTCTGCGAGTTTCTTTGTTGGAGTAAATTTTCTAAAATGTTTGAAGTACGGTCGACTCTTGTTATAGCTTGTATTTTTTTTTTTTAGCTTCGTAATGTAAAATATGATTGAAATCTCATTGACAGGGAGAGGCTATGATCTTATAAATTGAAATTTGAAATCTATTATAAATTCCTTATCAACTGCCTTCTGCGAGTTTCTTTGTTGGAGTAAATTTTCTAAAATGTTTGAAGTACAGTCGACTCTTGTTATAGCTTGTATTTTTTTTTTTTAGCTTCGTAATGTAAAATATGATTGAAATCTCATTGACAGGGAGAGGCTATGATCTTATAAATTGAAATTTGAAATCTATTATAAATTCCTTATCAACTGCCTTCTGCGAGTTTCTTTGTTGGAGTAAATTTTCTAAAATGTTTGAAGTACAGTCGACTCTTGTTATAGCTTGTATTTTTTTTTTTAGCTTCGTAATGTAAAATATGATTGAAATCTCATTGACAGGGAGAGGCTATGATCTTATAAATTGAAATTTGAAATCTATTATAAATTCCTTATCAACTGCCTTCTGCGAGTTTCTTTGTTGGAGTAAATTTTCTAAAATGTTAAAGTACAGTCGACTCTTGTTATAGCTTGTATTTTTTTATTTTTTTTTTTAGCTTCGTAATGTAAAATATGATTGAAATCTCATTGACAGGGAGAGGCTATGATCTTATAAATTGAAATTTGAAATCTATTATAAATTCCTTATCAACTGCCTTCTGCGAGTTTCTTTGTTGGAGTAAATTTTCTAAAATGTTTGAAGTACAGTCGACTCTTATTATAGCTTGTATTTTTTTTTTTTAGCTTCTTAATGTAAAATATGATTGAAATCTCATCGACAGGGAGAGGCTATGATCTTATAAATTGAAATTTGAAATCTATTATAAATTCCTTATCAACTGCCTTCTGCGAGTTTCTTTGTTGGAGTAAATTTTCTAAAATGTTTGAAGTACAGTCGACTCTTGTTATAGCTTGTATTTTTTTTTTTAGCTTCGTAATGTAAAATATGATTAAAATCTCATCGACAGGGAGAGGCTATGATCTTATAAATTGAAATTTGAAATCTATTATAAATTCCTTATCAACTGCCTTCTGCGAGTTTCTTTGTTGGAGTAAATTTTCTAAAATGTTTGAAGTACAGTCGACTCTTGTTATAGCTTGTATTTTTTTTTTTTAGCTTCGTAATGTAAAATATGATTGAAATCTCATTGACAGGGAGAGGCTATGATCTTATAAATTGAAATTTGAAATCTATTATAAATTCCTTATCAACTGCCTTCTGCGAGTTTCTTTGTTGGAGTAAATTTTCTAAAATGTTTGAAGTACAGTCGACTCTTGTTATAGCTTGTATTTTTTTTTTTAGCTTCGTAATGTAAAATATGATTGAAATCTCATTGACAGGGAGAGGCTATGATCTTATAAATTGAAATTTGAAATCTATTATAAATTCCTTATCAACTGCCTTCTGCGAGTTTCTTTGTTGGAGTAAATTTTCTAAAATGTTTGAAGTACAGTCGACTCTTGTTATAGCTTGTATTTTTTTTTTTTTTTAGCTTCGTAATGTAAAATATGATTGAAATCTCATTGACAGGGAGAGGCTATGATCTTATAAATTGAAATTTGAAATCTATTATAAATTCCTTATCAACTGCCTTCTGCGAGTTTCTTTGTTGGAGTAAATTTTCTAAAATGTTTGAAGTACAGTCGACTCTTGTTATAGCTTGTATTTTTTTTTTTTTTTTAGCTTCGTAATGTAAAATATGATTGAAATCTCATTGACAGGGAGAGGCTATGATCTTATAAATTGAAATTTGAAATCTATTATAAATTCCTTATCAACTGCCTTCTGCGAGTTTCTTTGTTGGAGTAAATTTTCTAAAATGTTTGAAGTACAGTCGACTCTTGTTATAGCTTGTATTTTTTTTTTAGCTTCGTAATGTAAAATATGATTGAAATCTCATTGACAGGGAGAGGCTATGATCTTATAAATTGAAATTTGAAATCTATTATAAATTCCTTATCAACTGCCTTCTGCGAGTTTCTTTGTTGGAGTAAATTTTCTAAAATGTTTGAAGTACAGTCGACTCTTGTTATAGCTTGTATTTTTTTTTTTAGCTTCGTAATGTAAAATATGATTGAAATCTCATTGACAGGGAGAGGCTATGATCTTATAAATTGAAATTTGAAATCTATTATAAATTCCTTATCAACTGCCTTCTGCGAGTTTCTTTGTTGGAGTAAATTTTCTAAAATGTTTGAAGTACAGTCTACTCTTGTTATAGCTTGTATTTTTTTTTTAGCTTCGTAATGTAAAATATGATTGAAATCTCATTGACAGGGAGAGGCTATGATCTTATAAATTGAAATTTGAAATCTATTATAAATTCCTTATCAACTGCCTTCTGCGAGTTTCTTTGTTGGAGTAAATTTTCTAAAATGTTTGAAGTACAGTCGACTCTTGTTATAGCTTGTATTTTTTTTTTTTTTTAGCTTCGTAATGTAAAATATGATTGAAATCTCATTGACAGGGAGAGGCTATGATCTTATAAATTGAAATTTGAAATCTATTATAAATTCCTTATCAACTGCCTTCTGCGAGTTTCTTTTTTGGAGTAAATTTTCTAAAATGTTTGAAGTACAGTCGACTCTTGTTATAGCTTGTATTTTTTTTTAGCTTCGTAATGTAAAATATGATTGAAATCTCATTGACAAGGAGAGGCTATGATCTTATAAATTGAAATTTGAAATCTATTATAAATTCCTTATCAACTGCCTTCTGCGAGTTTCTTTGTTGGAGTAAATTTTCTAAAAAGTTTGAAGTACAGTCGACTCTTGTTATAGCTTGTATTTTTTTTTTTTTTTTTTTTTTTAGCTTCGTAATGTAAAATATGATTGAAATCTCATCGACAGGGAGAGGCTATGATCTTATAAATTGAAATTTGAAATCTATTATAAATTCCTTATCAACTGCCTTCTGCGAGTTTTTTTGTTGGAGTAAATTTTCTAAAATGTTTGAAGTACAGTCGATTCTTGTTATAGCTTGTATTTTTTTTTTTTAGCTTCGTAATGTAAAATACGATTGAAATCTCATTGACAGGGAGAGGCTATGATCTTATAAATTGAAATTTGAAATCTATTATAAATTCCTTATCAACTGCCTTCTGCGAGTTTCTTTGTTGGAGTAAATTTTCTAAAATGTTTGAAGTACAGTCGACTCTTGTTAATTCGAACTAGTCGGGATCATAAGAAATGTTCGAACTATGGAAAGTATGAGAGGAAAATTTTTTAAAAGGGGGTACTATTACAAAGAAATTGATGTTACAGTATTTTTCATATTTATTTAGGCTGTTATTAAAATATGACTTAATATTAAATTAAAAGATATAAAGACATAAAATAATTAAGGGATTAGGAACAACCAGACGGGGTACTAAGGAAGCGGATATCAATTTCATGGGATGTACGCTAGTTCAGAACAATTCTGACAAAAATGACAAAGTTATTTCAAAGATCTGAAAACCGTGAGAAAGTAAGGAAAAAATGAAAAATCGGAATTCTCGTTAGTTCGAATTAAACGAGGTTAAGAGAAAATGAGTTCGAATAAAAAACAAAACAAAAAAAAAATTAATAATAATCTGCCATTGAAAATTTCGGGGCTTCATGTTTGGTTCGAAATAACCAAAGTATCGAATAATCGATTTATCCGATTTCGAATTAACGAAAGCCGATTGTATTTTAATATTTTTCAATGAAATGAAAGTTCCAGCGATTTTATTGTTATTATTATTGGAGTGTTGAGACCGTGAGAAGTGTCGAATGGTCAATTTACAGCAAATTATCTATCCGAACCACTGGGAAGCAGAAATTGAAACGAGGATATTGGAGGGATAATTTGTATCAATTATCTATTGGAGAATCGTAGAAATCAAAGGTTGAAATGTGAAGTGTCAAATGGACAATTCGCAACTAATTATCAATTGAAAATTGGGGCAGTGAGAAATCGGAATGTAAAGCATCAAATGGATTATTTCTAATCAATTGTCTTTTGTAGAGAATCGTACTTGTTAGATTCTGTGTAATGGTATTATTTGGGTAGTTTTCTCATTTGGTTGATGTTAAATAACACAGGTGTTCAATATATATATATATATATATATAATTTAAAATTGTAAAATTTTAACTGCAATTTTCGTTTATTTTTGATTTTTTAAGTTTCTGTGTAGGCGAGCATATGCAAACGAGTTACTGGAAAATAACGTCCTCATAGAACTAGCACTAGCTCCCGAGTGTCTTCGCTTTTAAGGGACAAGAGGCCTTAAAATACAAAGCTAATTATTCCCTATAACCCAAATAAATAAAATTTGAATGACAGCTTTCAGTTACAAATGATGGACTGAATTAGAACAACTTAATACTGCGAGACAATGCATAATTTTCTCCCCTTGTTTTCCGTCTGAAGTGCCGCCTCTCTATAATGACGGTCCATTTGCGCGACCAAGTATCAATGTCTGGCCGTCCAGAAGTTTCTTCTTGGACTGTTTTCAGTTCAGTGGTGCAAACACAACAGCCAATTGGATTACTTTTCGTCGTTCCTCAAGAGCGATCTCGCGTGGAAATACAACGGGATTTTCTCCAACTGGTAGCAAAAAAAAAATTCTTACTGGTTTTCATCTATTTTTTAAAAGAAAATCGCACCCGATGCGTCATGCGTTGTCTAACCTGTTGGCGTCAACATAGGAGGCGTGGATGCTTAAGCCTTCTTTGCGGTTATTAATTTTCTCTGCTTATGAATTATCAGTACTGTACTAATATTAGGGCAGTTATTATAGCATCGGTTATTCATTTTCTAAGTTATCACCTATTTTAATAAAAATAGAAAAAAAAGTTCCTCAAAATAAACATACATGTTATTTTGTTTTTAATTCTTTCATGGGGCAAGCAACTGTATTTTTGTAATATTGAATTCATATTAGAATTTCCGAAAAGTTTTATTTTAGAATAAGGAAAATCAATTTTACACCCCCGCCCCCCCCCCCCCCACACACACACACACACACAAACCAAAGTTTGCAACTAAACTTTAATTAAAAAATTCTAATGAAAATCTTTGAAAAAAAAAGAAAGAAATCTTATCTGGTTTTCATATATTTTTAAAAAGAAAATTGCACCCGATGCGTCATGCGTGGTCTAACCTGTTGGCGTCAACATAGGAGGCGTGGATGCTTTAGCCTTCTTTGCTGGTTGATTGGTTGAATGGGGTTTAATGGCGCAAAGTCCCTTTAGGGACATGCTGCGCCAAGAACAAGGTGAGAAGCAAAAGCCGCCTCACCTGCTTATGAATTATCAGTACTGTACTAACCTTAGGGCAATTATTATAGCATCGGTTATTCATTCTCTAAGGTATCACCTGTTTAATTAAAAGAGAAAAAAAAGTTCCTCAAAATGAATACACATGTTACTTTTTTTAAATCCAGGAGCAAGTAATTGCACTTTTGCAATGTTAAATTTACACCAGAATTTTCGAAAAGTTTAATTTCAAAATAAGGAAAAGCAATTTTACACACACATCCCCCTCCCGACCAATGTTTTCAACAAAAAATAATTAAAAGTTTCGGGTGGAAATCTTGATTAAATGTAGGGTGATATATTATATCCAACCTCCCCTCAAAGGGTCAAATTGCTTAAAAAGAAAATAGGGATTATCTGTTCATTGTAAGGAGAAAAATTCTCTTTGCACATACACTCAAAATTTTATTGCAAGTGAAACTTTTCTGAAAAAAGAACAGAATGCGATCCTTTTATGATGATGAGTCTTAAACTTAAAAGAGAAAGCTAGACTCTTTCAAACAATCGTGTATGAATAAATATTTTCAGCCATCTGGTAGCACTGAATTGAAATGAACAACAATATGTACTATTTGTTTATATTGAATGCTTCATAAATATTTTTTTTTTTTTGCGTTTTAATTGCTTTTTTTCATTAAAAAAAATCACACAACCTAAAAGTACTGTATATCATTTCGCTCTCAAAAGAGACTCAGAGAAAACAGAGAGAAAGTGGTGCCTTTACACGAAGCGCTGTGAAATAGGAGTTCTTGAAAAGTTTCACTTAATTATATTAGTATGTGTAAGTTTGTATGTTCCTTTCTATATTTTATTTGTAAAAATACATTTAAATATTTCTTTGAATGTTATATTTTTTTTATGTATATATTATTTATTGTATTTTGATATATATACATTAAAATATGGAATAACTCATTAAATAACAATCTGTATCAAACATATAGGAGTTGGCAAAAATTGGAACAATTTTGGAAATGTGGTATTCAGCTCGTTCTCAAGGACAATGCTAAATAGACACATTAATTGCGATTAATTTCTGATTAGAAATCAGGATAAACCTAAAATTGATTTCTAAATTGCCCGATTAATCGCAATGGAAAACATAGCTCAAAGAAAAATATTAGAAAAATAACACAATAATTGAATTATCAAAAAGATAAACCAACACGATAAATTGCCACCATGTGATATATAATTTTTAATAAAAGTTGTAAATTTAAAAAATAAATTAGGATTGTGGTAAGTCTGTTTACATGAAAGACAAAAGATTAAAAAAACCCATTTCTTGTGTGTAGTGATGTCCAGTTCTGTTTTTCTTTTTTTCTCTCTAGTTCAACTGATTTTTTTAAAAAGTCAGAGATTTGGGGAAAAACATTCCTTCTGTGTTTACAAAATTTTGTCCAAAAATCTCTTACAAACCACAATCAGATTGCGTGAAACCATTCCCTTAACTTCCACTCACTCATCTTGCCAGAAGAAATGGAAAATCCCCCACCCAATATTTTGTTTAGATTTTATCTTTGTTATCGTACTGTATTTTGCTTTCGAATGTCTCAAAAAAGCTTCTAAGGTTTCTTACTATTTCATTTCTTTCATTTAGTTGAAATAGCTATAGATCGTCTTCTTTCGAGCTGCTTATATTGTGTTTTATTATTATTTTTTTTTTTAATGATATTATTAATAGTTGCTGTAATAATTATGATGATAACAATGTCAACAATAACAACATAGTTACTAACCTTTTGTCTTTTTCTCCATCTGGAATAAATATATTTTGTGATGATGATGATGATGATAATAATAGTGATAAAAGTTATAACATAGTTACTAACATTTTTCCTTTTTCTCCAGCTAGAAAAAACATATTTTATGATGATGATGTTAATAATATTATTAATTATAATAATGACAACAACAGCAACATAGTTACGAACTTTTGCCTTTTTTTCCAACTGGAATAAACATTTTTAAAAGCCAATTTAATGAAATAAATTGCTATATATATTCTATTGATACGCCATATAGAAATTCTTTAAAACGTTGCAATTTTTAATTTTTTAAGGGAATTTTATGATAAGTTCTATCGTATTACAAAATAACAATAATAAGATACTCGAACTTTCAATGACATTTTTCTCTTTGTGATATTATTTCAAATCACGAATGTTTTATCTAGCTAAGTTATATATTATAGTTACACCAGTATTGTTATATTAATGTTACATCATTTAATTACAAAAAATAAAAATAAAGTTGTCTCATAATCAAAAACTGTGTATATAAAAGGTTGAATTTTAAATTCTATGGGGATCTAAAATCTCGAAAAATACACAGGTAAACGCAAAAAAAATTTTCCCATTCAAAAATTCTAAAAAATTACTTTTATACTCGTATATAGTTGTAAAATCCATTTATAAAATCTTTTTTTTAAATTTCCGTTCAATCAATTTTTCAGAAATCTTTCATAGCGACTGCAGGCATTTTGAAACGCAGGCAGCTAGACGTTGGCGGGTAGTGACATTTATAGACAACTTGTTCGTAAATAGAACAAATTTATCAGAAAGTACAATTTTTGCAGTAAAACTTTAAGAAGTTCTTAAAAAAATTCTTGCTTTGAATTCGATTTATTGGATTCATCTTTTGTTAAACTTTTCACAAAATGATCGCCAAAAGAAAAACCCTGTATCGACCCCCTGCAAATATCATTTCCGATTTTATTTATTTAGCAGTAACAAATGTCACTTCGGTGGCACGCTGAAAAGTGGTTTGACATCATCTTAAAATAATAGTTATTGTTGGACAATCAAAATATTGACCATGAAAAAGTACATCAGTGGCAAGCTAAGTTTTCTGGACTTCTATTCATTTGAATCAATACAGAGTGCAAATAATAAATGTATAACCATGCCTGTATGTCACTGTAGACAAAAGAAAAAAATAATAACTGACTGATAACGAATAATATTATGAGGGGGGAGGGATCGAAAATTGCCAAAAAGTTGATAACGTTATATTTGTATAGTCTAGCCTCTCAAACAAATTCCCCAGAAAATAGAACTTTTTACAGAAAGACTTTAAGGCGTTATTAAGAAATTTAAGTAAATGGATTCGTTTTTAAATTAAACGCAAAATAAATAGTTTTTTACATAATCGACCTTAAAAGAAAAGAAAGAAGAAGGGGGAAAAAAAAACCTGTATCGACCTTTTGCAAATATCATTTCTGATTTTATTTATTTAGCAGTAACAAATGTCACTTGGATGGCACGCTGAACAGTAGTTTGACATCATCTTAAAATAATAGTTATTGTTGGACAACTCAAGATATTGACCATGAAAAGACAAGCCATCAAGTGGCAAGCTGTCCTTATTCCGTAGCATGAAGGTTTGTAGGTTTTGACATTCTCTTAATGGATGACATTTCTTTGCTGAACTCGGTGATTTGCGACGTGTCTCGTCGTATCGCTGCCAAAATATGTATTTTTGAAATTAATTACTACTCGTGTCATGCTTTAGATACATACGTGATAAGAATTTTAATGGTTAAAAAACAGGAGTGAATGTGAAACTTTCTTAAACAGTGGACTCTTTCTATTCTGAACACTTATGGTCATGGGACTGATCAAAAATGTTAAGATTGTGGTTATGTTCAGTGGCGCCAACTTATATGGGCCCATGGGGCTCGATCCTACACAATGATTGGGCTCTTACAGTTCTGTTTGAAAGAACAGTATAGTAGTTTCAGATGCACTGAACCCTTTACCTCCTACCGCCCGTTGAATTTGAAAGACGTGTATATTCATTTTCTCCTAAAAGAGAATTTTCTCATAGTAAAAATTTTAGTCCATAAATTGAAGACTTCATATGAAAATATAATTTAATAAAATTGCAACTTCATATCCCGTTTTAAAAATTTTTAACTTAACTTCAAATGTCATATTTTCCTATACTTTCAAAGAAAACAAAATACCGTGTAATTTTTCTCTAAAATAGTTGAACCCACCCAATATTTTTCAAAAGCTGGCGCCGCTGGGGGTGTTCATTATATAGGAAGATTTGGAATGCATTATTACTAACTACTACTATGTAGGTTGACCGAACTAGTAATTAGGGATGCACCGGATATCCTGCCGGATATCCTGCTTATTCGGCACTCAAACCGGATATCCGTTCTGGCCGAATATTTTAATATCCGGTTGCCGGATAGTAAAACATTTTTTTAAATTCTGTATTTAACATTTTAAAAAATATGTAAAATTAATTTGCTCCTTGCCAGCCTTATCTTACTAAAAAGTAGTGATAACAAAAATAAATACTCATATATTTTCACAATTATGGAATTATAATGGTTATATATAAATAAAGATTATTTAAAATATGACAATATTTTGTCATAACCTATAACAGCAATTGTAAAACAAACTAAAATATGTAACTACAACTTAAAAATTTTTATTTCTCTTATTTGTTCTTAAATTTCAGTAATGGAGTAATTTTACACCTCTCAAAAGTTTTATTGTAATTTTCATCAGTAAAAATTTAACTGCAGTGTTCAGTCATAACTGTAATTGTAAAATCAAAACTAGAATATCAATTACAATTTCAACTTTGTTTTGCTTTCAGTTTTTTTTTTTTTTTTTTTTTTTTTTTTTTTTTTTTTTTTTTTTATTGCAGTAATGAAGTAGTTGACTTTTATAGTTCTTCTCAAGTGTTTTGTTGATAACTTTATTATTAATTTGAGTTATGAATATCAACAAAAGAGGAAGGTATAAATATCTAATCTGAAAGTTTTATGAAGTTGCTGTTAATACATAAAAATTCTGAGTCAGAAATGTGTACAATGGGGCCATCTTGTAAGTGCTAAAGTATTGAGGATTAAAAACCATGTAGAAAAATAAAGTTTCCAGCAAACTAAAGAGTTTATTTATGAATACTCATACACCAGATTGAATGTGTGTTTGTTTAGAAAATCAAGAACAAAATGGTGCTGATATTAAAGAAACCATTCAAATTTTGCTGGAATATCAATTGCACAAGTTAAGCTGTCAACAGTAGAAAAAATTGTGGTAAAAACAAAAGAAAAAAATCATTAAATATACAAACTGTATTTTTTTTTTTTTTTTTTTTTTTTTTTTTTTTTTTTACATATTTTAGTAAAATTTTTCAAAGCAATTGAATTATGGTATCAAGTCATGTTAAAATTGTAAGTGACCATTCTGAAACTTGCTCTACAATGCAAAAAGAGCTTAATGGGAAAACTAAATTACTCGGAGTCAAAAGGAGTGACAAACATAACTATTCTATTTTTTTGTTAATTATGTGTCAACAGGGTAAAAACTTTTTTTTTTTTTTTTTTTTGTTAGTTAATCAATACACAATGCATCTAAAAAAAATCAAGACACCACCTAAATCTGGTGAGACTAAAGATAAGGTAGAAAAGAAATATGCATGTAAAGGTAGAAGTTTTATAAGTAAAATTAAAAAGGAAAAATATTAAATTTCAATATTTAATTATTACTATTCATTTGTTTTTAAGTAACTTTGACTTAATAAATGAATTAAAATCTATTAATACTAGCATAATATAAAATTGCAATTTTTTTTTCTTTTAAACAAGCATAAAATTGAAATATTATTAAAATTAAAAATGAGAAATTATTCGGCCGGATACCGGATATTCGGTAACATTTTGTACTGGATATCTGTTATCCGGTATCCGGCAAAAATCCACATTCGGTGCATCTCTACTAGTAATTGATCAAATAAGGTCGGTGCTACGGAGTTTTTATTTTATTTTCTTCCTTTTAAGTTTTAGAAGTAAACTAAAATTATTGCTAGAACCCTTACTGAATGTCCTATCATGGGCAAAAATGAAATCCTTTGAAATTAAATAGAAACAAAATTATAAGCAAATAGTTTCTTTAATTACAATTTTCCCAGTAGTTCATAATTCGAAGAAATCAGTCGAAAATGCTAAAATTAATCTTTAAAATATCATGCTTAAGTTGTGATTAACAATAATTCATATAAAACTATTATTTCAAATAAGCAGAATGGAAGTGGGTTGTTTTAATTTACCATAATTGTCTCCAACTAATCAAAAACTAAATTTTTACATTTTCTAATTAAAAAAAGAAAAAAAAAAATCACAAAATGATTTTATTTACAGAAGGCAGCTGACAACAATGTGACAACATGTGCTCCAACATTAAACTGAAAATTTCATCTATAGCATTAAAAGAAATTGCAACTTCAAGTATATGCTTAAAATATAGAAGTGATTTTGTGTGTTAATTTTTTAATCGAGTTTGTTGAACTTTTTTATTCCTCTTGTAAGAGTTTCTCCATATTTCGATGAAGGGAATTCAAATTGCAAACGCGAAACGCATGTTCAATTTACAGAGAGATGGAGTAGAAATGGGAATAAAAAATAGCGTTCATAATAGTGAAGTGTTCAGATTGGAGAATATTCAGAATACAGAGAGTTCATCTTTTTTAAGTCTACAGTATCGCCGGGACCTTTTAGAATGTGTTCATAATAACCGAGGTGTTCAGATAGAGTCCACCGTATTTTTGAAATTCATTACTACTTGTATCATGCTTTAGGAACATGTGTGATAAGAATTTTAATGATTCAAAAAACAGGAATGAATGTGAATCTTTCTATATATTTCGACTATTTATCTTTGCAGTTCGTTTCGTATTTGACGTCGCATCTATGCAATAACCCGAGCCGTGTCCGTCCCGCTATTTAATACGTTGAACAAAAAAAAAAGTTAGGAAAACTTGATGATTCACTTTTTTTAATCACAGCTTTACTGGAGGGTGTGGCTATTTTAATCGGAAGGTCATTAGGATGGAGTCCATGCTGATTACCGTTAGTAGGGTATAATGTTTTTTTTTGTGTGTGTGTTGTGTGTTTGCGGTCATGATTACCTGTAGCTAAAGTTACTAAATAAAAGCAGCCGATTCATCGGTTGTATTCCGTTTCTGACTAATTACTTTTTTGTGTTGTCAGCTATTTGGTAATTCCTTTGAAGACATTGTTGCAGTCAGTGGCGCCAACTTTTGAAAAATATTGGGTTGGCTCAAAGATATTTTGGTAAAATGGTACAATCAGTTTGTTTTTCTGTGAAGGTTATACGGCTGGGCTGTTAAAAGATGAGATTTTAAATCATGCTATCATGTTTTAAGATACAGTCGAGTCTCTCTATAACGAAACTCCATACATCGAATTTCTCTATGTAACGAATTTTTAGCAGGAACTGTCCCCTTTTTTCACGATGACATTAAAAACAGTCTCTATATAGCGAAACATCTATCTCCATATAACGAATTTTTTCATAAAATGTTCTTTATTTAACCAGTTTTAAAAAAGCTTCATAATCACATGGAATCAAATTTCCATCACTTATTTTTGATCTATCGTTCAAAGCTGAGTTTTTTATATTGCTTCTCTACCTTTAATCGCCTTGATCTTTAAGTCCAACGAATCCATTCCACCAGCCCCCCTCCCACACATCTTTCGAGAAACAGTGTCAATTTAATTGTTACACATATAAAACCTGGATCAATGTCGTAATTGAAGTCAGTGTTGATTTCAGGGGTGGCTTGGGGGACATTCACGCCTGGAGCAATGAGATCGCCCCCGAAAATTTGAGATGTGTTTTCAATGGCAAAAAAATTAACGTACATTTTTCTTGTGTGATTTTTATTAAGCTTTTAAATAAATGTCTATTCTCTTTTTTTGAAACTGTTCAAATAATTAAGAAATAGGATATCACGTTAATATGTATAGTTAAACACATAAAATTTTCAATTAAACATATAAAAAATAATATTTGTTCAAAACTCGCACATTAAACAGAAATTTTAACGGCTTTCCCTATTCAACGAATTTCTCTATATAACGAATTTTTTACTGGAACGATAGATTTCGTTATATAGACTCGACTGTAGTTGCAATTTTTTTAAATTACATCCTCATGCGTTTTTACTTATAAAGACACTAATATTTATTGTAATATCAACATATCATGAACATGACTGCAAATTGAAACAACAAAAAATTAAATATTTACATTTCTGTCATTCTGAATTTTTGGGTGCCAGTCGGAGAATTAAAACGCGCGGTCATTGGCAAAATAAATATTTTTCTAAAAAGAAAAATGAATAGAACAATGAAAATTGAATATGCTAGAATTCAAAATTATTGGGTGGGCTCAGGTTCCACGGGCCCACATAAGTTGCAGTGGTTGCAGTGCATGCACAATAATCATGCATTATAATTAAGGGTGTTCTTAAATCAAAAAGGACAACTTTGTGACATAAGTTTTAATTTAATTTTGTTCCGAAATGCATGAAACTATCTGATGTTGTTGTTCAAATACTATCTAATCGCACTCATTTTCTAGTTTTTTTTATAGATTTTTCAGAACAAGCCATCAAAGTTGGTGTTTTGAATCACATTCCCCCCCCCCCCCCCTACGAAAGCAGAAAACCAGTCGACCAAAGGCAGAAAAGGGTGTGATCACGTGATCGAAAATGCTTATAACTTGATATATAATTTATTGATCAAAAAATGGAAAGCTAAGTTGGATTCGAAATCGCTTACATTGCCCGGTTTTACAATTTTCTATCTTTCCATTAAAAAATGAATTTGAAAATGTGTCAAAGCGTTTTGCCCTTGTTGAGCAAAGCAATTGAGAACACCCTTAAGGATTGACCGAAATTAAATTTCGGCTATCTTCCTGTTTTCGGCCGAAAGCGAAAATGACCCTTTTTTTTTCGATAGACCAATTATTATTAGACTAATTATAAGAGAAACATAGCAGGGGTTCTTCGGTAGCTTTATTGTCTTGTGCTCAAACCTTCCCGCTTTTCACTGTCTTTAATTTCTGTACTTTTCCCTTTAAGGGTGTTCTTAACTGCTCCGCTCAACAAGCGCAAAACGTTTTGACACATTTACAAATTAATTTTTTTACCAGAAAGATACAAAATTGGAATGCCTGACTATGGAAGCGATTTCGAATCGAACTTATTTTTCCATTTTATGATAATTAAATTACCTATCCAGTTCTAAGCTATTTCGATCACGTGATTACCCGTTTTTCTTTTGCTTTTCGATCGGTTTTCCTGCTTTCGTCTGGAAATGTGCTAAAAAGTGTCAAATTTGAAGGTTTGCTATAAAAAATCTATTGTGTTAAACCCAGAAAATTGAGAGCAATCAGACAGTTTCTGAATAATAACACCTGCTATTCTCATGCATTTCCGAACAAAAATAAATTAAATCATGTGTCACAAAGTTGCCCTTTTTGATTTAAGAACACCCTTAAGTGTGTCCGGTATCAATTTTTACCCTTTTTCATTTCTCTAGAGCAGGAAGGATTCTCAAACTTTTAGACCGACGTACTACTAAATAAAAGTTTATACTCCCGCATACCATCAAAAGAAAATCTTGAATATAGAAAAATTTATATAAAGTATATCATTATTGGTTGACAAATATAGATGCAATCAAATAGAGAACATAAATACTCTTTGTTAAACATGGAAAAAAATGCATATTTAAAGTCGCCTTGTTTTAATTATTATTAGACAAATTGGTTAAGGGTATTACAAAGGGTAAAGGTAAGATTAATTAGATATATCAGGTCTGAAGGGTTTAATGTATTCTATAAGGTTAAAAAAATGAAAATGAAAAATTTGTAAAGCATGCTTTTATTGATTTAATGTTAGCGTCGAATATTGTGTGCTTATGAATGTATATGTTCCTAGCACATATAATTTAAGTTTTTACAATTCATGTCCAAATGATATGAATTGGAATTATTAATGTAGGAAAAAATTAATAAAAAACTGATAATTCAGTTCAATTTTTATAGAAAATTTTCATTTCTAAATTAATTGTATGAACATTGCAGTTCAAAACTATTGATAATGTAGAGATTCCCATACCATTATGAACACTGCACGTCAAAACTATTGACAATATAGAGATTCTCATACCATTTGAAATTAAACTCTGTTTGGTAAAAAGAAAAAAGTTTGTGCCGTGCCCTCTTTTTACGAAAATAAGAACCTGAATTCTTTTGCGAGAAAATATCATTAAGAAGCGAGTTTTCTTCTAGAACCTTCTATTGTGTTGTAATGTTTTTATTAACCCTTTCCGGCGCAGACAAATTCTGTTCGTAAAATGAGAAATTGTTGACTGACACCGGAATTTACAAAAGACTTTTTTAGAAACTAAGAATTCCCTGATTTAAACTGTCATTGTAAAAGTAAAACTTTACTAAAATATTATTGGTGCCGGTTGTAAGTTTGGAATTAAAATTAGGTGTTGCCGGAGCGGTAATACTGCGCCGGAAAGGGTTAAATGTAATTTTTCACGAAGTTATGTAATCCTTTTACTCATATTATAATCATTTCTAAATTAACTATATGAACATTGTACGCCAAAACGATTGATAATATAGATTCTTATACCATTTAAAATACAACCTCTTTTAATGAAAAAAAAGTTCGCGTAGAACCCTCTTTTTACGAAAATGAGAAGCTGAGTTCTTTTGTGAGAAAATAACCACACGAACGCGAGTTTTCTTCTAAAATCTTTCTGTTGTAATGTTTTTATTGACTGTAATTTTTTTAGAAATTATAATGTAATAATTTTAGTCACATTGTAATGATTTCTAAATTAACTGCATGTCCATTATATGTCAAAACTATTCATAATATAGATTCTCATACCATTTGAAATTCAACTCAATTTACTAAAAAAAAAAAAAAAAAAAAAAAAAAAAAAAGTTGGCGCCGAGTCTTCTTTTTACGAAAATGAGAAGCTGAGTTCTTTTGTAAGAAAATATCCACACGAACGCGAGTTTTCTTCTAGAATCTTTCTGTTGTAGTGTTTTTATTGATTGTAATTTTTTACGAAAGTATAATGTAATCAAGTCAGTCTTTTATTCTATCCGATTAATACAGCGGGGACAATCTTATATCGAGTGGTTTCTGTTTCCTCTATATTATATCAACCATCATCGATTTGATATATAAAGTGGGCGTCCTTCATCCACTTCCAAATCTAGCTTCTACTACATCCACTTCCTCTTATTACTACTAATAGCTGTTTAAAACTGTATCATATTATGCATTTTACAATGTTGCTTAGTATAGAGTTCTCAAACTAAATTACTTTATTCCCTAGGGCATGACTTCGAGGTTACAGACTAGTGTATCAGTTTTGTTTTCGAAACGGGTTTCAGCCTGGTTCAGCCTTGAGAATTTTAATGTGTTTTTGTTTATGTTATTAATACGACAAATTAATTGTGATTACTGATTAGATCAATGAGAAGCTTTAGAATTATGAAAATAAATTTAGAGCAAATGAAGATTCTTGACATATGTCTGTTAGAAAGAACGCCTCTTGCTTGTTTGCACCTGTTAGCTTATGAATTTTGCAGATGTTTGATTAATCGACCCCGTAAATCTTCATTTTTGTATCAGAATGTGGTAATATGTTTGTATATTTATTTGTAGTAGTTATATCGATGGATAATTTTTTAATTCAATCTAATTTTTTTTTTCTTTCATATGTGGAAGTTTTGTTTATGTTATTGGCCTTCTAATTCCCAAAGTAGAATAAGTTCTACAAATTTCTTTATTCAGAAATTATGAGTTCATACCAGACAATTTTAATAATTTCCCTTTGTAAAAGTACATCTGTTGTTAAGTAAAATAAATATTGTTATTTTAAATGTCTGGGTTGAGTTCGGAATTTTTTTTAATTTAAAAATCCACTAAATTGGAACAGTTCTGGTAGCATGTACGCTAATATGAGCGTTATAGTGTTAATACGACATGATTAGATCAATGAGAAGCTTTAGAATTATGAAAATAAATTTAGAGCAAATGAAGATTCTTGACATACGTCTATTAGAAAGAACGCCTCTTGCCTATTTGCACCTGTTAGCTTATGAATTTTGTAGATGTATTATTAATCGATCTGCGAATCTTCATTTTTGTATCAGAATGTGGTAATATGTTTGCATTTTTTTTTTTTTTTTTTTTTTTTTTTTTTTTTTCTGTAGCATTTATATCGATGGATAATTTTTTTTAATTCAATCTTAATGGCTTTGTTTCTTTCATCTGTGGAAGTTTTGTTTATGCTATTGACCCTCTAATTCCTATGGTAGAACACGTTCTAGAATTTTTTTTATTCAGAAAATATGAGTTCATACCAGACAATTTCAATAATTTCCCTTTGTAAAAGTACATCTGTTGTTAAGTTAAATACATATTGCTATTTTAAATTTCTGGGGCGAGTTTGGATTTCTGAATTTAAAAATCTATGAAATTTTGAAAACAGTTCTGGTAGTATGTATGATACCATGAGCATTACAGTGTTAATAGGACATATTAATTGTGATTACTGATTACATAAATGAGAAGATTTAGAATTATGAAAATAAATTTAGAGCAAATGAAGATTCCTGGCATATTTCTATTAGAAAGAACGCCTCTTGCCTGTTTGCACCTGTTAGCTTATGAATTTTGCAGATGTTTGATTAATCGACTCTGCAAATCTTCATTTTTATATCAGAATGTGTTAATATGTTGGCATATTTATTTGTAGTAGTTATATCAATGGATATATATATTTTTTTTAATTCAGTTTTTATGGTTTTTTTTTTCTTTCATCTGTGGAAGTTTTGATTATTGTTATTTACCTTCTAATTAACCATAGTAAGGATCCCATAGTAGTTCTAGAAATTTCTTAATTCAGAAAATATGAGTTCATTCAAGACAATTTCAATACTTTCCCTTAATAAAAGTACATCTGTTAAGTAAAATAAATATTGTTATTTTAAATTTCTGTGGTGAGTTTGTAATATTTTAATTTAAAAATCCACTAAATTGAAACAGTTCTGGTAACATGTATGCTAAAATGAGCATTAGAGTGTTAAAGCAACAAATTAATTGAAATTACTGATTAAATCAAAGATAAGCTTTAGAATTATGAAAATAAATGTAAAGCAAATGAACATTCTTGACATATGTCTATTAGAAAAAAAGTATCTTGCCCGTTTGCACCTCTTAGCTTTTAAATTTTGTAGATGCTTGATTAATCGAGCCTGCAATTCTTCATTTTTGTATCAGTATGTAGTAATATATAAGCATATCATTTTTTAATTCAATTTTTGGGGAGTACTTTCATTTGTGGAAGTTTTTTTTTTTTTTTAAATATTATTTGAACATCAAATTAATTGTGACTATTGATTAGATCAGTAAAAAGTTTTAGGATGTTAAAAATTAATTTAAACCTAATGAAATGCACGTGTCTATCAAAAAGAATGCTTTATGCCCTTTTGCAATTGTTAACTATATCTGCTATCAAGCCTGCGTTTCGACATTTAAAAAAATAGAGGGAATTCATATGATTGCACATTTATTGACATTAATAGTAATTATATGTAACTTTTTAATAACTTTTAGTAACTTTTTAGTAACTTTTTTTATCATATGTATATTTTTTGTTATTTAAATGTGAAATTAATTGTATTTATTGATTAGATAACTGAGAAGCATTAATTACGAAAGTGATAATATATGATGATTATCAGATATTATAATTATGAATTCATAATAATGAATTATTATTATGAATCATAATAATGAATTCAAAATTATGAGAGAATATTATAAAAGATAATGGAAATTTTTTTTCACCAAATGAAGATAGTTTTTTGCTATTTGCTCATATTATCTTATAAAAAATTGTAGATTTTCAATAAACGCCTTCTATTTCATGTCTGCAAAACTTCTTAAATTTTGATAGCAGTTTTTATTTTAGCGGACTGGAATTACCTAAACTACACTGGTGTCCAAAATTTAAGCATAATTGGTAATTAAGTAATTATTTTTAAGTAATGAAAGAAATATGAATCGGAATGTGCTGAAACTCCAGGTGTGTAAACAAAATAGTACGCGTCACATATTTTCGCGAAGAGTTTTTTCCGAAATCGAACAGGGGACCGTCAACAAATTGAAAAAGAACGAAGATCTTTTGGATAACCCTGTCAAAACTAATGTAGCAAAAGCGTTCAAACTGCACATTATGATTAATTGGCTTATTGTAATGTACTGTGTTAATTTTTACAAGGATAGCATGTATACTCGTAGAGAAATTAAGGTTTTTATAAAAACAGTTCTAAATTTTTCCAAGTTTTTTTCTTATAATTTGCAGAGTTCCTATTATAAAATAATGTTCTTTTCTGAAAATATGACAAGCATCATTGTACATAATACCCTGTAATCAGAATTTAAAAATAATAAAAATTGTATGAAAAATGAGTATTTTTAGTAAATAATTTATCATTGCGCATGCGTCAACGATATCAAAATGTCATTTGCATATTGTGTTAGCTAAATGCATAGAGCAACTGCTGTAAAAGTTTCAAAAACATAGCTTGAAAATTCTGAAAATGGGAGCCTATAGAATCAACTCAAAATCCGTTATTCCTAAAGGAAGCAAAAAAATTAGGGGTTTTACCTAAATATAGTTGTACGTGCAATATTGTGTAGGCACTAAACAATGGAATATGGATACAGCCCCTCATCTTTTTGCTTCATTTAGGGAATAAAGGATTTTGATCTCATTCTATCAACGATAATTTTCAGAATTTTTAAGCTATGTTTTTGAAACTTTCACAAAAGTTGCTCTATACATTTAACTAACATAATATGCAAATGAAATTTTAATAGCGTTCACGCATGCGCAGTAAAAAATTATTTAGTAAACCTGCTCATTTGTCATACAATTTTTATTATTTTTTAATTCTGATGACAGGGTATTGTGTACAATGATGTTTGTCATTTTTTCAAAAAATAACAATATTTTATATTAAGAACTCTGCAAATTATAAGCAAAAAACTTAGGACTGTTTTTATAAAAACCTTAATTTCTCTACGAGTATACATGCTATCCTTGTAAAAATTAACACAGTACATTACAATAAGCCAATTAATCATAATGTGCAGTTTGAACGCTTTTGCTACATTAGTTTTGACAGGGTTATCCAAAAGATCTTCGTTCTTTTTCAATTTGTTGACGGTCCCCTGTTCGATTTCGGGGAAAACTCTTCGCGAAAATATATGACGCGTACTATTTTGTTTACACACCTGGAGTTTCAGCACATTCCGATTCATATTTCTTTCATTACTTAAAAATAATTACTTAATTACCAATTATGCTTAAATTTTGGACACCAGTGTATATACATTGCAGTTGTTTACATTTTTCTCTGTCGTGCATTATTTAATATTCTATGCGTATGTGTCCTGTTCGTATATTGTTCTGTTTTTGTTGCTGCGCGTCAAGATATCTAGATATCCATCAAGGGTGGTGTGTATAAAATCAATCTCTTTTTTTTGTCGTAGTTATTTTCTGGAAGTGGTTAGTCAGATAACGATTTTAGAAAATGTGACACACCTTTTCCATTACACTTCGACTCACCTTGGAACGTTGAAAAAAAAGAAAAGAAAGTACCTAAGAGCCTTATTGACTTCATCAGTAATGACTTTGATGTAATAGGTGTTCTGTCTCGAACATTAAAGTAACTCGGTACAAAAAAAAAAAAAATAAATAAATAAATAAAAAAAAATAAATAAATATCACCTACAATTTGCATGAAAGTTCTATGGTTCATGTTTCAGTAAAGCAAAGTCATTACTGGTAATAAAAGTACTTTAAATTATTTTAAAAACATTTTTTAAAACAATTTTAGTTTTTTCAATTTGGATACTTCAATTATTATTTTATGTCTTATATTCAGGGTATTTTGTTTCACAAACTTAAGCATCCGTTTTTTAAAACAAAAATTAGGTTAAAAATAATTAGAATAAACCTATGAAAATCGCATTTATTTAAATTCAGATTTAAATAATAATAGTAATAATAACATATCAAATATGTAATTGATGTAATAGAAATTCTGTCTCGAAATTTAAAGGAACTCAGTATCTAAAAGAATATATTCTTCAAATAACACCTATAACAGGGTTGGCACGGTTTAAACCAACTGGTTTTAACCATGGTTTAAACCAAATGGTTTTTTTCTCAAAAAAACCAATTGGTTTTTTTTAGGAGAAATCTAATTACATTTTCTTTTTTTTTCTTTATAATTTACGTGTTTCAGATTATTGGCATAAATAATTTCTACTTTTAAAACTTTATTTCAGTAATAAGTATTATTTATAGTGGGTTTAGGTTTTTTTTATGCATAGGATTAAACCAATTAGTTTTTTCTATAAAAAAAGCAATTCGTTTTTTAGAAGAAATCTAATGACATTTTCTTTTTTTCTTTATAATTTACGAGTTTCAGATTATTAGATATAAATAATTTCTACTTTTAACACTTTATTTCAGCAATAAGCATTAGATATATTAGGTATACGTCATTTTTTTATGCATAGGATTCAAATAAGTACACATTGGTGAACATATCTATTGCTCTAAAGAAAAAACTTCAAACATGTGAATTGATCAAAGATAAAATAGATTCAATATTTAGTATAAAATAATTTAATGTTTTCAATAATGCAGAATATTTAATGCAATTAATAATGTAACACAATGATCTTTTAAGATTTGCACAAGCTGTAAAAGAAATTTTTGTTTTGGGAGATTATCTTGAAGAATAAAAAACAAAGACTGGTTGCTAGTTATAACATTTTAATAATAATTTTTTTCCTTCCCTCTGTTATCTGCTGAATCTAACAACTAAAAATGTTAACTTCAAATTGTCACTCAGAAAGAAAAAATCCTAAGTAGTATTTGTAATTTATTATCTGAATAATTGTGGAAAAGAATATTTATCAAACTACATCCAAGGCAGGGATTGAATTAGGGCAAATGTTTATTATTAGTAATCAAAAAATTGTTTATAAAGATTTACAGGGCATCAATGGTTCACTGTGTATAACAGTTAAAACTTTCAACATGACTGTTTGCCAAAACTTTAAATTGAAAAATGAATGTTTTAATTTTTCAGCACAAATTCAAATTAAATGAAATTACACTGCTTATAAACCAATAATGTCTGTCTTTATCAGTAAATATGCATGTATATGTCATAAGAAAGGATGTTTAAAAAAAAAAAAAAAAAAAAAAAAAAACTGGTTTAAACCCCCCAAAAAAAGTTTTTTTTTTTTTTTCGAAAAAACTTGTTTTTTTTTTTTTTTTTTTTTTTTTTTTTTTTCTTTTTTCTCCAACCCTGACCTATAATCTACATTAAAATTTTATGGATCATGTTTCAATAAAGCGAAGTCATTACAAATTATAAAATTACTTAACATTGTTTTAAAGACATCTTTTTTTAAAAAAAAATTTTTTTGTGTTTTTATTATTTTTTAATTTGGGTACTTCAATGTAGATTTTATGTCTAGTACCTAAGATACTTTGTTTCACAAACCTAAGCATCCGATTTTCAAACAAAAATTAGGTTAAAGAAATAATAGGAACAAACCTGGGAAAATAGCATCTATTTAATTTCAGATTTAAATAATAATAATAACGTATCAAATTATCGATATATTCTTCTCTCACAAAATCCAAAGATACACATACACACCAAACAAAATTAAGAATAGAAAAACCAGACAATTTGCCCAGTTATTGTATAAGCCTAGCATTTTGATTACGTAAAATTATCCTATCGGCTTTACTATTAATTTACTTTTACATTTATTTATTTACTTTTCAAGAAATTTGGCCACAGTGCTCTAGAAATATTGTTAATTTTGAGGATAAAAATCTGAAATTCAACATTTTTATTTCATTTTATTATTTGTAAGAGGAACTACTGAGTTCCCCCCCCCCCCCCCCGAATGCGGTAAAAATATTTTGTCTTCAAAAAATGTAAATTTTGACAGATATTTATTTATTTATTATTTATATTTTTTTTTTACATGTTAATCCAGTTACAAAAGAAAAGACAAAGAAAATAGATGCATTACTAATAATTAATAACAATATATTATAAAAATTTGCAAGATTTTTTTATGCACTTTGTTTTCGTAATTCATTATATTTTCTTTTCCTTTTTTGGTTTAACCATTCAAGTTTATAGAAAGAAAAATTTGATTAATATTTAAAATATTTGATTGAAAGATAAATAGTGGGAAAAAATTATTTGTCTTCATTTATTTTAAAATGTAATATTAATTATATTAATAAGGTAAACAGCTGGACTTTTTTAATTAGTTTTTATGTTATCGATATTGTACCATGTACCACATTCATTTTGACTTAATTCTTTAATAATGTAATCCCCAAAACAACTACATCATTAATATAAACATTAAGATTTACAAATGTATAAAATACAAAGGCTATAAAAACTTTTTCCGCGCTTCTCTTCAAAAATCTTTTCATGGAGTTGCTTTTATCATTAATATGATCAAAACTTGTTAATTCTTTTTGCTTGAATGCTTTCTAACTTAACATATCATTAACTACAACATTAGTTATATTTTATCAAAAATGTAATACATTTCTTAAAAATGATAACATTTTATTGATTTTGATTGCAAGATTTTAGTAGATACTTAAAAAAGATCATTTTGTGAATTAACTCGTAATGTTCGAGTAGCACTCATTGTCTGAGTCATAGGATCATGATGTCATGTTTATCTACTGTTAATGGAGCAAATCACTCTGATATTTCTCGAAGATATTACAATTGTAGCGGCTCTTGTTGTTATCATCCAGAGATATCTCTGTTACTGTTAGTATCCTTTGTTTTCGGGATGAGTTGTTTCCGGTAGTAGCACCACACAAAATCAGTTTGAATAACAGCATTATAACAAAACAAAAATCAAATTTAATTAATTTATATCGGAAGTTTGAATTATAATCCTACATGAGTTAGTTTGCATTTAACCCGAACCCGAAATTTCCTGTTAAGTCAATCCCAAGCCCAATCCGAACTTGACCCCCAGCCTCTAAAAAAAATAATAATTAGAAAAAAAAAATTAATTTAACAAATTACAACGACTATTTGGAAAATGATATTTTCAAAGAAATACTATATTTAAATTAATAATAATAATAAACATCATTTTTAGGATGATTATAACTAGTCATGTATTACGTACGCCGTGCATTAAACATTAATATTTCTAGAGGACCAATGATAAAAGTAATTTATAGATAGACAGCTTTAAAATGTGCATTTTTATTTGATGGAGTTAATCAGATTGATTTCTGAACGCCTCATATTACGCACGACATGAATTAAACATTAATCCTGGACCTATCACAAACAAATTTTAAATGAAATTTCAGTTTTACAATATTCGGAGCTGAAAATATTTAAATTTCTAAACATCGCATTTTAAAAATTTTTACACCGTTGCGTAGAGAAAAAAATGCACTTTTAATGAAATTTCTTTGAAATCTCTATCACAATTTTTTTAATTATTTTTTTAAGTTTTTATTTTTATTTATTTTATTTATTGAAATGCACACTACAGAATAACCCATTTACAGTGTTGCAAGAATTGTTTAATGTTTTTATCACCGTGGCAACAGAAGTATTCTGTTTTAGGACATTAAAATTGGACCAATCAGGGAACAAATAAAATAAAGTAATTTGCGGAATTTAACCAATAAAAAAGATTCAGATATACTTCAGATTTCCTAATTCTCTACCGAGAACAACAACTATTTTCCAAATAGTTAATAATAATAATCGTTAGTCCGAAACTCGGCACACGTCAATCCGATTTGCAAGAGAACAAATCCATATTTTAATGCAAATTAATTAAAATTACTGTTACAGAAATAATACAATTCTTATAAAAGCAATGCCAAACGGTTAACTCCTTCGCGACAGCCATCTTTTATAGAAATTTTAATGTTTTATGACTGATTTAAATTTGATAGTTTATTTATTTATTTATTTTTTAAACCCCTCCGCAACGGTAGCCTTTTACGGAATTTTTAATGTTTTATCGCCGGTTTTTAAAAAACAGAAAACTGTGCCCTATTAAATCGAGAAAGTGTTACGATTAAATACGGCAAATTTTACAGTAAAACTCTACTGATGGGGATAAACTAGGATTCTTAAGCCTTTTTGAGGCACGTATAAGTGTCGCTCATCCCCAAGGGCTTAAAATTGCGCATTAAAAATAGAAATTCCGGGTATTCCGGGGGGGGGGGGGTAGCTATTCCATCTCAATTCAGGCAGACAGTACTGATATGCGTCAAGTCACCATCACAGATTTTTTTCAAAAAAATTCAGTAGTTAGAACTAAATGATATATAAAATTTCCTAAAAGGATTTTTCCCTAAAAAATTTATTTCTCTGATTACAGCACTTTAAAATTCATGATAAAATTGACAGTTTTCAGAAAAACTGAAAAACGCTTCATTTTGAGATGAACACAATACCTAACATATTCAACATATATAGTCAATTTATTTTTTATAAACAGTTATTAAACTGAATTTTATTTTAGTATAGTTTTAAGAAATATAGTGACATTTTTACTTAATTAAAAAAATTAGTTTTTAAGTACAAAAAATATAATTATTAGTGAAATTAAGATTTTTTTTCAGAATGTAAAAAATACTTTAAAGCTAAACATTGATGGCAATCCAAAGACCTTTAATGGGAGTTTTACAGCAAATTTTATTTTAACTCTAAGGTGCTTACAACTTTTGTAATTCAATTTTAAATTATGCAAAATTTTGTAAAATCACTACTTTTGACATGCAATTTCTCAGAAACACCATTTTTTAAAATTCTGATAATATGCTCAATTCATACCTTATTAGTCTCTAATAAATACCTTACAAGCAAATCGTGTGTTTTTGCTTAGAAAATCTTATATGATTTTTTGAAAATAACATGTTGTGTGTATTTTTCAACAGACCACAAAGTCAAGCTCTTTCTTATTTAACCGAACTTGTAATGTAATTAATATTTCAAACTAAAAAATACATCACTAGTACATAATTATTACTGTTAAATTATAGCTAATCATTTGCTTAAGTTTAAAATTGCGTAAAATACAGCCAATAATAAAATTAGTATTGATCATATGTCATTTCATTCCATACTCATAAATGTGTTAAATTCCTCTACAGTGTGTAAAATATTTTGTTATATAGTATGGATATAATATATTAATATGCAAATAGATACATAACAGAAGAATTAGGTAGTGAAGGTTTCTTAAATTAACTTCAACTCCTTATCGTTGAAGGTATGAAGTCGCTCAGATTGTCCTATTGTAACTGGTTTTTCTGTTTCTAGAAGCACATTTTCCAATGGTAATGCACATTCATATTTTTTCTTTCCAGATTCTTTTGGCCACTGGAATGCTTTAGCTATGGACCATGTTCGGTACGGGTTTTACAGAATAACGCGGACTAGAATATTATTTTTTAGCAAAGAAGATAGTTCAGCAACAAATGAGACAGAATCTTGGATAGCTTTTATTGGCTCTTTTTGGAGATTAAATTTTGTTGCATAGTGCTTGTCTCACTCCCCAATATAGCATCACATGCACTTTTAACGTGGACAGTACCGGAAAATATCCACTACTTCATTACAATTTTATTTTTGTGCAATTCATAAAACTGCTACTTGTTTTAAAAATGTGCTCCAGCTCCATCTGATATATACACAGGTGATTCCAGCGTTTGTAATTGGTACAACTTAAATAATTCTTTTTTTACTTTTTCTATGTCACAAACAGCATGAGCTGTATCATGAGTTAATCATCAGGAACTATGATAAAACTCTTTATTTCTTCTCTAAAATATGCTGGGCAGGTAAATAATGATATCTGAGTATTCTGCCAATGGTAGCTTTGTACTTCATTTGGCAATATTAGTGAGTAATTTTCAGCAAAGTCAAAATGCATCACAAGCACAGATTTTTTTTAAAGGGGCTTGGCTTATTTAATTTTATGAAAAGGAATTTTTGAAGATTAGCTTATATTTATCTGCCATAATAATGTGCATATTATTATTTTTTCATTAAAAAATAATATTATAAATTCAGAGAAATAAGAAAAAGCTTGATCTTCTGGTTTTTTGAGAAAAAAAAAACTGATTGGAAGAAACTTAAACTTGAAAAAAAATATAATTCAGCTGTAATGTATGTATTTGCATATTAATATATTATATCCATACTACATAACAAAATATTTAACACACTGTAGAGGAATTTAACACATTTATGAGTATGGAATGAAATGACATATGATCAATACTAATTTTATTATTGGCTGTATTTTACGCAATTTTAAACTTAAGCAAATGATTAGCTATAATTTAATAGTAATAATTATGTACTAGTGATGTATTTTTTAGTTTGAAATATTAATTACATTACAAGTTCGGTTAAATAAGAAAGAGCTTGACTTTGTGGTCTGTTGAAAAATACACACAACATGTTATTTTCAAAAAATCATATAAAATTTTCTAAGCAAAAACACACGATTTGCTTGTAAGGTATTTATTAGAGACTAATAAGGTATGAATTGAGCATATTATCAGAATTTTAAAAAATGGTGTTTTTGAGAAATTGCATGTCAAAAGTAGTGATTTTACAAAATTTTGCATAATTTAAAATTGAATTACAAAAGTTGTAAGCACCTTAGAGTTAAAATAAAATTTACTGTAAAACTCCCATTAAAGGTCTTTGGATTGCCATCAATGTTTAGCTTTAAAATATTTTTTTCATACTGAAAAAAAAATCTTAAATTCACTAATAACTATATTTTTTGTACTTAAAATCTAATTTTTTAATTAAGTAAAAATGTCACTATATTTTTTAAAACTATGCCAAAGTAAACTTCTGTTTAATAACTGTTTATAAAAAATAAATTGACTTAATATGTTGAATATGTTTGGTATTGTGTTCATTTCAAAATGAACCATTTTTCAGTTTTTCTGAAAACTGCCAATTTTATCATGAATTTTAAAGTGCTGTAATCAGAGAAATAAATTTTTTAGGGAAAAATCCTTTTAGGAAATTTTATAAATCACTTAGTTCTAACTACTGAATTTTTTTGAAAAAAATCTGTGACGGTGAATTGACATGCCCTGCCTGAGCTGAGATGGAATTGCTCGTATATAATTGAGAACGAATTAATAAAGCTTCTAAAAGTAAATTTTTTCATTATCGTACTTTTCTTTACTATTAATTAAAGTTTCTAAATAAATGAGAAAAATAGTTTTTTTATGAAAGTAAGATACTTGTTTTTATTTAATATTAAAGTTAATTTGGTTAAAAGAAAGCTTTAAAAACATGTTTGATATGGGGCACAGTGGATCACTCACAGCTGAGGTACAGTGATCCACAATCCACTGTTACTGTAATGCAGAACTTTCAAAATATTTAATAATTGCTTTTTTAAAAAAAGGGAATGTTGTTTTAAAGTAATTAACTGTAAATTAAAGTGAACAAAGAAAAGTATTAACTTATTTAGCATAGTAATAATTTAGTTTGTATTTACTGCTAAAAATAAATAAATAAGGTATCCTGTAGTCTGTTTATACTAAAACAATTTTTTTTAGGTTCTGACATTTTATTACTCATTTTAGATGTAACATAAAATAAAGTTTCGAATCAAATTTATGGTTATTAATCTGTTGTTTATATCGGTGTTATCGTAAAATCGATCTCAGATCCAAAAATATTTCAGGAATATTTCAGACTCATAAATATTTTGAAGTTTCATTTTCAAATTTTTATGACAATAATATTATTTTATAATAACTTTATCTTATTTGCAATTGCTCCTGTACCTTAATTTGTTATTATTTTTAAAAAAATATGATAATTTTCTGTTTTGTTTAGTATATGTTTTGTTTGAAAATGTTACTTTCATATTTGCATTATTATGTTATTTTGGAGATAAAGGGGAAATAGAGAGAATTTAAATTAATAAAAAATAAATTTGTATTGCATTTTAAATAATACTTTATAATGGTCCGCTGTGTTCCAGTGGGTGGTCCAGTGTACCCCACTTCTAGGGCACACAGTTTACACTTTATAAACGTATACAAATAATAATAATAATAATAAATATATATATCCCAGTCTCCCCTATATGTATATGTTTGTGTTTTTAAATAATTAAGCGATTTTAAGATTTAAAACTTCCGAAAATCTTATATTCTGTATCGGTAAACAAAAATCTTCCACATTTCTTTAGTTACTGTTCTTTTGATAGTCACTATTTATTGTTTATTACTTTATTAAATTGAGCAATACTTTATTATAAATTACAAGTTTAATAATTTTATAATTTTTGTAGATTATTTTAAATTTAAAAATACGAATTAAAATTATCAGAAATTTCAACTGCGGTAATCACTGAACATTCGCGAGGGTTAGGTTCCTGGAAACATTCGCAAATGTTGAGACTATATTTCCGTACGTATAAGGGGGTTAGGTTCTAATATATTTTTTTTTCTTCTAATGAAAAACTAGTCGTTGGGGGCTACCGTAATACTTACCCATCATATATATGCATATATAATATATGAAAATAATAGATTTGAAAACTATTTATAAAATGGATTGCAATTCCAAAACAAAATTTAAACATGTATTTATATTTTTATTGTGCATAGTAATGCTGTATTAATGAGTTGCTGATGAATCTCCTTCTATAAATTATTCAACACGTCTAACTACTCAAGCAGTACTAAATTGCGTAAAAGAAACATCCTTATAACTCCAAAAATAATAATCTTATTAACTAACAGTTTATTGCGTCGGATTAAGCATCTCATTTCCAATTAAAATATATATTTGAATTGAAATTTGAATGAAATACAGGGTCATGAAAAATCGAAGAATGTGGAAAACAGGATTACAAATATCTCGGCAACTAATAATTCAATCAACTTCGTTCTTTATGGAAAATTTGTGCTATTTTATTGCCTTTTACGATCACTCCTTAAAATAAAAAATTTCGAAAATTTTTATATACCTTTCATCAGAACGAATTTTTTGAGAGTCCGAAAAAAATAGTTCCGGATAATCGAGGTTGCTGATATTAAATAGGCTTCGTCCCATTCTTACATACTAAGTACATACAAAATTTCAAGTCTCTATCTCAATTCGTTCGGGAGATAGAGCGTTTACAGACAGACAGACAGACGGACGGCAAATTTTTTTTTTTCTAAAAATGTTTTTCGAAATCTCCAGTGTCGAAAACGTGTAAATCCGTCAAAAAAAAATTTCGATTTTCAAAAGGATTGCAAGACTTACCCTATACTACGTATGATGGGTAAGTAATAATAATTAAAGTTCAAAAAATATATTTATTAATAATTATAGATTAAAAGTACATGCTTTAAGCCTATATTAGGCTTAACTAACCTAAACCGATTGGAAATAATCTAAAAGGGTTAAATATAGGCTAACTAGCCTATATATGGGGTAAATGCGGGTAAACCTCACCAATATCCAGCCAATATTGTGGTAATTTGCATATATAGGGCTTAAATAGCCTGAATCGAATGAAAATAGGTGAAATCGATTGGAAATAGCCTAAAAGGGTTAAATATAAGTTAACTAGCCTATATATAGGGTAACTGCCCTCCCCCTATCCGGGCAAAATTGAATATATTAGGCTGAATAATTATGAACACACTGTACAAAATTTTTTTGCTAGTGTATGATTGAAAAAAAAAAATGATGTGCGATTGTTTGAAAGAACAGATTTTATAATATTGTTACGAATTTTGTAAATAATTAGTGTTTGTACTGTAAAATAATGTAAATAATCTTATTAAGCTCCATTTCTTTACTAATATTAGTTTTTGTTACATTGTCTCTGTTATCAAGCAAACTTGTCTATTATTTTCAGTGTATGTCTACGGCGGATTGGCGAAATATTGGAGATATCGCCAAGTTGGCGTCCCTTTTGGCGACTAATTTTGGTCGCCAAATTTGGCGATATATCGCCAAGTTGGCGACAAACTTGGCGCTTGTTGGCGATGGTAACCCTTCCCTCTTAATGGTAACCCCCCTTTAGATATACTGATACATTGTTTGTTATTCCGTGGATTTTTCGAGTAGATTCTAGAAATTTCTAGCACATGCTACGAGCCTATATATAGGAGAGCCGATACGAGCTGCTGTGGTTATTATTTACCAGTCAGTCATTGAGTGAACAAGGCGTAAGCAAGTTTGCTTGAGTTTCATGTTATAATAGACGTTGTATAAAGAGTCTTTGGGGTCTAAAGCTGTAATTGTACGATAGATTTGAGCAGTTATTTTTGAATATCCAGTAATATTTGTGAGTTTCGAAGACTCTGTTGTTCTGAAGTCTGTAAATAAATCATTTTCTACTTTTCTAAGAGCAAGAGTTTGAAGTTGTCTAACCATAAGATCAAAAGAACCCAATATACGCTACAACATTTGGTGTCAGGAGTGGGGTTCTTATGGCGAAAACAAGAACAATGGACGGTCAACTGAAAGAACTGTTAGAAGCTATTAATGGAATAAAGGCAGAATTGACGAAAGGCCAAGAAGAGTTGGCGGAAAAAATGAATAAGGGCCAAGAAGAGTTGGCGGAAAAAATGAATAAAAACGAAGAAAGAATGGAACAGTTGACAAATAAAATTAATAAAGGCCAAGAAGAGTTGGCAGAAAAAATGAATAAAAACGAAGAAAGAATGGAACAGTTGACAAATAAAATTGACAAATGCCAAGAAGATGTGGCTGAAAAGATTAATAAAGGCCAAGAAGAAATGAAGAAAACTTTAGAAGAAAAGTTCTCGTCGGTAGAGAGAAGAATAGGCTCGGTAGAAGAGAAAATGGCGGAAGTAGAAGAGAAAATTCAGAATGATGTTTGTAACGTTGAAGAGAAAATCAGTAACGTTGAAGAGAAAATCAGTAACGTTGAAGAGAAAATCAGTAACGTTGAAGAGAAAATACTAGGTGAAGTAGATGAAAAGCTAAATAAAAAAGTACAAGATCTTGAGAAGAAACTTTCAGCGTCTAGTGGTAATTATGAAGAATTTAGGAATCCGTCTGCTTCTCCCGTGCATATTAAGCTGTCGACATACGATGGAAAGAGTTCCTGGCAAGTTTACAAGACCCAATTCACTATTGTAGCTGAAGCGAACAAATGGAGTGACGAGGTGAAAGCTTGTCAACTGGCAGCATCTTTAAGAGGAGAAGCCGCCGACGTGCTGCAAACATTGCCCGATATGACGCAACTCAATTTTGAGACTATAAGTTGTGCACTTGAAATGAGATTTGGCGAAAAATTCTTCAAGGATTATACGAGAATACAAATGAAGAGCCGCCATCAAAAATCGAATGAAACCCTTCAAGAGTTTGCCTCAGAAATAGAAAGGCTGGCAAATTTAGCATTCATTGACTGTCCAACAAATGTGCGGGAGATGCTCTCACTACAGTACTTTGTGGACGGAATAAAAGATCCAGAAGTGCAGAGAGCGGTACGAATGGCAGATGTGCAGGATTTGAAGGCTGCATTACTATATGCCTTAAAGTTGGAAGCAGCTACACAAGCCAGCCGAAGAGATCGTCATTCAGTCCGAGGGGCAACGGTGAACAAAAGCTCAGACACTGAGAACGACGTCTTGAAAGAAATTAGGAAAATAAATCAAGAAATTGAAGCTTTAAAATACGGAAGAACAAGTTCAAGAAGACAGAATCTCACGTGCTGGGGATGCGGTGATACAGGACATCTCCGAAGAAATTGCCCCAAAATCCACGAACGTGAGAAAAATTCAAACAGTCAGTCATTGAGTGAGCTACTAGAGATTGTCCAAGCGAGTTTGCTTGATGTATCGAGTTTTATCTACGTTGTTTTGAATGTGATATAGTGTTGAGACATTGTATAAAGAGTCTCTGCGACCTATATTTGTACTTGTTCGATAGATTTAAACAGTTATTTTGGAATATCTTGTAATATTTGTGAGTTTCGAAGACTCTGTTGTTCTGAAGATCTGTAAATAAATTATTTTCTACTTTTCTAAGAGAAAAGAGTTTGAAGTTGTCTAACCATAAGATCGAAAGAACCCTATATACGCTGCAACAATATTTATGAATATCCATATAAGGAAAAGTTGCGGTTTCGATTTTTATTTTAAATTTAAGACTCCTCACCAGTGAAGAATCGCATTCTATTTCTTTTTCAAGAAGTTGTTGTTGATGTTTTAAAATTTCCCCGACAATTTTTGCAGAAAATTTTTCATCTGCAATAAAAGTTTGAAACGTTAGAAAATTGAAAAATATGTGCATAAAAAATAAATCTAATTGCTGATCTATATATACTAGGACTGAAACTCTCGAAATTTAGACCATACAGCAGTATAATGGGCTATACAATACATAAGTACCCAGAGTCACGTGTTTTGTAGAATTGGTAAAACAAAGTGAGTTTATTTCGTTAAAAAAAATATTCTAAATAATATTCGCGAATAACAAAGTTCAGTCTTCACGAAAGTTGAAATGTTCCGCATTTTTTTTATTTCGCAAATAATCAAAACTGGCGAATATTAAGGGATTATTGTATTTAATTGATCAATGATCCTATGATATATAGGGCAGTAACTGCAATAGTTGAGGATAAAAATAAAACAAAGGAATTATAATAGCTTAAAAGAAATAACATTGTGTTACACGCTTATAATGGCTGTCAAATTGTATAAGTTGTCGTGGGGAGATCTTTATCACGAATAAGTGGTTGGAAAATGTCAAGATAATTTCCCTTTTATTGTTCGAGATAATATTGTTTTAATTGTGTCATGAAAAAAACTTCTTCACGGTATGATTTTTTTTTCTCCATACTGGTTTTGTGTAAATATTTTTCTCTAAACTGTAGTATAATCATTAAATCACTGTCGGAAGTTTTAATTGCAATTTGAAAACAAATGTATTAAAGCGGGGAAACTAAATTTTATTATTCTTTTAACATATGTACTATATTCATACTCAAATAGAAACAATCCTTCTTATTTTGAAATGTTCAGTTTAAAATAACGTTTTAAAATAAAAGAGTGATTTTGTGAGGTAGGAGGTAGATGTAATTAGTAAAAGTAAATAAAATAAAGTAAATAAATAAAAGTAAATATATGAAAGTAAATTATGAATTAAATGTTAAGTTTTTTCTTTTTCGTAATTAAGTTATAAGTATCATATGTTTGAATGTTAATATGCGATATAAAACTCCCCTAGAAGATAATATTAAAATTTGGTTATTAATGATATATGTTTTCACTATTTAAATAGTTAAATTTAAAGATATTAAATATTAAAAGACATTATATCTTATATCTTCAATACTAAGTACCATTTTAATTTTACCATATGGTATAATACCTCACAACCCTTTCGTCCATAAAATAAAATAATTTTTTTAGACAATATACCATAACATGTTCCACTAAATTCTTCAATTATTAAGTTTTTTTAACTTTCTTTTTTATATAAATTGGAAATTTTCTATAAAAATTAAAAAAAAATAATGATAATGTTCTTAAGGCTATTACTGAGGTTAGTAAGAAAATTATCATGTAAAATGACTGTCCCTCCGTTTTAATTAAAAACTAAAGAAAACTAAACAAGTGACTATCCATGAAGGATCAGGGGGCGTATACTTGTTTACTTCATCCGAGATCCATATGTAAGTGCTATATACATGCATCCTGGTCACTGGTCAGGTGGTCAGCCTCATGCAATATTCTCGCTGTTTAGTTCTCCTAAAGCTAAAACATCAGTGAATCTTGTCCGACTGGGAATCGAACTCGCGACCTTTTGCGAAACAGGCTAGTGTGCTAAAGAGGATGCAGAGTTTTTTGGAAGAAGTCCATTTTATACAAGTAAAAGTTACTTTATTATTATTATTATTATTATTATTATTTTTGTTGAAAAAACATTTTATAATGGAAGATAAAATCCAGTGTCTTAAATTTCAAATTGTTGATTAATAATGACCTCCTGCTAAAGTTTTACTTGCTGATAAACTTGTTTTGTTTACAAAATATACATTTTAAAATCCAAAATAAATAAATAAAATAATGAAAAGTATGTTTCTTTGAAATGGAATTTTGTGAAGGGGTCTATTTTATTAAAAATAATTTTGTTAAGGTGCCAATTATATATATAAAATCCCTCCGTGTATAACGATTCCGGGGTCAACCCATCCACGAGAAAAAACACTTATTGTAACCAATGACAAATTCCATTGTGAAAAGTTATCTCCGATTTTAAAGGCTGTCAATTTTTTGTCCAATGCAAACGTTCCAGAGTCGTAATGGAGCTTTCTCATTTGTCAGATTTACAGTTTGAGCTGTAAATGACGTCACTACATTTTACTATGCTTTGAAATCTTTTCCCTATTTCAAACACAATATTCACACTTTTTAAAAATTTGACTCATTTTCTGCAGCATCACTCCACCGCTTTTATAGAAAACAATTACTTTGCTGTGTTATGGAACATTCTCATTGGTCATAAAAGAGACATTCTATAAAAGCTGTGAAGTGCGCTGCAGTAATTAGGTCAAATTTTTAGCAGTACACTGTTAAAAATTTGACCCTTTTGCTGCATCATCACTCCCCAGCTTTTATAGAATACACTGTAAGTAACACACACAAAGTAACCGTTTTCTATAAAAGCGTTGGAGTGATGCTGCAACAACTGTTGAAATTTTGACCCATTTGCTGCAGCATCACTCCACTGCTTTTATATAAAGCGGTTACTTTACTGTGATATGGAGCATTCTCATTGGTCATAAAAGAGATATTCTATAAAAGCTGTGGAGTGACGCTGCAATAAATAGGTTAAATTTTTAACAGTGTAATACGGTAAAGTAATCATTTTCTATAAAAGCTGTGTAATGACGATGCAGCAAAACACTCAAATTTTTAACAGTGTTTAATTAAAACTTTTTATTTAAGAAAAGTGAAGGTGCGTTTTAAATATAATATTGTTATTTGTTTATATATAATATACAATAATGTTATACATACAGTATTGTTTTATATTCGTGTTGCTTTATTTATTTATTTATTATTATTATTTTACAGCCGTGAATGACTTTATTGTCACATAACGAATCACGATTGTTTACTCTTTATTGTTGACAATTGTTTTCGATTTTATAAAGTATTTTCTTTTAAGTATTAGCTAATGGTATAAAATAGTTAATTCACAAATCTTTTAAAATAGCATTATTAGTACATGTTTTGCATTATTAATGCATGTTAATTTGCATGTTTTTTGTGAAATAATTGCTGTAATTTTGTGAGTGAAATTCATTTGCGGCATATTCTGTGCCATTATTTTACCGATTCAATTAATAATTTGGCTACCCTCTCATATTCGTCTGGAAATGGCCAAAATGGGAAAATTTTTTATACATTTTGGATATTTTTATTATTTTCTCTCGTTATTTTTAAAATATATTTTGGCTGTAGTTTCACAATGTATTCTTTATAATTGATATTTTACCTTACTTTATTCTTTTAAAATTTATGCATTTACCATTTGTTTATTACAATCCCTCCCCATCCACCAGATAGTTTTGTTATAGTTTTAGATGCAAATTTCTATTGTTTTTTTTTTTTTTGTTTTTTGTTTTTTTTTCCTTAAGTTCAATCTTTGTATTTTTCAAAATTGTTTAAGCCTAAAGTGGCTATGATTGACCAAAGTTGTTGCAATGTTTTATCATCCTTTTAAAAAATGGAAACAAGTCATTTTGACGGGCTATCTTCTAGTTTTATTAAGAATAATTTTGAAGGAGCCAATTCTATTGAAAATAATTTTGTGAAGAGGCCTGTTTCATTAAATCGATTTTCGTGAAGAAGCCCAAAGCCCCAAGCTTTTCTTGAATCGACCTCTGGCTAACCGCTACAGTACGGACATTTCATCCATTTTAATTATTTTTATAATTATGCTCATCTTTTGTGTAGAAAAGGACTCGATTTAAAAAAGTGGAATCAATCCGACGCACACCCAAAAGTGTTTCTTATCAACTTTATTCGGACTCCCCCCACACCTCGGGCCGAATCAGATTCGGGTAATATCGGATTGCACGAGTTTATGCAGAATTCTGTGCGGAGTAGGACCATTAGCCATATTTAAGACTAAATTTCTATCCTACTCCACCCCCTACCCCCCCCCCCTCAAAAAAAAAAAAAAAAAAAAAGGATCTAGGTGTTTAGTATAGTTGGCTGATTGGGTTTTATAGTACAAAATCCCATTAGGGACATGCTTCGCAAAAGATGTTTGATATGTAATGTACAGTTTTCTGTACATTAAATAAACATCTTCGTAAATCAAATAAGAAAAAAATGTTTTTTAGAAAAAAAAAAAATTCTACTTAATAAAATTACTATATTTTAGTAATGCCCGTATATTACTCATGCTATAAGTGTACCTTACTTTCAGGTATTATTTTTCTTAAAACAAAAAACCACAACATAATTTTTTTTATATTTACTCTCTATATTATAAACCACAATGTGATTTATTTTTAATTATACAATACAACTATTTCGTTAAAAAACTTTACTTTTAGATATCCACGGTCTTCTACTTAATATAAAATTTTGGTACTACTCTGTTATCCCGTCGACCATTTTCGCCAAATTATAAAAATCGCAAAACTAATAGCCAAGTTATATTTGTTGACATAATTTTTATTTTACATGACGAAAGAACAGATAAATTAGTAGCACGTGGGTAAAAATACAGTTAAAAAGTTAATTTAAAACCACTTGATGACGTTTTAAACATGTATATCATGTTTAATGTGACATTCACAATCATCCATTATTGGCATTTAATCTTATAATCTGACGATAAATTTTTGGTCGACATCATAACCAAGTAGTTACCAAAATTTTTTATGTTTTGGTTTTTTGTATTGAGAAAAAAAATGCCTGAAAGTAAGGTACACTTGTAGTATAAGAAAAATGTGTATTGATATAAACGATGATAAGAATCCAGACTTAAGAAACTATAAATCACGTCCTACAGTTTGCGAACTTTCATTTACAAGCTGCATTTTTGTTGTTCTACTGCATTTCTTTATTGTTTTCTCTTATCTGAGGTGTTTTTTCTTTCTTTCTTCTCTCCTATGCATGGCAATATTATCATTGCAGTGGCTTGCCTATCTCCTATTATCTCAAATTAGAGAAAACTATTTTTAGTTGCGAACTTTCTGCTCTCTATTTTTTGTTTTTGTCGCGCGAAGAAGTCAATTAGGACAAGATCCTTATTGTTTGATACCAAAGACATTTTTTCTTCTACTCGATCCAAGGCCAAGAGAAAGTCAAATAAGAGGCTTTGCGCGAATTACCTTTTTTAAAAGAAGGTTTTAATCCGCTTAAAATGCCGTGGAAGATTTGGCAGGAAGAAAGAAAAAATTTCACCACTTTGTCACTGTTCAAAATAAAGTTTGTTACCATAATTGCATCACTGAGTTTGCAATTCAAAAATTGATAATTAACCAAAATGATGAAGTTTACTGTAAACTGATGAAAAAAAGTCTCGTTTTTGAAATATTTTTGAGGAAAAAAATGATTGAGAAAAGAATGTTTAGACAATGTTTCAGCTTTGCTACTTATATTTCGTTTCCATATCATTTGTAAGATATTTTTTTATTTGTTTGTGTAGTTCTTTTCTTTACTAAATTTTTTTTCCTTTGATTATTTTTTCTGGTTGATCAAACATTTTGTTTTTGTTATTGTTCAGTTTGACTCATTGTTTTTAATTTAAGATTAAAAATAACAAGAAACGAAAAATCTCGTCTTTAGCAATTTTGAGACAGCTGAAATTAAGCGAAATGTCTCATTTATTTTCAGCTGCCCCAAAATCGCCAAAGGCAAAGTATTTTGTTTCTCTGTTCAAAATTAACTCTTCATTAACAAATAAATAGCTAATTAGTCATAATTGTCACATAATGGAGAACTTACTATGCAGTTTTTCATGATTTTATAAAATTATTATAAAAGTTCGAAGTTTTTAATTTTCTTTTTGCGCTTTTTTTTTTAACTTCTGTGGGTTTTTCTAGTTTTGTATAAATTAATCTCTCCTTGTAACTCTTTCTAAAATAATTGAAAAATGTTTACAACTTCCGTTGGTCCCTAAGTGCCTCCGATAGCCATGTAATTAATATTTTTTCGTTTATTACAGCACGATATTTATTAACTATTAAAGTCAACCATTTACCACTCAAAAGTATTTAGACCGGAAGGTGGCAGCACACAGTCATCTCATCGAGTTCACAAATCAAAATCTAGAATTAGTCAAATCTCGATTTGCATATTAAGATGCAGTCGGTTTGCCAAGTCATATCTTGGCAGAAAAAACCTAAAAACCCGATTTTAGTGGTTGACTGACAAATTTACTTTGTTTTCCTGCTCCCAGTTCTCCATGTTTTCATACTTTTGGGTGCAGGAAAGCAGAATGGTAAACCAACGAGTGAACCGTTAAAGTCGAGGTTATAGGTGCTTTCCACCAAGATATCACTTGGCAGACCGATTGCGTTTTAATATGCGAATCGAGATTTAATTAATCCTGAATTTTCATCCGTGAACTTGATGAGGGGGATTGTCTGTACTCCGCCTCCCGGTCTAATTCTACTACATAATGATCTGCGGGAGAAATCCGTTTGTAATGTACTTTTATTGATGGTACATTATTTCAAAAGCATTGAAATGAGTATTCATCACTGGGTTGCACTGCAAAACACTCACTTTAGAATATCGTTTGTTCTTCATTCACAGGGACACACACTAAAGAATTAGGTTAGAGTACTTTCTGTGAGCGATAATTATTGCAAGTGCGTTTTCAGTTGGGGAATGCCTTTTTAAACTTAAGGCTGTTGTTAAATCAAAAATTGCAACTTTATTACATAAGTTTTCATTTATATTTGTTCGGAAATGCATGAAACTGGCAGGTGTTGTTGTTCAGAAACTATCTCTTATAGTAATCATTTTACCGTTTTTTTTTTTTTTTTTTTTTTTTTTTTTTTTTACGCTTTAGATTTTAATAGATTTTACACACAATAGAAGCTTTTTTTAGCCGTAACCTTTTCTTTAAACAAAATGTCTTAAGTATTTTCCTTAGGATTTATTTAAGAAATGAAAGCCAGTGACATTTTTAAACTGATTTTTGAAAAATCAGGCATTTAAAAGTTAATAAATATTGATGTGTGCGTATGGTTTAAAAATGTGTATATTTAATTCTTTCCTTTTATTTGTTACAGATTGCGGGAATAAAATACCTTGTCTCATTTACATGGTGGATTATATATATCAAGGAAACGCCTTCTGTTGGATTTGAAAGTCAGGAGGATTATTTTTTTTTCCAAGGATTTAATAACAGTAAGTCTATTTTTTTTTTCTTTTATTTGGAACAATCTAAAGAGGAAAAAAATGTGATAAAATTGTTTATGATATTCTGTCTACGAATTTGTTCCAGAATGGTATTAAAGTTTAAGAGTCCACATTAGTCACTCAAAATGACCTGGATGATAATGTTAAATCTATGGGAGCGTTATTTTCAAATATCTCGCCCAAATTTTAATATTTTTGAACGATTTTTTTTTATAGGGTAGCTGAAGACGGTTAGTTTTAGGACTAATTTT
Organism: Maratus speculifer; assembly: GCA_964019185.1. Classification (NCBI taxonomy): domain Eukaryota; kingdom Metazoa; phylum Arthropoda; class Arachnida; order Araneae; family Salticidae; genus Maratus; species Maratus speculifer. The sequence goes on from OZ025295.1 coordinate 97,457,092, forward strand.
TAATGTTTCTTTTTTTTTTTTTTTCTTTTAAGGATAGTGTCAATTTCAGAACCGGGTCCGAAAGTTAAAGTAATTTTCTAATTATCTGAAACCAAAATCGGAAAAAGTAAAAACTAGCCTTAAAACTAACCGTGCTCAGCTATCCTATGCCCCCCCCCCCCCTTAAAAAAAGTTTGAACGAGATATTTGAAAATAACGCCCCCGTGGACTTAACATTATCAGCCGGCGGGTTTCATACTTTTTTAGAATCTCCGTAGTCTGTTCAAAAGTGATGTGCTTTCCAGTTGTCATAACTTTTTAAATACTTATTGAAATTACATCAAACTTTACGATATATTTAAACCATATTTAGTCTTTATAAAATATAAAAATAAACACTTATCTTATAACATAAGGAAAAATACAGTTCAATTAATATCAGATTTTTTTTCCCCCACATGTCATGGCACTGTCCGCACCAGGGGTGGGCGAAGAGAAAAATGCGTCCGTGGCAAAGTTAGAATTTGGCGTCCCCCTCTCCCAATTTTTTATTGTGACAGGTCAAAAATGACGTTGGTAGCATAAATTTGGCGCCCCCCTAGATTTCCGCGCCCAAGGCGATCGTCCCCTTTGTACGGCGCTGATCCTTACGATAACTTCGAATAGATATGTCAACATAAAACTTACATTGAAATGAACTGTAAACTCTATTTTATAGAATTAATTAATATAGATTACAGCTCAATTTGACACACATTTTATATTTATATATTTAGTGTAAATTATGGTTATCGTGCGAATTGTGAAAAAAATGTAGCAATATTAACTTAACTGTATTTTTTGTTGTAAGTGTTTATTTTTACATTTTATGAAGCATTAAATGTGGCTTAAATATATTACAAAGTTACACGAACTGAAAATTACATCTTTTTTACACTGGCGACGGAGATTTTAAAAGGGATGAGCCCCTTAAATTTCTGTTTTTGTTGATATCGCAAGCATTAAATGATTCTTTAAAATCCTTCATTTAAAAACCCATTTAGGACCTTAATGTGGGAAAAAGTTTATGTATGATTACTCGCAAAAAATGTTTTTTATGCTCTGGGAAGATTTTAAGACTGTATTCCCCGCCCCATCGCAGAGACAGTAGATCATTTATTCTTTTATCACTTTCTAATGGAACTAGTAATCATAAAACCTTTTCTTTAAAAAAAATCACGCCTAAAATAGACATCAACGCTGATGTATGACTTATGTCTGACGAAAGATAAGTGATAAAGCATTGCGGTCACGATTTTGATAAGACATTACGTAATTTCAAACAGATAATGCTTTTTATCTATACGGCAATACCCATGTCATTCTAGAAAATGTAAAGAAAATACAGCAGATGTCAAGAAAACAACACAGGATCTGTGGAGTTAATCCTCTGTTTGTTATGAATAAGCGTTACATATAATCTGCATATAATTTGTATTATTTTATAAATAACAGTATGATGATTGTGAAAAAAGTCACATTTCGATAATTTGAAGAACTAAGGGAGACGGAAAATTTTTTAGTGTAGGAAATCCAAATTATTAGAAATAATTAAAATGGGTTGTTTTTCTTATAAAAAATGGGGGGTGGGGGGTGGGGGTGGACTGCGTTCTAGATGGGAATTCGAATTATAAATGCTTGATTTATTAAAAAGGTATTATTGTCAATATTTTATATTAGGTTAAGCAAAAAGTTCTGGTAAATTATTAATCTAATAGTTACCAGAATTATAGTGGTATACCTATAGTGGTTCGGGGTTTCGGTCCAGACGTGGATCCATCCGATTATGGCAACTTTCGATCAATGCAGCACTTTTTCAAGGGCCGTCGATTTGAATCCTTTAACCCTTTATCTACCGAATTATGAATTCATGAAAATTTTACATTCTAAAGCATTTTACGTAAATTGTTTAACCTAAATCAAACGATTTAATAATCATTTAATAAATTTTTGAAGGATTTTAGAAGGATTGATTAAATTTGAATTTACAGGTACATACTTTGTGCAATATTTATAACCGCACGCAAATCTTTTATTTTAAATTGTTTTCTTAGTATTTTGTAGAATTATAAAATGTACAAATATGATGTTCTTACAATATAGAAATATTTCCGAATTGAAAAATCCTCATCCCCCTCCCTCAGCGCCAAGGAAGCTGAAAAGATAAAGAGGCAAAAGAAATCATCCTCTTAAAAAATATTTTTGTTTTGTATAACCAATAATGCTTTTGGAACAAAATAATGTAATGCATCTGTAACTCATTCTAAACAGTATTACAAAATTTATACATTATTTATTTAATACAATTGGCGTAGGAAAAGAATTTTATAATGAGTTATTTTAATGGTACTCATAAGTACCGTCGGTAGATAATGGGTTGGGTATGGTCTTAAATCCCTATCAACTATTTGGAAAGTGTTCAATAGGTGTTATCTAGGAATAGACAAATACTTTTTTTTCTCTCTCTCTCTCTCTACCTCATAATCGTCGTATAAGAGGGAAAGCATTGTTATTTTGATACTTAATTGATCACAGTCTAAAATTAAGTTCAACCAGTAGCGTAGCTATGTTTTTTGGCGCCCGGGGCCAGCAAGAAATTTTACGCCCTAACCCCAATATAGATATATAACAATTTCTCTCAATTTGGCGCCCCTAGGCCTCGGCGCCCGGGGCGGACGCCCCCCTTTTCCCCCCTTAGCTACGCCACTGTGTTCAACAATGCATTACTGAACCTTTAAATCTGCACCATTATTATGTTGAAGTGTTGCATCATGTGTGTGCAATAAATTTCACTGTCCTTGGAATCTCTGAATCGTAATCGCACACCTATGACATTTAAAGTATGGGAATCGGTGAAAGGCGCGTTACGCTTGAGAGTCCTGCCCAACTGCATTTGAAATTTTGAGTCAAATTTAAAAATGACAGAAGAACGATTTCTAAGTAATTTATCAATGACAGCGATAATTTATGTCGGTAGAATTGACGTTAAAGCTACGCATCATTGAACGCATGAGCGTTTTTTTTTTTTTTTTTTTTTTAATTCTATTTTATATTATTTCGATAAATACGTGATGCATATTAATTTTGTATTCTAAGAAATTTAAAATTATATGAAATCAAATTTACGTTGTTTTATTTCAAGGGTCCAGACTTTCTTTCATCGTCCTGGTTTTTAATTGTGAACGTTTTTTAAACATTTGTGAAAAATACAATCATAATTTTTAGGTGCGTTCGTAATTATGTAAATACGTAGCACCTATTGTTGTCGCTCAGTCCGTCCGTCTGTCTGTCTGTCCGTCTGTCTGTCTGTCTGTCCGTTCGCATATAACAACGCAAAAACTACCCAACCGAATCGTTTGAAATTTAAAATACATAATTATTACATAATTTTGTCGAGTCATTTCAAATTTTATGAAAATCGGGTGGATAGATCAATTACAGGGACAATCAAAAGGATTCCGTTACATTACGGTCAATGGGGAAAAAAGTTTCAAATGCATTTTAATCGTTTGAAATTTAAAACGTATATTTATTACATAATTTTGTCGAGTCATTTCAAATTTTATGAAAATCGTATGGATAGATCAATTACAGGGACAGTCAAAAGGATTCCGTTACATTACGGTCAATGGGGAAAAAAGTTTCAAATGCATTTTAATCTTTTGAAATTTAAAACGTATATTTATTACATAATTTTGTCGAGTCATTTCAAATTTTATGAAAATCGGATGCATTGATCAATTACAGGGACAATCAAAAGTATTCCGTTACATTACGGTCAATGGGGAAAACAGTTTCAAATGCATTTTAATGGTGTTACACTCATTTGAATGTAATAGAATCGACATGAATCTATGAAATATGTGCTAAAAATACATTTTGTGTAATCTGTGATGCAAAGAATATTTATTATTAAATTACAGGGCCACAAAATTTTTTCCACTAAATAATGTTATACGGGGAAACATTGTTTGGGGGGTGTTTTAATTATATTAAACTACTTCACATTTTATGAATAAGATATACGTTAATGAAGTATAATAAGAATTACTCCCTGCATATTTACAGGAACACAAAGATTTCGACCACTATACTGTATCCAAAGTACGCTCTACTATATCAGCAAGATCTGAATATTTTAAAAATTCGTTATCAACGAATGCACCTCATTTGCTACGCTTTACGTGCAATTTCCAACTTGTTTAATTTGAAATTATCGTTATGATCAGGTTTTTGTTTGTTAAAAAATGCATTTATAAATGTGTTTTTAAATACGTTTTGCGCTTGTTGAGCAGAGCAGTTGAGAACAGCCTTAATTGCATTCTATGTAGCAAGAATTTTACACGAAATATTAGACTAAAAAAAAAAAAAAAAAAAAAAAAATAGTGTGAGAACCCTGATTTATAGAATTCATACACACCAAGTTGTAAAAAAATAAAGTTCATTTTAAAAATTCATATCACAACTGAATCCAGCAACTGTTGTTCTATTCTTCTGTAACCAAATTCTTTTCTGTTTCCCTGTAAATGAACGATAAAATCTCTACGCACCACATTGTACAGTAAGCGCCGTGTAATACAGGTGTGAAATATATAAATTTAAATATGTTTAGAATAGTGTAATATCATTAAAATACACCGCACCCCCTCCCTCATAAGTTCTGTTCCGGAAGTGTTTTTGTCTCCATCTGGCGATCCCTTGTAAAAAGATATTCATTATCTGTTGATCGTCATAGCATCAACAGAAGTTATAATCATCCGTACAGAACAGATTAAGCTATGGAAATTTAATAGCAAGTTGTGTTTATTTCAAATTAATTCATCATTTATGTTGTGTGTGTTATTGAGTCCAAGGGAAAATAAAAATTTAAAAAGAATTATTCAAGACTCAATCCACTATCGATATCGCCCTCCCCCCCCTCCCCCCCTTCCTTCCATAGACCGTATAATGTAACGGATTTTTTGGGGGGTATATTCCTTAAATAAACCATAAATGGTACATACTTCATTTTTAATATTGGACCTGCTATAATAATACTCATTATTATCTATGGATTTAAAAAATGGAACATACAGTAGAATCTCTCTATAACGAAACTCCATACATCGAATTTCTCTGTATAACGAATTTTTAGTAGGAACGGTCTCCTTTTCCCATGATTACATTAAAAACAGTCTCTATATAGCGAAATATATATCTCCATGTAACGAATTTTTTCATAAAATGTTCTTTATTTATTCAGTTTTAAAAATCCTTTGAAATTACATATAATCAATTTTCCATCACTTATTCCTGATTTATCGTTCTGTGTTGAATTTTTTATATCTGTTCTCTACCTTGAATTTCTTTGTTCTTTAAGTCCAGCAAATCCCCCCCGCCCCCTCCCAAGCACCTTCCAACAATCTTCTCGATGAGATGAAATGATTGTGAGAGTGACACTGAGCATGACTTCGAAAACGTACAACAAGAGTAAAATCATCACGCAGTGAAATGTTGAGTCCTTTTGATGTTATAAGAAGAGGACTTCAAATGGAAGAAAATATTCCCGATACAATTTTCAGTATTTGTTTAAATGTGACATTTTTACTAAGAGTGTAACAGTTTTGAAATCAAAACAACAAAAATTTACGGATTTCTTAGTCAAAAATTAATTTAATTTTTTTCTTATGTAATTTTTATTATACTTTCAAATAAATGTCAGTTCTCTTTTTTACAACTGTTTAAATAATTAAGAAATACAATACATTTGGATTAATATTTATAGTTAAACATTTCAAATTCTTAATAAACACCTCAAAAAAATTTTATTCAAAATTTACACCTTTTAAAGAGTTTTTACGTCCTTCTCTATACAACGAATTTCTCTATACAGTCCTCCCCACTTAATCGGGTAACGTATAATCGAATACCCCGCTTATTCGAATAAAACCCCCCGGAACCGAATTTAATCCCACTGAGCTAATGTTATTTTCCCCGCTTAACCGAATACTTTTCGCGGAATATCGTCGCTTAATCGAATAACAACTGAGTGAGACAGTTCGAAAAATGGGTATGAAAAACATGCTTCAATTGGAATTTCCTCCACATATTTTTGTCATTTTCGATTTTTACACAAGAAACAAATTTCCAGAACTTTCAGCATGGATTTCACCTGGAAAGAGTACAGTGGATTGATCAAGTGAGCTCCTTTCCTTGTTCTTTTTTGTCGAATAAATTTTAAAAATGGTGAAATAAATTGGACAGTAATTTCGATCAATTTTCAAATTTGTTTACTTTCGTTTGTCAAAAGACATTTTTTTCCCCTTTTTCCATTTTTTAAAGGTATTTTTAATGGAATGACTTTCATTTTTAAAACCAGCTCGAAAACTGAAATCATCATTAAAAAAGCAACAATGAATATCGAAAAAGTTAAAAACGACGACGCCCTTTGAACAGATCGATCTCAACTATCCATTGCTAAAAAAGTACATTTAAAAATATTAAAATGCGGCAGAAATATGCTTATAAACTTCTTCTATATAATTAGTATTTGCGAGCAAATCCTTTCGCGAGACTGAAGTAGCCCCTTAGTAATAATGTGTTGTCAGTTAGAGGCTCAAGAATAGTAATTATGATACCATTAGAAAAATAACTTGTCCATGTTTTACTCTAAAATTTCACATAAACCACTTTCATCTATTTTTTTAACCTATATAAATTACTTAAATTCTAATAACAAAATTTGGACCCAATTCACACAATCTGCATTAAATGGAATGTAATGCATGTGTTTACTGACATTGAACTAATGCGTATTTACTTGAATTATTTTGTTTTTAATTCAGTTTGCATTGTTCTATTGAAGTTTTTAACGATTTTCTTACTCTGGTAATTAAATATACTGTATTTAACAATTTTGTCATTTAATTACGCCTAAAATATTACATTTATATGCCTCCCCGTTTAATCAAATACCCCGCTTAATCGAATATTTTTTCTGGAACCGTCAATATTCGTTTAAGCGGGGCCGACTGTATAACTATTTTTTTCCTGAAACAAAAGATTTCGTTATATAGAGACTCGGCTGTATTTTCTAAAATTGAGTACATTTCGTCATGATCACGCATCTCGACGTATCTCTCTAAAATCTACCACATTTTTTTTCTCTCTCTCTGTCTTCATAGAAGATAAGGAAAGAGTTACAACAGCGCTGATATGTATGCTCAACAAGCGCAAAACCTTTTGGCACATTTACAAATTCATTTTTCAACGGAAAGATATAAAATTAGAATGCCTGACTTTGGAAGCGATTTCGAATCGAACTTAGTTTTCCATTTTATGACAATTAAATTCCCTATCCAGTTCTAAGCTATTTCGATCACGTGATCACCCGTTTTTCTCCTGCTTTTCGACCGGTTTTTCTGCTTTCGACGGGAATTTGCTCAGAAACGTCAACTTTGAAGGCTTCTTATGAAAAATCTATTGTGTTTTTAAAAAAACAAAAATGAGTGTAATTAGACAGTTTCTGAATAATAACACCTGTTATTTTCATGAATTTTCGAACAAAAATAAATTAAATCATATGTCACAAAGTTGCCCTTTTTGATATAAGAACACCCTTAAATCTTAATTATCTTATCGTTCTATATCTTGCAATTGGGGTCATTCCATGCCAAATCAACAAGTGACTCAACCTGACCCTTTCCGATTTCAATGAAACTGCTAGGGATCATCCTCTATGATGATATAAATTATAGCATATTTTTATTTTTTGTTTATCACTTTAAATTTTTATACAATTAATTATTTAAATTTTGAGAAATCATCATTTTTTGAATTGCATAAATATTTTCAATTTTGAATTTCTCAAGTTCTATCAAACATAGAAAATTGTATGACCACTCATTTCAAAGAGGAGTTTATAAGGTTTAATTTGATATGCTAGTCGACTATGTATAGTTAAAATAAATAAAATTTTAAATTTTTTAAAATTTGAAAAATTTTTAGATAGTCATTTTTAAAATTTTTGAAAAAATTGTATGTTTGTTGTAATATTATAAGCTTTAAATTCTGAAATTTTTACAGTGGGATCTCAATGGGATCAGGAGTTATTAAATAAAAGCAAAAATTACCATTAAAATAGCAATTTAATTCTGTCTATTTTGTTATTTATTTAAGATTTGGGCTTTTATTTAATAACTCCTGATCCCATTGAGATCCCATTCTAAAAATTTCAGAATTTAAAGCTTATAATATTACAACAAACATACAATTTTTTCAAAAATTTTAAAAATGACTATCTAAAAATTTTTTAAATTTTAAAAAATTTAAAATTTTATTTATTTTAACTATACATAGTCGACTAGCATATCAAATTAAACCTTATAAACTCCTCTTTGAAATGAGTGGTCATAAAATTTTCTATGTTTGATAGAACTTGAGAAATTCAAAATTGAAAATATTTATGCAAGTCAAAAAATGCTGATTTTTCAAAATTTAAATAATTGTATAAAATTTTAAAGCGATAAACACAAAATAAAAATATGCTCTTATTTATATCATCATAGAGAATGATCTCTAGCAGTTTCATTGAAATCGGAAATGGTCAGGTTGAATATTGAATTTTTTTGGGTTAATTTGACATGGAATGACCTAATGCTTGGAATTACCTCAATGGCCGATTTTCAGAAGGAAGGGTTGATTTATCGTAACTTGTATTGCATTTTCACCACTTTTTTTTTTCCAGATTTTATTTTATTTGTTTATATTGATTTAATTTCATTTTGTTGTCTGAAAAGTCAATGAAGTATACAGGTTTAATATAGCCTACTAGAAACAACCGAGAAAACATATCAGTGATGATGCAGTACTCAATACACCATCTGTGCTGGATGTGATGTTTTGTAGTATGATATAGCCTGTCTCACGTCGCCGTTTTTCAATTTCCACGAAATGTGTCAAAAACAACTTTGTTACTTATTTGTAACTATAAGTTGTTGTCTACATACATCTTTTAACCACTTGACTAATCAATATTTTTGGAAAAAAAAAAAAAGATGATAATGCTTATATTTTTCATTTCTTTTTACAGAAGTTTTAATCTTTTATCACCGGTTTTTCAAAGCAGAAATTTTTGCTTTAATTGAATCAGAAAAATGCTCGGATTAAATAATACAAAATGTACAATAAAATTTACTGGTGAGAATAATAAATCGTGATTGCAATATGGATGCCAGTACGTGGTACGGGCAAATCATGATTGGCGAAAACACGGGAAGTTTTTTGCTAACGTGGGGGCACTTTGATAATTTTACAATTTCGTTGCGGTAAAAGTTTGATCAGTTTGAAGTTTTAAAATTTGTTACTCAATTAACATAACTATATCAATCTTAAAGTTGCGGAAGAATTTTTTGAAACAATTTATCTGTTGTGCTTCGTAATATTGGCTATTACTTAGAAAATATTTTTGCATAAAAAATAATAACAAAATTCTTTCCAACTGAGCGAGAAATTGCCCTGGCAGGAAATCGAATCCATATACTTGGCTTACAAGGCAATGCTTTACCTGTTAAGCTAACTGGGCGATAGCCGGCTGGGATTTTTCGCTCAGGTAACCTTATTGGTCATAACATCTGGTCTGTCATTTAGACATAATAAACCGCAAGTGCCTGAGCAATTTTTCGCTCAGTTGGAAATGTTCAATTCGTATGATAAATTTACCAATCAGTTTGATTGTGTTAAAATAATAGCATAGAAAATTTTCCATTTACCAGTTTACAATTACATTTTGAATCTTTACACTAGCATTAAAAAAGTAGAAGAAAAAAAAACTTCTTTAAAATTTGCAAAAATTTCAAAACATTTACTTTTAGAAATTTATTCAGTTACCATCTGTGTAAAAATCCGCCTAAAATATACGGACATACATGTAGGATGAGGCACAATTTTCACTGGAAATGAGGTCAAACAATGAAAACTAGTCAAATTTGGTCACAAAGTGGACAAAATTCTTACTTTTGGGAAGGTTCAGGGAAATGGAGGAGAAGGGAGGGGGGTTGTAATAAAAGTAATAATAACAATCACCTGTTATTACAATAACCTTTTATGTATTTGAATTTGATATTTTATGTATTTGAACTGAGTTTATGCTACATTTAAATATTTTACCTTAAAAAGTTTTTTTTATTTAATTATTTTTAAATTGTAGTAATTTAACATACAAATATCCCCCCCCCCTCCCTCCTGTTCAAAAATTACCCTCCTTTTAATAAGTCTCTTTGAATCTCTTTTTATAGCCTGAGACACTTGTGCTAACTTTATTTACATTTTCTACTGAATAGTCATACTTTTTTTTTTTTTTTTTTTTTTTTTTCTAAATCTAAAAAATTAAACTAGAATAATAAATTGCACAATCTAAATATTTTATCCGAATTCACCATAAACACTTATTACGCGAACTGTTGATCCCCCCCCCCACCCCAATCTTCAAAAATTGAATTGTGTTGTTCATTTTGTGTACTTTTCTTTTGTATCTGTGTGTGTGTGCGTAAATTTTCGCAACATTCTTTTCTGCGTGCCTCTTCCAACCGTTTTATTGTCTCAGACTAGTAAAGTGTGGCTAATTGAATATTTCACTTTAAATGGCGTTTTGCCGCGACAATTCGTGACACGTTAGCTTCTGATATGACGAAATCGGACTTGATAAATGTTTATTCAATGTATATTTTTACTCAAACGTTTTTTTCGTGTTTTTCTGTTTATTCGATCATTTGACGATGTTTTTACCATTAGCCTTTTGGGATCTGGTATATATTTTTAGGTTTAAAAATTATAAATGGCAATCCAATTGGCAAAAACTCTTCTTCTATGAGATTTTATTAACCGCCTAATAAAATACTTTCTTATTTGTTCTTTTCAAAATCTGATAATTACATAAAAAAGAAATATCATTTAAAACATCAATTAATATGGAAAAAAAAACCTTACAGTAAAATGAGAAAGTACATTCATCATGCGATTAAATTACTTACGTTTCTAAAGTCACAAAAATTATATTGATCTATTATATATATATGCATTAATGAAAATCGTACCTTATGATTAATAAAATAAATCAATCATTAAAGTGGGTTGGTTGTATTTATTACGGCCAGTTATCAACACGAGGTATATAAGCCCATAGAGGGGAGGTAGTGCCCTCCGTGGGAGTCTTTCTAAGGGAACCTGGTCCGTATCTACGCAAGGGAAATTCAAGGTTCAAAGGAAACCACGGAAAACTGCGAACGATAGGCCGACGGGCGCCATTGGGTTCGAACTCAGCACCTCCGGTCTACCAGTTTCGAGGGCAGAATCTCTCAGCCTCTAGTTGGGCCATTAAAATAGGATATATTATTTCTTTTAATGAAAGCTTATTGAAAAGGGTTGGTCTTCTAATTAAAAAAAAAAAAATTAAAAATAAGGCCAAGAAAATATTGGAGAGGACTCTGGATAGTATTTTCAAGTGTCTTAATATTAGAGGTTAAAAGAAACAACCCACGGGATAACAAACGTCCTAATTGTTCAGATTACACAACTTTTTTTTTTTCATTTTTATGCTTCTATTTCCTATAAACACAGATCTCTGTGGGCCGTAGTGAGAAATTTTTATGTTAGATGGTAGACTATAAATTCTAAAGACACCTAAGTATAATAAGTAATGCAACAATCGCATAATTTTTTTACACACATCCCACCCCTTGCAAACGCATATTTTTTTTACACACACTTCATCTCTCGCTTTGTTATACCAGTCGATAGTATATTTTTTTTATGTTAGAAAAATAATTAAAATAAACAAGAAAAAGAAATGTCTAACGGAAGTGAATTGAACTTATAAAAGGCAATTTGTATGCAAAAAAAACGCATTGATATTGATTTTTTTTGTTTTTTTTTTTTTTTTAACTATTATACAAACTAAAATAATAAAAAAAAAGTATATATTTCGATTGAGTGGTGGTCGTCCCGCCTTTCTTATTTATTTGTTCTACTTTTTACCATCTTAAATCTGACAACACTAAATCTGACTTATAAACAGCCTTAAATAAATTATTGGAAATGTCTAGTTAACACAGTGGTGTATTTAAAAAATACATTTGCTATATTAAAAAGTACCAAAATTAGTTCTTTCTGATTTATTTATTTTTTATTATTAATTTTTATCACATTAACCAGTAGCTAATTCAAGAAGATATTTTGAACACAAATTTGAAGCTGATCACATGTTTAAAAATTTCTTTGTCTACTGATTATCTCCTGAATCTCTCCTCCCCTTTATTGAATGAAGCCTTTGTTACGTAATGGGTGGAGCGGAGCTGAATAAAAAAAAAAGACACCTGTTTTCTGAAAAAGGCAAAATTTCGTGTCTGATTTGGAGTAGGGTCCTTCGGATTGGATAATAATTTTTCTGTTGAAGCGCAACAACGTGAATAATCACCAAACATTGACAATCAATTAGCCGGATCATTTGTTACTCCCCTTTCTTTCATGGGGGAAAAGTCAACTTCGCGTCATGTTTTCCTTCTTTTATTTGTTCGATTCGTTATTTAAAGGCTATTTTTAAATCAATACACGCCCTTTTGTCCTGCAGTTGCGAAATATTTTCATTCATACATGCCTAAAAGTTTTAAAGGATCTAATTTAAATACCAAATAATAGAACCACATTTTTAATTCATTTATGAAAGTAATAAATACTTCAAAAATATCCGAAAAGTTTGATTTTTTAAAATGCTTTATGAAATATTTATAACATAATAATAATCCAGTAAAATCATAGATACATGTCAAGCCGCTGGATAATATAAATAAAGGTAGTTTAGTTCTTCTAAAATTGAGTTTGCCATTTTTCCAATCATCACCATCTTTCTCTGAATGAAAAATTAATACATGCTCTCCCCTCAATATAATGAATTAAAATCCACTGGTTGTTGATTAGTAATTAGATATAAATACATTATAAATATATATATTAAATTAATATTTAAAATGTATTTATATACATGTAGAAATATTTCTGAAACTAGTAGTAAATTGTAGAGATTCTTTACTATATATGGTAGAATGAAACCCATTTAAATAAAAGCTTTTAATTTACATCACCTTTATTAATGTAAATAATGTGTAATGATTACTAGATTAAATAGAGATCAATCAAAAATATGGTTTCGTTTTCGGCCCAAAATCTGAGTTTTGTCAAAAATGTGGACGAAAATTCGGCCAGATTGAAACACTTAGTATTCCAAAAATCTTGTTTCTTCCTTCGGAAATTTTCAATGTTAGTTATTGATTTGAACTGTATCGGCTTAAATGAATGTATTGCAATGAACTTCATTGTTTAGAATTAATTATCAGTCATGATTTATCAATCATCTCATAGAAAATTTTTAGTTTAAGCTGCATTAGATTTCAAATATTTTTTGAGAAAGTTCTAGAATAACAAATGATCATTCACAAAAATCGTTATAGAAGAAAAACCAAGATGTATAAACCTAAAACTAAAATATTTTTTAATTAAATGAAATTCGTATAACTAGAAAATCTTTCTGTGTCATGGATGAATTACTTACGTATTATTGTATATTAAAATAAAGTTTTGGGATTATTAACAGTTTTACATAATTAATAAATACTATACATATAATTAATTTCAATTATGTATATTTATATATGTATTAATTACTTTTAAACATACAATTTAATTACTTAAATTTTTTTGGATGTTATCATTTTCGGCCAAAAAGTAGGAAGGTCACCTAAATTCGGTTTTGGCCTTAAAAAACGTTTTCGGTCTATCCTAAAAAAGTCATTAAAATCTTTATTTTTCTCAGTATAATGCAACATAGTATAGCAAAAAAGTTTTTTAGCAGTAAGATGTTGCAATCAATTTCTCAACTTAAATTGGATAGCAAAAAATGAAGATTTTTTTTTTGTAGTCTTACTTTTCAGGATAGTTTAAAAGCATTTTGACATACCCATAGATGTTTTTAGAACACTAATCTTTTAAAATCAGCATTAAAATATTCATGCTAGATGAAAAATATAAAAAATTACAAATTTATTTATTTACTCTGTTACACAGACATTCCATATATAAAATTCCAACCTCTACAGTAGTAAAAATCTATCATCTGAAAATGTCTGCTGAACCTAAAGTTTGCTGAACCTGAAGTTTAAAAAAAAATAACTTATCTCTGCAAAAATAATATTTTTTAATAATAATTAAATTTTCCAATTTAGATTTCATGTAATTATGCTTTAATTTTTTTACATAGTTAATATCCTTTAACTTTGAGCATTTGTTTTGATTTCTGGTGGTTTCTTCCATTTCTTCCGGTTTTTTTTTGAGTTTCTTCCACTGTCCTGGGAGAAATAGGTTTTTTCCGGAAGAAACTCAACCCTGCCCGGGAGGAACATCTCCTTCAGCATTGCAATGTCCCCTGAAGATTTTAAGATTGTATGCTCTTAATAGACAAAAAGTGCAATCCCTCCTCCCCGCCCGGAATTCTATAGAGTCCAATAACGTCACATTGAAAAACAAATTATATGTAATTGTAAGCAAAAGTAAACTTTTGTAGTAGATTTTTTCATAAGAATGTAATAAACAGTAAATAAAAGTGTGCGCAATTTTATTTCAGTTTTATCGCTTAAAAAATAATTTTAATTTCTGATTAATCATATAATATAGGTTTAAGGAATATAAAAGTCAATTAATGAAACATTAAGCATTTCTTAGCGATTTTTGAATCTCTGAGGTTTTTCCAATAGCGGACACCTCCGAATAGCGTACAATTTCTGCGTTCCCGAGCTGTCCGTTATTTAGAGGTTTTACTGTAATATTTAAAATATTTCCTCAAGAAATTAATATTTTTAACTTCTTTTTTCGATGTTCTCTTTTTAAAAGATGCCTTTTTTCTTAGTTGTCAAAATTTTTCTAAAATCTTTGCTTAATTTAATATTTTATGTTTTAAAAACTGTCAAAGTGGAAGTTTAAAACACTTCATATAAAATTAAACATTGTTTTTAGAGACATTTTGAAAACTAAGGAAAAAAAAAAGACATTTTTTAAAAGAAGAGTACACAGATAAAAGGACTTAATGTTAATTTTCTGGGAAGATACTTTGAAATAAAAATTCATCAAACGCCCATAAACGTAACATTAAGGTTCCACACTAGGCATAGAAAAAGACCCGGATGATAATGTAAAGTCTATGGGGCTTTTTTTTTTTTTAATATTTCGCTCAAATTTTAATACTTTTACATGATTTTTTTTTTTTTTTGCATAGGATAATAGAGGACGTTCCACAACTGACCTAGTTTTTACTTTTTCAATTTTGGCTTTAGATTTTTTAAAAAAAATTACTTTCAATTTCAAAACCGGTTCTGAAATTGAAACTATCATAATACAAAAAAATATATAAGCAAAATCGAAAAAGTAAAAACTAGGCCGGTTGTAGAACGTCCTCAGCTGTACAATGCAAAATCAGGTAAAAATATTAAACTTTGAGAGAGGTATTTGAAAAGAACGCCCCTATAGACTTTACATTATCATCCGGGTCTTTTTCTATGCCTAGTGTTTAGGGCCTTAAGAAGGGAGAATTCTGAAAATGAGTGGCTAACTTTCTTAGTGCTAAATTTCTGAAAATAGCTTTTAGTATTTTTACAGGAAACACCATCATGCATGATCTTTTTCTGATGATGTGTCTAATACTGATTTATTAATAACTTATTTTTGGCGCAAGCGAAATACAAATCTTTAAATAAATAAATAAAAGAAAGAAAGAAGCGTAAGCAAAGGGAAAAAAAGTTCATTTGGTTGTAAAAATTAGTACGGTATATATCATATATGCCTACCTAGATCATTTACTGTATTTAACACAAATTAAGGTCAAGATCGGGTTATAGGTATTGCTTCTGGGTCCATCACTTCGCTACAACTACGAAATTAAAAAGATAATGCATCATTGAAAAAAAAAAAAAAAAGTGTTTTGACCATGAATAACATTTAAAAATTATTTACGGAAATTAAGAAAGAAAGAAATATATTTTATGAAAATAATTAAAAAGAAAGAAAGAAAAATATGCATGGACTTTTAAAATATGTATAACCAACTAAACTCTTTACAGATGGCAGGTGTCTCTTTGTCGGAACTGAAAAAATGTTTAAAAAAAGGTGAGCGCGCAACAAATTTCTTTATCTAAACAATTTTTTTGTTGCACAATTTTCATTAACGCGAAATAGAATATAGAATATTTAAAGAAAAACAATTATGTTTTGCTTCAGATCTACATAAATATATTTTATGAATATAATTAAAAAAACAAAAAAGTATGCATGGACTTTAAAAATATTCATAACCGACTAAATTCTCTACAGAAGGCAGGTGTCGCTTTGTCGGAGCTGAAATGAGCGCGCAAAAAATTTCTGTCTTAACAATTTTTTTGTTGCACATTTTTTTAAACACGAACTAGAATAGAGAATATATCAAGAAAAATAATTATGTTTTGCTTCAGGTCTAAATAAATACACTTTATGAAGATAATTTAAAAACAAAACGAAACACAAAAATATGCATGAACTTTCAAAATATGTATAAGCAACTAAATTCTCTACAGAAGGCAGGTGTCTCTTTGTCGGAATTGAAAAAAAGTTAAAAAAAAAGGTGAACGCACAAGAAATTTCTGTATCTTAACAATTTTTTGTTGCACATTTTTTTTAAAAAACACGAAATAAAATAGAGAATATATCAAGAAAAATAATTGTGTTTTGATTCAGATCTAAATAAATACACTTTATGAAGATAATTTAAAAAACAAAAAGAAACACAAAAATATGCATGCACTTTCAAAATATGTATAACCAACTAAATTCTCTATAGAGGGCAGGTGTCTCTTTGTCGGAACTAAAAAAATGTTTCAAAAAAAGGTGAGCGCGCAACAATCAGTCTGAAATCGAGACTGTCGATGAACAGCTGTTAGAGAAACAATTCCTTCTGTCTATTTCGTTGTTTGCTCGCGCGCGGATTCACCGTTATCGCTGCTTTTGCTACTCCGAACTCCGAAGCGTTTCTCTCTGCACGTACACGAAACGAGCAAGTGCTGTGTGTGCATCAAGGGAGTCATGGTCGCAGCTGACGTCATGGTTTTTTTTCGCCATGAATCATCAGGATGGTCGCGGAGCGGAAACCAGCCGCTTTGTTCGTTCGTCTGCCGATTTATCGTAGAATAGTTCTTTCGGACATAAAAATTAGCTGTCACGATAGCAATATGCAGAGTCAGTATTCTGTGTCTGCGCTGTGTTTGTGTGTGTACGTTTTGTGTGGCGGGAGAGAATAAAAATGTAACCAGAGCATCCGACACTCGTTCATCCATTTTATTTCCGCACGCGCCGGTTGGTACACAAAGGCACTTTTTTCCCCTCCATATTTTTTTTCTCATAAACTTCTGAGTGCAAAATGGATTATGGTTATATGATTTTTCCACTTGGAGTTGCGTAGATGAAAATGCACGCACATACAAATTCATTTGTAATATGCTACTCCTTGATTCGCCCCCTTCCTTCCCCATTTCTGTTTCCTTTATAAAAAAAGAAAAATGTTTGGTTTCTGTTATAATGGCTCTCTAAATGCTGTTATTTAATTAATCCTTTCCTTTCACACCCTCGCCCCGCCCACTTTTTTTGATCAAGTGAAATGCTATGTTTAAGGAAGTTTAATGTTTGATGTATGAAATCGACATTCATGATCAGTTAGTCAATATTTGAAATGCTGGACCTAAAAATTAGCTGTTACGATAGCAATATATGCAGAATCAGTATTCTGTGTCTGCGCTGTGTTTGTGTGTGTACGTTTAACGTTTTGTGTGGCGGAAAAAAATGAAAATGTAACCAGAGGATCCGACACTTTTTCATCCAATTTATTTCCGCATATGCCGGTTGATACACAAAGGCATTTCATTTTTTCGCCTCCATATGTATATATTTTTTTCTCATAAATTTCTGAATGCAAGATGGATTATGGTTATATGATTTTTCCACTTGGAATATGGAGTTACATATGTAAAAAAAAAAGTTTGGTTTCAGTTGTAATGACTCTCTAAATGCTGCTTTTTAATTAATCCTTTTCTTTCACACCCCTGTTCCCCCTTTTTAGATCAAGTGAAATGCTATGTTTAAGGAAATTTAATATTTGATATTTACCAAATGAAATCGACATTCATGATCAATTAGTTAATATTTGAAAATTGGACATAAAAATTAGCTGTTACGGTAGCAGAATTGCAGGGTCGGTATTCTGCATCTGCAATAAAATGTCAATGTTTGTACATTTTATGTGGCGAAAGCGATCCGCATGGGCCGTTTTTTTTTTCCCTTTATAAACTTCTGAGTGAAAAATTGGATTATAGTTATATGATTTTTCCACTTAGAATGTGGAGTTGCGTAAATGTAAATGCACCCACGTGCTGGCCGCTCTTTCCCATTTCTGTTTTCTTTATATTAAAAAAAGTTAAGTTTTTGTTATGACTCTAAATGCTCTTATTTAATTAATCCTTTCCTTTTACCACCACCCCTTTTTTAGATGAAGTGAAATATGTAACTATTTTTGTTTTTTTAATTTCTGTTACTCTTAACTAGTCGTAATCAAGTATCTTAAAGGCGTGTTTAAAGAAATAACCAACTAAGTCTCATTTGTTTTATAGCATGATAATTTCGAAAAATATTGTTTTAAGAAATAACCAGAAATGTTTTGCTGATTCGTTTGCTTTAAATTACTTGAGCTTTACTAAATGTAGATCACAACACAAAGATACAGTACTGCCCTCCCCCTCCCTCTCCCCCCAAAAGCGACATTTTTTAATATATACATTCGCTTACTGTTGTTCATTTCAAGATAGATTTAGTAATTAATGGCACTTTTGTATTGGCATTCAGCTGAATCATCAATGTTTAATATATAAACGCAAAAAGTGTCATAAAATTACTAAAACGACCTTAAAATGAACAAAAGTAGGTACATAATCAAAAATGTTACAAAATTTTTATTTTTTTAGCCAATACTGTAATTTTGATAAATTATTCCTTCTTTGAACAGAATTACGCCAGTTAAATTCAAGTATTTTCACCGTTACAGATAATCTTCGACCTTGATAATACTTTCGGTTAATTTGCGTGCAATTTTTTTTTATCCAATCATTAGGACTTATGTAATAATAATGGAAAATGCATAACAGCAGATCATTTTTAAAAGGTAATCAATAAAAATTCCAGTAAAATGATGATTGTATTAAAATCGTAAAAAAGCAGAAATCGTGTTATTCACTCATGCCAGATGTTGGGTAAGCTTTGCAGATGGTATTGGCATTGGGAAATGCGGTAAACAATTGCTATTTTGTTGCTTGTTTCACGAAGCAATTGTAAAATTTGTGATAATAAAAAAAAAGAGAGAGAGAGAAATGAAAAGAAAAAGAGAGGGGAAAGTGAGGGCATACTGCCAAATTAAATTTTAGTTTTTTTAATGGCGTCTATTTTTTAATAAATCAGCATGTTTATTTTCTTTAAGCAAGTATTTTAGTTTCACAATTGTCAGATTTGATATTGTGTAGCTGTAGTATATAAATTATTTATAAAATTTTCTCCTCCCGCCCCTTTTATAGCCACATTAAAAAAAAAATCCTGTTAGAACAAAGCATTTTCCTGCTTTATCACCAAAATCGACCGATTTCTGCTAAAAACTTTATTACATGGAGAAACCTATTTTGTTACAACAATAACAAAAACAATTCTTTCAATTAATTTTTCTTATAATATATACTTATCCTAATGTTTGTGATTGACCCAAATTATTTAATTACTTTTGTTATCGTAACCAAACAAAATTGGTTGCAGAAACCAAATCAGTTTATTTATTGCAATTACATCAATTTTGTCAATAGCTATCATAACCAAATTCATTTGGTTATGATATCTATATCAATATGGTGATAACTATATCAATCTAACAAAATAATTTAGTCAGTACAAACTACTTTTTTTCCCCCACCTCATACTTTTTAGATAGTTGCTTCAGAATTTGTTTATTCACAAACATTTGTTATAAAAATATAATTTTTAGATTTAAATATGTACTTTGTTTTCAATCTTTTAATTTAAAATCCAAGAAATAAAATATTTTTTCTAAATATTATATAGTTTCCTTTAAATTTTTGTACAGAATCGCAAATAAAAGCACGTGTTGGTGAATCCCCCCCCCCCCTCCCATCTCCCGCCATTTGATCAATATTTTTCTGACCTTGATCAGAATTTCATTCTGATCAATATTTTTGATCAGCATTCTTTTATGATCTATAACAGAGCTGTCCAACGCGGCGCCCGCGGGCGCCATGGCGCCCTTTGACGATTTTCTTGGCGCCCTTTTGAAGATTTCCTGTTATTAAATATTTTAAAAATAAAATTCCATTATAAAGAAAGTTAAAAAAAATCATTAATATTTTATCAGAGATATTTTTAAAATTTGTGTCTGGCTATTTTATATCAAGGATAAAAGGGATTAATTTTTTTTCTTCATTTTCGAAATTTTAGAAGGTTTTTTTTTTTTTTTTTTTTTTCTATAATTTTGCTTAGAAAAAATAATAAACAGTTCAGAAGGATATCCATCTTTGAAAGCACTTCCAGACTATCCTTTTGAAACCACTCACATGGTTTAGTCACTGTCATGCTTGTCTGTTTTTGTACTTCACATAAAACTAAACTAATCTACGTCTTTAAAATAAATCAAACCATATTTTCATAAAAGAAACCTAGCAATATCTCTGATTTTCATATTTATTTATTTGTTATTGCTATTATTATAGAAGGCCATCAAAGTTTCTGGCGCCTCACAATACAAACATTTTTGGTATAGACTTCTCATTCAAAAAATTTATAATTTGAAATTTAGTACACGTAATTGCAGAACTGTAGGGATCTTTTCCTTACCGCTGTACGATTCATTTTCATTAAGTTAAGACGTGCGTGTATTCTAATACTAATATATGACACATACATAATATTGTCACACGTTTTCAGGCATGTAAATAATGGCGCCCTTCATTGACTGCCAAGGGCCAAGATGCGCCCTTGGTTACTGAAAGGTTGGACAGGCCTGATCTATAAAATAGACTTTGAATACCCTTATGTTGTTGTTTAATCATATGTTTGATATTGATAATTTATTTATATTTCTACATAGTAATTTAAAATTATGCGCGTTTTATTTAAAAATACAGTTAAAAGCTATTAAAGTTCAACTTCATACCTCTTTTTCCGTCCATTTATCTCTTGAAATTGTTAGTATGACTTCTACATTATACTTATTATATGCTTTCAATCCATAATTCGATTTTTTTTTTTTTGCATTATCGAATACCTCGCTTATCAGTATTTATTGTTAAAACTAATTTATTTACCTTGACAAATTCTTTCTCAACTTACAGGCCCTGATTATCAAATGGACACGAGAAGCACGTGTTTCAATTAAAAATTTTTGAAGGAGCCCTAAGTTTTATACTGAATTAGTTCCATTAAAAAATCTAACCCTTTCGAATCTTTTTGCGTTCCATTTTTTTTTTTTTTTTTTTTTTTTTTTTAAACATGAAAAAAGTATTGCTCTGAAAGACAAAAATTAAGTTTCATTAAAATATTATAATTATTTAAGAAATTATATTATGTACTATTAATAATACAGTGATATTTCAAGGAAAAAGTTGTCATTTACGGGTATTATATTATTAGTACAACACGCCGAAAATGATTAATGTAGTGCAATTTCAAATAGAAATTTTTAAAGATATATGAAAAATGAAAAAGATGTATATAAAATTGTGCAATTAGCATTATATAGTTCGCAATAGTTGACACTCAATTTACACTTCGAAACAGAAAAAACCGGGTAAAAATTGCTACATCCTCCTAATTTGCACCTTGCTTCTTTCTATCATATGGCCAATATTATCATATCTTACATCCTCAATTGAACCAAGTGATGGTTTCGACTTTTTTATATATATATATAAGGGATAGTTATGGTGGGTGAAGTACTTGGACGCCCACCTTTCACGGAGATTGCATAGTTTGGTTTTTGAAAGCCAGCGTTTTCAACAGTTATTATTATTTTTTTTAATAAATTATAGGCTAATAATATTGCATAACAGTATTATCTGACAAAAAAGAATGTGAAATATTGTTATAAAACAGAAATATTCAACTTAAGTTTCTACAAATTTCATTTCTAAAAATTAGTAGATACAATGTGCATATTTTAGTAAAATTAATTCCTTTCAAAACCACTGTACTACTAAAAGTACACATATTCAAAGATTGATAAATCATAGCTTTTCAATTTTTCGGATTACAAAAATTACATCAAACATTAGCTACAATAACTTATTTTATGAAAATAATTTCAAATGATAATTTTAATTATTTATAATATCAATAATAAGAGCAAATTCAAAAACATTCCCTGCTTGGCGTGCATTCGAAGTTTCATCCAGCTTGAACGAGTGTTCCTGGACTTGTAGGGCTATATTTTAGTGAAAAAAATTAAATACACGCTTTCAAGAGGAGTCCTTAAAGTAGAAAATGAGGCTCTTTGAAAACAATTGCTAAATACAGGAAAAATATGTTAATTGAAAGATGATGTACTATTAGTAGTACACCAGACCCGATAGGGCTAATATCTTTTCAAATTGACTCGTTTATATTAATATTTCATACAGTAAATCTGTTTCAACCACGTGGTCACAATTCCTCAGTTTGTCCAATCATTCAAAGTCGTCAATTTATCAGACACTATTATCATTCAAACAAAAAAAATTGAAAATAGCATAATATTTGTAGTAATTTAAGGCTTTTCTTAAATCGAAAAGGGCAACTTTATGACATACTTTATTTTTGTTCGGAAATGCATGAATCTAGAAAGTGTTGTTGTTAGACGACAAAGTGGAGACATTATTTATAGATCGTCCCTTTTACAATGTTTTAAACTTTGAAATTCTTGTATTTTCAAGAGAAAAGTAAAGAATATGGTTATCCTCTAAAAAAGTAAGAAATATGAGAAATTATTTTAATGTAAGATAACAGATTGAATTTCTAGTACTAATATAGAGTAGATTACCTCAAAACCGCACAGTTTGGGACCGGAGGTTGTACGAATTTTAGAATTTTGCGGATTTCTGGTCATCGCTTTATTTAAATTTTTAAAACGGTAATTTCAATGTAATTAATAATGCAATCGAGAGTATAATGAATGCTTACAATATTGTAAAATATTAAAATAATTAAGTAAAGTAATAAAGTAAAATAATAAAAATCTAGATATCTTTTTCGGAATGATTAAAACATTGAAAGCAAAGGTCAAAGTAAATAATCAATAATGCATAATTAAATACTGTTTATAAAAATGAAATGCATTTTTCTAAATTATTCAATGAATCTTGCCTAAAGTTGCACTACTAATTCACATCAAAATCATAAAATAAGAAACTTTTATTTCAGTTTTAGCCAGACTTAATAAATAAATATTAAAAAAAAAAAAAAAGCTTGATTTAAAGCATAAATACATTTAACAAAAAGATTGTGATTAACAGTGATATCAGCCAATATCTTGAACTTTTTCAGAAATAATTCTTCTTTCATGAAAAAGCATGAATTCAGTAATAATATTAACAAAAATTACAAATTAAAATGTATATAGAATTGACATAAAAATGAAAAGGTCCAAATTTTTTCAATACATTTGAACTAAAAATGTTATTGTTAAAATCTGTAAATTATATGAGAATTTTGGGGTCGCGGATTTAAGGGAGTCTACTGTAATAAAGTTTTTAAATGCGTTTAAATAATCATAAAAATAATAAAAAAAGAAGCTAACAGCAAATTTTAATGAAATTTATTAAAATAAACATTTTTCTTTTCTATACTTTACACTACAGTTTTGGCTCTCGTTAATTCGAAATCTGATAAATCGAATTTTCGCTTAATTCGAACTAAACATGAAGTCCCAAAATTTTCTACAGCATAATGTTAAACTTTTTCATTTATTCGAACTAATTTTCTCTTGACTTTGTTTAATTCGAACAAACGAGATTCTGATTTTTCATATTTCCTTACTTTCTACCGGATTCCAGACCCTTGAAATAACTTACTTTCTTTCACTTTTGACAGAATTGTTCTAAACAAGTATACATGTAGCATGTAGTCCCATGCATTTGATATCCTCCTTTTTAATGCCCCGTCTGTTCATCAATGACACTTCCACCCCATCTTCGTTTCGGCTTGTTGCTAATTCCTTGATTAGTTTATTTATACCTTTTAATATAATTTTTAGTCATATTCTAATGATAACAGACGAAATATATTTAAAAAAATACTACAATATTAATTCCTTTAAACATGTTTTCCTCTCTTACTTTCCATAATTGGAACTCTGGATAATTCGAACGTTTCTTGTGGTCCCGACGAGTTCGAATTTACGAGAGACGACTGTATATCCAAAGTTTTATTTATTAATTTCAGCGAAACATTTTTAGCAAATATAATCATTATCTTGACAATTTTAGTTTTTTTTTCCTTTTTCTTTTCCTTTCTTTCTCTGACAAGTTAATCACATAAATTGAGATAAAAGAATCTTGAAGTATTAAAAGTTGAGCTTATTAGAAGAGAAAAAAAATGAAGTTTTAAGTAACTTTAGTTGATAGCCGTTTACTTGTTTGTGACATATCCCATCACTATTTATAATAGGATTAGTACTGGAATTGTAATTTTTTTTTTTTCTTTTGTGAGCAAAAAGTTATGATTTTGTAAGAAAAAAGAAAGAAAGAAAGAAAATGCAGTTTTTGAAACCTGAAGCGTAGGCGAATAGGAAATTATTATTGTTTTAAATATTTGTTACACACGTGAAAAACAAATGGCGTGAATGATTCATTTATATAAGGAATACATTTTAAACAGTATTCTTGAGCAACTTTATGCTTGATGTGTATATTTTGGAATGTGTTATTGCAATCTATTATCTCTTAAAGAGTAGGGTGTTGGTACATTTTTGAGTTTCTATTTTATCAAAAAAGGAGAGCAGGTTATTTTTGGGGAATTTAATATTATTATTATTCATAGTTTTTGTTCCTCTCTCACGGGTTTTATTGTATTTTAGTTTTGTTGCCCAGAAATCTGCTATTCTAAGAATAAATTTTAAATTTTAATTGTGGAATCATGGAGATAATATATAATTTCTTTTGCAAAACGTTTTGGGCCGAACCAAATTTTACCAATTTTTGCGGGGATCAGACCACGCCGAGACAATGATTTTCATACGAGCCTGGGTTAAGACTGGGACTGAAAATTTCGGCTCGTGCAGGATATATTAGGCAGTGTTGTATTCAGAGCCCGATTAAAGTTGTATTGGCCTCAAGGACCAGCACTTTTTCAACGTCTCCTCGCACCAAAATAATTGCTAGATTTTTTTCCCCTCTCTCACAAGTATTCGAAAGGTTGTCATTAGATTATCGCACGATTGCCACTCTTCTCGATTGGTCACTTCTGCTTGTAAGAAGAGTGAAGCCAATCCCTGCTCCATACGAAAAAAAAAAAAAAAAAAAAAGTTAGACTTTGTCTGATCTTTTAGAAAAAAAATACGGCCGGACCTAATTATCAAGCTCAGCTCACTCCGAGTATCGTGAATAAAAATAAGCCCGAGTCCGGCACTATGGCCGAGGGGGCGCTATGGGCGGCTCAGCTCCCCTAAAATATTTTAAGCCCCCCTCTCCCCCTCCTGGAAAGGATTCCAAGGTCACTCAATGCATTTCTGTTCCGAAAATTCAAATGAAATACTGTTTAAAAATCTAATTTAGTTTTGAGACCTTTTCACAGTTTTGCAGAGTTACTAAATTGTATCTAAAATAAGTGTTTCAACACTCCTTCATCGCATTTGTACATATGAAGCTAACATGTTTCATTTTGCACCAGTTATACATTCAAAACTTTCATCATCATATACTTTTCTTAGCATAAAATGAAGTTATTACAACAGTGTAATAAGAAACAGAGTACCTACAATGTGAATATGCACTAATTATCTTTCTGCGTCAGAAAGAGAGAGAAAAAAATTGAGCTTCCCCCCCCCCCCCCCCCTATTGTTCACTCCTAGCTACGGCCCTGCATATGTCATATCACTCTGCGGTTTAGATTAGTGTAAGAGATTGGGATTACAGCACAAAAAGGAAATTTGAGTAGAGTGTAGACAAAAATTTTAATTCAGGTTTCGAAGCAATAATTTCTAACCTTCCTGTTTCATACATAAATTTAACGGGAAAATTTAAACTTTTATAATATATTTCAATATTATAAATTTTACGTATTAAATGTCTTATTTTAAAAATAGTATTTCAGGCATATTATTAAAATTCGACTTACATAAAAGAGGGGTAAATCGGGAATCCGCTTAAATGCTGTCTTTCCCCTTCGCCCTATAGAACCGTTTATTGAACTTTCCGGCAACTAACACGTGCCACAGTATGTTCCCAATAACCCTTACCCACTCTGATCTTGCTCTTCTCTGAAAATAATGTCCCCACTCTTCTGATCGTTTTACTCCTACTTGTGAATTCCCCCCTCCCCCTTTCTCTTCTTCCTGATATTGTGGATGTTATCACCCCCTCCTTTGCAGCGGTAATAATGCCTCTGGGTAAAATTTGATATTAGATTAATCGTGGTCTATGCGGAAAAAAAAAAAAAAAACTAGAGAGATTTGTAACAAAGGTATTTGTGTTGATCCTGTGACCCAGATATTTGATTAAAGTTATGCTACCTGTCATTTCTACAGATTTATAATTTTGTAATGATTTAATTTGCAGTTTTTTTTTTTTTTTTTTAATCTATTCAGTTCCGAAGCTAAAATAATAACACACTTACTTATTTACTATTTTTTTTTTTTTTTTTTCCCTAAACAAAATGGCATTGTAAGTGGCAGAAAAAAAAAAAATATTTTCTGAAATTGATCATTTGGGGGCTTAGAAATTTAGGTTAAAAAATATGGATCTAAAACTACAAACTTCCTTAAAACATCAATTTAATTTTGCTTCATATTCTCTGGAATTATATTGAATTTCTTCTCATGTCTTCTTTTTCACCTTTTACTTCTAATTCTCACGCCCAGATTTAAATACTCCTAGTCTAGCTCCACCAACATCTTTGCATTAGTATGTAAATACAAACTCGGAAAGTCGAATTTCCATACTAATGTTTTCCCACTGTAAAGCGACAATTACATGTCCTGTTCTTTCTTCTATCCTTCACCTTGATTCAAATAAATAAACAGTGACCTGCCTCCATCCTTTGACCCCCCGTGCTATTGAACTTGGGATCCAGGTCGTTATTTACCGCTTGATCGCCTTGTTTGCCATATACTGCCCGCTTTCTGTTACACAAAACTTACACCCACCTCCACTCTGTGGGCGTATTTTATCAGTTTTAATACTCCCACTCTCTGTCTCTTGATTGCACCTTAAGAGATAAGACACCCATTTTTTTTTTTCAATTCTTATTATTTTTTCTGTCCCCCCCCCCTCTTTTTTTTATGAAAAGGATAAAAGAAGAGAAACTAAAGAAGTAGATTTGGTGTATAGTGTGGTAGAGAAGTTGATATAAATATGACATTCCTCGTAATGTTTTCTTTTCTTTGTGATTCTTATGTCATTTCATGTTAGGGTCAAACGTATTTTGTATGATAAAAATTGTCTGTCAATTTAAATATTTAGTCATGGATTTTATCGTTTGTTATTTGCAGAACAAAATATTCATTTTAGATCATTTAATGAGTAGCGAACTCAGCTTTTTTTTCGAGAGTTGTTGATTATAATTTATCGTCATCTTATGACAACATAAACCTGAAAGCATAACCTAACAGCATAAAAACAAGCAGTGCAAAAATATTTTAATTCTTTAATTTAAAAATTACGATGAGTAGAGGTAAGGCAAATGCTAAAAGTATTTATTACTCTTTACATTTATGGGAAAATATAGTGCAGTCGAACCTCGTTAACATGAACCTCAAAGGGAATCAAAATGTTGTTCATGTTATCAGTATCAAATCTTTGTATTCGTGTTTATAGGGGATTGCGAAAACAGTTCATGTTAAAAGTAATTCATGTTAAGCGTGTTCACGTTAACGAGGTTTGACTGTAAAACATTTGAAAAAGAACCTGCCTAAGAAGAAATCATGTCTTAAACTGAAAAGTATGTTCATCCATGCAAAGTGTATACAATGATACATTTACACCTGCTAAGAAGGGAACTTATCTATAACGATTTTTTTTAACTTTCTTGTTCGATTTCGTCTTGAAAGATTTTACTGTATACTATTTTTTAGATATTTATGTCCCTATTACATAGAACTAGTAGATCGAACCCGGGCTTCCCGTGTTACATAGCAAAGATAAAAAGCATTTTTTTTTAAATTGAAAACTTTAATGAATTTTCTATATATAATATGCGTTTTAGATTGCTAACTTCAAAAAAGCATTTTTAACACTTTAACCCCCTTGAAGGGGGTGAGATAGAATATATCCCACTTAATTTTAATAGCAAAACGCCTCATTGACGCCAGTAATTTGAAATAGCAATGTTATTTTTGTCAAATACGTGAAGAAACGCTTTTAAATGTTTTAAAACAAATTTGTTTTTAATTTCCAGTGTCAATCAATCATTTCAGCATTTTAAGAATTTGAGTGCTTTTTCTTTCAAAGGGTTAAGTATCTTGCGTTTTCATTCATGTTTCATTCATAAAATAAAAACTGTGAAAAGTATGTGTATGAAGATTTGTATTTGATAACGTTACATATTTTTTATCTTATACAATTCAAAAAATTAACATTAATCTCAATATTATAGTAAATCAATCTTTGAATTAAGATATTACATATCGGAAAAACATGGTTAGGCTAACATGGTAAGGTTAAAGTGTTAAATGAAAAATATTAAATATGGAATCAAATAAAGCAATGAATTTTTTCAAAAGTCAAATTCCCGTAACGCATGCCGGAAATTATTAGCCAAGGATTTCATTACGGCAGCAATTTTGTTTCTGGTCATTTCAGTACTTCGAGCACGTAATTCAATTACATGTCTGTTAAATTTGTATTTATTTTATTTTATTATTTATAAAGGAAATTTTAATTTTGCTATAGTATATAAGCCGGAAACAAATCCTGAACTCTTTATGTTTTTCTAAGGACAAATAGATTAATCTATCGTAATCGAATTTCACTCAGTAGAGATAAATTTAAAAAGTAACTCGCACCGGATTTTTTTTAAAACCATAGCCAATGAGTAAATTAAAATAGTTTTCAAACAAATTCAAAATATTTTCAATTTTTTTTCTTACTTGGCAGTGTAAAATTTTAAGTTGTTTGATTACATGTTGAATTTGTAATTTTTAATAATTTAATCTCCGTTTTTAACCATTCTTTTATTTTATTACTCAACCAATTTTAATTTTATAATGGAAAATTATCAGGAACAATATTCATAGATTTATGAGTAAATTGTGTATCATTATTTCTTTATGGAGATACGTGATAGAGATTAAAAAAAAAAAAAAAAATGCTTGAAAAATATAAGGTAACAATAAATGAGTCAAATGAGATACAGTTTTCAATCAAATTGTATTTGAAAGTAAATTTCTTTTCCTATACGAAATAAAAATTGAAAATGTGCGGCGTTTAGAAGATTAAAAAAATGCAGTAACAAAAATTGCAAATAGTCATTTATCCTGAAATGTCATTCGCAAAATAACGTCAGTGCTACACACGGAGACATTTGTTTTACAATATAGATTTTGCGCATATGAAAATTCGGTACTACCTGATTATCCCTTCGACCATTTTCGCCAAATTAAAAAAATCGCCAAACTAATAGCCAAGTTATATATGTTGACATAATTTTTATTTTAAATAACAGAAAAATAAATAATTTAGTAAAACATGAATAAAAATACAAATAAAAAGTGGTATTAATCATCTCTTGATGACATTTTAAACATGTATAACGTGTTTGTATCAATGAATATGACATTCACAAATCATCCATTTTGGGCATTTAATCTTATAATTTGGTGATAGTTTTTTGGTCGACGGGATAACCAAGTAGTACCGAAAATCTTACGCGCATGCTAAAATGTTAAAAGTAAAGAAATGAAAAAAAAAAAAAAAAAAAAAAAAAAAAAAAAAAAAAAAAAAGCTTCAAAGTTAACTCTGTAACAAATTTAAAATTCGTTTTCTAAATTAAAATACACAATACAAATTAAAAGAAAAAAACGGTACTACTCTATTATCCCGTCGACCAATTTCGTCAAATTATACAAATCGCCAAACTAATAGCCAAATTATGCATATTAACATAATTTTTATTTTAAATGACGAAAAAACAAATAATTAGTAGAATATTAATAAAAATATCAATAAAAAGTCGAAATAAAAATCACTTAATGACATTTTAAACACACGAATCGTATTTAATGTCGTTGAATATGACATTCACGATGATCCATTATTGGCGTTTAATTTAATAGTTTGGCGATAATTTTTTGGTCGACGGAATAACCTAGTAGTACCGAAAAAACATTTGACTCCGTCACTTCAACGTCCCAAGAAGATGCGTATTTTCCGTGAAATACGCAAACCTTGATTTTTACAAATCATGCCAAACCAAATTTTCAATTACATTTTAAACATTGGATATTGATATTGGCGAATTGTGAAATCTCATTTTATCTTTTACATCATTCTTTTTCTATTTCAGATCAATTTTCTATGTGAAAATTCACTTTTTCTTCTTTTTTTAAAATATATTTGGAAAATAAAAATGGTTCTAAATATAAAGTAAAAAATAAAGGTACTACTCTGTTATCCCGTCGACCAATTTCGCCAAATTATACAAATCGTCAAACTGATAGCCAAATTGACATAATTTTTATTTTAAATAACGAAAAAACAAATAATTAATAAAACATTAATAAAAATATTAATAAAAAGTCGAAATAAAAAGCACTTAATGACATTTTAAACACGTGAATCGTATTTAATGTCATTGAATGTGACCTTCACAATCATACATTATTGGTATTTAATCTTATAATTTTGCGATAAAATTTTGGTCGACTGAATAACCTAGTAGTACCAAAATAAATAACATAAAAAATATAATTATTCCAAGAAGAAAGAAAAATTAAATAATTTTGTTTTGCATTTTCCTTCTAGTAAAATAATAGGTAATAAAAAAAATCTAAAAAAATCGCCTGTTTTAGCGAATTCATCTGAAATTTATAAAACATTACATTAAGCGAATAATGTAATTTTAATATAATTACAACTGAATGTCTTAAACAATTGGACAAAAATTTGGGGAACCCGACATTACTTTAAACCTGGAATTATTTTTAAGATCGTCTTTGTTTGCTTGCTATCTCGGCGAAAAAAATCACATTGAACAGATACTAAATACTTTGACATCAGCCGTGCGTTTTTTCTCTAAATAGAAATGATCTGCTTAAATTTAAGCATTATAAAGTAGCATTTTATTTTATTATAAGCTAAAAACTATAGTACTAAAAGTTTCCACAGACTTGTCATTGAAAGTTTTCTTCTTTTTAGCGAAAACACGCGGTTGTGTTTGGGCTTAATGTAGCAAATTTCAGGGTTAACTTTTTTGCACTACTCCCAGCCACTATAATCTTTCTATTTCTTCTTTTTATTTCAGGGCTATTTTTCCTTTACTTTGCACAGAAATAGAGTACTCAAGTTGCCACCTCCAGAAAAATTAAATTAAAAACTACAAAAAAATTAATATCTCAAAAACACATTAAGATACAGTTTTCAAACAAATTGCATTTAAAAGTACATATTTTTCCCTACACAACGGTGTAAAGATTGAAAAAGTGCGATGTCTAGGAGTTAAAAAATTTGCAGTAATGAAAATAGCAAAAGTGGAATTTCATCAGAAAGTGTTGCCATTCGAAAAATGACGTATGCGTTACGCACAGATACGTTTGGCCTTTATAATATAATAATATTATTAATGATAACTGAAACATCTACATATAACAAACAGAAATCCATTAAAAACATAAATATAGCAACCTACGGTACTTCTATAGAAATGAAAATTATTAACATAAAAGAAAGGTTTTTGTCAGAACTCGTTAGTACGAATAGAAATCAGTGTTTCGTAGAAATTCATTCGGGCCAGTCTGGGCGGAATTTTTAGCTATTATACCGAACTGGGCCAAAATTTTATATTTTAAAACGGGCAGGGTTGAATAATTTTTCTGTGGGTCCGGTCGGGCCCGGGCCTGGAAATTTTAGCCCGTGCAGACCTCTGTGTTGTACTATCTTTCGATTATCCACCATCCCATCGGTCCAATGAAATACGTATAATCGGGAATGCCCTGTACTTTAAATCGTGTTTGTGTAATATGAACATGTGAATTAAAATAGGTTACATTTAAAAAAAAAAAAAAAAAAAAAAAAAAAAAAATCGCATAAACATACTAAAAATAAGCAAATATAAAAATTTTAAGAATCTGATCAGAAAGTAATCCATCTTTCAACATGACTTTTTGAGCGGGCCTGCTTGTTTATATTGTATTATTATTATTCTTCCCTTGACATGGCTTCATCCTATATAACACATACACACACACACTACGCTGCTTCACCATCTTTTCATATCGCTTGGAGGAATCAACTTCGACCTCGAGTGTGTCGCGGAGAAAGAGCGCGCGCTTTTTGAAGGGGTTCTTCACACATTAAGACTGTTCTTAACTAAAAAGGGCAACTTTATGACATACATTTTATTTTTTTTGTTCCGAAATATCACGGCCGTATCTAAGGGGGCGCTATGGGCGGCCCAGCCCCCACTAAAATATTTTGAGTCCCGCCCCCTGGAGAAGATTCCAAAGTCACTAAATGAATTTCTGTTTCGCAAATTCAAATGAAATTCTGTTCAAAAACCTAATTTAGTTTTCAGACCCTTTCACAGTTTTGCAGAATTACTAAATTGTAACTAAAATAAGTGTTTCAACACTCCCTCATCCTATTTGTACATATGAAGCTAAAATGATGCTTAATTTTATACACTCAAAATTTTCATCATCATATACTTTTCTTAGCATAAAATGGAGTTATTACAACTGTTTATTAAGAAATGTTATAACTACAATGTGAATATGCACTAATTTTTCTTTCTGCGTCAGAGATAGAGAGAGAAATTATTAGCCTCCCTACATTCTCTTGAGCCCCCCCCCCCCCCCCTACTGTTCACTTATAGCTACGGCCCTGTCAGAAATGCATGAAATTGACAGGTGGTGGTGTTTAGAAATTATTTAATTGCATTCATTTATTTAATCGCACTCACGTTTTTTATTTATTTTTATTTATTTATTTTTTTTTATTTGTAAACACAATAGGATTTTTTTTATAAAAGTGTCGAAATGGGCTTTTTGAACCGAATTAACTCGCAAAAGAAGAATAACAACTTAAACTGAGCTGCGGAGTGTAAAAAAAAAAAAATGGCTGAGTCCGACTCCGTAAATTTTAACGAATTCGACTCCGGGCTCGTTCATATACTAGTATTGCTGTTAAAACTATGAGGGAGCGTAAGAAAAATAAGACGACAATTTCACTTTTTCGGTATTAATTCAGTTCGTAGAACTTTGAAAGAAAAAAGGGAAAAAGATGAAAGAAGAAAGGGATAAAAACTTTAATTAGTTTCAGTGGAAAAGAAATTCTGAAAAATTGACATTGTTCTAAAATAAAAAGTTTTAATCTTAGAAAAAAAAACTATCTGCTATAAATCCTGAGCATAATCCAGCGAATGTGGATTTAAAATTTTACCAAAATCGGTCGGGTAGTTTCCAAGGAAACGGATCTTAAAGATGGTATATTTTCCATAGGATTGGACCCAGTCTTGTCTTCTGTTGAGGGACCCACGAAGCACTTGCGAACTAATGCTATTCCTACGGGAAAGTTATTTTCCTTTTTTTATTTTGCCATTGGGTAGCTGAGGTGCATGCCGATATCGCTATTTTTTTACTTTTTCGATTTTGGTTGCAGGTATTTTTTTAAGAGGCACTTTTACTTTCGAAACTGGTTTTGAAAGTGAAACTAACTTTATGAAAAATATCTGCATTCAAAATCGAAAAAGCATAAAAGGTGCGATGTCGGCATGCACCTCAACTATCCAAAGTTAAAAAAAAAAAAAAAAAAAAAAAAAAAAAAAAAAAAAAAGCAACCGAGATATCTTTATAATTTTTTAAAATCTAAATGATAAAACTAGTCTGGATGAATTTTATATTGATAATAATCTAGATTTAAGGTATTCTGCTTCCAGTACGTTTCCAAGATTATAAATGCAGTCATTTTCATCAATAATTTGGCTTTAATCATATATTGCTGCCTGCAGTTGACTGTTGGGTTTCTTTGTGCGGGTTGCCATGGGATTTAACTGAACTTTGATTATTTTTTTATTTGTCGAATAATAAATATCTCCTCACACACGATATTTTCTTGTTTTTAATGAATTACCCCCTGTTTACAAAAAATTACATTTACGCAGTAAAAGGTATAATGCATAATCAACTTGCATACCAAATTAAACATTTTAACTCCTCTTTAAAATGAGTGGTAATAAAATTTCCTACGTCTGATAGAACTTGAGAAATTCAAAATTGAAAATATTTATGCAAATCAAAAAATGACGATTTTTCAATATTTAAATAATTGTATCTGGGATATGTTTAGGAAAATTTTAGGTCCTTTAAAGGACCCTTCACAAAATAATTTATCTTAAAACAGGACCTTTCACAAAACATTTTATCCCAAAACAGGACCCTTCACAAAATTATTTGTCTCTCAAATAGACATTTCACAGAATTTTTTCACCTTCAAATTGAACTTCTCACAAATTTAATCATTTAATAATAAAATCTGGCTTGTAAATAAGCAGTTGAACTCACCAAAAAGCATATTACTTAGCTTTTTATGTATGAAAAAATAGAACCTGAAGACATCGTTAATTTAAAATTCACAAAATTCTGACTAGAATTTTTACAAATATAAGGAAAAAAAAAAAAAAAAAAAAAATCAAAATTTCACAAAAACAGGACCCTGTGAAAAAAGTCTGGATAGGCCCCTGAGAATGATCACTGACAATTTCATTGAAATCTGAAATGATCAGGTTGAACTTTGGTTGATTTAATACGGAATGACCCTTTTCTAATCTGAAAGAAAATTTTAACAATTGCCTTCATCAATAATTTAGC
Source organism: Maratus speculifer (assembly GCA_964019185.1). NCBI lineage: Eukaryota > Metazoa > Arthropoda > Arachnida > Araneae > Salticidae > Maratus > Maratus speculifer. The sequence continues at coordinate 97,492,469 of OZ025295.1, forward strand.
ATTAATCATCGTATCGGTGCCTGCAATTGACTGTTGGGTTTCTTTGTACGGGTTGCCATGGATTTAAGTGAACTTGGATTATCTTTTTATTTGTCAAAGAATAAATACCTCCTCGCACACGACATTCTCTTGTTTTTAATGCATCACTCCCTGTTTATAAATTACATTTACGCGGTGAAAGGTATTGTTCGCATCCAGAATTTGACTCATTCTCGAATCACAGGTTTGAATTTTATTTGCACTGCCTATAGAAACAATAGCTTGTCAGGCTTTTTTGATACTTGAAGTCAAGGCTAAGAGGTGGAAAAACAAAAGGACTCGAAAAACTAAGAGGCAAAAACAAAGAAACCTGAACAAGATAACAGTCGCCTTTGATTTGTCTGACCTATATTGTCAGCCGAATGAAATATTTTTGTATGAAGATGGTGTTTAAAATAGACGCAATATGTGGTTTTTCGGTTCTATAGAAAAAAATATCGTCATAATTAGGTGAAAAGTGTGCGTCTACTGTTTTATTTTCATCGTTTCTAACTTTCAATCTATATTCTGTACCATTAATTCTACAGGGTGATTTTAAAAAGAAGTGGACAAAATGATATGACAAGTCAAGCGTACAACAAGGATAAAAAAAATCACATAGGAATATAGGGTCACAAACTACTTATTGAGACACAAATACAGGGTGTTTCATTCTAGCTACACCCGGTTTGAAAGTAATAAATATTGTAATGAAAATGTAACGATATGTACCTTATTTTGTGTGAAATGCGATAACGTTACGAAAAGATCTGGGAAAACATATTGATCAAGCAATCGATGATACCGTATAAACTGATCATCTCAGTCCAAAATGTAAGGTGCCAAGTGCATATTGCTGGTACACATAATGCAAACTTCTACCACTTTTGTTTGGTGTTATCACATTTAAAAGAAAGGTGAGAATGTCTGTCTAATGTTTGATTATAATATATTTTAGTTTTCTGAAATTTATTACCGTCAACCCAAATTGAGTTAGGATGAAACACCCTGTATTTGTAACTCAATAAACGGTTTGCGGCCATACGTTAATATGTGATTTTATTTTATCCTTGCCGTATGCCTGATTTGTCATATCAATTTGTCCACATTTTTTTATGTATACACAGGACAACTTAGATTTATCGAATTTTCGCAAGTAATTTTTCGTATTTTTAAAAATATTTCTGCTCCAGTTCAAAAGATCTCCAGTTAAAAAGATTTCGATTTATGTTTCTTCATTTGTTATTTTTAGATTGAAACAATTGCAAATCATTTTCAGTACATTGAACACTTTTTTTTTACGCTTATTACATTCACGAGTAAAAAAAAAAAAAAAAAAAAAAAAAAGACTTTAAAAATGTGCCATTTGACATCGGCAGAAAGAGTGTTAAGTTCAATTTAATTTGTTTTTCCTTTCTGGATTTTTGAATTTATTATTTTATCTGACATGACTTATTTTTTTAAACGTGTTTCTTCCAACTACAGAGTAATGATAATCGGACTTTGCTTATCATTGTAACTAGTATTTTATTGTTATAAAATTTTACTTTATCAGAAATTTTTTGCCTCAAAAAACTGGTCATGTGTGAAAATAAGGATTGCAAGAATCGGGATATCTGTAAGTTACGTGATTTCGTTTGTCATAGTTATGAACGATGACAGACAAGACATTCGAATTTCTGTTGAATACGCATTCTAATACAATGCAATATCGATCATCCGAGTTAATTAGGACCGCTAGTACCTCGGAATTATAGAAATCTCTGATAATAGAAACTATGTATAAAAACTCGCGAAACTTACGAATTTACGTTTTTTAAATTATAAAAATAAACATATATAAAGTTGTGTTTCACAATTCAAGAAATTTAAATAGGAATTCAATTACTAGTAGTAAATTTTAAAAGGCAAATTGAATTTTTTTAAACTACACTAAAGTTAAATGTAGAACGATGCATTCTCAAATATAAAACAAATCTCAAGAATTTTTTTAACTACATCAACATGTTAAATATACATTATTTTGTAATACAGTGAAACCTCCAAATAAGGGACACCTCTGAGACCGGAACTTTTGTCCCTTAAATAGAGGTGTCCCTTATTCGGAGTTTTTATATTATTTTTATTTAATCGTTCTGAAGGATATAAAAATAGTATAGCAATATAGATGATGCCCCTTAAATGACCCGAAGTGTATAAATTATGTTAATCAGACAAAAGAAAGGAAAGGGAATTAATTAAATTTTTCAGTTAATTACTAAATCATTAAATGATTTATAGAATTATTGATTTGTATTTTTTATGCAAACTGTATACATGCAGCAAAAAGTATAAAGAATTTTACTTGAAGTAACAGTTAAAAGGAATTGTTTTGCAAATTTCAATTTTTCAGTATAAACCTTTCAAATGTTCATTTACTGTACTTATAAATTTTACTTCTTCATTAGCAGCAGTATTTACCAAAGAAGAAAAAAAGTATTCAACTGTTTTGCGTATTTTAAGGCAACAAATCTCTCAACTGCTCTACTTAGCAAGCGGAAAACGTTTTGGCGCATTTACAAATTCATTTTTTAATTTAAAAGTATAAAATATAGCGATTTACAATTGAACTGTATTTTCAATTTAAAAAAAATTAAATTACATGTTAGTAATAAGTGATTTTGATCACGTGACAAATACTTTTTACCCTTTCTTGAGTAGTTATTTTTCTTTCGCGTGGAGATTCGGTTGATTACATATTTTCTGAACAACAACACTTGCTAGTTTCAGGCATTTCCGGAGAACAATTAATTAAAACATATGTCTTTAAAAGTTGCCTTTTCTGGATTTGAGAACAGTGTAAAAGCATATGTAAACTTCTTTATTTCACAATTTTCTTTTATTCTCCACTTTCAGAATAATCCTCACAATCTTCATCATTACTTTCAATGGGGGTAAAAACCCTAATGTTGAATCAGAATTGTGTGTAAATAAATGGCCGTTAATTGTGTCGTATGCCTCTATATCTACATGGCTGCCTGTCTGTTTGATAAGTTCACAAAAATCTGTATTTTCATTTTCATCACAGAGTACTTCATTATCTAAAATTCAAAAACCACTCTCTTTAATCTCATTTTCAAGTGTCCCTTAAATAGAGTGTCCCTTATTCAGAGGTAAACACATTACACATCCTATACCAAGGGACTGGGACCGGAAGTTTTGTCCCTTAAATAGAGGTGTCCCTTATTCGGAGTGTCCCTTATTTGGAGGTTTCACTGTAAAAAGTCTGCTACCTTTCACTGAAAAAGTTTATATTTTCTATAAATTATGAGTGGCTATCGGATTATGCAAATTTTTGAGTAACAGAAGATCTATCGGTGTATAATCTCCAAATATTTTAGGGCAGTTGTTATTGCTTAAACTATGACTTAATAGTCCTTGAAACCACAAGACCCTTGCACGGATAATGAATTTAAAAGTGATGTCTTTTACAAAGGGCATTCTCAGGGGGGGGGGGGGGATTACACTTCGTTATCGATTCGGTTAACAGGAACCTCGATTAATCGAAGCTCGGTTCTATTGTAGTTTAAACTTAGCTGTTTTTTAATTCATTCTACGTAATTATTATTTCGTTTTTAAATTTTAAATAAAATTAATTGCAAACTAATTTGATTCAACATCTCTTGAAGGCCGTTTTCAAAAATTCTGCTCAAGAAGCGCAAAACGTTTTGATACATTTACAAACTCATTTTTTAACGGAAAGATATAAAGTTGGAAGGCATGATAATGGAAGCCATTTGAAATCGAACTGTGTTTTAGATTTCTTGGTACATAAATTACTTATTGAGTTGTGAGCGATTTTAATCACGTGACAAACACGTTTTTCATCGCTGCTTGAGTCGTTATTCTTTTTTCTTTTTCGAGCAGAAATTAATTTTGAAATGCCCATTTTGACGATGTTTTCTGAAAGATCTGTTGTGTACAGTTCGATTAGATAGTTTCGGAACAACATCTGCTAGTTTCACCCATTTCTGAACGAAAATTAAAACTATGTCATAACGTTGTCATTTTAGATTTGAGAACAAACAGCTTTAAGCCATGCCTCTAAATTATCCTCAACTTTTTTTTCAAACTTTTTTTTTTTCCTCTCACATTATTCAGTAAAATCTAAACTATTAACTCTCGATAGCTACCAACGAAGAGTTTACAGATAGCAGAAGAATAAAGCTGTACGTGGATGTTTATATTAACTATAAATTTAGCATTATTGTTTCAGAGCATGCTTTTATGCAGAACAGCAGACTCAGTGTTATTTGTGAGATGCAGATGGTACTCTGGCTGCACTCTGTTTACAGTTTTGTCTTTGTGATCACATTGTTGAATATTGAAAATGTATGGCTGCATTGAACATTATATTTAATGAAAATTATTTTTTGTTCTAACATTTACAGTAAAATAATGTAATTCTTGTTTTGCACGAAACATAAGAACGTTAAAGAAAATCGTTATATTGGCCGATTATGAAAAGCAGAAAAAAGCGCGACTGTCTGGAGCCTATTCTAATGATGCTTTTATCAATACATTCTTCCATAATCAAAAGGTTTATAAGATTTGTTGCAATCTATATGCACTACAGGGTCGTAGCTAAGGGGGCGCCTGGAAAAGTTTCCAAGGTCACACAATGAATTTTTTCTTCCGAAAATTCCAATGAAATTCTGTTCAAAAATCTAATTTAGTTTTGAGAACCTTTCACAGTTCTGCACAATTACTAAATTGTATCAAAAATAAGTGTTTCAACACTCCCTCATCCTATTTGTACATATGAAGTTAACATGATGTTTAATTTTGCACCAGTTATACACTCAAAATTTTCATCATCATGTACTTTTCTTAGCATAAAATGAAGTTATTACAACAGTTTAACACAGTACCTACACTATGAATATGAACTAATTTATCTTTCTGCGTCAGAGAGAGAGAGAAAAAAAAAATTATACATTGGAAATTATACATATCCCCTACATTCTCTTGACCCCCCCTGTTGTTCACTTCTAGCTACGGTCCTGATGCACTATATGGCGAGAGGTGACCGGCCACTTGCGATTTTAGATGTTTTGTTAAATATCTAGAAAAACTCACGAGGAATTATCCAGAAACTGCACATGCATAAATAGAATAGAATAGAACAGGTCATATATTTACGCGAAGATTTTTTCCCCGCGAAATCCCATAGGCGATCGTCTACAAATTATAAAAGAACGAAAATCTTTTGGATAACCCTGTCAAAAATAATGTAGCAAAAGCGTTCAAACTGCAGATTATGGTTAAGTGGTTTATTGTAATAAACTGTGCTCATTTTTATCAGGATAGCATGTATATACTTGTAGGAAAACTAAAGTTTTAATAAAAGCAGTCCCAAGTTTTTTGCTTATAATTTGCAGAGTTCTTAATATAAAAATGTGTTCTTTTCAGAAAATATGACAAATTATATTGTATACCTGTAATCATAATTTGTTGCCTGTAATCTAAATTAAAAAAAAAATTAGTAAAAATTGTATGAAAAATGAGCAGGTTTACTGAATAATTTTTCACTGAAAGCAATCAAATTGTAATTTGCATAATGTGTTAGTTAATGTATAAAGCAACTTTTATGAAAGTCTGATAGATTGAAAATTCTGAAAATAATTGTCAATAGAACAATTGAGTAAAAACTCAGTTATTCCCAAAATGAAGCAAAAAGGTAGGGATTGTATTCAAATATAGTAGTACGTGCAATACTGTCTGTGTATGCTATATTGACCTAATCACTGAATATATGAATGTATCATAATGGATGTATAGAGTTTAATCACATGTGTGGGTTATGCTGATGACGAGCTGTTACTGTTTTAGCTCGAAACGTGTTCTGCTTTGTTTTTCATTTTATGGTGATTTTTACAAAGTGTATTATTTTAATTATTAATTACCGCCATTGTTTATGGTGGTTTTTTTTTTCACTATTTGTTATTTTAGTCATTAAAATTAAGCGTTTTTGCAGGCTGCAAAGGGCGCCCCTGAAAGAGTTAAATTACAATTTTGAAAAAGTGTGAAGACACCGCCTCCCCTTAACCCGTTGAGGGCGAGCGACCTATATACGAGCTGCAAAATATACTCAGAATGCTTGACTATTCTTACCAGGAACCTCGATTTACAAATTTAGCGGTCCTGTGCACAGATGTTTACACGAGGCCCCCTTGCAAAGTTGCTTACAGGAAGATTGGTTGAAAAAAAATTAAATAGTTACTTATTAAGACAACCACTAGGGTAACATCCCCAGTAATTGGCAAGCACCAGTGATTAGCGCATCCTACAAAAATGTCCTAAAATAAGATTTATATCCAGTCTTTTAAAAATGCAAGACTATATACTAGTTAAATGCTCATTTACTTTACAGATTATAACTTTGATTTATGCTACTAAATGACAATAGTGCCTAGGAAAGACAAACAATTATGGCTTGTATCGAATTAGCCATTTTTATTGTAAATGCTTCTTCTCTGGCTTAAGAAAGTCATGCATTTCAATTTATTATTATCTGATTTATAGTATATTTTAAATTTTAATTGACAACAATTTTGTTTAGTTGAAAATGGTTACTTTAATTGTATAAAAGTCTAAATGCCAATTACTGGTGATTACAGCAACTTTTTATAAATATATTTTTATAAAAATACTTTTTCAAATATTTTCCCTTGTAATGGGCAAAATAGATGCAGAGATATGCACTCTTTGATTTAAAAATATTTGCAAGTAAATATTTATTTCTTAGTAATGAAAATAGAAGTAAGTTTAAAGACAAATTCTTAACGTGCCAATTATTGGGGATGTTACCCTACTGACTTTAAAAATCGTTTTTAAATCCCAATTATAAAATTAAATTTAATAATCATGTAGAAGTGGGGCGGACGAAAAACGGGTGTTAGAAATAAATCTACAGTTCCAATATTTCACTGAATGAATATTTAATAAAAAACTTCTTGATTATATAACTGATACATATGAAATCACAATTCTAGGCTAAATAAACTATAAAATGAACAGAAACATAACTGATTAAAGTTAATATGGGTATCAACCGATCCCTTTCACAAAGTTCTTGGTCGGAAACTCGTTCCGATAAAAACACGGGCGTAAGCCGGCCACATCTGCTCAGCACCGCAGATGGAAGGCATTCTCCCTGCAAAATCTCCGAACGTTCACACTTTAATTATTGCACTTAGCTTGCAAATATTTTCCTGGGATGGGCATTTGAACTTCGCCCAGTTATTGAAACTATGCACATGCATTGCATTGTCAGTCGAAGTCTTGTGGTTTCTGGGGCTAAATTACCTCTACATCTCGTCCATCCTGACCTATCTGTGACCTCACAGAGCTTAATACCAACTGTAAGCTCCAGATCAGACTCCATACGACTTTCATCAAAATAGTGGAATCACAAAACACAACCACTAAAATTCCATATTAAATCACTGAAAAACTAATAATAATAATAAAAAGTCTGGTGCTAGTCCAAGTGTTCATAAACTATTAAAAGTTTTTTTTTTCTCTTTAGACACAGTTCAGTTTTTTTTTTTTTCTTGCATAAAATAATGTAAAAAAAAAATAACGTTAAACGGATGTACTTGGAGTCATAAAACACTATATGGCGATACATAAACAAATAAACTACAACAACAAAACACATAAAAGAAATACTTGAAAAACATCATATTTTAGGGTGTAGAAACCCATGGTTTCATGCAGTCAGCTGCAGTCGATGTCACTTTTGGACCCTCTTGGAAGCCCACTTTTTCGACATCGTATCTGTCATTGCTTTTGATTTTGATCACTTTGTAAGGACCAAAATATTTTATTCGTAATTTCATGCCGACCCCAAATTGGGTTCTTTTTATGGCAACTAGATCACCAATTTTATAACACCTTGCTTTTTTCCGCTTACGATTAAAACTTTTACTATTTTCTTCATGGATTTTTAGAATGTTTTGCTTAGCAATATTTCTATTGTTAAGTCTTTCTTCCATGAACGCGTTTTCATGTTCCTCATCAATAATTCGTTTAATATTTAAATCCTCCTTATCCCTTAATTTTACTCCTGTTAATAACTCAAAAGGGGTATACTGAGTGCTACGCGAAATCGTATTGTTCATTATTCGTTGTACGGTTGGCACATATTTATACCATTTCGTCGGATCATCGATGGATAATTTACTCAAGATATTTATGAGCGTTTTCTGTGATCGCTCTGCCTGGCCGTTTCCCCTCGGTATACCTGTTGTAATTAAGACGTGTTCTATCTTTTCATCTTCAAGATACTCCTTAAATTCATTTGAAGTAAAAGCGGCTCCACGATCGCTAATTATACGTTCTGGATTTCCAAATATGGCTTGTTGGATTTTTAATTTCGAAATCACCTCCTTAGCGGATGTTGTTTTGACAGGATAAAACCACACAAATTTTGTGAAAGCGTCCACTACAGAGAAAATAAAATTATAATTTTTGTTTGTCGAAGGTAGCGGACCTAAATGATCGATATGGTAAGTTTGAAGTGGCGAATCTTGTTTAGGGATGGGATTTAGCAATCCTTCACCTTTACCTTGTTTCCTGTTACATAGTATGCACTCAATACAATTTCCTATGACGCTTTCGATCTGTTTTCGAAGGTTAGGGATATAATAATCCTGTTTCACGATCGCTTCAGTCTTAGCAACAGCATAATGTCCCTTATTGTGAATTTCACGAATAATTTCCCTTTGCATGCTTTCTGGTACCATAATTAATTCTCTACCGTTTTCATATTTGTACACAATATTTCGCCTAACAAAATAATCATTACTTTCGTTTTTTTCAACTAATGTTTTTATAGTTTGAATGTAATCATCTTCGTTTTGCGCTTTAGTCAATTTTGCAGTAAGTTCATCCTGTGAACGCGTTAAAGTTAAAACCGTGTTACGACTCAATGCATCGACATGTTTCATTTGATTTCCGGCTCTGTGAACAATTTGGTAGTCAAATTCTTGAAGAAATAATGCCCACCTCGCAACTTTAGGTCTAAGATCTTTTTTCTCTAAGGTTTTTTGAAAAGCAGAACAATCGGTTATTATTTTAAATTTATTTCCTAACAAATAAGTTCGAAATTTCTTTAATGCTTCGATGACAGCAAGTGCTTCGAGCTCATAACTACTATATTTCGCTTGAGCGGGCGTTGTTTTCTTGCTCATGAAATGAACTGGATGTAAATTTCCGTAATCATCTTTTTGTAACAAGATTGCTCCGAAACCTAAACTACTAGCATCCGTATGTAATTCCGTTTCCGCCCCCTTTCTAAATATGTGTAATACTGGCTTACTAGACAGTTTATTTTTTAAAATTTGGAAAGCTTCTTTTTGACTTGGTCCGAAATTGAATTCATTTTCCATTTTTAAAAGATCACTCAAAGGTCTAGCAATTCTACCATAATCAGCGATATACTTCCTGAAATATCCGGTTAATCCTAAAAAACTCTGGAGTTGCTTTTTATCTTTTGGTTCAGGAAATTTTGTAACAGCTATAACATGAGTTTCGGAAGGTCGAATTGTTCCATTCTCAATTACGTATCCTAAGAATTCGATTTTTCTCTTCAAAAACTGACATTTAGAAAAATTAAACTCGAGGCCATACTCTGATGCTACCTGAAACACACGTTTCAATTTAGAAAGCGCCTCTTCTTCAGTCTGCGCAGGAACGATTATATCGTCTAAGTACACGGAAATCGTTTTATCTCTTATTAATTCTTTAAGGCATGCATATATGTAACGTTGGAAAAATTGTGGAGCGACATTCAAACCGAATGGCATTACATTGTACTCGAATTGTTGATTATTCGTAACAAACGAAGTAAACTTTTTACTATCCTCATCAACCTCTACGTGAAAAAATCCATTTTTCAAATCTAATGAACTGAACACCTTACTCTGCCCAATCTCATCTAAAATATCGTCAATCACTGGAAGGGGATAATTATCTCTAATTATCTTTTTGTTAAGTTTTCTATAATCTACGCATAACCGGTAATCTCCATTTTTCTTTTCCGCTAAAACAATTGGTGCAGCATAATTTGAACAACTTTCTCTTATAATACCCTTATCAAGCCAATCTCCTATTTGTGTATCAACAAATTCTTGTTCAGCAATCGCTAATCGCCTTGGCTTTTGTACTACTGGTATATCATCCCTTAACACTATCTTAACTTTCAAGTCAACACTTTTCGTTTTCTCAGGCTTATAATTCGTAATCAAATTAATTAATTCTTCCCTTAAACCGCAGTTGGCAATATGCGTCATATCGATTTCATTTACATTAACCGCATTAGCTATTTCTGCTAAGCAAACAGATTCGGGTTCATGAGAATCAGCTAAAGAATTTTCAGTCATGGGTGTGTTTGAAGAATTCAACCGCAAGTCTGGGTTAGGCTTGGGAACCTCTTCAACATCTAACCGCAAGTCAGATTTAACCGTGAGAATGTTTTTAACATCTTTGACCGCGCCTATCTTTGGAATTTCTAAGGGTATCTTTGTAACAACGTTTACACTGTAACTTTTTTCATCGTTCCGCTTACCTATTACTTTTAAGCCATTGTTTGATATTTCGAAATTTAATTTATTCAAACAGTTATTTCCGAGAAGCATTTCATATTTTAAATCCTGCAAAACGTACACATCGCAATTTACACTAACATCATCAATTTTTATATTAGTATTGAAAAAACCTGAAGGAATTACTCCATCACCACTAGTACCTGTCAATTTCACATCATTCTTACTTAAATTAGGCCTTCCCAAAATTCTATAAAGTTCATTGTTTATCATTGTCACATCTGACCCACTATCAACAAAACAATTTACGCGTTTCCCTTTAATTTCAATACTTTTAACAATTTTATCCGACGGACAAAATTTGTTACTCATGGCGTTCACCGCTTTCGTGTTATTTAAACCGTAGTGATTACTTTTATTTCCATCCATTCTGCGAGGACACTGATTCGATTTATGAGAGACAAATTCATTGCAATAAAAACATTTAGTTTTAAAAGGGTTATAATTATTCCTTACTCCGTTCTTGTTGTTTTGGGAAAAATTGTTCTTCCGGCCAAAACTTTTATTCTCTGTGTTCTGCGAAAAACGTTTATTATCGCTATTTTTTATTTCCGAATTCTTCCTAACAATATTACGGGCCGCCTCATAATCATCAAGTTTACTTATAAAATCTGAGACCTTTGTAAACTTAGGCAAGTCATCAATAAAATGCTCTTTTACTTCCGCTGGTAATTTTTTCCTTATTTGGTCAATAACTAGAAGGTTTTTTAAATCTTCAAAAGACGAAATGTTCAGACCTGTCAACCATTGTTCTAAAAAATTCGTAAGTTCAAATGAATAATCGCGATACGAGGCCGAACTTTCTTTTCTATGGGCAAAAAATTTCTGTCGAAATTGTTCCGCACTAAGCTTGAATCTTTTCAATAATAACTGTTTAACATAATCATAATCATTCGAGAGTTCCTCATTTTCGCGACCTATTATGTTAACTATTTCTAATGGTAACAGACCTAGCAAATAAGTCACCCAATTCTCCTTTTCTACTCCTAATCTTTTTATTTGTCTTTCGAACAACGTGAGATATATACTTATTTCTTCACTGGTATCATATCTCGCGATTAATTTTAAAACATCAGGAGTTTTCACTCCGGCGTTAAGCATCATTTCAGATTTGTTTTTTGCGCTAAGTTCTAACTCTAATTTTTTTAATTCATATGCTTTTTTTTCGTTTTCCTTTATTTCTTTATTTTTATCTTGTTCTAACCGTTCGCTAACGAGACCGTCTAATAAGTTTTTGACTATGTCTTCATTATAACCATCCGATTTGGTTATTATGTCGGCTAACTGAACTTTAGTCGCGCTTTCCTCAGCACTCAGCCCCAATTCATTTAACACTGACAATAAGTCTATTTTCTTTGCCCTTACCAAATATGCCATTATTCCTACAAAAACTCTATCAAATATACTAAAATATCTTATAAAAATATTATATATATAAGCAAAATTATTTTCTTATTCATAAACTCACATTACAAAACAAAATTCTTTAATGTTTAAAATAAAAGCAAGATGCTATAAGTTTTATATTTAATTACCATTTATGGGAAAAACCACTTACTTCATTGTGGATATCCTCTGTTCTCACGAAAAATAATACATAAAATATATATCAATAACTTCAAATCAAATATATATAATAATTATGTAAACACTCAATATAAATGGATCAATATATATATTTGTATATATTAAAAAATATAAGCCCTAAAAAAATGCACCGGGCTTGAAAATAATAAAATACTAGGACATTTCAGCCCTGTATCACTGGCTTCGAAAATATTTCACTCGCGCAAAAATCGCCTCGCAAAAAAAAATCACAGCGAGGGTTCTTGAACAGCATAAACCCTTCGTGGCACAAAAAACCACAAATTCGTTGCACAAAAAATCCTAAATTCGTTGCACAAATAATCACACGCGTTTCAAAACTCGTAAAAAAAAAAGCACTACGAGTTTGTTTCTTGTGGCACCGCAACAGCACTGTTTTCTTCCGGACAGCTCAAACACACACAGCTCTCGGACAGTCGAAGCAGCTCAGCTTTCTTCGTAAAAACAGCGACGATTCCAGCAATCACTGGAGTAGCAAGGAACATCCAACTTTATCACCGAGCAGAAGTCCACTGGTGCATCCTATTACTGCCAAATTACTATCTTACTATCAAAAGTTCTTGCAAGTCCTCTGGTTCATCCAGGGCGAGCCCCCAAAATTTGTAGAAGTGGGGCGGACGAAAAACGGGTGTTAGAAATAAATCTACAGTTCCAATATTTCACTGAATGAATATTTAATAAAAAACTTCTTGATTATATAACTGATACATATGAAATCACAATTCTAGGCTAAATAAACTATAAAATGAACAGAAACATAACTGATTAAAGTTAATATGGGTATCAACCGATCCCTTTCACAAAGTTCTTGGTCGGAAACTCGTTCCGATAAAAACACGGGCGTAAGCCGGCCACATCTGCTCAGCACCGCAGATGGAAGGCATTCTCCCTGCAAAATCTCCGAACGTTCACACTTTAATTATTGCACTTAGCTTGCAAATATTTTCCTGGGATGGGCATTTGAACTTCGCCCAGTTATAGAAACTATGCACATGCATTGTCAGTCGAAGTCTTGTGGTTTCTGGGGCTAAATTACCTCTACAATCATTAATTTAAATTTTAAATAACTATTTGACAATCATGAAATTTAAATGGTTGGACGTTGTATAATAAATCGTGTAAGTGATGATTATCTTTTCCTATGATAAAGTAAGTAACGACCAATCATAAATTTTCCGCAATACTAAACTATAATTATTTAACCATTTTAGTGCCAAGGAGCGTTATCGCGCTGCTCTGAAAAGTGCCTAGGAGCGCCGTCGCGCTGCTCGGTCGTCGTGCTGATATTTTTCACAGCTTAGAAAAAACTGCAGAAATAAAATTGTCTTTCATTCGCAGTTTATTGTTTGCAATTAGAAAACTTCTTACATTTTGGTATTTCTGTTGCTAGGCTACAATAAATTAAATAAATTTAAATAGCACTTTATCAAACACTGCGCGCGTCAAAAGTGAACTGTCAAAAGGAGCGCTTTCTCGACGCTGGTATTTTTCACAACTAGGGAGAGCAGCGCGACGGCGCTCCTTGGAACTAAAAGGGCTAAAATATTAAGGGGCTCTGCGGCCTGTAAGCTGCCCTCACCAATCTCAAATAATCTGACAAGAACAGGAACATGATTTAAAAAAAGAATAAAAAATACTATAACTTTTTAAAGAGAAAATATTCACTATAATAAAATAATTAAATACGAATGTTTCAGCGAAAATATACGATGTTATTAAAATACAATACCAATACGAACATAGTAAAATGTAGCATGAAATGTAAAATTCTATTATGTTTTGTAAGTACTTGTATTGATTTTGGTCAATAGTTGAAAAACCTTCAGCAGCATTTGGGGCTGGGCCCGTGCCCCGAATGCCCTGCCGTAAATCAGGCAGTGATTCTCACCAGTCAGGTTTTTCTTGTAAATTTTGCCTTACTTAATCTAACCATTTTTACAATTCATTTTGATAAAAATTTTTGCTGTGAAAAAAACCGGTGATAAAAATTTTGAAAAAGACGCTCGTCCCTAAGGGGATTAAATTTGAAACTCCAAAGACTGGAAATCAGTTTCTGGCAGCTTATGGAGGCGCTCATGAAACTCGAGTCAGAATCAGCGACAATCTAAAATTTACTCGCACATCTACATTAATGCAATGCTGGATACATTATCATGGGTGCGCCGGTGTAAAGTAAAATTTTTTCACAGTAATTTTATCGTTTAAAAAGTTGTAATGGTTTTCTAAAACTCATATTTTGTGGTAATCATCCCCTATTTAGATGTCTCAACCCGCTCTAATAATCGTCGCAATCTACTTTTCTGTCAGGGTGTTACTTACAATACAACCAGCAAACTAGGCTGTCCAACTAGACGTCTAGTTCCGTTTTCTTGAGCCATTTAATGACTACTAAAATTGTTTTTTGCTGCTGCAATATTATGACTCATCCCTCTTTTTTACTTTCTTCTATCTTCAATAGAAGAAAGTATTGTAATCGAAATTTTTTTCGACTTCCGGTTTTCGACGGATTTACACGTTTTAGGGGTCAGAGATTCCAAAAAACATGTTTTTACAAAATGTCTGTGTGTCTGTCTGTATGTCGCTATTCTACCATAAAAAAGTGTATGAAGTTATGCATAGAATTGAACCAAATTTTTTGTGTATGTGTATGACTATAGCTAGTTGGTGGTCCCTGAATTTGAAAAAAATCCGCCGGAAGGGGGCGCCGCAATCGTGATTTTTGTGCCATTTTTCAATATTTTACCGACCAAAAGTATATGAAGTTATGCATCGAATTGAACCAAATTTTTTTTGTATCTGTATGACTATGGCTAGTTGGTCCTCCCTGAATTTGAAAAAAATCCGTCGGAAGGGGGCGCTGCAATTGCCATTTTTGTGCCATTTTCAATATTGTACCGACCAAAAGTACATGAAGTTAGGCATCGAATTGAACGAAATTTTTTGTGTAAGTGTATGGCTATGGCTAGATGGATCGCCCTGAATCTAAAAAAAAATCCGCCGGAAGGGGGCGCTGCAATACTGAATTTTATGCCATTTTCAATATTGCACCACATAAAAGTGTATGAAGTTAGTTCTAGAACTGAACTAAACATTTTGTATATGATTATTTTTTGGTAAGGCAAGTAGGCCCTCCCTGAATTTGAAAAAAAAATCTGCCTATCATTCTATTGTCCATCGGCTCGTGCAGAGACGGAAATTCGTTTTTACTCCTATTAATTGATTGAAGCAGAAATTTAAGATGAAAATCAAAGTTGGTAAGGTATTGAATTAAAATTATTAAAGCATCAAAATGAGTAACTATTTTTTTTTAATATTAAAATATATGTATGAGATAGAAGAAAGTTTTGGGATTGGCACATCCAACTAGTTGTTAATGTATCTCTAGCGAGGTTAGTGAAATTATGTGTGAAAATGCGCGCGAGACGGTAGTTTATCTTTTGAGTTATAAGGCTATTTTTTAATGCAGATATATCTGTTTTGTTGTAATGCTAATTTCCTTTGTCAAAACTGATTCAAACGATTATTAAATATTTTATAAATATCTGTCTGTGGGATAAGTGAAGAAAATATCTTGTTGAAAAATTATTACTAAGTTATTTTACTGTGCGAGTATGCTGTTATTTTTTATTGTAAATTTTGCCTTTATTTAATTTAAGCATTTTCCCAATTCAATTAGGTAAAAATTTCTGCTGTAAAAAGCCGACGATAAAAGATTAAAAATTTTATAAAAGGATACAAGGTGGCGGCTCATGAAAATCAGTGAATCAGAACTAGCGACAATTTAAAATATACTCGTACGTCTACACGAATGCAATGCTAGATACATTATCGTGGGCGCGCCGGTGTAGAGTAAAACTTTGTAACAGTAATTTTTATCGTTTAAAAAGTTGTAATGGTTTTCTAAAACTCTTATTTTGTGGTAATCACCCCCTATTTAGGTGTCTCCACCCGCTCTAATAATCGTCGCAATATCCACTTTTCTGTCAGGGTGTTACTTGCGATACAACCAGCAGACTAGGCTGTCCAACTAGACGTCTAGTTCCGTTTTCTTGAG
Source organism: Maratus speculifer (assembly GCA_964019185.1). Classification (NCBI taxonomy): domain Eukaryota; kingdom Metazoa; phylum Arthropoda; class Arachnida; order Araneae; family Salticidae; genus Maratus; species Maratus speculifer. The sequence continues at coordinate 97,508,795 of OZ025295.1, forward strand.
TCATTTAATGACTACTAAATTTGGTTTTTGCTGCTGCAATATTATGACTCATCCCTCTTTTTTCTCCTCTAGTTTTTCTTCCGTGTTTACCAGCGATTCTTTATAGTTAGTTAGGTGGAGAATCTTGAACTTGTAGTTCAGGGATGTTACAGATAATGAAAGAAATATGACCCTGAAAAAAAGAGCTTAGGTGGAACACCCGTTACTGTTAATGTATCTCTAGCGAGGTTAGTGAAATTATGTGTGAAAATTTGCGCTTGATGGTAATTTATCTTTTGAGTTATAAGGCTATTTTTTTAATGCAGATGTATTTGTTTAGTTGTAATGCTAATTTCCTTTGTCAAAACGGATTCAAACGTTCATTAAATATTTTATAAATATCTGTGTGTGTAATGAGTGAAGAAAACATCTTGAAAAAATGATTACTAACGATGTTATTTTTTGTGCGTATTGCTTGTTTCTGGAAAAATAATCAGTTTTTAAAAGGAGGAGAGGGGGCGATATGCACGGGCCGGGTTCGGTCAGATTTTCATTCACGGCATTCGGACCGGATCGGGCTCGGACTTTACTTTTTTCGTAGACTCGTGCCGAGTCAGGCCCAATCATTAATCTTTTTGGGCCGGGTTCGGGAAGAAATTTTAACTTTTATCCTGGCCGAGCTGTATTTTGAGCTTTTATATCGGGCCCGAATTTTAACTTTTATAACGCGCCGGATCGGACCAATATTTTTCTCTTTCGAGCCGGGCCGTATTTTTTTCCTATGGATCGGACCGGGCCTGGAAATTTCAGCCCGTTCAGACCTCTGGGGGAAGGGTTATAGTCTGGTTACTCATTGACTTTAAATTAAATATAAAGAGTCTGTATTAATTTTTAAATTAAAATGTTCTGGAACCATTCAAAACACAATAATTTTGAAAATGATGCAATAAAATGAAAAAGGTTCAAAGAATCGGGAGAGGGGGGGGGGGGTAGAAAGAAAATGCCTATTCAAACTATCATTAATGCATTGTATTTTCATAAGAAGTATCCCTATATATGTTGTTTGACCAGATGTTTTTTTTATTTTAGAAAATCTTAATGATGAATTATAAACATGTTAAATGCCACTAGTACCATAAAATTCTGTATATACCTATATACACTATATTGCCATTGATTATTGGACACTTGCGATTTTAGACATTTTACTAAATATCTAGAAAAATACATGAGGAATCATCTCGAAACTCTTAGTGTATAAATATAATAGTATACGCCATACATCGCCGTGAAGATTTTTTACCGAAACTCCATAGGGGACCGTCAACAAATTAAAAAGAATGAATATCTTTTGAATAACCCTGTCAAAACTAATGTAGCAAAAGCGCTCAAACTCTAGATTATGATTGAATGCCTTATTGCAATACGCCTTGTTCATTTTTATGCAAATAGCATGCATACTCGCAGAGTAATTAAGGTTTTTATATAAATGGTCCCAAATTTTTCCAAGTTTTTTCCTTATAATTTTCAGAGTTCTTAATATAAAATAATATTTTTTTTCAGAAAATATGACAAACAACATTGCACACAGTACCTTGTAATCAGAATTAAAAAATAATGAAAATTGTGTACAAAATGAGTAGGTTTACTAAATAATTTTTTACTGTGCATGCGTCAACGATATCAAAATTTCATTTGCATATTATGTTAGTTAAATGTATAGAGCAACTTTTGTGAAAGTCACAAAATCATAACTTGAAAATTCTGAAAATAATCGTTAATTGAATTAGTTGAAAATCCGTTATTCTCAAAATGAAGCAAAAACAAGAATGGTTGTATCCATATATTCATTGATTAGTGTCAATATAGAATACACAATACGGGATGTACTACTACATTTGGATAAAATCCCTCATTTTTTTTGCTTCATTTTGGAAACAACGGATTTTGTCCTTTTTCTATAGACGATTACTTTCAGAATGCTCAAGCTATGATTTTGAGACTTTTACAAAAGTTGCTCTATACATTTAGCTAACATAATGTGCAAATGAAATTTTAATATCGTTGACGCATGCGCAGTAAAAAATTATTTAGTAAACCTACTCATTTTTCATATAATTTTTATTATTTTTTAATTCTGATTACGGGGTACTGTGTGCAATGTTGTTTGTCCTATTTTCTGAAAAAAATATTAATTTATATTAAGAATTCTGAAAATTATAAGGGAAAAACTTGGAAAAATTTGGGACCATTTTTATAAAAACCTTAATTACGCTGCGAGTATGCATGCTATTTGCATAAAAATGAACACAGTGTATTACAATAAGGCATTCAATCATAATCAAGAGTTTGAGCACTTTTGCTACATTAGTTTTGACAGGGTTATTCAAAAGATATTCATTCTTTTTTAATTTGTTGACGGTCCCCTACGGAGTTTCGGTAAATCTTCACGGCGATGTATGGCGTACACTATTATATTTATACACTAAGAGTTTCGAGATGATTCCAAATGCATTTTTCTAGATATTTAGTAAAATGTCCAAAATCGCAAGTGACCAATAATCAATGGCAATATATATATATATATATATATATATATATATATATATATATGGCTGCACTTTCCATGCAATTTCACCTTTGCATTTTTCGCTACTGCAAATTTTATACTTCTAAACATCGCATATTTCTGATTTTTACATCTTCGCATAGATTTAAAAAAAAAAAAATGCACTTTTAAATGCAATTTGTTTGAAAGCTGTATCTCAATTTGTTTTTGAGATATTAATTTTTTTTTATAGTTTTTAGTACCAATTTTGTAGTTGTGGCAACATAATCACTCCATTTTCTCTTAAAATTGGGGAAAAAAAAAAAAAAATAGAAATTAAAATTTCGTGATTTTGGATTTATTTCGTTTTTATTCATCAGTAAATTAACTTCAAGTTTTGAGTTAAAGTGATTTTAAAATGATCAAATTAAAATACCATTTTTTTATGCATGGTTAATATGGATATGAGAAGTACGTGTTTAAGTTTTGAGAAGATTGAAAATTATGACAGGTTTTAATTTCGCGTAAAGTTCTATGATCGTGTGAATTTGGAATAAATTTTGTTTTTTTAATTGCACTTTTACCAAAAATAAGAGTCTCAATTGATAAATTCATCATAATATCTGATCTTTATTACATTTTACTGATTTTTTATGCGATTAAAGATTAAATTTTAAAAATTTGGACAACTGAGTTTTACAGTATTTTGTTAATCTTAGCTTAAAATAACATTTGTTTTAGAGTTAAACTGATCAATATAAGATGTATTTTTTATAATATTTGTTTGAGAGGTAGACTGATCAAAGATGCATTTTTTACTTTTAAGTAATTTTGTAGATTTATTATAAATCAATGAAACAGTTCCTTCTTAAACATTTTCTTTCGTCAAATTTTGGTGGGTTCCACCTCGTTTTTATAAAAGATGTGTGGGATCTTAAAATATATATATTTTTTTAAACTGATTTTAATAAACATATTACAATATTGTATTTTAGAGGAAGGGGAAGGGTGCACTACTTAATTTTTGCTGTCAAAGAGTACTTAAATAATTCGGTAATTTCGCTGTATATTTTCTGGATTTTTTTTTAAATAGAAATTCTGCATGCTTTTTCTGTTGAATATACTTTTTAACGTACAGTTTTTTTTTTTTTTTTTTTTTTTTTTTTTTTTTTTTTTTTAAACAAATTGCAAGAATAAGCAATACATCAAAATATCATTGCATAAAACCGTGCTTAGTGTGGTAGTTTTAATTTCTTGAAGTTTCGAGGAATCGTAATATAATCTTATAAACATATAAGTATGCATAATAAGTTTAAATTACGAATCGTAGGATGATAAATAATATGGAAAGTTACATTTAAAAACAATGATTTGCAGGACTGAAGTTGAGTCCTCTAATCTGCAGATTTATTTGGTATCATGAGTTAAGCTTTTTATCATTAGGTGCGTTCGTAATTATGTAAATACGTAGCACCTATTGTTGTCGCTCAGTCCGTTCGTCTGTCCGTCCGCATATAACAACGCAAAAACTACCCAACCGAATCGTGTGAAATTTAAAATACATAATTATTACATAATTTTGTCGAGTCATTTCAAATTTTATGAAAATCGGATGGATAGATCAATTACAAGGATTCCGTTACATTACGGTCAATGCGGAAAATAATTTCAAACGCATTTTAATCGTTTGAAATTTAAAACGTATATTTATTACATAATTTTGTCGAGTCATTTCAAATTTAATAAAAACGGATGGATAGATCAATTACAGGGACAATCAAAAGCAGGGTTAAAAAAAAACAGGTTTTTTTGAAAAAACCCAAAAAAACCGTTTTTTTTTTTTTTGTTTAAACCAGGTTTTTTTTTAAAAAACATCCTCTTTTATTACATATACATGCATATTTACTGATAAAAACAGATAGTATTGGTTTATAAGCAGTGTAATTTCATTTAAAATAATTTAAATTTAATAATTATAGTGAATTTATGCTGAAAATTGAAAAAATTCATTTTTCAATTTAAACAGTTTTAGCAGTCTTATGTTGAAAGTCTTAACTGTTCTACTCAGTGAACCATTGATGCTCTGTAAATCTTTATAAACAATCTTTTGATTACTAATAATAAACGTTTGGATGTAGTTTGATAAATATTCTTTTCCAATATTATTCAAATAATAAATTATAAATACTTCTTAGGATTTTTTCTTTCTGGGTGACAATTTGAAGTTAACATTTTAAGTCGTTAGATTCAGCAGATAGCAGACGGGAAAAAATTATTATTAAAATGCTATAACTAGCAACCAGTGTTTGCTTTTAATTCTTCAAGATAATCTCCCAAAAGAAAAATTTCTTTTATAGCTTATGCAAAATTTTAAAAAATCATTATGTTACATTATTAATTGCATTAAATAATCTGCATTATTAAAAAATTAAAATATTTTATACTAAATATTGAATCTATTTTATCTTTGATCAATTCACATGTTTGTAGTCTTTTGATTAGAGCAATAGATATATTCACCAGTGTGTACTGATTTTAATACTATGCATAAAAAAATGACAAACCCAATATATCTAATGCTTATTGCTGAAATAAAGTGTTAAAAGTAGAAATTATTTATATCCAATAATCTGAAACTCGTAAATTACAAAGAAAGAAAGAAAGTGTCATTAGATTTCCTCTGAAAAACGATAGAAATTATTTATATCTAATAATCTAAAACTTGTAAATTATAAAGAAAAAAGAAAATGTCATTAGATTTCTTCTAAAAAACGAATTTCTTTTTTTTCATAGAAAAAACCAATTGGTTTAACCCTATGCATAAAAAAAAAAGATCTAAACCCACTATATATAATACTTATTAGTGAAATAAAGTGTTAAAAGTAGAAATTATTTATGTCCAATAATCTGAAACACGTAAATTATTAAGAAAAAAAAGAGAGAATGTCATTAGATTTCTTCTAAAAAAACCAATTGTTTTTTTTTTTTTTTTTTTTTTTTTTTTTTTTTTTGAGAAAAAACCATTTGGTTTAAACCGTGGTTTAAACCATGGTTAAAACCAATTGGTTTAAACCGTGCCAACCCTGATCAAAAGTATTCCGTTACATTTAGGTCAATGGGGAAAAAAGTTTCAAATGCATTTTAATCGTTTGAAATTTAAAACGTATATTTATTACATAATTTTGTCGAGTCATTTCAAATGTTATGAGAATCGGATGATTAGATCAATTACAGGGGCAATCAAAAGTATTCCGTTACATTACGATCAATGGGGGAAAAAGTTCCAAATGCATTTTAATGGTGTTACACTCATTTGAACATTACAGAATTGACATGAATCTATGAAATATGTACTAAAAATACATTTTGTACAATCTGTGATGCAAAGAATATTTATTATTAAATTACAGGGCCACACAAATGTATTCCACTAAACAATGTTATACGGGGAAACTTTGTTTGAGGGGTGTTTTAATTATATTAAACTACTTCACATTTTATGAATAAGATATACGTTAATGAAGTAGAATAAAAATTACTCCCTGCATATTTATAGGAACACAAAGATTTCGACCACTATACTGTATCCAAAGTACGCTCTACTATATCAGCAAGATCTGGATATTTTAAAACTTCGTTATCGTACTAACGCACCTCATATGCTACGCTTCACGTGCAATTTCCAACTTGTTATTCTTCGATTCGAATTAACTATTTCGTAGGAAACAATAAATTAAGTATTAAAATACAAAGCGTGATTTGATCATATTTTTGCATCCCCAGTCTCCTAAACATGTTTTTGCTTTTTGCGAAATGTGTATTGCAACCAGGGTTGGAAAAAAAAAAAAAAAAAAAAAACAGGTTTTTTTGAAGAAAAAACGAAAAAAACGGTTTTTTTGGTTTAAACCAGGTTTTTTTTTTTTTTTTTTTTGGTTTAAACCGGGTTTTTTTAGAACAAACTTTTTTATAAGATATGCATGCATATTTATTGATAAAAATAGACATTGTTGGATTATAAGTTGTATAACTTCATTTGAAAGTAATTTAAATTAAATAATTATAGTGAATTATGTAGAAAATTGAAAAAAAAAAAATTCATATTTTAAACAGTTATTATAATAGTCTTGTGTTCAAAGAATAAATTACTCTACACAATCAAACATTGATACTTTGAAAAAATTTATAAACAATTTTTTGAATAATAATAATAAACATTTGATGCAGTTTGATGACTATAATATTCTTTTCTAGAATTTTTTAAAAAATAAATTTGAAATACTTCTTGAGGGTTTTTTTTTTTTCTGTAGCAATTTGAAATCAACATTTTTGGTCTTTAGATGCAGCAGATAACAGGGGGGGGGGGATGAGATTGGTATTATTAAAATGCTTTAATTAACACCAGATTTTGACTATCTTATTCAACTTCATATTTTAATTTTAATTCTTAAAGATAATTTTCCCAATAAAAAAATATTCTATTACAGTTTGACCAAAATCTTAAAGATCATCGAGTTATATAGCTTCATATTCAAAATCATTGTGCATGTTATGATAGATTGCTTTAAATAATCTGCTTTTTTTTAATGAAAATATTTTATACTAAATATTGCATGTTTTTAATCTATTTTATCTTTGATCAATTCACATGTTCTAAATTTTTCTTTAGAGCAAGAGAATATGATCACCAATGCATATTGATTTTTATCTTATATATAAAAAAATGACCTAAACCCACTATATCTAATATTTATTGCTGAAATAAAACATTAAAAGTAGAAAATATTTGTATCCCATAATTTGTTGGTCTTAAATTATAAAGAAAAATGAGAAAATGTCACTCGATTTTTTTGAAAAAAACCAATTGGTTTTTTTGAGAAAAAAACCAGTTGGTTAAAACCGTGGTTTAAACCATGGTTAAAACCAATTGGTTTAAACCGTGCCAACCCTGATTGCAACTGTCCCCAACCACCTCATTTTAGTTGTTTGTTTTTAGAATAGGGTTTGCATTTGTTTAGGGCGGGAAAGTTGGAAGAACATTCCCTTTTCATTCAAAGGAACTTTCTCAAAATGTCTATCTTTTGTCTGTCAAGTAACAGGTTTCGTAGAAAAAGAGATTTTCTCAGATTACTTTTATGAAACGTTTCATTCAGAGAGTGCAATAAAATACCAGGGGTACGGTTAGGGTTACATTTCTGTTGTGACCTGAAAAATTTAAAACACGTGATATTCAATGTTTTTGAAGTTAGGAATGTTGAATTCATATTTATCGTCTGCAATTAGAATATCTTCTGCTAGTTTATTCTTCTGCACTTTAAATTAGTTTTATACTGTGTGATTATATATTTTAGAATTATGGACGTACCTCAAGTTTAAAATCTTCCATCGTTTTGAGATCTTGAAAATAGCTTGGTAAAACCTATTTTTTACGGAATGTATGGAAGATATCATCCGTGAGTGCTATGTTTCTATTTCATGGTCATTTTATTCCTTTTACTGAATAATTAATCTAAGTTGATATTTAATTCTTATGTTTCTGGAAAGTTTTTTATGAGCATTTTATTTTAGTTGAATTTATTTTAGGACATTTATTTTTTTGTAGAATGTCCTAATTTTGAAAAAAAAAAAAAAAAAAAAAAAAAAGATCAGTTTGCATTTATCCAATTTTTGCAGTAGCTTTTCTGTTTACGTGTTATATGTTTTGAAATAGGATACTACCATGTTGTAGTTTTTTGGGTACAGATGTCGTATCTTCCCAGGAGCCATCATCTTGGCTCTTGGCGATTTTTTTTCTCATTTCAATTTCAACTTTAAACTACAAAATGCAACTCATATGATTATTTATTTAAAAATTGAATCATATATTATTTAAAAAAAAAAAAAAAAAAAAAAAAAAAAAAAAAAAAAAAAAAAAAAAATTAAACAAGACAATCCACTGTGTAAGATTGAAAGATTAAATTTTTAATTGTAAATATAGTTTGATTTATTTATTAATTTACTTTGTAAAATATTTAAAGTGAAAACAAATATTTTAGTGTGCTTACGTCTTATAAATGTTTATTTTATGTTTTATATATTTGTGAAAAATAATATAATAGGGAAACAAGATGGCGGTTCGCGGGAAGATGCCGGCATATGTTCCCTGTTTTGATGGATTAAATAACTATCCAAGTTTCATTTATATTTCCCCGTAAAGATGTCTTTATTTGTTTTAATGTTTCACTTTTTCGTATAACTTTTATCTGTATTTTTTTTTTTTTATCACATTTAATCCATGTAATATTTACACGTAAGAATTGATAACATTCTTTTTTGAATTTTCAGATTTGCAAACACGACTCAAGTAGTGAATCCCCTCTTTTCTGGATACTCTTGGTTTAATAATAGCATCGGGTCAAGTAAGTAAATAATTTTCGTTCTTCTCCTTTTAACCTCTTCGTGACGAGCGACAATTACACTACTTTTATTTTCATTACACCACTAATTTTCTTTGAATAATTTTTTGTATAATTTTGTATTTATTTTTGTATTGTTTATGTTTTGTATTAATTTCCTTGAGAGGCGGTGGTATTTCTGTGAAACCACTTAATTTTAATTCAAAAACGGCCGCATTTGCACTACAAATTTTATTTTAAAAAAAAAGTCTGTTTATTAGATGCGTGAAATATAGCTTTTTTCTTAGTTACAAATAAAGTTGTTTTCAAATTCCGGTGTCATTCATTAATTCTAACATAAAGCAATAAAATTGCTCGGCTCCGCAAAGGGTTAATCCTCGAAATTATTACATTAGATAAGGCAAAGTTTTCTGTAAAAATCTTTCGCGGAATCGACTAGAACCGAGAAAATTTTCCTTAGTAGACAACATTCCGTTTTAAACAAATTGTACTCTCTGGATTCGCACCGACTTGGAAAAACTTTCCGAGTTTAGACAAATTTCTGCCTTATAGAGAGTTTACTATATCGTTGTCCAAATTCAAGAATTTTACACATTTTTTACGTATACTTGTCGCTCGTCTCGATGGGGTTAAGAACTTTTGGTCGGTGAGATCTAAAATTACTTTCGCTATTGTCAAACCTATCAGTGTGAAATGCGTTCTTATTTTTGAAATATCTCTGAAGGAAATTGATATTTTTAACTTTTCGTATGTATTATTCCAAAAGGATGTCTTTCTTTTATTTAAAAAAGATTTTGTCAACTAAAGAGAAAGACGTCTTTAAAAAGGGTGCATTAAAACAAATAAAAAATGATTTGTCCAGTGATATATTTTAAAAGGTACTACTAGGTTATCCCGTCGACCAAAAAATTATTGCCAAACTATAAGATTAAATGCCAATAATGGATGATCGTGAATGTCATATTCAATGACATTAAATACGATTCACGTGTTTAAAATGTCATTAAATGATTTTTATTTCTACTTTTTATTAATATTCCACTAATTATTTGTTTTTTCGTTAATTAAAATAAAAATTATGTCAATATGTGTAATTTGGCCATTTGTATAATTTGACGAAATTGGTCGACGGAATTACAGAGTAATACCTTTTAAAATTGAGAAACAATTCCACGTTCATAGATATAGAATTAGCGAGAGGAATTTAAGAACACTATTCCACACCATTAAATTGTCTTTTTTAATGTTCTCTGTCTTGAAAGTCAAAACTTGCAAGGGGAGGGGGGGGGGGGGCAAATCCTTACTGATACTTTTAACCGCAACTACTGCGACAGAAATTGCCTTATAGCTTCTGTGAAAGCGCTTTATTGAAAAAGGCTAGAATAATTTGTGGAATATTATTTCTGTACAGAATTTTTATCATTAAATTTTAATTATTAACAAGTCTCTTACGGTAATATTAGGCACCAAACGAAACAAATTTGTTGTTAAATTGAAAATTACAAGTTAAACTGTGAAAATTGAAAAAATGTGGCGGCCTGCAGTACCATCATCATCAGTTAAGGATTAATCCAGCTTCTTAATTTTATAAAAACACGTCTAGGTTCATTCTTTTTTTTTTTTTTTCTCTCAGCAATATTTAAAAAAATACATAAAAACGTACCATAAAAACGTAATACGATAATATAGTGTATGTTCGTGATATTTATATGGAGAATTGGGAAAATAACTTTTTGACTATAATAAAAAATCAATAATGAATTTCATAAATGTTAAACGCTAAGCGCATCGGCGATTGTATGTAAGAATGATATCGAAAAATTAGTCTTTTTTTTCCTAGAATGAATAAGTTTTTGAAAAAGATTTCATGCATAACAAATTTTATTTAAGAAAAACCCCGGACGACCAATTTGACATATCGTCGTAATATGTCAAGGTTAATTCTTTTCCAACTAACCCTGTTCTACTCGCGAGCATTTCTTGATTTTTAATTAATGAAGCGTATTTAAAAGTCTTTGCTGCAAGTTCTCTTTTATTACTTGCTCATTTTGTCGTGTTTAACCACAATTAATCATTTACTGAATGATAAACTCTCTTACTCGATGATTTATAAAACTTCTGTGGGAATGACACATAGTCTAGGCGTGAGTAACTTCTGCAAATCATTTTCATCTCACTAATGCTATTTTTACTGACAGCATTGCGTAATTGGTAGTCCGTCATTGGTATTCACAGGTGAATATTATATTTATAACTGGACCGTAAAAAGCAGTATTTGTCACGCTGCTGCATTGTTTCATGTAAATTAATTATGAAGCTAACTAAAATTGTCCTTAGTTATACAATAATCAGGGCGTTCATTGTTTAAGCCAGTGAAGTTAAATGCTTTTTGAAATTGTGGATGTTAAATCTTTATTTTTCCATATTTTGTTTTTTCTATAATAAAAATCCTCATATTGTGTTATACTAGGAGGCTCTGCCCTTGCACCTTTAATGCACAAACTCTAGGACTTTCAGCTGACAGGCGGATTGCGAACTTGTTCATAATTCATCTACTAGTAAAAACACTCAAAGGCTCTCGTCCCTGCAGGCAAAGGCACTCGCAAGCTTATGCTAATTCTGTGAGATGGTTATTTTTTGATATCTCGTTTATATTTCGAAATTTTACTCTTTTTTCAATGGATAGCTGCGGTTTATATCTATATTGCTCCTTTTTTATTTTTCGACTTTCTTGCAGATATTTTTGTAGAATGATACTTTCATTTTCGGAACCAGTTTTGAAAGTGAAAGTAACCTTATAAAAAATATCTGCAACCAAAATCAAAAAAGTAAAAGAAGGAGCGATAGAGAGATGGATCTCAGCTACCCAATATAAAATTAAATAAATAAATAATAAAATATTGAAATGTAAAAGTATTAGAAAATAATATCCCCATAAGATTAGCATTAGCTCGTGAATATATTCGCCAACAGGGACAGGAGTCATAAAACAGATTTATAAACATTTTAAGAAATTTTTAATTGTGTGTAAATGAATAGGCCAGCAGGCAAGATTACTTGCATATACCTTACATTTGACTATTTTATTTTACAATTTTGGTGACTTTTGAAATTTTAATTAACTGAATTTTATTCAACTTGGATAAGATGTGTAAAGCCATCAGTGGAATTTTTTTTTCTGTGGATTCGAATCAAGGTCACATTTCACGCTAATATTCTATACTGAGCTATCTGGGCGATACCAGGTTTTTTAGCCAAATTGAATAAAATTCAGTAATTAAAATTTCAATTTACTAAAATTATAGGCATATGATTGTAGGGGTTGGGCGGAGAATGGAGAAATTGTATTATTGCATAAATTTGACAATGACGAAAAGGTTAAAATGAGTATAAAAATTTTGGATTTAATTAGAAGAAATTTCGTATTTTTTGAAAAATTAAGGGTTCATATTACAGTAGAACCCCGCAAATTCGGACCCCGTTAATCCGGATCAGTCTGGTCAGTTTTTTTTTTTTTTTTTTTTTTTTTTTTTTTAAAGTTTGAGAAGCGATCGGCAAAATTTCGATAACTTTAATTCATTTCATTTTCGTATTCTGAATAAAATAGTATTTTCTGAAATATTTTTGGAAGACTACCTTAATCTTTTTCATTTGAACTCTTTGATTTCAAAGAAAAAAAACAATACATCATTTAAAGTCTGCAAGAAGGTTGCTGACAGTATTCTCCGAAAGTCGTGGAAGATTTTATATTCTACAAATTGTGATTTCTTGAATAACAAGCAAGCTTGAAACAGAAGTAAAGATAGGCGAAAATGAAAGGGAAATTACACCGGAAGATTTTGTGAGCTTGTTAAAAAAAATAATGCCTGAAATGTTGATATCACCGACATTAGCAATAGAATGAAATAAAAAGTATTAAAATTTACGCCTCATTTACAGATGAGGAAATAATCAGTTTATGCACAACTGAAGAAGTTGAAAATGAAGATGATTCAGACGAAAACACTATTATCAATGATGATCAACCAAAAGTCCTAAGCCATTATGAAGCAACAAATCATTTATAGCAATTAATAGTTTATTTTGAACATCAGGTGGAGACTACACCTAGCAAACTAAATATGCTCAAATGAATGCGTGACCGTGCGGTCCGCAAAAGTTATACGAAACTGGTGCAGCAGCAGATTTTATAATTACAAAATAAACATTTTTATTGTCTGTAAACATTCAGTATGTTTAATATAAAGGTGATTTTCTGTAAGTATGTTTTATTTCATTTTTTTCTCATTCTCCGGATAATCCGGATTTTCGATAATCCGGATTGGGTCTGGTCCCAATTAATCCGAACTATCGGGGTTTTACTGTACTAGGATTTCGTTCATCTGACACTCCATGAAATTTTTGGAATTTCAATTTTCTTTCTAATTTAAAAAATATTGCAATTTATAAATAATGCAGACTTTTTAAATTTCGTTTAAACAAATTTTTCCTTTTTAGAAATTTAAAATTGTATGTCTCTGTCAGATTTTTTTTTAATTTCGGATTTACCAAAAATTTAAAATTTTTTATTTATATTTAAATAATTTGATTTGAACATTTTAAATTTGAATAAAATAACTTCCTTTTTATAATTATTTTGAAATTAAATTTGTTGGTGCCACCATGTAAGAATTTAATAATTATAAATTAACAATTTTGATTTTTTTTAATTAAAGTATAAGTTGTTTTGAAAGAATTATTAAACGAAACCCTCTGTGTGATCTGCGATCACTTTTACCCACTTGTTTAAGTAATGAATTCCAGAATTTAAAAAAAAAGTTTCTGTAATAAAATGAAATAAAATGCTTACGAAAAATAAATAATTAATGCAATGTATATTTTGCAATTATGAATTCCACGTAAAGCAAGTTCCTCTAACATGTTGGATGTAATATGCTGTTATAAAATAACTGTAAAAGAAGCTCATACAATGCATGAAATAAAAAGAAGGGAATTTTTCACTTTGCTTATAAATTTTTATAGTTTACAGTAATGAATTCTAAGCAAAACAGGTTCATGCAATATATGAAAACTTCCTGCCATCTATCTAGTTTCCTGTTGCTTCGAATAAATCACGATTTCGTCTGCGGAGTTCGGTCGGTGACATGTTTTTGCTTTTTTGTTTTTTTCTGTTCTCTGTACCTTCTCTCGAGTTATATTCTTAGAACTGCCTCATGGTCGAAGCTAACTGTGAAGGTTTTTTTTTTTCTTTTACCCACTTATATTTTAGTTAGCTGTAATCACGTGAGGAAATGGTATCATCTGTAACTTTTTCTCTATTTTCTCCTCTGAAGCTCTTTTGTCTTCACTTTATGCGGCTGTTACCTGCAGTTTGTAAACATGGAATGACAATTAAGACCATTTTATTAGTATCGTTCTCGAAATAACTTGAAAGAAATTTAACGTATGCACCCTCTGCCCCTACACGCATACCTCTTAATCTTTTAGCTGTATTAAAGCTTGACGTATAGAGAAAATTTAAAAGTCAAAATTTTAAGCATAGTGTTTCTTTCAGATGATCTCTCAGGTTTACTGTATTTTTCTTCTAATGCACTATCCGGTTTCCGAAATTTTCGTATTTATCACTTGTTCTGGGGATATATATATTGTAATTGTTCCAATATTTCTAATTCCATTTGATTGTTCTATTATGTTTAATTTTGTTATATTGGGTTATTCTATATTCATCGTAGTGTTGAATTGTAGTATTATATAATGGTTATATTTTACTAGGAAAATTTAGAATGCAACTTTAGTAAATGCAATATTTAACTTTTATTTTTTTTTTATTAGCTATAATTATATATATATTTTTAGACAAAATAAGGAAAAATGTTTGTAATTATACAGATTTTAGGGATTTAACATCCTCCACTCTCCTCCTATAGTAAAACCACCAATGACTACCTAATGATTTACTAGATTCTGTGCAATATAGTTTTTTTTTTTTTTTTTAATAAAGTTATTGTATTGGGAAACTTTATCACTATACTAGTTATGTCTTAATTTTATTAAATCTTATCCTGCTCACAGTAAATGATTTTTCTAGAATCGCTGTATAATTTTGTGATATTCTCACGCTTTTCACGTCCATTAGTTACCTCTGCAATATTACATATTGTCTGCAAGTTAAGATCTCTCACCACGACCTATCTCCCCGGGGACTTTAATTGTCTATTTCCTTGCCCAAACCGCAAAATGTCTGTTACACGACAATGCATTTTCCAGAAATTGCGCAGCTTGCGGTTTTTATTTTATTCTCTTACTTTTTTTATTAAATCTATTCTCCTTGGAAAATAAAAAAACAATTCTCAGTATAGGTAAAATTAGCATCGTTAAAAATGTCTCTTTTGTAATATGCTTTCATCATCCGAACTAATTGCAGCAAAATCCAATAATCCGGAACGAAAAATTTTGGACGCAATCAAACTGTGTAAAAAATCGGATAATGGGACAAGCATCATAGAAACTTTTATGAAATAAAAGTTTTTCCCCAAAAAACTTTTCTTTAAAAAATAGAACAAGCCCTCAACATTTAATAAACATAAGATTAGTTTTCCTAAAATAAGTTGAAAACAATTCCTAATTAAGATATCTAAAGTTAATTTTTCTAATAGGTTTTAAGGAACTTTATTGCATGTAGTTTTGTAATAAAAAAAAAAAAAATTCTATGCGCATTATTTTTGTCTTGCATGGATCCGTATAGTTGGAATTTTACTAGATAGTATAGGTAGTATTTTTTTTTTTTTTTAAATAGCTTTTCATTGTTAATTTAAGCTTTAATGTTTTCTTCCACACTAATTAAACGCTTAATTTAATATGTTTAATGTAATTAATCGTATGTGAGATTAAAATATGCTTAATAAGAATAAAACAAAAATGTCACAAGCAACCTAAACGGAAATTTGTAACAGCTGTTTGTATCAAGAGGCTAGAAAAATAACTTTTTGGTTCTCTCTCTCTCTCTTCCCCCCCCCCCCCCCCCACTTACCTGAAGAAACATTTTCCATGTTTATTTACCATTATGTTGTTTTATTGTTAAACATGTTGATTATAAAATTAGATTCATGGATATATGCAAAAACGTGAAACCTTCCAAGTGTCGCAACAACGATAGTTTTTCTGCCAGATTCCTCTAATGAACATTACATTACCATACCTTTTTCTTTTGTTATTTTCTTATAAAATGTGAAAAAAAAATATATGTAACAAAAATATCGTCTGCTATAAATATGTATTTTAAAGAATATTTGCGATTTATTTTCCTTGCATTTGCTTAACCCCTATCAAAATGCTGGAAGAATGCAATTTTATTAATTCGTATGTAATAACTTTTAAAGGAAATCATTGCATGCAGCTTTGTATTTCGATATTTTTCTTTTTACATTTTTATATGTATTTTTTATTTTCTTACATCGATCTATATAATTGGAGTTTTAGTTTCTCTGGTTAATTTAGCTTTTGATATTTTCTCTGTCATGAGTTAAACGCGTAATAATACATTTAATTGAGAGGGAATTAAAATCTATTTAGTGAGAACAAAAAATAGAGTCACAAGTAGTCTGAAAGGAAGTTTGAAACAGCTGTTTGTATCAAGAGACTAGAAAATTAACTTTCTGTTCTTTCTTTCCCTACCAAAGAAACATTTTTCTTGTTTATTTACCATTTTATCGTTTTATTGTTAAACATGCTGATTGTAAAATTAGATTCATGGATCTGTCCCAAAACGTGAAACCTCCCAAGTGTAGCTGTAACAATAGCTTTTCCCCCGAGTTCCTCTAATAAAGGTTTTTTTTTTTTTTTTTTCCATCTAAACTTAAAAGTGTTAAACTGATACTGCGGCTTTTCTCTGAACTTCAAGATTTGGGATTTTAATTTGGCAAGAGAACGAAGTTTGTTGCTTCTACAGTTGGCAGACTTAATCAAAGGATTTGGCTTTCTTGAACTAGATTTGGCGACCTCGAAGGATGGGTGCAAATGACAAGTGAGGTCTCAAATCTTCTTAAAACAATTTTTTTTCCCCTTCTAGTAAACAGAAGCTTATATGTGGCATGATGTTCCCAATGATCTGGAAATGTTTTTCCGAATAATCCTGCTTCTGGAACTGAGATTTCTACTTTTGTAAATATCGCATTTGTTTTCATATGGTGCATGGTAGCGATTTTGGGACATAGTATTATATAATGGACTTATCTTCCTTTAATTTATACTTTGGTTTTATTGAGTTTATTTTCTAATTAAGGAATTTACAAAAATATACAATTGGAATTGGTAAGCGAATGATGATTCTTTAAGTAGTTGCAGATGATGATTCTATTTAATATTGCAAATGATTAAAAAATTCTAATCTCATTAGCATTATTTTCTCGTCCTTTTTTTTTTTTTTAAACAGCCTGTACCTTGTAACTTAACCTCTCGGGGAGACTTGGAATAATTGATTATTCTCACCATTAAATTTTGAATTATTTAATTCACGCATTTTCTCGATTCAATTAGGCAGAAATTTCTTTTTTAAAAAATCAGCTATAAAAGATTAAATATTCAGTAAAAGGCGCTCGTCACGAAGGGAATAAATAACAAAAATGTGATATTGTAGGGTTTTTTTTTTACTTATTATTTTAATTTAGCTGAGGAATAAAAATTTTTACTCGTTTCTATTACCTGATTTAAAGTGCAATCAAAACGTCAATATATGATCCTCTTAATTAGGAAACCATACGTAGTGTTGTCAACTTGGTCTTTTAGTGGATAAATCTAAGCTATCAGCTTAAAGAGTTAGTACCTTTCTAAAACAATATTTAAAAATGGTCTAAAATGAGTAAAAAATGTTGGCAACATTGACCATACACGCCGCACTACAGGGGGGAAGGAGGTTAAGAGCCACGTGTCCCTTCTGAAATTTTTTTCGGAAGGAGCATTTTCTCCATGAAAATGTAAAATGATCAATGAAAGATCTGTTCCTTCATGTTTTCGATTTCCTTCAACAAGATCTTTTGATCGACCTTTGCCCATCCCTGAAATTTTAAAAGATCGGTGTCTTTGTATGAAATTACAAAAATTGGATCTCATATGCGGGATAACCCAATAAAAGAAGTAAAAACATATTTTCGAAATTTCGCCGGGACTTACGAAGTATAGAATTGTAAGCAGAGTAACTCTATACCAGCAATTTGGACTTTCTTGAACAAGATTCGACGGTCTCCAAGATATGAGTAAAAATGGCAGGTGAATCTTAGATGCTCTTATGCCTACTCCCCCCTAGTTTTACCCTTTATTGTTAACAAGGAAAAAGTATGTTTATGTCAACCTGATATTTTTTTACTAATCAAAGAAACTCGTTCTCATTCGTACAGGAATCGGGTCGTCTTTTGCTCTACAGCTAACTAAAAAGAGAAGTTATCGCTCTGCTTTTTGTATTAGACCGCTAGAGTCACGTGATCTGACCGTAGACTGTCCTGGAAAGTTTAATAAAATAAAATAGTTTGTCTATTCAAACCCTTTGAGTTTGTTTTTGATTTGCTGTGTAAAAGAGACATAAAACGAAAAGTGAGCTTATCCATACAAGCATCTTTAAACTGTATAAATGAAATTGTTCAAAGTGAATTCCAAGAATGAAATTTTTTAGGCTTCAAAGTAAATAAACTTGAAATGAACTGCACTTAAAATAAAAGTTCAAAGTGAAAGAAAGTTTCTTTTTAGAATAGAATACTTTGTACTATTTACACTTTTGGGTAATACCTTTTTTGAGATGTACTCTTATTTCTAAAGCAAAAGTTTATTTGGCATTCCAGAGAATTTTTTTTCAAAATAAAACAATCTGTGTGTGTGTGTGTGTGGAGGGGGGGGGGGTGTTAACAGCTAAACCATTCAGAATAATATTTGTTTTGGAAAATTAGTGACTGTACTTCACATAAGTTACTCGGATATATTTTGATTTACACCTTTTAGCATTATCTATATAATAAAAGTCTAAGTCATGTGACTGTCGTCAACAATTCCGGGCTACCCACTTTACTTTTTATATACTAGGTAAAAGCTTTGATAGTTTAATTTTAGCCGCTTAGTGATAAATCGCCAAATATTGCTCCTTCGCCTTCATTTTATCTATATTGTCCAAGTGATTGTCAAACAATTTTGGCTGATCCGTTCGCTATTTATATGCAAGCCATCCATTTTTAAACAATATGTATATTTTTTTCTTTTTCATAAAGCTTCGTAAATGTTGCCGTTGCCAAGATCTCAAAAATTTCTTGGTGCTTTTATATTGGATTGGTGCTAATATCGCCAATAGCTTTTTCTATCCGCTGCCGCTAAGTAGCATATTTTATCATTCTTATAAAATAGTGATGCACAACCTTTTTGCTAGAAAATCGTTTGCCACAAGAATATTTGAAAAGCGACGTTTGTTTTACTTAATAGCAAAGTTTCTGACATTATTATAAGGAAAATTTTTCTGAATAAAAATAGTGGTATCATTGTGGCCCGCGGGCCACAGGTTGTGCATCCCTATATAAAAGATACTTTGATGTTGAAGTTAAATGTCTTGGTTTATGTTATTTATTATTTTTCCTTTTTTTTTCTTAAAAAAAAAAAAATACGTAACAAAGAGAAAAGAAATGAGACATACGAATTTAAAAATTTTCCGTTTTAAATTAAAGATATGTATTTTGAATAAAATGAGAGAAAGGATTGCATTTTAAATTAGATTAATGAAATACGAAAAAATACCACGTGAACAACGTTTGGCGATTTATCGCCTGCGCCTGCCTCAAATAAAATTGCATAAAAATTTATTTCTCTATTAGAATCTGCCAATTTGGCGAAGGTTTGATGAAGTAAATTGAATTGTGAATAAAAGTAACATGTTACAATGCTTAGCATGCGTTTAATGGAGACCAAACTGGTCGCCAAGGGCGGCTAGTTGTTAATATTTGCCAAGTTAAAAGCAAAGTAGCAATCACACGTGCAGTTACATTTAGTTTTCTTATCTTTTTAAGTATCTATTTAAATGACACTTATATTATAAGAGTTTGGCGCCACTGTATAGATGGAAAAAATTCTCTACCTTTTTTCTCTTTTTTCCACTTTCATGCCTGGTTTGTTGCTTGGACCGTATCTCTTTTTGCGGTTCTGGTTAATATTATTGCTTACAAATCTCTAAATAATTTGTTATGTGTCTTTATTACAACTACTTTACTTTTTCTTTTGTATACTTTTAACCCTAAATAAAATAAATAAACAAGTTGAATGTAGATTCTGCCATTGCAGAATTCAGTTTCGCCTCCGATTAGGTTAAAAAAAAAAAAAAAAAAAAAAAAAAAAATCGATAGAGGTTTTTTTAGAAGGGCGACCCCGTTTAGATTCCAATGAACTAACTTCATTTTTCTTGTGTTTATCAATATAATAGCAAACCGAACGGCGTGAAATACCCAATTGAATAGCAATTTCTCTCTGAGACATTGGAATTGCGGAATAATAAAGAGATACAAATTGACGTGCTACTTCTTCATTGACTAGATTCATCAAAAATGGATTTTTTCTTTAATTTAAACGCTATTTTTTATAGACTCTGAGTAAAAGAAAATGCAATTTAACAATAAAACGAGTAGAATCCCGTCGAATTCGACGAATGAAATGTTTAAAAGACCCGATCGATTTGGTTTTTTAAAAAAAGCAAAAGTAATTACATTATTGAATCAATATATAATAAATATATTTACAAACTAAATGTCAAGTTTGCCAGTTACAATTTTGCATTCAAATATTCGCACACCTTCAGTTAAAATTGTAATCTGAGTGCCGGCGAAATCCAGAAATACCTGCACTCACAAAAAAAGTTTTATTTAAAAAAAAAAAAAAAAAAATTACTGTGACATTATTTTAGTAAAATCTCAATTTCAGTGTCCATAATGAAAAGAAATATTGAAATGTAATATCGGGTACTACCAGGTTATCCCGTCGACCAAAAAAATTATCGTCAAACTATAAGAACATTAAATGCGATTCATGTGTTTAAAATATCATTAAGTGATTTTTATTTCGACTTTTTATTATTATTTTTATTAATATTCTGCTAATTATTTGTTTTTTCGTTATTTAAAATAAAAATTATGTCAATATGTATAATTTGGCTATTAGTTTGGCGATTTGTATAATTTGGCGAAATTGGTCGACTGGATAACAGAGTAGTACCTAATATCGTTATGAGTAAAAATGCGATGTTTTAAATAGTGACGTCATTTTCTCTTCAAATGTTTTATAAAAGTTACTGTTATTAGTAATATGAAAAGGGCATCTGTAATAATATTGTAATTCCCATTTATCTGGTTGCTGAATGACATCGTTTTCCTGATTTGAAATTTTTCTTATTTTGCTTTAGACATTAATTTTTATCATAAATTCTTTTCTGTTATGTTATTTACATTATTAATATTATTTCTAAGTAAATATATATATTTCTTTACCTCATTTAGTGCATAATTATACGCAATCATTTTGGAAAATAAATTTTTATTATCGAGAGAAAAGCTAAACTGAATTGCCACTATTTTGAAGAAATATCATAAAAAGCATTTAAAATTAAAAATAAAATATAAAAACGGAAATAAATTAAAAAATAACTAAAATGGGCACAACTACAAATAAATACAGTGTCTCATAAGTGATGGGACACTTGTGCTTTACAAAAGGAAACTAATCAAATAAATTAAAGAAACATGTACACATTTTTTTTGTGGATGTGTTTCATACTTAAATTTAGTAAAGATTATTACATAACATACATTTTGTCAAAATATTAAAATATTAATTTAATAAAAATACAAATGTTTAGAATGGAGCAAAAAATAGCTCACATAAGTGATGGGACACCATTATATATGCAACAAAAATCGTCTGAAATAAGCAATAAAAATATTTTTTGGGGTTTTATTTTTACTTAAAAGCAATTGGCAATAATTTATAAAATCGTCTGCAGTATTTCTCTCCAGTTTGTTTTGGAATTTTTGTGTTTTTTAGCTCTGTGTGGCCATGAATGCTAAACGAAAAGAAACTTCGCCTGAAATTCGAAAATTAGTAATTAATTTGCATATTGAACGTGGAAAATTTATTAGAAAAACTGCTGAAACAGTTAACTTGAGTCATTCAACAATTTTCAATATCATTAAACGATATAAAAAGAATCATATGATTCAGTATAAAAGACCTATCCGACCATCAAAGCTATCCAATGGAATAAAGCGAATTATCGTTCGAAATATTAAAAATATCCAAGAAATAGTGCTTCAAAAGTTGCTGCTGATTTACAAACATTATATGGAATAATTGTTAATCCTGAGACTATTAGAAGGGTAATTCGATCTGCTGGATATCACGGTAGAGTAGCCAGGGAAAAATTCTTCGTAAGTGAAAAGAATAGAAAACTCAGACTAGCTTTCGCAAAATCCAACATAAATAAGAATTCTGATTACAGGAATAAAGTTATATTTGCTGATGAGAGTAAATTTAATATATTTGGTTCTGACGGTAGAATCTTGGTGTGGAGAAAACCCAGGGAAGAATTTCGTAAACAGAACTTGGTACCAACAGTAAAACATGGTGGAGGAGGAGTTATCGTATGGGGGTGTATATCGTCCGCTGGAGTTGGTAATCTTGTTTTTATTGACAGTATAATGGATTAGTACAAGTACATTGATATTTTAAAGCAAAATTTGAAATCTTCAGCACGAAAATTGAACCTTCATAACGATTTTAAATTCTACCAGGACAATGACCCCAAGCACACTGCTCTGAACGTTAGACTCTGGCTGCTATATAACTGTCCTGAAATAATAAAAACACCACCACAATCTCCAGGCTTAAATCCCATAGAGAATATTTGGCAAGAATTCGCAAACACACCATTTCTTTAAAACAACTAAAATCGGTGCTTCAAGAAGAATGGGTAAAATCACTCCAGAAATCACACAAAAAATTAGTCGAATCCATCCCAAAAAGATTAAATCATGTTTTAAAAGTAAAAGGAAATCCAAGAAAATATTAAAACCTTTTAAAAAGTAAAATTTTTGGATAAATATTTGATGGAAAATTAAGTGTCCCATCACTTATGTAAGCCATTTTTTGCTCCATTCTGAACAATTGTATTTTTACTAAATTAATATTTTAATATTTTGACAAAATGTATGTTATGTAATAATTGTTACTAACTTTAAATATGAAACACACCCAAAAAATTTTTGCGCATGTTTGTTTATTTATTTTATTGCAGTTTCTTTTTATAAAGCACAAGTGTCCCATCACTTTTGTGAGACACTGTAGCTTTCTTTAAAAAAAATAATTATCAAAATCGGTTGAGTAGAAAATTTAGGGCTGATGACACGACATTTTTTAGCTTGTCTGAAAGAAATAGCATCGAAGGCTAATAAATAAAAAAGATATATGTATTTTATTCATTTTTTCCTTAGTTTAAAATGTCTCTTGCATTTTCTGAAATATAAACACTGCATTTTGTGTTGTTTGATTTTGCGATATCATGGGGAAAGACAGTATGTGTTTACAAGAGTCAATGGTTCAGTTCCAGCACGTACTTATTCACTTGTTAATTATTGCCCGTTGAAGATAGGCCAAGTTTTAATTCATGTGGTCTTTTCCTGCTGCAGGAGATTTGCTCTTCCATGTCTGCTTTTGCAGAACTTGCGAGAGATTTCATGTATTCCCCTCTTTTTTACACATGGTAAATGAGAGACGGCTGCCAAGGAACTGTTTCTATAAACAGAAACTGAGGCTAGGAGAAGATGTAAAGTAGATTCGGTGAAAAGTTGCGACACCAGAAGTGCGTAAGTGCACAGAGAAAGTTCACTGCCTAGAATATAATCCGAGAAATCTTTTTTTCCCCCTTTCCTAGCAAGGAAGGGAAAAAAAATGTAACGTTCTCCCGTATAGTAAAGTAGATCCATTGTTTGTAGTTGAAGAAGAAATTCGTGCTTGAAAATGAGCATCTTTTTAATATTGCCAGTGTAAACAGACATATAGATTTAATATATCTCTGAAGAGCACAAACTAGTCACTCAAAAAGACCCAGATGATAATGTTAAGTCTATGGGGGTGGTGTTATTTTCAAGTATCTCGCTCAAATTTTAATATTTTTACATTTCTTTTCTTTTTTTTTTTTACTTTACGCATAGGATAGCTGAGGACGATCTAAAACTGGTCTAGTTTTTGCTTTTTCGATTTTGGTTTCAAATTTTTAAAACTTTAACTTTCGAAACCGGTTGGAACCGGTTCTGAAATTGAAACTATTTTAATATGAAACAAATATAACTAAAATCGAAAAAGTAAAAACTAGCCCGATTTTAGGTCGAATTCAGCTACTCTATAAAAATAAATAAATGAATGGAAATCTGTAAAAGTATTAAAATTCGAGTACGATATTTGAAAATAACGCCTCCATACACTTAATCATCTGGGTCTTTCTGACAAGGAAGGTCTCCATTGGGGGCATACTCAGAATTTTTTGAAAAAAATACGAATTAAACTACTCATGTAGGTAATAAAGGATCAGTGAAAATTAGCGGCTGAATTACATTATTAGATACGTAAAAAAATAAAATAGTTTGGAATAATTGGCGTGAAAAGCTGAAAGCGACGCGGGATTTGGCGAGCAGTGCATTTCCTCGCCAAAAGCAGACCATTTTAACGAATCTGAAAATTGATTTTAATTGACTTCACTGTTAAAAATCTGCAGCATTTACTGCAACGTCACTCCACTACTTTCATAGAATATCTCTCTTCTGACCAATGAGAATGCGCCATAGCACGGTGAATTGACCGTGTCATACACTGTTAAAAATCTGCTGCATTTCGTTGCAACGCACTCCACCGCTTGTATATAATATCTCTATTCCAACCTATGAGAAAGCTTCATTTCACGGCCAAGTAACCGTTTTCTATACAAGTAAGGGAGTGCGTTGCAACAAAATGCAGCAGATTTTTAACCGTGTATTTTTCAATTTGGAACAATTTTAATCAATTTAAATTGTGTTTTAAATGATAAAATATATTAATTTCATTTTGTTATAAGTACATATAAACGTATATGACAAAATTACACTTAAAGTAAAGTAAAAATGCAAAACTAAAATTACTTAAACAAAACTTATTTAAATAAATTGAGCATAGAAAGTTTTTCTTTAAAAAGTATTAGAAGCGTAAAAGCGTATTTTTGAAAATTTTGTTTTTTCGCCAACCGGAGATAAATCGCCAAATAAACGAAATTTTTATTATTTTTTTGCGGACGTTATAAGGAGGTTCCGCCGAAATTTCTTTTATAAACATATATAACTATATGAGAAGAACATTCTGTAATTTTTTCAGATTTTTCTGAGTATGCCCGTATGGAGACCTTCCTTGTGAGTAACTGTAGTGGTCACTTAGATACCATTTAGGATAGCTGAGCTCGATCTCTAATATGGCTATTTTTTTTTCTTTTTCGATTTTGGTTTTGAAACGATAGAACCTACTTTGAGGCTGAGCTCAGCTATACTATGCAGGGATGAGATTCTTCCGCGGATCCGTGGTTTTCAGCTTTTTTGTCATTTTTAAAATTCCGCTTTTTTCCGATTTTTTCTTAAGTTTTCGCTTTTTTACCTTTTTACTTTTTGAGTTTTCAAGAGTTTATTTCGTACAGACTTCCATTTTTTATTCGTTTAAATAAAAAAAGAATTGTAAAATAATTTTAATTCACATCAAAATATGCCTCTATTTCAACACTTCAACTACGAGAGGTCTTTTATCGCATGCGGTGGTTCTTATTTCTTCGCGATCGCCGAATGCTCATTGAAAAACATATCGGCATTGTCCTAAAACAGGAGACTTCAACATGGGCGATTGTGTTCCGTGTATATCTCGGATTCCGGATATTTGGATTGATATTTCCAGGTTTATAAGATTACAGTAGACTCCCTCAAATCCGCACAGCTTGGGACCAGAGGTTGTGCGGATTTTAGAATTTTGCGGATTTCTGGTCATTGCTTTGTTTACGTTTTTTAAACAGTAATTTGAGTGCAATTAATAGTGCATTCAGGACTATAATGAATACTTACAATATAATAAAATGTTAAAATAAGTAATAAATTAAAATAATAAAAGTTTAGATAATTTTCAAAATGATTAAAATATTAAAAGCAAAGATCAAGTTAATGATCAATAGTGTATGATTAAATATTCATTATAAAAATTAAATATATTTTTCCAAAATTATTCAACAAAACTTGCCTCATAAAAGTACATTACTAATTCACATCAAAATCATAAAATAAGGATTTTTTTTTTAAAGTTTAGCCAGGCTTAGTAACCAAAAAATCTTGATTAATGCATAAATATATTTGGTAAGAAAATTGTGATTACCAGTGATATCAGCAATATCTTGATTTTTTTTTTTTAATTTTTCTTCCTTCATGAAAAAAAAAAAAAAAAAAACATGAATAGAGTATTATTGAGAAAATTAAAAAATATATGGAATTGATACAAAATTTAAAAAATCACATTTTGACCAAATATCCAATCTGAAAGTTTCATTGTTTACATCCATAAAGTATGTGCGGATTTTAGAGAGTTGCGGATTTCTGGTTTGCGGATTTGAGGGAGTCTACTGTATTATATTTAGTGGAAAATACGAATTTTTAAATATCACGAATTTCGACACAGTTCGCCGAAAAAAATCAATTTGTCAATTGTTCGCAGAAACGATCGTCGAACGATTGCGAAAAAAAAAAAAAACGGAAATTTCACAAAGGATCGTGGAAAAAAAATTATTTAAATGTTAAATATGATTTTTGTCCAAAAATCGCCGGAAAATGGATATTTTGACAAAAGATCACGGCTAAAACGGAAATATCGTCAAAGAGTCATGGAAAAACGTAAAATTTTTAACGGGTCACGCAACCCCCCCCTCCCCGAATTTAATTAAAGAATCGCGCAAAAACACTAATTTCTTTATAGAATCGCGGGCTAAAAACGCAAATTTCGTAATAAAAAGATTTAAATTTTCTCAAAAAATTGTGAAAAAACGATGAATTTCGTTGAAAAACAATCAAATTAGTAAAAATATTGCTGGAAAACGATCAATTTCGTCACAAAAATCTCGGGAAAATGATCAATTTTGTCTAAAAATATCGCGAAAAAACGATCAAT
This sequence comes from Maratus speculifer, assembly GCA_964019185.1. NCBI lineage: Eukaryota > Metazoa > Arthropoda > Arachnida > Araneae > Salticidae > Maratus > Maratus speculifer. The sequence continues at coordinate 97,535,942 of OZ025295.1, forward strand.
TTTGTCTAAAAAAAATCGCGAAAAAGCGATCTATTTCATCACAAAAATCTCTTTAAAACGATCTATTTCATGAAATAAACGCGAAAAAACTGCAAATTTCGTCATGTAAGCGCGGAAAAACGGCAAATTTCGTGAAAAAACTTGAAATTTCATTTTAAAAAATCGCGTTAAAACAATAACTTTCGTCAAATAAGTGCGAAAAAATGGCTAATTTCGTAAAAAAATCACGAAAAAAACGACCGATTTTGTTAAAAGATCATGAAAAAACGACCGATTTCGTTAAAATATCATGAAAAAACAAAGCCGCAAATTCCGTCAAAAGATTGCGAAAAAAAGGGTTATTGATGGACTGGAACATTCTGTTCTAAAAACTGTTTTTGCTGCTTTAAAAACTGATTTTGCTGTCACATTTTTTTTTTTTTTTAATCTTATGCTTTTCTTAAAAACTGCTTTTTTCTGCTCCAAGTCTTTTTGATTGAATGAAACCTTTGAAATTGGTATATTTTGCATTTAACAATTTTCAGGATTTTCTACTTTGTATCGCTTAATTTTCAGAATTTTTCATTCTGAGTCACAATCACCCCTGATATTAGTAAAATAAATTTTCATTATTGTAATCAAATACTTTCTGCCTATTTCATGTTAATAATTTCTTTTTAATTTATGCAAAGCTAAATTGTATGTAATTTATATTTATTAATAGCAATTATATTTGATGCGATTGAAATTCCTGTCATTGCTTTCACCTCGTTCGCGCATTTTACAGCTTTTTTGCTTTTTGGTCGATCTCATCCCTGACTATGCTAAAAGAAATCATTTAAAAATATTCAAAATTAAAGAAGAAATTCGAAAACAACCTTCCCATAGGATTAACATTACAGAGTAGGTGTTTTCAAGTGAGTGGAGAATCTCCTTAACCCTTCCACTGCCCAGAAACAATATTTCGCACTTCCTAAATAAAGAAGTTTTGGCACTTTCGTAGCAAGAATGAGATATGTAATATATTCAGTTTTTCTTTCTATAATATACCAAATATAAAATAGAAATAATGGGGTATAAGCATTGAGCAGGGTTAAGGCAACCTTTAAATTTGACTAGAAAATTTTTATTATTATTACTTTCTTTATAGATTTTCTTTCTTCTGACAAGAAAATAAAATCTACGGAATTTTAATTTTTGTTTGCTGATTTAAATAATAAACACTATCTTAAATCTTAAAAGTATTTTAGTGAATAATAAAGAAAGTTTGGAAAATTATCATTGTCAAGTTTTGCATTTTTTTTTTTTTTTTTTTTTTTTTTTTTTCGCATAACCATAACAATTTATATCATTAAGTATGTACTTATTTATTTTTTTCGCCTATCTCTCTTTTAACTCAGATCTAGCTTCTTAAAAATCCTTATTAAATTACAGATTTTAACTGTATTAATTACATGAAAAATTCAATACTGAAGAGGTTGTGCCAGATTTTTTTTAAAAACATAAAAGATGCTCCTTTCTGAGGAGTTTATGGTTATACTGATAAACTTACATAAATCCTATTTAGTTTGTTAAAATTACTAACACCAGAAATGAGTATAAACTAAATGTCAGTATTTTAATGCGGTACTTAAAAACTAATTTCCTCTTTTATTTTATCTAACAATTCTTCTGAGTTTTGAGCATCAGTCTTCTCGTTTTCATCTGCGGTTCTCAACTATGTAATTTCCATTAATAATTTTTAAATAAAATTTACGCTGTCGTAAGTTTAATAATACTATACATGCAAAAACTCCCATAAACATCAAAACGGGCATGTATGTTACAATGTAAACACATATATCACAAAGGAAATATTTAAGGTTTGGAGTAATACTGTTGCATCATTATTCACAATGTTTTATACCACTTTTTAGAAATTACGAAATGCAGCATTTACTCTTTGATATATTTTTATAGAATTTTTTCCTATAGGGGAGAGGGGGGTTAGTGTGGACAAGGGGTTAGTGTAGACATTCAAAATAACAATTTAAATAGTGTAGAAAAATTATTAAAAAAAATTACACAAACTGACAACAATGTACACCATACTAAAGAAAAATTTAGTTGCAAAGGGTTAAAAAGTTTTTGAATAGTTGCAAGAAGTTTAATTTCATGCATGAAAAGTAAAAATAAGATTTCTTTCATTTTTGCAGCACAAAGAATTTAAATTAAGAATCCAATAAACAAGTTGTTATAAGACAAGTGTGACTTGTCTTCTTTATTTCTATAAACTTCATTAAGATATTAAATTGGTTAAATGAGTATAACTGAAGAATAACTTCACAATGTTAGCATGGGGTTAGTGTAGACACACTACTAGGGGTTAATGTAGACAGCTTATTGTACTGCATAATTGTATTTTAAGTACTAAATTTATTATAATGTAAAGGTTTACAGAAGATATGTTAACTTACAAACATAATTACTGTATTAAACATCAAATAAGACTAGTTTCTATATAAATAAGGATATGTATTGAAATTTTCATCAAATCATTTCAAGCAGAAATTTGAAAAAAAATTTGTTTAAATTCACCAATGTTGCCTTTTTAGAGGATTAATTTAGCCTTAATTTTAAATTAATTCAATAAAATAGAACATATATTTTTTTCTATGTTGGTTAGAAGCATGAGAAATGTCAACTGTTACATTATTATAAACGAATCCCATCGTCACCAACTTTTAGATACTGCGATATTGTATATTTTGTAAGTAGAGTGGAAAGTATAAATGGTTTTAGTGTCTATGATGTATTTCTGCAGAAAAAAAAGATCCAGCACATCATTTTGCTTTAATTCCTTAGTTAAAAATGGGGAATAATAGAAAAAAATCACACAACTTGTGATTGTTGATGTTTCTTCTTTCTCCATAAACCTTTTAGACTGTAATTTAAACTTAGAAGTTTAGTTCATAAGAAATATTTGTGAAAAAATTACCTGTCCACACTAGCCCCCAACATATTTTGGTTTTGTCCGACACAGGGATCAATGTTAAAAACTGCCAATTTTCTTATTGTTTAACTGTATTTATCATCATCTTTCCTGTATATTAATAAACAGAAAATAGCATTCTTCAATTTGAAAGGGTTGCGAAAATTTAAAAATGCTCATAGAATTCTATAAAATTAAATTAAATTTTTCTGTCCACACTAACCCCCCTCTCCCCTACTTCCCATCGTTTTCTTTTATTTATTTGCAAATAAAAGGAGTGTAATTTTTTTCCATACCTCCCCTATTAACCCGAGGTATCTGCTGCCAAATGGGGCAGACGCAACTACTCTCGGAGAGATAGAGAATAAGCAGGACCCTTGTTAAAACACAGGGCGTTCACTTCGTGGTAAAAATTTATTTATATCACTTCTGTGTTTTTGCAACATTGCCGCTAAAACACTCGTGGGCGCGGAAACTGCGTATAATTCGCTCGGCAAAAACCATTTAGGTTTTTTTACACTTGCCTTTTTTAACAACCTTACGTATGATTAAAGATCTTACTTTTTTTTACCCTTGTTAATTTGATTTAATATATTTTTCCAAGTCTCTGTGATATTTCTTAATATATATCCGACTTTATTAAATCATAGCTTTGTTAATTAAGTTATTTAAATTTTCAATTTTTGTTTCGTAGTTTTTTTTTTAATTTATTACATTTTTGTTAAATTTCGAATATTTCAATATCAAAATGCAGAGACTGTATATGTAATTTCTAATGCAGCTGAATTCCTCGCGTCCAATATGTTTTCTTAGTTATGTATTCCTTAAGTACTAGCGTTGACGTTTCATTATATTTTTATTCACTTGCAAGAGATATACGGGATATCTCTAAATACTTTATTTCTTAGATACAGGAAATAATTTTTGTACAGTATACTAAGCTTTCTGACCATTCAGTCACAGAAAAATACTCATTACAAACCGAATTCATTTGTTTATTCCCCCTTTAAAGGTAGTAAATGTATTTTAGAGAAATTCTCAATAATACTTACTTTACATTAGATTAATTTTTAACACAAATGTTCGATTAATAAATAAATCGCAACAGTTGTAAAATTTCCAAGTTGGTGACATTTTCCATCCACTTGGAAATTTCAACCTATTATGATTTACTTTACATTTTGTGACATGCTATGCTACGACACATTAAGGTATAGCTGGAAATGCACAGTATTTCAGGCTGTGATACCATATGTAGTGTCAATTACCATACAAAACATAAAGAGCGTAGCCAAAATGGTCTAGTATATTGATCTCCAGGGGTCGATATATTATAAATGTACTACAAAACTAAAAAAGTTTTTGAATTAGATTTTTTTTAGTTTTGTAACCGGTTTCCATGGGTGCATGACCTTCAGTCTTGGGGAGATTTTTGACTGAAAGTAAATTCTGCTTTATACCGCTTAAATAATAATTTTATAATCAAGAACTTTTAAAATTACTTTCTTTTATTGTAAAAGATCAAATTTTAGCCATAATGTAAAGCATAGAACTCTTCTAACTTATTTCAGTTCATTTTTTCCCTCATACTAAAAAAGCTTTCAGTCTTGGATTGGATGTTCTTGCAACCATGCCGGTTTCGGAAAAAAAAAAAAGCAAAAAAAAAAAAAAAAAAAAAAAGATAATATCACAAAAAAAATAAATAAATAAAATTAAACTAATGGCTTTTGTAGAAATTGGGAATCAGCTGTTAATGGAAGAAGAAAAAAATATTAAAATGTCAACGAGATATCTTAGTCTTAATTAATATAGATTAACTATATAACATCTCGTCGCATTAATCGTATTGTGTTAGAAAATTCATGAAAATTTATCGCAAAGGTGTCCGATTCGCATATTCTATTTTTTTTTTTTTTTTTTTTTTCTCTTTGAAATGAAATATTTATTGCTGTAATTTTCTTTTTTATTGAAAATATCTAAAAACTAATTCTTTGCGAGAATTAATTAAATTCTGTTGCATCATGGAATTGTTTTTTAAACATACCATTGATTTTTCCTTCACTCTCAAAAAAAAAAAAAAAAAAAAAACTTCCATCAATTTACAGAAAATTACTGGCAGCAGTGCTGCCAGTAATTTTCTGTTAATTGACGGATGTCCATTTATTTTTTCCTCCGTTAAAAGAGGTAAAATATCCGTCAATTCAAAAAAGTTTGGAAAAGATAAAAGCGGCGAACATGGAGTTCGAAACACCGATCCCAGCGTTGGAAGGCGAACGCGCTAGCCCGGAGCTACCGTTGTACAGTAGGAAAATGCTTTGAAGTAAATGTGTTCGTTTCATAGAGGTGTTGGTTTGGTCTATTTTGCTAAAAGCTTTTAATTTTGAAGTTAATTTCGGGATGATTTTGTCTTTAATGAGATTGTGGCTGATGTTTTTATACGATAGTTTTAATGTATAACATAAAAAATGTGAATTTTAAATATGTTTATGTAGATTTCTAGAGGTAAAATATGGATGTTCTATTTTTATTTGATAAAATTATTTTGGAGTAATATCGATTTTTTTTGCATTTATATTTTAATTAAAATATCTTTTAAATATGTTCATTTAAACTATGTTTTAAATGAGAATATTTTTTTATAAATAGTTTTTGTAAATTCAACCTATCCAACTTTAAATAATAAATTGCGAGTATTTTTGAATGAATGAAGAAATTGTTATTTATTTTTTAAATCCGAAAGCATTTTTGTCTTTTTAAACTAAATTAGACATTTTAATCTAGATTTTTTTTTTTTTTTTTTTTTTTTTTTTGTTTCATTTTAAAAATAAACTTTAATTTATTACTAATAGACCCCCATACGCATACGTGCTAGGAATAAACGGAATCTCTTCCTCTTTTTTATACGTTCGGAATTAGGGATGGGACGAATATTCGGCCACTATTCGGTATTCGGCCTATTCGGCCCTTTTGCCGAATATTCGGTTGGCCGAATATTGAAGGCCTTTTGACCGAATACTTTGGCCGAATACCTGTAGCCGAATATTTAGAGATATCTTGCCGAATATTGCTAAAATCTCGCCGAATAGTGAAAGATATCTTGCCAAATAAATTTCGGATTTAAAGGATTTCATTCTTGCAATTCTTTTTTCCTCTAATCCAAATTGGCTGTTTCATTTATGAAGTCATTCTCACTCTTACTTACAAAATATAGAGTTATTCAGATACTAAAAAATATACAGCGTTTCTGTATTTCTATAAAAGTTAGTGATATTCTAGAAAATGCTGCCCAAGTTGGAGATTTAATTGTACGGGAAATGTCATCATTAGAGAATGATATATTACAATTCAAAATATAAAAATACTGCCTTATTCTACAACACTCTAATATTTATTAATGTCTGCAAATTCCATGCGCATATAAAAAGGGCTCTTATGAAATTCATAACTTATTTTCTATAAAGTAAGAAATGAAAAAATTCATTCATTAGGTGTGTTAATGAAGATTCATTTTCAAAATTAAATATAATATATCATCATTCCAAATACAACGGTACATCTGAAAGCAGAACTGGTGTCAAACTCGATACACATTAGATGACACAACTTGCTTTATGAAGATGGGTTTATAAATATTTTAATATAAATTCTAAATACTCAACAAAAGAATTTTTTCATTCTATAGTTTTCACTTTTAAATAATTATTTGCATAATTACTGACTTAAATATAATGTAACATTATTATGTATATATTTTTAGGTAGCTTTCATTACAAAAAGTAAAAAGTTACCTATTGCAGCCGTCCGGAGGAAAGCACTTCCGGAAAATTTTGGTATATTTTCACCGATCATGACCCCCAGACCCCAAAACCACTCTCCGTTCAAATGTTGACATATATATATATATATATATATATATCTGATTTTTGTCATGCGATAACTAACGTATTTATGAACCGATTTGAATGAAACTTGGTATGTACATAGTACATACAAATGTCTCGACCGAGTTCGTTGGTCAGCATCATCCGTCATTTTGTTTCAAAATGGCGGCCATTTTAAATTTTTTTAAAAATTTAAAATTAAATGCGAAAAAATTAAAAGTTGAAAAATATTTTTCTTTTACATGTTAGAACTTAAAACAAAGATTCCAGAACACTTTTTATTTTTTCAATATCTTAAAAAATTATTGAGTTATAGCACTTTGAATTTTTCTTATGGCTGACATTTTGAAACGATGTGATTTTTGTCAGGTAATAACACGCGTATTTATGAACCGATTTCGATGAAACTTGGTATGTACATAGTACATACAAATGTCTCGACCGAGTTCGTTGGCCAGCATCATCCGCCATTTTGTTTCAAAATGGTGGCCATTTTAAATTTAAAAAAAAAAATTAAAATTTAATATTAAATGCGAAAAAATCAAAATTTGAAAAATATTTTTCTTTTATGTGTTATAACTTAAAACAACGATTCCAGAACACTTTTTATTTTGTCTATATCTTACAAAATGATTGAGTTATAGCACTTTTAATTTTTCTTATGGCTGACATTTTGAAACGATCTGATTTTTGTCATGTGATAACACGCGTATTTATGAACCGATTTCAATGAAACCTGGTATGTACATAGTACATACAAATGTCTCGACCGAGTTCGGTGGCCAGCATCATCCACCATTTTGTTTCAAAATGGTGGCCATTTTAAATTTTTTAAAATATTTTAAATGAAATGCGAAAAAACTTAAAGTTGAAAAATATTTTTCTTTTACGTGTTAAAACTTAAAACAACAATTCCAGAACACTTTTTATTTTGTCTATATCTTAAAAAATGATTGAGTTATAGCACTTTTAATTTTGCTTATGGCTGACATTTTGAAACGGTCTGATCTGAACAATCCATCATGTTGCTTTAAAATGGCATACACTTCATGATATCGTGGAATTTGGTGACTCTCTAAATCGCTTAAAATAAAACCAGGTTGAATAAAAGGTGACTAATTTCTAAAAATTCCTATTAATATTCAGTCTTGACAAAAACTAGTATTCAATCTTATAAAATCACTAATTTTATAAGATTATTTCCACTAGTTTGAGCTTAGTATTTTTGAACAATGTAACTTACTTTAAAATAAATAAATAAATACATAAGTTTATGAAAGCTACCTCTTCCTCCCGGCATTGCCGGAAGGACTTTTAATTTAATCTTCCTTCCTTCATGTTGTTATCAATTTCTTTTTATGCTTTTAATGCTTATTGAATAAGTGGAATATTGAAGTGGAATATTGTATGTGCCGATTCAAATGTCAAAGATTTTGTTAACATATGCATTCTACTTTAATCATAACCTTTCGCTTTAACGTAATTTGTAATTTAAAGCTTGGCATCTGATTTCAGAACAGTCTCATTCTTACAAATTTGCTTATCACTAGGGACACAAACTCTAAATGATCAAATTTACTTCATTAAAGGTTATTTCAGAAAATATGTCCTTGTGAGTTCTGAGAGAGAGAGAGATTAAGAATATTATTGATTTTGGATACAAGAAGTATCAATTGATAGTAAAAGTGAAGTACATTCTTCATATTTTAATGGAAATATTTTCCCATCTTGACTTACTGAAAATCAATTTGATGTACATTAGAATAAAGTATATAATGCAATTTCATAATTTTTTTGTGTTAAAATAGGTTTTTCAAATTTAAAAATACATTTAAAAGCATATTTAAGAGTAATCATTATTAATGAGCTCCAATTTTTTAAATTATATGTAATCAAAATTTATTTTCTTTATTGGAAAAAAAATCACTATTCGGCCGGCCGAATATTCGGTATTCGGCCTAAAATTTGGCCGAATATTCGGTATTCGGCTATTCGGCCAAATCACTATTCGTCCCATCCCTATTCGGAATGAATTCACGGATCAAATGTTTTTAGGAGTACGAATATTTGTGAAAAAATAAGGATAATATAGTGTATATTAACGAATTTTTCTGTCAGTGTTGTGCAATAAATGAAAACATTCCCTAGTTTTTTATTTATTTTCTCTCTTTTTGCTGTGTTTGCCACAGGTTAATTATGACCAATTACTTTATGATAGAATCCATTGTAATTACAAAAATACCAGTAACTCAATAAGTGAAAAAGTTTCATGAAGTAACACTTTTTTTTAAGTCGTTTGTGTTTTATTAGTTTTGTAATTTATTCTCAGTTTTTCATGCTTTTAGATTCATGAGCATTCGTCATTCAGCATGATTTTTCTTTCATGAGCTGACTTAAGTAATTTCTCTATATTGTTGCCAAATGTTCCAATTTTTCATGCAGCACAGAAAATTTTAAATTTTGTTTAATATCATTTTACTGTTTAATTTGCGCGGATGAAACCAAGAGTAATTTTTTTTTTTTTTTTTCGAAAATTTGAGACATTCGATTAAAAAAATTCTAAAACATTGGTCATCATTCCGAAGATTGAAACATAAAAATATTACTGAAATTTTGGAGATACTAAATGGAATCTTTGCCAAAAAAGAATAAATTTCATTAACCATCCCCCCCCCCCAAATATATATATATATATATATATATATATATATATATATAATAATGGTTGACTTCGTCGAAGGTTCGCAAAAAAGCCTTGAAAAATAAATAAATAAATAAATAAAAGAATAATAAAAATAAACTTCGCCAAAAGGTTTCTGAAAATACACACAATATATTAAACTAACTTTTGAAAAATCGGGTTAATTTGAACCCAACTTACACGAATCTACACTCAGCCTGAATCAACCCGAACCGAAAATGGTTAACCCGATCTGCAACAAAATTAATCGTCAGAAGGGAATCCCCCCCCCCCCCCCCATCGTTTTCTACCACTTGTTTTGGTTTATCACTAAGTTAGTTGTTATTTCTGTCTCGTTCAATTATTTCTATAAAAAAAATTATCGATTAAAATTAAAATACATTTCATTTCCCGTTCCCGCCATACATGTTATTGTAAATTATTAGGGTGATATTCAACAATGTAATTTTCTCTTTGATTCAACATTGATTTGTTTCTAATTTTGATTATTATTTCACCGGAAATTCTTTCAAAATTAAGACGTACATCCTCTTTCAACTAGAACGGAATATTTCCTTTCCAGAATTCCGAAACGAAGATTGTCTTTTACTTTCAATCCACTGCACGATTATTATTTAAGAGTTGCTTGATATCATCTGGGGTTTCACAACAGAACCCGTCTGTCACCTGTTGTCTCTGTCCCGAACCCGCCTTTAGCTTTTTAGGTGTCAACAGCGTTTTGCTATCGGCAAATTATCTTCCGTCGATTGACCTCTAAACCGTTCAAATCGTCGTCGAAAAAATTGTACCTTGTCTACCATTCACAGGTAATCGCATTTGTAGGTCAAACGGAAATCAAGCTATATTACCCTCTAAACATGTCACGGACAAGGGGTTTTCTGTTCCCCTTCCTCCCACCGCGATTTTTTCTCCTAAACGCTCATGCATTTTTTTTTTTTTTTTTTTTTTTTTTTTATTAACTTCTCTTTCTTTTAGATGATTTATATTATTTATACGAATGAATAAAAAAAAAAGGATAAAACTGCAACTTATTCAACAGGTCTTTGGGAAGCTCGTGACTCCTATATATATATATGTATATTCTTTTTCATTCTTTTATTTTGGAGAGTCACGCGAGGTAACGTTTCCTATCACGCATGCTCACGTGCTGCTTGTTGCTTTGTCTCTTCTTGGAGAAGACATCCCGCGAGTCGTTTAGCGATTAGGGACGCAAAAATCTGGAGGAAGCGATGACTTCCTCGCGATTTATTTCTCTGGTAAAAACAGTCACGTTACTTTTTTTTTTAAGTGTATCGTTGTTGCGCCCGTTATACGCAAAGAATTATGATGGCTGACTAGTCTTGAACTTGCCGATGCACATATACAGTTTTATAATAGCTGACTGTTCAACTGTTAGCATTAGATTTTTTTTTTCCTTGTTTGTTTTTGTATCGCTTCGAGACATCTTCAGTAATTATGGAGATTAATTTGACCAGGTTTAATACATTTCGAAACTGAAATTATTTTTGAGAAATGAAATAAATTCTAGATAAATCCCTGAAATGAATTTTTTATATTGTTTTTAATTGTCTTGTTAATTTAAATTCTCCGCGTTCCCATTTTTATTATTCTCGTTTTGTTGTGTTATCTTGCTTAAAATTATTATACTTTTAATTGTTTTTTATAAAAACTTATTTTTCATTTAAATATCTTGCTGGTATTGTTTTGCTTTTTTTTTTTTTTTTTTTTTTTTTTGTATTTTACAGCTTTAGTCACGTTATTATTATTTTAGTGTATCATTGTTGCGCCAGTTATACGCAAAAAATTGTGATGGCTGACTAGTCTTTAATTTGCCGCTGCACATATACAGTTTCACAATAGTTGACTGTGTTCTTTAATAAGAGCTTTAGATTTTTTTTATTACTTGTTTGTTTTTGTATCGCATAGGGGCAAGTCTTCCGGAATATGGAGATTTCTGCATTTGGTTTATCTATCTGTCTGTTCGCACTCTAACTCCCGTAATATATGCTCATATTTTCATGCAATTGATAAAGCTTATTTAGGTTCACCAAAACATGTTTGGTATTGCATATGAAGTAAGTACGATTAATGGTTCATTTACAGAGACACTCAAAAATTTTATTTACGCTGTCTGTAATTTTTCAGCAGTTTGTCAATACAAAAGTTTGTTTCTTCTTAAGATTCGTTCCAAACAAAGTATCACTGTGCGCCTATTATTTGCAAAGAATTGACTATTAAATAACTCGTGTTGAATTTTCTGCATTTTCATGAAGATTGACTCTGTTTTTGAATAAAGCTAACAGGGTTATTCCATCAAATCAGCCAAAAAAATTCAATATTGAACCTGATCATTTCCGATTTCAATGAAACTGCCAGGGATTTATCTCTATGATGATATAAATTAGAGCATATTTTTATTTTTTTTATCGCTTTAAATTTTTATAAAATTAATTATTTAAATTTTGAAAAATCATCATTTTTTTGAGTTGCATAAATATTTTCAATTTTGAATTTCTCAAGTTCTATCAAACATAGAAAATTTTATGACCACTCATTTCAAAGAGGAGTTTATAAGGTTTAATTTGATATTCAAGTCGACTATGTATAATTAAAAAAAATAAAATTTTTAATTTTTTAAATTTGAAAAGTTTTTAGACAGTCATTTTTAAAAATTTTGAAAAAATTGTATGTTTGTTGTAATATTATAAGCTTTAAATTCTGAAATTTTTAGAGTGGGATCTCAATGGTATCAGGAGTTATGAAATAAAAGCTGAAAATTACCATACAAATCATAAATAAATAATAATTTTATTATTTATTAGGCAGAATATTGTTTTATAATTATTTAATACACAGAATTAAATTGCTATTTTAGTGGTAATTTTTGCTTTTATTTAATAACTCCTGATCCCATGGAGATCCCCTCTAAAAATTTCAGAATTTAAAGCTTATAATATTACAACAAACATAAAAATTTTTCAAAATTTTTAAAAATGACTATCTAAAAAAATTTTTAATTTAAAATTTAAATTTTTTTTTATTTTATTTATTTTAACTATACATAGTCGGCTTGCATATCAAATTAAACCTTATAAATTCCTCTTTGAAATGAGTGGTCATAAAATTTTCAATGTTTGATAGAACTTGAGAAATTTAAAATTAAAAACATGTAAGCAAGCCAAAAAATGATGATTTTTCAAAATTTAAATAATTAACTATATGAAATTTTGATGCTAAAAAATTATGAACATACATTCTCTTTTATATCATCAGGCAGAATGATTCTTGAGAATTTCATCGAAATCTTAGGGTCAGGTTGAGTCACTGGTTGATTTGGCATGGAATGACCCAACAGAAATATTGCTTTGTAGCTGTTTTTAGATGATATTCTACATGCAATTTAGTACTATTTAAGGGTACCTCAATTTCATAACGTGTTGCTTTATGTAGCATGCATTAATAATAATAACAATCAAGCATGCACACATGGGTGCAAGTTTTCCATCTACAGGACGGAAAAATCTCAGACGACGAAAAATGATCGCGAAAATGACTCGTTTTTGCCAAAAGATAGCGGGAAAAGACACGATTTTTTGTCAGAAGATTATAGATAAAACATGATTTTTGACAAATGATCGCGGAATAAGGCGTTATTTCTGACCGAAAAAACGCAGAAAAAAATGCTGTTTCATACAAAATATCGCAAAAGAATGCCTTTTTCGTCAAAAAATTGCAGAATAAATGCGATTCCTGTATGACGGATCTCGAGAAAACGTTATTTCCGTCGAAGAATGGCAAAAATTAGGCAGTCTCTGTAAAGGAATCGCAGAAAAGACGCGATTTTCCTCAAATGATCGAGGGAAAAACGCTATTTCTGTCAGAATTGCGGAGAAAATGCGATTTTGGTCAAAAAATCGAGGAAAAGGCGTTTTTCGCCAGAAAACTGTGAAAAAAGATACGATTTTTTTTTTTTTTTTTTTTTTTTTTTTTTCCAAAAGGATTGCTGATAATACATGATTTCTGTCAAAAGATTGCAAATAAGTGTTATTTCTGTCAAAAGATCGGAAAATTTTTTTTTTTTTTTTTCAATGAAGAGCAAAATAAACGCGATTCCTATCGAAAGATCGCGAAAATGATGCAGTCTCTTTCAAAGAATCCCGAAAAAGACGCGATTTCCGTCAAATAGCGGAAAAAAGTTATGTTTGTCAGAATTGCGGAGAATACACGATTGTTTGTAAAAGGAGCGAGGAAAAGACGCAAATTTTGTCAAAGGATCACGAAAAAGTTGCGAATTTTTGTCAAAGGATCATGTAAAAGACACAAATTTTTGTCAAAGAATCGTGAAAAAGATGCGATTTCCGTTAAATAATAGCGGAAAAAAGTTATCTTTTGTCAGAATTGCAGAGAAAACATATTTTTTTTTTGTCAAAGGAACGACGAAAAGACGTGAGTAATCTAAAGATCGTGGAAAAGACACGAATTTTGTCAAAGGATCGTGAAAAAGTCACGAAATTTTGTCGAAGGATCACGTAAAAGTCGCAAACTTTTGTCAAAAGAACGAGAAAAAGACGCAACTTTTGTCAAGATCGTGTAAAAGATGCAAATTTTGTCAAAGAATCGTAAAAAAAGTCAGGAATTTTTGTCAGAAGATTACGAAAAAGTCACGAATTTTTGTTAAAGAATTGCAAAAAACGAGATTTTTTGGTCAAAAGATCATCGATCCTTTGACCAGAAATCGCTTAAATGAAACGCTTAAATTGAACCAAAAATGATTTTTATCAAAAATCGCTTAACAGACGCAATTTCTGATAAAAATTATGGGGAAAAAGCGAATTTTGTCAGTCATTTTTGTTTTGAACGGTCATGGAAAAAATCGTGAATCATCATATTCACTCGAGGGAGAGGGGGGGGGGGGGATGATTCAAAATATTTTCAGTCCTGGCCAAATTTGAAACTTGCAACCATGCATGCTCAAAAGTATGAAATGAGCTAATTCAAACTAAAAATGAAAGAGCTTTTTTTAAATTAAAATTATCAATCAAAATATTACATGCTTTAGCATTTTGAGAACGACCTTCAAGTGATTGTTTTTATTTCGTGGCGTAAAAGGTTCTTAATAGTATAAAACCTATAGCAGTCATTATTCTATTTGAAATTTTCGGAGTTGTGTCACTATTAAAGTCGAAGAATGAAACATAAATAGAACATTTTACGTATGGTAAGCAAGCATAAAAAAATTATAAATCACTGGCATCGGTGAAAATGAGAAGCAAATTTTCTTCCAAATGTTTAATATTATTATTAAGAATTTTATGGAATTAAAAAAAAAAAAAAAAAAATCCAATCACGTTTTTTTTATTCTCCAAACAAAGTTAGAACAGAATTTGCACTACTCGTTTAGCATTCGGAAAAACTATTCTATTCTTAAATTCATTTTTATCGACCAACATAATCATTATACTTGAGAATATAATTTCCTTTCCATTGTTTCATTTTTTTTACATACATCTTTATGAGATAATTCTGCATTTGTACTAATTGGCGAAAATAAAGTATATCTGTAAAAATAAGGGTATCTTCTGCTTCTGAGTCTTATATTATTTGAAGTGAGAACTAACTGAACTCAATAGAGCAAGCACTTCGAGTAGTTTCCCGAAATAGGTTCCTTTCCCTCGTTTTCCACCTCTGTAATACATCAAGTGTTTCATAAACATAGCTTCCATTTTCTGCTGTTATTCATATTGACCCGGCGATGGATTTCGCTTTCTAAAAGGTTAACTCAAGTGGCGAGAACTTTTCGCGCCTTCCTTGAGTTACAAAGTTTCAGGCTATCAAGTGTTTAGGGAAAAGAAAATATGACAGTAAAGGCAGAAACCTTTGTTATATTAGACCAGAGTTTCTGAAAACTCGTCTTTCAGTAAGTTTTCTTGAAGTAATATCACAAAGAATATTTGTTTGGGAAAATCATTGAAAATGGGTAAAACAAAAATTTTTCGTATATTTTAAATTCTAGCAAAACTGAAATCCATAAGGTTTACTAAAAGTAAAATTTAGGCAATACAGCTATTTTTAGATACGCTGCCCTATAGAGTTTGATATGCCAAGTCTTCGGATTTTGGCAGAGGACACCTGATTTTTTCCGTACCCCTGATTATCTAATCCATTTTTTTTTTCTCATTCTTATTTTATATAGTTGTGTTTCATTACTGCTATTTTATAAGGTAGAAATTCAGGTCAAATGTATATGATAGTCCTTTAATTGAGATCTTCTTTAATTTGAATCTTTGATAATTAAGAGACAGTATTTCTCCATTCCGTAAAGGGCACTACTTTTTACAATAAAAATGTAATGATAATGGCAATTAATGTCATTTAAAATGTAATTTTAAGCTCTTAAGCTTTCTCATTGCTTTGAAAACAATTTTTTGTCTATTTGTGTATGCGCATGTTTGGAATATAGTGTTTCAAAATAGTGTTCATTTCCGTGGCGATTAATTAAGAGAGATAATAAAAAGAAAATTAAGAGATTAAATAAAAGGCAGTATTTCTGCATTCTGTAAAGGGCGCTACCTTTTTACAATAAAAATGTAATGATAATGTCCAATTAATGTGTTTTAGAATGCAGTTTTAAGTTTTCTCATTGCTTTGAAATCAAATTTTCTGTCTATTTGAGTGTGTGCATGTTTAAAGTATCGTATTGCGAAACAATGTTCTTTTCAATGGAATGGAATAAAATCCACAATTAATTCTTTCATTTTTACAAATGCAGGATTTTTTTTTCTTCTCAATTCTAATCAATCTTCTTGTTTCATTAATTTTCAGTATTGACTTAACTGGTGAAAATTTTTCAGCTTCTCCTGCTTAAATAATTAGCCCATAAAAATTATGAAAAAAGAAAAAAATCCGAGAACATTAATTTTATAAGCACGTCATTTTAACGTTAAAAATATCCGTTGGCTTCGAAAAGTAGTTAATGTCTGCGCATGCAAGCATCATCCTCACGAAATGCATCGTAGCAGAAGCGTCAGCAGATGACCCTCGGGACATTGCAGCCAACTGTTTCTCGTCATGATCTTGACAATTAATAGCACGCTACTGCAATATAGCATGTAGCAGCCAGCCAACGGACGCCAAAAACTTTCAACGGCAGGTGTTTGCCCAAGTCCCTCCCTGCACAAGCTAAAGAAGACAAGTGGACCCCTTCACAAAAAGCCAAAGAAAAAGCACACTTTCTGGCTCTTGGATCTTAACCCCAGATCCAACATCTGCTCGAAGGTCAAATTCAGTAAAATGCTTGCTATGTCTGTTCTGCCCAGGTAAATTCAGTTCAAAATGATTTTTTTTTCTTTTTTTTTATTCCCTACTTTCTCCCCAATCATATCAAAGTATCGTGATATGAGTTGTCAATGAATAGTGAAGCATCGTCCTTCACCCTTACCTGGAAACATAGCTATTTTTGATAAGGTAGTAAACAACTATAAAAATAACTTAAATGTATGTTTACTTAATGGGTGTTTCCTTTTTACATATTGCAGAAGAATGGGTAATTTTTTCTGAAATTTGTTTTTTTAGGCGCTTAGTAATTTAGGTTAAAAAATATAAATCTAAAACTACAAGCTCCCTTAAAACACCAATTTAATAACCATTAACATAAATTAGCGCATTCACAAATTTAAGAGCTTTAAACAAGTAACTAATCTATAAATCGTCAAAAAAAAAAAAAAAAAAAAAAAAAAAAAAATATCGAAAAAGATCAGCTAAATGCTTATGAAAATTTATCCCTTTCTTGGTCACACTGTCTTTTGGACATTTTTAGGCATTTTGAAAACTCAGCTCAAAATAACATTTTATGAGGGATTCAGTTTAAATGCAGGCATGTATTCGTTTGCTTTCAACGCAAGAGACATTTAGTTATTACAAAGTGATGTAACAATGTAAAAAAAAAAAAAAAAAAAAAAAATATCAGACATTTTAATTTTTATAAGTAAAAGAACAGAGGTCCCCGAATGGGAACCCAGGAACCGAAGGGGTTAATGTTATCGAAAAACCTAGTCAGTATACACCATCTTTTTGAGCTCCCAGGTACTTAGTTTTGTTCTGGCTGAAAATAATTTAAATGCTCTCATGATTTCTTGAATTGCTATCTTTTAAAGATTTTGCTGTAGTGTCAATTCTAAAATTGTTCCGCTGTTGGGATGGATGGTTAGATCATCAAAAAGTGGATACTAAAAATCGATTAGACTCCTAGGAACAGAAATGCTATATCACTTCGGGGTATTATATTGCGTAACTAATGAAAATTAACTTTCTTAGTATCTTTATGTTCAATTTTGAGTACCAATCTTTTTTATTCGCGTGTGTCAATATCTATTGTGGCTGCAACCAAAAATATCAAATTTAATATTTCATTATAGATTTGAGCCTGTTTTTCAGTTAATCTACTTTATAGAAGTGTATTAAAGCATAATAAAGTAATCTTTATTGTATTATTTTCCTAGAACTTACGATTAGCGATGTATCACAGAAATGCTTATTGCAATTAAAGGAAAAAAAAAAATATATATATATATGTTGCGGCCAATACCCGGAGCCTGGCCAATTCTAGAACTGGCCGGCCAATACCCGAACTGGCCAAGCTTCCTGGCCAAAACCCGAAATACATGAAATGAATAGCGTATTTCGGGTCTTGGCCGGCCAATTCGCGAACTGGCCGGAAAGCATTGGCCAACATCCGAACTATGATACATAGGTACCATTTTTTTTGTAATTAAGATAATGTAACATGAAAATGTACAGTAAAAAAGATTCCAATTAATTATATTGAAACGAAATATTTTTGTGTACCCAACTAAATTAACCAAAAATAGTAACAATTCCCTTTCAATATCGAAATTAATTGATAAACCAAATTCGATGACAATTACAAGTAAACCGGTAACTTTACTCGAGTTAGATCACGGACAGGCTGACGTCTAGACTATTTGAATTCATAGACACTTTCAACTATATAAGAAAAGATTAAGCCGAGTGCTTATATCTGTTTCGAGAATTGGCCAATCGCACCTGGCCAGTTCGCGAATTGGCCAATTGCATCTGGCCAGTTCGCGAATTGGCTGGTCAATTCTAGAATTGGCCAGTCATTTTTTAATATTGCTGGCCAATTCGGGAATTGGCTGGCCAGTTCTAGAATTGGCCAATTTCGGGTATTGGCTGCAACATATATATTCTCCCCCTATTTAGGTGTCTTTTATAGTTGTGGTTTCACTAGCGCATTTATGTGTAATAAATGGATTCTTAGAAGCTAAATGTATACGGAATAACGCCATGTGCTTTGTTTTTAGAGTCTGTCTTATTATCCCGACTTTTATTTTTAATTATGAATAATGTATGTATTTTGCTCTTCATTTTGTTCTGTTATGAAAGCTTGGGAATAAGCGCATCTTATGTTTCGCATTATTATTCGAGGGATATTTGTGCATTAACAACTTGGTTTTATTGTTTAAAGTGTTTCTGTTACGCATTTTCATGAAATAGACATATTTAAAGTGTATCTGATGACTTAACATTACCTTTTCGATTGGATCTCAAGTGTTCATTTGAAGGACGTTTTATATTTTATCAAAATAACTAAATGTTAGAAGAAAGCGTTCATATCAACTTTCAAATCTTTATCGTAAATACAGGCATTCTTGTATCCAAATTTGTTTTTGTTGGGTAAACTTTTTTTATCAGGTTCCAACTAGTTGAAAATTTTTTTAAATAATAATAATAATAATATATATATATATATATATATAACTTTCGAATTGCAGTACCATGCTTTAAACGGCATTTATTGTCCTGGAATATCTAGAGGTTTGTATGTTGAAGTTGATGCTTTTGTATCTTGTCATCTATTCCACTTTGAATTAACAACATTGTAAGGTATAGCGTACTGGTGGTTTTTATTATCTTGTAATTATACCTGAGTGGTTTTCCTATATGTGGTATTGCTGGAAAAAAACTAATCAACAACTCATGAACATTTTCTGATCTTCAACAGACCTTCGAAACTGAAATCTTGGTTATTGCCGAACGCAAAAACTGCTGGTTGTTTATTGCAGCATGTTGTTGCAATTCGAGTTTCAAAAGTGACGGTATTAAAAAATTGGATTTTTGAGCTGTGGCTGCTATCCTACTAGGTTTTTACTCCTGTATCAATCCTCTTTAAATACCAGAATCTCTGAAAATCAAACGACCAGATCGCAGCTGTATTTGCAAGATGGCCACTGATGCTTCCATAGTCCAGATACATGTTTTCGCATTTTCTGGAAAAATGAGCGTCAGGTTCTGATGAGCAGACACTATTTAGAATGACTGTTATGTGGTATTATCTTGTCACTTATATATTATATTTATGTCAATTTCTGTGTATATAGATTTTTAAGGTAACTTTTTTAAATCTGGAAGCTAATCCGAGCTATTTTTAGTTAGGTAGTATTGTATGAAGAAAAATGTATGGAATTAATAGATTGAATTTCCTCTTGATATTCAAAATGAATACTTGAGATAAGGCAAATAAAAAAGTTTCATGGGCTAACTATAGAGATAATGGACATTACGGCGAAGTGACTATAAATATTTATGGTGTTTTAGAGTTGCATAATCAAAACAGGGATGGGAATTTTCCGCTTTTTGGCGGATTTCCGCTTTTTTGGTATTTTAAGAAATTCCGCGGATTTCCGCTTTTTTGTTATTTTGATAAGTTTCAGATTTTTCACCCCAAAAATTCCGCTTTTTTCCGCGGATTTCAGAAATATGTAACAGGGATGCCGCGGACGCGCTATAGCGCGTAAAATACACAAAAAATCGGCGACGGGATGCTAAAAAAATGGAGCTTACGCGCCCCGCGGAACGCGTAATTTTCGTCAAAGAATCGCAAAAAAGGCAAATTTCGTTAAAAAATCGCGAAATAACGAATAATTTCCGGCATATTTAGTCAAAAAATTCGCGAAAAAATGGCTAATTTTGTTACAAAATCCCGAAAAAATGACAAGTTTTGTCCAAAAATCGTGATAAAACGGAAAATTTTGTCGAAACATACGCGAAAAACGGTAAATTTTATCAAAAAACGATACATTTCGTCGACGAATCGCAAAAAATAAAATTTCACTAAAAAATCGGACAGGGGTGATTCTCGTCCGAAATTTCCGAAAATTTAAGGCATCCTCTTCCGAAAATTTGAAATTGGGTTATCAGTTCCGCATAGTTGCCAACTTGTACGGTTTTGCGCGCGGAAAAAACAATTACGTAGAAATGCAAATTTCGTGAAAGGATCGTCGAAATAGCATACATTTCGTCAATATTTCGTGGAAAAACGACGATTTCGTTAATGTTTTTGTAAACAAACTTTGACAAAAGATCGATAAAAAACGCAAATTTCCTATGCTGATCGCGGAAAAAACGGCAATTTCACCAAATATCGCAGATAAAACGCTGATTTCTTCTGAAGACCGCGGGAAAGCGCCGATTTCGTCTAAACACTCCGGATATAACGCCGATTTCGTTAAAAGATCGCGGGAAAAAACGCCGTTTTCGATAAAAGATCGCTTAAAAATATTTTGTCAAAAGATCACGGAAAAAACGCCGATTTCGTCAAAAGATCGTGGAAAAACCACCGATTTCGGCAAAGATCGCAATAAATCGCCGATTTTGCTAAAATATTGCTGATTTCGTCTGAAGATAGCGGGAAAGTGTCGATTTTGTCCGAAGATCGTTGGAGAGAGGGGACTCACCCCCCCCCCCATCCCCCCACTCGCCGCCGATTTCCGAAAAAAAAATTTCATCCAGAATCACCCAATCGTGAAATAACGAATAATTTCCCGCAAATTTCGTCAAAAGATTCGCGAAAAAATGGCTAATTTTGTTACAAAATTCCGAAAAAAAGGCAGATTTCCTCAAAAAATCGCGAAAAAAACGACAAATTTCGTCCAAAAAATCGCGAAAAAAGGACAAATTTCATCAAAAAATCGTGATAAAACGGTAACTTTCGTCAAAATATAGCGAAAAACCGGCACATTTCGTCAAAAGATCGCGAAAAACGGCAAATTTCGCCAAAAGATCGCGAAAAAATGGCAAATTTTGTCGAAAATCGCTTTAAAACGCAATTTTCGTCAAATGGACAAGAAAAGAAAGTTAATGACTGGTGGATAGAATTTTTCTGTTCCAAAAACTAACTTTCCTGCATCCAAATTATTCTTTTTGCTGCTTCAAAAACAGATTTTCCTGCTTCACAATCTTTTTTTGATTGTTCCAATTCTTTCTCAGTGAATGTAACTTCTGATAACATCTATTCGTTAAACAAAAAGTACCCCCTTACTTGTGGTGTAATTTTTCATTCGCGCGTGTGAATACAATATGGTGCAATTTTTCGTTCACGCGTATTTTCAGTCTTTTTGCTTTTTTGCAGTTCCCATCCCTGTCAAAAGAACCCAATATTTTGTTGTATAAATAAAAATTTATGAGTAATGTACTTCCTTTTCTTTTACGTGGATGGAATTAATGTTATTTTTGCCAAATATCAATTAATTTTTATTATTTCTTTTTGCGAAAAATTTCTAGGTATTCATGGCATTTCCATGACCTGTCGTTATAGTGACGTATGATTTCTATACTGCGTACGTATCCGGGACTAGCACACAAACCCTGTTCCTCTGAAGCTTGACTTCTTTTTCACCGATAGCGAGAGTTCTGACCTGCTTCAGAACTCGAAGAAAAAGCCTCCGCTCGAGCGAAAAATTGCTCAGGAAAAAAAGAAAAAAATAAGTAAATAAGAAAAAAAAAAAACAAGACAACGAAAGTGTATAAATAAATATTTCGATCTTATTATTTCTGATCCAGAGAAAGTTCTTTTGGGTGGCTTGTTGAAATGAGATTCTTGTCTGTTGCGCCTGGGGGCAGTTTGTATCATTTGTTTCACGGTATAGCGACATTAAAGTATTAAGTATTCCGATCACGCACTGATGCAAAAAGTCAAAATATGCCGCATTATAACTTGCATTTATATTACGCAATGCATATTTATCTGTTGTAATAAAATATTATAATTAAATTTCCCTTTTTTTTTACCGGATTGCAACTTTTTATGATCTCGTATGTGTGAATGAGTGACATTATACAGAGTGCAGTATGTTATCTAACGCCGACCTTTAATTTCTCGACCGTTGGTTTAGACATATAGTTACAGTAACAAAAATGTTTCAAATGAGGTAAATACTCATGTTATGCCATTGTTTTAATGTAATAAATCAATTTTATAAGAATTATGAAATCTAATTTTTGATACGATTTCCCAGTCCCTATAGTTATATTTAGTAAAAGTTTGCACAGATCATATCAGATACAACACAAAAAGTTTAACTTTTGCATTACAAAAATCAACAGAGTTACTAAACTTTAAAGTTTGAGATTTTTGCATATGATTGTATCTTTCATTGAGGGATCAGTTAAGAAATGAATTAAAATATTTAGAGATAAAAATCAGGGTGCAATGTCTTTTTTACAGCGAAATAGCCTTTAGCTGGTATCACCAAAACAGTATCAACAAAGATCAGTGGTGAAGTCGCAATTAAAACAGGCGGTATACGCTCTAAGCAGGGGTACACGCTAAACGCAGGGCGTATATTCTAAAGTGCATACACTTTAGCTTTCTTGAGAAACAGAGAGTATACGGTGCTCCTTTAAAAAAATCCAGAAGGTATACGGCGTATACCCTTTACTACATCCCTGACAAAGATGGCTAGAATTTATAGACAAAATAAACCTCTTTGGTGATACCCTTTTTTTGCGATACATACACACATGAGTATATTGTTACTTACTATAAAATTTAATTGGATTAAAACTATTTCAAAACAGCATTCAAAATTAACTTGAAAACAATACTTCACAATAATGGCTGGATGATGCACTTGTTTATAATTTTCTAATTTCGAAAATAAAGAATAGAAAGACCAGTTTACCAACAGTTAGGTACCTTACCAACAGAATGTAGCAATGGAGATTATCTAGCCTTTTGAAGTAAAAAGTATTGAAAATCAGGACATAGTGCAAAGTTACCTCCCATGGATCAAAGTTACCCTTCAATGACTGTACTTTTCCAACGGTAGAAGGTAATTACTGAAATTGGGTTTTAAAATATTTTCAACCTTTTTTTTAAAAAAAAATTATTTACTTAAATAAAATATCAGTATTCACCTTATTAAACTGGGATTTTTTTCTTCTTTACATTATACTGGAACGTGTTTAATAATTACGCATGTTTTTTCTTCTTAAAAAATTGTTTTCATTTTTTTTTTGTTCTTCCTTACTAGATATTAAAAATGTATCGAAAGTTTATTTCAGATTTTAATTTCCCTTTTTTCCATTATTTTTTATTCCTCCATTTTTTAATAATATATCGTCCGAATTTCCATATAAAATTTAATGTATGTACATAGTCGTACATTATTCTTTTTTCTTAATTTTTGACTTCTTCTATAAATAGGTATATATTTCATATTAGTGTAGAATGTTTTTGACATTTATCATAAATTTCATGGTAAATTGAAACTTTACTCTGCTGCATAACTAATGTGTGCATCTGGCCTTGAACACGGCTTAACTTTGACAGTTTTAACGTAATGATAGATTATCTGTCTCTTCCATCGACTAGACAAAACATAATAAGTTCATTACGGATTAGGATGCGACAAGTATGTAAATACATCTTTCTTAAATGTCTTTTTATTGTTTTATAACGCACTTAACTATATAGATAGCACTTCTAAAGAATATGAATATGTTTAGAGAGAGAAAGAGAAATAAAAAGAGTGCAAGAAAGAAAAAAAAAAGGAGATTATTTGTTTATTGGTTACAAATTTAATTTCTGTATCTATTAAAACGATTATTTCTGTTAAGGGCTGTGCAAATATAGCGTTATCAAATTAGGAGGAAGGGGGGGGGGGGTCTGACATATGATATCGTAAGATATCTAGGGGTGAGTTGTCATTTGATATCGATATCATTTTTGATCCATTTAAATTTTTCTCTTTTTATGTGTAACATGGTCTTTGGTTGAAAATAACATTCTATAATTTTTCAGTTAATCTATTATAAAAATACAAAGTTTTTAATAAAATCACTGAATTATTATAAAATTATTTAATTCTAAAATATGAAATACCCCCACGTTTGACATTCCTATTCTTCTTCATATGTATATACATATAAAATCGCGGTTCGAGAAACCATGGGTGAAGTATATTTGAAATGAAGCTGGTATTTACTAATAATTAAAAGGGAAAGAGAAGGAATGTTGCCCATTTATTTTGCTGATAAGAATTTTCATCTGCCCTCCACTTTATGGATATTGATCATTACCTAAAGCGAAAATTTTGAAAGTTTTTTAAACACATAGTTATTTTTATTTATTTATTATTTTTTTTAAGCATTATTACATACTTTATTCATCAAAATTTGTAACGTATATACCATTCTTTTTTAAATTAAGTTTCATATAATTTTGATACTGTTCGTTAAAAACTTAACTTATATTAACCTTTTAAATTAAATTACAACTGTATTGAACAATTAAGGTAACTCAAGGTATACTATAAATAATGTTCATTATTTTTTCCCAATCAATTCATAAATTTTTGTGCCTTTTTTAAAAACTTGTGGTAAAATGGTATATATAAAGTTTTTTTTATCTTTTCTCATTCTATTACTATTAGTCTAATATGTCTTGTTTTTTGATTGACTTAAATTTTGATTTTACGATTAATCGGATATTTTAGAATTTTAGGGTTTCGCTTTTAGGATTTTCCTGATTTCTAATAAGAAATTAATCGTAATGATGTGTCTACTTGGCAATACCCTTGAAAACGAGCCAAATACCACAGTTTCCAATAATTCGTTATTGTTTCAATATTGCTAACTCCTTGTCTTGTTTAAGTTTGTTATATATTGGGTTATTATAAATTCATTCTAGATGTTTAAATAGTAGTATTGTATAATGGTTATATTATATGATATCCCTTTCAATAGGAAGTTAAAAAAAAAAAGAAAAACTTTCGAATGATACGTGATTTTATATTGATATGGCACATGGTGCATAGCAGGGGAAAAATGCATAGTAGGAAAAAAAAAACTAACACCACCATAACTTGCCATTGTAACTTATGTAACTCATGTCTGCACCTTCTATGATTTTTTTAATAGCTACGTTTTAATAGTATAGTAATCCTTTTATTTAATCTAAAAAAAAAAAAAAAAGAATCTGCAGTTAAATAAGTCGAAAATTATAGCAATTGATATTAATCATATGAATTACTACGACATATTTCAGTGCAGTGCATTTTTTGTCATTCTTTCTATATAAAAATGTTAATATTTATATGCAGAAAGTGAGATTCTTCCTAATATGAATGTTTGAATTTAAAAATATTTATGAAAACAACAGTTCATCACTATTTCCTAATGAACTATGTATGCCCTAATGTAAGGCATATCTACAACAAAATTTATTAGAAAATAAATAAATGAGTTGTTCGCAAATTTAGTAAGTGTTTCGAACTGATTTCAAGATGCTTATCACTGGTATTGTAAATCAGAAATTGATTAAGACTTTTTTTTTCCCCTTGGGTTTCTTTTCTGTGAGAAAGAAGGAAGGAAGGAGAGAGAGAGAAAAAATTCTTTAAAATTTTGTATTTACTGTGTTCCCAGCATCATGGAACGTCACGAAAAATCTGGAAAGTCAGGTAATTTCAAAGTAGTTACGGAAATTCAGAGAAATTTCAAAATATACAGGCAAAGTCGGGGAATTTATAAATAATTTCTAAGTCATGGAAAGGTCTTGAGGGAAAAATAAAAAATGACGCGAAATTCATCAAATAGTCTCGGTAAAAAATTCACAAAATCTATCAAACAATTGAAAATAAAATCGAAAAATTCGAAGCATGATTGCTGAAAAAAATTACTAATTTTCACAAAAAAATTGCAAAAAAAGTTGCAAATTTCATTGTATGCCCGTTAAGTCAAAGAACTTTTGAGATTTGATCAGGAAAAATCAGGAAATTTTTTGAGATTTGGTCAGGAAAAGTCGAGGAATTTTTTGAGATTTGGTCATGGAAAGTCGGGGAATTTTCCAGTCATGTTTTGCTGAGAACCTTGATTTATGTGAAAAATTAATTCGAAAGATCAATTCCTCTTTCTAGAATTCAAACCAAGCATAACTTTATTTTCTTGATAAAGTTTTTCTTTTTGAAGAGCTTTTTTTATTTATAAACTATACATTTCAAATCCCAAAATAAGTAATAATAAAATTCACTTTTATAGAATGATATTTTGTGATAGGTCTTTTTTATTGAGAAATTTTTATGGTGGGATCTTGTTTTATTAAGAACAAAATATGTTTTTCTAATATGCCTCTTTTATTAAAAAATATTTTGTGAAGGTTTCTCTTTTTTATCAAAATTAAATTTGTGAAGATACCTCTATTAAAAAATACAGGGGGGGGGGGATTTTATGAAGCGGTTTATTTTTTAACAGAAATTTCATGAAGGGATCTATTTTATGAAATAAATTTTATGCAGGTAGGCCCCAATTTTCGTCTGAAACAAATCATGTAGGCACATTATAAAACAACGCGAAATATTCACTTTTTTTTTTTCCTCCTTTGATATAGTACAGTACTACTTTCCATCTCTTCAATCTAATAATAATTAAAGTCCATCATGCTATATTCCGTAATGAAGTCTGGGTAATTATATCGGTTCCTTTGATTAGTTTAAACAAAAATCCGAATGTATTATTCATGCAATAAAAGTACGCAACCTGAAACCAGCTACGAACATATCACGCGCAGAACGCAATTTTTAATTTCCAACTATCTATAATTATAATTATGGCCACAAAAGCTAAATTCGGCAAATCTGTAATCTAAAATCTTTCCTTTCAGAACAAAGGACGTAAATTGATGTAGTAGTTTTCTTGAACGAACTGTCGAAAAAATAGGACTTGCTTTTTAAATAAATATATATTTGATTTTATTTACTATTTTGTTTATATAAAAACATTCCTAAAATTACTTTAGTTCGTATGAAATTTTAAAGTTTGCAATCTCTTATCTACATTGCACAATGTGATTTCAGTAATAGGCATGCCCATAGAACTAATATTTTGCATTAGATCTTGACATGCATCGAGCATGGACAAAACAATTTTAGATTTATTTGATCATTATTATTTTCAAAACTTTTGTCAACAGCCCTTGAAATCTTTTAAAACTGTTATTGATCCTGACTTGCTCGTAAACAACGTAGAAATAAATTTGTTATTTCTATATTAAGTTCAACGCAAGTCAATAAAAAATAACTTAAGTTTCTATGAAAGAAATTACGAATATGTAAGAAATTCGGGAAATCATTTTCCAAATTGCATAGTCCTCCCTCCATTAATATCCCACGTGTCCAAATGATGTAGACGTTGAGCACTCGAGCCAGCCAACCATAACTTCTAAATCTTCATGGCCAACCATGCTTTTCAGGGGTGTTTTTATTATCGCTATTAACTTCTCTCCAATCGCATTGAAACACCCAAACATGGTCCCTAATTATTTAGCTTTGGGCATAACGGCAATTCTGTTGAAGATTAAGTTCCTGAGGATATACGCAACATTTTCATGAACTTCGATGGCGGACTGGATTAACTCTGATCTGTACTTTTATGTTGTTTAAAATATTTTGTCTTGCTGTGCGGTCTTATGTGAAAGTGATTTACCTGTAGCGGATTATCGGATTATATGCTCATCTATTATTCTCATATTGGTTAAGCTTGAATTCATGTTTATCTTGGACTTCAGATTTCACCTCGTTCTGTTCAAATTTGTGCTTTGATATTTGAGCTGGAATTCGGATATACCTTTAAGTAAGTATTGAATACGTTAAAATACCTTATTTTTTTATTAGTTTACATTTTTCTTATTTTAGTTAAAATATATTATGGGTTTAAATTCTAAATTCTGCTTTATAATTTTGATTAGTTTTTGAAGAGATCTAACCCAAAAATCGCGCCATCTTTCTTTTCCCCACAGTATAAACGAAGGAATTACTTGGTGGGACTCAACGACGAGCAGAGGTGTGTCCAGAATTTTCTCCTAGGGTTCTGTTTATACGTAATTGTGAAGTTTTTATTATTTTTGTGAAAATTCCTAGAACGGCCATTTTTACTAGTTTCATAATAAAATAAATAATAAAATGAATATTTACATAGTTAGTTGAAAAGTGAGATTTCAATATTAAAAATTTAGTGTTAACTATTCTTTCTAAAATAATGAAGATAAATTTTGTAAATTAAATTTATTCAGCACACTCATGATAAACAAAATTACCAAAGTAAATTTTTTAAAACCAATTTGAAATAAACTCATCTTTGTCGACAACATCATACGTGTGCCCATTAAAAAAATAAGAAAACAGCACGCATCTTCTATTTCTGTAAAACTATTTTCTCCAAAACTATTTATTATTCAATAAAAGATTTAATGCGAAGGAAAATTCCTATCATATGCTGTAGATTATTCCTATTTACTCTCTTTTTCAATTGATGTAATTCAATTGATGATGATGATTCAATGATGATGATTCAATTGATGTAATTCAATTTTGTGATTCAATTGATGTAATAATAAATATGGTTTTGTACAGTTAAAATGATTGTGTAATGTGATTATAAAGTCTATTTAGTCCAAAAATTGAAAATTCAATCTCTTAAATTTTGAAGGCGATGGGATATTTTTAGCATTTTCTTTCTTAACGCCTTAAAAATCAAAGAATAATTAAGGCGATTTTTATAGATATGTTCATAGCTCCTTTCTTATATGCAAACGTAACTATATCGATGAATGTTTTGAAAAATGTTATTACTAAGGAGGGATCGATCCGGGAAAAATTTGGGGCCTATTTAGTATACCCTCACAAAAATCTATGCAATAAAACAAACCACTTCTCAAAAATGAATTTAACAAAATGGGCATTTTCATAAAAATGAATTTAATAAAATGGGTTTCTTGCACAAAATTCCCTTTTATAAAGTAAACCCCTTCATAAAATTTCTTTTCATAAACTTACAATTTTTTATAATTTCTATTTTGCTAGGTTCTAGAATTTTATTTGTAAATTAAGCCAAATCACCAGTTTACCAATCTTTATCAAAAGATTTCAAAGAAGTTGCTGTTAATAATTGCTTGGTTAGAATCTGGGTAACAGGGTTTCAGATATTTCAAATATAATATGAGTCACAAAAATAACTTACTTTTCACAAAATAGGCCTCAAGGGATAAGAACATGCATCGACTGTTAAGCGTAGAAGTAATTGTATGTAGCGTCACAGGGATATGTTTAAGAAATTTTTAATCCATAAAGGACCTTTCACAAAATAATTTATCTTAAAACAGCACCTTTCACAAAATTCTTTATCCTCAAACAAGACCTTTCACAAAATTGTTAAGCGTAGAAGTAATTGTATGTAGCGTCACAGGGATATGTTTAAGAAATTTTTAATCCATAAAGGACCTTTCACAAAATAATTTATCTTCAAACAGCACCTTTCACAAAATTCTTTATCCTCAAACAAGAGCCTTCACAAAATTATTTGTCTCTTAAATAGGCCTTTCACAGAATTTTTTCACCTAAAAATTGAACTTTTTGCCAATTTTATCATAAAAAAATAGTAAATAAAAAAGGCCTGTAAATAAACAAATGAATTCACCAAAAAAATATATTACTGAGTTTTTTTTTATGTATGAAGATAACATTTGAATTTTTACAAATATAAGAAAAATTTCAGAAAAACAGGACTCTGTAAGAAAAGTCTGGACAGACCCCTGCTTTAAATAAGTTGCACGCATCTTTTTACTCTATTATCTGGGCAATAATAAATTTAGTGCGGAGACAAGTTCCCGTCATATGGTACGGAAGATTAGGCATAGATTATACCTACTTTATCATGTGCTTTAGTTCAACAATATCTAAATAGTTTAAAAAGTGAAAGTTAAATCTCATAAAATTTAAGGACGATAGAATATTTTTTAACTTTTCCTGTCTTAGCTTCTTAAAAATCGTTAAGATAATTAGGGCGTATCTTATGGATACTCTTATAAGAACTTATGTGGAAATGTAACTATATCGATAAATATGTTAACAATGTTTTTATTATACGTAGAAGTAAGTGTAGTATTTATTTGGTAATGTAGCTTCAAATTGTCGACAACATCATGTGTTCAGAAAAGATCAGGAAGTAGCACGCGTCTTCTTACTGTAAAACTATTTTCTGCGCAATAATAGATTTAATGCGGAGAAAAGGTCCCGTCATATAATATGGAAGATTAGGCATAGATTATTCCTATTTACTCTATTTTTACACATTCGATTTGACGTGATAATTGAAAGTTGGTATTTGCAAGCAAATTACTTTATCATATATATTAGTTCTATAATGTCTATTTAGTTTAAAAATTGCTAGTTAAATCTCATAAAATTTTAGAACGATAGAATATTTTTTAGCATTTCCTCTCTTAGCTGCTTAAAAATCACCGGATAATTAAGGCGTATCCTATAGATACTTTTATAGGAATTCATATGGAAACGCAATTATATCGATAAATAATTTTGAATAATATTATATTATTAAATGTCGAAGTAAGTGTTGTATTTATTTGGTAATGTAGCTTGAAACTGTGGACAACATTGTGTGTCTCATATGTGTCCGTTAAAAATCAGGAAGCGTCACACGTTTTCTTACTGTAAAACTATTTTCTGTGTATTAATACATTCAATGCGGATAAAACGTTTTGCCGTATGGTAACAGTATTTAAATGCTCTTAAAACATACAACGATTTTAATCTTTTTAAAAAGCATAGATTATACCTACTTATTTAAAATTCTAAAGATAGAATGTAAAAGAAGAATAAGACTAAACTGTATATTTATTTAATGCGTTCTGTTGTGAATTAAAAATTTAAAACAAAATGTTGTTTTTCGCTAACACAGGATTCCCAGTAACATGGAAAGTGAGGAAAATTCGAAGTATTCAGGGAAAGTCGAAAAAAATAAAAAATGTATAGGATAAGTCCCGAAATTTACAAATATTTTCTAAAAAGTCATGGAAAGCTAGGGGGGGGGGGGATCGCGAAATTCGCCAAACGGCCGCAAAAAATAGTCTGCGAAATTCAAAGAACAATCCCCCCCCCCAAAAAAAAAAAAAAACAAAAAAAAAACGCTAATTTTATTAAAGGATTGCAAAAATATATAGTGAATTTCGTTGTATGCCCGTTTGGTCCTGAAATCTTTTTAGATTTGATCAGTAAAATTGCCAGACACACTCTCGTGGAAGGGGGGGGGGGGGATTCTTCAGTTTACAGAAATTCTGCTCGTATTAGTGTTGCCGGAATCTTTTCGTAAATTCACGAATATCCGTATTTAATTTTTTAATTAAAATATCTGTTAAACGTGTTCATTTAAAATATATTTTAAATGTTAATATTTATTTATAAACCATTTTACTTTTATAGATCAGTTTGTAAATTCAACTTTATTTAACTTTATTCAGCTTAAAAAATAAATTGTGAGTACTTTAGAGTGAATGGGAAAAAGTAATTATTTCTATATTATAAAGGCCAAACGTATCTGTGCGTAACGCATACGCCATTTTGCCAATGGCAACATTTTAAATTTGAAATGAAATTTCGGTTTTGCAATTTTTGCTATTGGAAATATTTAAACATCTGAACATCCCATAATTTCAATATTTACATCATCGTTTCAATATTTACATTATGCAAAAAAAATATGCTTTAAAATGCGATTTGTTTGAAAACTGTATTTTAACTTATTTTTGGGACATTATTTTTTTTTTATTTATTTATTTATTTTTATTTTTTATTTATTTATTTATTTTTTTTTTTTGTAGTTTTAATACCGTCTGTGGCAACAAAAGAAATCCATTTCTATTAAAAGCAAAGGGGGAAGAGCCGAAAAAAGTAGATTACCATGTTTTTATGCTGCCATTTTCTCATTAATCTTTGCCTTTTCATATGTCGGATTTAGATTTTACGGGGTAAAAAATTCTACGATTAAATCAAAGTGGAATAAATTTTGCTGCTTTTATTGAGGAATACAAATAATAAAATCCTTAATTAATAACTTTGTGATAATAACAGATCTTTAATATTTTTTATTGCTTACATAAACGATAAAGTTTAATTTTAACTATTTCTACAACTGAGTTTTATAGAAATAATTTTTTGTCAACTTTAGGTTAAAATAATATGTATTTGACAATTATACAAAAAAAATATTAGATGCATTTTTTATTGTAACTAATTTTGTAGGTTTATTATAAGTCAATGAAACAGTTTCTTCATGCATATTTTCTTTCGTCGAAATTCGACGGGTTCTGCCTTGTATTTTTAAATTCGAAAACATTTTTGTCTTTTTTATTTAAATTTAAAATTGTTATTATTGGACCCAATGTACATGTGTGCTAAGAATGAACAGAATATCTCCCTCTTTTGTAGATGTTCGGAGAGAATTTACGGATAAAACATGCTTTCGAGGAGTACGGAAACTATAAGAATAATTTAGATTTTGTATATTGACGAGCTTTTCTAACAGTGCATGATTTGCTAGGAAGTCTGTAATAAGGTTATTATTAATTCACTATTATAATTTACTTCATTATTACAGTTCACTTGTAAACTTTATGAGCGGAGACCAAGAAAAATACTCTATATTTGAATGGCAAAATAAGTGGGAAGGGGATGATTAATTTATAAGTGTATGTACGATTCATAATTATTTTTAGACAAACTTCTTTTTTATGCTTACCTTGAAAAATATATCTTTCGTTCCTTTCGTTATTTTGATGTCTAGATTTAAATTAAAAAGAGTGTTGCGCTTTTATGAATCGCTGTTTAATCGAATAATTTCTTTATATTAACCCATTTCCATTTCTTTTGTGCAAATCTTAAATTTATTACTGCTGCCTTTTTCGCATCGACTCCTTATTTCAATCAAAATGCGTTGCACAAAAATTCGATTTGATTATTCGACACCTATAATTTTAAAGCTATTCTCAAGTACAAAGGGGCAGCTGTCTACCTAAGTTTTAATAATTTTTGTTCGAAAATGCATGAAACTGGCTCTTGTTGTTATTCAGAAACTGTGTAATCGAAAGACGGTTTCCCCGTTTTGTATATATTATATTTTTGTCATAGTCTGAAAATAGGTTTCCCTGTCGACTGTGGCCACAGTTGTGTATGAAAGGTCGAAAAATAGAATGAGACATTAAAGATACATCTTTATTTTTCCATATAATTACCAAGTACATTGAGATATTTCTGTTACCACTTGATAAGCCTCAAAAAGCCCTCCAGGAAAAACTCAGGGCTTTGCATATAGAAGAAGCGTTTAATGGCTTGTCCGTGTGCAAAGTCTTGACGTTTTTACAGGCCTTTTACTGTTTATCAACCGGTATGACAATGTCTGAGCGTGCTTGGTCACTGCCTCCTCTACAATGCCTTCTCGCTTGTGACGTAGTGGAGGCTGTTTCCCTGACAACGATCGCGTTCTGAGCTTCGTGGGGAATGTGGAACCAATAGGGTTAGTGATTTCGCCTCTACTTCATGACGTTTCACGCTTGTCGTCTGCTCAGTGATAAGGCATTGTAGAGGGAGCAGTGGCTTGGTACTTATGTTGACCAATAAACTTTTGTCGTATCTTTCATGTCTCATTACATTGACTTTCCTACACGCCTCCGTCTACAGTCTGCTCCGACAAACTTATTTTCAGACTCCCCTCGTATATATATAATATAAACACAGTAGATTTTTCAGAAAATACTGTCATAGTTGGTGGATTCTGGACGGAAGCAGAAAAACCATTCAACAAAGGGAGAAAAACGTCTTTTAAAATAAGAAATAATTAATTAATAAAAAATAAGTTGCGATTTAAATTAATTTAAATTTGGTAGATGGCAAGAACAAATTATTGGATGGTCTCGCGCCCCATGGGCCCATATCAGTTAGTTGGCGCCACTGCACATGGTAGTTTTAGCTGTCTCAAGAGTATTTTCTAAGTGCTTATTTCCCAATACTCAACGTTGCTGTTGAGCGACGATTATTAATGTTTCAAGGTGCTTAAACCATTTGTTTTGTTTTTCCATTTACATTACGTCATCATTTACATAATCAAGGCAGTCTTTGAGGCATGGCACAAAAGATACTCGGGAATAACTTTGGAGACGTGCTGTAAAAAATAGCCGTTGTTAAATGCAGTTGTAAAACTTTTTTTCCCCTATGCTGAAGAGCATCTGTCACCTTTTTAAATATGCGGATGGGAAATCTGCGTTTTGGCTCCCTAACAATTCTATTGTAAATAATATCACTTTTGTGATTAAAAAAAAAAATACATGTGATATTATTATTATTATTATATACAAATATATATATTTTAGATGCCATATCAGTATTCAAAACCAGTAAATTCTTTAAATAATTCAGATAATTTTAGGACGAAAAAATAAATACCAAAATGTAATATTATTATTATTTAGGGTTTAAGAAATTAAACACTTTAAAAAAATAAAGAGAATTTTAGGACAAAAATATAAATATTAAAGTGCTTTTACTTTTTTGTTTATGTATCAGGAAGAGTAAATACTTTAAAAAATAAAGCGAACTTTAGAACGGGAAAAAATATCAAAATGTGATATATTTCTAAAAGTTTTATTTGTTTATTCACTTTCTAATTATTTGATTTATAAATCATTAATGTATTTCTGTAAAATTATCTTTATTTAAAGAATTTAAAGCCCCCCCCCCTCCCCTTCTCCCCACCTAGATTTTTAGAGTTTGTTTTATTTTTTCGGTATTTTACCTACTGTTTAAACTCTAATTATAAAATCCAAATAAGGATTATTACTTAAGTCTTTGTTTTTCTCTGCTTCCGCAGTGTTTTAAAGAACTTTGTTTTATTTGATGTTGTACTATTTACAACTTTCTCTCGTATGTCTGTTGTAGAATTTGTATTCTACGCATTTAAAAGTCATTTCGAAGATTAAAGTTAATATCTTTTACTTTATTTTCTGAAGAAAGTCTCTCTCTCTCTCTCTTTCTACATAAACTAAAACATTTTTGACTAAAGGCAAACATAAATTCATTAAAAAAAAAAAAAAAAAAAAAAAAACCCACTAACTTCAGAATTTTTTTTCCTCCATAGGAAAAGATCAGTGTATATCTTTTTAAAGGAATTTTGTAGACCGAAAATCCCCTTAATCCCACTTATCCGTGCATTTATCTCACTGTCACACCTGTCTTGCAGATAGCAGCAGATGTGTGACTCATCCCAAGATATTGCTTCGTAAGGATTCTGTGTTTCAATTTTCAATTCGGGTACTGGGTACATCTTTTATAGTAGTCTTCCTCCGTCTTGGTAGGAACTTACGTCACTATCTTAGTTATTGTTTAAAAACCATTTTTGCTGCATTTCCTTTTTTAATAGTCTTTTTTGAAAACTATGCAATTGAACATTTTTTTTTTTCTTTTGAGAGAAGGCCTATAGTTGCATCACGAATAAAGAAGGCAGCTGGCTATCGTGGTAATTGGGGTCATCAGACTTTTGTGATGTGAAGACTTTCGTAACAATTTTTCTGCAGCTGACTTTCTTGTCTCATTTCCTGGGCCAGGATATTTTAAAGATTTTGATCGATTGTTAGATATTGGTCATAATTCAGGCCAAACTGTCGCTACAAATGTTTTAATATGCATTACTTGTTACAGGGAAGGGACTGATTATCGATTTTCAAATTTACAATTATAATTTCGATGTCAAAACAAGGTATTGCCAACAATAATACCTGTTGTTGTTACGTCTAACTACGAACGCACCTAAGATTTCTGAAGTAGTATCCCTTATATTAATTTATCTGAATATTTTAACCATCAATCTTACGCAACATGTCTGTGAAATTGATCCGCGATAAGTTGTTCTAAATGAAACAAATTTAGATTAATTCATTTGCTCAGATTGAAATTACAATTACCAAATAGCCGAATTTAATTTTTTATTAACTAATGTATTTTCTTCACCATTTTCGTCTATACACAATCGCGAACTATTTTAAGGTCAACAGCAAATATAGTCACCACCGGGCTATAAGTTTTTTTATGCCCTATTCCATGTCCACCCCCCCCCCCCCCCAAACCACAACCAATTCTCAAACCGCAACTATTTATGCCTGTTTCTTAACTACTGTAAAATATCGAAATTAAGCTCGTCTTTAACAAGCAGAAAAATCAAATGATTTTAAGGGGGCTTATAATTGGAACCTTTGTCAAAATAATAGGGAAATTCGGAGTTTGGAGTAGGGGGGTGATTATATTTGAAATTTATGAAATTTAACAGGATTTTTACAATTTGCAAAAAAGAAAAAAAAAAATCAGATCTAATTAACATTTTTTGGTTTTAAAATTTCCTTTTATAAAATAAAAGTAGTTTCCATTAATAAAATAATAAATAAATGAAATGAATTTTAATTTATATGAAATAAATTCGATTCAAAGAAATGTAAACAAAAATTATAAATTTAATACAAAGATCTTTTACTCTTCCCCCCCCCCCCAAAAAAAAAAAATAATAAAATAAAATTTTAATTATCGGACACAATCGCTTCAATGTGCGATTAACACTGTGCAAATTTTAGACAGTAAATAATATTTACTCCTCCGAAAAAATGTATATTAAATTTATATGATACTATGTATTTTCTTAATTATCCTTTTCTGCTTTGTTTGTCTGAGAAAGTATTACCTAAATGAATAACAAGAAATAAAATTCTTTGGAAATTGTTTTCGTTCTTCAAATTCATCTGAATTTCCACGAAAACATTACATTCGAAGATCAGATTGAGTATTGATATGAAAGTATTCTTACCTGTCTCGTAAGTCAAGAAAGTAGCCGGTGTTCTTTTAATTGTTGGTAATTGGGGGGAAAAAAAAATCTTAATCTAAATCGAATTTGTTTGTACAGTCTTTGTTTAGAATTTTTCTCATGTGTGTGATGCATGTTTGGGGCTGTGCAAATATCACGTTAACATTTTAGGGGGGAGGGGGGGGTCTGGCAAGTGATATCGTTATGTATCTCTAGGGGGAGGGGGAGTTTGTCTTTTGATATCGATATCATTTTTGATCCAACCAAAATTTTCTTTCTTTATTTTTAACATGGTGTTTGACTCAAATTATTATGTTATCTTTTTTAGTATGTTATCTCTTTTTATGAAAATACAAAGTTTTTGTTAAAATTACTAAATTAAGGAAAAAAAAATTTAATTCCAAAATATGAAATAGTCCAATATTTGACATTCTTATTTTCTTCATATATGTATGCATATACAATCCCTTTTCGAAAAACCCTGTATGGAGTATATTTGAAATGAAGCTTGTGTTTACTAAGAAATAATAGAAAAAGAGAGAGAATGTTGCCCACTTGTTTTGTTGATAAAAATTTCTATCTCTCCACCCCTTCCTCCTTCGTGCGGGGCAAGTGCAACATTACTACCGTTGAGTGTATTATCTAACAAAAAGCTATTATAAAATACTTTTAAATAATAATAATTTATTTTAAATGTTATTATGATTAAATGTTCATATGATATAAAGTGATATTTTATTGCCTCTCTTCATTTGAATCAAAGTATATAACCAGTTTTGCATATTACTTCAAGTAAAAGAAATAAATTCAAAAGATAAAAAGAAAAAATAGACATTAATAACAATGTCATTAACGGGGGAGGGGGGTCGAAGAATGATAACTTATGATATCGGATTGGGGGGAGAGGGTTCAAAAAGTTGATAACGATATATATGCACAGCCCCTTTACAGTGACCCATTAGAATATAGGTTAAAACCATTTTTTAAATTGACAACTTTCTAACAGACTTTTTACATTTTTTTAAATAATATTTACTAACAATACTAAAAGTCATATGAAAAATATCAGTTATGCGTTTAAAGAAAGTTTTGGAATTTATTAAAAGCGACAAATTTGTATCGTCTTACTGCCAGGCCAACTAAAGTAATCATCAAAGATCACTATTTACCATCCAGCATTTTTTATTTTGATCATTTCAGTGGGATTGGAGCATAGTTTGATTGCATATTTTAAATAATTTTTTTTTAAATATTTTATTGTTTTGTTTAATGATTGATGAAGATTTTAATTTCGTTTTGTAAGAAACTAATGCTGATTAACTAAGCTAAGTAATTAAGCTAAGTAACAAATGCCGAGTTCTTTATGTTAATTTAACTGCAAACGGATTTATCTTGATAATCGGCTGCACACGATAGACATAATTAAAACAAAATCGAATATTATTTAATAATCTATAAAAGGTTAGTGAATGGCGATATATTTTTCTAACGAATTGCGATATAATTTTCAAATAAATTTCGTTTAGAGATACCTTTTTCCCCTATTCGACGGTGTTAAAATTATAAATGTACTATGTTTATAAATAAAAAATTTGCATTAAAAATTAAATTTAATCGTCTGTTGTTGCCATTGTCAGAATGACGTCAGTGTTGCCAATAAACAAGTTTCTTTCTTTTCTTTTCTTTTTTTCTATTAAAGATAAGTCATCCTCATTTTCTTAAATTTTAAATGAATCGTACTAAATTTATGTTAACTTCTCATTTAAATATGTGTAATTTTAAGAGTGCTTAAATGTTTTCTACCCCCCCCCCCCCCACATACTCACACACCTACCAAGGAAGGATATATAGTTGTTAATTGGGTGATTTAAAATTGTATTTTTTAATTACTCTTATTTTCCATTGCTTATCTGGGAAAATAATAAATATAGCTAAATAAAAAAACAACAAATAAAATTCTTTGAAAATAGTTTACATTCTTTAAATTCCTCTTGAAATATTTTCTGTGGAAAGCACTCGCTCTTTCATACTAAGGTTAGATTCAAAATAGATAGAAAGAGTACTCTTATCTATTTCATACGTCAAAAAAAAGTAGTTGATGTTCATTTAACTTAATCTCTTGCTATTGAAAAATAGCATCCGAAGCGAAAGCATTTACTGACCTCGTAACTCTACGTCTTCTGTTTCTTCCGGTTGGATGATAAGTAATGTACTGAACGGGTTATCGCTTATTCTTTTTTTTTTATATATATAAAGCAACATTTGACCTATTTCAACACCCTTCAAAAATTACATTGTTTATTTGTGTCTATTAGTTTTTTCCAACTTAACGTTGTCTTCATTGATAAGGCTATTTTCCCCCTTCTATAATTCTTATCAATCTAGACAAGAGTTACAAAAGGTAGATAAATGAAGCATTTTGGAAAATAGTTTAGTTCTTTCACTCTACAGTTGTCTTGAGATTATGAAACCATAATATTGCTCAAGACAGGGTGTACTAAAATTGGTTGATCAGCTGACAAATTCCAAAGTTGGGTATTTCTTCAGCCCGATCTCATAGTTGTTCGTTGTTGTAGGGGTGATATTTGTGAGAAGGAGGGTGGAGAATGTATATTTCTTATTGCCAGAGTACGGTTATTGGTGATACTTCTTGTTTCTGCAGCATGGTTTAAATAAGTTACTGTGGGATATGAAAAAATATGGGGACTCATGGCACCCAATCCTTCCCTCTCATATAAAGACAATTTTTGTAAAGCTGT
Organism: Maratus speculifer; assembly: GCA_964019185.1. NCBI lineage: Eukaryota > Metazoa > Arthropoda > Arachnida > Araneae > Salticidae > Maratus > Maratus speculifer. Next base: position 97,576,238 of record OZ025295.1, read on the forward strand.
CTATGAATTTCATTAACATTTTTTTATTTATTATGTACATTATTGTCATCTTTAATGTTTGATAATTCATCTCTGAAAACAACTTTATTCGAGTAAGTATTTTTAATATTGATAATATTTATAAACCCATAAATTTCATCCAAAAAAATGCAAATTTTGCCAAAAGATCGCGAAAAAACGCAAATTTTGTCAGAAGATCGCGAAAAAACGCAAATTTTGTCAGAAGATCGCGACAAAACGTAATTTTTGTCAGAAGATCGCAAAAAATGTAAATTTTGTCGAAAGATGGTGAAAAATGGGATTTTACTGAAACAAAATCGGATTTTTGCTTGGATTTTACTGCTTCAAAATCAGGTTTTTGCTTGGATTTTTCTGCTCCAAAATCAGATTTTTGTTGCTCCAAAGCTGTTCTAAATTTGCTTTAGTGTACTTTCATCCCTGAATATTGGATTTCACGCATTGTTATTCGAAGACTGTTTTTTTTTTTTGTGAAAGTTTTTATTTAATATCAGATTTATTATAAGATTTAGCCTCTTTTTTCAAATAGGCAAATCTTAATGTATGATTGGCAGTATTATTAATGGTGTATCCTTAACAATCTTATCTAAAACTTAAATTTCATATGAAATTTTTATTATTTATTTTTACATAATTTAAAATTTTGCAATTTTATACCCACAAAACTATGTTCCGAAATAATGAAATTAACCTATATCCCAGGTTTACGCAGAATTAAATTTCGATAATCCGAAATGTAGGAAATTGCCCTTACTTTACCAAAGGAAGCAGTATTTTCTCTCTTGACAGTTCAATAATTTCTATAGAAATAAAACTAAGTCCTGGGAAAGACAAGAAACCGTCCAAAATGTAACCATAAGCTATGGTCCCTCTTTTATCCAGAGGAAGTCAGCAACTTTCTGTCGTAACCTGAAGCACCTATTCAGGGCAGGTGTTTCAGTTTGCCCTTGCGTAATGCACGTTCATAACTTTTACTAGAGGGAGAGTGAATTCCATAGTAAGGCAGATGCAGCATAAATGCAAATTCCTACAAAAGGCTTTTTCTATGCTAGCTAGCTTGTTAGGTTCACCGAATCTCCCAGTGTTTTTCGTTGCAGATGATACTGTCCACTTGACATTCTTACATATTAATCGTCATTTTACACAAAAGCGTCTTATATCCTGCACGCCACACAAGAATGTCCTGATTCCATTAAGGGAACCATATCTTTCCAAATTCACGATTCGCAGATTCCCCTGAAAAGGTATTTTTCTCGACTCTCCCATTGATTCCTTTTCTTATGTGTGCAGCGCCCTTGTTCCTGTGATCCCGTAACCTCGAAACTCCACAAACCGTGCAGGTCCCTAAACCGGTAAACGCGCCAACCATTTGCCCAAAGCTGATGCTAAAGCTCTTTTGTTATGACTGTTGCGTTTTCGGGGCTCGTTGGCCGCTTTCGCTTTTCACCTGGAATAGTGTTTTTCAAAGGAATTACTCGAGGTTTTAGCAAGCTTTGGATTACACACAACTATAGTCACGTGATTCCAGAGGTAAGTGTCATGAATGGCCTTGTCTTAGCGGGAGAAAGAGTATTATATCATTGTTGGGATTACTCTTCTTGTTTATTAATTATTATTAAATGAAGTGGTATTGCTGTTGCTATTAACTATTATTATTTATTGTATCATTTTCTAAAACAGGCAGACGATGCTGTCTTGTAAAATTTTTTTATATTATCCTTTGTATTTTTTGCTAAGAAATGTTTAATACTGATCAATGCAATAGTAATAAACATAAAGCAGTCTGTTTACGTTCATTTGAATTGGATTGCTCTGAAACTTTCTAACAAAATTTGCTTAAATTGGTTTTGAAAATTCTTTGTCGATGTTTTATGGTTAACTTGGTGCAGTTTATAATTGTAGATTTGCAGTTTATGTAAATCAAAAAAATATTCTAGTGTGTTATCTTATCCTTGTTTTTGCATGTGAAAATTTAATCTTGAAAAAGATTTTTATGCTATTATTTGATTCTGATGGATCTTCTTTACTAATGTCCGTCTTGATCGTTGATGTACCTGTTAAATAGTTATTTTTTTGGAGTTTGGTTTGATGTTGGAAAATGCGCATGCGTTTTTTACAAAATTAAATTTTAGTATAAAACCGTCCTAAAAAGAGATTTTAATGACGAAAGTGAGTTACAGACTCGAACCTCTCAAGTAACTTTACGTTTAAAACTGAGTAAAGTACATTACCTGAATGTTATGAAGCAGGATCAATAATCACTGAAATGTGCCCTCTTTATAGTTTGAGTTTGAGTGAACAATGCTTTGAGATCTATAGCTACAATATGGCTGTTACCTCGAATGATCCATAATGCACAGAAACAAATACAGAACACTTTATTATTACAGGAAATACAGTACATACATTTTAATACACATCACAGGGACAACACAGACACCCATGCCGCTAGCTGGACCCGAACCAGGGTCCAGCGGTGCGGGAGGAGCTGACGCTACCAACCACGCCACTGGATCGGCACCCTCTTTATAACTATTAGTTTAATGCAATTTTAGAAATATGAAGCGATAGTTTAATTAATACAGGAAAATATAAGGAGCGTAACTTTATTTTTTCATTCTTTGTCTAATTTATATAAATTGGGAAAGTTTATTTGAAATAAACCTTAACCCTTTCCGGCATGGACAAATTATGTTAGAAAATTGAGAAATTATTTACTGAAATCGGAATTTACATTCGACTCTTTTAGAAATTAAAAAATCCTTAAATTAAGCTTTCATTGTAAAAGCAAAATCTTACTAAAATATTGTTAGTACCATTTGTTTGTTTAGAATTAAAATTAGGTACGCCCCGACTGGGTAAAGTCCCCGACGCAAAGTAAGGGAAAAAAGAAAGAAATAGTTAACATCAGGGTTTTGAATTGATGTTTTTGAAAGATATTGACAGATTTCTATTGTTTCACGTAAAACATGTAAATTTTATTTATTCATAATAGCGAAAATTGCCAGTAAACTTATGAATTGCTCCATAAATCAGTAGCATACGTACACAATCCAATTTTTGCAACTTACACTTTTTTATTCTCTTTAATGGTCAATCCAATCTGCTTGAAAATATTCTTGAACATTTCTACATACCTATGAATTTTTTCAGAAGATAGCTTCAAATGCATTTTTTTTTTTAATTATTTATATACATTTATAAAGTGGAATTCGAAATACAATAAAATTATTTTTTATTAATTTAAATCCTCTTTATATATCCTTTACCTCCAAAATAGCATAATAATGTAAACTTGCAAGTAACATTTTCGAACAAAACATACACATAATTAAACAGAAAAATTACTTTTTTAAAATAACAACAGATTAAACAGAGAATATATATTTTTTAAATATCTTTTTTTTTTTTCAAATAACAAGAGATTAAAATACGGATACAATTGCAAATAAAGTGAAATTATTAAATAAAATAAAGTCATCGTGAAAATTTGAAAATGAAACTCCAAAATACTTATGACCCTGAAATTTTCTTGAAATTCTCTTTAGACCTGAGGCCAATTTTGTGATAACATCGATATAAACAACAGATTAATTGCCATAAAGTTTTGATTCCAAATTTGCATCATATTGCATCCAAAATGTGTAATAAAATTTCAGAACCTTCCAGAAACTGTTTAAGTAATATCGGGATACAATCATTAGGATACTTGTATTGTTTTTAAAAGCAATAAATACAAACCAAAATTTTATTATTTCTTTAATAAATTGACATCTTTCTTTGTTTACTTTATTTTACATTTGAATGACAACAATGTTTATTTGTAGATAATGGGAAATAATTTGAAAATTCGATATTACAGTAACAGGGTGGATTCTGGACCACTGTGCTCCATGTTGAAGTTCAATACATTCTAAGAAAATTGTTATTTAAAGCTTTCTTATAAGCATACTAACTTTAATATTAAATAACAAGTTGGAAGTTGCACGTGAAGCGTAGCAAATTAGGTGCGTTCGTACGATAACGAAGTTTTAAAAATATTACTTTCATATATCAATTTCATAAAATTGTAAATAGTGAATTACAATTAAAACGCTCATCAAACAATGTTCTCCCTATACCATTATGTAATGGAATACTTTTGTGTGGCCTTGTAAATCAATAACAAATGTTCTTTGCAAAACAAATTATGTATGATGTATATTATAATATGTACTTTATAGTTGCATATAAATTTTGTTAAGTTCGCATGAGTGTAACACGATTAAAATGCATTTGAAACATTTTTTCCCATTGACCGTAATGTAACGGAATACTTTTGATTGTCCCTGTAATTGATCTTTGCATCCGATTTTCATAAAATTTGAAATAACTCGACAAAATTATGTAATAATTATGTATTTTAAATTTCAAACGTATAGAATATATTTGAAACTTTTTCCTAATTGACCATAATGTAATTGAATACTTTTGATTGCCCCTGTAATTGATCTATGCACACGATTATCAAAATATTTGAAATAACTCGACAGAATTATGTAATAATTGCGTATTTTAAATTTCAAACGATTAAAATGCATTTGAAACTTTTTTCCCCATTGACCGTAATGTAATGGAATACTTTTGATTGCCCCTGTAATTGATCTATGCATCCGAGTTTCATAAAATTTGAAATGACTCGACAAAATTATGTAATAGTTATGTATTTTAAATTTCAAACGATTCGGTTGGGTGGTTTTTGTGTTGTTATATGCGGACGGACAGACGGACGGACTGAACGACCACTATAGGTGCTACGTATTATATAATTACGAACGCACCTAAAAACAATTATCTTGCATTTACAACAAAACAGTTTTTTTTCTTATTTATCTATAACCATTAATTAATAATAAAGAAAAGTGTGATGATGAAAATTTTTACTTTTAGAAGGTAACAAATAACTAGTCAGGATAAAATAGATCATTCTGAGCTAACGACGTGTTTTGAAGGCTATAAGTAATGAACTCAATGCTGTAATCAATTAGTCTAAAAAAAAAAGCTTTAAAAATTTTTAAATAAATATAAAGGGTGGTCCACTGTGTACTTAAGTTTACTGTACCCCATTCTACCCTATAATGTATAACGCGCTGACCTCTGAGGAACCACACTGTGATAGTGTAACCAGATGGAACCAAATTATCAGTCGCATTCTTTTGATTCTGGATATTCATTTTATTTTTTTAAAATTGTATTTTAATCCATTAACCCATTTTAAATCCCTGAGCAATGTTTTTAGCATTCTGATAAAAGCTTTCTGAACCGCTGCTCTAATGCACTGCCAATAAAAAAAGAGAAAATAGTGGTCGGCAGGCAGAAAACACTTTTGGAAAATATCAATAAGTATTTGTCTTGAATGTGAAATTAAGATTTTAATTTACATTGATAACAGGCATTACGTAACTAACCCTAATGCTTCAGGGTCACAGATGATGCATATATGTATCACGTGCGAACCTCTGAGGAACTGACCTTTAGCTGTGCAACCAGATGGAACCAAATTATCAGTCGCACTCTTTGGATGATATTCTGTGAAATTGGACGAAGAAAATTGCCTGAAATGCTCTCTTATTAAGTTCTTAAGAAAAATGAAGAAAGCGCGCTCCGTAACTGCTGTATCTCGTTTCATTAGTGACATTAAATCACTTGTGATACGGAAGTCTCTCCCCCTCAAAAGTATTGTATATGGTAGTTTTCGAGAAGTCGTTTGATATGCATCATAAATTCAGGTAAACGGATGATTGGTAAAATTTCAGCAAATAAAAATGATGAATATTAAAATAACACCTGACTATTCAGAAGTCGATCCAGGTAAAATTCGGGACCTATTTAATAATACAGGGCCCTTCACAAAATTCCTTTTAATAGAATAGATCTCGTCACAAAATTCCATTCCATTAAAACACTCTCTTCATTATTATTATTTTTTAATTTTCTTGGATTTTAAAATGTATAGACAAATTGCCAGGAAGAAAAACTTTAGCATATAAGAACCTAATCCTTTGAGAGACAATCAATTGCGTTTCCGTAATGTTGAATACACATCGGAAATTCGGAAAGAAAAATTATTTCAAAGTAATGAAAAGTAATTTTTCAAGACTTTTTTACGAAAGCTATAAATGTAAAATCTAAAAGTTTCTAGTTCACGTCCTATTTAAAATTAGATGGGATATAATATAAAGACCCTCAAGAAATTAAAGAAGTAATTATTTTTTATAAAATGAATTTCACAAAAGTAATTTTTACTTTTCATAAAAGAGCTCAAAGGGGAGGTCCCGGCTATTTTTGTGCTATCTCCGATATTTATATTCCGATCTTGTATTTAGAAATATAGATTAATCGTAGTAAACCATGCTATTTAAGGGAGGAAAAAATAGGGTCACTCCAGGCAAAATTTGGGGTCTATTTAAGGTTTCTTTGCAAAAATCTTTAATAAAACAGTCACCCTCACAAAATTTCTCTTAATGAAATAGGTTTTGCATAAAATTCCATTTCATAAAACCTATTCTTCATTATTTTTATTTTGCTAGATTTTAAAATGTGTAACTTACAATTGAAACAATTTCATCAGAAACGAAAACTTTAGCAGAAATACTTAAGTTGTTAATAAATACTTGGTTTGAATATGTGAACTGGGTTTCATTTTTCATTACAACTCGGTTATTTTACACAAACATTTCTCAAACATTTTTCAAAAAAGAACGGAAAAAAAAACTTTTAATTTTTTAACAGAACTGTTCTAAGAAAAAAATCCTATATCAGCCCCTAAATAATTTCATCGTCTTTTTAAAAATATGTCTCATTCGATACACAATTATTGCGGTATTTTATGTTTGCATGATAGCTAATTACAAAACTTTACTTTTGATGACTTACAATAAATTAAAAAAAGAATCCTTACCGAAGATGTTCGATTACCGTTATCGCTTTAATGCATGCTCTTCATTATTTAAGTCATAATGCGAGGATTTTGTTTAATTGCTGAACAAAATGTATTATTTCTGGTTACTTAGTTATGTTACAAGCTTATTCATAAAAATATCACAGTTTTGACCATTATAAGGTTTCATTGACCTGACTTTTTTTTTTTTTTTTTTCATTTGTGTCCTAATATTTTGCTCCCAAATAGAAATAAAAGCAAAAGAATTGATTATTATTGATTTCGTGCTACTCTAAAGAATTGATTATTATTGATTTGCTTAATCCGATTATAAATGAAAGCCAAACATTACATTAATATAAAAAAGAACTCTTGAAGCAAAAAAATGTTGAAATGTGATTACGGTTACACCAGATGTCTGAATGTTGAATTTAATGTGAATCGTTCTTGTCACATGTCCTTGCAGCAGGATTAAAAGCTTTGAAAAGATTGCGTTTTTAAATATTTTTTTTCAGTTAGATTTCTTTGTCACTTTTTAATGTTACAAATTATTTTTAATTCAAGTCTACTGAATTATTTTACTCTTGGGCTCTGGCTGGAGAAGGACATTGCACCTCTTTGCATATGCAAATTTTATTTACTAAATTTTCTTTTCTCCCTTTTTTAAAAAAAGTTTCCGCATAGCTTTCGGATTTTAATGTTGCAAATTATTTTCAATTTAAGTCAATTGAATTAATGTGTGGGTGCTGGAGAAGGACGTTGCCCCTCTCTGTATATTCAAATTTTTTTTTTACTAAATTTTCTTTTCGCATTTTTTGAAAAAAATATTTTCCCCATAGCTTTAGACTTTTAATGTTACAAATTATTTTTAATTAAAGTATACTGAATTAATTTACTCATGGGCACTGGCTAGAGAAGGACATTGCACATCTCTGTATATTCAAATTTTATTTACTAAATTTTCTTTTCGCCTTTTTTGAAAAAAATATTTTCCTCATAACTTTCGATTTTTAATGTTATAAATTATTTTTAACAGTCTACTGAATTTACTCATGGGGGTGCTAATTGGAGAAGAACATTACACTTCCATGTATATTCAAATTTTATTTACTAAATTTTCTTTTTTCCTTTTTTGAAAAAAAAATATTTTCCCCATAGCTTAAACTAATAAAATATTAAGAGAGAAAAACTAAAGATTTTTAGGGAGGGAGCGCATCTTCCCGAACAGCATTGTAGAAGGTAAATTTAGATCTGCTTTTCTTTTTAAGGCTGTTTTCAAATCAAAAGAGGGCAAAATTGACCTTAAGTTTTAGTTTATTTTTACTCGGAAGTGCATGAAACAGCAGGTGTTGTTATTCAGAAACTATCTAATCGCATTTATTTCCCCGTTTTTTTGTAAGCACAATAGATTTTTAGAAAAGAGTGTCGAAATGGGCGTTTTGAACCAACTTTCCTGGGCGAGATAAGAAAAACCAGTCAAACTGGGATGGAAAAGACGTTGTCTTGTGATCAAAACAGCTTATAACTCAACATGTAATTTATTGATCAAAAAAGGGAAAAGTGGAATAGATTCCAAATCGCTTCCAGGGCCATGCTTTGCAATTTTATATCATCTTTCTGTTAAAAATCTGTAAATGTATCAAAACGTTTTCGCTTGTTTAGCAGAGCAATCGAGAACAGCCTTAAGTTCAAACTTTATTCTAAAGAGGGGAGGGGCATAATATCGCCTGGTAAGTATGCAGTTATAGATAGATCACTAGAACAACATGAGTAATTGGATTTCATTTTTCGTTACAAAATGTTATTTTTCACAAAAACATAATGCATTTCTCAAAACACTTAAATTTTTTCACATTGTAAGAAAAAAAAAACCCACATCGGCCTCTAAATAATTCCATCGTCTTTTTAAAAATATGTCTCATTCGATACCCAATTATTGTGGCATTTTATGTTTGCAATTAATATTTTTATGACTTAAATGCCTGAATAATGCAAAAAATAAATAAATAAATAAATAAAAAGCTAGAAAATTTTATGACACCTTCCTTTCTCCGCACAAACCCTATCGCTTTAAAACACAGCATAACTGTGTCCCGTTTAAAATATCATGAAGATGAGTCTGAATAAATCATATGCATTAAAACAGTAGGCTAATTCTAAGATCAACTCAAAAATCCAGGAATTTGCGCATGCATGAAATTGAATTTATTAGCCCTTTCAGTTAGAAGAAAGTCGAAGCTCGAAATTTAAAGCTCTGATCTTTTGTAGAGGACTCAGGATCGAATCCAATGCTCGGCAAAATAATTAATTTGAATAATGATGTATTTTACTACGTGGGAAAGTTGTGTGATTTTTATTCTTTTGTTATCATTATTATTTTGATGCTTTATAATTAAATAAAATTTAACACTCAACAATTTTTTCTTAAATAATTTTATTTTTAAAATATTTCAAGTAATTAAAACATTAATAATAGGTTGTTGCCTGGTGCAATATGATAAAGTTAAAATTATTTACAACGTTAGAACACCAGAATATTCGAATTTCAAGCATACCGGTTTCGGTAGCATATAGCATACCTTCCTCAGTGCTAAAGATAGTGGAGATTTTCTCATATATATATAGGGAGGATGGGGATTCAAGTGATAAGTTGCTTGACCAATAGGAAAACAGAGGATCCTAGGCAACAGCCAATAGGAAAACAGTGAACAGCTAATAGGAAAATTGGGTGGAAAATAGAAAAGATATTGCGAGAATAGCATTAAAAGATTAAGAAAAATTAGTTTTAATGTAATATTTCCAACAGTCTGATAATGGTGGAATAGCAAAATCACAATTAACAAGATTAGCAAGATTTTTATGGATATGGAAAGCTTCAAGGAAGTTAAGTTCTTGTATAGAAGTAGGTTTAGTTAGTATCTTAACCGAATTGAAGTCAAAAGCATGACTTGTCTCCCAGCAATGTTTTGCGATTGAGGATTTCTTGATTTCTTGTTTTTCAATATATTGCTTATGTTCTTTAATACGAAATTTTAGACTGCGTTTGGTTTGACCAATGTAAGAAAGACCACACTGACAATTAATATTGTAAATGCCCCATGAATTTGATAATTCAACAGGATCTTTAAGGCTGGAAAGGGTGAGTTTATTAGTAGGAGTAAAAATTATTTTGAAATCGAACCGACTAAGAATTTTAGCAATGGAAAAACTTGATTTTGGAAAGAAAGGTAAGACAATGCTAATATTGGAACGAGTGGAAGACTGAGATGAGTTTGAGGAGTGAGAGTTTTGCAATTTAGAAAGGGCAGTATCAATAATAGAAGGGTTGTAACCTCTATCAAATGCAATTGCTTTAATGTATTGAATTTCATTATTGAGAGACTGAGAATCAGAGCAAACATGAAGAGCACGATTTATGAATGTGTAAAAGGCAGCCATTTTTTGACTTGGAGGATGACATGAACGAGCGTGGGGGGGTAGAGAAACAGCGAAGCTTTTTCGATAGACAGATGTAGAGAAGCCAGTTTCACTGCGAGTGACGAGGGTGTCCAGGAAAGGGAGTGAACCATTATTTTCTGTTTCATACGTATATTGGATATTGTTATCAATAGAGTTCATGATGCTAAGAATGTCCTCAATATTGTGAAGAGAAGTGTCAAGTAAGGTACTTATCACTTGAATCCCCATCCTCCCTATATATATATGAGCAAATCTCCACTATCTTTAGCACTGAGGAAGGTATGCTATATGCTACCGAAACCGGTATGCTTGAAATTCGAATATTCTGGTGTTCTAACGTTGTAAATAATTTTAACTTTATTAATTAAAACATTGTAATTATTAGATATAAACAACCAATTTCCAGTTCAGGGCTTTAGCGACATATTTGTAAGAATAAAATTGTTGAAAATCCTTACTAATCACATTTTAAAAAAATAATAAACAACAACAAACACAACACACACAAATAAAAATTGTATCCGTTGAATTAATTTTAATTATCCATCTGCTAAAAAGCAAGCGCTGTTAAAATTCTGCTTAAAATTCTTTCAGTTGATTACTTGACATGAAACGCTTTGAATCTGTTGGAATGACATAGATAACATAGAAATAAATCAAGTTTTTAAAACTTTATTTACAGGTAACCAATTAAGAAAATCTAACATTATTTTAATTAATCTTTTAACATATTTATCGTCAAATCTTGGCGGGTACCATCTGGTTGCTTTATTATTTATTTAAACTATCCTAACAGTTTTCATAACTTTTTGATTACACTGCCCAACCTGTTTTTGTGTTAAATTACGTTTTACATCTCGGTAATATTCGATTTCTTTTGAAAAAAGCACCAACCATACCCAACATCATTTCTCCCAATTTGATGCATTTCTTCCGTTTCATTTAAAATGCTCTTTTACCATTGTTTGTTCGGTTATACTTAAAGTAGGGCTGGGAGCGTAACCTTCTACCTCTTTGGCAATGAAATTTTCTTTTTTTTTTTTACAATTTCATTAGTTACCGGCACTGACTGTTGTTGTTGCAAAGAAAAATGATTCAAAGCGACGGCTGAAAAACAATTCCGGTTATTTCAGGAAAGTAATCAAAAATGTGTGGAAAATGTTGAGATACTGACCTTGTTGTTTTTACGTTGCGTTTTTTTCTTTTCTCTTTTTTATGGCCAATCGCTTTTTATCTGCTTCTGGAGAGACTGTTAGTCCAAAATATTGCTGGAATTCTGTGATGCAATGATTAGAGGAAATATATATATTTTCTTTTTTCTTTCAATTTTTTTTTCTTGTATCTTGTTTGCTGATTAAATTTATTTTAATGATAAAACTTAAAATATTGTTTAAGATTTAAACGAAGAAATATTTTTTTTTTTTTTTTTCTTATCTTATTGTATGATATCTTATAGTATAGTAATATAAATATCTTAAATTAATTAGAATGAATTGTGATTTATATTTGTCTGCGAGTGTGCAAAGAATTTATTCAGAAAATAATAGTAATAATATTAATAATTTGTAACTAATCGTCGTTTTTTTTTTTTTTTTTTTTTCTCTCTGAAAAAGGGAAAAAAAAAAAAAAAAATTAGCCTCCATTTCGAAAATTGTAATTGCATTTCATTATTCAAATAACTATAATAATAATTTTTAAGTAATCGTCAAATTTACATGGTTTGATAATGTAGTGTATATAAGAAGCTAGGATCATTTTTTCCAGAAAATGTTTTAAGTTTGCTTCCATTTTGAAATTAGATTGTATTTTACTAAAAAAGTAATAATAAATAAAATATATTTTTAAAGTAGTTGTCAAATTTATATGGTTTGATAGATAATGTGGTACATAAAAGGCTAAAAACGTTTTTGTTTGGGGGGGGGAAATAGCTTGAAATTAGATTGCAATTGTATTTCACTATTAAAATAATAATAATAATAATTCTGAATTTTTAAATGTCATGGTATTAGTCAGGACAGTGTTCAAACAAACCTATTTTCAAATGAGGCAGATAAAAATGTTTACCTCTTTCATTATTATAATTTCCAATCAAATTAACGACTTTATTATCATAATTTAATTTTAAAAAATCACGCAATCACACAATGGGAAATAAAGTAACATAAACACGTTATTTAAATATTTTACAATATTTCTCAAAATTCTGAAGAAAAATTTCAAAAATTCCAAATATTTTCAAATGTTCCTAATTTGAAAAATAATTACGCGCATGAATTTATTACTTCGCTACATGATAGTTGTAGCCTTTTTTGATTTTATTCATGAAAATAATCTTTGTCCTGTAATTTGCAGTTTCGTACTTTATTATTCTTCCTTAAAAATAATAAATAAGTCTTTTTGTTATAAGAAAGGCTGCTACATTTGAAGCCCTTGTTTATTCGAGGCAAATCTCGTAAAACCTCTTCGTCCATTGGTTTTCATTATAAGCTCAAGATTTTATGTTTGCAGGAATGCAGGATAAAACCACAACAGATTGTTGTTGCGTTTTTTTTTTTTTTTTTTTTTTTTTTTTTGTTCAGATTTACCAATAGAATAGATTTATTAGATAATAATAATAATATTAATAATAATAATAAATAATAATAAAGATTTTAATTTTTGATACTGCGAGTTGTGAAACTCCCGTGTTCTATACAATAGTATTTTTGTCGTAAAAAAATTTATGTTGACATTTACCTTGAAATTGATCAAAATATCAATTTTTTTTTTTTTTTTTTTTTTTTTTTTTTTTTTGGTAATACTAACTTAAAGCTTCTGTAATGTAATTGCTAATATTTTGGCACCTCATTTTTACCTATATTACAATTATATCGCGAGATTTTGTAAATTCTGTTAATAGATCCAGCGCAATTATCCATACAAATGAAAACTTTTAAACTGATTTTTCTATCTGTTAATATTTTTATAATTTGCTTGTTCTGTAAATACTAAGGTCTTTTTTGCTATTTTAGATAGAAGTTTGAAATTTTTGTTACTCCTTTCTCCATGGCTTATTTAATATTTATATGTGTGGATTTAACATTCGAGTTTATAGTTATTATTAATTATTCAATATTTGAATTTCCTTCATTTTTTTATTTCCTTCATTATTCGAGAGAAAAAAAAATCATATTAAATGTAAAATTCCATACAGCTAAAAATCCGTTCACAATTTTGTGTAGTATATTCTAATGAATCTCGAGAAAAACACCAAAGCAAAAATATTCATATTTATAAAAATTATAAAGATTTTTAAAAAGTTAATTAAAAAAACAATTTTAGTAAAATAAGCTGTTTTTGATAGTTTTTTTTAATTTTATTTAATTTTTAGTATTAAGTATTGTGCCACCACATTTATTACAATGTTATTCAAAATTGAAGCGATGTTTTCAAAGGTACTGTGTCCCCTTAAGAGACCTAGAAGCGTTATAATGAATTTTAAAACTGTAATTTTAAAAGAAATTGCAACAAATTCACAACTTAAAAAAAAAAAAAAAAAAAAAAAAAAAACATTGTAACATAATTTCCGTTTGTATAAAATTTCGGTATAATTACTGATACAGTAATCTATATGTTTATGTTTTGAATTGCTTTCTCGGTAAGCAATTAACCTTGAAACACTGACGCAAAACAGTTCTGTCGAATAGCGCAGCTCGTTGAATGTCAACGAGCCATGTTACGCGAAGCTAGACATTGACAGTTTTCCAAAAAACTCTTTAAGCATAATCAGCAGTTTGAATTATTTTTATCAGAATTCTAATTATTTCGTTTAACTATCCTTGAAATCACGATTCGGTAAAAAAAAAAAAAAAAAAAAAAAAGTAGTGTTTGTTTCTTTTATCTGTTGTATTTCCGAAATTGGAGGTTATTTTTAAATTATGGAATAAAACCCAAGCAACGCTTTTACACATTTTTAAAAAACCTTGGAAACGCTCAATTGATTTGTATTTTTTCCTGACTCTTTATCTTTTCTCAATGGTATTTTAGATTTTATTACATTCCATTCAGAGAATTTTGTTCAGAGAACAGACTTTTCTCACAGGGTGGTGTTTTTGTGAAATAGTGAAAAACCTAGTCGTAATTTTTTGAATTTGAATTGATTGTTATATTCAGGTTCCTTTTTATCTGTTTTTAAAAATATCTATATGCATAAAATAGGTTCTTTACGACGTCAACTGCCTTCTGATAAGATTATGTTTAGAAATAGAAAAATTTTAGTCTCATTGATATATTAAATTTTATTTTATTTACAGGTTTTTTTTCAATATGGTTCCGTTTCGTAAAATCGGATTTTCGAATTTATTGTTATATTCAGGGTTTATAAGGAAATTTGCAATATATATATATATATATATATATATATATATATAATGTGTGTGTAATATGTAACAAGATCTTTATATAGATAATAGCTTGGTTCTTTGGTGACTTCAACTGTCTTGTTTTAGATCGTATTTTTTAATTTATTTTTTTAATGTAACCCTTTTATTCATACGGGCCTCATATGAGGGCAGATAAAAATTGTCTTATAAAGAAAAGGAAAAAGAAATCAGCATTCATTTTTGGAGATCTGATTTGTCGAGAGATAATACCTAGCATGCAGCATGATAAAATTATTTTACAATGGATTCTCATATATAATAATGAATAATATGAAATAATTTTTGTATGGTAAGGGTTAAATTGCGGGGAAAAATAGTTTTTAAGAAAGATAATTTTTAAGAGAGAATTTTGTGAAGGATCCTGGTTGATGATGACAAAAATTGTGAAGGGTCTTTCCTAAAAAAAAAAAAAAAATCCCTGATTTATGTAAGTAAAGAAGATAATCTTGTTTGTTTTTATGCCTGAATATTCATAATATAGGCTATTCTTGACGAGAACCAGAGAAAATAAATGAATAAAAGAGCTTTGAAGATAGATACTAGAAAGTGATCCTCAGATAAACTTTAAATTTAAACAATCTTATAATTACTGTTTGCTAAACCGGAGCGAAGAAATCAGACGTTGTTGGATTTTTGTTTTGATATATGTTAATAACAGTATAGGGTACACATAATCTGTAGCACGACACATTTATTTATTTAATTATTTATTTATTTTGTGTGTGTGTGCGTGCGGGGGGGGGGGGGGATGACTTATTTTTGTTAAACAGTAGAAAAACGATTAGGGATTTTTCATAAAGAATAATTTGAAGAAATAAAAATATATTTTTTAAAAAAAGTTCAAAAATTCTTCTTTGATATATTTTACTTCGAAACATTGATGTAAAAATACAAAGCAACCCTACCTATAATTTCATCATGTGAAAATTTCTCTATAGATGTGTCACATTTGTTCTGCAGCATTTCATTGTGTACTCATTTTGTGTGTTATAAGACATTTTAATGATTAGAGTTTATCAATCTGAAAATAATTTGATAGGAAATTCATTTTTTATGTTATTATAAATGCTGTGCACAATAAAAGTGGGGAAAAGTTATAAAGTCAATATGTACACTCGTGTAAAAAAAATAAATGGTCTTGTTACTTTTTTCTTATTTTCTGTGTAAAGGATAAAAGTAGCACTAGCCATGGCCATAGTGTCTAGAAAAAAAGTACTGTTAAAAAATTGTCTGTTTATGGCTATAGTCCTGCAAGGACACAGCAGTTTTTTTACATTTTATCAAGGATTGTACTTTTTCCGATTACAATATGTTTAGATTAATAATATATTTATTTGTACTGTTCAATTCAGAATTAATATACCAATAAAAATTTTAACAAAGTTTATTGTTTAGTATTTTTAAATAAAATAACCAGTAGTTTAAAATCAGTAATAAAATTGGAACTCTGGTCACCGGCTACTAAAGAAATTTTCCAGTTTTGTCCTTTACTTTTATGCATTGTCACTGAGTTTGCTTATTCATTTATGCACGAGTTTTTTTTGTTGCACAACATTATTGCTCGACAATATATGAGGAGCCCAGAAGCCAAGGGGTACAAGTGACAAAATTTAAATTTCGGGTAAATTGAGTTCAAAATTAAACATCAATTGTAATTCAACGAATTGAGATATGAAACTTTTGCTTACTTCTTAATGATCTTTGAACTCTTATTTCAATAATTTTTTTTAAAAAAGTGGAATACAATTTTTCTTTTTATTTATAACTAAGCAATGTTTATCGTCATTCGGCACTTGTACCCCTTGGCTTCCAAGCAATAATGAAGAAGCTAAAAGGTACAAGTGCCAAATGAACACAAGAATTGAAAAATTATTCAATAAAAAGTTGTATTTATGAAAAAATTAAGAACAATGATGATACAAATAAGTGAAAGGACAAAATTTTGCTTTAATATAGATTCTAAAAAAGGAAAAATTATGAAATAAAAAAAAATGAATTAACGAAAAATTTATGCACAATGTTAATATAAATAAATGAAAGGAAAAACTTTTGTTCTAATATAAGTTTTAAAATTTTATTATAAGTTTAGAAACATTGTAATTTATATTTTTTAACACTTACCAACAAAGTTGAAAAGTGAATATGATTTTGGTTTGTCAGTCCGTCTGTCCGCGCTCTAACTCTCGTAAATATATTCGGATAGCCTTGAAAGTTTTGGGACTTATTCATTTTTACCTCAACACAAACCTATTGCAAATGAAGTTTCTAACACAATTAGTTTATTTCAGGGTTCGTGATTTTTTTTTTTATTTTTTTAATAAAAATCAAAACAATCGGATTTTTTTATTTAAATCGGATTTTTTTATTTAAATCAGATTTTTTTGATTTTTTTAAAAATTGCCACACATTATTATTATTTTATGACTTTTTGTTTAATTTAAATAATATAAAGTTTACATACATAGACATGCATATTATAAGTATTATCTATTACTAATATTACACAATTTACATAAATGATTCATATTATTTCAAGGTAAAATTTTAGGCTATGAAAAAAATCTTGATTACACAAAATGCATGAAAAACTACAAATCAGATGTCAAAAATTAATTCAACCTTCAATATTTTAATTAAAATAAAAAAACATCTGCAACACATAAAAAATTTAAACAAAATTGGAAGTTTTTAACTAAGTTTTTAACTTTTTTTTTTTTTTTTTTTTTTTTTAAGTGTTGGCTGAGAAAAATGAGTTCAATTGCTGCCATCAAAGTACTTAAGGCCAGAGGACACAAATTGAGATGTCATCACTAATCGACTGACTTCTCAGTAGTGTTGGAATTTACACAAGAAAATTTTGAATAGCAATTTTATTTTACTTGTGGAATATTTAACATCTTATAAAACAATAACTATTTAAACTCAGTAATAAGAACTTGGAATCCCTAAATAAAAATTCAGCCAGAGAAGGAATGTTACAGTGTTGCCGCATCTGGATATTTTTTTATTGGGGGATTCCAAATTCTCATGTGTATGTTTAAAGTAATAATCATAAGTTAATCAGTATGTTCAGTGTTTTATACGATGACTGATATTCCACAAATAAAATAAAAGTAAATTGTTACTCAAAATCAGGGTTGCCACGCCACCGGGAAAACCGGGAAAACACAGGGAATTTCAAAATACCCTCTCAAAACAGGGAAAATCCAGGGAATTTTTCAAAAATCCTAAAAAACCTGGAAAACACAGGGAATTTTTTTCCTGTTATATCCAAACATAATTTTTTTCTGCTTTCAAAATAAAATTCTAATAAAATTCGCGGAAGAAAGAAAATCCCGGAAAACGGCTCGAAAATTCACTTTGAGCGGCTCTTCCATGTGTCTGCCATGTCTTTGCCATGCGAATAGTTAAATCCACAGAGCACCTTCTCTCATGCCTTCCATCTGCGTAGTGTTCTTTCCCTTTCTCCTTCTCATCTGTTTCTCCCGTCGCGTCATTTCAAAACAGGCATGAGATTCTTTCGCGGATCCGCGATTTTCCGCTTTTTTTGTCATTTTTAGCTTTTTCGATTTTTTTATATCATCAAAAGAACACGGGGAAAAAATAGAATTTTCGCGAAAAAAAACGCGATTTTCCGCTTTTTTGTCATTTTTAGCTTTTCCGATTTTTTTACATCATCAAAAGACCGCGTGAAAAAAATAGAATTTTCGCGAAAAAAAACGCGATTTTCCCCAAAAAATCGCGAGAAAAATGCAATTTTCGTCGAAGGATCCCAAGATCGAAAAAAATACGTGATTTTCGACAAAATATTGCAAAAAAATGCTGTTTTCGTCAAGAGATCGCGAAAAAATGCTGTTTTCATCACAATATTGCGAAAAAATGCTGTTCTCGTCAAAAGATCGTTGAAAAACGACGATTTTTATCAAAAAGCTACGAAAAAAAACGGCAATTTTCGTCATAAAGTCGAGAAAAAAACGTCAATTTTCTTCATCGAATCGCAAAAAAACGGCAATTTTCTTTATCGAATAGCGAAAAAAACGTGGTTTTCATAAAAAAAAAAAAACGAAAAAACAGCGATAAAAAAAAAAAAAATGGCGTTTTTTGTCAAAAAAAGCATGAAAAACGTCGATTTTTGCTAAAAATTGCCGTTGACAAAATTATAACAAAAATTGCCTTTTTTTTTTTTTTTTAACAGCAATTTTTGTTGTAAGATCGCAAAAAAAAAAAAAAAAAGAAAAAAAGAAAAAAAAAATTGCAGAAAATTTTGTTTTCTGCAAATTCTGCAGTTCTTGCAATATTGTCTTCAACAACTTTTTTTTTTCAGTTGAGTGATAAATATTTCAAAGTATTTCTTAGCTGAATGCTTGAGTATTGCTCTACTGTTTTTATTATTATTAACATAAAATGTGGGATTTTAATAATAAGTGTGATAACTTTAAAGAGTTATTTTTATTTGCTCATATTACATAATGTATTATATTTGCTCAATTAGTTGGGTAATGGGAAATTACAAGGTGGTTAACTGGTATACATACATGCATATATTTTTGCACACTCAACATAGAATAAACGCGTTGCAGTACAGGGAAAATACAGGGAATTTTTTTTCAAGATTAGAGTGGCAACCCTGAAAATTTTCTAGTGTGAATTCCAATATAATTGAGAAGTAAGTCAATTAGTGAATATCTCACGATTTGTGTCCTCTGGCCTTGAGCATTTCGATGGCAGCGGTTTAACAGTTTTATCTGTTGATTTCTAATTTCTGTAAGTATCAAACCAAAGGCAAAAAACATTTGTTCAATTGAAGCAGATAAATCTATTGCAATAAAAAGCTAGTTGATCATTAATTTTCTTTTTAGTATGAGATTTTTCGATAACTGTAACAAAAATACCTTCCACCATCCTAAAGGGCTGAGATCAATTATATTAAATTAAATAAATAAATCAATTGCTGATTCAGATTTTGCTCAAATCCTTATATAACAGGCTTCACCAAAGTACAGCACATAAAGTCATACAATTTTATTTTACCTCAACTTGCAAAAGTTTTTCTAAATACTAATGAGTAAATATTCA
This sequence comes from Maratus speculifer, assembly GCA_964019185.1. NCBI lineage: Eukaryota > Metazoa > Arthropoda > Arachnida > Araneae > Salticidae > Maratus > Maratus speculifer. The sequence goes on from OZ025295.1 coordinate 97,596,131, forward strand.
AATATTTAGTATATTTCTGTTTAGATTTCTTTACCGTTGCAAGATTATTTTATAATTTGATTCAAATGAAAATTGAAAGCATTTTTTTTTTCTAAACTTTACATTTATTTTAATTTTTTACTAAGCTTAAGCTTTATCTTTCTGAAAGTTGTTTGATTATATATGGTATATAAAACTAAATTATATTAAAGCACATTATTATGTTTCCTTCATCTGAAATTTATTAAAAAATAACCTAAAAGAAAAACTGATTTAAATCAATGATTTTTTTTAAAAAAAAATCAGTTGATTTAAATCGTGATTTAAATCATGATTAAAATCAAGCCGATTTAAATCAACGAACCCTGGTTTATTTACAGGGACAATCAAAAGTTTTTCATTACATTACAATTTATGGGAAAAATCATTTTAAATGAATTTGAAAGATGTTACACCTTGTCACACATTGAAATTTATATGCATTTACGAATCGCACTAAAATAAACATTTTATAAAATCCGAGGTGAAAAGAATACTTATTATTTATTTACAGAACCATACAAAAGATTTACATTACCTAATGATAAAGAGGGAATTGTTTGCGACTTATTTTAATTATATTATAATTTTCACGTGTAATAAAATTCATATATATCGCCGAGGCTTAATATAAGTTATTTCGCATATAATACGTAGTACACAGTATTTACAGGGACACAAAAAAGATTTTAAATAGTATATTCGATTCGAAGTACTGTATATATTATCAATGATGATTGATGGATGGACGAAATGCCATTTTAATTATGAATTGAACTTTTAAGTTTCACTAAATTTATACATATAAATGCTATAGTTCATATACAAAGCTACACAAAAATACTCGTAAAGGTTACAGAATATGAGCGTGCTTTACTTAAGCATTCCTTTTAAATAAGTCATGTATTTCAATACTGAGCTTCATTCACTTTACTAAGAAATGCTTGTAAAAATTAGATAAAATGATATACAGGATCACGCACAAAATTTTATACATGGTCATCGAAAGTGTGTTTTAGTTCTAAGTAAATTTCAGCTAAATACTGGCGTATAATAAAGGTTCAAGATAAACTGCAGAATGAACAAAAGTATAAAAGTATGCTTCCATCTATTAGTATAAAGTGCTGAAAGCGAAATTTCAAACTATTATGTGTTTTCTTGCTAAACTAATTTTTCTCTTTATACAGTACATATCAACCGACTGATAAAACATAGGGCTGCTCAAAAGGATCAGAATACATATTTGGCAATGGATAGTAACTCTTTATTACCCTAAATAACAAAAAATTTTAAAGATTTCAGGGTGTGTTGGAAGGTGTTCATAATCTATGCTTAACGCATGATTTTCTTACTTGATAACAGTTAAAATGCATTTATTTAATGCATAAAAAAGCAAATGGCTTTGTATTTCATTGGTCGCGCTTCTGCTATATAGACGTTAACGGACACAACTGTACTTATACCCCTTGGCCTCTAAAACGTTTCACTGTTTTGGGAAAGAGGTTAAGTAACTGACCCCTATAACTCAGTACATGATGAAAAAAACACTCTTATCTCTTTACCTACAAATAAATAGACATATTTCCAGATAGCCTGTGCACTTAACTCATTTTTTTCAATTTTGTCACTTATACCCCTTGGCTTCTGGGCTTCTCATATGTGTTAGCATAGTAGCAAATGGTTGAAGGAGTGCGAATGACCTTTACTCAGCAACTCCGCCTATAACAATACTCAATACACAATTAATGCACACGTACAACCATATTATAGACGACAATTTATAATTCAGCATACATATATGAAAAAAAAAAAATAAGACTAAATTCATACCTATTCTCTTGTGATGTATGCACACACACCTCAGGGATATGTTTAGGAAAAATTTTAGGTCCTTCACAAAATGATTTATCTTAAAACAGGACCCTTCACAAAACATTTTATCCCAAGACAGGATCCTTCATAAAATTATTTGTCTATTAAATAGACCTTTCACAAAATTTGTTCACCTTCAAATTGAATTTTTCACAAATTTAATCATTTAATAATAAAATCTGGCTTGTAAATAAGCAGTTGAACTCACCAAAGAACATATTACTTAGATTTTTATTTATGAAAAATAGAACCTGAAGACATCGATAATTTAAAATTCACAAAATTCTGACTAGAATTTTCACAAATATGTGTTTAAAATAATAATAATAATAATAATAATCGCAATTTCATAAAATCAGGACCTTGCGAGAAAAGTCCGGACAGACCCCTGCACATACACACACATATATTTATATCCCATTTTTTAAACGAGCAGGCCACTACAATGAAATAATAGTAAGGTTATGATCACTGAAAGTTAAAACCTGAAAAGCGTGTTTTTTGTTTATTATTTTTAAATAATCGATTGAAGTGTTCTGGCTGACTAACTTCTAGTAGGAAATTAGGTTATGATTTTAATCTATCGGGGGCATACAAAACTTGAAAAAACGACCGTTATATGGAACGGAAAGTAAATGTCGAAGCAAAAGAATGCTATTATTTCGCAAACTATGCAATTAACTAGGTATATTAACTTAGATTGATAAATAACAAATTTTCATTGTAATTGTATCACAAAATATATAATATTTGATTTTATTGCACTATTTAAATTTAAAAGAATGTCGATTAAAATATGTTTTCAGTCTCAGCTTTATGTAGTCATAGAGTTAAAAAAGAAAGAATAAAGAGGAAGTATAATGGCTGGCAGTGATGCCAAAAATGTAACCCTAGAATCTACTACATTATAAGTCCAAACACAACCATGTCCTCTCGCACAAAAGAAAATTTTTATCAATACTATTTTTAATTCGTAATACAATAAAATTTTGCTTTACATTGCTTAAGTATAAGCAGATCATTTTAATTTAGAGAAAAAAAAATGCACGGTTGATGTCAAAGAATTCGGTTCCTGTTCCACGTAACTACTTTGTTTGGGCCGAACGAAAGCATTTAAATTCGAGCGATAATCCGCATCATATTACAAGCCAATTTTGCGGCATACTAGACTACCATGCATCTTTTCCCTCCATGATCTTTAGTTCTTTGTTTAAAATTCAATTTTTTACCCTCTTTTGTTCCATTACGAAAACGCTAGGTCAAATTAAAAGACAGTTTTGTTTTACATTTTTTTTTTTTTTTTTTTTTTTTTTTTTTGGGTCACTTTTATATGACACTGCGGGTTCTAAGAAAAGCCACTCTGTGATATAATTTTACAATATTTTACTTAACGTAGCTGTGAATTCATTTATCCTCTAGAACAGCTGTTGCCAAACTTTAATGGTACGCCATCCACCTTTAAGTAAGAAATATTTTGCGACCCACCTAATATAATAGTGTATATCAGTATGGAAATTGTTGTATGACCTGCATAAGCTAAATAATATCCTATCCCATGAAAAAAGCAAATTTTCGTACGAAAAATGCAATAAAATAAAGTACTGGTAATCTCAGTGTGTGAAAGTGGAATAATAATTTACACAACAGACAAACTAGAAAGATAATTAAAAATACTTTTAATTACTATTAAAACATAACTTTATAATCAGTGCATTTTCTGGCGCTGGTGTTTACCGATGAAAGCATCTATATTAGAATAAAAATTAAACGTTGTTAATTTCAACCTTAATTCGCTTTTAACACACTTCTTCTATACTTGTTTTTCAAAAACAGCCACGTACAAAAAAGCATGTTCACACGAATATGTTGAACTCCATTTAGGAATTCAAAGCTCATTTAGATGTTTCTGGATATTCTACTCGTATTTTTCTTCATATGGAAATTGAGGAATTTTTCCCTTGAATTATTATTTGATGGTGAAATTGTTATATTTTTTAACTGATGAAATACAAAATATGTTTTTATGACAAAACTCGATTGCTTCCGCGACCCATAGTTTGGAAACCACTGCTATAGAACAATATATTCATTTCGCATCTTGAGTATAATATGAACTGATAGATTTGGGGGTCTTCCTTGGCTAGATTCATGTTCTCCAGAGAGACCACAAAGTAGAAAAGCACTCGGGAGAATGATCTAAAATCCAGATCTTTTCCGAACATACGATTACTAACAAATTTAATAGACAACTAAATCTTTCATTATAGTATAGAATATTTAAAATATTTAATTTTACTGGTTTGCTACATTTACATGAAATAAATGAATCAAAAAACATTTTCAATCTCGACATTGAAAATTGTAAAAATTTGAATTATAACTGTCTCTATTTAAAAAATAATAATAAATAAGAGGAAAGGAGGAGAAATTACATGCTTAAATTAAAAAAAAAAAAAAAAAAAAAAAAAAAAAAAAAAAGTTGAAATACAACGATGTATGTAACATCTTTTGTTAATTACATGGTACAGTACAAAGGCCGGATTACGAATTTTCCCGAACTTTAGATCATCAAAGATATAGCTTTTTCCAATAAAAAGAAAAATTAATTTCTCTTTTTAAAAAAGTAAAACATGATGTTCATGTATTAAAAATTGTATATAACAGCTATTAATAATAAGTTAACCAATTCTTTTCATTAAATAAATAATCATAAAACAGTAAAACAAAAACATATTTAAGGGAACTAAATTTAAGAACAAATTGCAAATTAACTATTGCTTACTTAACATTTCAGCTAATGTGCGCTCCTTTATTTATTTAGGTTTATCATTAAGAAGTTTTCCTTTTATTCTGTACATAGACATGAATTCGGTGATTTCTTTTGTTCTAGATCTTTTATTTTTAATTTGTTTCTTTCGAAAATTTTGATTTATGAATTCGGTGATTTCTTTTGTTCTAGATCTTTTATTTTTAATTTGTTTCTTTCGAAAATTTTGATTTTCCCCTCCTTTCTTGAATACCTACTGCTGCTGGAAAGTCCTAATTTTGTACAATTTCGAACTTTGTATTGCATTATCATTTCGGTATGAAAGCATAACAGTGCCGTGTTTTTACTGTAGCAAAAGTTAGTAAATGACGTCAAAGTAATGAGACACAAAAATGTGCTTTTTATTTTTGAATTCACATTTTCTTCAGAACATCTAATTTTAGAATGGTTCTCCGACTTCAGGAGTATATAATGAGCGGAAGGATTGGTATTTGAATTAACTTTTGATAGATTGCACCTAGTCTTTCAACTTTGACTCTGAAAATTATTAGATTTTAAATTGCCACGTATTTTTTATTAACTTCTTCAAGATCTTGGAAGCATATGCAATTTCAAAATATGCATTCAGGACTTGTTTTTGATGCAAAGGAAAAATAAAAATAATTTTAGGCTTATTCATTCAAAGCAATTGTAAAATTAAATAAATAAAAGGAACTATTAAAAGGAACCGAACAAAATTTTGTCTATAAGACCAGGGATATGTTTAAGAAAATTTTAGGTCCTTTAAAGAACCTTTCACAAAATAATTTATCAAACAGGACCCTTCACAATTTTTTATATTCCCAAACAGGACCCTTCACAAAACATTTTATCCTAAAACAGGACCCTTTACAAAATTATTTGTCTATTAAATAGACCTTTCACAGAATTTTTTCACCAAATTGAACTTTTCAGAAATTTAATAATAAAATTTGGCTTGGTAAATAAGCAGTTGAACTCACCAAAAACCATATTACTTAGCTTTTTATATATGAAAAATAGAATCTGAAGACATCGATAATGTAAAATTCACAAAATTCTGATTAGAATTTTCGCAAATATATGAAAAAAAATCCACAATTTCACAAAAACAGGACCCTGTGAGAAAAGTCTGGACAGACCCCTGAAGACGCTGATTCCAAAATGATACATATATCTTGTTGCCTTTATATCTACTGCAGGTTATATTGCAGATGCACAGCCACCGGTCGAATTTTAAAATTGTAATATTTGTAAATGCTCTAACTTTTGCACAAAATTTTACTTAAAAATAACACTACGCAATAAATGTCGGTAACAATACAATAATATAATCCCCTCCTTTTTTTTTACTTCTATGGCATTGTAGGTCTTCGAGTACAAAGCAGACTGTGACGCATTTTTATTGTAACATAAGTTTGATAAGTTGTCAAGTTCGCATCGAATTTATAAGAAATAAGTAAAATGTGCTTGTGCTCTTGAATTCATACTTCCTTCAGAACAACTAATTTATAGAATCGCTCTTCGTACTTCTGGAATACAATATGAGCCGAAGAACTGGTAGTATTTGGATTACCCTTTGTTGGATTGCACATTCTTTATCGGGACCACGCCGTGGAAAGGCATACGAAGAATGACCTGAAACCCAGACCTTTTGTTGCTAAGAAGGGATGCCCGAGTTTGGAGAGTACTATGAAAACGATTCACATTTTTGCTTAGAAAATGCAATTCTTCAGGAGGTTCCACTTCCGGTTGTCCCCTCCACCACCTGTCGCTTCGAGCGCCGGAGTAAAGAGTAGCGCGATTTTTTTTCTATATGATTTTTACATGTTCCAGTCTGACCTTGATTCTCTGATGCGTCTGCGGCTGAATCTTTATATATAAAAAATTAATGAAAAAAAAAAGTAAAAGGGGGGTCGTTGAAGGGATCTTGGCAATGAAATGGGGGGGGGGGGGATCTCTCTGTAAAAGCGCCAATGTGGGAACGGCCTAGATGAAAGGAAGTGCTTGCCATTCACAGCATTGCACCTGAATATCCGGTGTGCATAGGGCTAAAAGATCCAACCACTGATTTCTTCTGAAGGGTTTCTTGGCGAAGGAAAAGAGGTAAGAAGCGAGGCTTGTCATCCAAAGAATTTATGCGTAGTATTTTCTCCTTACGTTGCCTTTTTAACCCCTTTCCTTTTTTCGGAAGTGTGAATGAAACGCTGTAAGATGAGCTAATATTTGGGATCAGTGGATGCTTAACATCGTAAAAGGCCTCTAACATGTTTTTCAAGGTTGTCTGTATTTGTGGAATTAAAAAAAAAAAAAAAAAAAAAAAAGTGGAACCCAGTGACTTGTATTATGTAGGAAATGTTACATTATTAAAGCTTTTAAAAAGGACGAATACAATCTTTTGAGGAAAGTGGAGGGGGGTGGGGGAAGAAAATGTTTTAACGTTAAAAAAAAAAAGGGGGGGGGGGATATAGCGGAATGAAAATGAATCCGTTAGAAAAAATATCTCTATATTCGAATTCAAAAAACTTTATTATTTTTTTAGTTTTCCCAAATTTTTTAAAATAATATATATTAAATATATTATATAATATGGATTTTAAAACATTCACTGCATTTAAAAGGCGATTAAAATAATCAGAGATGTTAATAGTTAAATATTTACATATTATTTAAAACACCTTAGTACTTTTAATCATTATCGAGCCTCTTCATCAGAGAATATTTTTATAACTCTTATTAAAATAGAAAAATCGTATAAAAATATCTTATTATAACTAAAATATTTTAAATAAAAAGTATATGTCTAACTACTAACATCTTTTTGGTTATTTTAATCCCCCCCTTTTAAGTAAAACAACACAGTTAACGTTTTAAAATTCATATTATATATTTTATGTTTAAAACAAGGTGAAAATTTCGTGTCGTAAGATTTTATTTATAAATAGTTTAATTTTGATAAATATGATCATTATGTAGTTTTTTTTTTAAATATCTTGTTCATTTTCAATAGTCCTTGTTTTAATTTAATTATCTTTAGTAGCCCATGTTTTAGTTTAATAATTTTCACTAGTCCTTGTTTTAGTTTAATAAGTCTTATTTTGGATATACAGTCGACTCTCGTTAATTCGAAATCGGATAATTCGAATCTTCCCTTAATTCGAACTAAACATGAAGTCCCGAAATTTTCAATGTTAGAATAACGATAAAAAATTTCATTAATTCGAACTCACTTCCTCTCGACTTCGTTTAATTCGAACTAACTAAAATTTCGATTTTTCATTTTTCTTTTCTTTCTCACGGATTTCAAATCATTTGAATAACTTTCTTTCTTTGATTTTTGTGAAAATTGTTCTGAACGAATATATATATAATCTAATCAATTTGATATCCACTTTCTTAGTGACCCGTCTGTCCATCTTAGACGCCTTAAATTTTTCTTCCATTGTGTTTGTTTCTAATCTTTTAATTAGTTTATGTATTTATGAATTCTAATTTAATATTAAGACATATTCTAATGATAACAACCGAAGTAAATTTAAAAAACACTACAAAATTAATTCCTTTGTACTAGTACCATATTAAGCATGTTCTCTCTCATACTTTCCATAATTCGAACATTTCTCGTGGTCCCGACGAGTTCGAATTAACGAGAGCCGACTGTATATCTCTTTATTCATTTCTCCCGGCGAAGGGGGGGGGGGGGAGATAAAAATTCTGTCTTAACCATATTTTTAAAATAACTTCATATGCATTTCGATCATCATGAAACTCTCCAATGTTAATTCTCTTAAAAGATACTATACATAAACACAGGTCATCATATTTCTTAACGTATTAAAAATTCTTTGTTATATCGCACTTTTTTATCGCACATTCTCTCGGCTTGCATAAGGCTGCTCTTAAATGAAAAAGGGCAATTTTATGACTAAGTTTTAATTTTATTTTGTTCAGTGATGTGTGAAACTAACAAGTGTTGTTGTTCAGAAACTATCTAATCGCACTCATCCCCCTCCTTTTTTTTTCTTCCCCCAAACGCAATAGATGTTTCAGGAAATGGTGTCAAAGTGGTCGTTTTGAATTGACTTTCCGCGCGAGAGAAAAAACAATCCAAACTGGGGTGAAAATCGCCTTGTCCGTGATTTAAAAAACAAAAAAGTTTATAACTCAATAGGTAATTTATTGATGAAAAAATAGAAAACTGAGTTAGATTCCAGATAGCTTCTTTGTTCAGGCTATGCAATTTTATATCTTTCCATTAAAAATGAATTTGTAAATTGTCAAAATGTTTCTGCGCTTACTGAAGAGAGCAGTTAAGAACAGCTATAACAAAGATTTACTGCTTATTTTGATTTTATACATTATACATCAAAGCAGATCAATCTGACATTGCCCATCATGCCCGAACAGGTGAAAAAAATAATAAATCCCAGTCTATGATAAAAATGATGTCTAGTAAGTTCAGTAAATAACTGTCCCGAACCCCAGCCTAATGAGAATTAAAGAAAACAGAAATGATGGCTGTAAAAAAAAAAGGGGGGGGGGCATAGAATTAAAGCTCCGGCCTGCCCAAAGTTTTCTAGGGGGAAAATTAAACCCAGCCCAAGTCTAACAAGAAATAAAATCTTTTCGCAACAACAAAATTCTCCAATTATTTAGTTGTTAATTCCAGTTATTTATTATCTGTTCAATAAAGAAATTGTCTCCTTGGATTTGTATCGCCATTGACTCAAATTCTCTCTTTTTTATATACATGGTATTATTGTTTATGCTAACGTACATACATAGTTAAACTTTTTGTTATAATAAGTCATTTTAACAAATGAAATCAATTATGATATAATAAAAAAGGTCATACATACATTATAAAAGGTTCCTGGGGGGGGGGGGGGTGTTGGGCATGATATTGGGTGTCTGAGTTATCAAACGTATATAATTTTATAGAGAATAAAACAAAATTTACTATATTGCGTAAACGATTGCATTCGGATTATTTTTACGAGTGACTCGCAAACGCCTGCAAATTTGGAAAATCGATTGAATAAACGAATTTATCTGCTTAGTAAAAAATAACAAAAAAAAATATCCAAATTTATTTAAAAGTGTTCACAATTTTTATTTTTCCCATTTGACAATGTGAATTTTTCTAAAAAATTTACAAACTTGCTTTAATTACTATATGCGTGAATATTCACCCTCATTGGGTGTGGTACTTTTCATTTTCATTCATTGTTATATAATCGAATTTTAGGAACTATCACGCCCCCCCCCTCCCTCCCCAAAGAGAAAAAAAAAGGGAAAACTCTCAAAATGAATTCAATTTGACGAGTTACGACTAACGGCTAGATTCAGATTAGAATCAGAATTATTCATTTTCAACTTTCATATCCATGGCCGAGTGGTTAGACGCATAAACCAGTATAGAAAATATGCACACACACACAAAATAAATAAATAAATAAAATAATAATAATAACAATAATAAATAAGCGAATGATCAGATTTGTAGTTTTAGTATAGTCTTGGAATGAATCAGGCCTGAAGGTTGTTTAACTAAATCTACATCAGGTGTTATTTACTATTGTGTCTCCTAACTAAATACGATTTTTACTCATTACTCTTGAAATGAAATTTATTCTCCATCAAGACGTAAAATTAAGTATTTCATACGAAATCATGCCACAAGTCGAGAGGTGAGGTATAGAAATCAAACTGCGATTTCTTGATATTCGTTAGAAATCTTCTTTCAACAAGTATCGCATTTTATGGAAGAAATGCCGCACTCATCATAAGCGCCGCACTCCTGAAAATTGCCTGAATGAACTTTTAAATATCACATAGCCGCATCTGTGGGAACGCTACTTTTGTTGACAGTTGCGTTGACCTAACTTTAATCAAAGTTATCTGTGCAGTGTACAGTGTCTCATTTTTTAATATCTTTAGATGTCTAAAATTTCAGTTAAATCAGGTTTTAAATATTTTTATGTAATTTTTAAATTAAGGAAGACGTCAGTTGGTATTTAAAACACCATGACAGCGCGACATAGATCCTTCTCCTTAGGCTTCCAAGTTTTTAAAAGTGGTCGGGGTAATTTCACACGATTTTTATGAGTGATAGGTCTCGTCTACTTTAGGCCTTCTTTAATGTCTATTCGAAGACCTCAAAATCTGAGTCGTCAATATTCAGAGTATGAGAGTTGGAAAATTCTTCGTACACGCTGTATGGTTCGGTAAACATGCCATTTTTAGGTTGTTCAGTCCGTCCGTCTATCCGCATATAATAGAGCAAAAAATACCCAACTGATTTGCCTAATTTTGTCTAGTCATTTTAAATTTTATGAAAATCCAATGCTTAGTTTAATTACAGTGGCAATCAAAATTGTTCAGTTACATTGCGGCCAATGGGGGAAATATAGTTTCAAGTGCATTTTAGTGATGTTACACTCTTTCGAACATAATAAAATTGATATGCATTTATGAAGTACATACTAAAATATACATTCTGTGGTACAAAGAATATTTGTTATTAATTTACAAAGCCACACAAAAGTATTCTGAATATATTAAAACTTTCTTATAATACGAACTCGTATCATTTCCTACGCTTGACGAGCAATTTCAAACTTGTTATAATCGGCAAAATCTCCGAAAGCTGCTGAGCAGGGTTTTTTTAAAATAGACTTGAGAATTTTTTATTTCATCCCAATTTTACGAGCACAAAGCAAGAATAAAAATAATTTCGTAAGCGCCCTCTTTTTTAACTTTCAAACTCGTAAACGCCGCAGAGTTTTTTCCTAAAATACGATAAATTCCGGTCTATTTAACCCGCATAAACAGCAATCTAATTTAGAATGCTTATAACGTAAAATCGTAGAACGACTACGAAATACTAGTCAGCCGATATTTTATTTTTCATAAAAATGTTTAGTGTTTCGGGACATAGTTTAAAAAAAAATCTTCCAATTTTATTTTCTGCTTACATTAAAAAAAAATAGTATTCTAAAAATAAGACATATCCAGACTATGCTGGGAACGCAAGAGATTCGGTAGAGAATTTAATTTTTTCCCCTTTACACCTGGTAACCTATTCTTCTCCCGGAAAGGGGAGAGGGGGGGGGAATTTCACTCTGTGCATTTTGGGAATACAATTGATTCACATTATATAGAGGAATATAACCCCAGCGTTTCCCTTCTCTCTCTCATAGCATAGCTGAGAAATTTCATGATACGTTGTCCTCTATCATGACCTTGATAGCCCAACAACCAGTGTCAGGGTATCGTCCCCAAGTTAAAAATCCTCTCTTCCCAGAACTTTCATTTCTGTCGTTTCGAATTTCAGGAAATTGATGTCTCGTAGAATTCTTGGTAATTAGTCTTCTTCAAGAACTAGCTGTTTTTTTTTTCTTTCTTTTTTTAATACATATATAGTAATGTAGCTTCAAATGAGATAATTTTGTTTCGATCAGAATCAAAATAAAAAATTTAGTTAGGTTAGGAGCTTTCTAGTTGTATTCCAATCCAAATTGCTTACTTTCTGATTTAAAAAAAAAATCATTTTTGCCTTCAAACGCATTAAACTGATAAATTCTCTTATTTAGAAACGAGATGATGTGTCGTACTTGTCGATTTTCTGATAAATGCAGAAAATATTGCAAAAAAATACTTCCAAAATTGGTGTTTTGAATCAAATTTTCCGAAGCGGGAGATCTGGGAACGAAAAAATAGTCATACTAAGAAAGTAATAGTTTATAAATCAAATTTTAATGAATTCAGCGAAAAATGAAATCGCATGGCATCTTATACATTTTACGCAATCACCTCTGTAAGTTTCATGTTTCTACTTTTAAAAATAAGTCTGAAAAATGTATCAATATTCCGAGCTGTTGAGGGTGGAAAAAATTTTTTTCGAACATGACCCTTAATGGGACATCTTTTGACACGTTTTGACATATTTGCAAATTCATTTTTTAACGGAAAAGCATAAAACTCGATTGTCTGACTATGGAATCGTTTTGGAATAGAGTTATTTTTTCCATTTTTTTGTCAATAAATTATTTACTGAGTTATAAGCGATTTTGATCTCACGACAAAGTGGTTTTCATCCTTTCTTCACAGCTTGTTCTTCTTTCGCTTGGAAATACGGTTCAAAACGTCTGCTTTGACAATGTTATATGAAAAATCTATTGTGTTTGCAAAACAGAACAACACTTGTTAGTTTCATGCATTTCCGAATAAAAATAAATTAAAATTTAGGTCACAGAGTTGCCCTTTTTGATTTGTTCTATTCAGAAATTTCGAGGATATTTGTAATCGGTTAATTAGATAAGGAGTATTTAACATTTAATTAGAAATACTATGATTTTTTACGGTAAACGGAAAAAAAGTTATCGGAAAAAAGTGACATAAACTACAAAAGCTGAAAAAAGTGACAAGGAAAAAAAGTGACAAGGAAAAAAAGTTACCGGGAAAAAAAGTGACAAGGAATTGATTTTGAGGATTTATTATTGATTTTGGGGATTCATTGGTTAAATATGAAAGGGAGATCGAGGGGGGGGGGTCTCATAGTTTAGGTAAATGGGTTTTTCATGCTGAATTAACTGTTTTGGTTCAATTTTTGGATATACGTTCATCCTGAAAAGACGCTTGCCTGATTAGTTTTGGGAAGGGACGATTACCCCCCCCCCCCCATCCGTCCTCAATTAGATGAATGGGTTTTTACGCAGAATTATCCAATGTGTGTCTAATTTGCATATAGGATCTTTTCGATAAGGCTTATGCATAGTATAAAATGCTCGAAGAGATTCTAGGAATTTAAGGTTAAGTATAGAGGGGGGACAAGGGATAACCTTTCTTAAATTAAATTAATGGCTTTTTACGCATAATTATCCGATTTGCTTAAAATTTTGGACATAAGTTCATTATGATAAGACGTATCTTAGATTAGTTATGGGTTCTTCTGCTTATTATAAAGGGGGGAACGAGAAATTCTCCCCTTCAAACTAGATAAATATGTTTTTATGCAGAATTATCCCATGTATTTCAATTTTAAATATAGGTTCTTTCTGGTAAGGTGAATTCCGGAATAGTTTTAAGGATTTAATGGCTAAGTATAAAGGGGAGATGTAGGAAACCCTTCTTAAATTAAATAAATGGCTTTTTATGCAGAATTATCAGATTTGCTTCGAATTTCGGACATGGGTTCATTATGATAAGACGTATTTCTGATTAGTTATGGGATTCTATTGGTAATTAAAAAGGAGAGCGGGTGATTACTATACCCACCTTAAATTAGATTAAAAAAAATTATGCACACTTATCCGATGTATTTCAAATTTTGGATATAGGATCTTTCTCATAAAGTGAATTCCTGAACAGTTTTATGGGTTTAATGGCTATGTATAGAGGGGGAACGGGGTATAAACCCCCCTTAAATTAAATAAATGGCTTTTTACGCAGAATCATCCGATTTGCTTCAAATTTTGGATGTATATTCATTATAAGAAGGCGAATCTTTGATTAATTATGGGGTTCTTTTGATAATTAAATAGGGGAAGCGGCCGATTAATCTTCCACTCTTTAAATAAAATGAATTGTTTTTTTTCTTTCACAACTATTCAACATATTTCAAATTTTGGATATAGGTTCTTCCTGATAAAGTGAATCCCTGAATAGTTTTAAGGGTTTAATGGCTAAGTATAGAGCTGTGAACGGGGGAGAACCCACAATTAATCAGGACTTCGCCTTATTATAATGAACGCCCAATCAAAATTTGAATCAAATCGGATAATTCTGCGTAAAAAGCCATTTATTAATTTAAAGGGGGGGGGGGGTATCATCCGTACCCTTAGTGTTTACTTAGCCATTAAACCTTTAAAATTATTCAGGGATTCACTTTATGAGAAAGAACATATATCCAAAATATGAAATATATCGGGTAAGTGAGCATAAACAACAATTTATCTAATTTAAGGGGGGGGGGGGGATAATCACCCGCCCTAATTTTTAATTGGCAAAATAACCCCATATGCAATCAGGGATACGCCTTATAATAATGGTTCTATAATCCAAAATTTGAAGCAAATATGATAATTCTGCGTAAAAAGTAATTTAATTTAAGGTGGGTTATATTTTATTCCCCTTCTATACTTAGATATTAAATCCTTAAAACTATTCAGAGATCCACCTTATCAGAAAGAACCTATATTTAAAATTTGAAATACATGGGATAATTCTGCATAAAAACCTATTTTTCTAGTTTAAGGGGGATATAATTGCTCGCCCCCCTTTATAATAAGCAGAAGAACCCCATAACTAATCAGAGATACGTCTTATCATAATGAACCTATGTCCAAAATTCTAAGCAAATCGGCTAATTATGCGTAAAAAGTTATTAATTTAATTTTAGAAAGGTTATCCCCCGTTCCCTCTCTATACTTAACCATTAGAACTCCTAAATCTCTTCAGGCATTATATACTATATATAAACCTTATCGAAAAGAACCTATATGCAAATTTGACTCACGTTGGACAATTCTGCATAAAAACCCATTCATCTAATTGAGGGCGGATGGGGGGGGGGAGTAATCGTACCTTCCCAAAACTAATCAGGCAAGCGTCTTTTCAGGATGAACATACATCCAAAAATTGAACAAAACAGTTAATTCAGCATGAAAAACCCATTTACCGAAACTATGAGCCCCCCTCCCCGATCCCCTTTCATATTTAAGCAATGAATCCCTAAAATCAATAACAAATCCCCAAAATCAATTCTTTGTCACTTTTTTTCCGGTAATTTTTTTCCTTGTCATTTTTTTTTCCGCGTCACTTTTTTTCCGTGTCACTTTTTTCCGCTTTTGTAGTTTATGTCACTTTTTTTCCGATAACTTTTTTTCCGGTCACTTTTTTTCTTAGATTCATTTTTTACATGCATTCAATAGCATATTTCTTTTTCATACTAAACACACCTTTATAATCCTAGTTCATTTTCATGATAATATGAATATTAATATAGGGCAAAACTTAAGCTCTACTTCAAATAGTTTTTGAGATATCAAGAGTAAAGAAGGCCATTTTGAGAAAAAGCCATTTAAAGATTAAATTGTATTTTTTAAATATAAAATATATAACAAAGGAAACAAAACTACTAATTATGCATCGTATTCTGTATTAAAAATAAGATTAGATGCTAGTTTAAAAGGATAAATAAATATAAAATTATTTGTAAAATGCTGCAGAATATAGGAACATGCTTAAAAATTTAAAAGATGTAATTTGTAAAAATGTAGCGTTTACTATTTCAAAAAAAATTAATTTTAAACATATAACTTAAAATTTTGTTTAGCTTTGATTATAAAATGAATTAAATATGTACGTTTTATAAAACTTAATTATTTAATGTAAAATATATTCCATTTTATAGGGATTCTCGTATTTCTATATCTGATTCATATAATTTGCGGCACAAAAATCTGGATAGTTTATTAAAAAATATATATTAATGTCAATAAATCCGTATTCTTAACTGTCAATTAAAACAAAAATTACTATCTAATTGACTATTTTATAATTTTCTATAAGATGAGTTAGCACCTTAGTATATATTTATATTATAGTGTTTTTGTATAGCGATTACCTTTAAACTGACTCCTTCTTCGATACTGTTCTGAAGCACATTTTCCATATTTTTTCATTAAAAAGCTAATAAAGACTAAAAAGTTTTTTACTATTAAAAAATCAGGAAAATATTGCTCTAGAGGAAAAAAATGTTTTGTTTCAAATTTAAGCACTTAATAGAAAATAATGCTGTGAAAAACCATGAAAGTAAACACATATTTGGTGAAGGTGAAAGCTGAAGTTAATATTTTAAAGCTTTCTTATTATTGTTTAGGGTATTTAACCAATAACAATTGCCGCATTTTACCATATTTCCAAAGTTACGATAGCGTGAAAGCGCGAAAACAAAATGTTAACAAGCCGCCATGACAGTTGTCGCAGGATTGTTAATTCGGAAATGAAGGGGTGATGTCTACATTTTCGCAGTATCTCAGTAAATAATTATTACACAGTTAAAAGATTGGTGTCAACTTATTCAGAATACAATAAACTTTCTAACAATGTAAAAATTAAAAACAAATTTTTTAAATTTTAAAAATGTACTGCCCCCTTAACAAAGTAATTTTCTCATACTACTTGATAATCATTATCTGTTCTCTGTGACGTTATACAACAAGAAAGGAACGGGAATGAAGAAGGAAGTAAAAGATCGCGACATGACCTTGATAAGATTATTGTCCTCTCCCTTTCTAATTTAATGATTTTACGAAATAAAGAGTTTCTGCTGTATCGCAAAATATATTCATAAGAACTTTTTTTTTTCAAAAGAGTTATTTATATTTTATTCTGAAACAGAAATACAATCGTCATGCATTCTTTTTATTGATGATTATTTTCCCCTATTCCATCTAATTTAACTAGCACCATCTAATTTAACTAGCGCTTCTTAATTATCTCTAACTTTTATAGTAACTCGTTCTCTTGACTATAGTAATTCTGACAAAGGGAAACTTGAGAATCTTCTCAGAGTCCTTACACAAGGAAGGTCTCCTTACTGGGCATACTCAGAATATGTTGAAACAAGAAAGAAAAAAATCATGCTTTACAGCACATTCAGAATAATGTAACAAAACTGCATCGTTCAAAAAATTAAAACATTTCACAATATGGAAATGAATAATGCATTTCAAAATCTAATTTCAGCTATTCCTATAACCAATCAGAAAATTATCCGAATTTCTTAGCAGCCCTGTAATATGATGTAAAAATTTGTAGATATTCACAACATGCATTCTAAAATTTAGTTCATTTAAGAGATAATACATATATTTCAGTTGAAAATTCCCCTTCAGCAATTTTCTCTAATAAGGAGAATAATATGCGAATACTTTCGTGCAACCCTGTATGTATGGTATGGAATTTATATACAGTGGAGCATCGTTTATACAACGCCGAAGGGACTACCGAAAAACGCCGTATAAACGATAACGACGTATAATCGATTCTCACTTCCAAAACTAGAATTAACTTTGTTTTCACTTAATTTTAATGTTTAAAGTGATGGTTTGCATGAATTTTTATATTAAACAAACCAAAATAAACAAATAATCTTAAAAACGGGGGGAGGGAGGATTAGTAAGCAATTTAAGTATGCGTACCTTTATTTATGTTTCACCGAAAGCTTCCTCATTTGCAGTACATCATTTCCTTTCCATTTAAAGTTAAAACAACGGGGATCAAAAACCCCGCTTGGCCAACTAAAAGTCGCCAATACTTATAACAGTTAGAAGGATAGTCTATTTGCAATTTAAAACAGGTCGGTAAAACTGACCATCCCCGAAAAAAGAAAGACCCCTCCCAGTGTAATCTGTTACACGTAAGGACGTAAGCTGATTTTTCAGACTAATCGAACACCAGCCCACATTATAAAAATGTGGAGTGCATTTAAACACGCTCTTTGGTGTCATTCATAGCTGCCAACTTCCGCTCGTTCGTAAAATACACAAGAAAAATGAACAAAAGTAAACATATACAAAATCGAAAAATCGACGTATAAATGATTTTGTGCGTCGTATAAAAGATATATTTTTACATTAAAATGAATAGGAATGAATCGGGACCACATTAAAACGTCGTATAAATGTAAACGTCGTATAAGTGATCGTCGTATAAACGATGCTTTACTGTATAAAGACAAAGAGTAATATGCAAAAAACTAATTAAATTTAAAAGCGCATTCGAGTTTTGATGCGCACACTCCAGTAATTATTACGCAAAGACAGTACTGTAACAGATATTTTTAATGTGTCCCTGTAAATTAATAAAAAATGCTATGAATGACCTATTGTAAAGTAATCGTAGTGAAATTCAGTGATTATATCCGTTTCAGTACATTTGAAATAGCGTAATGTCATTAAAATTCATATTTCTCGATCCGATAAAAAAATGAAACTTTCATTTAGTTTTTTTTTTTGGGGGGGGGGGAGGGGGAGTGATCAAATGCAGTTAGAACCTTGTCGTTCTAGGCAGTGAACTTTGTCATAGATAAGTTGCTTTGTGTGTAGTCTGCGGTTTGATACAACTCCTCTACCTTTCTGAATTCCCTTGTGACTGTATGTTATGATCAACTTTTATTATTTTTCATCCACATTTTTCTTTTTTTTAACTGTCGCTTTAGGCAACGATTTACCATCTCAACTCTTGATGTTTATCTTTAGGGTAAGGGATTAATGGTTTGCTACAAGATAAGGGACGGTTTACAATTTTTTTCGGATGCATTGGTCGATTCATCTTCGTTATTTTATAGCTGACGGCTGCTACAAGGGGGGAAAAAAATGCTTTCATAGTTTTTATTTAGTTGTTGTGGACATTTTAGTGTAATGTCACGATGCACTTCAAGAGCATATTAACTATTTTAATTTGTTGAAAAGGCGTTATTACTAAAAGTAAACACGTTTTGATTTTTAAAATTTAATTTATGAATTTAAATGTATGTTTGATAAGTTCAGTTAAATGAAGATTTTATTCTTTTGTAATACATACCCTGCCCCCCCCCTATAAAAGATAGAAAAAAGCATCCATTCTTATAAACTTTTTTGAGTTTTGAAAAATAAGCTTGACTGAAAATAATCATCATAATTTAAGAAAATTAATGTGTTTTTAAAATTATTAACTCCAAGGAAAACTTTTTTTTTTTTTTTTTTTTTTTTTTTTTTTTTTGGAATCTTAAAAATCCTTGTGTATAAATATTTAAAATAAAATTACTAATACTAAATCTAGAACGAATTGACGAAAACTAGAAGACATAATTAAAGCCCTAGATATTAAGTTATACTGTGGATTATTACAATCTTTAAAAAAATATATTGGTTATTATATTTTTAAACTTATAAGTTTATAATGTATTGATTTAATATTCTGTACAGTCGTAAGTACGTTTCATTTTTGCACATGCACTTTACTGTTTATTTAACCTAAATTTAGAAATTTTAATAGTCATAGTGAAGGTTATAATTTTTTACTGAAAGATTGTCCTATCTTTTCTATAGATTTTGATGCAAAACCCTGTTGCTTCGGGAGCAAGTTGTGAAAGGATAGGACATATTCCTAAATACGCCGGACCGTACAATCTTGACTCATGTTATCATAGTCCGCAACGGCATTCAGGTGGTTACGGGTGTAGCTGATTTGGTAATTATACAAGTTTTTGTATAATTTTGTTTTTCAGATTATCCTTTATCAAAGCTTGATAATGCGATGTTTAATATTCAATCTTTGATCATTATTTTCTTGATGTATCTTATTAAAAAAAAAAGCGTTTTCCAATCAAAAACGGTAATATTTTTGTTTATTTTTACTGAATTTAGTCTCATGAGATAAATAAATCTCGGTATCTTTAATTCGACATAAAATAACAAAAATATTTTTTCCCCTTTAAATTATACTTCATCTCTAGAATGTTCTGGTGAAATTTCTTAAAGATCCGAGCATAATAAATGCAGTTTAAAGCTATTTTATTCCATCGCTGTACCTACAAATACCACAGTCCGCTTCACTTAAAAGTGATTTTTCTTAGTTTGTGTTTTTTCGACGAATAGGCATGCTCAAATGGATAAAATTTTTATGTACAGTCGGACCTCGTTATCACGATTCCTGGTTTTCTCGTCACTCTTTTTATCAAGTCAGTTTTTCAAAGTCTAGATTTTCTGTGTATGATTTTTATGTAAATGAACTCAGGATTTTACGTCATTGGCTAATTTTCATCTCCGGATATCCTGACGATTTAGGAAAATCGTTCCAATTTTCTTAAATCTATTTTATAAGCACGAAAATTAAACGGTAAGAAATGTCTTTTCACAAACGTGTATAAAATACCCATTGAGACAAATGGCAAGTAGCTGATGTGTCACAAAATTAAAGGTTGATTTTATTAAATATTATGATCGAGATTAACTCGTTTTTACTCTGATTAGCAAAATAAGCCGAAACTTGAGATGATGAAAATACAATTGACGTAATATTGAAGAAACACTGTTGACTGCAGTATTACTATGTGCAACAATTTTTTGAAATACTAACATGTGTGATAAAGAAGAAAATTTTGGAATTGATACATCAAACTAGTTTTTTCTTGTAAATACAATAGATCTTTCAGAAATAGATTTTAGGAAGTCGAGCATCTTGAATTAATTTGCTTCAGGATATTTTTACCTTTAGCAGTAACTTTTTGTTTACCCTTTCTTTTTAAAATTGTAGAAAATTTTTCAAGTTAATAAAACGAATTAATTTTTAAAATACATTATTAATATCAACTGACCGCAATAACTCTATTTTGAAAACATGTTGCATTTATTTTATTTTATTTCATTTTATTTATATATTTATTTATTTTATTTTATTTATTTATTTATTTTAAATATTCTTCTCAAAGAAATATATAGCTTTTTCATTAAAGTGGCGTGAGATAAAAGAAGTTTGTATTTGTGCATTCGATTGATATGCTTATTTGAGAACTGTGTGTGACCATTACTTAAATGTTGGCTCATATTATTTGCAGTGATGTCATTGTTACGAATTCTCCCTAGTCATGTATTTTAACGATGTGTTTGCAACATTGCGGCGAGTGATTGCTGCAAGTTATTGAAAATTAGGCAACATATTATTCAGGGGAAAGAAGAAAAAATAAATCTTACGTATTTTCAGAAAATGCTATTTTTTAAACCGGATATGTGTATTTGCTTTTTTATAATATTTATATTATACCATTTGCTCAAATGTTTGTTTATGCCTGGAAACTTTTTTGATGGTGAATGATCGCAACAAACAGATGTAATATGATGTAGCTTAATGAATTGATTGCCTCATAGAGATAGATATGTATTAAAATGTTCCACTTGGCTATTTTCTATATATATTTTATAAAATAATTTTCGAAATCATTAATTGTCCGTTTTAATGCCTTTAATTACTGAAAAAAGTGTCTTGCAGTGCGATGCTGATATCTAATAATACCAGCATCCTAATCACAATTGCAAGGTTTCAACTAAATTTAAGGAGAAACTTTTAAAATTTAAATGTTACTATAATAAAAGTAGTATAAACATTTGCATGCATAAGTGTATAATAGTTTTTAAAAAGGAGTATTATTTATTGATCATTCTAGGAGGTATTAATAAACAATTTTGTAACAGTTAAAACGCAAACTAGTTACTAGATTCTATCTCGCGATCATTTAATTAAAATCTCATTTTTCTGATATACTCTGACTCAGGGGTGCAGATTATGTCCGATCCGGCGATCTAGGATCGGGGGAAATTTTAGCCATCTGGGGAAATTTTGCAGAAAAACATACAATCGATTTCAATTTTAATGAAGAATTACATATTTTTCTGAGATTTTTTTTCCTGACAAATAAATAGATCTATCTGCTTAGCGACTTTCACAAAATCAATCTAGGAATAATACGTATTGTGTATATACTTGTGTATAAATTTAGAAATTTTTAGAAAAAAAGTCTATATCTAAACGCATGTAAGAATTCTAAAACATAAAATTTTGGGGAAATTTTCATAAGGATTGAGGGAAATGTGGAGAGTAAAAACATTTTCTGCACCCCTGACTGACGAGATTTTCACTTTTTTCTCACTTTTTTTTCAAAATTGGGATCGACAAAATTTAACAGTTTAAAAACATCTATATTAAATACCGATTCATTATTGTAATTATTTTTGTTACTTTTTTTTTATATAAATCCAGTCAATCGATTATTTTAAACATTTTCATTCATCGAATTCGAGGGGTTTCGACTCAAATTATTATTATTTTGTTTAATTATATATATCTTTTTTTTCTTTTTTTGGGGGGGGGGGTGCTACTTTTATCATCTGAGCTCTGCATATGTTATTAGGGTAAACTATAACATATTCTTGTGTGTCAGTGGGAAAGCGAACAGCGAATTTCTTTATCCGCCGTATAGCGGTCATTGACCTTTTTGAATTGATAGGTACATAAACGATGCAACGGTACAATGCTTCCTAGTTTACATTTGTAACCATTCATTTGCATTCATAAATTTCTTTTAATAATTTAATAGTTCGATAATTTGGCATTAAACAGAAAAACATTATAAATCATGTGACTGCATTTTTTCATCACTTGTAATTCTTATGATCACAAACCCCTTTACAGGTATGGTATAATGGCATTTTTAACTCATTTCTGCGTGAGAGGAATTGCCACTGTCATATTATCTTGCTTTTCACAAGCTTACACCCCCCCCCCCCCTAACCACCTCTTTCATTTTGTGCTCTAACTTTTTGAGCAAATTCTCCCTAATGCTTTAGCTTTGTGCCTTTCCTGTTAGGAAAGACATGAATAAATTTTAATTAAAATGTTGCTGATGAAATTTAGAAGCTTTTCACCTTTAGGGAGAGTGTCCCTGAAAAATTTTCCCGTTGATTTATTATTTTAGCCATGCTTAATAATGCTTCATTACTTTTGGCTATGAAGATGAAACCACACGGGGGGGGGGGGGGGGGTAACATTGATATTGAACTTAAAATTAGCCTTTGCACGAGTCTAAAATTATTCGCATAAAGCAGAATGCTACCAGTGAGAAAGACACTTTTTAACTGATGTTACCGTCCTCACAGACCACTGTGCTTTTAATTTTTAAAGCTTAACTTGTAATTTTAACAACAAACACGACCGAAATTTTCTTTCGTTTGGAACTTTTGTACTGTCACCGCCTAGCGTATAGCGGTCGTTGACCTTTGAATTGATGCGCAAACGGTGCGACGATACAGTGCTTCCTAGTATATATTTATAATCATTCATTTACATTCATAAATTTCTTTTAATAATTTAATAGTTCGATAATTTGGCATTAAACAGAAAAACATTATAAATCATGTGACTGCATTTTTTTATTGCTTGTAATTCTTATGTTCACAAACCCCTTTATAATGGCATTTTTAACTCATTTCTGCGTGAGAGGAATTGCACTGTCATATTATCTTGCTTTTCACAAGCTTACAACGGGAAGTATGTACCCTGCGGCCGTGTTTTCATAATTATTTTTGCCTGCCTCCAAACGATTGGGTAATCGTTTAGTAATTACCGGTTGGATTGTTGCATAGTTTTTCGTCTTTTTTGAAGGGAGAAGGAGGAAGGGGATTAATACTGCTGTAGAAATTAGAAACGACATTTGCTCCCCCCTCCCAGCCTCTCAAACCACCTTCTTCTTTTTGTGCTCTAACTTTTTCAGTTAATTCCCCCCAAGGCTTCAGCTTTGTGTCTTTCCTATTAGGAGAGAGATGAGTAAATTTTAATTAAAAAGGAACTGATGACATTTAGAGGCTTTTCACCTTTACTATTAGCTGAGTGCCCCTAAAATTTTTCCCCATCGATTTATTAGATAAATATTTATTATTTTAGCCATGCTTAATATTACTTATTGACTATATTCTGCAAGAATCTAAAATTGTTCGCATCATACTTTTTCCAAAGGGTATTTCATTTTTTACCACTAATAATAATAATTTCGGTGAGAAAGGACAATTTTTAATTCTAAAGGACAGGTTTAGAATTCTTTAGGATAGTTTTCACATACTTAAGTGTATTTTTCTGAATTTTAAGTGCGCGCTTTTTAATCTTTAAATTAATTTTTTTTTTTTTTTTTTTTTTTTTTTTTTAAGCTTTTCAGTGCAACATTTAAGGGGCTCTTCAGTCAAATGAAAAGGCCCATTCGCTAATTCTCATCCTATGGAAGAAATTTATAAAAATATCTCGGTTGCATTTAATTTTTTTTTTTTTTTTTTTTTTTTTTTTTAAATGATAGCTATCCAATGCAAATATAATGATCTGAATGCAAGGTCGTTTTTTACTTTTTAGATTTTGGTTGCAGATATTTTTATGGAGATGCTTTTGCTTTCCAAACCAGTTCCGGAAATGAAAGCGTCCTCGTAAAAAAATATCTGTAAACAAAATAAAAAAATTAAAAAACGGCCAGCATTCAAATCAATCTGAACTATCCAATGCATAAAATAAATCTATAATGATAAAGAGACAAGTATGTGTGTGTGTCAGCGCTGTTCTGAAGAGACCGCTGCATGTAGAGTTATAAAATTTTGAGACAAGGTACCTCTAATCATGTAGTTTTGCACCTCGAAGCCCGATTTTTGATTTTTTAATTTATTTTTTTAGGCGATTTTTAGCGCTCTTTTTATGTTGCGAGGCGATTTTTCCATATTTGTGAAAGGAATACGGTTTCATTCTTTTCACTCAATATAGTAATTTTTTTTCCTTTTCAATAAAGGTTATTCGGAATTCGTGCGGCGGTTTTTTGGAACATTTAACGATTTTTTTATTGCGATTTTTAGTATTTCTTCACATTTTGAGAATCATAAAAATAAAATTGTTTCAAAGCCTAATTTACCAAATTTTGTCTGGTTGGTATGACTTTTCAATTTCAGTGATTTTTTTTCATTGCGATTTTCAGTACGATTTTCGATATGGTTTTTAACGATTTTTTGTGCGCTTAGCATCGGGTTTTTTCAATTTTGTCAATATTACAGATTTTTGTACGCATCATGGTCTTATCTACTTTTAAATTGCATGTAAAAAAGGCAAAAACTATAAAAACTAATGAATTAGCAGTAAAGGAATTATTTTGAATATCCACAGTAACCTACACTAATAAAATAAAATAACTAAATGTTAATATGTTAATATAGTCTGTCTCAAAAGTTTAAGCACAAGCATAAAATATCGATTTTTAATGATTTATAAAAAGTTGGAATTAATAACATTTTTTTATTTACATATTTCGCAATATTATTTAAATAAACGATATAAAAAATAGAAAAAAATAAATTACATAATTTAAAAAAATACAATTAAAAAAAGTTATAAAAAAAACTGTCTCAAAAGTTTATGCACAATGTCAAAAACAACCATATTCAGCGTTAGAATTCCTAAAAAAAAGTCACTGGTCCCAAGGACCAGTAAGCATGAGAATTTACTGGTCCGCAGACATCATCACTGGCCCGCTATACATGAAATTCTATTAAATAATTTTAACACTTAGAGTGGCCTCTCCCTCCCCCCCCCCCCCCTGCCTGGTAAATAAACCAATCTTACTATGCATTTATCCAAAATTTTCAGCATAATAAAATGTAAAATTATAATTTGCTAAAAATTAAATAAACAGTACGTAAAAGAAAACCTATCAAATTATTAATTAGATATTTTATTTGCCATTACTTATTTCAACTGATTGTAAGATTTAATGCAATTTTTTTTCGATTTTTCTGCAGATTGTAGCCAGAGTGGTGGAATTGTAGTTAGTGTCAGTGATGCAGCAGGATTATTTTTACGAAATCTTTTGTTTTTTCGGGATTTATTGACGAAATATACCGTTTTTCACGATATTTTTGGACAAAATTTGCCGTTTTTTCGCGATTTTTAAACGAAATTTGTCGTTTTTTCGCGATTTCTTGAAGAAATCTGTCGGTTTTTTTTGGATTTCAGGATGAAATTAGCCATTTATTCGCGAATTTTTTGACGATATTTACCGGAAATTAGTCATTTAGCGATTTTCGGACAAAATTTGTCGTGTTTTCGCGATTTTTTGAAGAAATCTGATTTTTTTTTTTTTTGTAGTTTTTTGAAGAAATCTGCCATTTTCGCGCAATTTTTTGAAAAAATCTGCCGTTTTTCGTGATTTTTTTGACAAAATTTGCCGTTTTTTCGCGATCTTTTGAAGAAATCTGCCTTTTTTTCGGGTTTTGCAATGAAATTAGCCATTTTTTTCGAGAATTGTTTGACAAAATTTACCGAAAATTAGTCGTTATTTCGCGATTTTTCTACGAAATTTGCCGTTTTTTCGCGATCCTTTAACGAAATTACGCATCCCGTGGGACGCGTAAGATCTATTTTTTTGCGTCCCATCGCCGAATTTTTGCGTAATTTACGTCCGCGGCATCGCTGAATAAAAAAAAATCCTATGTGCGATCGATTGCGGTTCTCTCAGGGCCTGAAAAAAGGCACTGGTCCTGTGGACCACTAAATTTTTCAAACTAGTGGTCCGAATGAATTATCGGTGGTCTCGGACCAGCGGACCACCAAGGATTTCGAACGCTGATATTTATAATTTTTACAGAACTTTTAGTAACAAATTTTTTTCCCATGTTTTCGGATTAGTTCAAATAAACGTGCTTTCATCGAAATTATTAGTTTTTGTGAGGTTTCTGGTGGCAAATAATACCATGCTTTCTCAATAGCCTCTTGGAGTTCTTCAATAGAGTCATACTGCTTTCCATTGCCTAAACTTGGCGGGTTTAAGTCTAGACTTAAAGCTGGCTAGTCAAGTACTTTATAATTTTTCTGAAAAATCCAAAGTTTTGTAGAATGGGATACGTGGATTGAGGCATTGTCTTGCAGAAAAGTTCATTCAAAACCCCCCAAAATGTCACCGAATGGAAGCAAATGGTGGTTTAGGGTCTCTTGAAACTTTTTTCACTCTTCTCTTCCTTTTAGAAAAGCTAGAGAGGGCTGGCAAATGTCCCAAATGCCCCCTAAACCATAACGGATTTACCGCCTTGCTGCCTGCTGAAAAATATCCTTCGGTTCTTGCGTAACTCATGCCAATACGCCTTCTAACCATCAGGGCCATATAAGTTCCACTTTTTCTCATCGCTGAATAAAACAGTAAGCCATTTGTCCCCGTATGTCATGTGTTTTTTAGCCCAGTTCATTCTTACCTGTTTGTGATGTAATTTAAGAGACGGTTTGCGAGCCAATTTCTTTTACATGATGTAATCACTTGCTTTAATACGTCTATTTACAGTGTCTTTGGACATCTGTACTCTGAAATTATTTTTAATTTGCCGTATGGGGACATATTTTGTCTAAATATCAATCTCAATATTTTCCGATCAATCTGAACAGTCGTCATACGTGGTCGTCCGCATCTCGGTTTCCGCTTTAAATTATCATTTCTAGAAAGTACTTGATATATATATAGCTTTGATCAATTTAAAGCTTTTGCAATTTCAGAAACAGTTTTATTTTGAGATTTCAATTTAAAATCTTTCAAAATCTCACATTTTGTAAATTCTTTACCCTTTGTCATGTTTAAAACATTAGGAAATAATTTCTCCAGCTTTTATACTTGTATAAAAGTGCAATATGATGTCATACAACATCATTACACAATATCAATCCCGTGTTTCTAAAAAAATTTGCATAAAGTGCTTAAACTTTTGAGACAGCGTTTCTTCAGGAAAAAAAAGAAAAAATAAATAAAAATAAATATATTTTTTATTTTAACTACCCAAAATGGCTTATTTTATTTTGATTAAATGTTGAGTATTTATTGTAAATTAGCATAAAATATTTTCTTCTTCAATTATTTTAAACGAGATTTGCAGAGTGCTTAAACTTTTGAGACAGACTATATATGTATAGTAAATAATAATAACTGTTTATGTGCATGTATGTTTTTGAGCGATGGCTAGCAAAATCTACGGCACTTACGAGGCCCAAAACTTTCTTGAAAGTACCCCAAAGTCTCTCCTGATGTATCTGACATTGAGATTTTCAAAATTCTAATTATTACTTGAGTAGTTCCTCTCCCATTTCCCATTGCTGTCCTTTTGAACATTTTTACCGCTAAATGTTATTTGTTCATTTTTTAAACCAATTTTTCTCACAGTCAGTAACCGTGTATTTCAGACAACGTAATTTCACATATTTCGAGTTAGAGATAAAATCACAAATTTCATGTTTCTTTAATATTATTATCTCGGAACCTTGCAACGCCGGGCGGATCAGCTAGTAAATAAATAAATAAATAAATAATAAAAATATTAAAATGCAATCGAGATATCGTTATAAATTTCTTCCATAGGATTAGCATTAGCGAATTGGTATTTTCGCTTCAGTGAAGTAGTCTCTTAATCAGTTTTCTCTATGCAAATTTTTTAATGCAAAAAAGGAAAAATAGTATTTTTTTCACTGAGATGAAAGAAGGGTGCAAATTTTTTGGATGAAGGGCTAGAAAAGGGTGTTAATGTTTTGAATGAGGGGTAAGAGGGATGCCGTTATTTAAGAAAAATTCTGATTATTGCATTAATCATTTGTATTGAAATACCTTTTTAGTTTTTTTTTCCAGTTAAATATGTAAAGTTTGCATAACAATTTGTTACATTTGCACAGTAGACCAAATACATATTTGGTCTACTATGTGACACTGTAAGAAGTTATACATTTTTCAAAATTACAAAATTTAATCGTAAATCTTATTTAATTATGATCTATTGGTGGAAGCTTGGTTTAAAAGAAATTGTAGAATAATTAGAATACATTAATGGGATATCGCTGACGGTATTAAAATTTCACTGTTTAATGAATATAAAATCAATCTCAGTATATATCAGTTGATCAACTGCGTAACTTTCTTTCACAGACACTACACTTTTTTTTTTAAGTGAATTCATTTGATGCATAAATTCGAAACGACATTTACCCTTTTCATTCTTCCTGTGCTCTTAACTTTTTTCTGTACATTTCATCCTACGGCTTCTCTTCTGTGTTTCTGCTGTCAAGGGTGGGAGAAGGGGAGAGGGGAGGGGAATGTAAACTGAATATATAATTAAAAATAAACTGATGACAATTAAAGGCCTTTCAGCTTCTTCATTATTAACACTTTATCTACTGCATTATGAATTCATGAAAATTTTACATTCTAAAGCATTTTACGCAAATTGTTTAAACTAAATTAAAAGATTTACATAATCTTTTAATAAATATTTGAAGGATTGAAGGATTTAGAAGAATTAATTAAATTTGAATTTACAGGGATTTTGTGGAATTTTTATAGCCCCACTCAAATATT
Source organism: Maratus speculifer (assembly GCA_964019185.1). Lineage (NCBI taxonomy): Eukaryota > Metazoa > Arthropoda > Arachnida > Araneae > Salticidae > Maratus > Maratus speculifer. The sequence goes on from OZ025295.1 coordinate 97,625,752, forward strand.
TTATTTTTAATTATTCTCTTAGTATTTTGTAAAATTATAAAATGTACAAATATTATGTTCTTACAATATAGATATAGAAAGATTTCCGCATTGAAAAATCCCCATCTCCCTCCCTCAGCGCCAAGAAAACTGAAAAGATGCTAAGGCAAAAGAAATCATCCTTTTAAAAATATTTTTCTTTTGTGTAATCAATAATGCTTTTCGAACAAGATAAAGTAATGTATCTGTAACTCATTCTAAACAGTATTACAACTAACTGACGTATTAAAAGAATTTTATAATAAGTTATTTTAATGTTACTCATAAGTACCGTCGGCAGTTATAGGGTTAACAGGGTGTCTCTAATATCGTGTTTCATCGTTGCATTAAGTAAAAATCATTTAGATACGGAAATTATTTTTTCGGTGAGTGGGAGTAAAGAGCAAACAAATGTATTCTTGATGCTAAAAGTTATTAGCTTTGAGTGAAACTACATTTTCTGTTTCTTTTGGGTTGTATTCATTTTTAATATTTCTTTAAAACGTTGCCTTACTTTGTAGACCTGTTTTAAATGCGGATAATCGGAATCTTACAAAGGCCAGGACATTTTGACAATTCGAAAAGTTTTTTTTTTTTTTTTTTCACAGACTACCCCATGAATTCACATTTTCTGACAGCTTTAAGAGGCTACTTCACTCACTCAAAAATACACATTTGCTAATGTTAATACTTTGGAAGAAATTGTCAGGCATCTTGTATGCATTTCAATATTTAAAATGATTTTGTATTGGCTAGCTAAGAATGATCCGTACAAAGGCTTTTTTTAATTTTTTATTTACAGGTCTTTTTTATTGTTATTATATTTTTACTTTCGGAATCTGTTTCGATAATGAAAGTGTTCTCATTTTAAAAAAAACCTAGAAAGAAAATAGAAAAAGTAGAAAGCTACCTTTAGTACAGATAGACTTCAGCTATTAAATGAAAAAAAAAAAAAAAATAAATAAATAAATAAAATGAAATGAAATGAAAATATTGAAATGAAAACGAGTTATCCTAAAAAAAAAATTGCTTCCTTGGGATTAACATTTGGGAACCGGTGTTTACGCGTGGATGAAGTAGCTGCTTAAGGCTATTAGTTAGTGAGCTTCCGAATTCCCGTTGTTAATGTTAAATCATTGTGTGTAGAATCGGACATTTAACACTTTATCTACTGACGGTACTTAGAAGTATCATTAAAATTACTTATAAAATTCTTTTAATACGTCAATTAATTGTAATACTGTTTTGAATGAGTTACAGATACATTTCTTTATTTTGTTCCAAAAGCATTATTTGTTACACAAAATAAAAATATTTTTAAAAGGATGATTTCTTTTGCTTTTGCATCTTTTCAGCTTTCTTGGCGCTGGGGAGGGGATTTTTCAATTCGGAAATACTTCTATATTTATATTGAAAGAACATTAATTCTACAAAATACTAAGAAAACAATTTAAAATAAAATTTGAGTGGGATTAAAAGTATTGCACAAAATCCCTGTAAATTCAAATTTAAGTAATCCTTCTAAATCCTCCAATCCTTCTAAAATCCTTCAAAATGTTATTAAATGATTATATAAATCTTTTAATTTAGTTTAAACAATTTACGTAAAATGCTTTAGAATGTAAAATTTTCATGAATTCATAATTCGGTTGATAAAGGGTTAAAATATCTCCTCGGGAAATTAATATTGTTAACTTTTGCCTACTCGTTTTTTTTTTTTTTTTTTTTTTTTCTTTTTTTTAGTTCTCAATCTATGCGTACCTTAATATTTTATGTGCTAAACACTGATGAACTGTGAGTAAGAATTTAACATTTCATAAATTACTAAGTATATATTTTATAAATATTTTGAGAACTAAGGAAAAAAAAAGATGCATCCTTTATATAAAATATACGGGGGGGGGGGGGGGTGTTGAAAATGTTAATTTTCCAAGAAGATATTTTAAATATATGAATGTATCAAACGTCCATAGACTTAAAACTCCTGTCCCTGCAAATGAAGACACTAGCGAGATAATGCAAAACCTATGGAAAAATCATTTTCTAATATCTCGTTCGCATTTCAACATTTTTGCTTCATTGGATAGCTGGGGTCTATCTCTACATCGTTCCCTTTTTATTTGTTAAATTTTGGTTGACATCTTCATTTTCGGAACCGGTTTTGAAAGTGAAAGTTACTTTATAAAAAATAACTGCAACCAAAACCGAAAAGGTAAAAAAAGGAGCGATGTAGAGATGAACCTCAGCTATCCAATTGGGGGGAGGGGGAATCTCGAAATGCAAACCAGATAGTAGAAAATAACCTACCTACACGTTTAGCATTAGCTCGCGAGTGCCGTTACCTGCAGGGACAGGACATTCTTAATTCGGAAGCTGATAGACTACCGCTTTAAGAATAGTTTTGAAATAAACGCTAACTTTTTGTAGGGGATTTTATGTGATTTCGTAATTTTTATACACGTCTTGCAGTATTAAAATTTTGTCTTTTTTTTTTTACAGGGTGCTCAGTTTCTCCCTCAGCCGACAAAATTTCGTCTCCGTGGATTTCTTCTGTGCCCCCCGCGGGCCCCTTACCCACGGGGCACGTGGCACCGCCACCTCCTCTTCCCCCACCCGATTTGAATGGATCTGAAGACAGTGACTCAAAAGACTCTAGTGGGGGTGGTAAAAATGACTTATCGTCCTCTTCAGATGCTGAAGGTGTCTGGTCGCCTGATATTGAGCAATCCTTTCAAGAAGCACTCGCCATATATCCACCATGCGGTAGGAGAAAAATCATTTTGTCCGACGAGGGAAAAATGTACGGTAAGTAATCATTGAAACTTATTTTCTATACTGGTGCATAACGGCCACGATAAGTTGGCCAATGATTAAAAATACAGGGTGCGTCATAAATTCGTGCAAACTTTAAAAATCCATAATAAAAGAAATTCTCGTACAAATTTTCGGTTTGCGCAAGTAGGATCAAATGGATTTTGGAATTTTTTTCCGTGTATAATAAAAAATGATTCCAGAAATAACCGATAGAGGGCGTCACACGCCATATTGGGATTCTTTTTGCAAATCAGGCAAACACAAATAGACAATGAAACAAATCGCAGTAACATCACATTGTGCATTTATTATAAGGTAGTAAAATATGCTCAACATGCAAAACTTTCGCGATGCAATATTTGTAGATTTGCCATTCATGTAGAAAAGTTTAACTACCAGCGCTCGATCTGGTAACGATAGTATGCTGCCGATATCGAATGACGAATCCATCTCCAGCTGGGTGTTTTATTGCTAGTCTGATTTGCATAAAACATAATATGACGTATGTGCGCCCTCTATCAGTTACTTTTGGAATAATTTTTTACTAGACATGGAAAAAAATCTAAAATCCGTCTGATCATACTTGAACAAACTGAAAATTTTTTCGAGCATTATTTTTTTAAATTATGGATTTTTAAAGTTTGCACAAATTTATGACACACCCGGTATATATACTTGCGATGTAAGTAGCTAAAAGATCGCTCAGATTACCTCAGTGGAACCTTTTCCGCGGTCAATCTTCAGAAGGTTTTCCGGAAGTCACTGGTCAGCGTAGGAGATCCCTGAGATGTTTATGACCACTTCTTTCATTTGTTGATGACTAGAGAACCTTTTTAAAAAGAAAGATCAGGGAATTAATTTAGAATTCTTCGTTCCGATGGAGCACTAACCTGAGTATGTCTTTAATAAGTATAGCGATCATCTGTGGTTAATTAGGTATCGCAATCACCATACTTACCATAAATACGACTTGTTAATATTGTACTTCTAATGAAATTTATTTGCCAGGATAAATAACCGTTTTTTAATTGGATAAATAGTATTGATAGTGACTTCTTTTGAAAGTGTAAGGTTGGTTGTGAACCGGTGAATTGACAGTCCATAGGCAAAACTTTTAACACACAATCATTAAAGACGCAAAATATTAAATCAATATTTAGTATTTTTTTTAAATTATTTTTTATTTGTCATTTATAGAGGATTTTTTTTTCTTTTCACTGTTCTTATACCAGTAGCTGCCTTTTTTAAAAAAAATCCATAATATTCGAATGTTTCCAGATTTATCTTAGACATTTATCTTATTCTTCTTAACCACTTGGTTAATTTATTCAATGCTTGTAGTCCATATTACTGGGAAAATGTTATGTAATAATGTTTTTTCATTATTTTTCCGTAATTATTCATATAAAGATGATGTGAGATTAAGCATGCAAAACTTGTTTGAGCTCGGAAGTTTTTCCAAACATTTTCCATTTTTTGAAGGAGGATCTTGGAATTGCCCCGCATATTTTTTAAGGTTAATCATTAAATTGATGTTTCAACAATATTTCCATTTTCAAAGTCAAGATGAAGTTAGATTGCTTATTGACTGCTTGTTTCTCACAAACATTATGAAATAAGTTTCTCTCAGTGGTAAATTTACGATATGATGGGAGGACCTCACTCCTGAATAATCAAAATGACTCTCTCGAAAGACTTGATTTTGTATTTGGAAAATTTAACATATTACCCCCCCCCCTCCCATCCACGCTCACCCTTCCTCCGAATCTGCAAAATCCCCCTCCCCCCTTCTCACACACACTCCGGAGTAAAACGTTTGAATTCAACACAGACTTTTCCACAGTGGTCTTTTTATTTATTTTTTAAGATTGATAAAAATAATTATTTATGTCTGTAGAGACTGGAAGAAAATTTAAAAGTTTGTTAGTGCAAAATGTAAAAAAGTTTAAGGTTTTAAACTCAAGTTAAAAATTAGATGTTAAAAGAATATCGGGCTCATCTGCTGCATTAGCTTTAAATTGCTTTAATTAAGAAAATTAAGTATGTATGAGATTGTAGAAATTTGAACGACTGTCTTATTTATTACATATACCTTTTTTTAAAATAAAAATTATATTTGTTTATTTTTTAATCATGTGTTTTGTTTTTGTTTGTAAATAAACATAACTTTCCTTTGCCCCATCATAAACGCGGGTTTTGATATTAAAAAAGAGTGAGAGGGGAGGGGAGTCTGGAAAAATACCGATTTAGAACATATGCTGATATTTAATCTCCCCCCACTTCCCATAGAAAGACATTCATTTCATCTATATTCGCCTTTCTTATCGCTGTGTTATAAGTCCCTTTCACCCCCTCATTAAACGCCCAATGAAACCCAAGTGGGCGTTATTACTCCCTCTCTTAACACTTTTAATCCTTTCATCTGTTCCGCCCCTTCCCCTGCAAAATGGATTTTCCTGCGTCACTTATTACTCTTCCGAGTGGTGCGGTTTGTTGGCCACGTGGAGTAATTGGTCTTTTGAGCTATTTTCCTCCCTAGCCGCATAGGGTGAAAAGAGCCCTTGTATTAATCGGTTTCATCTGCAAATAGATTTATATTATTTGGCCTTTAAAAAAAATAAAATAAAATACATTGTATAAATGAGTATTTCTAATGGAGAGGTTCGTTGGGGGAGGGAGGGGAGTGCTGCTATGAATGTTTACTTCGTTCATTTGACAGTTTTTGCATGGAATGTTTTTATGTAATTGTCGATTTTTACGAACGTTTATTGCATTCATTTAAGTTTCCCTTCGAATATTATATAAAATTATATATTCGTATTTTAACATATTTTAATTTATATTTTTTAATGGTGCTGATATTTAAAAAAAAAATTGCTTTTAATGTTTAGGATGAAATCGCCCTTTTATTAGGTGCGTTCGTAATTATGTAAATATGTAGCACCTATAAAATTGTCATTCAGCCCGTTCGTCTGTCCGCAAAAACTACCCAAACGAATCGTTTGAAATTTAAAATATGTAATTACTTGCATAATTTTGTTGTGCCTTTTTCAGATTTTATGAAAATCGGATGCATGGTTTAATTACAGGCAGAGTTGCAAAAAACCCACCTGCCCAAAAAAACCCGGGTGGGTTTTATTGGGTAAAACCCACTCTAAAAAACCCAATAAAACCCACATTAAAGCGGGTTTTATTGGGTTTTTTAATATCTGTGGTCAAAGTGTTTAATATTCAGCAGGTTTTATATTAGTTTTTTTAACTTTTGTGTTTAAAAAGTTACAATATCCTATCAAAATAGATTGTAAGTGTACTGCTAAATATAACTAAGCCAAAATTGTCAAAATAAAATATTATATAGTGCTTAATGTTAATTCTTTTAAAAACTGGTTAATATTATGAAAAAAAGAGCCAAAATCAATATATGTAACTAATTATAACATTTTCATATAGATGAAAAATGACAAGATCTTTTATTTCAAGATTTAACAATGTAAAATTTCATAATGTCCCAACCAGATATAAATTTGACTAATTCTATTTTGGTCAGTATTGGTTAAAAGAAAAAAAAAATAAATAAAAGGGGAAAGGAGAGGACTTTTTTCAAAACACTCGAATATATATGAGGACCCTACAAGCCAAGGGGTATAAGTGACAAAATTGAAAAAAATGAGTTAAGTGCACAGGGTATCTGAAAATATGCTTTTTTCATTTCAGGTAAAGAAATATAGGTCATTTTCTGATTATTTGGGGAGTTATAGAGATAAACCACTTTTTTCGAAAAACAAACAATATTGATTAATTATACATTTAAGGAAAATTGTACTCTATTTTTTTAACAGTTATTGAAATGAGAGTTCAAAGATTAGAATGCAAGAAGCAGATGTTTCCTATTTCAATTTAGTCAATTGTTATTGATGTTCCAATTTAACATCAATTATCTTTAAACTCAATTTACTCCAAATCGACATTTTGTCGCTTGTACCCCTTGGCTTCTGGGCTCCTCATATATATTTTGTTTATTTAAATCAGGATTTTTACCCTACATTTTATTTCTTAATACATATTGTACCATCCATACTTGTTTATAAAAATAAACATCATTGTTTATTATATAAGTATTATAAATTCATTTCAAAATATTCAAATTAAATAATTATAATCAGTTATGTAGATAATTGAAATTCATTTGTAAAATATTTTTAGTAATTGTATTATGTTCAGAGAATAAACTGCTCTATTCAATGAACCAAAGATATCCTGAAAATATTATCAAGCATCCTTTGATTGATAAAGAATACAACATTTGTTTAAAAAATGTGTTCTTAGTGGGGAATAAAAAAGTAATTTATTAAGATAGCTTTCATATGTGCTATGTGGTTATTATATTATATCATATAAGACCAGAAGTAAAAACATTTTTTACAACTTTTTACATTGATTTATTTAAGTAATTTCGAAAAAAATGTATTGTATATTAAATTAACTAGAAGATAGCCCGTCAAAATGACGTGTTTGCATTTTTAATGGATGATAAACTAGTTGGATGTGTCAATCCCAAAACTTTCTTCTATCTCATAAGTACATTTTAATATTTAAAAGAAAAACGTGGTGACCCCAAAGTTACCCACTATGGAATTTCCTCGAACATTTGACCTAGCCTAATGAGATTCTGGTATACGAAAAGCCTAAAACGCAAAATTTAATTAATATTCTAAGAAAATGAGCTTAGTAGTGCCTCATGTTGGGTAATTTATACTAAAACCTAATAAGCATCTATTTATGTCAAGACCTAACAGAATCTGAAATTTGATGGAATTTCGTCCATTAGTTCTTGAGATATAGTTATGACAAAAAATTTGCAAAACGTAGCACAGCAACACCATATCTTGGACAATTTATGCCAAAACGTAAAAAAGCGTCTAATTATGTTATGGTGTAAAAGAATCTGAAGTTTGATGAAATTCTGTGCATTAGTTCTTGAGATTTAGCTAGTTTAAAAAAACCATGTAAAATATAGCACAGCAGCACCATCAGTTGAAGGATTTATAACAAAACGTAATCATCATATAATTATGTTATATTTCATTTTGTAACAAAATCTAAAGTTTGATGAAATTCTGTACGTTGGTTGTTGAGATATAGCTATCGAAAAAAATCGTGCAAAAAGCACCATAGCTGCACCACCTGTTGCAAGGTTAATACCAAAATGTAATCAACGTCTAATTATGTTATATATTCTAGTGTAACAGAATCTAAAATTTGATTAAGTTCTCTGCATTAGTTCTTGAGATATAGCTATCGCAAAAATCGTGCAAAATGTAGCATAGCAGCGCCACCTATAGGGCAGTTCACATCAAAACCTTATCAGCGGCTATGTATCTCAAGGTATCGCGGAATCTGAAGTTTGGTGAAATTCTGTGCATTAGTTCTTGAGATATAGCTATCATGAAAATCATGAAAAAGTGGCATAGCAGCGCCACCTGCTGGCCAATTTACACCAAAACTTAATCAGCATCTATGTATATCAAGGGGTCGCAGAATCTGAAGTTTGGTGAAATTCTGTGCATTAGTTCTTGAGATATAGCAATCTTGAAATTCATGAAAAACGTAGTATAGCAGCGCCACCTGTAGGCCAATTTTCACCAAAAACCAATAGGCACTAATTCATATCAAGGTCTAACTGAATATAAAATTTTATTAAATTTCGAGCATTAATTCTTGAGATAGAGCGCCCACAATTTTCTTGTCACATACAGACAGACAGACAGACGGACAGACTCACAGACAGACATTTTCTAAAAATAGTCAAAACGTGTTCAGGACCTTCTAAAACGTATAAATCCGTCGAAAACCGGAAGTCGAAAATTTTCATGAATCCAATACTTTCTTCTTGTAAAGATAGAAGAAAGTAAAAATTATAACAACTGGTGGTCAGTCATAGCCATTTTAGGCTGAAACAATTTTGGTAAATACAACGATTAAACTTGAAGAGGGAAAAATCTACCCCCCCCCCCAAAAAAAAAAAAAAATAAAAAAATAAACAGAAATCTGCATTTAAAACTATAGCAAAACTATCTGGTAGATGGGGAAATGAAATATGAAATTTATGATAATGAAATTTAAAACGCACCCGCGGTTTGCTTAAATAAAAAGTTTTAATTAAATGGTGTTTTTGAAATCGTGAAAAGATTTCAAAGCGAAGTAAAATGTAGTGACGTCATTTACAGCTCCCACTGTATATCTGACCATTCAGAACGCTCCATTACGACTATGGAACGGTTTCATTGGTCAGAAAATAGATTGCCTTTAAAATCGGAGGTAACTTTTCACAATGTTTTTTATAGATTTGAAATTCTCAAGAGTCATTCACGGCTGTAAAGAAAAAAAAAATTAAAGCAACCCGAATATAAAAATTTTAACAATATTGAATTTAAAACGCGTCTTCGCTTTCCTTTAATAAAAAGTTTTAATTAAATATACACTAAAAAAATTTTGACTCATTTGCTACAGCGTTACTCCACCGCTTTTATAGAAAACGGTTACTTTACTGTGTTATGGAGCATTCTCATTGGTCATAAAAGAGATATTCTATAAAAGCTGTGGAGTGCCGCTGCAGCAAATGGGTCAAATTTTTAACAGTGTACTTTTTGAAATCGTGGAAAGATTTCAAAGCGAAGTAAAATGTAGTGACGTCATTTAGAGCTCCCATTGTAAATCTGACCAATGAGAACGCTCCATTACGACTATGAAAGTTTTCATTGGTGAATGAGTTTCTTTTTCTCGTGGATAGGTTGACCCCGGAATTGTTATACACGGAGAGGTTTTATATATATAATTAATACAAATATCAAAAGATTTAAAATATAATATATACTTCTAGAAATAAGAAATTTCCCTGTCATCACCTCTTAATCTAATAAAACTTGAAAAACCCCAATAAAACCTGAAAAAACCCAGATGGGTTGGGTTTTTTATATAAAAAAAAACCGGGTTTTTTGCAACCCTGATTACAGGGACAATCAAAAATATCTCGTTCCATTACAGTCAATGGAAAAAAAAAAGTTTCGAGTGCATTTTAATGGCGTTACACTCCTTTGAGCATAATAAAATTGATATGCATCTATGAAGCATACACTATAATATACATTCTGTACAATCTGTGATGTAAAGAATATTCGTTATCATTTACAGGGGCACACAAAAGTATTCCATTACATAATGGTATAGATGGAACATTGCTTGCGGTGCGTTTTAAATGCATTAAATTGTTTAACACATTTTATGAAATTGATATAAGTTACTGAGGATTAGAAGTTACCATCTGTATATAGTCTAACCTCATTAACATGAATCTCAAGGGAAATCAAAATTTTCTTCATGTTAACAGTAATTCATGTTATCAGCATGAAGATAGATATAGTAGATATACTATTCTATCTCCATGGTTATCAGTATCAAATCTTTGTATTCGTTTTTATAGGGGACTGTCAAAACTATTCATATTAAAAGTATTTTACGCTAAGCGTGTTCATGTTAACGAAGTTTGACTGTTATAGAAAGCAGATAGTGTTTACAAGGGAATAGAAAAAATTTCGGCTACTATACTGCATCCGAAATACTGTATACTATTACACCAAGATCTGAATATCTTTTTAACTTCCTTATAATACGAGCTCACTTGATTTGCTACGCTTGACGGGCAGTTTCCAACTTGTCATTATCGGATGGTATTTCTTTTTAAAATATATATTGTTCTTATTTCAGTAATTGCTTTAATTAAATCCTATATTTTTATTTTTCCTAAAATTATCTTGATGTTAAATTGTCTTAATTTAATATATTCCAGTAAGAGTCTATTCGAAACAGAACTAAAAGAAAAATTGTCGGACATCGGTCAACCGTGACAGACATGGGGTCCAACATCATGTCTGTTATGTATTGTTTCTATTGATTACCTCTTGGAAACAGTAATTTGAGATGTCATTATGTCGGAGATGAATGATATAGGGCAATCATCTTTAAGTTGATCTATGTGGAGTTGATTTTGCCCGCTGCCTTGGCAGTGATTGTGGCAGTTAATTCCAATAGTTTTTTGATCTTATCTTCTTGTTCATTATCCTGGCGCAAAGTTAAATATTGATATTTGTACGTGTATTTGTTTGTATTGTTATTGGGCCAATGTCAAAGCAGCAAGAAAAGTACTGAACGCTGCCAGTTTCTGGATCTTTATCTGTATACATTAGTTTTCTCGGATAAGTAATGTTTAGTTTGGATTCAACAATGGATAAATCATGGAATAGCTACGATGAATTTCAATAATAATCTGAGATGAATTATATAATAGAATCGCTATTCAAGTGTTATTGTGTTTTGGTAAGGTACCTGAATTCAGATTTTCCTTTCATTTTCAATACCGTAATTCGATTTTTTCTCTTAAGGAAGCTGGTCACTCAGCAGCCGAATACTCCTCGGAAATGTTAAGCCTATGAGCGTTTGATGCATTTTTATATTCAAAATATCTCTTCAGGGAATTAATATTTTAACTTCTTTTTTCAGTGTTCGCTTCTTAAAGGCTGTCATTTTTTTTCTTAGTTGTCAAATTATTTTTAAAATTTATGCTCAATTTAATATTTTATGTTTTAAAAACTGACAAACTGGAACTTTTACGCTTCCTATCAAATTATGCATAGATTTTAGAAACATTTTGAAAACTAGGAAGAAAAATGCATCCTTTAAGACGAGAACATTGAGAATTTTTTTTTTTTTTTAATAGTTTCCCGAGAGGTATTTTGAATATAAAAATGCATCAAGCGCCCATAGACATAAAATTGCGGAGGGGAATTCAGCCGATGAGTCACTGGCGCCTTACGTTAAATTCATAAAATAAAACTAAAATATCAATTTCATATTACTGCTGCTAAGCATAATTAAAATTAATGTTTTTCATAATGAGAGGATTGGGCCTCTCTGCCATAAATTATACGTTCTCTGTCCATACGAAAACTTTTCTCTCTAAAACTTCAGATATTTTCTCACAAATTCGTAATCGCTTCTTGACTGTTACAAGCGCCCAAGATAGATCATATAGAAAGATCATATTTTCTGAAAAAAAACATTTTCTTATATTAAGAACTATGTAAATTATAAACAAAAAACTTAGCAATATTTGAGACTGTTTTTTTAATACCTTAATTTTCTCTTTTCAGCTATTTTTTTAAAAGAAGTAATTTTAATAATTTTTTAAAACTAAATTATACTAACTTCTTCTTAATTTGAACTTCAATAAGTAATTTATTCATTCTGGAAGCAAAGCCGTTATAAGCAGACTGTCACAGCCGTATCACATTGTTGCATTGGACTATTTTCTAATTTTAAGTTAAAAAAATGCGCATAAATCATTTTTTAAGATCCTTCCCCCTCCATAAATGTAAATTTTATTGCTCTTAAGTATATGTGGATTGAATATGTGTTGAGTGTATGTATGTGTGGAATAGGGGAAGACGGAAAAGCAATTTTTAATTTGAAATTAATTGTATATTAAAACACGTTTAAATTCAGATGTTTTCGGATAGCTTTCAATATTTCAAGACTTCTGACATGAAAAATCTGGAAAGTCAAAGTAGTTAGGCAAATCTTGAAATATGGAGAAAAAATCACGGAATATACAAATATTTTTGCATTTAATAAAACTAAGAATGACATTTTTAGAAATAAAAATGCTAAGTAAACAGTCACTTTTAATGTATTCTTTACATGTATTACAAACAGTTTTATATTTTAAACTAATTAACATTTTTGAAATTTGATAATTACAGTTATAGATCGCATTTAATATGTATATGTGTATGTACAGAAGACATTTTTTAAATTGTAGAAGTGCGATTTTAAAATTTCTCAACTTTTTAAAAATGTGCTACAAAATTTATATTTTTGCTTCCTTAAATAGTTTATCCCGAAAGGATTGATGAAATAAAATTAAGCATACTTACAGAAAATCACTTTTATGTTAAACTTATTGAATATTTACAGACAGAAAAATGTTTACTTTGTAATAAAAAAGTTGAAAAGATTTCAGAAAAGGTTTTTTTTTTATTCAAAATATGACGATGAAACAAGTTAGTGTTATAGAAATCAGCAAAAATGTTTCTCAAGCTTGGAAAAAAATGACCAAATCGATCCGGATTATCCGGAGATCCGGATTATCGGGGTCCGGATTTGCGGGGTTCTACTGTAGTTCAAATTCCCTACACTTTAAAAAATATTTTTAGCGTAAATATTCATTTTAAAACACAGCTCAATTATCTCAACATTAATATGCATTTAAATCTAAAAGAACACATTAACGTTTGAAAAGAATTATACATTAAAGAAAAAAAAATGTTTGTCATATTACTGTAAAACTACTTTTACTGCCGAGGATCGACTATGCAGTAAAACGAGCATTTACAAAGTTTGTTCATCTTTTATACTTTGCTGAAAATACTTGAAATTAGCTCCTTACTCTTTAAAATATATTTTTAAATGTAAAAATCCATTTAAAAAATACAGATCGATTATCTAGTTCAAAGTAGCTCCTTACTCTTTAAAATATATATGTATATATATATATATATATATATATATATATATATATATATATATGTATTTTTTTTTTTTTGTAAAAATTTATTTTAAAATGCTGCTTGATTATCACAGCATTAATATGCGTTTAAATCTAAAAGAGCACATGAACGTTTGAAAAGAATTATACATTGGGGAAAAAAATATAAAATGTTTATCATATTACTGTAAAACTACTTTTATTGCCGAAGGATTGACTATGCCATGAAACGAGCATATACAAAGTTTGTTTGTTCATCTTTTATACTTTGCTGAAAATAGTTCAAATTAGTTCCTTACTCTTTAAAAAATATTTTTTAAATGTAAAAATTCATTTAAAAAATACCGCTCGTTTATCACAGCTTGAATATGTATTTAAATCACACATGAAGGTTTGAAAAGAATTATATATTGGGAAAAAAATGTCTGTCACATTACTGTAAAACTACTTTTACTGCCGAAGGATTGGCCATGCAGTGAAACGATCATTTACAAAGTTTGTTCATCTTTTATGCTTTGCTGCTTTTTAGTGATAAATGCTAAGCGGTTTAAAATAAATGACAGAATTTTTTACGTAGTAATAATAATAATAATAATTATTATTATTTAATTATAACTACATTTTCCACAGTGTTTGCGGTAATACAAGTGCATTTATTGATATATAACTGATCCAGTTTCATTTACATACACATAACTAAAAGTATTTAAAAAACTTCGCAAGGGAAAAAAAAAAAAACTTTTTTAAACTGCAATTCAATGATTGAAGGTGCTCGCTAGATAAATACTTTGTGAATATCATTAATGTATATATACTTTTAGTGATATATTATTTAATTAATATTCTTTGAATACAGCTATGACCTTTTTTTAAGAATTTTATTTCTACAATCTAAAATCTTTTAATTTTTAAAAGCAATTTGATATTATAAATATATTACGAGTTAATAAATTACATTTAGAAAATTTAATCCGAAAAAACGAATAAATAAATAAATTTAATATTTTATCTCTTCAAAAATATCTTGACACTGATCTCTTTTTATGGGTGTATGGCGAGTGCTGGAGAGATATACATGGAATCATGTCAATATGGTAAAAAAAAGTTACAAAATAAAATTTAAATTTTACCTCTAAGAACAAATCTTTAATTTTTTATGAAATTATAGTAATGACATGTATGATGTTACCCCCCCCCCCTCCCACACATACGCACACCTAAAATAATAAATAAATAGATAAGTTACTAATAATGAGGATGTAAGAAGACAAGCTCTAAATCAACTTATTCACAACTATTTTTTCATTCATTTTCTTTTATTTATTAATTTTTTTTTAAGAATAGAATGCGAGCATGCAAGCAATAAACGTTAAAAATAATGTATAATGATCTCCATTAAGGGGGATTAGTATTATAACCACATGAACCCTTTTCGTACGTGCCATTTATTAAAAACCTGTCAACCATCAGGCGAAAAAAAAAAAAAGTTTAGTCAGCGAGAAAACATTGTGTTTTTTAAACGCTCGAAAACAGAAAAAAAATAAGGAAGTGGAAATAACATTAATAAAAATGAAAACAGTCACTGTGTATTTCAGTGACTGACTCGAGAAAAAGGGCCAACCTATGAAACCCTAGTCACGCGAGTGGGAAAAAAAAAAAGAGGGGGAGAAATAGAGGGACGTTTCATTCAGACTTGATGCAGACAAAGTGACGACTTTTGCGAAATAGCCTTCCCACCCTCCCCGTTGCCCCTCCCTCGCCGCCCTTCCCTTCCCATTCTTCCTTTCCGCGCGTTGGACTAGGAATTCCTGGAATGTGCAATTATAGCTCGGACACGGCGTCACACATCCCTTTCCTATATATATAACTATATATATATGGATGGATAGATAGATGAGTGCTCTCTGTGCTCCTCTTTTCTCCCCCACCGTTTTCTCCCTTTCTACGGTTCTCCCCCGCTTTCTCCCGGTTGCGGGTTGGGAGGATGAAGAGCGTTTTCTCTTTTCCTATGGAGCGGGTTCGAATGTGAGTGAAAAGCTGGAGTAGATCTAGATACTAGGCCGTTATTAGCTGGGTAGCTCGACTCGCGAGCAACCAATCGCAGTGAATAAGCAGAGTGGCTTCGCCAACTCGCCAGAAAAGTAAAAAAATCCCTGTCAGACTTCGCACTTTCTTTTGTGAGAGCGCACGCTAAGAAATTTTTGTTAGAATCCCTCGACAATTCTCAAAACACATAAGCGTTAAAGAGATTTAACAATTAAGTTTTAAAAAGGCCTAACATTTTTCAAACATATGAGAACTGAAACATAATTTGTATTTTCATCAGGGCGAGGAACTTTATATCGCCTCCTTAGAATCTTTCGTTTATGATTAATTTTAGACATATGAACGTAAAAGGAAAAGCTTAACTAAACATTGAATGCCACGAGGCAGAGTTCCCCCTTCCCCTCCCCCCCTTTTCGACAATACGTTGTTATTTTTTCATAATATTTATTTATCTTAAGTCACTTGTGAATAATAAATTTTATATTATTATAATTTTTGAATTCATCAAAACCAAATAAATCCTAGTTAAATTTCAAAATCCAATATATGAAGGAAAAAAAAAAGACCTTTAAATCTCAAGTAAGATTACTACATATCATACTGACCAACATTCAATTTTTTTAAAATTAAATATTCATATTTTATGCCAAAAGCTTTTTTAAATCAACTATTACTTTTCTTTGTGTTGCGAGTATTATTTCATTCATTAAATAATATTTGCAGTTGAAATTATGTTTGACTTGATTATGTATTTCCATATGTTGTACATAGAAAAAGAACAAGGGAAAAGGGAAAAAAAAAAACCCTGAAACGATGGCAGCTATGATGTGCTACATCGACGATACTTTGGCGAAATTTTGCTGTTAGCGGATTCTGATTGGTTACTGGCGATTCGAGCTTCCTAGCTCTTAACGTCTTGTATCTAATCGCTTTCCTGGCAAGATTTTTCCTTGAAATCGTGAATATCTGGATGTGTCTTACTTTTTTATTTATTTTTTTCCACTTTACTTCTTCGCTATTCTCCGGAGAAAAGTAGTTTTGGGGGAGAATACTAATTTGTTGAAACGTTTTGCAAAAAGAATTTTTTAGTTTGTTTTTTTATTTACTTTTTAGAGAGCGGTTGTTTGTCGATAAATTTGATTTAGAATTGCCCCCACCTCTCTCTTCTATTCAGATGCATATGATGAATTCTGATCTTTTTCTTCTCTATGAATGCGAAGCCCGTTTTAATGCCCCCCGCACTCCCCTCCCACTCTACCGAGTCTCTCCAGTTTAATTTTTTTTTCGCTTAAATTTCTTCGGGTTAATGCCGAGATACTAAATCAAATTTTATTTTATTATTATTTCTTTTGTTTTTCCTCCCCCTCCCCTCTCTTCTAAATTGTGTTGTAAATAAAATGCTTATTCAGCTAGCTAGCTTTCAAGCATTAGGAGTCATATAAAAATCTGCAAGTGGGCAATATTTTATACTAATGTAATCTATTTAACCATTTTCTCCTTAAGTTAATTACTTTAGCTCTGTCTTAACTAAGTTAAGGAGTTGATTTATAATTATTGTAATTATCATCATCCATTTTTTTATATAGCTGTCGTAAAGTTAAAAAAAGTGTGTGTGTGTGTGGGGGGGGGGGGGCAGCTATAATATTAAAAAAAGAAAAGACAATGTTGTACAGTTGAAGTTCTCTTTTGAAAAACATATGACGAGAATAAATTTATTTTAAGTTGGAAAAAATAGACGTAGGTATAAGATGTGTTTTAAATTAAAAAATTGTATAGTTTTTAGATTCCCCATACAATTTTTTTAGTTTATTACATATATAGTTTCAAGTTCGGAGGGGATTGTACCTTGAATATTTGTTCCTTGAATAATGGTCTTTGAACCTTGAATAATGTATGAATGTTGAATATTTACAAATATTTAACTTCTCTTTGATGTTATTAATCTAACCAGAAGTAGATATTTTACTAATAAGATGTATGCGAAATTACTAAATAAATATATTTTGTTAATTGAAAATTATTTTTTTTAATTTTAAAATTGCTTCCCTCCCCTTTCCCCCCTCTACATTAGTTTACTTTATAGAAATCTTAGTCTTAGTCTTTTGTTGGTAAATTTTATTTAGAAATATCCCATCCCCTCTCTTTTGTTCAGATACATATTACAAATGCGGATCTTTTTTTCCCAATGAACACATTTGTCTCATTTTCTCAATGTTAATCACCAGATACTAAATCAAAAATTTATTTATTTTATCCTTTTTCCCACTTCAAAGCTATGTTGCAAATAAAACACACAGAATCCTATAAAAATCCTGAAAATGGATATTATTTTATACTATTATAGTTCATTTAACAATTTTCTATTTAAGGGACTACTTCAGTCCAACAAAAACACTTGCACACTAATGCTACTTCTATGGGTTCTTTTAAAATATCTCCTTTGCCTTTCAATATTCTTATTTATTTGCATTTTCATCACATAGCTGAGGTCCTTTCCTCAACTTTGAAACTGCATCCAGAATTAAAAAAACTAAATCCTTTGTAGAGATCGACCTCAGCTATTCATTCTATATATATAATATATAACATGGTTATTTGTGCATATGTGTGACAATATTTTTAGTTTCAAAACCTTCGAATTAAGATGAAGGTGTGATATTTATGTGCATTAAAAAAAAGTGCATACAAAGAAAACAATAAATAATTTATTCCATTGAAAATTATGAAAAAATTTCATTTTGATTTATAATATCTCTCCGCCCCTTCACTTTCATTCAGCTGATGGAGGGCTCGAAAGCCAATTAGATTCAGTTAACAAATGTTAGAACTGATATATTTAAACCTTGGGGGGGGGGGGGATTCCCCGTTTTTAAGGTATGTGCCTACATTCAGAGCACAATTAAAAAAAAAATACAGTCAACTCTCGTTAATTCGAATCTTCGCTTAATTCGAACTAAACATGAAGTCCCGAAATTTTCAATGGTAGAATAAAGTTAGAAATTTTCATTAATTCGAACTCATTTTCACTTGACTTCGTTTAATTTGAACTAACTAGAATTCCGATTTTTCATTTTTCTTTTCTTTCTCTCGGATTACAGATCATTTGAATAACTTTGTTTCTTTGATTTTTGTGAAAATTGTTCCGAACGAGTATACATATAACCCAGTGCATTTGATATCCACTTCCTTAGTGTCCCGTCTGCGTCTGTCCATCAGCGACGCATTAAATTTTTCATCCATTGTGCTTGTTTCTAATCTTTTAATTAGTTTATGTATTTATACATTCTAATTTAATATTAAGTCATATTCTAATGATAACAGACGAAATAAATTTAAAAAAAAACACTATAGCATTAATTCTTTTGTAATAGCACCAAATTAAGCATGTTTTCATTTCGTATTTTCCATAATTCGAACTTCGGATAATTCGAAAATTTTTTGTGGTCCCGACGATTTCGAATTAACGAGAGCCTACTGTATATGAAATTTTTAACAAACACATTCACATGTGTTTTTAGTTAAAACAAGAATTAAAAATTATTAATTCATATAATTTTTTAATAGAATTTTATCCCTTTCAGATCTCATATGCTATTAATAGTACATGTCTTTTAATGGCGTATTGTTTTGTTTTAAGAAATATTTCTGCTACTATTTACATGTAGTAATGTTAGTATATATCTATGCATTTATTGAATGACTTCATTTATATTTGGACATTTAGGAATGATAATTATTATTATTATTTATTATTAGTAGTAGTTGCTTAATTCTCTTTGTTCCGTTTGAGATTCTTTTATTTTAAACATATTTCACTCTTTAAATTTAAAATATAAGTTACTTTCCTGAAATAATCATGTGCAATAAAGAGCAAAAAGTATTAGAAAGTTGTGCTATAATTCAAATCTTATTGTATTACAATCTTTTCTAAATATCTCCAACAATTCTTCCTAAGCCTATTGTCATATGAATAAAAATTGAATATTATTGAAAACAACAACATTCGTTATCTTCCCGACAGTGAAATATTCTTTAAACACTTATTTAATGTATTTGGATAACTAATGTAAACATTATTAACATAAAAGTAATTTTTTCTAAAAATTGGGGGGGGGGGGGGATCGAATCCGAAAGACTTAATTCAATTTTCAAGTTTAGGCAATATTTAGTCAAATTTCAATAAAGAATTGCGTTTATGCCAAACCTTCTGTAGAGAAATCTATTAAATATATTATCCTTTTTTTTCCTTTCAACAATATATTATCAAACCACTTACATGTGTTATGGCAAAAAAATTGCAATACCTCTTATATTTACAAACATGTACCTAATTAACTATACAAAACATAATTTATTTTAAGTGTATTTTCCCCCCCCCCCCCCAAAAAAAAAAAAAAAAACTCTTATGTCTTAAATTAATGTATACAAATTTAAAAACTATATTTTATTTCGTAAAATGCTAATAGATGAGCTCTTTTGACAAAATTTTATTTCATTACCTTAAAAAATGTTTAAGAAATGAGGTTTCTCGTAAATGTACACAGTGTATTTCATAAAACACAAATTAAGATTTTCATAAAGCACAAAATAATTGTGCATAAATTTATGCAACTTTACGATCCATTATATTTTTAGGTGTTTATATATTGGTGTATACATTATGTATCGTATATTTGAGTATTAAAATGTATATACCTTTCTGCGTCTCTTTAAACGGTTACTTCCTGTTTTAGAAAGTTTATTTCCGGTTTATATTTTGAGGTATAAGTTTGCTTCTAATTACCGCTGAGCCATGAGTAAGACATTTTTGGAATCCAAAATATTTGAATTTTTAATTTAAAATTAAAAGGAAATTTTTCACAAAAACAACTATTTGAGCACACACCTTAAAGCTACTTTTGGCATTCTCTGAAATGAAGCAAAAATGAAAAGAATATATTGAAGATTAAAAAGTGTGTGTATGGGGAGGGGGGGGGGATCTGGATAATTCAGTAATCTGGCAATTTGTCAAATGAAATTCTTGGAGTTTGTTTCTAAATTGCTGCGCATGATAGTCGTGTCAATAAAGTATGCATGTATTTAGCATGGATTTTTTTTTCTTTTCGATGAAGGGGAGGAGGAGAGGATTAAAAAAAAATCCAGAATTATATTTGTTTTAAAAAATTACTGTATTTCACGTAAGTTCGTTCATCAGATATATTTCGATTTACATCTTATCAAACTTTCTTAAATTGCCTTTTTTCAGATGTATTTGGATTTACATTTTTAACAAACTTTCTTATTTGACTTTTTTAATTCCTTCTAAGTTTAAGAAATAAAATAACCGCCCTATATAGCTATGTTTCATTTAATTGTATAAATAGCTGTTAAAGTGTGTCTAAATTATGAGTTTGGTGCCATTGTATAGACGAAAAATATTTTTCATCTTTTTCTTGTTTCTAACTTTAATATACTTATAGGTTACAGATAACTTTGCGACTTTAGGAATACCCACTCTTCTTCTTTAGGTGTTATATAAATTATAAATACGTAGACGTAGCACCTATAGTCGTCGTCTGATTTCACCGTATATAATAGCTTGAAAACACTTAATCGAATGGTTTGAATTATAATTAATATAATCGTTGCAGAATTTTGGAAAGTCGTTTGATATTTTATAAAGATCGAATCAAAACTAAAAAATATGTTAATAATTTTTCTTCACTCTACTGATTAAATTTATTATTATCTTCACTCAGTTCTATTAACAGGTAATTAATTCAGTGATATCCCATGATAGGTATTGATTCTAAGTTGCCATGGTGATTACGCCTATTTTAGCTGGAGCCATTATTTCTGTATTACTGACTTTAATACATATTAATCGTAATAAATTTCGTATTTATGCATTTTTGCATAAAAGTGAACAGCTATTGCATCAGATCACAAAGGTCGATGCAGGCAATATTTGGGGCCTATTTAAGAACCCTTCACAAAAATCCATTTAAAAAAAAATCAAGCCCCTTCACAAAATTTCTTTTAATAAAACACAAAACAAGCATCTTCACAAAATTTTGTTCCATAAAAACAATTCTTCGTTATTTAATTTATATTGTTAGGTGTTAAAATATGTTAATTTTAATGCGCAAAAAAAATTTCTTTTCACAAAAATAAATAAATTTCATAAAAATATAGTTAATTTCACTAAAATAACTTTTCCCATAATGGGCTGCAAGAAAAAATTCCTGCATCAAGATCTTGATATTTATAAAATTAACTATAATGCGAGCGCATCCTATTTGTCATATTTAATATATAATATCCGCCTTTTTAGGATTAGTTATTCGGCACTAAAAGTAGTTTTACAGGCAGATATATCGTGAAGAACTAATTTTACCAGACTCCTTACTGCATTGATAATTATTTGGTAGTATAAGTAGTTTTACAGGCAGGTGAAACGAACCAAGTAATTACTTCCTTGCCATATATTTACATTACATGCAAGCTTAGTGTTTAAAAATTAATTTGTAAAAACTTAACTAAAATTATTTAAAATCTAAACTTTGGAATATTTTACTCATGGTATGAGTAGTCTAATGTAGAATAAATGCATAGGGTTTTAAAAAAATTCAGATGTTTTATTTATGTAATAAACTAAATATAATAAAGTATTGACAAAAAAAAAAAAAAAAAAAAAAAAAAAAAAAAAAAAAAACTCTTTTAAATGTTTGTAGTGAAAGAATAATTTTGAAGTTTTTATAAATTTTGTGGAAAGAATAAACTTAAGGTTGAAAACGCATTCCTAAAGTTTTAAAAAAACATTACTTTGCTGCTTTAAGATTTTTCGTTAAATAAATTAACATTGTTGTTAGTCTTCCGAATTATTTGAAAAATGAAATTTCATCGTTATAATAAAAAACATTTCTAAAACAGATGATTGACTAACTTCTATCTTGATTTAAAAATAACCAAATGCCGTTTTCTTCCGCAAGTTTGTCTTTGGATGCATTAACAATGCAAATGTATTACTTTATAACTTGAAGGGAGGGGGTATTACTTATTATAAAATTTATATATACACAATTTATTTAATGAAATATGTATACTTTAAAGGTATGATTTTTTTTTTATTTTTTTATTTTATTTTTTTATTTAAATAAAGAACATATTTTTGTAAATCAATATTGCTTTTTTTTGTAAATATTAAATTATAAATGTGCAAGTATTTCTTATAATATAAAGTTTTTAGTAGAACAATTTACTAATTGACCATATTGAAGGTTTCATATTTACTTACTTAGTATCCGCAAGTTATTAACTATTATAGTACAAAAGAGCGCCATCGCGCGCTTAGCTAACATCGAATAAATATATTTGGCATTTTAAAACGGCTAAAATAAACCAACTTCTTGCTACTAGGAAAAAAAATAATGTTGACTAACTTCCACTTAAATGAAATTTTTATAATTATTTCGCGTATTTAACTTCAGTGTGTTCAATGTTACTTTTTTCTATAAATAAATAAAATACATTTAGCTCTAGTTTGTTATTTAAT
This sequence comes from Maratus speculifer, assembly GCA_964019185.1. Classification (NCBI taxonomy): domain Eukaryota; kingdom Metazoa; phylum Arthropoda; class Arachnida; order Araneae; family Salticidae; genus Maratus; species Maratus speculifer. The sequence continues at coordinate 97,648,764 of OZ025295.1, forward strand.
AATCAAAATTTTTATTAAAATTATTATACTTTTCGATAAAAAAAATATGTTTTTCGGATACAAAATATATTTACGTTTGCATTTCAATTCGGTATAGTATAAAAATAAATATCACCTTTTATAAAGCTCTATCACAGATTCAAAGCTATAAAAAATACCATTTCTATTCCAATTGTTTTTTAAATAAAAATAAACTAAAATATGTAAAAGATATTTTCTTCTATTTAATTTATTATATTGCAAATATTTTATAAACTATTTTTTCTTGTAGCTGGTTCTTTTAATTCTGCATTCTTTATATAACTACTTAAATTGTGAGATAATAAAAGTAAATTATGAGATATTAAGAGTAATGAAAGTTGAAAAACATTCAGCTGTGACTAAAATCTCGCTAAATATTTAAAAAATGCTAGTAGTTTAACAGGTATATTCAGATAAATAGTGAAATATAAATAAAAGTAGTAAATAGTAATTTTCTCTGTCTGAACAGTCTTATGCTTGTTAATTCTTAACATAAAATAATAAAAACTGGAAGGAAAATAAATATTATCATAATTTAACTCTTTGGGTGTTCCATTTTATTGGCATTATAAGCTAAAAATAGCGCCAAAGTACCACATTTCTGTACTAAATTATTTGCATTGCACAAGCGAAAAATGTCTGTCAATTAATAAAGTAACGTTCATGATTAAAATTAGGGATATTCAAAAACTTTCATTAACAAAGCAAGGCAAACCTTCGTGCCCGAACTACGTTCGGGCAAAATAGTTAGGTAATTAACTTATTTAAATTTTTACTTTCCGCTTAATAGATCTTCTAAAATTTCATTTGGATAATATTCCTTGAATTTCGAATAAATTATTTCTTTTTTCAGAAATATGTATATAGTTTTTTCTTCTTTTGGATATTTTTCTTCTTTCCATTCTCAAAGGGTAGTTAAAAAGACAAATATAAATCTAAGCAGCTCATATAATACATAAAAATCCACATTTATTCAAGACTCATTCATTCGAAACGATTTTCGAATTTTCTATCGTTTAAGACTAAGCATTATTTCTCTTCAATCTGGTTTACTTGCGTCTGCGCACTGAACTTGACATATAATGAACATGCACCTTCTGTTTGTTAGTGTGAAATAATAAATACAGCAAAGAAACTAGTAATTACGTCTTTAAACAGTGACTTTCTCCGCTTAGCATATCTTCAACCTGCCATCACTCTCAACGCTTTGATGCTGATGCCCTATATCGGTGGATTATCTCAGGGAACTTCCGTACTCCCTGACGCATAGTTGAGCGGCGCGCATTGGAATGTGGGCCCGCCTCTGCTTCTTCTCTCGATCCGCCCCTCTTCCGTGTCCAGTTTTAGGGGAAATTTTCCGATCTCCTGCCGGCGGCCGAAACCGTACGCCACTGCCGCTGCGGGAAAGCCCACTTTTCGTCCTTGCTCTTCCGCATCTTTCAGCGCGGGAGGATGCTGGAACGCGTTAGAGTGCAGAAGCGATTTTGTTGTTGTACTCGTGGATTTTAAGAAATTATGTTTATTGAAGCGTTAAATGTTATTTATAGACATGCGATTATTATTCAGTGGATCGCCAACTTTTTTTTCACATTATCCTATTATTAAAAATACGGTTATTTGTTATTTATATTAATGGGAACCATTTTCTTAATGTGTTCTTAGAAAAACACACAAACACACGCACATATTTATTTATGTATTTATCGAAAACAATTGTAACTTGTTTTGTCTTTGTGATTGTACGGAAAAAAAAAGTATTAAAAGTAAGATAATTTTACGTTAGGAACAAAATAATAAACATAAAAAAATAGGGTTGATAATTAAATTCAAATAATAAATTGTTTAAATTTTAAATATCTTTGTCATAAAACAAATAATATTTGTAAGATATTCATCGATAAAAGTAGTTTTTGTATTTATTCAAGCATTCTTTTAAACAATTTCATATTCCTTTGCTTCATTTTTCTTTTCTCTTGCTGCTTTATTGAATGTATTTAAATGAATCATTTAGTCTGGCTCATCCTCTCTCTATATTTTTTTCGTTTACTTATTTTTTAATTAACTGCTTGGGGGAAGAATGCGTTAAAAATATGACGATTTTCGTTAAGAACTTATACCTGCAAGTGTCTTCTTGTTAGATGCTCATTTGTTTTTATTTGGTCTTAAAAATTCTTACAAAATTTTAACTTATTGACTTAAATTTTAAACTAACAGCATATTCACTGAAAATGAAATTATTTGCAATTAAAAATTTGAAGATTTTTTTGCAAATAAAACGTGTTAAAATTTTAAGTGTTGCATTAAGTGGTATACACTAGTTTTATTTTCCATTTATTCTTTTTATTTATTTATTTATTTATTTATTTTTCACATTTTAATTTTAAAAAATTGTATATAATTAATTTTAACATTGATTATTTCCAGATTTTTGATAGCCAAGTCTTTATAAGCATATAGCAATATATATAATTTCCATATATTATTTAACAAATAATTATTTGGCAAAATAATTGTAATAATAGAAAATCACTGCATACGAATTGATTACTTATTAATTTGGAACACATTGAGAAATAACAAGATGGAAAATCATGTGTCCAGCATAGGTTATGAAACTCATTCCAACGCGTTAGAATGCTATATGATAATTTTTATTGATATATGACTTATTTATTTATTTGTTATGAAATTAAAATTTGTTCTCAAATTGGCTGATTCCCTGATTCAGAAACTGTGGAATGTTAGATTAATTTTAAACACGATTATTCAAATCGGTTAATTATAACACATGTAAATTTTCCAAGGGGTGAAAAAATGTATTATGTAATGTATTACGTAGCCAGGGATGTATTGGCTTTAGCCAATACATCCCTGGTTCGAATCCTGGCCCGGACTTTTTTCGCCCCTTGGAAAACTTACATCTGTTACTATGGAATGTGCCGTGCTTGCCGTTTATTATTTTCATAAAGACAGAATATGTTGCAAAAAACGCTATTCAAATTGACGTTTTGAATCAAATTTACCTAAGCGATAGAGCTGGGAAGCAAAGTCATATCGTAGTGAAAAATAATTGTTTATAAATCAAGTTCTAATTAATTCAGGGATAAATGGAAGCACACTGCCTCTTTTGCATTTCTTTAAAAGTCACGTCAACAAAAGTTTCGTGTTTTTACTTTTAAAAATGAGTCTAGAAAATGTCAGAAATTTTCGAGTAGTTGAGAATGGAAAATATTTTTTCAGTGCACCCTTAAAATTAAGGATATATTTTAATAATACTTTATTTTAGAAATTGGATAGAAAAAGGTCATTCCTTAAGAAGAATATCCCAGGATAATAATTTTAAATGTTAATTTTCCAGATAGAAAATTTAAGACTGTTTTCAAATCCAAAAGAGCAAATTTATGGCATAAGTTTTAATTCACTTTTGTTCGGAAATGCTTGAAACTAGGAAGTGTTAATTGTTCAAAAACTATGCAATCGAACCGTGGTTCCCGTTTTCTTTTATTCTTTTTTTCAAAAACTGTAAAGTTTTCAGAATATAATGTCAAAATGGCATTTTGAACAGAATTTCTGCTCGAAAGAAAAATAACCATTCAAGGAAAGATGAAAAAACTCTTTCTCAAGCAATCAAAATCACTTATAACTTAATACGTAATTTATTGATCAAAAAAGAAAGAACACAGCTCGATTCCAAATCACTTCCATAGCAAGATCTTCCAATTCTATAACGTTTTCGTTAAAAAAAAAAAAAAAAAAAAAAAAAAGAGTTAAAACATTTTGCGCTTGTTGAGCAGAGCAGTTGAGAACAGACTTAAATGTACATATGTATTAGAAACAAATGGATTCTACATTGCTGAAGGATTTGAAATGCCACTGATGCAGCCTTCAACTGTATCTTTAAAAAATAATAATTGATACCGATAATGTAAAAAGTAGGAGCAAAGAACCAGAATCTAGGATTTATTTGCGAACTTTTGAATCTTGGTTGACCGTTATGAAACTTTGTATATTTCTTTTCTCTGAATAACTTTTATAAAATGTTCTTCTAAATTTTAAGTTAGTTAATTCCTCCGACATTAATATCGACAAAAAATGAAAGTAGTTAAAAGAAAACTTTTCGTCAACAGATTTTTACTTTAGAAAATATCGTTAATATGACTCATTTATATATATATGTATGATTTATTCAATATGTAATGGTTTATACAACAAGTAATATTCAGATCCTTGTAGAATCATTTTCAAATACATAGTTATAAAAAATGGTTAGGTGAAATTAACATTTGGCATAAGTATGTTAAATATTATGTTGACTGGAAAACGCGACCGAGTCAAACATAACAATTTTCTGCATTTGATCATCTAGCAATGCTTCTGTTACAGTAAGAAATTATACTTATATGTTTTTATATTATATGTTATTATATTGTATGTTTTTTCTCTTCCTGGTGTAAATTAGTATTTTATTAATTTTTAATTATTTTACTGTTATCTTCCTTATTTAAATGCAGAAATTTCGATAATCATCATATTTTTTTTAGAAGCTAATGGATTGTACATTGCCGAAGGATTTGAAATCCCACTGATGCAAAGCCTTCAACTGTATTTTTTTAAAAATAATTATTAATTATTTAATTAATATTAATTAAATAGAATGAAACATTTAAACTATATTTTTTGAATTTCTAAATTGATTTCTCACGATATAATTGTAAATTGATTAATATTGCTATTAATTGATAAAAATATACATACATTTTAAATATTACTCTTTATTTGTTTAAAAGATACGATTACTACAGTTTCACAGTCATTTGACATAAGTGCCTAAAATTAATTTATTAATTTATAATTAGTTTCAAAATTACTAAAATGTCGTATTGCGATCATAAACACATTAGGGAATGCAATTTTTAAAATTCTAGCATAACAGGAAGTGATTTAAATATCGATTACAAAGTTCCCTCTTTACAGGCAAAAACCAAGTTAAAGAGAGTGTAAAGAAAAACTGCACATTTTTGTCGTTGATTATAAATAATACCACTGTTTTGTAATGAAAAATTAGAGTAAGAAAATCCTCGTCATTGTTGCGTGTCCGTAAACTCTTTCACCTTTCCCCCTTTCATTTTAAACAAGCAGTTAAATTCGAATAAAAATAGATTTTTGGATGCAAACCAATTCTACCTTGGATGAAAAAAATCAAAATAAATAGGTGATGGTGTTTCAGCTGAATTCGCAAGTGCCAGTGACTTTTGAACAATGATGAGTAAATTACATACATAGATATGATAAGATACAGGGGTGTAGAAAATGTTTTTACTCCCAACATTTCTCCCAATCCATATGTGTAAAAATTCCCTTTAACTTTTACGATATGTTGTAGGCGTATAGATAAATTCTGTATTACTGTAGATTATAGACACCTCCACCCCCCCTCAAAAAAAAAAAAAATCTCAACATACATGCGAGTATATACGGTGCATATTCTGAGATCAATAAAGGTCACTATACGAATCTTTCTATTTGTAGTGAAAAATTTTCTTTCTTGAGTAATTATTTAATTCATTGTTAAAATCAATGTTGTATTTTTGCAAGAAATATCTCCAGATGGCCAAAATTTCCAACGTTCCTAGATCGTCGAATCGGACATATTCCGCATCCCTTTGTTGAAGTATTACGAATTTGACTTAATACACCAGATTAATCTGAATTATGTTTGTTTTGCAATATTCAATTAAAAAAAGAAAAAAAAAACAGAATGATATATTATAAAATAAACGTAAATAAACTTCAAATTTTTCAATTAAAATTGGAAAATGAAAATCCGGCTAACTGTATTCCAATAATCTAGTTTATCCTTTCGAAAATTTTCAACATTACTCATTAGTCTAAAGTGTATCGGCTCAAATGAGACACTCTTTATTTATTGTTACAAACTTCACTGTTTATAATTATCAGCCATGACAGACTCAAGACGTGAGTGCAAATTATAAAGCAAGTGATGAATATAGGACTGAACTTTGAAGACTTTTTCACACACACACACACTTATTGAAAACTGCCGGCCAGTGATAGAAAATTTTTAGTTCGAAACCGCAGAAGTGTTTTGAATACTCTTTGAAAAAGTTCTAGTATAGTATAACACGTAATCATTTACAAAAATCATTATAAAAGATAATTTGAGGTATATAACCTAAAAAAATTTTTAATTAGATGACATTCAAATTATTAGAACATCATTCTGTGTAGCTAATCAATTAATTACCTTTTTGTTTTATATGGAAAAAAAAGTTTTGGAACACAGTGAGCCAACTTAGGGCATTCGTATAAGAAATTAAGAATCATATATCATGCATATTTATGTATGTATTAATTATCTAAAAAAAATTTTTTGAACATTTTCGCTTTTGTTCACTTTTTTTGGCCGAAAATAGGAAATTCGGTTTCAGTTTGTCTTAAAAACTTGTTTCAGTCGATCCTTAATTGAAATACATTAACCTTCCGTTCAGAAGCTGATAAACAACTTGTAGAGCCCCTACTCCTTAGGTTAGGCTTTTTTGCCTCCCCTTCTCCAAAGCTATATGTTTTAATATTTTTTGGCACTAAAACGGAAATAAGTGCTTCTAGTATAGGTTTCAAGGTTGAAATTTCAATCTACCCCAAGTACATTGATGTTTCATAAAATTCAAAATATCATAAGTAAGTTAGTTTTGTTCGTTAAAAGGCTTTTCATAAGTTTTTCTTAAAAAGAAAGCAAATAATATCGGATATTTCATATTAATACAGTTTCTAAATATGAAAATGAATTTTCGCTTTTACTATTCAGTTTTAAATCAGTAAATTAAAATAAACTAAGCACTTTTATTCCTCAATGGATTTAGTTAGTCTGATATTTCTTTTAAAATTTGCTTTGCTGTTTGTTCATATAAATCTTAGAACAATGCAATCAAATAATTTCTCATATGTATCGAATCATTGTTAAAGAATGGAAAATCTGATATATTTATTGAATTACATTCTGGTGCAGACATGTTTCATTTAAACAAATTGATATTATTTTTGTTCATCAACCATGTAGAGTTGTGTATGTGCATGTCAATATGTGTAACTTCGTTCATGAGACCCCTATTTAAACTTAATCTCTCCCAAGTACAATATTCTTCAGTTGTGCGCATAAACAGCAATGACATAAAAAGGGCTAAAACTTCGGGAAACGTTAGGGTTTGCCGCTTTACAGCTTTTTACAACTATATAGTTACATCACTGTTGCGTTTGCACATTGCATAGTGTCGGGTAAGATAGAGGAGGAGGAACGTGCAGTGCATAAGCAAGCTTCCCACCACTTTTTCTGAACAGAATTTTTCACGTTATTTAAGGATGTATTCCAATCCAAACTGCATATTTTCTGATTTATTTTTAAATTCATTTTTGTTCTCAAATGAATCAAACTGGTAAATTCTCTTATTTAGAAAGTACACAATATGTCGTACTTCATTTTTTTTTTCTTTGATAAATGCAGAAAATTTTGCTCCTCCCCCTCCCCCCCTCTCCCCAAAAAATGCTGTCAAAATTGGCGTTTTGAATTGAATTTTTCGACGCGGGAGATCTGGATACGAAAGAAATGGTCATATTTAGAAAGTAATTGTTAATAAATCAAATTCTAATGAATTGAGCGCAAAATGAAATCGTACAGCATCTTCAAAAATCATTCAGCAAGTTTCATGTTACTATTTATAAAAATGACTCTGATAATGTATTGGAAAATTTCGAGCTGTTGAGGGTGGAAAAATATTTTTTGCAATGCACTCTTAAAAAAGAGAAATTCTCGTTTTTAAACATAGCGTTCATTACTTTGAGGAAGAGCGATGGAAGTTGCCCGTGCAACCCTTGATGCTACGATTCTGCGTGTGTATCTTCTAACTTTAATATACAGTAGAACCCCTGTTATCCGAAAATCGGCTTAACCGAAAACTTGACTTAAAATTCCTTAAAGTCATTTTTAAATGTGAAAAATTTTATTGCCATCGCTATTTTTGTCAAATCACATCTTTCAACATCTTTTTATTTATAATTACTACTTTTTCTATAAGTTTTAGATCAAAACATTTCCAAATCATTTTTAATACACTCAAAAAATGTTTCGATACTTATTAGTTTGAAAAATTAGAAGAAAAATAAATAAAAATCAAAACTTTGAAAGTCTAGAAATTATGTTATTGGACACTGGTTGAAAAAGTGTTAAAAAAGCATGTTCTTTATGAAATTAATAAACCGAGTCAACTTCCTTATTTGGTTCTTTGCATGATTTCGGGTACTTTATTCACGCCACATTTCAAATAACAACACATCTAACGCTGTTTCACTTCTTGTACTTCTACATATCGAAGTGCTCTCCGGTTATTCCAAAATTCCTATGGAACCCCGATTATCTGAAAATTTCTATCGAACCCCGGTTAACTGAAAATGCTTTAGTCCCATTCTTTTCGGATAAACGGGGTTTTAGTGTATTAGTTTGTTTTATTGATGAAGTACGGTGAAAATTTGTAGGCCAAAAATCACATTTGGCTTTGCTGCTATAGAAAAGTCTTTAGACAAGGCTTCGTGCCCAATTCTAATTTACCTATACACGAACCCAAAAATTTATAGTAACCATGTAATAAAGGTAATTTCCAATTAACATCATTTTGATCGCTGCGAAACATCAAACACTTGAACTTGGGCCATAAAATATTGTTATTTTAAATTCTAAGCCAATGTCGTAGAAACTGAAGACATTATCCGAAGGGCTAAATGGATTCTTTATTTGATAGAAGTAGAAGATAAGGATCCATAAAAGAATGATGAAATTTTTGTTAGATTGGTAATTATTTATGTGATATTGTGCAATATCAGTTCAATGGTTTAAGAATTTACAGATTTCGATTTACTGTTCATTCGAAATACGCTAATACTTTTGTGGATGATTTTGAATATGGTTTCGCAACAAACTTCCCCACTTGCTTCACACGAATTCCATACAAGCGGGGCAAAATTATGAATGAGGAAATAAAATTGTATAGTAATACTTTAAGCGATATTTAGAATTCACCTGTTTTTGAGATGCTGAATAATGTAGGGCCATAACAATTTCTGTCTGAAATCCGCTCATGTATTCTTAAAAGTTTATGTTTATAAAAGAAATCACGGAAAACAATACTTTTAACATGTTCTTGAACATCATCAGAAATTCCTCCTGGACCTTCAATTGCTGGGCATTTCCTTGCATGGTTCTTCTACAAATCAAGTTATAACCTAAATTAAAGACATGCAATTGGCATTCATTTTTCGTTCTTGGCCGATTGGCCTATCAATTGACTGGCAGTCTCCAGTCAATAGATTTTGCTGCTTTCGGATACGAGCAACCAAGATTAACTTCTTGTAAAGTTGGAGGCAAATATTTCTCGCGTTCCTCCGTAATACGCACGATGCCCCCCTCCCCCCTCTTGGAACCGCCTCTTTCCTCGTCCTGCCTCTTGGAACTCTATGCCCCCCTGCCTCCTCTTTGGTATCGATCTCTCTTAGTTTCTGGATATAAATCCTTTTGAGGTGGAGGGGGGCTTAGAAGCACGTACACCTACCGACCGACGCTGAGCGACGCCATCCCAATGGAATGTTTGGAATGTCGCCTTCAATTTCTGTCGGCCCTCCCCCCAAGTGATGCGACACTGCATTGCGCTTGCGTCAGAGATTATCATCATAGGCATCCCCCCATCCTTTTCCAGGGAGGAGGTGAGGGTGGATGGAAAATGAGTTGCATCTGGGATCAGGGAGAGAAAGGGAGCAGGAGGTATTAAATGCGGAGGGGCTGTTTGTGGAGCAAGGGGGGGAAGGTGGCGCTTGATGGCTTGTCAAAATAAATATCTTTCCTCCTGAAGTCCTTTCAAGATGGGGGGAGTGTACGTGTAGAAAAATCGTTGGCGTTATTTTTTAATTGGCCAGCCATTGTCCTTGCTTTTGTCTTTGTAAACTGGGATGCGGCGTGGATCTAATTATTTAGCGAAATTTTCGTGGCATTTCATTTAGTTTATGAATTAACTGAGCCTTGTTTTCTTTGAAGACTGGGCTGAAAGAATATTATTCTTGTAATGAAATTTGTTTCAAAGTTGGATGCATTTTCATTTAGAAAGCAAAATACTACTTGGAATTTTGTGGAACTACATTATTAATAGCTTACGCATATAACTAGACTAGCTGAAGATTAATAAATTAGTTTTAAATTCCCAAAAATGTAATTATTTAAATATGAACTTGGTAAAAGAAAAAGTAGTTAGTACATTTGATTCTACGTACACTATCAGGATTGCAATAATTTTTTTTATTTGTGACATAAATTATCGGTAAGCGAGAATTATCAATGATAATATTGATTCACTATTCACATGAGAATACATAAAGTCGATATGGCTTTTACACTTGCACCAAACATTGTTTAGATAATTTTAAATTAATTTAGATAAAAATTTCCTAATTTCAGCACTGTAAAAAATTTTGCCGTTAAAAAACGGAAATAGTACTGGTAATCTAGACGCCAGTACTACTTCCGTTTTTTAACGGAAAAAAATTTCCAGGAATAGTTCCGTTTTTTCACAAAATATTTCCGTTTTTTAATATTTTTTTATGCAAAAATTTTCATTTGGAAGTTAAAAGAATTTTTCATGGACAAACTAACATCTTTGTGATTTTTATTCTTTACTTTAGAAAGACACGTTAACATCAGGCACACATTATATACATTTAAGGGTGTATTTCGATTCAAACTGCTTGTTTTCCGATTTATTTTTGAATTAACTTTTGCTCTCAAACACATGAAACTCGCAGATTCTCTTATTTAGAAAGTGCGCAAGGTGCCGTAAAAGTCAATTCTTTGATAAGTGTACAAAATATTGCAAAAAAAGCAATCAAAAACGGCAATTTGAACCGATTTTTCCGAAATGGGAGATAAGGGAACGAAAAAAAGGGTCTTCCAGAGAAGTTAATTGCTTATAAATCAAATTCTAATGAATTGAGCGTAAAAAGACTTTACTCGGCACCTCATACGTCCCTTCAAGAATCCCCTCAGCAAGTTTCATGATTCTACTTTTAAAAATATGTCTGAAATTGTATCGGAAAATTTCGAGCTGCTGAAGGTGGAAAAGCGTTTTTTCGAATACACCCTTAATTTAAATAACAGTGAAGAAATGTGACTTACCTTCCATGGGGATCGAACCCGGGTCGTCTTCTGTCGTAACCTGCAGTGTAATACCATTACACCATGATTACACAAAACACTTTTTAAATATCTTTAGTTATTTCAGATGCATTTCATAAAGTAAAGACAAGATTTTGAACGCGGATTTATTTCTGTAGCGATTATATATATATATATAGCGTACAGTCCAAAATCATGTTTTATAGATTTTCTTTCTATAATTTCTGATATTTAGTTTTTTTCTTAAATTTTAGCTTTATAAAAAAAAAAAAAAAAAAAAAAAAAAAAAAAAAGTTTAGCCTTTAAGATATTACATGCATGAATAAAAGTATTAAAATTTTTTGTTTCCTTCTATTTTGGAAGAGTTTTAAAGTTCTATTGTAATATTATTCATATTCATTTATTTATTTTATAAAAGGATACTAACACACTTTTTTAAAAAGCATATATTTTAACAAATATTTTGTGTGACGATCTATTGTAAACTCAATAAAGATAACTTAATAAAAGTTACTATGGGTTATTAAAATTAATTACATTTATTGATTATTATGACTTGGGTAATCGCCAAAATAATAATAATTTCGGTAATATATTTCGATATATTTTAAATTTTATGTGCGAACTTCTTAATTTGAATAGATTAAAAAGTATTATATATTAAAATTAAAAGTATATTTTTTCCCCTTCTAAAATATCGCACGCACTTTTATACTATGATATAAATAAACATTATTTTTAAATCTTACTGAAAAAAAAGAATAGTTTTACAACTGTATCAAACTTAAAAAGAATTAATAAATTTTATTATTACTATTGTTATTTTAATATTGTAAAAATATGCTCCTTTTCATTATTAAAACAGAAAAATAGGGAAATATTGCTATAACGTTTTTCTCTATTTTCCTCATACAGGTGGCACCACGACACTTATCGGTTAAAAATACCAATGTTGTGCTGTTTAAAAACGGAAGTTTTACACTTTCGGAAAAATTAACGGAGCAGTTCCGTGATTCGAAACCGCAAAGTGGAAAAGACGGAAATACTACTGTTTTCTCGGAAAAATGAAACTATTCCCTAAAATTTTAGGGAAAAGTTTGTGTATATTAACGGATATTTTTTACAGTGAGTGTTTAATAATTTATTGATGTTTTGAAAAATTCTTAACCCTTTCGGGCACAGAAAATTTCTGTTCCGTAAAATGATGAAATGATTGACTAACACCGGAATTTAAAAGCGACTTTTTCGAAATTAAAAACTTGTTACTTTGAACTTTCACTGTAAAAGCAAAATCTTATGTATGTATGTGTGTGTGTGTGTGTGAATGTTGGTGCCGTTGGAGGTGGTAATAACATATGACCACTGTGCTAGAAAGGGTTAACAGGATTTTCATCATTTTTTTTTTCTTTTTTTCCACTTTCGTCCCCTCTTTCTCATACAATAGACCTCTCTCCACTCTGTTACATCTCTCTATTTTCATATCTTTCGAAAAAGGGGAGAAAATTAGATGCTATTTATGCACATTTTAAGTAACTTCAGAAAAATTAACAATAAATAACTGCAATTCTCTGATATTTTTTATCTAGAAAATTGATTGACAACATTGTAGCCATAAACTTACCTTTGGAGATAAATATAAAATATATATTTACATATAGGTATCGCTTTTTATTTTATTTTATTTATTCGTTTACTTAATATGTTTCAATTGCAGTTAACTTCCGGATTTATCGCGTCTTTTTTGTCATCTTTTGACTGCTTAATTTGAGGGGCAACTATAAATCTATACAAAGATTTTTACATCTTGGAATTTTCGAAATTTGCACGCCCATATATTTAATTTAAAGTGAACGTACAATAATTAATCACGGTATTCAAAACTACTAACGGGCTTCATTACGTAAAATTTATAAGGATAACAATTTGTTACATAGTAAATTTCATGATATTTTAATTATTTTAGGAAAATTCTACATTTTGAAGGAGTTGAGAGGAGGAAATTAATCTACCGAAACATCGATTTCGATCTACTTACATAAAAAGTTTTGCTTTACTTTTCTTTATCATTGATTGTTAAATGTCGTAGATTGAGAAATCCTGCATTTTTCAAAGAGCATAGGCAGTTTGTAAAGAGCCCAGACTTATTCGAATATTGTTAACAACTCGCTCTGGGAGAGGGGGGGGGGGTCGTTTCTGCGAGTAACCTTTTCTTCCTTTCAGCAATGCTCCTCTAGGGTTCGATTTTTAATTATACCGATTCACAAAAAATACCTATTTTAAAGCTGAAGCCAATTCCTTTTCAACGATGCAATAAGTTTTGAAAAATACCAATTTTTATCCTTTCGAAAAAATTTTCAACATCAGATTACTTCGAACTTTTTGAAGACGATATTTTATTATGCGCTAAAAGTAACTAAAGATGGTATTTCAACAAAATATTTTCATAACATACCGGCGGGCTGATTTTATATTCCTACAGAAATTTTTTAATGCTCAAGTATTACTTCAAAAATCAAGAAATAAAATCTGGGAAATTTTCAATAAAAATGCTAAAACGCGAATTGTTTTCATATGCGTATTTTTTCATGAAATCTTAAATACAGTTTGAATACAGAAAGCACTTTAGAAATATAAAGTATGCTTTACTAATATAATCAATGTATTATATAAAATTTTTAATTTACTAAATCATCATATTTTCAGAAACTAGACGTCTCTGCCCCTCCCCCGTTACGAGCTACACTCGCCAACCCTCGTTCAGACACCACAGATTCTAAAGATATGCTAATTTGATCGGCTTTAAAAAGATTGTGCAAGAATGAATTAGAATTTTTAAAACTTGGCGATCCAACCAGGGACCGATTTCCAAATTTGGGAGCCCTGGGCACAGATGCTTACAGAGAGGCCCCCCTTGCAAAGTTTCTTACAGGAAAATTGAGTAAAAAAAAATATCAGATTTCCGCATTACCAAACTATAATTATTTAAAATATTATGGGGCTCTGCCACCAATGAGCTGTGCTCACCAATCCCAAATAATGTGGCAAGAACTGGAGCATGATTAAATAAGATTAAAAATACAATATATTTTTAAAGTGATAAAGATAAAGGAAAATATTCACTACAAGTAATTAAATATGGATATTTCAGTCAAAATATACAATGTTATAAAAATACAATACAAGCACAGTAGAATGTAGAAAAAAATGAAAATTTTCATTAGAATTTGTAAGTATTTATATTGATTTTGGACAATAGTTGAAAAACCTTCAGCATCATTTGGAAGCCTCTAAAAATTGGGGGCCCTGGGCCTGTGCCCCGAATGCCCTGTCATAAATCAAGCACTGGATCCAACTGTAACTGAGTTTCCATTTATTTCCCTTTGACTGAAGACTTTTAAGTTGCTGTTAAGACATCTTATGGCTGTTGTTTAATGGAAAAAGATTATTTAAGCATTTGGAGGGGGAAAAAAACTGTATAAAATAAATTAAATAAACAAAACCCTTTTTTTAACAGTGATATAAGAAAATTGTTTTAAATGAAACATTTTTAAAATTTTGTTGTTAGGGAAAAAAAAATACTATTTGTGCTGTTTTAGAATTAGCAACAGTAGTTTAAAAGATCATCTTGAAATATAAAATAAATGTGTAAATTTATTTTTAAGCTTTTTAGAAATATTAAAGGGGTGATTCAGATCCTGAATTCAGATATTTTTTAAATTTACTGTACCAAAATTCCAGTTTTTCTGGTAGTTCAATTCATAAAATAAGATTAATATATCAATTTCGTATGATGGCTAAACATAATTAAAATTTACATGTTATGTGATATTATTATTTGGCATTTTTAAAGATGGCTTAATTTCCCCCACTTAATTTTCTTTTTTCAACACATATTAATGTAATTAAGTTTTCTTTCTTTTTTGATATTCATTGATAAACACAGTTTTATGACTTACTTTTCAATGCTTTCTTGCTTTTAATGCATAATCATTTAAATCAAGCCCCCCCCCCCCCTTGTTAAGTTACATGTAAATAAATTTTTAATTGAAAGGAAATATTTTATTTCTGCTACAAGTGAAAACAAATTAAAATGATAGTTTTTTCTAAAATAGGAAAAAAAATAAAATGAAGTGAGGAAAATTCAAATAGAAACTCTAAAAAAAAATTACCCACGTAAAAAATGTGGTCTGCACGCTGCAAATTTGTTTTGTATATCTTTAAAAAATGCTTAAATTCCTATACAGGGTGATTAAAAAAAAAAAAAACATGGACAAAATGATGTGACAAATCAAACATATAACAAGGATAAAAAATCACATAGGAACATAGGGTCGCAAACTATTTATTGAATCACAAATACAGGGTGTTCCATGCTAGCTACACGCGGTTTGAAAGTAATAATTTCTAGGAAAATAAAAATATTGTAATGATAATGCAACAATATGTACTTTATTTTGTATGAAATGTGATAACGTTACAAAAGGATCTGGGAAAACATATTGCTCAAGCAATCTATGATACCGTATAAACTGATTAACACAATCCAAAATGAGAGGTGTCAAGTGCATATTGCTGGCACGCATAATGCAAACTTCTACCATTTTTGTTTGGTGACATCACATTTAAAACAAAGGTCAGAATGTCTGTTAAATGTTTTATTATAATATACTTCAGTTTTCTGAAATTTATTACTGTCAACCCAAATTGAGTTAGGATAAAATACCCTGTATTTTTAACTCAAATGATTTGCAGCCCTATGTTCCTATGTGATTTTTTATCCTTGTCGTATATCTGATTTGTCATATCAATTTGTCCATGTTTGTTTGAATTACCCTGTATATAATTTATGTTATAAAGCTTATTTAATAAAGCTGACTAAATTTAGCACTGAATATGGCTTAAAATATTTATTTTTAATTTAGAAACTGACTGCATCTATGTGTTTATTAAAATTTTCTTTTCTAATATTATCAAATTTCATGTTTTTGTTTTTGTATAAAGTAGTTTTCCAAGTATAAGAAAAGAAAGACCTGGTCACAATTTTTAAGAATAGATATCAAAGAAAAAAAAATAGATTTTGTTTTTGAAACAACTTATACAACTTAATCTCTATTTGGATGGGGAGGACTCAAGTCCCATGAACTCTTCCCTTTTTTATCTTCCTGGCCTAAGTTTAACTAGTTGATTCATTCTACAGTAGAAGATCTTTATAACGCAATTCCATATAACGCACAACCTTTCAGATGTAAACAATGAATTTTGCACCTGAATTTCAAGACTGTAAAAAACTGCTACTGTCTGAAAACTAAATTTAATGCATTAGTACAATTTTACCTTCTTAATTTAGAACTTTTAAAGGAAAAAAATTATTATTACAATAAATGTTTTTGAAAATGAGCAACATAATGAATAAATTGGATCCAGGTCCAGGTGTATCTGGACCATTTTTAAAACGTATATTTAACAAAATGTTGAATGATCGCAATAATAGAAAAATTTATAATCTGGATAAGGAATGCAGTATAAAGGTAATTCTAATGTATTTTGATGTGTTTCAGACATATTTATCTATATTTATGAGGTAAATTTGATAATGCATGATATGTGATCCATATAATGCAAAATTCTATATAACGCACAACCTTGCGTTTTTAGGTTTGCGTTATATAGATCTTCTACTGTATATGGTTATGCAGTTACAACTTCCATGTTAAACTATAAGGTTTTAAAAACTTTTTCTCTTAATAAATAATTTTTAAAAACTTAAATTGCATGCATTATATTCTTCATGTGTATTATATGCAAAATTTTGTACTAATTGATTCTGCATTCTTTTTTAGGACGAAATGAATTAATAGCCCGGTACATAAAACTTAGAACAGGAAAGACGCGAACTCGGAAACAGGTGTCTTCACATATACAAGTTTTAGCTAGGAGAAAAGCTCGTGAAATACAATCAAAATTAAAGGTAACTATTTATTCCTATTGTAACTTTATTATGCTTTTTTAATACTCTCTTCCTATTTTAACTGCATCAATTATATTCATATATCTGCCACTGCAATGATCCTGATTGAAAAAGATTTTTTTTAATTGGTTAAGCTTAGCTCATTTAGTTGTTTATCTAAATCCTACCACTTCTCCCATGCAAAAATTAATAACGAAAAGAAATAACTTCTGCTTTCCTATACTCATTTTCTGTCCCTGTACTTACTTCCTTTTAGCATTTAAAATTGTGTTTTATAATAAAATTGTGTCAATATCATTTATAAGCAGTATTGCAAAATAAAGACTTCTTAATGCCCCAAATAGTTTTCTGTTGTCCATTTATCATTTGAAATTTCACCTAAGTCAATCTTATATCTGATTAATCTTGTCTTTCTATTTAATTTGATCTGTATTACATAACATGATTCCATGTTTTGACGATTAAATATAATGCCTAATAAAGAATAATTTTTTAAGGGCTGTCCATAAATAATGTTCTGCTTAAAAGTAAAGGGGGGTTATCAAAATGTGACAGTTTGTGACAAGAGGGTGGGAAAGGGTAAGAATAAATGTGACTTCACATATTTTAATTAAAAAAAAACTTTAAAAATCAGCAAATCAAATTTGAAATTAAAATTTTTTGTGTTCATTAAAAAAAAAAAAAAGATAATAATAAAGCCAAATATATTAAATCCTATTTCAAATTCCAAAATACTACAGTTTTCAATTGCTCTTTCATATTAATATTCTATTACTGCTGTACATTAATTTTGCTTTTTGTTATAAACCTTAATCTCATTTCATACAAAATAAGTACACAAATCATTTTTATTGTTCATTAAAACACATAATTAAAGTTTAAAAATGAAATTTGAAATATGATACATAATGTAGTGCTTTGTTTCTGAATTGCAAGTACATGTTTATGTAAAAAAGCTTGATATGTGACAAGAACAGGGGGGGGGGGGGAAGCAGAATGGCAGAGTGTGACACTTTGTGTCAAAGGGGGGTAGGGGGGGTCAAAAATATCGAAAAAGGTGACATGATTTACGGACAGTCCTTAACTTTAAGAATACTATTACAGTGAAACTTCCATTTAACAAAATCTCATAGTTACACTTGAGCAGCACTTCATTATATAGAAACTTTAATAATTAGAAATAATTTCAAATTCATAAAATTTCTATTATAAAATACACATGCATAAAAGGAAAAATGCACCTACAATAGAAATATTGGAAAAATGTATTTTAATTTGGGCAGTGACCTTTTTCATTAAATATAATTTAGACATAGAAAAATTTAATTGAATTAATGTCTTTAAAATACACAAAATAAAGGTAAACAAAATTGAAGTGAATCATACCTTTTCATTTTTTTTCTTCGTATTCCAAATCATTAACCTTAAAGTCTGTAATATTACATTGTACAGGTTTCTTATAAAAAATACTGTTCATAAAATGATACTTATCTAAGGATCCGAATAATTCATCTGTAACGTTTTCATAAAACTGGAAATCTTTTCTTATCATATCAAGGTTTTTACCTTTTTAATTCAAATAATTAAATAAATTATTTCATTTCAATGCAATAATTCTCTGAAATATATTGATAAATCCATCGCAACCACAACCTTTCGGTTTGAATGTTGTACCTGCACAAAAACAGAATAAACTTTGTTACATAGAAAATATTTTTCATAATATGGAGAGTAATTTTACATGTTAATGGTGTTCAAAGTCAAGGTTCTGCAGAAAATGTCATTAAATAGGACTTTGGGACTGAAAGGGAAGTTCAAATGTTTTTTTTTTTTTTTTTTTTTTTTTTTTTTTTTTTTAATATGCGAATGTCTGAAAAAATAACCTAGCACTATTTTTCTGACAAAAGTCTGGAAAATCCAGTAAGTATCAGAAACTTGGGAGGGTTAG
Organism: Maratus speculifer; assembly: GCA_964019185.1. Taxonomy (NCBI): domain Eukaryota; kingdom Metazoa; phylum Arthropoda; class Arachnida; order Araneae; family Salticidae; genus Maratus; species Maratus speculifer. Next base: position 97,667,928 of record OZ025295.1, read on the forward strand.
ATGTTAAATAAAAGAACAAATTTATCATTAAAAGAGAATTTTTTGAAAGTTTGATTTTTTCTTTAAAATATATCAAATTTAGTTTATTAATGTTTCTAGTACTAAAGTCTTCATGTGTAATTAAAAAATCTATCTAAACAGCAGGAAAAAAAAATCATCTTTAAAAGTTAAAATGATAAAACATTGTAAGTGCACATTGCATGTTTTTATGATTAAATTTACATATAAGCTTCTAGCATTTTTCCTGTGCAATAAAAATTTCATGCATAATTGTTTGTTTTAGGATTTTTTTGTGTAGTATGAATCTGAAAAAGTCATTTTGAGAAAAAGCTATTCATAAAATACATTTTTATAAATCTGTATGGTCATGGTCAATTTCTTTTTATCTATTTACTGATAGGAAATTATGATCGATTATTAAAAATTATAAGCTGGCTATTGAGATTTATTAAGAACAATTTATTAAATAAATAAAATATATTTTATTCAATTTTTTAATTCTAGTTTCAGTTTGATTTCTCCAGAATCTAGATAAAGGCTCATTATCAGTTCGAAGAATGCAAATTCCCTTTTCCAATGTTAAACTTATGAGTTTTGGAATACATTAATCTAGAATCTAGCCTTAATCTAGATTTGTACACAAAATCTAGATTAAGATTCCTTATAAGTCTGACAATCAACCCCCCCCCCCCCCCCTAATGTGAAGCTATGGACTTGGAACTTATTAGTCTAACTTCAATCTAAATTCTACTAATCTAGCCTTAATATAAATTCATATTTGAATCTAGATTAAACAATTTTTTTTCAAAACATCTTTGACCTCTTTTTTTTTTGTCTCAAAAGATTTCTTGAAATACAATCAAAATTAATACCTCAAACTCTGGTGTCTCTTATAAACTTTTATTTGGTTGCATCAGTTTTTAAACATTTATCTACAATACACTATATCAAAAATGCTTTAATAAAATAAGACATATTTTCAGGGTTGTTTGGTTTAAACCAAGTTGGTTTAAACCGTGGTTAAAACCATGGTTTAAACCAAGTGGTTTTTTTAAAAAAACCATGCTGGTTTTTTTTCACCTGGTTTTTTTTATTCTTTTACCCAAATGTTTTATTTTACACATTATTGAAAAATGCAAAATCCAAAATCCAAATTATGAAGAAGCTACAAGCAAAGCTGTAGAAAAATGATGAATTAATAAGTTTCTAAAAGGACAAAAAATTTTAATCAACTCAACTTTTCTTGTAAGCTGTAAATGTATATGGCAGAATAACTATTTTTTTTTAAATTAGCTGGTTAGAAAAAAACTAACCAGTTTTCTTTCTTTCTTTTTTTTTTAAGGCCTATATGTATATATATATATATATATATATAGCCATTATTTGTAAAACATATATATATAGCCAGAAGGGCAGACTCGAGTTAAAAATGCACTTTTATTATTTAAATTGCAGCAATTAGTTAAGATTTACTAAGGATTTCATCATTTCAGAAATTCTTTTTGTTATGTATGCTATTGAATAATTAATTGGCAATGAGCTTTTTATTTGCTCTGTGATTAGTGATTTTAACAAGCCTTTGTTTTGTTTTTTTGCATTCTTACATTGGGATTGGGTTTTTTGCATTATAATTTTATTTTTTTGCCAGCCAGGTTGGTACAGTTCAAACCAATTAGTTTTTTAGAACAAATTTAATATAATATTTTCTCATTTTTGTAATTTAAGTGTTTCAAAATATTGGATGAAAGTAATTTCTATTTTTAAGTCTTATCTCAATAGTCACCATAAGACATAGTGAGTCTAGTCAAGGTCATGTTAGTATACATGTAGAATGCATATTTCATGCACTGATGAACATATCTGAAACTCTACAGAAAACACTTAAATCATGTAAATTTAGCAAAAATAAAATAGATGAAAAATATGCAATATTTAGATTTAAAAAATATTTTCCTTTGAGAAACGCAGATGTACAGATAATGACATAAATGATCTTTAAAATTTCAGTCAAGCTCTCAAAGAAATTTTTCTTGATTGGAGGAATTATTTTTTAAGAATAATAATAAAAAAAAACTCAAGATATGAAGTCGAATAAGAAGACATTGAAAAATTAGGCACTAGTAAAGCACCTATTTACATTGACTAAAATATGCAAAAGATATATTTAAATCTTCTATTGCATAACCAAACACATTACTTAGATCAGTTAAGAAAATTGGCAGAAAGGGTGGAGGGGGAGGGGGGGGGGGGCAAGACAAGGTTTGCTTGAGACGTAATAGAAAAAAAGTCTCATAAAAATGCCTAAAAATGCAATTTTTAGTTTAGATGTTTAAAAATACTAATTGTTATAATAGAGCATGCAGTCTGATGGCTGTTTAAATTCTTTGGTAGATGACAGCATTTATAAAGCTACTGTATATTTTAACATCAATGTTTTTCAATAGTCTAAAAAGCTGTTAAATAGATATTTTTGTTTATTTAACAGTCATCCTTTAACTGGTAGTTTTAGAAAACACAATGCTTGAAGTGTGTAAAGACTCTACAGCTAAATTCAAATCCTTCCAAAAATTCTTTATAAAAAGCTTTATTTTTCAATAAAAGATAATTAACTCATGCAATCTTCTAACAAAAAAATCAGACATCACATATAACAAGTATTTCAAATTAATTATTTTGAATAACCATTTGAAAATAATATATATGAAGTTTTATATATGAATCTATATCATATATTTATTTATAGTGCTAGTAATCAAAAGATTGTTCATTAAGATTTTCAGGGTATCAATGTTTCATTATGTAGCACATTTTATTTATGAAATATAAGACACAGCTTTTTCTAAAAATGTTTAGATTTTAAAGAATTTCAATTTTCTACATAATTGATTGTATATTAAATAATTATATTGATTAGAATTACCTTTAAATCAAATTATTACTTATATATTAAAAAATGTTTACTTTTGTTCATAAATTTCCATGCATATGTAACAGGAAAACATATTAAAAAAAACCCGGTTTAAACCAAAAAAAACCTGGTTTAAACCAAAAAAACCATGGTTTTTGGTTTTTTTCAAAAAAACCCGATTTTTTACCAACCCTGCATATTTTATTTTCCTTTGTAATCGGTGCCCTAAACAAGTTTTGCAAAGAAAGTTGTTGTGATAGACACGAAAAATGATTGCAAAGGGTTAAGGGTAATTATTTATTCCCATTTTAACTTTATTATGCATTTTAAATACTCTTTTTCCTCCACCACTATATTCATATATATACACCGCTGCAATAATCCTGATTTTTAATTTTAAGCTTAGCTTATGCAATAGTTTACCTAAATCCTACCACTTTTCGCTTGCAAAAAATTGTCAACAAAAAGAAATAACTTCTGCTTCCTTATACTTATTTTCTATCCCTATACTTTCTTCTTCTTGGCATATAATTTTTTTAATTTATATCAGTATCATTTTTAAGCAGTATTGTAAAAACTTTGCTCTTCATTGGCAAAATATTCCCTCTAACACATATACTTAATTTTATATCCTAACTGTTAAATTTTAGTCAAGCTATGAATAAAATCTTAATACCTAAATAAAATTAAAATTATTTTAGAATGTCAGTAAAAAAGAAAAGAAAAATATACAGTAACATGAAATTAAATTTCAGTTTTCTGGTGAGAAACTAAAAAAACCATTGTATTTCAATCTTATAGCATTAACATTGTAGAAGTATCAGGATTTCAGATCTGAATGTTGAGATATGTCTTAGCTAACTTTGATTTTTTTTATATAAAGAAACATGCTTCTCTAGCAAAACAGCTTTTATATATTTTCTTCTAACCATGCATGTTTAATGTTTTAGAAAATTAGTTATATCCTGTTTTATCAAATATTTTAATAAATATTTATAAAATATTACATATAATAAAATCGTTATAAAATGTCTCACATTATCCTTCAATCAAAGTAAAAATTTAAATTGTCATACTCAACGAAAACAGTCAAGATTCATTTGGAGTTTTACATTACCATGTCACTTAACCGTAACTATAAAACCTTGCCCAAATAGTTCGTTTTGTCATTATTGTTTGAACTTTCAATGTATTTTTTTATTATTGTTCATTAATTTATGTCTAATTAAAAAATAAAGTTTTTTAAAGTAGTTATGTTGCCACTGCATTTTTGGAAAATCCAATATTTAATATTATTAATAAGTAGGCATAAACAGGACATCTGGAAAATATTCTGTCATTAAAATTTATCTTTCTTAATAAGTTTCAATGATAGAATATTTTCTTGAAATACGTTTAGAAAATTTTAAAGCATTTTTTCTTTTCCTGCAGAAATTTATTCCTTTGTGTTTAGTGTTTAGTTATTTGTATTAGAAGTTTGTGTAACATCAGAAATTCTCAGTATCAGCATTATATACTTATTATAAAAGTATGAAAAAATAACTTTAGTGTGTAAGGGAAAAAAAAAGTTTATTTGATAGGGAGAGTGGTAATTCCATATAATACAAAATATTCTTTCATAATTTATATATTAAAATAGATATGCAACTAAAATAGCTATAGCCTGACTTCAGAGCATATAAAAATACCCTTTTTTTTTACAACATTTTAAAATTTCTGCATTGGATTTACTTATTAAGCCATCTTGTTGATTTGGCTTGAAAAGTGGTTGAGAAATTTCAAAATCTTGTAGTATAAAAGCTGGTTAGTTGTGAGGGTGGTTTACAACCGCCGATGGCAGCTACACCAGTAGCTTTTGTGAGTACCACCAGCCATCAACGGTTGTGATCATCTATTTTCAGCAGGATCAAACTTTGAAGGAAGCTGCTCTGCAGTCGATGTCCTCCATGTCATCAGCTCAGATCGTGTCTTTGTTTCACTCCCAGGACCAAGCAGCAAAGGAGAAGGCCTTGCAGTCTCTCACGTCCCTCTCTTCCGCCCAAATTGTGTCCGCCACTGCCATCCATAACAAAGCGACAGCTGCTGGACTCGCATCTCTTGTACAACCTGTTAACTATCCAGGAACGGCGGTAAGAACAAAATTAAGCTTATTTTTAACATTATAATAACGAGGTGGAACCTGTCCAAATTCAACGAAAGAAAATCTTTAAGAAAGGCCTGTTTCATTGATTTATAATAAATCTAAAAAATTGGTTATCGTATATTATGGTCAGTCTAACTCTCAAACAAATATTATTTTAAGCTAAAATTAACAAAATTCTATACTATCCAATTATCCAAATTATTAAATGAAATAATATGGAAATTCACTGGATTTCTTTTCCCTATATTCACACGATTTTTTAAAAATAGTATGCACATTTTATTTTTTTTTTTTTTTTTTTTTCAATTTTAAGAGAAAATGGAGCAATTCTGTTGCTATGATTACAAAATTGGTACAAAAAAAAAAGTAAAAAAATTAATATCTCAAAAATAAATTGAGATACAGCTTTCAAACAAATTGCATTTAAAAGCACTTTTTTTCTCTATACGACGGTGTAAAAATTTAAAGTATGTGTTGTTTAGAAGTGTAAAATTTACAGCATGGGAAAATTGAAAAACCAAAATTACAAGGGAAAGTGTTGCCTTTCGCAAAATGACTTATGCATTACACAAAGATACGTTTGGTCTTTATAATGTAGATAGACTGTAAAAATCACCATCACATAAAAATCAAAGCAGAGCGTGTTCTGAGCTAAAAGCAATACTGCTTGTCATCAGTTGAAGTAGACATATGTTTGTTAAGACACGAGGTCAGAAATGAACTGGCTTGTAATTTTTTTATCTCGAAACACGTCCTGCTTTGATTTTTATCTTATGGTGTTTTTTACAAAGTCTATTATTATAATTATTGAGCATCGCCAGTATATTCAGTGCTTTATTTTTTATTTTTAACATATTGGCTGAAGCATGATTGTTGGAAGCGAGATGTAATTTTTGCCATTTGTCTCTTTTTATTTTTGTCTTACTTTTTGCATTCACATGTTTAAAATCATCTTAAGACTATTCTCAAATACATATAATTTAAAGATTTTTGGTAATTCCAATAGATTTTTCAGAAAATACTGTTAAATTTAGCATTTGCAACTGAATTTCCAGTCAAAAGCAAAAAGATCAGTCAGTGAAGCAGAAAAAATAACTTGTCATTTGATAAAATCACTTGTAATGTCAATATGAAATTCATTTATTAAAAAATGGATTAGTCATTTTGATTCCATATTGCTTCCATAATAAGATCTGCCAATCTTGCACCTTTGTATGAAAATGTGTATGTCATATTGTCAAAGTTTTGAACTTGTTGAGCTGTAAGTTTGAGAACAGAAAGAATTTTTGAGATGATTGAATCCCCATGATGGGAAAAAACGGTTAAAAAGTTAATTTTGAATATTTAATAATTTTAATTGTTAAACTTCCATAATTAACATTTTTGAAAATTGTCTTGCATGGGGAAATTCTAGGTAAAAGTTCTTAGTATGTTTAATGATTATCTTTCCCTTTTTTTTTTTTTTTTTTTAAGTTGTTTTTTGAACCAAAGAATGTTTCAGTGTTTAGGGATGGATTGCAGATTTTTCAGGGAAGATATTCATTTCCTGACAATTTAAGTAAAAATTAAATCTTTTATGGCATAGGAAATTTTTGTGATATTATTAGAAAAAAAGAATATCCTACTCTGTGCACCCTCAGAAATCATTGCTGGTAGTCATTTATACTTTGAAGAGTTTGTCTGAAAAATTTATTCATTATATTAGGTGAACCAACAGAATTTTTTTTTCTTCTGCACATTAAAACAGAATTCTCATCACATCAGAGTTGTTCTTTTACAAGATTATTATTATTGTGTTAAATATGTAACTTAGTTAATTCAGTATGCAATAGATTTTTATAAAATAATTCTTGTACTTATTGCAGTTCTGGCAGCCTGGAATCACACAAGCAGGGACATCAGAAGAGTAAGTAGTTTTTGTTTGATTTTACAACTGTGTTAAATATTTTATTGCTAGAAATGTTAACAATTTTTAAAGTTATATTTAAATCAGCACACTTTCTTGTTTTAGTGAAAATCTCAGTCTTGGAAATGAATAAATAAATAAAATAGAAATTTGAAGAACATGATTATAGTTTGGGGAGTAATTAATTAGCAACTCTTTATCTATTGGAGCAGAGTACGCACTTCAAGGGCAGAACTTTCTTTGTTTAGTCAGATTTAACATTCATCAAAGAACTCTGCAGTTATAATAAATTACTTGGCACAGTACAATACAAATAAATAAATAACAATATTTAACCCTTATGGGATGGGTATCTTTTGCAAAATTTTTAATCTTAAATTACTGGGGGTTTTTTTAGACATTTTTGCCTATTTGAAACAAATGTGAAAACATTTAAGTGAAAATTATGAGCAAGAGCTTTTTATAAAATTTTTCCAACAATCCGACAACAGAGGGATAGCAAAATCACAATTAACAATACTTTTAAGATTCTTATAAATATGGAATGCTTCAAAAAAGTCAATTTCGTGAATTGAAGTGGGTTTTGAGATAATATTTTCAGAGCTAAAGTAAAAAATGTGATTAATTTTCTATCAATGAGTTTTTTATTTATTTGGACTCTGCAATTAATTACTCCCTAAACTGTAATGTCTTCTCTCTTTTATTTATATTATTTTTATTAATTAATTAATTTATTTATTTTTGTAGACTAAAGAAGGATTTTCACTCAAACGAGTTTGTATAATTTCAGTTTTCCTATGTTGTCAAACTTTGAAACTTTTTCAAAAACTATAGTTACAAATTTTATTAAATAAAATTATTTTCATAGTTAAATTAAAAAATTTAAGAGCCATTTGCAAAACTTGTCAGTAACTGTTTTCATTAATTTATATACAACTTGTCAGTAACTGTTTTCATTAATTTATATACAAGTTTTGCAAACGGCTCTTAAATTTTTTAATTTAACTATGAAAATAATTTTATTTAATAAAATTTGTAACTATAGTTTTTGAAAAAGTTTCAAAATTAAGAAAAATATTTTTTCCACTCAGCAACATAACATGTAAATTACTCATGGAATCATATTTTTTATATAAAAACATGGAATTTGCAGATTATTGAAAAAAATTTGTAATAGATTAGCGTTTTTATTTTATTTTTAAATTTCATTTGGAGCTATAGGTAATTCCTGACATACAGGTAGTTGAATGACAGTTTTTTTAGGCTTTTCACATACACTTTGGTAACAGTATTTTTTACTTTGATAAAAAATGTCAAGTTCGTCAACATTTGATGAATGATTTTTTATTAGTAAATTTAGAAAACCAACCTAACATTGCATTGAAGTACCTACATTTAATCAATTTAAGAAAATTATTATATTTAAAACTAACTTTTGACTTGTTAATCACCCACATTTTTTAGTTTAAAATCTTATTTATGAAATCATGAGCTTTGAGATGAAGACCATAAAATACACGCTAAAAGTTTCCGTTTATTGTTTTTTTAATGCACATCCTGTTTTGGGAGGTTTATGTATGCATTTATATAAGAAGAAAGTTCTAAATGGACATCCGGCAATTTTAACCATGGTACAATGGGAAGTCCATTCAGTTGATTGGGAACAAGTTTACTTTTAAAACTTAATTTATTTTACCGTTCTATTTATTTTAAGTACAAATTTAAAGTTACCTTTAGTTTTTTAATCAATCTCATAAGCACCTTTGTTACAATTTCCTTAAATCTCTCTCTCCCCCTCCTTTCCTCTAGTTAAATAAGAAACTATAGTTATTTAAAAATTCATTCCTATAATATTATCTCATAAATTATATTTTAATGTATTCATTAAAAAATAAATATTTTTGTTAAAAATAAAGAAAAGGCATTCCTCACAAAAGTTGAAGTTTACTTCCTTAAATAAACTTATAATATATTTTTTGCTATTTCTCATCTCTTTTCAAAAAGATAAAGAAAGAATAAAAAAATCAAATTCATTCTGCAACAATTTTAACTAAAATTTCTTCTGTTTTTATTTTTCTGCAGTAAAAATTGAAATATGAGATAGATTTAAATACACACATGACCTTGATCTAAATTCAATTTTGATTGTTTTATTGAATAGCTATTATTGTGTTTTCAATGCAGAAGAAAAATTAAATGAAATTGATAATGAATACCTACAAAGTAATAAAACTTTTATAATTATTTGTTTGAGGAAATCCTGACCTAGGTTTTATAGTTTTTGAAACTTAAGCATTAAAAGATCCGTTTTAAGAAATTTCTAGTTATTTATTGTGTAATAATTTGATATGTGGTTTTTCATGCTAGAACTATAGAATTTAAGTACTCATTGATTTTAATTTTTCTTAGATTGGAAATGAATATATTAACCATATATTAAAACTAATGCTTCCCTTTTTAGATAAAAATAATTATACTTTTCAACTATAAATTGAAATTTTACTGTTGAAAAATCTCTGTTTTACTTTCCTTACTAGACTTATTTTTGTAATAATTTTGAAATATTGCAGAAATTCTTATTTTGAGAATTTACATATCATTTTCTCTTCTATCATTTCGTTCTTCCACATTTGGTTTAGAAAAGTTAAAATTAATAAGGTTATAAAGTTTCCAATAAAGACACTAAATACTGTTTTTTATTTATCTGCTAAGTGGTTAATTGTGTACAATTCTTTTTCTTCATGATAATTAATAATGGAAGAAAGAATAAATATGTATACATTTAATTTCACCAATTATCTTAATTCATAATTCTTTTGTTTTAATTTCATGTATTATTTTTAAAATTTAATCCTTTGCATTCCAGGCTATTTAAAAACCATATATTGAACATCCCCCAAGCAGAGCCACTGGAGTGCAAAGGGTTAATATTTTGATTTTTTATTTTTATCAAAATATAATTTTCTTTTTCCATCTTTTCATTACTTTTTAAAATAAATCTTTTTTTTTTATTTTTCTCTGCAGCATAAAACCCTTTGTTAGTCAACCTTATGGAATGGGCCATAAACCTCCAGTCACAGCTGCCGGTGTAGATTTACTTAGTTCATCATCAATGCCACCATATGAAGGAAGAGCCATAGCGACGCATAAATTGAGGCTAGTTGAATTATCTGCATTTATGGAACAAACACGTGATCTCTCTCCAGATAATGTAAGAAATTCTAATCTAACACATTTGAAATACACTTTCTTTATAACATTTTCCAATGTATAGCAGAACTCTATTTAGGAGCTGTTCAAGTATTACCTAAACATATTTTTAGTTATTTTGTACCTCTCTCCTCCTCTTGTAAGGAAAAATAAGCAAATTTCAGCCCCCCCCCCCTTTGCTTACGTAAGATTCTATGGCATTCTAACATTGAAACTGTTTGTCATAAAAAGTTACTGTTAAGGGTGTATTTCGATTCAACTGCTTATTTTCCTATTTATTTTTGAACTCACTTTTGTTCTCTAACTCATCAAACTCACAGATTCTCTTATTTAGAAACTACACATGGTGCCATGACTGTCAATTCGTTGATAAATGCAGAAAATATTGCAAAAAAAAAAGCAATCAAAAACGGCATTTTGAACAGATTTTTCCAAAGCGAGAGATTTGGGGACGAAAAAAAGTGTCATGCTGAGTAGATAATTGTTCATAAATCAAATTCTAATGAATGCAGCTGAAAATGACATCACACGGCACCTTGTACGTCTCTTCAAAAACCTCCTTAGCAAGTTTCATGTTTCTACTTTTAAAAGTGTATCTGAAATTAAATCGGAAAATTTCGAGTTGTTGAAGGTGGAAAAGCGTTTTTTCGAATACACCCTTAACGATGAACTACTGTTAGACATATAAGGGTTGTGGTATCAAAGAAAATCAAAATTGGTTTAATATATTTTTACTTATTACACTAAGCAATTCATGAAATATAAAATAGATTTTAATTTATTATTTTTTGCATTGAATCCCATTAAAAAAATTACAACAGGCCATAACTTATTTAGGCACATAACTAAAAATTTAACAAATATCATAGGAATATTATGTGTTTTGTGTTCACATTTGTTGTCTGGTGTCCAAAATCTTTGAATCCATTTTTATGCATTGTCTTATGTTTTCAATGTAATTGTGTGCTGAATTGTTCCTCATTTAGTTCTTTTTTACTCCACATCTTTTTTTCTCATACTGTTCAACATCTATAGAAATTCTTCCAAATTATGCTCTTTTTTTTTCTTTTTGTTATTAATCATTAGTTGCTTCATTGTCTAATGCTTACGTAAGAATCCTCATAATTGCTCTTTCTCCCTTGGCAACAAAAATAAGTAAACACTGGATTTCCCCCCCCCCCCCACCTTATTGCTTGTGTAATACTTGAATGACCTCTTAATGAATCATTCAGGACTTACAAGGTTCCTGCAGGTTATGGGAAAAGTCAGAGAATTTGAAAATTATTTGCAAGAAGTTAGGGAAATTTTTTAATATTACAAGTGATCAGAGAATTTTTTAATGTACTACTTTCTATCAGAATCTAGATTATCATAAAAGAAGAAATTTAGAATTATTCACCCAATCTAAATTTTTAAAATAAAATCTATGCAAACTGTATAACAATAGCATAACATGAAAAATAATTAAATCAAATTCATACAAGTCATACTTTTCTTTTAGTATTTACGTAGATTAAAGTTATCTACTGTGGAGATTATTACAATAATATATAAGCTGAATTTTTATCAGGAAAGTTTAGTGAAAACCGGCAATAGTCAGGGAATTTTTTTACCGCAATTGTGTAGGTATGCTGCTAACAATTTTATTCATTAAATAGAGATTATCCGTTAAATTCAAATAATCAAAAGAATTCTATAAACAGAACTAATTAAAAAAGGGTTATAAAAAAGGACTATAAAAAAAAAAGAACAACACTCACTTACTTTAATATTTGTTATTTTAGAAACTGTATAAAAATTAATCTTATTTCTATGCATTGCTGTAAATCACAAGTATTGTTATTAAGGCCCCTGTCCTCGCTCGAGGAAACACTCGCGAGCTAATGCTATTCCTATGGGGAAGCATTTTTCTAATAACTCTTTCGCATTTTGACATTTTTGAATAATTTTTTTTTGCATTGGATAGCTGAGGTGCATGTCCACAGCACACCTTTTTTACTTTTTCGATTTTGGTTGCAGATATTTTTTTTTAAAAGCACTTTCAGTTTTGAAATCAGTTTTGAAAGTGAAACTAACTTTGTAAAAAATATCTGCATTCAAAATTGAAAAAATAAAAAGGTGCACTGTGGACATGCACCTCAGCTATCCATTGCAAAAAAAAATTATTCAAAAATGTCAAAATGCGAAAGAGTTATTAGAAAAATGCTTCCCCATAGGAATAGCATTAGCTCGCGAGCGTTTCCTTGAGCGAGGACAGGGGCCTTAAGGGGTTAGTTTATTTTTTTTGTCTACAGTAGACTCCCTCAAATCTGCACAGGGATCAGAGGCTGCGTTGATTTTACAATTTTGCCGATTTCTGGTCATTGCTCTGTTTACATTTTTTAAACAGTTATTTGACTGTAATTAATAATACAGTTGAAGCTATAATGAATGCTTACAATATAATAATGTATTAAAATAAGTAATAAACTGAAATAATAAAAATTTAGATAATTTTTTAAATGATTAAAATATTAAAAGCAAAGATCAAGTTAATAATCAATAATGTATGATTAAGTATTCATTATAAAGGGGAAATGTATTTTTCCTAAATTATTCAATGAAACTTGCCTCATAAATCTATATTACTGATTCATATAAAAATCATAAAATAAGGAAGTTTTATTTCAGGTTTAGCAAAACTTAATAACCAAAAAAGTTTGATTAATACATAAATTTATGTTGTAAAAAGATTGTGATAACCAATGATATCAGCAATATCTTGATTTTTTTCAGAAACTCATTTATTCTTCCTTCAAGGGAAAAAAAAAAAAAAAAATGAATTCAGTAATCTTAACAAAAAATACAAATTAAAACTAAATTTTGTAAATAGTAACTGCATGGTTATTTTTTTATAATTTTAACAAATTTGATTTGTTAAAAATCTTTACTGCATTTTTGATTAATATATGTGTCCAATTATATATATATTTCAAATGTGTGTTTCACAAAACTGCACATGGACTTTAGATACTATATATATATATATATATTACTAATATATTTAGTGTAAAACAATGAAATCAGACACATCTTCATATACTCTTATTTTTATTTTAAATAATAACCTGAAGGCTAAATCCATGTACCAATCTCACACATATCAGTGGTTCCCAACCTTTATTGGCATGCAACTGACCTGAAAAAAGTAAAATAAAATTTCACAACCCATGTAATATGAGAATGTGTCAAATATCAGTATGGAAATTTTGTTTGACTTCTATAAGCTATTAACTATCCTATCCAACAGAAAAGGCAAATTTTCCTGAAGGATGTACTGTCAACAATAAAGTACAATCAAGTGCTAATCCCAGTGTATGTAAGTTGAATAATAATTAAAAATATATAGATAATAAATATATTTAATTATTATCAAAACATATCTTTACAATCAGTAAGATTTCTGGCACTAGTATTTACCCATGAAGATAGTCACATTCTACATGCAATTTTCTTCTGTACTTGCTTTTTAAATACATCAAAATAGAAAATACATGTTTACACAAGTACATTATGTTGAACGCTATCAAGGACCTCAAAAATGAATTGTACATTTCTGATAATTAAGAATGTATTCATTAAAAACACATGAACTTGCTCATTGGTACATTAAAACTTTAATATAAACTTTGTACAGTATATTATTAAAAGCTGAGAGATGAATGCTTCCCATGCAAGAGGCAATTTGTTGAGCCTTGACCAATGATATCAGTTTGATAGAAATCAACCAGTGTCACCATCTACACAATAGGGAAATAGCCATACACAAATACAATTCTTCAGTGGAGAGAGGGATTTCTGGATATTTTGCACCTATGTTCACACCAAAGGAAATTAAGGATATTTTTAGGATAGTCATAACAATCAATTAAGCGATTATTGACATATCTCACAATGAGGTTATAACATAATACTGACTGACTATTTGAAAAACTATCTTCTCACAAAGTTTTAGTTTAAGCTTATATAGTTTAGCATATGCTTATTGTGGTTGTAAAATATTGTATTTGTTATATATTTTTTTAAAACAGATGAAATAAAAGGTATAATTTTGTAGCAAATCTGAACTGTTCTGGACCTATTGGTTGGGAACTGCTGATATACATAATAAAGAACATGAACTAAAAAATTTAAAACTCTATCTCAAACATAAAAATAGCCTTAGAATTTTTAAAATATGAAAGTGAAGGAAATATTGTTCATATTTCCTTCACTTTCAAAAAAAAGCAATTTAAAATTTCCATTTTTGCAAGGAAAAACAATATGTCGTAATGTGATGTATTTGTAAAAATGAGTTGTCAAAATATTCACAATTAAATCTGCTTTCATTTAATATATTTTTTAAAAAGTTTAATTTTTTGAACTATTTTGAGATAAAATGTACCCTTAAGAAAAAATTTCATATTATCAAATTTTCAAGATAAATTATAAGATATCGTTTATAAATGTTTGCTTGTAATAAACCATCATTGTTTAATAGGGTAAATAAAATACCTAAGTAAGCATTTTAGAATATACAAACTGTTTAGTAAACCGAGTGCTGCACATACAAATTTGGATAATTTTCAAACTATAGATAGTAATTACTGAAATTGGATTTTCAATTATATGTCATGAGATTCCTAAATTGTTTACTTAAACATAATCTTTCACCTTATTAAACAGTGAAGTTTCATTACAGTGTTCTGAATGTGTTGGGAAGTGTTTCATTATCATTGCTTGATGCATGATTTTTCTTTTTCTCCTTATTTGGCATTCAATTTTTTATAATTGGTTAAGGGTTATATATTTAATCCATGTTATTTTTTTCTTTTTTAGTATCAAAAGCATCTCTTTGTATATATCAATGGAATACCAAGTTACAATGATCCACTATTAGAGGTATATATATTTTTTGTATTTGTTTTTACAAAATATTCTGATTTATTGCTCACATATTTCCTTTAAAATTTTAAATAAAAAAAA
This sequence comes from Maratus speculifer, assembly GCA_964019185.1. NCBI lineage: Eukaryota > Metazoa > Arthropoda > Arachnida > Araneae > Salticidae > Maratus > Maratus speculifer. The sequence goes on from OZ025295.1 coordinate 97,683,099, forward strand.
TTAGAATAATGTTGTGGAATTTTGATTGTTTAACTATCGTAAAATAAATTGAATTTATTATATTAACTAGGATATTGAGTTTAATCTAAAGATCTACATGGGATGGAATATCTTTGTCCAACCCAGTCCATTACAAAAACTGAAAGTTCAGCACATGCCTGGCCAGGCTCATTTGTATTTTCATGGTTCATAACCTGGCCTGTGCTAAAATGAATGAAAACAGGAGACTGACCCATGTAAAAGTTGATGAAAACAGACCTAGCTCAATTTTTCCAAGAAAACACTGATTTTTCTTATCACACAGTTAATTATTTTTATTTTCCCCCTAGACTATTGCATACATATTTATGGAAAATTTTAAGATCATTCTATATGTTTTACTACTTATAGTAATTGTAGATTACTATATGATATACTATAGAGTATAGTTCTGTAGATTACTTTATTGTACAATACTATATGTTTTATCCTCTTACACGTTTACAAGTCAGAGAATGCAGAATGACATCAGTACTGGTACACCATCTAGGGCCAATATGTAAAAAGAAAATGCAAGCTGGATTTTGGCTTGTACCAATTCTGCTGAAATAATTAATCCCTGTTTCAGGCACACTGCAACTGTTGCTCTATGCTGGAAGTGTTATATTTCTGTACTGATGATAATCTAGCATCAGTTCATGATCATATTTATATCATCCTTGTGTCTATCATTTCCATTAGAAATAGTTTATATTTTTATCGGTTTAGTTATTTACTCTGAATTTTATATTAGGCCAAATATGTTCATTAACTTGGCCGAGCCATTAAATAAATAAATGAATCTTTAATCTACCAAGCCCATGCAGACCTTGAATTTAGTCATTTTAATAACAGAAGTGTTTATCTGTGGGAAATTGTATGTTCTGAAAACTTTTCGGTTTATAACTTTATCTGCTTAAAACCTTTAGTGAGGAATTGTAGAATTTCCAAAATCACACATGGAAAATGAAACAGTACATATTTTTTAGATTTATTATTATAAAAAATTAGCATTTATAAAATGCTAATTTTTTATTGTAAAATTTTTTATTGTAAAATTTTTATTGTAAAATTGAATATTTTCTAACCAAATTTTGTTTAACATAATGAGATATCATTCTTTGTTGAATTTTTAATGATATGAGATATTTCCAAAACCACTGCCAGAAAAATATTTCAGAAAGGGATTAATGGGCTCAACAATTTATCTTATTTTAGAAACTTTTTGTTAGCAATTTAAAATTTTTAATTTAATCTGATTTTCAAAGACCCCCCCACACAAAAAAATATATATGGAAGGAATAGATTATAGTTTGAGATATGCACCTTTTATTTAAAAAAAATGAAAATCTTTGTTCCATTCTTCAGCATATAAGCATTAATTTTTGTAAATTTCATTCATTTTTTTCTTAAATTACATAGCTGAGAATTATTCCTTTTGTTTGAGTTAACTATATTTCTGAATCGTAATCCTTACCATTTTTATTCACATAATTTTGCAATTAACTTTAAAATTAAATAGATTTCTATTTAAAGGAGTTCATAACTAAAAAGTGGAATAGTTGCCAACTAAGTATATGCAGATAGATATATTTAATTTTTTTCTTTTGCTTAAAAAAAAGAGGCTTTAAATTTTAAAAATAATGTATGAAATATAAATAAGAAGATTAGAGTGATGTTGAAAAGGGCACACTATGGTAATTGGTACTGTAGAATATTAGGGCTCCTGCACTTAAAAACTAACTCCTGATACAAATAATTCAATACAATAATACTACAAAAATTTAATCTTTGTGCTCTCATTGCAATTTACAATCTCACTTGATTTTAATACCATTTCACTAATGAATTGGCATTAGTATCAGCAAAATTGTTTTCAAATGCTTTGTTAAAATTTGCCCCAAAGAATAGGGTGAAACAGTTGTTTGCCAAACATCTATCTATATCAGGCTATTGCAGCCATTGTATTTGACAGCATAGAAATTACACTTAAGATTCCAATTCTGAAAAATTCCTCTAAAATTTTAAAACTTCTGAAAAATTAGAAAGATGGTTTGGCAGTTTTGACTAATACTTAATGGTAATTTTGTTATCCTGACAGAATTATAAAACAGGAATCAAATCCTTATTATCCCCTCCCCTCTTCTCCTTCTACTGATTACATCTTAAATATAATTATTAAAGTAATCTTGCCGGGGAAAAAAATCCTGGAAAGCAAAAATTGCTGTTTGAGACTTATATAAATCAGTATCATTGATCTTTATCTTCATCTCCTGCACCACCACCCCCCCCTTTTTTTTTTTTCATGTTTATTAGTAATTTTTTGTGAATGGAACAATTTTGAAATTTTAATTTTAGAATTTTTTTAATCTAAACTTTCTTTTTTTTTTCTAGTCTGTAGATATTAGGCAAATTTATGACAAATTTCCTGACAAGAAAGGCGGTCTGAAGGAATTATATGACAAAGGTCCAGAAAATGCATTCTTTTTAATAAAATTTTGGGTAAGTTAGAGAAAATTTTTTTTTTATTCACTTAGTATTTTTCTTTTATATGCAATTTTTTGTATACATTTTTTGCTGGCAGGTTTTAAATGATTTTGCTTTTATTTCAGGCGGACTTAAATACAAATATTCAAGATGAATCCGGTGCATTTTATGGAGTCACAACAGAGTAAGATATTTAATGTTTTATAATTTTTTTTTCATGTTAATATGCAAGGATACTGTGATGTAGAAATCATATACAGTTAGCTGTTTTAGTTTTTTACACATCCCTTTTTATCATTCATTGATTTAAAAGGGTACCAAATTTTATTTAAATTCTACTTTTCTCTCTTATAAAGAAGTAACAGATTAACTATGGATTTTGTGGTTAAATGCATCCATGCAAAGAACATTAATTCAATCAGTGAAGTCAGATAAATAAATAAACAAACAAAAGAAAAATATCTCAGCTGTCCAATTAACTTTTTTCCTTTAATAGGTTGTGTTTTCTTTATGCAATTATTTTTCTGTAAGTCATTGCAAGAGCGTCAGTTTCTTTGCATTATTTTGTCAATATTTTCCTTCCCATAATATTAAAATTATGTATGTTAATGTTTTAAAAATTTTTAGCAATGTATTTCTCTGAGGTTTAATTATTCTAAATTATGATGGTTCTCATCATGTTCAAAATTAGCATCTGTTCTTATTAATAGATTTCTAATGGTTCATGCTCTTTTGCCAAACTTATGATGCCAACAAAATTAAGAGAAGAATTTGTGACTATCATTTTTGTATCATTCCTTCTCTGACCTTCTCTTCCTCTGTATCATTCCATCTAAGACGTAGGTCTATATAGGATAATTACGACACCATCCACACTCATATTATTTTCCAAGTCTCTTAATAAAGATATTTCAAAAGGTTATAACATTTTCTTTAAAACTGATTTCCTCTAGCTTTAAGAAAGAGCATTATTTAGCAGAAACTGGACATAAATTATTTTATGGCAAATTAATTAACTCTGAAATTATATTATAGATATATTGTAACTGAAGTCTACTTTTAATTTGGACCATGTTAAAGGAGGAGGTTTTAAGAGAAAAAAAAAAATAATCTTCCATTTATTCTTCAATAAATCATCATTGAAGAAAGAGAAAGGAAAATAAAAAAAGCTGTGCAAATGAATCTGAATTAAAATCAGTTGGCCTTTCTTTTACTTTTGTTTCTTGCACAGGAAATTAAAAAAAAGTTTGTTGCACTTCTAGTAGAAGTAATATATTATAAATATTGAAGAATTTATTATGAATACTTGAGTTTTTTTTATTACATTTCAAATTGCAGAGAATGTCTGTATTTTTTTTTTTTTTTTTAATAGTTAAGAATTCTGAAACTAGTCATTAGAAAAACTATAAACTAATAAAAGAGCACAAGATTTTTCAATTTATTGCATGAAATTTAGGAGAATTTAATGTAAAATTTAATGCATTTTAAAATCAAGATTGCACCCTGAGAGATTTTTTTTAAATCCTTTTAGTAATAATTAAAAGTACATTATTTTATTGCCACCTGATATTTTTTTCTTTCTTAATTGTGCCATTATTTGTAAAAGGTGTTTTTTTTTTTTTTTTTTTTTTTTTTTTTTTTTTTTTTTTTTTTGTTCTCCTTCAAAAAACAATAAAATCTACTTTACAAATATAACTAGATCCTATATACAAATTAGTGAGAAAGGGTCTATAATGGAATAGTATATTTTTTGTATTAAAATTGTAAGATGATGAAGTTGAAACTTAAAACAGAAATGAGCAGTGGACTTAAGATTGCACATAAACATATTCTAACATTTGACTTTATCCCTCAACTAAAATTGCCAGAAACTTGCTGAATAAATTAAACTGAATAATTAGCATATATTATTTTTTATGATATTAAATACAACATCAATCTGCACACGAACAAATCCATAAAAGAAACTCAGTGTTTTATTCTAAAACTGAAGTCTTATGTTTTATCACTGTCATAAAAAGCACTGAGAATCAGAACTATCCCATATTTTTAGTGAAAAATGATTTTGAAGTGTCAAAGTATTTTTATGTTGTGCAATTATTGGTTGTATAGTGAATTTTATTATTGAAACTGTGAAAATTAGAATTTTGGTTAGTGAGAATTCCAATAATTGGTGCTCTACTGTATCTATAATACAGGATACATGTTTTGGATGCATATCATATGGCCAAGATGGTTATACATATTATATGAAACAGTATATATTGCACAATGTATATGTGGAACTTATCCCAATAGGTAAAGGTTTTAATATTTTACATTTTTGAAACAAAAGATGTTTTTTCTCCTGATGCTCTGTAAATCACAGACATTGAGAAATTTTCACAAGAGTCCTACATCCATGATGACATCTGTAACAACCTTAAGACAAGCTTAAGAAATATAAAACAATTTAAACTGTTCATGTATAAAATTTCATCACTTACTTCAATAAAAATTAGAAGTAACATAAATTAAAATAAAGTAAAGGTTTGGTTACGTATACCGATCCATTACTGGACATCATACGTCGCTAACGGTCGGGGCCTCCACAGGGACCCGAGGGCCCCCACTTCGGCCGTCTCCCGCTTCGCGAAACTCGTCCTGACATCCAGACCCTGCAACAGAGACACCCACTCAGTACTTATGAGAGGGGTCGGAACAGGTCCGAGTGAGAGCGGCATCACCGTCACATCATCGAAGCCTAATCATTGGGGACTTACAGAAGACCCCATGCTCGGCAACTAGTGAGGGATCCACCACCCCCCCTTGATCTACCGCCAGCCAAGACTGAGAAATAGCAAGACTGTATGTATGAAACATAGATTTGAATTGCTACAGTAGCTTAACACCTAATGTATCCAGCTTGTTCCAGCTTCAGTAACATAAGACTGATCAGATCGATTGGCAGTAAAAAATAAATATGTATACTTTAATTATATACATCCAGATATGTTTAAAAATACTTTTAAAAGTGTACATATTTCATACAAACATTATACATATATCAGTTAAATATATAACTGAAATATATGTCGCATCATGAACATTAATTCTTATAATTTGGCTATCCATTAAACCAGCAATTCTCAACCTGGGATTCATGTGCCCCTGTATGCATGGCAGGCCTGCAGGGGGCACAAGATAAAAAAACATGTGGGGGGGGGGGGTGTTTTTAAGAAATTGGGGTTCTCCAAAATGATAAGAAAGAGGTACATGAAAGAAAAAATTTTTGAAGCACTGAATTAAACTGATGGCAAAGCTTTCTGTTTGTTATAGACTTTTTTTGTAGATTTGTTACTATAAATTAATTGGCAAACAAAAAGCTGTTGAAAATATGATACATTCATTGTAATTTCTAATTAAATATTTCATTAAAATTGGAATATTAATGAAAAATAAATAAAATTTAAACCTATCTGTTATAAACACAATTTAGAATGCTATCTGTTTTTGATTTATTGATTATAAGATTTTACAATTGCTAATTAGCAAAAATTTTCTGAATTACTTAGTCATTTTCAGTGTTATCCCTTTTTCTTATTGTTATTATCATGTTAAAATTTTTTTATTGTTGTATTATCGCATTTATTTACCTTTTCACCTCTACTTAATTATGATGTGTCTAAACATTTAATTTACCTTTATGATGTTTTAATGTATTCATTTTTATTACAGGTATGAAAGTAATGAAAATATGACAATTACGTGTTCTACGAAAGTTTGTTCATTTGGTAAACAAGTAGTAGAGAAAGTTGAGGTATGATAATTTTCATGTCTATTTTTTGTATTCAAAATGCATATTTACAGGATAAAATAAAAAGATATGTGATTATGTGAAATTCATAATTTTTTTGTATGTTATAAGTCTTCATTTAAAAGAAATGTAGCTCCTTAAAATGTCTTAAATGAACAGGGAAGTTTCCATTCTTTTCCTTCTTTTAATAAAATATTTGTACTATTTATAAAACTTTTGCAAAATTTCAGTGATACATTTTTGAAAATGTATTCCTGGAGCAAAGATTAATTTGATGTGCTTATATTTTCCATGGGGAATTTTAATTTTTTAATGGTAAAATCCTAAACAACCAAACCATTCAAAATATTTATTTAAAAAATATTTTCTCTGTACTTCACATAAGTTTATCAAATATATTTGGATTTATACTTTTTAGCAAACTGTCTTCAACATTTTTTTTTTTTTTTTTTTTTTTAAATTTAATAAATCTATACATTTGTTGTTATTTTTTAAAACTTTCTATGTTGTACAAAGAAAATAAAAATCCCATGCACTTGTTATAAAATATGTCTCATTATAAAAGTTTGGCCCATTGTAAAGATAAAACATTCTAAAGACTGCTTACAGAGTCTTACTAAAGGCTGTTCTCAAATCCAAATTTGATACTTTGAATCATTTACAAAATAATTTTCACCTAGATATGTACAAAAATTTCAATATTCTAGTCTTTCTCAGGAAGTCAAAGGATTCTATGCCCTACCCTTTTCCTCACCTGACCAAAATTTTTTTCATTTTATTCTTATTTTAATTACTTTTAAACTATTTGTGAAAGAAAAAAAATATTTATATTCCTTTTTTTTTTTTTTTTTTAACTAGACAATTATCTAAGAAAATTTAGCTAATTAGAATTCATAATCCAGGAAGAGGCAATATTGTGCCCTTACTGGCTCCACAATTAGTCAATTTTATCTCAAAAAGATCAAAAATTAATTTTTTTATGGAAAAAATATCAATAAATTGTCAATCATAATTAATTTAATTAGACATTAAAAAGCTCTCAGCTTATATGATGACAGTAAAGATATATATTCTGACTAGATGACCTTGTCTGCAAGTCTGGCTATCAAGATAAAGTTTGTTTCATCAATCAGTGTCAGATTTTGCTTTTAACACATTTTTCTATCTAGTATATGAAAAGTTCAAAAGCAATTTGATTTTGCTTAAAGTGCAAGCATCTTCTATGGAAGACTATGTGCTTGTTCCTGTTGTAACTTCAAAACTAAAAGTAAAATTGTGAATTAAAACAGTACTTCTGTATTTGTAGAAAGTTTCAAACTTTTTTTTTTTTTTTGCATACATTAGCTGAAATAATTCCTATAGTTAATTTGTCCATAGTTGCTATTATCCTCCAAAGTGACTCGCTCTTGATGAAATTAGATGAAGTATTATTAAGGCATTAAAATTGAAGGTATCATAAAGGTGAACTAGAAATGAATTCCAATATCAAAATATATTAGTATAAAACTCACTTGTAAATGTATATTCATAATTGTGATTCTTGATAAAATGGTTTCAACTAGAAACTTTTTACAATGTTCTACACTAAAGGAAAATTTTCTTTTTCTTTTGAAGATAAATTCAGAACAAATCTTTTTCATATTTAATTATTTAAAGGCATAATCACAGCTAGTTTTTATACTTTTTAATAATCACCTTAACATTATCACAACACTGCATTCTGCATTAATTCACATTTCACTTCATGTAGTCTTCTTTTAATTTTTTAACTAACAATATTAGAAAGTATTTAAAAAATATATGTATGTATTTGAATAAGTTTTTTAATTTAGTCAAAATGATACTTTCGTATCAGCCACATGTCATAATTTAAAAGACTATTTCAGTCAAGCAAAAAGACCTGCTTACTAATTCTAATCCTATGGAAGAAATTTAATTAAAATATCTTGTTTGAATTTGAATATTTTTAAAGGATCTTGCAATGGATAACTGAGGTCAGTCTGTACAAATGCCCCCCCCCCCCCTAATTTTGTTTAATGGTATTTTTAAACAGGAGACTTTTATTTCCAGAACCGGCTTTGAAAGTGAAGGCAACCTGATAAAAAAAAAATGCAATCAAAATTCAAGCAATCTGCAAGCAATTTCTTAAAAGTAAAAAATAGCCTTTGTAGAGATCGACCTCAGTTATCCAGAATGTATAATATATATAGTGAACATGTGTTTCGAGTGACTGAAATAGGTCCTTAATAGCCCCCCCCCCCTAAAAAAATAATTAATAATAATAATAATAATAATAAAACCACTTTAGAACAGATTTTGTTTTTTTACCCTTTTTGATTTTGATCATTTTTTCAGTTAAAACATAAGGTTGTATTACAGGTTTCTACAAATCTGTTGTTTGATTGTATTTTATTTATTGATGAAGAATTAATTTTGCTATGGAATAGCAGAAACAAATACTGAACATTTTTTATATTGTTTTAAGTGAAACAATTCAATCTTATGCAATCAGGCTATGTGCAATAAAGATTTAAGAAATCTGGCTTGACAATTATTTTAAAAACATACAAAATCCATAAATTAAAAAAAAAAAAATTACATTTGAGGGATTTTTTTCCTATTTCACAGTGAAAAATTAAAATTGTGATGTTTAGGAATTAAAAGAAATTGCATTCAAAACAAAATTGTTTGTTGCCACCATTAATATGATGTCAGCATTACTCAAGAATGTTATTTTTATTATACAGATATTAAACAGAGTCTGTCTGTTAAAATTAATAAAATTAATTTTTATTTATTATAGTGTTATGGGGAAAGAGTGTTTATTATTTTATTGAATTAGCAAATGTACAAACTTGCATACAAATCTATATATATAAAAGAAAGTCTGGATTTCGTATTAATCACAGCACAAAAAAGTCTGCCGAACCTAAAATCTTGAAAATTGGGGTAAAAATACTTCTGATAACATCGAGTGCCGCTAAGAAGGGATTTTCGAAAATTCCACCACTAAGGGGGTTTAAAAAAGGAACGAACTTTAAAAAAATTCCTCAAAAATCCGCTTTTGTAGTTTTTTTCAATTGATAACATATTTTAGTATATTTTTTCATGCTGAATCGAATGGTACCAAGCAAATTATTTTAAGTTCAGTAGTTCGCGAGATAGTTCACATTTTTCTGATTTGGCGGTGTCTGCGGCGCAAAAACCTGAAATTTTCAATCCTTATCAATATATATAAAAGAAATTCTGGATTTCGTATTAATCACAGCACAAAAAAATCTGCCGAACTTAAAATCTCTAAAATTGGGGTAAAAATAATTCTGATAACATCGAGTGCCAATAAGAAGGGATTTTCGAAAATTCCATTAATATTTGGAGGTTAGGTACGTTAAAACCCCTGCGAATTTCAAAATCCAGAATACTGAGACTATTTTCCTGTGCATAAAAGGGGCTTTGGTTTATGTTTAAAAGAAAGGAAAAGTAAAAATATTTTTATTAAGCATTAAAAAGTAGATACTGTAAATAAATTTGAATAATTATAAAAATATTGTATAAAATTTGTTAATTGTTTTAGATTTTTTTTTTCATTAAATTATGTTTTGTGTTTCTTGGAATTATTGATCAATATTTGATCTCAACACAAGGGTTGAAATTCTTAGAACTTAAGCTATACAGTACAGTATAGTGTCAATTAGTTTATTGAATTGGTAAAACAAAGCAAGTTAACTGTGTAAATAAATAAATAAATAAATAAAAAATAATAAATAATATATATATATATATATATATAGAACCATTAGATAATACTACAAATCAACATCATAATATGGAATAACTCATTAATAACAAACTATATCAAACATAGGAGTTGGCAAAAATTGGAACAATATTGGAAATGTGGTATTTAATTATATAAATAAATTAACAGAATAATTAATTTCAAACTGACACTAATATAATAGCAACCATAATAAATAAGAGTGATGAAAAACATGTAGCAATCAAATGGAAATTCTTAAAGAAAGGTATCAAATGACTACAAAGTAGAAATCCAAATAATACACTATGAAGATGTGCAATGCAGCAATAAATTTAGAGTATAAAAATTAAATAATTTGCTAATGTTAAACATATAGCTATTCGATTATATATTAATTTAATGATATATAAGATATCCGTAAATAGAATTGGATTTTCAGAATGAATTTTACAAATCATAGTGAAATAGAAATAAAAAAAGCATACATTCATAATTACTTGCGCTTTTGCATCTATCTATATATATATATATATATATAAAGTAAAATTTGCAAATAACAAAGTTAAGCATTCTTGACTATCGAAATGTTCATCTTTTATTTTACGAATAATCAAAACTCGCAAATGTTAAATTCGTGAATGTTAAGGGGTTACTGTACATATTGATTTATTTAAAGTGTAACTGTAGGAAGTAACATACAATTTTATTTTCTCCTTCTGTAGACGGAGTATGCACGATTTGAGAATGGTAGGTTTGTATATAGAATCCACCGCAGTGCGATGTGTGAATATATGATAAACTTCATCCTCAAACTCAAGCACCTGCCAGAAAAATACATGATGAATAGTGTATTAGAAAACTTCACCATTCTACATGTAAGTGATTTCATTTTAAATTATAAATATTTCTTTTTTTTTCCATGTGTGTGCATGTGAAGCATATTTAAAATTTTCTAAATACTGAAATTTACCTTTAACTACTTTATAGATTAGTCCCTTTTTATAGGATTTTTAATCTTTTGTCATTGGTTTTCAAGGAAAATTTTTTTATATAATTCAATTATATAAATTCTTTGATGAAATAAGGTAAAATTTTGAATTAAAAATATGTTTTGCTTGTTGTAAGGAGGTTAAATCAACTTAATTTAAGAAAAACAATCTATGTGTTCTTTAAAAAAAGTTAATGAAATTTCACATACTTGCTTTAAATATAATATAATTAAAGATTGCTTAGTAAAATGTTATATTATGTAATAAAACAGTTATTAAATTCCTTAAAACTAATGATAGTTATTACAGAAATGTAAGAGTATTTTTTAATGCTCAATAACGCTTAACACTCTAATGTGGTGGCTCCTAAACTATGGATCGTGGCGGCTATGTTAGTGGGCCATGGAGACAATTGAGGTTTGCCACAAAAATATATTTTTTATTTCATCTGTTAAAAAGTATAACAATTTCAACAATAAATAATATTTCAAGGGAAATTCCTTAATTTCCATATGATGAAATTGTACGAGCAGAGTATCCAGAAACATCTAAATGAGCTTTGGATTCTTTGGTGGAGTTCAACTTAACATGCTCGTATTTTTGAACTTACTTACTTTTAAAAATCAAGTATAGAGAAAACTGTGTGTTGAAAGTGAATTAAGGTTGAAATGAACAAGTTTTAATATTGATAAAGGTGCTTTCATTGGCAAACACCAATGTCCAGAACATGCACTGAATGTAAAGTTATGTTTTAATAATAATTAAATGTATTTTTAATTATCTTTCTAGTTTGTGTGTTGTGTTGAATATTATTCCACTTACACATATTCGATTTACGAATTGTTGTTTTCGTTGATAGTGTATCCTTCATACGAAAATTTACCCTTTTTGTTGGATGGGATAGCCGATAGCATATAAAAGTCATACAACAATATCCATACTGATATACACCATTATATTAGATGGGTCGCAAATTTTTTTTGCCATGTACAATAAAGTTTGGGGATCACTGCTCTAATGCATAAGACTGCCTAAAATCAGACTTTATTAAAGCCCTTTTCACTTCTGAAGAAAATATATTTCAACCCTTTCAGAATGCAACTTCCTTTAGGAGATATCTACTCTAACAGACTATAGATGTGTCGATACTCTTGGAATTTTATCTTCCTAGCAACAGTCAATTAAAGGAGGAATTTCTATTGGACTGGACGAAAAATTGATGCATTACAGGGTTAAGATTTGATTAGAGGGAGCAGATTATAATTGCTTTTTGATTTTAATTTGTAAATATCTATTTAGTAGAAGGAAAATTATAATTTTTGTAAAAATTCTAGCAATAAAATTAAAAAATCAAAATTAAACTTTTTTTTTTTTTTTTTTTTTTTTTTTTTTTTTTTTTTTAAAGGAAGTTTTATTAAGGAATTTTTTTCTATTTTTGTTTGCATTAAAAATCAAATAAAGCTAAAGTAAGGTGAAAAATCAATATGTCATATGAAAGTTTGATACATGGAAAGGAGAAAAAATGGTCAAATAATTTTGTTTCTTTATTAGTTTTTCAATTATATTTGATATAAAAATAAATTTATAAGAAGTTTTAGACATATTCATCGAGAAGTTACTTTAAGAAGCCGATTTCAGAATGATGGATTTTCGAGATCGCACTGTATGTATATATATATATATAAAAACAGCAGTCTCTTCAAAATATATCTATGAATTATGTGAACAATAATGGTTAAATATTACAAAGAATGTTATCAAACATCAAATTAAACATAAAAAAGATGCATTAAAACTATCAAAAGAGCTTTTACAATAATCAGTGAGCAGTAATTTTAAAATTAAATTTGAAACTCTTCAAGAAGCTATGCAAGGCTGCTACAGGCAACTATTTTTCTATTCTATTTGCACCAATATAAAAAAAATATTTATATTTCTCTTGCAAATGTTATCAAGCTGTGTATCAAAGATTTCTGTTTTGCATAAGTAGTGCAAGATAGAATTAAAAAATAATTGCCTGCGACAGGCTGTGTACATGTTAATTCTTAGAATAGAGCTAAATGTTGAATATTTCTTTTCTGTTTAAGATTTTATTTTAATTTCTTTTTTTTTCTTCCAGGTAGTAACAAATAGGGATACACAAGAGACACTACTTTGCATAGCGTATGTTTTTGAAGTATCAACAAGTGAACACGGAGCTCAGCATCACATTTATAGACTAGTGAAAGACTGAAACTAAACATGTTTCGTCCATTTTTCATCTTTGACATTTCCCTCGAGTGCCTATATTAATGGCTGACAGCCTTTGTAAATAATTAAAAAAAAAGAATATCATCTGCATCACTCGAAGTGGCTGTGTCTTGAAAGAACTTAGTTTGGCCACTTTATACAGATATAGTGACTTTATTTTTACATGTTTAGATGCAGTATCTGTGTTTTTACATGTTAAAATGACAATTCTCATTCATCAACCTGATCAGGGCAGCTGCATTTTTTTAGCTGTTTCTAGATATGGGAAGTCATAATTTTGACAATGACCATGTACATATTTTTATATTAGATTTTTTTACTCCCTTGTTCAAGTTTTTTAGCTGCTTTGTTTTTGACCAATTCCATCACTCCAAAAGTTTTCTTCAACTTTGAGTTTAATCTTCTCGGCAGCTATATATCTAAAAGTAATTTTTTAAATCGTGGCAGCATAAATTGATCTATTCAGTTAAATCATGCTTAATGATTTCAAATGAAAAATAGGTATTGAAGATATCAAATATAGAATTATTAAATTTTGCACATTTTAATTTTTGAGTATGCAGTCAATTCTTTGAAATCTGCCATGCACTTTCGGATGTAAACAATGGAAATCATAGTTCACATTTAAACTTGTAGAACAAATCTAACACAATAGTGACTTCACCTATTATTAATTCTCCTGAGAATTGAGTATACTATTTTTAAGAATTTTGATACATTTCGCATTATATACTGAATGTTTGTAAAGACAGGGAACTGAACCCAAATAAGCATTTTTAAGCTACATGTTAATGGTAACACTAGGTGAAAGAGAAAAACAATTTTAAAATAAATGAATTAGTCTAAAAAAAGTTCTTGCATTCTGTACACCTGCAAATGATTTCATTTGCATTTTATGTCATATCCAAAGATAATTAGTTATAAAATACAGTAAAGAATATTCATCACGAACCACTGAGCTAATGTTTAAGAAGTGAATAATGGCCAATACAATTTATATATAGTTCTGATTTGAATAAAGTTATTTCTGCACTATGTCTCCCTTTGAACATTTTAGTGCAAATATTGCTAATTTGCAATAATAATACCAATAATAATAAAGGAATATGTAAATAAAACAATCATCTATAATCTGCCAAATTCTATAATCTATCAAAATCTCAATCCTAACCTGTGCAGACTTCAAAATTGACTGTATAATCATATTTAATTGTTATTTGAATTAGCTAAGGACTTGTAAAATTTGAGTTATTTCTTACTGATTTGTTGAAAGCTTTCATCTTGCAATAATGCATGAAGCTAGTGTTGCATGTTGAAACTGTAAGATATTTTTACCTGCTGGAAAAATAAATATTTTTGAAATGCATGTACAAACAGTGTAATCTAGATTCTTAAACAAATTGTAATATTCCAATTTCTATGTACAAAAATTAGAATATTTCTGGATGTTTGTATCAGTGCAGAGGTATAAAATATTTTAAATCTCATGAAGCAAAATCTGGGATTTTCATGCATTTTATGTAAAAAGCCAATTTTAAAACTTGTTTTTATTGTATGGTTTTAATATTTGTGTTCATATATTTATTTTACTGACATACGTAGAAAAATATGAGTGTCTGATATCTGTTGCTTTGTGATATTTGTTCATCACATAATGCTTTAATTCTAATGCTTGAATTCTTAAATTTTAAAACTTGAGCACAAATTCACATAAAAATACAACATATTTGTTAAATAAAAATTGTTCTACTAATCCTAAAACCTTTCCTAAAATTTGTGGAAACCTGTTTCAAATTACAGCTGACTTCATGAAATAAGGAGTCAAATGTTGTGTGTGATACTTAATTTTGTTGTACAAAAAAATAAATAGATAAATAAAATTATGTAAAAAGTTAAACTATTTAAAATGACTTTAGTAACATGCATAAAAAATAAAGATTTTCAAAATAACTTATTAACAAAATAACATAAGCTTTTTAAATATAATTAAATTTTAAAATATGAAATATTTGACTAAATTAAAAGCTATAAGTAAAAAGATATAAATAAGCTGTTATGGGGTTAAAAAAAAATCTCAAATTTTTGGAAGACAAATTCTAAACTGTGATTTATGCGATTATAATAAATTTACAGATTCTGCTATATTATGCCAATTTAATTTTAAAAATCCAACTGTAGTATTTTTTATTTTCTTGCTTCCGATTGATATATATTTTGTAGTGCCTTCTAATACACTTTAAAGAAAGTGTTAGCTATTGAAAAAAGTTTATAAAGAAAAAAAATAACTTTGCACAGAATATTGTAAAACTTTTTTATAAGGTGAAAAATATACACTGCAGTGTAAAATATTTCACAATTTATTTTGTTTAAAGATGAGTTATTTTAAATCACAAATTTGCTTCTCGATGGGTTATAAAATGCTACATTTTTAATGCTTGTGTTTAAAAAATTAATCTTATTGCAGATAACAACTTCTAGGATCAGACACAGCAGGATTTAATTTTCATAATTTTGTAAAATAACTGTTTGAAAGTACAATAGTTTAAAGAAAATTATTTATTCATAAAAGTTGATTAACTATTATTGAAAAATTTTGTTATAAAAGTTTTCCTTCAGCATCAAAAGTAAATTTAGATATGTCATTATATCAGGTATTTCAAAAAAGAGGTTATAGGGAATATCTCATAAATAGCTGATGATAGAAATATATTTCCATTACATACAAATCAAGAATAGTTATAGAAATGGCATTTGGTTTGAAAAGGAGTATACACCTATTAAAATACAATTTTTTTTTTTTTATATACATTACTTAAGCCTTATAGTTATATTTAGTAAAATTTTGTCCATGTTCTAACAGGTAAAATAGAAATTGCATTCTTATACATTAAAATTTGAAGTTTATTTTCATAAATTCTAGTTTAATTTCCTAAAATTTTAGTGGTGTTTGGAACTAAAACAGGAAAGATGTATGTTTTAATGCTGGAAAGATCTGAAAATTCATGATATCAAAAACTCTGTCATATATTCAGATATCAAAACTCTAACTTTTAGTCATAGAAGAATGGAAATTTTACTATTTTACTTGTTAGAACATGGGGAATTTTTTAAAATGTAACTTAAAGCATAGACCCCCTATAAAAAAAATTGTTCATATTTGATACATATACAGTCTTTTGTAAAACGAATGCCATACATTAAATTATACTTGACTTGTATGTATTTTGTAATTAGTATTATGTTTCTAATACCAGATATGTGAGATGATCACCATAACTTTCATTTTGAATCACCCAGTGTATTTCAAAGCTTTAATTTCAACTTACCTAAGTTTATTATTTGTATAAATCACCAACTTCGAATTAAATTAAATAATATAGTTATTGCCCAATTACATCATTATTTGTTACATTAAATATACTCTAATCATGAAACATATGTGAATATCCACTTGTACAATTTTGACTTGATTCATTTGGTTTATAATAAATTTCTCATCAAAAAACATTGTGCTAGTCACCTGTTTTTCATTTTTGTTAAGTTTTTTTCCCCTCAGAAAATCTTTTTGATCTCGCCAATACAAAATATAATACTCTAATAATTGTAGCATATCATTTAATGTTTGTTGATAGCTCTTCCTTCTCAAAACATCACTTGAAAAAAAATTTCTGATGAAATATTCACATGTCTTTCTGAATTTTTAAAGACATACATTTCCTTATCTTGTACTTAATTCTATGAATGTTTTTAAGCTTTGTTTTTATTGCTTATTTTTATAATTAGTTCTTAATTCAGTTAATTAACTGGATCTATATTGAGTCTCTATTAATAAAGAATATATTTCTCTTATTAATTGGTATTTATAAACTCAGTTGGCAATATCAACTTACATGTATTGTTATAAAATTTTTGACATGATGATAAATTTACCTGTATCATTTTCTCATTGTATGTTACTCATTTGTTTTTCTGTCAGTGATAGCACCAATCAAAAAGAAATAATTGATCTCATTTTGAAAGAATAAAAACTGTGTAGTTACATAACTTATTGAAAATGTATATTTGGTAATTTTCTGAACACTGAATATTTGTGTTGCCTTTTTTAAACCATAATGATAGAAATATTTTGTAGTTCATTAAAATTACTCATTTTTACTTTTGACTAAAAAGGTTACTATAAATTTAATTTCATCATCACTGAAGATACTCTATGGAAAAAAGCTGAATAAAATTTTACTAAATTTTTATAGAAGAAAAGTAACTGTGATCAGTATAAATTCTTTTAATTGGTTTTATATATAAGGAATAGTTTTTAATTGAGTTATCATAAATACTGTTTGTTTCTTTAATTTGTATGTACATTTATAGTGCCAAGTCATTTATTATACACATGAAGTGCAGCTGAACCCAGCAAAACTTGGACTTACACAAGTGATTTTATAAGCAGTTTCAAGAAAAATCATTCTTTTGTTTCATCCTGAATCCACAGGATCTATGGATTTAGTCAATGTCTTCATACTTTTACATGTAGCAATTTATTGCCGCCAAATGTTATTTATTGAACATTCAAGTTTTTATGCATTTACCAAAAAATTGCTTAAAAATTTTATTTTAGGGTGCATATAAATGTTAAACTGACTAAAGTTTTGATTTGTTTTTAATGTGTTTGTTATGCTATGAATCAATTTTGACGAGACAAAATCTGTTATGGACCAGCTGTATTTTAAACAAACCCATTAGACATTAGCATTTTAACTGCACCCAGATTTTTGAGCTGGACTGTTATAAAAGTAAATAAATGTGTACAAAAACTTTCACATCATTAATCAGAAAATAAAATTCATACTCATTGCTATATTTTGTCATTTTTTCTTGCATAAATTAAACACAAAATTGAAGTGATAAAGCATTGAATTGCTAAAATACTGTCAAGGCAAATTCTCTTAAACATCCACATCAGTGGTATAGTCATAGAAAAAACAGAGTATATGCTTTAGGCAGAGGATATATGCTCAAGGCTGAGGGTATACCCTAGAGTGTATATACTATAACTTTCTTGAGAAACAGAGGGTATACGATGCTCCTTAAAAACATCCAGAAGGTAATGGCGTATATCATCCATTACATCCCTGATCCACATTTACTTTTAAAGATGGACTAGTTTCAAGAGTAAAATTTAATAACTCTCTTTGTCAGGCAAAACAGCTAAGTAAACTTTTCCTACTTTCTAGCTATTTTGTTCTTTATTTGGTTTCTATCTTTTGCTTATTATAATTCTTATTTATTTTCGGTATCATATCCATTCGATATTGAAATATTTTGTCCCTTATTTCTAGTGATATATGATCTTTTGCCTGTTGAAAGGAATTATTATTTTTAAAATATACTGATTTTTAAACATCTTGTCTATTTTTAAGAAGTTTTGTTTTTGCTGTTTTATAAAATGCAATTTTTAATTCTTCAGTGAATCTACAAGAATATATATGATATTTATTGTATCTAACCTTTTAGTGTAATCAATGATAAATTAATCTTTGTGACAAACAAGAAACACCTCCTACCCCCATCCCACCTCACAAAATATGAAAAAAAATGAAAACTAAACTATTATTCATGTATACTTTTTAATTGATAATGCATAGACAGGAATGAATAAGTTTCATGCATCAAGTTTGTTAAAACTGTATTTAATTTCAGAGGCCCTTGCACAGCAACTTTCTTTAAAAAAAGTAAACTGCTATTTGAAGAATATATAAATGTTTCTAATATTGATGGGATACAAAGGGATACTGAATATATGCAGTGAAACCTCTAAACAACAGACATCTCATGAATACGGAAACGGTCAACTATTCAGAGATACTTGCTATTGGGGAAAACCTCAGAGATTAAAAAATTGTTTATAAATGTTTATTGTTTCATTAATTGACTTTATATGTCCTAAAACCTCTAACGTATGATTAATCACAAATTAAAATTTTTTTTAAGCAATAAAACTGAAATAAAATTGTGTATAACTTTAACTTTATCGACTAATGAAAAAAAATCTGTTATAAAAGTTTGCTTTTTCTTGAGATTACATGCAATTTGTTTTTCAGTGTCTGTCAGTAGTTTTAATCTTTCTGAATCATCTTTTTCTTTCTTTCTTTCTTCTTCTTTTTTTTTTTTTTTTTTTTTTTTTTAACATAAAAATTGTGTAACTGTTTACTGTATTTTTTCATTTCTTGGAAATTCTTGATATTGCGGAAAGTATCTTCAACTTCAATATCTGTTTATCATAACTAATAGAGTCAGTTTTTGTTGAAAATTCTGAAGGAATATAATCACACATCAACTAATTCATCTTCATCAATAATAATGAAAGTTTCAGCAGTTTCTTCAGTCCTAATATATTTCACCAATTCACTTATTTTGCTTAATTCTTCATTTGTGTCAGAAGTGTGTGTTTCATTTTCTTTTAACATAAAGCCTGCTTTTCTGAAACATTGTACGCTTTCCAGTTTTGTTTTTTATACCTGAAGAAATCTAAATTATAGCATCAAAAGGATTAACTAATTTTAGGCAGTTCTCAAGCGTATTCATAAAATCTAACTTTGAAAGAATATTGCATAATAAAAGCTTACTTGTACCAGGCTTTAAATTGTATATTTTGCCTTGACCAAGAGGCTGGCATACTGAAATTGTGTTTTGGGTTAAAAACACAATTTTAACACTGTCAAATTTCAAATGTTTTGGATGAGAACTTGCATTGTCCAAAAACAAAATAACTTTTTTTGTTGTTTTTTTCATCCTATTATCAAAGGAAGTTAACCATTTAATCATTGAAAGACTGGTCATCCATGTTTTTTTATTTGCTCTCCACACAATACCGAATTTATTAAATTTAATTTTCTTTAGGAAACACCTGGGTTTCAAGGATTTTCCAATATTAAGAAGGATTTCAAATTGTCCTATCACATTGCAACATAATATAATAGTAAGGACACTTTTTTGCTGATACAGTCATTCTTTTTAAAGCAGTTTTATTCAGAAAATTCTGAAAAAGAGTATGGTTTCACCAACATTAAAAAAGTTTCTCTCCTTATAACCTTCACAAATTGATAGCATTCGTTCATGCTAATCCTCCACTTCAAGATCTACAAATTTTGATTCTCTATTTTTTGTTTTAAAAGAAGTGTTGTGCTGAAATTGGAATGTATCCCAGCCATTAACTGGAAAACTCAAAATCATGTAATCAGAGTTCTTTAGCAATTTTTAAAGCCTTTTCCTGAATCAAAGACCCCCTGATAGAAATGTTTTCTGAATGAATTGAACTAAACCAACTCAGAATTATAGGATCAATTTCAATGGAATTAGCATTGTTTAATTTTGCTTTTTTGGTGTTCTCATTAGTTATACAATTTTTTTTTGTCTTTTTTATTTGGTAAAATTTCTCTTGCCCGAGTTTTACCTATTTTAAAACATCCAGCAATGACTCTAAACTAAATTTCTCTTTCTCAGATACAATTTCAAATTTTTCTTTTTAAAGTTAATCATTTTCTTTTTGAGACCACTCTTGAAGTATTAATAACAAACAATAATTGGCACTGCAAAATAGTTTTTTTTTCCCCATGCTGTCAATGCGTTCTTGGTGCCTTTAATTCTAGTTGCCAAAAAATTGTTATGCAATTTCCCAATAAAAACCAGTTGGATGTGCCAATCCCAAAACTTTTTATCTATCAAATACGTACATTTTAATATTTAAAAAAAAAAAAAAAAAAAAAAAAAAAAAAAGTTACCCATTTTAATGCTTTAATAATTTTAATTCAATACCATACCAACTTTGATTTTTATCTTAAATTTCTGCTTCAATCAATTAATCGGAGTAAAAATGATTTTCCGTCTCTGCACGAGCAATGGACAATAGAATGATAGGCAGATTTTTTTTTTTCAAATTCAAGGAGGACCTACTTACCTTACTAAAAAATAATCATATACAAAAAAATTAGTTCAGTTCTAGAACTAACTTCATACACTTTTATGTGGTGCAAAATTGAAAATGGCATAAAACTGGCAGATTTTTTTTTCAGATTCAGGGCAATCCAACTAGCCATAGCCATACACTTACACAAAAAATTTCGTTCAATTCGATGCGTAACTTCATGTACTTTTGGTCAGTACAATATTGAAAAGGCACAAAAATTGCGATTGCAGCGCTACCTTCCGGAGGATTATTTTCAAATTCAGCGAGGACCAACTAGCCATAGTCATACACAAAAAATTTGGTTCAATTCGATGCATAATTTCATATACTTTTGGTTGGTACAATATTGAAAAAGGCAAAAAAATCGTGATTGCAGTGCCCCTTTCCGGCAGAATATTTCAAAACTGAAGGAGGACCTGCTTGCCACAACCACATAAAAAATTTGGTTCAATTCTATGCATAACTTCATACACTTTTTGATGGTTGAATGGCCACAGACACACACACAGACAGGCAGACATTTTGTAAAAACATGTTTTTTGGAATATCTGGCCCCTAAAGCGTGTAAATCCGTTGAAAACCGGAAATCGAAAAAAATTCGATTACAATACTTTCTTCTGTTGAAGATAGAAGAAAGTAAAAATTAAATAGAGTAACTCTTTTTTCTTTTTATTGTTTTATGAAAGAGTAAAAATAAATAAAATCATATGCTAGATTTTCAGTGATTATTTTTCTTTTCTTTAGATTATTTGACCTCTCTGATTTCTCTCTTCTATGTTATGCAATGAAGCAATCCGCTTAATTATTTTTAGGTAGCTTTTATTACAAAAAAGTAATAAGTTACCTATTGCAGCCGTCTGGAAGAAAGTACTTTTGGAAAATTTTGGTATATTTTCACTAATCATGAACCCCAGACCCCAAAACAGGGCCGTAGCTAGAAGTGAACAGTAGGGGGAGCTCATAATTTTTTTTTTCTCTTTCTCTTTGACGCAGAAAGATAAATTAGTGCACATTCACATTATAGGTACTATGTTTCTCATTAAACTGTTGTAATAACTTCATTTTATGCTAAGAAAAGAATAGCATGATGAAAATTTTAAGTGTATAACTAGCACAAAATTAAACATGTTAGTTTCATATGTGCAAATAGGATGAGGTAGTATTGAAACACTTATTTTAGATGGAATTTAGTAATTCTGAAAAAATGTGAAAGGGTCTCAAAACTAAATTATATTTTTGAACAGAATTTCATTTGAATTTTCGGAACAGAAATTCATTTAGTGACCTTGGAATGTTTGGACCTTGGAATGGGGCTGAGCCGCCCATAGCACCCCAAAACCACTCTCTGTTCAAATTATAAATACAGAGTGTTTCGCTACCAGACCGACAAACTTTGAGGGGTGATAGTAGACATGAAGACAAACATTATTAAATAGGAAACCATGGGGTGCAAACATCTTCCGTAGGAGCCAGGGGCCATTAAAGTTTAAGGTCCAAAACTTCAAACGATTATAAAAAATGGAAAAAAGGGTGGATTCGTTTGCGGTTTTCGCTAAAATCATTCTTTATAACACGATTAAAAAAAAAAATCATAAAGGTTACATTCAAAAATTGTCAATAGAGGGTATAACGATTATTTCGTTATATATTGGTTATTTTCTATTATTTCGTTATATTGGTTATTTTCTTAAATTATTCCTTTACCCCCCCTTCTCTTTTCAATTCAAAATTAGTCTTTAATTGTCCTTTATTCCTTTCCATCTTCCTCGCTTAGTATTTCTCTAACCGAACATCTGCAGCTGCCCAAGTTTATCTGTGAGAAATACACCCACATTTTAATCAACCGTTAAAAACAATTTCCAGATGTCGGCTATTACTGATCGAGTCAATTATGCATTACCTTATAAGGAGATCTTTTCTGTATCGCGGTTAAAATTTGTGCTTACGCTCCTTTTTCCTTTCTCGACAAAACCCTAAAAAGAATTATATATCTGCGCAGTAAAATCTGATGTCCCTTCGGTGTGCTTCGTTGTTAGACATAACAACACGTGTAACATTTATCGTTTGGCAACCTTTCCTTTCCCATCCCAGCTGGGCATCCAAATTGAATTCTGATCTTGTCGGCTGCATTTTAACTGTTATTTGGCGTAAACTATCCATTGTGCATGGGCGAACTTGTGTATGTTGGCGATTGTCCTTCACGCCAAAAGTGGCGGTTTGTTTCTATGTACGACTTCCCTTGACTCCCTGCTCTTGTCCAGTTAAGTTGCTAATCTCTGTTCGGAGATTTTCTCCGATTTATTATTAGTGTACCTCCCCTTATGTTTTAAATAAAAAACTGTGACTATTACATCATTGTGGGGTTTTTCGCTATCTTCGCATCTAAGACCTGGACTACTATACTTGATCACGCTTCTTCTAAGTATTCTAATAAAATAGCAGCTACTACAAAACGACGCCACAAGACTTTCTGGTGCCGTCACCTTTCGTTTTCCCCACATTAAAAAAAAAAAAAATTATGGGGGAGGTACACAACCTGTCATTTTCCTGCGGATGTGATGCATCGTCGTTTCTTCTATTCTCTTCTCTGCATGCCGCGATATAGAGCTCTCCCGATATTAATCTTGCCTGCTAAGAGTCAGCCGATGTGGAATTGATGTCCCTATCTTCACCTGCAGTCGACGTCGAAAAGTTGTGCGGTGGGTCACGTCCTGAAATTCTTTGCTGTACACATCCCCTTTCCTCCCCTGTGCTCTCCATCTCAAGTGCTTCGGAGTGTTTACCTCTCGATGTTCCATCTGCTAAAAGAAATCTCTGCGGCCAATCGTCACCTGGGCGGTGGAGGCTCTCCCTTCTCAGTCCTCGCTTCGTTTGTGTGTGATTCAAGTGCTATTATCGACACCCCCTATCATTTTGTGCTTCTATACCGGTGTGCGTTTTGTGTCTTTAGTGAACGTAATCTACAGAAATTTCATATAGCCTCATAGAAAATTTAGGGAAACAAGTGTTCCTGTGTTGTTATGCATCGTAAAGTGAATGTGCTCTGCAAAAGAAAGTGAAAATTTGCACATGCAATAGATAGGTCCTCAGTTTTTCTTCCAGTGATGTGCAAATGAAAAATATATCAACCTGGCAGGTGGCAAAGATAAATAAATTTTATACAGGTGTGAAAATCCATCAGAAATAATTCATCGTATGTATCATCAGTTAATAGTGCACAACAACGTAAATCAACTTCGAAATAATCAACACGTTGAACGTGAGAGCAGATCTTGCCCCATTTCCCTAAGTTTTTGTGTTATTAAATTAGTAATTATTTTTAAAACTAAATCAGTAAGTCAACCTACCTACTTTGTTTATTTCATGTTCTGCTTTCACATTCAGGACACAACGGTCAACATTTATGTTCTGTTGTAGAGCATTAATATAATCGTGTTATTGTGTTTTTGCAAAGATTTTTAATTTGCGAAAGCACGGTAACTGTTGTCGTTTCTAGTTATTATTTTTGTGACATTTTATGCAGTTTTTTTTATCAGTTATTTACATTTATGTGCTATTATTTCATGTTTAACGTTCTCCCCCCCCCCCTTCCGTTTTTTTTTTTCAATTTTGTATTTAGATTCTCTATTATGCTGAAATAAGTTTTTAGCCAGTTTTGAACTTTTAATTATAAAGTTAAAATAAGATTATCCTTTTTCATCTAAAAAGAAAAAAAAATAAAAATATTTTAAGTTACGAAAAGGGAACCTTTTTTCCTTAAGTAAAGAAGTTAAAAAGAAGATTTCATTTTATTGCTTCCTTACTAACAGTTTTTGGTGTTTTCTATATAGTTTTCTTTGCTTTATTATCTAAGGATAAAATAAGTACTTTTTAAAGTGAAGGAATATATAGATATATGTTTCAAAGTATAATTATTTTGCTATTTTATTTATTTTATTTTCTAAATGATTTACCTTTTGTGTGTGCTTCCTTTGCTTTACTGTCATAAGAGGTTCAAATAAGATATCTTTAAAGTGAAGTATTATTTTAAGGTCTATTTATTTTGCTATTTTATATATTTTACTTGCTAGGAAATTTACTCGTTTTCAATGTGCTTTAGGGTATAAGTCCGGTCTGTGTAACAATTTCTCAATAACTTGTGGGCTTAAACAATAAAAAAAAAAAAAAAAAAAAACTGTAATCATGGCGGCAAAACAAATTCCGATAAATATCATTCAATTTGATGGAGATCCAGATTTACTTAAATTTTTTTTGATCAAATTAGAGTCTGTGCGGAAATTAATAAGTATAACCCACAGACAACAATCGCAATTTTAAAGGGAAAGTTAGTTGGACCTGCACAAAAATTTCTAGCCCAAAACCCTGACCTACAAAAGATAACAGACCTCGATTTGCTGGAAAAGGAATTTGCGTCATTTTTCGCCCCCCCTAGTAAATGTGTTGCCTCTGTTGAATTGTCCAGTTTAGCACTTATGCCTTCTGAGACGATAAAAAATTTAGCCCATAGACTAAATGTTCTTGCGGCTACAGTATATGCAGATATCAACGACGAAAATGCACGCAACACTATCAAACTCATGAAATTTCTAGAAGCCCTTCCTTCAAATATTAGAATAAAATTACAGGAAGAAGGCATTAATGATTATAAAACTGCAGTTGAAAGAGCGCAAACCCTTCATCAAATTTTAAGGAATGAAAAAATTTTACATTCCTTACCTTCTGTACACAGACCAGAAAATCTCATTGAATCCCAATTAAAAGAAATTTCTGAGAAAATAAATGCATTGTCTTTTGCCCCTCCAGATACTAAAACCGAATCTGAGCAAAAAAATGTGCAGACTAGACCAAAACATTCTGCAGGTGTTTCATGTTTCAAAAAAAATTATAAGAATCAAAACTACACTAGACGTTATTCCCCACACAAGTTTTCATATAAAAAACCAGTTGTTTGTCAGTTATGTGGATGAAACAATCGCGACGCTCTCTCTTGTTTTAAATGGAAAAGAGCAAACACTCAAAGAAAAAACAATTAACAAATTCCACTCCACAATTTCAGGAAAACTGAAACAGAGATACAATTTTTATGCTGATGGTGTTGTGTCTCAATCTAATACTTCTACATCAGCAACTTTTGTTTTTGACGCTGCTTTACCTAAAATTTCAAGTGCGAGACTAGTTAATTCAGTAGGTTCCCAAACTTTAGACTCCATTAAGATAGCAAATAACACCAGTACACAAACAGAAAATGATAATGTTCAGATAATTTGTAGTGTAAACACTATGTCACCATCCCTTCCTCTTGTTAAAGCCACCATAGCAAACCATGATATTACTTTATTGGCTGATTCTGGTAGTAGTATATCGCTACTTTCACAAAAATTATTTAATCAACTTAAACCCGTCTTAAAATATAAAAGACTTTCCACTGATGTCAATATTAAAACTGTCAATTCTGACGTCTCATTTTCCGCGTGCATCAGAATATCCATTAAGTTAAAACTAAAAACTTTTTCACATCACTTTTACATTGTTGACATACCTGAGTCTTCCAATTTTGAAGGCATTCTTGGCTTCGATTTCATAACTAGATATAATGTTGTCATTGATACTTTTAACAAGTGTCTCCATGTCAATAATAATTTCTCGGTTCCTTTAAAAACCAGTAAGGAATCTTCTGGAGAAAAACAATCAAAATTATGCAATTCTTTGTGTGATGTTGTAATGAATCAAGAGGTATTATTAACTCGTAAAATAATATTAGAACCTCAACAACAAATATGGTGCTCTGTTTACACTTCCAATAACATCAACAATGATAGAAATTATCTATTTGAATATTTGGCACAAACAAAAGAATTAATAGGAAATGATGCCATTATTCAAATGAATAAATCATCCAATAAAAAAAGGAAAACTTCACAAATACACTATTTCTTCTCGATAACACTTAAAAACACTTCTGATAAGGCCATTCATCTTCCTAAACATACAAAAATAGGTCAATTGTCTGAGATTGAAGAAATTCTTGATTTTCCGTCTGAAGATTCTTGCATGCAAAATAACTCAGAACAGCACTTTCTAAATTTTATTAAAGCCTCTAATGAAATATTACAAAAAAGAAAGCAGGAGTTATCGGCTAATGATTTTAAACTTTCTCACTTAAAATCTGACGAAGCTAAGAACCTAACTAAATTGTTACTTAATTATTATCTTGCCTTTTCCAAATCATTAGACACACTTGGTCATACTGATAAAATTGTACCTGATTTGAAATTCATTAATGATTACCCCATAAAGACTCTCCCTTTCCCTCTTCCCCAAGCTGTGCAGAAGGATGTTTTAAACCAAATCAAACAGTTGCTTGATGCCAAAATCATTGAACGTCATTGTTCCGAATGGGCCTTCCCAATGCTTCTTGTTAAAAAGAAACCAGACGGTACAGGTATACAGAAATATAGACTTGCATTAGATCTCAGAATGGTTAATACTATAATTCAAGGTTCGTCCTATCCACTTCCAAAAATTCAAACCATTATTTCAAATCTTTCACAATATCGTTTTTTCTCTTCTCTCGACTTTCATCAGGCATATCATCAGATTGATTTGGCTGCAAAATTTCAAAATCAGCTCACATTCACTACAATGTTCGGTTCTTCTCGGTATAAAAGATTAGTATTCGGATTAAAAACAAGCCCCTCAATTTTTCAAGCTTTAATGGACTCGTTACTTGATGAATTACAGTTAGAAGGTGTCTATACCTACCAAGATGATCTTATTGTTGGTGCCAATTCATATCAAGAAATGTGTGATAAGTTGGATAAAATTCTTGCAATATTAGTCAAATATAATTTAACACTGTCCCCTAACAAATGCACTTTTCATAAAACCAGTTTAGATTACCTTGGATTTCACATAGAAAATCAAACTATTTCTCCTGTTCAGTCGAACATTGTAAAAATAACATCTTTTCCAACGCCTACAACCGAACGTCAATTAAAAGCACTCATAGGTGTCATTACATTCTACAAATCTCTTGTTCCATCCTTTTCTGAACTTGTGCAACCTCTTATAAACTTAACTACTCCAAAAGCTAAATTTAAGTGGACAAGTAAACACCAAAAAATTATGGACACCATACAGAAGATATTCTTTAATTCACCCATGGTTAGATTACCCGATTGGAACAAAAAGTTCTATCTAAATACTGATGCGTCAAATGTTGTTATTTCTGGCGTCTTACTACAAGAACATGATAAACAACTATTACCTGTTGCATACTTTTCAAAATCTTTAAAAGCATCAGAGAAAAAATATCCTGCACTTAAATTAGAACTCATGGCGATTCATAAATCAGTTACTGCTTTCAAATATTACTTATACAACAGAGAATTTGTAATCCTTTCAGATAGTAAACCCCTGGAAAAGTACAACAAAACTACAAACCCGGCTGATATTATCTCTTGTTGGCTCATGAATCTCTCAGAATACACATACAAATTTCAACATATTCCAGGTAAAAAGAATGTACTCGCTGACTATTTATCTCACTGTAACTTTGAAAATAATCAACAGACTTTAGCTACAAATCCTGAACTTATTCATGATCCTCAACCCTTACCTATTGTAGATACCTGTTGTGATACTCCACATTCCAGCTCGAGTGATTCCAATATGCATGTTAACTGTCTTATTTCTGGTACACAAACAAATCCTGACCCTTTATTAGAAATTTCGAATGAAACATTTGCTACTGAACAACAAAAGGACCCTACTTTGTCTGTTGTTTATAAAGAAATCTTAAAGAAAGGATCTTCTCAAAAATTTCCTAATTACTTCATTCATCCTGATTCGAAGGTATTAATGTTAAAGAAGGAAAATATTTTTAATAACACTTTTTTGTATCGCATTATTGTTCCAAATTCACTTAAAAGCAAAGTCTTAACAATTTCACATTTATCTCATTTTGGCTTTAATAAAACTTATGAATTCTTGTCAGGTAGATATTTTTGGAAGGGTATGTATGTAGACACTTTAAACTTTGTTGCATCCTGTATCAAATGTCTTCAAACTAAACATCATCAAACTCCACCCGCACCTTTGCAGCCCACATACACTCCCAGGTACCCTGGTCATACTATCAGTACAGATCTCCTTGGACCGTTTGCTAATGGCAAATATGTTTTAACTATCACTGATCATTTTTCGAGACATATTGAACTCTTTCCACTTAATGACATATCTGCAAGTAAGGTTGTTAAATGCTTATTTTCTTACATAACCACCTTTGGGAGACCTTCAGTTGTCTTATCAGACTTAGGACCCCAGTACACTTCTCAGGTATATAACATTTTTAATGATACAATGGGCATTAAGGTATTACACAGTTCTGCCTCGAGACCACAATCAAATGCGATTGCAGAGCGAATCAATAAATCAATCAAATATTCAGTCAATATGCTTTTACAAGAAGGTCACTCATTCGAAAATGCAGTCTTTATATAGAAATCTCTTTATAACGGCTCCAAACATGCAACTACATTGTACTCTCCTAATTTTCTTCATTTTGGACGCGAACTTTCTCTAATTTTCGACACTTTTGATCAGTCGTGCAACCAACCCTTTCTTGATAAACATATTGAAGTCCACAAATTACTTGATGATTTGAGTAAGATATATCACAAAGCCTATAACAACATTAAATCTGCTCAAGATAAAAGATATAAATATTACGGTCAGAAAGCTAAATTAAGATCCATTTTCTTAAAAGATATTATATATCTAAAATCAAATGACAAGTTTAAAACAAAGTATACTGGTCCATATATTGTCACTTGTAAACATTCCCCTGTGTCATTCTCAATTAAAAAGTTGTATGCTCCTGATAACACAGCATTTCGAGTACATATTGATAGACTTCTACTTGCACCCCCTCGTTATGGACACTTATTTGATGCATCAAGTCATATAAACAACACTAACTTTAATACGTTTTATCAACCACACACATACAATCTAAGAAACAGAAGCGAATGTAAATCGTTATTTATTAATTTTTAAGTCATGTTTTATGATACCACATATCCAACCAAAGAGCTCATGGTTGTGTGTATGTTGTTTTTGACTGATCTTTAACAATATCATGGCTGGTGCTCTGAAGATCTCTTGGGAACAATATTAGGTATCATTGTTATCCTTTAACACTTAGATATGTCTTCATACTCACTTAAAATTTTATTTACTTTTAATTTTTTTTTTTTTTGCAGTACACTTAAAATTTCTTTGACAATCCTCATTAATTCAGTATTTTTCCAGTAGCTAACCTCCCACTTAACAATTCCTGTACTGTAAGTCAAACATATTATAGTTAGATAAACAGATACTGTAGTTTAGAAAAGTAAACAAATGATTCATGTAGTTAAATAAAACACATTTTTTTTTCCCTATATGACTTGTACATCACCTCACTCGATTGTGACACATTTTCTCGTCTCTCTTCACTCTAGGATTGTCTGCCCATATTAGTTGTTATATGATATACATTTTTTTTGTTTTTTTTCTTTTTGAATTCTTCCCTTTGAAGTCTTGTTCCCATTCAAAATTAATGCCCTAAGGGTTCAAGCTTCATTGTGTTGAGAGACAAAGTTTTGGAATTGGAGTTTCAATTCAAATTTTTGAATTGTGATTCCAATTCACAACAATTCAAATTTTTTTCATGTAATTCGACGTGGGCTCCTTGAGAAGACCGCTAGTGCCTTCGGGGGAGCATCACAATTCCCTCCTCATCTAAGGCTAGGCCCTAAGCTGATGCCATAATACTTCTGTTTTACACAAGATTCAGGGTGACGCATATTTTTATGGGCGTGCTTGGAGCACCTCTTATGTTTGTCATCCTATGCTTCGGCATGAAACACTTTTTCTACAAAAATTTTTTTTTATACATCATATTACTCTTTTTAATTGTTTTGAAAAATATAATTTTTGTGTATTGCTATTCTACATTCATTTAGTATTAGTTTCATGTTTTGTGTATATGTTTCAGAATTTTTACTTGTGTCATGATAACAATCAAAGCTGCAGTAATATTTTTGTACTGTCTGAGTCGACTCAACTTCTAAATATGAAAATACAGTACTAGCTTGTATCCATATACATAAATATAAAAAAAAATATAGAAACTTTAGAACTTCTGACTGTTTTTTTTTTAATACAAAAGAATCCATTATCATGACAGCAACTTTCCACATATACAGGGTGATTCAGCTCGTCGGTGACAAACTTTAAGGATCGATAGAGCACACCTAGACGAACATTTTTGAATAGGGAATGTAGGGTCCCTGACGCGATGGTAAGGCGCTAGGCGCTTTCGAAAATTTGGGTGCCGAAATTCGAAACGTCATAAAAACTAGGGAAATGGTTAGATTTTCTTGCTTGTTGCGTCGAAATGATTCTGTTTGTTTAGACTTTCTTCAGTACCAATTTGATAAGCGTATCTCTTAAAACATGGATAGGGGGCGCTGCAGACTTTGGAGAGCTAGACAACAACTTTAAGCCCGTTATTTTGATAATTTAACACATGCTCGCCAAAGTTTATACTCTAACTTAAAGTTTGAACCCAAAAGTAGAGCCCTGCAAAAAGCGTAAGAGCCGGAATAAAATGTCAAAGTACAGGGTGGTCGAAACTCGAAGGCTCCTAAGAGATAAACAAACAGATTTCTTGACTTATGGCATGCATTTTCATGATTCTGTTTGCTGGGGCTCTCTGAAACTCAGTTGAACGGTACAAAAAGAAACATCGATAGGGGGCGCTTTGGGCAAAAAACATAATTCGTTGACATTTCGGACGCTAACTGGAAACGGGGCGCTACGATCAGTTAGAAACAAAACAAGAGAGTAATTTACTTATCATAAGAAGCTATTAAAACTGCAGTTTTTTTTTTTAGCAAACATAGCTGGTTTCAATCATGCACAATGCGCGCAATAAAATTTACATAAGGTGCTTTTTGCTGATTTATGCAAAAGATATCGTACCATATCGATATGCAAAAGATACGTAATGCGTAGACGACAACGCGAGATGACGTAGTTGTATGCGCAGACACGTCTTTTGAACGTGCGGTACCTACTTAAGCTTCGGGTTACTTGTTTGCAGATCGGTAGTAGGATGGAACGGTACACAAACTCTGAATTGGCTGACATGCATTTGGCGTATGGCGCTGCTGGTTGTAATGGACGAGCCGCTCAGCGGTTGTACGCCGAGCGTTACCCCAACAGGCAAATCCCCTGCCATGCCTTCTTCGCTCGAGTACACCAGAGGTTGTCCACAACGGGATCTTTCGACGGAGGCAGGCCTGAACGGGAGCGATCAGTGAGCACCCCCGACAACGAAGAGGCTGTGCTTAACCTGGTTGAGGACAACCCAGGTCTTAGCACGAGAGATATCGCCAGACATGTTGGCATTTCGCAAGCAACTGCGTGGCGCATCTTACGTTCCCGGAATCTGCACCCCTACCACATCCAGCGGGTGCAGTTGCTCAGAGAGCAGGATTTTGGCCCTCGAGTGGAATTCTCAAGATGGTACTTGGCGATGAGATCCAGGGATCCCCGTTTTGTAAACAGCATTTTGTTTACGGACGAGTGCACCTTCAGCCGGGAGGGAATGTGGAACGCCCACAACAGTCATGTGTGGTGTGATGAAAATCCACATGAAACCAGAAGCTGAGCAGCCCAGGAGCGTTTCTCAGTAAATGTGTGGGCCGGCATTCTGGGGGATTGCCTCATTGGCCCTTATTTGTTACCTGAACGGCTGACAGGTGGAAATTACCTGATTTTCCTGGATCAAGTGCTGCCGCAGCTTCTGGAGGAGGCGCACGTACCCGAAGGTTCGCGTCGCCAGATGTGGTTCCAGCACGATGGAGCTCCGGCCCATTACACGAACGACGTGCGTCTCCATCTAAACGCAAGGTATGGCCAGCGGTGGATCGGGCGTGGGGGTCCAGTTCACTGGCCTGCCCGATCACCAGACCTCACCTGCTTGGATTTCTTCCTTTGGGGTTACCTGAAGGCCGAGGTATACCATACACCTGTCAGCAGTGCTGAAGAACTTGTGGCGCGCATTGTGGCAGCTGCAGGGCAGATCAGAGATACTCCTGGCATTGTTGGAAACACACACTCCTCAATGCGACGGAGGTGCGAAGCCTGCATCATGGCCCAAGGTCGAAATTTCGAGCATCTTCTGTAGTGTTATTTTTTGTAAATAAATTTCCAGTATCATTGATGTTTTTGGTCTAAATTTATTCAGAAGTGTTGAGCAGAGGTAGAAAATGTGTTTTCATTATTACTAACTGATCGTAGCGCCCCGTTTCTAGTTAGCGTCCGAAATGTCAACGAATTATGTTTTTTGCCCAAAGCGCCCCCTATCGATGTTTCTTTTTGTACCGTTCAACTGAGTTTCAGAGAGCCCCAGCAAACAGAATCATGAAAATGCATGCCATAAGTCAAGAAATCTGTTTGTTTATCTCTTAGGAGCCTTCGAGTTTCGACCACCCTGTACTTTGACATTTTATTCCGGTTCTTACGCTTTTTGCAGGGCTCTACTTTTGGGTTCAAACTTTAAGTTAGAGTATAAACTTTGGCGAGCATGTGTTAAATTATCAAAATAACGGGCTTAAAGTTGTTGTCTAGCTCTCCAAAGTCTGCAGCGCCCCCTATCCATGTTTTAAGAGATACGCTTATCAAATTGGTACTGAAGAAAGTCTAAACAAACAGAATCATTTCGACGCAACAAGCAAGAAAATCTAACCATTTCCCTAGTTTTTATGACGTTTCGAATTTCGGCACCCAAATTTTCGAAAGCGCCTAGCGCCTTACCATCGCGTCAGGGACCCTACATTCCCTATTCAAAAATGTTCGTCTAGGTGTGCTCTATCGATCCTTAAAGTTTGTCACCGACGAGCTGAATCACCCTGTATATATATATATATATATGTATATATATATATATATATATATACATATAAAAAAAAAAAAAAAACTTTTGCATTTATGTATTATAATATTTTATGCTAGCCTATGCACATTGGACAGCAAAAGTTTTTTTGTGGTGCACCGGGTGATATATATAACGATTATTTCTTGATATATTGGTTATTTTCTATTATTTCGTTATATTGGCCATTTTCTTAAATTATTCCTTTATCCCCCTTCTCTTTTCAATTCAAAATTAGTCTTAAATTGTCCTTCATTCTTTTCCATCTTCCTCGCTTAGTATTTCTCTAACCGAACATCTGCAGCTGCCCAAGTTTATCTGTGAGAAATACACCCACATTTTAATCAACGATTAAAAACAATTTCCAGATGTCGGCTATTACTGATCGAGTCAATTATGCATTACCTTATAAGGAGATCTTACGCTCCTTTTTCCTTTCTCGACAAAACCCTAAAAAGAATTTAACATCTGCGCAGTAAAATCTGATGTCCCTTCAGTGTGCTTCGTTGTTAGACATAACAACACGTGTAACATTTATCGTTTGGCAACCTTTCCTTTCCCATCCCAGCTGGGCATCCAAATTGAATTCTGATCTTGTCGGCTGCATTTTAACTGTTATTTGGCGTAAACTATCCATTGTGCATGGGCGAACTTGTGTATGTTGGCGATTGTCCTTCACGCCAAAAGTGGCGGTTTGTTTCTATGTACGACTTCCCTTGACTCCCTGCTCTTGTCCAGTTAAGTTGCTAATCTCTGTTCAGAGATTTTCTCCAATTTATTATTAGTGTACCTCCCCTTATGTTTTAAATAAAAAACTGTGACTATTACATCATTGTGGGGTTTTTCGCTATCTTCGCATCTAAGACCTGGACTACTATACTTGATCACGCTTCTTCTAAGTATTCTAATAAAATAGCAGCTACTACAAAACGACGCCACAGAGGGCGCTTTAGACTTTAGAGTAATGAACAACTACTTTTTGCCGTTATTTTGTGCATAGGATTGAACTTGGTTTAAAGTCTAGACTTTAACTTAAATTTTAATCCCAAAATCGGAAACATTGGGATCGGGTAACTGCCGAAAATTTAACTGTGAACAGAGGGGTGGATTTTAAACATTCATAAACATTATACAAACTGATCGATTTTGTTGCGGTTTGCGTGTAGTTCATTCCCTTGGTAATTATTTTATTCCAAATGTCTTACAGCTCTTGTGTATCCATTTTTTATAGAGGGCGCTTCCGACACATCTCCGACATTTCAATAGCATTACTAGTGTGTGTTTTACTACCAGACCAATATACTTTTAGGAAGTGTTAGCGATGCAAAGCTACTCGGAATCACATAGGAATGTAACATTGAAAATGCCTTTTTAGAGAGTTGTGGTTGAAAGAAGCAGAGAAAAAAGCAACAGAAACAGGTAGTGAAACAGCAACACGTTAATGTGGCAGAAAGCAATTTAGTTAAAGTTTTTACTACAAAAGGTATCCGAAATTATGATTAGAAGTAGTAGGGCATGCTTGACAAGAGCGTCGCATGCAATTCCTTACGCTTTGGAATATTCCTAGCACCTCGGATAGCTTTCTGGCAGCTACAGAAATTCGACCTGACCTTCGTCTTCCACTGACGGTAAGGAGTCTCATACATTCAACTTTTCATTTGATCCCAGCAGAAGAAGTCCATACAGATTCAGATTTAGATTGAGCCAGGTGGTGTAGGTGGTGGTGGTGGGGGAGGGCTACCAATTGGATTGAGCTCAACTAGCCCCATCCAGCAATGTTTATTTAAGAAAATAAAGAACAATTATACAGTAATAAAATAAAGGTAGGTAACAAAAAGTAATTTGATATAAAGTAGGTGCAACGATCTGGCAGGCCAACAAACCAGGCCTCCACTACCTATCCACCGCTTTCCATATGTTACGTTGAGGTGTCTGCAAATATCCTTGGTAAAATGTGGAGTCCCATCGTGCTATAGAGTGGCGCAATGAAAGAGGAACATGTGATTTTACCAGAAGTTCCAACATAACGTGTTGTAAAAATATCAAGTGGCTTTTTTCTCTGCTTTTTTTTAACCATAACTCGTAAAAAATATATTTCTGACATCACATTATATTATGATTTCGACTCCCTTTTGCATCCCTAACACTTCCTGGAAGTATGTTGGTCTGGTAGTAAAACACCCATGAGTAATGACATTGAAATTTCGGAGATGTGTCGGAAGCGCCCTTTAACAAAAAATGGGGACACCAATGCTGTATGTCATTTTGAATAAAATAATTACCATGGGAATGACCTACACGCAAACCACAATGAAATCGATTAGTTTGTCAAATGTTTATGAGCGTTCAAAATCCCCCCCTCTAATCACAGTTCAATTTTCGCTAGTTACGCGATAACAATGTTTCCGATTTTGGGCTTAAAATTTAAGTTAAAGTCTAAACTTTAGAATAATTTCAACCCTGTGCACAAAATAAGGGTAAAAAGTAGTTGTTTGTTACTCTAAAGTCTAAAGCGCCCTCTATCGATTATTTTTGAACGTAACCTTTAAAATTTTTTTACGAACAAAACGAGATAGAAAGAATGATTTTAGCGAAAACCGCAAACGAATCCACCCTTTTTTCCGTTTTTTATAATCATTTGAAGTTTTGGACCTTAAACTTTAATGGCCCCTGGCTCCTACGGAAGACGTTTGCGCCCCATGGTTTGCTATTTAATAATGTTTGTCTTCATGTCTACTATCACCCCTCAAAGTTTGTCTGTCTGGTAGCGAAACACCCTGTATATATTTGATCTTTGTCATGCTGTAATTCTCATATTTAGGAATGGATTTGGATGTAACTTGGTGTGAACATACCAGTGTCTCGATTGAGTATGTTAGTCAGCTTCATCTGCCATCTCGCTTCAAAATTCCAGCCATGTAATTTTTTTATTATTATTTTTTTTTTATTTAGGGACACACACACAAACAAAAAATTTGGAATTAAAAAATATTTTTTCTTATGTATTTGATAAAAGATTTTGAAGCAACTTTTGTTTTGTCTATATCTGAAAACATAGCCGAGTTATAGCACACTCTTGAATTTTTAGTGTGGCTTACATTTTAAAATGATCTGTTTTTGGCCATGCAATAGTACCCATGTTTATTAAATGATATTGATGTGACAAGGTGCATGTATAGTATATAGCAAAATCTTGACCAAATTAGTTGACTACCTTCATCCAGTTAAAAATAATAGCAGCCATTTAAACTTTTTTTTTTTTTTTTTTTGTAAATTTTAGTTAAAAAAAATAATTAAAAACTGAAAAGTTTTTTTACTTTTTATACAAGGATTTCAGAGCATTTTTTGTTTTGTCTTTATAAATAGATGTAATATAGCAATTTGAATTTCAAACATGGGTGACATTTGTCCGCAACAGCTCTCATATGAATCAATCAATTTTGATGCAAATGACCATGTACACAGGAATTATTATGATCTTGACCAAGTTTATTGGTCAGCATCACACATCATGTTGTTTTAAAATGGCAGGGCACTTCAAGATATTGCTGGATTTGGAAAACCAAATATAAATCACTTTAAATAAAACAGCGTGGATAAAGCGAAATTTTTACTTATATTCAGTATTGACAAAAACTGATATTGAATCTTCTATAATCGGATCACTTAATCATTTGAAGTTTTGGACCTTAAACTTTAATGGCCCCTGGCTCCTACGGAAGACGTTTGCGCCCCATGGTTTGCTATTTAATAATGTTTGTCTTCATGTCTACTATACTGACAAAAACTGATATTGAATCTTCTATAATCGGATCACTTAATTCGTGCTTTGTGTGTTTAAATAATAATGTAAGCTGAATTTTAAAAAATAAGGAATATGAAAGCTACCTCTTATTTGTTTAACTTTTGACACATTCACTAAGTAATTTTCATCTGTAACTAGGGTTGCCAGATTATACATTTTTTAGTGACTTTTTAGCTTATTGTATGCTGTAAGTTTAAATTTACCTCTATAATAATTTCTTCCATTTTTCTACACTTTATATTTTTAATAATTTCAAAAAAAATTTCAGTTTTTAAAAAAAATTTCTTTCCAGGAAAAGTTTATACACATGCACATCAAATGTAAAAACAGTTGCTTCCCATCAGAATGACAAATTTTGGTAGAGTGGTGTAATATTAACTGCACATTCATAAACTTTTGAGTAGTATAAGATCATCTGAGCTTCACATTACTATAGATTATAAGTATACATATCATAAAATTTCTAAAGGGCTTTAACTTATAAATACAAGATGTGTGACAAATCTTGCAAAAAATGCAATACATTATTCATCTAATAATTTAACGAGACAGACAGCATCATTTGCTTAATCACAATTTCTTTTTTTTATCTTGATAAAATTTAATTTTCACTTTGGATCAGCATAACAAGTCATTTATACAGAGGGTATTCACACATTTTGCAAAAAGCAAGGTTTTAATATTTTAAGATATACTTAATAAAAAAAGGAAAGAGATATTCAAATTTACATTTGACTGATGGGAAAAGTTCAAAAAATTCACACCCAGCATAGATATGTTCACTATATATTAAATCTAATGCCTAGTAAAAAAAATCAAGACCCCAAAGAATTACCTCAAAAATTTTAAACATCTTTATAAGAAATGTAAAGAAAATTATAAAATCTAATTTAAAGTTAATCAAAACAAAACAAACAAAAATATGATGTTCACTCCCTAATGAAAATGCGTATTTCTCAGAGTAAGACTGTGGGCAGATTGTTATATGAGAATTATTCGACTACTGAAAAGTGGAAATATGTAGTTCAATTGATGAGGCTTGGATATATTTATCTATTAGAAAAAAAATGTGTTTTTTTTTTTTTTTTTAATCTTTAAGAATAAATATAAAATGTTACTTGAGAGAAAAGAAGGAAAATTTTGCTAAAGGTTTTATTGTTATTGCTGAATTCTATTATATTGGAACACTTAAAATAAGGAAAGTCGAAAAACAAAGGGTGAAATTAACTCTGGTTACTATTAGAAATGTTTTAACGATTGTTTTCAAAGATGTTCTATAAGGATAGGCCACTAGACCAGCCATAAATCTAAATCTACTTGCTATTTACTTAGGAAAAAAAAGAAAACTGGAGTTGAGGTTATTCCATTTTCAAATGCTTTTCACCTATGTCTTTTGATGTGCGCCCTATTAATTACTGTGCATTTGGACTTTTAAAACAAGGTCTTTATACGCAGCCTCCCAAAACATTGGATGAACTCTGAAAGATTGTAATCGAGGGTGGAACAAAATCCACCTTGTTTTTTGGAGAAAAACTCTTATCTTTGA
Organism: Maratus speculifer; assembly: GCA_964019185.1. Lineage (NCBI taxonomy): Eukaryota > Metazoa > Arthropoda > Arachnida > Araneae > Salticidae > Maratus > Maratus speculifer. Next base: position 97,722,698 of record OZ025295.1, read on the forward strand.
AATAAAGACTTACATCGAGCAATGACTGCTTATGTAAACAGCACAATTTATAGCTTCAACCTTCAGCCCAGAAAGATTGTGGAAGATTACTTTGTAATGATAGTTCAACAAAAAAGACTGTCAGATTGAACATATTAAAAAATGAAATTCTTACTTTTTAATGTATTTTTCTGAAATTGTTACAAAAATGTGTGAACATTATCTGTGCATATGTAAGTTAATATTTAGATACAGGATAGTCTGGAAATAATGATTGGTGAAAATATACCAAACATTTCCAGAATTGCATTCTTCTGGATGACTAAAATAGTTGGCTTCTCTCTTTCTTTTTGGTAATGGAAGCTACCTAAAAGTTATGCCCAGATATTTTGAAGTATGATAAAGTTTGCTTGCTAAAGAATACTTCATATGGAGTTTTATTTTCACTTAAATGATATGTTGGGCAGCGATTGCATAAGTAAACAGCACAAATAATAGCTTCAGCCCAGAAAGATTGTGGAAGATTACTGAGTAATAATAAACACCTTACCATTTCAGTTAAAATTCTTTTTGATCTATATCTCAAGAATGCCTTTTTGATGCAGAGTTAAAGATGAGGAAAATTCAAGGGATTTTATTTTTTTACCTAGACAATTTTTGCCTGCTGCTTTATATTTAATAAATGCATTTTTAACCTCATCCTTTGTTTTAAGAAAACTAACATCAATAAAACATGATTTATTGTCAATAAAAGTAACAAAATATTGCAATACTCCATGGGAAGGGGCCCTTATGGATCCACAGAGATCTGAATAAATCAAAGACAATAAATCATTACTTTGATAGTTGTATTCTTGAGGAAATGGTCACAAAGTCGGTTTACCTAGACTATTGAATACAAATTTTACAGTCTTTAACCCCTTGAGGATAAGTGACTCGTATACATGCTGCAAAAAGGCTTAAGAATCCTTGTTTATCCCCACCGATAAAATTTTACTGTCAAATTTGCCTTATTTAATCTGAGCATTTTCTCGATTTAACAAGTCAAAAATTTTAGTTTTTAAAAACTGATGAAAAAACATTAAAAATTTCACAAAAGGCTCCCATTGCAAAGGTGTTAAGAGAGACTTGTCATCATTAAAGTTTAAATTTCTAACCATTTTCTTAAGTTTCTTTAAATCAGACTCATTTAAATGTCCTAACTTTAAATGCCATTTTACAATCCTTTACCTGTGCTATAGCAGCTCTTTAAAAAAAAAAAAAAAAAAAAAAAAAAAAAAAAAAAAAAATAGTATTCTTAACTAACTCATCAATAATTATTATTATAGAAGAAAGTTATTGGTAATGAATGATTAGAAAGAAAGTCTACTTTTAAATGATGTATTTAAAATTTGTTTAGGAGATCATCTACATGTTAAAACAAACCCAAAATTTGATTTTTTTTTTTTTTTTTTTTTTTTTTTTTTTTTTCAATGGACCGAATTTCAAATTATTTGAATAATAAGTTTTTGAATTATAAACATTTAAACTTTAGTGCTTTTAATGTTAAAGTACATTTTCATATTTTTCTAAATATTTCCTGAAATTATTATACTTCTAATGTGCTAACTTTTTAGGTAGCAATAATACTAAAATACCCAAACATAAGAATTTGTAATTTCTTATAATTTTATGATATAAATTATGAAATTAATATTCAAAAAAATTATAAATTGCAACCTACATTTTTTTTTTTTTTTTTTTTTTTTTTTTTTTGATGGATTTAGATTTATTAAGTTTTGCTTTATGGAAATCCAAAATTAAAAATTTTTCTTCCAAGTAGTTTTCAAATTATTTTAAAAAACAGAAAAATGATGGTTTAAAGAACCATCTACGATAGAAGTGACTAGATATATTAAAGAAGAGGTTTTTCTCGGTCAGCAATTGAATGCTGAATTTCAATTTAGATACAGCTCCTAAAATATGCTCCTTTTAAAATAATTAATTTCTCCGAAACTTACCGTACAAAGTGCATGAAAAATTGTTTTTAGGCTAATTGAAGGGTGTAGAGTTCATTTATACTGTCAGAATTATGTACTGCTATTGGGAAAAAAAAGAATTAAAAAAATGTTTGTTTTAATATGTAGATGGCCCCCTAAACAAATTTTATTTATATCATTTAAAAATAGATTTTATTTACCATTGTTAGGTAACAGTAACTTTCTTTTACGATAATTTGTTGAGAAGTTAGTGGGAGATGTTTATTTATTTATTTATTTTTTACATGACCGTGCATTTTATAAATCACCTTGACGAACAGCTCGTACTAGAAAAGAACCATTAGGCTCAATACTTTAAAGCACAGAATGATTGTTAGCCATTGCTTTTGAAGTTGAAATCAAATTGGAGTTTAATTCAGGTAGACACAGAATGTTCTTAAATCAAAAAGGGCAACTTTATAACATAAGTTTTTATTTTTTTATTTTCAGAAATGCATGAAATTAGCAGGTATTGTTGTATAGAAACTATCTAATTGCACTCATTTTCCTGTTTTTTTTTTTAATTCAAACTCAATAGATTTTTCAGAAAATAGTGACAAAGTTGACATTTTATATCAAATTTACGTGGGAATGAAGAATAATTATACAAATTGAGGTGAAAAACATTTTTGTGAAGTGATAAAAAATGCTTATAACTCAATGTAATTTATTGATCAAAAATTGGAAAATTCAGTTAGATTCCAAATCACTTCCATAGTCAGGCTTTCCAATTGCATATCTTTCACTTAAAAACTAAATTTGTAAACATGTCAAAAAGTTTTGCGCTTGTTGAGCAGAGCAGTTGAGAACAGCCATTAAAGAGAGACTAGTAACTCTTGTTATTAATAATAAACAAATTTTCAGGCAATTCTTCGGCCAACAAATCAGCAATAAAACGAGGGCTATAGGTACTAGGTCTATGTATTGATATAATTGCCGAAACGTCAGTGAAGGCTTACTTTGGAGACACGAAATATTTTTGTCTGTCTGTTCCGCGATAACTGACGTAAAAAGCATTCGATTGACTTGAAATTAAGTGGGTATGTAAGTGAGGCACTGGGATGAAGCTGTATAGTTTTTTGTTAGATTTGATGCATTTGTTCGAAAAATATAGAATATTTTATTTTCCGCAATATGCTTTTCTACGGCAAATCCAATGATTTTCAGTTTATTTTCTTTTTTCTTGAGAGAAAATGACACATTTGATTAATGGAATTCAATGATAAATGGATACTGAAATTTACCGGTTAATTTATTCATATTGTTTTGAAAATTTGTCTACGCATTTGTCAGACTTTTTAAATTATTACTGTAAATTTTGGAGATTTTTTATAAATGTGTTCCTATAATATGGACGAATTTGTTTTAGAGATTTATTTATTTCAAATTTATATTATTTCATTTTCTTTATTTTCTCATATTAGTTGCTAAGCAACCATTCATCCTAATTCTTATCTATAATTTGAAAGCGTGTATGAAAATTTAAATGAAGTCAACATCAAAACTGATGAATTAATTAATGTCTTTGTATCTTTGCGTATAAATATAACATAGCCCAGAAAAGAACATAGGTTATGTTTTATTAATTTTATTCAAATATTTTCATTAATAATTCAAAATTTCATTCTTTTCCATACAAAATCAATAGAGACATTTTAGATACAATTTGACCAATTTCCTTTATCGTTGCCAAAAAAAATTAAAATCTGGGATAATTATTTTTCAACGGCAATAAGTTTCAATTGAGCAATCTCCATTCGAGAAATTAAACTAAAAAAAATAAATAAATATGATGTCAGAATTAAAATAAAAATACATAAAGTACGTTTTGTTAAATATTAAACACAGATATTGGTTTCGTTAATAAGAATTGTTCTGACAAAAATGGAGACATAATTAGAAGTAAAAGAAATAAAAAAGAATTATATTTTTAACAAACAATTCACATGGTAAAATATGATGTCATAATTGAAATAAAACAGGTATTTTATAGTAGTTGTGGGAAATACAAGAAATATGGATATCAATAACTCATGAATAATGACGTCATTGCCGAAACTTTAGTGAAGGCTTACTTTGGTGACTCAAAATTTATTGTTCATGAAATTATTCGAAATTCATTGTTTATTCCGTCTGTCTGTTCCGCGATAACTGCTGCAAACTGCAATCAAACTTTTGTTTTCGGGAAAAAATTGTAAAACTCTAGATTACTAATTTTACACTTTAAAAAGTTCCTTATACATCAGACTTAGGTGTTTGTGGTTGGCAGGCATGTAGAAGTATGAGGTTAATGAAAAATGCTTGTCCAAACTGTTACTTATCCTTATAAATCAAAATGTATAAAGAAATGCAAGATATACGATAACCATTAGCACATTTAATAGAAAGTTGAAATTTTAAATTTAATGAGATTACGGGGTTTCAGGGGGGCGGAGCCCCCCTGAAGAGATCTACTATGTTATAATAAAAAAACAAAAATAATAGATCATGAAAATTTCAGAATTTCCTAACATAACTAAAATTTTAATTTAACGAATTTGATGGCTGAAAACGTCCTATTCTTATTTTATTCTTATAAATTATTAAGTAATTTCAATATTTTAAATTACAGTTTCCAGAAAGTTGAATTTTGCTACAATCTCTGAAAAAAAATCTGCTACATTACTTGAGTTAAAAAAGCGAAGTTTTGGTCTCAAAATATAGATAGCAGTACTAGTATGAGCTTGGCAGGTCATAGGAAACAATTCGTCACAGTTCCACCAGGGCAGAATGGATCAAAGTTTCGTTAATTTAAAGCAACGTTATCCTGATTGACTGTATCTATATTATAAAGGCTAAATGTGTCTGTGCATAACGCATACGTCATTTTGTGTTTTTGAGATATTAATTTTTTTTATAGTTTTTACTACCAATTTTGTAATTGTGGCAACAGAATCACTCTATTTCCTCTTAAGGGTGTTCTTAACTGCTTCGCTCAACAAGCACAAAACGTTTGGACACATTTACAAATTCATTTTTTAACAGGAAGTTATAAAATTGGAAGGCCTGACTATGGAAGCGATTTAGAATCGAACTTATTTTTCCATTTTATGATAATTAAATTACCTATGGGGCCGTCCATTAATCATGCGAGGCTCAAGAGGGGGGGGGGGAGAGGTCCATAAAAAAATCACGAAACATCACAAGGCAGGAGGGGGGGTGTAGTAATATATCACGAGTATTTATTTTTTCGGCAAATGCGCGATACTGAACTGAAAAGCAGCATTTCGTGTATTTATTTTTTCGTCAAACACGTACAAAGTCGAAAGCGGCTTGTAGTGTGACCTTGATTCACTGTTGCCAGGCAACGAACGAAGTGAAGTTCCCGCGAGAGAGATTCTTTGCGTAGTGCGCGAAAATGATGACGCCGAGTGGCTTGATGAATCCGGTGTTAATCTTCAACAAAGCACTGTGCGACTGTGCCTACAACTAACTTACAAGATGCTTATCCAGTTATTGGTGTTGAAGAAAGTCTTGCTAATCTGTGGTCTGAGGACATTGTAAATTAAATTATGTTTATGTATTGCTACAAAAAAGCTTTTCGCATTTCTTTCACTATTTTTATGTCAGTCCAAAACAACTTGCAATCTTTCTGTTTACCTCTAGGTAGTTTCTGTTTAGGTTATTATTGTAGTTTTTTTTATTTTCTATAATAAAATTTGATAATACTTGAACCTGTATTTTATAATAAATATTCTAAAAAAATTAAGATTCTTTGTAAGTACTAAAAAATACATGTGATGTAGGGTTGGGGGGGGGGGGGTAGTCTTGAACTTCACCATGTATCATCAAGGGGGAGGGGGGGTTAAAAATGGCAAAAAAAAAAACATCACATGATTAATGGACGGCCCCTATCCAGTTCTAAGCTATTTTGATGACGTAATCACGAGTTTTTCTCCTGCTTTTCAACCGGTTTTTCTGCTTTCGTTGGGAAATGTGCTCAAAAGTGTCAACTTTGAAGACTTGTTATGAAAAATCTATTGTGTTAAAAAAAAAAATTGAGTCAATTAGACAGTTTCTGATCAATAACACCTGCTATTTTCATGCATTTCCGAACCAAAATAAATCAAAGTATATGTCACAAAGTTGCCCTTTTTGATTTAAAAACACCCTTAAAATTGAAAAAAAAAAAAAAAAAATGCACATATTTGTATTTATATATTGTCTGTTATATAATTTGGTGATTTCGGTTTCATTTCGTTTTTATTCATCAATTAAATGACTTCAAGTTTTGAAATAAAGTGATTAAAAAATGATAAAATTAAAATGCCATTTTTTATAAACGTGGTGGTTTTGGATGTGAGAAGGGCATGTGTAAATTTTGAGAAAATGAAAATCATGACGGGTTTTAATTTTGTGTGAAATTCTATAAATCGTGTCACTCAGGAATAAGTTTTTTTTTTTTTTTTCATTTGCATTTATAAGAAACATAAGAGCCTCAATTGATAACTTCATCATAACAATTAATCTTGATCTATATTATATTTTACTGATTATATATGTGATTAAAGTTTAATTTTAAAAATTTGGACAACTGAGTTTTATAGTACTTTGTTAATCTTAGCTTAAAATAATGTTTGTTTGAGAGTTAGGTTGATCAATATAAGGTGTATTTCTTATAATATTTGTTTGAGAATTAGACTGATCAATATAAGATGCATTTTTTACTGTAACTAATTTTGTGGATTTAACTTAAATCAATTATACAGTTCCATCTTAAACATTTCTTTTCGTCGAATTTCGATGGGTTCCATCTCGTTTATATAACATCTGAAAAGGAAGAATGGGTACTCCTCCTAAAGTTGCAAAGTTTTTTGTATATATATGAAAATGAGAAACAGAGAAAAGGTGGAAGATACTTTTCGCTTATACAATAGCACCAAACTCATAATTTAGACACATTTGAACAGCAATTTATACAATAAAATGAGACATAACTGTATGTAGGAAGGTTATTTCCTTCCAAAAACTTAGAAAGTATAAAAAAAAGTTAGACTAACAATATATATATACGTTCGTTAAATCATAAAAGTTAATGTTAGAAAGTTTGCTAAATTTTATTATTTGATTTAAATCTAAATATATCTGAAGAAAGACAATTTAAGAAAGTTTGCTAAAGATGTAAATCCATATATATCTCAAAAACTTACATGAAGTATAGCAATTAATTTTTCAAAACATAATTCTGGATTTTTTAAAAATCCTCTTCTTCTCCCCTGCTTAAAAAAATAAATACCTCCTACTAATTCTGCAAGAAATTATCATAGAAAAAAATGATTGGTACTGAATGATTGGAAATAAAGCCTAATGATGTATATAGAGCTTGCTTAGAAGACCATCTACATATTAAAGCAAATTTTTAATTTGTTTTTTTTTTCAACAGCAGTACCCAATTCTGACAGCATAAATGAATTCTACATCCTTCAATTAGTCTAAAATCAAATTTTCATGTAATTCGTATAAGTTTCTGAAATATTAATTATTTTAAAAAGATTTTAGGGCCTGTATCCAAATTTGAGTTGGGTATTTGATTGTTGACCGAGGGAGCCCCTTCATGATCAATTAGCCTTAGGCGTCACTCAAGCAGTCATTGAAGACTGCTAGATTACAGGATAACATAAGAAGTTTTAACATATTTAGTCACTTCTATGATAGATGGCTCCTTAAACCATCATTTTGCTGTTTTTAAAGCATAATTTAAAAATTACTTAGAAGAAAAATTTGAAATTTTGTATTTCCATAAAAAAAAAACTTAAAAAAAAAAACCCTAGTAAGTTGCAATTTACAATTCTCTGGAATATTAATTTCAAAATTCAAATCATAAAATTATAAAAATTGCAAGTTCAAAGTATTTATTTTGGGTATTTTAGTATTATTGCTATCTAAAAAATTAACATATTAGGATTATAATTTCAATAAAAATATGAAAAGGAAATTTAACATTAGAAGCGTTAAATTTTAAATGTTTATAATTCAAAAACTTATGATTCGAAAGACTTGAAATTTGGTGTCTAGGCATAGTTTGAACCAAAGATTTGTAATATTTTGTTAAAATCGGGTATTCTTCTATAGTAGCTTATTAGGCTTTCTTCTATAACAAAAATTTATTGATGAGTTAGTTGGGAGTATACTTTTCTTCCAGAACTGTATATCCAAGCATCAAAAGAGCTGCGATAACACAGGTAAATTATTTTGTAGAATGGCATTTAAAATTAGGACATTTAAATGAGTCAGATTTAAAGAAACTTAAGAAAATGGTTAGAAATTTAAACTTCAATGATGATAAGTCTCTCTCTGTTAAAGTATAAGTCTCTAAGTCTCTCGCTCATCATTGAACCATTATGTAAACTGATTTAATACTTATTATAGATAAAACTGATATTTTTTTCTAAGTAAAATTTGCTTTTATTCATAAGCTTCAAATGTAACATACTTATCTCATATATTCTTTCCTGTTGAATTTTGATGGGTAAATTTAGTTTCTGATGATATTGTCAAGAGTCATTTTTAATTGCCTCTTTACTACTCTTTTAAAAAGAAAATAAATATAAAATGGGTTCAGTTTTTTTCTACAGCTCATATTCAAAATATTAGAATAATTACCTTTTTTTTTAGAAATTGAAAATATCGTTTGGTAATTTAATGTCTTTTAATGAAAATATGCAAACAATATTTTTATTAAGAACTTATTGTTGATTAAACTTACTTGTTATCTTAAATTTAATATCATTTTTGAAAAGATTAATTGCAAAAAAAATTATTTTGAAAACTCAAAATATTAGAATATTTATTCAAGTGGTTCAAAATATTAGAATATTTCACATTAATTCTCCTTTAATTATTACCAATTCTTAACTGGTGGCATCATTGATTAAATTCAGACTATTTTATTTAAAATCAGTATTCTTTTTTGCAGTTTGTTTCTTTTTCGTCTTAAAATGGGCCGTGTGAGTGATATTCCTGAATCTACTAAACTTCGTATGGTTGATTTGTATCGGCACGGTAAAAATCAATGTTTTATAGCGAATTATTTACATTGTTCGCAATCGAGCGTTAGTAAAATACTAACACAATATTCAAAAATTGGAAAATTTCAAAATAATCGCCGAAATGGTGGCCGAAAACCAAAAACATCTGCTAGAGATGACAGGAAACTGAAGCGTATAGTTAAGAAAAACCCTTCTAAAAGTGTGCGATTCTTGCACCGAAAATGGAAAGAAGAAGGAGTTGAAGTTTCTACATCGACAACATTAAGACGTCTCCATAAATTTAAATTTAAATCTCGTGTACCGAAAACAAATCCTCTCATGACTGCAAGACAAAAGCGTATAAGATTGAATTGGTGTAAATCAAGACGTTTATGGAGCAATGAAGATTGAAAAAATATATTATTTAGTGATGAAAGTATGTTTTGTGTTTCATATGGTAATCAAGGTATTCGAGTTTGGAGAATGAAGCAAGAAGCATTTGATAAAGAATGCCTTAAACGTTCCGTAAAATTTGCTGCTAGTGTCATGGTTTGGGGTTGTATGAGGGCAGAAGGACCTGGAAAGTTATGCATTGTCTACGAAAAGTTAACTCTCTGATATATCAAGAAATTTTAGAATATTACATGATTCCATCAACAGAAGATTTATTTGAAGATGATTTCATCTTTCAACAAGATTTAGCGTCCCCGCATACCTCGGTGTCAACTAAGAATTGGTTCCGCCAACGCAACATTAAGGTACTTCCTTGGCCACCAAATTCACCAGATCTTAATCCCATCGAAAACTTATGGTGTATAATGAAGAAAAAACTTCAAGAAAATCCTCCTTCAAGTAAAACTGAGTTAGTGGCACGTATAAAGTCTATTTGGGCTAATATTGATAGAAATGTTTGTAAACACCTTGTATATAGTATGCAAGATCGATTGTACGCTGTTATGAAAGCTAAAGGGGATGCTACAAAATATTAACTACCATTTACTTCATATTCATAAGGTAATATTGTTGCGTAAAATAAAATATTCTAATATTTTGAACCAATCTAAATTTTATTCTAATATTCTGGTGTGTTTATGGAAGCTCTATACCTAATTTATTGTGCTGTATTTTATATTTTATAAATGTTAAAATCTTATCTAAACATTCCATATTTAATTTATAAGAAATTTAATTGCATTTACTTAGTATAAAAAATAAATAAATGACAAATAATTTTTTCTTATTACTTTTTCTCAATTATTCTAATATTTTGAATATGAGCTGTAATAATGATTTGAATAAGAAATACTTTTTAAGATGTCAGTTAATGGGGTTTTCACCCCTCATCAAGTTATTAAATAGTTTAAACATCAATAATAATGCACAAGTTTGTTTTAATTTTAAACATTATTTAAAATTGTATATATCAATCAAAATTTAATCCCCCCTCCCCAAAAAAAATAACTTTATACTATATTAATTTCCTTTTAACAATATTCTGTATTTATTTTAGATTATTAAATTAAAATCCTGTTATTAGATCTAATTTATTAATCTTTATAGAAACTATATAAATTCTTAATTCGCCTTAAAAAACATGTATTGCAATGTGCATAAATCTAAAAAATGACCCTAAATTAAAAATATTCTTAATTAAACTTTCTTTCTTAAAATTAATATTAAAACTCACTTTTTCCCTGTTTTTATCAACCCTTTTAAAGAAAGTCTCTTTTAATTTATTCCAAAAACATACTTGTTCAAAAATATCATTCTTTTTATTTATTTATTTATTTTTTTGCATTTTATATTTATTGCATATCAATCAATTAATTTCTTTTCTTTTTGTGAAAATATTGTCTGTGGAATGCATTTGAATTTAACTCTTTTTGATTCTGTCGTTTTAATCTCGACACTTGATATCATTTTCTGTTTACATAAAGGGATTGTGTTTAGAGATTATGGAAAGTTCTAAAAGTTTTATCTTTTCTACTTAAGCTAGGAGGCCCAGAAATGGGTGGGATTTTTTTTATTCGATGATTCAGGTTTAAGTGACTTGCCAAAGCTATGTTTCTTTTTTGATGGAATGTCTGCTCCGGGAGAGCATTTCCCGAGCTACATATGATTGCATTTTAATAAACTATTTTGGAGCTACCAATGTGTAAATTAAGGAAGCTTCTACATTTATATATATATATTTTCTTGCTTGTTACGACTTCTGTGCTGTAAAATGAGGAAACCTGTGATGATACTTCTGGCTTCCAATCTCAAAATATTATATATAATATCAAAAGTTATTTTCTTTATTGGAAATAAGTTTTTATTCGGCCACCAAATATTCTGTATTTGGCTAATCGTCACATTCCTATTTAAAACAAAAGTTTTTTTCTCAGATTTTAAATTTATTGAAAAATGGTTCAGATACACCAAATTTGTTGTTCAATTTGTATGAAAATGAATGAAGTATTTGTGACATTGCCTATAAAGAAAAATATACAAATACTACAAATATTAAAAAATATATATAACTTGAAGATTATTATTTAAAAATAGTAGTAGACAATATCAGGATATAAGATGCTGAGAGTTTTGTTAAAACACAAGTTCTTCACACTTTAGGCAACGCAAAAAAATGTCAGACTAAAAGCTCATAATTAGAATTGCCCTAATAGTTAACAATAGCCTGGAAATACACAAAATTTGATGAACAGAATATAAAAATAGTTGTCTATGGCAGCTCTATATAATTCATCATTAATTTTTTACAAAGAACTTTTGCATTAAAATAAAACGGGATGTTTATTAAAATAGAAACAACAATAAAAGTTATCACAAAAACAAATCTATAGTTAAAATAAGAAAATTAATTTATTTTTCATTTTAAGATGATACAAAAAATGATATTTGTACTACAGTGAAATAAAAAAGAAATAATATTTTACAAGAAATGCTGTACAACTATATAAAAAATGACTTATAAAAAAAGAAAGAAAAAACCAAAGTTTATTTACTAACACAATTTAACTGTTTTTTTGAAGGACTGTATTTCAAAAGGCTAACATCTACAGTAATTTTAGGTCGTTTACAAGCCAAACTCTGCAACTTTTCTTCAATCAGTTTGGGAGTGATGCAAATCACATTTCGTCCTTTCCAGTATTTTATCATGCCTAAGCTTTGAAGAGTGTAAATGATATCAGTTTGAGTGATGCCTGTTATCTGACTATATTAAAGGAAAAAAAAAAAAAAAAAAAAAAGACATTAATACACAAGTAAATAGAATCAAAATTTTCACTAATAGCAGAATAAGCATTGCTTGCTACAGACACTATTGGGTGACTTTTTTTTTTTTTTTTTTTTTTTTTTTTTTTTTTTTTTTTTTTTGGTAATGGGAAAGTACCCTCAACTAAATCATTCAATTTGTAGAGGAAAATTCTTTAAACTGGATGGCAGCCACTTTCATATTTTGAAAGTGTGGCTTAATGCCAATTAAATTTTATTGATTTATTTTTCATATGAGTGAGTAAGAAGGAGGAGCCAAATACTTACATTTGGATTTAAACTTTATCATCCATATCCATTATCCAAAATATTTAAAAATTTTATAGCTGTTGCACAATTAATTAGTACTTTGTTGACCAATCTTCAATCGAAACAAATGTAAAAGACTCCATCTGTAGTTATTTTCTACAAGAAACTTTCGTAGTCAGACCCAAAGCCAATTGAAGCATTTAGTCATATTATTATTATAATTAGTAATAAAACTTTGTATAAATCATCATAAAAATATAAAAACACACAGAACATGTTTCATTCTGGAAATTTTAACAGCCTGTCACCAGTCAAAGTAAACATATATCCATAAGGGTACAAGGTCACAAATGAACTGAAAGATAGAGAGCAGAGCTAACAAAGAATGCGTCAGGTGACACTAGCTGAAAGTTAAACACCAATCACAGAAGAACACATGCAGATGAGGAAAATGTTGCCAAAATGATAGAAAAAAATAAAAAAAGGAAATAAACAAATTATAATAAAGGAAATAAATTAAATAAAAAATAATAATAAAACAAAGGGATATACAGTAGGGTGGGCCGAAAAAAACTTTTTTTCGATTTTCGATTATGGCGGGTGCGGAAAAGTGGCCACTGGTGGCACTCAGATCATACAAAAAATTTGAGATTTTTTGGACATTTCCTTACTCTGCCGCAAACGGCTTGAAGTTTTGCAAAAATGCTCATTTTTGAACTTTTTTCGAAAAAAATTAAAAAATGTTAAATTAAATTTATTTTGGTTGTATTTACTTGAAAAGGCATATTTAATGTACCAAATGTTTAAATAAGATCTGATCATGCATTATTTGATATCTATGTGTATTATAGCTTAGGCTATTTTTATAGCTTTTTCGCGTATAATAGGCAAAAGTTGTATTTGTTTGAATCGATCGTTAGTTTCTATATTATTTATGTCCCTTGGTCTTCTTTATATTTTTTCTATGTGTCAAACGTTATATATTTGGGGAACAGAGAGCAGTATACTTCAAAAACAAATCTGGAAGGTGAGGAAGTGGTGAAGCAGGACTCTAAGCGAGCGCAATGACTCATCGTAATACTCAGGGAATGAAGGACGAAATAGTTGAGAGCCAAAATGCGATAAAGGATTCTGATTATTTATCCTTGCTCACTTACCTGCAACATTTGTTCAGCGTTAACGTGAAACCCTTTTGTAGTGATATACAGTGCTTTTTGGATCGTTTAATGTGCCATTATAAAATTTTGTGCGTTTTATTACGACGAGCTTAGAAATGGCTAGTATAAAGGGCCATGACAATGCAAAGACATGCGATAGCGTGAAAAGTAACTTTTTGGGGGCATCGTGCATATTGAAAGAATCGCAATTGCCAACTTATGCTAATAATCATGCGTCACTACTACACTACTTGCTTCACAATGTAGAAGTTGTGACAGAAGGGAATACGAATCTCGTCACCGATAAAAAGAAAGTCAGAAGAGAGAAATAGAAACTTGAAAAGAAGATACAGGCAGAAGAAGTTATTGAAAGAAGGAAAATTAAAAGCATGTTTTTGATGGTAGAAAGGATAAAAATATATTCAGAGGAGAAAAAAGAACAAGCGGAACCATCGAAGGAAAGGCGAGGAACACATCACCGGGTTGTTTCCGGTCATGGAAAAGAAATAGCAAAATCATTATACAATCTTCCAAGTCACGATAAGTTAGACTTTTCTGAACTGACGAGGTATCAAGGTAACGGAAGGAGGTATCAAGTGACACAAGTATTCCTAACCAGGTTCAAACAACTCAGAGATGTGTTCCTCGCCTTTCTCTCGACGGTGCCGCTTGTTATTTCTCTTCCTCTTAATATACTTTTATCCTTTCTACCATCAAAAAAATATGCTTTTAATTTTCCTTCTTTCAATAACTTCTTCTGCCTGTATTTTCTTTCCAAGTTTCTATTTCCCTCTTCTGACTTTGTTTTTATCGATGACGAGATTCGTATCCTCTGCTGTCACAACTTCTACATGGTGAAGCAACCAGTAATAGTGGCACATGATATTCAGCATAAGTTGGCAATTGCAATTCTTTCAATATGCATGATACCCCCAAAAAGTTACTTTTCACGTTATCGCGTGTCTTTGCATTGTCATGGCCCTTTATACATGCCATTTCTAAGCTCGTTGTAATAAAACGCACAAAACACTATAATGGCACATTAAACGACCCCAAAAGCACGGTATATCACTTCAAAAGGGTTTCACGTTAACACTGAACAAATGTCGCAGGTAACTGAGCAAGGATAAATAATAAGAATCCTTTGTCGCATTTTGGCTCTCAACTATTTCATCCTTCACTCCCTGAGTATTACGACGAGTCATTGTGCTCGCTTAGAGTCCTGCGTCACCACTTTCTCATCTTCCAGATTTGTTTTTAAAGTATACTGCTGTCTGTTCCCCAAATATATAACGTTTGACACATAGAAAAAATATAAAGAAGACCAAGGGACATAAATAATATAGAAACTAACGATCGATTCAAACAAATACAACTTTTGCCTATTATACGCGAAAAAGCAATAAAAATAGCCTAAGTTATAATACACATAGATATCAAATAATGCATGATCAGATCTTATTTAAACATTTGGTACATTAAATAGGCCTTTTCAAGTAAATACAACCAAAATAAATTTAATTTAACATTTTTAAATTTTTTTCGAAAAAAGTTCAAAAATGAGCATTTTTGCAAAACTTCAAGCCGTTTGCGGCAGGGTAAGTAAATGTCTAAAAAATCTCAAATTTTTTGTATGAACTGAGTGCCACCAGTGGCCACTTTTCCGCACCCGCCATAATCGAAAATCGAAAAAAAGTTTTTTTCGGCCCACCCTAATATACAGGCCTATTTTACAGTTTCAGAGCTCATATGGGATGAAGATGCAGAGCATTTACATATCAAATATCCTGCAGTAAATAAGCATCTGATTGCAAATTTATAATAAATTTTGATTCAATAACATGCCAGCTTAAAAGCTTAGGAACCCATATTCTAAGCCACTCCAAGTTTCAGAACAAATAACTAAGATATCCATTAGCTGAATTAAATTTGGATTAGTAAATATATTAATTGAAATAATAATTTATATTTTTAGTTACAGTGTAAAATATTTTTTAAAATAATAAAAATAAAGTAAAAGTAAACGCAATTTATGATAAAAAGAAAATAGAAAAAACACAATGACTTGTATTTAATTTGAATAAATGAGAAAAGGAAATGACAGTTAAAAATAAAATAATAATAATCTGAAAAGAAAAAAATATATATTGAGTATGTTGTTGTTTTAAGCAAACTAATAAAATACATTAAGCATGACATTAATTGTGAAAGTAACTTTGCTACATAGCAAAATAAATTTGGAGAATAAATAATTGAAAGAACAATCAATTTTATGCCCTCCACACATTCATAATTATTTCTGATCAGCTTTTTTTAAGAGCACTTACTTCTGTTTGTTCTGTTTCTTTTTTCACTAACATTAACATTTATTTTCATCAGGGCTTGAAATTCAATTTTTCGAAGCAGGGGGAGTCTCCCTACCAAAATTTATAAATGGAGGGGAGTTTGGCTGTTTAGGAGGGAGAAAAAATGTTTAAAACCTGCCATTATTTTATGTGCTATTTAAAGAATTACCATAATACAGACATAAAAAAATATCACTGAAGCAATTTTTATCAACAATTCAGAATAATTATGCGAAATGTGTAAAAATCTTTTATACTATCTAGTTTTTATTGATGGTAAATTCCCTCCCGGTGCTAATTATTTTTGTCACAGGTCTAATTATTATTTTAATAGAAATTAATAAAACTTCTAATTAATTTGATAAATTTATATTTATAATTAATGATTAATAATTATAATTAATAATGTTATTTTTCTGTATTTTAAATGTGCAAGATACAAATTTAATCATAAAATAATACTTATTTGAGTGTAGAAGATAAGAAGTATCACTATTGTTTGCATTTCTTTAAAAAAGGGGCAAGTTAAATTCATCGAAAAAGATTTTCTTAAAAAATGAATACTTTGTTGAGTAAAGGGATACTTTTTGTATGGCTGCTTTCAGGAATTGCACTCACTCAGAAAGATTTGGAGCTGTCAGAAACTGATTTGAGAGTAGCAAAGAAAAAAATATATATATTGAAGCAGGAAAATTAGTTTTTTGAACAGAAAAATGAACTCCCCGTTATATTATTTTTGGGGGGAGGAAGGAGGAAGAGGTTCGCTTTGACGAAAGTTGCATTTTTTCGCTATCTTTTGATGAAATCTGTCTTTTTTTACGATCTTTTCACGAAATCTGCCGTTTTTTCGGGATTTTTTGACGAAATTTGCCGTTTTTTCGTGAACTTTCTGAGAAAAATTGCCGTTTTTTCGCGATCTTTTGATGAAATCTGATGTTTTATCGCGATCTTTTGATGAAATCTGATGTTTTATCGCGATTTTTTTTATGAAAATTGCCGTTTTTCGCGATATTTTCGGGAAATTTGTTGTTTATAGTGAATCTTTTGTCAAAATTTGTCGTTTTTGCGATTTTTGGACAAAATTTGATGTTTTTTCGTGAATTTTCTGAGGAAATTTGCCGTTTTTTCGCGATCTTTTGATGAAATCTGATGTTTTATCGCGATTTTTTTACGAAAATTGCCGTTTTCCGTGATATTTTGGGGGAATTTGCCATTTATAATGAATCTTTTGTCGAAATTTGTCGTTTTTCGCGATTTTTGGACGAAATTTGACGTTCTTTCGCGACTTTTTTGACAAAAACTGCCGTTTTACAGAATTCTCTGACGAAAAAGGCATTCTTTCGTGAATCTTTTGACGAAATTTGCCGGAAATTTGTTGTTTTTTCGCGATCTTTTAACAATATTTGCCGTTTTTTATCAAACTTTTACGAAATCACGCGTCTTGTGAAACGTGTAAGAGCTGTTTCTTTTGTGTGTCATCTCCGATCTTTTGAGTAATTTATGCGCAATAGCGCGTCCGCGGCATCACTGTTTCATAATTTTTGGAATTGAATGCGTTATTTTTTTTGTGGGGAGGGGGGAGGAGTGGAAATTCCGAACAGAATCACCTCTATTTCGCCGCGGAAAATAAAACGAAACTCGTTAATTGATTGCAGGAAAAAATTGCAAAATTTGTCAATCAGTCGCGGAAAAAATCGTGATTTTCAATGATTTTTCGCTGTAAAAAAACTCGCAAAATGTGTCGATTACTCGAACGAAAATATCATAAAATTCGCAAAAAGGTCGTGGGAGTTGATCATAGTTTCAAAATGCAAAATTTTTTGGGCGGGAGCCTCCCGTCCA
The DNA here is from genome assembly GCA_964019185.1 of Maratus speculifer. Lineage (NCBI taxonomy): Eukaryota > Metazoa > Arthropoda > Arachnida > Araneae > Salticidae > Maratus > Maratus speculifer. The sequence goes on from OZ025295.1 coordinate 97,740,568, forward strand.
CGTTATTCTTTTGGGCGGGATTTCAAAATTTTGGGCGCGAACCCCGCCATCCCGCCCTGAAATTCAAGCCCTATGATTATTTGAACAGCAGTACATATATTATAATTATATCATTTTAAATCAGGTAATTAATTTAGCAATAATATTTAGTCAGAGCTTAATTTCTAACAAAAAAAGTACAGGAGCTCTAATATTTTGTAGTATATTAGTAACTACCGAAGCATATTTCTCCATCTTTTTCCCGTAGATCTTTTGCATTTCATACATTATTTGCAGAGCTGTAGATGAAAACGGCTCTAATTTGACTTAAAAAAAAATAAATATTTCAAAAATTACAAATTTAGACCTAATTCATAGATTGTTAGTATGTATAATTTTGATTAATTAGTAAGAATTTTTAGAAAGAGGAGAAACTTTAAAATAATCAATGATTTTTTTCCGCTTGCTCATATTTCAATTTAAAACTTAACAATAAATAAAACAAAACTTAACATTAAATAAGCAAAAATAATAATAAATCAGAAAACTACAAAATTAATCCGAAAAATAACTTGCACAAATTGACCGCGTGCAAAACTGCATATATTTCAAGCATTCCAACTTTTATGGAAGAGCTGTCTGCAAGATTAAAGGCGGGGTCAAGGCATATGCCATCTAGCGGCAGGGGTGCATAACTAGAGGGTTATTAAGTAGATTGCAGTTTCTTTTGTGTGAATGGCAACAAAACTTTTTTGTTTCTATTAAAATGTTACTTTAACATTGCGTAGAATAACTTTTAGGTTTGAAATATTGTAAATAAATATCGAATAAATAAGTGTAATACCACTAAATATTAACATAAAATATACTAAGACGATCATTAATATCATTTAACTATGCGATACAAATATCGCTGATTAAAATGTGCTCGATTTTAATTATGTTTTTAATGTAATGAAAGATGACTCATTAAATTTAGTAAGTAGTAAGAAAAATTTTGAAATAGTGTCACATTTTACTAAATTTTTGATGAGCTAAATTATACAAAATAGTATACACCGTTATATTCCCTATGATAATATAATGTTTATCAATATTTAGAAATGTGTAGATTTTAATACTAAATAAAATATTGAACTTTAGCTACATTTTTCATTTATCAAAGGCAGACGATAAAAATCCGATGTTTTCTTGGTCATATCGACTTTTATTATTTAACTTGCAAACATTTCATTCTTTTAATTTAAAACCTATTTCATCATACGTACATTCGGAATAACTTTAATTTTAAATGTATGTATTAAATGTTGTTTTGTTAAACAAAGAAATATTGTTAATTTATTTGTTTAAATATTTAACATTCTAGACAATAATTCTGCTAAAATCGTAGATTAGACTCTCTCTCTCTCTCTCTCTCTCTTAACAGACAAAACTATTTTGAGAATATTAAAATTTAAGTACTGTAGGCTATATATTTAAAATGTTTTCCTTTTAATCTGAATAGCTTTCATGAAATTTAGGTCTACAATATTTACAATTTCAAAATTATATGAAGAGAAACAGACAAAACCATTTCAGAGAATACCTGTTAAAATTTTAGTCATGAATTTCAAATTTTCTCTCAACCATGAATGATGAATCTGTAGTTTACCAGATTTAATTCAAAATGTTCTTTGTTACAGCTTGTTTTGATAAAAATATGTGTATTTAAAAAATAGTCGCAATGTCGTTTTCGTTTCGGGCAAAAAGCAGTGTCTTTGCTGCATTAAGTACTTTTTTTTCCCGAAGTTAAAATGATATTGTGAATATATATATTATTTGCATATATTTATCAAAACAAACTGTAACAAAAAATATTTTGAATTAAATCTGGTAAACAACAGATTCATCATTCATGGTTGAGTGAAAATTTGGAAAATATGCGCAAGAGATGCCGATATAATAAACATCTGCGCATATATGACGTCAAACCTGCACATTCATTTGCACCCCTGCCACCAGCTGGCGCAGCTTGTTAATTTATGACAGATTTCAGCATTAAGTTGGTACGCTCTAGCAGCTCTGACCGCGTGTAAATAAAAACGTGAGCAGTAGATACGGTTATAGTTTATTCTGGCAGTATTCAGTTTTTTGTCACCGCTGTTCGGAAACCATTGAGTCAATACTTGGGGAAGGACACTAGAGGCTCCTAGATATGCGATACGTTACTACGCTAATACGTCACAAACGTCGTTTTGGGAGGCAATAAAGCGACGTTTTAAGAAATGGGAGGAAAAGGAAAACATAATTTAGGCTTCAGCTTTTCGGAAGTGCTGTTCCGAGGGCTCCGGAGCGCAATATTTATGAGCTCCGGTGAATTCTAAAAATATTTAAATATCCACCAAAAACAAAAAAGTACCGTAGCTGAGCTCCGGTGAGCTCCGGCGCAAATTAAGCACTGTATTTAGTAATTAATTTAGTAAATTATTTTTGCAAGCAAAAAAAAAAAAAAAAAAAAAAAAAGCAACTGAAAACATTTGAAAGCAAATATTTAGTACTTCCATATATTCTCTCATTTTTCTTTTTTTAGCAGAGTAATTACAGCAAGTAAATACATTCATGACTTTTATTGTTCTATCACTTAAAAACAAGTTTTATATGTTGAGTAACTGCTTTAAGATGCTTACATTTTAATGACATGTATTTTACATATTTAAAAATGTCATAAAAAATAAATACACACATCAAGGTAATTTTTTCTAAATGGCACAAAAAAAAAAAAAAAAAAAAAAAAAGATAATATTAAGACCAAATCTTTGATTTATCTTTAATGAGAAAATATTGTAAAAATTTTCATAAAAAAATAACATTTTGAAAGCACACAAATGTTACTGTCTTTTTTTAATAGCTTAAATTCAATTTTAAAGTTTAATAATATGCTATTTACTTTTTTTTTTTCTTTTCCAGATACATAAAATCCCAATCATGAGCAAAATTAAATAGAAAAATTAGAATTAAATAAACTCAACACAGATTTTTTTTAAAAATGTTATCAAATGTCTTTTTTTTTTTTTTTTTTTTTTTTTGACTAATGCAATAACAAGTTTTAAAAAATTGCTCTTCTTTATATATTTCATATATTTTGTAAATTTGAAACAAACTTCAGATTATAAAATAAATGAAAGGAAATCATATCCATCTACCACTTAAGGAAGGATGAGGTGAAATCTGAATTAATTAAATTATATTTGTACAAAACTTCAAAAATTTTTAAATAAAGTGCATAAAAAAAATTATACATATTTTTGGAATTTTTACCTTAAATCTTTTATGGATAATAAGCCTGAAAAGCCTTTTAGCAAATCTAAGATAACTAAAGACCAATAACTTCGATAACTCAATCTCCCCAAATCAGACAAAGGTTTTTCAGGTGATCCAACAACATGATCTAATTTTGACAACTCATAACCTAAAAGAGAAACAACCATTTAAAGCAAAAGCGTACAAAAGAATTGTAATAATACAATATTGAATATCAGATATTGAATCAATAATTTAATCAGATATTGAATTACCTAGACAAGCCATACTCAACCTTTTTTTTTATTTTCCACGGGCCACAAACATAAGTTTTTGACTGTATGTAGACTGTAACAAATAAAAGGGTTAAAAGAGCGATTCTCCCAAAAGTGAACCATAAAATATAAAATTTTTCTTTTTTATTTATGGCTGATTGAAGTAGATTGTCTGCAGTATTTACTTCATGTACTTTTTATTTTTACATGGCTTTATTTCTATATGTATATACAGGGTGATTCAGCTGGTCGGTGACAAACTTTAAGGATCGATAGAGCACACCTAGACGAACATTTTTGAATAGGGAATGTAGGGTCCCTGATCAGGCACGTAGCCAGGGAGGGGGCTAAGGGGGCTGAAGCCCCTCCCGAAAGTTTGAAAAGATTTTACGAAATTATCTCTGTGATAATAAAATTCATTTAGTTTTTTCTTCCATTACATTAAAATCAATTGTATTTTTAGCTGTAAAAATATCCATTTATTCAATCACAGTTACAGTAATCCTTCATTATATCGATCATTTGGATATATTGTTTTTTAATAGATATTTACCACAAAAAATATCAATTCTTTTTGAAACGCAATTTTGACTATCTTTATGCGCAGTAAAATTCTAACAAGTGTAATCATTAACTTGACTAACAAAAATTAGTATCATACACATATGGCGTATTAACTTTAGGAAACAAATATAAAACATTTATTTGCATGTTATGATCTTTCTTAATTTTCTTTATCTTCATGCATATAAACGAAAATTAGAGCGGTCAATATTAAAATGTTTTTCACAGGAGGGAGCCAAAAACTTTAATAGCCGTCTATAATGTAAAATCATGTGAAAAAATATAATTTTAAAGAAAGTATCTTTGATAATGTTGTTATAACTGTAAAAGGCTTTTTATTAAACAAAAAAAAAAAAAAAATTAAAACGCATTTTTGAAAACTAATGATGCGAAGAAAAACGATATGGTATCGAACCCCCCCCCCACCCCCCCCCACCCCCCAAAAAAAAAAAAAAAAAAAACAATGCGGCATTCCCCAGTTTTCTCAATGAACAACTTTTCTGCGAATTGTTTGCATATGAATCTTTAAGGGGGGGGGGGGGGGGGGGGGGGGGTATTCGAAAAAACGCTTTTCCACCTTCAAAAGCTCGAAATTTTCCGATACAATTTCGGACACATTTTTAAAAGTAGAAACATGAAACTTGCTGAGGGGATTTTGAAGAGATGTATAAGGTGCCGTGTGATGTCTTTTTACACTCAATTCATTAAAATTTGATTTATAAACAATTATTTTCTCAGCATGTCCCTTTTTTTCGTTTACAGATCTCCACCTTCAGAAAAATCGGTTCAGAGTGCTGTTTTTGATTGCTTTTTTTGCAATTTTTTCTGTATTGATCAAAGAATCGACAATCACGGCACCTTGTGTATTTTCTAAATAAGACAATTTGCCAGTTGGATGCACTGGAGATCAAAAATGAATTTAAAAATAGGTAGCTTTTTACTTTTTGTAATGAAAGCTGCCTAATAAATCGGAAAATAAGCAGTTTAAATCGAAATACACCCTTAATAGCAAAAAAATGTGCGTAAAGTAGCTGCTTTGGCTGGTTAATTTTCTTTGTATTTTGTAGAACTATCAACTTCAAGGAATGGATACCTCTATGTAGGGATTTTTTAAAGCTTTTCATAGTACCACCGGAGAGAGTTTTATATCCCGTATTTGGATAAAATTTACCCCCATTATACTGTGAGGCTAATCTACAGATGTAGGCGGGTGTGCTGACGGGCTAGGTGGTGCTATTTGTTAAGTCAATATACAGACATTTTGAGTTATCTCTGGGGACGAAGTAAAAATTTAAACAACAAAACTGACTCAATTTACAACCAGAAATTTAATTTAATAAAAAAAATTATCAAATAAAATTTCTGGGTCTAAAATAAACTTTTTGAGCCGCGCGACTTAATGACGGAAAATACAGTATTTTGTCAAATGGCTAGATAAGATGGAAAGAAAATTTTTAATGATTGTTAATGTTTTAATTGCAAAATCATAAAACAGCAGCATATGGGTCTATCCATTTAAATCTTGAACTGATTTACGTAAAACCAATTCAAATAATATCAATTTTTTTCTGAGAGCAAATCTTGTTTCGAAATTAAAATTTAGAATTGTTTGGATGTTAGCGTTCGATACAATTTGATTTTGATGGGGATGCGTCAAGTACTCGATATGAGACTACAGCATGGCAAGCAACTCGATTCGATATTCTTATGTAACTGGAGATGATGCCACGAAGAGAAACATTTTTGTTCCAATTTACTTTCCTAACAGCCATATAGTTTTTCAATAACTGAAAAAAAGAAACAAAAATGAGAAAAATGGAAGAAATATCTAGAAATAATATTTCCTTTTCTTACAGATTCCAAAACACATTTATTGTAAACCTTGTTTTTTGTTTTGTTTTTTTCACGAAAAAAAATGGGTACAGAAAGGACACAAAAAACATGCAAGATTATTTTCTGCATGTTTCAGACATTAGAAAAAGGCTAAATGTGTTTTTTATGCAATTCTTATAATTTATGCAATTAGATTATCATAAACCGTATGTTGTTTTAGCAAACAAAATTAAGATTTCTTTAGGAATACAGCAAATTAATATTGCCTTGTTGAGTTTTCGAAGAGCTACAGGATAAGAAGAAATCAGAACAGCTCTTGGCCCAATGCATGAAACAATCTTATTTTGTGCAGAGAAAAATACGCCACTTTCAGATTACCACGATGATGATCCTCTAACGTTAGAGAAATTGATATAAAAACGATTGTTAGCTAAGAGTCTTTTTGAGAAAAGTCTGGAGAGAATGAATTGAAACGCGATATTATAAATATCCGTAGAAATGCTATTTACTTCACCCAAGACATTTAGAATAAAATCACTCAAATATCTTCGGATATAGTTACCGAAGAATTAATAATCAAAATAACTAATGTGATCTGTTTTGTTACTACAAACAAAACGTGTAGCTTAATTGCTAATGAAACTCATGCGCAAAACAACTAGACACTTATGTAGATATGTGGACTATTATAAAATTCACAAATCCCAATAATTAAAAAAAATCTTTTAGGTTTTATTCCAATAATGTCTTCTCTGCCAAAAATTCAAGAAAAGTAATATTGCAACAGTCTGATGAATTTTGCCTTGACATATATAAATGTGTCACAAAGGCATATGATGAAGCTGCTAATAAGTCAGGTCATGTTAGCGGGATCCATTCTAAAATTTTTCAGAGTATCCAAAAATTAGATACGTCCACTTTGAAAGCCATCTGTTAAATCTTGCCTTGTCCAATAACATGCTGATTCCCATAACCCGAAGTATCATGGACTTCTTAAAGCAGTGATAAAAGTTTTTGAAAATCACCTAAAGCAAATTTAGCGCTTCAGGAAGCAATTGCATAATCTACCCCAGGGCTGTCCAACGCGGCGCCCGCGGGCGCCATGGCGCCCTTTGCATGTTTTCTTGGCGCCCTTTGCATGTTTTCTTGGCGCCCTTTTGAAGGTTATTGATTTTTTCACTGACCTATTAGCTGCTTCATAAGATTGGAAAAGAATTGTCGTTTTGTCCCCCAGATTTTGTAAGATTTAAGTAATTTTAATCATTTTATTTTTTTAAATCTTCATAAAATCGTGCGAAATGATTTCTATCAATGAAAGCTCTTCCAGAATCTCTCTTTAGAAGATGATTGATCACGATCAATCATGGATTGATCACGTATCATGCCGTTATTCATATGTATTATCGCCATCATTGCGTTATTCATAACGCAAATTTGCACCTCCAAAATAAATCAAGATTTTTTGCATTCCCTTTAAAAACCGTAGCAATGTCTCTGATTACCATTTTATTTAAACTAGCAAAAGCCATGCTTTGTTTGGATTCGCGAAGCATTATTTCATTAGATAATTATTTGAAAGTAACAATATTTTTTTATGTTATTTGGTACTACTTGATTATCCCGTCAACCAAAAAGGTACCGCCAAACTAAAAGATTAAATACCTATAATGATGATAAAAAATGTCACATTCCCTTAATATTAAATTTGTATCACGTTCGTTACGCCTGTTCTGTAAACAATCAAAACTTATTTGGGTTCAAAAATCTTCTAAATATTCTTGAATTTTCCTTTTAAAAATTTTATTACATACTTAGAATTATAGAATAAAGAAATATTGAATTCAAATTGTTTACATACTATGTACAAAATGTATAATATGTACAAAATATAAATGCTTTTACCTTGATAATTTTTGATCATCATACTAAAAACTGGAAAGATGATCCTTTATGCATTTCTGCGTGCCTTTTCATAAAATTAACATAATTCTTCAATAAAACTCAAGACACGCACGACAAACAAAAAATATAAACATTCTCTCTAAAAAAATTCTTTTTCATTCCATCAAAAATTGATGCCAACTTTTTTATCTAAACTTTTAACTCATCTCGTAAGATAAAAAATATAAAAAGCAAAGCAGACGAAAAAACAGCTTCGCTTCCATAGCAACGAGTCGCGTCTTATAAATAAATTAAATATCACAATAACAAATTTGCAAACGATTTTCTGTGAATAAACAGATATATTAATTTATCAATTCCTAACATACTCCCACCTTTAATTTAGGCGGAAGCCAAATTAAACTTAAGATCACTTTTGATCAAATTAAACACTAATTCAAAACAAAAAATATAAAAATAAATAAAGATAATAACTAAGCAATAATAAAATAATAATGAAACATTTAGAGTTCTAGAAAAGTCATTTCAGGATTCTAGAAAAGTCATTTCAGAGTTCTAGAAAAATCAGTTCAGAGTTCTAGAAAAAGTCTTTTCCCAGGTCTATTATTTACTGTTGCTTCGACATCAGAGAGGACAGTCGAAAAGTTTCAAAAGTTAGAATTGAAGCACCGAGTGTTCTGATCAAGGGAATTCTTAACACATATAAACAGACGCTCCCACCATCCACCAAGCTGCTGCTGGAGGGATGAACTTCCATTTAAGAGGAGACAGTTCTTTCGAAGAAACTATGGCCTTCCAATCCTGCATATAAATCTTCGAAATGATTGAATGAATCCTTCTGTTGAGAGACTGGATACAAGTTCCAAATGTATTGCCCTATATATTGCACACGTAAAAAGTACAACCCAAACTTTGAATTTTTGTTTTACGAAAAGAGGGCCATAAAGATCAACTCCAACAACTTCAAAAACTTTGGAATCTCTGACTCGATCTAGAGGTCGGTGGATTGGAGGTGTAGTATATGGTTTTGCAGAGTATCTTTTGCATCTGTAACACTTAGACAATTTACTTCTAATGCTGCGTCTAGAAGAAATTATCCAATGTTTTTCTCTTAAAATGGATCCAACTGTTTGAAATCCAGCATGACAATTCTTTAAATGACATTCTTGAATCAGACAATTCACTACATGATGTTTCGATGGTAATAAAATTGGATATCTGAAAGAAAACTCGTCATCCCGCTCTAATATCTTTGTTTTTACTCTCAACAATCCTTCTTGATCTTTCATAACCTTTAATCTTTTTATTGCATCAGTAGTATTACCAAAACTTTCAGATTGTATTATTGACCAGAGCGACCTTTCCGCATCTTCTTTTTCTTCAATTGACAATTCTGATGGAAAACATATATTTCTGTTTCTGCACTTCATTATGAATCTCTTCACCCAACATACGACATTAATAAATCTACCAAATTTTGAAATTCTACTATATATCATAAATTCATGTGAATTAGAACATAAAAGAGTAGGTACTGAAGTTTTCTTCTTTTCCATCATTACTAATTCTTCGTTGGGGCTTGTTTCTGAATGTGGCCAATTTTCTTCTGATAACTTCAACCATTCTGGTCCCTCCCACCATCTCATCTTCAGCAGCTGTTTAGGACTACATCCGTGAGAAGGTAGATCAGCAGGGTTGAGATGACCAGGTACGAAGTTCCATTGTTGAGATTCGGAAAATTTACAAATTTCTCTAACTCTATTGCCTACAAACGTTCCCCATTGATCATTTCTTCGAATCCAAGCGAGAACTGTCGAAGAGTCGGTCCAATACTTTACTGGTATGGAAATACAATTAAAGGCTTTCAAAACAAATTTAGTCAACCTTATTCCTAAAATACAAGCAAGAAGCTCTAAACGTGGTATGGTTACATTTTTCTTTGGTGCAAGACGAGACTTAGCTCCTAAAAGTTGTACAAAGACTGCGTCTTTATCTTCACAACGTAAGAAAACTGCTGTTGCATAAGCTCTGGTACTTGCATCACAAAATGTATGAATAGACCATTTTTCTTTACAACCATATCCTACACGTCTATTTATCTTCACGTCATTTAAATACTTGAGTTCGCTATACCATTTTTGAAAATTATTCCGGATTTCTTCTGGAAGTGGAGCATCCCAATCTAATTTCGTCGACCAGGCGTCTTGAATTATCAGTTTGGCTGGCAACAATGCTGGGGCTAAAAATCCTATTGGATCGAAGATCCCTTGGGTTACAGCTAATATCTTTCTTTTCGACAGATTTTCTATCTCATCACTAAATTTATAAGCGATCTTCAAACTATCTTCCATTGTGTCCCACTTCAACCCTAAAACCGGAACTATCGTTGTTACATTTTTGCTGAGCACCTTCTTTTCGTTAAGGAAACTGCTGTCTTCACTTTTAATTGGTCCGAATACCCACATTCTTAATTCCATTTTCGCATCAGCCATGATTTCTGTAGATTTTGAAATAAAATTTTCTAGTTCAGGCACATTGTCGACTGAAGTAACGCAGTTATCTATATAGTATGATTTCATAAGCTTCTCAGCTATCTGTTTGTTTTCTTCATCAACATTACTCAAATGATATCTTATAACTGCACCTAGCAAAAATGGGCTACAAGTTGCTCCAAAAACTACTCTATTGTGTTGATAAACTTGAAATTCGTCAGGACTCTTCCACCATAAAAATCGCAAGAAATGCCGATCTGATTCTTTGACTTCAATTTGAAGAAATGCTCTTCTTATATCGGCTACTACCCCAATAGCTTTCTCACGAAATCTTATTAACACTGCAGGAATTTGTTCGATGAGGTTTGGTCCTTTAAAGAGGCAATCATTTAAAGAAGGAGACCTCCCTACCTTACACGATGCATCAAAAACTGGTCGAACACTTGTAGTAAGACTATCTGGTTTGATGACGGGATGATGAGGTAAAAAATGTCCTGGAATCTTGAGTGCTTCATCTGGTACTTTACTTATAACGCCTTCTTCTTCCCATTCATAGAAAACTTTAGCATATTCTTCAAACATTTTCATTGATTTTAATTTCTTTGTTGAATTTATCAATCTTCGTTCAGCTATGTGTCTATTTGAGGGAATCTCACGTTTGCCGTTAATCCAAGGAAGACCTACAATATAGCGACCTTCTATATTTCTATCAACTTCTTTTATAAAATTATCATGAGCGAGTTCTTCTTCTTCTGCTTTAGACAAAGTTTGACAGGGATCTGTTATACCAATTGTCTCTAACTTCCATAATTCTGGAATCTTCATATCTTTTAAAGCTAGGTTCGTGATAAACATATTTCCATAATTTAGGCAAGACTGTGATGTACTTTCTAAACGACCACAAAGTGTCCATCCAAACTTTGTCTCTATTGCTGTAAGACCGCTCTTTAACTGTTTTACTCGACCTGTAAGAAGTTGTCCGTAGTAATCGCTTCCAATCAAAATTTCAATTTTTGGACTTCCTGCTCCTAAATCTGTGATCCATAGTTTATTTTGTTTAAGCTCTTTAATTACTGATTCTTTTGGTATCCGAGGAATATAGTTACAAATTATATCTTGATCCAAAAGTTCTAAGACTTCTTTCGTTTGTTTCTGTCTATCAGAAGAACTTAACTCAACTTGGAATTTATTGTGAGATTTAGCTTCTGTTTGCGTACCACCAAACAAAGTGTGTACAATAGCTTCAGAAGAAATGGGATGTAAACCTAACTCTTCAGCTGTACCTTTTAAAATATAGCTCTTTTGCGACCCACAATCAAGTAACGCTCGTACTTTCTTTGTTATTCGACCTTTAATAACTATTTCTAAAGTCATAAGGGCTACTTCAGCAGAACACTGCTTACTTGCTATGGTGCTTTGAATAACTTCTGGGGTCTTAACTGTATTTTCTGGTTCTTTACACATTGAAATTTCAGGGCATAATAACTCGGTATGGGGTTTAGAGCAAACGTGGCAACGAATAAAAACTTTGCAAACTTTAGCGTGGTGACCAAAACGAAGACATTTTAAACAGCAATTTTTATTCTTAATTTTGGCCTTCCGTTCATTAAAGGAAAGAGATCTAGCCCTAACACAGTCCTTGCTTTCATGAGATTTACTGCAAAATAAACAAAGGCATTCTTTTGCGCTAAATAGCCCTGCTGCAGTAGGTATTTTACTTTCTGCTTTTCTTAATTTTTCTTTAGGTTTGTCTTTAAAGCCCAGCTCTATAAAACTCGATTTGGCTAATTTGAATCTTTCCTCGTTTGCAACTTCTTGTTTCAGAAATTCCATCAAACTTACTATATTTGCTTTTGTTGACAATGCATTATTATTACTAACAGTGTTTGATGTGATTGAAATATTATATCGCTGCCATGCTTTTAATACATCTTCCGATAAGCTAGATTCTATCATGGGATAGAGCCACGCCGAATTGCTTTCTAAACTTAAACCCATTGATTCTAACGATCTTAAATATGCCTCGACTTTCGTGAATAAATCTGATAAGGGAAGTTTATCTTTGCCGTGCGCCTGTACATTAGCTACAATCAATTTTAGGAATTCTCTAACGTACACTTCTATTAGTAAATCTTTATTTCCAAAACGCTCTTGAAATGCCTCGACAGCTTTGGAGTAATTAACTGCGGTCATTGGATAGCTCTCTAACAAACGCCTGGCACTGGTTCCAGGTTCTACCGATTGGATAAGATACTGAAATTTGTCACTATTATCCAAATCTATGTCTTCATGAATTTTCTGAAACTGAGACCAAAATGAAAGATAATTTATTAACTGCGAATCGAATGGCTTAATATTTAGTTTAGGTAATTTATAATGCTTTGATTTGGAATAACCGTGATCTGTGCTTTTTTCACTATCATCTTGATTACGTTTATTTGTACCCAATGCTTCGCTAACTTTACGCTTAATGGTAATAAATTGATCTGAATAATTTTCATTTTCCACTACTTCATTTTCAATAGCCTCTTCATCGCATTTATCATCATCTAACATGAGTTCAATTATAGCTTCATCAATAGATTTAATTTCATGAATCAAATTTTCTAATTTACTAAAACCGTCTAAAATTTTGTCCTTATCTAATGACTCGCTGTTAATTTCTTCATTCAAAACATTTAAAGTTCTGGTAAATGACGAACGTAGTGGTGTACGCTTTTTCTTTAGCTTATTCATCTTAGAAAAATTAAGTAGTAATGCACAGCTTATGAAAACACTATACGCTATAAAAACAATTCAATATCTCAACAGTATTATTCAAATGTCCGTGCTCGGGGCGCCAGATTTGTTCTGTAAACAATCAAAACTTATTTGGGTTCAAAAATCTTCTAAATATTCTTGAATTTTCCTTTTAAAAATTTTATTACATACTTAGAATTATAGAATAAAGAAATATTGAATTCAAATTGTTTACATACTATGTACAAAATGTATAATATGTACAAAATATAAATGCTTTTACCTTGATAATTTTTGATCATCATACTAAAAACTGGAAAGATGATCCTTTATGCATTTCTGCGTGCCTTTTCATAAAATTAACATAATTCTTCAATAAAACTCAAGACACGCACGACAAACAAAAAATATAAACATTCTCTCTAAAAAAATTCTTTTTCATTCCATCAAAAATTGATGCCAACTTTTTTATCTAAACTTTTAACTCATCTCGTAAGATAAAAAATATAAAAAGCAAAGCAGACGAAAAAACAGCTTCGCTTCCATAGCAACGAGTCGCGTCTTATAAATAAATTAAATATCACAATAACAAATTTGCAAACGATTTTCTGTGAATAAACAGATATATTAATTTATCAATTCCTAACAACGCCGTCAAGTGATTTTTAATATGAAGTTTTATTTGTATTCTTATTAATATTTTATTAATTAATTAATTCTTTTGTTATTTAAAATAAAAATTACACTAATTTGTTTAATTTGTCTAAAAGTTTGGCGATTTCTATAATTTGGCGAGATTGATTGACGGGATAACCAAGTAGTACCTACTATTTTTAAACAAAAACGCTACCTTATATTTTGGCGTATTTTAATTTTAGTAATGTAAATTCAGTCAAATAACTAAGAATTTCCTCGGAATTTATTATTTATGACATAAAATTGGTATAAGGATACTTTTTTTCCATGCAAAATTTGTCATTTTCTTTTAAATTTTCAACTAAAAGCTCTTTTTTAAAGATTTTTTATATTTTCCATCTTGATATCTAACAAAAATGGATACTACTTGGTTATCCCGTCGACCAATTTTATCAAATAATACAAATCACCAAACTGTTATCCAAATTGTAAAAATTGACGAATATTTTTAAATAACGAAAAAACAAATAAATTTGTAAAACATTAATAAAAATAGAAATAAAAAGTCGAATTAAAAATCCCTTGATGACATAACCAGCACTTGTATTATCTTTAATGTCAAGTAATGTGACATTTACGATAATTTATTATTGGCATATAATCCTGAAATTTGGCGTTAGATTTTTGGTCGACGGTATAACCAAGTACTATCCAAAAATATACTGTGTTATAGCATCTATTGAATGAGGTAATAAAGTACAAATATCTGTAATATCTTGCTGAAAATTAATAATCTGCCCACTGTATTCAAGCTAACCCCCTATAATAAGTAAAAACTGGATTAACTTGGGCAATTAGTTTCTCCTTAACGAAAACTAAGCTCTTTATTATTTAGGGATACGGTCCAGGATCCATATTATTAGCCATGCCAAACAACGACGATTACAAATTTTACAAAAATATAATTTTAATTTTTTTTGTGCATCTTGGAAATTTAAAGCATTTTTTCGAGCATTTGCATTCTCTGTCAGAAGAAATTTCTCATGTCGTTCTTTTGGCATAGATCTCATATAAGCACCACATTGGCGCTATTTTTTTCAGACGCCAATATCATATACGCACCGGGGTATTTAACTGGCGACAAAGTGGCGTTATTTTGCTCGATATGTTAACGCAGATGTTGATTATTTATTAATAAATTATTTACTTTTATTTTCTTTTTTTAAATTATATAAATTGTTTTGTTCTATAGATATTAATTAAACTTTTTAAAATTTATTGTTATTCCCTTTTTAAAAATTATATGGTAACTGGCATTCGAAAACGAAGTTTTTTTCAAATTGGCATCGGAAAAAATCGCGCCAATGTGGTGTGTATATGACATCTGTCCTGTTGTTTTTTACGCTGTTATCTAACCTCTTGCCTTAAAGCTATGTCATATTCACGTTCTTTTCAACCACAACCAGTAAGTGTAGGTTTTCTACGCATTTTTAAAATTAGACCTAAAAAATGGCTCAATACGTTCCATAAATTGTTTTTAGATGACAAACTATTTAAAACTAATACTACATATATGAATATTATAATATATGTGTTTCATTTAGTTCAATTTTCAACCTTCGAATACAAATAACTCTTTATATAATGAATTTAACAATTAATTTTATTTGTTAACTATTTGGAAATAGTTGTTGTTCTTGGTAGAGAATTGAGAAATCTGAAGCCTATATGAATCTTTTTATTGGTTGAATTTCGCAAATTATTTTATTTCATTCGTTTCAAGTTTAATGTCCAAAAATGGAATACTTTTGTTTTTTATTTTATTCGTTTTCTGATTGGTCCAAATTTAATGTCCAAAAACGGAATACTTCCGTTGCCACGATGACAAATAGAATAATAAAAGCTTTTTAAAAATTAATAATTTAAAAACAAATTTTGATAAAAATTTCAAACAAATTTCATAAAAAGTACATTTTTTTCTCTACGCATTGGT
This sequence comes from Maratus speculifer, assembly GCA_964019185.1. Lineage (NCBI taxonomy): Eukaryota > Metazoa > Arthropoda > Arachnida > Araneae > Salticidae > Maratus > Maratus speculifer. The sequence goes on from OZ025295.1 coordinate 97,756,260, forward strand.
GTAAAAATTTAAAACGTAGGATGTTTCGTAGTTTAAAAATTTGCAAATCCGAAAATTGTAAAACTGAAATTTCATTTAAAATTTGTGATGAGTCCAGGAATATTAATACTTAATCCATGTCGTACGTAATATAAGAGACTCAGAAGTCAGACGAATTAACTCTATCAAATAAAAATGCGCATTTTAGACAGTTGAAGTTGTCTATCTATAAATTACATACATTTTTATCATTGGTCTAGGAATATTAAGGTTTAATGCACGGCGTACATAATATATGACTCGTTATAATCATCCTAATAGTGATGCTTATTATTATTACTAATTTAAATATAGAATTTCTTTGAAAATATCATTTTCCAAATTACTTACAATTCTTTTGTTGCCATTAAAAAATCATAATATAATTCTTTTAATATGCGTAAGTGTCATCAGCGTAAATGATTTTGTCGGAATAAAGAAAAAAAATATTTATTTAATTAATCGTGATTTATCTGTAATTGCTAACTCCATAATTTACTTTCTCTTCTGAAAATATACATGTTCCATTTTTTATTGCCAAAAATGCGTCCGTAATGGAAAAGCATGTAAAATAGATTAATTAAAATAATAATTTTTAGAAACGTTATTCTGTAAAAAAAATAAAATTCTGCAAATCTACAGATCATAATTTATTTTTGTGTTTAATTTTAAGTCAAAATACTGAATAGTTTTTTTGTAATGTGTACGACAAATTGTAATTTAAATGGCCTAGTAGAGGATTCGCTTCGCTCATCCTAATAATAGGCGGGTTTTAAACTTTTGACCCCTTGCAATTCAAATATTTTTTCGAAAGTCTTTCATAGAAAATTATATAATTCAAAATCTACTCCGATTTACAACTATTTTGAAGGTTTTTTTTTTCTTTTTTACATCGAGTTTCAGACCCATTTAAGTCTTATGTTGGCTGTTGCGAGATGCATTTAATCACTACTAATACTATAATTTTCTTAGCATGCCTTGAGTTCTATTAACAGTGGCGCCCTTCATTATTTGCAAAGAGCTGAGATGCGCCCTTGCTTAGTGAAAGGTTGGACAGCCCTGATCTACCCCATTAAACAAAAGAAAATGACTTATCCGCATTTGCGATGCAAAATTTATCGAAAGGCATGAAACTTTTGTTGAGCTACGTACATTTGCATTAGCTCAGAAAATATATTGAAAAACACATGGAAGATTTCTTTGATAGCTGGAGCTATTTTGTCCGTCGGGAGAAGAATGATTTTCTTATAAGCCTGTCAGTTTGTGAGAAGGTTTTCTGTCCGACAAAGTCATAGTGAATTCTTCAAGAAAAATTTTGGGACATGCTATTGGCTGTAACTAATATTAGAGATGTCCTAATTGTTTTACATAAATATTGCGAAAAATGCAGTAAAAATATTTTGTGAGACACTTTATTGTGCATTAAAACTTCGTAAGAGATTTTCTAAATTGAAATAAAGATCCCAAGACATTTAGACGGACAACACGTACAAACCCTCAAAATACATCCGCTGAAAAACATTACTTTATTCCTCGCGTAGAAAGTCTTACTGAAAATTTTCATGATAATTATCAAAGTAGCAAGTGAAAGCTGAACACGATTTAGGGTGCAAACAAATTGTTGACACCAACTCAGAGCTCCTAAATGTTTTAGTACTGTAATGTGATGTATTACAATAATATCAGTCACTTGTCCATAGCGTTGGTTAAAAACCCAGTAACAACAGTCAGTGCTGAAAGATCTTTTTCGACAACGAAAATGTAATTAAATCTTTGCCTCGAATCATTAAGGCCGATGAGAGACTGAGTCGCTTTGCGATGATTTGCCTTCAATGGGACATTCCAGTAGATCTTGATAAAATATTCAGCATCATGGCTAAGAAGAAATTATGATGATTTCTTCCATTCCATTAGTAAATTTATTGTACCAAGAGTACTGCATGTAATATTTTATAATCAGAGAATGTAAAAAACAAAGAATTTTTATGACTAAATATGACTGTAGGAATTAATTTTTCTTTGAAAAAAAATGTGAAAGAAATTAATTTTATTTATGGATCAATATTTTCAAGACCTTGGACTCGCAATGACAGGCTCTTCCACGCTAGTATTAATCCTGTATATTAAATCAATTCATATTACTTGTTTGCATTTCAATATTTAAATTTTTTTCCTCATGAGAAACTTGAGGATCATCTCAAACACTGCTTGTGCTTTTTAGGTTTCGCGGAATTTTTTTCCTAAAAGCTATCCGGTTTCCGAACCGTTTTGGAAACTGGAAGTGTTTTTGAAAGTCAAAAATTGCAACAGAAATTAAAAAAAATAAATATGACAAAGCAATATTTGACATTATTATCAAATATCCTATGCAGAAACACATTTTAAGTTTGTCTAATTTTTTTTTGGTGTAAATGATACAAATGATCAAATTACTTTTGTCAGATCAGAAAAAAAATTCAAAATGCAGCCCCTCCCGAAAGGAAATTCTGGCTACGGGCCTGTCCCTGATGCGATGGTAAGGCGCTAGGCGCTTTCGAAAATTTGGGTGCCGAAATTCGAAACGTCATAAAAACTAGGGAAATGGTTAGATTTTCTTGCTTGTTGCGTCGAAATGATTCTGTTTGTTTAGACTTTCTTCAGTACCAATTTGATAAGCGTATCTCTTAAAACATGGATAGGGGGCGCTGCAGACTTTGGAGAGCTAGACAACAACTTTAAGCCCGTTATTTTGATAATTTAACACATGCTCGCCAAAGTTTATACTCTAACTTAAAGTTTGAACCCAAAAGTAGAGCCCTGCAAAAAGCGTAAGAGCCGGAATAAAATGTCAAAGTACAGGGTGGTCGAAACTCGAAGGCTCCTAAGAGATAAACAAACAGATTTCTTGACTTATGGCATGCATTTTCATGATTCTGTTTGCTGGGGCTCTCTGAAACTCAGTTGAACGGTACAAAAAGAAACATCGATAGGGGGCGCTTTGGGCAAAAAACATAATTCGTTGACATTTCGGACGCTAACTGGAAACGGGGCGCTACGATCAGTTAGTAATAATGAAAACACATTTTCTACCTCTGCTCAACACTTCTGAATAAATTTAGACCAAAAACATCAATGATACTGGAAATTTATTTACAAAAAATAACACTACAGAAGATGCTCGAAATTTCGACCTTGGGCCATGATGCAGGCTTCGCACCTCCGTCGCATTGAGGAGTGTGTGTTTCCAACAATGCCAGGAGTATCTCTGATCTGCCCTGCAGCTGCCACAATGCGCGCCACAAGTTCTTCAGCACTGCTGACAGGTGTATGGTATACCTCGGCCTTCAGGTAACCCCAAAGGAAGAAATCCAAGCAGGTGAGGTCTGGTGATCGGGCAGGCCAGTGAACTGGACCCCCACGCCCGATCCACCGCTGGCCATACCTTGCGTTTAGATGGAGACGCACGTCGTTCGTGTAATGGGCCGGAGCTCCATCGTGCTGGAACCACATCTGGCGACGCGAACCTTCGGGTACGTGCGCCTCCTCCAGAAGCTGCGGCAGCACTTGATCCAGGAAAATCAGGTAATTTCCACCTGTCAGCCGTTCAGGTAACAAATAAGGGCCAATGAGGCAATCCCCCAGAATGCCGGCCCACACATTTACTGAGAAACGCTCCTGGGCTGCTCGGCTTCTGGTTTCATGTGTGTCAGCCATTTTTCTTCCTTAACACTCTAAAATACATAATTCTAATTATATATATCGTAATATTGTAAAATGGCATGGCTTACTATCTTATGTTTTATTCCAACTTCCTTTCTTTCCTTTGCCGGCATTTTCCATTTTCCATCTTCCGTATCCAGTTTCCGAACTTTTGTTCACACGTTCAAATCAATCGCTTATCTTTTCCGTGGGTACGTTCATTCTGGTTTTATCGCTCCGTTCGATCTCAATCCGCAAGCATCGCGGATCGCATCTCGCAAGTGGCGGTCTTGCATTTCTTCCGTCGCAAGTCAGGAGCTCGCTTACTCAACTCGGAGGGGCGTATCCAGTTTCGGAATTGCCGCGGCTATTTAAAGCCGGCTGAGATATGTTGTGGTGGTGGATTTTGAAGTGATGTTATGTCTCTAGACAATTGATGTTAACGTCAATATGATACAGTTTCAGAAATGTATTTTTAACTCATACAGTTTTAAAAGTTTTAAAGTTAACATCTAGTTGAGAAATTATGCTAAATCCATTGCTGGACATTTGATTTTGAATATGGTTTTATCAACTTCGTCCGTGCTTCATTTCATTAGCAGTAGTAACCCATTTGTGTTTGTTTTAATCAAATCATCATGTGTATGTGTGGACATTATTAGCTTCAGTTAAAAACTCTGTTTTCTTAAGACTTTTCATCGAGTTAGTGGATGTGCCGTATCACTGGATTTTTCTTTATTACGTCGATAGCTGTCGTCCATAAGTGAGTCTGTTTTGCTTTTTCATTGCTATCCTAGTATTGTTATATGCCATGCCATGCCATTCAATAAGTAATATTATTTCAATACATAGAATGATTTTAAGTTAAATATGGAGTTGAACTCATTTTTCTGTTTACATTTTACCAGTTATATTTTCATCTGAGTTTATACTTATTTTCATTTAAACTTGAATATTATTTCATAACTTAGAATAATTTTAACTGAACTTGTTTCCGTTCACATTATGCCTGTTATATTTTTCACCTGGACTTATATATGTTTTTATTTAAACTTACATTTATTTTTCGTCAATAAACGTTAGCCTGATTTTACTGAAAAACAGTTTCTTTAATGTCTTATACTACACTGTCACAACGTCACCAATTACTTACTCTTTTAGGTCACCGTAATTACACTGTTATAAGCTGCTAAATTTTACTCTGTTTTAGACGGTTCTTGTTACAGAACCGATCACGGGTTATGGGCCCGAAGCGAATACGCTTTTAAACCCTTTACGGCGGCCATAACCTAATTGGTGACATTTCAAAATTTTTTTTTTTGACAGTTGTTTGTAGTATGCGGCCATTGGACCTCCGAGTCATTTTAGAGGGGGGGGCCGCAATATAAATTTTTTTTGAAGGCTATATGTATTGTTTTCTTTCCTATCGATATGAATTACAAAAAAAGGATTTTTTTGGATAACTTATAATAGAAATTTTTATGTACAACCTGACTACTAAGTACATTAATTAAAAAAAAAAAAAAAAAATTTTTTTTTTCTCCTGTAATATCTTATGGTTAAAGCATGGCCATGGCTAACATACAGGTGTGCATAACAAAACTTAATTCTCACAATTATGGAACTTGGGCAGCAGACGTAAAGTATCTACTATTAGATAAAAATGCGTGGAGCATTGTTAATGGCTCTGTAGCGACAAAGGAATATAAATCCAGAGTCAGGTCTGCACTATCAATTGTATATTTAAATGTCGAAAATGAATTCCGGAGAATCATCGAAAATATCGACGACCCTCATGAAGCCTGGACTAAACTTAAATTGCATTTTCAACCTGATAACCGGGCACGCCATATGCAATTATTTGGCGAAATTCTTTCCTGTAAGATACAACCTGAAGAGCCCGTGGATATGTTTGCAGCTCGTCTCCAAAGACTTGCCGACCAACTTGCTGCAATAAATGAGCCAATCAAAGAAACCTACCTTACCTTTCAATTACTTAGATGGCTCCCGAAGAAGTTCGACAACATGGTGCAAGGGATTCTGCGATGGCCAGACGAACAGTTTACGTTCAAAAGTGTTCTTACAGAATTAGTCGCAGAGGAGTCCCGTATCAAACTACGTGAGGACGACCGAGCAGATGCTGTGCAGTCTCATTTCTCCAGAGCCCGTTCCTCAAAGAAGTGTTCCTTTAAACCTAAGTTCAAAGGTCGATGTCACAAATGTGGACGCAGAGGACATTTACAGAACCAGTGTAGAGTGCCTGAAGTCACCCGCCAGGAATCCTGTCTCAGCTCTAGTTCCAGAAATTCCATGATGCCTAGAGACTCTTCCAGTTCCAGAAATTCTTCTTTGTCCAGAGGCTCCTCCTTTTCCAGAAATTCATCGAAAGACTCTTCCATATCCAGTCCTGTCCGTGTCCAGTCTGATGGTCATAGATCCAGAAAAGATGTGCCTCGCAACAGACGTCAACGTAAGACAACAGGCCAGGTAAATTACCTCATACAATCTAATTTAAGTAACATAAAATGCGGTGGAGACGCCTGGGTCTTTGACACAGGTGCCTCCCACCATTTCTGTAAAGATAAAGGTTTATATGTTAAGTTTAAACCGTTAAAAAATGAGGAATTGGCTGTTGCAGTTGACGGTGCTACTTTCCCTATCGAGGGCACCGGTTTAGTGGATTTAAAAATAAACGGGGAAATGGTTCGCTTCGGCGACGTCATGTATTGTCCTAGTCTTAGACATAATTTAATTTCAGGTCCCAGACTTGATAAAATGGGTGCCAAGTTCAAAGGAGGCGAGGGAAGGGTCAAGGCATATCGGGATTCTGGCACACTTTTTCGTGCTTTTCTTAAAGATGGCATTTACTGCCTCTATCCGGATCCTAACCATAAAAATAGAAATAAAGACCCTAAAACTAACCGTAATCAAAAACCTAAACGAGTACGTTTCCAAGCCTCAACTGTTCAAAAAGATGATTTTAAACTCTGGCATAGACGCCTTGGGCACATCAGTTCCACATTAATGGAACATACTTTAAAATGTAATGGCGTTAGGGGCTTACCACCCATTAAATGTAAAGATTTTGAATGTGAAACATGTAGAATTAACAAACACAGACGAACATCATTCCGCCCAATAAACCAGATAAGATCTAAACGACCTCTAGAACTGCTACACACTGACCTGTGGGGTCCAACACAAATAACAGGGCGAAACGGGGAGAAGTATTTCCTAACTATAACAGACGACTTCTCTCGCAAAGTGTCAGTATACCCCTTATGCAGTAAAACACAGGTATTTAAAGTATTTACTAACCACGTAAAAAGAGCAGAAAGATTTTTGGGTACCAAAGTAAAAGAGGTTCGTAGCGACAATGGGCGGGAATTCGATAATGAAGCATTCACTAAATTCTTTGAAGACAATGGCATAAAACATGAGTTTACCAATGTATATTCTCCTGAGCAAAATGGAGTTTCAGAGCGTTTAAATCAAACAATAATGGACGGGGCTCGCTCAATACTCAATGAAAGTAAACTCAGTCTCAAATTCTGGCCTGAAGCTGTCTTATACATAGCATACACTCTGAACCGAATATGTCACAAAACCCAGAAAAAAACTCCTTTCGAATATTATTGTGGTAATAAACCATCCATCAGACATTTACGACCTTTTGGTACGGTGGCATATGTGGGGGTACCTAAACAACAAAGAAACTCTAAATTCGATCCGAAGGCTAAAAAGGGTGTCTTAGTGGGTTACGCAATGTCTACAAAAGGCTACAGGGTATGGATTCCCGAAACCAATAAAATAATAGAGACAATAAATGTTAGGTTTGGTGACGAATCTGTATCCACAAGTATCCCCAAACACAGTGAACAAGGTCCTAGCTATTCAATAGGCACAAACCCATTTACAACTTCGGAGCAGCGCAACGGAAGCGACCTGGGACCCTCTTACATCCTAAGTTCTGAACCACCTGAAATAGACCCTTTGACTGATCTTCAACCTGACAGATTTACTTCAGAAACACCACCCACTCAAAGTATTAGACCAAGTACCTCTAAATCTTCCGACTCTGCCTCCTCACATCCGCCTGAGGGTGACAGTGACGAGGATGGCGAGGATTTTTCTAGAACCCTCAGGGAAGCTATCTGGTTCCGTAAGCCTGTAACCAGGCCTGACAAATCGAGAACCGACGTCTACTATTACGAGTTGGGTGAGACACAACGTCTAAGATCACTGAAGGAAGTAAGAGACTACTGTCATTCTAATGGTATAAAATTTGATCCGTCACTGTTCAGTTTTAAAGGAAGCAATAAGTCCCAAGGCATTGTAAAGTCCACTCCTAGTCCTAGCTCAAGTCCTGGTTACACACCTCCACACACCTCTTTCTCTGAAACTCATTGATTCCTCCATTGATTTTCTTAAGTCTCCCATTGAAAATTACAGAACGAAACACATAGACGTAAAATTATTTTTTGTCAGAGACCTCTTAAACCAGGAGATTTTTAATGTTAAACACGTAGCCAGTAAATCTAATCTCTCAGACATTTTCACTAAACCTTTAACAAAGTTTGATCTTAAGAAATTTATTGATGTAATTTTTAGTTATAAGTAATTTATATATATATACACATAATATTTAAATGCTATGAAAAAAAATTCCTCCTCCTTTGAACTTGTGTCAAGCATTAAGATGCTTGTTTAACTTTTTATGTTAAACCTTGAAGTTTAGTTTTTTTTAACTGAAATTTTTGTATATTTCAGTACTTTTCTTTTGAAGAAAAATGTTTGAATATGTAATTATACTCTTGTTATTTCATACTTGTTTCGTATGCATACGTTTCATAATATCATTTCATAGGTGTTGAAAATCGAGTTGTATTTGTTTTATTGCATATGTAAATATGAATTTTTTTTCCTTCTCTTCTTAAGAGTATATATATAACAAGTTTTTTTTCATATTGAAATTGGCCAAATCATTTGCAAATGTATATCGTTTCAAAAGCTTAAGCATATTATATTTTTTTGTGTTGTCTTTCATGTGAGCGCTCACAGTCACAATCATTTAACTATGTCACTATCATAATCATAATTCATAATTACTATCACGATCATGATCGTTATTATTCTCATTATTAAAATTTTCTCATTTGCATAACATGTGTCTTTCATATATTGTCAAAGTATTTTCATATTGTAGCTCATGTATATGTATTCTTCATATTGTCCTGAATTTACGTTTATGTGATAATCATTCTCTTTCAGAATAAATATGCAAATGTATGATTGTTTAAAATTTCATTTGAATATTGTTACAAGTCAAGACCAAAGGAAAAGTCATCATATTAAATTTTTATGTAAAGGTAACTCGTAGTCACTTGCATGTGACGAGGTAATTGTAATCATCTTTCACGGTTTTTTCAGGAAAATGTTATTTTTATAGACTTTTGCTATTGAACTGTTTTCGACGTGAAAAAAAAAACTTTCGTTAGAGTTACAATTGTAACTAAACTTTCATGAGATGAAAAGGTTGTTAATCTAATTGTTATATAATTGTTAAAATTGTTGTTATTGTTGAATATTGTTATTAACATTATTGAAAATTGATGTTTTTGATTAACACTGTTGAAGTTATTGAATTTGTTGCATTTATACTTATTAATGTTAAGTTTCTGTTTTACTGGTAACTATCGAAGTGTGATAGTTTATGTTCTAATGTTTTACATTATTCTATATATATATATAATTTACAATATCTGTCGATTATCCATTTTATTTTTAAGTACGAGTGTTAAGGGGGGGGGCGATTGTCAGCCATTTTTCTTCCTTAACACTCTAAAATACATAATTCTAATTATATATATCGTAATATTGTAAAATGGCATGGCTTACTATCTTATGTTTTATTCCAACTTCCTTTCTTTCCTTTGCCGGCATTTTCCATTTTCCATCTTCCGTATCCAGTTTCCGAACTTTTGTTTACACGTTCAAATCAATCGCTTATCTTTTCCGTGGGTACGTTCATTCTGGTTTTATCGCTCCGTTCGATCTCAATCCGCAAGCATCGCGGATCGCATCTCGCAAGTGGCGGTCTTGCATTTCTTCCGTCGCAAGTCAGGAGCTCGCTTACTCAACTCGGAGGGGCGTATCCAGTTTCGGAATTGCCGCGGCTATTTAAAGCCGGCTGAGATATGTTGTGGTGGTGGATTTTGAAGTGATGTTATGTCTCTAGACAATTGATGTTAACGTCAATATGATACAGTTTCAGAAATGTATTTTTAACTCATACAGTTTTAAAAGTTTTAAAGTTAACATCTAGTTGAGAAATTATGCTAAATCCATTGCTGGACATTTGATTTTGAATATGGTTTTATCAACTTCGTCCGTGCTTCATTTCATTAGCAGTAGTAACCCATTTGTGTTTGTTTTAATCAAATCATCATGTGTATGTGTGGACATTATTAGCTTCAGTTAAAAACTCTGTTTTCTTAAGACTTTTCATCGAGTTAGTGGATGTGCCGTATCACTGGATTTTTCTTTATTACGTCGATAGCTGTCGTCCATAAGTGAGTCTGTTTTGCTTTTTCATTGCTATCCTAGTATTGTTATATGCCATGCCATGCCATTCAATAAGTAATATTATTTCAATACATAGAATGATTTTAAGTTAAATATGGAGTTGAACTCATTTTTCTGTTTACATTTTACCAGTTATATTTTCATCTGAGTTTATACTTATTTTCATTTAAACTTGAATATTATTTCATAACTTAGAATAATTTTAACTGAACTTGTTTCCGTTCACATTATGCCTGTTATATTTTTCACCTGGACTTATATATGTTTTTATTTAAACTTACATTTATTTTTCGTCAATAAACGTTAGCCTGATTTTACTGAAAAACAGTTTCTTTAATGTCTTATACTACACTGTCACAACGTCACCAATTACTTACTCTTTTAGGTCACCGTAATTACACTGTTATAAGCTGCTAAATTTTACTCTGTTTTAGACGGTTCTTGTTACAGAACCGATCAATGTGGATTTTCATCACACCACACATGACTGTTGTGGGCGTTCCACATTCCCTCCTGGCTGAAGGTGGACTCGTCCGTAAACAAAATGCTGTTTACAAAACGGGGATCCCTGGATCTCATCGCCAAGTACCATCTTGAGAATTCCACTCGAGGGCAAAAATCCTGCTCTCTGAGCAACTGCACCCGCTGGATGTGGTAGGGGTGCAGATTCCGGGAACGTAAGATGCGCCACGCAGTTGCTTGCGAAATGCCAACATGTCTGGCGATATCTCTCGTGCCAAGACCTGGGTTGTCCTCAACCAGGTTAAGCACAGCCTCTTCGTTGTCGGGGGTGCTCACTGATCGCTCCCGTTCAGGCCTGCCTCCGTCGAAAGATCCCGTTGTGGACAACCTCTGGTGTACTCGAGCGAAGAAGGCATGGCAGGGGATTTGCCTGTTGGGGTAACGCTCGGCGTACAACCGCTGAGCGGCTCGTCCATTACAACCAGCAGCGCCATACGCCAAATGCATGTCAGCCAATTCAGAGTTTGTGTACCGTTCCATCCTACTACCGATCTGCAGACAAGTAACCCGAAGCTTAAGTAGGTACCGCACGTTCAAAAGACGTGTCTGCGCATACAACTACGTCATCTCGCGTTGTCGTCTACGCATTACGTATCTTTTGCATATCGATATGGTACGATATCTTTTGCATAAATCAGCAAAAAGCACCTTATGTAAATTTTATTGCGCGCATTGTGCATGATTGAAACCAGCTATGTTTGTTAAAAAAAACAAACAAACTGCAGTTTTAATAGCTTCTTATGATAAGTAAATTACTCTCTTGTTTTGTTTCTAACTGATCGTAGCGCCCCGTTTCCAGTTAGCGTCCGAAATGTCAACGAATTATGTTTTTTGCCCAAAGCGCCCCCTATCGATGTTTCTTTTTGTACCGTTCAACTGAGTTTCAGAGAGCCCCAGCAAACAGAATCATGAAAATGCATGCCATAAGTCAAGAAATCTGTTTGTTTATCTCTTAGGAGCCTTCGAGTTTCGACCACCCTGTACTTTGACATTTTATTCCGGCTCTTACGCTTTTTGCAGGGCTCTACTTTTGGGTTCAAACTTTAAGTTAGAGTATAAACTTTGGCGAGCATGTGTTAAATTATCAAAATAACGGGCTTAAAGTTGTTGTCTAGCTCTCCAAAGTCTGCAGCGCCCCCTATCCATGTTTTAAGAGATACGCTTATCAAATTGGTACTGAAGAAAGTCTAAACAAACAGAATCATTTCGACGCAACAAGCAAGAAAATCTAACCATTTCCCTAGTTTTTATGACGTTTCGAATTTCGGCACCCAAATTTTCGAAAGCGCCTAGCGCCTTACCATCGCGTCAGGGACCCTACATTCCCTATTCAAAAATGTTCGTCTAGGTGTGCTCTATCAATCCTTAAAGTTTGTCACCGACGAGCTGAATCACCCTGTAGAAATCAAAACTGATGTTTGCAGTACTAAATTCCCATGAAGTCATACACCTATACTGTATTAATATGTTTTTTTGTATTGTAATTACTGCACTTTTATTCAATTTCTGGATTTTCAAAGTAGCTGCAGGTATATTTCTGTTTAATTTAATAAACAATTACTTTTATTTTAATTTTTTTCCAACTGTTGTTTGAAATTTGTAGATATCTGAAAGAGATGTCCCATGCATCACATTAAAACTACTGTAAGTTTCACTACAAGCAGTAATATTTATTTTAGACTGAAATCATTTCTAATTTGCTTTATATTTTTAAAAAGAAAAATAGATATATCATTAAGATTAATTTATGTTAATATTTTTTCAAATTATAAGCATTTTAAATTTGTCCCGTGCATCACACACCTTTGTCCTGAACATTATTTATGTTAAAATAAATGTTGTAAAAAAAAAAAAAAAAAAAAAAAAAAAAATAGAAATTTAAAAGTTTTACATACTTTTATGTTAAATAATAGAAAATACAAAAATGGTGATTTTAAAAACTGTAATAGATAGTCTATTATTTGGCACTGACATATATTTCCTCCTTCGTAATCTGGAAATGTTCGAAACAGGCATAGCATTAATGTATACATCATTATTTCGTGGTATGTTTTTCTCTTCAACTAATAAAGTTTTGTTGCTTGTATTAAAATATTTACAAAGTTGTAAAAATTAGAAGCAGAATGTGCAAATTTGAGAAATTAGCTTGCTCATAACTTTTTTCGAACAAGTGATTTTGCTCTTTCATCTTCCACCTATTTCATCTACAAGCTACATTACCTTTCCCATGTAAAATGGCAAAGTATTTCCAGCTTAAAGTTTTCTGGCATTTTCAGTTAATTTCTTGCAAAAAAGAGCCACAAATTTGTCTTTGAATTTAAATTATGGGTCATCTGTCCAAATCATTCCTTTCAAATTTTTATTTTCAACGAAAATGGGTTTTTGGATTAGAATAGTAAAGTAATTCAATAAAAGCTCTGGCTGTATTTTTTCTCTTCTTTTTTGCATTTGAACAAATTAAAAATGTAAAATAAATATCATGAGAGAATATAGTTTCTGTGAATAAATTGACACTATATCTTGACCAAAAAGCACTCTGGATTTCTTTTTAATATTCACATTTGTAATTTATAACGAATTGTAACAAATAACTTTTACACTGGGGTCTTTTTTATCAATCTGAAATTCATTTTGAATTCATTTAATATAGAAGTGATAAGTGACTAAATAACAAGTATCTTTTAAGATCAATAAAACTTTGCCAGTGCTGCTTTTTTTCACTTCTTACACCTTAACTTATCTCCATTTTTCCCCTATTGTTTCAATATGATTATATTCTCATCTAAAACAGTGTCATTATTTTCAATATTTTGTCCATAAGAACAATCACTGGAAACACTTTGCCAACAGTAAGAATTCCCAATAGTATTACAAAATGTTTCATCCCAAAACATTTTAAAATCATGTAATAGCTTAAGACATTTTAGCTTTTTTTCCAAAGTCTCACAAATCACACATTTGGATTAATTAATAAATGTAAAAAAAAAAAAAAAAAAAAAAAAAAAACATTTAGAAAACTTACTTGTTACAAAATTTCAAATTATGAGTACACTGGTGTAATCTACTGCACGTTATTTAAGTAATTAATGTCTGTACCTGTATCATGTGGAATATATGATTAGTATCTTATTTATCATGTATTCTCACAATTTAACAATCAAAATGTTGAGAAATGTCATAAATCTCAAGTAATATACAGACAAATTAGACCTGTCCCGTGCATCACATCCATAAAATCTACATAACTCATTAATTAATTTTTAAAATTAATTCAATATTGCACCAAAACATTCTATTAAATATTCTTTCACTACAAAAAAAAAAAAAAAAAAAAAAAAAAAAAAAAAAAAAAGTATAATCTATAAATCGATGAAGTATCACAAAAATTAACATTTATACTATATGATGTATACATTTAGATTTTTTGTGAGTTCCATGCATCACACTTACATTTTAATTTCTTGTTTACTTAATTTTTAAATGAGGAACAAAATCTACATATCTTTCTGAAGAACAAGTTAGGATCTTATACCTCATAATTATCAAAGCATTTAATAACTTCAAATATGGTAAAATTTAATGGTTTAAACACATATAAATGTTCCATGCATCATGTGAGAATCACCCAAGAAACAGTAATTAAACTAACATAAGTAGTAGAACAATGCAATATAACAAAATTAGTACTATCACTAGGGTTGAACATTTGAAGCAGAAAAAATATTATCCAAAAATTTAACATCATTCTTTCCAAATAATAAACTTCAAAGTATATTTTTATTGCAAATGCTATAGAAGTATACTGCAAAGTTTGCTGGTTAACATTATTGCTGTAAAATGTTTTCAATGCCAATTTTTTCTGCAACAAAAGTTTAGGGCTAAACAGCAGTATTATAAGTACAAAATGCAATAATATAACGAAGCAAAATTTAAAATTCTAAAGGGGGAAAAAAAAAGATATTTTTTTCTTAATAAATCAATCTTTTGTTTAATAATATTAATAATAATAATTAATAAAAAAATATATAGAAAAAACTTTTATTAGAATGATGTCTGATTAATGTTGAAGATTAAGAAATACATTACATCAATGTAGGAAAAATAGAACTACGAGCAAAATGAACTTTTGTTTAAGAAAATGGCTTCAAGGTTTTGTACAGGTCCTAGAATTTCCAGACCAGGAATTTTTTCGGCATCAGAATTTTGCGCATTTGAACTAGATTTGTTTTTCTACAAAAAACCTTACAAAAATTGACAAAGTTATGAATTTTTTTCTCCCAAAAACCTTATTTTTTCACTCCTTGAGCCTATTTTTAATTTTATCAAAAATCTGTCATGCATAAATTTTTGGCCCAATTTTTAGAAATAATTAAAACTTTAAAGTGATTTTGTATCTATTTTCATTAAATTATTATTATTATTATTATTATTTCGTTTTCACAAAAATCTTCCCTATTTTCAGCCTCTTTATTTTATGTATCAGTTTCGAAGAGATTTGAGAAGAATTATGGAAGTTATTGTGTTCATAAAAAAGTGATACATATAAATACACATATACATTTATAATGTCAAAATGACTAGGTAAGATAGATAGTAAGACAGATAGATATACATATAAATACATAAAGTTTTTATTGATTGTAGTTTTGAGGTCTAGGAGTCATGATTGCCATAGGTCTTCAAAAATTTTTCAGAAATTCCAACATAGGGGAAAACACAATAGGTAGTATTTCATACAAAATGTACCTAATTCAATGCTGCTTAGATGCAGATGATAACTTTCATCAGTTCTTGTTATATTGTTATGTTTTAAACAAAGCAACAACAATCTATTGAAAAGTATTTACAATCCCTTCACTTTTATTAAAGTTAAGAAAAAAAATTGAAACAGTTTATGAGTGAAACTCTATGCATTTTTGACTGAGCAATTGGAATGTGATTCTAAATTCCTACACAAAGATTTCTGCTGTACTTTGTTCTTCCTTTTCTCAAGTTTTGTCTCATCATTTTCTTTTAAATTCTTGACATAAATCTAACATAATTTTGTGTTATTTCATCAGGATATTTCATATTTTGTACTATAGCACTCTAAATGTTCAAATGAATTATAAACAATGCAGCTGTTTATTCTAATATCCAAGAAAATTGATATTCTTTAAATAGTCTGGTTCTATTAATCAGCAATTTAAGTACCATCATTATTAACAATTCACACCTCCCCCCCCCCCTTTCCAAAGAGCTAGCTAATTTTAGCTGTGTTACTGTGTTAGATGAAATACTATACCATTCCACTTGCTTTTTGTAATTTCCTTGAATGTAAACAATGTGAGCAAGTTATGGTTTTTCTGCCTCTTTCTTTTCTGTTTTTTTTTTTTTTTCTTTTTAATCTGGATTATAAGTTTATTGAATCTTACATAAAAAAAAAGTCCAAAAGGACTTTTTAAACAGTTATCAACCATTTTTTCTTCATTTAAAACATTTCAATT
The DNA here is from genome assembly GCA_964019185.1 of Maratus speculifer. NCBI lineage: Eukaryota > Metazoa > Arthropoda > Arachnida > Araneae > Salticidae > Maratus > Maratus speculifer. The sequence goes on from OZ025295.1 coordinate 97,772,549, forward strand.
TTTTTTAATCCAACAAAATATTTAAAAATAAAGCCTTTAAAAATACATTAAAATAATGCACTCTATTTAAAAACAATCAGGAGAATCAACTATGTAGACTAATAGAAACCATTTTACAGAATGTACTACAAATAATAAAAATAAACAAAAATTAGACATACTGAATGCTATGAGAAACTTCCCAAAACCTTTACGCTGATATGGTGGAAGTGTAAGAATACATGCTACATTATTTCCATCTGGAGATTCCTTTTCTTTAGAAAAATAACCCACAAGGTGGGCACCATGTTTGTCACTTTCTGTAAGTACGTAGAACAAAAATGGTTCCACATCATAGTAAAGGGTCTTGTGATCAAGAAATAGCTTAGCCAGAAGACACAAATTTTGGGAATAAAGCTAAATAAATAAATAAATTAGAATATGAATACATAAAATACTACAAGAGGTTTTGCTCTGATTAATTTTTTTAAACTAGGACTTCCCTCAGAGGGATTAGTCTGAGCGATATTGCTGAGAATAAACATTTAATAACTTGCGATAAGTAAAGAAAATGAGATGTTATCTTTAATTGGTCATTCATTGTGATAAAATATGATGAAAATAAACATATTGAATCATAGAATTACAAAATCTTATATATAAAGTTGCATATACTATTTTTATAAAAGAAAAGCAAACCATGCATGATATAAAATTGGAAATATGCAAATGTTAAAAGTAATACAGAAAATACAACACCAAATTTTCCTATATTGGAAATAAAACTCTTTGAAATGATGTCATGAGCATAAACAGAAGCTTCGCACCGATTTGAGAAACTATAAATAACATAAACTATTATGTTTGAAGAGAATGGAGTGTATTTTATATGGTGTGAAATCCGTCCGAATAGTTTATAATGTTGAATATCTGTTTCCTACGGATGCAATGAGGTTGTCGATAAGAGTTAAGGAATCCTTTTTTTAAAATTTGTCCTAAACGAGCACTTACATCTTGTAAGTTACTGTGATGCCAACGTTATAGATTCTGACCCCAACAGTATCCTAGAAATTGCAATATTCTCAATAAAATTGGGTTTAAAACTTTTTCTAGACAAAAAAATGTTTAATTTGTGGAATTAAATTTTCGAATGTTTCAGAAATCGTTCATAACGAGGATATTATATCTTAAAAGTTGCCACAAAAAAAAAAAAAAAAAAAAAAAAAGATTTAAAATTTTTAGTCATATCAACATCAAAGAATTCTCAATATTAGAATTTTTTTTGCGCGTGCATTGATGGTGATTATTGTTCCTACGCAAAATATAGTATATTTTGCAGCAAAGATGGTTGCCAACATTTTTTGCTCACATTATTTTTTAAATCGGCTAGGTACTCCCAATGATAACGAAAAACACACAAACGTTAATGCTTTATAACAGGGCTGTCCAACGCGGCGCCCGCGGGCGCCATGGCGCCCTTTGAAGGTTTTCTTGGCGCCCTTTTGAAGGTTGTACGTTACCAGCATTTTTTAAATAAAATTCATTTTTAAATAATTCTTTTATTAAAAAGTCTTGATATTTGCTTGAGATATTTTTAGAAGCCCTTCAAATGTATTTCACGCATCACAAATTAATGGATTTTCGCTAACCCATTGTCTCTTTTAAAGTCGAGAAAGGGCTTGTTATTTCCTCCCTCAGAACTTTGAAAATTTAGGTTGAAAATTTAGGTAATTCTTTTTATCTTAAAAAATGTGTGAAATTATTCCCATTCTCTCCCAAGGCTCTGTTTAGAAACACCCATGGTTTGGTCACTGTATCATGCCTGTCTTTGTTTCTGTACTTTTTATACCAGCAAATTTACATCTTCAAAATAAATCAAGGAACATTTTTGCGTCCCCAATAAATATAACAATATCACTGGTTACAATTTTATTTTAATATAGTTGGCTAGATTTAATTTTAAGGCTTCTTCCAATAAAAATGTTTTTGGTATACCCTCTTGCAGAAAAACGTATAATTCAAAATTTACAACAATTTATAGTTATTTTAATTTTTTTCAGTTCTATGGGGGGTCTTATATCTTATGTAGTGAAATGAATTTGCATTTGTATTTCGGTACTAATACTCTTAGATGATTTTGTTGCATGTTTTGAGCCATGTTAATAATGGCGCCCTTTAATGGTGCCAAAAGCTGAGATGCGTCCCTGCTCGGTAAAAGGTTGGACAGGCCTGCTTTATAGCATAGAAAGACAGAATCAAAAGCTATTTATCTTCTATTATATACACATAAATTATCTAATTAGTGCTAGCACAGATGCATTTTAAAATATACATCGATGAATATAATGCTTCATTTTTCTTTTATTAGTATTTCTTAGTATTCATTTTTCATTTATTTGTATTATTCAGTAAAAACTCACTTTCTTAAGCCCAAATTACGTCAAACTTTTTATAAAAGTGCCTAAGTCCATATAACAGCGAAGTATTGTGAAGAGTACTAAATACAAGGTAGTAAGACACTTAGCCAAACGCAGGTAATAAATCGCCAAATATTGTTCTTTTCGCCCTCTTTCGAAATGCATTTTTTCCGTTCATTTAAAAAACACGATTTTGAGTCATCTTATTTAAAATTCAAATAAATAAATCAGAGGAAGCAGTAATAGCATAAGTCAAAACATTTTATTTCAGCATCAAGGAATTGTATCGTAGTTACACATGTGGAAAAATGCTACTTTTGGCCTAAAAACGTTGTCTTCACTAAATTTGAATCCGATTAAAAAATTACCGTGATTAATTGAAATGTTATAGGCAGAGCTACCAAGTCTCCGGCATTTTGGATACCGGTATTTTAATACAGAAAATGTTTTATTAAATTGGAACATTCTGCGGATTTAAAAAATAACTTTTCCTATAAGAAAATTCTGTTATGCAATAAGCGGGGGCTTGGCATCTCTGTATAGGAATATTTCGTAATCTACTTTTTAACCTTAAAAAAAGCAACGACCATTTTTCGGGTACAAAAAGTATTGCTAATTGTTCCATTTTGCATACAAAGTACTGATTGCAATATTGATACATCTATGGTGATAAGATTCCAATAATTTTTCAAATCCCATTTATTTCATTAAAAATATAAATCTTTTATTCATTTAGTTTAAAATAAATGGTTTTTAACTAATTTCATAATACTTTTGAAATATCACTTTTCATTGGCCATTTTTTAAAGCATTTGGAATATGGTTGTTGTTTTCTGTCAAATATAGACTTTGGTCTGTCCGCATTTTATTTTATTATTATTATTATTTATAAATGGTGGAGAAATATTCATACTTAATCCATAACGTGCATAATATATGACTCAGTTATTACATAAGTCACCTTTTTATTATCATAAAAATTATGTTTTTACTGATTTTATTAACTCAGTAGGAAAAATTTTGTGCTTTGAGCAATAGATGTCCGCATTTCATTTATTTATTTATTTTAACAAAACTCTTTGTATTTAGAAGAATTTTTATTTAAATAGGAAATCCAAATGTCACTGTTAATAAAGAAGAAAGTTACAAAAAAAGGTTACAAAACGACTTGATGCATACTATCAAATATGGAAAAACAACGAAAAAAGACGTCGTATGAAATATCATCTTTTAAAGCATAAAAAACGAGGTTTGATTATCGAGCCTACTGATTACAAAATGTGCAATACATAAAAAAAAACCCCTGCAAATATTGATTTTTTTTCTTTTGTGCAGTATTGGCTAACAAGGGTGCGCTATGTTGCAAAAGGATATAAGCGACTATGAAAGCACACTTGGTAAACGTTCATGCTCAGCTTTACAAATAAATATGGCACATATATGCCCTATACACACCGAGGTACCTAATTGGTGCCAAAATGGCGTTCAGTTGCCTAACATGTGCTGGTTATCATATAAATGTTATATTAAATTGTTTGTTCTAAAAATATTATCATTTATTTATTGTTATTTCTTTTTTTTTAATAACAGAAAATGTTTCGTTTATTCCTTTTTTTTTTCATTTTAAAATAAATAAATAACGTGTTATTATAGCATGCTATATGTATCTGGTAATCAAAACGATGTTTTCGCCTAATTGGCATAAAAAAATCTCGCCAAACCCGGTGCTTATATCTCTAGTATATTATCTCAAGTATTTTATTTATGTATACTATAATTGTTTTTACATACCACTTACTTCTTCTTGTATGTAAAAATGGGTAAGTGGCTCCTTTATGTAGTATAAATTGTATAAATCTTTAAAAAATAGCCCCCGTTGCTCCTTTTTGGATCGAATTTAAAAAAAACAATGTCTAATTCCAGTATTGCTCCCAGGTATGCATACATATTCCAAATTTCAAAGTTGTATGCCAACAGGAAATGGATGAAAAATGGCAAAAGACGTCACATATGCACCAGGGTACATAATTTACGTCAAAATGCCATTATTTTACCTGAGATGGTAACCCGGCATTATTTATTTATTATTTGTTTATTTACTCATAAAATGTTTATTTACTTTCATTTCCTTTTTTTTAATTATATAAAATATTTCTTTTTATAGTTATTAATTATTATTATTTTATTTACTGTAAGTTCTTTTTGAAAATAGAAAATAATTTAAAAATGTGTATATAAGCGTTATTTGAAAACGGAGTTTTCGCAAAATGGGCTTTGAAAAAAATTGCGCCAAATTTGATGCGCTTGTGGTATCCGTGCTGAAAAATTAGTGACCAGAATTGACTTCCACATACAAACAAAATATAAGTTAAAAGAAAACATGCAATAAAAATAAATATAAAGCGAAAATGATGTCATAATTGTTTTTTTTTATTTAAAAACGTAATTGTTTCTAATTTCGACACGCGAAATATATAAAACATTCGTTTAGCGATCAAAAAATGCTATTAAGAGATTATCACAAAATCTCAAAATCAAAGTTTTTATGACTTTTTTTTTAAATATAAAAAAATAACAGTTTTATTTTCCTGCATGATAAAATTTTAAAATGTTTTATTGCATTCAATATTTCTGAGTGCGTAAATGATTACTATTTACTCCATGAACTGATTCGGTTATCTACGAAAATATTTAGCCAGTCAAAATCACGCACACCAAATTTCTGTGACGTATGCAAATAAATTGTGCTTTTTTATCAGTTTTTTTTATATAACTTTTAAACTATTTGGAACTAATTTTTCGTAGGTGGTGCATTCACCAGATTACCTCTATAGGTACCTAATGGTACAAACAGAATCAAAATCCGACAAGTACTTTTTGAAATTTGCTTGACGAAAGAATTTTTTTGAATTTTAATATCGTTACGTACTCTGAGTATAAAAACTTCGCTACGCTCAGACAATAAAATTTTTAGATGTTAAATACTGAATTAAGCATGAAAAAGGAAACAAAAATTAAACAAGTTGGTAATTGCACGTGAACATAGCAAATGAGGTGCGTTTGTATGATAACGAAGTTTTAAAAATATTCAGATCTTGCTGATATAGTAGAGCGTAATCCGGATACAGTATAGTAGTTGAATTCTTTACGTTTCTGTAAATATGCAGGAAGTAATATTTATTACACCTCAGCAACGTATATCTTATTCATAAAATGTGAAATAGTTGAATATAATTAAAACACGTACCAAACCATGTTTCCCCGTATAGCATTATATAGTGGAATACTTTTGTGTGGCCCTGTAATTTAATAATAAAAATTCCTTGCATCACAGATTGTACAGAATGCATATTTTAGTATATATTTCATAGATTCATGCCAATTCTATTATGTTCGAATGAGTGTAACATCATTAAAATGCATTTGAAACTTTTTCCCCATTGACCGTAATGTAACAGAATCCTTTTGATTGTCCCTGTAATTGATCTATGCATCCGATTTTCATAACATTTGAAATCATTCGACAAAATTACGCAATAATTATATGTTTTAAATTTCAAATGATTAAAATGCATTTAAAACTTTTTTCCCCATTGACCGTAATGTAACAGAATCCTTTTGAATGTCTCTGTAATTGATCTATCCATCCGATTTTCATAAAATTTGAAATGACTCGACAAAATGATGCTATAATTATGTATTTTAAATTTCAAATGATTCGGTTGGGTAGTTTTTGCATTGTTATATGCGGACAGACGGACGAACTGAGCGACAACAATAGGTGCTACGTATTTATATAATTACGAACGCACCTAAACAGTATGCTATAGGCATCATAAAACATCTATTAACCTCTTGAGGCCAAGCAAGACATACATGTGCTGCAAAAAGGCTTAAGAATCCTTGTTTATTCCCACCAGTAAAATTATACTATAAAATTTGCCCTATTTAACTGGAGCATTTTCTCGATTTATTAAGGCACAAATTTCTGCTTTTAAAAACCAGTGACAAAACATTTAATATTTCATAAAAGACTCCCATGCCAAAGGGGTTAAAGATATATAATGTATTTCTTATGTAAATGAACAGTTATCTATAATGAACAGTTGCTAATAAAGAAAAAACAGAACACCTCCTCCATTGGATATTAAAATTAAAAAATTGAAATTTGAAATTTGTTAAAAAAAAACTTAACATGCATAGCATGTAGGTATTACATGCAAGGCAGCGCCTCAACACTAGGTTTAATTAGAATAATTTTCATTTAAAAATAAAAATTACAAAATCAGATAAGATAAATAAAAACATTTAAATTTCAGGCTTAGCTGTAGATATAAACCAATGCATGGAAAGAATGTTCATTGTTTGATGCAGAAGGCAGTGGAACCCACAACATAAGGAACAATTTAAACAATTTTCATTAAAAAATAAAATTCATACAAAATTGGATAACAGATTTAAAATCATAAAATTTTGATTCGGTCGCAAATACAAACCAAGGCAGAGGAAAGAGGTTAGTTAATTTCAAGACTTCTTATATTTGCAGTTATTATGGTAGAATTAATTAATTTAATTTGATGTTTGCTTGATAAAACTGACCAGCCTAACAGATAGTTTAAGATGATTAAGCGATTGAAACAGTAGATTAATAAATATAGACTATCATAATTTTTCCTTTTTATACCAAAATTAAATTTCATTGATTTGTTAACAAACAAAACAAAAGTTGCATTTTATAACTTTGATCATAGCTATATACAGATAAAACATTTATTTATCTATTTCTTATTCCATATTCAAAATAATCAACACTCAATTAATTATGTAGGATTTTTCAAAATGTGAAAATAACCTTGCTTAGAATTTTCAAAGTATCTAATTACATACATAACCAAAATAAGAACAGATTTTAAAAAACTTTTTCTAAAAAAGAAAAAAAAAATACACAACTATATGCACATAAAAATTTTAAATAAGATGCACGTGAAACAGACATAGAATTTTTTTTAAAAGATAACTTTGCAACAATAACAATCAACATCTTTAAAATATATATGGGGGTAAAAAGAAATTTGCAAATACGATTAAGAATAAAATTTGTTATTAAAATTTATTTAAAGACCAAAAATTAAAGAAATCACAAGAGAAAAATAGAAAAATTGAAGCCTAAAACACATGAGTTTTTTCATGAAACTAACTGGATTCTTTTTCTTTTTTTTCAAAGTTTTTTAAAAAATAATAGCAATATTGATTATGATAACAATAAGTAATTAAACTATATGCTTCTGTTTAAATAAATAAATTAGTAAATAATACAACTGTGTATTAACTTATAAGATATAATTGTCACATTATTTTAGATAAAATTTCATTAAAGTAAATTTGGAAGAATTTAAACACTATTAACAATTGAGAAAAAATCCTTTAACTAATACTAGAAAGAAATTTTTATATTACATACAATTTAATTGCTATACAACCTGAATGTTTAGCTAACATATATTAATAAACATAAAAATTTAACACACACATAATTCTCAATATTTATAATTAAAGCATTTGAGCATCTTATTCTGAGCTTAACTATGATACAATTTTATTTTTAACTGAAATTGAACAGAAAAAAAATTTAATGGTCTTTAATCAATGAACATTTTAAAATGCTACACAAATCACTTTATGAAGAGAAGGAAAATTCAAAATGGGAGAAGAGAAAAGTATAAAATAAACATAATTTGTTTTTACTTTATGATCTTTCCCATCTACTTCATACACAGAAAGATTTCCCTTACGATAAATTTCTATGCCTGGTGGCTGGCGAGCAATACACTCTCCCTAAAAATTCATAAAATAAAAGTTAAAATGTATTACAATTTAAAATTTATAAATAATTCATCTAAAAAACTAATTTAAAAGAGAACTTTTATCATAGATGCGTACAAAGATGTCTTAATACATTGTTAAGTGACAATGTTGATAATTTAGTACTTTTTTTTTTAAATTCAAAATATATAGCCAAATTTTGAATAGTATTTTTTTGCTTTATTTAATAATAGACTTTCGGTGATTAACTAATGCAAAAAATACCACCAAAAAAAAAAAAAAAAAAAACTAGTTGTCGGGAGCCATTGTAATACTTACCTATCATAGATGTGCATAATATAACATATGAAAATAAAACATGTGAAAACTATTTAAAAAATGTATTGTAATTCCAAAAAAAATTTTAATGTATATTTAAATATTTTTAATATGCATAGAAATGCTCTATTAATGAATTGCTGATAAACCATTTCGACAAATTATATAAAACGCCAAACTACTTAAATAGTACCGAATTGCGTAAATGAAACATCCTTAGAACTCCAAAAATAGTAATCATATTAACTAACAGTTTACTGCATCAAATTAAGCATCTTGTTTTCAATTAAAATGTATGTTTGAATTGAAATTTGAATGAAATACAGGGTCATGAAAAATTGAAGAGTGCGGAAAACAGGATTGCAAATATCTCGGCAACTAATAATACGAATTTGTTTCTTATGCAAAATTTATGTTATTTTATTGCCATTTACATCCACTCCCTAAAATAAAACATTTCGAAAATTTTTATGCACCTTTCATTAGAACATATATTTCGAGAGTCGAAAAAAAATAGTTCTGGATAATCAAAGTTACTGATATTAAATAGGTTTCGTCCCACTTTTACATTCTAAGTATGTACAAAATTTCAAATCTCTATCTCATTTTGTTTGGGAGTTAGAGCATTCACAGACAGACACACAGAGAGATGGACGACAATTTTTTTTCTAAAAATATGTTTTTTGGAATCTCTATTGTCTGAAAAGTGTAAATCCGTCAAAACTTTTTTTTCGATTTTCAAAACGATTGCAAGATTTACCCTATACTATGTATGATGAGTAAGTAACTAGTAGATGTTTTGAATAAAATAATAAGTTAAATTAGTGATGAGTGGTTACATCACTGCTGAAAAAGGGCTAAGAAAAACACATTTTTTCATACAAGGTATCTTAAAATAATCACAAAATAAAGAGTATTACAAAAAAATGTAAAAAAAGTAACAGAAAAAATATTTTAACTGAATTTAATTAGAAAAAAAAAATATGGAACAGTTTACAACATTAAAAATGTTTAGTACACTTCATCATGAACAAATTAGGTGATCAGAAAATATGACACAATATTGCACATTTGTTACATGCATTCACATAAAATTGCAAAATTAAGGCCGATAGTCAGAAAGTGGCAGAACATGCTTTCTTAAAGCAGAAATGAGACTTTTGATGATGTTTTATCTGATCGTCTGTATGCTGCCATAAAATGTTAAGAAACCTGGGCCTGGACATTTTCATACAGAACCTCAAAATACTGGTGGAGCATTGAAACAACTAACTCAATGTGATAGGCAAATATGCAGACCTGCTAACCTATGAAAATGAGAAATCGTGGCATACAAAACTCAAATTAATCTGGAGATTGGTTGGTAGGTTTTTCTTCTATATTATTTTTTTCCTCCTGAAACTTTTTACATGATTTTTAGCATTTCTTCTCATTTTGCAGTCTTTTTTTTTTTTTTTTTTCTTTTGACGTTTGTATAAGGAGCACATTTCCAATTTTTTAGTCTAGTGCAGTGAATTTTGATGAAATTCGCAATTTTTTTTCAGCAACAATTTTACAATACTCACATTTTTTTTTTTCTCCTCACAATTGTAATTGCACAATTTCTATTATGATTTTTGTCAAAATCTGACTTTTATCGCACACTTTTAATGATTTTTTACTGTGATACTTTAATGAATTTTGAGTTTTTTTCCCACGATCTTCAATGAAATTTGCATTTTCTTAGTGATCTTTTGATCAAATTTGCATTCACTTACTGATCTTTCGATGGAATCTGCATTTTCTTACCAATCTTTCAATTCAATTTGTGTTTTCTTATTTATCTGATGAAATTTCCATTTCCTTTGCATTATCTTTTGATGAAATTTGCATTTACTTACTGATCTTTCGACTGAATCTGCATTTTCTTACTGATCTTCCAATTCAATTTGCATTTTCTTTCTGTGATTTTTTGATGAAATTCACATTCCCTCCCCCCCCCCCCCCCCCCAATATTTCTACAAATTCATATTTTTACCACAATCCTTTGATGGAAATTATTTTGTTCTGAAACCAATTGAAGAAAATGATTTTTTTTTCATTGTCTTTTGTTAAAATTTGTGATAGTTTATTATGACTGATCGGCAAAATTCGCAATAGTTTTGCAAGATTAATCAGCAAAATTTTTTATAACTTTTCGTAACCAATTAACAAAATTCACTACTTGTTTCAGCAAGTTTTTAATAAAAATTTGCACTTTTTTCTTTGATAATTTATCAAAATTCATAATTTTTTATACAATCTTTAGATAAAATTCTCAATTTGTTTCTGAACAAAATTAGCAATTTTATTCAGCAACTAATTAAAGATAATCACTATTTATTTCTAAGATCCTTGTCAAAATACCTGATATTTTTCTACGACCATTTCAGTTTTTTTCACTACCTTTTCATGAACTGATTTTAGGGAAATTCCATAAAAGAAAAATGATTGTGGCCTTCCAAGAAATTTAAAAATATACTCGCAGAAGAACATGAAGTGTGGATTGCCACAAAGAATTCTTCATTATGCAGGACTTTCTTTTGTGCACAAATTGCACAAATCTGCACATTATTTCAAATTTTCACTATTTCAAAAGAACATTTCCCCTCATGAAACTCTCAAAATGGCACCCCCTGTTTTTAAAGAAAAGAATTTCTATATAAATATTTACAGAAACATTATTCACTCATGGTTAAAGTCTCTTAAGAGATTTTTATGTTAAGAAGTTTGTTTTGCAGCCCAGAATATTTTTCCTTGAGCATTTTTTAATAATACAATTTTCGGACTATGACCAATTTTTTTTTTAACTTTCGAAACTGAATACCTTAAAAATTTCAAAACAAAGTGTCTCCTGAAAAATATGCTGCTCTGAATAAAAATCATAACTGGAAAAAATGCATTTCTGTTCTTTCCCCCCCCCCCCCTTTTGTAGCATTACAGTTTATAGGTCTAAATTGTAGAAACTATGATTTTTTTTTTTTTTTTTTTTTTTTTTTTTTGTAGCAATTGGCAGGTCTGTCAAAAAAGATTTGGGTAGGAAAATTGGCAAAAATTTATATGAACATTTACATTTCACATACATTTGCATGAGTTTATTCAGAGTGAATTACCTTGTAATGGTAAAATATAAACTAAGAAATAATCTAGTATATATTAAAACGGTAGGCTAATTCTTTAAGATCAACTAAATTCAGGCTTTTGCGCATGCATGAAGTTGAATTTATTAGCCCTTCCAGTTAGAGGAAAGTCGAAGCAAGTCTGGTTAGCTCAGTGGTTTAAGGCACAAATTTTAAGCTCTGAGCTTTTGTACAGGACTAGGGTTCGATTCCAATGCTCGGCGAAATAATATATTTGAATAATAATACATTTTACTACAAGGGAAAGTTATATGATTTTTATTCTTTTGTTATCATTATTATTTTGATGCTTTATAATTAAATAAAATTTAACCCTCAACAATGTTTTTTTTTTCTTTAAGTAACAATTTTATTCTTAAAATGTTTCAAGTAATTAAAACATAGTAATTATTAGACATAAACAGCCAATTTCCAGTTCAGGGCTTTAGAGATATATTTGTATGAATAAAATTATTGAAAATCTTTACAAATTGCATTCTTAAATAAATAAATAAATAAATAAAATAAACAACAATAAATACAACACATACAAATAAAAATTGTAAAAATGCCATAAAATTTAACATCTAGCAATATATATAAAAAAAATGTATTCTAATTTTCTAAAAAATGTAAATGTTTAAACATTATTTTGTCAGTAGGTAGTAGCAGCGATTTCCCACTTTCCTGTCATGTGCGTAGAAGTTTAGAAAAAATAATCCATTGGTAAACTGTAATATAGGTGAATTATATAAATAAATAAACATTATACATAATTTAGACCATATATTAAATGATCTTTAACTAAATCTCTGGGTGCCATTTTGAAGTAATGTCTGAACCTTTAAAATTTTGATGTCTGATAAAATATTTTAGAAATAATTTAAACAATTTTAACTTAAAATACTTAAGCTAAAGTATTTTTGATTTAATTATCTTTTAAATATATTAAACTAATCTACAATTTTTGTTATATTTTTTTTATGAGCATTACAAGAAGATATACATTTGTGGAATATAAGAAAAAGTATTAATTATTTTCTGGGGAAAAAATTAAAATAAAGAAGAGAAAACAGGGGGAAAGAAAAATAGTCATGTAAGAATGATAATTGAACTACTTTGTGATACCTATGGTTTAATAATTAAATAATGTATGAAAATGTTATGAAAAATTCAAATATATTATAAATAGTTACTTGGTAGCATGAAATTTTAAGTTTAGGGATTTAAAATGAGACTGATAAAAATAAAATTAATAAAAACTTTTCAATATAATTTAAAAAATTAGAAAATACTAAACATTGTTATTTTTTCAAAACACTGAGAATACTCACCAAAATAAATACAAGTTCAATTAATTTTAGTTATCCTTCTGCTAAAAAGCAAGCACTGTTAAAATTATGCTTAACATTCTTTTAAATGATTACTTGAGTAAGTTAGACCTGACAAAACCATGAAACGCTTCGAATTTGTTGTAATCACATAGACAACATAGAAATAAATCAAGTTTTCAAAACTTTTTTTATAGGTAACTAATTAAGAAAAGCAAACATCATTCTAATTCATCTTTTAATTCATCGTTTATCGTCAAATCTTGAAGGGTACCATCTAGTTTAGGAATTAAAACAATAATATTAAACAGGTAAGCATTGTCTAAAAAACTAATTTAACTGTACTTTATTGACAATGTTAGTTCTTGGTGTACCTGTGTATTTCTTAGTACATTTGTGAAAAGTTGATTGCAAAAAGAACCAATTTAAAAATTATCACTGAAAATGAAGATCTTCCTGTGCCAATTCTTATGAGACTGGCCTTTGAGTATTGCAGAGACAGGAAGGTGATTTAAATGTCAATCTTATGTAAAATAATATGACAAGGAAATAAAAATTGTCTGTTCTGGTGAATATAGGATGTATTTTTTATAAATATTTCAAAATAGAAAGTTTGGCCCATAGCCATTATTAATTTTCCCCTTTGTCCACATGCTGTATATTTTCCTTAGTACTTTACAAATACTACTTCAATTTTCAATAAGAATTACTACTAAATGCATAAGAAAAATACATGTTTTGCATGTCACAATTCATCAACACAATTCATCAACTAAAAATTTCTAGATCATAATTCTTAAAAATATCTACATGACAAATACTGAAACAAAAAATATTTCTCATACTTGATGATAACGATATGTCTTTTCTAAGCGCATATATTTTAAGCAATATTCACATATCCACAATTTCGACTGCTTGCCATACTCCTCAGGAAATGGAGAGAAATACCAAGTATCTATTTGAAATTTTCCAAATTGGATGCGGTCAATGTACTTAACCTTTGTGATCTGAAATTAAAACAATCTATTATAAATATTAAGTTTATAATTTTTATAATAAAAAATATTCTAAAAATTACTCAAATTTTTTTTTTTTTTTTCCCACCATAAATAAAATAAACACAAAATACAAGCATATTCTAATGCAAAATATCTTTTAACAGATCCAATTAACTTTATATTTATGATCAACATAAAATGAAATTTCGTCTTTTCATTGACCTACATTGATAATTTAATAAGATGCAGTTAGTCTGCTTTTTATAATTTTTAATTTGCTCTGGGCAATCAACTACCAATTCTAGTAACTTTTGTACTAATAACTTTACATTTTAGTAGGAAACAAGTTTTCATTGTTGAGCACATTTTGCATGAGCAATAAAAATTAAAGTCGTATCACAGGTCACTGCTACCATTGTTATAATTGCTAAAAACAGCCACTGGTTACTGGAAGACGTTCAAAAATGAGCTACAGTCTTTTGATGATGTCAGAAAAGTCCATAATAAATAAAATAGGACTTTGTCACTAATAAAAATATTCAGTTATAATTGCAATTATTGGAATGAAAATACTCCTGATGCAATTGTAGAATTGATGAAGATGCTTAAAGACAAAACTAATAATTTTATAAATCACAGACCATTTAAATATAATTTTTGATGCATTTATCCTCTAAATAAGGGACAACTCATTTAAATAACAGAAATTATCTCATTCAAATTATATAAAAAAATCCTGTAACCGTTATGCTAAAATCAGGAAGAACTTAAGTCCTTAAAAGGATCTTTAATAATTTTTTCACCTTAAAATATGACTTTTTACAAAATTCAGAAAATCTTTCATAATGAATCTTTCACAAATATGATAATTTTAAAATAAAAATTTGTCATATAATAGCTGAAATCACATGTAAATATTCAGGGTTCATACAGAGTTGGGAAGAAAAAATCCAAGGAGTCCAAAAAATTTTAAGGACTTGCCACTTTTGTTGTTATTTATGTGGCATGCACTTGCATACCCCAATTTTTAATGCCCCATTTGGAGAGAAGAACATTTCAAACAATTTTTTTCTCTATTAGAATCTAATTATTGGAGCTGAAAATGCACAGAATTCACAACCTTGGTGATTTTGTAAGTTTAAATAAACAAATACACAATCAACTTTCCTATGCAATGACCAATGGTCAAATACACAGAGATCAGTCAAACTCGAAACACTTATTATATCGCATACATCTTTTAAAAAAATTTTTAAAGGTAAAAAAATGCTAATGCAACATACATGAAAAAATTTAACAGCTTCTGAATTTATTCTTTTAGAGCAGCGATAAGTTAAAGTGTCCTAAAGCTGACATCTAACAAATATTTAAAGCATGACCTATTTTCTAAAATAATTTAGAATGAGTTTTTCTTTCTTCTTAAATCAAAGATATCTTGGATTTGGAAAATTGATAATGCTTTATATATTTGTTTTACTTAAAGATGTCAGCTTTAAGAACTGTATTTTGGGTGTCAGCTTCAGGGCACTTTACCTTAATCACTTTCTTTGAAGGTGAATGTTGTCCATGACATACATAGAAAAATGAAAAAAGCCCCATTGTTAACATCCCTGCAAGATACTAGTCACCATTATCTGCTCTTGAATACGTTAATTAAATTATGTACATATACATAAATAAAACATAGATCAAAAGATTTACAACAATAAAATCTACTTTTGGGTTCCATAAAAAACTGCAATACAAATGATAAATCACAACAGTATTAAAAGCAAAAAATACCGATAAAAAATTTTATTGAAAAACTTTATGTAGTAAAAAACATATGGAAAGAAATTTGGGCTAAATAATAAACAAAATAATAATATTAAAATCAATTTCTTATGAATTTATTTGCAATTTTTGTTATCTAATTTGTCTAATTTCTGCAATTCTTTTTTGTTTGCAGACTTTTTAAAACTGTTTGACTTTGCTAACAAAGTGATATCATTTTGCTTTTAAGCTTCATTTTTGCATAAAGGGTTTACCATGCGTTTTACAATCAAGATATATATATATATATTTTTCCCTGGGAGCAATATTGTTTACGTGCAAAACCGCAATACAATTTAAGGAGTTTCTAAGGAGTATTTTGTTTATCTAAGTAGTTCTAAGTACTACTTGGGAACATTTTCCTTTCTAAGTAGTTTCTATGGAGTCTGTACGAACCCTGATATTACATCCACCTGTATATATGTACAAAGGGTTTTAATAAAAATGTCTAAATAAAAAATTAAATATAATAAAAATTTCTAATCTAGCTATATTTCTATATTTATATTATATAAAATATACTATATTTCATAATTTGGTCATTTTATTACACCTTAAATATTACATTTATATGCCTCCCCGTTTAATCAAATACCCCGCTTAATCGAATATTTTTTCTGGAACCGTCAATATTTGTTTATGCGGGGACGACTGTAGTAGCTTCTCTTATCAATTAGAAGTTCTTATTCCATATTTCCCAATAGCATTTTTTCTATTTTTGACAGCCATCTTCCATTTTTATATTACTATATCTAAATATGATTCGTATTTTATATTAATAAGATTAGTCAAATTTCTGAATTAGAAGTATGACTTTTCTCTATTTTTCTTGCTTAAATTAGATAAATAGATTAAAAAACTTAAAGATTTTATAGAATTAGCACAAATAAAAATCTGGATTTCAAAATTTTATATTTTCAAAAGTATTATACACATTACAATAAATGATATATGAAAATAAAGGGGGAACATTCCAAGTTTTTGTTCAATGTGCAAACCTTTAGTAACATGACAAGCACTTAATCTGTAATCAAGTTCATTCGACACATTTGACAGTTTGCACAATCAACGATTTCTAATGCATCTCTGAGGCATTAACAGATACTAAAAGATGCAGCACTTATGCACCATTTAGCATTACTTTGTGATGTATTATTTAGTGTTTTGATGCATCAGTGTTGCATTAAGAATCCTTGACAGTGCAAAACTGCCATATGTGTAGAATGAACTTGATTAAAAATTTGGTGTTAGTTGTATTATGAAAGATTTGCACATCAAACATTTATAACAGAATAAAAACTTGTTTCTTTTTATTTTATGTATTACAAATTTTAATATGTGTAATGTTTTGAAAACATAAATTTTCAAAACTGGATTATTCATTTGTACTGACCTTGTATGTTTCAATAATACGGAGAAGAGGACGAACAATTTATGTGCGAACAAATGTGTTTCTTTCGATTTCTGCCTAATTAGATTTTTCTATTTTTACACTAAGGTGTAGTTTTCTAGTTAGACTTGTCTAAATGTATACACCCAGGAGCAGAATTTTTTTCTGCAGTCTACAACATAAGTAGGAACTTTAAAAACTGTCTGCAGAACTTATGGACAAATGTGCTCTTTCCAATTCCTCCCATTACATTATATGCACTCAAACCTTCCAAGTATTTGTGATGAACATAAAAGGAAAGTATTTTTTTAAATAAGTTACTTTTATTTCCAGAATTTTTAACACCATTGTACATTATCCGAAAGTGGGAGAAATTCCACTCCTGGTACTAAGTTTTTTTTTTTTTTTTTTTTGCTCCTTTGACGAAATTTGCATTTTTTGGTGATCTTTTGATGAAATTTGCCATATTTTTGAGATTTTCTTATGATTATTGCCATTTTTGCAATCCTTTGATGAAATTCATGTTTATTTTCGGGAAACGTGGAAAAAATTTATATTTTTCCACAATCTTTTGACGAATTTTGTCATTTTCTTGCTGTCTTTTGAAGAAATTTGTCACTTTCTCGCAATTTTAGGTCAAAATTTGTCGTCTTCTCGGAATCTTTTGCTGAAATTTGCCATTTTTTGTGATCTTTTGAAGGCGTTTTATTTCGGGATACCTGGGCAATAGTGCTTTTTTTCACAGTCTCTGGATGAAATTCATGTTTTTTTGTGATGCTTGGACGAAGTACGGCATTTTCTCGCAATTTTTGACGACATTTGTTGTTTTATTGCAATCCTTTCACGATATTTGCCGTTTTTTTGTGATTTGTTTAAAAAAATTTCCTCTTTTTTTTTGGAAACTCTTGTCAGAATTTGACATTTTTGGAGATCTTTTGACAAAATTTATTGATTTTTTGTGTTCTTTTTGGTGAAATTTGCTGTTTTTTTTATCCTTTGACAAAATTTGCGGGGTATACTTTTTGTTTGTTGAAATTGGCCATTTTTCTTTGAACGACTGACAAAATTGATTTTTTTTAGACCATTTGTTGAAATACACGACACATTTTATGTTCAAATTTTTGGATTTATGGCCAGTTTTTTTTTTTTTTTTTTTTTTTTTTGTAAGTGATTGTCCTAATTTTCTGGAAAATTCGGAAGAAAATCGTTCCTAATTTATAGTTTAACGTGAATCTGAGCTTTGTCAATTGCATATTGTTTGGATCATATATATATAAATGACACATAGCAAATAATTTCTAGTAAACTTTTTTAAAAATTTTAATAGTTGAAAAATAATCTGCACATGTTCTCAAGAATCTGTGACGTGCGTTGTAGCATTGCACAGATTCTGCTCCCAGGTGTATACAATAGGGTGGGCCGAAAAAAACTTTTTTTCGATTTTCGATTATGGCGGGTGCGGAAAAGTGGCCACTGGTGGCACTCAGTTTATACAAAAAAATTGAGATTTTCTGGACATTTCCTTACCTTGCCGCAAACAGCTTGAAGTTTTGCAAAAATGTTCATTTTTGAACTTTTTTCTAAAAAAATTAAAAAATGTTAAATTAAATTTATTTTGGTTGCATTTACTTGAAAAGGCATATTTAATGTACCAAATGCTTAAATAATATCTGATCATGCATTATTTAATATCTATGTGTATTATAACTTAGGCTATTTTTATAGCTTTTTCGCGTATAACAGGCAAAAGTTGTATTTGTTTGAATCGATCGTTAGTTTCTATATTATTTATGTCCCTTGGTCTTCTTTATATTTTTTCTATCGGTCAAACGTCATATATTTGGGGAAAAGACAGCAGTATACTTCAAAAACAAATCTGTAAGGTGAGAAGTTGGTGAAGCAGGACTCTAAGCGAGCGCAATGACTCGTCGTAATACTCAGGGAGTGAAGGACGAAATAGCTGAGAGCCAAAATGCTATAAAGGATTCTTATTATTTATCCTTGCTCAGTAACATGCAACATTTGTTCAGTGTTAACGTGAAACCTTTTTGTAGTGTTTATACAGTGCTTTTTGGGTCGTTTAATGTGCCATTATAGTGTTTTGTGCGTTTTATTACAACGAGTTTAGAAATGGCTAGTATAAAGGGACATGACTATGCAAAGACACGCAATAGCGTGAAAAGTAACTTTTGGGGGGCGTCATGCATATTGAAAGAATTGCAATTGCCAACTTATGCTGACAATCATGTGCCACTACTACTGGTTGCTTCACCATGTAGAAGTTCTGACAGCAGAGGATACGAATCTCGTCATTGATAAAAACACAGTCAGAAGAGAGAAATAGAAACTTGGAAAGAAGATACAGGCAGAAGAAGTTATTGAAAGAGGGAAAATTAAAAGCATATTTTTTGATGGTAGAAAGGATAAAAGTATATTAAGAGGAAGAAAAATAACAAGCGACACCGTCAAGAGAAAGGCAAGGAACACATCACCGTGTTCCGGTCATGGAAATGAAATATCAAAATCATTATACAATCTTCCAAGTCAGCACAAGTTAGACTTTTCTGAACTGACCAGGTATCAAGGTAATGGAACGAGGTATCAAGTGACTCGAGTATTCCTAACCAGGTTCAAACAACACGGTTAGGAAACGGTGGTTAGTTTAACGGTGAGGTCACGGATTCATGACTCTCCCTCCCCCATGCGCTGTACTGCAGAAATATTCTAAAAATTACTTTAAAAATTAAATATACCTTAAATCCTTATTCCCTCCCCCCTTGTTCAATAATGCGAATCTCTCTGATTCTGTAAAATGTCTACTCAAATCAAAATTAGGTAACATATGACACATTTGTGTCATAACATGCCCAATTTTAATCTCGAAAAATTTGCATGTGTAATTATTCGGAAACTATGAGATTGAAAAGTGTTTTCCATTTTTAAATAAAAATAAATTAAATAAAAAAGAAAAGAAAGAAAAAACATTCCATGAAATTCGGCATTTTAAACTAAATTTCCATACACGACTGCTAATTGCGCCCTCATGACGACATATCGTAAAATGCTAACTTAACAACATTTCTAAATCATTTTATGCATTTATAAGAAAATGAGAAACATTTTAATTTCTTCTTATCTGAATGAAATCTGTATAACTTATATATTTTTAGAAATACCAATGCAAATTTTCCAATATTTTATTTTATTTCTTTCAATTCTTTATTGAACTTCTTTTAACTGAATTATTCGCTTGGCACAAGTATGAATCACATTTTGATTTATCATTTAATTATCATTTGCTTTATCAAAAATATATCCACTTCTTATTTCTTTTCTTGTCATAATAAAACAAGTAAATGAATTAACAAGCCATATGAAATCCCAATCATTTGAGATTCGAGAATAACTAATACAAATAGAATAATAGGTATTAGAGCTTTTGCAAATCGCATGGTATAGGTATTCGTTAATAAATAATTAAAATAACACGACTGATATACTAATACTATCTCTAATACAAAATACCAAATCTTTCTTTTGAATACTTGTTGCTGCTGAAAAATGGAATGAAACGAATTTCAAACACTACTTTCATTTCGGGATTTATATGAAGCCGGATTGTCTGTAAGATGAGATGTAGTTTACGGACTTTAGACTCGGTATAAGTTATTATCACATACGGGTATTTCATTTAGTTGTTTAGGTATTAAGAAGAAGAAAGATAAAAATGTGTTTTATTATTTCAGCATCCGTTCTTTTGCCGAATACGTAAGTGTGAATTTGGAGGGAGTTTTTGAAGCAGAAAAAAATGCTTTTAGAAGAACGATTGTTTTGAGATCGTTTAGGGATTGTACTATTTACCTTACAGATATGAAGTTTTATATGCATTTTTAAAACTTAAACAAAATAAAGGAGTTTTTTTTTTTTTTTTTTTTTTTTTTTTTTTGAGATTACATATTATGTATTAATATTTCAATTTAAAAAAGAGCCATCGATCTAAGCAAAAGAAAAACAATGCGTGTTTATCATTTAAGAGTTAAACTAATTTTGTCTTAATTATGCATTTAATCTATTAAAATTTCCTTATAATTTCACTATAAAAAGAATGGAAGCTTATAATAGAATAAAATATTCGTTACAGCTGTAATTAAGGAATGATGAAGTATTTCTGGAAAGAATTATGTTTGAAGAGTCACCATCAGCGCTGAGCGAAAGGGGGGGGGGGGGCGAAGGGGCGACCACCCCGGGTGCAGAGATTTAGGGGGCGCAAAATTTATAATACTAACGTCATTTTTGGCCTATTACAAGAAAAATTTGGGAGGGGGGTACCAAATTGTAAGTTTGCCCAGGCGCATTTTTGTTTTTGCACGCGACTGGTCACCATATAAAAGTATTAGATTATAACTTGATCTTCAATACAAAATGCTATTCAATTTGATATTACTTCTATGGCCATCAGTGCCAATTTTACGATTTCATGCATTAGATTGAGTCTATGAATATGTTAGAAAAATTTTGCGATGTTAAGCAGGGTAAAACATTTTTGAGAACTGGTTTAATGTTACTTTCCGTTATCGACAGGTTTCGTTATCGCATGTTTCACTGATTTCACTCTAAGTAGTGGACTAAAATCTTCGTTATAAAATATTCCTTAACAAGTGGTATTTCTAAGTAATGATTCGGTATTTCATATCTTAGAGAATACCCGTTTCTTAGTAACAAATACGTACGGTTTGCAACAGCTCTAATTGATATTATATTTAGTAAAAATCATTTGAACTACTTCAAAAAAAAAATTTTATTGCATAAATTTTCTAATAAACATTTTTCTCATCTGTCAATCACAAGAACATTTCTATTTCTACTATCAATTCACTTATATTTTAATTGACAATTTATTAGACGATTCATTTTTGACAACAGTAATTACATAGTTACTAATTAATAATATATTTCATTTTAAGAATAGTTTTTTGTAAAAGAAAAAAAAAAGTTTTAGTAAAAGCCAGCCTTTTTCAAGTGATTTAAACCAGAAAAAGCCAGCCGATTTAAACCGGCCCATCTAAAAGCCAGCAGCCCTGGTTTTTTGGGAGCAAATTTGTGAAATTTCAAGTTAGTGGTTTATTTGTTGTAAAGTTTTACTTTTATAACTTTCAGAAATATCACCCTATATATAGCGGCATTTATTTAAAAAAAAAAAAAAAAAAAAAAAAAAAAAAGATAAAAAGTTTATTGAGAAAGATTTGTGAGAAATCCATTTTTCTCAAATTTCCAATTTTTCCAGAACAACAACAAAAAAAGAAAACTTTCTTTTCCCACCTCTTCAAAATATTTTTTTCTAAAAATTTTGCATCACTAAGCCTTAATTGCTGATTGGAGAATTAAATTATGGAATATCATCCTTCATTTTCCTTTTCATAATCGAACATCATCCTTAAATTTTTTTTCCATATCTCAAATAAAAAAAAGAAGTTTTATTGAAACTATATGATAAAATAAACCGTCATAACTCACAGTTTCATGTTCTTTTTCCAATGCTGCAGTAGTAGGATCGGCTTCAATAACTGTCTGCAAAAGAAAGAAAAACAAAGGTATTCATTATTAATTGAAAATTACAACATACATTATATAAACACACACACACACATATATATATATATATGCAATAAGTAATTAATTTTTAATTAAAAATATAGAAATATAATGATTTATATCACAATTTGAATGATGTTCCAAAATTTAGATTAAAAAAAAAAAAAAATCCTAATTATTCATCAATTTCTACCTCTAGAATGGCATACAGATAGGATTGAGTTTTCACCCACATTCCTTGTGCTTATGCACTAAGCTTTTTAACCCTCTGAGCATCTTGCAAATGGGTAAAATTGTAATATTGTTTTCCCTGCATTTCACTTTAAATGCGCAAAAAACATAAACTTTTCAACATTATATGAAAAAACTAATTACAAATATGAATGTAATGAATCCTCTAGAGTATTAATCATTCTAAAATGTCTTAAAAATTTATTAAATCTATAGAATTATCTTATATTAAATATAGCTTGTATTGCAGTGAAACCTGGAGCTTAGTGAACAGAATACTATTACGTTCCAAATGCTTAGAGGGTTAATCATTTAGAGTAATACTTTTATTATTATTACTAGCTGCTTCTAGCAACCAGTTTGGTCTCCTACAGATTTAAGCTATGTATAGCAAAATTTTACTTTTATTCATAATTTAATTGACTAGTTCAATTTTTCATCAAATAGCAAGATTCAAATAGAGAAATCAAGAATTCTTTGTGACCATGGCAGCACTCCATATATTTTTCATCATTATATAGTTAATATTTCTTAACAAAAATCGCTTAACTCATTTAGTCATTTGTGATTTATCTTCATTTACTCATGCATTGCAATATGTTGCAAGGGCAGAGATTTTAAAATCTGCCGTAATTGGTTTACTGCCAAATAGTTAAGTTTTTTTGAAAACCCTTTGTATCACTATGATCATATCTGCAACATACCCCAAAATCAATGCTACTGCTTTGTATAAATTTAAACGCTGGAGTTAAAACAATTTTTCCAACTTAGTTTTTTAAAGTTTGTACGAAATATGAATAAATGTTTATAAAGCTCCAGGACTATAAAATTTGTTCTCAATTTTTTATAAAATTGGAAGTTCTTAATTTAAAATTTTGATCAAAATTGACATTTTAAAAGCATGTAGATAACTTAAAAAGATATTAGAAATAAATAGTAAAATTGTAACAAACATATGAAAATAAAGAAGATATATTTATAATTTATCATTATTATGCATAAAGAAACAGTTAACAAGTTACCGTTGGAGTATGATTGATTTCATCATGTTTCCTCTTCTGGTTTCGAGTGATTTTTCTATCTGGCTGATCACTACGATTAGCAGAACCAGGATTATTTTTATTATTTTCCTTTGGAGTAGAGTTGAAATCAATTCTGTCTATGGTAACCCATTCATCTAATCTCCTGTTACCTAATAAATAAATAAATAAAATGTTCAAATCTACAATTATAGCCATAAATATAATTTTTTTTGCTATCAGAGAAGTATTTCATTTTATTTTACTATGAATTAAGCAGTCTGTACGGTACTTGTGAAATTTTTATTATTTAAGTAACTTTAAAAAGTATTTTTTTTCTTGCTATAGAATCTGCAAATTTTAAACAGTTTTAACTTCCAAGGGCAGCGTGATCCTAATTTTAATCAAGAATTCCTTCAGAAATTTTTTATTAAATTTAACTTCTATATATCTCATGAAAAATTGTTGTGAAATTGCTTTTCCTTATTTTGGAAAAATAAAAATCTTGTGAACTTTTACCTGAAAGGATTAAAGCAAGCATACATTTAAATTTATATTTAGAATTTATTGTATGGTAGTTTCATCACAGATCACAGTCATTTTTTTTTTTTTTTTTCAGTCATTTTTTTTTTTTTTTTTGACTCATAACTCGAGCTGGTGTTATGAGTCAGAAAGTAGCCAGTTTGGATGGCTTAATAAAAACTAAAATGTACTTTCATATCTATTATACAAATAAATATATTTTTAAGAATTTGTAATTATTCAAGGATCAATGAAAGGTTTTTTATCTTCTGGTCCATTTTTGAAAAAGTAAATACTATTTCTGTGAAGATATTATGATTTTCTGAGAAAAATAACAAAAGATGAAATCCATTTACTCAATTTCAAACTAATCCTTTATTAATAATTGCAATTTTATAAGTTCTTCTGCTGACAAGCTTTTTTTAAAGCTTGGTTATACAAACTTCCACTTGCTAAAAATACTAATTAGCAGTGGGCTTGATTATGAAAAATTAGACCTCTTATCAAAAATTTGATTAAAAAAATCTTTAAAAGAGATGTTAATTATTTTCTTACATCCATCGTAATGCACATAATATTCATATTTTCCACCATCCTGATCTTGTTCAGTTGCTCTTATTTGGATTACTTCTGCAGGATCTGTAAAAAATAAATAAATAAATAAAATAGAATGAAAAGATTTATTTGGAAGTTAATTCATGCATGAAATATTAGGAACTGTTTATTTAATAAAAAAATAATTAAGATCCCCCAGTAGCAGATCTTTCTGTTTCAGACCACAACAAAAATTTCCTGTTGACCCTACAGTTATCATAACAAATGATAATAAACCATAAAATAATTTATATTTACAAAAGAAACAGAATAATAACAAGATACAATAATTTAGAAATAAAAAGTAAATTTTAATTATTTATTTTTTTATCAGTTAAAATTAATTTGCAAAGCTTAAAATAATCTGCAACACCAATGATTAAGACAACAGAAATTACTAAAGCTATGTTGTAAAAATGTGTTTTCATTACATGTAAATAATAATAAAGAGAAATCTATAATTTTTAATAACTATATTTTTAATTGTATATGTCAACATTTTAACACTCTGAACATCAAAGAGGGTTACCTACATTTTTATGTCAATCTAATATATATATTTTTTTTGGTTGTTTCTGAAAATATACTTTATATCTCATTAATTTACATACAACTTGAAATACAATTATGTAAACAATATTTTTGTCTACTGTTGATTAAAGTTAATACTTGACAATGGAAAAATATAGGTATACTGCTTAGAGAATTGCAGCCAAAAAGGCAAAGAAAATTTAAGTGTCAACTTAAAAACCAGATTTAACGAGACACATGATTTTGCAGTTTGCAGTAATAACAATATTTGATAAGCCCTTTTCCTTTTTATTATAACCTAGAAAGTATAGCATTTCAGACTATTTTGTAAGTTATTGTTTAATTTAAAAAAAAGTTGATTTAGAAGAAATTTACCGATTGAAACGAGCTGAAGAGAAAAAAATGTATATACTATATAAATTACTGAATTTATAATGTTTTATTTTAAACAAAAAATAGCAACACAAAGATGGATTTGTTCGTACATGGTTTATACTCACACATTAAAAAAAAAAAAGAATCTTTTATTTATCTAAAATTATTTTTTAGAATTTATAATTTTGCCATATCAGATTTCTAAAAATATGTATCATCCTACCACCAACCTAAAACTAATCGCAAGAAATAGTTACCCATCAAATATATATATATAAAAATTTCACTTAATTTTAGTTGCATAATTTGGAAGCTGACTGAAAACACAAGTATTTGTAAAAAAAAAAGACATTTGATTTCATTATGACTATAACATCACAAAGCATGTAAATAACAGTGATTGCTTGATTTCCACAGCATCTGATCATTTTCCAGGTTTTGAAGAATATATATTGAACTTTTCCCTGAGATTTTATGACTGAAAGTTTTCTCCTTAGTTTTCCTGACATATTTGAACTTTGTTCTTTTCCTCTAATATACAGGGTATAAAATAGTTTTTCTTTCACCCAGCACAAATGCAGATCCCCCCCACCCCCACCCTACACACACTTTTATTTTTTCCAATATTTCTCAATTTATGCGTAATTAGATATGGTATATATTATTTTGAGATCAATTTTGCGAAGGTCACTATGCAGATCTTTCTATTTACAATGAAAATTTTTCTATCCCAAGAGAATTATGCAATTCATTTTTAAAATTAGAAAAACTTTTATATTTCTGAAAAAGTTTCCTCAGTTCATAGATCGATGGATCAGATATATTCTGCATCCTGGCAGAATACATCATCAATGACGCCAATAAAAAAATATTTTCATGTAGGCATAGACATAACCAAAAATATAAAAAAAGTGATACTAGCAGAAGAAACGATTTATTGCTTCACCAAGTTTCACTTATACTAGGATTCAGCTGAAACAATAGTTTTGAGGGGAAAAAGGCAGAGGCAACTTTACTATCTATGAGCAAGATTTTCTTCTGCACTTCTACAAATTACATAATTCTTAATATATATATATTTATATAAAATTTTCACTATTTTATTTGATGTATTCTTCATTGCTTAGTTTTTAATGTTATGGGCCCAACCTCATCTGCTAAGGCAGGATCTGAATTAGGAACCTAACCAGAAAGGGGGGCTAAGTGGCTGAAGTATCCTCCAAAAGTTTAAAAAGACTTTCGCTGATGATAATAAAGATCTCTACTGATAGTAAAATATTTGCTGGTGAGCATTTTTTAATTCTGTACTGCACCACTTTCTCCAAACCAAAATATTTTCACAAACATACTTTGACAATGTGTGCAAGTGAAATTTACTAAAAAGTTTGTCTTTTTAAAATTACAAGGTAGAACCCATCGAATTTCGACGAAAGAAAATGTTAAAAAGAGCTGTTTCATCGATTTATAATTAACCTACAAAATTAGTTACAGTAAATTATGCACCTTATATTGATAAGTCAAACTCTTAAACAAATGTTATTTAACCTAATGTTAACAATAAGCTATTTCTATAAAACTCAGTTATAGAAATTATTAAAATCGTACATGTAAGCACTCAAATATAATAAAGATCTGTCATTAGGATAAAGTTATCAATTAAAACTCTTATGCTAGTATCCCAAAAATGAAAAAAAAGCAAAATTTATTTGACTTTGACTAAATTATAGAATTTTTTTCCCCGTGAAATCTAAACCAAAGTATTTAAATTTCAATTTTTTTCTCTTTTAATGAGAAAATGACAACATAAAGATACAATAATCATTTTTTTTTTTTTTTTTTTTTTTATTTGCTTTTAAGGCTTTTAACAGAAATGGAGAACTCCTGTTGCCAAAATTAGAAAAACGGCATCAAAAAACTACAAAAAAGTTAATGTTTCAAAAATAAATTAAGATACAATTTTTAAACAAATTCCATGTAAAAGTACATTTTTTTTTCTCTGTACGATGGCGTAAAAATTTTAAATCTGGGATATTTAGAAATGAAAAAATTTGCAGTAGCAAAAATTGCAAAATAGAAATTTAATTACAAATTTTAAGTTGCCTTTCGCAAAATGACGTATGCGTTACGCACAGATACGTTTGGCTTTTATAATATAGATAGTACAAATAGAATATAAAAATAGTCATCAGTACACAGGGCTTGAAATTCAATTTTTCCTAGGAAGGGAGTCTCTCTAACAACATTTATACATGGAGGGGAGTTGAGCTGTTTGGAAGAGAGAAAAATACTTTTAGATATTTTGTGTGCTATTTTAAGAAATATACATATACATTAAAACAGCCATGAAATAAATACACTTGTCAATCGATCAGAGGAAAAATAATGCAATTCAACGACTGGTTATGGTAAAATATTGCAAGAGCTGACAATTGGTCACAGAAAAACATTACAAAATTCCTCTATAGATTGCAAGAAAATATTAGAAAAATTTTCACTTGGATTCAAGGAAAATCTGGGAATTTCATCAATCTACTGCAAAAAACAACCATGAAATTCTTTCAAGTCCTCAATGTTATTCTGAGTAAAAAAAAAATTCACAGCATTTTTTTCTTTTTGAGTTACAGCAAAAAAAAAAGGGGGGGGGGGAGACAGGAGATCCTTTCTTGGTACTAATTATTTTTTGTTGCAAGTCTAGTAAACTGTGTTTGGTTCAGGTCAATTTTAGACTGAGTGTAGTTTGCAAATTAGTTTGGTTTATCATTTTACATTAAAAATTATACTTATAATAATAAACATAAATATTTGTGTCTGTGCCGTTTTCTACTGAGTCTGCTATCTTCTTTCTACCAAGCTTTGACAAAATTTACATTTCTTCTAGAATCCCTTGATGAATGTTGTGTCATTTTGCAATCGTTTAATAAAATTCGCATTTCATCGAGAAATTTTGTCAAAATTCATGTTTTTTCCATGATTTTTTGAAGAAAATTGCATTTTTTCACAATCGTTTGATGAAATTTAATATTTTTTAATGATCCTTTGACAAAACTTTACACATTTTTCAAAATTTTTTTTATCTTTCGATCAAATAAACATTTTCTGAAAATCTACAATGAAATTCGTGTTTTTTCTGCGATCTTTTGACAAAATTTGCATTTTATATGTGATCTTTTGACAAAATTTCCATTTTATTCGCGATCCTATGACAAAGTTTACATTTTATTCACGATTCTTTAACAAAATTTGCATTTTATTCACGATCCTTTGACAAAATTTGCATTTTATTCGCCATCCTTTGATGTAGTTTGCATTTAATTAGCGATCCTTTAACAAAATTTGCATTTAATTAGCTATCCTTTGAGGAAACTTTCTTATTATTCACAATCCTTTGACAGCATTTGCGTTATTAGCGCAGTCATTTGCCACAAAATTGATTTTTTTCAGTGTCTGTTAATCAAAATTCATGGTACTTTTCTGCTATATTTTATTTATACAAATTTCCAGACTGAGGACTGAATTTTAATGATTTTCAGAAGTGAATGCTTAAAAGTTTTGTAGCAAAATTACCTCTGAATATGCCAATCAGTCTTGGGAAAAAACGGGCAACTTGTCAATCGATCTTGGGGAAGAAGAAAATTTGTGAAATTTCTGTATTGATTAATGAAAAAAAATTTGAATTTGAACGATCTTTTGTGATAAAAACTCGCTAAATGTGTCAATCTATTATCACACATTTTTTTTTATCAAAATATAAAATTTTGCTTACTTAGAAAACTAAATAGGGCAGAGAAAAGTAAATATCAGTCAAATTTGATATCAAGCAAAAAAACTAATTAAAAAAAAATTAGCATACTTATGTGTGTAGGTGATACATTTCGATGTCAAGAAACATTATTAGAAAGACACAGGGCCGTAGCAAAGGGGGTGCTATGGGCAGCTCAGCCCCCCCTAAAATATTTTGAGCCCCCTGGAAAAGATTCCAAGGTCACTAAATGAATTTCTGTTCCGAAAATTCAAATGACATGCTGTTCAAAAATCTAAATTAGTTTTGAGACCCTTTCACAGTTTTGAATAATTAATAAATTGTATCTAAAATAAATAATTGAGGCCCTTTCACACTTTTGAATAATTACTAAATTGTATCTAAAATAAGTAATTCAAGTAAGTAATTCCCTCATCCTATTTGTACATATGAAGCTAACATGATGTTTAATTTTGCACCAGTTATACACCCAAAATTTTCATCATCATATACTTTTCTTAGTATAAAATGAAGTTATTACAATAGATTATTAAGAAACATAGTACCTACAATGTGAATATGCACTAATTTATATTTCTGCGTCAGAGAGAGAAAAAAAAATTATGAGCCCCCCCCCCCCCCCCCCTATTGATCACTTCTAGCTATGGCCCTGGAAAGACAGGTAAAACATGTAAACTTAGAACATAAATTCATTGTTACATTATTACGTACAGTCTTGGCCACAAAGTTTTTTATAAACTAGGAAGTCTGATATTGCGAATTTATATGATAACTTTACCAATCAATTTGATTGCGTCAAAATAATAGTTCAGTCTGACAATTATTTATGCCTTAAATTTGCATATAACTGCACAAAATATCCATAATTTGCATAAATCAAAATTGACAAATATCTTTAAAAACTAGACCTGGTAGAGACTATTTAAAACTAGATCCGGAATTAAGGCAAAAAACTGAATAAAAAATAAATAATTTAGATTTTGTGACAAAGAAAAGGGTTCAAATTTGTAGACCAGTGTTTTTTTACAGAAACATAAAAAAATGTAATAGAAGTCTTTTGTGAAATTTTTAATTCTGGATTAAAACTTGGGAAAGATGTGGAAAAAAGAGATTGCATTCTATCTTCTAAACTGAAATAAAGATCCCAATTTTAACATTTATCCAGACTTGTATAAAACCAAAAACTTTCTATGCACGTAATATTGGGTCAAAAACTTTCTGCAACTTAATTTAATGTTGGGTGTAATTCGTGTTTTTTTGAGAGATTCACGATTGTAATTCATGTTTTTTATGCGATTTATGAATGTAATTTGCATTTTTTGAGCGATTTATGGATGTAATTTGCATTTTTTATATGATTCATGAACATAATTTGTCTTTTTTACAGGGTTGCCGGCTTTTAGCCGGGCCAAAAAAAGCCGGCCGGCTTTTTTTGGTTTTATCCACTTACAAAAAGCCAGCTAAAATTGAAAAAAGCCGGCTTTTATTTTTAAAGTGTTAATTTGTATTGAATCCATATTAAATTTGGATTGATTTATTTTTAATACATTTTTAATAATTTACTACTAAAAAAGTTATAAATTTCTATTTAATTTTTCAAATAAATAAGTCTTTATAATTGCTAGGAGTCAACTATGAAGGCATTATGTCTGAAAAATATAAATCTTGGAAAAAAGAAAATATTCTCAAAAAATGTGTTTTAAACTTAAGAACAATTATATTTAATGGAATTATGACAAAATTAGTGTTTTCTATAGATACAAAAAGGGCATGTTGCTATTCACTAAAAAGGGCACTACTGCATCATAAAAGGGCACTTTTGCAAGAAAAAAAAATTGTTATTGCCTTTAGAAAGGGAAAAAAGAAAGTAGCAAAATACATAATTTCTTAATATGATAAATCAAGTAACATTAATTTCGAATGATTTTATGATATAAAAATTAGAAATACAATTAATATAAAACATGATTGAATAGTTTCATGTTCTTTTTCTTAAAGAAATGAAAAAATTCTATCATTTTTGGGCACACAAATTTAGAAATACTACGGAATAAAAAAAAATATTATCAAAAATCTCTGGGTAAAATCAGAGGTGCATTTTACTACTTTTAAAAAGGGCAGGGTGCTGCACCCTTCAAAAATGGCCTAGAATGAACACTAACAAAATGAAACACATCAAAGATCAAAGCATTCATGGAAACATTGTTACAGATCAATATGTAAAGATTAAGTCATAAAATGAACAATGTTAAAAGATAAATTAGGAAGGATTCAATATTTGAGGAAAGTTTAATACACAATTACATAAAATTAAACAACAAAAAATGTTCTAATAAAATTTGTTGAATTAAAATTTTGAATAATTCTTTGTTATTTAAAAGTGCATATATGCCCACTTGCATGAATGAATATATTCATGCATATGCTAATTGAGAATACTGAAATAAATTGTGAAATATAATATACAGTAGACTCCTTTAAATCCGCACAGCTTGGAACAAGAGGTTGTGCAGATTTTAGAATTTTGCGGATTTCTGGTCATTGCTTTGTTTACATTTTTTAAACAGTAATTTGAGTGCAATTAATAGTGCAATCGGAACTATAATGAATGCTTACAATGTAATAAAATATTAAAATAAGTGATAAACTAAAATAAAAATTTAGATATTTTTAAAATGATTAAAATACTAATAATAAAGGTCAAGTTAATAATCAACAGTATATGATTAAATATTTATTATAAAGATTAAATGTATTTTTTCAAAATTATTCAGTGCAATTTGCCTCATAAAAGTACATTACTAACTCACATCAAAATCATAAAATAAAGATTTTTTTTTCAAGTTTAGCCAGGCTTAACAACCAAAAAAATCTTGATTAGTGCATAAATATATTTGATAAGAAGCCTGTGATTATCAGTGATATCAGCAATATCTTGAATTTTTTCCAAAAACACTTATTCTTCCTTCGTGAAAAAAACATGAATAGAGTATTATTAAGAAAATTACAAATTAAAAAATATTTGGAATTGATACAAAACTAAAAATCACATTTTGTCCCAATATCCAAAATGAAAGTTTCATTGTTTACATCCATAAAATATGTGCGGATTTTAGAGAGTTGCGGATTTGAGGGAGTCTACTGTATTATGAAATCTGCATAACTCGAAATACTATTTTCAATAGTGAGAATTGGTTTTTTTATATGTATGATTTTAAATGTTTATAGCGAATAAAACATGACATTTTAATAACTCTTAAAATTAGCTAAGTAATAAAACATGTAACTAAGTAACCTTTAATTTTATAAAGCAGTAAAAATGGAAAAACAAAGGTAGGATTAAAAGTCAATATAAATCAGAAAAAATACTTGGTATGGCTATTTTATAATTTAGCTGACATATATGCAATTCTGACTATAAACCATTAGCAACTCCGTCAATGTGTTATTCTAGTATTAATGGTCTTTATTACTGAAAATTTAGGCTATAACCCAATATCTCATAATGAATCGTAATTAAAATCCCAATTTTTCATATTAATAAATAAATTTATTAAACTCAAAGTAATTTAAACATCATTAAAATTAGTTAAGACACTTAAAAATGTGTTGCTTATAATAAAAAGACTTCACTGTATAAAAGCCAATTATGGCCAAAAAAGGCCAATTTTGGCCAAAAAAAGCCGGCTAAAATCAATAAAAGCCAACCGGCCTGGCTTTTTTTAATTTTAACCGGCTTTTTTGCAACCCTGCTTTTTTATGTAATTTATGAACGTAATTCGCATTTGTTATGCAATTTATGGGCATAATTCGCTATTTTTATATGATTCATGGCTGTAATTTGCGTTTTTTAAAATTTTTCTGCCAACTTGCATTTTTTGAGCGATTTATGGACGCAATTCGTGTTTTTTATATGATTTATGAACGTAATTTGCGTTTTTTATGCAATTTAAGAATGTAATTTGTATTTTTTTACACAATTCATAGACGAAATTTGCATTTTTTTTGACTGATTTATGGACGTAATTTACGCGATTCATGGGCGTAATTTGCATTTTTGAGTGATTTATGAATGTAATTTGCATTTTTTATGTGATTTATGGACGTAATTTACACTTTTTATGCTATTCATGAACTTAATTTGCATTTGGTACACGATTTATAGACGTAATTTGCTATTTTTATGCGATTCATGGATGTAACTTGCGTTTTCTTATGCAAAAAATTTGCTTTTTTTGCACGGTATTATGTTGAAATGTTTTTTACACGATTCTTTGTCAAAATGCAAGTTTTTATGCAATTCTTTATTAAAATTTGCAATTTTTTTCAAGGTTTTTTGATGACATTCTCATTCACAGTAAATAATTTGTTCATAAAATTGAGGGAATACAGTAGACTCACTTAAATCCGCGAACGCCAGAAATCCGCACTTTTTTCAGATGTAAACAATAAAATTAAAGATGGCGCTGAAATCAGCAACAAACGCAATGCAAAAAATTCTATGACAATATCTTTTTTAAAATCACTTGTAATTTCTTCCTTTTTTTTTTTTAAATGTCTTTCAATTTAAATTCTGCAGTAATAAATAATGTTTCTTAGATGTACTATGATCGGTATTTAATTGAAATAATCATTATCGTATCGTAGTTGAGGCATAATATAAATTTCAATGGCCGTTTTGTAGTATTTGTAATTCGTCAGTAGGATAATTTTTGCTATATAAATTTATTATTTTATAGTTCTATTACTGTTTTCATATTTCTGATAGTTATGAAACAAATCTGGGATTTACATCAGGTTTACCAATTACGACGATCGATATTTAATCGAAATAATCATTATCGTATCGTAGTCACAGTTACCGTTAATCTGTCCCCCCCCCCCAAACGTGACGAAAAATCGTAAAATAATCAGAGGGGGGTGCGTAAACGGGATTTTTCCGCGATCGTTTCACAAAATTTTCAGGGATGAATCATGATGAAATGAATGAATCATGAATCTTTGAATGAATCATGAATTTTGATACTTGAAAAAAAAAATGCGTTTTTTTAAATGTAAATTCTGTCGAAAAAATGCAGAAAAAAAAAGGAGAAATTTATATATATAAAAAAAAAAAAAGCATGAAATCAATTAAAAAATCTCGAAAAAACACCCATTTCATCAAAGATTCATGATTTTATTCATTTCATCATGATTAATCCCGTTCTCAAGCTATAGGTTTTCAGCTATTTTTTTTAAAGGAAGGGTGCTTTCTCGGGATTTTTTGAAAATTTGAAATTTTTTATAAAATGCGGAGGAGGCGGTTGAGCGGGAAGGGCGGATTAACAGGATTTTACGGTAATATAACTTTCAATGACCATTTGCTTGGTAGTGTTTGTAATTCAAAGAGCAGGATAATTTTTGCTGTATAAAATAAATATTTTTAAATTAATCAAGCTTGTTTTGTTTATTAACAAAGGCAAATATTTTATTTTTAAAAAATATTGATTTTACCTCATCATTATGTATATTTAGTATGGTGTCTTAATTATTTAATTTATTTTAATATTTTTCTAAAATTTTAATTTACTTAACATTTTTTATAGTAATTACTTGCTTTTTAACTATTTATTTATTTAAATATTTTACTTAATTACTTAAATGTTTCAATTTATTATATGCATTCATTATAATGCTTAACTACCGATGAAATAATTGTTTCAAAAATATAAACAAAGAAATGACCAGAAATCCACTAAATTCTAAAATCCGCACAACCATTGGTCCCAAGCTTTGCGGATTAGAGGGAGTCTACTGTATATATATTTTTTTTGGTACTTAAAAAAGTTACAAAAAATAAAAATTGTTTCTTTTTTTAAAACTTTCTGCAAACTTCATAAAATTTTCTGCGTACAGCGTTTGTATGTGCGTCTAAATTATACAACTCTGCATTTATCTAATGATTTTTTTTTCGAACGAATCATAATACAAATTAATTTTAAACTAAAGTTTGACAAAAAGACGATTTTTTTCTAATTTCAGGAGTGGGAGGGGGTTTGTTTTATCTTGCCACTGAAATGCATTATTTTAGTTGTAGCACATTGAAACAATAAATTGAGAAAAAAATTAGAAATCTGTAAAATTTTTGAAAAAATTCAGAAACAAAATTTTAGTAGTAATTTACAAAATTTTTGAATTTTTTCTTTTCTGGATTTTGGTAACTTTTGGATTTTAGAATTCTGGATAAGAGGTTTTCTACTGTATTTCTAAATACTCCTTCCAGGATTTGCCAGAAACTCTCAAATTACATCTGCTGAAAAGTATTGGAAGGTCATGGTCCATATTCTCTGTTTAGAAAATCTTATGCCTTTATTCTCAATGTAGAAAGAATTTGAATGACAGATTAATTTTGAAAGAAGGCATTATATATTAAATCAGGGCTCGAAAAATAGCAATTCAGGGAATGTATATTTTTACCTCAGGTTCCTGGACGGGAACCTAACAAGTCGCCATGGCAGCCAGCGATGCTGCAGACTCATTATTACACTTAAATTACACACAAAAAAAGATCTTAAGCAGCATATAAGATGCATATATTTTTTTAAATATTAGAAAAAAAAGCGTGAATTTTGTCAAAGAATTGTGGTAAAAAACACAAAATTCATCAAAAAATTGAAAAAAAAAAAAAAAAAACCCCTGCAAATTTCGATAAAAAATCACGAAAAACAATAAATTTTGTCAAAAAATTACAAAAAAAGGCACATTTTATCATAAAATCACAATAAAACAGAAATTTTATCATAAGATTTGAGAAAAATGGCAAATTTTATATAAAAAAAAATTAATAATAATAATAAAAATAAATAAATAAATAAAAAACAGATTTCGACAAATGATCAAGGGAAGCAATTCAAATTTTATTAAATAATCAGGAAAAAGTGCAAATTTCATCAAAAAGATCACAAAAACCAACAAATTTCGTCAAAGAAATCATGAAAAAAATGGCAAACTTCGTCAAAAAATTACGAAAATCAAGAAAAAAATGGTAAATGTAAATAAAAAGCTTGAAGAATGACAGGTTTTGTTAAAACACTGTGATAAAAAGACAGATTTTGTCTAAAGATTGCGATAAAATGGCTAAATTTCATTAAACATAAACTTTTCAAGAAACTTACACTTTTCATCAAAAAAACTAAAAAATGAAATGAATAACTAATATTCTATCTATATCTACAAGCACCACCTTTTTTTTTTTTCTTTACAGCTACAAATTTATATAAAAATTTTTTAATGAAATTTCTTAAACAATTTTGCTTGTTGATCATGCAGGAAAATATGACGATTTTTAACTGTTTTTGCAAATTCTGATGGAAAAAATTTAGAAACTGAAAACAGATAGACCGTTTTGGAATGTCTGAGAAGGGAGGTACGTAGAATACAAGAAAAAAAAAAAAAAACTATCTTACTGTATATGTGTATTCAAATAACACAATGGCATAGGAAGGGGATCTACTGATGTAGGAAGAAGAGAATATCAGATGATTTTTTTTTTTTTTTTTTTTTTGAACGAATCAGATTAATTTAAAACTAAATATAAATTATCAAATATAAACTAATTTTAAACTAAAATTTGACAAAAAAACGATTTTTTCCGTATTTCGGGAGTGGTTGGGGGTTCATTTTACCTTGCCACTGTAATACAGCATTTTAATTGTAGCACATTGAAAAATAAATTGAGAAAAAAATTAGAAATTTGTAAAATTTTTGAAAAAATTCAGAAATTACAAAATTTTAGTAGAAATTTACAACATTTTTTATTTCAAGAATTCTGCAAAGTAAAAAAATATTCTTTATTCGTTTGTAACTTACAATTGGAAAAATATTTAAAAATTTGGAGCTTACAGACAGATAAAGAACCTTCCTATCTACGAGTTGAAAAAAAAAAAAATTTTTGAAATTTCCAAATTCGGAAGAACAATGATAAATAATTTTCCCATAGAATAACATGGGATTTCACTTTTTTTTCCTTCCCCAACAGAAAAGCTCTCTTAAGGGTGTCCATTACTGGCACATCTACCCTATGTAGGAAAATCTTTTGAAAAAAATAATCACAAAAATTAAATTTGTTAATTAGAAAATTATAGATAATTTTTATGCTTTTTAAGATTTTCTAAAAAGCAAGTCAGGCAGCTCTATTGTTTTATTTTGTTTATCACATGGATGAAACACAGCAAAGGCTTAGTCTGAAGTAAGAAAAATAATATGAAACAAAATAATTTAATAGCAGGCGATAACTTCTGTTTTAAAAGAAGAAAAAGAATCGCATACAAAGAAATTATTACAACAGATATTTAGTGTCTACATTGTTATTATAAATTAAGTTTAATAAATATATTATTTACATACGCCAAGAATCCTCGTACCGGCGTACTAAATAGCGCTCTCCTATTTTCAATCGCGGTTCATCACAATTCGAATTTTGATTAAGAGTCCTTGAAAAATTAAGTCCAGCCTGACTACCACCACCGTCTTTCTTTCTCTCAATATCTTCTTCCATTACGAAGTAAACATGAGAGAAATGGTATTTATCAACGATACTTTACTAAGATTTAGAAATCACGTTCCAAAAAAAGCGCAAATAGTAAACAAACAACTTTGAACAGTACCTATTTGTTGCCATTGTAAGCCCCGTTTTTTGGACCAATGAAAGAGCGCGTAGTAGCAATTTTGACTCTTTATCCCTACAAAGTAACAGCTGATTGGCTTTAAAGGAATCTAAGTTCTAACCTGCAAAATTGTCCCTTAAATTGAGGATTTTTTAACATGGGCCGTGTTCAGCTGTTACGCGCGCTGCACGCGCACGCTAGGAGCCACGGACATGGAGTGGGTGCTTATACTTGGTGGGATGTGCGTTCAGTCCTCGCTACTGTGCCACCAGTTGCTGTAACTGTTCGCTCAGTAACAGATGGAGAACAGATCAAGGATGTAATTACTTGTGGTGCCAATTATAAAGATAATCTGTTACAAATGAAAGTGAGCTGGCTGGCCGAATGGTCAGAATGCTGAGCTTGAACCCAGACGATACGGGTTCGAAACCTGCGCGGGCCAAACGTTGGTTTGTGTTTTTTTTTTGTTGTTGTTGTTGTTGCTTTTTATTAATACATAAGACATTTTTATTAAAGGTAAATTTTATATTAATAATACAGAAGCACATGTATTTCTATTATAATAATAAAATACTTATTTAAATATGAGAAAATGAGATTTTTGCGGAGAAAGTTTTAATATTCCAAATTTAGAATATTAAAAGGATAATTAGAACGATATTAATATCGTTCCAAAGTGATTTATATATATATTAAGAAAATGAAAAAAAAAGTTTTCTGCAAAAATATCCGTATACGCATATACCGGGTGTCCTGAAAAGGACTGAACGATTTTAAAAATCAATAACTTGCAAACTTTTACAGATATTTAAAAAATTCTTGCACGAGAGTCATCTGAAAGGTCAAAAGTTTTTTCCCTGCGAGTCTGGATTTTAGTTCGAATTACAAACAATAGATGGCGCTGGGAGCGCTAGATGCTGTGTTAAGGTGGATATTGACGTCACTTGGCACTGAAGCAAAATAAGGAGATTAAGCTGTGGAGTGGATCTCGTTTGACAATGCAATCTTTCTGTTAGGGACCGATTTTGAACTTTTGTTTATTTGTTTTTATTAAACAACATGCATCTGACTTGTGTACTCGACATGAAGCCCCGATTTTGAACTCAGTCGATATGATTTCAATGAAATGTGTTGTTGCCATGGAAATAATAAATCCTTTAATATAATAGCAACGATTGAATTCGTGCATGAATTTTACGAGCAGCACTCGAGCTTGCAGGCGATTTCACATTTAAGAAAGCTGTATTTTCTCGGATTAAATTACTTTTTATTATCTAATTCAAAGAATATTTTGTGCGTTGTATTTTAAAACAAAGTGAAACGATTTAGTAGGTTTTTTTAAGGTTAAAAATTAATAAATTTTGCCGTTCTAAAAAAAATGTTATATTCTAAGAAATACTACTTCTTTTAAAGAAGTTCTTTAATAGAGTTTTATCTATGCTATTATAAAATCGCGGAAATGGTTTATTCCTTTAGAACAAAGAATATTTATAGTATTGGAGTATCATCGCTTGGATAAAAGTGTAACAGCAACAAGAAGGAGCTTCCAAGCAAAATTCAATACAAGTATTGTTCCGCATCCAAATACAATTAGACAATTGTATGATAAATTTATAAGAATTGGTTGTGTTACTGACGATTTGGTGGCAAATGTTGGACGACAGAAATCGGCCGTGACAGCAGCTAACGTGAATGTTATTAAAAATGTTATTACTTAAGATTCGAAAAAATCTGTACGTAAAATTGCAGCTACGTGTTCAGTGAGTAAAACAGCAACACATCAGATATTAAGAAAATGCTTGGAAATGTATCCGTATAAAATACAAACTCAGCAGCCACTTCCTGTTCTTATGAAACAAGAAAGACTAATATTTGCAAATGAAATGCTTAATTTAATAGATGGCGGTATTATCGATGTAAATCGAATTTGGTTTTCTGACGAAGCATATTTCCATCTCGATGGCTTCGTCAATAAGCAAAATTGGCGGATATGGGGCACTGAAAACCCCCATGTATGCGTGCCACGATCAGTTTATTCAAAGAAAATTACTGTATGGGCAGCGCTTTCCAGCCGTGGCATTATTGGGCCCATTTATTTAGAAGAGACGGTAAATTCAAGTCGATATATCGAAATTTTGCAACAATTTGTAGCCGTATTGAATACCTTAGGAGATTTAAAAACAGATTGGTTCATGCAAAACGGTGCGAGACCTCATCGGACATCAGATGTTTTTACTCTTCTAGAAGAATATTTTGAAAACCGCGTAATTGCACTGCATTATCGAAAGGCAACAAGTAAGGGTATGGATTGTCCACCGTGTTCGCCGGATCTCAATCCGTGCGATTATTTTTTATGGGGCCACTTGAAGGATGCTGTTCATCAACAAAACCCCACCACTATATCTGAACTACAACAAATAATCAGCCATGAATGTGAAAGTATTTCAGAGTTAACTTTGCAGAAAGTATGTAGTAATTTTGTGCTTCGTTTAAGACATTTGATTATGTCGAATGGGGGACATTTTGAGAATATCGTAATGTGAATCTGAGCATCTAATTTCTGGTCTTTGCCCTTTTCTACTTTAATTTTAACTTTTTTACTTTTACTAATTTTAACTTTTGTATTTACACTTTTTTAAGGAGATCCGGGGCAGATTTTTAAATAATTTTTATTTACTGAGCTAAAATTTTTAAATTTTTTATGATGTTTAATCGTATTATTAGTAAACAAAATCACGTAATAAAACATATATTTTTTTAAAGAAAGAAATTTAAATTTATTTAAAAAGGTGGAGTAAATTAAAATCGTTATAATTTGAAATATTATTTATAGAATATTATTTTTTCCTATAAATAAGCAGAAATATATAATCTTTAATTTTATTTCACCAGTTTTAAAGATATTAATTTAAATAAAAATAAAAATTATTTAAAGTAAAATTTTGAAAATAATGATGTAACTCAAAAAAAAAGTAGTAAATATCGTTTCAAATTTACTGAATCAAAATAAAAGTAAATGCAGTTAAAAAAAAAAAAAAAAAAAAAAAAAAAACATGTTCCAAGTTTGAACCATTTATCTTAAGCGGTTCTTGAGTTATAACAATTTACATAGGAGAAATGAGGAAAAAATCCAGATGAAGAAATTTATCCTTTTTTAAAGATGTCGTTTCCATAACAACCATTGTTAGAAAGCTAGATTTTGAAATCGAATCCAAATATAAAAAATTATATTTCCTGTTCTAATTAAGATTTCTGTTCTATTTAAGACATGATTTACACGTCATTTAAACAGAAAAAAAAAATGGAGTAATTAAAATTATTAAGACTTTCCTGTTCTATTTAAGGCATGATTTAAACGTCATTTTAAACAGAAAAAAATAATAAATTAAAAAAAAGTAAAGATTTTTGCCCCTGATCCCCTTAAATCTGAATTTTAAAGGGTTGATATACTAAGAGAATTTTATGAAGTTGTATTTATTTCTTTTAATTTTCCTTAACTGTTTAGTTAATTCATTTAGTAATATAATATTTCTGATTACTGTAATTTTCAGAGTTTAATCTGTGGATTTAGCAATTCTGTTTGAATCCAGAAATTTTATTTAGTAATTGAAGTCAAATGTTTACAGCAATCTAATACGTTACATTTTATTTTTCAAAAAAATTTAGGAATTCACTGAATTAGTCACGCATGATAGGTTTTAATAGAATGAAGAAAACATTTATTAATATCATTTTAAGCTTTGATTCGCTTTTCATAAAAATATAAATGAGTAACGAAAATTATGCAACAAATATATATATTAAAATTAAAAGCATTCGTTTGGGTAGTTTTAGCGCTATTATGTGCGGACAGATAAAAAAAAAAAAAAAATTCCAGATGACGAATATAGGTGCTACATATATAATTTTCCTCACAGAAAATAATGTATTGGAATAGTTTTGAGTGTCTGTGTAAATGAATCATGAATTATGCATAGTTTATTTACAATACCGAACACGGCATAATAAACCTCAATAACATATATATCAATTACAGAACAATTCAACTGTTTTAATGCAAGTTAGAGTTCGAAGAGACAGATAGGTAAACAGCTAACTAAATAGAGATCATAAACACTTTCAACTATGTTGAAAAGCGTTAAAAACGCATGTTAAAAACGCATGCATGCATAAACTTTCAGCAATTTATACAAATAGAGGAAAACATATTTCAATTCTTTTGAATAGCCCTGTATTTTACTTACTGTCTATAAATACACACCATTATTTAGCCTAAAATCTATTTAAAACTGAAATATGCTTAAAACCAATGAAATCACACTTCCCGAGATTACCATTCATAGCCGGCTATGCATGAAAATTTTTGCGTAACTCTGTACATCATTTTATTTCTATTCTTTATACATATCGTTGTATACTAAAAACCTGTGTCAGTGTAAAAATGCATAACTCATTTACAAACAACCTTTAAGATTTTTTCTTTCACACTCAGTAACGAACGCAAATTCTTTTGGGTAGCACCAGAGTATGATTTGCATCACTTATACACACAACGTAATATGCAAAAAATTAGTTAAACTCAAAATAAAAGTCATATCAGAACTAAAAACTTCCAGCAATCATCGTCAATGTACAGTCTTTTTTTTTTTTTATAGCATAGTATCCGAAATCTTTTGTGTGTCCCTGTCAATTCTTCGCATTTTCTATTACACAGGAAGCAACTTTTAGTAAACCTAAATAACTCACAACAATTTTATTATGTGTAAAGTAATAACAAAATAAAAATATGACGCAAACAATGTTCTCCTCAATAACTTTATGTTACGGAATTCTTTTGTGTGGCCCTGTAAATGAATATTAACTATTCTTTGTGCAGCATATTCTACATCATTTATATTTTAATGTCCTTCATAAATGCATATTATTTCCATTATGTTCGAATGGGTGTAACATCATTAAAAAGCACTTAAAACCATTTTTCACATCGGCCTTAATCTAAAAAAATACTTTTGACTTTCCCTGTGTTGGAATTATAAATCCAATTTTCATGAAATTTGAAATGACCCGACAAAATTCTGAAAGAAATATATATTTAAAATTTCAAACGATTCGATTGAGTAGTTTTTGCACTGTTATATGCGGACTGACAGACAGACCAGGCGACGACTATAGATGGTACATATTCATATAATTAAGAATGCATCTAACAATCAGATAAATTTAAAAGCGCATTCCGAAATTGAAAACGCATTTCCAGCAATTATTACTTAAAAAACAGTACAGTAACCGATTTCTTTTTGTGTGCCCCTGTAAATGAGCGACAAATGTTGTAAATACCCTAGTCTATCATATTCATCTTGTATTCATCATCTGCAGTGATTTATATCAGTTTCAATAATAGTGTATTTCATTAATATACACTGCAAGAGATTTTCCTCCATAGACCATAATGTAATGCTATTTTTGGGTGCACCTGTAAATGAACTGTTAATCCCACATACTTTATATACAATACGGGACTAGGTGACATAAAAAAGGTTTAAAAGATACCCAGATAAATAAATAGATAAATAAGATATCCTTCTCTCAAAAGTACTTACTTCCTAAAAAGTTAAAAAAAAAAAAAAAAAAAGTTGAATGTAGATTCTGCCATTGCAGAATTCAGTTTCGCCTCCGATTAGAAATCGATAGAGGTTTTTTATATGCATTTCATCAGAATGAATTTTTCGAGAGTGCGAAAAAAAATAGTTCTGGTTAATCGAGGTTACTGATATTAAATAAGCTTCGTCCTATTCTTACTTACTAAGTACACACAAAATTTTAAGTCTCTATCTCCATTTGTTCGTGAGATAGAGCGTTTACAGACAGACAGACAGACGGACGGCAATTTTTTTTCTAAAAATATGTTTTTCTAAATCTCCAGTATCTGAAACGTGTAAATCCGACAATTTTTTTTTTTCGGGAGTCCGAAAAAAAATACTTCCAGATAATCGAGGTTACTGATATTAAATAGGCTTCGTCCTATTCTTACTTACTAAGTACATACAAAATTTTAAGTCTCTATCTCCATTTGTTCGTGAGATAGAGCGTTTACAGACAGACAGACAGACGGACGGCAATTTTTTTTTCTAAAAATATGTTTTTCTAAATCTCCAGTATCTGAAACGTGTAAATACGACATTTTTTTTTCGAGAGTCCGAAAAAAATAGTTCCGGATAATCGAGGTTACTGATATTAAACAGGCTTCGTCCTATTCTTACTTACTAAGTACATACAAAATTTTAAGGCTCTATCAACATTTGTTTGTGAGATAGAGCGTTTACAGACAGACAGACGGACCGCAATTTTTTTTCTAAAAATATGTTTTTCGGAATCTTCAGTATCTGAAACGTGTAAATCCGTCAAAATATTTTTTTTTTCGATTTTCAAAACGATTGCAAGTTTTACCCTATACTACATATGATAGGTAAGTAAAAGTGGGCCACAATTTTTGACACGACACTTTTTAGCTT
This sequence comes from Maratus speculifer, assembly GCA_964019185.1. Lineage (NCBI taxonomy): Eukaryota > Metazoa > Arthropoda > Arachnida > Araneae > Salticidae > Maratus > Maratus speculifer. The sequence goes on from OZ025295.1 coordinate 97,817,538, forward strand.
GTCTGAAAGAAATAGCATCAAAGGCTAAAAAAGTCGGTAATTCGAACGTTGTTTTTTCTCGCATTTAGATTTCAAAGGGTTCGTACCAATGAAAACAATATTTTTCTCTATTATTGCGCTGACGCCAGCAAAATTAAAATTATATGGATTGCATTCAAAATCGGACGGTAAAAGCAAAAGTCCATATTCGAACAAGATCCACTCCACAGCCTTAATCTCCTTATTTTGCTTCAGTGCCAAGTGACGTCAATATCCACCTTAACACAGCATCTAGTGCTCCCAGCGCCATCTATTGTTTGTAATTCGAACTAAAATCCAGACTCACAGGGAAAAAACTTTTGACCTTTCAGATGACTCTCGTGCAAGAATTTTTTAAATATCTGTAAAAGTTTGCAAGTTATTGATTTTTAAAATCGTTCAGTCCTTTTCAGGACACCCGGTATATATATATATATATATATATATTTGAAAATTTTAGAAGTACTTTTTTATTGAGATTAGGATGCAAATATAATGCATGCGTGGATATTTTACGGTGTTAAAATTAAAATGAAAAATATTATAAAAGCAAAATGTAAAAGATACACATTTTTTTAAATTAAGAATATCTGCATACATATATTTTAAAGAAGTGAAATATTTGGAGTTTGCCTTCTAGTTTTGTAATGAATAAAGTATGATTAGAATGTTTATAATTTTTCTATTAAAAGTATAAATAAGTGTTTTGCTTATACTAACATAATTTCGGATGTCGTTTGTTTTTCATATTTTATGACATATTTTGGCCTGTTATCCACACGGTATTACAATATACAATCATTAAATAAGAAATATATACATACTAAAACTTCTTCTGAAAAATTATCTAACTAACAATGCAAATTCCATTGAAATCAATCCAGTATTGTAGATTACAAATCAATCTTGTAATATGTAGATACAGGGCCATCGCTAAGACTTTTTATTGGTGGGGGAGAAAACCTTAATATTGTCAAGTCAAATTTTTATATTCGCCAACTCGTTTTATAATTTTGCCAAGTTAACGCACTTTGAAAATGTAATACAGTTCTTATTTGTAAAAAAATTAATAATATTCCCAATTAGAGTTGTAACTTTTGCAAATTCTAATAAAAATAGAAAATGTATTGCAGTTTTTATTAAAATTTTAATTAAATTTGACATAAAAGTTTTAAATTTGCAAAGTGTAACAACATTTGTCAATGTTTTGGGAGGGTAGCCCCCCCCCTTAGCTAGTCCCCCGTGTGGATATCTCAACCTTGGTTTATCAACAGCATTCTATTAATTACAACAATAGAATCAACAGTATTCTATTATTTAATACGAAAAGTATAAAGCAACTGATAAATGATTTTTAAATAAATAAAAATAAAATTATTTAAAAAATTAAATCACCAATTGTTAAATTGTATCAGTCAACCTACCAACTTTGACAACAAACAACGTGCAACCAATAACAGATAAGCACAAAACGCACAATCACGTGATCAAATCGCCCATCATTTTTTTTGCGTCGCGCGCGTCAAGGTTTGAGCATGGTTGATTGTCATTTTTTAAATGCTAATCAGGCTTAATTACATGAAATAGGTCACGTGATACTTTTCCGGAATACTTTTAATTTTATTTGAGTGGTCACAGGTATGTATTTCTGTTACAAAAATCATGTTTTGAAAGGATAAAGAGATATGGTATTTGTATTTATCAATTCTGAACCATAAAAATAATACAAAAATTGAATAAGTTTAAAATTCTCTTCTTCGATAGTACCTACTCCAAGCAGAATCTTCTGAGCGCGCACGCACAAAAAAAGCCGCTTTTGAACACGGCCATGGTGTTAGTACGGCAGAGGTGACAAAATTATACTATGTACAAAATACTTAAAAGATGACAAAAGATATTTAAAAAAAGATGTTAAATTACTTTAATTCTTAGTACTTTTAGCTTTAAAAACAGCCTTCGTCAGAGAATACAAAAAACAGTACTATTAACAATTAACGTTAGTTGAAAAATAAGACGTTAATAACAGCGCTTTTTGCTATTAACGGAATAAACGGGGTTGTTATTAACAGAAGTTAATTAACAGCGCTTGACGAAGGCTGTGTTTACAGCTGAAAATATTAAGAATTAAAGTAATTTAATTTTTTTTTTTTTTTTTTTTTTTTTTTTTTTTTTGTCATCTTTTAAGGCGGCTCAGGGATTGAAAACTTTTTTTAAAAAATCGATTTTTTTATGATCTAATTTGATTATTCATTTAATTCTTAACTGAATGCAAAAAATCGCATAAAACTATTTGCATTTTTAACGGAGTTATAAGCATTTATGTATCAACACTTTCATAGCCGCATACATATAATTTCAACTTTAAGTCGCGTTTTCTCAAAACTTGATTTTTGATGACTAATACCAAGATTTAAAAAAAAAAAAAAAAAAAAAAAAAAACTATTTGATGGAATGGTTTAATTTTTTTTTTTTTGCATCCATATAACATCAGTATCTAGATTATGAATTAATATATTTTAGATAGTTTAATATTTTGAGTATTTTTAATGGAAAAAAAGTTGTATTTTTAGGGGTTTTTTTAAATTTTCAACTTTGAGAGTTTTTTCAATAATGTTTTTATTAAGTGATAGTTATATCCTTAATTCATAATCTAGATAATGATGTTATATGCATGAAAAAAAAAAAAAGCTATTCCATCAAATATATATTTTTTTAAATCTTGGTGTTAGTCGTCAAAAATCAAGTTTTAAGAAAACACGACTTAAAGTTGAAATTATATGGATGCGGCTATGTAAGTATTGATACATAAACGCTTATAACTCCGTAAAAAATGCTAATATTTTTATGCGGTTTTTTGCATTGAGTTAAGAATTAATTGAATAATCAAACTAGATTACATATATATAAAAAAAAAAAATCGATTTTTTGAAAAGTTTTCAACTTCTGAGCCCCCTTAAGTATTTTAAAACATAATGTAATTCTAAGTTTACATTTTAAAGATGAATTTACCATTCTATTTATTTATTTGCTGATGTTGCCAAGGTTCATCTCAATACAATTTAAAGGATTAGTATTATAACTTAGTGGTTAAGAATAATTTATTTTTCATTCGATTAACTGTAATAAGTGTAATAAGTCCAAAATAATAATTATTATTCCAATTTGAATAACACACAATGGTGGATCTAAGGTGGGGGTGGCGATGGGGCGATTACCCCCCCCCCCCCCCCTTCAGCCCAATAAAGGGTCTGCAAACATTAGATGTCCGCACGGAAAAGGCACTACACGTAAATTCGAAATCAACTTTAATCGCCGGGACTGGATCACGTCTTCACACTTTCAGAACCGGAACGGGTCGAGTATTATCCTCTGATGCTATTTCTTACAAACAAGCTAAAAAAATGTCGTGTCAAAAATTGTGGCCCACTTTTTCATAATCTGGCCGTTAAAACGAGACATTCATACAATCTATATATTTAAACGATATGACTGTTTTTTTAGTCATCAGCCCTGAATTTTCTACTCAACCGATTTTGATAATTATTTTTTTAATGAAAGCTGTTTATTTGTAGTTGTGCTCATTTTAGCTATTTTTTAATTTATTTCCATTTTTATATTTTATTTTTAATTTTAAACGCTTTTTACGATATTTCTTAAATATGGTGGCAACTCAGTTTAGCTTTTCTCTCGATAATAAAAATTTACTTTCCATTACCACTTTCCACAAGTCAGAAGCTTTATTTCATCAGTGAACATGTCCTTGTATTTAAAAGAAAAAAAATAATTGTTTTCGTAAAATTTAACCGCAATAAAATGATTGCGTATAATTATGCACTAATTGAGGTAAAAAAAAATATTTACTGAGAAATAATAATAATAATGTAAATAAAATAACAGAAAATAATTTATGATAAAAATTAATGTCTAAAGAAAAATTTCAAATGAGGAAAATGATGTCATTCAGCAACCAGATAAATGGGAATTACAATATTATTACGGATGCCTTTTTCATATTACTAATAATGACAACTTTTAGAAAACATTTGAAGAGAAAATGATGTCACTATTTAAAACATCGCATTTTTACTCATAACAATATTACATTTCAATATTTCTTTTCATTATGGACACTGAGATTGAGATTTTACTTTCAGATGACTTCAGTTAATGAAAATAATGTCACAGTAAAATGAAATTAGTTTTTTTTAAAATAAAACTATTTTTCTGTGAGTGCATATAAAATAAAATTTCTGGATTTCGCCGGCACTCAGATTGCAATTTTAACTGAAGATGTGCGAATATTTGCATGCAAAATTGTAACCGGCAAACTTGATATTAAGTTTGGAAATATATTTATTATGTATGGATTCAATAATGTAATTACTTTTGCTTTTTTTTAAAACCAAATCGATCGGGTCTTTTAAACATTTCATTCGTCGTATTCGACGGGATTCCACTCGTTTTATTGTTAAAATGCATTTTTTTTACAGAGTCTATAAAAAAGCGTTTAAACTAAAGAGAAAATCCGTTTTTGATGAATCTAGTCAATGAAGAAGTAGCATGTCTAACTGTATCTCTTTATTATTCCGCAATTCCAATGTCTCAGAGAGAAATTGTTAATTAATTGGGTATTTCACGCCGTTCTGTTTGTTATTATATTGATAAACACAAGAAAAATGAAGTTAGTTCATTGCATTCTAAACGGGGTCGCCCTTCTAAAAGACCGCTATCGATTTTATTTATTTATTTATTTATTTATTTATTTATTTTTTTCTAATCGGAGGCGAAACTGAATTCTACAATGGCAGAATCTACATTCAACTTGTTATTTTTTTCAGCAGAGCTGGACCGAGTCACACTTTTTACTATCAGGTCGGACCTGAAGTGGACTTTGTTCTTCTGGGAGGTCTACTCGGGACAAAATTTCCAAGCCCAGGCTCCATCTTCGATCTGGGATCATGTGCAATGGCGGATCTAAGGGCCTAAAGGGGCGATCTCTCCTCGCCTCTTGGACGAATAAAGGGTTTGCAAAACGACATTATACATCTTAATGGGAAACTACTGAAACTCGAGTCCGGTCTGGGTAGGGCCAGTTTAAATCCCCGAGACTTGGGCTGGGTCAGTTCTTCTCTGTTTTAGAACAGGGCCGTGTCCAGGTATTACTTTTTTTGCAGATTAGTGTATGTGCAGATTAGTCCAGACTTATTTTTCTTCCAGGTCGATTTTGATCTAGACTTCATTCAATCAAGAGGTCTATGCTGGCCAAAATTTCCAGGTCGGGGCTCCACTTGGAATAAAAGCTAGGTCCGTCTCTGAACAAGATAGTATGATAAGTATTACTGGCACTACCGCGAACCGTGTACTGATCTAATTTCTTTCCCACTAGCCCAAGTTGAATTGGCATTTTACTTAGTTGTCATTCCTAAAAATTTTATATATGTTGTACGTTTCTTTAGAGAAATCGCTAGAAATTTTACTTGGTTTGATAAGTTACAGTTATGCATTTTTAAAAATCCACTTTTTAGGTGCGTTCGTAATTATGTAAATACGTAGCACCTATTGTTGTCGCTCAGTCCGTCCGTCTGTCTGTCTGTCCGTCTGTCTGTCTGTCCGTCTGTCTGTCTGTCTGTCCGTCTGTCTGTCTGTCTGTCCGTCCGCATATAACAGCGCAAAAACTACCCAACCGAATCGTTTGAAATTTAAAATACATAATTATTACATAATTTTGTCGAGTCATTTCAAATTTTATGAAAATCGGATGCATAGATCAATTACAGGGGCAATCAAAAGTATTCCGTTACATTACGGTCAATGGGGAAAAAAGTTTCAAATGCATTTTAATCGTTTGAAATTTAAAATACATAGTTATTACATAATTTTGTCGAGTTATTTCAAATTTTTTGATAATCGGGTGCATAGATCAATTACAGGGGCAATCAAAAGTATTCAATTACATTATAGTCAATGGGGAAAAAGTTTCAAATGTATTTTATACGTTTGAAATTTAAAATACATAGTTATTACATAATTTTGTCGAGTTACTTCAAATTTTATGAAAATCGGATGCATAGATCAATTACAGGGACAATCAAAAGTATTCCGTTACATTACGGTCAATGGGGGAAAATGTTTCAAATGCATTTTAATCGTTTGAAATTTAAAATACATAGTTATTACATAATTTTGTCGAGTTATTTCAAATTTTTTGATAATCGGGTGCATAGATCAATTACAGGGGCAATCAAAAGTATTCAATTACATTATAGTCAATGGGGAAAAAGTTTCAAATGTATTTTATACGTTTGAAATTTAAAATACATAGTTATTAAATAATTTTGTCGAGTTATTTCAAATTTTATGAAAATCGGATGCATAGATCAATTACAGGGACAATCAAAAGTATTCCGTTACATTACGGTCAATGGGGGAAAATGTTTCAAATGCATTTTAATGGTGTTGCATTCATTCGAACTTAATAAAATTTATATGCAACTATAAAGTACATATTATAATATACATTTTACATAATCTGTGATGCAAAGAACATTTGTTATTGATTTACAAGGCCACACAAAAGTATTCCATTACATAATGGTATAGAGAGAACATTGCTTGATGAGCGTTTTAATTGTAATTCACTATTTACAATTTTATGAGATTGAGATATAAGAGTAATATTTTTAAAACTTCGTTATCGTACGAACGCACCTCGTTTGCTACGCTTCACGTGCAATTTCCAACTTGTTTAATTTGTAGAGCTTTAAAATTATGATTTTTTTTATCATCCGTTTTTTTTTAAAATTCTAGACTGATTTTCTTACTGGATTTTTATTTGAATATAATTTTCTTTATCATATTTTTATATATATAATTACCTAAATATGCATTAATATCATTATTTTTCAGTATTCATGAATTTCGAACATAATCTGAAAATAAATCATAAGTATAAATAAGAGTGCTCTATGAGCAGTGTAGAATATAGTGGTCCGGGGAGGACACCTCCCTCCCCTCCTAGGAGCAATAAGAAGTCCCACCTCAGAAAATTTGATATTTTTTGTTTTCAATTGTCAAAATGTGGATTTTCACCCCTGTAATTCTGTAATGTCTTTCCCAAAGCCACAATAATACCTCCTGGTGAAAAATGTCTGAATTCAAAACGGTTTATAAATAACTTTAATTGCAGGATGCAGGCCGGGATCGAGTCGAATTTTTAGTTTTTATACTGGGACAGAAAAATAATTTGTTTGTGCTTGTTGGACCTGGAAATTTCAGAACGGAGAAATTTCTAACAGACATATCGAATCCAGCTTTAATTTTTTTTTTTAAATGCTGCTTTCAGTCATCACCACATAGCTACTGAATGTACCAGGCGACTTAAGGATGTTCTTAACTGCTCCGCTCAACAAGAGCAAAATGTTTTGACACATTTACAAATTCATTTTTTAACAGAAATATATAAAATTGGAATGCCTGACTAAAAAAGCGATTTCGAATCGAACTTATTTTTCCATTTTATGATAATTAAATTACCTATCTAGTTCTAAGCTATTTCGATCTTTTGATCACCCGTTTTTCTCCTGCTTTTCGACCGGTTTTTCTGCTTTCGTCGGGAAATGTGCTCAAAAGAGTCAACTTTGAAGGCTTGTTAGGAAAAATCTATTGTGTTTTTAAAAAACAGAAAATTGAGTGCAATTAGACATTTCTGAATAATAACACCTGCTATTCTCATGCATTTCCGAACAAAAATAAATTAAAGCATGTGTCACAAAGTTGCCCTTTTTGATTTAAGAACACCCTTAAAATGAACTGATTGATTTCAAACTTCAGTAACTGCAATTGGTGATACATATTTAAAAATAAAACACTTGGAGGAGGGTTATAGACCGGGAGGCGGCTGCACAAATCACCGAAGCTCAATGAGTTCACTATTATTCACATATTTCAATGAGCTCAATATTAAAATACAGCTGGTCTGCCAGCAAACACCTAAAAACCCAATTTTAGTGACTGGGAGGTTTATCATTCTGTTTTCTTACACCTGGAGGAGTAGGAGAATTGGTGAAAAAACAGTGGTGATTCTGTCACAACTTTTCCGAAAAAAAAAATAAATAAATAAATAAAAAAAAAAAAAAAAAAAAAAAAAAAAAAAACTCATCAATTTGAAAATTCGGACATAAAAAAATCGCGAGTTTTGATAAATGGTCGCCATAAAAAAAAAATCAGTTTTGTCAATTGTTCACAGAAAAATCTTCAATTTTGCCAAAGGATCGCGCAAAAAACACGAATTTGGTTAAATGGCAGCGGAAAAATGCGAGTTTGGTCAAATTGCTATGGGAAAACACGAAACTCTTCAAATGATTGCGGAAAAGTGAATTTCGTCCAAGAAGAGCAGAAAAAACTCGAATTCCTTCAAAGAATCACAGAAAAAAAACGAATTTTGTTAAATAGCCGCAAATCAGGCCGAATTTCGTCAAAGAATCGTAAAAAACATGAATATCATTAAAGGTTTGCAAGAAGCACAAACTTTATTAAAAAAAACGTGAATTTCATCAAAGGCTTACAAAAGAAATATGAATTTTGCAAAAGGTCGAAAAAAACCTCAAATTTTGTGAAAACTGTTAAAAATTCTCGTTACTAGAGATAATATTTATACCAAAACACTGCTAATATCTCAACTCCACAGTTATAATTTTGTAATCGCCTGATGGCAACTTCTCTTTTTTCTAATAAAACTAAATGTAAGTGCGTTGTTTGACGCTATTTTTTCTGAGTTCCGATCTTTTCTTTTATCATCCTAATTTTTGTAATATTATCTGTTATAAATGCTTTATTTCTAACACGTTATCAGCACGAAGTTCTTAAGAAGTTTTTCATATTTGAGTTAGCGTATAACAGATATTTACGAAAGTATATGAAATGAAGCCGGTTTCTGTGCCGCTAAGCCTAACCGACATAATGGACAATTTAAAGATTCCGAAGTTAAATGGCGATAATTATACAGCATAGAGTATCCGTACGCGTGCTGCGCGAGTGCAAATGAGCTGTTGGGAAGCCATTGATCCCGGCTACGGCGCAGAATTAAAAGAAGATGAAAAGAAAATTAATGAAAAGGCACTTACTTTCCTCTTCCTTGTAGTTGAAGATAACTTTTTGGACGATATCGCCGATTGTACGCGAGCAAAAGATGCATGGACTTCTTTAAAGGATATCCACACGAAGCTTGGATTATTACATACACTGCAGTTACTCAGAGAATTTTTGAACGTAAAAATGAATCCTGGTGAAAATGTAAGCTCCTATTTAGGCAGATTAATGGAACAGCATCGAAAGGTGTCTTCCTGCGGACACGGATTCACGAACAGAGATGTTGCTCTCATCATGTTAATGGGCTTACCCAAAGAATATGAAGGCCTATTATTACATTTGGAACATGATGAAGATACTTTGTCGACAAAAACTGTGAAATCGCGCCTAATAGTAGAAGAGAAAAAATTGCTCCGCTACAATGCCGAAAGCTATCAAGAAGTTAATGAATATTATGAAAAAGCTCTAAAAGCAAAAGATAGTGGAAAAATACGAAGTCATGAAGCATTGAAGAAGTATGTTAGAAAAAAAAATGAAAGAAGAATTCGGTGTTTTTCCTGTGGACATTGAAGGTATATTGCCCGAAAATGTTCTGTTTCCAAGATTGTATCTCCTAACCAGAAAGTTTCAAGTGATGTATATGAAACACTATTTACTGATACACCTGGAAATAAACCTGTTTGTAATTGGTACCTTGATAGCGGTGTCACTGATCATATGTGCTCACAAAGAGAACAATTTGTTGATACGTTACTCAAAAAATCAAAAGTTGAAATAGTAAACTCTGAAAAGATTGAAGCTCTAGGGAGTGGCAATATCATTTTAAGGTCTTCGGAAGAATGCGGAACAGAATCTCTTTTCTTAGCAAATGTGTTGTATGTGCGTAATCTTGACAGTAACCTCCTCTCTTTTGGAAGGATCGAAGACATGGGGATGACGATTTCCTTTCAGAATGGCAAGGCTATTATCAGAAATCCCAAACAACAGAACAAAATTATTCTTACTGCCCATAAATGTGGAAGACTGTATAAAGTTGAAGAACAACCGATGCATAAAGCGCACATCGCCAAACACGAAGAACTCATACATTGGCGTTTTGGACACTTTCATAAAAAGGCAGTGAAGAAGCTTTGAAAGAGACGGTTCCAACGACAATTGTAAAGGAATCTCAAAAGAAAAAGAGTTTAGGCATAAACAAGAAAAAGAGAGAGAAGCACTAAAACACAATATATTACAACAACAGCAAAAACAAGAAGAAGAGAGACTGAGACAAGAGAAAGATCTTATTATGAAGCGTGAAGAATTTGTAAAGTAAATCAAAGCTAAATTGGTGATCAATGAGCTTCATGAGAAACACAGAGAGGAAGGAAGAAAAGCTGATAGTTACATCAGTGGTTGTAGTGGGTCTGGTATTGCAGGTGAAGGAAAAGATGAGGAGCCAACGAAGAGAAGAAAGATTGAAGGATGTAATAAAGATAGGAAGAAGAAAAAGATGAAATATTTCAGTTACCTGAGTCAGCATGGTGATAAAATGGAGTATGATTTAATTCAAGCATCTCTCGAAGCAAGGAAATGTCGGAATCTTCTAAATCAAGCTCAATATCACTTAGCTAAAGCCATGAGGTTAAATGTAGAAGAAAACAAGTTTTTTATTAATAGAAATGGGAAGTCTGATGAAACTGTTTTTTCATTCAGGAGGAAACAGTCAAAAAATAAAGATGCATTAATCGGTAGCTCCAATGATTTAACAAGTGAAATCGAATGTTCCGAGAAAAACCTAGACGATTCTAGTTTTGAACAACCAATAGCAAGCACAGAATAGTCCTCTGAAGTCAGACGAAGAAACAGAGCAAGAAAACCTGAATCTTACTTTAGAGATCCAATATTGTGCAAAGTAATCAGTAACGAACAAACTTCCATTCAGAATAATGATGATCAAATCACCTTGAAAGAAGCTATCAAGTCACTTCACGCAGAAACGTGGAAAGAAGCTATAAAGGAAGAATTTGACAATCTTTACAGAAACCAAACATGTGAATCGATTCAAAAACCAGAAAACACTAAACATATTTGATGCAAGTGGGTGTTTAAAAAGAAAATTAAATGCAGAAGGAAAAATGGCTAAATTTAAAGCTTGTATGGTAAGAAAAGGGTTTCATTTAGTATTTTTTTTAATTTGTAAAGTAATTGTGTTTTTGTATTTCGAAGAAAATGTAAATGTATTTATTAGTCATGTTTTGGCAAGGAGGAGTGTTAAAAATTCTCGTTACTCGAGATAATATTTATGCCAAAACATTGCTAACATCTCAACTCCACAGTTATAATTTTGTAATCGCCTGATGGCAACTTCTCTTTTATAAAACTAAATATAAGTGCGTTGTTTGACGCTATTTTTTCCGATTTTTTCTTTTATCTTCCTAATTTTTGCAATATTATCTGTTATAAATGCTTTATTTCTAACAAAAACATCGCAAAGAAAACGCTAAATTCTTAAAAGAATCGGGGGGAGGGGGGAGAAATCAAATTCTGTTAAAGAATTACGAAAAAAAGCAAATTTCGTTAAAGAATCACGAAAAAGGGCGCAAATTTTATCAAAGGACTCAAGGCGATCAAAATCGGGTCAACACGAATTCTCGCAAGAGCAAACACCCAATCTGAAATTGACCCAAGCCCGAAATAATGTATGTCAATCTGTGCAAATGCGCTATGCAGCTAAAAAGTAAAAATCAATCCGACCAACAGCAAAATGTAGTAGTCAATCGGATCCAAACACGACCCACAGAAATAAATACCAATTAATCCAATCAGCAGCAAAAAATAGAAGCCAACCATATCCAAACGCGACCCACAGCAATAGGTAACAATTAATCCGACCAGCAGCAAAAAATAGAAGCCAACCGGACCCAAACACGACCCACAGCAAAAAGTAGAAGTAACAGGACCCACATTGAAAAAAATGAGCCCCGAACCAAGTATCAGATTGGAGTTTCCAAATTTCTAAAATCGCCCCCTCCCTTGAGGACTTTCCAGATCCGCCTTTGTTTGTATCTTCTTACCGACCGATTGCTTTACCTTCGTAATAAAAAAAATTATGTGAACGAATGATTTCTTGAACAATTCGCACCACTTAATCTACTTATAACGGAAATCCAGCTACTCCTCGAGTTCTACTGAAGGTATTTTGATAGAACTTATACTGTTAGATATATATATTTCAGGGAAGGTTTTCGTACATAGTACATCGTTTATACATTATTTGCAGAATTATGATGAAAAGTTCTGTTATTTTGGACAAAGAGGACCATTTATACCATTGGTATAAATTTACGATTTTGGCGACGGCATGTTATTCTAGCCTTTTGTTAAAAATTGAAACGTGCATTTCAATTAGAAATTAAAACATACAATTAGCTCGAAAAAATGAATAAATGAATAAACTATTAATGATTTTATTTGAAATAAAAAAATGTATTTTTAATGAGAAATAATAGTAATTAAAAATACATTTAATATAAATATGAGAAAAATGTTTATATGACCAAAAAAAGCATTCATTTTCAAAGTCCCATTTGAACAAAATCTGGCGATTTATACCATTTGTTGACTATATTTGGCACCTGTAGAAGAAAAAAGAAAAAATTATTAAAAAAAGTTTCCTTTTTTTTTATAAGATGTTAAGATTTTTGGTACTTCTAGATTATCCCGTCGACCAATTTCGCCAAATTATACAAATCGCCAAACTAACAGCCAAATTATACATGTTGACATAATTTTTATTTTAAATAACGAAAAAACAAATAATTAGTAGAATATTAATAAAAATATTAATAAAAGGTAGAAATACAAATCACTTAATGACATTTTAAACCCGTGAATCGCAATTAATGTCATTGAATGTGACATTCACGATCCTCCATTATTGGCATTTAATCTTATAGTTTGGCGATAATTTTTTGGTCGACGGGATAACCTAGAAGTACCAGATTTTTTTCAATATTTTAAGATATTATATAATTCGATATGTTACGAATATATTAAGATTTCGATTTTACTTTTGTCGCCAAACAATTTGATTTTAAGCCAAAAAAGGAATGAGTATGACATCGGTCAGAACGGTATTGACAATAATGGAAAATTTTCAAGTGTACAGCAACTTTTTTGAGTAATTTGTTACATTAAAATGTAAATTATACAGGGTGATTCAGCTCGTCGGTGACAAACTTTAAGGATCGATAGAGCACACCTAGACGAACATTTTTGAATAGGGAATGTAGGGTCCCTGACGCGATGGTAAGGCGCTAGGCGCTTTCGAAAATTTGGGTGCCGAAATTCGAAACGTCATAAAAACTAGGGAAATGGTTAGATTTTCTTGCTTGTTGCGTCGAAATGATTCTGTTTGTTTAGACTTTCTTCAGTACCAATTTGATAAGCGTATCTCTTAAAACATGGATAGGGGGCGCTGCAGACTTTGGAGAGCTAGACAACAACTTTAAGCCCGTTATTTTGATAATTTAACACATGCTCGCCAAAGTTTATACTCTAACTTAAAGTTTGAACCCAAAAGTAGAGCCCTGCAAAAAGCGTAAGAGCCGGAATAAAATGTCAAAGTACAGGGTGGTCGAAACTCGAAGGCTCCTAAGAGATAAACAAACAGATTTCTTGACTTATGGCATGCATTTTCATGATTCTGTTTGCTGGGGCTCTCTGAAACTCAGTTAAACGGTACAAAAAGAAACATCGATAGGGGGCGCTTTGGGCAAAAAACATAATTCGTTGCATTTCGGACGCTAACTGGAAACGGGGCTCTACGATCAGTTAGTAATAATGAAAACACATTTTCTACCTCTGCTCAACACTTCTGAATAAATTTAGACCAAAAACATCAATGATACTGGAAATTTATTTACAAAAAATAACACTACAGAAGATGCTCGAAATTTCGACCTTGGGCCATGATGCAGGCTTCGCACCTCCGTCGCATTGAGGAGTGTGTGTTTCCAACAATGCCAGGAGTATCTCTCATCTGCCCTGCAGCTGCCACAAGTTCTTCAGCACTGCTGACAGGTGTATGGTATACCTCGGCCTTCAGGTAACCCCAAAGGAAGAAATCCAAGCAGGTGAGGTCTGGTGATCGGGCAGGCCAGTGAACTGGACCCCCACGCCCGATCCACCGCTGTCCATACCTTGCGTTTAGATGGAGACGCACGTCGTTCGTGTAATGGGCCGGAGCTCCATCGTGCTGGAACCACATCTGGCGACGCGAACCTTCGGGTACGTGCGCCTCCTCCAGAAGCTGCGGCAGCACTTGATCCAGGAAAATCAGGTAATTTCCACCTGTCAGCCGTTCAGGTAGCAAATAAGGGCCAATGAGGCAATCCCCCAGAATGCCGGCCCACACATTTACTGAGAAACGCTCCTGGGCTGCTCGGCTTCTGGTTTCATGTGGATTTTCATCACACCACACATGACTGTTGTGGGCGTTCCACATTCCCTCCCGGCTGAAGGTGGACTCGTCCGTAAACAAAATGCTGTTTACAAAACGGGGATCCCTGGATCTCATCGCCAAGTAACATCTTGAGAATTCCACTCGAGGGCCAAAATCCTGCTCTCTGAGCAACTGCACCCGCTGGATGTGGTAGGGGTGCAGATTCCGGGAACGTAAGATGCGCCACGCAGTTGCTTGCGAAATGCCAACATGTCTGGCGATATCTCTCGTGCTAAGACCTGGGTTGTCCTCAACCAGGTTAAGCACAGCCTCTTCGTTGTCGGGGGTGCTCACTGATCGCTCCCGTTCAGGCCTGCCTCCGTCGAAAGATCCCGTTGTGGACAACCTCTGGTGTACTCGAGCGAAGAAGGCATGGCAGGGGATTTGCCTGTTGGGGTAACGCTCGGCGTACAACCGCTGAGCGGCTCGTCCATTACAACCAGCAGCGCCATACGCCAAATGCATGTCAGCCAATTCAGAGTTTGTGTACCGTTCCATCCTACTACCGATCTGCAGACAAGTAACCCGAAGCTTAAGTAGGTACCGCACGTTCAAAAGACGTGTCTGCGCATACAACTACGTCATCTCGCGTTGTCGTCTACGCATTACGTATCTTTTGCATATCGATATGGTACGATATCTTTTGCATAAATCAGCAAAAAGCACCTTATGTAAATTTTATTGCGCGCATTGTGCATGATTGAAACCAGCTATGTTTGTTAAAAAAAACAAACAAACTGCAGTTTTAATAGCTTCTTATGATAAGTAAATTACTCTCTTGTTTTGTTTCTAACTGATCGTAGCGCCCCGTTTCCAGTTAGCGTCCGAAATGTCAACGAATTATGTTTTTTGCCCAAAGCGCCCCCTATCGATGTTTCTTTTTGTACCGTTCAACTGAGTTTCAGAGAGCCCCAGCAAACAGAATCATGAAAATGCATGCCATAAGTCAAGAAATCTGTTTGTTTATCTCTTAGGAGCCTTCGAGTTTCGACCACCCTGTACTTTGACATTTTATTCCGGCTCTTACGCTTTTTGCAGGGCTCTACTTTTGGGTTCAAACTTTAAGTTAGAGTATAAACTTTGGCGAGCATGTGTTAAATTATCAAAATAACGGGCTTAAAGTTGTTGTCTAGCTCTCCAAAGTCTGCAGCGCCCCCTATCCATGTTTTAAGAGATACGCTTATCAAATTGGTACTGAAGAAAGTCTAAACAAACAGAATCATTTCGACGCAACAAGCAAGAAAATCTAACCATTTCCCTAGTTTTTATGACGTTTCGAATTTCGGCACCCAAATTTTCGAAAGCGCCTAGCGCCTTACCATCGCGTCAGGGACCCTACATTCCCTATTCAAAAATGTTCGTCTAGGTGTGCTCTATCGATCCTTAAAGTTTGTCACCGACGAGCTGAATCACCCTGTATAAATAGCAGGTAATATTAGGAAAATAGAGTTATATATATAGATTCTAATATAATTTAATTGTAATGAAAATTTTGTTTCGGCTGTTACAACTCGAATTTGGCTGAATGGATTTGAAAATTTTATATTGGTAGATAATTTCTTCTTTTTTTCAGTATGTAACATAACAATATGCATTAATTATTTAAAGAATCCGGGTAAAAATTTCTGTAATCAGAGGAATTCGATTATGAAAATTTAGCCTTTTTGAAAGATTTTGTGAAATGGATTTCAATGGAACTTATGCTGTTAGCTAGATAATTTCCCCAGAAGATTGCATTATGATATTGATCTGCATTGTTTGGTTATAGAGTCACAGAGAAGGGGTGACCGGGGGGGGGGGGATTCTGCAATCAGGTGACCCATTTTATCAAATATTGATCTTTTTAAATAGTTCTAATAAATGGTTTTTGAAGGGAATTGCTCTGTTAATTTGTCAATTTTCAAAAATAGTTTTATATATATTATAATATATTGTTCTACATTGTTTACTTATAAAGCAATTCCTGACTCATATTTGACGCCGAACTTGACTGTTATTTCATAGTATAGGCGTCGGGGTGATATCTGTTTAGACCATCATTACTTCCTTACAAAATTTTCCGTTTTAGATTTCTCGGTACAGGCGTCATATACGCACCACGTTGGCGCGATTGTAACAAAGTGGCGATATTATATTTCACATAGTAGCCCGGTCGCTTTTTTTCCAACAAATTATTTAAAAAAAAAGAAAGAACAGTTGAGGCAATAAAAGTACAGTTCTAAATAATAAATATAATAATAATAATAAATCATAAATTTTAACACATAAAGCAATATTTAAAAACAACGTTTTCTCCAAATTGGCGGGGGAGAAAATCGCGCCAACGTGGTGCATATATGACGTCTGTCGCCATTTCTCTTATAAATGTCTTAGAAACCCCACTATGTGGAAACGTGTTTCCATACATTTATGTTAGCCCGACGCATTTCTCGCCAATAGCATTTTGTTCCCGGCAATATCAGATTTATTTTTCGCAAATTAGAAAAATTGCGTTGATGATGAAATAAATTGATATTATAGTGTTATTTCTGATTTTTATTCTTTCGTCTTTTTAATGAAATGTTTGAAAATTTTGCATTTTAAACGTTTGCAATATATGTATTTTACATGGATGTATTTTAAACAAAATGAGTGAAATGTTTATATTTTAAATGAAACGAATGTTTGGGATCAGACCAATATTTGGTGATTCATCACATGTGCACGAATAACATAAATGTGTCGCTTTACCTTGCAATTGTTATAGCAAACTATCACAGAAATAATTTATAAAACATATTAGTGTCCCCCTCCCCAGAAAAAGATCGTTCCGAGAATTGAAAATAATGACAGAAATATTAAATATCATAATATTTTGTAGATGCTTAAAATAAAATATTGCAACAATAGAGATGTTTTTACATCTGGCTGTAACCACTGATCATGATCCAAAAGTAGGTGTATTTTATATCATAAGCATTATATAATAAGCTTATGTTACTAAGGATGGTTTGGCACATACTTAACTTAAAAAAAGGGTTATATTGGTTTTACATCTTTACAGAAGTCCTATTCTAGACTCGAGTGTACAGCAAATTGGGGGTAATTGTGAACAGTTTTTTTTGGCTATGTTATGATATTTTCCGGTTATACCAACGTCCAGCCAAAATGTAGGCTAATGCACCATTTATTAGAATACTGATTGTGCAAAGTATTTTCATTGGAAATCACGCCAAACATTATGATTCTCTATTTATTGAAAGCTAATCTATTATTTTGTATTAAGAAATATTATTTAATCTTAACCTTGCAAAACTTGGCGAATAGTTTGGCAATCTGTATAATTTGGCGAAAATGGTCAACAGAATAATTAAATGATGCCGGAAAAGCTTGCATTCTGCGTGAGCGAAGCCATGGGTTAAAGCGAGTACATAATAAAATCACCGACCACTGACATCTAGGATATTTATCCTTTAGAGACTGCCATACGGCATTCACTCTTCTTCATTAAGATATTAGTAATGGAAAAAGGCGAGATCTAGACACACGGCAGTGTGTCAGCCAAGTTCACAAAGTAAAAGGCGACACACCGGCCGTGGGTTATATTACCCGAACCATTTCGGGCCACTTTTGACATCTCAATAACTTAAATTCTATTTGACCTACACAATTGCAATTTTTCGTGTCGTGTAAGACCATCTTCTAATTTCCGAATCCTATAATTTTTTTAAAAAATCTTTTAGATATTGACGTCTGAAAATCACTATTTTTACCACTGACTCACTGATAGAAATGTTTGACTACTTCCAGGTGACTCAGGAAGTTGAAATTTGGTGTGGAGGTAGGTTATTGGATCTACAAATAGGAAAAAATCAGAAATCACCATTAATTAAACATTAATGGTTAGTTAGAAGATAAATATTGGATTACAATGGGAGTTTATGAGAATTTCACAAAATACCAGAAATAGTGCCAAGTTGGCGTCACTTTTGGCAAGTATCGGGGCTAATCTCTGAAACTACCAAACCGATTTCAAAAGTAATGGTACCAAAATGATGGTATTCGCCCCGGTTCAAACATAGACTATACCTTATGTCTGTGCCACTAACCAAAAGGCGGTTCAGAAGTAAAAAAGCATTATAAAAATGTGATTTTTGTTTTACTGAAGGGCCTAGAAGCACAAAATTTGGCATGTTAATTATTTATAAGGTATAAATGTACACTAATGACATTTGCTAAAAAATACCAAATTTAAAAGGGGAGGAAATCCGCGAAGAGCATTCTGAAAACGTTCTAAATAGCGATTTTAAAACAATCTCAGCAAACAATAAACCGATCTTAAAAGTAATGATATATCAAAATGATGATGACAGTCCTTGCTCCAACATAGGTTATATCTTATGCCCATGCCACTAACCCAAAGGGGGTAAAAAAGCAAAAAACGTTCTAAAAATGCGATGCCTGTATGTTAAGGGACTGGAATTATAAAGTTTGGTATTTTAGAGTTTATGGGAATTTCGCGAAATATCAGAAATAGTGCCAAGTTGGCGTCCCTTTTGGCGAGTATCGGAGCTCATCTCTGAAATTATAGACCGATTTCAAAATTAATGGTACCAAAAGATGGTATTCACCCCGGTTCAAACATAGGCTATATTTTACGTGTATACCATTAACCATAAGAGGGTGAAGAAGCAAAAAACATTCTAAAAATGCAACTTTTGTATTACTGAAGGACCTAGAAATATAAAATTTGGCATGTTAATTATTCATACGATATAAATGATCTTTAAGGGCATTTGCTAAAAAATACGGAATTAAAAAAGGGTGAAAATGCACGAAAAGCGTTCTAAAAATGTTCGAAATTGGGATTTTTAAGCAATCTCAGCAAACAACAAACCGATCTTAAAAGTAATGATATCAAAATGATGGTGGTGACAGTCCTTGCTCCAATATAGGCTATATCTTATGTCGATGTCACTAATCCAAAAGGGTTAAAAGAGTAAAAAAATTTCTACTTTTGGCGGGGAATTTTTGTCGTCAGTTTGGTGATAAACTTTTTTGGTCTACGAGATAATCAAGTAGTACCCAATCACATAAAAGAAACATCCTTATTAGTGGAATTTAAAGGAACATAAGCAGTCGTAATATTAAAATTTTTAAATTTGACTGAAAAAAATAATGAATCAACGCAGGAAAATGCTGTAAGATTAACTAATATTAAATAAAACTAATTTAATATTGATATTCAACCTATTTATTTCAAAAAAGAAACAAATACCTACTTATTTGACAAAAAATAATGATATCCTATCCAAAACATGAGTGTGAAAGAATGCCAAGTTCGTTAAAGGTTTCGCTAATAAAAGAAGTGAGATCTAACTGCAAACCAAGTTTTTTCGAAGGTTCTTAAATCATAGTTCCTGTCATGCATAATATTCTTCAATTGCTTAAAATGATTTGGTATGTTACTTGTTATTCAATAGAGCGACTTGGCAAGTTTTCAGCCACCAACTTTAATGTTTGAGTCAGAGTACAATTTAATCCAGAATTTGATTGGCAAAGATCTAGTCAATGGAGTGTTCGAATAAGTATATTGAAGTTAAGGTATTGATAAAATAATTAAGTGATCAACTTTAAGTTCTGAACAATTAGAGAAATTTGAATAAGAGAAAACTTGTTAAGTCTCTCTATTGAATAACAAGTAACATACCAAATCATTTTAAGCAATTGAAGAATATTATGCATGACAGGAACTATGATTTAAGAACCTTCGAAAGAACTTGGTTTGCAGTTAGATCTCACTTCTTTTATTAGCGAAACCTTTAACGAACTTGGCATTCTTTCACATTCATGTTTTTGATAGGATATTATATTCTGGAGTTTTTTTAAACTTGCAGGCGGCATATGACTCGGTATACATTGATGGTTTAATTTATAAATGTGCACAGGTAAGCATCACTGGCCGGACGTTCAGATGGATTCATCGGGTTCTCTCTGCTAGAGTTGTTAAGGTGGCTTGGAGGGATCATCTTTCCTCCATCCGGAACATTGGCAGAGGTGTCCCCAAGGGGGCAATATTGAGCCCCATCCAATTTACAATATTCTTGGCTGATTTTTCTGTGGTCCGGATATAAAGTTCCTTATTTATGCTAATGATATTTTTATTTATTGTGAGAACGAATCCTTGAATGCATGTTGAAGAAAGCTACAAGAGGCTGTTAGACTGTATTGTACCTACTGAAACTCTATTAGATTTGATTAGTGCCATGCGATTAAAGTTTTCGCGAAGAGTGGTAGACTGTGATTTCATTTCAGCGTGAATGGAGGAACCGGTGTACCGAAATAAAGTTCCTTGTTTTTTATTTTGTTCATCGTGGTAGCTTTTGTAAATATGTTGACTATCTTAGGAAAAAAAAAAATGTTTTAACAGGGTCAACATTTTAAAAGACCTGGCTCAAAAAAAAAAAAAAAAGGCTTAGAACTACATCACATCATCTACTCACTATGGCCTTTGCCTCTATTCGCAGCATCATTGATTTTGTAGCCTCAATCATCAACCTTGCTTGTTCCTCTTTGTTTCAGAAGCTGGAAATGTTACAGACTTGTGTGATAAATGTCGCTTCCTAAGTGGACCCATAATATCTTGCTTAACAAGCATGCGAAGCTATCTTCATTGCTGACAGAATCAGGATCTTGGCCTCTGGGTTTTGGGTGAAGTACCTTGCCATTGGTAGCTGGTCCCTCTTTTTGGAATTTCGTGAGGATAATCTGGTTTCTATGGAGGATACTTTCTCATATGTTTCTGAGATTTTAGACGATCCGGTTATGGTCCGGATCCGGATCTCCTTATTGGCTTCCAAATGCCCTTTCCTCTTGACTCTGATGCTGTGCGGTTTTTCTTCCCTGGACTCCCTTTCCAGCGTACGGCCCTGGATGCCAGCATGATTTCTCCCCTGTTTGCTGATTACTTCAAGAGTTTCGATGACTCTTGCAATATTCTTGCCACTGATGCCTCAAAGACGGAGATCCTTACTTCAATAGCAGGTTGTTCTTTTACAAATCACTTTGGCTATAGGGTTCAGCAGATCAACTCAATATTTATAGCCGAGGTTCTCGCTATCAGTGTGGCTCCCGATGAATGGCTTCCCTGGATCGTCCTGTTATAATTCTAACAGATAGTTTGTTGGCTCTTTTGGCATTCCAGTCTATTACTCCGAAGTCCCCTAGAATTACTTTTTGGCTGCATAACAAAATCTCTCGGTTTAATCCAAGATCCGACCGCACAAAATCCTGTGTCAACGAGCAAAGAAAAAATCCTTTATTTTATGGAAGAGTAGTAATAGAGGAATCAAATGAGCCATATCAGTCGGAACTGAAGTGGTTGCTTAGGCCGGAAATTGATACCACTAGTGGTTGATTCGTAGATTTAGCAATGTGTGTGTCCTAAAATCAAAAGTATGAAAACATAGAAAACTGGGTGCAGGAAAACACAATGCTAAGCCTACGAGTCAACCACTAGTGGTATTCATTTTTGGCTTATGCACCACTTCGCTTCCGGCAGATATGGATCATTACATTCTCTTATTACTACTCTTCCATAAAACAAAAGATTTTTTTCTTGTGATCGATGACATAGGATTTTGTGTGGTCGGCTCTTGGACTAGTTGCAGAAGTTCTCAGTAACTTTATATTTCTACTGGGTCTTGGTACATCGGGGTATCTACCAGTCTAAATATACCCCCAGTGGCGCAATAACTTTCTAAATTTTAGAAAATCCTTACATAAGTTGACAGACTATAATGATCGAGATGGGAAATGCAGCATCGAGGGTACCAGGAGCTCCAAAAAAAGCTCCAACTAGTACTACCCTGAGATCATAAAAAAGGGGCGTTATAGGGCTCATTATAATTTTGATAGCCTAGCCTACACTTAAAAAAAATCTGTAACGTTACTAAAACTTTTTATGTAACGGCAGGCAACAGCAAAAATTCATGTGACAGATACAGATTTACACTGAAAATCAAAAAATGTGTAAAGTTACTAGAATTTTTTAGGAAACTGGGATTTCTAGATTTTGTTATGTAACTGCAACCCAGGTTACAGATAAAATTTTAGTAAGAAAACTGTAATTTTCGTAGATTCGTTTGTAAAGTGACCGATTTCTGTAGCTTTACAGAAAATAGTTTTGTAGATTTACATCTTTTCTTGTACAGTGTACAGGTAAAAAGTTAGTAAGCATGCAGATTTCGGCACTTTTACACTTGTAAAATAACAGCCTTTTTTTTTTTTTTTTTTTTTTTTTAGTGTAGTGATTATCACAAGCTGCGGTATGTAGATGTACTCGGACGCGTACAGCCTTGAAAAAGACTGTTTGTGACAACTGCGAATAGCATTTCGGTATTGACAGAGATAGAAATAAAATGGGTAAATTTTAATTTCTATTTCTATCAAAAAATAAAACTTATTGGTCCAAGAGCCGACAGCACAAAAACCTATGTCATCAAGCACTAGAACCTCCCCCCCCCCCCTTTATTTTATGAAGAGTTGTAATAGGGTAATCCAATGATCCATGTCTGCCGGAAGTGAAGTAGTGCATAAGCCAAAAAATAATATTGCCAGTGGTTGCCACGTAGGATTATCATTGTGTATGTCCTACAATTAAAAGTATGAAAATCTGGAGATCTGGGAGCAGGAAAAAATAATGATGAGGAACTAGTTGTAGTAAATTTTAGCTTATGCAACCACTTCACTTCCGGCTGATAGGGGTTATAAGAGTGGAAGTAGGGGTTCCCCTACTTCTACTCTTCCATAAAATACAGGTTTTTTTCTTTGTGCTTGATGACATAGGTTTTTGTGCTGTCGGCTCTTGGACTATATCTAATATGGATGATCTGTGACCAAACCCCGTGGCAAACAACTCACGCGGTATCCAGACAGCCCGGACGAAGCATAAAAATCCGGTCCATTTCTTTGGGTGTTTCTTTTTCAAATCTAGCATACAGAATATTTTATTTTATTTTGAAATAAATAATTTTATGACTTTTTTTCTGTTTTTTACAATTTTCGTAGGAATATATAGTCAGGAACAAAAGCATCTTACTGATGAACTAAATAACTGAGCAACAAACATATACAAATTTGCAGAATGACTTTATTTCAATAAATATATTAAAATTTATTTACAACGAATTTGTATATTCATAAGAGAAAATAAGATCTGTCTAAAAAAATTATAATTTTATTTGTTGATGTAAAAAAATAATTTAAAAACTACTCCCCCCCCCCTCCCTGCAAAGAAACACAAAAATCACAATAATTTATGCCAGTAATAAATATAACAGTT
Source organism: Maratus speculifer (assembly GCA_964019185.1). Taxonomy (NCBI): domain Eukaryota; kingdom Metazoa; phylum Arthropoda; class Arachnida; order Araneae; family Salticidae; genus Maratus; species Maratus speculifer. Next base: position 97,841,450 of record OZ025295.1, read on the forward strand.
AAAAGACCCCTAAAAAATCCAAACTCCTTCAAATGTACTATTTAAAATACCCAGTCTTCATTTACTTTTGCATTTGTTCTTCAAACGCAAAACCACCTATTTTTTAAACATACTTTCATATCTTTCTTTGTATTTATTTCTTAGTATTTTAGTAGTAATAAACTGACAAATTTAAAAGAATCTTAATGATAATCTAAGTAACTGTACAACAAACATATTTATTGCAGAAAGACTTATTTTAATAAATACATTAAAATTTATTTACAACGATTTTTTTTTAATACTTATATAAAAAAAATTTAAAATTAAAAATATATTACTTTTGTTCTTTGATGTGAGAATAGGTCTAAAATCCTACCAAAAATATGTCACAATAACTCATGACAATAATAAATATGACAATCCCTCGATAGATCTAAAATCCTAGATCTGAAACACATAATAAAAAATCCAGTCCATATTTCTTTCATCCTACATTGCATTTTCAAATTGTACTCATTCTAGTCCCCTATATCTTGGAAACAAACTCTTCGATGACTTTTTTTTCTATCCTCTGTGCGTGTTTCCCTTTTGCTCAGTACGTCGCGACGTCTTCTTATGTAGTTCAACACCATTGACTAGCTGGTCCAGCTTCAGTGCATGGCTGACGAGACCCAATCGGAAGAACTAGATACTTTGTGATAAATTCCAGGCTGGTATTGTTTTGCACAGGAATAACCAGCTGAAACTATACCCACTAGATACCAAATGTTGTTGTCTTCCATCATCAAAGGTCCACCAGAATCCCCCTATGAAAGTAAAAGAAAAACATTTATAATGAAAAAAAATATATAATGTAACAAATTACAACAACCATTTAGAAAATGATTTTTTTCAAAGACTAAAATTTAAGACTTATAAATAGAACCTAATAATAATAATAAAAATAAACATAACTTTTGTGATAATCAAAACGTGGCTTACATAATAGCAAAGTTATATATCACGTACGCCATGGATAAAAATTAATATCCGTGGACCAAGCATAAGCAAATTTTAAATGAAATTTCAGTTTTACAGTTTTCGATATTGTAAATTTTTAAACTTCTAAACATCGCACATTTTCAAATTTTACACCGTCGTATATAGAAAAAAATGCACTTTTAAATATAATTTGTTTAAAAGCTATATCTCAATTTGTTATTGAGTTTTGTTTTGAGAATTTTTTTGTAGTTTTTGATACGTTTTTTTTGCGATTGTGGCAACAAATCCTCCATAGATGTCGCCACTGAAATAGTTAAAACTCCATTTCAAGGGATAAAATAAATAAAAATAAAATAAAAGAAAAAAAGAATTTAATTATGATTAAGAAGGGAATAACAAAAGTTTCTTTTCATCTTCAGAAATTATTGCTCTGCTTTCATTTTTATAAAAATTTGTCACTACCATTTGAAACGAGAGACAAAATATAGGCAGTTCTTATTTCCAAGAAAATTATAGTAGAACCCGCTAATTCGGACCCCGTTAATCCGGATCGGTTTGGTCATTTTTTTTTTTCAAGTTTGAGAAGCGATTGGTTAATTTCCGTAACATTAACTTGTTTCCTCGTCGTATTCTGAGTAAAAAAAACTTTTTCTGAAATCTTTTCGGAAGAATTAAGCAAAGTAAACATTTTTACTGTCTGTAAATATTCAATAAGTTTAACATAAAGGTGATTTTCTGTAAGTATGTTTTATTTTATTTCATTTCTTTCTAATTCTCCGGATAATCCGGATTGGGTTCGGTCCCAATTAATCCGAATTATCGGGGTTTTACTGTAATTTAAACTAGTGCTTGAAATAATTTGCTTATTGAACGAGTATAGATGTGTTTTTTAAAATAAGTGAAATAATTTCTATTTTACATGCCGCTGTTTGGGTAATTTAATGAAATATTTTATTGCATGTATGCATACATTTTTTAGGATTTCTTCAAAGATGCATTATGAGATCATTCTAAATAGAATAAAAAGAGTTTAGTGCTGCTATCTAGTGTTACATTAAAGAAACAAAAGATATTTCTAGTACAAGTTTTAAGAGCGTGATAAATATATGCAGAATTCATATTCTTAATACAATTAGTTTAAACGTGTGCTTGAAATATTATTTTTATTGTACAAATATATTTATTTTGTAAATTAAATGGAAAAAAAATCAGTTTTACGTTTGTGTAATTGAATAAATCTATTATTGCACATATATGTATATTTTTTAGCATTAAAACTATACAATTTCAAAAGAGAGATACATATATGCATAATTTATTTCTAAGATAATTTATTAAAACTAACATTTGAAATATTGTTTTTGATGTCATTGATATTTTAATGGGAAACAAGATTTACCTTTTTTACTATGTGCACAGAAAGAAAGTCCAACATTTAAAATTATTATATTTAGTCATTATTAATTTTAGTTATGTTTTGAAAACAAAAATGTGATAACGGCTTGAATATTTAAAATTTTCAGTCCTTTCGTTAGTAGTAGCTAAATTTCTTGGATTAAAAGGCTAAATATATGACAAATATTTAACTTCACTTCTTACAACGAACTTCAAAATACAAAAAAAGAAAAAAAACATGTAGGGGAGAGTGGGGATACTTGAGCATAGGGGATACTTGAGCCACCCCCTTTATCTCTACAGTTGTTCAATTTTTCTTTCTAAAACTGGCAACATGGTAACATATTTATAGTTCTGAACATGTAAAAAAGAAATCATATACCTTGGTACCATTTTTAAAGTATGGTGATTAACCCTTTGAGCTCTGCTGGTAGAATTTTCTACCACAAAATTTTAATTCTGAAATGTCACAACGACACCAGAAAATTCGACCAAATTTATTTGAAAAAGGTTTAATGCATTTTTTCGCGTATATTGTAAATCGGTTTTTTTCTTTGCAAAATACTGGTGCGAATGTGACATCTGGCTCAAGTATCCCCTCCATGGGGATACTTGAGCCACAATGTAAAAGAAAAAGTAAAAATTTATTAGACATAGAAAAATAGTTCAAAATTAATTGAAAGTGGTTTTCAATTGAAGAAAAAATATCAAATTTTCATTTTCAATATTTTATTTTGTTCTAAGAAATTCTAAAAAATTTTAAAAAATTAAAATTTAAAAAATGGCTCAAGTATCCCCATCTTCCCCTAATTTAACAAATTATAACGACTGTTTGGAAAATGATATTTTTAAATACTCAAATTTTAAAGACTTATGCATAAATTCTATATTTAAATTAATAATGATAATAAACATCATTTTTTGGATGATCATAAAGAGTCATACATTATGTAGACCGTATATTAAACAACATTTCTACACCAATGATAAAAAAGCAGTAGTTTATAGACAGACAACTTAAACTGTTTAAAATGTGCATTTTTATTGGATGGAGTTAACCAGACTGACTTCTGAAGGCCCCAGATTACGTACGATATGGATTAAACATTAACATTCCTGGACCCATCACAAACAGATTTTAAATGAAAGTCCAGTTTTACAATTTTCGGAACTACAAATCTTTAAACTTCTAAACATCGCACTTTTAAAATTTTTACACCGTTGCATAGTGAAAAAGAAATGCACTTTTAAATAAATTTGTTTGAATTCTTTATCACAATTCATTTTCAAATTATTATTATTATTTTTTTAAGTTTTTATTGCATTTTTTTTGTCATCGTGGCAACAGAAGTATTCCATTTTTGGACGTTAAACATGGACCAATCAGAAAACGAATAAAGTTAAATAAGTTGCGTAATTCAACCAATAAAAAGATTCAGACATACTTCAGATTTCCCAGTTCTCTACCAAAAAATTAACTATTTTCCAAATATTTTTTTAAAAAAGTTTGGTCTTGTCGGATTTTTATTTTTCTTTAACCACTTGGAAAATGGTTGTTGCGCTCGATCTAGAGATATCTGAGGCATATGAATCTGAGAATTTTTTTATGATTGGTCCAGGAATATTAATTTTTAATCTATCATAATACATGATTCTGTTATTACGTAAGCCACGTTTTGATCAACATAAAAATGATGTTTATTATTATTATTAATTTATATGTAAAATTTATTTATGAGTCTTTAAAATTTTAGTCTTTGAAAATATCATTTTCCAAATGGCCGTTGTAATTTGTTAAATTAATTTTTTTTCTTTTTTATTATTTGGAAAATGGTTATTGTGGTAGTTCTAAAGAGATCTGAGACATAACTGAATCCTTGTGATGTCCGGATTTTATTCGTTTTATGACTGGTCAATGTTTAATGTCCAGAAATAGAATGTACGTCTGTGGTCACAATGACAAAAAAGTATTAAAGACTTCAAACAAAAAAATTATTGACTGAAAATCAAATTGAGTACAGCTTTCAAGCAAATTGTATTTAAAATTTTACCCCCTTTACGACGGAGTAAAAATTGAACGTTTAGAAGTTATTGTTACGTTTAGAAGTTTAGAAATTCGTAGTATTGTAAGAATTTGCAGTATCGAAAATTGTAAAACTGAAATTTCATTAAATTTTTTTTTATGATTGGTCCAGGAATATTAATGTTTAATCCATGACATATGTAATATGTGATCCTGTTATTACGTAAGCCACGTTTTGATCATCATAAAAGGATATTTATTATTATTATTTTAAATTTAGAATTTATTTATAAGTCATTTTCCAAATGGTCATTGTAATTTGTTAAATTACACCCCCCCCCCCCCGCCTCGGTTAAGACTGAAGACTTTGTTATATCTATACAATTGATTTTCGGAAATGTTTCTGGGTAAATTATAGGTTAATAATCTCAGTCGGGTTACCAGATGTTATTAATTCTCAAGTAAACATTTTCATGATCAACAAATACGTTTTATAGACAAACATGGTGTTATTATTGCATGTATAAATTAAGTTATGTAGCTGTAAAGGTTTAATTGAAAATACAGCCTACTAAAAACTGATATACCAGCAGGGTTCTCATTATTGCTTCCCACTGCGCTAAATCGCCACAAAATGCTTCATTTTGAGAGTGAAAGAATAACCAGACTCGCCAAATTGCCAGTGCTCAATTACTGCTTTTTTTTTGTATATTTACAATTGAGATTTTTATCCACGTTATTGTACGATTGATGTCGCTTTTCAACTTCAATAGCACCGTGCCATTTACATTATTATTTAAGGAGATACTGACTCAACACAAATTCAGTTTAGAAACAGCCAAAAACACAGGAAGGATTATGGGATAAATATTTCTCTGTTGTCAGTTTACCACTATCTATGCATAGGCAAAATCACAAACAAAATTATTAGCATTTATCGTCAAATAGAAAAAAGTTTTGCTGAAATGCGGTGTTGAATTTACCATTTACAGTACTGTTTATCAGTCGTATGCAAAGTATCATTGACCAAACATCATTTTTTCTACCTGTTATAATCAAAATCTCATGACAATTTACAACTAAAAAAATGTTTGCAACATTTACACATTTAAGAAACATTTAGAATACACTTATTTTTAATAATCTCTCTAGCGTATAGCAGAATTTCTATTTTCTAAGCAATGACAAAATAAAATACAATAAGGAAATAAATGTAGATTTTTCAGAGTGTTTCACGCCGAGTCTATTTTGCATGCTGTTTTTTCATTTGGCTGCTGTTTTTATTTCTTATTGGTCAAATCGCTAATGTGTATATCGCTAATGATATTCCGAAACGTTTCTGAAAATCAGTGGCAGCGTAAGAAACTGTTTTTATAAATATTTCTTTAAATCTTGATAATATATTAGCAACTTCGAAGAGATTATTCTGAATCTTTTGTTCGTGGTTATACAGTAGACTCCCTCAGATCCGCAATCCTAAAATCCGCAAACGTCTAAAATCCACAAATAATCTCAGATATATCCAAAGAAATTTTCAATTCAGATGCAAGAACAAAATTATGCATTTTTTTAGTCTTATATATTCCTGTATGTATTGTAATATTTATTGTAATATGTAGTATAAATTTATTTCGGAAAAAATCAAGATATTATTGATATCTGTGGTAATTACAATCCTATCAAAAACATGAATGTGAAATAATGCCAAGTTCGTAAAAGTTTTCGCTAATAAAAGAAGTGAGATCTAACTGCAAACCAAGTTCTTTCGAAGCTCCTTAAATCATAGCTCATGTCGTGCATAATATTCTTCAATTGCTTAAAATGATTTGGTATGTTACTTGTTATTCAATAGAGCGACTTAGCAAGTTTTCTGTTATTCAAATTTCTTTATTTAATTGATCAGAACTTAAAGTTGATCACTTAATTAATTTATCAATACCTTAACTTCCAAGTAGTGATTCGAACACTTGATTGACTAGATCTTTGCCAATCAGATTCTAGATTAAATTGTTCTCTTACTCAAACATGAAAGTTAGGGGCTGAAAACTTGCCAAGTCGCTCTATTGAATAACAAGTAACATACCAAATCATTTTAAGCAATTGAATAATAGTATGCATGACAGGAGTTATGATTTAAGGAGCTCCGAAAGAACTTGGTTTGCAGTTAGATCTCACTTCTTTTATTAGCGAAACCTTTAACGAACTTGGCATTCTTTCACATTCATGTTTTTGATAGGATATAATTATTCTTTGTCAAAAAGTAGGTATTTGTTTCCTTTTTGAAATAAATAGGTTAAATAAGTTAAATTAGTTTTATTTAATAGTAATTAATCTTTCAGCATTTTCCTGCATTTATTCACTGTTTTTTCCAGTCAAATTTAAAAATTGAACATTAGGACTGCTTATATTCCTTTAAATTCCACTAATAAGGATTTTTCTTTTACGTGATTGGGTACTACTTGATTATTTCGTCGACTAAAAACGTTTGTAGCCAACTTGGCGAAATATCGCTATATTGACGACAAAAATTACGCACCAATGCTAACATGGCGCTATTTCTGGTATTTTGCCAAATTCCCATTGTAATCTGGTAATTTATCCAATAATTTTGTTAGAGCAAGGACTGTCGCCATCATTTTGGCATCTTTTTTCCTTTAAATCGGTTCGCTAACTACCCAAGATTGCTTAAATATTGCTATTTAGAAAGTTTTTAGAACGCTTTTCGCGAATTTTTACCCCTTTTAAATTTTGTATTTGTTAACAAATGTTCTTAGTGATCATTCATATCTTATAATTAATGAACATGCCAAATTTTATGTTTTTAGGCCCTTAACATACAGACATCGCATTTTTAGAACGCTTTTTGCTCTCTTACCCCCTCTGGATTAGTGGAATCGACATAAGATATAGCCTATATTAGAGTAAGGACTATCATCACCATTTTGATATCATTACTTTTAAGATCTGTTTGTTGTTTGCTGAAATTGCTTAAAAATCCCAATTTAGAACATTTTTAGAACGATTTTCGCACATTTTCACACCTTTTGAATTCCGTATTTTTTAACAAATGCCCTTGGAGATCATTCATATCTAATAAATAATTAACATGGCGAATCTTATAGTTCTAGGTCCTTCAGTAACACAAAAGTTGCATTTTTAGAATGTTTTTTGCTTCTTCACCCTCTTTTGGTTAATGGTATACGCATAAAATATAGCCTATGTTTGAACCGGGGCGAATACCATCATTTTGGTATCATTAATTTTGAAATCGGTTCGGTGGTTTTAGAGATTAGCCCCGATACTCGCCAAAAGTGTCGCCAACTTGGCACTATTTCTGATATTTCGCGAAATTCCCATAAACTCTAAAATGCCAAACTTTATGTTTCCAGTCCAGTCCCTTAATATACAGACATCGCATTTTTAGAATGTTTTTTGCTCTTTTACCTCCTTTGGGTAAGTATAATCGACATAAGCTATATCCTATGTTGGAGCAAAGACTGTCATCATCATTTTGATATCATTACTTTTACGATCGGTTTGTTGTTTGCTGAGATTGTTTTAAAATTGGTATTTCGAACTTTTTTAGAACGCTCTTCGCGGATTTTCACCCATTTAAATTTGATATTTTTTAGCTAATATCATTAGTGATCATTTATATCTTATAAATAATTAACATGCCAAATTTTGGGCTTCTAGGCCCTTCAATAAAACAAAAATCACATTTTTAGAATGTTTTTCGCTTCTGAACCCTCTTTTGGTTAGTGGCACAGACATAAGATATAGTCTGTGTTTGAACCGGGACGAATACCATCATTTAGGTATCATTATTCTTGAAATCAGTTCAGTAGTTTCAGAGTTTAGCTCTGATACTCTGATACTCTGAGTGCCAACTTGGCACTATGTCTGGTATTTTGTGAAATTCTCATGAACTTCCATTGTAATCCAATAATTTATCTTCTAACCAACCATTAATGTTTAATTAATGGTGATTTCTGATTTTTTTCTATTTATAGATCCAATAAACTACCTCCACACCAAATTTCAACTTCCTAAGTCACCTGGAAGTAGTCAAACATTTCTATGAGTGAGTCAGTGAGTCAGTGGTAAAAACAGTGGTTTTAAGACGTCAATTTCTCGTGAACGGTAAAAGATTAAAAAAAAAAAAAAAATAGGATTCGGAAATTAGAAGATGGTCTTACACGACACAAAAAAACTGCAAGTGTGTAGGTCAAATAGAATTTAAGTTATTGAGGGGTCAAAAGTGGCTCGAAATGGTTCGGGTAATATAACCCACGGCTGGTGTGTCGCCTTTTACTTTGTGAACTTGGCTGACACACTGCCGTGTGTCTAGATCTTTTTACCAAATATACATATGAATTAATCAAGTTTTTGGTTATTAAGATTGGCTAAACCTGAAATAAAGCCTCCTTACTTTGTTATTTTGAAGTGAATTGATAGAGTACTTTTAAGTCGAAAGTTTAATTGTCTGAGCGAAGCGAAGTCTTTATACTCAGAGATACGTAACGATATTAAAATTCAAAAAAATTCTTTCGTCAAGCAAATCTCAAAAAGTACTTGTCGGATTTTGATTCTGTTTGTACCAATAGGTACCTATGGAGGTAATCTGGTGAATGCACCTACTTTTAAAAATTAATTCCAAATAGTTAAAATGTTATATTAAAAAAACTGATAAAAAAGTACAATTTATGTGCATACGTCACAGAAATTTGGTGAGCGTGATTTTCACCGGCTGGACATTTTCGTAGATAACCGAATCAGTACATGGAGTAAATAGTAATCATTTTCGCACTCAGAAATATTGAATGCAATAAAACATTTTAAAATTTAATCATGCAGGAAAATAAAACTGTTATTTTTTTATATTAAAAAATGTCATAAGAACTTTGATTTTGAGATTTTGTGATAATCCCTTAACAGCACTTTTTGATCGCTAAAAGAATGTTTTACATATTTCGCGTGTGAAAATTAGAAACAATTACGTTTTTAAATAAAAAGTTTCTTTTATGACATCATTTTCCCTTTATATTTATTTTCATTGCATGTTTTCTTTTAACTTATATTTTGTTTCTGTATGGAAGTCAATTCTGGTCACTAATTTTTCGGCACGGATACCACAAGCGCATCAGATTTGGCGCAATTTTTTTCAAAGCTCATTTGGCGAAAACTCCCTTTTCAAATAACGCTTACATACACATTTTTAAATTATTTTCTATTTTCAAAAAGAACTTACAGTAAATAAAATAATAATAATAATTAATAACTATAAAAAGAAATATTTTATATAATTAAAAGAAGGAAGTGAAAGTAAATAAACATTTTATGAGTAAATAAACAAATAATAAGTAAATAAAGCCGGGTTACCATCTCAGGTAATATAATGCCATTTTGACTCCAATTGTGTACCCTGGTGCATATGTGAAATTTTTTCCCATTTTTTATCCGTTTCCTGTTGGCATACAACTTTGAAATATGGAGTATGTATGCATACCTGGGAGCAATACTGGAATTACACATTGATTTTTTTTAATTCGATCCAAAAAGGGGCAATGGGGCTATTTTTTAAAGTTTATACAATTTATACTGCATAAAGGAGCCACTTACCTATTTCTATATACCAGAAGAAGTAAGTGGTATGTATAAACAATTATAGTATACATAAATAAAATACTTGAGATAATATACTAGAGATATAAGCACCGGGTTTGGCGAGATTTTTTATGCCAACTAGGCGAAAACATCGTTTTGATTACCAGATGCATATAGCATGCTATAACAACACGTTATTTATTTATTTCAAAATGAAAAAAAAAGGAATAAATGAAACATTTCCTGTTATTAAAAAAGATATAACAATCAATATATGATAATATTTTCAGAACAAACAATTTATTATAACATTTATATGATAACCAGCATGTTAGGCAACTAAACGCCATTTTGGCACCAAATAGGTACCTCGGTGTATATAGGGCAGTGCCATATTTATTTGTAAAATTGAGCATGAAAGTTTACCAGGTGTGTTTTCATAGGCGCTTATATCTTTTTGCAACATAGCGCACCTTTCGAAGCCAAAACTGCACAAAAGAAAAAATAATCAATATTTGCAGCATTTTTTTTAATGTAATGCACATTTTGTAATCAGTAGGCTCGATAATCAGACCTCGTTTCTTTTTTTTTTTTTTTTTTTTTTTTTTTTTTTTTGTTTAAAAGATGATATTTCATACGACGTCTTTTTGGGATTCGTCGTTTTTCCATATTTGATAGTATGTGTCTACTCGTTTTGTACCCTTTTTTGTAACTTTCTTCTTTATTAACAGCGACATCTGGATTTCCTATTTAAATAAAAAAATTTCTAAATACAAAGAATTTTGTTAAAATAAATAAATAATAGGAAATGCGGACATCTATTGCTCAAAGCACAAACTTTCTCCTATTGAGTTAATAAAAATCAGTAAAACATAATTTTTACTAGGACTTCCCTCAGAGGGATTAGCCTGAGCGATATTGCTGAGAATACACATTTAATAACTTGCGATAAGTAAAGAAAATGAGATGTTATCTTTAATTGGTCATTCATTGTGATAAAATATAATGATGAAAATAAGCATATCGAATCGTAGAACTACAAAATCTTGTTGTATATACTATTTTTATAAAAGAAAAGCAAACCATGCATGGATATAAAATTGGAAATATGCAAAATGTTAAAAGTAATACAGAAAATAAAACACCAAATTTTCCTATATTGGAAATATAGCTCATTGAAATGATGTCATGAGCATAAACAGAAGCTTCGCACCGATTTGAGAAACTATTATGTTTGAAGAGAAATGGAGTGTATTTTATATGGTGAGAAATCGGTCCGAATAGTTTATAATGTTGAATATCTGTTTTCCACGGATGCAATGAGGTTGTCGATAAGAGTTAAGGAATCCTTTTTTAAAAATTTGTCCTAAACGAGCACTTACATTTTATAAGTTACTGTGATGCCAAAGTTATAGTTTCTGACCCCAACAGTATCCTAGAAATTGCAATATTCTCAATAAATTGGGTTTAAAACTTTTTCTAGAAAAAAAAATGTTTAATATGTGAAATTAAATTGTTGAATGTTTTAGAAATCGTTCATAACAAGAATATTATATCTTAAAAGTTGCCAAAAAAAAAAAAAAAAAAAAAAAAAAAAAAAAAAAAAAAAAAAAGATTTAAAATTTTTAGTCATGTCAACATCAAAGAATTCTTAATTTTAGAACTTTTTTTGCTCGTGCATTGATGGTGATTATTGTTCCTACGCAAAATATAGTATATTTTGCAGCAAAGATGGTTACCAACATTTTTTGCCCACATTATTTTTTAAATCAGCTAGGTACTCCCAATGCTAACGAAAAACACACAAACGTTAATGCTTTATAGCATAGAAATACAGAATCAAAAGCTATTTATCTCCTATTATATACACATAAACAGGGGTGGGGAAATACATCATTTTGCTCGCCAGTGCCACTGGCGAGCAAATCGCCAGTCCCTCGCAAATCGCCAGGCCCTCGATCACCTTGACATATTTGTTAAGTGGACCTTCTCTTGAAAAGGTTCTGATCCTTACCGTAGATACAATTATTTTCACAATGCTCATTACAAAACCTAATAAGGCTTTAATATATAAGAATAGAAAATTAAAAAGTTAAATCAGAATCATTCGGTGATTTTCAATTAATATTCGGTAAATTCGATCTCCACACCCCCCCAAACAACATGCTCTAGCTACGCCACTGGCCCAGTGGCGAGTGGATTTTCTCATAAGGCGAGTGCATTTTTAGTTTTTGAAAAACTGTAGGCAATAGGCACATTATCAGAAACACTTTTTTAATCTAGATATTTTAACTTTCCAAATTATTACAGTGTAAGTATGGTACTAAGTTCTATCTAATATTAATCTTACCTTTGTTACATATATTTCTTAATATTATACAAAAAAAATTATGCAATAGTAATTTTGTCTGTAATCGCGTGCGATTTTGTCATAACTATTTTCAACTGTGTGTGTTGCATCTTGCGGGATGGCGAAATAAATCCTTGGCTGGTAAGAATTTGGAAAATTTCCCCACCCCTGCACATAAATTATCTAATTAGTGCTAGCAGATGAATTTTTAAATATACATAGATCAATATAATGCTTCATTTTTCTTTTATTAGTATTTCTTAGTATTCATTTTTCATTTATTTCTATTATTCAGTAAAAAACTCACTTTCTTAAGCCCGAATTACGTCAAACTTTTTATAAAAGCGCCTAAGTCCATATAACAGGGAAGTATTGTGAAGAGTATTAAATACAAGGTAGTAAGACACCTAGCCAAACGCAGCTAATAAATCGCAAAATATTGTCTTTTTTGCCCTCTCTCGAAATGCATTTTTTTTCGTATTTTTAACAAACACGATTTTGAGTCATCTTATTTAAAATTCAAATAAAGAAATGAGAGGAAGCAATAATAGCATAAGTCAAAACATTCATAAGTCAACATCAAGGAATTGTATCGTAGTTACACGTGGAAAAAAGCTGCTTTCGGCCAAAAAACGTTGTCTTCACTAAATTTGAATCCGATTAAAAAAGTACCGTGATTAATTAAAATGTTATAGGCAGAGCTGCCAAGTCTCCGGCATTTTGGGTACCGGTATTTTAATACAGAAAATGTTTTATTAAATTGGAACATTCTGCGGATTTAAAAAATAACTTTTCCTATAAGAAAATTCTGCTATGCGATAAGCGAGGGTTTGGCATCTCTATATAGGAATATTTCGTAATCTACTTTTTAACCTTAAAAAAAGCAACCACCATTTTTCGGGTACAAAAAGTATTGCTAATTGTTCCATTTTGCATACAAGGTACTGATTGTAATATTGATACATCTATGGTGATAAATTTCCAATAATTTTTCAAATCCCATTTATTTCATTAAAAATATAAATCTTTATTTAGTTTAAAATAAATGGTTTTTAACTAATTTCATAATACTTTTGAAAAATCACTTTTCAATGAAATATTCATACTTAATTTATAACGTACATAATATATGACTCTGTTATTACATAAGTCACCTTTTTATTATCATAAAAATTATGTTTTTACTGATTTTTATTAACTCAATAGGAAAAATTTTGTGTTTTGAGCAATAGATGTCCGCATTTCCTATTATTTATTTATTTTAACAAAATTCTTTGTATTTAGAAGAATTTTTATTTAAACAGGAAATTATCTGTTATTTATCTATTATTTATTCAGATGTCGCTGTTAATAAAGATGAAAGTTACAAAAATGGGTACAAAACGAGTAGACACATACTATCAAATATGGAAAAACGACGAATCCCAAAAAGACGTCGTAATGAAATATCATCTTTTAAAGCAAAAAAACGAGGTCTGATTATCGAGCCTACTGATTACAAAATGTGCATTACATTAAAAAAAATATGCTGCAAATATTGATTATTTTTTCTTTTGTGCAGTTTAGGCTTCGAAAGGTGCGCTATGTTGCAAAAAGGTATAAGCGACTATGAAAACACACCTGGTAAACTTTCATGCTCAATTTTAGAAATAAATATGGCACATATATGCCCTATATACACCGATGTATCTAATTGGTGCCAAAATGGCGTTTAGTTGCCTAACATGCTGGTTATCATATAATTGTTATAATAAATTGTTTGTTCTAAAAATATTATCATTTATTGATTGTTATATCTTTTTTAATAACAGGAAATGTTTCATTTATTCCTTTTTTTTTCATTTTGAAATAAATAAATAACGTGTATTTATAGCATGCTATATGCATCTTGTAATCAAAACGATTTTTTCGCCTAATTGGCATAAAAAATCTTGCCAAACCCGGTGCTTATATCTCTAGTATATTATCTCAAGTATTTTATTTATGAATACTATAATTGTTTTTACACACCACTTACTTCTTCTGGTATATAGAAATAGGTAAGTGGCTCCTTTATGCAGTATAAATTGTATAAAACTTTAAAAAATAGCCCCGTTGCCCCTTTTTGGATCGAGTTAAAAAAAATCAATGTCTAATTCCAGAATTGCTCCCAGGTATGCATACATACTCCATATTTCAAAGTTGTATGGCAACAGGAAACGGATGAAAAATGGGAAAAAATGTCACATATGCGCCAGGGTACATAATTGGCGTCAAAATGGCATTATTTTACCTGAGATGATAACCCGGCTTTATTTATTTATTACTTGTTTATTTACTCATAAAATGTTTATTTACTTTCATTTCCTTTCTTTAATTTTATAAAATATTTCTTTTTATAGTTATTAATTATTATTATTATTTTATTTACTGTAAGTTCTTTTTGAAAATAGAAAATAATTTAAAAATGTGTATGTAAGCGTTATTTGAAAAGGGAGTTTTCGCCAAATGGGCTTTGAAAAAAATTGCGCCAAATCTGATGCGCTTCTGGTATCCGTGCCGAAAAATTAGTGACCAGAATTGACTTTCATACACAAACAAAATATAAGTTAAAAGAGAACATTCAATGAAAATAAATATAAAGGGAAAATGATGTCATAAAAGAAATTTTTTATTTAAAAACGTAATTGTTTCCAATTTTCACACGCGAAATATGTAAAACATTCTTTTAGCGATCAAAAAGTGCTGTTAAGAGATTATCACAAAATCTCAAAATCAAAGTTTTTATGACATTTTTTAATATAAAAAAATAACAGTTTTATTCTCCTGCATGATTAAATTTTAAAATGTTTTATTGCATTCAATATTTCTGAGTGCGAAAATGATTACTATTTACTCCATGTACTGATTCAGTTATCTACGAAAATGTCCAGCCGGTGAAAATCACGCTCACCAAATTTCTGTGACGTATGCACATAAATTGTGCTTTTTTATCAATTTTTTTAATATAACTTTTAAACTATTTGGAATTAATTTTTAAAAGTAGGTGCATTCACCAGATTACCTTCATAGGTACCTATTGGTACAAACAGAATCAAAATCCGACAAGTACTTTTTGAGATTTGCTTGACGAAAGAATTTTTTTGGATTTTAATATCGTTACGTATCTCTGAGTATAAAGACTTCGCTTCGCTCAGACAATGATAATAAAAGGGTGACTTAAGTAATAACAGAGTCATATACTAGGACTTCCCTCAGAGGGATTAGTCTGAGCGATATTGCTGAGAACATATATTTAATAATAACTTCCAAAAACTAAGAAAAAAATACCACATTTAAAAAACAAATGTAATTTAACAAATTACAACTATTTGGAAAATAATATTTTCAAAGACTATAATTTTAGGTTTTTAAATGATTTCTATATTTTAAAAAACAATAATAATATCATTTTTAGGATGGTCAAAACTTAGCTTATGTAATAACAGAGTTATATTAAAATGCTTAGACATTTAGAGACACGTTATTATTCCTGAGCCAATCATAAACAAATATTAAAGGAAATTTTAGTTTAACAATTTTTGGTACTGTAATATTTTAAATTTCTAAAAATTGCACATTTTCAATTTTTACACCATCGTATAAAGAGAAAATTTACTTTTAAATGCGACTTGTTTGAAACCTGTATCTCAATTTGTTATTGAGTTATTAATTTTTTGTTTGTTTTTAATATTTTTTTTGGCATCGTGGCAAACACATTCAGATATACTTCAGATTTCTCAATTCTCTACCGAGAACAACTATTTTCCAAATAGTTAATAAAAAATGAGACGTTATTTTTATTTGATTATATAGTGCCATAAATTTAAATGTAAAAAATGAGCAAAATAAATGGAAGAAATGCAAAATTTTATATAAAAATTTCTATACACGGTTAAAAAATGGGAAAGCAAACTATGCAAATCAGCCTTGTATGGGTATAAAATTGGAAGTACGAAATGCATTAAAAGTAATACAGATAATAAAACATTAAAATATCTTGAATCGGAATTTGAACTCTTTGAAATGACGTAAAATATATAAACAGCACAAAAAATTGCACAAATCATGATGGTTAAGTAGAATGAAGGAGTTTTTTTACATGGTGTGTGGTTCCCTTAGATAGTTAATATAGAATAGTTAATAATATAATATCTATATCTGTTTTCTATGGATACGATGAGGCTCTCGATAAGAATTTAGGGAATTCTCTCTTTAAAAAATGATATATAAAAATCCTGAAAACGCCAACAAAGGAATGCAATGCATCGTTCGAATGTGTCTCAGATATGCTCAATCAGATTTAAATGGATTGTGCATGCTAGCCATTACATACACTGCTTTTCTTTCTTTTCAAACTTGTTCTCATGAAGTTGAGCAGTATTTCATTGTAGCATGCATTAAATAAAAGGAATATACAATGCGTGCAGTATAAGGTACGAACGATATCTGAATATCTAGTCGGCATAAGCCTTGAGCTGTAAAAATGTCACCACAAGTGACTTATAAATCTGCGCATATTTTTTCGCAAGACATGCTGACTCAAATACGTCAATATGAACTCGATTATGCAGTTTTATTCCAGAAATTTATTATTTAAAGACTAATGACAGTTGAGAAAATGATAAAATCCCCAGATTAGTAAAGCTGAAAAATTAATGTACCTCTCCCCCGTACCATTTTGTTATGGAATTCTTTTGTGGTGCCCTGTAATTGAATAGTAAATATTCTTTGTGTGGCATGCTCTACAAAATATATATTCTAGTGTTCCTCATAAATGCATATCAATTTCATTATGTTTCGATTGGCGCGTAACATCATTAACCCATTTTCGGCCAAAGGTTCGTATACGAAACATTTCGATAAATATTTTTTTTTAACACTCTGACACATTTTTTTCAAGAATTTTATTTTTCTTCTATTTTTTAAGGCTTTTGAAGACATCCATAAAATATTAGTAATTCAATTGGAGTAAACACTTTCTCTTAAAAAAATTTCAAAATACGCTAGAGTTTTAATTTGAAATGCCTTTGACAAATTCGACTTTTTAAAAATATATTATTATTCCAATTGAAATGAATTATATGTTTTTAAAATAGATTAAAGTTGCAAATTCTGTATATGAAATAAGAATAAAACAAAAGTCATAAAAATATTATTCATATTCATATTATTCATTATAAGAAATAATATTTTATATTATTATATAAAATATTATTTCTTATATAAAATATTATTTTTCATGCACGAATCTTTTTTTGTGTCTTAATGTATGTAATTTAAGCATATTTCAATAAAAATAATGCTACATTTTATAAAATTTCTGTGCTTGGCCTAAAATGGGTTAAAATGTTCTTGGAATTTTTTCATCCCATCGGCTATAATGTAAGGGTATATTTTTTATTGTCCCTGTATTTGAACTATTAATCCAATTTTACCAAGATTTAAAATGACTCAACGAAATTCGGCAACAAATATATATTTAAAATTTAAAACGATTCGGTTGGATAGTTTTTGTGCTGTTCTATGTGGATAGAGACACGGACGGTTCAGACGACGGTTATTGGTATTACGTTTTTATATAATTACGAATGCACCTAAAAAACAGTTAAATTTCAAAGCACATGCCGAAATTGAAAACACATCACAAGCAATTATTGATCAAGGACAGTATTGTAACCGATTTCTTTTGTGTGTCCCTGTAAACTGATTAAAAATTATATGAATGTCCTGTTCAAACGTAATCGAAATGCAATTCATCGATTTATATAAGTTTCAATACTTTAAAATAGTGTAATTTCATTAAAATTATCTGTTAACGATTTTTCTTATAGACCATAATGTAATGGAAAACTTTTCAGTTACCCTGTAAGTAAGTTATTAATCTCACTTACTTTATATACAATGATAAACATGCCTAGTGGACCCTAAATAAGGTTTACCAATTGCATAAAAATCCAAGTATATTAACGGATGTTAGAATGTGGACAGACGGACAGACAAACCGAATGCATAAACACTTTTCAACTTTGTTGGAAAATGAAAAAAGCGCAACCGATTCATTTAATGCAAATAAATAAATAGATAAAAATAAAATAAAATTTCACCAAAAAAGCCAGAACAGGATTTGGTACTTTTACATATAATTGGCATGGAAATATCGTTATTAGGTGCGTTCGTAATTATGTACATATGTAGCACCTATAGTTGTCGTTCAGTCCGTCCGTCTCTTCGTCCGGCCGTCTGTCTGTCCGTCCGTCCGACTGTCTATCCGCCTATAACAACGCAAAAACTACCCAACTGAATCATTTGAAATTTCAAACATATATTTATTACATAATTTTGTCGAGTCATTTCAAATTTTATGAAAATCGGATGCATAGATCAACTACAGGGGCAATCTAAATTATTCCTTTACATTACGGTCAATGAAGGAAAAAGTTTCAAATAAGTTTTAATCGTTTGAAATTTTAAATATATAATTATTAGATAATTTTGCCGAATCATTTCAAATTTTATGAAATTCGGATGCATAGATCAGTTACAGAGACAATCAAAAGTATACCATTACATTACAGCCAATGGGGAAAAAATCATCAAATGCATTTTAATCGTTTGAAATTTAAAATATATAACTATTACACAATTTTGTGGAGTCATTTCAAATGTTATGAAAATAGGATGCATAGATCAATTACAGGAACAATCAAAAGTATTCCCTTACATTACGGTCAAAATGAAAAAATAGTTTAAAGTAGAATTAACATAAACCTATGAAGTAATATATATATATATATATACATATATATACTAAAATGTACATTCTTTACAATCTGTGATGCAAAGAATATTTATTATTAAATTACAGGGCCACATAAAAGCATTCCACTACATAATGTTATACGGGAAAACTTTGTTTGGGACGCGTTTTAATTATATTAAACTATTTCACATTTTATGAATATGATATGCGTTTCTGAGGTGTAATAAAAGTTACTTTCTGTATATTTACAGGAATACAAAAAAGATTTCGGACACTATACTGTATCCGAAGTACTGTCTACTATAACAGCAAGATCTGAATGTTTTTAAAACTTAGTTATCGTATGAACACATCTCATTTGCTACACTTCACGTGCAATTTCCAACTTGTTTTGCATAGCATGGTAACCAGGCAATTGTTTTTTCTATATGAATTAAATCTGTATTTAATCGCATTTTTATTTATTGTTGCTTCCTTTTTAATATAACAGAAAATAATTCAAAAGTGATTTTCGCCAAACCAAATACGGTACTACTTAGTTATCCTGTCAACCAATTTCGCCAAATGATACAAATCGCCAAAGTAATAGCCAACTTATGCATGTTGACAAAATTTTTATTTTAATTAATAGAAGACAAATTAAATTAGTAAAACTTTAGTAAAAAGTCGAGATAAAAAATACTTTATGTTGTTTTACGCACGCGTATCATGTTTAATGTCATTGAATGGGACATTCAAGGTCATCTGTTGTCGGAATTTAATCTTATAATTTGGCGATATTTTTTTGTTCGACGGCATAACCAAGTAGTACCCGAAATACGTATATGATATTGTTGTCCTATTTTTATGGTACTTTTCCATTAATAACTTCACTTCGGCGTTTTTATAAATCTTAGTCCTTTTTGGGCTTCAGAAAGTCAAATTTCATATCTGATGAACGTTTATGCTTGTTTTTTACACATAAATATGGCATAGATGTCATATACGCGCCAAGTTGGTGCGATTTTATCTGTCGCCAAATTGATGAAAACTTTGATTTTGAATATTGCTGTAAGTGTTAATATTTTCGATTTATTGTGATATGTATATTTTTTATTATATTTATTATGACTATTATTATTTATAATTTTTATTTATTGCTTCAACTATTGTTTCTTTTTTGGTACTACTTGATTAAACTGTCGACAAACTATAAGATTAAGCCAAACTATAAGATTAAACGCCAATAATGGATGATCGGGAATGTTTCATTCAATCGTATTAAACACGATACATGTGTTTAAACCTTTCAGGGGCAAGGCATTTGTGCTCCAAAAATGGTCAATTTATATTTACGAACAAATTTAGTTGAAAATAATCTGAAATAATCAAAACCGTTTCGTCACGTATATTATGAGATCAAAATTGTACTATAAATTTACTGGTGCCAGTTGGCAATTTATGCATTAAAATTAACCGTTTACATGCTGCGAATGGCTCTCTTCAAGAGGTTAAAACGTCATCAAGGGATTTTTAATCCCACTTTTTATTTGTATTTTTATAAATGTTTTATTAATTTATTTCTTCTTTCGTTATTTAAAATTTAAAAAATATATCAATATGTGTAATTTGGCTATTAGTTTGGCGATTCGAATAATTTGGCGAAATTGGTTGACAAAATAACCAAAAATATTACAAAAAAAAGTGATCGATGTAAACAGAATAACAATATATAATCTATTAATAAAAATAACATCTAAAGCAGCCATGTCAAACTCGTATTTAATTTAAATACGAAAGAATTGTTTCCAATTTGCCCGCGCGAAATATAAAAGATGTTACATGGCGATTATAAAACGCAATTATAAAAAAAATCGCAAAATATCAAGTGCTAAGTTACTAAGAATTATGGCTTTTTTCTTTTCAATTAACGAAAAAAAAAAAAAAAGATTTCTTTTCCAGTTTGTTTCTTAAGTTTAAATATGTTTTATAGCACTTACATGAAAATTATTTGCATATTTTCCTTGCTCCATGTGCTTGAATTTGGAAATCTAATGAAAACATCCAGCTTGTGAAAATGACGCACACCAAATTTCTGTGACGTATGCAAATAAATTGTGCTTTTTTATCAGTTTTTTTTAATATAACTTTTAAACTATTTGGAACTAATTTTTCGTATGTGGTGCATTCACCAGATTATCTTCATAGGTACCTATTGGTACAAACAGAATCAAAATCCGACAAGTACTTTTTGAGATTTGCTTGACGAAAGAATTTTTTTGACTTTTAATATCGTTACGTATCTCTGAGTATAAAGACTTCGCTTCGCTCAGACAATTATGTACGTTATGGATTAAGTATGAATATTTCAATGAAAAGTGATATTTCAAAAGTATTATGAAATTAGTTAAAAACCATTTATTTTAAACTAAATGAATAAAAATTTATATTTTTAATGAAATAAATGGAATTTGAAAAATTATTGGAAATTTATCACCATAGATGTATCAATATTACAATCAGTACCTTGTATGCAAAATGGAACAATTAGCAATACTTTTTGTACCCGAAAAATGGTCGTTGCTTTTTTAAGGTTAAAAAGTAGATTACGAAATGTTCCTATATAGAGATGCCAAACCCTCGCTTATTACATAGCAGAATTTTCTTATAGGAAAAGTTATTTTTTAAATCCGCAGAATGTTCCAATTTAATAAAACATTTTCTGTATTAAAATACCGGTACCCAAAATGCCGGAAACTTGGCAGCTCTGCCTATAATATTTTAATTAATCACGGTACTTTTTTTAAATCGGATTCAAATTTAGTGAAGACAACGTTTTTTGGCCGAAAGAGCTTTTTTGTGTAACTACGATACAATTCCTTGATGTTGACTTATGAATGTTTTGACTTATGCTATTATTGCTTCCTCTCATTTATTTATTTGAATTTTAAATAAGATGACCCAAAATCGTGTTTTTTAAATATACGAGAAAAAATGCATTTCGAGAGAGGGCAAAAAAGATAATATTTGGCGATTTATTATCTGCGTTTGGCTAAGTGTCTTACTACCTTGTATTTAATACTCTTCACAATACTTCGCTGTTATATGGACTAAGGCGCTTTTATAAAAAGTTTGAAGTAATTCGGGCTTAAGAAAGTGAGTTTTTAATTGAATAATACAAATAAATGAAAAATGAATACTAAGAAATACTAATAAAAGAAAAATGAAGCATTATATTGATCTATGTATATTTAAAAATTCATCTGCTAGCACTAATTAGATAATTTATGTCTTATGTGTATATAATAGAAGATAAATAGCTTTTGATTCTGTATTTCTATGCTATAGAGCATTAACGTTTGTGTGTTTTTCGTTAGCATTGGGAGTACCTAGCCGATTTAAAAAATAATGTGGGCAAAAAATGTTGGTAACCATCTTTGCTGCAAAATATACTATATTTTGCGCAGGAACAGTAATCACCATCAATGCACGAGCAAAAAAAGTTCTAAAATTGGGAATTCTTTGATGTTAATATGACTTAAAATTTAAAATCTATTTTTTTTTTTTTTTTTTTTTTTTGGTGGCAACTTTTAAGATATAATATTCTCGTTATGAACGATTTCTAAAACATTCGACAATTTAATTTCACATATTAAACATTTTTTTTTTTTTTTAGAAAAAGTTTTAAACTCAATTTATTGAGAATATTGCAATTTCTAGGATACTGTTGGGGTCAGAAACTATAACTTTGCATCACAGTAACTTATAAGATGTAAGTGCTCGTTTAGTACAAATTTTTAAAAAAGGATTCCTTAATTCTTATCGACAACCTCATTGCATCCGTGGAAAACAGATATTCAACATTATAAACTATTCGGACGGATTTCACACCATATAAAATACACTCCATTTCTCTACAAACATAATAGTTTATGTTATTTATAGTTTCTCAAATCGGTGCGAAGCTTCTGTTTATGCTCATGACATCATTTCAAAGAGCTATATTTCCAATATAGGAAAATTTGGTGTTTTATTTTCTGTATTACTTTTAACATTTTGCATATTTCCAATTTTATATCCATGCATGGTTTGCTTTTCTTTTATAAAAATAGTATATGCAGCAAGATTTTGTAGTTCTACGATTCGATATGCTCATTTTCATCATTATATTTTATCACAATGAATGACCATAATCAAAGGTAACATCTCATTTTCTTTACTTATCGCAAGTTAATAAATGTGTATTCTCAGCAATATCGCTCAGACTAATCCCTCTGAGGGAAGTCCTAGTTAAATAATTCAACAAAAAGGTATCTTTATTTTGCATATTTCTTTATATATTATTATTTACTTGCCCATAGTTTTAGTAATTTAATCATTGCTAAAATTACTTACTTTTTTAGCTCACAGGCTATCATAGCCTGAGAGCTTATGTGCCCGTCCGTTCTGTATGTATGTTCGTACGTAACGCGATAACTCATGATAAAAATATCGGATCCACTTGAAATTTTGTATATAGGTATATCCTGATATGGCGCTTCCCTGATTAGTTTTTGGAGTTCATTCGATATGTATAAGAGGGGGAAGGGGGGGCTCATGCCCCTCCCCTTAATGGATATAAATGGGTTTTTCATGCAGAATTAACAGTTTTTGTCCAAAATTTAGATATAGGATCATTCTGATGAGGCGATTACGTGACTGTTATGTGTTCATTGAATAAGTATAAGCAGGGGGAACGGGGGGCTCATGCCCCCCCCCCTTAATTGATATAAACGGGATTTTCATGCAGAATTAACGGTTTTCGTTCAAAATTTAGATATGGGATCATTCGGATGAGGCGATAGCGTGGCTGTTATTAGATGTTCATTGAATAAGTATAAACAGGGGGAACGGGGGCCCATGCCCCTCCCCTTAATGGATATAAATGAGTTTTTCATGCAGAATTAACAGTTTTTGTCCAAAATTTAGATATAGGATCATTCTGATGAGGCGATTACGTGACTGTTATTATGTGTTCATTGAATAAGTATAAACAGGGGGAACGGGGGGCTCATGCCCCCCCCCATTAATTGATATAAACGGGATTTTCATGCAGAATTAACGATTTTCGTTCAAAATTTAGATATAGGATCATTCGGATGAGGCGATACCGTGGCTGTTATTAGGTGTTCATTGAATAAGTATAAACAGGGGGAACGGGGGGCTCATGCCCCTCCCTTTAATTGATATAAACGGGATTTTCATGCAGAATTAACAGTTTTCGTTCAAAAGTTAGGCATAGGATCATTCTGATGAGGCGATTCCGTGACTGTTATTAGGTGTTCATTGAATAAGTATAAACAGGGGGAACGGGGGGCACATGCCCCCTCTTAATTGATATAAACGGGATTTTCATGCAGAATTAACGATTTTCGTTCAAAATTTAGATATAGGATCATTCGGATGAGGCGATACCGTGGCTGTTATTAGGTGTTCATTGAATAAGTATAAACAGGGGGGAACGGGGGTTCTAATGCCCCTCCCCTAAACTTGCATAAATGGATTTTTCAGTCAGAATTGTCAGATTTCGTTCAAATCTCTGAATAGTTTTGGAAGTTTAATGGTTAAGTATAAAAGAGGGGAATAACTCCTCTTAAATTATATAAATGCTAAATGGGTTTTTATTAAGAATTATCCGATTTGCTCTGAATTTTGGATATAGATTTTTTAATATGATAAAGCATGTACTTGATAGTTTAGGAAGTTCAATGATTAAGTATAAAAAGGAGAAAGGGGAGAGCTGTTTCCCCTTCTTAATTTTTTTTTTTTTCGAACGGAATTAACGAAAATACAAGGCTGTAATGTACAATTAGTATGCTTAGCCTGTGAGCTCAATGCCATCAGTTTAACTGGGCAATATTCTTTTTATACTATTTTATTTCATTACTTAATTATTTTACTATATTGGAAGCATTCATTATAGTTTCGATTAAATTACTTTCGAATTATTGTTTAAGAATGTAAACAAATTAATCACTAGAAATCCACAAAATTCTAAAATTCGCACAACCTCTGGTCTTAAGCTTTTCGGATTTGAAGGAGTTTACCGTATTATATTTTTGAAGATAAAAAACACTTGTATTTATGTATTTTTTTTTCCTTTTCCTCTTTATTAACCATTTGGTAAATGGTTGTTTCTTTCAGTCTTGAGATACCTGACCCATATCTGAATCCTTGTGATGTCCAGATCAGTCAGTTTTCTGATTGGACCATGTTTAATGTCCAGAAACGGAATACTTCTGTTGCCACTATGAAAAAAATGTATTAAAAACTACAAAAAAAAAAAAAAAAAAAAAAAAAAAAAAAAATTAATAACCCAAAAATAAATTGAGATACAGCTTTCAAACAAATTGCATTTAAAGGTACATTTCTTCCCTTATATGACGGTGTAAAAGTTTAAAAATTTGCAGTACCGAAACTTATAAAATTGAAATATCATTTAAAATTTATCATAACAAACGCGGTAGCGTTTGGTATAATATGTTTAAGAAATGGAAAATGCAAATGTCTTTTTGAAATTTCTGGCGAACCATTTGACGTACGACTGTGATTTTTTTTTTTTTTCAAAAGATAGAACTCGACGAGACGAACAAAATGATAGCATTTGAAAATTATCGTAGTTTACTGTAGTTTTTTATTCAATTTTTAACGAAAAAATGAAGACCTAAAATTCAACAAGCGATAGCTAACGATCTCATGAATGGATTAACTTCATTTTTGGTTTATTTTAATCCTCTTTGTAAAACTTAAAAACGACTTTTTTTCCATCTTTGTATGCTTGACAATCGCTGAGAAAATCGAATTTGTGTCTTAAAGTTTCTAGTTGAATATTGAATGTTGATTCCAGTTGTTGCTGTTGTAATTTTTGTTATTCGTTGCCATCAAGTTTAAATAAGTATAATTTTTTTTATGCATGTAGCATAATTCATTGAAATTAAATAAATCACATGAAAAACATAATTATTTGTTTTTATTGCGAAACATTTAGTTTCATTTCTTTGAATAAAGTTGTGAGCGTAATTATTTTCGTTCGACTCCTTGGTTTATTTTGCAGATATCTTGCATTTTATATGACAATGCAATAACTTTCTTAATCTTATACTGTAATACGAGCAAAAATTGTGTGTGTGTGTAAATTTTATCTCAAAAACGGCTATAACGATTTTGACAAAATTTTGTATTTTACCATTTTCGGACACGAAAAAATCATTGCGCTTGGTCACGTGTTTGAGAAAAATCGATTTGTGGGTCATTTTGGGTCATAATGGGTCAGGGTCAAACTATTTATATCTAAAGAACGGCTGAATCGATTTTAACGAAATATTGCATACAACCATTTTTTGGCATGATAAAATTATTGAGTTACATCAGAGGTTCATAAAATTTAGATTAGTGGGTCATTTTTGGGTCATTATGGGTCAAACTAATTTTATCTAAAAAAATGGCTCTAACGATTTTGACAAAATTTTGTATTCTACTGTTTTGGATTACGAGAAGCCCATTGAGTTAGGTCACGTGTTCGAGAAAATTCGGTTAGTGGGTCATTTTTGGGGTCATTGTGGGTCATGCTATTTTTATCTAGAGATTTTCTCACGCAATTTTACCTAAAAATTATATTCTATTGTATTCGGGCACGAGATAAACATTGGGCTAGGTTACATGTTCGAAAAAAAATTTTAATGGGTCATATTGGGTCATTAAGGGTCTGGGTCAAGCTATTTATATTTAAAGAACGGCAGAATCAATTTCATCGAAATTTTGCCTGCAACAGTATTTTGACACGAGAAAGCTAATTTGCTAAGTCACACGATCGAGAGATTTCGATTATAAGAGTGATTTGTGGGTCATGATGGGTCATAATGGGTCATGTCAAGCTATATCTAAAGAACGGGTGAATCGATTTTAATGAAATTTTGCATACAACATATTTTTCGCACGAGAAAATCATTGGGCTAGGTCACATGTTCGAAAAATTTCTATTAGTGGGTCACTTTTGGGTCATTTTAATTTTATCTAGACAATGTCTCGTGCAATTTTGTATTATATCGTTTTCGGGCGCAAAACAAATCATTGGGTTAGGTCAGATGTTGAGAAAATTTGATTAATGGGTCATAATGGGTCAAGGTCAAACTAATTTTATCTAAAAAGCGGCTCAATCGA
Source organism: Maratus speculifer (assembly GCA_964019185.1). Classification (NCBI taxonomy): domain Eukaryota; kingdom Metazoa; phylum Arthropoda; class Arachnida; order Araneae; family Salticidae; genus Maratus; species Maratus speculifer. Next base: position 97,868,747 of record OZ025295.1, read on the forward strand.
TTTTATTTAAATTTTGTATCTAACGTTTTTCGGAACGCAAAAACTAACGAGTTAGGTCACATGTTCGAGAGATTTCGATTATAAGGGTAATTTGTGGGTCATTTATAAGGGTAATTTAATGTAGAAAAAGGCTCTCACCATTTTAGCTATACTTTGCATTATATCGTTTTCGGGCAAGAGAAAACCATTGGGCTAGGACACATGCTCGCGAAAATTCGATTAGTGAGTCATTTTGGGTCATAAAGGGTTAGGTTTCATTCTAATTATATATAACAACGACTCAATCAATTTTACCTAAATTTTGTAACGAAACTTTTTTTGTCACGAGAAGACTGTTGGGCTGAGTCACATGTTAAACAAAATTATATTAGTGCGTAGTTACGCTTCATTGCCGAATGCTGCCAAGTTATTTTACCTAAGAAATGGCTTAAACAATTTTGATTCAATTTTAAATTATATTGTTTTTAATTACCTGAGACTTATTGAGGTAAGTCACATGTTTGATCAAATTTGATTAGTGGGTCCTTTTTGGTAATACCGGTCAGGGTCACGAGAATACGGTAACAGACAAACAGTTGGCGATATTTGACAAAATATTGGCAACATTTGGCCGAGAAATAGACTATTAAGATTACGAAAGCCAAAACACGTATTTGGCGCCAAATGAAAAAATGTCTCCAAATTTGGCAAAAAATATTGTCTTTCAGAATGCGAAAAATTTTCTTATACAATCTTAATAGGATTCGAGATGCATTGTTAAACCAATCAGAGTCGGGCTAAAACAGTGATTTTGATCGATGTCCTTTCGTTGTAAATTTTAAAATAATGTAAAATTTATGAACTTGGCGCATACATACATAGTTTTCTTATTGAATCTTTTTGTAAGTAATACTATTATAAATAACATGTTTTATAGTAATAATACAGAGAAACTGATAAAATGAAAATACTATATCGAGTTGAACACAAAGTTCATTTTGACCGAGCTAAGCTCCTGATAGTTACTCTAATACAACAATAAAATTTTGGCAGCAAATATTTTGATTTTCAAGATATAAAAAAATCTTCAGTTTTTATCAAAAAATTTAAATGACAAGAATAAAAAATGCACTGGTGAGCAACAAAAAAGGTTAATATGTTTTTAAGTATGAAAAAGTGTTTGACAAGTGCTTCTAATTGAACACGAGAAAGGACAAGAGATCCCTTCTTGGCTGCAGCTCCCTGTCAATGCCAAATTTGAAAAAATCATATTTGCGCTTTTTCCATATAAAAGAAATTTGCGTAAAACTTTCCGTCTTTCCTTTTAGTAAAATTTTCAATCCTGCTTTACATGTGAACTGCGCTGTTGATTCATCACGGCAAACTACACTGTTTAGTTTACATTGCAACTGCATTACAAATCAGTTTTCTGTGCAGTTCTATGCTGTGGACATGCTTGGTGGTGTTGCATGAGTATGATACACCACAGGAACTAAGATTTCTGGAACTATTTCGCCTTCCATTCATGTTTAATAACGCTGCGTTTTTTCTGGCTGTCTTTGCGCTAAACATTTTTTTCGTAATTGTGGCTGATTTCTTTCTTGTGGAAAAAGTGCAAATTTGATTTTTACAAATTTGGCATTGACAGTGAGCTGCAGCCAAGAAGGGTTCCCTTGTTCTTTCTCATGCTCAATTAGAAGCACTTGTCAAACACTTTTTCATACTTAAAAACATATTAACCTTTTTTGTTGCTCACCAGAGCATTTTTTATTCTTGTTTATGATTTGTCCAGGAATATCAATGTTTAATCTATGGCGTACGTAATATATGACTCTGCTATTACGTAAGACACGTTTTGATCATTATAAAAATTATGTTTATTATTGTTATTTTTTTAAATATAGAATTTATTTATAAATCTAAAATTTTAGTCTTTGAAAATATCAAATTTTAAATAGTGATTGTAATTCGTTAAACTACATTTTTGTATTCATTTATATATTTTTTTACAGCGTATCAAATAAAATGGGAACTTTTGTACTTAAACAATTGATTTTTTTCTTAGCCCGTTGTAGAACGAAAAGGAAATTAATTTTTGTTTAAATTACAAAACAAAATTTTCCTTAATTAGTCCTAATAGTCAAAGAGCCGACAGCACAAAAACCTAAAGTATCGATCACAAGAAAAGCAAAACTTTATTTTTTGGAAGAGTAGTAATAGGAGAATTAATATCACTAGTGGTTACCTCGTAGGTTTATCATTGTGTTGTCCTACAATCAAATGTATGAAAACATGGAAAACTGAGAGTAGGAAAATATAATGATAAACCTGCGTCAACCACTAGTGATATTAATTTTTGGCTCATGTACCACTTCCCTTCCAGCAGCTCGTGTGACATTTCGTGCTGTCACAACAGGGCGTACAACGACTTTCTCCTTTATCTAAAAGACGTTGATTTTACATGAGATTTTTTTTGTGGCATACATAAAGGAATAACGATATAACTGCGGCAAAAAAAAAAAAAAAAAAAAAAAAAAAAAAAAAAAAGCTAAAAAATTGTTTTGAATGTTATATATCAAGTAAATACCATATAATTGGATTTAAAGCCATATAAAGCAATGGTGCAATATAAAAGTATGCGAAATATTCAGTGTTCTCGCTGACATTTGACTAATGTTAGTAATTTGGCTAATTAAAAATAAAAAACATTCGCCAAATGAGAAAAGTATTAGCAAAATAAATTCGTACGTGTAGCACAAAAAAAGAAAAAAAAAGAAAAAAAAACTAATTCTTCAATGATTCCCTTTTGTTTAATATGTTCTAAAATAACCCAAGTTTTTATAACTGTGACAGCGATTGTTATTAATCTAATTTCAACTATCCGCTACAAATATATTAAAAATATGTATGGATTAAATATGTATGCATATGTATGAAAAACGAAAAAGGAAAAAGCAAATTTGAGCACTAGCAATTTGGCGAATCTAATCGTTTGCTTACTCGCCAAATGAAGAATTTAGTCGCAATTTGGCGCATTGGCGAGCGACAGCGAGAACACTGGAAATATTGCACTCTACTAGTTTCAGAAAATTTCCTAAATATTCTCACGATAGGAAATTTTTTTAGCAGAAGTTTTATTACTTTATAAAGTGCAATGTATAAAAAAAATCGATAAAAAATTTTTAGAAATTAAAAACAACTGTTGTTTCAAAATTGAATAAAAATAAAGTGATTTAAAAAAGACTTAAAAAACGTGCAAAGATCCAAGAGCCGACAGCACAAAAACCTCAAGTATCGAGCACAAGAAAAATCCTTTATTTTATGAAAGAGCAGAAGTAGAAGAATCCAATGATCCACCTCTGCCGAGAGTGAAGTAATGCATTAGTCAAAAATTAATACTACTAGTGGTTGCCTCGTAGGTTTACCATTATGTTTTCCTGTTCCCAGATTTCCATACCTTTGATTTGTAGGACAAACCTACGAGGGAACCACTAATGGTATTAATTTTTGGCATATGCACTACTTTCCTTCCAGCAGACATGGGTCATTAGACTCCCTTATTTCGACTCTTCCATCAAATAAAATTTTTTTTCTTGTGTTCGATACCTTAGGTTTTTGCGCTGTCGGCTTTTGGATTATAATTCGATAAATCATCATTTCCCAACCTGACAAGCGTCTCTCCCTCCATATTCATATCCGGCGCACATCATTTCATCGTGGATTCGAATGTTGATGCCCTGTTTTCGATGCCATGTTTCGCAGACTTTGTTGTTGAGGATCGGCACGGCCACATACTGGAGAACTTTGGGTCGAAGCTTGGATCCTAAAAGAATGCGTAGTATAAAATTTAAAAAGCTTGAAATAAAAAAAAACATAATCTTATAATTATATGAAATACTAATATTTACTGCGATTTTACACACATGATTGTTAAAATGTACCAAGTAATATTTGAAATTGCCTTGTAAGTGAAACTTATATTATTACTAAGAATGTATTTGTTAAAAATACACAACTTTGCTCATTGGTACACAAAAAGAACTTTAATATGAACTTGTATAAATAATAATAATAAAAAAATTAAAATATAAAATCAACGTTTCGAGCCGTCTTCAGAAAAATATGATGGATTCCAGAAGACGGCTCAAAATATTGTTTTTATCTTTCACTTTACTTTTATTTATACAAGTTCATATTAAAATTCTTGTTTTTTGTATACCAATGAGCAAGGTTTTGTGTTTTTAACACATACATTCTTATTAGTTATATTTTATGGCGCAATTGTTCAGTATGTGTTTACGAAACTTATATTGTTACTATACTAATAATGCACTACTAATAGAAGACTAATAAAACTATAAAAAGTTTTTAAAATATGCAAAATTCGAGAGTTATTGACTTTTATTTATTCGAAATGTATTTACAAAAGAAACACAGATTTTAAATAATTATTTTATGAAAAGCGATATAAATATTTTTCGGAACATTTTGTGCATAGTTTGTTTATCCGTTAACACAAGCAGTTGTTGATGACTTTTACCAGACCATTCATATTTAGTTCAACAGGCGATTTTCAAACACATGGCTATAAGGAATGCTTTGTAAAAATTATGTTATGTATAGCATAAAGAATATCCTGCAATATTCTATAATATTATGTGTAGCATAAAGAATATTTTTTGATTCTTGCATCCTGATCTGAGATGAAAATAACTTTCATGTAAAAGAATACTTGCACTTTAGTTTATGAAATTTAATTGCAAAATGTTTTTTTTTTTTTTTTTTTTTTTTTTTTTTTTTATAAATTCAAATAGTTTTTGTGGATGAAAGGGGAAAAGTGAAAAAATAGGGATCATTACATATTTTCTTTCTTTTCCTTTCACCTTAATGTTAAATTGAAATTATCTTTTATTTTAATAAACAGTGTAAACAATATTATGATTAAATTACACAATCGAAGAAATAAAAATTTATTTTTCATTATTAGAAAGTATTTCATCGTATCTTATTTGAATTTTACATCCAGCCAAGGAGGTTAAACAAAGTTAAGATCCTTCCTTTCAAATTAAAGTGTTATTTACTTTTATTTATTGTAAATGTATTTAAATATGAAAAACAGATTTTAACTAATTATTTTATGAAAAGCGATATTGAATATTGTTCGAAACATTTTGTTCTGAATAATAGTAATAATAAATAAACTAGCAAAAGCCATGCTTTGTTTGGATTCGCGAAGCATTATTTCATTAGATAACTATTTGAAAGTAACAATATTTTTTTAAAATATTATTTGTACTACTTGATTACCACGTCGACCAAAAAAGGTATCACCAGACTAAAAGATTAAATGTCAATAATGATGATAAAAATGTCACATTCACATAACATGATATAGTGGCGAAGTTGTAAGAGAAACAGGGAGTATACGCTCAATACAGAGGATATACCCTAGGATATTTGTACTAAAGCTTTCTTGAGCAGCAGAGGGTATACGGTGTTCCTTTAAAAAATCCAGAAGGTATACGGTTGATACCCTCGTATATCCTCCAGTTCATCCCTGGCCATCAAGTTATTTTTAATATGAAGTTTTATTTGTATTCTTATTAATGTTTTATTAATTTATTTGTTCTTTCCTTATTTAAAATAAAAATTATGCCAATTTGTGTAATTTAGCGAAAATTGATTAAAGGGATAACCAAATAGTACCAATCAATAGTAAATAACCAATTGATACTGCTTGGTTATCCCGTTGAACAAAAAATTATCGCCAAACTATAAGAGTAAATACCAGTATTGGATGACCGTGAATGGCTCATTCAATGACATTAAATATGCTAAAGGTGTTTGAAACATCATTAAGTGATTCTATTTCGACTTTTTATTTGTATTTTTATTAATATTCTACTAATTATTTGCTTTTTCGTTATTGAAAATAAATTTTTTCTCAATATGTATAATTTGGCTTTCAGTTTGACGATTTGTACAATTTGACGAAATTGGTCGACGGGATAACCTAATAGTAGCTTGGAATTTAATCCTGAAATTTGGCATAGGATTTTTGGTCGATGGGATAACCAAGTAGTACCCAAAAATGTACTGTGATATAGTATCAATGGAATGAGGCAATAAAATACAAAATTCTATAATATCTTGAAATACCTACTGTATTAAAGCTGACGAATTAAATTCGATAAACAGTAATAACTGGATGAAATGGGGCAATTAATTTCTCTTCAACGAAAGTTTAAATAATCAATATTTAGGGAAGTGGACCAGAATCCATATACCATATTATTAGTTACAGAAAGAATATTTAGTTCATTATTTACCATACATTCATGGCAAGTCTGACAAGATCCGGCAGATTGCATATGCGTGCCAAATTAATGACGATGACAAATTTTACAAAAATATAATTTTAAATGTCGTTGTGCATATTCGAAATTTAAAGCATTTCTCCGAGCATGCATTCCTTGTCAGAATAGATTCGTCATGTCGTCGTTTTGGCACAAATGTCATATACGCACCACATAGGCGCGATATTCTTTTCAGACGCCAATGACATAATACGCACCGGAGTACTTAACTGGCAACAAAATGTTGTTATTTTGCTTCACATGGTAACCCGGATGTTGCTTATTTATTAATAAATTGTTTATTTATTTTTATTTTCTTTTTTTTCAAATAATATAAAATGTTTTGTTCTATAGATATAAATTAAACTTTTTAAAATTTATTGGTATTCACTTTTTAAAAATATGTATGATAACTGGTATTTAAAACGAATTTTTTGCCAAATTGGCGTCGGAAAAAATTGCACCAATGTGATGTGTATACGACATCTGTGCCGTCGTTTTTTACGCTGATATCTAGCCTCTTGCCTCAAAGATACTATATCATATTCGCGTTCTTTTCAACCAGTGAGTGTACGTTTTCTTGGCATTTTTTTATAACAAAGCTAATATACTCCATTGTTTAAAACGGCAAATTGTTTAAAATAAAACGGTGAAATATTTAAAAATAATACTACATGTAACAAAATAATAATATATGTCTCATTTGGTTCAAATTTCAACCTTTGAAATTCAAAGAACTCTTTATATAATGAATTTAACAATTAATTTTATTTGTTTACTATTCTTTTGTTGCCACTTTACAAAAAAAAAAATCATAACATAATTATTTTAATAAGCGTAAGTGTCATCAGCGCAAACGATTTTGCCGGAATAAAGAAAATACATTTTATTTATTTAATTAATCATGATTCTACTTGTAATTGCAACTCCATGATTTCTTTTCTTCTGAAAACATACGTTTCATTTTTTATTTCCAAAATTTCGTCCGTAATGGAAAAACATGTAAAATAAATTAATTAAAATAATAATTTTTTTAACGGTTATTCTGTAAAAGGAATAATATTGTGCAAATCTACAGACCATAATTTATTTTTGTGTTTAATTTCAAGTCAAAATATTGAATAGTTTTTTTGTAAAGTGTACGACAAAATGTAATTTGAGTGGACTAGTAGAGGATTCGCTTCGCTCATCCTAATAAATAAATAAATAAAATAAAATACTAGAAAGCAAGAATTCTGCTTTTTCAAAATTTAGTATCGCCCCTGATGAAGAAAAAAAAATGCATATAAATATAGATAGTACAAGATAAATTTCAGTTTTAAGACTTAAAACACACACTTTTTTTTAAATATAAAATGACGTTTTTCGCATCCATTAAAGAATTTCACATTTACAATCCAATCTTAAACAACATCTACAGAAAAGTATATATATGATGTCACTATCGCAGAATAATACACTATTTTGTCAAAAAGTGATGCCGTCAAAATATATACATATATATAAAATATATTTTGTAAGCTTTTTTGAGATAAAACATATCATAGAAATTTAAGCATGTAGTTTTTATAAGTAATGCAGAAATATTGAGCTTTCGTTCCAGGCATAAAAATTATACAGTAAGTTAGGCTTAGTAAACAATAGACGCTCTCAGTCGTAACGTCAGGTATGACGTTTTGCTTGGATACTGATTCCAAACAAATGATTGCTATGCTGTATTTTCTATTTTCCTTTCATTTTATAGCCATATCTTACAACTTCATATCTCACAGATATGAGTTTTAACACTTTATATGCAGTGGTAACACTTTCTACAATTTATATTTAATAAGAAATTAATCATAGAAACCGTTTATTTGGAGTCAGTATTCAAGCAAAACATTATACAGGGTGTCCACTCTCAACAGTGGCCAATGGCTAATTTCTAAACCGTTAGTCACAAACATATAATTCCAATTGCAAAAATGCTTTTAAAAAGGGTAAAAATTATTTCTCAATCCATTTAGGTAAAAAAAAAAATATATTGAAAAATTACGAAAATTAACTTTTTATACGGTCCCTCGGTCCTATTAGTGATGTTTAGTAAAATTTTCCACCACCCTATCAAGCAATACAAATAAGATCCCATTCATCTAACATTAAAAATGACCGAGTTATGAAACTTTAAATTTCATGACTCAAACCACTTTTCTGTAGCTGAAAACTGACTTGGATTGCTCATCTTTAAGGGAACGTACATTAAGTGCTTAAAATATTATAAAGGGCGTTCATTTCCAACGCTGTCCAATAACTAATTCCTAAACCATTTATCACAGACGTTTAGTTCGAATTACAAAAATGTTTTAAACAACAGAAAGAAATATTTTTAAAGCAATTTAATTGAAGGTGCTGCACCGTATTAAGTTTTAAGGTAGTGTTACTTTTTATTAATTAACTTCTAGATTAGTTAAAATAGTTGAAGACGTGAGTTTTAAAATTCTTTTTATCGAGAAAATAAAATTTGGGGAAATCGCGATTTTATTTTAAAAAGGTGTGTTATTTTGATAAGCTTATTTTTTGCTTAAAACCTACATATGTAAGTTTCCCTAGTTCAAAATTTTTATTCAAATTTTAACTCACTTCCAAATATCCGATCAAGGTTCAATTTGCACACTTATTTATATCCAATGACATTGTAATCAGTGTTCTCACTGACATCTGACCAACGTTAGTAATTTGGCTAATTAAAAATAAAAAACATTCGCCAAATGAAAAAAGTATTAGCCAAATAGATTCGACGTGTAGCACTAAACAAATTATTTTTAATCCTTTTATGTATCCGCTTTTTTTCAATATGTTCTAAAATAACCTAAATTTCTATAACTGCGAGAACGATTGTAAATTAATCTAAATCCAACTATCCGTTAGCAATATATTAGAAATATGCATATTCTAAATGTCTTATGTAATCAAAAAAAAAAAAAAAAAAAAAAAAAAAAAAAAAAAAAAACCTCTAGAACCGATTTAATTCATTAAAATGTTATGAAATAAAACTTTCTAAGTTGATTCAGTATTGTATCATATTACACATAATGAATCTGAAAAATCAAGTTGTTGCGGATCGTTTTTATAGATAAAGTGGATGGTATCTGCTAAATTCATTGTTCTGTAACGAGAACTTAAGAAACTTTTAAATAGTTTCCATTCTGACAATACGGTGCAATTGAACATGATAAGCAACACACACATATACACACAAAAAGAAAAGAAAAGAAAAAAAGAAAAGAAAAAGAAGAACGACAAAGAAAAAAAAAGAAAAAGAAAAAATTGAGCATTAGCAATTTGGCGAATCTAATCGCTTGTTTACTCGCCAAATGAAGAATTTAGTCGCAATTTGGCGAAATGGCGAGCGACAGTGAGAACACTGATTGTAATATAATACAATTTTCGGTGCGTACCATTTATTTATTTTATAGGACTACACAAATTTCTGTTAGGTTAAGTAATCTAATAGAATTTTAAATATAAGTCATTTTGTAACAGTTGTAACTGTTGCTTTTCATAAATTATTTGAACAAACTTTCGGTTATTTTTTTGCTTATATTTTTAGTACAAATTTTGATTTAATATGTAATCATCAACATAAATTTAAAAATAATATTGTAAAAATTATTTTACTCTCAATGTTTAATGTTAAATTTTTATCTTGCGTTTCGTTTTATTTCCAGTAAATTTCTGACTGACCCCTAATTTGCAGCAAAAAATATGCTTCAACTTTAAACAACTATTACTTGGTTTGTTTTAATCGCGGAGGAATGGGATTTTTTTGTATTACTTGTTAGAGTAGTGGTAAAAATTTACTCAATATCACTTATAGGACCGGGGGACCGTATAAAAATTTAATTTTCGTATTTCTTTAATAAAAAGTTTTTTTGACCTAAATCGCTTGAAAAACAATTCTTTACCTTTTTTAAAGCATTTTTGCAATTGGAACTACATGTCTATGACTAACGGTTTAGAAATTAGCCATTGGCCACCGTTGAGAGTGGACACCCTGTATATGAGGTCACACTGAAAGCGTCTATATGCTATTCTTTAGAAAAGGGCTATGTGGGGAGGTTTGACCCAATCTATGTAAAGGAGGGTTGACCAGATCGTCAAGGCTCCTTTAATTATGTAGTTATGGAAATCTTTTTTATTATGCACTGTACATACTGAAAGGTTAATAGTTATACATAAAATAAATGTAAATTTATTTTGTAAAGCTACAATAAGATGGAGGTGATGGAAAAGAAAAAAAATAAAACTGATTAAAGAAAGATGCGAAACTTTATAGTATCCACTGCAAGAGAAAAAAATAATAAAATATAAATGGGGAAGTTGATAGGAAATTTTTACCATTTAAATATTACCTACAATAGGTAAATAAAAACAATGGAAATGATAGAAATAAATGATTTTCGGAAATATGAATCGTAATAAATCTCCTTTCAATTGGTAAAATCAAGAGACTTACCCATCAACATGCAATCGGGTTTTTTGGTGAAAATATCTTTTTTTCTTACGTAATAGAAGTTGTATCTTCTTATGTAATACTAACAGAACATCATGAACTAAAAATGTTTTTTTAAATCAGTCTCTATGTGAACTTTAAACTGTAAGCATAGCAGAATGTTTTCTGCATTTAATATAATTTTGTTTAATAATTTATGTAAAAATTTTACTCTTAACATTTTTTTCTTATTAAATTATAGTTATAGTAATTAACGGAGCATTTATTCTACATAATTGGATGCATCGTTATGTTTCTCTCTTCTGATGATCTAACACCATAGATAATTATTTATGATGGACTAATCAAGGTAAAAAAATTTACCTTAGCTAATTTTTAAAGTACTTTTTATTACTTAAAGAAGAGAAGTTTAGATAATTTGTAGTTCAATTTTTGTAAAAGGAAAATATTAGGAAGGACTAATAAGAACGAAAACAGCAATCTTAAAATTTATTAATGATAAGTTAACCTTTCAGGGACAAGCCATTTCTGCTCCAAAAATATTCAATTCACACCAGAATTTACGAACAAACTTATTTGAAAATAATCAAAAGATTTTTTTTTTCCCCCATACATTATGAGATCGGAATTCCGCTAAAAAATTACTGGTGGTATTTGTCATTATGGACATTAAAATTAAACGTTTGCATACAACAAATATCACCCCTTAAGGATGTTCTTAAACCAAAAAGGGCAACTTTTTGACACAAGTTTTAATTTATTTTTGTTCGAAAATGCATGAAACTAGTAGATGTTGTTGTTCAGAATCTATATAATTGCATTCATTTTTCTGTTTTTTTTTTTTTTTTGGTAACGTAATAGATCTTTCAGGACAAGCCATCAAAGTTGGCCTTTTAAACCGCTTTTCCTAACGAAAGCAGAAAAATCAGCCTTAAAAAAGGTGAAAAACGCGTGATCACGTGATCGAAATCAGTTACAACTCGATAGGTAATTTAACTATTATAAAATTGAAAACAAAATTAGATTTGAAATCGCTTCCATATACAGGCCTTCCAATTTTATATCTTTCTATTAAAAATGAATTTGTAAGTGTGTCAAAACATTTTGCGCTTGTTGTGCAAAACAATTGACAATAGCTTTAAAGAGTTCAATCAGTGTTGCCAGAATGGGGACTTTTTTAATTTAGATAATTTGACTATCACTACTTTTTAAAAATAATATAATTCACCTTATTTTTCAGAAATTTTCTATCATTTTTAAATAGGCCAAATATTTCTATTTCATAAAAGCGATAACAGTCAAACGATCTGAGAACTTTTTTGTTCCCAATCTGGCAACAGTGAGTTCAGTGCTCATACATATGCAGAAGAATGCAGTACAATTGAACATGGTCAGAAAAAATCCTGTTTAAAACAGAATTTTTCTTCTGAGACTTGCGATTCCGTATAAACAGGTTTGTTTGAACATCATATTTTCAAAAATATTTTTTTATAATAATTAGAGCATGTAGCATAAAGTTATTTTGCATTTTTGATAATGATTTTATTTCTCCAAACAAATATTTCAGTATAAATCAAAGTGAGTCAAACCTCTCATATGGTGGGTCAATCCTCCTATATGTGGGGAGGGTTGGTCTCTTGATCCATTATTTTCTCAGAATTGAAATCAATCATTTTTCAAGTTTCTTATATATTACAGTGATCTAGCAATTTTTTAAATAATAACGAATATAACGAATAAAACGACGAATAAAAAGTCACGCAAAACTTTAATGTATAAGGGTTGCCCAAATGAAAAGGAGACTACAATTATATGTGAAAAAAAGTTTAATAACAATATTATAAGTACTGTGCCTGTGAAACAGTTGAACTACATATAGTCCAAGAGCCGACCGCACAAAACCCTACGTCATCGAGCACAAGAAAAAATCCTTGTTTTTATGGAAGAGTAGTAATAGAGGAATCTAATAATTCATGTCTGCCGGAAGCGAAGTGGTGCATAAGCCAAAAATTAATACCATTAGTGGTTGACTCATAGGATTTGCATTGCATTTTCCTGCACTCAGTTTTCCTAATTTTGATTGTACGGTAAACACAATGTTAAACCTACGAGTCTATCACTAGTGGTACCGATTTTTGGTTTATGCACCACTTCGCTTCCGGCAGACATGAATTATTAGATTTCTCTATTACTACTCTTCCATAAAAAAAAGATTTTTTCTTGTGCTCGATGACTTAAGGTTTTGTGCGGTCGTCTCTTGGACAAATATAATAACCACAGACATTGTAACACTGATCCCAGCACGTAAGAAGGGAGTGGATGGCTTCAGTGTAGAAATGCGTAGGATGCTGAAGGATCCAGTTTTCCACGGTGTCTTGCACGTCTTTGCTGGATGGTCTTGTTGGCTACATGTAACCTAGCGTTGTTCAGCAGAAACACTGCTCTTCATACACAGCTTTCATCCTATGATAAATTTAGGAAGCATGCTCTCCTTCTGTGCGGAGAAATTGAATAACTGCCCTTTGTGCTGATTTGGAGGAATCCATCGTGCAACCAACTGCGGAAACTCTCCGGAAATAGGGATATATCTGCCAAGCCGTCAATTGCGCATGTGTAACAGTGAATAACCACGACGCCATCTATCAGCATACACATTAACACATTGCGATTTGATACTTATACAACAAACTACAGCTAAAGTCCCCTTTTCATTTGGGCATACTTTATAGGTTCAATATTTAAAGAAAAAATCATTTTGTAAAAAGTGGGCCAAGCCTCCCTAATGTGCCCAATGTATGAATTACTTAAAAAGTTTTATTTTTGACATTTTTATTTTCGTTTTTGGCCGAAAATATGAAGATTACAGAAATTTGGTTTTGGTTTCGGCTTTATAAACTTGTTTTGGTTTATCCTTAATTCTATGACGATTAAGGACTATATCTGTGACGAAATCTCTGAAACATCGTATAAAACACAAACTTACCAGGTTCCAAAGCTCCCCATCCAGCTGCATAAGCAGTCCTGCCCAGGAAATCAGCTCCTTTTCTTGGGATACAGATGGGTCTTATGTTTTCTCTGTAAGGAGCAGGTCTATCCAAGACGACTACAGCGATATCGAAGCGGTCAGCTTGAGGCGTGAATCGGAAATTCGGATGAAGACGGACCTCAGAAACGCCGAAGATTTCAGCAGGTAAACTCTCTACATTGGAATGTAAAACATAATCTCCCAGGGTAACCCGGATGTTTTGAGGTTTGTGTTGAGATCTAGATTTTTATTAAAGAGAAAAGGTAACATTCAATGAGTATGGTTTTTACGGATTTAAATTTATTAAAGTATTTATTGTCGTAGTTTTACTCACTTCTAGGATGGCATCATTTTTATTTGTTTAGGAAGGCGACAACAGTCGCAGAATGACATGTAAAACAGCTGGCATTCATGTGCCCTTTTCTCAGAAACTAACTGAAGCGATTTCAGTACTTTTTAAAAATAGTTTTGAGAGTAAACTACAAATGGATCGTTCAACAAGAAGCAAGAATAAAAAAATACAATAGTTACCAGCAAACAAAAGAAGTATTTTTTAAAATTAACATATTTCATTTTTCATTTTTATTTTTTGCGAACGATTAACTTATCAGCTAAAAAAGGTTAATAAATTAATAAATAAGTTAATTGTTTTGTCAAAAAATGAACAGTCTATATTACTCCTGAATTCAGTTTGGACATATAAATCGCACAAAATTTGAGATGCTCTATCTGATTTTGGGCCGCAGAGTTTAGTATTTTACTCCCCAAAACCTGGCCAAAAATGCAAATATTAAACTTTGCTCAACAATTTTAAAAAAGCTTTTTTTTTTTTTTTTTTTTTTAAATAGCTAATTAACTGGTGCATCTATCTATGCCTTCTTCAGAAGCATGAGTCATATCTGGCGTTTTCTAGCCTCAGTTGAAGAGAAAGTTTTCGATATTTCAATAAATTGATACATCTTTTGTGTCACACCATTCAAAATTATAAGTAACAAATTTTGTCAATAATTCCTTTGCGCCAAATTATCCATTTCCATGCGTTTCACTTAGTTTAGATAATTTGACACAAACTATTGACATAAATGTTATTTACAATTTTGTATAACGTGACACAAAAGATAAATTAATTTATTGATATAAATATATTTCAATGCATAGTATGGATTCAATTAAAATTGTAAATTTCACAACGAATTGGAAAATTAAAAGTATTTTTTATATGTGTAAATATACCTTACCAAATAAAATAAATAAATAAATTGAATTTCAAAACAAACCTTTTAAAACCACACAAAGGCGTCACTTAAATTTTATATCATATATTTTAAAACTCATATTTTGAATTTAAAAGAGATGCATGTGAAAAAGCATCAGTGAATAAAGTTTTATGCATATTTCATGTTGAAGATAACTTTTGCACATGCTATTATAAATAATACAAAAATGCATGTTTTAATTAATAGCATAGCATCACTTAAAATTTAATATCATTATTTTTAAAATTCATATTTAAAATTCTTAGAGCCATAAGATAAACAGCTGCGTCAAAACTTTTAACCCGCTAAGGATTTTTTTTTTTTAATTGATTAATTATACTCTAGCATTTTCAACTCATTCAATATACGTAACTAACCGACCGGGAGGCAGCAGTACAGACAGTCACTTCATCAAGTTCTCGGCTGAAATTTACAGAATTAGTTAAAAATCGAATCGCATGTTAAAATGCAATCGGTCAACAAAAGTCATTTCTTTGTGGAAAACATCTCAAAACTTGGTTTCAGCGGTTGAATCGCAAGTTTACTATTGTGCTTTCCTTCCCCCAGTCCGGCATCGTTTCGTAAATTTTGATGCACGAAAACACGACGGTAAACCTATGTGTCATCCGCTAAAATCGGGTTTTCCAGTCTTTCCCAAGATATGACTTAACAGACCAATTGCTTTTTAATATTCGAATCGAGTTTTAAATAATTCTGGTATTTCAGCTGAGAACTCGATGAGGTGATTGTTTGGGCTGTGCTAAAGAATAATGGCTACTTAATAAATTTGATAAAGATGAGAATATTGAAAAACTTCTTGCGTATTGTGCTGTCCACAGAGAGAAAATGTAATCACTCAAGCTTTTCCAATAACTCTTATTAAGGTACAAAAATCAATTTAAAATGTATGAATGTTATTAATTTTAACGTTAAATTAAGTCTCTCTTCAAGATATTTTGTGAATTTTAAGATTGAGGTAAGTTGGAAATATTATAACGGAGCTCTTTTTGGCACGAAGACGGAAATGTAGAACTTCATTGCATTTATAAAATTATGTCACAAACACATTTGTGATAGAAGATTCGCCTCTCTGATAATTTCAAAATGTAAAATGAATAGTTATTATTAAAGCTCAATTACGCTTCCACCTTGTGAAATAGAGTTCACTTTTGAAAAAAATAAGGGACATAATTTACAGATAACGAGGAAGGTCATAGTGACTCTTTGATGGGGCATGTCAATAAAAGGTTGGGAACTATTGGTCCAGAGCCTAGTATACGCGAATACTTGGATACCATTGTTTGAGAAATCCTGCTTTAACCGCTTCCCTGATTTGTTCGTACGTATACGGGCAACGTATTTTTGCCAATCTTGATTTACCCGCACTACGTACGGACATCCATATTTCAATCATGATTTATTATTCCCACCAGTAAATTTTTATTGTAAATTTTGCATTATTTAATTCGAAGATTCTAGGGCTGGTCGAGGAGCCTGGGACTCAAGTCCCATATCCACGAAGCATAAAGTGAGAAGAAATAACTGTACAGATTAATCACTAATGGTAGCAGCGCATAGGAAAAATGAAAATAAAATATCGGAGTTTTGGGAAAAAGAGCTCAAGGAACAAAAATATAAGAAAGTTTAAGGATAGCATTACAACAAAAAAATATTTTTATGTATTTTACAAAATTAAAAAAAGTTTAAATGATTTTTTGAGATTTTTATAATTTTTTCGATTTTTTTATGATAGGAAGAGGAGAGGGAAAAATCTGAAGTAGATATGTTAGTAAGTAATTAAGGGTGTAGCATGAGTCTTAATTTTCTGCGGCTTGATCATCCAGTAATGGAGAAATTTCTGCTTTAAAAAGAGCACTGGTGCCGAGGGCAGCCATTCGATCGTCGTAAAGTCGAGGCCCTGGCAAGGGCCGGCCCACCTAGAGATGGGAATGCTCGAAAAAAACCCGGAAAAATTGGGAAAAAAAAGCGGTTTTTTTCGTTTTTTTCCGAAGGCTTATTTTTCAATTTTTCCAGTTCGGAAAAATTGAAATTTCATTTATGAAATAATATAGTGAAAATTTTGTAATAGCTACATTCTCATACTTTTTATTTTATTTATTTTTATGTTGAGTGTCCCACATGAAAACTTTAATGTGGGTATTCTGATCTCTGAGCAGAAATCTGCTTGAGAAGACTTGAAAGGATCCTTCACATTTTTTTCTTGTTTGAAACACACCCGTCGCAAAATTTCTCTTGAAAATAGACATTTCAGAAATAAGTCCAATCTACAAATTGAATCTTTGATTGAAGAAAAAAAAATCTCATGCCATATAGCAGCTGAATCTTATCAAGTTGTATATATGTATAAATAACCTTATTAAAAATGTTTAAACAGGACTCTAAAAATAGTAATAATTTCTTATTCACAAATTCTGAATGTATTTTGCATAAGTATATATACAAGGAATTCACAATTTCACAAAAACAGGATTACATGAAAAAAATCTAGATATATATAATCAAATGCAACTTCTCTTTTTAAAAATTAATTCATGTGCAAAATTATTTCAATAATATGCCGATTAATAGAAATGGTAAAATTAAAAATTAAACATAACATTTGAAGCATGCATTTATTACTTTTTTCTATCTTTTCAAGAAGTAAGTATTGAATTCGTGAAAATTTTGACTTCCAGTTTTTGGTGTATTTAAATGTTTTAGAAGATCCTGAACAGGATTTGATAGTTTTTGGAAAATATCTGTCACTCTGTGAGTCTGTATGGCACAAAAATTTTAAGAATTAATGTATGTATTTTTATAAAACTTCAGATTAAGTTAATCTTTGATATAACTTTGTGCGTATTACTTTTTGGTGTAAATCACTCAACAGATGACGCTGCTATGCTGCATTATTCATGATTATCGCAATAGCTCTATCTCAAGGACTAAGGACGATTTTTTTATCAAACTACAGATTCAGCCAGTTCCTGATATATATTAATGTTGTTTAGTTTTTGGTGTAAATTGCCCTATAGATGGCACTACTATGCACCATTTTTCAAGATTTCGTTATAGCTGATTAATTGAATGTTTTTTGAAAGCATTGAATCTAAAATTGATCTCTATTTTACCTCCATAATGTACAGTAATGCTGCAAAAACATGGGGGTCAATCCATTTCAAGTGGTCCAGCACTGGTCGCTCGACTATTTTTAAAAAATCTGAAATTTTTTGTACAACAACCCTAACATAATAGAAGTTCAAAATGACCGTTATTTTAATTCTACTATTTTTTGTTTGTGCATGGCGGCCATCTTTGTTTCATCGTGTGCAGCGATTTTTTCAGATACTAGGATATACAAAATTGTAAATATCTCGTCTTCTATTTTCCCAATTGAAATGGGGTTTGCAGCATTTTGTTCAGAATAAAATAGGCTAAATATACAGTGTAAGAAAAATTTTCAAAAATAAATTTTTACTGGTGAAATTTTAGCACAAAATTAACGATTTTTTCCAAAATCTATCCGTTTGCAAGAGGAAAATTTTCATGCAAGGGAAACTGTCAACCTTACATAATTTTTTCTACAAATAAGTCAAAAGTGCGTGTACTCCTACACTAAGTCCCAAATCTGGGAGTTAATTTCTCTTTGCGAAAAAAATTCCGAAATTCGTCAAAACTTTCAAAAATCGCACTTTTTAGGCTTTGATATCTCTGATGGGGCACGAGATAAAAATCTGAAATTTTGGCCTATGATAGTATCGTGTAGTAGCGTTATGTACAAAAAATTTCAAGAAGGAGATTTGACTACAAGCTGAGATATGACATGGAAAATATGTGAAAGCTATACTACCAAACTATTGTAAACCTACTATGTAATTGTTCAACAAGACTGTCAACCTTGCACAATTTTTTCTACAAATAGGTCAAAAGTGCGTGTACTCATACACCAAGTCCCAGATCTGGGAAATGATTTCTCTTTGCGAAAAAAAAAAATCCGAAATTTGTTGAAAATTTCAAAAATCGCACTTTTTAGGCTTTGATATCTCTGGTGCAGCACGAGATAAAAATCTGAAATTCTGGCCTTTGATAGTATTGTGTAGTAGTGTTATGTACAAAAAATTTCAAGAAGGAGATTTGACTACAAGCTGAGATATGACATGGACAATATGTGAAAACAATACTACCAAACTATTGTAACATACTATGTAATTGTTCATACCTCCAAAATTTTAAATTAATTATTTATGCTACAAAGTTAAATGTTAGTTACAAATATCTTTCAAATGCTTCTGTGTGATTTAAACAATTCAGAATGTATGCTAAGTCAATACACTATTTGTCCAGATGAACAAATCTACTAGAAATGCTATTGCAACAATTTTACTCGGAACACATTTCAGGAAAAGTAAATTACAGACGATGAATTGCAACTGATAGAGTTGAAATGGCTTCAATTATTAAACCTAGAGAATTTCATTCAAGTTAACAAGGGATGACAAGACTTGGGGGGCTTCAAATAAAATTTTTAGAAAGAACAGCCTGATGGACTGACAACAGTAACTGGTCGAACTCATGACATCTCTCGTAAATATTGTTAAGCTCTTTGTTGAGCCTATGTAGTATTTTGTAAATTAAATGCTTATTATTTAACTGTTTTCAACAAACGATATTTTCTGTGTAAATATTGTAATAAAAGAGACTAATCTCATTTCTCCTAATGTACTCGTAATAGCATTTCTTAAAATTTTTTTAATCACCGTATCTCAGCTTGTAGTCAAATCTCCTTCTTGAAATTTTTTGTACATAACACCACTACATAATACTATCAAAGGCCAGAATTTCAGATTTTTATCTCGTGCTCCACCAGAGATATCAAAGCCTAAAAAGTGCGATTTTTGAAATTTTCGACGATATTCGGAATTTTTTTCGGAAAGAAAAATCATTTCCCAGATATGGGACTTGGTGTATGAGTACACACACTTCTGACCTATTTGTAGAAAAAATTGTGCAAGGTTGACAGTCTTGTAGAACAATTACATAGTAGGTTTACAATAATTTGACAGTATTGTTTTCACATATTTTCCATGTCATATCTCAGCTTGTAGTCAAATCTCCTTCTTGAAATTTTTTGTACATAACGCTACTACACAATACTATCACAGGCCAAAATTTCAGATTTTTATCTCGTGCCCCACCAGAGATATCAAAGCCTAAAAAGTGCGATTTTTGAAATTTTTGACGAATTTCGGAATTTTTTTCGCAAAAAGAAATTAACTCCCAGATCTGGGACTTGGTGTATGAGTACACGTACTTTTGACCTATTTGTAGAAAAAATTGTGTAAGGTTGACAGTTGCTCTTGCATGAAAATTTTCCTCTTGCAAACGGATAGATTTTGGAAAAAACCGTGCATTTTGTGCTAAAATTTCCCCTGTAAAAATTTATTTTTCAAAAATTTTCTATCACTGCATATTTAGCCTATTTTATTCTGAACAAAATGCTGCAAACCCCATTTCAATTGGGAAAATAGAAGACGAGATATTTACAATTTTGTGTATCCTAGTATCTGAGAAAATCGCTGCACACGATGAAACAAAGATGGCCGCCATGCACAAACAAAAAATAGTAAAATTAAAAGAACGGTCATTTTGAACTTCCGTCATGTTAGGGTTGTTGTACAAAAAATTTCAGATTTTTTAAAAATGGTAGAGCGACCAAAAAAATATTTTCTGGACCACTTGAAATGGATTGACCCATGGGCAGTTTGCATTAGAAAAGTATAACTGCGATGAAAAAAGAAAAACCATATTTTATAACAAGTAACTATGTTCCAAATTATACATTCCCTCTTGATTAAACTTCGAATTTTTGTAGTTTTTTAAAGCACACTAGAAGTTTATCTCTGTATGTAACTGCTTTTGTTAATTCCTCAAAGAGCAAGCATTTTCCATTTGTAGTGTTCTGTTTCATAACTTTTGAGTTACATTCTTAGAAATATGAAATTACCATATGGAAACATTATTAAATATGGTTTCTTACTCAAGAATAGAATACCAGATTTCAGGATAAAAAGAAAAAATTACATTTAATTAAACTTAAAAAAAATATTTTTCTGGTTTCAGTGAGTAAAAATCTAACAGTCAATAAATCCTGTACTATTTTTTAGTTGCAGACCTGAGTAAGCCAAGCTAAAACTTAGTTTTGTTTGAATTTAGATTATAAAACTAAATCAAAACTGAAAGAGATTGGAAAGCTATACCAAAACTAAACATATTTTTTAAAGGAAATAAAATTATAATTTAAGAAAAAGGAACAATGGAATTTTTTGAATACTGATATTGATAATAATGACAGTATTCAAACAATTTCTTTAAACTAGTATTATTTACTTAAAAACTATACTTATGCAAATGGAATGCATAATTTATTTAATTCCAAACTGCAGACATATTGGCTCAGGTTCTTACATTAGGTCAATTAGTAGTTAAACATGCAACTGAAAAATCATTTCAACAAAGATATGATATAACAAACAATAGTGTTTTAAAAATTCTTAGGTTGTGGGGCAAAAAAAAAAAAAAAAAAAAAAAAAAAAAAAAAAAAAAAAACTAAACTTTTAAAAGCAGGCTTTGCTATTTTCTTTTTATTTTGTAATGTAAAGTGAAAATAATTTTCATTTAACACAAATAAATGGGAAAAAATGTTTATTATTTAATATTCTCTAAGAAAATATAATTTATTTGAGAGAAACAGTCATGAAAAATCAATTTTTCCAATTTTTCCGTTTTTTTTCCGAAAAAAACCGGTAAAAAAACCAGTTTTTTTCCACCACTTATATTTTCCCGGAAAATTTACATCTCTACGCCCACCTTCGCTCAAAAGTTGACCCAGGATTTATCTAATTCAATTAGGTAAAAATTTCTGTTTTAGATAAACGGTGGTAAAAGATTAAAAATTGTGTAAAAGATAAAAAAAGGCATTATTTGAAAGTAAAAAAAAATGTATTGATTAGTTAAGTGGTTAAATGCAAGAAAAATATAGAAATGCTTACTTTTTTCTTTTCTTACAGTTAAATAAATATGATATAAAATAACCTCAATTTCGCAACAAAATAGTATTCGGCTGAAAATTATGCAAAATAATTTACTAAGATGAAAGAGAAAAAGATAACAAGGATAAAGTGAGTGCGGTGAACTTGCAGCCTTGAAAGTATGCCATGAAGACAGGATTTTTGCGAAATATTTATTTTCCAAGTGCTTTTTTTACACTGTAATTACGCTGCCAGTGAACTTGTATAGAAAGTTCGTCTGTTGTGATTTTCTTTTTGAAAACTCCAACACTTGCGCAAACATCATGCTCTCTGTTATAAAAACAAAGGCTAATATTTTACTATTGAGACTAATATTTACAAAAACAAATTCTTATAAGAATAGAATTTTTCATGACAGATTAATGCCATATTACTCACATAACAGCACGTAGAGGTTTGTTTTTTTTTCTCAATAAAAATATTTAAGATAATCACGATAAAATTATTTTCAAGGCAATTATGTTGAAGATGACGTTATTGCAGATTATTATAAAGTACAGAGAAAAAAATCTTAGGAGAAATATGCATAAAACAAGACAAAAATAAAAAATTGTACAAAAGTCTCAGCTTTCCTGGTTTTTCTCAAACTTTGCCAACACTATTCCAAAATAAATCGTCGTAAATTCCTTTAATATCTAAAATAAAAATCTATCCGCATTAAAAAAAAAAAAAAAAAAAAAAAAAGTGATAGCAAAGTTATAAAATTTTGGAAACGTTGCGAGTCCAAATTTAATAATTTGTATTATTTAAACTTTGCCCAATGTTTTTCTTTAAACGAAATTAATTTTATTAGTTATCAGAAAATTTTAAAACGCTATGAATCCTATATGTCGAAGAAGTTTAATGATTTGTATTCTCTGAGTTTTTCCCAATAATTTTATTTAAGCGAAATTTATTTTACTAGTAGTCAGAAAACTTAAGAAACGTTGCGAGCCCTTTATCTAGAACTATTTTATTGATTTATATTTTTTACGTTTTATCCAATGGTTTTTTTTAAAGCGAAATTTAGTTTAGTAGTTGTCAGAAAAAAAAAACTGTTGCAGACAAAGCTTTTGAATGTGGTAAAGTTTAAAGAGTCTTTTCAAACAAAATTAAATTTGTATTAGCTAAAGTAATTCTGACTATTATGACACAATTTTAGATATTAATGTACATTTCGTTTTTAATGTTCAGTGGAAAAAAATTTATTAATGTATGGTTACATACTTCTTTTCACTAGCAAACCTAGTGGAACTAATTTACATAACATATTAAACATATTTCTAAAACTAAAAAAGAAACAAAAATGAGAATTTAATACAAGGTTTCAACGCCGTATACATTTAATCTATGTAAATGTTCAACCTATCATAAAAAATATATTTGCATACTTTTAAAAATGCTATATTACAAATGAGTTTAGCATTTTTCTTGCCAAGAAAATTGTTTTCGCATTTACTATTCGAAGCAATCTGTTTTGAATATATTAACTATCAATAGAAAGTATTTTGTTAATATAAAAGTTTCAATATTTACAGATTCGATTAAAATACATGAAATTCAAAGTTTTAACAACTGAAACGAAGGTTAATACTTGAAAATAAAATACAACTGCAGTTGTTGCTACTTCTGCTAGTGCAGACTATTCCATAAGAAATTGTTGAAGTAAAACAATTATTATCTTCCTGTTTTTTTTCCGGTGAATTCTTGGGTTCCGGTCGTTTACCTGAGAATCTGTTGTTTTACCCTAGTTTTGTTGGTTAGGAAAAAAGGGGGGGGGGAAAGGTTTCTCAAACTGAGTGACTTAACAACTAAAAGAGAAATGTGTGCCATTGGGAAATTATTCTAGGATAAATAATGAATTGGGAGAATTTCATACTATGGCATAAAAAAGAATTTAAATGATAAATAGAAAATGTTCTTTTACGATTCGGGTTTTAAATAGGAATTTAGTTTAAATAGTTTTAAATAGTTCAGGGTCAGACAGGGCCATCATAAAGGGGGCAAACCTTACATATTCAAAAATTGATTTTTTTTTTTTTTTTTTTTTTTTTAAACAAACTCAAGGAATTTTTATTTACTTGTGTTGTATCTGGCTTGAGAAAAATTTTCAAACTGGCATAAGGCTTAAATTATAATTTAGTACACTTATCAATGCATATGTTCAATAAGTGAAAAAATATTGGAGCGGCTTAGGCAATTGGGGACGCGAAGTGTTCCCTGGACGAGGGCGCACCGGCTCCCGGGCAGATGGGCCGGCGGACCAGTCCGAGCCTGAATATGTTTCAATTTATTAATCGGCTGTAATAAGTATTTAGTTAGGATAGAAATTTTCGATCATTGATATTAAATATTCTTGGCACAATAGCTTCGAATAAATTAGCACTAAAAATTACTGTGTGACTGAAAATTAAAATGTTTATAAACATAAATATACAGGGGGAGTCATAATTGTCGAAACAATACGCTATCTCCTTAACTATTGCTTCTAGGCACATACTTCTATTTGCAAAGTTTCATAAAAAAGGATGCAAAGTTTGATGAGATAAGTTGCAACTCTATGGGGGTAGCACTTTTTTTAGTCATTAGAATTTTTTTAAAAGATTTTTTACACATGTTATTGAATTTTTCTTAATCAGGCCATACTCGTAATATTTCTGAAAATTTTCAATCCAACTTTGCTGATTTTAAGGGTCACATTTAGTGCAAGCTTACCTGGCAACACAGTGACCAGCAGTGACGACAAACCTTCGGCCCACCAGAGCACCTCCGCATCTGCTGCCACCAACTTGAATCACAGCCTAAAATTTTAATGAGAAATTTAAAACATTACAAAATTAGAAAAATTTAAAACTATAATACTGATGCCAACAAAAAAGAGTATTTTCCCCCAAATATTGATATCTCGCTTTTTTAGGCAATTTCAAATAAGTAAGGAACTTTTAGTCGAATATTTGCGAATATTGAGGGACACGCATATGCATTCCACTTTTAACAGATGATATTTCACTAAATATGCGTATGCTTCTAGCTACGCATTTCCCTAGTTTAAAATATTCCCTTAGTTTTTAAAATATTCAGACCTTGGTGACCTTCAGAAGTACTTCGGATACAATTTTTCATCTGAAATCTTTTGTGCGTCCCTGTAAATACTGTCTGCTTTCAGTATACAGGTAGTAACTTGTAATAAACCTTAGAAACATATATCAATTTCATAAAATGTGATGCAGTTTTATATAATTAAAATAAGCCCCAGAACATTATTTTCTCCTATACCATTATGCAATATGGAACAGTTTTGTGAGGCCCTGTAAATTAATAAAAAAATATTCTTTGTACCACATTGTACAGAAGAGTAATTTAATATATACTTCATAGATGCATATCATTTCTATTATGTTCGAAAGAGTGTAACATCATTAAAATGCATTTGAAGCCTTTTTTCCCCCATTGGCCGTAATGTAATGGAATACTTTTGATTGTCCCTGTAATTAAGCTATGCAGCCGATTGTCATAAAATTTGAAATGACTCTACAAAATTATAGAACAATTATATATTTTAAATTTCAAATGATTCGGTTGGAAAGTTTTTGCATTGTTATATGTGGACAGACGGACTGAAGGACTGAATGACGACTATTAGATGCTACGTATTTATGTAATTACGAACGCATCTAAAAACTAATATTTTTGGTCTCATTGTTTTGAGTTATGTCTATGATGAGTTATCCCGTAAAATCTTTGAAAAATCTCTTTGGCATGCTCCAAGGAAAGTAACCAGAACATTCTTAAGAAATTTCCAAAAACCAAATTAAATTTTTAAAAATTAATTTTTAGCAATATTAACACTATTTTGTCGTTATAAATATTGTACTGTATTACTATTTTAGGTACAAATTCAAATGAAAAAAAAGAAAGAAAAAAAAAGAAGCATCTTATTTTTATTATTGTGACTTTAACAATTTTCTTTTTTTTTCTTAAAATTGACTTTGAAATTAGGGTAGAAAAATAACGGTTGCCTTTTATTTTCTTCTTGAAAATTGCTGTTAATAAAAGAGTAATTTTGTTCAACTCCATTCTTATTACTTTAGTTAAATATTTGTAAAAAGAGTGTGTTAAGGACGTAAAATACAAAAATACCTAATACTGGTTAGTGGCGCAGCCAGAATTCGTTTCTAAGGGGGTTTTGAGTTTCTGATAAAGGTGATTGCCGGTTATTTGAATCGCCGGTTAATAGAATCAGTACTAATTAGAATATTTACTGTATAATACTTAAACTCAAAGAGCGTCTGTGTGGCCGGAAATCATCATTTTTTTTTAGCATGAAGCATCTAAGAAAAGTAATTTAGTTCAAATAACCAATTTTTACTTAACTGATTCATGTAATATCCACTTTCACAATTTTAAGTAGAATTTTCGCCATTTAATTGAATCACTTTATTAAATGAAATCTGATTCAATAAAGTGGCGGATTCCGAAATGCGCCAAAACATTTAAATATTAAGTTTGGATTTCATTCATATAAGCAGTATTTATAGCGATCTTTCTCAGCTCTGGAAGGGGTTTTAACCCTAAAACCACCCCCTTGGCTGAGTCACTGATACTCGCTACTGTAAATAAAAACTGAGGACGTAAATTTCCAAAACGCGCTTTATCTAAAATTTAAAAATCAAATTTTTTTGATTTACAACCTTGAATTTTGACATTTTCTATAGGAACGAGGAAATTTTTTCAGGGCTTCAAAATTGAACATTATTACTTAAATGTAATCTACTTCAACATTTAAAAAAAAAAAAAAAAAAAAAAAAAATTAAGCAAATCAAAAAATACAACTATTTTTCTTTGTCTGATTTTCAAAATACTGGATTTTAATGTAATTTTATTGTTATTAATCGACAAATAGCTAATATTGCTAGGAAATCTTAAATTAATGATGACAAATTTGGCTGGTCTTGTCAGATGTTCCGAATTATTCAGGGCACCTAAGCTCTGAATACAAGTTTTTTAAAGTCATTTTCATTGCCTTATCTGATGGCAAAATTATCTGCGATTAAATGTGACGAAGTAAACTGTAAGAATTATGTGATGGGCACAGCATTTGCATCCATGATTTACGTTGGATGCATGGAAACAGTTTGGGCCAAATTCACTAAATACGAATTGGTCTAAAAGGATGAGAAACCTTTAAGGCAGTGTTAAATTTAGGGGGTGGCTTATGGGGCATCCCCCCGAAAATTTAAGATTTTTTGTTTTTAATAGTCAAAAATTGCCGTTTTTCCTCTGGAACTCGATAATGTTCCCCTGGAGCCACAAAAGTCCCTTCCGGAGAAAAGTGTCTGACTTCAACACTGCTTTAAGGATAGATTTAAACAGAGAAAGTAATAAAGTTTTTTTTTTTTTTTTTTTTGTAATTTTTAACACTTTTAAAGGAATGACAGAACTATGCAGATATCTTACAGTGAATTTTAAAATTAATGATAAATAAAACTCTTTTGTTGCCATTAGCGTTTTTCCATGTTTTATCTTCGAAGTTCCTTTACTACCCTACTTCAAAGTACTTCATGAAAAAAAAAAATTCAGAAATCATTGTAGGTCTTAAATAGTCTCTTTATTAGGGATGGGACGAATAGTGATTTGGCCGAATAGCCGAATACCGAATATTCGGCCAAATTTTAGGCCGAATACCGAATATTCGGCGGCCGAATACTAACTTTTTTTCCCAATAAAGAAAAAAAAATTTGATTATACATAATTAAAAAAGTAGGCATTCATTATTAATTATTACTCTTAAATGTGCTTTTAAATGTATTCTTAAATTTGAAACACTTATTTTAACACAAAAAAATTATGAAATTGAATTATATTCTTTTACCTTATTGTACATCAATTTGATTTTCAATAAGTCAGGATGGTAAAATATTTTCACTAAAATATGGACAATGTATTTCACTTTTACTATCAAATGATACTTTTATCTTTTCTTGCATCCAAAATTAATAATATTCTTAATCTCTTTCTCTAAGAATTTACAAGGAAATATTTTCTGAAGTAACCTATAATGAAGTAAATTTGATCATTAAGAGTTTGTGTCCCTAATAATAAGCAAATTCGTAAGAATGTGAGACTGTTTGGAAATCAGTTGTCAATCTTTAAATTACAAATTACGTTAAAGCAAAAGGTTATGCTTAAAGTAGAATGCATATGTCAATAAAATCTTTGACATTTGAATCGGCACATACAATATTCCACTTATTCAACAAGCATTAAAAGGATAAACAGAAATTGATAACAACATGAATGAAGGAAGATGTAAATTAAAAATATATACAAAATAATGTTACATATTTAAGCCAGTAATAATGCAAATAATTATTTAAAAGTGAAAACTATACAATAAAAAAATTATTTTGTTCAGCATTTAGAATTTATTTTTAAATATTTATAAAACCATCTTCATAAGGCAAGTTGTGTCATCTAATGTGTATTTAGTTTGACACCAGTTCTGTTTTCAGATGTATCGTTGTATTTGGAATAGTAATATTTGATATTTAATTTTGAAAATGAATCTTCGTTAATACACCTAGTGAATAATTTTTTTTTCATTTCTCACTTCATAGAAAATAAGTTATGAATTTCATAAGAGCCTTTTTTACATGTGCATGGAATTTGCAGACATTAATAAAAATTCGAGTGTTTTAAAATAAAGTAGTGTTTTTTTTTTTTTTTTTTTTTTTGATAAGTGTTTTTATATCTTGAATATTAATATATCATTCTCTAATGAAGACATTTCCTGTACAATTAAATCTCCAACTTGGGCAGCATTTTCTAAAATATCACCAATCTTTATAGGCAATACAGAAAGGCTGTATATTTTTTAATATCTGAATAACTGTATGTTTTGCAAGTAAGAATGAGAATGATTTCATAAATGAAGTAAACAATTTAGATTAGAGGAAAAAAAAATTGCAAGAAATGAAATTCTCCAAATCTTAAATTTATTTGGCAAGATATCTTTCACTATTCGGCGAGATTTCAGCAATATTCGGCGAGATATCTCTAAATATTCGGCTATAGGTATTCGGCCGAAGTATTCGGTCAACAAGCCTTCAATATTCGGCCAACCGAATATTCGGCAAAAGGGCCGAATAGGCCGAATACCGAATAGTGGCCGAATATTCGTCCCATCCCTACTCTTTATGACAAAAAAAGAGCTCCCTTTCGCGTTCCACCTCTTGAATTACGAACATGCATTGTACTGCGAAATTTGCTTGGATAGGTGTGTTTTATCTTCTATATATGTTCGAATTAATAACTTTGAAATATCTCGCACAGTCATTATTTTTTTCTGCCTAGCCTGTTTCATATAGTAATATATCTTACATAGAAAATCCATTCAAAAAACTGAAATAAGAAAACAGCTTTATTTTTCCTATTTAGATACAAAAAAAAAAAAAAAGTATTTGCAATTACAGGTTACTTAAGATTGTATGAATGATTTTTGTTAAAGACATTTCTTCGTTGTTCACAAACAAAGAAATGAGAAGTAGATGATAATATATTAGCTGCATTTTCATCAATATACATAAAATATACACATAGTTCATCCCGAGCTTCGTAAAGCATTAGTGGTTTCTAAGTGTTTGCGATTTTGAAAATTATTTTATACAGAATGCTAGTCTTTAAATGGCTATTAATCCTTAAGCCACAATCATGTTATGCGATCATAGACTGTTTCACTTATATCATATTGCATTAGTTTTAATTATCTGAAATGACAGTAAAAAAAACAATTTGGAAATTGCACGTGAACATAGCAAATGAGGTGCGTTCGTACGATAACGAAGTTTTAAAAATATTCAGATCTTGCTGATATAGTAGAGCGTACTCCGGATACAGTATAGTAGTCGAAATCTTTACGTTTCTGTAAATATGCAGGAAGTAATTTTTATTACACCTCAGCAACGTATATCTTACTCATAAAATGTGAAATAGTTGAATATAATTAAAACACGTACCAAACCATGTTTCCCCGTATAGCATTATATAGTGGAATACTTTTGTGCGGCCCTGTAATTTAATAATAAAAATTCTTTGCATCACAAATTGTACAGACTGCATATTTTAGTATATATTTCATAGATTCATGCCAATTCTATTATGTTCGAATGAGTGTAACATCATTAAAATACATTTGAAACTTTTCCCCCATTGACCGTAATGTAACGGAATCCTTTTGATTGTCCCTTTAATTGATCTATGCATCCGATTTTCATAACATTTGAAATGACTCGACAAAATTACGCAATAATTATATGTTTTAAATTTCAAACGATTAAAATGCATTAAAAACTTTTTTCCCTATTGACCGTAATGTAACGGAATCCTTTTGAATGTCCCTGTAATTGATCTATCCATCCGATTTTCATAAAATTTGAAATGACTCGACAAAATTATGTTATAATTATGTATTTTAAATTTCAAACGATTCGGTTGGGTAGTTTTTGCGTTGTTATATGCGGACAGACGGACGGACTGAGCGACAACAATAGGTGCTACGTATTTACATAATTACAAACGCACCTAAAAAAGGATTTTATAGCAACTAATTTCTAAAATACTCATGAAAATAAAATTCTATTTCTAATTTGAATTTGAATTCAAGTAAAAATGTAGCTGACTTACTTGCCATGGAAATTGCCCGAAGTAAGCATCATTGCCACCGACTATTCGACTGGTTCTTGTAGCGCTGCGACCACAGTCTTCAGCATTTAACAAATCAAAAATAAAACAAAATGCATTAATATTTTTAAATAGATAATAGTGATAAATAGTATTAGTGATGTGTATATATTACTTTACAATTAAAATATACAAAGAAAAAAAAAAGCATCAAAAAAAGTAAAGCATAATAAACATTTAAGCACATCAGACCCTTGATTAACCGGGATCGGATTAGCCGAGTTACTGATTAACCAGGACGGTAAAAATCTCACAGTTTTGGGTGCAATTTATTATTTTGAGGCTACTTGGAAATTAGTAAAAAGTACCACGGTTAAGAAATTATGGACGGAAATTTTATCCAATAAAGAAAATATCATTTCTACAGATGACGACGATAGTATTTGTTTGCAAAAAAAAAAAAAAAAAAAAAAAAAAAAAAAACTTCAAAAGATTTAGGAAAAATAAACTGTTCTTAAAATGTGGATGAAAAAATAGTGCAATAATGCATTAATTCCTTTTAAAAAGACTTTTAAAATCCTTTTTTCCAAAAAGACTTTTGCAAGTTTGGTTTAAACACTGCAAAAAAAAAAAAAGTTTCTCTAGAGCAGCGGTTCCCAAACTTTATTGGTACACGACCTGCCTTTAAGTAAAAAAAAAAAAAAAAAAAATTCGCGATCCACCTAATATAAGATTGTATAACAAAACGGCAAATATCCTCCCTACGAAAAAGGCAAATTTTCGTACGAGGGATGATGCACTATCAACAAAAACAACAATTCGTAATTCCAATGTGTGTAAGTGGAATAATAATTAACACAATACACAAACTAGAAAGATAATTAAAAATACATTTAATTACTACTAAAACATAACTTTATAATCTGTGCTTTTTCTGGCACTGGTGTTTACCGATGAAAGCAGCTATATCAGGGTTAAAACTTATTAATTTCAATCTTAATTCACTTTCAACGCACATCTTTTTCTATACTTTTTTTTCAAAAAACAACCAAGTAAAAAAAGCATGTTCACACGTGGTATGTTGTGTTGAAATCCATCAAGGAATTCAAAGCTCATTAAGATGTTTTTGGATATTCTGCTCGTATATTTCTTTATATGCAAATGAAGGAATTTCCCTTAAAATATTATTTCCTGTTAAAATTGTTGAATTTTTTTGACATTTGGAGTAAAAGATATATTTTTGTGATAAACCTCGATTGTTTCCGCGACTCTCTAAAATAGTCGCCGGTGGCTTGCGACTCATAGTTTGGGAACCGCTTTTCTAGAGGATGTCTAATGATTGCTCCAATCTTACAACGGAAAAGTAAATATCAGAAAAAACGAGAATGCCAAAATTAACTCTGCTTGCTGCCTAAACAATACACTAATTCCTATTTTTAAAGACAAAATTCCAAAACTTTATCCTACGGACGGTAAAAATGGTGAGTTCCATCAGGATAAAGGGAGATGTCATATATCTAGAAGTACAGTCGCATCTCTAGAGAAATTTAGAAAAGAACCGGAATCAAGTGTTTAATCAGATTCCAATCAAGTCTCCAGATGTTTCAACAAAAGATTACTGTGTCTTTGGATTGTTAAGGCTGTTCTCAACTCTCTGCTCAACAAGCTTAAAACTTTTTGACACAATTACAAATTCATTTGTTAACTGAAAGACATAACATTTGTAGGCCTGACCATGAAAGCGATTTGGAATCACATTGAGTTTTGCATTTTGTGATCAATAATGTATCTATTAAGCTATTAGTGAAATTGATAACGTGTCTAACGCATTTTTCATGTTTCAGTGGTAATTCAGCTTTCGAGCGGAAATTCGGCTCAAAACGATCACTTTGACATTATTTTCTAAAAGATCTATTGTGTTTGAAAAAAAAAAAAAAAATGGAAAAATAAGTGCGATTAGATAATTTTTGAACAACACCACCTGTTAGTTTCATGCATTTCCGAACAAAAATAAATTAAAATTTATGTCATAAAGCTGCCTTTTCTCATTTAAGAACAGCCTTAAAACAAGCTCTTGCGGAACGCTGACCAACTATATTGAGTGGTTTTTAGAAGATGTATGGTAGAGGAATGGAACAAAATTGCACTTCCATTTTTATAAAAAGCCCTACAATCTTAAAAATCCTTCTGCGGTATGATAGTCCGTAACAAGGCGAACCAGATAAAAAATAATAAAAAACGAGTCAGATGTAGCAATTCCAAAACTTTCTTCTATCTTATGCATGTTAATACTTCCTGAAAAATGCAGCATAGCAACACTACTGGTTAGATGGTTTAAAGCCAAATCTATTCAGCAACAACATATGTCAACTTATTACGGAATCTGAAGTTTGATGAAAATTCGAGTATTAGTTTTTGAGATAGAGCTATTACAAAATCTTTAAAGAAATATGCATAAGAAAGCCACATTTTGGGTGATGCATACCAAAAACTAATCATGATCAATTTTTTATCAGGCACTAACTCAATCTAAAGTTTGATGAAAATCCAAGCATTAGTTCTTGAGATATATTTATGGGGAACTCGTGAAAAATGCAGCATAGCAGCGCCATCTGTGGGGTGATTTACATAAAAAACAAAACAACACCGATCTGTATCGGGTACTAACTGAATCTGAAGTTTTAGAAAAATTCGTGCATTAGTTCTTGAGATAGAGCTATTGTGATAATCAGGAATAATTCACCATGGCAGCGCCACCTGTAGAACGATTTGCACCAAAACGTAATCAGAACCATGTTATATCAAGTACTAACTAAACATAAAGTTTAATGAAAATCCTAACAATAGCTCTTGAGATATGGTTATTGTGGAAATTGTAAATAAGGCAGCATATCAGCCCCACCTGTTGAGCGTTTTGCACCAAAAACGTAATCAGCACCTTGTTATAGTAACTACTAATAAATCTAAAGTTTTATGAAAATTCATGCGCTACTTCTTGACATATGGCTACTGTGGAAATAGTGAGTAATGCAGCATAGCAGAGTCACCTGTTGAGCAATGTATACCAAAACTAATCAGGTCTAGTTTATATCAAGGTCTAACAAAATCTAATGTTTTGTGAAATTCCGTGTATTAGTTCTTGAGATAGAACGCCCATAAAAGCCACATACACATAGACAGACATTTTGTAAAAGCATATTTTTTTAATTCTCTGACGTGACCTAAAACGGGTAAATCCGTCGGAAATCGGAATTCGTATGAATCCGGCACCAGCACAGTTTTTTACCCATCATACTGTCTAACTGTAATTCAATGACATATAGCCTAGGGGAAAGTTGGATAAAACCGGTAGGTTGATAAAACTCGGAACCAGGCTTTATGGCTTTATTTGTGGCTGTATCTAGCAAAAACTTCTAGAATTACTTCTAGGCGAGTGGCATGCCAGCTCCCCGTAAGCAGAAGCCGCGTAAACGGACTCATTTCGCAGTGGTGATTTGTTAAAGATTTCACTTGAAAGAATTAAAAATGCGACGTCTGCAATATTACGTTTCCAATCCTAAATACCTAAGGATTTAGTTTAGGTAAGTATAACGTATGATAGTGTATTATTTACTTGTTATTTTATGTTGTTAACGTTTTGTATTGATGTTTACAAGTTATCTTTAGAACGCTAGAGTAATATTCCATCAAAATGGCGTGGTCGGACAAAACCAGGTGCAGATAGTCGGACATAACTGGGAAGTCTCCCGTTTTGAACATCTTACTTATTTGCAAGATTGGAATAGAATTGCAACCTTCTACGTCTTCTGGGCAGAGATATCAAGCATATTTTTCAGTCTCACTACAAGATACAAAGCTTATTCTAGTATAAACGGATCCTAGGGTCATCAGGAAATCTTATAAGCGCCGAGAGAAAACAGCTACCCTTATTCCAACCCCCTACAAATTACAACTCGAAAAAGAAGAAAAAGGGAGAATGGAATATCAAGACAAGAAGAACTTAACCCTGAAGCGAAAGCTCTCCAAAGATGACAGAAAAGAAAAGTAAAAAAAACTGATGTGAAAAAGAAGAATCCAAAGAAAAAAATCTTGACATCAAACGAGGGGGAAGATGAAAGTGAAGCAGCGGCTTATATGAACAATCTAAACCTAAATAAAGTTGGATACAGTGCCCTCACTGTGGAGGGTGGGCACTGGCACATGAAGAATGCAGCAATGCAAATTAACAAGATCTAACTTTCATTTGTGATTTTTGTGCCTGACAATTTCAACTCTTAAAGCATAACTTAAATCATTGTTTTTTAATGTAAATTTGATAGAGATTCACATTCTATAAGTATAATATGTCAATTTTCTTTTAATAAATAGTATTATTGCAAAGTCATGATGTGCTTTCAATTATTTTTTCCAGTTCCCGGTTTTATCTGACCTGGTCGGATAAACCGGAGCATTGCACACTTCAAAAAAAAAAAAAAAAAAAAAAAAAAAAGTTACGATTTCAATTGCTATCGTTCGCGACTGAATGAATGCTTTTTTTTTCTTCGCAAGGAATCAATTTATCGTTTTAATACAAATTTTGACTGTTTTGTTCACATAGTGCACAATAATAATTAAAAAAGCATTAGGGTTCCGGTTTTAT
Source organism: Maratus speculifer (assembly GCA_964019185.1). Classification (NCBI taxonomy): domain Eukaryota; kingdom Metazoa; phylum Arthropoda; class Arachnida; order Araneae; family Salticidae; genus Maratus; species Maratus speculifer. Next base: position 97,904,240 of record OZ025295.1, read on the forward strand.
CCAACTTTCCCCTACTTTATTATTTAAAATATACTTAATGCTACTATTCTGTTTATCAATGTCAATACTTATAGCTCCTGGAACAATACACACAGAATATTATGTTTAGAACTGTTCTTAAACTAGGTTAAAGCGAGGTCAAGTGCAAAAACTTTATTTTACGAATAAATAATAATCACCAATCTTTCTCACAGTGCACAATTATCTTTCGACAAAACTTGATTCGACTTAATGCATGTGGGCAAAATCAGGAATATTTAATAGTGTAGCCTTTTTTTTGGGGTGGGGGGAGTGAGGGGCTGGGGAAGGGATGGCCTTAATGGAAGCTATGCAAGATAGAATTTGCTTGCGATTATGTAAAAATCACTGACTTTTTTTTAGGAGGGGAACTCCAGTTTCTTGAGCCATCTCTCTGGATATGCCTTTGAGGATATTCGTGGTATCAAAACATGTAGTTTAATTGTAAAATAGTTTTTAAATTTACAGAAAAATGAAGTGTGAATACTTTTAAAATATTCATTGAAATAATAGCTGCCAATCATCAAAATACTCAACAGCTAGCGGCATCTTAAAAGTTAATACAGTCGAGTCTCTCTATATCGGAACTCCATACATCGAATTTCTCTATATAACGAATTTTTCGTAGGAACGGTCTTCTTTTCGTATGATTACATTAAAAACATTCTCTATATAGCGAAATATCTATCTCCATATAACGAATTCTTTCATAAATTGGTCTTAATTTATTCAGTTTTAAAAAAGCTTCGAAATCTTGTGGAATCAATTTTCCATCATTTATTTTTGATTTATCGTTCAGTGTTGAGATTTTTTTTTAAATATTACTTCTCTTTTTGTTCTTTAAATCCAACGAGTTCATCCCACCTAAAACAGAGTCAATTGGATTGTTACCCATATAAGAGAGGAATCAATGACAGGCACATAAGAGAGGCCTTCAAATGGAAGAAAATATTAACTACATTTTTTCATTCCTTGCTAAAATAAGAGCATTTTTTTAGAGAGCGTAACAATTTTAGAATCAAAACAACAAAAAATTACAGATTTCTTCATCTTAAATTAATGCAAGTCTTCCTTATTTGATTTTCATTAAGCTTTCAAGTAAATGTCTGTTCTTTTTTTTGAAGCAGCTTAAATAATTAAGAAATAAAAAGTTAGGTTAATTTTTTTTTTAAACATTTCAAATTCTTAATTCAAAATATCAAAAAAAAATATTTGTTCAAGTTTCACACATTAAATACGATTTTTAACAGCATTCTCTATACATCGAATTTCTCTATATAACGAACTTTTTACTGGTACGGTGGATTTCGTTATATAGAGACTCGACTGTATTCAAACTTCTATTCCTGTTCTTTCTTTTCCCTTTAAGATGCGAGGACCTTCTCAGCATGATGTTCCTGTGCGATCGCATATTTCGCATATCCCTAAGGAAGGTCTCGATTGTGTTAATACTATTTATTACACAGAAGAAAATTAAAAGGGATATTTTTCGGCATTTCTTTAAGCATTTTTACTAAAACAATAACATACACGTCTCGCAGTCTCAATCAGAATGACGAGAAAAAAATATATATGGACATTAATTTTGAAGTCATAAGATCATTCAAACTAATACTCACATGGATCATTCTTCACAGGACCGTAAGATTCGGCGCTGATCTTTTTCTCGGTGCCTGCGATGCAGCAGGAAAAAAGTGGCCCACAAGAAGCACCCAGCGAGCCCCCGGATAGCCAGCAGTATAGGAAAAATTGGCACTTGCCCCCCGCGGAGCAGTAGGAGAAGGCCCCTTGGCGGGAAGGAGACGAGGAGGAGAAAGGATTGAATATGGAGCGGCCTTCTGGGCGGCCGCGATGATGATACGAGGGAGAAGAATCATGAGGAGGATGAATGTAGATGGCACCTATGAGGAATTAAAAAAATAAGTATGAATATCAGAATAAATATATAGAGTAATTCAGGCAAGTCACTCAACATCAGAAATCTCCTCCGTAATCTAAAGTCTATGGACGTTTGATGCATCATTTATTTAAAAAGTAACCTCGGGAAATTAATATTTTTAACTTCTTTTTTCTGTGCATTCTTCTTAAAAGATATCTCTGTTTTATTTAGTTCTCAAAATATTTCAAAAACTATCCTTAATTTAATATTTTATGTATTAAAAGCGGACGAAATGTGCGCAAAATTCTAATATTTCCTATAAAATTAAGTACATACTTGAAATTTTTTTTTAAAAAACTAAGAAAAACAGAGATATCTTTTAAGAAGTGTATACGAAAAATAGCAGTTTAAAATATTAATTTACCAAGGACCTACTTTAAATATAAAGTGCCCATACTCTTTACATTAGTGAGGGAAATTCGGAAGCTGAGTGACCAGCCCCTTTAACATTCGCGGGTTTTGATTATTCACGAAATAAAAATTGAAGAGCATTTAAACATTCGCGAATACTTCATTTGGATAATCACGAATTTTGTTTTTTATAAAGAATGTTTTTTTTACAAAGTGAACTCGCTTTGTTTCACCTAATCCATAAACTATTTTACAGGGGACAGCTGCATTGTACTGTATAGCCTAAATTTCCAGATTTTCAATCCTTTGAACTATTGGATACTGGACATCTGCGTTGTACTGTATAGCTTAAGTTAGCAGAATTTCAACACTTGTACTGAGGTAAAATATTAATCAGTAATTCCTAGAAATCTAAACATAATTTGAGACTAAAAATAAATTAATTCTAGATTTTCTAAAATTCAAAATTTTTATTGTAAGCTATGATTTTTCTGCGAAAATTATATATAAAATTTTAAAGTTTCAACAGCAACTTGTTGAGAAAGCAACAGAAAGCAACCCTTAACTTGCGAAGAGTTTTAAATTTAAAAGAGAAATCGAGACAGCAACTTTTCCTTATATGGAAATTCCTAAACAAAGGATCTGTTTTCAAATAATCGTGTAGCAATAACTTTTTGCAGACATCAACTAGAAACCAAATTTCGTACAATATGCTCATAATTATTCAAATTTATTTAAAATATGTACTTTTTAACGCTCAATAAATTTATTTTTATTTTTCAATTGATTTTTTCTACTTAAAAAAAATCATAAGCTTCCTGTAGGGGTGTTTGGTAGTTGCAGATATTTGTTAGGACATTTAGAAGAACGAAATGAAGTATAGTAGTCCAGATTCGGATGTACGAAAAAACCCCACAATGATTGCTAAGTTACTCTTTATTTAGACATGTATTACTAGGGGGGTACACTTACAGTACTCGGAGAAAATCTCCGAACAGTTTTTAGCAACTTCACTAGACAAGAGCAGTGAGTCAAGTGAATTCGTACATAGCAACAAACCGCCACTTTTGGCATGATAGAAAATCGCCAACATACACAAGTTCGCCCATGCACAATGGATAGTATACGCCAAATAACAGTTAAAATGCAGCCAGCAAGATCAGAATTCAATTTGGTTTCCCAGCTGGGATGGGAAATGAAAGGTTGCCAAACGATAAAATGTTACACGTGTTGTTATGTCTAACAAAGAAGCACACCGAAGGGACATCAGATTTTACTGCGCAGATGTTAAATTCTTTTTAGGGTTTTGTCGAGAAAGGAAAAAGAAGCGTAAGCATAAATTTTAACTGCGAAACAGAGATAATCTCCTTATAAGGTAATGCAGAATTGCTTCGATCGGAAATAGCAGACATCTGGAAATTGTTTTAAACGGTTGATTAATATGTGAGTGTATTTCTCACAGATAAAGTTAAGCAGCTGCTGATTTTCGATTAGAGAATTAATAAGCAAGAAAAATGGAAAAGGAATGAAGGACAACTTAAAACTAATTTTGAATTGAACAGAGACGGGGGTGTAAAGGAATAATTCAAGAAAATAACCAATATATAACGAAATAATCGTTATATATATCACCCGGTGCACCACAAAAAAAACTTTTGCTGTCCAATGTGCATAGGCTAGCATAAAATATTATAACATAAAAACATACATAAATGCAAAAGTTTTTTTTATATGTATCTGTAGAAATTTGACGTCATGATAATGGAGACTTTTGTATTCAAAAACAGTCAGCAGTTCTAAAGTTTCTATATTTTTTTACTATTTCTGTATATGGATCCAAGCTAGCACTGTATTTTTATATGTATAAGTTGAGTCGACTCAGACAGTACAAAAACATTACTGCAGCTTTGATTGTTATCATGACACAAGTAAAGATTTTGAAACATATACACAAAACATGAAACTAATACTAAATGAATGTAAAATGGCAATACACAAAAATAACAAAATAGCAGTATACGTTTCAAAAAAAATTAAAAAAAAAGAGTAATATGATGTATATTAAAAAAATAAAAAGTGTTTCATGCCGAAGCATAGGATGACAAAAAAAAAGAGGTGCTCCAAGCACGCCCATAGAAATTTGCGTCACCCTGAATCTTGTGTACAACACAAGTATTATGGCATCGGCTTAGGGCCTAGCCTTAGATGAGGAGGGAATTGTGATGCTCCCCCGAAGGCACTAGCGGTCTTCTGAAGGAGCCCACGTCGAATTACATGAAAAAAATTTGAATTGTTGTGAATTGGAATCACAATTCAAAAATTTGAATTAAAACTCCAATTCCAAAACTTTGTCTCTCAACACAATGAAGCTTGAACCCTTAGGGCATTAATTTTGAACGGGAACAAGACTTCAAAGGGAAGAATTCAAAAAGAAAAAAACAAAAAAATGTATATCATCTAACAACTAATATGGGGAGACAATCCTAGAGTGAAGAGAGACGAAAAATGTGTCACAATCGAGTGGGGTGATGAACAAGTCATATATGAAAACTGTGTTTTATTTAATTACATGAATCATTTGTTTACTTTTCTAAACTACAGTACCTGTTTATCTAACTATAATATGTTTAACTTATAGTACAGGAATTGTTAAGTGGGAGGTTAGCTGCTGGAAAAATACTGAATTAATGAAGATTGTCAAAGAAATTTTAAATTTACTGCAAAAAAAAAAAAAATAAAAAAAAAAATAAAAATAAATAAAATTTTAAGTGAGTATGAAGACATACCTAAGTGTTAAAGGATAACAATGATACCTAATATTGTTCCTAAGAGATCTTCAGAGCAACAGTGATGGACCAGCCATGATATTGTTAAAGATCAGTCAAAAACAACATACACACAACCATGAGCTCTTTGGTTGGATATGTGGTATCATAAAACATGACATAAAAAAATAATAGTGTTTTTACATTAGCTTCTGTTTCTTAGATTGTATGTATGTGGTTGATAAAAGTATTAAAGTTAGTGTTGTTTATATGACTTGATGCATCAAATAAATGTCCATAACGAGGAGGTGCTAGTAAAAGTCTATCAATATGTACCCGAAATGCTGTGTTATCAGGAGTATACAACTTTTTAATTGAGAATGACACAGGGGAATGTTTACAAGTGACAATATATGGACCAGTATACTTTGTTTTAAACTTGTCATTTGATTTTAGATATACAATATCTTTTAAGAAAATGGATCTTAATTTAGCTTTCTGACCGTAATATTTATATCTTTTATCTTGAGCAGATTTAATGTTGTTATAAGCTTTGTGATATATCTTACTCAAATCATCAAGTAATTTGTGTACTTCAATATGTTTATCAAGAAAGGGTTGGTTGCACGACTGATCAAAAGTGTCAAAAATTAGAGAAAGCTCGCGTCCAAAATGAAGAAGATTAGGAGAGTACTATGTAGTTGCATGTTTGGAGCCGTTATAAAGTGACTTGTGTATAAATACAGCATTTTCGAATGAATGACCTTCTTGTAAAAGAATATTAACTGAATATTTGATTGATTTATTGATTCGCTCTGCAATCGCATTTGATTGTGGTCTCGAGGCAGAACTGTGTAATACCTTAATGCCCATTGTATCATTAAAAATGTTATATACCTGAGAAGTGTACTGGGGTCCTAAGTCTGATAAGACAACCGAAGGTCTCCCAAAGGTGGTTATGTAAGAGAATAAGCATTTAACAACCTTACTCGCAGATATGTCATTAAGTGGAAAGAGTTCAATATGTCTCGAAAAATGATCAGTGATAGTTAAAACATATTTTCCATTAGCAAACGGTCCAAGGAGATCTGTACTAATAGTATGACCAGGGTACCTGGGAGTGTATGTGGGCTGCAAAGGCGCGGGTGGAGTTTGATGATGTTTAGTTTGAAGACATTTGATACAGGATGCAACAAAGTTTAAAGTGTCTACATACATACCCTTCCAAAAATATCTACCTGACAAGAATTCATAAGTTTTATTAAAGCCAAAATGAGATAAGTGTGAAATTGTTAAGACTTTGCTTTTAAGTGAATTTGGAACAATAATGAGATACGAAAAAGTGTTATTAAAAATATTTTCCTTCTTTAACATTAATACCTTCGAATCAGGATGAATGAAGTAGTTAGGAAATTTTTGAGAAGATCCTTTCTTTAAGATTTCTTTATAAACAACAGACAAAGTAGGGTCATTTTGTTGTTCAGTAGCAAATGTTTCATTCGAAATTTCTAATAAAGGGTCAGGATTTGTTTGTGTACCAGAAATAAGGCAGTTAACATGCATATTAGAATCAGTCGAGCTGGAGTGTGGAGTATCACATTCTACAATAGGTAAGGGTTGAGTATCATGAATAAGTTCAGGATTTGTAGCTAAAGTCTGTTGATTATTTTCAAAGTTACAGCGAGATAAATAGTCAGCGAGTACATTCTTTTTACCTGGAATATGTTGAAATTTGTATGTGTATTCTGAGAGATTCATGAGCCAACGAGAGATAATATCAGCCGGGTTTGTAGTTTTGTTGTACTTTTCCAGGGGTTTACTATCTGAAAGGATTACAAATTTTCTGTTGTATAAATAGTATTTGAAAGCAGTAACTGATTTATGAATCGCCATGAGTTCTAATTTAAGTGCAGGATATTTTTTTCTGATGCTTTTAAAGATTTTGAAAAGTATGCAACAGGTAATATTTGTTTATCATGTTCTTGTAGTAAGACGCCAGAAATAGCAATATTTGACGCATCAGTATTTAAATAGAACTTTTTGTTCCAATCAGGTAATCTAACCATGGGTGGATTAAAGAATATCTTCTGTATGGTGTCCATAATTTTTTGATGTTTACTTGTCCACTTAAATTTGGCTTTTGGAGTAGTTAAGTTTATGAGAGGCTGCACAAGTTCAGAAAAGGATGGAACCAGAGATTTGTAGAATGTAATGACACCTATGAGTGCTTTTAATTGACATTTAGTTGTAGGTGTTGGAAAAGATGTTATTTTTACAATGTTCGACTGAACAGGAGAAATAGTTTGATTTTCTATGTGAAATCCAAGATAATCTAAACTGGTTTTGTGAAAAGTGCATTTGTTAGGGGACAACGTTAAATTATATTTGACTAATATTGCAAGAATTTTATCCAACTTATCACACATTTCTTGATATGAATTGGCACCAACAATAAGATCATCTTGGTAGGTATAGACACCTTCTAACTGTAATTCATCAAGTAACGAGTCCATTAAAGCTTGAAAAATTGAGGCGCTAGATTTTAATCCGAATACTAATCTCTTATACCGAAAAGAACCAAACGTTGTAGTGAATGTGAGCTGATTTTGAAATTTTGCAGGCAAATCAATCTGATGATATGCCTGATGAAAGTCGAGAGAAGAAAAAAAACGATGTTGTGAAAGATTTGAAATAATGGTTTGAATTTTTGGAAGTGGATAGGACGAACCTTGAATTATAGTATTAACCATTCTGAGATCTAATGCGAGTCTATATTTCTGTATACCTGTACCGTCTGGTTTCTTTTTAACAAGGAGCATGGGGCAGGCCCATTCGGAACAATGACGTTCAATGATTTTGGCATCAAGCAACTGTTTGATTTGATTTAAAACATCCTTCTGCACAGCTTGCGGAAGAGGGAAAGGACGAGTCTTTATTGGGTAATCATTAATGAATTTCAAATCAGGTACAATTTTATCAGTATGACCAAGTGTGTCTAATGATTTGGAAAAGGCAGGATAATAATTAAGTAACAATTTAGTTAGGTTCTTTGCTTCATTCGATTTTAAGTGAGTAAGATTAAAATCCTTAGCCGATAAATCCTGCTTTCTTTTTTGTAAGATTTCATTAGACGCCTGAATAAAATTTACAAAGTGCTGTTCTGAGTTATTTTGCTTGTCAGACATTTCAGAAGTATAGTCGCGAATTTCCTCAATCTCAGATAATTGACCTATTTTTGTGTGTTTAGGGAGATGAATGGTCTTTTCAGAAGTGTTTTTAAGTGTTATTGAGAAGAAATGATGTATTTGTGAAATTTTCTTTCTTTTATTGGATAATTTGTTCATTTGAATAATGGCATCATTTCCTATTAATTCTTTTGTTTGTGCCAAATATTCAAATAGATAATTTCTGTCATTGTTGATGTTATTGGAGGTGTAAACAGAGCACCATATTTGTTGTTGAGGTTCCAACATAATTTTTCGAGTTAAGAACACCGCTTGATTCATTACAACATCACTCAAAGAATTGCATGATTTTGATTGTTTCTCTCCAGAAGATTCTTTGCTGGTTTTTAAAGGAACAGAGAAATTATTGTTGACATGGAGACACTTGTTAGAAGTATCGATGACAACATTGTATCTAGTTATGAAATCAAAACCTAAAATGCCTTCAAAACTGGAAGACTCGGGTATGTCAACAATATAAAAGTGGTGTGAAAACGCTTTTTGCTTTAGCTTAATGGATGTTCTGATGCAGGCGGAAAATGAGACGTCAGAATTGACAGTTTTAATATTGACGTCAGTGGACAGTCTTTTATATTTTAAGACAGGTTTAAGTTGATTAAATAATTTTTGTGAAAGTAAAGATATACTACTACCAGAATCAGCCAATAAAGTAATATCATGGTTTGCTATAGTGGCTTTAACAAGAGGGAGGGATGGTGACATAGTGTTTACACTACAAATTATCTGAACATTATCACTTTCTGTTTGTGTACTGGTGTTATTTGCTATCTTAATGGAGTCAAAAGTTTGGGAACCTACTGAATTAACCAGTCTCGAACTTGAAATTTTAGGTAAAACAGGGTCAAAAACAAAAGTTGCTGATGTAGAAGTATTAGATTGAGACACAACACCATCAGCATAAAAAATGTATCTCTGTTTCAGTTTTCCTGAAATTGTGGAGTGGAATTTGTGTAATTGTTTTTTCTTTGAGTATTTGCTCTTTTCCATTTAAAACAAGAGAGAGCGTCGTGATTGTTTCGGCCACATAACTGACAAACAACTGGTTTTTTTTGTGAAAACTTGTGTGGGGAATAACGTCTAGTGTAGCTCCGATTTTTGTAATTTTTTTTGAAGCGTGAAACACCTGCGGAATGTTTTGGTCTAGTCTGCAGATTTTTTTGCTCAGTTTCGGTTTTAGTATCAGGAGGGGCAAAAGATAATGCATTTATTTTCTCAGAAATTTCTTTTAATTGCGATTCAATGAGATTTTCTGGTCTGTGTACCGAAGGTAAGGAATGTAAGATTTTCTCATTCCTTAAAATTTCATGAAGGGTTTGCGCTCTTTCAACTGCTGTTTTATAATCATTAATGCCTTCTTCCTGTAATTTTATTCTAATATTTGAAGGAAGGGCTTCTAGAAATTTCATGAGTTTGATAGTGTTGCGTGCATTTTCGTTGTTGATATCTGCATATACTGTAGCCGCAAGAACATTTAGTCTATGGGCTAAATTTTTTATCGTCTCAGAAGGCATAAGTGCTAAACTGGACAACTCAACAGAAGCAACACATTTACTAGAGGGGGGGGGGGGGGCGAAAAATGACGCAAATTCCTTTTCCAGCAAATCGAGGTCTGTTATCTTTTGCAGGTCAGGGTTTTGGGCTAGAAATTTTTGTGCAGGCCCAACTAATTTTCCCTTTAAGATTGCTATTGTTGTCTGTGGGTTGTACTTATTAATTTCTGCAGCGACTCTAATTTGGTCAAAGAAAAATTTAAGTAAATCTGGATCTCCATCAAATTGAATGATATTTATCGGAATTTGTTTTGTCGCCATGATTACAGTTTTTTTTGTTTTGTTTTGTTTTGTTTAAGCTCACAAGTTTTAGAGAAATTGTTACACAGACCTGACTTATACCCTAAAGCACATTGAAAACGAGTAAATTTCCTAGCTATTAAAAATATGTGAACTAGCAAAATAAATAGACCTTAAAATATACCTCACTTTAAAGATATCTTATTTGAACCTCTTATAACAGTAAAGCAAAGGGAGCACATACAAAAGTAACTCATTTAGAAAATAAATTAAATAAAAAGCAAAATAATTACACTTTGAAACATATATCTATATATTCCTTCACTTTAACAAAGTACTTACTTTATCTTTAAATAATAAAGCAAAGAAAACTCTATAGAAAACCGCAAAAACTGTTAGCAGGCAAGCAATAAAATTAAATCTTCTTTTAACTTCTTTACACAAGGAAAAAATTCCTTTTCGTAACTTAAAATATTTTGATTTTTTTTTTTTTTTTTTTTTTTTTTTGGATGAAAAAGAATATCTTATTTTAACCTTTTAATTAAAAGTTCAAAACTGGTTAAAAACTCATTTAAGCATACTAGAGAATCTAAATACAAATTAAAAAAAACGAAGGGGTGTTGGACGTTAAATATGAAACAATAGCACATAAATGCAAATAACTGATAAAAAAAACTGCATAAAATGTCACAAAAATAATAACTAGAAATGACAACAGTTACCGTGCTTTCGCAAATTAAAAATCTTTGCAAAAACACAATAACAGGATTATAATAGTGCTATGGAATTAAACATGATTTAAAAACAACGAACAGCAATGTTGACTGTGGTGTACTGACTGTGGAAGCAGAACATGAAATAAACAAACTAGGTAGGTTGACTTACATATTTAGTTTTAAAAATACTTAAATGATTACTAATTTAATAAGACAAAAACTTAGGGAAATGGGGCAAGATCTGCTCCCACATTCAAAATGTAGATTATTTCGAAGTTGATTTACGTTGTTGTGCACTATTAACTGATGATGGATACGATGAGTTATTTTTGATGGATTTTCACATCTGTACAAAATTTATTTATCTTTGCCACCTGCCAGGTGGATACATTGGAATTTGCACCTCACAGGATGAAATACCTGAAGACATATGTATTATATGTGGATTTTTTTTACTTTCTTTTGCCAACAACAATTAATGAATCACTATTTTGCACGATGTATGACTTTACGATGCATAACTACACATGCACACTTATTACACACAAAAATCTTCTATGAGACTTTATGAGATTTCAGTAGAATACGTTGAGTAAACATACAACACACACTACACTGTTAAAAATCTGCTGCATTTTGCTGCAACGCACTCCCCTGCTTGTATAGAAAACGGTTACTTGGCCGTGAAATGGCGCTTTCTCATTGGTTGGAATAGAGATATTATATACAAGTGGTGGAGGGCGTTGCAGCAAAATGCAGCAGATTTTTAACAGTGTATGAATGAGTCGATGATAGCACTGTAATCACACACAAATTGCACTAATTTTAAGTAGAATTCTCTATATTTTCACACTCTCGAAGCTGTATTAAGCGAACACAATGCACTTTATCGCCCGTGAATTTTATGTATTGCATATTCTGTAATTTTGACGAAGCACACGCAGCCCTCGATGATATCTGCCGGCGATGAAAACACGTCAATGACACAGACGATGCGAGGAGATGAAAAAAGCGGGGCGACCAGCGCTCAGGTGACAATTGGCCGCAGATTTCTTTTAGCATATGGAATATCGAGGGGAGACACTCCGAAGCACTTGAGATGGAGAGCACAGGGGAGGAAAAGGGGGTGTCCAGGAAAGGAATTTCAGGACGGGAACACCGCTTTTCTTTTCGACGTCGACCGCAGGTTAAGATAGGGACATCAATTCCGCATCTGTTGACACTTAGCAGGCAAGACTAATGGCAATTACAATTCTACCGGGGAATGCAGAGAAGAAAAAGAAGAACCGAAATGCATCACATCCGCAGGAAAGTCGCAGTTGATTGTACCCCCCTCCATATTTTTTTTTTTTTTTTTTTTTTTTTTTTTTATGTGGGGAAAAACGAAAAAGTCAAACGGCACCAGAGATTCTGTAGGGGTGTTTGGTAGTTGCAGATATTTGTTAGGACATTTAGAAGAACGAAATGAAGTATAGTAGTCCAGATTCGGATGTACGAAAAAACCCCACAATGATTGCTAAGTTATTCTTTATTTAGACATGTATTACTAGGGGGGTACACTTACAGTACTCGGAGAAAATCTCCGAACAGTTTTTAGCAACTTCACTAGAGAAGAGCAGTGAGTCAAGTGAATTCGTACATAGCAACAAACCGCCACTTTTGGCATGATAGAAAATCGCCAACATACACAAGTTCGCCCATGCACAATGGATAGTATACGCCAAATAACAGTTAAAATGCAGCCAGCAAGATCAGAATTCAATTTGGTTTCCCAGCTGGGATGGGAAATGAAAGGTTGCCAAACGATAAAATGTTACACGTGTTGTTATGTCTAACAAAGAAGCACACCGAAGGGACATCAGATTTTACTGCGCAGATGTTAAATTCTTTTTAGGGTTTTGTCGAGAAAGGAAAAAGAAGCGTAAGCATAAATTTTAACTGCGAAACAGAAATGATCTCCTTATAAGGTAATGCAGAATTGCTTCGATCGGAAATAGCAGACATCTGGAAATTGTTTTAAACGGTTGATTAATATGTGAGTGTATTTCTCACAGATAAAGTTAAGCAGCTGCCGATTTTCGGTTAGAGAATTAATAAGCAAGAAAAATGGAAAAGGAATGAAGGACAACTTAAAACTAATTTTGAATTGAACAGAGACGGGGGGTGTAAAGGAATAATTCAAGAAAATAACCAATATATAACGAAATAATCGTTATACTTCCTTTTATGCATTGGAAGATAGTCTCAATATTCGCGGAAGTTTCCGAGAACCTAACTGCCGCAAATGTTAAGTGATTACTGTAGTTACCACATGAACTGATATGAGCTGCGCTAAATATTTGTCCTAGAGCAAATTTACGTGAATTTTCTTAAAATGCTGTGATTGTTGCCAAAATTGTTTAATATTTCAGTAATTTTTAACAATTTTGTTTATAAATAGTTCTTTTATACAGGGTGATTCAGCTCGTCGGTGACAAACTTTAAGGATCGATAGAGCACACCTAGACGAACATTTTTGAATAGGGAATGTAGGGTCCCTGACGCGATGGTAAGGCGCTAGGCGCTTTCGAAAATTTGGGTGCCGAAATTCGAAACGTCATAAAAACTAGGGAAATGGTTAGATTTTCTTGCTTGTTGCGTCGAAATGATTCTGTTTGTTTAGACTTTCTTCAGTACCAATTTGATAAGCGTATCTCTTAAAACATGGATAGGGGGCGCTGCAGACTTTGGAGAGCTAGACAACAACTTTAAGCCCGTTATTTTGATAATTTAACACATGCTCGCCAAAGTTTATACTCTAACTTAAAGTTTGAACCCAAAAGTAGAGCCCTGCAAAAAGCGTAAGAGCCGGAATAAAATGTCAAAGTACAGGGTGGTCGAAACTCGAAGGCTCCTAAGAGATAAACAAACAGATTTCTTGACTTATGGCATGCATTTTCATGATTCTGTTTGCTGGGGCTCTCTGAAACTCAGTTGAACGGTACAAAAAGAAACATCGATAGGGGGCGCTTTGGGCAAAAAACATAATTCGTTGACATTTCGGACGCTAACTGGAAACGGGGCGCTACGATCAGTTAGAAACAAAACAAGAGAGTAATTTACTTATCATAAGAAGCTATTAAAACTGCAGTTTTTTTTTTAGCAAACATAGCTGGTTTCAATCATGCACAATGCGCGCAATAAAATTTACATAAGGTGCTTTTTGCTGATTTATGCAAAAGATATCGTACCATATCGATATGCAAAAGATACGTAATGCGTAGACGACAACGCGAGATGACGTAGTTGTATGCGCAGACACGTCTTTTGAACGTGCGGTACCTACTTAAGCTTCGGGTTACTTGTTTGCAGATCGGTAGTAGGATGGAACGGTACACAAACTCTGAATTGGCTGACATGCATTTGGCGTATGGCGCTGCTGGTTGTAATGGACGAGCCGCTCAGCGGTTGTACGCCGAGCGTTACCCCAACAGGCAAATCCCCTGCCATGCCTTCTTCGCTCGAGTACACCAGAGGTTGTCCACAACGGGATCTTTCGACGGAGGCAGGCCTGAACGGGAGCGATCAGTGAGCACCCCCGACAACGAAGAGGCTGTGCTTAACCTGGTTGAGGACAACCCAGGTCTTAGCACGAGAGATATCGCCAGACATGTTGGCATTTCGCAAGCAACTGCGTGGCGCATCTTACGTTCCCGGAATCTGCACCCCTACCACATCCAGCGGGTGCAGTTGCTCAGAGAGCAGGATTTTGGCCCTCGAGTGGAATTCTCAAGATGGTACTTGGCGATGAGATCCAGGGATCCCCGTTTTGTAAACAGCATTTTGTTTACGGACGAGTGCACCTTCAGCCGGGAGGGAATGTGGAACGCCCACAACAGTCATGTGTGGTGTGATGAAAATCCACATGAAACCAGAAGCTGAGCAGCCCAGGAGCGTTTCTCAGTAAATGTGTGGGCCGGCATTCTGGGGGATTGCCTCATTGGCCCTTATTTGTTACCTGAACGGCTGACAGGTGGAAATTACCTGATTTTCCTGGATCAAGTGCTGCCGCAGCTTCTGGAGGAGGCGCACGTACCCGAAGGTTCGCGTCGCCAGATGTGGTTCCAGCACGATGGAGCTCCGGCCCATTACACGAACGACGTGCGTCTCCATCTAAACGCAAGGTATGGCCAGCGGTGGATCGGGCGTGGGGGTCCAGTTCACTGGCCTGCCCGATCACCAGACCTCACCTGCTTGGATTTCTTCCTTTGGGGTTACCTGAAGGCCGAGGTATACCATACACCTGTCAGCAGTGCTGAAGAACTTGTGGCGCGCATTGTGGCAGCTGCAGGGCAGATCAGAGATACTCCTGGCATTGTTGGAAACACACACTCCTCAATGCGACGGAGGTGCGAAGCCTGCATCATGGCCCAAGGTCGAAATTTCGAGCATCTTCTGTAGTGTTATTTTTTGTAAATAAATTTCCAGTATCATTGATGTTTTTGGTCTAAATTTATTCAGAAGTGTTGAGCAGAGGTAGAAAATGTGTTTTCATTATTACTAACTGATCGTAGCGCCCCGTTTCTAGTTAGCGTCCGAAATGTCAACGAATTATGTTTTTTGCCCAAAGCGCCCCCTATCGATGTTTCTTTTTGTACCGTTCAACTGAGTTTCAGAGAGCCCCAGCAAACAGAATCATGAAAATGCATGCCATAAGTCAAGAAATCTGTTTGTTTATCTCTTAGGAGCCTTCGAGTTTCGACCACCCTGTACTTTGACATTTTATTCCGGTTCTTACGCTTTTTGCAGGGCTCTACTTTTGGGTTCAAACTTTAAGTTAGAGTATAAACTTTGGCGAGCATGTGTTAAATTATCAAAATAACGGGCTTAAAGTTGTTGTCTAGCTCTCCAAAGTCTGCAGCGCCCCCTATCCATGTTTTAAGAGATACGCTTATCAAATTGGTACTGAAGAAAGTCTAAACAAACAGAATCATTTCGACGCAACAAGCAAGAAAATCTAACCATTTCCCTAGTTTTTATGACGTTTCGAATTTCGGCACCCAAATTTTCGAAAGCGCCTAGCGCCTTACCATCGCGTCAGGGACCCTACATTCCCTATTCAAAAATGTTCGTCTAGGTGTGCTCTATCGATCCTTAAAGTTTGTCACCGACGAGCTGAATCACCCTGTATATTTATGTAACTGAAGTTTAGCGAAAGAAAGTCATTGGTTTTCGAATTAAGATTTGCAATAAAGCGATATCAATAAAAAATATTAAAGAAGATAAGGAATTCCATTTCTTTTGTAAATTTTCACAGACACTACAATAGGCATGCGGAGAAACTCCAAAGATAATGTTAAATCTGTAGAAGAGTTATTTACAGACTTTTTACTCGCATTTTATTATTTTTAAATGACTTTTTATACATAGGGTATCTGAGATCGAAATCTTTTGTTGTGTGTTTGTACTTTTTCAATTTTGGTTACAGTTTTTTTTTAAATATGATGATAGTTTCATTTTAAGAATCGGTCTAACTAGTTACAAAAATGAAGACATCGGCATGTAAAAAAGAGAAGAACTGTAACTAATAACGAAAAAGTACAATAGCCCAATAAAAGATATTGACCGCAGGTATACTATGTGAAAAAAAAAAAAAAATTAAAATATGAGCGAGAAATCTTTAAAAAAATCTCCCATTGGATTAACATCAGATGGGGCGTTTCTTTTAACTAGTGTAGGCTCTTAAAGCGTTAAATATATTATTAATTGGAATTTAATGTAATAAGAATGCAAAATTATGCATTCTTACTTACGAGAAAACTGCATATGTTAATAGTTTTGTGGTTTTGTAAGACATGTAACACAATGAAGTAAATTAAGAATTGTACGCATATTATGTAGTAATACATGTATAAAATTGCTTATTGCTCAAATAAATACGAATAATAAAAATAAGAACATTAATAAAATTCTGTTATATATATATATATATATATATATATATATATATATATATATATATATATATATATATATATATATATAAATGAATTTTTATTTTCTAAGCAACCTTTTCAATACCAACAACCGGCACAGCCAATTTCTATAAAAAGTTCTTCCTGTGTCAAAAAGTTGTCTAGGGGTTTAAAAAAGTATTATTTGGTTGGCAAGAGATCCGGTGAATACAATGGATAAGGTAGTCTTTCGTATGCAAACGCGTGTAATTTTTGGAGGGTCATTTGTGCGATGTGAGTTATTGTTCATCTCGTACGGTATAAATTTATCGATATTTTTCACCTTGCCAATCCCTTTTAATCCTTTCCGGCACACTGCGCTCAGCCCCTCCCCCCCCCTAGAATACCTAATTTTAATTCCAAATTTACAATTGGCAGCAATAAAATTTTGCTTTTACAATGATTTGGCGCAGCATATCTCCCAAGGGATTTTGTGCCATTAAACTTATTCAAACTTTTACAATGAAAGCTTAAATTAAGGGATTCTTAGTTTCTAAAACATTCGTTAGTAAATTCCGGTGACAGTCGATAATTTCTCATTTTACCAACAGCCGTGCCAAAAAGAGTTAAGCGACGGACAATGCTTGAATGGTCAACATTGAGTTCATTCGCAATTTGAAGAGTTGCTTTTGTTGAATCATCGTCGACTATTGCTTTCAGTTCAACATCATCAACAACAAAAGGACGTCCCGACAACTCTTGCCTTGAAGGTCGAAATTTCCTTAACGAAATTTTTGAAACCAGTGCTAAACTTTGCTTACGTTAATGCTTCTGTCGTCCAAATTTTAATAATTTTTCGGGTTGTTCGTGTAGCTCTGTCTTCGAGTTTAAACTCGCAAAGATAAATTTGACGAAAGCCTCATTTTGGCATCTCAGCATATGAAGTCAATTAATAACTTTAATGCATAAAATAAGTTTTAAAATTATATACTATAATACATAGCACTAAAGATTAAATTATGTATACAAAATGTTTGTAAAATAAGTTTCATTGTAAAATCATGCATTATTTTTGAAACAACCTGATAACTGTTACCGTTTGTTTGATATTCTAATTTAAAGCCTTAAATTCATTTTAGCAAGCCCTGTATATTTATGTTGACAAGCAAACGAAACAGTAAGTGTACATAGAAAAATACTTTCCATATTTTTACGAAAAATATTACATCTAAAAGACTTCCCGATTTTAATGTGATGACATATTTTGAAATTCAAATTGATTTTGAACATTTCTTTCATGGAATTTTCTTTCGTGATTAATATAATTTTTAAACCACTTTCTAAAAATAAAGTGAAAATCATTTACTTATAAACAAGTTATTTATAAAATGAATTGCACATTAATTCAGGTGTTATCTATTATATCTAAAAAGCTAGTATGCATTTATGAATTCCGCATTATTTTGGGGAAACTTATCAACAAATTCAGAAGATAAAAATTCACGTAATGTAATTTAGATTTATATCTGCATTTGTAGAAAACATTGCATGCAATTAAATTCACTCAGCCGTATTTTCCTTATTCGGTACCATCCGAGTTGCATAGAGTACTGAACCAGAACAAGATTAATTCAATATCTGTAAGCAAATAGCTGTATTTCAAATATTTTAGAACGCAATAAAAGAAGTAACACACATGTAAGAGATCATAAAAACGTGTATTATGCAACGCAAATAACTCACTTGACACTTTTATTAGCATTATAAACGTAAATTATATATTTGTTTATTCAATAACTTTCATTTGAGTAAGTATTTCAAATTATTATAATCTTTATTTAATCCTGTAAAAACTTTAATATGTCATAGGTGTAAAACCTACGTATTTAGATTAACAAAATGTGCTGTAATTTATTTGATGCAGTAAAGCATTCTAAGACGGAATTTCAAGAAGCAGCGACAGTTTTAGAGAGGTTTCTACCTTACCAGGTTACTAATATTCCATCAGTAAGGAAGATGGATATTTTTTGTTATAGACAGACACAGTTTACATAGGATCTATTGTATTTTTACGTAAATGGCACCTGTGTATAACGGAATTCTACTCGAAATATAAAAATTTTATAGTTTCAGCGTATACAGTTATAACTGCTCTAAAAGAAAAGCCCCCCCAAAATTTTTTTGGTGCGTAGCGATTCCGCTTTCATACATTTTATGAAAGATTATTCGTATTTATTTGATACAGTAAAGCATTCTAAGACGGCATTTCAAGAAACAGAGAAAGAGTAATTTTTAGAGAGGTTTCCACCTTATCAGGTTATTAATATTCCTTCAGTATGGAAGATGGATATTTTTTGTTATAGACAGACACAGTTTACATAGGATCTATTGCATTGTTATGTTCCGGTTTAGAAGCCACTGTTTCGCATTTGTTATCTGCCTGTCCCACTTTTTGTGATAGTACACCTAGCAATACGAGACAGGGCCGACTTTAATCGTTTCGGACTTTCCCTCTGGAGAGTCGTATTGAGGTCTACCCGATTTTTCAAAAGAAAATTCAGGATATTTTTCAGATGGAAAAAATTACATATTTAATCAGAGATGAATATATATATATATATAATGTTCATTTTGTATGTATGTAATATTAATTTTTTCCCATAAAAAAAATTACATTCGAGATAAAATTACAGAATATTTTTCATAACTGTCTTGAAATGACTCAATTTTTCGGCTCGGATCGACCTCAAGTTAACGTGTATTGGACTCACGTCAGATTTTTCGAATTGACGAATACTATTTCGATTTGATTTGATTTGATAGCCTAATAGGGACTGCTCAGACCAGGACCTAGTCTATAGAGTTTGTATCCTTCTTGGTCACATTCATAAAGGTTTAAAAAATACAAGGAAAAATTACAATGTTCAGCCAGAAGTGTAATCACTGTTAAACACGAAAAGGGGCAGGTTTGAAAATAGGTTGGTTCAAGAAAAACAATAATTACAAACTATGATAATAGATCAGACCTCCTACGGGGCGGTTCTGCCAAGGAAGAATACTCAACGTGAAAGGTAGCAGGGATTGAGAAGTTCTGCATTGGAAATTGTAGTTGGCAGCTACCAAGTAAGGTTTGGTAGTTCTCTCAGAAAAAGATATAATCTAAGTAACTTTCTGTTAAGGGTCATTCTTTGGAAGAGATGGCAGGCTACACACGAAAATTATTTTGCCGGATTTCGCGTCAAACTTTTCTTAACATTCGAAATAATATGGCTTACTGCTACATTATTCTCGGCGGACCACCAATGACCCTGGAATCTGAGTATAACGTATATTTTTCGTTCATGTTTTTAGAGAAGGGGAATTAAAGTTTATTAACTGCTTGAGACGTATAAACAAACAGCTGTGACTATAAAAAATATTTTGCATAAAACAGCAATAACTCAGGTAGGAGAGACTCAGGACCAAGATCTAACTATATATGTGGCATTTATTAATAAAAAGAAAAGCGTATTACACTCTTACGGGGTGACCCCCGATAAACAGACAAATACTGGGATACTACATCTTGACAGCCGGACGGTCAGCGATTGAATGATACCTGACATCAAAAAAGGTAGCCAAAATGCGTCGAGCTAAAATGTGGTTGCCCTTAGATTATAATAACCCTATCGTATAGTTCATAAAGAAAGTTTAAATTAAAAACGTGCCAACCGGACCGTTAATTTGGCGATTAATATATCAGCGTACAAATATGCATGCCAATACTGATTGCTGGGAAAAATATTTCTATATGACGCCGCTTTAATATAAACAGAGCGTTAGATTTTAAGCCGAAAAAGGAGTTGTAATGTCTGTTAATTTGAAAAGGAATTATGTAAGTGACTGAGTAACTGCAAAAGGGCATATGGTTTTTAAAATATCTTACAATGTACTCTTTGAACAAACGAAAGTACGCAGGCTCAGAAAATGATTTTAGGATGAGAAAAGATTCGTTTTTGATTTATTTTATTAACGGCCTCGGATAAGCATGAAAACCTACGTAACTGCAATTTAAAGGAAAGAGAAAAGAGATAAATATATTCTTTTTAGAAAGTAAAAAGGATGTTAAATTGATTTACAATTGCAAAAGATAATTTAAATTTTTAACTTGACAATTTAATTAAAAAAAAGGAAGCTAATAATAATATGTGATGTCATATTGATTTCGACATCACACTGAGCTCCATCTTTTTTAATCATACGAAACACAATGCTTTGTTAATTTTCAAATATAACCTGTCATACTAATCTGGGTCTTCTATTTATTTTCAGATCCACTTCAGACAAAAGCCCCTGTTTGGTACATAAAGTAAATATTTTTATTACTTCCTTTGATCTACTTTATTAATTTATGTAGTAATTTGATTATAATTAGCAGCATATGCACTTAATATTTTCCAACTCTAAAATTCAAAAATTATGTCTTGTAATTATTAATGCATCTATGGAACATAGTACAATTCCTGTCAGTGTATATACTGATGACATTTTTTATGAGTTTCAGAGCCAAAATTAGCAAATAGAATTTATGTTTCTTTATGTTATTAACTGCTGAATAATATTCCAAAAGCTAATAATTGTTAATGTTTCTAACCATATAAAAATGAATTGAATCACCCCTCCCCCCCGATTACACTTATATTCTTAAGCGAAAGCAGAGTTCCTGGGATGGTCATCCCTGTCATACTAATCAGATTTCTCTCTTCCTCTCTAAACAAACTTAAAAAAAAAAAAAAAACTATTTTAACCAATTTTATTCAAATGAAGCATTTTTTCAGTTATGGACGAAAAATTTGTGGCAAATGACAATTTAGAATGCGTATCTGATCCCCTTTCACAGTCGAAAGGAAAAATAACGTAAAGTTGTACCATTCTCCAATAGCTTTTACATCTTTGACCAAGCGTATTCACCAATCATTTACAGGAAAAGGAATGCCTCAGGGATTTTGTCGATTTATTGTAAGGTCTTTGTATAATCCAACATCATGCCAGATTTAATTAAACTAATCCTGATTTACATACGACAGTTAGGTAAAACAATTTCGTGTAATTGAATTTCTTTCTACTCTGTTTGGTTTCCAGAAACAAAATAATTTTTTTATACTAACTAAAGTAGCAAAACAAAATTCACTGTTTGATTTGAAACACCAGGGCCGGATGAACACATTGTCAGTCCGTGCCCCGCATGTTCTGACGGCTTTGGCTCACTAAACAATCTTTATGTACTAATTAAAATAACGAAACAAAATTGTTCTCAAGTTAAAATATTTTGATTTATTAGTTTAAAAATGATGATACAGTTAGGAAATCATAACATTGACAAATTGCATTCTAGAAACGTAGTATTAATAGTTAGTAATTTTTAGAATTCATAAGTTTCTTTAAAAATAATGATTTTAAATATTTTTTGTATTAGTCAACGTATTAGTAATTGTATTAGTCCTTACACTGCAAATTCTCAAATACAAAGATATATGCATTTCAAAACACTTTTTATCACCAAATTGACGACACATTAATGTGTTTCGAATTAGAAAGCTTCACGTACAAAACGTTTTTTATGTTGTGAATGTGTTCGTAATATATTGCAAAAGTATTGCTATGTAGATATGTGTTCATAATATGCTTTAAAAATGTTGCTATCTAGAAATATGTTCTAAAAATAGCGTTGAAATTAGTGTTGTAAATAATGCTGATGAAAATAGGTTCTTACAATAGTGTTGTACTGCACAACACTTTGTAACCAAATTAACAGCACATTGTAAACACCACACAACTTAGAGCACTATAAAACAACACATAAGAGACAGTTTGCTTTATATGAAATAAAATACAGAAGATTACTGAGTGAGTTGACTAATTTTAACCAATAAATATCGAAGATTGCATTTCTGGAAAAAATATGCAATTTTTATGGTTTTAAATGGTGGATATAAAACGAAAACTACCAAAATATTTAAGTTAATTTTCTGTAATCGTAAAATAATTTTCGTAAATGGCATTTCGTCCTTCGAGATTGGGATTCAAATCTAAAACCAACAGAATAAAATATAACTGGAAATTACATCTGATACAATCCAATAAAAATGTGAAAGTTTAATGAATTAATGAAGATACTTTATTTGAATACGAACACACATTTGTACAGGCAGTGTAAAAAGAAAAAAATACATATGCGTCTATATACACAGGTCGTTTACGATAAAGAAGCAGAAAATGCTTGGAAGAATGTCTTTTTTGGAATATTCAATTTTTTTAAATAATCGCTCACATATTTTTTTTAAAAAAAACTTTTTTTTTTGTTAATGTTAACACGTATATTTGATTAGTATTTTATTTGTGTTCCTTGATTTTTATCAACCAGGAAAATTAAATTGTTTATATATTTTAGTTAATCTTTCATAGAAACAAGATGAATTTAAAATGTGAGGATGCTAATGTTAAATCCAATCCATGTGACCATTTTATTCTATAGCTTCCCAAAAAATCACTAGTTTTAAAATTTTGCTTTCAGATAGGATAGGTAAATTTACTAAACCAAACATACTCTAGGCATTTTTTTTTATTTAACAGCATAATTTAATATAGATAAATATTAAAATCCTTTTTAAATTTACGTTAAAAAATTACGAATTATGGAATTTAACCATATCAATTATTGCATAAACAGATAGATTAAACGCAAAAATATGTAAGTTTACAGTTTAAATTAATTATTATTTTTCGAGACACAGCGAAATTTCATTTTCTGAAGGTCTATCTACTAAAGAGATCCAATGTTGTTACCGTTCAATCAAATGTGATAACCAGAAAATTTATGAGAAATATTTAAAAAAAAAAAAAAAAAAAAAAAAAAAACTTTGGAAGTAGGTTTTTTTACTACTATTTTGTATACAGGGTGTTTCATAAATGATAGGCGAAACTTTGAGAAGTGATAATACATATCCAACGAAATAACTTTCATCAAAGAATGTTGCAAGATTATGACTATTGGGACTATTTGGATCTTAGGTAGAAAAAACACAAAAGATTTCAACCATCTTGAAAACTGAAAAATCTATAAACTCCGAGAAATACCCATTATTTAAGTTAATAAACATCCATCTTATGCTGTCATAATTTCGTGACAGATAAAAACATCTATTTGTAATTATTTCCTACAATATTCATGTTATGAAAAAGAAGAAAATTATTCAAATTCATTAAAATCCGAAGCACCCCAAAGATGGTTCACTAGGTATAAATGGATTTAATAAAGCGAAATTTCTTGTTGAAATTTTATGGTATTAATTTAGATTCTCTGAATTATGAAATTTCTAGAAAGTATTGTCCCAAGGGAATTAGACACTGTAAATAAATAAATATATAATAATAATAAAAAAGGGGCGATTTTACGGACATTGTACTGGCAAGCAAAACGCTAGTACAATTCACTGTTTCTTTAACGGAAAAATTCCGGTAAATTTTAGCAAATTTTTTCACTGTTTTCTAACGGAAAAAATTTCTGGAATTTTTCCTTTAAAAACAGTGAATTGTACTGGCTTTACCAGTACAATCTCCTTAAAATCGTCTGTATTTTTATTTCTTTTTACAGTGGAGGGTTAAGTCTCTAATGTATCTTATTTCATAACTCAGTGAAGGTTTAGTAAAAAGTGTACAAACTATGCATTTTCCGTGTTGCCTTAATAGAAGAAATTCAAATATAGTGTCAAAAGTCTGTATTACCAATTAAAAAATAACTTTTAGCGTATCCCTATTTCAAAAATTGCAACCGAATCCTGAAAAGAGACATTATCAGTCTAAAAATATCTTTGTTATGATTTTTATTTTAAACGATCTGCGAATAAACCCCCATGTAACTTTTTTTTAGGGTTTCATTCATCTGACGGAATCCTATTCGTCTCTGTCCGTCACAGAGTCCGTACACAATAATTGTATAAATCAGAGACTTCAAATTCTGTGTATTTACAACTGAATACTCGTTCTTACGACAAATAATAAAATTATTGTAATTGTCTATTATTTTAACTAAATTATTTTTTAATGTCAACCTTTCAGTTTAGCGATTTAAAAAGAGAAGCTTAATTTCAACATTTAACGTGTAGACATCATGGGTTGGGAGAAAAGCTCTCTCCAACAAATAGAAAGTTCTTAGTTCAATCAAGTTTAAATCAAATTGAAATTATCATTCTAAGATGGATTTATTAATAAGAAATTTCGTATTTTTGGCCAATTTAATTGATTTATATTATTAGATTCCATTCATCTGACTTTCATAATATTTTTTTAAATTCAATTTTCTTTGTATTTAAAAAATTTTTGCGATTTATTAATGATTCAAAAATTTAAATTAAAATAATTTTTTTTCGCTCTTAGTAATTTAAAATTTATTTTATAACTCCGCTATTTTTTTTTTTTTAATTTCAGATTTTTAAAAAGTATTAGAATTTTGGATTTTATTTAAATGATTTGATATGAACATTTTGAATTTATTAAAATGGATAATTTCCTTGTATATTTATTTTTAAATTAAATTTATTGGTGCTACCATCTATGTGAGGATTTAATAATTATAAATTAACAATTTGGATTTATCAATTAAAGGATAAATTGTTTTGAAAGAAACATTAAACGAAACCCTTTGTGCATCTATGATCGCACTTATCCACTTGTTTTCACACGTATTGGAAAAATGTTTATTGTACAAAAAACAGTTGAAGGAATTTATAGCTGAATGAAATTACGAGTGAATTTTCATACATAACTATATGATAAAAGTAGATTTTTACATATAGATACACGAACAAATGTAAATTGTTTGCAGGAAAAAAATAAATAGTTTTTAGAAGCATAATTTAATATAAGATCTAATCTTATTTTCTGGAAAAATAGGATTTTTTTTATATAAAAACTTTTTTTTTTTTTTTTGCATTTTTCTTTTAAAGTTGTTTGTAACTTTATAGAAAACTTGAAATGCGATGTATGACACATACTTTGTTTTATTCAAGATAGAGAATTTCAAGTGTTTTTGCGGAGACAAATGTCATACCTTGCATGACAAATTAAGTGACACATTGGAAAATCATAGCATTCAATTATATTGACTTATAGATATTGGGTAAATGTAATAACAGTAGTGGCATTTTAAACAAAAGTATTTTAGTGAAAGAAATACATAGAATATTTTTAATTATGACAAATGAATTAAATAAAGTAAAATCGGTTTAAAATTCTCCTGAAAATTTACCAAATCATTCACTTTACATTTCACTCTCATAATTTAGAAGTACGCACGGTAATTTTTAAGTCATCACAGATTTATCTCCTACACAAAATTAAATAAGTATTTTATACATTATATGGGTTTTTATTTTTCAAAATGCAGAATTCAAATAGTTCTTGCCTTTTTCTATCAAAAGAGCTCTGAAACCTACCCATTATCAAGACTATAGAACAGTTTTTAAAAAATATCTCGTTTGCATTTCAGTATTTTTAACACTTTTTTTTCTTTTTGCATTGGATAGTTGAGGTTGATCTCTAATATCAGAGATCGACATCAACTATCCAATGCAAGAATAAAAAGTTCTATAGAATTAAAATTATCGATCGGGTATTTACGCGTGAGAGAAGTACATCCATAAAAGTAATTTATAAATACAAGACTCCCACTCGGTTTGTTTTTTGAATACCACTTTTATTTAAAGTAGAATTTTCTTTATAAATTTCATAGTAACATATCAAGAAAAGCGTTTTTTTTTTTTTTTTTTTTTTTTTTTTGCAATTGTTGCAGAAGCCTACCGCGAATTTCTTTCTAAAAAATTACTGGTTTTAACAAAACAGATCAGTGAGAGTCCTGTAAATACACGATTATAGAAGAAAAATAGAACTAAAAATTCTTTTTCTCGGAAAGTTCAAAGAGGCAAAGGCCTCTTAGTGAAAAATTGTTAGTTCTTTTTAAAATTACTGTTTAATTATTTTTTACTAGGGAAGAATTTTTTTTTCAAAACTATCGAAAACAAGAAATTTATTTATTAAATCCAAGGAGAAACAATGGCCTCTCCTACATCCCTTTTCTATTGACGACCATGCATGGAAAATTTATGTTAATTTCATGACTAATCAATTTCCAAGAATAAAACTACAGTAAAACCTCCCTAAAACAATCATATTCCATTCCAACTAAAATTGATCTCTCCGAGACGTGTTCTCTTAATGGAGGTCATGTTTAAATCTAGATTTTAATTATTGAAAAAAGGTTACAATTAATAATACTAACATTTACTTTTCACATTAGGAAAATACAAATATCAAAATTTAAGAATCTAAACAAAAGTTGATTGCATTAGTTAATTACTGCAGAGTATATATATATATATAAAATACATTCGATTTTACGGTTTTATCTTTTATAACATTCATATAACTTTCATTTCCCAAGTCCTTTAGAAGTTCAGTAGATAAATGCATTTTTTTTTTTTTTTTCTTGAACAAATAACAACGACTTTATTATTTTATCTATTTCTTGGTGAATTTCCGGACAGACTAGACAGGGAACTTTGACCATGGTTCTTAATTTGTCACCAGAATTAATTTATTGCCTAAGAAATTACAAAGGGTTTTAAATACTTAAAAGTTATCGGTATAATAATAATAATAGACTTAGTTTAGAAGTTTGATGCATAGTGTGCTTTCCGGTATTATTTTTTTTAATAAAATATTTTTTAAGAGACCAAGAAAAGAAAAAAACGGAATTTGTTTAATTTTCTTCAAAGAAATTTGATCACTCATGGAAGGAGTTCAATTTGGATGGTCTTTGAATGGAGGTAATATTGGTATTGAGCTTATGGGAATAAATTTCGTTGCATGAAAAAATGGTCATTTAATGAAGGTTATCGTCCAAGGAGGTTTCACTGTATTACTTTCAGGACCCGAATTAGACAGTGGGAGGCCTGGGACAAATATTAATAGGGGGCTCCCTTCTATCTTAAAGTTTTTTTGTAATTCACATTGAAGTGACTAAAACTAAAATTCATACCTATTGTATTTGTACATAAATTTCATTTACCAAGTACTATTCAAATCTATATACATAATAGCAGAAGAAAGCTAACTTTAAGAAACTATAGAACTCAATATTTTTTTTTTTTTTTGGTTACGGGAATATAAGGATAAATGTGAGGCCTTAAGGGGGCATGGGGTATGGAAACAGAGGGGGTACGAGAAGAAAGCCCCTTAAAACTTAAAAAAAATTTGGTCACTTTTGGTCATTTTTTATCATTTGAAACTGCTTTAGCAAAAAACTTATATATGTCCTTGGGGGGGGGGGAGGCAGGGCAATTGCACTGCATGCCCCTGTTTAGTCAGGCCCTGGCAAGAAGTAAAATTTTTGAAAATTGTTTGTAAATCCATTGAAGGACTTGACACGCGACATGTGCCACAGACTTTATTTTGTTCAACACAGAGACGTTCACGTATTTTTCTGGAGACAAGTCATATCTTGCATGGCAAATGAAGCGGCACGCTGGAAAAATCTGGCAGCATTCAATTACACTGACATACAAATATTGGATCAAAGCAACTTTCGCACCAAGAACAGGTTGAAGATGAAACGACCTATTTAGCGAAATATGTTCCAGCTAATACTTTTTTTTTGCAAACTTCTCTCTCATCCGAAAGAGTTGATTTGGTTGGGGAGTTTATGGCAGATCATTTCGGTAACCTGTGATTAGTTATGGTCTGATTGTGAGGTGAAGAAAGCAAAAGTTGCAGGTTTAGCAAATTTCTTTAGTTTTTTTCCCCCCCTTAGAATGTAAAAATTCTCTAAAAAGAAAGCAGCAGCTACCAATTTTTTGTACCGTATTTTCTGATGCACACGACATACACTATATACATATACATACACAGACATACATAAACACTAAAATGTGCTATGTTTTATACAACGAAGGTGCAATTTTTTTTTTTATTTCATGGAATTTATAATGCTTGTATGATGTATATTATGGGATGAAATGTATGCATTTCAATTGTTTGCACAACTAGTCGCTTAGCATTCCCATATAAAAATTCATTCCATTTTGGAATATTTCTTCGACACTTTAAGCCCAATTTTAATTTTCAAAGGAACTCGCAGGGTCCCCGCTAAGGCTTTTTATCGGTGGGGGAGAGAGCCTTAAATTGCCAAGTCAAAATTCAGTATTTTTTTAACTCAGTAAAAGCAAACACAAATAGTTCAGGGTGTTTTCCTACTAGTTTTATAATTTTACCAAGATATCACAATTAGAAATTGTAATATAGATTTTATTTGTAAAAAGCTTAATAATATTTTAAATTATATTGGTAACTTTCGTCAAATCTATCAGAAATATAAAGTATATTACAGTTTTTTTTTATTAAAGTTTTGAACTAATTAGCCAATTCAGTTTATAAATTTGCCAACTACAACAGAATGTGCAAATAATTTTTTTTTTTTTTGGAGGGGGGAGGGGTTTCGCCCTCGTCTCCTTAGCGATGCCCCTGAGTACGCATTTTAAATCTTTCCAAATTAAGAGCCATATTACAACATTTTTTCCCCCATACGCCAGTAATGAATTCCCGCGGTACTTTGACTGATTTAGAGATCTTGTGGTAATGTGTTTTTCCGTTGTTTTGTGTTTCTACGTTGTGATTGATAAAAAGCTGATATACCGAATCATAGATGTTGAAAAACCTAACACGTGCATAACTGCAGCCATTAAAAGAGTCGTATAGGACATGCTGAAAAAAAAAGGGGGGAAGGGATAAGTTATTGTACACCTCGATATCATTCGTTTTTCTGAACTGGCTCACATTAAACATTTATAACTGTGTTGAATTTAAATTTTCAAGTGTTATTTTAGATTTCGATGATCAACAATATTGTACTTTTTTTGGACCTATGTAAAGTTACAATGATCATTTATAATCATTTTGTGCATTGACAGTTTTTATTTTTGTATTTTCAATCTATTGGTTAATAATTTTAACACGTGTAAATCACTCATTTTTTGCAATCTTCTATTTAACTCAATTCTATTTTTGCACGTAAAGTATATGACATTATTATAATTGATTTTTAATTCATTTCCTGATATGCTAGAATTATAAAAAAATTTCTCACAAGTGTGTTTCTAATGACAATTGAGCATTTTAATATTTTTGAAATTTAACTATAAATTAATAAATTAACTTTTAGTCATTTTTCTGTTAAATGTTCTCTGTAACTTGTTCAATTGTATACAAATGGAATAATAATGGATTTAATTATGCACAAATAAACGCTTGCGAAAATATCCAAACGGCTGTGAAATTGCAACAGTAAAATATTTTAAAGGCTAAATTACAGAAAATAATGATAAATAGATAATAAAAAATCCCACTGTAGCATACAAAAAATTGCTTTTATCAACTGCCGGTATAATTGTCTGAGCGAAGCGAAGTCTTATACACATAGTACGTAGCGATATTAAAAGTCAAAAAATTTCGTTCGTCAAGCAAATCTGAAAAAATACTTGTCGGATTTCGGTTCTGTTTGTACCAGAAGGTACCTATGAAGGTAACCTGGTGAATGCACCAACTTTAAAAAATTAGTTCCAAATAGTTTAAAAGTTATATTAAAAAAAAAAAAAAAACTGATAAAAAAGCACAATTTATTTGCATACGTCACAGAAATTTGGTGTGCGTCATTTTTCTCCGGCTGGATATTTTCGTAGACAACCGAATCAGAGTACATGGAGTAAATATTTCTCTGAGCGAATGAAGGCTAATATGCATCGTACGTAACGATATTAAAAAACAAGCATAATTCTTCCGTCAAGCAAATCTGAAAAAATACATATCGGATTTTGATTCTAATTGTATCAGAAGGTACCTATGAAAGTAACCTACTGAATACACCTATTCTCAAATATTAGTTCCAAATAGATTAAAAATTATATTTAAAAAACTGATAAAAAGTAGTATTTATTTGCATACGTCACAGACATTTGATGTGCGTCACTTTTTACCGGCTGGATGTTTTCGTTAGATTCCAGAATTCGAGCCCATAGAGCAAAGAAAATACACAAGTAATTTTTATTCAAATACAGTAAAACATATTTAAACATAAGAAACAAATTTGAAGAAAAAAATCTGTTTTACTATTATTATTATTATTATTATTATTATTATTATTATTATTATTATTATTATTATTATTTATTTATTTAAAAGAAAAAAGCCATAATATTTAATAACTTAGTATTTGAGATTTTGCGATAATCTTTATAATAGCATTTTGTAATCGCCATTCGCATCTTACATAATTCACGCATTCATTTGGAAACATTTCTTCCGTGTTTAAATAAAATACGAATTTGACATGCGTGCTTTAGATATTAATTTTATTAATCCTAAATTATATTCTGTTATTTCTTTTTACATAGATCGCTTATTATTATTCCTCATCAGGGATGTAGTCGTAAAAATAACAGAGGATATACGCTCTAAATAGAAGGTATACCCCCAAGACAAACGGTATACCCTAGAACGTGTCTATTAAAGCTTTCTTGAGAAACAGAGGGTTTACTATGCTCCTTAAAAAAATTCAGAAGGTCTACCGCACATACCTCCGTATACACCTCCACTACACCCCCGTTTCTCATTAAGCTATCAGAGTTCCCCAACGACTAATGCGTGATTGCACGCATTTTATTATGGTTAAATTTTATGAAAATACATAAATGACATAGACGTCATATAAGCACTAAGTTGGCGAGATTGCAACAAAATGGCGATTTTATATCTCACATGGTAACCCGTTTATTTTGTTTCAACAATTTATTTAAAAAAGAAACAATAGTGGAAGCAATAAATAAACAGTTATCTATACTAATATTATAAAGAGGAAAGATTTGATTGTTTGTTTGTTTGTTTGAATTGAATAGGCTCCGAAACTACTTGACGGATTTGAAAAATTCTTTCACCGTTAGAAAGCTACACTATTTCCGGTGAACATAGGCTAATTTTTAATTGATTTAATAAAATATTTTTCTTAATAATTCAAAATTTCATTATTTTTCATACAGAATCAATTAAATTTTTTCCGATAAAAAATAACCGTTTTTCTTTCCCGTTGCCAAGAAAATGTAATGTGGTATAATATTAATAATTAATTAATTAATTCAATTAGTAATTATGGAACAAAATAATTTGTATGATTTTAAAATAGAAAAGAAAAATAATGAAATAGTTTACTGATAAATAAACGACTATTACTGGATTACCACGTGAGGCATAAAATCGCAATTTTGTTGTAATCGTGCCAACGTGGTCCGTAGATGATATCTGCATCTAAATATTATTGGCAATATTATTGTTTATATAATTTGTTTACATTTTTTGGCACTATTACATTATTTGGCAATACGTGATCTCCCATCGACCAAAAAACTGTCGCCAAAGTATAAGGTTAAATATCAATAATGGATGATCGTAAATGTCACATTCTTTTGACATTAAATATATTTTGCAAATTGTTACGTCGTCAACTACTTTTAATTCGATATTTTATTTCTTTTTCTATTAATATTTTAGTAATTTATTAATTCTTTGGTTATTTAAAATAAAAATTATATCCATTTGTATAATTTGGCGAAATTGATCGACGAAATAATCAAAATGTACCAATTGTTTGTTTACACTCTATATAGATATTTAGGTTGATAGAATTAGCGACTTATCGAGTCTCCGCCATGTCATATGCCAAGCAGTCATTAAATCGTGTTTTAGACTTACTATTATATCTTTTTCATCTGCAATTATTTTACCATCACTAAAAAGGGGTACTTCTAGGTTATCCCGTCGACCAATTTCGCCAAATTATACAAATCGCCAAACTAAAAGCCAAATTATATATGTTGACGTAATTTTTATTTTAAATAACGAAAAAACAAATAATTAGTAGAATATTAATAAAAATATTAATAAAAAGTCGAAATAAAAATCCCTTAATGACATTTTAAACACGTGAATCGCATTTAAAGTCATTGAATGTGACATTCACAATCATCCATTATTGGCATTTAATCTTATAGTTTGGCGATAATTTCTGGTCGACGGGATAACCTAGAAGTACCTAAAAAAGAAATATTTTGAATGTGAAAGAAAAATCATTATCATGAAAAAATATTTGCAATTAATTTATCATTCATTCTAATAAAAAAAAAAACGGTATTACTAGGTTATCCCGTCGACCAAAAAATTATCGCCAAACTATCAGATTATATGCTAATGATGGATGATCGTGAATGTCGCATTCAATGACATAAAATACGATTCACGTGTTTAAAATGTCATTAAACGATTTTTATTTCGACTTTTTATTAATATTTTACTAATTATTATTTTTTTGTGCATATTTTAGTGCATTTTTTCATGCTTAATTGAATGGTACTAAGCAAATTCTTTTAAATCCAGTACTTGGTGCGATATACTTCACATTTTCCTAATTTGGCGATGTCTTCGGCGCAAAAACCTGAAATTTTTAATCCTTATCTATCTATCTATATATATATAAATCTTTCCTTTAGGAAGTTCATCGGATGGTCTAAAATAATAACATGTTTCACCATACCTCAGAAGCAAATTCAGGTAGAAGCAATTCAAGTGGAATTCAAGATAAAAAAAAAAAAACCTACTAAAAAAATCTGAATTACTTTAGTACTTTTGTAATTTGTCAGTTATTTAGTCATTTTAGAGGTATTTTGTCGTCAAAATGAACTTTGAATTGACCAATGTAAGATTACATAAATCAGACAAAAATTGTGGGTATTTGATTCGATATTAAGATTGTTTATTTAAATATGTTTCGTTTGATTCAAGATTATTTTAGAGATACTGACCAGCGTAGCGGGCGGAGGCTGCTAGTAAATAATAAACATAATAATAAATAGAATAAAAAATATAAATATTACAAAAAATCATAAATATTAATATTTAGAGCAATATTCAAAAACTTTCATCAAAACAAAGTTTTCACTAATTTGCGGGAGAAAATATCGCGCTACGTAGTGCATATATGACATCTGTACCATATTTATATGTAAAAATAAGCATTATCGTTCATCAGGATTGTCTATGTAGCTATTTGCCACAAATCTCACTTTCTGAAGTCCAAACTGGACGAAGGTTTATAAAAACGCCAAGGTAAAGATAAAATTGGAAAAGTACCACAAAATTACGGCAGTTACATCATATACGCATCGGATTTTAGGACAAATTTGGCGAAAATCATTTTTGAAAATTAGTTACATATGTATTTTTTTATTATTTTCTATTATTTTAAAAAGGAAATAACAATAAATAAGAACATGATTAATTAATAAATATTGGAAAAAACTATTCATATAACTAGAAAAAAAAACAAACTAAAAGTGCACTTTGAAAAACAATTATTTTAACTTCATATTTAATGAAAATTTTAAATAAATTTATAAAAATTGGATTTTTTTAAAATCACTACTACTTTTTTTTATATGATATTTTTGCCCAATTTTCTGAAAAAGTTTATTACACATGATTCCACAAAGATTATTAGATTCATTCAATATTAGATTAAGTATATATATTTTTTATGTATATATAGTGTAAAACGAAGAAATTTAACACATATTCAAATACTTTTATTTTTTAAAAAATAACGAAAAACTTAAAGGTTAATTCCATGCGCAGATTAATAATACAAAAAGTTAAAAAGATTAATAATACAGAAATGTGTAAAACTCTGCCTTAAATACAAATACTAAAAAAAAAAAAAGCATTTTTAAAAGATGAGAGCGAAGAAAATATGGACATGGAGAAAAAGTCATTTAAAGTTTTCATTTGTGTGGTAACTTCGCTGAATGTATTAAACAAACTTAAAATAGCTTGCGATATAATTATTGATTGTATAGTTAAAACTGAGCTACCTGACTATTCACTATTAAACTGGCTTTTGATTAACACATTGAGAGCCATGGGGACTGACTCTAAATTTTCCGTGACAGTGTAAAATATTATATAAAACTAAAAAAATATATATATTATTTTACGTTATTATTAAGAAAGTATAATCCTGCAATATATAATAGTTAAGAAAATTTTAATTAAATTTTCAGTAATTATTCAAAACAATATATATATTTTTTAAATTTCCTATAACATTTTATACTGTCAGTCTCCGCTGACTGATGCAGCTTAAACAAAAAGTTAGTGTTAGTCACCAGTTACTGACGTAAGGTGTTAATACTAAAAAAGACAAAACGGAAAGTTTTGTGTTAGTCACCAGTGATTGACGTAAGGTGTTAATACTAAAAAAGACAAAACGGAAAGTTTAGTGTTAGTCATCAGTGACTGACGTAAGGTGTTAATACTAAAAAAGACAAAACGGAAAGTTTAGTGTTAGTCACCAGTGACTGACGTAAAGTGTTAATACTAAAAAAGACAAAACGGAAAGTTTAGTGTTAGTCACCAGTGACTGACGTAAGGTGTTAATACTAAAAAAGACAAAACGGAAAGTTTAGTGTTAGTCACCAGTGACTGACGTAAGGTGTTAATACTAAAAAAGACAAAACGGAAAGTTTAGTGTTAGTCACCAGTGACTGACGTAAGGTGTTAATACTAAAAAAGACAAAACGGAAAGTTTAGTGTTAGTCACCAGTGACTGACGTAAGGTGTTAATACTAAAAAAGACAAAACGGATAGTTTAGTGTTAGTCACCAGTGACTGACGTAAGGTGTTAATACTAAAAAAGACAAAACGGAAAGTTTAGTGTTAGTCACCAGTGACTGACGTAAAGTGTTAGTACTAAAAAAGACAAAACTTTTTTTTTCACCAATTTTAAGATAAACTGTCCCCTTAATCCTAGAAAAATTCTATTAAGAGAGCGATACAAATTTAATGATATACTATATAACACTACTTTTTTTCAGGAAATGTGACTGGTACAAGGAAAATAATACACCAGCTGTGAATTGCATCTTTATGCCGTTATTCCAGCATGCGTAATTAACAGTTCCTTAAAGAAAAGACAAGGTTGGGGGAGCTGAAAATTGTTTTAGAAAGTAAAATTTCAAGCTGCAATGGTTTGTTCTACTTTCGATTGTAGGGGGAAAAAAAAGAAAAAGAAAAGATAAGCAACTTATGATTTTAACTAATACCCAGCTCATACTTTAAAGAACAAAGAAGCTACAATTAAGGTATATCTGTCACTTAAAATATAATAGCATTTTAAGTTAATCTTGTGTGCAAGTTTAACATTATCAATTTTTTGTAATTTCTAATTTTTTAAAAGATATACTACTAATAATATAAAAATATTGAATGCATAAGCTTTTAATTAGTATTACGTAATTCTTACACATAAAATCTGCAAATACAATTTTTATGGTGTAATTTTCAATATTTTATAGTTTTTAACACGTAATCATTTAAATCCAACTAAATTTTTTTTTTCTATTTATAATACTCACGTGTAAATAAATTTTTAATTGAAAGGAAATAATCTTTAAACTGTATCTACAATTGGCAACAAATTAAAATAATAGTCTTAAAAAAAAAAAAAAATACATATATATATATACGTAAAAATCTGTTGAAATGAGGAAAATTTTATTAAAATAAATTATTATTTATTATTATTATTATTGTTTAATGAATTATATTTGGTAATTTTCCTGAAATGTATAATATAATCACACCACTGTCTACGCTTTCAATTGAAATAAAAGATAATTTCAATTTCAATTTGAAAAAGATGAAAAAAAAAGTCTAATAATCCCTATATTTTCCTCTTTTGCCCCTTTTACCCACAAAAATAGGGCAATTTAGGTGCCTTCCTTAAAAAAATATTGTTAAAATAAGAAAAAATTTACTCTCTCTAAAACTAATTCAAATTTAAAAATTCTAAAGCCATGTTTGATACACGTGGATCAATAATGATAATTCGTGCTAATTTAACTGCCAAAGATTTCATATTTCAGGAGGAATAGTTGTGAAATATAATCATTCAGTTCAAAAATTTTGTTTCATTAGGATTTTACATACAGTTGGCTCTCGTTAATTCGTACGCGTCGAGACCACAAGAAATGTTCGAATTATGGAAAGTATGATAATAAAACATGCTTAAAATAGTACTATTACAAAGGAATTAATGTTATAGGGTTTTTTTAATTTATTTCGTCTGTTATCATTAAAATATGAATTAATATTAAATTAAAAGATATAAATGCATAAACTAAATTAAGGGATTAGAAACAAGCACAATTGAAGAAAATTTTGAAGTGACACTGATGGACAGACGGGACATGAGAAAGTGGATATCAAATGTATAGGATTATATGTATACACGTTCGGAACGATTCTAACAAAAATCAGAGAAAGAAAGTTATTCAAAAGATCAAAAATCCTTGAGAAAGAAAGGAAAAAATAAAAAATCGGAATTTTCGTTAGTTCGAATTAAACGAAGTCAAGAGAAAATGAGTTCGAATTAATGAAAAATTTTAACGTTATTCTGCCATTGCAAATTTCGGGATTTCATGTTGAGTTCGAATTAAATGAAGATTCGATTTATCTGATTTCGAATTAACGAGAGACGACTGTATATAGGTTTGATAATTAAGAAACAGATAAACATGAAAATAACAGGCGTCTTCTTTATTCGGCAGTTATAGTTACAGTTAACTTCAGCAGGAATTCTTCTTTATAGAATCCTCTTTATTGTTTCGCAAAAACATGAAATATTTTGACTCCCACCAGACATCCTTATTTGAAATTCCATTAAGTTCTTTTTTTGCACCAGGAATGGAATTTGGACTGCTATATCGTTTTAAAATTATTATAAGAAAATAGATTACCGGAAAAGGATTTATTGTTACTGTATTACTACAGTTATACTTAATTACCTTTGAATTTATTTTCTTTCCATTTTTTTTTCTTCTAAAAGATATACTGTTTCCAAAAGCGCACAAATGATTCTGATGTAGGTAAATGCTTTCGTAAAGGATTATTATCGAATACAGGTTTGGAATGGAACAATGAAATTAACCTCAGCAGGAATTCATTCTTTTTATTTTTTTTTATTTATAGAATCTTTTTTATTGTTTCACAAAAACATGCAAAATATTTTGACTCCTACCACAAGTATTTATTTAAAATATCATTAATTTCTTTTTTGCATTATGAATGGAATTTTGACTGCACCGTAAAAAAAAAATCAGTTAAATTTACGGCAAAAATTGGTGGCAACAGTTTTTGCCGTAAATTTGACGGATTTTTTTACATTGTGTTATATTGTTTTAAAAATACTAGTATTATAAGAAAACAGATTGCCGGAAAAGGATTTATTTATTGCTACTGTATTACTATAGTCATATTGAACTACCTTTTCTTTTATTTTCTTCCATTTTTTTTATAAAAGATATATTGTTTCCAAAAGCGTAGGAATGATTCTGATGTATGTAAATACTTTCGTAAAGTATTATTATCATGAACAATTTTGCCTAGAGGTAGCGACTCAAACTTTCATTACGCCCAGTAGAGGAATAAACAGTTGCCAAATGACCCGGATGCCGCAAAGTGTTCCATGATTCAATGTCAAAATTTGTTGTCTCTTTATTGTTTCGCAAATATATGCTAAATATTTTGACTCTCACCGAATGCACTTATTTAAAACCTTATTAATTTATTTTTTGCACCAGGAATGGAATTTGGACTGCTATATCGTTTTAAAATCATTATAAGAAAATAGATTACCAAAAAGAATTTATTGCTACTGTATTACTATTGTCATACTTAATTACCCTTGATTTTATTTTAGAAAAAAAATGCAAAATATTTTGAATCCTACCGGATGTATTTATTTAAAATCTCATTAATTTCTTTTCTGCATTTTGAATGGAATTTTGACTGTTATATCATTTTAAAATCTTTATAAGAAAATAGATTGCCGGAAAAGGATTTATTGTTACTGTATTACTATAGTTATACTTAACTACTTTTGATTTTAGTTTCTTTCCATTTTTTTTCTTCTGAAAGATATATTGTTTCCAAAAGCGTACAAATGATTGTGATGTAGGTAAATGTGTCGTAAATGTTTATCGTCAAGAACAATTTTGGAATGGAATAATGAAATTAACCTCAGCAGGAATTCATTTTTTTTCATATTTATAGAACTCTTTTTATTGTTTCGCAAAAACATGCAAAATATTTTGACTCCTACCGGACGTACTTATTTAAAATATGATTAATTTCTTTTTTGCATTATGAGTGGAATTTTAACTGCACCGTCATAAAAAAAAAAAAAAAAAAAAAAAAAAAAAAATCCGTTAAATTTACGGCAAAAACTGCTGGAAGCAATGTTGCCACCAATTTTTGCCGTAAAAATTGCAGTAAAATTAAAGGTAACAAAAAAAAAAATTACATCTAATTTTACTGCAGTTTTTACTGCAAAAACTGCTGGCAATATTGCTTC
This sequence comes from Maratus speculifer, assembly GCA_964019185.1. Lineage (NCBI taxonomy): Eukaryota > Metazoa > Arthropoda > Arachnida > Araneae > Salticidae > Maratus > Maratus speculifer. The sequence goes on from OZ025295.1 coordinate 97,943,540, forward strand.
CAGCAGTTCTTGCCGTAAGTTTAACGGATTTTTTTTTACAGTGTGTTACATGGTTTTACAAATATCATAAAAAAAACAGATTACCGGAAAAGGATTTATTTATTGCTACTGTATTACAAGTTAAACATAACTACTTTTGATTTTATTTTCTTCCCTTTTTTTTTCTTCCAAAAGGTATCCAAAAGCGTACAAATGATTCTGATTAATTTCTTTTTTACATCAGGAATGGAATTTAGATTTCAATATCATTTTAAAATCATTATGAGAAAATAGATTAACAAAAAAGAATTTATTGCTACTGTATTACTATTGTCAAATTTAATTACTTTTGATTTTATTTTCTTTCCATAATTTTTTCTTCTAAAAGATATATTGTTACCGAAAACGTACAAATGATTGTGATGTAGGTAAAGGCTTTCGTAAAAAAACATTATCAAATACAATTTTGAAATGAAATAATGAAATTAACCTCAACAGGAATTCATTTTTTTTTCTTCTTTATAGAATCATCTTTATTGTTTCCCAAAAATATGCAAAATATTTTGACTCCCACCGGATGTACTTATTTAAAATCCCATTAATTTCTTTTTTGCATCAATAATGGAGTTTCGACTGCTATACCGTTTTAAAATCATTATAAGAAAATAGATTACCAAAAATAATTTATTGCTACTGTATTACTATTGTCATACTTAATTACTTTTAGGTAGCTTTCATTATAAAAAGTAAAAAGCTACCTATTGCAGCCGTCCGGAGAAAAGCACTTTTGGAAAATTTTGGTATATTTTCACCGATCATGACCCTCAGACCCCAAAACCACCCTCCGTTCAAATGTTGACATATATATACCGGGTGTCCTGAAAAGGACTGAACGATTTTAAAAATCAATAACTTGCAAACTTTTACAGATATTTAAAAAATTCTTGCACGAGAATCATCTCAAAGGTCAAAAGTTTTTTTCCTGCGATTCTGGATTTTAGTTCGAATTACAAACAATAGATGGCGCTGAGAGCGCTAGGTGCGGTGTTGAGATGGATATTGACGTCACTTGGTACTGAAGCAAAACAAGGAGTTTAAGGCTGTGGAGTGGGTCTCGTTTGACAATGCAATCTTGCTCTTAGGGCCCGATTTTGAACTTTTGTTTATTTGTTTTTATTGAACAACATACATTTGACCTGTGCACTCGACATAAAGCCCGATTTTGGACTCAGTCGGCATAATTTCAATGAAATGTGTTGTTGTCATGGAAATAATAAATCCTTTTATATAATAGCAGCGATTGGAAACTGGAAATGAATTTAACGAGCAACATACGAGTTTTGCAGACGATTTTACATTTAAAAAAGCCGTATTTTCTCGGATTAAATTACTTTTTATCATCTAATTTAAAGAATACTTTGTGCATCATATTTTAAAATAAAGTGAAACGATTTAGTAGTTTTTTTTTGTTGTTGTTGTTAAAAATTAATCAATTTTGCTATTTTAAAAAATTTGTTATATTCTAAGAAATGCTAGTTTGTTTTAAAGAAGTTCTTTAGTAGAGTTTTATGTATGTTGTAAAAAAATTGCGGGAATGGTTTATTCTTTAGAACAAAGAATATTCAGTATAAACATTGAAAATTTGGTGCAATAGCTGTTGCACTCTTTTGTAAAAATACCTAAATACAAAATTTATTACGATTATGTATATTAAATTCATGGTAATAGGGAAATAATACTACCTCCACCTTAAATGAGCTATATTCATAATGACAACCTAGAATCATCACCTATCACTGGATATCATTGAATTAGTCACGCAGAATAGGTTTTAATAGAATGAAGAAAACATTTATTAATGTCCTTTTAAGCTTTGATTCGCTTTTCATAAAACTTTAAATGAGTAACGAAAATTCTGCAACGAGTATATATATATTATTATTCAAAGCATTCTGTTGGGTAGTTTCTGCGCTATTATGTGCGGACAGATAAAAGAACATTCCAGATGACGAATATAGGAGCTACATATATAATTATCCTCACAGAACATAATGTAATGGCATAGTTCTGAGTGTCTGTGTAAATGAATCATGAATTATGCATAGCTTGTTTACAATACCCAACACGGCATAATAAATCTTATTAACATATATCACTTACAGACCAATTCAATTATTTCAACGCAAGTTAGAGTTTGGAAAGACAGACAGGCAGACGGCTAACTAAAAAGAAATCATAAAAATTTTTAACTATGTTGGAAAGCGTTAAAAACACATGTTAAGTTGAAATTTGACATTTAGCAATTTATTTAAATAGACGGAAGCATATTTGAATTCTTTTGTATAGCCCTGTACTTTTCCTATTATCTTTAAAGACACGCCATTTATCTAGCTAAAATCTATTTAAAACCGAAACATGCTTTAAACTAATGAAATCACACTTCCAGAGATTACCATCCAGAGCCGGCTATTAATCCAATTTTTGAGTGCCTCTGTATATCATTTCATTTCTATTCTTTAAACATATCGTAATATACTTAAAACTGTTCAACGTAAAAAAATGCATAACTCATTTACAAACCACCTAATATATTTACTTACACACTTATTAAGGAGTGCGAATTCTTTTGTGTAGCCCTGTATATGATTTGCACCAATTATATACACAGCGTAACATGCAAAAATGTACTGAAACTTAAAAAAAATCATATCAAAACTTAAAACTTCAAGCAATTACGTTAGCGTACAGCATTTTTGATGCAGCATAGTTTCCGAAATCTTTTGTGTGTTCCTGTAAATATTTCATATTTTCTATTACATAGTAAGAAATTCGTAGTAAACCTAAGTAACTTATAACAATTTTATTATATGTGTAACAAAATTAAAATATGCCGCAAAGTATGTTTCCTTCTATACCGTTATGTTACATAATTATTTTGTGTGGCCCTGTAAATGAATAATAACTATTCTTTGTGCAGCATATTCTACATCATTTGTATTTCAATTTTATTCATAAATGCATGTTAATTTCATTATGTTCGGACGGGTGTAATATCATCAAAAAGCACTTGAAACTTTTTCCCAGTCGGCCATAATGTAACGGAATACTTTTGATTGTCCCTGTATTGGAAATACACATCCCATTTTCATAAAATTTGAAATAACTGGATAAAATTCTTCAATAAATATGTATTTAAAATTTCAAACGATTCGACAGAGTAATATTTGCTCTGTTATATGCGGACAGACAGACGGACGGACGCACCAGAGACGAGTATAGGTGATATGCATTTATATAATTACTAATGTATGTAAAAAACAGCTAAATTTAAAAGCGCATGCCGAAATTGAAAACGCATTTCCAGCAGTTATTACTTAAAGACAGTACAGTAACCGGTTTCTTTTTGTGTGCCCCTGTAAATGAACGTTAAATGCTATAAATACCAAATACTCTATTCTATCATAATCATCTTATACTGAAATTCAGTGATTTATATCACTTTCAATACATTTGAAATAGTGTATTTCATTAATATACACTGCAAGTGATTTTTCCCCATAGACTATGATGTGATGCAATCTTTTGGGTGTACCTGTAAATTAACTGTTAATCCCACATACTTAAAATACAATACAGGACATGACTAGGTGACATAAAAAAGGTTTAAAAGATACCCAGATAAATAAATAGATAAATAAGATATCCTGTTCTCAAAATACTTACAATCTTGAAATGTAAAAAGAAAAAAAAAATAATAATAATAAATAAATAAATAAATAAAAGTCGGTAATTCGAACGTTGATGTTTCACGCATTTTGATTTCAAAGGAGTCGTACCCATGAAAACAATATTTTTCTCTATTATTGCGCTGACGCCAGCAAAATCAAAATTATATGGATTGCATTCAAAATCGGACGGTAAAAGCAAAAGTTCATTTTTGAATAAGATCCACTCCATAGCTTTAACCTCCTTATTTTGCTTCAGTGCCAAGTGACGTCAATATCCGTCTCAATACAGCACCTATCGCTCTCAGCGCCATCTATTGTTAGTAATTCGAACTAAAATCCAGAATCGCAGGAAAAAAACTTTTGACCTTTTAGATGACTCTAGTGCAAGAATTTTTTAAATATCTGTAAAAGTTTGCAAGTTATTGATTTTTAAAATCGTTCAGTCCTTTTCAGGACACCCGGTATATATAACCATATATATATATATATATATATATATATATATATACAGTAAAACCTCCATAACGGACACTCCCGAATAGCGGACACCTCTATTTAACGGACAGTTTTCCAATCCCCACTCCCAAAAACTACGTTTTTGTATGTTTAACCTCTGAATAACGGACATTCCGAATAGCGGACACTTTATCCGCCGATAAAGGATGAAATGGTATTTTTTTTTTTTGAAGAAAAAAAAAGAGGTCAAAAAAATAGAAAAATAGTTAAAAGGCCTCATAATTTATCAGAACAATGTGTTACAAATTTTGTGATCACAGATAAATGTAGATAAAGAGCTTGGGGAAATTCCTCCCCCCCACCCCCCCCCCCCCACACACGTTCAATGCTAAATTCAGGGGATTGCCCGGGAGGATTATTTCTCTGAGCATTGAAATGTCTTCCAAGATTATTATGAAATTTTATGCTTCCGTTTGGAACTCTACAATGTTCAATAACGTCACATAGAAAAACAAATTACGTGTAATTTCAAGCAAAAGTGAACTTTTGTAACAGATTTTTTTGACGAGAATATAATAAGCAGTGGATAAAAGTGAGCTGTTTTATTACCTGTTATTTTGTTATCTGTTTTATTTCATTTTTATTGCTTACAAAATAATTTTGCTTTCTGATCAATTATATAATATAGGTTTTAGGACATATAAAAGTAAATTAATAAGACATTAAGCATTTCATAGTTATTTTTTAATCTCTGAGGTTTTCCCAATAGCGGACACCTCCGAATAGCGGACAATTTCTGCGTTCCCGAGGTGTCCGTTATTTGGTGGTTTATGTATGATTTTTGTCATGCGATAACTAATGTATTTAGGAACCGATTTGAATGAAACTTGGTATGTACATTTTGCATACAAATATCTCGACCGAGTTCATTGGCCAGCATCATCCCCCATCTTGTTTCAAAATGGAAGCCATTTAAACTTTTTTTAAAAATTTAAAATTCAATGCAAAAAAATTAAAAGTTGAAAAGTATTTTTATTTAATGCGTTAGATTTTAAAACACGAATTCTAGAACACTTTTTATTTTGTCTATATCTTAAAAGATAATTGAGTTATAGCACTTTGAATTTTTCTTATGGCTGACATTGTGAAACGATCTTATTTTTTGTCATGCTATAACTAACGAATTTATGAACGGATTTGAATGAAACTTGGTATGTATTTATCACATACAAATATCTCGAATGAGGTCGTTGGCCAGCATCATCCGCCATTTTGTTTCAAAATGGCGGCTATTTAAAATTTTTTAAAAAATTAAAAATTTAAAATTAAATACAAAAAAATTAAAAGTTGAAAAATATTTTTATTTTATTTGTTAGATATTAAAACACCATATCCAGAACACTTTTTACTTTGTCTATATCTTAAAAAATTATTGAGTTATAGCACTTTGAATTTTTCCTATGGTGACATTTTGAAACGATCTGATTTTTGTCATGCTATAACTAACGTATTTATGAACCGATTTGAATGTAACTTGGTGTGTACATAGTACTTAATAAAGCCTGGACAGAGTTTGTTAACCAGTTTCATCCGCCATCTTGTTTTAAAATGGCGGCCATTTAAATTTTTTTTAAAGAAATTTAAAATTTGAAATTAGGTACAAAAAAGTGAGAAATTGAAAAAGATTTTTCTTTTATGCATTTGACCTTGATACAGAGATTCCAAAACACTTTTTGTTTCGCCTGTATCTTAAAAAATGTCTGAGTTATAGTACTTTTAATTTCTAGTGTTGCTCCCATTTTGAAATGATCTGGTTTTCGTCACGTGATAACACGCGTATTTATACACCGATTTGGATGAAACTTGGTGCGCAGATAGGACATACTTATGCCTGAACCAAGTTCATTGGCCAGTTCCAACCGCCGCCGTCTTGTTTCAAAATGGCGGAATATTATTTTTTTAAATTTAAATTTTAAAATTAGGTGTAAAAAAAGTAAGAAATTGAAAACGATTTTTCTTTTGTGTTTTGACCTTGATACAAAGATTTCAGAGCATTTTTTGTTTCATCTATATCTTGAAAAATGTCTGAGTTTTAGCACTTTCAATTTCCATTGGGATTGACATTTTGAAACGGTCTGAAATTTGTCACGCGTTAATACGCATATTTATAAACGGATTTCGATATAACTCTGTGAGTTCCTGGTACATACCAATGTCTTGACCAAGTTCACGGGCCAACTTTATCCTCCATCTTGTTTCAAAATGGTGGCCACTTAAATTTGTCAAAAAAATTTTAGATGCATAATGATGTATAAACAAAAAATTAGAAATTGAAAAAAGATTCTTTCCAAACTATTTATCTTAATAATGAATTCCGGAGTATTTTTTGCTTTGTCTTTACCTTGAAAAACGCTTGGGATATAGCAGTTTGAATTTCTAATGTGGGTGACAATTTTTTTTTTTTAAAGTCAATTTGACCGCGACAGCTCTCATATATATTAATCGATTTCGATGTGAGTGTGCATGTTCACATGAATTAAGATTTCGATCAAGCTCATTGGTTTTTTTTTTATCCATCATGCTGCTTTAAAATAGATATCGTAGAATTTGGCGACCCTATAAATCGCTTAAAATAAAACCAGGTTGAATAAAAAATGACTAATTTCTAAAAATTCCTATTAATATTTAGTATTGACAAAAACTAGTATTCAATCTTACATAATCGTGCTCCACTATTTTGAGCTTCATATATTTGATTTATATAACTTAATATAAAATAAATAAATAAGTATATGAAAGCTACCTCTTCCTCCCGGCACTGTCGGAAGGACTTTTGATTTTATTTTCTCTCCATATTTTTTCTTCTAAAGGATAAAGTGTTTCCAGAAGCATACAAATGATTCTGATGTAGGTAAACATTTTCGTAAAAAAATATTATCAAGTACGATTTTGGAATGGAACAATGAAATTAAACTCAGCAGGAGTTTCTTATTTTTCTTATTTATAGAATCCTTTATATTGTTTAGCAAAAACATGCAAAATATTTTGACTCCTACCGCACGTACTTATTTAAAATACAATTAATTTCTTTTTTTTTTGCATTGTGAATGGAATTTTGACTGCACCGTAAAAAAAATCCGTGACATTTACGCAAAAAACTGCTCTAAGCAATGTTGCCACCAGTTTTTGCCGTAAAAATTGCAAAAAAAATAGATGTAATAAAAAAAATGTGTATCTAATTTTACTGAAATTTTTACGACAAAAACTGCTGGCAACATTGCTGCCAGCAGTTCTTGCCGTAAATTTAACAGAATTTTTTACAGTGTGTTATATAGTTTTAAAAGTACCACACAAAATCAGATTATCGTACAAGAATTTATTGCCACTGTATTACTAATCATACTATACTACATTTCATTTTATTTTCTTTTCAATTTTTTTCTTCCGAAAGATATATTGTTTCCAAAAGCGTACAAATGATTGTGATGTAGGTAAATGCTTTTGTAAAGGATTATTATCAAGTACAATTTTGTCTAAAGGTAAAGACTCCAATTTTAATTTCGGCCAGTAGAGGATGATAAACTGTCGCCAAATGACCCGAATGCCGCAAAGTGTTCCATTAATTTCTTTTTTGCATCATATATAGAATTTTGACTTTATATCGTTTTAAAAGCATTATAAGAAAATAGATTACCGGAAATGGATCTATTGCTACTTTTACTATATTACTATAGTCATACATTTTAATTTTATTTTATTTCCATTTTTTTTCTTCTAAAAGATATATTGTTTCCAAAAACATTGAAATGATTCTGATGTAGGTAAATGCTTTCGTAAACGATTACTATATCAAGTACAATTTTGCTTAGAGGTAAAGACTAAAACTTTTATTTCGGACAATAGAGGATGATAAACTGTCGCCAAATGACCCGGATGCCGCAAAGTGTTCCATGATTCAATGTCAAAATTAGTTGTCTCTTTATTGTTTCGCAAAAATATGCAAAATATTTTGACTCTCACCGGATGCACTTATTTAAAATCTTATTAATTTCTTTTTTGCACCAGGAATGGAATTTGGACTGCTATATCGTTTTAAAATCATTATAAGAAAATAGATCACCAAAAAAGAATTTATTGCTACAGTTTTACAATTGTCATACTTAATTGCCTTTGATTTTATTTTTTTTCTCCATTTTTAGATGCGTTCGTAATTATGTAAATCCGTAGCACCTGTAGTTTTAATTCAGACCGACCGTCTGTCCGTCGGTCTGTTTGTCAGTCCGGATACAACAACTCAAAAACTACCCAACAGAATCGTTTGAAATTAAAAATATATGAATATTACATAATTTTGTCAAATCATTTCAAATTTTATGAAAATCGGATGCATAGATCAGTTAGAATGACAATCAAAAGTATTCCGTTGCATTACGGTCAATGGAGAAAAAAATTTCCAATGCATTTCAATGGTGTTACACTCATTGGAACATAATAAAATTTATATGCATCTATGAAGTACAAATTATAATATACATTTTGCACAATCTGTAGTGCAAAGAACATTTGTTATTGATTCACAAGGCTACACAAATGTATTCATTACATAATGGTATAAGGAGAACATTGTTTGATGCGCGTTTTAATTGTAATTAATTGTTTAACATTTTATGAGATTGATATATGTTGCTGAGGAATACTACAAGTTATTTTCTGTATAAATGAAAACAGATGGTATTTACAGGTACACACAACAGATTTTGGCTACTATGCTGTATATGAAATACTGTGTACTTTTACAGTTTCAGTTTCAGTTTCAGCTAGGTGGGGAGGCCTACCAAATGGCTTAAGCTCAACAAGCCCCACCTAGCAGGGTGAAATAACTATGCTAATAGCCCAACATGGACTAAGACAGAAATGCCAAAAGAAAAGGAGAATCTCCCTAGTATACGGACTCAGGAGAGACCAGGGACACTATTGAATGGCCCCAGACCGCCGTTAAAGATATATTAGAAAACAAATGAAAGAATATAATTTAAACGCAATGACAACGCGTAGCCCTACCCAACAAACACATAACTTGTGGGCCATTAAAGGTGTCGTTAACGTTGGCCCAAAGTGTTTGGTGACGGCCCGCCATCCTTTGCCGTAACGGCTCCGTCAAAAAACTGTCACGCCGGCCAGAACGCGGCCACAAGATGAGGCCCACAAATGTGCCATAAACTTTTTATCAAAATATCAGACAGCCTCAAACTTGCCACAATTATTCTTTTAAAGGCCATTAACAATCAGAGCTAGCCATAAGTGTGCCCTAGCCATGCCATTTGTGTTTTGTAAGAATTAAGTTTAGCCAAAAGCTGCCCACAAAAGAGCCCTTTATGATTTATTCTATCCAAAAGCCTGCCACTACCATGCCATAAAAATTATTTAAGCATAAATTCAAAATCTGTTTAATAAAAAATATTTATTAAAGAACTGCTTGATTGATTAAATGTTTTTGCATAAAAAATAAATATATTAAGAATAATTTAGGTACAATAAAATATATGTATATATAAATTTACTTTTCTTGAATTTTTCGAAAATTTTCCAAAATACAATACTTCGCATATTGAATTTAATAATTTGTTTATTTATTCTATTATGCATTAAATATATATATATATACACTGTAAAAAATTTTTGGAACGTTATTCAAATTAGCAGGAACCTTCCCGATATTATCTGATATGTCAGAGCTGTTTTCACTTTCCGATAGAATCAGGAAATTTTCGGTTTACTTTCCGAAGTGAACGAAATCCTAGCTAACGCATGCGCAGTCCAACTATTTCTCAATTCGATTGTTTCTGCAACCGCGAGAATCGGAAGTGATATGTTCCCGCCTAATCAACACTTCGATGTTCTAAAGCATTTTACTTACATAAATAAAGTAAGTTTGTGTTATATTATTATTTACTTTTGAGTTTAAAGTTATAATTCAATTCTATTAATATTTATTTTTAACTTGTTTACCAGTTTAATTCAGGTGATTAATTTAGTATTGCATATTTCACTGATGTCCACGAAATTCAGTTTGAAAGGTAATAGAAGTAATACCTATTTAAAAAAAAATGATGATAATACTTTAACATTTACTAAGAAAAAGGATAAATTTCTTACTTGTAAATACATTAAAATATATACATTTCTAGTTTATTTATGGATGATTCCACAGTATTGCGTACATGACATTTACAAAGTTCATTGAATTATTTGTTTATAAGATACTGAGCTGAATGAATAATTTGAATTGTTACTATAAAAGATAAGTTCTTCAAAATACATTTATATGTTACTGAGAAAAGAATTTAAATTCGAAACAAATCACAAATTATAGACGTTGCAGACATGATGTACGCAGTTTCTATTTTGAAAGTTTTTATACTTTTTAGAAAATGTCAATTTTATTTAAAAAAATATTTTTGATAAGAATTGAATGTATATATAAATTAATATTAGCAATATTTTATTTTTTATAGTTTTTTTTAAATGTAGAATTAGTCATTCAAGTTTATGAGTTGCAGACAGGACATAAATGCTTTTCATATTAAACGTAACAAAATTTAGATACAAATATCTTTATAATAATAATGCAGTTTTAATATAAATGTAAATATACACATTTGTATGTATTTTAATGATATAATACATACACATTTGTATGTATTTTAATGATATAATACATAAATGATCCTTATTTTATATTTTTATCTATTTAAATTAAAAAACAAAAAGAAAAATTTAACAAGAAAGCTGGGAGCTCTGCCGTTTGCCAATTAAGATTAGCAAGTATTATCAATAATGCCATATATATATATGTATTAGGGATGTACCGAATATTCAGTATCTATTCGGTATTCGGCCATTTTACCGAATATTCGGTTAGGCCAAATATCAAACTACTCGGTTAAGCCAAATATTCGGCTTGGCCGAATATGAAACTATTCGGCCTGCCGAATATTCGGTTTGGCCGAATATCAAAGTATTTGGCCGAATCGAATGCTTAATAAAGCCTTTTAAAACACATTTTAAAAAACTTTTCACGATTTCTGCTTTTAACTGTCAATTTATAAATATATTTAAAATAGTTAGAAATAAAATCATATTTAAATAAAATAGAATGTTTTTACATTATTTATTTGCTATATGTAAAATTTAACTCAAGAAAACTTGTGTTTTCGTTTGTTGCATTAACAATAAAGAAGATACTATAACTATATTTTCAACTCACATGCTTTGATTTCTGTAAAATATGATATGATGAGAAGGATGGAAAATGCCACCATTCATAAGTAAAGAACTATGACTTAGGCATTCCTTTATTCAGAATTAAGTTGAAAGTATTTATACTTCATATTGAAAAAAATCTGCCTTGAGTTATTTAAAAAGAACAAATATGAGACTGTATAGTTTTTCTTCAACTATTTTTTTTTTTTCATTATTTCTCTTTGATTTCAAAATATTTGTTTTAATTCGTTGAAGAAATCATGATATTTAAGATGATTTTATTAATTGAAAAAATCTCATAATTATGCTTCTTAAAAAAAAAGGGCAGATTTTTTTCAATACTGAATGTTCTTATAAAAAGTTCGTTTATTAAAATATAAGTCTCTTTTATTAAATATCATGTAAAACTGTTTTAAAAAGTAACATTTTAATACCTTTAAACTTTGAAATATAAAAAGTATTTGGAAAGCCGAATATTCGGTATTCGGCCAAATAGTTACTATTTGGCTGGCCGAATATTCGGTATTCGGCCCAACAATTACTATTCAGCTAGCCGAATATTCGGTATTCGGTTCAGCTGTTGGCCGAATATTCGGTATTCGGCCAAAATCACTATTCGGTGCATCCCTAATATATATATGTTTAGAGCTATTGTTGAATCAGGGGGAGGGGGTGCTGTTTGAACCAGTGTTGGATAACAAGTTAACAGACCAAAACTAATGGGGGGGCAGAGGGGGCACATGCCCTAGGCGCCAGGCGAAGGGAGACCATGTGAACCTGTTGTATTTTGATATTTCTCACGTTTATGTTTAACACGGTATTGTTAAACACGTCCTGTCTGGGTTATGCCAAAATATAGAAGAATTTAAGGATATGGCATAAAGATCCTGTATAAACCGGAATCTTTTTAGATTATTTCCGATTCCACTTACAAGATTAATGAATCAATATTTTACAAAAGAGAATACATAGTTCAGTATTACATATTTTATTATTATTAATTTTAAATGAAGTAAGATATTAGAAAATTAGTAAAATTATATTTGTAAATATGCTTTACTGAGGAAAGGGGGTGGGCACCAAAATATGTTTGCCCTGGGTTTAGCATACTAACTAAACGATCCAAAGGCGATTCTGCTATGTATTTTTCAAAAATCAAAGGTTTTCGGTTCCGGAAAAAAAAATTGTCCTCAATCCGGAAATTTAGACAAAAAACATATTGCAAATTTCGTTAAATCGCCTCCCAAAAAAATCAATGTCGTAAATCATTCGCAGAAAAATCGTAAATATCGTTAGAGTTTTGCACAAAAAACACGAATTTCTGTAGATAATCGTGAAAAAACTCAAATTTCGTCTGAAGATCGTGAAAAAAATGTGAATTTCGTCAAACAATAGTGAAAGAACAGAAATTTCATCAAAGATTTGGGGAAAAAAAGCAAATTTCGGATGGAGATCACAGTTGAAACGAAAATATCAAAATACCTGCAAAAAAACACAAATCGCAAAAAAAACCACAACTTTCGCCAAACGATCTCAAAAATTCTGCAATTTTTGTCAAAGAATCACGAAAATTCCACAAATTTCGTCAAAAAACCGTGAAAAATCCGCAAATTCCCTCAAAAAACCGTGAAAAATTTGCAAATTTCATAAAAAAAACTAAGTCCGATAGTTTCGTTCAAAGATCGCGAAAAATCCACAAATTTCGTCAAAAGGTCGCAGAAAAAACACAGAACCAAAAGTAATTTCCCTTCCCCCCCCCCTTCCATTTCTCGCACAATCTGCTGTAACTTTTCAGAAAATTTGTTGCGAATTTCAAGGAAGTTTTTGCTTAGAATTAAGTTTGAAGATCCCGTTGACAAATTTGGCATTTTCCCGCAATCCTTTAAAGAATTTAGCATTTTTTCCCTCGATTATCAACAAAATTGCCGTTTTTTTATGATCTTTTAATGAAAACTTCGAGATTCTTTCATAAAATTCGTGTTTTTTAAGTGGCATTTTGATAAATTTGGGTTTATATGCAGGGGCGTGCAAAGAGAAAACTGTACTCAATGCAAAATTTCAATTTAGTATTCTTTTTCTTCTTACAGGCCAAAAATGATGTTGGTAGTAGAAAATCGGCACCCGTACTTTTCTGCACCCAGGGCGACTCTCCCTCTCCTTCCCAGGTCGCTGTTTATATGGCGATCCTTTCATGAAATTCGCAATTATTCCCCAGTCATTTTACAAAATTCGTGTTTATTCCGCAATCATTTTATGAAATTCGCGTTTACTCCACAATGATTTTACGAAATTCGCGTTTATTCCGCAACCATTTCACAAAATTAGTGTTTATTTCTCGATTTTTTAAAGAAATTTATGTTTTATAGCGATCATTTAAGAAAAAGCGAGTTTTTATTTCGCGATTCTTTGAGAAAATTGACGTTTCTATCGAGATAATCTAACAAAATTTTCTGCAAATGATTGATGAAATTGATTGTGAAAATATACATTTAGTCCTCCGTTCAAAAGCTATGAAAAATCGGTTATTAGTATGGAAATTCGGAGATAACTATCCGAATTTCTGAGCTGATAAATGATTATTCATAACTTTTGAAATCGAATGTGTTAACTTTTTGGAAAATTTGAAACGGAATTACTCCGTTCTCGCGACAGAAAATTGCACGAAACTTGTCAATCGATTGCAGAAAAAAATGCGAAATTTGACGATCCATTGCGAAAAATATTGTGAATTCGATCAATTTGTCGCTGTAAAAAACTCGCAAAATATGTCATTCATTCACACGAAAATATCAGAAAATTTGTGATTTTTTTGTAGCGGGAGCCTCCCGCATACGATATTCTTTTGGGTGGGATTTCAAAATTTCAGGCTCGAATCCCGCCATCCCGCCCTGAAATTCAAGTCTTGAATGTGAATTTATTTAAAATATCTCAGAAAGAATATATGAATTTTATCAGAGTATAGCGAAAAGATTATGTGAATTTCGCCAGAAGATCACAAAAATAAAATGCAAATTTCAAGGAAAAATCGGTAAGAAAATGCTACAAAACTAGAACAATCTCTTAAGTTGTATAATTATTTTCAGAGGAAAAAATTTATTGAATTGAAAGACTGAAACCTTTCCCTTTTACAAATGTCAAAAATAGTCGCGAAACAAACATTCACACACACATATGCAAAAAAAGTCCTCCAGATTAATTTTAAGAGTGTGTGCAATGATTTTTCATTTTCAAAGGCTGCCAGAACATAAAATGTTTCTGTCCTATCAGAAAATCGCCATTTTCACATTCAGTTCATGCACTTGGCACACCATGTTAAAGAAGGCCAAATCATGCTTACAATAAATAAATAAAAAAAATATTTTTTTTTTCTAGAAATCATGGTTGAATGTAGCAGAAAATAAAGTTGAAGTCCCAGTTTTTTGGCCATAAAATGAGGCATGAAGTACCTGAGCATTTAAAAAAGGTAATCCTTAAAGCTTTATTTTTGTTATATTTTAATTAAAATAAATATTTCAGACGAGTCAAGTCTCCAGATTTCAACAGAAAACTCTAATTTTCACATGTTTTTCTATACTCCTGATTTTCGACATATTTCTCCTGATTTTATGCATATTTTTAAATATTCTATTACAGTAGACTCCCTAAAATCCCCACATAATTTACGAATGTAAACTATGAAATATTTAGTTCAGATATAATTACAAAATTTGACTGTTTTAGTCTTATATTGATTCCAAACATATTTCAATTTGTAATTTTTGTTATTACTGAATTCCTGTTTTTTCATCAAGGAAAAATAAATTTAATTTATTTCTGAAAAATTTAAGATATTGCTGATATCACTGGTAATCACAATCTTACCAAATATATTTATGTACTAGTCAAGTTTTTTTTTGGTTATTAAGTCTGACCGTAAAATTTCCATATTTTATTATTTTGATATGAATTAGTAATGTGCCTTTATGAAGGCACAATGATTAATTTCGGAAAAGTACATTTCATCTGCATAATGGACATGTAATCATACCTTAATAATTATTAACTTGAACTGCTTTTAATACTTTAATCATTTTGAAAATTATGTAATTTTTTATTATTTTAGTATATTAGTTATTTTATTTTTTATTATATTGTAAGCATTCATTATAGTTTTGACTGCATTATTAATTACATTTAAATTGCTGTTTTAAAATATATAAACAAGGCAATGACCAGAAATTTGCAAAATTCTAAAATCCGCACAACCTCTGGTCCCAAGCTGTGTGGCTTTGACGGAGTCTACTGTATTTTACAATCAATTGTATTGTGATTCAGAAATGCAAAATTCCAGTACTACTATCGGTGTAATTCTTTACTGTGATTGATCATAATACAGTCATCTCCCTCTAATCTGCAACCCTATAATGCGCTCTATATTTCAGATGTAAACAAACAGTTAAATTCTCCTTTTTTTTAACCAAGATGCACACTTTGACTATAATAAAGGTTTTACTGTACTGATGAATTTAGAAATTTTTAATGCATTTCTGCATTTATTAAAAGAAAATGTTTTATGTATCTTATAAATAACTATTAAGACTGCTATCTTCTGAGCACATTTGCTGACTATGTAAAAGATAGATAGCTCTTGAGGATAAATATCTTATTTTTTTAGAATAAACAAACTTATGTTACTAATCAAGAAATTCTGACTCTTAAGGGCATCAAGATTAAACTGCATAGCATAAATAAAAAATGATAAAGCAAACAACCATCACTGTGATGTTTGATAGATTTAAAAATAAAAAAAATGTTTTCAATTAATTTTATATTATTATATCATTTAAATGTGTTCCTATTGACTATAGCTTTTTATGCATGAAAAAGTATTTTCTTTCATTTCTGTGTTATTTATTTGCTGCATATTTAACATTTGTTGATAAATTCCAAATATTAGAATGTAAACAAAGAAATGACCTATAATCTGCGAAATTCTATAATCCGCAAAACCCTTGGTCCCAACCTGTGCGGATTAGAGGGAGTGTACTGTAGTATTTTACGAGATAAACTACAATCAGATTCTTAAAAAACTATGATGGATTTTTAAGATTTACTGTTTTTGCATGTTTTGGATTATTAATAATAATCCATTTAATAATAATTCATTTAAGGCTTATTTACGATTTTTACTATAGTTTGATACATGTTAACAAACTGCCACCTTCCCTGTAATATGTAGTCAATTTAAAATATGTTAAAACATCATATCGATCAACTACAAGAAAAGTGATAAATCTCGCAAAAGTTCATGCTGTGTTTTATTCCGCTAATCATTTTATTCCATCATATGTGTGTCTTGCTACACAAACAGTTTCATAAGTGAAGTTATATGGAAATTTACTTTTTTAATGATATATCCATTTGTGACTTCTGACCACAGAAGTGAGGTGGATTGTGTAAGGAGGTATTCAACTCTCGATACCTCATTCTGCATCCTCATTCTTGAAGATTTTGTGTTTTTATGCATGTTTCCATTTCTGCATGCAGAACTAACTGCTATACAGTATAATTATGCAAATTGTCTTTTGCCTCTCATTTAAAATTTACTTTTGTTGAGATGTGTCACTATTCTTGCGAGTGAACAATATGTTTAAACGCATTATACTTGCAAGGAATACATATTTTCCTTATTTAAGTAAGAGTGACATATTTCTTTTTAATCAGTGGGAGAATTAAGCATCCCCCCCCTTGTGATGAAGAAAGAAACTATATGAGTGGTGTATTGTTATTAAGAAATATATCCTCATATCAATATTAAAATATTAATAACGATATTTAAAAAAATTAACCTAAACCTTACATAATTTAAAATTGAAATTTTGAAAAAAAAACAGTTGAATTTTTGAGTTGGGCAAAATCATAACAACCCTGCTTTAAGTTAAATATGCTAAATTTATATAGTTTCTTTCATTAATTGCAAATAAGAGATCAATTAAAAACTTTTTCTTTTCTTTCTTTACAGCTAATTTTTTTTTTTTTTTTTTTTTTTTTGAGGGGGGGGAGGGGCATTTTATTAATGCTTAGAAATTCCTTTTAAATCTGGTTCTTTTGAAATATATTTAAATTCGCATTTATTTTTGCATTGATAACTTAGATTAAATATTGATACAATTGTAAAATCATGAAAATTTTTGAAAAAACCATAATGGGTTTTTTCAAGTGGGCCCGGGCGGGTTTTTTCAGGCTGGGCCCCCATGGCAATGCTGGTCATCATCCTAGTCATTAATAAAAGTATTTGTTATGAGAACTGTTGTAATATTTTAAGTCTTCCACAAATATGCTGCAACACTCTGCTCGGTCCATTTAATGGCCGACAGTCCTAATAATTAAAATTCTATTTAACCAAGTTATCAAAATTTTTGCTATGTCAAAGAAAAACTAAAAAAAAGTAAATAAAACTCCATGAAATAATACATTGGTTGATCGCAGGCAAAAAATGCTGCGCAGTTTTTGATAGTTGATACATAGAAAGAAAATATCACAATTTGCAATCAGCTGCAGGTAAATATAGCCAAATTTGCCATTGGATTGACTATAAAAACTGTGAAATTCATTGCTCAAAAGCAGAAAAAATATCAACAAATTTTGCCAGTCGCAGGAAAAAGCCACAAAGTTTGCCTCACTACTAAGGTTTTGTCAACTGGTCCTTGGGGGGGGGGGGGGGGGATTTATCAATGGGTAGTTGGTCAATCGCAGAAAAAGCTCTGCTCTTTTGGCAGTTGCTTGCAGAAAAGCTGCAAAATCCACCAAACGGTTGAGGATTAAAATTATTGTAGAAGATTTAAGTTTACCCATGATTTTCTCCAACCAGTCTCAAGAAAGGTCTCAAAATTTACCTATCAGTACAGGGAAAATATTGTAAATTTTTATAAAAGATGAAATTGCACTCCTACACATACAAAATTTTTTTTTTTTTTAATTCCCACAAAACATTTTTGATCAGCTGAAGGTTTGTTGCAAAATATTTTACTTTGAGGTATAGTTTATGTTTTAACAACTTATAAGTCAATAGATAAAGGTTTTTAAGTTAAGTTTTCGCATGCAGGACATTTTGTCCTTTTTCCATGGAATGCCCTAATATGTTTCTAAGTTAGTCTTAATTTTATGTGCCGTCTTCTGGTATTTATTTTCTTCTATTGAATATAGTTTTTTTTTTTTTCAGGAAAACTTGTATTTTATATAATTTAGTTTATAAATTAATCCATTAAAATTTGTAAAAGGCTACTTTGCTTCATTGTATCCAAATTATGTGAAATGTAATGCAAAAAAAAAAAAAAAAAAAAAAAAAAAAAAAAAAAATACTACTTGATTATGCCATTGACTAATTTCACCAAATTATGCAAATATCCAAACTAATCACTAAATTATACAAATTGGCATAATTTTTATTTTTAATAATGAAAAAGCGAGTAAATTAGTATAATATTGATAAAAGTATAAATTAAAAATCACTGATGATGTAACGTTCTTATTAAGTGTCAAGTGACATTTACAATTATCCATTTTTGGTATTTTATCATAGGCGATAGATTTTGGTTGAAAAAATAATCAAGTAGTACAAAAGAAAAAAATATTTATGCAAAAATTGCTTGTGTTTTTGGATAGAATGAAGCAAAAGATATTTATTAAAATAAAATTAGTTTAATAAAATAAATGCATTTAATACACGCTATAAGCTCAGTGAAAGTGTGATATATTTGAATGTGTATATGGAAAGTAAAAAAATTTTTTTTGAATGTTTAAATATTTTTCAGAAGACAAAAGAAAAAAGTTGTAATGTAATTTTAAAGCAAATCCTTTTTAAAGTCCCACCACAGGATCACTTAAATTTTAATATAAAAAAAAAAAATCCATCTTTTGAATTTATGAAAGAAGTTAATAAAAAACACCAGTGGGTAAATTTTATCTCTTTTTACATCCAAAATAATGTTTGTACTGTTTATATAATTATGCAAATAGAATATGAAATTTCTTTTTCATTTATATTAATAGCAGAGTATCACACAGAATTTGATATATTTAACAATTTAAAACCTAAATGTAATATCTTAAAGCTCCCATAAGGTAATGCTGTATCCAGGGTTGGCATGGTTTAAACCAATTGGTTTTTTTCGAAAAAATCTAATGATATTTTCTCATTTTTCTTTATAATTTAAGACTTACAAATTATTGGATATAAATATTTTCTCTTTTAACACTTTTTTTCAGCAATAAGTATTAGATATAGTGGGCCTAGGTTTTTTTTTATGTATAGGATGAAAATCACTATGCATTGGTGAACATATTCCATTGCTGTAAAGAAAAATCTTAGAACATGTGAATTGATCAAAGATAAAATAGATAAAAAATATTCAATATTTAGTATGAAATATTTTCATTAAAAAAATACAGATTATTTAAAGCAATCTATCATAACATGCACAAGCTTTTGAATATGGAGCTACAAAACTTGATGATCTTTAACATTTTGATAAAATTATAAAAGAAATTTTTTTTTCTTGGGGAGATAATCTTTAAAAATCAAAATATGAAGTTGTATAAGAGAGTATTCAAAAATTGGGTGCTAGTTATAGTATTTTAACAATAACAAACTAATTTTTCCCCCTTTGTTATCCAGGGTTGTTAAATACCTGTGTTTTTTCAGGAAAAAACAATCCACTGTGTTTTTTCAGGGGTTTTATCAGGGTTTTTGGGGTTTTATCAGGGTTTTTCAGGTTTTGGGGGTTTATTGGAGGTGGTTGAGAATGCTTGAAAAAAAAATTTCTTATTACTAAATTTAAAGTAGCTAATTGATTATTACAATTATATGACATATATCAATGACAGTAATCAAAATTGTGATAAATTGATTATTAGTAATAATTTATAAAGTATTTTTTATTATTACTAAATAATAGAATAAGCCAAGTAATTCTACATGTCTACATAATTAAATTAGGATTCTAAGCATATATGGTATTTTGTTATGAGTTTCTATTGTATGACATAGAACGGATTACACATCAAAGTATTTTTTTTTTAATGGGAAAAAATTTGTTTGTTACTTACACGTGCTACAGAGATTAACTAACAATTATTTCTTTTAAAAATTGTGATGGTATAAATAGGACATTTCTTTTCTTTGGGGTGGGGGGTGATGGTTATAAACTTTGAGTGGTGTACTGATATTAAGAAATATATTACAATATATTATATATGTAATATAAATACATTATATATGTAATTTAAAGTTGAAGTTTTGAAAAAACCCACTCGGGTTTTTTCACAAAAAACCCACCTGGGTTTTTTGGGCTGGGCAAAATCATAACAACCCTGTTGTTATCTGCTAAATCTAATGACTATAAAGGCCGATCCAGTGGCGTGGGTGGTAGCGTGAGCTCCTCCCACACCGCTGGACCCTGGTTCGAGTCCAGCTAGCGGCATGGGTGTGCGGGTGTTGTCCCTGTGATGTGTATTAAAATGTATGTACTGGATTTCTTGTAATAATAAAGTGTTCTGTATTTGTTTCTGTGGTTTATGGATCATTCGAGGTAACAGCCATTTGTAGCTATAGACCTCAAAGCATTGTTCACTCAAACTCAAACTCAAACGACTATAAAGGTTGATTTCAAATTGTCTCTCAAAAAACAAAACCCCCAAGAAGTATCTCTTTTTTTTTCTATTATGGAAAATAATATTTACATTCATCAAACTACATCAGATGTTTATTATAAGTAATCAAAAGGTTGTTTATAAAGTTTTTCAAAGTTTCACTGTGTAGAGTAGTTTATTGTTTGGACATAAGACTGTTTACTAATAACTGTTTAAATTAAAATATGATTTTTTTTTTCAATTTTCTACATAATTTACTCTAATTATTTAATTTAAATTATTTTAAAATGAATTTATACTACATATAATCCAACAATGTCTATTTTTATTAATAAATATGCATGTATATGTACTAAAAAAGGATGTTCTTAAAAAAACCTGGTTTAAAGAAAAAAAACCGGTTTTTTTGGTTTTTTTCCAACCCTGGCTGTATCCCACTTTTAACTCATTTAGGGTTTTTATTTTTATATTGATACATGTACATTTATTTTAATAATTTAGTTTATCAGTCTCAGCAGAAAATAAAATGTATCTCTGTTTCAGAAATGATTATACTAAATACATTTTCTTTCCAGGCATAAAACTACTTCCTTGGCCTGCCACATTTCTAATTCCAAAAGAGAATTTTTCAACAGATTGATCACAATGATTGATGAGTTGCTGTGGTTGACAAAAAGTCAATTGTTCAGACATCTTTCAAACGAAATTAAGGAATATACATTATTGCCCAATATGAAACAGCCGGACATCATAGTTCGTTTACTAATATATGAATATCCTTCCCTAAAATCTTACATTGGGAAAGGTCATGAAAGTTGGAACATCAAGGTATATGATATAGTGAGAGAGGATGTCAGGAAAAATAAAGATTTAGTGCCTACTCCAAGAAGAAAGGTTTACACCGACAAGTTATTGCTGGCACCAAAGAGGCAAAGAAATTTGTCTTTGGAGTGCATTCCATCACAAGTCAACATCAACAGTGAAACATTTCAGTCTTTTCTTGTTATCGGGAACATTTTTAACTATATTGGAGTAAATATGGTTTCAGAAAAAAGTATTATTATCGAATGTAATGGATTTTTGGAGGCAGTATTTATAGCAGTAGGAATGTATTTTGTGTGTAATATTGAATACCCTAAACCAGCAACAACCACATATTTGTTTTATGAAAGTTGCATTCTGAAATTAATCCCCGAAACATTTCCAACTAAATTAATTACTTTTTGTAATATTTTGTTGAAGTTTTAAGTCTTATTAAAATCTTTCTGACTGATATTTTTAATTTTTGAATAAAATATTAGTTCAATAAATCATTTTGAATATTTTTTTTTTGTTTTTGTTGATGATTCATAAGTATCTAGCTTTTATATACTTTTAAATTTGAGTCTAATTTGAGATCAATAGCTCATAGCTGTTTTTTTTTAATAATATGTTATCTTTGAGCTAGAAACAATGTGTTTCTTTGTGTACCGTCTATTTAAAAGAAAGCAGAGGTTTTTTACATGCATAAAACTGGTATGTATTTAATAATATTAACATTAATACTTAGTCATATGCATAAACTTACATGAATTACTGATGTTACAAATATTGCCATTTAAACCATGAAAACTAAAGCATTTTTAATTACATATTTTACTAAGAACAATTACTGACATAATATAGCATGGTCGTTTCATTATCTGCACTTCTCTACAAATTTGCGTTTTTTATGTGCTGGTTATATAAGATATCATCTTTTTATTGATATAATAAGTATTTTAATTAAAAAAATTATGTGTATATTTTGAAATATTTGCTTAGTGTGTCAAAGTATTTTTGCTGTTAAAAGTTATATCGGTAATGTTGACAATAGTTATTTTAATAAGAGAAGTAGAATGTTAAATATGTTTAGTGTTATCACTTTTATAATTTATATTCATAAACATCATAATGGGATCACTGAGTTCAAAATTGGACAAATTATTGAGTTAAAAAATTATTTTTTATTCAATGTTCAATAAGTATAATTCTTACCAATTTGTCATAAATACCTTGTTAAAATAAATAAATAAAATAAGTAAAATAATTATTTTAGGTACTGTTTATATAAAAAAAAAATGCCTTTCTAAAATAGTTAAATATATTAATGTTTTATATGACCTCTGAATCCCATTAGCTATATTTTGTGAAAGTCTTCATTCACTGATATGCAAAATAATCTAAAATAATCAGTCTTAAGGGTCCTGTCCCTGCCTGCATAGACACTTGTGAGCTAATTCTATTCCTGTAGGGTGGCATTTTTCTAATAAATCTTTCTTATTTTGACATTTTTAAATAATTTTCTTTGCATTGTATAGTTGATGTCCTTCACAAGAACACTCCTTGCTTACTTTTACAATTTTTGGTCTCAAGTATTTTTTTATAAAGTTACTTTCACTTTCTGATGGGTTCTGAAAGTGAAAATAACTTTATAAAAAATAATTGTGACCAAAATCAAAAAGTAATCAAGGAGCCATCTTATGAAGGACATCAATTTTATACATGTCTGAATTGACATGCAATACATATACCAAACACAAATAAGGAAAGACTAAATAGGGTTTGCAAGGATTCTGGAATATCTCGATAAGCCCTGGATTTTTGTTTTTATTTTCCAGTACTGTATTTTTTCCATCATTTTGTTCAAGAAAGAAATTGAATCAAAATATTGGGAGGGGGGGGGGGAATCTATGATGTAAAATAGTGACTAAATACAGCAAAATGGGCCTGAATATTTTGGGGAGACTTGAAGTGGAAACTCTGGTCATAAAAGACAATATGTAGTCATCTAGGTTAGGTAACAATGTTGACTCAAAAACTATTGTACAATTTTTTTAATGTTTAAAGACTTAAAAGAAAAGAAATGATGCATGCAACTCAAAGAAAAATTTAAAGTAAGCATATATGTTTATTAAATTTCAATATTTGCTTAGATAATGCACAAATAGAACAATAGTAATAAAATGTTCCTTTTTTTCAATATATACTAAAGAACAAAAATATTTATTATGCATTCATAACAAAAATGTATGTCATAATATTCATAAAGAAGTGTATTACAGAGTTATGTAATCTGACAAGCTTTTGAAGGAACGGTTTTTAGGTGAGTTATGTAAGAAATCCTATATATTGCAATGCTTTCGTTTATATAAATATATATACTTCATTTTCTTGTCCGCACGATAACTGCGATAATTTTGTATGGATTATTTTGAAATTAACACAAAAAATTAAGAAGCCTTAAGGTTTCTGTTCCTGCAAGCAGAGATGCTCTCAACTAATGCTCCTCTTAGAAAGAGATTATTTTCTAATAACAGTTTTGCATTTAGAGATTTTTAAGTATTTTATTTATTTATTATTATTTTGGCATTGGATAGCTGAGGTCCCTCAAAGTTGCTTTTGCTTTCAAAACCGGTTCTGAAAATAAAAGTGTCATTCTAAAAGATATCTGCAACCAAAATAAAAAAAAAGCACCAATGTAAAGAACCTCAGCTATCCAATACAGAAAAAGAAAGAAAAATAGAAACGAGTTATTAAGAAATAACCTCATAGAGAAAACACTAGCTCGCAAGTGTCTTGGTTTGCAGGAAAAAGAGCCTTAAATTCGTTAATGGACTTGATCAAACCATGAAGGTAAAAGTTAGGGCTAAGGGACATTTTTTGAGAAACAGAAAAATCATCAGCATTTCCTTACTATGAAAAATTGTGAGTTCCATATTGTACTATTAACGCATCAAAGATTGGTGGCTAACAACATGCGTTTGAAAAGCATTTCATATTGCTAATAATTTGCAGTGAAAAAAGATCTCCAATCATTACAGATATCATAACCTAGTAGATTTTTTCTGAATGTTTTTAATATTTACATTTATCATTTTTCAATCTGACACCCCCCCCCCCCCCCCACACACACACACACACACACAAAAAGTTATTTAAATGACTCATAATTTGTGTTATCTCACCTGAAAAATTGGATTGAAATTAACTGGATTATGATTCTGCGTTCATTTAATTTTTATGTGCAGTTAGCTTATGATTTTTTACACAATCTACTTCTACTTTTAAGCTTTGCTGAATGGAATTTTCTAAATAATGAATTTGCATTGCAAACCCAGAAGACAGTGTTTGTGGGAAGAAGTTACAGATGCCGTTTAGATTTATCATGTGTATCTCATGCTTAAGTTGTAAAAAAAGTAATAAAAAGTTGTAAGTTTAAGTTGTAAAAAAAAAAAAAAAAAAAAAAAAAAAAAAAAAAAAAAAAATTCCTAATTATAAGAATTTCTTAAAGTTTTGCTAGAGGAATTTTTGGGGGGTAGTTTGTTTCCTCCAGTGCATAAGACTTAGCAGCAATGTCGGTAATAAAATACATTCATGTTGCACACACAAAAATATGAAGAAAAACCTCTAAAAAATAATGTTTATGTGTGTTTTTGCGAAAAAAGGGGGGGGGGATCAATTCTCGAAGTTATTTTTTTTATTAATAATATTACTACCTTTTTTCTTTTTGAAAATACAGGCCACAGCTAAATTTCTTTCAGATATAAATTTCTTTTTCTTCTGATTCCCTAAATCTGATGTTAACAGTGCAGTTACAGTATTTTTTATTATAAAGTTAGTATGCTATTTTCAATTGTTTCAGTCTTTCATAAGTCCAATAATGCATATTTTTATTGCTGACTTCAAATTAAGGATGAACGTGAAATTTTCAGTTGTGCCACTATCAAAGCAAAACAGAATATTAAAAAATGCGTATAAATATTTTTCCGCGATGTTTTCGAATATATACGGAAACATCGCCGAAAAATATTTGAGCACATCTGCACTACAGTGACAGTCGATTTCAACCGAAAAACATTTAGCTAAAACAGGAAACCTTTTTGATATATAATAAAAACTTTTATACATATTCAGGAACATTCTCGATCCCAAATGAAATGTTCCATATATATTCCGAAACCTTTCCGTTCCGCAATGAAAGATTGGCTACACAATCTGAAAACTTTCCTATCCTTAATGGAAGCTTTACTATGTTTTCAGATATATTCAGAAAGGCTTCTGATATATTCAGAAACTTTTCCGATCAGTAATGAAGTATTTTCGATATATTCAGAAACTTTTCCGACCTGTAATGAAATATTTCCGATATATTCAGAAACTTTTCCGATCCATAATGAAAGGTTTAAGATTATTCAGAAAGGTTTCGGATGCATACAAAAAGCTTTCAGATATATTCAGGAAGGTTTCGGATACATTCAGAAACTTTTCATTACGGATCAGAAAGGTTCCGTGTTTTAACCGAAACACTTTCCTGTTCGAATCAGAAACCTTTCCGTTAGTATCGTGCAGCACAGGTCTTCGTTATTTTCAGAAATGTTTCTGAAAATTTTTTACAGTGTATATATATATATATATATATATATATATATATATATATATATATATATATATATATATATATATATATATATATATATATATATATATATATATAAATAATGCAATTTATAAACAGTTATATTTCATATACAATTTGAAAAATAAAATTAGTATGCCAAACATTGTATTTTCAATAAGCTCAAGATAAATAAATTTATACATTTTTGAAAAAAGGAACCGAAATCATTATTACTATATTTATTTTTCATGAAGAAACATTTGTTATTCAAGCAATTATTCAACAATTATTTTTTATTCAACACATTTTGAACTTACGCCTAAATAACATATATTCTTAATATGGTTTATTATGTACTTTATATTAAAATAGATCTATTTTATGTATGTATGTGGTGTTTTGTTTAGCTTATTGTTAAGTCTGTTAATATATAAAATGTATGTTGTAACATAAAATGTGTTCGTGATATACTTTTGTTTATTTTTTATACATTTATTTGCAAGCCTTTTACCAGTATTTTGTGCTTATTCATTAAAGAATTATTTAATTATTTTCTTATAATTCCTTTTTTTATGTATATTGATTTTATTTTGTAAGAAATTTTTAAACGCTTTCATTTTGACAAATGCAAGATAATATTTACTTTATATTGTATGATTCACCGATATTCTAATACATTAAAATTCTATTTAACTTAGAAAATAGTTAATGTTCTTTTTCAATATATGAAGTTTCGGGGCACAGTTTATCAATCAAAGATAAAAAATATATATACAAAGTATTTTAACTTTTCCTAAACACCCGAGAGTTTTATTCAATTACTTCAATTAAATTTTATTATTAATATTCTTACTTACAAAAAGAAAACAGTTTTTTCTCAAGCTCTCTCTCTCTCTCTCTTTTTTTTCCACTGAAGCAAGCTATTTTAAAGAATCTCAAATGATATATATAAATGTAACATTTCAAAGTAATATCGATAGTCCTTAGCAAAAAGAAAATAAATTATTAAACAATTATCTATTAAATTAAATTTTACAATATTTTACACTATTTGAATCAAATTTTACAGTATTTGAAGAATTAGAATTGGAAAAAAAAGTAAATTTCACCCATAAGAATAAGATTTATTTAAATTAAACTGTCCAAGCATTCGCAATTCATTGAAAAAAGCCCCAGTATTTACTGATTAAAAAAAAAAAAAAATAATGTAACAGAACGTCATTAAATCATGCTATGTATAAAAAAAATATTTTACATTTGCCAAAATAAAAATGTTAAAAATACTCTATAATCTAATACATAAATACTCTATATATTATACAAAATAAAAGCAAAATATTTAAAACAGCTTAAATTTACAATTCTTTAATGAATAAACAAAAAATAATAAGACTTACTAATAATTTACTTATGCTCTTGTGCATATTTCAGCATTATAGTACTTGTAAAATTCCTGTAACTTTTAAAACATCCTCTCTCTCTCTCAGTACGATATCGAATGAAGAAGCGTGGTGACTGGTGACTTTGCAAAAATAGAAGGGGGTCGAAAATTAGGGAGAGGTTTCCTAGAAATTGCTCTGTTCCCCTTATGACCTTCGCGAGTGAATTCCTTTCGGGAAGCAAAGAAAGTAGATGGATACCTCTCTAAGGCTGCGGGCAAACAGCACTACTTTCAGTTACACTAAAAGAGCAATTTTATTTTACCGGAAAATATATTTCAAATTCAAATCATATCAAAAATTTGTGTTATAAAAACAGTTTATTTTCCACTTTTCCTGCTGCCTTGTATTCAATATTATATGCTTGCTGAAACAATGAAAGGAATATTTTTTTCGTTTGTTCGTTACAAATATTTTTTTCATGAATCTTGAAAAAAAAAAAAAAAAAATAATAATAATAATAACGCTTACCATTAAATTTGTAGTAAATTATAAGTATAATGTGAAAGCTCAATGAACAAAAAATATATATAATTAAATAAACATAAATATGATTTATGTTTATTTAATTATATATATATATATATATATATATATATATATATATATATATATATATATATATATATATATATATATATATATATATATGTATTTTTTTTTTTTTTTTTTTTTTTTTTTTTGGCAAGAGAAAAAAATGATAAAATTTCAACAAGGGGAAGAGGCAGAAGAATTTTCAACAAATAAATGTGATGAATCATTAAATGAAAGTTTTAAACAATTGTTTAAAACTTTTATCCAATAATTCATCATGTTCATCACTTATAACCAATGCAACAAAAATATTATTTTTGCTCTTTTCTTTCTATTTTATAAATTTATATTCCGGAAATTAAAAATATCCATTTTTATTCCAATTTTTCCCCCCATAAAAAATCTTTTAATTAAAATAGGGAGTTTTTATTTATATATTATTAAATAGATAATAAATCGTGCAAAATACTAATGTTTTCAAATAAAATTCCGGTTTTTGCTTCTTTAAAGTCAGGTATGACATCTGTGTTTTTTATTAAGAATAAGAATTTATTAAGAATTTTTTTAAGAATAATAATAAAACAAACAAACATAAATTGTAAGGAATTTGATAAAAACATTTTTATTTATTTTTTACTTTAAACTGAATTTAAAACAATAAAATTTATTTTCGAAGAATTTTATTTTACAGGAAAATATATTTTAAATAGAATTAAAATTTTTTGTTATAAAACAGTTTATTTTCCACTTTTTCTACCCTCTTATATTCAACAACATGGGCTTGTTAAAACAAAGAATGCAATATTTTTTTCATTTGTTCATAACAAACATTTTTTTTAATGAAACTTGAAAAATATAAAAAAAATTCACGCCTCTGATTAATTTTCCAGCATACTTTTTTGTAATATGAAAGCTCAATGAATGAATGCATCTTATTGTAATTAAATATTTTGTGCACTTCCTATGAATTTGTATTTTGTTTATTTCAGCTATTAAAATCTAGAGAAATTGAAAATTAATGCATTCATTGTTTCTAGCATGACCATAAAAATATATCTATGCAAAGATATCGAAGTATAGTTTGGAAATATATTATTTTACATCTCTTAAATGTAAATATTTTTACATTTTTACTGATATATATATATATACTCCTTAAATAGTTTTAAACGAAAAAGAATAAATTAATCATCTATACTGACCTAGATATAAATCTTATAATGTATTTACATTTTTAATAAATGCCGCATTTGAAATAATTAAGCTTACTTTAAAAGAAATGAAGAAAAAAAAGTACATTTCCTCTCATTAATTAAATATTCGGGTTGGGTAATACCGGGCCTGCACTTTTTAAATCATGAGGGGCCGTTTCAAGCTTGCCCGAAACTGCCCCTCAGTGATGACAGGTCAAATAAACGCAACCGTTTTCTCCCTGCCGAAACGTGTACAATAGGGTATTGCGAAAAAACAAAAGTTTTTATTTCCGAATCGCTATAGTGCGGAAAAGTTGCGATTGGTAAATACAAGAAAAACTAAAAAAAATTTTTGAAATCGGACATTATCTTCCGATTGCGAAAACCACCTAAAAATTAAAAAAAAATTGAAAAATTCCGATTTTTTCACAATTTTTTAAAAAATATTACATTTACACATATTTTATCACTATAGTGATAAATATTTGCATATTGTACTGTTTAATAATAATAAAAAAATTCATTGCATTTAAAGAATATCTTCCGATCGCGCAAGCTCATTAAAAATCGGGAAAAATTCATTTTTCAGTGATTTTTGATATATTAAGAAAATAATTAAATAAGCTGAGTTTGCAGTCTCATGTTAAAATTTAAATGTAAATTAATACTATTGAGCATGTTATGCTATTTTTGAACAACCGAGATCTTACCACAACGAGATCGCTGCAAGGTTTAGTAGTTCTTCACAGTAGCGTAGCTATGTTTTTTGGCGCCCGGGGCCAGCAAGAAATTTTGCGTCCCCACCCCACTATAGATATATAACAATTTCTCTCAATTTGGCGCCCCTAGGCCTCGGCGCCCGGGGCGGACGCCCCCTTGCCCCCCTTAGCTACGCCACTGGTTCTTCAAGGTTTAGAGTTTCGAGCACATCCTGTTAGCCACGTTGCGAAAAATCGTTGAAGTCGCCTTACGTGTCCACATGCTTCTGTCCCAAACCTCGTTCACTTGCACAGAGCGCCATTTCGTATCAGAGAGCCCGTGAACGAATTTCATTTGTTAATTGAATGTATTGTTTTATTAAAAATACATTAACGTGTGACAGGGACACGGATCTGGATACGTCGTTGACAAAGAAAATTACTAGACAATCTTTTCATTGTCCTATATTCGGTCATCCAAGAGATTTTCTGCCAAATATTCTTATAACACACGAAGATGTTCTTCAATGCTACCTTGAGGAGAGGTCTCTATTAGCAAGTAAATTCAACATCATTAAAGTGAGTTTCTCATTTGTCAGATATACAGTGGCACAAAAAAAAAATATATTTATTAGAAGGCGTCAATCCCAAAAGTGTTTGATTGTAGAATCATTTAGCTAATTAATGCCTACTACGATAATATTCTAAACTAACGAAATCTTATATTCGAGACAAGGAATAGCCAAACCTTATAAAAAAGTTTGATGAATTTAAAAAACAAGAAACTCAACTGTGTGATATTTCAGCCTGCAAACGTGTAATGAATTTATATTGCTCCTGTAAAAAGTCACCAGATCTGAGGGAGTGTCTAATTGAGACTAATTGTACGTCTCAAAAACACAACAAAATTCCGGTCATTGAGCATAGATTCATCTACCTCCAGAGAAAGGACGAAACGGGAAAAATTGGTACTAAAGTTTAAAAAAAAAGAAAAAAAACTGAGTACAAGACTTGGAAGACGAAACTATATATTGAAAAGGCAACCTTCCAAATTTATTGAAACGAAAATAAAAGACCTTGAGCATTTAGATGAAATACATGAGAATTTTAATGCTAATGTAGGTATAGGTAAAATATCATTACCATGACGGATACAGCCTATCAGATTAAGAAGAAATTACCATGGCAAATGAAAGTGGAGTTACAATCCACATCTTTACATTGCGATCGCAATGGTGTATCTGACAGTGCAGGTGCTGCTAAAGCGTTGAGTGTACTAGAAGATATTCCTGTAATAACTAAAGAGATGCTTTTCAAGTTATTGACCTATACAAAATTAGAAGAAAACAAACAGAAAGAAAAAAATTACGGCCAAGTCAAGTGGAATCAGAAGAACCACATGACATACATTTTGATGGAAAAAGGGCGATTATTTAGTTATCCTCCTCAGTCCTGAGACAAATATCACGATGGACAACATACACTGTTTAAAATTACTATAAACCATCTTCAAACATGTGTCATTCTACATATCAATGCGTGTTATATGGACGCATTTATTGAAAAAGTCTAGAAGTATTTTTAACGATTTTAGAAGTATTTAAATTTTTGTTAAAGGATTTTCTTTAGTTTCTCGTACAGGCGCTATATTCGTGAAGAATATTTGACAAAAAATCTCTTGGGGATGACAAAATATAGGACAATGAATAGATTGTCTAGTAATTTTCTTTGTGAACAACGTGTGCAGATCCGTGTACCTGTCACATGTTAATGTATTTTAAATAACACAATACATCTAATTAACAAACGAAATTCGTTCACGAACTCACTGATACGAAATGGCGCACTGTGCAAGTGGACGAGGCTGGGGAGAGATAAGGATGTGGACACATAGGGCGACTTCAACGCTGTTTCGCAACGTGGCTAACAGGAGTTGCGCGAACTACTAAACCTTTTTGCCCTGCAGCGATCTCGTCGTGGTAAGATCTCGATTGTTCAAAAATAGCATAACATGCACAATAGTATTAATTTACATTTAAATTTTAACATGAGACCGCAAATTGAACTTATTTAATTATTTTCTTAGTGCATCAAAAAACACTGAAAATTGAGTTTTTCCCGATTTTTAATGAGTTTGCGCGATCGGAAGATATTCTCTAAACGCAATTTATTTTTTTATTGTTATTAAATAGTACAATATGTAAATATTTTTCACTATAGTGATAAAATTTATGTATATGTAATATTTTTTTAAAAATTCTGAAAAAATCGAAAATTTTCAATTTTTTTGAATTTTTAGGTGGTTTGCGCGATCGAAGATAATGTCCGATTTCAAAATTTTTTTTTTAGTTTTTCTTGTATTTACCAATCGCAACTTTTCCGCACTATAGCGATTCGGAAATAAAAACTTTTGTTTTTTCGCACCACCCTAGTGTACAATTCGGCAACTGCTGCCGCAAGTAGCGGCGCCTCACTTACGGTACGGTAATGTTTGGCTACAAATGGCCTTAACTCACTATGGCCGCAACGAATACGGCTTCTGGCCGCAAGTCGAGCGTTTGTTGGGAATTTTCTTAGCTCTCAAAAAAAAAAAAAAAAAAATAAAAAATAAAAAAAATAGCAATAGGTTAAGACAATTTAGAGATAGTTGAATGGAATAAATAAAATAAACAGTATAATATAAGTAAGAGTAATAAATTAAGAACAAAAAGATGATAATGTAAAACTTGTTAATTTTGCTAATGATAATTTAGTAGGTTAAAGTTCTATTTAAAAATGTTCTTATGATATTCTAAATATCTTCATCATCTATTAAGTCCAATGGTGGCATTTGAAAAAGCCCTTGATTTCTTTCCAATAAGTGTACTTTTACATCAAGTTCTGAATAATTTTAGATGCGTCCATAATTATATAAATAGCACCTATATTCTCGTTCAGTCTATCAGTCCGTCTGTCTGCCCGCATATAATAAAACAAAAACTGTCCAAACAAATCACACGATGTTTAAAATATATAATTTTAGCGTAATTTTGTCGAGTCATTTTAAATTTTATAAAAATCGGATGTATAGTTTAATTAGAGGGGCAATCAAAAGTATCCATTACATTACGATCAACAGGAAAAAATAATTTCAAGTACATTTTAATGATGTTAAACTCTTTCGAATATAATAGAATTGACATGAACTATGAAATATATATATATACTAAAATATAGATTCTGTATAATCTGTGATGTAAAGAATATTTATCATTAAATTACAGGACTACACAAAAGCATTCCACTACATAATGTTATACGGGAAAACATTGTTTGGGGCGTTTTTTAATTATATTAAACTATTTCACATCTTATAAATTATGATATATGTTGCTGAGGTGTAATAAATGTTTCTTCCTGTATATTTACAGGAACACAAAAAATATTTTGACCACTATACTGTATCCGAAGTACTGTCTACTATAACAACAAGATCTGAATATTTAAAAAACTTCGTTATCGTACGAACGCGTTTCGTTTGCTATGCTTCATGTACAATTTCCAACTTGTTTCTTCATCCAAAAGATATATTGCTTCCAAAAGCGTACAAATGATTCTGATGTAGGTAAACGCTTTCGTAAAAAAACATTATCAAATACGATTTGGAATAAAACAATGAAATTAACCTCAGCCGGAATTCATTGTTTTTTTCTTTATAGAAACCTCTTTATTGTTCCCCAAAAACATGCAAAATATTTTGACTTCCACAGGACATGTTTATTTAAAATCTCATTAATTTCTTTTTTGCATCTCGTATGGAATTTTGACTGTTATGTCATTTTAAAAGCATTATAGGAAATTAGATTACGGGAAAAGGATTTATTGCTACTATATTACTATAGTCATACTTAACTACCTTTGATTCTATTTTCTTTCCATTTTTGTTTTCTTCCAAAAGATATATTGTTTCCAAAAGCGTACAGATGATTCTGATGTAGGTAAATGCTTTCGTAAAGGGTTATTATCAAGTGCAGTTTTGCCTACAGGTAAAGACTCCAACTTTCATTTCGCCCAGTAGAGAGGATGATAAACTGTCGCCAAATGACCCGGATGCCGCAAAGTGTTCCATGCTTCAATGTCAAAATTTGGGTTAAGAGCAATCAAATTCCCTTCTTCATTGCGGTCATGAGAAGGAGATTCAGAATCGTGATCTTCATGGCCTTCTTTTGTTTCGAATTTGGGAAATTACTTCGATTGGAAACATTGATCAGGCACTATAAGTAATTAAGAAATTTCGGAAATACAGCAGAACTCGTTTAATACGAGTACGGTTAAAATGGAAAGGGGGTTCTTTCCCAACTAAAAATGAACTGTAGTTTTTTTTTTTTTTGAGGTTTTTTCTAAAGTTAACTGTAGACTTTCTATAGTGCAATCTCAACTATAAAATCTCTTCAGTTATTTTGTAGTTAATTGGAGGTGATTTTACAGTAATTTATGTTAAACATTCTGTGAGCTATTAACTTTAAAAACACTGCAGTTTTTATAAAGTCATTTTATAATCAAAAATTTACTTTAAATTGACTTTATAACCGTAGAATCACTGCAGTGAATTTGAAGTTATTATGCAACCATTAATTTAGAAATACATTTTCTGATGTATCCTACTATAATTGTAGTTATTGTCCGATAAATTTACAGATTTTAATCGGAGAAAAATAATTTTAATTATACTTCGGAATCGAATTAGGGATTTCCTATCCTATCCACCCATTTCCTTAGCGAAAAATTTATTAGTTCCTACTTTATTTTGTTACTTGGAAATTACAATTTTTAATGTGTTAAAATCCATTTTTTTAATTTAGGCATTTCCATGATATTTTCATTAACTCGTTGAAGGGCGGTAGGATAAAATATATCCCACTTAATTTTAATTGCGAAATGCCACTTTGACACCAGAATTTTGAAATGAAAATTTTCATTTTATTATGTACGTAAAGAAAAATATTTATGTATTTTGAAATAAATTTGTTTTTAAATTCTGGTGTCATTCAACCTTTTTAGCATTTTATGATTAGAGGTGCTTTGCCCCTCAAAGGGTTAAAATATGAAAAGATGAACATATCGCTGAAAAGAGATTTTTGAGCTTTTTTCATTATTGCACCCTCGAAAAGTACATAAAGTGATGTACAGAATTGAACCAAATATTTTGTATATGTTTTTGGCTTTGGCCAGCAGATCTTCTTTGAATTTGGAAATATTCCGTGTGAAAAAAGCATTGTGATAGCGCCTTTGTATCATTTTTTCGATTCTTCGTAGTTTTATTGTCCAACGGCTCGTGCAGAGACGGGATTTCGCGTCCTTCTAATTCAACTATTTGTAAACAGTAGATGATAACAGAATAAGGGAAAATATCAATTTTTATAAATATCATGATCCGCAGATTATCTCGTTTTTAATCCGATTTATGTGATTTTTTTCGAAAAGTTGTTGGAATTTATGTGGATGTGTACATATTTCTTTTGTCTTTTTTTATGAAATGTGTTTTTTATGCTTGGTACATCTTTTTAAAATTCTATTTTAGCTAAACAGTTGAAACTTTTCAAAATTGTGTAGTCAACTTGTTTCTTTAAAAATATCCAACATTATAGTTCTGGGGGGAAAAAAGTGAAAAATACGTTGTAAAAATTTTTAGGATTTTCAAAGTTTTTTAGAAAAATATTTGTAATTTTATTTCTTTTAAGCAAAAATGAAAATCGCTTCTTATTATTCCCAAATAGTAGGTTTTTGACACCACAAACATTTTAAAGGTGATATATTCAATAGTTTTTCAGAAAAGTGTATCGAACAGACTTAAAAAAGTTAATTAGTCCTTGAAAACTAATTTATGCATGGAATTAATTTCTTTAAACTTATATATGGGGTATAATGTTTATATTTATTGAAAAAAAAAAAGCTTTATTTTTATTTCTATTTTTAATTAAAATACATGATTTTATGCATTTCGTAAAAGTTGCTTCTTATTATTTGTTGAGATGTTCCATGTGCTCTTAAACAATTTACAAAATATACAACAACACAAAATGTAGAAAGGCGGTTCAGCCGGATGCGAAGTTCTCGTCATGCACAAGCCGCCGATGTCCAAAAGATCTACAAAAATGTGAACATTATAGGGAAATCAATATTATAGTTTCCCTTCCTTCGGAAAATTTTGAAATTCTAGGACGATCTGCTGGCCATAGCCAAAAACATAAATAGGAAATTTGGTTCAAACCCATGCAAAATTTTATGCACTTTTCAATGGTACAATAATCTAAAAG
The DNA here is from genome assembly GCA_964019185.1 of Maratus speculifer. Classification (NCBI taxonomy): domain Eukaryota; kingdom Metazoa; phylum Arthropoda; class Arachnida; order Araneae; family Salticidae; genus Maratus; species Maratus speculifer. Next base: position 97,980,175 of record OZ025295.1, read on the forward strand.
GCGCAAAAATCTATTTTACAACATCTTCTTGCAGCGGAATTCTTTTCAATTCATAAAGGACCTGCTCGTCGTAGTCGAAAACATGCACAAAAAGTTTGCTTTAATTCTATGCATAACTTAATAAACTTTTCAATGGTACAATATTGAAAATGATACAAAAATCGCTATTTCAGCGTTCCTTTCCTTTGGATTTTTTTCAATTCCAGGCGGACCTGTTTGCCATAGCCAAAAACATGCACAAAAACTTCTTTCATTTCCTATGCATATATTGCTATCCATCTTCATAGATTTTTTGATGGCATAATAGCAATACACCGGCATACAGATATTTTCTATAAACATGTTAATTGAGATCTCTGACGTCAAAAAGGAGTAAATTTGTCAAAAAACGGAGATCGAAATTTTTTTCAAAATGGTACTTTTTTCTGTTATAGATCGAAAAAAATAAAGAAAGTTAATTCATGTTTTTTTCTGCATTTTTACTTTCTTCTGTCTTAAATAGGAAAAAGTATCATAATCGAAAATTTTTTGACAGATTTACAGGTTTTATTGATTAGAGGCTCCAAAAAACATATTTATAGAAAATGTCCGTCTGTCCGTATGTCCACGTGGCGTCATTGTACCATTGAAAAAAGTATGAAAATGTGCACAGAATGTAGCCATTTTTTTGTGTAAGATTTTGTCTATGGCCAGCAGGTCCTCCCTGAATTTGAAAAAATTCTTTCGGAAGGGGGCTTTGTATTAACGATTTTTGTGCCATTTACAGTAATGTACCATCAAAAAGTGTATAAATTTATGCATAGAATTGAAATAATTTTTTATGTATATTTTTGTATGCCAGCAGGTCCTAGATGAATTTGAAAAATATCCGCAGGAAGGGGGCGCTATAATCGCGGTATCTGTGCCATTTTCATTATTGTAGCATGAAAAAATGTTTGAAATTCATGAATAGCATAAAATTGAATTAAATGTTTTGTTTATACTTTTGGCTATTGCAAAAAGGTCCTTTCTGAACTTGCAAAAGATCTGACGGAAAGGAACGCTGTAAAAGCAATTTTTGAGCCCTTTTTAATATTTCATCATAAAAAATGAATGAAGTTATGCTTAGAATTGAACCAAACTACATGTGTATGTTTTGGGCTATGTCCAATAGGTCCTCCTTGAATTTGAAAAATATACGCCGATAGGGGGAGCTATAATCACGATGTATGTGTAATTTTCATTATTTTATCATAAAAAAAGTATGAAGTCATGCATGGAACTAAACACTGAAATAAACTTTTTGTGTAAGTTTTTGGATATGGCTAGCAAGTTTCCCCTGAATCTGAAAAAAAAAAATATTTGCCTGAAAAGGATGCTGTAAATGCGATTTCTATGCTATTTTTATTATTGTACCATCGAAAATTGCAAGAAATTATGCACAGAATTGAATAACATTTTTTGTGTATGTTTTCGCCTATGTTTCGAATACACCCTTAAATTCTTTTGACTATCCCAGGTAGATCTTCCTTGGGAGGTATTCCTTGAATTTGGAGGTATTCAGTGTTAAGGAGGCGTTGTCATAGAGAGTTTTATGCCCTTTTCAATATTTTTTCATAGAAAAATGTATAAAGTTTTGCACTGAATTGAACGAAATATTTTTGAGCATGTTTCTACCTATAGTTAGCAGATTTTCCTTGAATTTGGCAATATTCCTTGGGAAAAGAGTGCTGTGATAGCAATTTTTGTGTCATTTTCTCGATTTTTCGTATTTCTGTTGCCCATTGGCTCGTGCAAAAACGGGAACTCGGGTGCTGCTAAGCTGTATTTTTGCAAAAAGCAGATGATATCAAAATAAAAACTATTGATTTTAATAATTATCATGACCTAGATTAACTTTTTTTTACTCCTATTAACTGGCTGAAGCAGAAATTTAAGATGAAAATTAAAGCTGTTGTTAGTATAGTATTAAACCATGGATATTAAAGTATTAACATCTGTAACTACATTTTTAAATATTAAGATGCATGAGGTAGAAGAAAGTTTTGGGATTGGCACATCCAACTAGTTTATGATGTTTTCCTAAATTTTTAGCTTTTTGTTAATTAAAATAATCATTATGTTATTAAACAATGATATCATAATAAAAGAGAAAAAATAATGCCAATATTGCAGTGCGTAGAATCTATCAATTTCAAATGATGTCGCAAACATTTAATAACAAAATAAATAACAAAAGCATTAAACTCTTGTTTGATTTTGAATGCAACGTTAACATGTGTTGTATATTTTCATTCATTTTGTAGATAAGTCAATTTAGTGTTTCTAATGAATGCTATTAGTTAAATAAATATAATAAATGAATGCGGAACGAAATTTTTGCTTTTTAACACAAAATATATAGCATGAACTTTAAAATGTTTAGGTTTACTTAAAAGGCGATTAAAATAATCACATATAGATGTTACTAATTAATTTTATTCAAAAATATCTTAGTACTTTCAAGCCTTCATTCAGGCTCTTCATCACAGAATATTTTCTTTGTTTATACAAATACATGATTCCATATTTAAATATTTCTTATTACCGTTCACCTAAAATACTACTAATTCAATTTTCAAGCAACGAATCGCGTTCATTTTCAAAACGGAATAATGTATGTGTATAAATAAAGAAAATATTCTCTGGGGAAGAGCCTGTTTAAAGGCTTGAAAGTACTAAGATGTTTTAAAATAAAATTAACTATTAACATCTACAGGGTGTCCAGCAAATAACATCCTGATTTCAAAATTAAATTTCTCAAAAACAAAAATCAATAGAATTATGTAGTAAACGGTTTGTTTATCAGGTAAGCTGTAAAAATCTTATACAAAAGTTTAGAACGGTAAATATTTTGAAAAGATTGTGTTCTGATTGCAAAGAATGCTTTGATTTGACATCTATCTTTAAATTCTATTTAGATGATCTTGCTTTAGATTGCTGCCAGAGAATGTGTTTTTCGGCTTAAAATGCCATATTTCATAGTTTTTTTAAATTAAATTTTTGAAATTTCGAAATTCTAAAAATTTACTTCGAAAAATCTTTAAAATATTGCACTGTAAGCTGAAAAATTATTTCTCTGCAGGCTATCTAAAACAAGAAAAATGTCAAATCAAAGCATTCTATGCAATCAGAACGCAATTTTTTCAAAATACTCACTGTTTGAAATTTCTATATAAGATTTTTACAGCTTATCTAATGAAAAAACCGTTTACCGCATATTACTATCGATCTTTGTTTTTGAGAAATTTAATTTTGAAATCAGGGTGTTAATTGCTGGACACCCTGTATATTTGATTATTTTAATCGCCTTTTAAGTAAATCTGAACATTTTAAAGTCCATACTATATATTTTGTGTTGCTATTAGTTAAAATCTATTTCTATGCTTTTTCTCGCATTTTCAGTAAAAAAAAAAAAAAAAAAAGAAAAAAAAAAGAGACAGATCTGTGATTTGCTATCTAAAGAATATGAACCAATAACCTATTTTCAAAAAAGCGGGATTTTGTCGTAAAAAAAAAAGTATTCATTAACGGACATGATATGAAAGTAATCTACAAACTGATAAAGAGTGGCAGCCGAATGAGAAAAACTGCGATAAAAGAAATTCCATTAGAAAAGGAACTGGTTTGGATGGCTACAAATTAATATTTGTAACCGCATTAAGGTTTATTTATAGCGGGTCTGATGAATTAATTAAATCGTAATACTAATAATATATATTCTACATAAAAATATAAGAATTTATATTATAAAAAACATTTTGCTTCTAAGACGTTGTATAGTAACAAAAACATTTAAAATTTATTAAAAAAAATTATATACATATTTCAACTCAAAAATTAATAGAGTCATCCTCAGAATGTAAATAGAAAAATAAAAATTACAAATACAATGAACGTGAAAATCGGAATAAAGAGTTATTGAAAATAAATAAATTAAATGTATCACGTGCTTTTTAATTTGATATTGTCCTTGGTCTAGTTAAATAATTACTGTGTAAATTGTCTAACCATTCAATCCATATATTTGGAATGCGAAATGACAGTGTATCGTTACAAATATGTGAACTATTTAAATAAATTTCAATTGATTCTCTTATGAATAATTTTAAATAAAAATTAGACCTGTATATTAATTTACTCTCATTAAAAAGTATGTTGATGTTTTCTTTTTGATTTAACTAATTTTAAATAAAAATTAGACCTGTATATTAATTTACTCTTATTAAAAAGTATGTTGATGTTTTCTTTTTGATTTAACTCAAAAAATCAAAATCAAAAAGAAAACATCAACATACTTTTTAATGAGAGTAAATTAATATACAGGTCTAATTTTTATTTAAAATTATTCATAAGAGAATCAATTGAAATTTGTTTAAATAGTTCACATATTTGTAACGATACACTGCCATTTCGCATCCCAAATATATGGATTGAATAGTTAGACAATTTACAAGGTAATTATTTAACTAGACCAAGGACAATATCAAATTAAAAAGCGCGTGATACATTTAATTTATTTATTTTCAATGATTCTTTATTCCGATTTTCACGTTCATTGTATTTGTAATTTTTATTTTTCTATTTACATTCTGAGGATGACTCTATTAATTTTTGAGTTAAAACATGTAAATAAAAATGTTTTAATATATTTTAAATGTTTTTGTTATTATACAACGTCTTAGAAGCAAAATGTTTTTTATAATATAAATTCTTATATTAATATGTAGAAGATATATTATTAGTATTACGATTTAGTTATTAGTGGACGTAATAAAGACTTATTTAGTGTTATTTTTCACATTCATGATGAATTAATGTCAATGAAATGGGGGAAAAATGCAGCTGAATTTAATTCATTGTACAGTTATTGATTGAAACAATTATATCAGAGAAGTTGATATAATTTTCTTACAAGGAAATCTGAAAAAAAAATGGGAGGGACATAAAAGATTGTATAGATGGATAAAAATCTCTTCTTAAAGCAAAGCAAAGCAAAAAAAAAAAAAAAAAAAAAAAGTTGGATGAAGTTTTTCTGAGAATTGGTTCTTGGAGGATTATGCTGAGAATCTGATGAATATATTATAGTAAAAATTTGCAATAAAAGCGCGGCTACACTGATGGAAGAAATAAAAGAATATATAGAAAATGGTCCGATAATTTTTTCAGATTCATGGGAGGCTTATAAAATTGCCGAATTAAAGCTGAAGGATTGAAGTATTTTAATTAAATCATTGTTATAATTTTATAATTCCAAATATTGGTGCACATGTTCTAAACATGAACGTCTTTGTAAATATGTGAAATAAAATATTTATGTTTCATCCATAAATACAATATAAAAAAATTACATTTTTGTTTAATTTAATAATTCTGCATTTAAATTCTCAAGATAATAAATCTGCAGGTCAGAAACCTTAACGTCAAATTTTCAAACAGTTTAATTATTATCTCACTCCACATAAAGTAGGGCATCTTGAAATTCACATTAATAATGTACGATTATTTGCAAATTTCTAAGCATATAAATTTTCTTAAAAGTTCAGAAAATATAACTTTTAAGAACGTCAAATTCGCTTGATTTTATTTAATTTTCTCGATCTGACATGCTATATTATTCAGTTACTTGGCAACTGTTGAATAAAACAAAGTGGGGGTTGAAAAAATACATATTGTATCAAAATTTTTAAAATGATAAAGAAAAATGTTACATATTTTTTGAGAGTATGTATAAAATTACATAAAATACCAAAAAAAAAAAAAAAAAAAAAAAAAAAAAAAAAAAAAAAAAAAACGTGAAAGACCAAGGAAATTATTGAAAAACATTCAAACAGATCTGGTTAATTTAAGACATTGCATAGTAAAAATATAGCATTCACAATGTAACGCCACACAATGTAACCTATGTTAACGTAATTATTCAAAACATTCTTTTTTCCAAAATATTAAGAACGAAAGAAATTTTACATCTGGCATATTCACACTCTCATATAAAGATACGCATTCTATTCATCAGTAAATTTTAACTCCAATTTTCTTAATATTCTGACATATATTTTATACATTCTTCAATTTGTTTATTATTACATAATAATTTGGCTATCATCTTTTATTTTTATTTTTATTTTTTTTTTTTTACAGAGAATAGATTGATAAGTACCGGATAATTAATAGATATGTTTACTATTTTGCCTGATGTGTCAAATTGGCAAAGAATAGAGACCGGAAATATACTAACATAATCATTGCATTTGTTTTAAAACTTTCCAAAACTTAAAAACATGGGCTTCAATTAATAAATGTGAAGTTTGGATTGATTGATTCTGTTTATGACGGCCAATTATCAAAACGAGCTATAGAGGCCCTAAGGCGGGGGGAGGGGAAAGTTCCTTGTTAAAACATAAACGAAATATTCTTCATAGGATTATTCACAGATTTGTTGAAATTAGCAAGCAAAAGTATTTAAAATATTTTTCTGGAAAATGCTATTAAACAATGTAACCAATTTCTAATCTAATTTTACAGCATATAAATTGTTCAGCTTAACATTTTATCAAAGTATTACTGTCCAAGTAACATATTGTACCTAATGGAGCGTGGCACTTCAATTTAAATCAGCAAAAATGGCTTTTATTGTATAGCTGAGCAGTATTAGATTGAAACTAAAATACGTAATAAGATAATTGCATGATTATGCCAGTTTTTTACATCAGTTACACCGATTTGAATTACATTTTTTCATGCCCTTAATTCCTCTTTACGTGTGGCGGAACTGTTGCATTCACTAGGCAGATGACAACATGATTGATGTAATCATTTAAATACTTGAGGCATTAAGTGATTAAAAGGCTTATGTAATCGTAATTTTTTTTTATCGTAGATTGATGTGTTTAAAATTTAATGATCGCTGATAAAAAGATAAATTATGCAAATTTCACTTAGAAAATTCGCATTGATAAAATTCTACATTCTTCAAATTAAGAAAGAAGAAGCTTTTTGTCCGGAAGTTGTTTCACCACGAATTCTCAAAGGTACTCTTCAATTTAATGAATTGCAAAGTTTCTATCAGTAAGCAAAGAAGATTATTCAGTTCGAAAATAATGGTAGCTAGGTTAGCCACAGTCTGTGTACTCTTTCTTTAAATAATTCAACTTAAAAAGTGAAAAATTCAGAATTTTAATTTTCAGTTATTTGAACTGAAACTTAGACATCAAACGATTTTTTTCTTACCGTGCCAATAATTCAATCATTAGTTCTATATACAATTCGTGTAAAAACGATAAAAACAGCAAAAATTATTATTATTTTTAAAATTTCAATTATTTTAAATTTCAAAACAAAGAAACTTTTTTCTTATAATTTGTACCATCAAGCTGAATTGTCAACAAAATTCAACTGTGAGTATTTTATTACGAAAATAAAATAATTGTACAAAAAATTACCATTTTTGCCTGTGTAAAAACTATAAGGACTATAAAATAAATTCAATATAGTAACTAAAGAAACAAATATTTAATGCGTTATGCATCCATTTATGGGAGTTTAATGATTGCAAATATTCCACTATTCCTCGAAATCATTAATTTTTGACACATTTCGGGATTGTTTTTGTATTCTTCTTCTTCAATTGCAGATCTGACTTCCTAAGATGGTGAAAAATGCCTTCCATTTTTATAAACTCGTCTTGTTAGACCGCCCCATAAGCTATCGATAGAATTTAAATCAGGATTTCTGAGTGGCTACTGCAAAACGGCAATCTTTTTTGTTATAGAACTAAAGTTTTTTTCTCACGACTTGTGTGGATAGGTACATTATCTCGCTGTATCTTTTTTCCCTGTCAGAAGTGTTGGAACAAATGAAAGATAGTCAGAAAAAGATAGTATATGTGTCTTTGAATTAAATTTTCCTGAAAGATTAACAAGTGACACCACGTCGTGGAAAGAAAAGCAGCCCCATGTTGCTATGAATCCAGCTAATCTTGCCAGCTAACTGATATTTTAATAAAATCTCTTTTTCTTTTCTCAATTCACCCCATTAATATTTACAGCCATCAGGACCATTTAAATTTTACTTATTTCGTAGGAGGAATATTATTGGGATGATCTGATATAAGAAAAAGAGATTTTATTAAAACATCTGTAAGGTAGCGGATTCATTGCAACATGGGGCTGCTTTTCATTCAACGATGTGGTGTCACGTGTATATCTTTTAGGAAAACGTAATACATACACACATATATGAACACTTTCTGACCATCTTTCATTTGTTGCAACACTTCTGACCAGAAAACACAGATATAACAGCGAGATAATGCACCTATCCATACAAGTCACGAGAAAAAAAACTTCAGTTTTATAAGAAAAATATTGAAGTTTTGCAATAGTCACTCAGAACTCCTGATTTAAATCCTATCTATAACTTATGGCAAGACGAGATATCTAGCAAGACGAGTTTATAAAAATGGAAGGCATTTTTCTTCAGCTTAGGAACTCAGATCTGCAATTGAAGAAGAATAGTACAAAAACAATCCCGAACTGTGCCAAAAATCTATGATTGTCGAGGAATGATGGAATAGTTGCAATCATTAAACTCCATATGTGGATGCATAATACATTAAATATTTGTTTGTTCAGCTACTATATTGAATTTATTTTGCTGTCCTCAAAGTTTTTACACAGGCAATAATAGTGATTTTTCGTACATTTCTTTACTTTCTTTACTGTAAGCATTTTTTTACTTTCGTAAAAAAATGCTTACAGTTGAAGTTTGTTGACGTTTTTATTAGTTTTTTAGCTTCATGATACACATTATAATGAAAAAAATTTAATTTGTTTTAAAATTTAAAAAAAAAAAAAAAAAAAAAAAAAAAAACATTTTGCTGTTTTTATAGTTTTTACACGCACTGCAAATATTATCCTTTTTCTCTTGCTACTTTTTCCGGTAGAAGAACAAGTGCATTAATAGCAAATAACATATTTTTAATCACTTATTGAATTACTATCAATATTATAAAGGCCAACCGTATCTGTGCGTAACACATACTTCATTTTTGAAATTTGAAATGAAATTTTGGATTTTCAATTTTCGGAACTGCAAATTTTTAAACTTTTAAACATCGCACATTTTCAATTTTTACACCGCCGTATAGAGGAAAAATGCTCTCTAAAGTACAATTTGTTTGAAAACTGTATCGCAATTTATTTTTGAGATATTATATTTTTTGTAGCTTTTAACATCATTTTTGTAATTCTGGCAACGGAAGTATTCTGTTTTTATGGAAAGTAAATGGAAAATAGTCACAGAGCAAAGAGATACATAGAATTGAAATGCAGTGGCTGTGCGTAATGCCAAAATTGCAAAACTGAAACCAGTTGAAATCGGTCAAAATTAAGTCCAAATACTTTCGGCTTCACAGAGTTTGTGTGCGCGGCTGTGCATAAGAGAGCATTTAAATGTGAACGATAACTGTAAACTGTTTTTATGAAATGAAAATTATTTTTGAACGGAAAATTGCGTACTGCTTTTGAAAACACGTTTTGTCCTCATGAAGTTTCCATATTTCATTCTAGCATGTATATTGATTGTACACATGCACTATTATGCTGTTTCAGACACTAGACAAATTGCTTAAAAAAGTGAAAATGATGTAAAAGAAATTTTCTTAGATAAAACTGAACATTTTAGCACAAATTTAAATTGAAACCTCGTAATTTATAGAAACTTTTAGTTTGCAATACTGAGATTAGAATCTGAGGTTTAAAAAAAGACTGTTCATATGCAAAGATGTTGCTGACAATCGAGACTTGATGATAAAATTAGAATATAAACATACACATATTTTTAAGTGAATACGAATATGAGAGGTGTGTATGAAAATATTGAGATGGTGAAAATAATGTCGGGTTTAGATTTCAAGTGGAAAAAACTCTATGATTGTGTCAAAAATCAAAAAGGAATAAAATTTTCTGTTTTTATTTTGAAATACCAAACATAACAGCCTTAGTTGATAACAGTCTCTTTATAATAGATCTTTATAATATTTTATTGCTTACACATACGATTGAAGTTTAATTTTAATGATTTCTACAACTGAGTTTTAAAAAATAGTATTTTATTAACTTTAGGTTAATTATCATTTGTTTGAGAGTTAGCCTTATCAATTTAAGGTGTATTTTTTACTGTAACTAATTTTGTAGGTTTATTATAAATCAGTGAAAGAGTTCGTTCTTAAACATTTTCTTTCGTCGAATTTTGATGTGTTCTGCCTTGTTTTTATGTAATCTTCAATATGCAGATGTTCTGTATTAAATGAATTAAAAGAGTAAAAAAAAAAAAAAAAAAAAAGTAATTTAACAAATTACAAAGACCATTTGGAAAATGATGCTTTCAAAGACTAAAATTTTAAACTTATAAATAAATTCTATATTTAAAAAAAATAATAAACATCACTTTTATGATAATCAAAACGAGGCTTACGTAATAACAGAATCATACATTACGTTAGCCATGGATAAAACGTTAATATTCCTGGACCAGTCATAAACAAATTTTAAATGAAATTTCGGTTTCACAGTTTTCGGCACTACGAATTTTTAAACTTCTAAACATCGCACATTTTTAATTTTTACTCCGTTGTAAAGGGAAAATATGTACTTTTAAATGCAATTTGTTTGAAAGTTGTATCTTAATGTATTTTTGAATTATTAATTTTTTTGTAGTTTTTTATATTGTTTTGGTCATTGTGACAATATTCCATTTCTGGACATTAAACATGCACCAATCAAAAAACGAATAAAATCCGGGCACCACAAGATTTCAGATATGATTCAGATATCTCTATTCTCGACAGACTGAAACATCAATTTTCCAAATGTTAAGTTTTAAGATGACAAAAATCTATATGGATTGCAGCAAAAATTTTCACCAGAGATTATTATACTATTGTAAATTTGATAGTCTTTTTATATTAAATAACAAGAAAGAAAACAAATGCGTTATGCACAGATTGTGAAACATTATCCAACATTTTCAAACAATTTGTTAAAAAATTCTCTCTTTAGATAAGCTGAAAGAAGATATCTAATTTAAAACTAGTCGCATGAGCCAATTCCAAAACTCATTGTTAAAACGTAATATGTTAAAACGTCATATGTTGTCATATGTTAAAACGTAAAAAATCTTTAGCACATTATTAAATTTAATTGGCGATTCATGCCCATCATGAGAATTTTAAAGATACGAAATTACCTGCATTAGTTCTTGAGACATGACTATCTCTAAAATCGTGTAAGAAGTGAATCGTGAAAAAAGTGATTGACTCATCCTTAAAATTGTGCCATCCAATTACTTTTCTACCTTGAAAATTAACGCGCATGTGTTCGAAAGATCTCGGGGATACTATTTAATATCTTTAGTTTTTAGGGCGTTTAAAATAATTATTTGCTTGTTTTTGGCTTTCATATTAGCAACAAAGTGAAAATCCTTTCACAGCACTAGTTTTTAGCACAATATTTTGATTTTATTGGGAACGAGAAACCTTTAAACAATGCTCCCCTGAGGTTAACATTAACTGGTGTGCTTCTTTCCGTTGACCTCTTGAGACAAAGCCGCAAGAAACTGGAAAACAACTTCATTTTAATCAGGCTTTCGTTTTAGAAGGTGTATTTCTATGATATTGGTACCGTAGAAACAATGAAATTTTAAAGTTTAAAGCAGCATTCCATTATTGACTTTTTCCGTTTTCTTATACGATTTACTGCCTTTATTATCTCCCTAATAAGAAGCCTTTGTCCCTCTCCCCCTTTTTTAGTTTACCTGCCCCGCTTTTTGTTAATCTAAATTTAAAATACACATTTTTTGTTCAAATAAACAAGTTTTGAACAAAAAATTTTACTTTATAAACGAATTAAAATAACACTGTAAAACATTTGTGTAACGTTACTCCATAAAATTGAAGGCAGCAGTTATGGAGTAACGTTACATATGGAGTAACGTTATGGAGTAAAGTTACATATTTATGGATTTTTATGGGTATATAGTGTATATGGGTATTATGGGTACATAGTTTTATGGAGTAACGTTACATATATTTTTTACAGTGAAGTAACACATAAAAACAAAAACATATTTGACGACATAAATTTATATGGTTCCAGAAGTATGCCAAAATGTTGTCAACAGTATAATTAGGTAATTTTGACAGCAATAATGTCAAAATATTTTAAAGTCGTTTTATAAGATAAATTTCTGGTATATATACTTACCCTCGTAAAACCTCCTGTCCATCCTCTTTGTGATGTTCTGACTTTGAGGATGGCGACTGTGAGATTGAGAAGATGTGGGAGTAAAGATATTTAATAGGAAGATGAAGATGAGAAACAGGCCAGACACCATCACCGTCAATTGCATTCTGATCCTGTGGCCACGGCATCGGGAATCCAGGGGCTACAGAATAAAAAATCAATAAACATTCACATATAATGCAAATATATATAAAAAAAATTTGAATTGTTTGATTATATTGCTATAACTTTTTCCATAATAATAAATATATACCAGATGTAAATTTTTCCAAGTGAGCCAATACATCCCATGTGGGATGTTTTCTTGGCCCGGACTTTTTTCATCCACTTGGAAAAATTTACATCTGATATAATTAATTTACCGATTGAATAATCGTGTGATAAAAATTAATCTAATATAATTTCGTATGCAGCGTTTTCTGCAGTTCCGTAATTGGCCTTCGATTTTTTCTGATCCAAAGTATCAGACCAGAGTGCGTGATCGTTGGGGTGAATTAGTCCTCCAGTTTTCGTCAGAGCATTGGTGGCTTTAGCCAATACATCCCTGGTTTGAATCCTGGCCCGGACCTTTTTTCACCCACTTGGAAAAAATTAAATCTGATATAATTAATTTACCAATTTAACAATAGTGGGATAAAAATTAAAATAAATAAATATATATGTATATGTTACAGGCCAAACTAGATTGGCCTAGGCCAAACCGGTCTATCCTAACGGCCATCGGATAAACTAGTTTTTCCTAGGCCAAACCGGTCTATCCTAACGGCCATCGGATAAACTAGTTTTTCCTAGGCCAAACCGGTTTATCCTAACGCCCATCGGACAAACTAGTTTTTCCTAGGCCAAACTAGTCTATCCCAAGGCCCATATGACAAGCTAGTTTTTCCTAGGCCAAACTAGTTTGGCCTAACTCTTATAGGATAAACTAGTTTAGCCTGCTGTTTATTGGTCTGAACTAGTTTATCCTAGGCCAATTCAATTTGGCGTGATTTTATTGAATTCAATGACCGCCTCAGCGCCAACGTTCTAGTTTGTCCTAGGCTGATCTAGTTTATCCTAGGCCAATGTATTTTACGTGTTTTTAGCTCACAGGAGTCAAAGCCTGAGAAATAATGGACTCGCAAGTTCTGTATGTACGCATGTATGTACACATGTATGTACGTACGTATGTACGTAACACGATAATTCTTGATAGAAATAATGTAATTTGACGTGTTGTTATCTCATCAGACTACCAAAGCCTGAGAAATAATGTGCCCGTGGATTCTGCATCTATGTATGTACGTAAGTACGTAACGCAAAAATTCTTGATAGAAATACCCGATTTGCATCAAACTTTCAATATAGGTTTATTCTTTTGAGGAGTTTTTCTGTTTAATTTTGAGAGGTCATTGGAGAATAATAAGGGGGAGGAAGATCGAGAGACTGATTCGCCCCTTCCCTTAAATCAAATAAATGGGTTCCATACATTATTAGCATATTTTATAATAAAAAAAATTAGATATAGAAGCATTCTGATGAGGCGCCTCCATGATTAGTTGTGGATGTTCATGTTTAAGTATAAAGAGAGGGGGAAATATAGGTAAAGCCCCATAATTTATGTAAATGCTTTTTTCAAGCAGAATTTGCTGATTTGCTTAAATTTTTGAAATAGATTCATTCTGGTAAGGTGCTTCCCTAATTAGTTTTGGAAGTTAATTGGTTAAGAACAAATGGAAGAAAGGAGGACTCCCGCCTAATCTTGCCAAATGGGTTTTTCATTCAGAATTAATCGATTTGCTGCAAATCTTCGATTTGTTCATTCTGATGAAGCACTTCACTGATTAGTTTTGGTGGTTCTTTGTTTAAGTATAAAGGGGAAGCGTACAATTTATTTCCTTAAATTAGATAAATTAGTTATAATACAGAATTATCCATTTTGCTTAAAATTTTGGACATGAATTCATTTTGACCAGACGCTCCTTTAATTAATTTTTCTTTTGGTTAAGTATAATGGGGTAGTGGACGATTTATTGCCTTCCTTAAATTAAATAAATGGGTTTTTAAGCAGATTTATCTGATTTGCCGATTAAATTTAGAACATAGTTTTTTTCATAAGGCGAATCCCTGAATAGTTTCGAGGGTTTAATTATTAAGTATAAAAGGAGGAATGTAGGATTACCCTCCTTAAATTAACTGAATGGTTTTTGAGCAGAATTATCTGATTTGCTTCAAATTTTGGATAATTGTTCAATTTTATAAAGCGAATCTGTGATTAGTTTTGGGGTTCAATGGTTAAGTATAATTAGGGGAAATGGGAAAAAATAATCTCCCTTACTTGTTTTTTCGAGGGTGATATTAAAAAAAAAGTATGTAATACACAATTAGTGTAAACAGCCTGTGAATGCAAAGCCATTACTTTAACAGGGCAATATCATTTTTAATATTAATTCTGACTACTGCTCTCTAATCTTGTGCAAAGTAGTTTTGCTATCACCCCTGTATAATGTATTTTATTTGAAGGGTAGTAGAATACTGTTACAGGTTTGCACGGGCCGGAATTTCGAAGCCCGGTATAAAAATTAAAAGTTCAGCCCGAGCCCTGCCTGTAAAAAAATCAGTGAAAAGGGACTCAGTCCGACTCGACCTGGCCCTACTCAATCTCTGCAAAAAATTCAGATTTTCATTCACATACATTTAAGATTCCTTTAAAGAATACAGCATAAATGTTTATGGATAAATTTACAATGTATTTTTAAATTACGATGTGTTCGCTAAATGGAAAATACACAATGTATTATTGATTATTTAGATTCTTAGTCCTTCAATAGTCAAATAGGAATTCATTAAATAGTTAGAACAAAAGAAAAAAAGGAGTGTTATAAACATCATAACTTTTGAATATGTTTACTAAAAAATAGATTTGTAAATATATTTTTCTATCATTCCTTAAGGGTTTTCTCAAATCCAAAAGAGCTACATCCTAACACATTTATTAATTAATTCCTTTTCGAAAATGGATAAGATTAACAGGCATTTTCACTCAGAAAATATGTAATCGAATGGCGTTAACCATTTTTTCACAAAAGCGATGTATCTTTGAGAAAATACTATTAAAGCTACGTTTTGAATCGAATTTCCAGTTGCGACTTTACGGAAAAGAAAAACTTGACGCCGTGACAAAAATAACTATAAGTCGACAGGTAATTAATTTCTAAAAAATGGAAAACGCTGTTCGATTCCAAATTATGTTCAGCTGCGATCTGGCTCGAATAATAATAATAATAATAATAATAATAATAATAAAAGCAAGCTTATCACAGCATAGCCTGAGTCTACAGAAAGAAAAATAAAAATAAGCAAACACCATGTCCAATGTATCATGTCTCTACGGCGGACATGTTAAATTTCTGTATTGATGCTATAAGCAATGACTCTTGACACATATTTATGCTTATTCTAGTGAAAGATATGTTTTTACCGGCCAAACCCAATTTTGAGCCAAATTATATTAGCCTAGACCAAACTATTTTATCCTAACGCAAATTGGATAAACTAGTTTTCCTATGCCATACTTATTTCTCTAAATGTCCATAGGATAAACTAGTTTTTCCTATGAAAGTTGGTAATCCTTCACTTTTTCTTTCATACTTAACGATTAAACTCCCCAAAACTATTCAGGGAATCGCTTATCAGAAAGAACATACATCCCAATTTGACGCAAATCCGTAAATTCTGCATCAAAACCATTTATCTAAATTATTGGGGGGTTACCTACATTACCCTTTGTTTTACGCTTAAACGATAAACGTCCACAACTAATCACGGAGGCATCTTGTCAGAATGATCCTATACCTAAAATTTTAAATGAATGATAATTCTGCATGAAAAATCCATTTCTCTGAATTAAAAATGGGGTATTAGCCTCCCGTTCACCACCTCTTAATCTTATCCAATGAATTCCCAAAACTAATCCGAAAAGTACCTTATCAAAATGAAACTATTTTCAAAATTTTAAGCAAATCAAATATTTCTACCAAGAGTTATCACATCACGTACATATGTACGTACATACGTACAATCATGCGTACATACATAAATACAGAACGTGCGAGCTCATTATTTCTCGGGCTTTGACGCCTGTGAGCTAAAAACACGCAAAATTACATTGGCCTAGGATAAACTAGATCAGCCTAGGACAAACTAGAATGTTGGCGCTGAGGCGGTCATTGAATTCAATAAAATCACGCCAAATTGAATTGGCCTAGGATAATCTAGATCGGCCTAGGGTAAACTAGTTCAGACCAATAAACAGCAGGCTAAACTAGTTTATCCTATAAGAGTTAGGCCAAATTAGTTTGGCCTAGGAAAAACTAGTTTGTCCTATTGGCCTTAGGATAGACTAGTTTGGCCTAGGAAAAACTAGTTTATCCGATGGGCGTTAGGATAGACCGGTTTGGCCTAGGAAAAACTAGTTTATCCGATGGTCGTTAGGATAGACTGGTTTGGCCTAAAATCGGGTTTGGCCTGTAACATATATAAATATAAAATATAAAATAAGCCATCATTGAAATAAAATTTTTAAATGTTACAAATTTCTAAAGATTTGTATTTGCTCTTAAAAATTGAAAAAAAAATGTCTGTCTTAGATATTGTCTATTAATTAGAACTTCGTCATCTCAAATAAAAACGATGCAATTAAAATGTTTTAAAATAAGTTTACTTGGAAAATAACTACGACGAACTCTGACTAATACGTAATCGCTTTATATGTTTCTCCAGTTAATAAAGACAATTTTGTTTTCTCCGATCATTACCTGTTAGCAGTTGATAAAGAAACAACTTAATGCGATTAACTTATAGGAATTTTTTTCGCAAACTGATAGGAACTGCTTTTGTTTTCATACATGCATTTTATTTTTAAAATAACGTTTACACTGTAAAAAAAAATCTATAAAGTTACTAACAATTTTCTATGAAACTAAGATGCCTAGACCTTTTTTTATTTCTTTTAAAGTTCATGTAACAGATACACTTTAGAACGCTAAATAAAATAAAAAGAACATTGCAAAGTTAAACTAATGGCATAGAGCTCACAGGCTATGCACACTAATGGTATATTACAGCCTTATCTAATAATGCCCTTGAAAAACAAATTAAGAAAGGAAATAGCCCCCGTTCCCCTTCTTAATACTTATCCATTGAACACCCAATACTAATCACGGAAGCGCCTCATCACAATGATCCTATATCTAAGATTTGAACGAAATATGATAATTCTGCATGAAAAACCCATTTACATAAAATAAGGGGAGAGCACTAGCCCCCGTTTTCCTTCTTAATACTTATCTAATGAACATCCAATATTAATCACGGATGTGCTTCATCATAATGATCCTATACCTAAGATTTGAGCGAAAACTGATAATTCAGCATGTAAAACCCATTTACATAAATTATGGGGAGGGGCATTAGCTCCCGTTCCCCTTCATATACTTATCGAATGAGCTTTCAAAACTACTCAGGAAAGCACCTTATCATAATAAACTTATATCCAAAATTTCAAATGAATCGGATATTTTTATCAGGAGTTATCGCATTACGCACGTAGATACATACAGAACGGGTGGGAGCATAAGCTCTCAGGCTTTCATAGCCTGTGGGCTAAAAATCTGCAAGGTTACTAAAAATTAGAAAACTGCAAACAGAAAAACAGATAAAAGATAATAAGATTACTGTAATTTTAGTAGATTCTTTTGGAAAGCTGCATATATAACTTTGCAAACACTACATTTTAGATTGACATCTTTTTTGGTACAGTATAGAGATAAAATTTTGCAAAGCATACAGATTTCTGTAATTTTACAAATGTAGAACTGAAATCTTTTTTTTTCCTTTTTAGTGATTGATGGCAATAAAATGAATTAACAAAAAGATTGGAATTGCAAATATTAAAAGTGTCATTGGTGATGATTTTGGCCAGAAAAGTCAAGAAATCAAACCAAGTAACTCCAATTAAAAGCTTCACGTGTACTGTAAACTACCACGTATCCGTCGATCCAGAGACGATTTTTCGCTGAATTTATTTCGACAAAAAATCAGTGCAAGAACTTAGAAAGTTTTTTGAATTTTAAATGGTTCCCATATCCGACTTTTCTGTTTGATAACATTAAGGTGTGGAAGCCACAAAAGTCGATATTTTATGATTTATTCATTCCCTTTGATGATTCACAACAAACCATTATAAACTATCCATGTAATTGATGGCAGCTTCCCGCTTCATCGAGCGAATTGGGAGTCAAGAGAAAAGTTCTTATTAATTATTTCCAAGTACATTGTATGTGTTTATCACCGAGAGAAATTTTAATAATAATTTTAAAGATTTTTATTTTTTATTTCAAAGAAATACTCTTTGAAACTGGTAAAAAGAAAGAAGAATCATGCGTCAATAATGTTTTTCATGTTGATCTATGTTGAAGTATTTAAAAGAGTTTGCATTAACATAAAAAATCATTTATTTATTTTTTCGTTCCTATCGGGAAACTTTTAATTAGTTCACACGGATATATGCTCAATACATTTAAAACGTATTGTAACCGGTTACGATTTTGGATAGGTATAATATGGAGCAAGTAAGAAAAATCACGCGTTAAGCATACATTATGAAACACTTTCCAACACTTCCTGAAATCTTTAACAAAACTTCTTTATTTAGGGAAATAAGGTTAATGTCTGTAGATAAATAAGTATTCCAATACTTTTGAACAGCCCCGCATTTGATCTGTCTGTTGATATGCATACTATAAAACGAACAAATTTAGTTTAGCAAGAAAATGCATGCAGGGTGAAATTTCTCATTCAGCAATTGTAATAATGAATAGAAGTATCGTTGAATAATTTAGTTCAGTCCTGTAGTTTATCTAGTACCGTTATTACACGCCAGTATTTGGCTAAAATTTCTTTTAAGCTAAAACATTCTTAAAACTACTGAAATCACATTCTCAGAAATTATTCATAGGCGTCCATAATGTATGCGGTCTAATTCTTTGTGTGGCTCTATATATCATTTTATCTGTATTTTACAACCATTTCTTAGTAAACTAAATACAGTTCAGCGTAAAAATGCATAACTTATTAAAAAAAATCCTTTAAATAATTTACACTCATATTCAGATTGTTAGAGATCTATTTTGTGTTTCACTGTATATAGACTGTAGAGTTACACACCATATAACATTCACAGATTTAGTGAAACTTAAAAGCGCATATCGCAATTAAAATGCATTTCATCCATCCATCAGCCGTCATCGGATACATATACAGTGCTTCGAAAAGAATATACTATTTGAAATCTTTTGTGTGTCCCTGTAAATGCTATGCACTTCGTATTATGTATGACTTTATCGGATAACTTATATTATGCCTCAGCGATGTATATCAATTTTATTATTCATAAAACATTTTAATATAATTAAAATATGTCGCACACAATATCCCCCTTTACCATTATTTAATGGAATTCTTTTGTATGGCCCTGTAAATGAGTAATAGCTATTTTTTTCTTTGCATATTTTAGTGCACTTCGTAAATGCATAAAAATTTTAATACGTTTGACAGGGTGTAACATCTTTAAAATTCAATTGAAACGATGTTTTTGATAGGTGGTAATATAACGGTAAAATTTTGACTGTCCCTATAAATAAGTTAATCATGCTAGAAACTTCATTTAAAATAGGGTTCATGCTAGGGAAAATATTAACAACGTCCAAAAATTTCAGGACAATCTGAGTATATTTACGGGAGTTGGAGCGCGGCCATATGGCCAGACAAACCGAATGCATAAGCGCTTTTCAACTTTGTTGGAAAGTGCTAATAAAAGAGTAAGCGTTTCTATATTTTTCTTACATTCAACCACTTAACTGATCAATATATATTTCTAAAAACTTTCATATAATGTTTTTTCTTATATTTTGCACAATTTTCAATCGTGCACATGATTGGTAAGACTTTATGCACCTGATTGGTAATATGAATTTTTCTTCACGAATTATCAAAGTTTTATCCTTGCATTTATTTCTTGCATCTTGCATTTACTATGCATACGGTTAAACGTATATAAGCGTACATTCGCGAGCACTACTTTTAATATCAGTTTGAAAAAGTTGTTCTGTATCTTGAAATTTTTTATTAAGAAGAAATTTTATGATAATTTGCTTTTTTCTCTTATAACATTGTTTTTCATACTGTAACTTTTGAAATTTTTAGAAGACTTTATGCTTTTGATTGGTAATATGACTTTTTCTTCACGAATTATCGAAATTTTATTCGGTGCTTCTTTCTTTTCAATCACACAGCCGCATGCACGAAATGTGTATCCGGCGAGGCACCAGTCTTCCCGCTCTGTTTATTTTGCTAAATATGGCTAGAGGGCATCGTCACAGACCATTTTGTCGATTCTACTCAACATAAAAGAACTACTTTTCCTCCAATAGATTATTTTAAAAACATAGGAAGAGAAATGAGTTATAAGGCTCAGGATAGAAGTATTAAAACTTATTGAATTTATTCAACTTTTTTTCAATTATTCTCGAAGAATATAACGAAGGCTGAAAAATAATGAGCCAATTTAATTCAATAAGTAGTCCTATTACTTGCTTACGCACGAGGAAATTGTTCTATGTTTTATCATGTGGTTGCACGAAAATAGAAAGTGTCAAGTTGAAATGCATTTTTAGTGTGATGAACCACCAACATAATTTAGCAATTTTAGTATATAAATAGAAAGTTTCGTGTTTAAAAAGTATTTTTAACATTTATATATAATGAACGTAATTTATTATTATTCTTATGTTTGTTGTTAAAGCAGCTTTCTCAAAAATATTCATAAACAAGCAAGAAAAATCATGCGTTAAGCTTTGATTATGAAACACTTTTCAAGACTTCCTGAAATATTTAACAAAACTTCATTATTTAGGGAAATAAGATGTACGAACTTTTTTGTATAGCCTTGGTATCAACAGTACCATTTATACATACCATATAACATGCAGAAATATAGTGAAGCTTAAAAGCACATATCATAACTAAAAATGAATTTCATCCCATCATCGCTAATATACAGTACTTCGTATAGAATATATTATTTGAAATCTTTTGTGTGTCCCTGTAAATATTATGAAAACCGTATTATACATAAAATAACGTATATTAAGCCCTTGCGACATAGATCAATTTCATTGTACATGATATAGTTTGATACCATTAAAATGCGCGGCAAACAGCGCCCCCCCCCCCACAACATTATGCAATAAAAAAATTTTGTGTGGCCCTATACATGGGTAATAACTATTCTTTGCACCGCATATTCTAAAGAATGCATATTTTAGTGTATTTCGTAAATGCATATAAATTTTAATTATGTTTGAAAGGATGTACCAACTTTAAAATTCATTTGAAACGATTTTTCCTCCCATTGCTACAATGGAACGGGAAATTTTGACTGTCCCTGTAAATGAATAATAACTATTTTTTGCACCGAATACTCTACAAAATGCATATTTTAGTGTACTTCCTAAATGCATATAAATTTTTATTATGTTTGAAAAGCTGTAACAACTTTAAAACTCATTTGAATCGACTTTTTCCCTTTGGTTGTAATGTAACGAAAAACTTTTGATTGTCCTTGTAAATAAACTAAACATGCTAGAAACTTCATTTGAAATAGAGTTCGTGTTAGGGTAAACGTGAAAAAATTCGAAAATTTTTAGAGTAATTCCAGCATATTTGCGAGAGTTAGATCGCGGACAGAAAGCCACACAAACCAAAGTCATAAACACTTTTCAACTTTGTTGGATTCTCAATTTTGGAAAATATTCTCAATTTTGGAAAATTTAAAACACTTTTAATCTACCGTAATTTATTTTAAACTGCTTGTTAAATTCACCATAAAAAATGCAGGACGCGTTTCGAGATAAAATTATACAGCTCGTCACCAGCTGAAGTAGACACGTGTTCGTGTCTCCTTCAAGCTGATGACGAGCTGTATTGTTCTAGCTCGAAACGCGTCCTGCATTGTTTTTTATTTTATGGTGAATTTGACAAAGCATATTATTTCAATCATTATTTATCAACAGTTTTTCCATTTTTTTCGCCAAATAGTATTGATGAAGAAATCACACCATTAAATTTTATGAATAGATAACTGCTAAAGTATACTTTCTTTATACATAGTGAATAAGTTGCTGTATCAAATCACATACCTGTGTATAAAAAGAAAAGAAGAAGAAGAAGAATAAACTAAGCTGTGAAAACTGGTAGAACTTTAACGTGGCGTTATTACTCCAGACACTTTATTTAGAATATTACACGCTTAAGCTTGAGGAAATTGTTTCTATGTTTTATTTGTAGTTACACGAAAATAGAAAGTATCAAATCGAAGTATATTTCTCTCGTAATGAATAATTGAAAAAAATTATTTCTACACGTAAATAGAAAAGTTCGTGTTTAAAATATATTTCTAATATTTATGCATCAAGAACAATACTTTATTATTTTCTTATGATTATATAAAAATATTACCAACATAAAAAAGGCACTTTTAAATTAAACTTTTTTTAAACATTTATAATTTTCTTGAACTATGCTCCATTAGTTTATATGATGCAAACTACTAAAACAGTTTATTTCATAGAGACAGAAATCAGCAATTGCTAGAAAAGGATTTTTACTGCGTTATATTTATAAGGGGGTCCGGGACACAATTTAAAAATAATATTACTTATTGAGTTAAAATTTTAATTTTTTGGGGGTGGTTAAACAAATTATTTGTAAACGAAATCACATGATATAACTTCACAAAATAATAATAATAATAATAATAACAATTTAAAATTTATTTAAAATGTGGTCAATTCTAAATCGTTATAAGTGGAAATATTATTTGTAGAATTTTATTTTTTTTTCATTTAAAGAAACAGAAATATATAAACTTTAATTTGATTTATCATTTAAAAAAAAATTTAGCTTAAGTATAAATTAAAAATATTTAAATAAAAAATTTAAAAAATGATGATGTAACTTTAAAAAATCATGTTTTTAAAAGTAAATATATATATTTTTAATTTTTGAATCAGAATTAAAGTAAAGCAATTGAAAAGGGATGTGTTCCAAGGTTGAACCCTTTATCTTTAACGGTTTTTGACTTATATAAGAATTTAAGTAGGATAAATAGTGAAAAATCCATCATGAAGTCATTTCCATGACAACCATTTCTTGAGAGCGAGATTTTGGAAACAAACCAAAATGAAAATATGAATATTTCCTGTTTCATTTAAGATAGCAACATGATTAAAACATTATTTTAAGCAGAAAAATGCAATATATATATATTTAGAAAATTTGAAGATTTTTTGTGCTTCGGACCACTTAAATTGTTTATTTAATTGTTTAAAGTTATCTTTAAATTGTTTATTATCTCATTTCATTCTATGTAAAAATGAAATTCCATAATAATGTTGCAATAGTATTGGAAAATATTTCAAAATTTCTCTCAGAATTTTCTTTCTAGTTTTTATTTCAGAAGAGTTCTGAATTCAAGTAAATTCATCTTCATACTTTGCTACGCCACATATAACAAAAATGTATTCTACATTTACACAACTTCGAAAAGATATTTTATAGCTTATAAGGTACCCTGGGGTAATAACGCCACGTTAATGTTCTACCAATTTTCACGGCTTAGTTTTAGATTGTATTTTTCAAACAAATATAGGATCTGATACAGCAACTAATTGACTATCTATATAAAATAAAATGATTTAACAGATATGTATTCATAAAATGTAATGGCGTTTTTTCTTGACCAATGCTATTTGGCGTTAATACCCATCTATATGGGTAATAACGCTGTAAGAAAACAAGGTAGAATTGATGAAGAACTGCAGACGTCGACATAATGGAGAACTCATTTTTGTCTTTTTAAAATTTATTTTACACGTAAACACACACGTAGACGAGCACGACACAAATTAACAAAAAATAGAATAACATTTTTAGATCACATATTCCACAAAATACCAGAAACAATACTACGCCATCTTACTACACAATAACTCCGAACTCCCGCGCTCAACTGAAAAAATTGTTCTTTTTGGAAATGTCCTTTCCTTTCTCTTAGGACGAGTAGCGCCATCTATCGCAGGCTTAGGAATTTAGTTCTCAGAATTAAATTCTTTACAACGCCATGCAAACAAAACTATAAAATAAGATGGAATAATGGCATGTAGATTGCCCAATTCTAAAAATACAAGCTCTACAGCTCTAGAAATTGACAAATTGCAATCTAAGCTACTGAAAATGTACAATTTTTTTGTGACTCTGAAAGAAAAAGAAAGGTGTGGTGATGACGGGCGGGGGAAGGAGGCAAAAGAATATCAGATTCTAAGCTACGTTTTGCTTAAAAATGACCATTTAAATAGAATTATTAGAAACATTGCACGGATTATTTGAATCAGTATTTATATTCCCATGTATGCATTCTATGCGATAGAAAATAATGATTTTTTTGTGAAAGTGAAAGAAAAAGGTGTGAGGGGGAGCTTCAACAGAATATAACACCCCATGTCTCTCTTTGCTTAAAAAGTCCCGCTTAAATATGATTATAAGAAACATTGCATGGTTTTAACCATTCATAATGTAATATTTTAATCATGTGAAGTTTTATAATAACTAGAGTTATATGTAATAAATATTTTAGTTAAACCTTAACTGCTGTTAGCGTCTCACATACCGCTGAGTTTTTCAAGTCTCAGATTTTAACTCTCAATTTTAAGTTTAACTATAGATACCGGGAAAATTTTGTTTCATTTGGAGTCCTATTACTATCTCTAGAGACTTTTGAATAGCTGAATTTTATTTATAATAGTCCTGTATATAAGGTTCAATACAAAAATAATATTCTAAAAGTTAATTTCACATTTTAGTCATCGTTAGATTAAGCGGTCTGACAGGCCGCTCACAGTAAGTTATGCGACAATTTTTGTCACAGCAGGTAAGGGTTAATACTATTATAGTAATCTAGTAAATAGATTCTAGTAATAAGTTTTAACCCATAATTCCACACTAATGCGGATTCTCCAAACCTACAGTTAAATTGACGTTTTAAAGAACATGCTTTAATAAATTTTTAATAAATTGAATAAAATTTTTTATTAAAAAATATTATCCCAAAGACATCTCTTATTCAATTTTATACATAATTCATATGGTTATATATCATCTCTATATTAGCAAGAAAATTAACCTTTAACTGCTGTTAGCAATCTGACTGAACACTGTACCCCATCCCTCTCCCCCCCCCCCCCAAAAAAAAAAAAATAAAAAAAATAAATAGCGTTTAACTTGTATTTTCCAGTTTAACTATAGTTACAACTGAAATTCTCTTTCGTTTGGAGTTCTCGTAATATTATTAGAAATATTTGAATAGATTAAATTTAATTAGAATTAATTCTGTACAAAAAGTTTAGCGCAGGAACAGTATTCTATGATTTTTAATCATGGATCGCCTTTAACCTTTAACTAATGAAACCGGTTTCGTAGACCAATGTTTTTCTTTTAATTTTTTAGTTTAACTTGTAATTTTCAGTTTAACTGCAAACACTACCGAAATTTTGTTTCATTTGGAATTTTAGTACTATCACTAGATACTAAATAGGTGAATATTAAGTATAATACTCTTGTATAAAAAGTTTAGTACAAAAACACAATCTTATGAGTTATTCCCGCCTTTTATTCATCTTTCAATTTTGCGGTCTCACAAACCGCATCACATTCATACATTACAATTTCTGTCACATTAGTTAAAGGTTAAATTTATAAAGTTTTGAAAAACCGAACGCTGAGAAAGCGGACAGTTAAAATTTCGAACTCAATTGAACAATCCAGTGGAAATTTAATCGAAACCTGATTTTGAAGATGTTCGAATTTGAATCTCGAAAACATTTTGATATAGTTTTATTTACAAGAGTTAAAAATTATTTTTTACATTAGTAAAAAAAAAAAAATAATAATAATATAATAAAAAATAAAATAGAGAGATTATTTTTAAGTATTGGGCAACCCCCCCCCCCCCCCTTAATCTTATCATTTCAACAATGATGATAATGCTGTTCCATATTAATATATAAACCCCTTTCGGATATAGTTCGGCCACTGTTGGGAATCAACCGGGGTAATAACGCCAATCCCTGGCGTTATTACCCCGGGATACTTATTGCGCAGTAAATTCTAAACTACAAATTATCTCGAGAAGATATCCAAAATCTTCTACAACAATTTGAAAGTACATGAAATACACTACAAATTTATGTAATAAACAAAGTATTTCCGGATAAAAAATATAGTCTTCACATCAAAAACCTTACCTCGCAAATTTTAGATCAAGCGTTAATTTTAGTTGTAAAAACAATAAGACCTAAAAATGAAACAAATTAACTTGAAGCTGTTTTTTGCAATTTATATGACTCAAAACCCTTCTGCGCAGAGCACATGTGTGTCATTTACCTGATTATTTCATAATTATGCAAAATATAAGCACTTGGCGTTATTACCCCGCCTGGCGTTATTACCCCAGGGTATCTTAGTACCTAAAGTATACGTAATTTAACTTTATCTGAAGACTGAAGGAACATTTCAGATGATACAATTGAAAACTGAGGATAATTTGGTCACCGTCAAACACTAATGCAATTTTTGCGACATAAAAAAATGCTTCGTGTTTTGAATTTAGATTAGGAGATGAACATCATTAATGGAAATTTCTTTCCACTGAATGATTGAGCATGTTGTTAATGTCTAGAAACATACGTATCTTCTTCTCCTAAAATGTCACTCATATATGATTGATGTAAGGATTAATAATTAGTTGGCATGTTTGATAACTTTGTTTCTGTGAACAACATTTAATTATTTATCTTCAAAATTAATACAGATATAACCATCTCCGTGCCGACCATTAAGTATATTTGCCGCATGTATTTACAGCGCTTAATTTTGACTGCCATTATTTAAGTAGTCAAATATTAGGAGATAAATATCCTTAATGTGACGTTCTTTCTACTAAACGATTGAGTACCTCGTTAATGTCTAAATACATATATATTTTCTTTTCTTCTATAACATCACATATATATGACTGACATAAAGAACTAATAATCAAAAGACATACTTAATAACTTTATTTCTATGAGCTACATTTAATTATTTGCCTTCAAAATGAATACAGATACAGGGTGTTTCAAAAATGACCGGTATATTTGAAAAATCAGTTAAAAACTAAACGAGCAGCGATAGAAATATACCGTTTATTGCAATATACTTGGAACAACTGTATATTTTCAAACAAACAAGCTTTCGAAATTAGTCACAATTTTCAACTACAGATGGCACTACAGTCTGGAAAAATCTAAAGTACGATATTTTCCACATATCCACCATGCGCAGTAATAATATAGCGTAGTCTCTGAACGAAATTACCAGAAACCTCTGTGAGCGTGTCAGGCGGGATGGCTTCAAATGCAGAAGAGATGTTCTGTTTCAGTTCTTCAATCGTTTCTGGATTGTGGTTTGATCCTGTTTTACTTAAGCTATCTAAACTGGTCTTTCAACTCAAAAATCCTCTGTTCTAAGGAATAAACTATTTTTCACAGCAAATTTGCAATCTGTGAACAGCACACACATACAGCAGAAAGACAACTTACAGAATGGCGAACTCACAGACTGCGTTTTCTTCTATATCTTCCAAAGCGCCTGCAGCGCCATCTATTGATGAAAATTGTAACTAATTTTGAAAGTTTGTCTGCCTGAAAATTTACTGTTGTCCCAAGCATATTGCAACAAACGGTGTATTTCTATCGCTGCCCGTTTAATTTTTATTGATTTTTCAAATGTACAGGTCATTTTTGAAACACCCTACACGCCGATCATTAAGTATACCTGCAATGTAAGGATTTTTGACATGTTTGATAATTTTGTTTCTACGAGTTACATTTAATTATTTGCCTTCAAAATGAATATAGATATAACTCCCTTTGCGCCGATCATTAAGTATATCTACCACATACGTTCACAATGGTTAATTTTAACTACCATTATTTAAGAATAGTAACTTTTCCTTATTTAATTACAAAAATAATCTTAAATAAGTGAAAGATTAGTGCTCATCAACAACAGTATCAAAAATTAAATATTGTTTACTAAAAGGTTTTAAAATGCATAATTATAAAATGGCATTAGATAACTGGTTTTTTAGGAATTTAATTAAGTCAGTTTATTAAATGCCTTAATATTAAAAAACCAAAATAGGTACTGTAAAATTTGTATCAAATATAACTTTTACAATGATCAGTTGTTTCATAAAAATCGGCCATTCCTAAGAAAAGGGACATAATTCAAAAAATCACTACATTTCACAAAATAAACATTTTTTTTTCAGGATTTAAAAAATCTCAAGAATTTATTGGTTTTATCTGCAATAGTGCAGGCTGTAGCACATCCGGTGCTGGGTTTCTAAAGACTGATTAGATGTTTTACTTCTTTATATAAAGTAATGTTGTTAATTATATTTTTTATATTCGTATTTACTTTTTCTTTATGTCAGTAATAATTTGAAAGAAAACATCTTGGTTTTCCATCTACATCTCCTAGCACTTGATTTAACTGTTCCATTGAATTTAATTAGGAAATTGAACCATACCACCATAATAATTTAGAAACCCGTTAGTTACATGATGACTTCTGAAATATTTAAAAACTTCTATAACCTCTCTCATAATGAGGCTAATATTTCTTATGAAAATGTCTCTAATTGTCTAATGTACCAGCATGTAATTAACATTTTCTTTTTAGATTTATTAGATTATGATTAATATGCTGTCACTCTATTTTCATTAAATGATTAACAGAAATAAATTGTATTTTATTATTAAAAAATAATGTCGGAATACAGTTCTATCATAGCAATAATTTTATATGTCAAACATATGGGAAACTACTGAAAAATGCTCCAAGGAGCAGTGCAAAAGCAGAATATGATTTTAATTGAGCATTAAAAAGTAATGGACAAGTGCTTCTGTTAATTACTGAGCATGAGGAAGGATAAGGGATCCCTTCTTGGCTACAACTCACTTCAATGCCAACTTTGAAAAAATCATATTTGCGCTTTTTCCATATAAAAGAAATTTGCGGTTCTTTAGTAGAATTTTCCACCGTGCTTTAGATGTTAACCAGGGGTGTAGTCATAAAAATAACATAAGATATATGCTCTAAGCAGAGGGATATTCTAGAATGTGTATACTATAAGCTTTCTTGAAAAACAGAGGATATATGGTGTTCTATTAAAAAGTCCAGAAGGTGT
The DNA here is from genome assembly GCA_964019185.1 of Maratus speculifer. NCBI lineage: Eukaryota > Metazoa > Arthropoda > Arachnida > Araneae > Salticidae > Maratus > Maratus speculifer. Next base: position 98,009,884 of record OZ025295.1, read on the forward strand.
ATGGCGTATAGCCTGTACTACATCTCTGATGTTAACTGCACTGTTCACTCTGCACTATACTACAAATCAATTTTCTGTGCAATTATACACTTAGGGTATGCTTGGTGGCAGTGCATGAATGTGATACCTGCAGGAACTAGGTATCTGGCATTATGTCGCCATCCTTTACATTTATGTCTAATTAAGCTGCATCTTTACTGGTTACGTCTTTACACTATACATTTTTATAGTAACTGCGACTGATTTGTTTTCACGGAAAAAGCGCAAATATGATTTTTTCAAAGTTGGCATCAGGGTTGTTTGGTTTAAACCAAGTTGGTTTAAACCGTGGTTAAAACCATGGTTTAAACCAAGTGGTTTTTTTAAAAAAACCATGCTGGTTTTTTTCCCCTGGTTTTTTTTATTCTTTTACCCAAATGTTTTATTTTACACATTATTGAAAAATGCAAAATCCAAATTATGAAGAAGCTACAAGCAAAGCTGTAGAAAAATGATGAATTAATAAGTTTCTAAAAGGACAAAAAATTTTAATCAACTCAACTTTTCTTGTAAGCTGTAAATGTATATGGCAGAATAACTATTTTTTTTTAATTAGCTGGTTAGAAAAAAACTAACCAGTTTTCTTTCTTTCTTTTTTTTTTAAGGCCTATATGTATATATATATATATATATATATAGCCATTATTTGTAAAACATATATATATAGCCAGAAGGGCAGACTCGAGTTAAAAATGCACTTTTATTATTTAAATTGCAGCAATTAGTTAAGATTTACTAAGGATTTCATCATTTCAGAAATTCTTTTTGTTATGTATGCTATTGAATAATTAATTGGCAATGAGCTTTTTATTTGCTCTGTGATTAGTGATTTTAACAAGCCTTTGTTTTGTTTTTTTGCATTCTTACATTGGGATTGGGTTTTTTGCATTATAATTTTATTTTTTTGCCAGCCAGGTTGGTACAGTTCAAACCAATTAGTTTTTTAGAACAAATTTAATATAATATTTTCTCATTTTTGTAATTTAAGTGTTTCAAAATATTGGATGAAAGTAATTTCTATTTTTAAGTCTTATCTCAATAGTCACCATAAGACATAGTGAGTCTAGTCAAGGTCATGTTAGTATACATGTAGAATGCATATTTCATGCACTGATGAACATATCTGAAACTCTACAGAAAACACTTAAATCATGTAAATTTAGCAAAAATAAAATAGATGAAAAATATGCAATATTTAGATTTAAAAAATATTTTCCTTTGAGAAACGCAGATGTACAGATAATGACATAAATGATCTTTAAAATTTCAGTCAAGCTCTAAAAGAAATTTTTCTTGATTGGAGGAATTATTTTTTAAGAATAATAATAAAAAAAAAAAAAAACTCAAGATATGAAGTCGAATAAGAAGACATTGAAAAATTAGGCACTAGTAAAGCACCTACTTACATTGACTAAAATATACAAAAGATATATTTAAATCTTCTATTGCATAACCAAACACATTACTTAGATCAGTTAAGAAAATTGGCAGAAAGGGTGGAGGGGGAGGGAGGGCAAGACAAGGTTTGCTTGAGACGTAATAGAAAAAAAGTCTCATAAAAATGCCTAAAAATGCAATTTTTAGTTTAGATGTTTAAAAATACTAATTGTTATAATAGAGCATGCAGTCTGATGGCTGTTTAAATTCTTTGGTAGATGACAGCATTTATAAAGCTACTGTATATTTTAACATCAATGTTTTTCAATAGTCTAAAAAGCTGTTAAATAGATATTTTTGTTTATTTAACAGTCATCCTTTAACTGGTAGTTTTAGAAAACACAATGCTTGAAGTGTGTAAAGACTCTACAGCTAAATTCAAATCCTTCCAAAAATTCTTTATAAAAAGCTTTATTTTTCAATAAAAGATAATTAACTCATGCAATCTTCTAACAAAAAAATCAGACATCACATATAACAAGTATTTCAAATTAATTATTTTGAATAACCATTTGAAAATAATATATATGAAGTTTTATATATGAATCTATATCATATATTTATTTATAGTGCTAGTAATCAAAAGATTGTTCATTAAGATTTTCAGGGTATCAATGTTTCACTATGTAGCACATTTTATTTATGAAATATAAGACACAGCTTTTTCTAAAAATGTTTAGATTTTAAAGAATTTCAATTTTCTACATAATTGATTGTATATTAAATAATTGTATTGTTTAGAATTACCTTTAAATCAAATTATTACTTATATATTAAAAAATGTTTACTTTTGTTCATAAATTTCCATGCATATGTAACAGGAAAACATATTAAAAAAAACCCGGTTTAAACCAAAAAAACCTGGTTTAAACCAAAAAAACCATGGTTTTTGGTTTTTTTCAAAAAAACCCGGTTTTTTACCAACCCTGGTTGGCATTGAAGTGAGTTGTAGCTGTAGCCAAGAAGGGATCCCTTATCCTTCCTCATGCTCAGTAATTAACAGAAGCACTTGCCCATTACTTTTTAATGCTCAATTAAAATCATATTCTGCTTTTGCACTGCTCCTTGGAGCATTTTTCACTAGTTTTTCTATTTTTCCATATTCCATAGGGATACTGCACAACTTGTTTTGTATTTTATATATAGAAAACAAAATCTTATTTGTATTGAAATTAAAAAATGCTACATACTCTAATACTCTGGTGTTACAAATTAAAAAAAAATTTTAAACAGTTTTTTTATACCAAAATTCTACGGTGGTTTTCAAAAAAAAAAAAAAAAAAAATCAGTTTTTTACTAAAGTGAATAAAATAATAAATTCTTTCAAAGAATAGATTTTTCATTCAAATATCCATTATTTTTGCCAAAAACAGGAACTTTTTTTATGCAAGAGTAAAGTTTGATACAAAAACCATGCTTCTTTTTTTTCTTAATCCGTATTTATTACGGACTTATTAAAAACGTACTCCACCGCTTTTATAGGAAACGATTGCTTTACTGTATTATGGAGCTTTCTCATTGGCCATAAAGAGACATTCTATAAAAGCTGTGGAGTGACTCTGCAACAAATGGGTCAAATTTTTAACAGTGCACTGTTAAAAATCTGCTGCATTTTGCTGCAACGCCCTCCACTACTTGTATATAATATCTCTATTCCAACCAATGAGAAAGCGCCATTTCACGGCCAAGTAACCGTTTTCTATACAAGCAGGGGAGTGCGTTGCAGCAAAATGCAGCAGATTTTTAACAGTGTGCATATCCTTGGCGCTATAGTTTACAGGAGTGGTACATTGTTCAAAATTTGAAACTTTTGCTGCATCGCCACTCCATCGCTTTGATAGAATATCTCTATTTTGATCGATGAGAATCCTCGATAATGCATTTAAGTAATCGTTTTCTACTTATCTACTATATCGTTTCCGTATATTTATTTTTTCAATCAGCACCAAGGTGCGCACTTTATTAGAAGACGCACTCTATTAGAGGGCGCATTCTATTAGAATAAATACGGTATATACTTATAATAAATACACTTTGTTAAAGTACAGGGCCCCAATATTTGACAGGTATGCCAGGCATTTTTGCCATTGATGCCATTGTGCTAAAAACAAAATATAAATAAATGAAAAAAATGGATAAAATATAAATTTGGCATGGTGCAAAAAATTGCCTAATTTAAAATTAAAAATCAAATTTGACAGCCACCAGGGCTAGACACCGTGCATAATTATTCAGTAAATGATTCATTAAAAAATGACAAAAATCAGCATGTCAAAAATTTCAAAAAAATTCATAATTCGTTAAAAAATTAAGTTAAAAATAAGAGAAAAAAAAGCATTCTGTATTTTTTTATGCTTAATCGAATGGTGTAACTGGTTTTTCTCTCCGATGATCACAAGTACCTTAGATTGATGACTGCTATTCTTTTATTTCATCTTGTAAAAAACTGTTTAACGTAAAGCTATGAATTTTTGCAGGATTAATTAGCATCGCAAAATCTTTAAAATAAACTTTACCGCAACATTCTATCTGCAATAGAACGTTAGATATACCCATTTATGACCAAGTTTGGAAAATACGCAATTTCAGAAAAACCGCCCTGCGAAATAACGTTTTCTCGATGACTACCTCGGGATAAAAAGTTTGTCTTTTGTTTAAAAAAAAATTAAGTTTTTATCTTTAGTAGTTTTCGAGAAAAGTGCTGTGACACAAAATTTTTGTCCGATTTTCAGAATACTCTACAGTACACCTACAGTATGCCATAAAAAAAAAATAATTTTTGTGCTATGTTGTGCTTCTTGGTCAGACGAACATTAAAAAAAAATAATCAAAATTGGATAAGTATTTAGTTAGTTATTGCAAAAAGAAAAATTGAAAAATCCGTGTGCATTATCGCTCAATCATATTATTGTTGCGCGCTGCCGCGCGCACAGTGATCAGAGGATTTTCATTTTGTTCAATTTTGTCTATCTTCGTCCATTTTGTCCAATTTCTTTCTGTTTCCCCCACCAGTGGCCGAGAGGTTCTGACCTCTCAATTTGTAGACGGCAGATGCTGAGTTCGAATTCAATCGCGGCCGTCGGCATAACCGTTTGGAGTTTTTCTTGGTTTTCTTCTAAAATTGGATTTCCTTGTGTAAATACAGGTTAGGTTCCCTTAGAAAGACCCCCCATGGAGGGCATCCCATCGCTTTCGGGCCTATATCCCACGTGTAGATAATCGGCCGACATAAAATAAACCAAACCAAACCTTTCGGTTTCCCGGATTTTTACAAAAAAAAGGACAAAATAGCAACCCTGATTTATATGACAACGCTGCCATATAACTAGTATTAACCGTACTACATTTAGCGAAGCGAAACGTTTTATCCAACGACACAGCATTACACACAGTTCTAAATAATTTACTGATCATATCTATTATTTATACTCAGTCACGAAATTATGTGAAACACATCGAAATTTGCACTATTGCAAATTTCGAAACGAATTAAAAACGCCAAATTTCTTAACAGAAGTTCAATTCGATGGTAATCATTAATTTCAAGCACTTGATTTGTAAAATTGACAACGAAAACTGGGCCGTGAACGAATTAAAACAGAAAACTTTTCTTATTTGCCACATAATCCGTGAAGCTTGCAAAGCGCTACATCATATTATGGGAAGACTTTAATGACAGATAATTGAGATCAGTTATAGGTATTCTTCTTCTAATTATATGAAATTAAGGAGATCACTGTCTTTAAAATATTGTATTAAATCTTAAAAAAAATAAAAATTACATTTAGATAAAAATATTAAAATTCACACAGCTCAAAAAGTTTCAGTGAAATTACGAAGAATCCACTGGTAATCCATTATCTTAAGTCTTATGTAACATTACAGTGATAAGAAAAACAACGATTCAACGTTTCCCTTAAAAAATCAAGAAATAAAAAAAAAATAATAATAGTAGACTGTGTAAATTTATATTAGCCAAAAAAAAAAAAAAAAAAAAAAAAAAAAAAAATAATAATAATAATAATAATAATAATAATACTCCGTATATTTGTTTCTAATGGTAGCAATTTATTTTTCCAAAGTTCGTGAACTGCCAGGAATCAAATTTTTTTCAACTATAGTGATTTCAACAATTTTTCAACTACTGTATAATTCAATTTTTAATAAATAAAAATTTCATATTATTTTTAATCAATAAAAAATCACCGTTAATTGCACACAGACGAATTCTTCTTTCTAAAATATTCTAGTTTTTAATAAAATAATTTTTAAGCTAAATTTTTTCTTTAATTTTCCTAATAACATTGTAAAAAAAAAAAAAAAAAAAAAAAAAATTAAAGGTGCGTATTTTGAATTAAAGGTAGTAAAGGAAAAAAACCTTTAAATGAAGACATAGAAATCCTTAAAGGAATTTGATATAAAAAAGAGAAAATGCCAGTAAAATTATAAGTGAGAACCTCAATCGAGAGTATTTGAACCAGAACTAGAGTAAATTTACAGGTAGTCTCTTTTTTTGCGTGTGTTTTTAAAGAAACTTTTCACAGTACATTGATATCGCTGAATAATTTGCATGTGACAAATTGTTATTAATTATCAACCCTAGCAAAAATGAGGCAAATTTTACTTAGTTCACTGAAGACTGAGAAATATGTCGAAAAAATATCGAAAAATTCTAGGCTAAATAACATTTTAATTAACCGAAATATATAATCTCACATCGGCTAACGAGTCTGATATACTGCTCATTGTATAGAACTTAGGAAAAATAAATTTTAACTAAAATTTTTTATAGATATTTTACATTTGGTATACGGTGCAATCTCGATTATCCTAGCTAATTGGGACCGCTAGTCCTCGGATATTGGAAATCTCGGTTAATAAAAATTGTATATAAAAACTCCCTGTGATCGCGAATTTAACATCTCTTAGAATAAAAAACAATAAAACGATTATAAAAATAAACATATATAAAATTATATTTTCCAGTTTCACAAATTTAAACAGGAAATAAATTATTAGCAGTAAGTTTGAAAAAGAATTAAATTTTTATTACAATACTAAGTTTAATATTGAAAGTAGCTTTTCAAAAATAAAACAAACCTTAAGAATTAATAAAAAGTATTAATTTTTTTTATTTTCTTTATTTTGTAAAAAAAAATTCTGTTGCTTTTCATTGAGAAAGTATAGATTTTCTATGAGTAGCACGTCAACTTTTGAGTAACAGAAGACCTATCCATTGCTCCAAATATTTTAGGGCAGTTGTTGTTGTTTGAGCAATTTCAGTATAACTTATAGTCTTTGAATCCACAAAAGCCTGTAGCGCGGACAGCGTGGTCTTTTTCAAGGTGATTTCACAGATTAAAAAAAAAAAAAAAAAAAAAAAAAAAAAAACCAGATCTCGTTATTGTTTCGGTAAACAGAAACCTCGGTTAATCGAGGTTCTACTGTATTTTCTTAGATTGCTTTCAAACTACTTAAAAATAATTTTTGAACTTTCGTATTAGCCTTATACCATCGTTCAATATTGAAATATTTCATAGTTTCTTGCAAACATTTTATTTTGATTGGTTTACAGTTTAACGCATAGTTCGATTATACATTTTAAAATTCTTGTATTATTTATTTATTGGCGAAGTTTTAATTTCATTTTGCAATTTAGTTACAGATTATTAGGTGAAAAAAAAAAACAAACAAATACTGACTTTTTTCAATTGCTTTAAGGGCAAATGGATTAATTTTGAATAATTTGGTTGCACACTCATTTTTGAGGTTGATTGAAAAAAAAGTTATTTTGAAAAGTATTTTACAAGCAATAAAAAAAATTCGTAAATACAGATGCCGTTATCGCATTTAAAGTTTTTTTTTTTTTTTTTTTTTTTTTTTTTTTTTTTTTTTTTTTGCATTTGAAGGTGCAAAAATTTATTTGCTCATACGTTAAAATAGAAAGCAATGAAACGAAAATAATTTTTCAAACCGTTGAACACCCGATATGACGTCAGTGTTACTGATGTATATGCTTTTGTTTTATAATATAGGTAGGAATTCAACGAAATAATTATCTCAAAGTAATAGAAGTGAAAGACAAGTTCATGTTTTTGAATGAAACTCACTTTATTCACATATTTTCAGCTATAATTTTTTTTTCACTTTCATGAATAATATATTCCTAATGAAGTGACAATGTATGCATGTTCCACATTCAAGTGCGTAAACAATATCTAGATAGAGAGAGAGAGATAGAGAAAATTAACTTATGTAATAATTTCATTGCTTTTTAGAATTTTCTAAATTTCATGAGCACATATTTCATTTCCGGATATTTTAAGAAATTTATGAAAAGAGAAAATCATGCGTGAAGCATAGATCATGAAACACTTTCCAACATTTCCGGAAATTTTTAGCAAAACTTCATTATTTAGGAAATAAATTAAATAAGATAACTTAGAGGTCTGCACGGTCCCGGGCCGGCGGAATCGTTTCGAATTTTCTAACGGGCCGGCCTGGGCCGGCAAATTTAGAATAGTTTTTTCAACGGGCCGGGCCGACAAACAACATAAACGGGCCGGGCCGGGCCGGCAAAAAAATTGGACGGGCCGGACCGGGCCGATAAAAAAAATTTTCCGGCCTGCCGGCCCGTTCTCAAGATTTAAGCACAAACGATAAAATATGAGCTATTTTCAACGAAAATGGTTTTAACGAGAATAAGTATAAATGTGGCCATACTAGATTGACAGCATCAATATAAAAATGCACAGTGTATCGGCATCGGAGAATTACATTATGTGTAACCCGTTTTAATGTTTTTTTAGCTGACTCATGCCGGTCCGAGATCATGCTTGCATAATTTTTCTACTTATAGACTGGCCGGACCGATATTAGACTTAATTATTGGCAGAAAACATGATTTGTAAAATTAACAGCGATAAAGAACTTATGTTAGCTTAGTCTTCGGATATATACTTCTTGATGATTTTTAAATTAATTTCTCAATAATGCGAAAGTTTGACACATTTTCTGATTAATTTTAAATTGTAAAAGTATAAAAGTGATAAGCCTAACTATTGAAGGTATTTGAAATCGAATAGCGTTTTTCATTTTTGGTAAATAAAATACTCGTATAACCTTGTTGAGATATAATAGTTTCTCAAATGACTGCAGGTTTTTCTCCGTTCCCTTGCTATTGCTTCCGGAAATTCTATTCAAAACGTTAATTATAACAGTATTTTATTTGTTTGTAGTATTCTTAAATTGCTTGTATCAAAAAATGTATAACGCCATTCGATTATATAGTTTCTGCATAAAGATATCTGCTAATCTTATGCGTTTCTGAGAAAAAAAAATAATTTAGAAATGTATCAGAAAGGAGCTTCTTGGAATTTAAGAATGAATTTGGATTTGAAATCTATAATAAAATGATATAGAAATATATTTATAAATCTTCTTTTATTAAACAGCTTCAAAATTAGCGATGTTTTTAGCTTTCTTTCTTTTTTCTTTTATTCTAAGCCATATTAATTTTTTAATGAATCTTTATTCGAATGTAAAGCCTAAGAATCTAAGTAATCATTAATGTTGTTAATGTGTATTTGCTGTAAAATATACTGTAAAGTCATTCCATAGATATGTATGCAGTATTCTTTAAAGGAATTTTAGTTATATTATAAAAATCTGAATTTTTTAGAAATCGTAGAAATTGTAACGGGCCAAAACGGGCCGGGCCTGTTTTCGCTGATTTTTGTACGGGCCGGGCCAGGCCTAAAATATAAAAATTTAAACGGGCCGGGCCGGGCCGGGCCGAAATAACTTTCCTACGGGCCGGGCCGGGCCGGGCCTGGAAATTCCGGCCCGTGCAGACCTCTAAGATAACTAAGTCAACATTTTAGAAAACAGATAAAAAATATGAAAATCTGATTTCAGCAGTTACCGTCCATAGCCAAATATGTATTTAAAATCTTCTGATCAGCCTTGTATTTGATCTATAGGTTGATATATATATATATACTATGTAATTGGAAAATTTACTTTAGCAAGTAAACGCATAACAAATTGAAATTTCTCTTATTTTTTTATTTATTGTAACAACATACATCTGACTTGTGCGCTCGACATGAAGCCTGCTGTTAAGTCATCATCAATTTTTACAGGGACGAAAAAGCACATGGAAATTTTACAATACAAGAGAAATACAACCGGGAGCTCCACACAAAGACAAATGTCTCTTTCAGCATTTTATACCAATAAATGGAAACATATTTAAATATTGTTCAGCCTTGTAGTTTACCAGTACTGTTAAAAATTTGAAACTTTTGCTGCACATCACTCCATCGCTTTTATAGAATATCTCTATTTTGACCAATGAGAATGCCCCATAATGCATTGAAGTAATTACATTCAATAAAAGTGGTGGAATGACGATGCAGCAAATGTTTCAATTTCTTAACAGTGTAGGAACTTTATTACACTCCACTATTTAGCTAAAATTTAATTCAAATTAAAACAAAATTTAATTCAAAGACTATTAAAACTACTGAAATCACATTTTCAGAAATTATCATCCATTGACGGTGGTGTATCCAGTTTTTTGCATGGCCCTGTATATTATTTTATCTGTATTTTACAAACAATTCTTAGTAAACTAAATGCCGTTCTGCGTAAAAAGTGCATAACGCATTTCAAAATCACTTTAAAGCATTTTACGCTCATATTCAGCAACCTTTACGAATTCATTTGTGTAGCCTTATTCGTATATCAACTATAGAGTTTATACACATTATATAACACGCATAAATATAGTGAAGCTTAAAAACGTATATCATAATTAAAAATGCATTTTCTGCATTCGAGCATGAAATTTTTTCTTCTATTATGGCTATTATACAGCACTTCGGATAGAATATACTATCTGGAATTTTTTGCGTGGCCCTGTAAATGCTATGCACTCCGTATTATAATGAAATAACCTATAGCACGCCTCAACGACGTATAGCAATTCCACTATATGGGATAAATAGTTTAGCAGATTTAAAATAAGCCATAAACTATTTACTCCTACATCATCATGTGACGGAATTCTTTTAAGTGGCCCTGTAAATGAATAATAACTGTTTTTTTTTTTGCACCGCATATTCTATAGAATCCATATTTTAATGCACTTTGTAATTGGCAGGGGTCGATTCAGGTTTTATTTTTTGGGGCCCATTTTTGTGAAAAAAGAAATATGTTTGTGAAAAAAATATATATGTATCATGTAAAACTTTCTATTTTTACAGTCATTGTATTTTTAATTCTATAACATGAATGCTCCATAAATTTGATTTAACACTATAAAATAATTCTTATTGTACTTTTTACGGAATTGAATGCTTCTTCCAGAAAATTAAAATAATTATATAGTTACAATAAGAAATTACTTAACACAATACATAAAGTAGATTAAAAACAATGTTATTAACATCAAAACAGTTTTACTTGTTCCAAATTTAATTTCGGTAAACCACAGCGTACAGTAATCAGTGCAAAATGTAATTTTGTAGTAATTTTGCAGATGAGCCAATAATGGTCGCCCTTAACAAATTTCGGTGCTACTTGATTATCCTGTCGAGAAATTTTGGATAGCTCAATTGGAAAATAAATTTGTAAAACGGCATTTTTATCAAACAGTATATTGTGAACGAGGCCGTATTTTAGAATTTTTCATGGATGAACGAGCACAAAAGCCATTTTGGAGCAGCAAACACCTGATTTTGGAGCAGTAAAATGCATCTTTAGAGCGGCCAAAATTGGATTCTGGAGCAGTATATCCATTTTTAGAGCAAAAAAAAATTGGATTTTGGAACAGTAAAAATCTGATTTTGTAACAGTAAAATCCGTTTTTTTTGCGATCTTTGAACAAAAATCGCATGTTTTTCAAGATCTTTCAACGAAATTTGCGTATTTTCCACGATTTTTTGACGAAATTTACGTTTTTCATGATCTTTTTACAAAATTTGCACTCTTTTGACAAGGTTTTCTTTGTTTTTTTTTCACGAAACTAACAATCCTTTGACGAAATTCACTGTTTTTTTGCAATCTTTCGACGGATTCGCATGTTTTTTCTGATCTTTCAAAGGAATTTGCTGTTTCTCACGTTCCTTTGAAGAAATTTAGAATTTTTTCGATATTTGTGACGAAATTCGTGTCTTTCCTCGATCTTTTGACAGCATTTTATTCGTTTTGACGAAATTAGTAAATTTTTTGAAAAAGTTCACGTTTTTTTTCTCGCGATTTTTAAACGAACATCGCGTATTTTTCGTTATTTTTATAAAATTCGTGTATTTTTTGAGGTTTTTGGATGAAATGCACGTGTTTTTCACAATCTTTGGACTGAATCCGCGTGTTTCCACGATCTTTTGAAGAAATCCGCGTCTTTTCCGTGATTTTTTGACGAAAAATACGAATGCGTTCCATGCTCATATCGCTCACTCGCAAGAAAAGTGACACATCTCGACAAAAGTAAATTCCATAGGAGAGCCAAAAGAAAATTTGCATGATTTTTCTGTAACATGAAATTATTATTTAGCTTTGCATGCAAGAAAAGCATAAAACTGTATAAAGAATAAAGGCGTAGGATGAGGTTCGGTGAGTTGGGTCATTTTATCTCCCCACATAATCCACTTATCTTCTTTGGTAACAAATCAACATAAAGGGATTTTCCGTATAATATTTGTGTAGAAAAACGCACCTATGACAAACCTTTTAATGGAATAAAACGCATAATGAATTTTTGATGTGTCTTGATTTCTTTTGATTTCTTACGGGTGAGCGATATGTTTAACAACTTAAAGGGCGGTGAAATGTTATATATCTTACGTAATTTTCCTCCTTAAATATGACAATGGTATTAGAAGTTTGGAAGGAAATACAGGGTTATTACAAATGAATCATAGGGTTTTGATTTGTTACTACACTGTTAAAAATCTGCTGCATTTTGCTGCAACGCACTCCCCTGCTTATATAGAAAACGGTTGCTTGGCTGTGAAATGGAGCTTTCTCATTGGTTGGAATAGAGATATTATATACAAGCGGTGGAGTGCGTTGCAGCAAAATGCAGCAGATTTTTAACAGTGTACTTACGAACTAGGAAGCCTATATGTTTGTTTGACAACTCAAACCAGAGGACGTTAACTACAGTTTCGCGCTGCGTATGTGTTATGCGCGTGGGGTTGCCATGGTTGCTGCGCGAGCTTGATATTCAAAATGACGACTTTACCATAGAAATCGTTTTCTAAACTAGAATTTTCAAAGTGTGAATCGCTTATAACCTTTCAGAGAGCATTTCGGAAAAATACTTGCATAAAAATGCAAACCTCTAACCCAACAAACCATTCTGCGCTGATATGGACAGTTCAAAGAAATCGACTGGAACTTTTGCCTTAACAAAAACAACTGGTTGAAAATTCTAACTCACAAAACGCTTTCTGCTGTCCAGTCGCCATTTTGAATATGACATACGCGCTGTACCCATGGCAACCACAACCAAATGACACATGCGCAGCGTAAAACTGTAGGTATAGTCCTATCATTTGAATTGACATGGAAACATGTACGTTTCCTAGTTCGCGCATAGTAACGTATCAAAACCCGATGATTCTTTTGTAATAACCCTGTATTACTTTTATAATATACTTGAATGAAAACTTTTACTTATTTTCGAATATGCTCGCACTTCTGATGTCATTCAATCATTTCAACAGAAGTATTTTGTCCCCGAAAGGGTTTCGGAGATCGGAATTTGATGATAGACTGTAGTCTCGAGATCCACGAATAGTGCTTAAATTAAAAAAATGTGCAAATCCACTACAACTAACTATAACTAATGAAATTTTATAACCAACTTCTTCCGCAGTTATCCCTTTGCGGCGCGGTGATATATCTATGAAACCTTTTAATTTAAATTCTTAAACTTCACATTGGCACCGGAACTTTGGTAAAAATATTTACGGTTTATTGAATGCGTGAAATATAGCTTTTTCTTATTTACAAATAAAGTTGTTTTCAAATTCCGGTGTCAGTCATTAGTTTCAGCACTTCAGTAATGAATTTGCCCTGCGCCGCACAGGGTTAAGTTGCGAGTAATACATACAATAATTTGATATTATCAGTTTAACAAAAAGTCACCAGAAAAAAAATGTAAAAGTATTTAAGAGAAACTACTTACAATTAAATCTTCGAATATAAATATTATCTGTATGCAACAAAAGCCATTTTCCAGTTACACTATCAGATGAGGAAAAGGATCAGTTTTAGAATAGCGTAGTTTCACCAAAGAACATCACCCTCAACCTGCATAAACGCCTAAAGGAATGGGTCAGACTCGTAACGTCATGTCTACCTCATCAAAGTCTCATCCTCGTTTTTAACCTTTCGCTCTTGAAAGTCGTTATAATTCATTACTGTTGGTCAGTTTTCTTCATCTTGATGACTGCATCCGAAATTTCTCGCGGAAAGAGTGCATTACTGCTCTACTAAGGAACTGCTCTCTACACCTTTCTTCATCTCTTGAAAGCCTGGTTTGCTGGAGTAAGTTTTTGTGTTAAGTACATACATAATAACAGCTGTTGGAGAAGGAATATGATGATGAGGCCATTGCTTTGTGTGAAGTTTGTTTTTGTCATTGCAATTTCATCCAAAGTGACATTTAGCGTGTTGTGGAAAAGTTATTCTTTATGAAATGGAGTTTTATTATTATCGTTTTTCTTTCTTTCATTGCATCTCACGATTTAACATGATGAGTTAAAACCTTAAACTATAATAGCTTTTAGCAATTGAAAGTTTTTAAGTGCTTATGTCAATATAATGATATTAGCGTTTAATAAATGTGCGTTTAGTAAGGAAAAAACGCAATAATGGAACGGGGACAACAATGTACATACAGAGAATTCAACTATGTTTCTAGAGGTTGATATTAATCATAATGTTGTTGTTGCATACATGGATACTGGGTAACCCGAAAATATGTCGCTCATCTACCTTAATCTCGGATAATAAGAAATTGAAGATCAACAAATACTTTGGCAAGATACATTGTTTAACTAAAACATTAATACAAACTCTGCATATTATTAAAGATATTATAGGGCTTTTTGAAGAAAAGTTAAAATAAATAAATAAATATTTACATGAATGCTGAAGTTTCATTGCGCAATGTTTTTCCCCGTTTCTTGTGATCTGAAACTTTAGACATCCTTAAGACAGAATACTAAGTAGTATTTAATATCCGTTACATCAGTTACTAGAACCCCCCCCCCCCCTTTTTTTTTTCGATTAGCATACGTTTGTAACGGATGATTTTGAACAAAAGAAACATGTTGACTGATTTGCAATACAGAATGAAAATGTAAGGCCATAAGCAGTTTTAGAGGGGAAGTGGGAGGTAATGAGAGAAATTACTCGCCTATAGCTTTTGAAATCTATATTTTTTCTAATTTTGTAAAGTGAAATACATAAATCGTTAAAAGTTATCCACGTCTCAGGAAAATTCTAATGTCCATCTTCTATAATGTCTCTTTAAACTCGCTTGTGTAAAGCAAGAAAGGTAAACAGTAATAAATGCATAAAAGTCCATTAAGATAGGATCCCTATGGACCAGAATTTCATTTTACGCAGTTTTCTGTTTTGGCAGTTGTAATTTTATGGTGTTCTCTTTATAGGGACCGTGAAATTTTCTGTTTGCAGACAGAATCCATTGTAGACAGTTATTTTTTTCACAGATTTTATTATAGTAATAATAAACAGATACAATCTTGAAGTAGGTAAGGTAGATATTCGATATTAAAATATTGATATAAAATTTATATATAGAAAATAGTACTTACATAGAACAACATAACAGAATTAATTCATCATATAAGTTTTAAAAAGGTTTTGCCATTCTAAAACTGTATAAGTAATCGAATTTTATGTTAAAAATGCAAATAAAATATTTTTTGTAGTCGCAATCTATTTTTTTTTAAATCATCCACTTGATATTTATTTCTAGAATGCGTAATTAAAATATCTTCGATTTCTATTTGCCATGAATAAAGCAATTAACTTGTATAATTAATTTATATGCTTCATGTATTTTAATTAATGCAGCTAATAAATGCTTAGTTTTTATAATAGGTAACGAAATAATTGTAAATGGGTTTAAGCAATGGCATATATATATGAAATGAAAAATTGGGAAGTTAATAAAGCGGGAGATAGGATTTTCTTCTATGTTTTTTGATTGAAAACAGCTTGATGCGCTTCGCTAATAGCTCGAGAAAATGAATCGTGAAGCTTTGAATAATTGAAACGTGGATGAGGTTTTTTTGCCTCTAAAAACCAGTTAAGCGTAAATTATCCTTGGATAAGGTGACATATCAATGGCGATTTATTAAAATTCAGTCAAAAGTTTTTTTTTCCTTAACAAAGGGAATATGTATGCTTTTTTTCAATTTAAAACGAGTAAAATATGTAGGTTTCTTCATAATATTTTATGGAGGTTACCAAATTTGTGCTAAACTAAGCTAAACTTTCTAATAGATTTTCTGACTCTTTTTAAACATAAAGGCATAAAATTGGCAAGCCTGACTATTGAATCAACTTGGAATCGAATAGTGATTTCCATTTTTAACAACGTTCGTATTTACCATGTGTTTTTTTCTCTGGACATTGATAAAGTTTTTCCAACATATTCGGACCCCATTTAAAATTACTTGCCGAGTCCTGAAACAAACCATTAAAAGTTATCCACGTCTTCAGAAAAATTTAATCTCCATCTTCTATGAAGTTTCTTTAAACCCACTTGTGTAAAGCAAAAAGATAAACAGTAATAAATGCACCAAAGTCCGCTAAGATAGGATCCCTACGGACCAGAATTTCATTTTACGCAGTTTTCTGTTTTGGTAGCTGTAATTTTACGGTGTTCTCTTTATAGGGACCAGGAAATTTTCAGTTTGCTGAAAAATTTGTTGTAGACAGTTATTTTTTTCACAGATTTTATATGAGTAAATTATAAACAGGTAAGATCTTGAAGTAGGTAAGGTTCGATGTTGGAATACTGATTTTTCATTTCATATGTATATGTTATTGCTTAAATCCATTTACAATTATTTCGTTACCTATTATGAAAACTAAGCATTTAATAGATGCATTAATTAAAATACATGAAGCATAAAATCTTACAAAGTAATCATAAATTTTAATTATTTTATTCGTGGCAAATAGAAATCGAAGACAATTTAATTATGCATTCTATAAATGAATCTGAAGTGGGTGATTTAAAAAAGATAGATTGCGACTCCAAAAAGTATTTTAGGCATGTTGTACATACGTACCACCTATAGTCATCGTTCAGTACATCCGTTCGTCTGTCCGTATATAACAGAGTAAAAACTAACCGACCGATTCGTTTAAAATTTAAAATGTATAATTGGATATATAATTTAATTACAGGGACAATCAAAAGTATTCCACGACATTACGGCCAATGGTAAAAAATAGTTTTAGGTGCATTTTAATGATAATACTTTCTTTCTTACATAATAAAATTGATACGCATCTCTGAAGTATACACTAAAATATATTTTCTGTACAATGTGTGGTACATAAAATATTTGTTATTAATTTACAAGGCCACACAAAAGTATCCCTTTACATAGTGATATAGGGGGGAAACTTTTTTTTGGGGGGGGATTTTAATTATATTAAACTATTTCACATTTTACGAAATTGATATACGTTGCTGAGGTTCACTACAAATTGCTTTCTGTACATTAGGAAGCAAATAGTATTTACAGGTACGATTTCGGCTGCTATACTGTATCCGAAGTACTGCATGCTATTACATCAAGATCTAAATATTTTTCAAACTTCGTTATAGTACGAATGCACCTCATTTGTTACGCCCGACGTGTAATTTCTGACTTGTTATAAACAAATTACTTATTGAATTACAAACGATTCTTGTTACATGAAGACAAATTTTGTCCCTTTCTTGCAGTGTCGTATGTGTTCAGTTCAAAACGTCGGCTCTCACAGTGTCTTCTGTCTTTATGAAAAAAAAAAAATAAAAACTAAAATTACATTATATTCGAATTGAATATTTCCAACTGAGCGAAAAATTGTCCAGGCCGGGAATCGAATCCAGGTACTTGGCTTACTTGTTAAGGTAACCGGGCGATAGCCGGCTGGGATTTTTCGCTCAGATAAACTTATTTGTCATAACATCTGGTCTGCCATTTAGACAGCTCGGCAGAATAAACCGCAGATAATGAAAAGATAATGAAACTCCATATAACGATGAATACATAGATATACTATTATTTTAACACAATCAACTGATTGGTAATACTGATTGGATTGCATTATATAGTTTTTCAATAAAAGCACCTGCTAATTCCATGTGTTTCTCAGCAAAAAATATTTTAGAAATGCGCCAGAAAGAGTCTCCTTTAGATTCAGAACAGCCTAGACATACAACAAAAGATCCTACTTTATCACATAAAACAATCACGTGCTACACAAAAACAATAAGTTCCTAATACAAATCTTCATTAACTTCGTAGGATATAAAGTGACAGCAGAAGCAAATACAGAAGCAAATCCGCCAACTCCCTGTTGTTGACAAATATAACTGCCTTGACATTGCTCTATCGAAATACTCGTGTCTGGTAAAAGGTAGCTTACTTCTAATTTGTATGCCACCTTGAAATGCTTCTTCATCACACTACCGGTTATAAGTTCACCTTAGGCTAACGTGGAGAAGTGTTTCACCAGGTTATGTTTACGACCAGAATTTAGGCTAATAAAGGAAATTGCTCTGAATCGGAAAGTCGTTTATTGAACGAATCTCCCACTATTGTTGATGGGTATGGATTTAGATTAGCGTGTGGATGGTGTAATGAGTAATAACAGAACAACATCCAGCTTCTTTAAATAATGCGAGGACAGTTCTAGATACCTATACTCAATAGGATTATTTATCTCGTAGATGGATTAATTTATATCCATCCCAGCAATTTCTTTGTTCTGGAAAAAAAATATACTTTTTTCTATCCTTAAGAAAACATGCTACATACTTGGTGTTTGTAAGACGGTAGTCGCCAAGTTAACCTAGAAATGAGTAATTATCGGTTGATGATTAATTCAATAGGTTAGCTGTTTGCATACATCAATAATTTTCCTTGATAAAATTTCTAATACGTATTAGTTGTTTAATTTTACATATTTTTGAAACATTTAATTATTATTAGGAACTATCCAGCATTCAACATGTATGTTTTAAGAAAATTTTCTGATACTAAATTATCCAACCTTATTTATTTCTATCCTGAAAAAAGTAATATGAAATTGTAAATATATTATCAATTGAAAGAAAAGTTACAGTAAAACTTTCTGAAGCATAACAGCAAGGGACCGTGGAATACTTATTTTTAGACATGTTCTCTTTTAGTACCCATAGTAGTTGCCAACTATATTGTAATATTTACAATTGGAACCATGTTTTCTTTCGGTTTAAGGCAAAATTTCGTTGTAGAAAGGTACCACTTTAACAAGTTTAAATTTATTTTGTATCCATAAGAAAATATGTTAGCTACTTGGAATATGTGCAATTTTTCATAGATATAGAAATGAGCATGTACCACATCTTTCGTTGTCTGGATTTACTATTGTATTATCGTCCACGGTATTGGCGTCTCTGGCGTTAAATCATAAAATTCGACCAATTCTAGTGTATTTCATTGAGTGTTATATCACTGTCGATTGGTTAGTTATTGCGATTCAACGTAAGGAACTCCAACGCATTTGGGCAATGCAAATGCCATAATTAAAATATACCTTCAGATGCTCTTTTTTACAGTTTAATCCTTTTTGGTGAAAAAAAATTCTTTTTATAAAATGATGAAATAATTAATTGGTATCGGAATTTACCAGCAACATTTTTTTTTTTAATAAAAAAAATTGTTACTGTAAACTCACTTTGCCTTTAAACTCACAAAATTTTGTTGAAATATTCTTTGCGACGTTTGTAAGTTTGGAATTAAAATGAGATGGTCCTTATGTTGAACAACTGCATCGGAAAGGGTTAAATGCGCCTTAGAAATGGGGTGCGTGTTAGAGAGTAAAATTAGATATTTTGTTTTGTTTTTTTGTTTTTTAGCATTGCCTTATGTATATCTCATGTTTATATGAAGTACATTATGATTTTATTAGCATTTTATTTAAAAAATAATAAATAAATAAATTAATTAAAATAAAAAATAATTACATAATTTATAAACGAAAAATGAAATTCAACTTTTGAATATGAATGATTTTATAAAGTCTGTTAATTATATGTTTATGTGTTGCTAGAGTTCTGACATGGAGCAATTTTTAAATGTAAGTTTATGAAATATTATTAGTTCATTTAATTAAAAAATGTGCAAACTGCTGAAATTTGACGGCAGAAAATGTTTAAAAAGAAAATAAATGTATAATAAACCTATGAAAATAAATAGAATAAAAAGATCATCTTACATTTTCTAGTTTAAATCGCTTAAAATAAATTTTAATTTTAACCAAAGTTATCAGAATATTTATTTCATGAACTTCAAGCTTTTAAATTATCGAAAAAATTGAAGTCTATGTGCAAGAGCTAAAAAAATGTTTCGTGAAAAAACGTAAAAAGTAGTGACAGCACAGTTGCCTGCACACGCCTGTGATTTGAAGAAAATTTTCTGCTATTTCTGCTATGAAATTTTTCTGCTGCAAAAATCCCGTCTTTTGATTGCAGGATTTCAGTATATTTTGAATTTAAATTCTGGAGGTATCGGTTATTTCAGGGGGGGGGGACGTATAAAAATTCCGTTTCTAAAACGAAAAAGGGCTGGCAGCGCAGTTGTCCGAACACCCCTGTAATTTGTCCAAAATGTAGATTAAATTGAAAGATTTTCTTTTAATTTTTAAGTTAGATCAGTAAAATATCAATATTTAGGGGAAAATGGGCAAATTCATGTGCAAATCTTTATATTAAAAAAAAAAAAAGAGGCAACGGAAAAAAAGCTTTTTTTATTCACGGATTTTTTAGAGTGTAGTAAAGAAAATGATGAATGATTTTCATATCCGAATTAATCCTTAGTGCGCAACTGCCAACTTTTGCATTCTTGACGCTTAACACATTGAGCGTCATGTCAGTCATCGGTGACTGACACTGAACTTTCCGTTTAGACTGCGACTTTCACCGATGCCTGACAGTCTAAATTATGATATAAAACTAAAACTCTATTTATTGTTTTAATCGTTTACACGCCGAATTAATATCCCAATGTAATTATAATTTTGTTTTTAATATATTACAGCTTCAATTGTTTTAATTTATGCATACAAATTTAGAAAATAACAAAAAAAAAACTATTTCTGCAATTTTTTTTTTTTACTGTTTTGAATTCATTGCTCGAATTTCGGAACATGATTATTGATTGACAACCTATGCAAATATAACAAATTATTTTCCGCTATATGCTATTGTATAATTTTCTTGAGTATTTATCGAATTCCAAAAACATTTAGATTCCTAGCGGTCAAATGTCAGAAATACAGTGAAAACGGTAAAAGAAAATAATATATTTTTTATGCAAATTAATGAATCTACATATTTCTTATACCTGTGATAAATGCTTAAACATAAATACTTTTCTTTTCAAAAGTTTAAATCAACTTTATATTTTATAGGAAAATAACGACATCGTTATTATGTTGGAAAATATGTTTTTTGTTACAAATAATGCAATGTTCCCATTTGGGAACATTGGCATTTAAACGGTTAGGTAATTACCGAATGCTCATTTATAATTTACTTAACTTTTAATTATTACAGGAATATACTTTTTTAATAATTACTTAAAACATTGTAATTTTTTTAGCTTTACACTGTTAAAAATAAAGGGTAAACGTTTCACCATGATTGTGGTTATTTAATGGATCTTCCACAGAAATAACCATATTTTCAGATTTTAAAAAAACCTCATGATCATCGAAATTCTAAAAGCTCCGGTATTACGGATTAACCTCCTTGGGTTGAACCAAGAACATCGTTCAAAGTTCAACCTATAGTCAACCAACGATCCAACCATCTTTTAATAATGGCGTCGATCATGTCTCCATCGAAGTAAGCAGCCATGACGGAGTAGGGAGATATATTAATCCAGCTTCGGTTTATTGTCTCGTCAATAAATAAAATACTCGAGTGAGTACATTAGCGATTATTATTTATTTTATACATATAATAATGTTTTGCTGAAACTCTCGTATGAAAAATTTATACTTCTTTTGCCTAAGCCTAAAACGGTCCCCTCCTATCTTGCTTTGTATTCTACGCGAAATAAACCACTATTTTAAAGCTATTATTAGGATGAGCGAAGCGAATCCTCTACTAGCCCACTCAAATTACATTTTGTCGTACGCTTTACAAAAAAACTATTCAATATTTTGATTTGAAATTAAACACAAATATAAATTATGATCTGTAGATTTGCACAATATAATTTTTTTACAGAATAACTTTTAAAAAATATATTATTTTAATTAATTTATTTTACATGTTTTTCCATTACGGACGCATTTTTAGAAATAAGAAATAAAGCATGCATATTTTCAGAAGAATAAATAATTCATAGAGTTAACAATTGTAGATAGAATCATGATTAATTAAATAAATAAAAAGTATTTTCTTTATTCCGACAAAATCATTTATGCTGTGTCACTTACGCATATTAAAAAAATTATATTGTGTTTTATTTATTTATTTTTTTTTTTTTTTCGTAAAGAGGCAGCAAAAATATTGTAAACAAATAAAATTAATTGTTACATTCATTATATAAAGTGTTATTTGAAATCGAAGATTGAAAATTAAACCAAATGAAACATATGTATTATTATTTTGGTATATGTAGTACTATTTTTAAATAGTTTGCCGTTTAAAAACAATTTATAGAATGTATTAGTTCTATTTTAAAAAATGCCAAGGAAACATATACTTATACTGGATGAAAAGAATGCGAATATGATATAGCTTTAAGGCAAGAGGTTAGATACCAGCGTAAAAAACGACGGCATAGATGTCATATACACACCATATCGGCGCGATTTTTCCGACGCCAATTTGGCAAAAACCTGGTTTTCGAATACCAGTTACCATATATATATATTAAAAAGGAAATAAAAATAAATTTTAAAAAGTTTAATTAACACCTGTGGAACAAAATGATTTGTATAATTAAAAAAAAGAAAATAAAAGTAAATAAACAATTTATTAATAAATAAACAACATCCGGGTTACCATGTCAAGCAAAATAACTGCACTTTGTCGCCAATTAAGTACTCCGGTGCTTATATGACATTGGCGTCTGAAAAAAAATAGCGCCAATGCAGTGCGTATATGACATCTGTGCCAAAAGGACGACATGACGAATCTCTTCTGATAGAAAATGCATGTGCTCGGAAAAATGCTTTAAATTTCGAAAATGCACAAAAAGTTTTAAATTATATTTTTGTCAAATTTTTCATCATCGTTGGCTTGATATTCACTCTGACGGATCTCAAACAGGGGTGATTCTGGATTAAAAAAAAAATTTTGGAAATTCGCATCGCATTTTCGGAAATCGGCGAGGGGGGGGGTCGTGAGTCCCCCACTCCCCCTCCAGCGATCTTCAGACGAAATCCGCCACATTTTAGCAAAATCGGCGATTTATTGCGATCTTTTGCCAAAATCGGCGGTTTTTCCGCGATCTTTTGACAAAATCGGCGTTTTCCCATGCTTTTTTAAGTGAAATCATCGTTTTTTCGACGATCTTTAGACAAAATTTGCATTTTTACCCGATTTTATCTCGAAAACGGCGTTTTATTTCCGCGATCTTTTGACGAAATCGGCATTTTTTCTCTGATCTTTTGATGAAATCGGCGTATTTTTTTCAAATATTCTTTTGACAAAATATTTTTAAGCGATCTTTTATCGAAAACGGCGTTTTTTCCTGCAATCTTTTAACGAAATCGGCGTTATATCCGCAATCTTTAGACAAAATCGGCGTTTTCCCGCGGTCTTCAGAAGAAATCAGCGTTTTATCTGCGATATTTATTGCAATTGCCGTTTTTTCCGCGACCCGCACAGGAAATTTGCGTTTTTTATCGATCTTTTGACAAAGTTAGTTTACAAAAACATTGACGAAATCGTCGTTTTTCCACGAAATATTGACGAAATGTATGCTATTTCGGCGATCCTTTTACGAAATTTGCATTTCTACGTAATTGTTTTTTCCGCGCGCAAAACCGTACAAGTTGGCAACTATGCGGAACTGATAACCCAATTTCAAATTTTCGGAAGAGGATGCCTTAAATTTTCGGACGAGAATCACCCCTGACTCAAAAGACTTGTCATAAATGTATGGTAAATAATGAACTAAATATTTTTTCTTTAGCTAATAATATGGATCCTGGTCCACATCCCTAAATATTAAAGGGCTTAACTTTCGTCGCGGAGAAATTAATTGCCCAAGTTCGTCCTGTTATTACTGTTTATCGCATTAAAGGTGGTCAGCTTGAATACAGTGGGCAAATTATTATTTTTCATTAAGATAGTATAGGATTTTGTACTTTATTACCTCATTCCATAGATACTATAACACAGTATATTTTTGGGTACTACATGATTATCCCGTCAACCAAAAATATAATGCCAAATTTCAGGATTAAATGCCAATAATGGATTATCATAAATGTCACATTGCATGACATTAAACGTAATACACGTGATTGTTATATCATCAAGTGATTTTTAATTCGGGTACTATTTGGTTATCCCGTCGACCAATTTCGTCAAATAATACAAATAGCCAAACTATTAGCACAATTGCACAAATTGACGTTTTTTTAAAAATAACGAAAAATCAAATAAATTAGTAAAACATTAATAAAAATAAAAATAGAAAGTCGAATTAAGGTACTACTTGATTATCCCGTCAATCAATTTCGCCAAATTATACAAATCGCCAAACAATTGGCCAAATGAAACAAATTGACATAATTTTTTTTTTTTAATACCGAAGGAACAAATAAATTGATGAAACATTACTAGGAATACAAATAAAACTTCATAATAAAAATAATTTGATGGCATAAGTTGAACGAACACGTGATACGAGTTTAATGTTATGTGGATGTGATATTTTTTACCATCATCATTAGCATTTAATCTTTTAGTTTGGCGGTACCTATTTGGTCGACAGGATAACCAAGTAGTACCCAATAATATAAAAAAAGGTTGCTTTCCAATAAACAACTAATGAAATAATGCTTCGCGAATCCAAACAAAGCATGGCTTTTGCTAGTAATAGCTTAAGTATAATAATTTAGTTCATTTCTACAGTTTATACAAGCGAAATTATTTTTCTAATTATATTTATTTCTGTTTGTAGAAAATTTCTATTTATGAATAAGCTTCTCTAAAGTTAATGTTATATGTAAACAATAATTTATAATGCCATAAAATAAACTGAATTTTTCACATTACTTATTGGATGTTTACCGAAATTCATGTAGCTAAATCAAATATAACAAAAATATACCACGATTTTTTAAAATTTTCATTTTTCTAAAATAAATGAAATTATTTAAGAAGTGGTCACTATTTTAAAACTAAGCTATTAGAAAAAATAAATAAATAAAGCTACAGTAAATTCCAACTGTATTAGGATTATTTTGATATTTAAAGAACATAAAATTTGATAAAAAAATATAAAAAGTATAACACAAATTCCAATTTCTGTATACTTCATACTATTACGAAATAATAATATATGTCTGCATCACTGTGCTATTTTCATTAATAAATTATGTTTAATAATGCATTATAAATACATGCATAGTAAAAAGCATTACATGATTAAAAGAATATTATGAAGCTTAAATAAATTTTCATTTTAAAATTACACCACTAAATTATTAAACACCTATATAAGTAAATCTGTATTTGAGTTTTTTACAATATTTTACATGTTTAAATAATTTTATACAAACAAAACACCATTTTTAAGAAATGCCACTAAATTATTTAACATTTATGTATGTAGATCACTATATTTGAGTATTTTACATGTTTAAATCATATTATACAAACAAAATAGTAAAGAAAAAAACTTATATGATTTTAAAACTTTATTTTAAGATTTACCGCTGAAATCAAAATTGTTGTTTTATTAATTTCCTCTTATTTGTGATCATCTTATGTGCCAACATTAAAGAATAATATTATTTAGTGAATGACACAAGGCAGGTATTCAGATATTATTGAATTATAAATGAATTTGAAAAGATTTTAATAGAACTAGTAATATTTGTAGGAAAAAATTGAAAACTATACAACTATTTGATTTTGTATTTTTGAGAAATGCCACTAAATTATTTAACATTTATGTATATAGATCATTATATCTGAGTATTTTACATATTTAAATCATATTATACTAACAAAAAAGCAAGAATTAGTAAATAAAAAAGCTTATATGATTTTAAAACTTTATTTTAAGATTTACCGCTGAAATCAAAATTGTCGTTTTATTAATTTCCTCTTATTTGTGATCATCCTATGTGCCAACATTAAAGAATAATATTATTTTGTGAATGACACAAGGCAGGTATTCAGATATTATTGCCTTATAAATGAATTTGAAAAGATTTTAACAGAATTAGTAATATTTGAAGGAAAAAATTGAAAACTATACAACTATTTGATTTTGTATTTTTGAGAAATGCCACTAAATTATTTAACATTTATGTATGTAGAGCATTATATTTGAGTATTTTATATGTTTAAATCATATTATACAAACAAAGAAGCAAGAATTAGTAAATAAAAAAGCTTATATGATTTTAAAACTTTATTTTAAGATTTACCGCTGAAATCAAAATTGTCGTTTTATTAATTTCCTCTTATTTGTAATCATCCTAGGTGCCAACATTAAAGAATAATATTATTTTGTGAATGACACAAGGCAGGTATTCAGATATTATTGTCTCTTAAATGATTTTGAAAATATTTTAACAGAATTAGTAATATTTGTATTGTAGCAAAAAATTGAAAACTATACAGCCATCTGATTTTGTATTTTTGAGAAATGCCACTAAGTTATTTAACATTTATGTATGCAGATCATTATATTTGAGTATTTTACATGTTTAAATCATATTATACAAACAAAATACTAAAGAAAAAAGCTTATATGATTTTAAAACTTTATTTAAAGATTTACCGCTGAAATCAAAATTGTCGTTTTATTAATTTCCTCTTATTTGTGATCATACTATGTGCCAACATTAAAGAATAATATTATTTAGTGAATGACACAAGGCAGGTATTCAGATATTATTGCCTTATAAATGAATTTGAAAAGATTTTAATAGAACTATAGTAATATTTGTAGGAAAAAATTGAAAACTATACAACTATTTGATTTTGTATTTTTGAGAAATGCCACTAAATTATTTAACATTTATGTATGTAGATCATTATATCTGAGTATTTTATATGTTTAAATCATATTATACAAACAAAAAAGCAAGAATTAGTAAATAAAAAAGCTTATATGATTTTAAAACTTTATTTTAAGATTTACCGCTGAAATCAAAATTGTCGTTTTATTAATTTCCTCTTATTTGTGATCATACTATGTGCCAACATTAAAGAATAATATTATTTTGTGAATGACACAAGGCAGGTATTCAGATATTATTGCCTTATAAATGAATTTGAAAAGATTTTAACAGAAATAGTAATATTTGTATGAAAAATTGAAAACTATACAACTATTTGATTTTGTATTTTTGAGAAATGCCACTAAATTATTTAACATTTATGTATATAGATCATTATATTTGAGTATTTTACATGTTTAAATCATATTATACAAACAAAATAGTAAAGAAAAAAACTTATATGATTTTAAAACTTTATTTTAAGATTTACCGCTGAAATCAAAATTGTCGTTTTATTAATTTCCTCTTATTTGTGATCATACTATGTGCCAACATTAAAGAATAATATTATTTTGTGAATGACACAAGGCAGGTATTCAGATATTATTGCCTTATAAATGAATTTGAAAAGATTTTAACAGAAATAGTAATATTTGTATGAAAAATTGAAAACTATACAACTATTTGATTTTGTATTTTTGAGAAATGCCACTAAATTATTTAACATTTATGTATATAGATCATTATATTTGAGTATTTTACATGTTTAAATCATATTATACAAACAAAATAGTAAAGAAAAAAACTTATATGATTTTAAAACTTTATTTTAAGATTTACCGCTGAAATCAAAATTGTCGTTTTATTAATTTCCTCTTATTTGTGATCATACTATGTGCCAACATTAAAGAATAATATTATTTTGTGAATGACACAAGGCAGGTATTCAGATATTATTGCCTTATAAATGAATTTGAAAAGATTTTAACAGAAATAGTAATATTTGTATGAAAAATTGAAAACTATACAACTATTTGATTTTGTATTTTTGAGAAATGCCACTAAATTACTTAACATTTATGCATGTAGATCATTATATCTGAGTATTTTACATATTTAAATCATATTATACAAACAAAAAAGCAAGAATTAGTAAATAAAAAAGCTTATATGATTTCAAAACTTTATTTTAAGATTTACCGCTGAAATCAAAATTGTCGTTTTATTAATTTCCTCTTATTTGTGATCATACTATGTGCCAACATTAAAGAATAATATTTTGTGAATGACACAAGGCAGATGGCAGATATTCATATATTATTGCCTTATAAATGAATTTGAAAAGATTTTAACAGAATTAGTAATATTTGTAGGAAAAAATTGAAAACTATACAACTATTTGATTTTGTATTTTTGAGAAATGCCACTAAATTACTTAACATTTATATATGTAGATCATTATATCTGAGTATTTTACATATTTAAATCATATTATACAAACAAAAAAGCAAGAATTAGTAAATAAAAAAGCTTATATGATTTTAAAACTTTATTTTAAGATTTACCGCTGAAATCAAAATTGTCGTTTTATTAATTTCCTCATATTTGTGATCATCCTATTTGCCAACATTAAAGAATAATATTATTTTGTGAATGACACAAGGCAGGTATTCAGATATTATTGTCTCTTAAATGAATTTGAAAATATTTTAACAGAATTAGTAATATTTGTATTGTAGCAAAAAATTGAAAACTATACAGCCATCTGATTTTGTATTTTTGAGAAATGCCACTAAGTTATTTAACATTTATGTATGTAGATCATTATATTTGAGTATTTTACATGTTTAAATCATATTATACAAACAAAATAGTAAAGAAAAAAGCTTATGTGATTTTAAAAGTTTATTTTAAGATTTACCGCTAAAATCAAAATTGTAGTTTTATTAATTTCCTCTTGTTTGTGATCATCCTATGTGCCGCCATTAAAGAATAATATTATTTTGTGAATGACACAAGGCAGGCATTCAGATATTATTGCCTTATAAATGAATTTGAAAAGATTTACAGGAGGAGAAGAGGAGAAAAATCTTTTAAGGATTATAAAATCAATTACATTGGTACTCCATGGTTTAATAAGTAATGCATACTGTTTTAAAATTTTGATTGTTTTTCCCACGTGAAATTTGGATTTTTTAAAAATTATTATTTATTATACTTCTGCATATTTGACTAACATTGTTATGCCTGGAAAAAAAAAAGAACTTTGTCTTTAAAGTTTTATCCTTTCATTTAAAACAGGTGGAGACTTTAACCGATGCTTAGAGCTGTTCCATTTTACCCAACTTGAAATCCTGAATTAGAATGTATCAAGATTCAAGAATTCTTTATATTTGATGACTTTGTATTCATGATCCTCATTTGGGCACGAGAGAGCATATTTTTAAAGTGAATAGCCAGAGTGCAGTAGAATCCTGTCTATGAAGTCTGTATGTAAAAGGGCATTATACTAATAAATGTTAGTCTGACATACAATATATGTTTTAAAGACTGAATATTTGTATTTTCAATAAAAGTTGTGATATACCACAAATCAGCTAAATTGTTACTTTTTTGCTGTCTTTATTTATTTATTTTTAAGATATTGCAAGGTTGCTGTTAACAAATGTTTTCATTTCTACTACTATTATTAAAAAATTAATAAATAAAAAACCTTGGTACTACTTGGTTATCCCGTCGACCAAAAATGTATCGCCAAACCATATTTGATGCCAACAATGGATGATCGTAAATCTCACGTTCAATGATGTTAAATATGGTACACACCTTTAAAATGCCATTAAGTGATTTTTATTTCAACTTTTGTATTTTTACTAATATTCTAATAATTTATTTGTTCTTTGGTTATTTAAAATAAAAATTATGTCAATATATATAATTTGGCTGTTTGGCGATTTGTATAATTTAGCAAAATGTGTCGACTGATAACCAAGTAGTACCAAAATCTTTATTATAGAAATGATAGCAGAAAGTTTTAGACGGGAGATGGGCATTTCAAATTTTAGTTTCTCTTTTGCAGATTCTTTTTTATCAAACCTTTATTTTGCTTCATATTTTTAGCTCTTCATTACTTAATACAAAAGTTAAGATTATTATTAATGAATATTTATGAAATGCCTAAAAACACTACAGATAAGTGATTGTTTGATTAATTAATGCTTCTGTTTTAAAAATATTTTACCTGCAGATTATTTTTTTGCCCCTGAAATGTCTGTCACAGAAAATTTTCTGCTACTGGGAATCATAGATAATTATCATTTAGGAAAATTGAAAAAAAGAAAATATATAAGTAATAACAAGTGGCTACTTGTGTTGACACTGCTATTATTAAATTAACCCAACAAAGTTGGTATTTGATATACCTACCATAAAAAACAAAAACTTTAATTTTTATTTATTTATTTTATTTTATTTATTTATTTATTTTTTTTTTTTTTTGGGGGGGGGGGGTATTGGCTGATACTAAAGGTTAACCAAAGAGTTCTATTTACAGCTGCCTTATGATGCTGATATTTAAGCATGTATTTTGATTATGTATCCATTATATTTACGTTTCATTTACTCATTGAAAAGCGTTGATTTCATTATTGCATATTAGCTAGAAACAAATGCTGAATATTTTTTTTCCTTTACATTCAAATGAGTTAATTTACATATTCGAGCTAACTGCAATATGAATTTTTAAAAGAATCATGCTTGAAAATTATTTTTTAAAAATGAGAAATCCATAAATTGAAATAAATTTTTCTTCAAAAATCTCATACTATTAGCTTTATTTTCTAAAATTAATAAATTATAACTTTATATTTCTAACTGCAAATTGACTTTTTTAATGTATTCATCATGTATCACTTAATTCCATTATTAATAAAGAATTATTCATAACTTTCATAAATTTTTATTTAAAAGATTTTCATATGTGTAACAATTGTACAAAATGTACAAAAGAAAATGTTAAAATATTTTTTCTAATGATTATTATTATTGTATTGCAAAAAAAAAAAAAAAAAAAAAAAAAAAAAAAAAGATTTGAAAAATGTAATATTAAGATTTCAGCACCTATATATTATCAAAGAGAAAAGAAGAAATTTTTTTTTTCTACAGATTAAAAAAAAAAAAAAAAAAAAAAAAAAAAAAAAAAAAAAAGCTGGGTGCATTAGAAAATAACTTTTCTTAAGTCTGTACAAAAATTAATATTGTTTAAAGAAATTCGTCCAGCATTGTTTAATGTAACGTTTAGTTAAAATATATTTTATTTCCTGGATTTTAAAATAAAATATAGCAAACAAGGTATGTATTGAATCTAAGAAAATTGTTTTATACAATATTTTCTCAATGAATAGTGTGTGAACAGGCAAACACTAAAATAATTATTAGTATAATTATGAGTACAGAAAAATGTTACAAAAAAAGAGAAGAAAAAAAGAAGAAAAAAAAGCAATTATTTTGTGAATTTAAAACAAACTGGTTTATATCTATTTTTTTTAAATGTGTTTCAAAGACAATATAATCAATAATTAAAGTTCTGATAATTTTCAGAAGTCTTCCTACTGTAGCATAATTTTGTATAACCTGAAATTTTTTCATTCTTACACTATAAAATGATAAATTGAAAACCAAAATCTTGGTTGAACATTTCATTCTAAAATGAGGGGGAAAAAACCCCCCTAGAATCTGGTGTAATTTTTGCCCGTAAAGTTAGCTGAAACAAAAACCTGAATCATGGTTCAATATTTCGCCAAATAATTGGATTAGAAATAATCCTGAATTATGGTTCAACCTTTTATCAGAAAACATTGAATTAAGATTTAACCTTTCACCAGAAAATTCGATTTGAAAAAATTCTGAATCATGGTTCAACCTCTAACCAGAAAATTGGATTTTATAAAACCCTGATTCATGGTTAAACTTTTCACCAGAAAAATGGATTTAGTAAAACCCTGATTCATGGTTAAACCTTTCACCAGAAAAATGGATTTAAAAAAATCCTGAATCATGGTTCAACCTTTCACCAGAAAATTGGCTATATAAACATCCTGAATCATGGTTCAACATTTCACCAACATAATGGTGTTTTTGAAAGCACCAATAAACTGGTTAAACTTATCACCACCATCTCGGTTGCAGCTAAATTCTAGCTACTTTTCACCATTTTCTTGGTGAAACCTCGAACTTCATTTTTAACAGTGTAGTGTCGGTCACCATGGCACTCAGTGTTAAAAACAGAAATATTGTATAAAAGGTGTTACATTAATGTGACATTGACCTTTATTACTTATCTTTCATAAAATATCCGGTTTTAATTTATTACAAAGAATACGATTGCTGGCAACTACAATGTTAAAAATCTTGTCCTAGTTTGAACTAAATATTGGTGCTTAAGGCTGTTATTTTTTTTAAAAAAAGGGCCATTTTGTGACACACGCAATAATTCACTTTTGTTCGGAAATGCATGAAAATAGCAAGTGTTGTTATTCAGAAACTGTCTAATTGCAATAAATTTTCTGTTTTTTTTTTTTTTTTTTTTTTAACACAATAGATTTTTCATAACAAGCCTTCAAATTTGACGTTTTGAGCATATTTCCCGACGAAAGCAGAAAAACCGGTCGAAAAGCAGGAGAAAAACGGGTGATCAAGTGATCGAAATAGCTTAGAACTGGATAGGTAATTTAACTATCATAAAATGGAACATTAAGTTCGATTAAATATCGCTTCCATAGTCAGGTATTCCAATTTTATAGCTTTCCGTTAATAAATGAATTTGTAAATGTGTCAAAACGTTTTGCGCTTGTTGAGCGGAGCAGTTCCGAACACCCTTAACAGCTGCCACTGTAAGACGGTGAAATCCTGAACCAATATTTGGAGCTCCTGTTGAAGCATACATAATTCCAATAGTTGGAACGAAGTTGAATTAGGAAGCTACTAATGTTGGTACGAGATTTCACCATCTTAAGGTGACAGCTACTGAGCACCAAAATTTGGTTCAAATTAGGACAAGATTTTTAACAGTGTATGCTTTTGTGCTTGGACATAAAAATAATAAAAATTCTAAATATCGAAATTGTTAGGGAATCAGCAATATTTATTCATTATTTTTGCTGAAAATCACGCGATCAGCAATGAACAGTGTAAAAAGGAAAAAGAGAAAAAAGAAACATTGAGTTAAATTGACGTTTTAATATTTTGTTTTATTTGCGCGTTTGTATGTGATTGTCTCGTGTTAAAAAGAAATTGAGAAAAAACAAGTTTTGATGTATTTTGTGGCAACAGCCTTTTTTCTTCTATTCGAAGATAGAAAATTAAAAATGCTGGTAGCTTGTATTATATGCGTCTTTATTGTTTAGATATAGTGTATAACTCGTCGCAGGTGTTGTAATTTTACTCCAGCAATGCGCAAATGTACTAATTGTGAGTATTCTTTTCTATAAAAATGTAAAGTTAACGTAAAAGATATTTAATCGTAAAATTAAAGTCGATATTAATTACTATCATGTTAAGTATAGTAGATTGTACATACAAAAATCATTCATTATGTTCATGATTACGTACTATAATCAGCAAAATGTAATCAAGATAAGTAATTATGTTGAAGTTTTCAAAACACTGTCTGATGCTTGATATTACGAAAAAGTTATGTCAGCAAAAATTGCGTTGCTTTGGCGCAATCATAATTATTTTTTAATGAAATCTAAACACACCACCATTTACACTTCATTATTTTTATTCAATCATACTGTTTGATAAAAATATCTAACGAAACGATATCTATCTATGAAATTTCCCGAGTGATAAAATTTCCATGTCTAGTGTGGAACACTAGACCTTCGACTTACTTTTCCAACGCTGTACTTTTTGAGACATCTGTGCCGGCAACTGGCGGACACACTTCACCCAGATAACCTTATAGACTGGGAGGCGGCAGCACTGATAATCACCTCATTGAGTTCACGGATGAACATATAGGATTTAATCAAATCTAGATTCGCTTAGTAAAATGCAGTCGGTCTGCCACATCATATCTCGGTGGAAAATACCTAAAAACCCAATTTTAACGGTTGACACGTAAGTTTACCATTGCGCTTTCCTTTCCTGTACCCAAAAGCATGAAAACACGAAGGATTGGGAGTACGAAAACATAATCCTAAACCTATAAGGGAATGGCTAAAATCTGGGTTTTAAGTATTTTCCACCAAGATATGACTTAGAAATTAAAACTGCGTTTTAATATGCGAATCGAAATTTAACGAATCCTACATTTTCATCCGTGAACTCGATGAGGTGATTATCTGTGCTACCACCACCCGGTCTATTATGGTCTATAGCACAGATCAATAGAATATACCGCAAGTAATACATTTCTATTAATTGATGGATACGTAAATACACTTTACGAACTGAAATTTCCCAACTGAGTGAAAACACGAAACGTTTTTACTGCATATACACCTATTACACCTGTCAGCAGATGCACAAATAATCACCTCACCGAGTCCACAGCTAAAAATCTAGGCTCAGTTAAAGCTCGATTAGCACATTAAAATGCAAAAGGTCTGCCTAATCATTTTGGAAATTATAGTGGTAGATTTACTAATGTATTTTTTTGCACTTTCTGGTGTCGGAAAACACAATAGTAAACCTATCAATTAGCCATTGAAATTGGGTCTGCAAGTAGTTTTGACCAAGATATGACTTGACAGACCATTTAAATTTATGCTAATCAAGTTTTAACTAATCCTAGATTTTCAGTCTTGAATTCGATGAAGTGACAGTTTGTGTAGCCGCCGCCGGAGTTATATTACACGTATAAAAAACTTGTGACTATCCATCCTGTTTTTTAGCTTGAAAACAAACAAATAAATTAATAAAAATAGTGCGCCCAAATTTAATAAACAATAATAGACCCACATCTTCGAGAACTGCACCTTACCAAATTCTCTTCATTAATAAGATTTCCTTTAAATCCTTTAACCTACATCAGCCGGTATAAAATAAAAAAGAAATGAGTGAAAAAAGCTAGCAAGTGATTAAGTTTCTCTCTCTCTCTGAATTCATTGATGGAAAACTAGGACGCGTGTTTCCAAAATCCGGGGCATCCCCCTCTTCGCATCTACAAAAGAAGTTTTCGCTGACCTTGACATTGGGGTCGTCTCAGAATACTAATTGCAGTATCTTGCGAGATGAAAGGATGTATATGTGGCTGATAGAGAAGTTCCACCTTAATGACAGTGATAGATTAAGTGGTTGTTCATTAGCCTGTAAGGAAACAGGATAATTACCGGAGTAGAATATCGATTTCATAGAGTTGTTTTAATGATTAAGTTGCATTTCGTTTAGCAGCTCGAATTTCAAAAGTAGTGGCCAGTGGGTTACTTTTTAAAAATTCAGCTTTCTTAAAAGACAAATGGTGAATTTCCCCTTGTCTTAATTAATATGTTATTAAATAAGGCGAATTTTACAATTGAAAAAAGTGGTGCCTATGAAGAAAGCTGAATAATAATAAAAAAAAAGCAGACAATACTGTACAAAATATGTTATGTTTTGGTGATCTACACCAAAGGTCACTAATCGGTGTCCACGAGCTATTAATGGTCCGGGATAAAATTATGGCGGCCCCCAGAAACCTTTCAACGTTATTTGTATTTTATGTGCTTTATCATATCATCATACGTATAATATTAAATATTATTTTGATAATTATATATAGTTTCTGTAATAACTCGAAAAATTTAATTTTTATAATATATCATGTTGGATTTTAGTAATGAAAAAAGAAGAGAAAAAGTAAATTTCATTCTTTTTTAACATGGTGAGGAAAAATTATGAAGAAGAAAACTACAGTACACACGTTTTAAATTGATCATTTTCTGTGATTAGTTTTAGTGGTTGTGTTAATTAACAACAAACGTTAATTTTTGCTCTTATTAAGCCAAGATGAAAATTATTTCATTAGACGTAAATTAAAAATACTAAATAGGAAATATTTTTTATTGTTTCTAAGAAGTACTAGAAATGTAGGAAAGAAACATACGTCCCTGGCAGCATTTAAACACTCTTTACTCGATTGAAGACCACAAAGAAGTTTCCGGCATCCTGATTGGTTAATTCGTCTTTTCTGATTTTAAAGTATTTGGAAATTAGAATGGAAATTTGAAAATTCTAATGACGCTAGTAGTAATATACCATTATATAATTCTTTTGTTTCATTTTTTTTTATAATAAATGAATCAGCATTTGACATTCAGCATTTTAATCTAACTTGGTCCTCATCGAATGACTATTTAATTCAGATTTTTACAAAATGTTATTTCATTCGAAAACACACATAAAAAATATGTAATGATGCCATCTGCTTTTCCTTCAGCTTGATTATTTAGTCAATATTTGTTTTTTGCGACCTTTTTTTCCCTTCTGGGATTAAATCTGATTTTATATATCATTGGGGTGAGCAGAAATTATTTTTTCGGAAATTCATTCTATTTGATTAAAATATGAAGTCGTAAGTTCAACTTCCGCAAAAGCAGAAATTGCAGGAAAAGGAGATTATAAAAATTGCCGATGAACAGTTGTTTCAAAGTCGGTAATTTGCATTTTCATAATGGGGTAAGAGAAATCGCATAAAAGAAACGAACCAATCAAGTGTCCGGAAACTGCTCTGTGGTCTCTAATCGAATAAACAGAGTTTAAATGCTCCTCGGCGGAGCCAAATTTAAGTAGGGTAAGATATTTTATGCAGATTTTTGTGCTAAATCGATAATGCTATGTTAAAATTAAAAAAATAATAATCCTTTGCACTATATTGTTGTACCGTATTTTTAAAGAAGTTTTCGCTGACCTTCAGATTGCAGTCGTCTATGTTAATTGAATATTAATTGAAAAACCTTGCCACATGAAAAAATCTTCAAGTAGCTAGCTGATAGAGAAGTTCTACTTTGTTAATGATTGTAATAGATTAAGTGGTTGTTTATTGATTAGTAGATGAAAGAAAATAGAATAATTACCCGAGTAGAATATTGATGGTATAGAGAAGGAGATGTTCATTTGCTGTAGTTCATTTAATAACTCTTTATTTTATTTTATTTTTTTATACTTCGAAATGTATCAGTTTTTGGTGATGATAAACACAGAGTAAAAACTAATCATCATCACATTCGTATGCAAATTAAGGAAAAAAGAAATGTGTATCCAGAAAGATAATAAATGAATAATGCAATTTGCATAGTTAAATTATATTTTTAATTTTTAATTTATGATAAATGTAAGATTTAGCAGTTAATGAAAAAAAAAAAAAAAAAAAAAAAAAACCCGCACAAAAAGCAAAACAAAGCTGTTACATGAATAATTGAATATATGAATTTAATTGAATTAGCTTTATTATTATTACAAGCTGGTAACAAATGTAACGTTAAGGTGTTAATAAGTAAAGAAAAAATTCTAGATAAAAAACTTCCAATGTTAACGAATCATTTCACTTTGATTAATTTAATGTTACTATAAGTGTTAATCAATGAGAATTGTAAGATTTTGGCCGTTGAAAAGTAAAACAAGTTGGAAATTGTACATCAAGAGTAGCAAATAAGGTGCGTTTGTGCTATAAGGCAGTTTTAAAAATATTTAGATTTTGGTGTAATAGTATGCAATACTTCTGATACAGCACAGTAGCCGGAATCTTATGTGCGTCTCTGTAAATACTGTCTGCTTTCGATTATGCAGAAAAAACCTTAGCAATGTACATCAATTTTGTAAAATGTGAAATTTAATATAATTAACTATAATTAATATAATTAATACGCATTCCAAACAATATATCCCCTATACCGTTATGCAATGGAATATTTTCGTGTGGCCCTGTAAATTAATAACAAATATTCTTTCTACCACAAATTCTACAGAACGTATAATTTAGTATATACTTCATAGATGCATATTAATTTTATTATGTTCGGAAGCATGTAACATCCTTAAAATGCACATTAAACTACTTTTTTCCATTAGCCGTAATGTAATGGAATACTTTTGATTGTCCCTGTAATTAAACTGTGATTCCTATATTCATAAAATTTCGAATGACACGACAAAATTAAGCAACAATTATACATTTTAAATTTCAAACGATTCGGTTGGACAGTTTTTGCTCTGTTATATGCAGATAGGCAGACGGACGGACTGAACGACGAACTGTAGGTGCTTCGTATTTGAACTGAAAAATCTTCAAAATGTCACAAAAAAAACTATGTAAGTCGAACTTCTCACACTTGTGAGATACCTGAAGATCTGTTAATTGCGGAATGTATGAAAACTCATATATTACAATTAAAGCACAGCAGCCACAAATGTGGGCGTTATTTATTTATTCATTTTGTGTTTGTGAATTTTTATTGTTTTTTTCATCTGTTTTCTTTTTTAAATTAATGCTAACATAAAATAAATTAATCATAAAAAAATAAATCTTTTTTTTTTTTTTTTTTTTTTTTTTTCTCGCTATAAAAAAATAGTCCCTGAAGAGGTTAACCGAGTTTGACTGTATATCTATCACATGTCATTAATGTTTTGTTATTTTCACCCCTTGATACATTTTCTTTTGCTAAAGTAATTTACCTATGTTACTCTTCTATTCATAAAGATGTTTTTTTTAAAAATAAAGATTCGTAACTATCCCAAGAAAATTAATTATTTCGTAGTAATCGATTTTTAACAATGAGATTAATAAGAAAGCTGTGAAAAATCTAAGTTTATTTCACTTATTTATAACATGTGAAACGTTCTAATTTTAACAATCAATGAGATTCTTCTGGTATATGAAACTTTTGGAAAAATTCATTACCTTTTTTTTTTTTTTTTTTTTTTTTTTTCTGAAAAAGCCAGCATTTTTTTTTCTGTTTGAGAGTGATTTGGATGTGCAGTTTTGCATATTTTTTTTTTTTTTTTTTTTTTTTTTTTAAATACAATTGCGAATTATTGAAAGCAGTCCGTGTTTATAAAAAATAGCCGTGTAATAACTTAGGAAAACATATTAAACTGCTAATAAACATAGTTCAAGAAACCAGGAATTAATTAGATGTGACAGTCCTTAATTCGTGAGTTGAAAATAATGAGCTAAATCAACCAGACGTGAAATCTTTGTTTTGATAAAAGTAAATCTACAAAAAAAGACAGAGATTTTTTTCTCTCTTTCACTTATCAATAGAGTTTGCCTTTTTTTAAAATTTTTGGAAGTATTCACTGTTTTTTAATGACATTGAATGCTTTGGATTTATTTTTCTTGTAAGTACCAAGAAGTGTAAATTGGATGATTTTTTTTCATCATTTTTATCAATACAGTTTTCAGATAAGATTTGAGATATAAAAAATTAATGTTCTCCGGAAATGCGACTTAATCAAGTAATCCTAACATAAACTTTTCAGAATGATCGTAATAGAAGTCTTATCCCCCTCCTCCTTTCAGATAATCTTGTATTATTTATCCACTGGTACCACTCTCCCACTTTTTCTCTATAAATTTTGTAATCAGTTAGACTGCAAACACCCCTCTCTACACTGTAAAACATTTGTGTAACGTTACTCCATAAAACTGGTGGCAGCCTTGCTGCCTCCAGTTTGGTGGAGTATTTTAACCGATATAATCGGTGTAACATTGCAATGTTACACCAGTAATGCATGTTTTTATTACACCATTATGTAAGTGAAAAATTACTCAATGAAGTGTAAATCGTAGCTGCCACCAATTTTATGGAGTAACGTTACCACAAATGTTTTACAGTGTAACGAGTTATTCTTTAAGTTTGGAATTCATTGATCTTTTTAAAATTTCTTCTCGGAAAATTAAAATATCAACCTTAATTTCTGTATGCTTTTCTTGAAGTATGTTTCTTCCCTTTATATTTTACTCTATATTAAATTATATATCGTTAAAATGTATTCTTATCTTTAAAATATATTCTTACTTCTTTAAAATATATTCTTATTTAAAAAACTAAAATCCCATGTACAGATCGTCTGCTTTACTAAATTGCGATACTTAAAATGTGAAATGTATATTAACAATGCATACGCATATTTAGTATTAAAACCAGATTATCAAATAAATATCGAATCTATAACATAATTTCATTTTATATCTACTCGTGTACTTTACACTTTTTTCTTCAATATACACTATATGGCCAAAGGTGACCGGCTACTTGTGATTTTAGACATTTTGTTAAATATCTAGAAAAATATATGAGGAATGAGCTTGAAACTCTAAGTGTGTAAACATAACAGTACAGGTCATACATTTCCGTGACGATTGTTTTCCGGAACTCCATAGGGAATTATCAACAAATTGAAATAGAACGATTATTTTTTGGATAACCCTGCCAAAATTAATGTAGCAAAAGTGTCAAACTGTAGATTATGATCAAATGGATTATTGTAATAAATTATATTAATTTTTATGTGGATAGCATGTATACTCATAGAGAAATTAAGGTTTCTGCAAAAACCGTCCCAAATTTTTCCAAGTATTTTGCTTATAATTTGCAGAGTTCTTAATATAAAATAATGTTCTTTTACAAAAATATGACAAACAACATTGTATATAATACCCGGTAATCAGAATTAAAAAATAATAAAAAGTGTATAAAAAATGAGCAGATTTACTAAATAATTTTTCACTGCGCATGCGTCAACATAATCAAAATTTCCTTTGCTTATTGTGTTGGCTAAATGTATACAGAAACTTTTTTGAAAATCCCAAAAACATAGCTTGAAAATTCTGAAAGTTATCGTTGTTAGAATAAGCTCAAAATTCGTTGATCCCAAATTCCCAAATGAAGCAAAAAGATAAAGAGTTGTATCCAAATATGTGTGTATGTGTCGTATTCTGTATTCTATATTGACACTAATCAATGGATATATGGATACAGCCTCACATCTTTTTGCTTCATTTTGAAAAAAATGGAAATGAAATAGAAAATTTTATCAAAGAAAGT
The DNA here is from genome assembly GCA_964019185.1 of Maratus speculifer. Classification (NCBI taxonomy): domain Eukaryota; kingdom Metazoa; phylum Arthropoda; class Arachnida; order Araneae; family Salticidae; genus Maratus; species Maratus speculifer. The sequence goes on from OZ025295.1 coordinate 98,050,902, forward strand.
ATTCATTTCATTTTTACTATGACATCATTTTGATCTACTGAAGCCTTCTTACAAAGTCGTCCCACTCAATAACAGCGAAATGAAAATCTTTTAACCCTTTATCTACCGCATTATGAATTCATGAAAATTTTACATTCTAAAGCATTTTACGCAAATTGTTTGAATTAAATTGAAAGATTTAAATAATCATTTAATAAATATTTAAATGATTTTAGAAGGATTGAAGGATTTAGAAGGAATAAGTATATTTGAATTTACAGGGATTTTGTGCAATTTTTATTACTCCACTCAAATCTCTTATTTTTAATTATTTTCTTTGTATTTTGAAGAATTATAAAATGTACAAATATGATGTTCTTAGAATATAAATATAGGAATATTTCCGCATTGAAAAATCCCCATCCCCCTTCCTCAGCGCCAAGAAAGTTGAAAAGATACAAAGGCAAAAGAAATCATCCTTTTAAAAATATTTTTTATTTTTTGTAACAAATGATGATTTTCGAACAAGATAAAAAAAAGTATCTGTAACTCAATCTAAACAGTATAACAACTAACTGATATATTAAAAGAATTTTATAAAAAGTTATTTTAATGGCACTTATAAGTACCGTCGGTAGATAAATGGTTAAAATTTAATAAATGTATGAGTAAAAATGCGTTTTTCAAAAACGTGACGTGATTTTGTATTCAAAAAATTAAAAAAGTTCTTTAAATTGTAGAGTGAAGAAGGCATAATGATACAATAATTCTCATTACCTCTCTTTTCAGTAATGGAACTAACCCGATCGCCACCAACGTGAAGAAATGTCACAAAGGTCTTTTTATAATAAAATATAAAAATAGGATTATTTAAAAAAAAAAAAAAAAAAAAAAAGCGAGTGTGGGCACATCCAGAAATAAAATGCATTGATTAATACACAAAAAAAAAAAAAAAAAAAAAAAATCTATGAAAATCGGTTTAATAATGCTCAAGCCAGATGACTGAATAAACAGCCTTATCTTTTCTATACATAAAATATTACTCAATGGGTTGGTTAAAAAGGTATAGAAAGTTATCAATAGTTATCCAATTTCTATAAAATAATAACAAAAAAAAAGATATTTAATAATATCCTATTATTTTCATAAAGGTAAATTGTAACATCACTATAAATTATTATGCCTTTTAGCAATTGATCTATAATCTGTTTTCAGAAGACTACCAGAGTAGTTTAATTTCTTTCTTAATGAATATTGTTTACAAAACTTAGGTTGACACAATAAATCAGACACAGAACAAAAAAACTGTAAATATTGACATGGTAAAACATATAGCCTAGAAATTCTATAACCAGTTAGGCAAAGAGTGTGTAACTCAATAAAAAGAAGAGAACCAGGTCACTTAAAAAAAAAGTAGTTTAAGAAGTGTAATAAAATATTTTCACATCCTCTTTAATACAAAAATCTCGAGTAATAAATAAACGATAAAAATCGACAAACTACAATTTAGTTACTACTTTCTAAGAAAATTCACTTACAACTTCCTTGCAAACATGAATTTTTCAGCCGTGAAAAAAGGAATAAGGCCTTGAGCTGTTACAGTCAATATACCGTAAAAATCCATTTCTAATGATCTAACGATGCACAATCTATGCCAAATAAATATCTGAAAACCTCAGGCAGTATACCATTCCATGTATCAAGCGATTTTAGAGTTTTGTTTGCTACACTGTTTAACAAAGTATATGTTTCTTGTGAAACAAGTGGTAATTTTTATACTTTAGAGCCGCCATATTCAACCTTTTTTTCCTGCGGGCCATAAGAATAAGTTTCTGATTTTAGGTATACCATTGGCATTAGTTTCTGATCTTATGAGGACCGCAAGCGTAAGTTTTCTTTTTTAGGCGGGCCGCAAACAAAAAATTTCAATTTTAGGCGGGACACAAGCAAAAGTTTCCGATTTTAGGCGGGCCGCAAGCACAAGTTTTCGACTTTAGGCGGAACGTAAGCATAAAGTTTTCCATTTTAGGCGGGTTCCAAGCATAAGCTTCCGACTTTAGGCGTACCGCAAGCATAATTTTTGCATTTTAGGAGGGCCAGAAGCATCAGTTTCCGATTTTAGGCAGATAGCAAGGATAAGTTTCCAATTTTAGGCTGGCCACAGGCATAAGTTTTCGATTGTAAGTGGGGCGCGAGCATAAGTTTTGACTTTAGGTGGGCTGCAACATACTTATAAAAGGGTAAAAAAAAAGTAATTAAAATAGAATGAGCAGTCAACAGTAAAATAATAAACCAATACAAAACAGTTAAATTTATCACTATGGTTTTACGTTTTTCGCGGAAGAAATATTATAATAACAAATATTATTCTTTCCAAATAATAAACTATGCAGTAGATTTATTTCTATTGCAAATTCTGTAGAAATGGCTACGAATTATGCTGGTCAGCAATAATGTTGAAAAATATGTCCGGTGCCAATTTTTCAGCAATAAATGTTCAACCCTAAAATATACAACATAAAACTGCGCGTGGATTTTCAGATGCATGTTTTTAGCTCTCAGGCTATCATAGCCTGAGAGCTTATGTGCCCGCCCGTTCTGTATGTACGTTCGTACGTGCGTAACGCTATAACTCATGATAAAAATATCCCATCAACTTGAAATTTTGTATATAGGTATATCCTGATAAGGCGCTTCCCTGATTAGTTTTTGGAGTTCATTCGATATGTATAAGAGGGGAAACGGGGGGGCTCATGCCCCTCCCCTTAATTGATATGAATGGGTTTTTCATGTAGAAATATTAGTTTTTTTTTCAAAATTTACACATAGGATCATTCTGATGAAGCGCTTCCGTGATTGGTATTAGGTGTTTATTGGATAAATATAAACAGGGGAAATGGGGATTCTAATGCCCCTCCCCTTAATTTATATAAATGGGTTTTTCATGCAAAATTGTCAGATTTCGTTCAAATTTCTGAATAGGTTTGGAAGTTTAATGGTTAAGTATATAAAAGAGAAGGAAAACTCTTCTTAAATTATATAAATGTGTTTTTATTAAGAATTTTCCGATTTGCTCTAAATTTTGGATATGGGTTTTTTATATGATAAAGCATGTCCCTGATCAGTTTAGAGGATTCAATGATTAAGTATAAAAAGGGGAAAGGGGGGTAGCTGATCCCCCCTCCTTAATATTTTTTTTTCGAACGGAATTAACCCTTGAAAATATAAGGCTGTAATGTACAATTAGTATGCCTTGCCTGTGAGCTCATTGCCATCTGTTTAACTGGGCAATATTATTTTTATTTACCTATAACTATGCCGCCATTTCTGACAGAAAAATTCTTGTTAATAAAACAAATATACATGTTTAATATATACGAAAAAATACTATCTTTATTTCTATTTCAAATATGACGTCATACTTATTTTCTTTTAATTATTTTAATTTTAATTTACATTTAATATGATTTTTTTCTCTCATGTTTATTAAAAAATGAAGGAAATTCAACAAACTTTCAATTTAAATATTTTTTTAACATAACCATAAACATGAATATTAAATCCACGCACAAAATTATTAAGTACACCATGGAGAACAAGTAAAAGAGAAAAGCCCCCTCCAAAAAAGCCTTAATATTTATCGAACAAGCACGTTAAAAAAAATTAACAGAGTGAAAAATCAGTTTAAAGTTTTCATCTGTAAGGGTAATTGCGATGGATCTATAAAAAAATTTACAATAGCTCGTGATATAACTGTCGTATAGGTAAAAAAGCGGTGTCAAAGCATTCACAATTAAAGAAACTTTCAGTTAATATTAAAAAAAAAGAAAATGGATATTTTGACCAATTTCAAGGTAGTGTATCCCTTTAAAAGTTGTTATAATAAGAGGTCACCGTGAGAAGCGTTAAAAAATATTCATATTATTACGAATTATATCAAAATTTAAAAGAATTATAAGTTTTAGTATTATTTTGCAGTAGTTTTTTATAATTACGAGATAAGAAAAGCACAACTCTTTCCAAACATATGAAAATCGTACAATTTCTTTTTATCCTTTTAATTAAAATTCTGATTTTTTTCAATGTTTGAGGAAAAATGCAAAAAATAGAGAAATGTAAATAATAACTTGGCACCCAGAATCCAGCTCTGGAATTTAACGGTTGACCCAATTCTCTTTAGAATGCATGATTACATTTTGTTTTCTTAGACATTCAGTCGCATTAAAAGTTACCTTACGATATTTAGGTGTTTTTCTCCATCGAATAAAATTCAATAAAAATGTTGGAAACTGGTTTGCTATCGGGAGTATGATACGGCAGTTGTTACATTAGATATCAAATAACACTGCGTCAATGAAAGAAAAACATTTCGGATATTTTGTATGGGTCATTTACAGTGTTCTCGCTGACATTTGACTAACGTTAGTAATTTGTCTAATTAAAAATAAAAAACATTCGCCAAATGAGAAAAGTATTAGCAAAATAGTTTTGCCATGTAGCACAAAAAAAAAAAAAAAAAAAAAAAAACCTTTAATCTTTTAATGTATTTTTTTAATATGTTCTAAAATAACACAAGATTTTATAACTGCGACAGCGATTATTATTAATCTAATTTCAACTATCCGCTACAAATGTAAAAAATATGTATACATTAAATATATATGCATATGTATGAAAAACGAAAAAGAAAAAAAGAAAAAGCAAAAATTGAGCACTAGCAATTTGGCGAATTTAATCGCTTGTTTACTCGCCAAATAAAGAATTTAGTCGCAATTTGGCGCATTGGCGAGCGACAGCGAGAACACTGGTCATTTATAATGGAAGGATAGCTGTAGCAGGCAGTGTTTTGTTAGAAGGATCACAGATTGTAATGAAATAGCAAAATAAAGTGGGATAAATAAGGATACTGAATATTTGGAATTAAAAATAAATACTTCCATTCCTCTCGTTGGAGCATTAATATTTTAGGATTGCTCTTATTCGATAGTCTTGCCAATTAACTGTTTATATAATAAAGAAAAAAACAATATTAAAGTTACTTATTATATTGCGAAGTTGAAGAAATTTCCAAATAGCCAAATCAAGTAAAAAATAACTACTTAAATAAAATGCATTTGAGGAAAAATGAAGAAAATTATATTTTTCATACTATATACCAACTTTCTGGCAATCATATTTATTACACAGTAATTAAATTGCACTAGACATTTTTTCAATATAAGTTTTTATAATAAGTAGAGTTATCTGAAACACAATATGCACCTCGATAATTCACTAAATTCTTTTAGATGAGCCGTTCAATTTTGTTCGATTAAGATTCTGTGACACGCCGTAACTTTTTAAATTATAATTATTAGAATGTACAGGTTGGTTTTCGACGTGTGTTCTAAAATTTAAATGTGAGAAAATAGTCTGTAAAGGGGCCTCTGTGACTGAGTCGTTAAGGCCTTAACGACTAAGTCGGCGTGGTCGTTAAGGGAACACTCCGCTAATCGCTTGCGAGAATAGGAGGTTGTTTGGGTTCGATTCCAACTGGTTCCATTGCACGTACTCTTTGTGTGGAGTGCCTGGTTGTATCTCTCGTGTATTGTAAATTTTCCTTGTGATATCTCGTCCTGGTATGTTCTTGACGAATTTGTAAAAAATATGAAATTTATAAAAAAAAAAGTGGATTGTGTAATTATGTCTGTGCAGAAATAAAGGATCATTCGAGGAGAAAGCCATTGTAGCTATAGACCTCAAAGCAACCTCTGTGATGTTGAAAGTAACATGACATCACATATTATTATTAGATCCCTTTTAAAATTTAAATTCTCAAGTTTAAAATTTAAATTATCTTTTGCAATTTCAAATTAATACAGCCTCCCTTTTACTTTCTAAAAAGAATATATTTATCTCTTTTCTCTTGCGCGTTAAATTCCAGTTACGCAGGTTTCTTGTGCTTAGGCGAAGCCGTTAATAAAATAAATCAAAAACAAATCTTTTCTCATCCTAAACTTATTATCTGAGCCTACATACTTTCGTTTGTTCAAAGAGTACATTGAAAGAGATTTTAAAAACCATATGCTCTTTTGCGACAGTTACTCAGTCACTTACTGCATTACTTTTCAAATTAATAGTCAATACAACTCCTTTTTCGGCTCAAAATGTAACGCTCTGTTTATATTAAAATTGGCGTCTGACATATGTGTTATGCGATTAGAAATAATGTTCCCAGCATTCGGTGTTGACATGCATTTTTGTACTTTGATATATTAAACGTCAAATTAACGGTCCGATTGGCACGTTTTTAATTTAAACTTTCTTTATGAACTGTACGTATAGGGTTACAATAATTTCAGGGCAACCACATTTAGCTCGACGCATTTTGGCTATGATTTCTGATGGTAAAAATTTCATTCTATCTCTGAACGCTCTGCTGTCAAGATGTAGTACCCCAGTATTGTCTGTTTACCGGGGGTCACCCCGTAAGAGTGTAATACTTTTTTATTTTTCATTAATAAATGCCACATGCATAGTTAGATTTTGGTCCTGAGTCTCTCCTATCTGAGTTATTGCTGTTTTACGCAAAGTAATTTTTAGTTATCACGGCTGATCTAAAACGTAAACAACTGTTGATCTCCAATTCACCTTTTTTAAAAGTATAAACGAGAAAGCCACTTTATATAAATTGGTGCCGTGACCAGGATTCGAACCTGGGTTATTGCGGTCACAACGCAATGTACTAACTGAGTTATTGCTGTTTTACGCAAAGTAATTTTTAGTTATCACGGCTGATCTAAAACGTAAACAACTGTTGATCTCCAATTCACCTTTTTTAAAAGTATAAACGAGAAAACCACTTTATAACCTCCACTTCGGTGGACTGTTAATGTCAAAGTCAATCGGTTATAAATATTCAGTAAACATTGGCGTCATAGTTCTTGCAACTACAAGATGGTGTAATTTTGTTACCATGATTTGGTGATTTAGATAAACATAAAATCGAAAACTGGTAAAGCATTTCTATTGGCTTTAACCAAAATTTGATTATACATTATTTGCAACCATAAGACTGTGAAATTTCATTCCAACGTTTTGAGCTTTTTTCAGACAGCAGTTCAATAAGAGTTTTAAATGCTGAAATAAGATTTCATCATCTTGTAGTTAAAACTACTGTAGCATTAAAAACTTGTTTTTTACAGCACAAAATATGACAGAGTGCAATATTGAAATATAATTTGTGTTAAGTTGAACAATAAACTTATGTAGGTTTAACTATTAATTGGCGAAATATTTAACCAATTATTGGTAAAACAGGGAATTATGAAGAACTTATGGCTATCTTTAATAAATAAGAACTATTTAAACCGGTACCTTCGTTAAAAGAAGAATCTGATACGCTACACAAGCCTGAGCCAGGATTCAAATCTGATATTATATGAGGTGCAGCCAGGGATCTATCCACAAAATAAAGCAGGTGGAACTATCTTGCTATACATATTGAGAATGTGCAGAATTATTTGTTTTAATTGGATGCGGAATAATTCCATTTGCTGGTGAAAGTTGAAAATCATATTCAACGTTGAACCAATGCAGAAGATTTTCTTAAAGTTAAGAAAAATACTAGGGTTAATCTAATAACGTTACACAATTTAATGGTTTAATTTATATCAGTGTAATTTAATAATAAACGATGGAAGAGTATCGGTTCCTCTTAATGGAATTAATTTAATGGTAATCAAAATATTGGTAATTACTATAAGACAAAGCAATTTTTTTATTTGATTTTTAATTCATCCTATTGAAAAAAAAAATAAATTGGGAATCACAGGTAAAAAAGGAAATTTTAGAACAAATTCATATAGAAAACTACCCATAAATAAATAACAACGTTATTGAATTTTTATCATGTGCTAAGAAAGTTCGGGCAACTTCAATATTTTTTTATGGCTCAGAAAAAATAAGCATGTGAATTGTAAGTTAATACGAATATTATCAATTGATTCTGGAACTACACCATAAGTCGAATGTGTGTAATATGTAAACTTTTATGTTAGGCGATTTCCAGAAATTCTGAATATATTAGAACAGCCATATTCAAACTGCTTTTAAGCGGGCTGTAAGCATTATTTTCAGACTTTAGGCAGACCGCAAAAAGCAGGTTCAGACTTTAAGCGAGTCGCAATACTTTTATTAAAAAGATTTTTTAAAGTAATTAAAATAACATAAGTAGTTTAATGATAAAATATAACAAAGTTAATGTTATCAGTAGGTTTGTCGAGGATTAAATATCACATAAAATTTAACACAACTCTTTCCAACTAATAAGCTTCATAGTAGAATTCCATTGCAAATACAGTAGAAATATACCGCGAAGTTATATTTGCTGTTTGAAATTAATATTGTAAAATATTTTCGTTGCCAATTTTTTTTTGCGACAAATATTCAACACTATAAAGTAGTTATTAGCTATCTAATAGATATGAAACGTAATATTATAACAATGCGGAGATTCCAATGAGATTTTCTTTGAGAAATCCATGTTTTGCTGAACTAAAAAAAATTGTAAAAATATGTAGTGCAAATTTAATTTTGAATAATATTTTATTATTGTTGAAGATTAAAAAATGTCTACATTACTGTCTGTCAAATAGTACTACATACAAAAATGAAAAAAATGACTAAGGAAATTGTTTAACACGATTTTCAGATCTGACTTGTTAAATATGATCATTTTCCTTTAAAATATATAAAGCAACGCTGAAGATTATAAATATTTTTTATGCGAATCTCACTTAATTGTATAAATATGGATTAATGATTATTTGCTTGGGCCGTTCACAAAATGTCGCCGAGCCATGCGGGCCACAGATGGCAGGTTGAATATGGCTGCTTTAGAATGTTATAGGCTAAATGGTGAGATTCGATGCAACAATAATGATTATTAGCATAATTCGTTATTGACTAAGATATGAGGTTTTGTTAGTTTAAACAAAACGAAAGATCATCCTCTTTTGTTCAGCAGTATTCTCACATGTAAGAAAATACATATGCATGAATGATTTTTGATTGCACTCATAAGCGTGCATTCGCGGGAAATGTAAAAGCTTGTCTTGTCACGACATTTTAGAGAGGAAAAAAGTTTCATCACTAAACATCATTCAGACATTTGTCTAACTCGAAATGTGTAACTTTTCTCACATCTTTTTTGCTTCGTTTTATGTCGGATTACAATTCATGGGGAAACATGCATCTACAATTCAAAGATTGCGTCCAACTTATATTTTAGGTAGACATCACGAGCATGTCATCATGGCGTTTTGTTCTCGGCGAACGCAATAAAAGGATCAGAAGTCTTACGCAAAACAGGTCATTGTATTTTATGAAAGTAGTGATTTGATGAGAAACAATAGACTGTTTTATGTTAGAAAGCTTTAAGTATTTTTTCTAAATAGAATATGCGTGATTATATTTATTTTTCAGAGAAAGTAAATTCCAAAAGAAAAATAGCACGTTTGTACACAGCAAAATATGCTTACAGTTCGCATTTTATGCATTAAAGAAAACGCAAAGTAGTTATTTAAGTATATATTAAACTATGCACAATGAATATACACTTACAAAGTTTCATTTATATATTATTTCCATCGATTGTCATTTATTTACGGTGTTCATATATGTGTAAGATATAGATGATAATCTATCATAATAGTATACGTTACATACATATAAATATAAAGAAGGTTAGGTAGTGTCGTTTGCCTTGCATGTGTTTATTATTACATATTTCACGAGGGAGTTAATTTCTGATTTTAATATATTTTAATGTTCATTTTACAGTCAATCGCAAAACATATATGAAATAATGATAATGTTAATAAACCTTGGAATGTGGTAAAAAAAATTCTACTCGTCAAATACTCTTTGTTCCTGCAGAGAACTTGAAGATTAAATAATTTATTATTACAGACATGAATTTTATTTGAAAATGAATTTGATTTTGAAAAAATTTACTATATTAACCCTTTCCGGGGCAGTGTGTCCGGTCTGGAAACACCCAATTTTTATCCCAAACTTGCAATTGGCACCAATAATATTTTAATAAAATCTTACTTTTACAATAAAAGCTTAAATTAAGGAGTTCTTGATTTCTAAAAAAGTTGTTTGTAAATTCCGGTGTCAGTCGATAATTTCTCCTTTTACTAACAGAATTTGTACGCGCCGGAAAGGGTTAAATAGTAGATTACTAGTCATCGCTAAGTGTAATATAAGACAATCTCAATACTCGAAAAAAAATCTTCGACTAGATTAGCATTAATTCATCACTCGGATCGGGCACTGGCTATTTTTATAATTTTTAACTATTTATGTTGAGAAAAATTATAGAATACTTATCAAAATCTTCAAACTAATTTAAGAAATAAGGGTTTTTTATTTTTGTACATAAAATCACATAACTGCCAACTTCTTATTTTAATACTTTTCTTTTTTTTCAATGAAGTTAGTTAGCATTTATTTTATCAAGCAAAAAGTTTGATTTAAAATATAATTATTTGATACTTGGATGTTCCTTCCCCTTAGAAAATTGTAGCTACAGAACCTTAAGTAGTAAATCAGTGTTGAGCCGGTGTTGTTTACATTGGCTTCATGATGAACAATATTGGCTATAAGTATCGTATCAATCCTGAGATGTTTATGCTTTGTTAATAACATGTAATATTTCACCATTTCGTTACACATATTCTCAATGTAAAACAAAAATTTTTATCACATTTCATTGCTAATAATTCCCATCTAAAGTTCGTATTTAATTAATATTTATTTTCTATTGGGAGCAATTTCAAATGAATGCAATATCGTTACAGTATTCAGGGATTTCTTTATATAGGGAAAATTTTATTTTCTCTACAACAATTTGAAAATAGTATTTTCATTCTACCTTTCTGTAACACACATTAAATAAAATCGTAATGAAGATTACTGATTAAAAATTCTGATAGGAACAATAAAATTTCCCCTCGATATTGTGATTGCTGCACTATGGGGCGAATGAAATTAATATTGATTTACTGCTAGGTAATCAAACAGATATTCTTCTAGAGAGAAATTACATTTGTATGAAGGGCATCATGAATGGTTCAGACTAAGCACAATACCTTCTTGGCTATTTAAGAGGCCGTAAATTACATTAAGTTGAAAATAAAAATATTTTCAGGATCTCAAGGGGAAAAATATAATTTTTTAAATGAATTTTTATTCGTTAAAAATTTTCCACAACCACGCATAGAATATTGTAGTTTAAAAGCCGCTTTTTCACCGATAAAAAGCACGCATGTGATTAAAAATGTATTATTGTACACTTTCTTGTCTTAATCATTCCATCCCTTTTTTATGAATTTAACTTTTACACACATGGATAGTTTTATCGAATATCTTTCCCATATGACAGTGGCCGGGTAAGGTTCAACCGCCTTCCCTTTCATATGCAAACTGCCTACTGAACAGAAAATGAGGGAAGAGGAACACTGGATCAACGGAAGCAGATTTTCCACTTATTTAAGGCAACACATTTATAATTGCAAATACACATAACTGTAATACATTGCAAATAGTTTCAATGAAAAGCAAAAGTTTCTTTAACAGAGGCATTTCATTGCTAATAATTCCCACTTAAACCTCATATTTAACGTTATTACCTATTATACCCTACTGACTTTTCATAGGGAGTATTTTAAATGAATGCAATATCGTTACACTATTGGACGGAATGAAATTAATATTGATTTACTGTAAGGCAATCAAAGGGATATTCTTTTAGAGAGAAAGTACATTTGTATAAAGGATATCATGCATGGTTCAGACTAGGCACAATAGCTTCTTGGCTATTTAGAAAATCATAAATTAATCCCGCACCTGCAGTCCAGGCCTGTGCGCTCAAACAAAAATGGCGGATTTGTTTCAGCGCATGTATGGTCCCTTGAATATTCGTACCAATAATATTTAAAAGCTTTTTTGCACTTTATTTTTTTTAGGTTATACAAATCAAAGAAATCTTTTATAAAATACTGGTATAAAAATTTAAGGGACGGTACATACATTAAAAATAAATCCGCCTTCGACAGCCTTCGCATTTTGTCTCAGCGCGCAGGCCCGCTCTTTAAAAGGCCGTAAATTACATTAGGTGAAAATAAAAATTTCAAGAAGGGAAAATATCAATCTTTTTAAATAAATTTTTATTCGTTATAAAATTTTCCACAAACACGCAGATAATAGAAATTGTAGTTTATAAAAGCCATTCTCTCTCCGACAAGAAACACGAATGTGATTAAAAATGCATTATTGTACACTTTCTTGTCTTAATCATTCCATCCCTTTCCTTTCAATTTAACTTTTACACGCATGGATAGTTTTATCGAGTATCGTTCCCACATGACAGTGGCCGGGTAAGGTTCAACCGCCTTCCCTTTTCATATACAAACTTGCCTACTGAACAGAAAATGAGGGAAGAGGAACACTGGATCAACGGAAGCAGGTATTCCACTTATTTAAGGCAACACATTTATGTGTGAGACATGCCGTCCATGGTTTTCCTTCTTCTCTCTCTAGCAACCACTGATCCATTTTGTTAGCTGCTCGACTTCCTTAAACAAGCCGGAATCGCCGACAGCTTCTGGTATAAAGAATTTATCAGAATTGATTGGAAGATTGGATAGTAATTTTTGAGGATTTAGCAGCGTTTGATATTAGGTAATCATGATTCAACGTAAAACGTACATTTGATGAATTTCCAATTGTTTATAGGATGCACTAATAAATACAGTAATTTTGAAAGTGATAGCTTTTAAAACGACTCAGGTAGAGTCCCAAAACTGACTTTGAACACAGGCCAGATTAAAAGTATGGATAGCGTATATTACGGTACATAGAGATTTATCAGGCGGATATCATAAATCGCAAGAGATATTATTTATGCATGATATCTTATTGTTTTACAAAGAAATGATTACGCTGTAAAATATATATTTTCACTAAATTATGAAATAAATAAAAATGTGTAATCTCAAAGATATCTGGATAATATCTTCAAGTGGGCTACAACGCTTTTTCTCTTGAAAATGCTTTCAATAGGATCGCCTATTCGGATTTAAATTTAATCCGAAATTTCATATTCACATCATTAATTTGAAAAAAAGAAATTTATTTATGCAACTTTCAAATGTTTTTCGTTAAATAAAACATAAATTACCATTTATTATTTCTAATGTGAATTTGATACTTTTAAATAGAAAATGAGACTAAACTGGCAACCCTGGTTTTCAATAATAAAGTGGGTGAACGGTTAACGGATTGTTCGGTTTACGAACAGAAAGGTAGGCGAACCCTTCCAAGAGATTTTTATGATCGGATAATGAACACATGTCTGATTAATGACTATCTCGCGAAACAAAATAAAAAAGAAGCATTTTTTTTTAAATGTCAGATTTGTCGAGCTGTATTTAATTGCATATATTGTCGACTTAGAAAACATAACAATTCTATGCTTATGGAATAATTAATTACTGGGCTACTGGGGGTTCAGCCCCTAATCTTAGTGCCGTCAAATTAAAATGAACATTAATTAAGTTTGCATTCGTTAAAAAGACATAAACTTGCTCCTTGGTACATAAAAACAAGAAATTTAACATTAATTTATACAGTTAAAAATAAAATAACATTTAAACTCGACGTTTCGAGTTGCAGCTGTAGTCGTTCTCAGGATAAAAAATGATCGTATTTTTATATTTAGATTGATATTAAGATATTATATACGATAGTATTATTTATTGTATTGAAAAAATTTCAAGCCAACCAATGTTTTACAAAAGTTGGCGCTACTGGCCAGTTGAGCCATTTTTATTCAGGAATTCCGAATACTCACGGGAAATTACAAAAGAAGTAATTTTACTTTATATAAACAAGAAATGACTGCCATTGAATAAAACAAACAATTGCCATTTGAAATTCGGTATCTTTAAATACACTAGTCGCATGTCTAAATCCCAAAACTTTCTTCTTTCTCGTTCACGTGAACCTTTCAAAAAGTTAATACACACGTTAATTCTGCACTGTTATTACTTCAATACTACACCAACTTTGATTTTTATCACAAGCTTCTTACTAATCGGAATGAAAAAGAATAAATCTCGAACATAATATTTATTAACCTCTGAGTAACTTGCAAAAGGGTAAATAATAGGGTTAATTATAATGTTGTTTTTTCTGAATTTTGTTTTAAATGCTAAGAAATATGATTCTTTCAGCATTATATTAAAAATAACTTAATTACAAATATGAATGTAATCCTTGAGGATATTAATCATTCTTCAATGTATTAAAAATTCACTAAATCTGTAGAATTATGTTACCTTAAATATTGCTTATATTGAAGTGAAACCTGGAGCTTAGTAAACGGAATGTTACGTGCCAAACACTTGGAGGATTAAAATCAATATTTACGTTATTTTGTTGCCCACCAGCAGTTTCAGAATGGCTGAATTAGTTGAATATCAAGTGACAGTAACTGCATGAGCAGACGATATACTAGAAACCTATGAAAAATCAAGAAAAGTAGTTATTATAGCGCGCTCTTTCGATAGAATATTTCAAAATTCAAAGATGACCTGCTTGCCATAGCCAAAAACATATGAGGAGCCCAGAAGCCAAGGGGTATAAGTGACAAAATTGAAATAAATTGAGTTAAGTGCGCAGGGTATCTGGAAATATGCTTTTTTCATTTCAGGTAAAGAAATATGGGCCCTTTTCTGATTATTTGGGGAGTTATAGAGATAAACCATTTTTTTCGAAAAACAAACAATATTGATTAATTATACATTTAAAAAACATTTTACTCTATTTTTTTTAACAGTTATTGAAATGAGAGTTCAAAGATTAGAATGCAAGAAGCAGATGTTTCCTATTTCAATTTATTCAATTGTTATTGATGTTCCAATTTAACATCAATTATCTTTAAACTCAATTTACTCCAAATCGACATTTTGTCACTTGTACCCCTTGGCTTCTGGGCTCCTCATATTATATGAAATTTAGTTCAATTCTATTCATAACTTTATGCACTTTTCGATGACACATTGTGGACATACAAACATAAGGACACACGGACGAACAGTCCGCCATCATAAATAATTATGATTTACGGATCTCTGACTCCTAAAATTGGAAAATCTGTGGAAAACCGGACGTAAAAGAATTTCTGGTTACAATATTTTTTTCTTTAGAAGAAAGGTATAAAGGGTCAACCCTATTTACAAGCTTTTACAAACTTTGCCATGAAATGCACTTAAGTGCGTTAATTTAAGGAATGTATTTAAAAATAGCTAATGACCAATTTTCAACGAAAATACTGTTTCGGCATGTAACTTTTGCTACATTTCAAATTGTTCATTGCATGCGCTAATAAATACGCTACAATTCTAATTGTTTCTAATATGAATAAGACAAAATCACAAAACAAGTTTAAAGTACAGGCTAGACTAGATGTATGTGTGTAATATAAATTCCGATGCATGTGTATTTTAACCTTTTCAAAGGAGGTGATCACATACACTGTAAAAAAAGGGTCAATCTACTAAAAAAATTTTAATGATCCTTGTAATTACTAAAAACTTTTTTGTAATCTTACTCGGTTACAAGGAATCTGTAAGAATTATTAGAAAAAAGCTAGCAATGAGTAAGAGTTAATAGTTTTAAATTTTTAATAGCTATTACTAAAGCTCACTTGGTGTGGCCGTGATAGCAAAGTAGTCATAGCACCGAACTCCAGGCTGAAAGTACCCGGGCTCGATGCTGGACGCCGCCAAATATGCACCGAATGCATTCAATGTAAGTACTTGTTAAATAAAGGGATTATGAAAATCCTGTCGTAGCAGTTACCATGGGAAATGATCTCAGAACTTTCCCCCCCCCCTTTAGAAACAAATCAAAATGGAGGAGGTAGCAATGTTTGGTGCTGCCATCTATTGCGGTTTTGCCGAAAATCCCCCGTTTCAAGAGTCTGTCTTTTTACCCACTGGATGCAGCTCGAAGGAAGCTCCTGCCCTTCGGGCACACGTAATGGTTACTAAAAATAATTTTGGAGCTATTACTAAAATTTGCTTGGTGGCTCATACTAAAAAGTTTTAAGTTAGTTATAGAAAAAATTCTTTTGTTCAATTTACAAAAGAAATGTTTGTTTCACTTGCAAAAAAAAAAAAAAAAAAAAAGTTTGTAATGGTTACTAAAAAATTCTGTGGAATACAAATTTACTAAAAAAATTTTAGTAACCTCTTGAATTTTTTTTTTTACAGTGTAGTGTGACCACTTATTTTTAATTCCAAACTGCCAAATGACACTAAGAATAGTTTAAATATATTTTATAATGGAAGTTTAGAAAAACAAGTTTTCACTTTCTATTAATGCTTTATCTACCGGCGGTACCATTAAAATGATAAAATTCTTTTAATACGCCTATTAGTTGTAATACTGTTTAGAATGAGTTACAGATACATTACTTTATTTTGTTCCAAAAGCATTATTGGTTAAACTAAACAAAAATATTTTTTAAAAGGATGATTTCTTTTGTCTTTGTATCTTTCCAGCTTTCTTGGCGCTGAGGATAGGGATTTTTCAATTCGGAAATTATATATATAAAATCCTTCCGTGTATAACAATTCCGGGTTCAACCCATCCACGAGAAAAAGAAACTTATTGCGACCAATGACAAATTCCATTGTGAAAAGTTACTTCCGATTTAAAAGGCTATCAATTTTCTGACCAATGAAAGCGTTTCATAGTCGTAATGAAGCGTTCTCATTGGTCAAATTTACAGTGGAAGCTGCTAAATGACGTCACTACATTTTACTGCGCTTTGAAATCGTTTCACGATTTCAAACAATTTTCACTGTTAAAAGTTTGACCCTTTTGCTGCATCGTCACTCCCGAGCTTTTATAGAATATCCCTATTTTGACCTATGAGAATGCTCAATAATACGGTGAAGTAATTATTTTCTATAAAAACTGTGGTAGCAAAACGGTCAAATTTTTAACAGTGTTTAATTAAGTTTTTTTATTTAAGGAAAGCGAAGGTGCTTTTTAAATACAATATTGTTAGAAATTTTTATATTCGGGTTGCTTTATTTTATTTTATTTTATTTTATTTATTTATTTATTTTACAGCCGTGAATGACTCTATTGCCACATCACGAACTGGCGAGTGATTATTTACTCTTTACTGTTGACATTTATTTTCGATCTTATAAAGTGTTTTCTTTTAAGTATTAGCAAATGGAGTAAAATAGTTAATTCACAAATGATTTAAAATAGCATTATTAGTGCAGGTTTTGCATTATTAGTGCATGTTTAATTTGCATGTTTTTTTTTGTGAAATAGTTACTCTAATTTTGTGAGTGAAATTCATTAGCTGCATAGCTCCATTATTTTACCCGTTCAATTAATAATTTGGCTACACTTGCATATTCGTCTGGAAATGGCCAAAATGGGAAAAAAATTTATACATTTTGATATTTTTAATATATTTTCTCAGTATTTTTATATATTTTTTGACTGTAGTTTCACAATATATTCTTTTATAACTGATTTTTTGCCTTACTTTATTCTTTTAAAATTTATGTATTTACCATGGGTTCATTACAATCCCTCCCATCCACCAGATAGTTTTGTTATAGTTTTAAATGCAGATTTATCTTGAAATTTTCTTTTTTTTTCTTCCCCCCCCCCCTCCATGTTGTATCCAATGCATGTCCTCTCCAATCGTTGTATTTTTCAAAATTGTCTAAGCCTAAAAAGGCTATGATTGACCATAGTTGTTGTAATCTTTTATCATCATTTTAAAAATGCAAACACGTCATTTTGACGGGCTATCTTCTAGTATTTCTATATTTATGTTGTAAGAACATCATATTTGCACATTTTATAATTCTACAAAATACTAAGAAAACAAATTAAAATAAAAGATTTGAGAGGAGTTATAAATATTGCACAAAATCTCTGTAATTCAAATTTAATTAATCCTTTTAAATCCTTCAATCCTTCTAAAATCCTTCAAAAATTTGTTAAATGATTATGTAATTCTTTTAATTTAGTTAAAACAATTTACGGAAAATGCTTTAGAATGTAAAATTTTCAGGAATTCATAATTCGGTTGATAAAGGATTAAATTTTTACTAAATTCTAGCGTCGATCAATAATTTCATAATTTTACGAACAGGATTACATTGCGCCTGAAAATATTAAAGATGAGTTTGTCTTATATATTTAACAGATTGATTGGAAGATCGTAAAGTTATTTCTTAAGATTCAATATTTGATATTGGATAACTGCGTCTGAATGTAAAATGTATTTTTTTTCATTTGTGCATTTACAGAATATAAAGTTGTTTTCCACGTTAATACCGGGTGTCCCAAAAATGACTGATGGATTTTAAATTTGAATAACTTACAAACGGTGACAGATATTTAAAAATTCTTGCAGGAGAATTATGTATGATATCAGGATTTTTACTATTATGTTTCTTCATTTTAATTGAAATATCAAACAATAGATGGCGCTGACAGCGATTGGCGTACATTCCAGATCCGATTTAAAAAAAAAGGTGCTTGAAAGTCCTTGAAGCGTATTAACCCTCTAATTCTATTTTTTGACTGAGTTGAAATTTTCAAAATGCGGAACAACACAAATAACTTCCACATTACGAAACTTTCTGCGTACGTATATAGTAAATAATGTGAAATTTACGATGCGTATGTCAGATGTCGCCAAGCAACGCCACTGATGCCAGTTAAAGATGCATAAATAGCAGCCCTCGTAACTTTCTTTTACACAAGTTTGTTGCTTATTGGCATATACCATGATACATTTGGAATCTTAATTCGTAAAAAGTAAAAAATCCTTTCTAAGATAAATACTGAATTAGTAAATTATAAATAAGTTCAATTTTGATCAATTGTTTAGATACAGATTTTTATGCTCAGATCCATAAGGTATTCATGAATACAAATATTAAATTTATTTTCGACGAAATGTCAAATAAGAACTTGGATCAATATTTGAATTTGGTTTACAGCCTATTTTCCCATTCTTTCCTTCCGTTTTTTTTATAGAGTTTTAGTATTGAATCGTGAGCTCCATAAAATCAAGAAAATGGAAAAGTTAGATTTGATTTATTATTCGACAAAGATAGAGGGTCATAAAAGTAATACAAACATTTAATGTGCTCTTCGGTGCTTTCTTTTGAATTCAAAAATATTTTATGTTCGTATTAATATACAATTCGCTGTCTTGGAAATGCAGTTAAGAACGCTTTGTCGTGAGAACTTTGTATTTTCTCAGACATGTTATCACATTTTTAAATGTATTCTTATAAAATAATTTACAACTGCAGTGAATTTATCACGGAACTAAAATATGTTTACTTGATATATCCCGAGTTACATTTCAGTGTGTTTTTACTTTCTTCTATCTTTACAAGTAAAAAAAGTATTGAATGCATGCAAATGTCCGAAATCCGGCTTTCGACGGATTTACATGTATTAGAGGTCAGATAACCCAAAAAACATGTTTCTACAAAATGTCTGTCTGTGGGTCTGTGAGTCTGTCTGTCTGTATGTGACAAAGATTTTGTAGGCACTCTATCTCAAGAACTAATGCAAGGAATTTCACAAAACTTTAGATTCTATTAAACCTTGATATAAACTAGATTTGATTAATTTTTGGTGTTTATCGCTCAACAGGTGGCACTGCTATGATGCATTACTCACAATTTCCACAATAGCCATATCTCAAGAACTAGGGCATGGATTTTCATAAAACTTTAGATTTAGTTAGTACTTGTTATTAACATGGTGCTGATTACGTTTTAGTACAAATCGCTCAACAGGTGGAAAGCAATAGCTGTACCTCAAGAACTAATGTACGAAAAATTTTAAAACTTCAGATTCAATTAGTCATTGATATAGAGATAGTTTTTTAGTTTGATAGAGTTGTTTATTTTTTGGTATAAATCGCCCTACAGATGGCGCTGCTATTCTGTATTTTTCACGATTTCACAATAAATGTATCTCAAGAACTAATGTAGGGATTTTCATAAAACTTCAGGTTCACTTAGTTTCTCAATCAAATCGCATTCAGGATATTTCAAATGTTTAAATCTATCAAAAACCGGAAGTTGAAAGTTTTTATACTGTCTTCTTATAAAGATAGAAGAAAGAAATAATGTGGCTTGATGCACTCCCAAATTTGTGTAGGGAATTGTCCTTTATGTTAAAAGTAATAGAGACAAATTAAACTCTAATTTGACATCGAAAATCCTCTTAAATGTTTAATTATTCCGTTACTTATAGTTGAACATTATTTCAATAGGATGACTTAGAGGTTCTCCTTTCTATAATATTTTAAGACATAAGGCAGAAAATAAAATATTGAAAACAGAACAGAGAATAATCGAAGGATTCTTTGAGTAAATTCTCGACAAGTTCATAAAGGTTATCATACACTTATTTAGAGCGAAAAGAGATTGGGCAGTAGTTATAGCTATTTAATTTTCCATTGTTGGCAGTTCATTGATGAGCGAAATTGGTTACGACTTTTTCTTTATTGGATAAACTTGCAAGGTAATTCAAAAACGAGAGCTATTGTTTTCATTTCTTTCAAATATTTCCTCCAGTCTGAAAATAATAACAAAACAGTACTTTGAATATTAATGATCAGCTTCTTTATTGATGCAACATGATGTGAATCGCAGAAATCGAAAAAGAACAAATAGAACACGAATTCTAAATAAGAAAACTGTTTCAGAGAAATGTATTCTTAAATAGCCCTTTTGTCACCTTATTTTTGTTTTTTAGATTATCTAGTTTTCGCATAATGTCTGCACGTTGTTGATTTCGAAAAGATGGAAGTTTTGAAAAATAATAATAATGAAGGTAAGATAAAACTACATTTCTAATTGTATTATGGTGTAATTAAAAAAAATCAAAATTTTTACAGTTTTCTATTTAGGAGTAATTATGAAAAATAAGAATATTTTTGTTTAGGAGAAGAGGGATCCGACTTATCTGTATTTTTGAGGGTTCTTATCTATCATTTATTATTTTTAATTAATTTAATTAATTAACCGGGATTTAATCATGTTGTTGTTATTATAAAATAATTCTTTCATATTTCAAGCACAGTACTACGAATTGAAAATTAACAAGCAGGATGAAGTTTAATTAGCGGTAGTATTTTTGAAGTGTTACTTTCTTAATAAGAAAAAAAAATCTATCTAATATTTGAATGATTTTGTAAGGCTTTAAGAATTAATTAATGAGAGCAATAACAATATATATATATTTTTATTTGATTACGATTTTGTTACACGATATAGTTAAAAAAAAAATAAAATAAGAAGAATAGTAACAATAATAATAATATCAAATTGACTGCTGTCGTCAATTCTCAATATCAGTAGTAATATTATCGCGATATCAGTATAATAAGAATTTAGAATAAGTAAATAAATTATTAAACAAATAAAATAAAATAAATAGACAGTGTTGGTAACTTAGCTTGCAAATAAGCTCATGACAAAGAATAATATTCTATCATTGTTCACACAATTAACTATTAAACATACATTCAAAATTCAATTAAACGTTTTGAAATTAAACATATCTCATAGTGAAGGATCTAAGACAGCATTCAGGTTATAAGAAGTTGAGTAATGTTAAAATAATTCATGTACATAATACATAATGTTAAAAATTTTTATTTGCACGAAGTAATATATAATATTGAAATTTTTAACTGGATTTAATCGTGTTATAACTATTATAAGATAATTATTTTTTTTTATATTTCAAGCACAGTACTATGACGTGAAAATTAACAAGCAGTATGAAGTTTTATTAGGCGAGTATAATTTCGGTAAAATATATATGTACATAAATGTGTACTATCAAAACCTACCAATATCTTTCCTGAAATATAATCCATCACAAAACACTAAAAATTATCATTAGAAAAGATGCATTGTTTTAAATTAAAAATACAGGGTCTGTCCAAAAGTAATGAGACTTATTCCATAAAATTAGTTTATTTGGAGATAATTTTATAGACACTTAATATTCTTCAAAATAACCTCCTCTAGCATTAATATATCGTTGCTAACGACTCTACCATCCATTTGTGATCTCCTGGAAGTATTCAATTGGAATAATGTTATAAGTGTGCGTTATGTTCTTCTGCAAATTATCCAGATTATCAAAGCGATTACCTTTTAGGCCGAATTTTAAGCGAGTGAATTGAGAAAAGTCCAGAGATGGCAGATTGGAGCTGTATGGGGGATAGGGCAGCGTTTCGATTTTAAACTTTGACACTAAATGAGTCACTTTAAAGAATATGTTGGAACCAACTTGGCACAGAATTTCCCCATTTGAAGGTTTTTCGTGATGATTTGACGCACTATCGATTTTGTAGCTCCCAACGACCTTGCAGTCGTTCGAACACTCATTTGACGATACAAAAAACGCTTTGATTTTAGTCATATCTGAAATGCGAGAACTTGATGAACGTTCACTACGTTGTTGTCATCATTGTTCTCTCTTCCGCCCTTGAAGGTTTTGTGCCACATAAAATATTGAGAATTGGGCAAAAGATCTTCCCCATAAGCTTTCTGTAACTTGACAAACGTCTCAGTAGCCGATTTGTTTAGTTTTACACAAATCTTTATGGCGTATCACTGATCGATACTTTGCTGCATTCGAAAAACCTAACGCTACTTTCAAATACATATGTCCTTTATATGTGATTCTTGGGCTGCAAAGGCTCAAGCTTAACTGACTTCCACCAGACTTTATAGATGACAGGTTCCACCGCATGTATCGGCCGCAAACTTAGCCTCTCTAGTTTTCTGGTTGGCACAAATATATATATATATATATATATATATATATATATATATATATATATATATATATATATATATATATATATATATATATATATACATCAATCTCATTACTTTTTGGACAGATCTTGTTTGATTTTTTAAAAATATTAAACATTATGATGGTATGTGCTAAAATATTTTTTTGTAGACAAAATATAAGCGAAGCATGTTTAAAGGATATTCAATTTTATAAAATTATGTCTACAAAAAATTTAGTTTTTGGGCAGCATTTTCGGGAAATTTTGCAGTTTGCGACATTATGCAGAAGAATTACACCTTTTTATATAAAAACAACTGAATTCGAAAAATGGAAAGGAAACAAAAAGTTACCGAAAAGAAAGTTTGTCAAAAATTTGTTTAATTATAAAATTTTGTCATTTATTTATTTTCTTTATTTCTCATTTATTTATTTATTTTTATTTATTTGAAACCTAAATTCCATGACTATGACAAATTAACTGTTTCCTATTCACCCGATTATGCAAACGCTTTAAAGCTTGACAAATGGTCTAGTGACAAAAATAAACAAAACGCCATGACCCATGATACAATAAAGCCCAGTTAGTTTGAAAGATGTGTGAATTCGAGAAAAAAATGCTTTCATTTCTAAAAAGGCATATAAATTTAAGATAAATGTAGTAAAAAGAGATAGAGAACAGGGAAGTTGATTTCAAAGTTTAATTCTTTAAAAACGGCAGATTAATTGTTGCATTATAAGTTGCATATTTAACACCAATGCTCCCAAATCTAGCAAACTTTTTAATTCCAAAATTCAAATTAGCAATTTTTGTTTTTTCATTCACGAAATATCTGTATTGTTTAGAGAAAAAATAAATATTAAAACTTTCTGACAGGATTTCTGAATAAATTAATATATATAAAATTTCTATTAAATGGAAAAATTTTTAACTTAACATTTTGAGAAATTTAAAAATCAATCTATACCTACATTATAAAGAGGTAAAGTTTGTTTCTTTGTATGGACTAATCTCTGTAACTATTGAACCGATTACAAAAGGAATGGTATCAAAATGATGATGTTCTTATGCCCATGCCAGTACTACAAAAAGGGGTGCAGGAGCAAAAAACATTCTAGAAATGCGATTTTTGTGTTACTGAAGAACCTAAAAATAAGAAATTTGGGAAGGTAGTTATTTATAAGATATAAATGATTTCTAAGAAACATTTCTTAAAAAAAATAGAAATTTTAAAAGGGTGATAATGAGCCAAAAAAAATAAAAAATCATTCTAAAATTATTCTAAACGGCGATTTCTATAAATCTCAGGAAATATCAAAAGTATTTAAAAAATAATCTAGTCAAAAAGATGTTGAAAGCTTTTGATCCAACATAGGCTATCTTTTATGTCGGTACCACTAGCCTACAGAGGTGCAGGAGCAAAAAATATTCTAAAAATGCATTTTTTGTGTTACTGAAGTGTATAGAAATATGACTGTTTGTCATGATAGTTACTTTATAGATAAAAATGATCTCTTATAACATTTCTTTAAAAAATCGAAATTTAAAAACGTTGGTGTCCTAAAAAACTGTTCTAAAATGTTATTTCTACGCAATCTCAGGAAGTATCAAATCTGTTTAAAAAATAATGGTTGGAAATCGATAGTGTCAGCCAATGCTCTAAAATAAGGCTGTATTTTATGTCGGTGTCACTACCATCTGGGGATTGCAGAAACAAAAAGCGTTCTAAATTGTATTTTTTATGTTACTAAAGGATCCAGACACATGAAATTTAGCATTATAGTTACTTATTAGATAAAAATGATCTCAAAGAATATTTCTTTAAAATATCAAAATTTAAAAGGAATGAAAATAATCAGAAAGCTTTTTAAAAACGTTTTAAATTGCAATTTCTACTCAGTCTCAGAAAGCATCAAAAATTTTCAACAGTAAAGGTTGAAATTGATGGTGTCATCTTTTTATCCTGGATAGGTTAGATTTTATGTCGGTGCCACTACCCAAAATTGATGCAGAAGATAAAATTGTTCTAAAACTGCGATGTTCGTGTTACTGAAGGCCTAAAACAGAGTAACTGCAGTAACAGAGTTAATGTAACTTTTAATAAAAACTAGAAGGATGTGGCAATCCCAAAACTTTCTTCTATCTGATGCATGTTAATATTTCCTATAAAACGCAGACTAACAATGAGACCAGATGGGTAACTTACACTAAATTCTCATCAGCACCAACGTACGTCATCTTCTAACTGAATCTGAAGTTTCATGAAAATTCGCGCTTTAGTTTCATAGATAGGACTGTTACGTAAATTCTGTATAATAACGCCACTTGATAGGGGATATATATCGAAATCTAATCCCGATCTGATAAAAAACAATTTTTATAAATCTAATGAACTTCAATTTATATCGAGGTTTAAGTGAATCTAACGTTTTACGAAATTCCGTGCATTAGTTATTGAGACCCACAAAATTTTTGTCACATAAAGAGTGACATACAGACATTTTCTAAAAGCCATCAAATCTTGTTCAGGACCTTCTAAAACGTATAAATACATCGAAAACCCGAAGTCGAAATTTTTCCCGAATCTAATACTTTCTTCTTGTAAAGATAGAGCAAAGTAAAAATAGTTAATCGAAATGTGGGTGTACAATGTCAGCAGGGGCGTAAACCACTCTTGTCGCGTAGGGGGGTGTAGGCTCATAAATTTCCGACTTTCAAGAAGGAAAATTTCCGAGTACTATGGCCAACATGAGGACTAATATATGTACTATATATATATATATATATATATATATATATATATATACATATATATTCATAGATACATATACATATATATTCAAAGATATATATACATTAATATATATATATATATATAGTAATTCTCAAGATAAATATGACTTAGTGTATCGAGATAGTCAAATAATCTTATATTATGCTATTATTAGTCTTATATAACAATATATTTTCCCCATTAGTAGACGATCTCCTGATGGAATAATCGTACCACCCGAGAGGGACATGGGTAGTGCATAGTATAAATAAGCAGTCGCAGGGCTTTCCAACGATATATCACACGAAAGGTGTCGGCTAAATTTAGAAAAGCGGTGACTTGTGAGGACTAAATGGCTATCCAACGATATATCACAAGAGAGATGTAGACCAAATTTAGGAAATATTTCCCCTCCCAAAGTAGACTCTTCCTCTAACTGTGAATTTTTCATATATCATAAATAATATTTATCGGAGGGCCCTGTAAAAAAATCCGATCTTAAATGATAAAGCGCTACAGTTTCAAAAAAAGATCGAAAATTGTCCACGGTAGAGAAATTGGAGGGAGTCAGGGAGAGGGGAGAAAGTTTATAATATGAAAGAGTGGTCTGAGGGCTCTCTTATGATACGCCACATGATCCAAAAAGTATGGAATTTTTCCGCCCCCACTTAAACCCCCCTCGGGAGTGGAAATTTATAGATATTGCTGAAACACTTATTTAATGTGTTTTTAATAATTTTATTTTCTGCCGTTTCATGCTATTATAAAAAAAAACTGCTCAGATGTGCCAAATATCCTAAATTTTTCGACCCCCCTCCTCTTTTAACCCCTGAGGGGGGATTTCGAAAATCGTTGGATTATGTGTTTAATAATATTTTTAGTAGATTTATTTACTGGAATTTCAGGCTCTTACCTTAAATGTTTGCTGAGATATGGTAAATTGTTCCAAAATTTTTGACCCCGTCCCCCAGCTTGTCCCTCTTAGGGGGGGGGGATTTCAAAAATTCCATCTTAGTGGACAGGTACATCATAAGAAGTATTTTCTCTCCAATTTTCATGGTTCTACATTCAATATTTTGGGCCGAACGTTGATTATCAGTCAGTCAGGACTCAGGACAAACTATTTTATATATGTATAGATATCTCTACTAGCTGACTCGCCTGCCGTTGCCCAGCCATTAGATAAAATATATACTAGATATATCATATAAATATATTAGATGCATTATATAGATAAATAACAAATTATTAAAGCAAAGTATGTAAGTTTTCAGGTGCGAATTCATTGTGTTTTCAAATTATACTCAAATTATTCTTTAAAAAAAATAATAAATAAATAAGGCAATTAAATAGAACCAACAGTTTGCTGTCGCCGTATGAAAACATGCACAGAATACAAAAAAAAAAAAAAAAAAAAAACGAAATCCATAAGTCAAAAGTAAAAAGCTTGTGGAATATTTTAGAGACAAAAATTTGTCAAAAATACGGGATTTCTTAATACAGTGAAACCTCCAAATAAGGGACACTCCGAATAAGGGACACCTCTATTTAAGGGACAAAAGTTTTGGTCCCATCCCAGCGTATCCCTTTGTATAGGAAGTGTAATGTATTTACCTCTGAATAGGGGATACTCGATTTAAGGGACACTTGAAAATGAGATTAACCCTTTCGACTCGGGCATTTCTTACACAAATTTTATTTAGTTGACGCCACTTTAAAAAAAATCCTTCAAATACATAATTTAAAAAAAAAAAAAGCTTTAATTAAATAACAAATTTTATTTTCCTTTATTACTGGTATGACAAAAACAAATTTTGAAATGAAAAATGCTGCCCAGTCACACTGGGCGAGTGCGAAATGTTAAAGGGGTTGATTTTTGCATTTGGAGATAAAGAAGTAGTCTGTGATGAAAATGAAAATACAGAATTATGTGAACTTATCAGATAGGCAGTTACGTTGGTACAGAGGTATGCAACTCAACTGATGAGCATTTATTTATCCACAATTCAGATGAAGATATCGAAGTGTGTTTATCCCTGTTATAGCCAGATGTGGCAATGCAGACAACAACTTCCTCGAGTTCACAGCTGATATTCCAGAATTGGTTAAAACTCGATTCACATATCAAAATACAATTGGTCTGCCAAGTCATATCTAAGTGGAAAGCACATATAAACCCGATTTTAGTGGTTGATTCGTAGGTTTATCATTAAGGTATCCTGCAACCAGTCCTCTATATTTTCATAGATTTGAGTGCAGGAAAATAATGGCAAGTCTACAAATCAATTTTCAGAGTTCAGATTTTTAGGTATTTTAGTAGACCGATTGCGTTTTAACATGCATATTGAGTTTTAGCTGATTCTAGAATTTCTGTTGTGAATTCGATGAGGTGATTGTCTGTGCTGCCACCTCCCAGTCTATATTGAAAAGAATGCTGAAAATTGTGAGGGATGACTCTGAAAATAAGAGAAGGAAAATTGTGAAATAAAGAACTTTACAGATGCTTTAAAATATGCAAAGCAGTTGAATACTTTTTTCGTAAATACTGCTTATAATGAAGGACTAAAAGTTATAAGTATGGTAAATAAATATCTGAAAAGTTTAGCAGTAGAAAAATTTAAATTTGCAAAACAATCACTTTTTTTATTGATTACTTCGCAAGTAAGATTTTTAAAAATATTATAACATTTTTACATTATTGAAATTTACGTAAAAAAAGTTTACGTAAAAAATACAAATCAATAACTCAACAAATCATTTACTAATTAAGTAATCAATTAAAACAATAAATTAATTAATTATCTATTACTTTTGTACCTAATTAATGTAAACTATAACCTTCGGGTACATTTAAACTTCAAATTTAATATTTTGTTTTTTTATATGTCTTTATGAATGATTAATAAAAAAAATGTAAAAACTCCGAATAAGGACACCTCTATTTAAGGGACAAAAGGTCCCATTTCCGGTCCCATGGGTGTCCCTTATTCGGAGGTTTCACTGTATAAGTTTTAATGCTTTCTAACGACAAACTTTAAAACAGCGTAACAACTTGATGTTACTCCTTATTTTTCGGACTAAACAAAATGCAGTAGTATAAATAAAAATATTAAAAAAAAATGAATACAATTGATTCAGGAAAAAAAAAAAAAAAAAAAAAAAAAAAAAAAAAAAAAAAACGAACGCATTATTTCTGAGAGAAATATACTCGTATACTGTAAAATATTCATATTATTTCGAGATAAAAATTCAAAGTATTTGGGTATTTTCAATTTTCATCCTATATTATATATATTTCTTAAGCACTTTTTAAAATCAATCCAAAATTACGTAAAAAGGTAAATAAAAACAGTTTCACATTTTTAATTATATATTTTTTAATAAAATAAAAAGAAAACACAATATTAGTTAGTAGGAAAAAATAAAACCATAATTATTTCCAATTAAAGGTAAATTTGCATAGAGTGGAAAACATCCAGATTTCGATATGGAAAAACATTAAATATTTGTATTTCAGTTTTGAATTTTCATTGGATACCATTTAAATTCCGTGATACATATTTCTAACTAAATTAAAAGTTTAGATTTAAAAAAAAAAAAAAAAAAAAAAAAAAAAAAAAAAAAAAAAAAAAGAGTTTCTTCACTTCAATCAGTATAGCTTAAAATTTCAAGACTGAACAAAAAACTTTCCTGTAGTAAATAAATACAAGTGGATTTCGATATTTCGAAGTCAAAAAGCACAGCAAAAAAAATCGGAATATTAAGGTTTTATTCAAAATACTACAGTTACAAATAACATTAACATTCCTACAATATGTACATAAATATATTTTTTTTTTCGTCATATCGAGGTTTCAGAGTACACAATATTTGACAAATCAAAATTTTTCTGAATAGTTTTATCAAAAAAAAAAAAAAAAAAAAAAAAAAAAAATCCTATATATTGATAATTTATATTAATTAGTAAATTAAACTAATTAATAAATTACCAATTAGTTAAATTAATTAGTTCCGGTTAAGAATAAGTTTATGTTTTCTTCGTTATAAATTGTTTTTTCTTATTAGAAACTACAAGGGGAAATAAATCCGACTAAGAATAAAATTTTATAAGTTTTCTTCGATCTAACTTATTTTTCTTATTTAATTCAAAACTACAAAAATATTTCTCCAATTCATAAATATTTATAGATTAATACCTTTTTTTTCGGCTAAACATACTTTTTTTCCGATCGAACAAGAATTTTTCCGACTGACTTTTCCGTTTTTCCAACTTCATACTTGCCAACCTCCGCCTTTTTGTAAATCAAGAAAACGGATTTTGGACCGGAAAATTTGTGAAATTAAACGGATTTTCCATCAAATTATGTTTTTATTTGCAACCTATTTAAATTAATTCGCTAAATAAATTTCTGGTTCCAAATATGTTTCTGTGATTTATAAAAAGCCGGAGGTTGGCATGTGTGCAATTTATAAATTTTTATGGGTTAAAATGTAACATTATTTTTTCCAACTAAACATGTCTTTCCTGATGGAACGGAAAAATTTCCGAATGATATTTTTTGTTTTTTCAATTTATTAGTTTTTATAGGTTAATACCATTTTTTCCCGATCGGATAAGAAATTTTCCGACTGATTTTTCCGTTTTTCCAATTTATAAGCTTTTAGAGGTTAATACGTAATACTGTTTTTTCCGAATGATATTTTCGTTTTTCCAAATTAGAAGTTTTTATAGGTTAATATCATTTTTTCCGATTGACTTTTCCGTTTTTCCAATTTATAAATTTTTATAGGTTAATACGTAATACTGTTTTTTCCGACTAAACATGCTTTTTTTCCGATGGAAACGAAAAATTTTCTGAATGATATTTTAGTTTTTCCAGTTTATAAGTTTTTATAAGTTAATGTCATTTTTTCCAATCGAACAAGAGTTTTTCCGACTGATTTTTCCATTTTTCTAATTTATAAGTTTTTATAGGGTAATACATAATACTATTTTTTCCGACTTTCCGATTAAACGGTAAATTTTCCGAATGATATTTCCGTTTTTCCAGTTTATAAGTTTTTATAGATTAATACTATTTTTTTCCGACTAAAGATACTTTTTCCGAGCGATCTGGTAATTTTCCGACTGATTTCTTCTGGGGGGGTGCTGCACCCCCCCAAACCCCCCCGGGATTTACGCCCCTGAATGTCAGAAGCCGTTTCTAGACCCTTTCGAATGATATCTCATTCATTCGTTTGAGTTTTGTATGTGCACAGAAAAAGAAACGTTCACGGACAGAAATAACTGAGATTAAAATTTGTACTTGAAAATTAATATCTATATCAAACAAAGAAAACTAGTTGGATGTGCCAATCCCAAAACTTTCTTCGATCTCATAAGTGCACTTAAATATTTCAAAACTTAGTTACACATATTAATACTAAGCCAATTTTTATTTTCATCTTAAATTTCTCCTTCATTCAATTAATCGCAGTAAAAACGAGTTAATGTGGAATATGATATTTATTAAAATAAATATTTTCCCCTTATTCTGTTATCATCAGTGTTTGAAAATAGCCGGTTTAGCAGGACACGAGTTCCCATCTCTTCATAAGTCGATGGATAATAGAATGACAAGGAATCGAGAAAATGATACAAAAAGCGCTAGCACAACGTTCCTTTCCAATAGGATACTTCCAAATTAAAGATCTGCTAGCCATATCAAAAAACATATTCAAAAAAATCTGATTCAATTCTGCACATAACTTTATGTAATTTTTGAAGATACAATAATGAAAATAGCAAGGAAATCGCTTTTAGGGAGCCCCCTTCCAGCAGATATTTTTCAAATTCAGAGAGGATCTGCCGGCCATACCCTCACAAATTAACTCTATGCATAGCTTCATACACTTTTTGATGGTACAATAATGAAAATGACACAGATATTGCTATTACAGCGCCCCGTCCCAGCAGATATTTTTTTAATTCAGGGAGAGCCTGCTCAGCATAGCCAAACATTTACATGAAAAATTGGTTCAATTCTATGAATAGCTTCATACACTTTTCGGTGGTACAATATTGAAAATCACACAAAAATCGCTATTATAGCACCCCGTTCCAGCGGATTTTTTTTTTTTTTTTTTTTCAAATTCCCAGAGGATCAACCAGCCATAGCCAAACACTTACAAAAAAAAAAAAAAAAAAAAAAAAAAAAAAAAATTGGCCCAATTTTATGCACGACTTCATATACTTTTTGATTGTAAAATATTGAGAATGGCACAAAAATTGCTACTTGCCATAGCCAAACACGTACACAAAAAATTTGGTTCAGTTCTATGTATAACTTTATACACTTTTAGGTGGTACAATATTGAAAATGGCGCAAAAATTGCTATTGCAGTGTCCCGTTCCGGTGGATTTTTTCAAACTCAATGAGGACCAAATAGCCATAGCCAAACACTTACGCATAAAATTTTATTTAATTCTATGCATAATGTCATATATTTTTCGATGGTACAATATTGAATATAGCATAAAAATCGCTATTACACCGCCCCCTTTCGGCAGAATATTTTAATATTGAAGGAGGACTTGCTTGCCACAGCCAAAAACATAAACAAAAAATTTGGTTCAACTCTATGCATACATTCATACGCTTTTTGATGGTACAATAGCTGCACGCGGACATTCGTTCAGACAGATATTTTGTAAAAACATGATTTGTTTTAAATCTCTTACTGCTAAAACGTGTAAATCCGTCGGAAACTGGAAGTTAAAAAAATTTTCGATTACAACACTTCCTTCTATTGAAGATAGAAGAAAGTAAAAAGCAATCACATTTATTTTCGGACTCTAACTATGCAATTTTTTTCACCATTAATGATTGACCGAAACAGGTTTTTAAAGCCGAAACCGAAAAGGAAATTGAATTTTGGCGAATTTCTTACTTTCAGCAGAAAGCAAAAATGAAAATGTCTAAAACTTTCAAATAATGATTAGGTACATAAACATACATAATTGTTAATTAATTATACGTATTTTTAAATAGGCATGATTATTAATTGATTATACGTTTTTATTAAATACGCATGAGTGCTCCAAATGCTCTGAACGCCGGTATTTTAAACCAATTTTCTTCTGCTGAATGGCCGAATAATCTATGATAAAAAATGGTGAAATAAACTGTAATATATTAGTGGTATTCAAAGCATTTAGCGTCCCAATTTACGAAAGACACTTGACAACATTAGTGGTGAGCGAGAGTTACCTCTCGAGTTCAAAAGATTAATAAAGCATAACCGTTGCCCAAGTTAGCTCTCTCTGTGCCTTATATCCAAAAATTTTTATTTTCATATAAAATAAAACATAATTGTTTCCTTAATGGCACAGAAAGATTTCCTAATTATACGAATTTCATTTAATTAATTTTTTTCTAGTTTTAGATATAAACAGTATACACATCTTCAATTATCTTTTATAATGATTTTTGTAAATGACCATCTGTTCTACTAAAACTTCCTTAAAGAATATTCTAAACACTGCTACTGTTTAAAACTAAAAAATTACAAATTCTATTAAGCCTGCAATTTTTAATGAGCAATTGAAAAAGTTTAGCCATACATGCACTACTTGCTTTGTAAATTGTTTTGGAATACAGATAGTTTCGACCGAATTTCGGTCCGGCAGAATTTTTTGTAGCCTTTTTTCCCCCCAAAAAACGTATTTTTCGGCAAAATTTTGGGCCAAAAACGAAAACGAATTTTCGGTCTCTCTCTTGTTAACACATACCATAATGGTTCAAGATCAACTTATCTAATATTTCTCTTTGGACCCCTAACTTTGATTAATCACAACTTACATATTATTTTATAAGCTATTTCAAATGGAATTTTTATTTCTTCAGTAACTACATGAAAACCTACTTTTACATCTACGAAATATTCACTCATATTCACAAAAAATATTACATAAATTCTGAATAATATATGAGAAAGGAGCCTACTTTTCAAACACAATAAGTCAACCTATATCTGTATAATCCTTCTAATCCACAATAAATCACTAAAGGATTTCCTCATTGAAATACAAGTTCAGGCAGGATTAAAATTTCGTTTCAAGACATCTTGTATTTCCCGGTATTTATTCCAAATTTTAAAGAAAACTAGAATTATTTGTTGAAGTATCATTATTTGAAGAAACTTCAAGTTTGATACAAATAATTTCTTAAATGAAACATATTGTTTTATGATTTTGATTTTTAATCTTGAAAGCTTTTCTGGTGAAAAATTTAAGGCAATTATGTAACTGTACAGTACAACATAATCAGGACGATATTGAATTAAAATATTAATCCTAGCATCCAAAATCTTCAAATATTTAAGCATTTTATTACTGTTATAATTTAAACCGGAAAATAATAAAAAGTATCAGCAACAAAAATCCATATCTACAACATTTTGTCAAAAATGCATTTGATGACTTTTTTAAAAGAGAAATATTACTTAACATCTAAATGAATTTAACCAATTGTGATTCAAAATTCTACGTGAATTGTAAAATACAGAAATGAAATAGTTACCTATACGCTCAGACAAATCAATTTAAAAGCCAGATTTTTTTTTTTTTTTTTTTTTTTTTTTTTTTTTTAATAATAAAGGAAAATAACTAGATACAATAGCATTTACAAGATTAAAAAAAATAGGTCGGAAGATGATGATGAGCTATGGAACTACTCAAACAAACTTTTACTTTAAAACAGTTGTAGAATTAGTGTTCCTGTTAAAGAAAAATATGTTATATAAAGAAAAATGTGTTATACATCTGTAAAGCACCCAGCTCGTATTTTATTATTGTTACCTACGCTTATTTCATTATCTCAATTGCTTTTTGTTACCTACCTTCAATATATTACTATATAATTGTTCTGTAATTTTTTTTTTAAATAAACATTGCTGGGTAGGGCTAGTTGAGATCAAACCAATTAGTAGGCCTCCACACCTGGCAGAATCGGAATCTAAATCTGTTCATAAGTCAATGTTTCTCAACTTGTTTTGGTTTTGCTCCACTATCTTCAATATTATAACCCTACCTTACCCCCCTCTCAACCAAGGAATTTATATTATTCAAAAAATAATAAACTTCTTTTTTAACACGGATTAAAGCTTAAGAAGTAAATCATTTCACATTTTATAACTTACCAAAGAAATAAGAGACCTTCCATGTTTGATTTTATATTTAGAAGAATTGTGTTGCTATTTGGCAAGTTCTCTCCGTGTGAATCAAAGTTAAATGATCTGATTTTTTTATCTTCAAAAATTTTCTTAGATAGACTCACATGCATCATTTTGCATGGAATTTCACAGTACTGATCTGTATTTAAATAATTCATTTTTTAGTTCGCCTTTAAGAACACGTGCTACACTTTTGGACGCTAAGATCTTTCTAAAACAGTAAATATCCAGAATTTTGTTCTGATCTTTATCGATTTTAACTAGACTTTTTTTCTCCATCATATCACGTTTCTCTATTAGCAGACTTTTCCTTCCCCGTTGGTGTGTTTAAACTGATCTAAAATTTTAAAATCCGGATGACCTTTGTAAAAACTTGAGATACGATAAAACGTACTCGTAGAATCCAGAATTAACCTTAAACAAAAATTTAAAAAATTATATAAATGTTCAAAAACATACATATCATTTTATATTTTTTTTATTGAAAGCATTTAATGTACTAAGCACTTTGGAGAAAACACTTGCTTTTACCTGAGTTATTTATTTATATTTTGAATATTTATATAGTTTCTTACACCCGTCCGTACGTCCTGCGCATCGTCTATATACTGCGTATATTTGACCTGTACCACATCTAAAATAATTTAATTCCTTCTGCGATCTTCATTTATTAATTTTATATTATTGGAATGGTAACACAAAAGTGCCAAGATCTACATATTTCGAATACCACATTTTTAAAAAATATTTTCGTAGTCTTATTCAGTCATAGGTTTTTGAGATGTGCAAGACTTAAGAAATTTTTTAAATCATAGTAATATTCAAAATCCGTAATACTTGGCGCCTACGCTGTTAAAAATTTTGTGAGAGGCTGAACCAATTTTTAGGTGCATTCATTACTATGCAAATACGTAGCACCTATAATCGTCGTTTAGTCGTCCGTCTGTCTGCACATAACAACGCAAAAACTACCCTACCGAATCGTTTTAGATTTAAAATATATAATTGTTACATAATTTTGTCGGGTCATTTCAAATTTTGTGAAAATCGGATGTATAGTTCAATTACAGAGACAATGAAAAGTATTCCGTTACGCCACGGCCAATGGAAAAAATATGTTTAGAGTGCATTTTAATGATGTGACACTCTTTCGAAATAATGAATTTGATATGCATCTATGTAATATATACAGGGTGCGCCATAAATTAATGCAATCTTTAAAAATCCATAATAAAAGAAGCAATGCTCAGAAACAATTTCAGTTTGCATGAGTATGATAAGACAGGTATTTGTCCCCCTCATGTATAATAAAAATGGTTCTAAAAATAACCAATAGAGGGCGCTCACAGGCCATATTGAAACGTTTTATGATTTGCACTCAAGGATGGTCTGCCTTTAAGTGAACGATCTTCCAAACTGTCCGTTTCCTCCAAACGTCGTATTAAATTGAGTATTCCATTGAATGAGATAGGGCTATTTTGCATCTTAAGTCCTTTCTCCGTTCGAAACTCTCGCAGTGCAATAGTTCTGGATTCACCTTTCTTGTAGAAAAGTTTAACTACCAGCACTCGATCTGGTAACGATAGCAAACTGCTGAGATCGAATGACGAATCCATTTCCAGAAGGTATTTTATTGCTAGCCTGATTTGCATTAAACGCCTCAGTATGACATGCGAGCGTCCTCTATTGGTTACTTTTGGAATCATTTTCATTATACCGTTAATATTAACCGTTAATAATCATTTTCGTTATACCGTAAATAATACCGTTCATTACATCTTTCATTATGGATTTTTAAAGTTTGCACGAATTTTCGACGCACCAAATACTGAAACAGACATTCTTTACAATCTCTGGGGCAAAGAAAATTTGTTATTATTTTACAGAGCCACACCATTGCATAATGTTAAGGGAAAAACATTGTTTTGGGGCGCGTTTTAATTATATTAAACTCTTTCACATTTTATGAAATTGATGTACGTTGCTGAGCTTAAATACAAATTAATTTTTGTATAATCAAAAGCAGATAATATTTACAAGGATACACGAAAGATTTCGGCTACTATTCTGTATCCGAAACACTGTATACTACTACACCAAAATCTGAATATTTAAAAAAAAAATCGTTATAGTTCAAACTCAATTATTTGCTATGTTTGACGTACAATATCCAACTTTTTGTTGGTGTTGTAGTAGTTATATCATAAGGTGGTAAAATATTTATTTATCATTTGGAGCTATGTTTCAACCACAGCGTTCCGAATCTTGGAGTGAAATTTTACTATTGTATGGTTTGGAGCTACTGCTGTACCAAAAGTTGGTTCAACCATTGCAAAAGTTTTAAGAGTGTATGTAATATCTCTTAAAGGTATTTCAAATATTTTTTAGGTTAAGAGTGTCCACTTAGGTAATAATTTAAGTAGTTTCATGTGTAGAAGGTTTCTTCATGTGGCAAATTGCAGTGCGACAAAGATTTTTCAACAACTACTCGAAAAAATTGAGTAAAAATAAAAAAAAATTATCATAGCCAGAAAAAGTATGAATATTTTCTGGATATACATGGGTAGTATAACGATTATTTCGTTATATATTGGTTATTTTTTTAAATTATTCCTTTACCCTCCCTTCTCTTTTCAATTCAAAATTAGTTTTAAATTGTCCTTCATTCCTTTTCCATTTTCCTCGCTTATTTCTCTAACCAAAAATCCGCAGCTGTCCAAGATTATCTGTGAGAAATACACCCACATTTTAATCAACCGTTCAAAACAATTTCCAGATGTCGGCTAATTCTGATCGAATCAACTCTTCATTACCTTATAAGGAGATCCTCTCTGTTTCGCAGTTAAAATTTATGCTTACGCTTCTTTTTTCTTTCTCGACAAAATCCTAAAAAGAATTTAACATCTGCGCAGTAAAATCTGATGTCCCTTCGGTGTGCTTCTTTGTTAGACATAACAACACGTGTAACATTTATCTATTGGCAACCTTATCCGTTCCTCTTCCCAGCCAGGCAGCCAAATTGAATTCTGATCATGCCGGCTGCATTTTAACTGTTATTTGGCGTATACTATCCATTGTGCATGGGCGAACTTGTGTATGTTGGCGATTGTCTTTCACGCCAAAAGTGGCGGTTTGTTGCTATGTACGAAGACACTTGACTCGCTGCTCTTGTCTGGTTAAGTTGCAAATCTCTGTTTGGAGATTTTCTCCGATTTATTATAAGTGTACCTCCCCTTATGTTTAAATAAAAACTGTGATTGTTACATCATTGTGGGGTTTTTCGATATCTTCCTACCGAACCTGGTTATCTATCATCGTAATAACCTGTACAGGTAGTATCTGGTAATAGTATCTGGAGATGCACTCACGCACGCATGCACAGTACACGCACAAACACACAAAGTAAAAGCTATGTTTTTAATTTTCGGATAAAATCTTATTGAAAGGCGGTTTAAGAACTTCTTAAACAATGTTCGTAGATGAAACTAACCACATTTTTAATTATTAATTTATTGAATTTATTGTAAACATAAAATATAATAATGTAAATAAAAAAAAATATCGCATATTTACTCGCATAGACAATTTAGCCTTCTCATTTAAACATTTTTTTTCACGTTTAAAAGGAAAATTTTGTAAAAAAATAAAACAAAAACCACTGAAAGTTTCTTGTAATTTTCTGTTTGAGTTATGAGATTGAACTCCATGGAAGAATTATGTATCATGTCTTTTAAAAGACCTAAACGCTGTTTAAACTGTAACACATTTTATTTCATATTAATTATTTGCTAAAATATTATACATAACTGACAATTATTTCAGGTTTTTTTTATGATAAACATTATACTGTATCCTTTTATTATATCGTGCTTCTGAAAATTCAAAAAAAAAAAAAACTGCGATATAATTGAGGCCGTGGAGAAAGTAAGAAGTATTATAATTTTTAAAAACTGCGATACTTGTTGTCCCCCTCCCCCCCACACACAAAAAACGTTTATAAGCATATTTCAATTTTTATTATAAAATTAGTAATAAAGAATTACAATTATTTATAATAATAATATTTTTTATTATTAACTATCAACATGCATTAATCTACATTCAGTAACTTAAAAAATACAAAAAAATTTTGAGTTTTTTTTCTTTGTTTGGGGGGGGGGGGCGTAGATAAAGATCTATATATCCGAAAGAGTGAAACAACGAATCACAATATAACAAAGGAACATGATAATGTATGAATAAATATTTGATAAAAAGGATTCGCATATTTTTCGTATGCTCAAATTTTAGTATCAATGTAACTGAAAACAAGTTGGAAAACGCACGTCAAACTGTGTTCGTACTGTAACAAAGTTTTAAAAATATTCAGATCTTGGTGTAATTGTATACAGTACGTCGGATACAGTATAGTGGCCGAAATAATTTTGTGCGTTCCTGTAAATACCACCTGCTTTCTATACTACAGGAAGTAACTTGTAGTAAACCCCAGCAATGTATATCAATTTTATAAAATGTGAAATAGTTTAATAGTATTAAAAGACGCTCCAAACAGTGTTTCTCACTATATGATTGTGTAATGGAATACTTTTGTGTGGCTTTGAACATTAATAAAAAATATTCTTTGCACCACAGGTTATGCAGAATGTATTTTTTAGTATGTATTTCATAGATGCATATCAATTCTATAATGTTCGAAAGACTATAACATGATTAAAATGCATTTGAAACTACTTTTCCCGTAATGTAACGGAATGTTTCTGTTTCTCCCTGTATTTAAACTATACATCCGATTTTCGTAAAATTTGAAATGACTCGACAAAGGTATGTAACAGTTATGTATTTTAAATTTCAAATGATTAAGTTAAGTAGTTTTTGCTCTGTTATATGCGGACATGCAGACAGGCGGACAGACGAACTGACGGACGGACAGACGGATTGACTGAACGATGACTATAAATGCTATATATTTTTATAATTACGAACGCACCTAAAAAAAAGAGTGAAAAATTTCCACGTGCATTCGATAGTGCTAAATCGTACCGAAATTTCTTCATCATTCATAAAATGAGATAACGAGGTATGAAAATAACCTGAAGCCTTGTTAATGAACTCCGTTGAGCAAGGAACAGTCACGAGATCTAGATTAAGAAAAATGAGGAAAAAAAAAAACAGCACTAACGGCTCGTGATCACTAGAAAATCAGAACTAATGACAGAAGCGGATCCTTTAAAATTAGTGCGTTTGGGTACCTGCGAAACAGGTAACATGGATACAAATTGATGGTCGAGGAAGGAAGATCGGAAGAGGAATTAATGAACTTTTTATCTGAGCGATGATTTATAATACTTCAATGTTATTTACATGTTTTCGTGCTTCAATCAACATCGAATATTTGCAAGATCTTATGTTTTTCAATGTGTTGGGTGCCAAAATATGCAGGGACTGTTTAACTTCTTATGTTATGGGAAGCGGAATATCATTCATACGCGGAAACTAATTATTACTACAGATATTATTCGCAGGGATAATTTAACAACTAAAATTTTTTAATGTTGTCTGTATAAAAATGCTTTTTCTTTATAGTGTATCGACCCTGTTTTGTAATAAGGGCGTAAGTCCCGTATTTTTTAAAATTATGTTTAAGTGCATACATAATGTCAGGAAGCAATATTTTATAGTATCTAGAGTGTACGTGTATCTCTATTAATGAGAGAGTTGAATAAGGTTTAAACACAGGTGCTATTCGTATACGCAAGAAATTAAGGACTTAAGGAGCTAGTTGAGCCCCATTTACAAATCACAAATTTTTGCAGAAAAAAAAAATATGT
Source organism: Maratus speculifer (assembly GCA_964019185.1). Lineage (NCBI taxonomy): Eukaryota > Metazoa > Arthropoda > Arachnida > Araneae > Salticidae > Maratus > Maratus speculifer. Next base: position 98,091,637 of record OZ025295.1, read on the forward strand.
GAAACATATCTAAATATTAAAATTCTGATTACACAATAAGCAATTACAGCGTGATTTTTTTTGGCTTTCCTGAACAATTAACCATATTAACCATTTGTACGTAACGCCTTATTGTAAACAGGGGCGATATACAGTTATTGTATGTTGAATTACCGAAATGAATTTAAACCATAGCATCAGGTTACAATGTGATTGGTTTACAGTGCATTGATCCTGCTCAGATTTCCCGAAGATTTTATTTTTATACACTATTTGCATCATTATATTAAAAAATAAATAAATTTTATAGTACACCTTTTTTGGCCAGGTTGTTAAAGTATAGCTGAAAATCCTTCTTAAAAAAATAACAACAACCGTGGTGGCAACCGAATAAAATTATATCAGAGATGATATGATCAGTCCCTATGCCACGTGGGACGTGACATACGATAGATAAGAGTTAAAATAGTTACTGTAAAAAAATAAAATAAATAAATAAAAACAGCGCAATCTAAAAATGCTTACAATTGAGAATTTTTATTTTTTTATTTTGAAACTGATCTATGCATATATTTAATTTAATAAGAAAAATTTTAAATAAAGCTGAATTCGCTAAAATAAGTAACTTTGTATAATAAAACTTATTTAAATATATAATTAAATATACATTTAACTAATTAATTGTAGAAAAAATCTCAAATTTAGGTACTACTAGGTTATCCCGTCGACCAAAAAATTATCGCCAAACTATAAGATTAAATGCCAATAATGGGTGATCGTGAATGTCACATTCAATAATATTAAATACGATTCACGTGTTTAAAATGTCATTAAGTGATTTTTATTCGTATTTTTATTGATATTCGACTAATTATTTGTTTTTTCGTTATTTAAAATAAAAATTATGTTAATATGTATAATTTGGCTAACAGATTGACGATTTGTATAACTTAGCGAAATTGGTCGACGGGATAACAGAGTAGTACCCAAATTTAATATATGTTTGAGCATTATGAATATTAAATGCAATTTGTTATTATCTTATTTAATGAAATCTATTTTAGGAAAAGAAAAAAATAATTTTTTAAATTAAGCCTAAAAAAATTACTAAATATATTTTTATCATAATAAAGATTTGTTTTATTATTCCTTTAATCTGATAAATCTGCATATTTGAAAGATTTTTATGAACTTTTTATATTAAATACAATAAATATATATTATAAAAAAGATTTAATGTTTTTTCAGGTACAATGTATGAATATATATTAATGCATAAAACGTAGTATCTGATCTCCTTTTGTCACCTCTCTAAGGTACATTTAATTAAATTTCACTGAGTTTTATGATTTGTTTTTAGTTTTTAATTGCGGGATTCTCAATGATTTATAAGACATCTTCAGGATGCTTCTGAAAGTTTTGCATCAAATATATGTTTTTTAACTATCTAGAATTTGGCAGCTATTGCGAATAAACTAAAAATACTATTATAATATAGATTGTAATTAGTTTATATATCTGTATTTGTTTCTAGTAGTATTCGGTATTCTAAAGACTATCAATAATTTCAACATTAACACATTCGCTGCCGCTAAAAATCCCATTTCCGTCGTCAGAAGCCTGATTGTTTAGCTCTTTAATAGGTGTTTCAGACGCTCGGCGCTCTAGAGCGTCACCGGCATGCAATGAAGTGCCAGTCGGACGCGCTAGCGCGTGGTTGGCAGCGAATGTGTTAAACACCACAGGTACGCAACACAGGATGTAATGCGAGAAAGAGTCTACGGTAGCTGAAACATTAAGAAAAGCTGAAATAGAATATTACATTATTGAAAATTAAAGGAGGACATACGTTTCAAAATACACCTTAACCCCCCCCCCCCCCCCCAAAAAAAAAAAAAAAAATCCCTCCATTTTCAATTGACTTTATTTGTAATCCTGAAGCGAAAAAATATTACAATCTATATAAAGAAAAGAAAAGAAAAAGAAATACCATAATGCAATTCTGGCATTATAAAATCTTGTTTTACAATGAGAACCAATGGACTCAGTCAGAGGTTTTCCGTGATTTCTCAAAATTAAATTTTCAGGAAAAGCGAGTTTTGAAGCTTCGTCTTTAAATCTTTTTAGGCGATGGTAACTCTGAAATGATTCTCTGCACCTCAAATACTTTTCTAGGAGCAATGGCCTCGGTGCTTTGAGGGCAACCCAAAAAGACCTTTCAGGATTCTCTCCTTCGATTATAAGAATTTTTTCATGCTATAATTTTGTAACAAAGAATTTTTTGACACCTAAAAATGTTGCGTCCGTGACAACCACTTCTTTGGAACCTTCCTTCTACGGTGCGCCATTATTTGGGCAGCTACGGAGAGGACTTAGTGTTCTTTTTCCAACCAATATTTGGTACAAGCAGTATAAAGTTTTAAATGTGTAACTTTAGAAGAATGAGACATTTTCTCACTAGTGCTAAGAATGGCCCACGAATTAGTTCTCAATACTAAGCATTTTTGTATTTTTATGAAGCACTTTCAAACACAAACAGAATATTAATGTGAAATTTAATTTTTTCATACAATGAGATGGATTTTTAAAATTGACCCGTGTACTGGAATTCATTTGTTAGTCTCTGTAAATGAATGAAAAACTTTACGCATTACATACCCTTATCTCCCTGACTGCCTTGCAAAAGGGCAAAATTGTAATGTTTTTTTCTCCTCAATTTATTTTAAATGTTGATGAAAGGGGGATTTTCTATCATGGTGTAATTTTTTTGTTAACTATATGCTTATAAACCTTGGAAATATCAATCAAAACTTAATTTCTTAAACCTGGACTTTATTTGTAGAATTATATTAATTTAAATAAAGCGTTAATTGCAGTGAAACCTGCAGCCTAGTGAACGGATATATCCGGTAGTTGCAGTGGGGAGGCTATAAAAAACATGTTATTGTGTAATTCAGTGATAGCTTTTAATTCTATTATGTTTGAAGAGTCATAATTATTAAAATTCATCTATTTTCCACAAAGATCATCATGTAATGGAATTCTTTTGTGCATAACTATAAACGAGTTATAAATGCTACTTATTCCATACTTCTGAGAATGCATGTTGTTGTCCCCCTCAGTTATGTATATCAAATGCATTATATTAAGTATAGTAGCATCGTTTTTTCCCCGTAAACCATAATATAATGATTTTTTTTCTTTCATTCTTGCGAACGAATTACAAATTCTGCGAACTTCGTTCCTAATACCATACATTATGTAGTAAACTTAAATATCGTATTAAAAATAAATCCAAGTATATTTACAAAAGTTAGAACACAGCCAGTCAGGCAGACAAACTGAATTCATAAACATTTATCCCCTATCTTGGAAAGTATTAAAAAACATCCCTCTTCCTTCATTGATCCATTAACGCCCAGTGACACATTTTTAGATTGCTGACTTAGTAGCAAAAGAGCGCTTTTAACACCATTAAATATGAAGATAAATACATACTTTCTTTCTTAAGATAAATTCATTGATAAAATAAGAAACAAATTACTCTTCTTTTAAAAGTGATATGAATCCGAAATTTTCATTTTAACTAAGGAAATAATTAGGACGTTAATGGGTTAATGAGGTATTTAAAATCCCTCAAATTAAATGAATAAACAGAGATTCAGAGTTCAATCAGTAGCAAGTTTACTTCGAAACTAAACACTGAAGGTTTCGCATTGGGTTGCCCACCTCACTGGCTGAGCCATATGTTGTGTAGCAACTCAGGAAGGGTTTGCGCTACACCCTTAAAGGATTGTAGAGCCACAAAGTTTAGTTTAGTTTCATTTTAATTGATATTTAGAGAAGTTCAAAGAAAAAAATCAACAATAGATAAAAGATGTTCACACATTAATATAGTGCAAAAGCTGTATATCCATCCAATTAATAATCGAAAACGCTAAAAGTAACTTTCTAAAAGAGAAAAAGTAGAATTATAATATCGAAATACATATCAAATTCTGAATAATAATTCGAAAGAGATTTTGAACGGTAAAATTTCCATTGTTGCAGCACAAATTGTAATTTGAAACATCTGTGTAGCGTTTTTCTGAAACTCAATCCACTTCCAGACATCGTTACTGGCACTCAGGGCAGTAGCTAGAAGTGAACGATAGGTGGGGCTCAAGAAAATGTAGGGGGGGGGGTCATAATTTTTTTTCTCTCTCTCTAACGCAGAAAGATAAATTAGTGCATGTTCACATTGTAGGTACAATGTTTCTCATTAAACTGTTGTAATAACTTCATTTTATGCTAAGAAAAGTACATGATGATGAAAATTTTGAGTGTATAACTGGTGCAAAATTAAACATCATGTTAGCTTCATATGTACAAATAGGATGAGGGAGTGTTGAATTACTTATTTTAGATACGATTTAATAACTCTGAAACTGTGAAAGGGTCTCAAAACTAAATTATATTTTTGAACAGAATTTCATTTGAATTTTCGGAACATTTAGTGACCTTGGAACTTTTTCCAGGAGGGCTCAAAATATTTTAGGGGGGGGGGAGGCTGAGCCGCCCATAGCGCCCCCTTAGCTACGGCCCTGCTGGCACTTTACAATTATTTTATTATTATTTTTACAATTGTAATGTGTCTTCTATAAATTTATTATTAGTAAAATAAGGCAGCGATATTAATACAAGAAACTTGTTATGCAGCTTTTAATCACTAAGTAGATATTTCCTATAGCACGTATTTCTTTTTTTTTTCAACGATTTGGTAAAAGTGAAGTAGGTGATACTATAAAAAAATATTTTTTTTTTCTCCCAAGAATCGCTTTAAAAAAATTAAAATAATTTTCAAATACTAATTAATTTGGATAAGTAATTATTATTTTTTATGTTGTATAATTATTTATTATCATTTATTAAATTTAATTAAATTATTAAAATAAAAGTCCTTAATTAGATTTTTTATAAAAAATAAAATAAAATAATAATGACAAAATTAATTAAAAGTAAATTAACAAAATAATGAATTAGAAATTGAAATTAATTCTGATATTAATTTTTACGATTTTCATACACGAAGCCGAAATCTACATTATTAAAATGTTTTCATGCATTATAAATTGAAGTAATTTTCTTATTTCTGAATATAAATATCCTTATTTTAAATTAAAAACTGAATCCCAGGATCACTATGTAAAAAATTAAAATAATTTTCAAATACTAATTAATTTGAATAAGTAATTATTATCTTTTATGTAGTATAGTTATTTATTATCATTTACTATATTTAATTTAATTATTAAAAAATAAAAATGCATAATTAGATTTTTTGTAAAAAATAACTTAAAATAAAAATGACAAAATTAATTAAAAGTAAATTAACGAAAAAAATGAATAAAAATTGAACGTAATTCTGACATTAATTTTTAACGATTTTCATATGCGAAGCCGAGATCTACATTATTCAAGTGTTTTCATGCATTAAAAATTTAAGCAATTTTTTTTTCCTCAATGCAAACATTCTTATTTTAAATTAAAAAATAATTTTTAATAATTGTTCTAAATATTTAATTATCGAAACACACTCACCATGAGATCCAATTTAGTTTGTTTTCTTCAATTCAGTAATTTCCGGTGCGTCTGTCACAGCACAATTTTGTAACTAATTTGAAAAAACCGCGTGTTTTCCAGTAAAATTTCTTTTCCGAAATTCTGTCATAACCACCATGCGATCACCAAAGAATGAAAATAATAAAAAAAGAAATCAACCTTGTGTATAATTTATCCAAATGTGTACTGCTTAAAAATTGATGTTAGTCGCAACCATCAAAGAGTAATATTTTTCGGATATTGTCATCTCCAGCGATCGTGGACAGCCATATTCACGGCAAGTTTCGTTTTGCGCTACGGACAAATAGTTCGAGCAGAGTTGTGTTGCTCGTCGCCTGACCTCGTTTTTTTTCGCTGACGGAATTATCGGTGGCCGTTAGAACAAATGAAATAAAGAAAGAAGCAAAAAGAGGCCTACTTCGCGCCTTGAGGAACCAATCGCGAGGAACTAAGCGATATTCCCTCCTGGTGCGTTTTCGTTGATAGAACTTTCATAGTTTTTTCCTATTTAATATGCGAAGTGATTAAGTTATTTGTTCCCGGAGTTCTCCCAACTTACTTATTGTATTAAGTTAAATTACTTTCTTCTTCTTCAAATGAGAAGCAATTTTCTTTTTTTCAAGAAAGATAGTCATTGTGTCCAGTGAAAGTTTGTTTGTTTTTGAATGAAATGCAGCTGAGAAATTTATTTGTTGAATTTTTTTTGCGACAAATTTAATATTATTAACAACTTGAGAAACAAGTAGTCTCAGTAATATTGAACTTTCACCAGAAAAAAAAAAATATTTTAAATTAAGAGAGGACAATTTTTCATTGTGTGTGCTCAACCTAGTGGAATAATAATAATAATAATAAAAGAAAGTTCTAAAAAATACGGCAATCACAATATGGAGGACTTTTATATTCTTACTAATAAGTCATTTAAACGGCAATCACTATAGCATGGTCTTTTGCATTGTGCGTCCATAAATCGGAAAATGACAAGCACTAAATCGTGCACTCAGAATAGGGCCTTGTAGGCGTTGCGCCCTAAATTGTTAATACTCCAATCACTATAACTACCCGCTGGTGGTGCGAATGGTTATAGTGCACCAGCAATGGTAGAGCGAGTGATGCACTAGCATCAGGTATCCGGAAGATAAGCGCTTAACTGATGTTGCCTCTTATCAGTTCCGTTCAGAGTTTAAAAAAGTCGCCTATCTGGAAAGTTTCACACAAATTAAAAAAAAAAAAAAAAGTATTTTTGAGGCTGTTGAGCATGAATTTTACTTGAGTTATTAGAAAGGTTAAACGAAAAAATATATTTTGTTTCGTTTAACCTTTCTAATAACTCAAGTAAAATTCATGCTCAACAGCCTCAAAAATACTTTTTTTTTTTTTTTTTTTTTTTTTAATTTGTGTGAAACTTTCCAGATAGGCGACTTTTGTTTCGGTTTTTATCTTGTATTTTATAAACGGGAAAGTTTTTAGAAAAAATTATTAGATCAACTAAAACTATAACCTTTTTCAAATATTTTTATACAAATATTTTCTTTCTGATGATAAAGTCTCTCGGCATACGAGTAAAAATAAATATGGCGACGAACAGCGGAAGGAGTATTGTAAAAACCTGACTAGTGATGAAAATTACAATTTTATATATTTAGTTATATTGTATTTCTATTAAAGGTTTCTTCTTAAGTACATAATGCATCAAAAAATACTAAAGCAGGGTGACGAGTGGTTAGATAAAAACACAGTCAATATAGATGATAAATACCAGTATTTTGTTAAAGATAAATTCAGTTTATATAATCTCTTCATATTATTTGAAGTATTTTCTGTAAGAAATTACTGGTAGTTTTCTCTTTTCTTGACTGTGTTTTCCCCGGTTTTCCCTGACCACTAGCCAGCCACCCTGTAAATGTATCAGAAATTTTTTCCTTGAATTTTAAGCCTATATGAATGATGGTAGATTCTAGTTTAAATCGTTAAAATTACTTTAGTAATTATTATTAATTTCCAATCTCTAAATGACACCTAGGAAAATGTTTAATAATAAATTTGTTAAAAAAAAAAAAAAAAAAATACTTGTACTCTTTTTTTTTTGTACAGAAAATTTTGAATGATTTCATCGACTCCTTTAGCGAAGATGACTATGTTTTCGTGATTTGCATAAAATGCTTAAGTTTCATCTAATTTTCGCCTTTGTTACTTTAGTTGCATTCCAGTTTGAAAAAATATCAATAAATATCAGATACCTCATGCGAGCAGGATAATTCTAACTATAAACATTCAATATGCAACGTTTATATTTAAAGGGGGAAATTATGACAAGTCCATATTGTTTTTTTGGGGGGTATAATATGTGTTTAAGAATAACTTACAATGATAATACAACTAAAATAATAATTTAAAAAAATCAAGTTTTCATCAATGTACAAATTTAAAGTTTCGCTCCTGAGTACAACATTAAAATTTCTACAGGAGTAAAATCAAAAGCTTCTTTGTCGACTAAATGAACTCCAACCATTCTTTTGACAGGGGTTTTGAAAGCATACTAAGAAAAAATATATTTAAAAATTTTAAAGGACGTTGCCATTTGTTTCACATTAACTGGCGAGTGTCTTTGCGTTATTTTCGTAATGCTTACGATAAAGCTGTTTTAAAATTTGAAAATTTAAGTATAATTTCCTCTAAAATTGAGAAAAGGATGCTAAATGATTTAATTGTACATTATTAATTCATATTATTTATTTAGTTCGAACTAAAAAGAATATTTTTATATTTAGATTGTAGTTTGTAATTGTAGAAAATTAATGATTTTCATCAAGATAATATCACAATTTAACATATTAAATAACCTAAAAAAACTTTGTAAAACCAGAGTGGAGATCTCCACTCTATGCCCTTACGGACACGTGTTGGTTTAGCTGATGACGAGCTGTTATTGTCGAAACGCGTCCTGCTTAATTTTTCATTTTATGGGGATTTTACAAAGTTTTTTAGTTTATTTATCAATTTATCGCCAGTGATTACGGTGTTTTTCACTAGTTTAACATGTTATCTGTACAGCTTCACTGTCTATTAAGTTTCTAAAGGATATGTACAGTTGAAATAAAAAGCAAACATGCCCGACTAACATGCAACTAATTATAATAGAAGAACGTTACTGATACCAAACGATTAAAAATAATGTGGATTTTTATACGAATTACTTAAAATTTGCTTGGGGGAAAGACAGAAGACTGTTTATCTGTCCATCTGTCTCTCTCCATCTTTTCTGTCTGATTGTCTATTTATCATTCATTCTTTCATTTATTTATTCCTTTTTCTATTCATTCATTTTATTTATTTTCAATCATTCATAAATTCTTATTCATGATTCATTATCTCTCTCTTTTTTTCGAGAGTGTCTCTATTTGTGTCTCTTTGTCTCTGTCATTCTGTCTCTCTCTCTATCTTTGTCACTTTATCTGCATCTATCTATCTTTTTATCTCTATTTATCTCTGTCTGTCTATCTGCAACAATTTTCTGATCTCCTCTCTACCTGTTTGTCTCACTGTCTGCTTATTTTTAAAAATTAGAATATAATCACGAACTTAAGCGGCTCAGACCCCAAGTTTTATTTATATACATTTTTTTATTTCAGTATGAATTTATATTTACAAACTTATAACTAAGATTGAAAAGCGAAAAAATAAAAAAAAAATTTTGTACAAGAAATTTGATGATGCATGGGAAGGACTCAATAAGTACATTTTTTATTAATTTTCTTAGAACTTTTTTTATGCTTCTGCATTGCATTGAAAATGATATCTTAACTTACAGAAAAATTATTTACGTTTTCGTTTGTGCATATTTCATACATTTTTGCTGTAAGCCATTTTGATATAGTATGTATCTCTCTAAAAGAGCTCTATAAGAAATAAATTTGTATTTTGTTTTGTTTTTTGTATTGGTATTTTCTGCTGTCAGTTAAGTTCCATTCTTGTCAATTTTTTTAAACATTATTTATCTATGTGAAATTTTTTTAAAGATGTGTATCCAATAGGATATCTCGGGTGTAAGGAGATTAAGAGTTTCATAAATCCAAATTCATATATTAAATGTTTCATAAAATTAGCAATTTCATTAACTCGTTACACCAATTCATCTCATTAGGCTTTCATATATGTAGGATAAATATATTTTCAATATTTATCTGTATAGAACTTCTGCTGGTACGACAATGAAATCCGAAGAGAAAGCGGAATAGCCAGTTTCAATTGACAGCAACATCTTAGTAGTTTTTGTGGTGTTTAAGGCTCCGCTGCAGTGAAACTCTACGATCGCGAAATCCCTTTTTAGCCTATGAGAAAATTTTGAAGTGCGAGACTCATTACCTAATATAATTATTAAAATACCATTTTCACCGTCAGAAAGTAGATGCCAGATGTTGATGATGTGCATTTTTAAAAATTGTTTGTGCAAATTTTAAGTATCGCTAAGAAGAGGATAAATTTTAATCAAATAAAAATTTCAAAGTTTATAATAATTTTTTATATCCTTAAAATTTGCGAAAACAAATCTTAAAAGAGCATATCATCGGCATCTGATGTCTACGTTTTGACGGTGAAAACGATATTTTAATGATTATATCAGGTAATCGCGCTCCATAGTCTAACATAAGATTTTACGACCGGAGAGTTTCATTTCAGGGATGCCTTAATTTTTTCTTCTCTACATCATCAGACACCCCTTCACTTTATTATTTGTAAATAAATATTGTAAATTGCGATTCAGATTCATTTTAAGATGAATATAAATTTCAAAATACACTTTATAAATCGAATTTAAAGATCGTCCGTGAACTGAAAAGCTCCACATCTTTTTTCAACCTACATAAATGCTATTTTAACTACAAATTATATTTCCTTGCTTTCACTTTTGCATTTAAAGAAATATTTTTTGTTATGTTTTTTTTTCAAGTTTAAAGTAAATAACCGCAGTTTAAATAGCGAGACAGTAATTGAATCGTTCACTTTCCCTAAAATTGGTGAACCAAAACTGCCCTAGATTTTTTTTTAAACTAGTAATTTGCAATTTAAGTAAGCAAGTTTTTGTTTAATCTGTTAATGCAAGTTTCGAATTTCTAAAATAAATTTCTCTTTTTCCTTTCTCGCACCTATTAATTTAAATGGTTTAGATTAATTTATTATTAGTTTACACTTCACCAGGTATTTGTTTCAAATTTTAGTTAATACCGACTTTTTAATGTTTCGGTAACACAGATAGTTGCGAAAAATATCAGAAGAGATAAAGTGCTTTCGGCCAGTGCCGGGAGGAGCAGGTAGCTTTAATATTCTTTTTTAAATATAACTTATTTTACTCAAACAAATGAAGCTAAAATTAATGGGCTCGATTAGGTGATCCAATAAAAAGTTCCTTATTTCTTGATTTTAATATTTTGAAAATTTTACTCCAATTTTAAGAAGCTAAAATGCGACGAACCGAACCCTGTAACAGAAGCTTCGCCAATACTAAATTTGAATGTTAATTGCGCCAAATTAGTAAGATATAGCCAAATTGACATCATTTGATTGCTTATTTTTATCGCCAAATTTGGCGATATTTCGTCAAGTGTCGTCAAGCTTGGCAAGAATTGAAAGTCGCCAAATTCGGCAATATTTTGTCTTTGGCCGAAATTCCAAATTAACTTTCACTGATAATACTTGATTTTCTCCCATTTTCTTGTTTCAAAATGTCAACCACGTAAAAATTTCAAACTGCTATAGCTCAACCATCTTTTAAGTTAGAGACGAAACAAAAAACCTTTCGGAATTCTTGTGGTAAGGCCTAACACTTAATCAAAAAATGAATTTTGATTTCTAAACTTTTTGTGCATATTTTTTTTAGTTTTAAATATTTAAAAAGCCGCCATTTTGAAACAAAACGGATAAAGCTGATCAGTTGAAAAATTGGTAAGTCCAAAGACTCCACACCAAATTCCATTCAAATCAGTTCCTAAATACGATAGTTATAGCATGACAAAGATTATATATATATATAACCAAAAATTATCGTCAACAGTTGAACGGAAGGTGGTTTTGGAGTCTGGGAGTCATGATCAGTGAAAATGTACCAAATTTTTCAGGAAGTGCTTTCCTCCGGACGGCTGCAATAGGTAGCTTTTTACTATTTTAATGAAAGCTACCTAAAAAAATGCAATCAAGAATCATCCTCTCGTTCTTTCACTTTGTTTTATATTACTTATTTCTGTCAATATGTCGGATTATTTGCCTTAAAAGTATTTCGATTATGGAACATTACTATAATAGTTGTTGTTATGATCAAAACTATGAAGGAATCTTCAATAGTCACTTTTATTGTTGAAAAAACAATTACAGCATCATCAACGGTAAAATAACTACTTCATGGCACAATAACAATAAAAAAAATGTAATAGTGTTATGAAAAGCTAACATCATTAAATAATTGTATACAAAAAGTTATGCAAATTTCTTCATTTGTTTTAAATTACATTTTTTTAAATAAGCAAAAATCAATTTCAACATAAACAACCTGATGGAAGAAACTTTAGGAACATTATATTTAATATTCAAATTACACATGTAAATAACTGTAAATTTATTTTCATTACCGTTTTTGCTGTTTCTTAACACGGATGACTTGCAAATAATGCTTTGGAAAGAATTTGGCCGACGCACTGTTAAAAGAAATTTCTGTGAAATTACAGAGAATCTACAGGTAGTCCATTACCTTATGTAATCCATGTCTTATGCAAAATTACAGAGATTAGAAAAACCGAGATTCTATTAAATTACAGAAAAGTCATTCGGTAAATTTATAATAGACTCTGCAAATTAATATCGTTAAAAATTTGCAAAATTCTGTAATTAAAAAAAATGATAATAAATAATCTTCGATGACTTGGAGTAGGTTGCTGTATATTTTCGTTCTGGATCAAAAAAGATTTTTTCAGAATAAGAAACATCTGTCTTCTTTTAGGTGTGTTCGTAATTATGTAAATAAGTAGCACTTATAGTCGTCGTTCAGTCCATCCGTCTGTCCGCATATAACAGAGCAAAAACTACCGAACTGAATCTTTTGAAATTTAAAATATGAAATTTTTGCATAATTTTATGGAGTCATTTCAAATTTTATGAAAATCGAATGTATAGTTTAATTACAGGCACAATCAAAAGTATTCCGGTACAGTACAGAAAATGGGAACAAATAATTTCAAGTGCATTTTTAATGATGTTTCGCTTTTTCGAAATATGCATCTAAGAAATATATACTAAAATATACACTCTGCACAATTTGCGGTGCAAAGAATATTTGTTATATACAGGGCTACACAAAGTATTCCATAAGATAATGGTATAAGGGGAAACACTGTTTGGGGAGCGTTTTAATAGATTCCTAAGAAAATTCATAAACGATCTATTTTAAGTTATTTTAGAACGATACATATCTGTTATTATTTTAAATCAATTTAAATTTTCTAACTAGTTTAAATAATAAATAGAAAAATTTTATAGATTTTTTAATGAAAAATTTGAATGTAATTCATTTTCTACATTAACAATGTTTTAGAGAATTTTTCGAAATTGTCGCTCACTATTTATTTTTTAATGAGCTTATATTTTTAAAAGTATTTCTTTAGTAAAATGCATAAGACAAAAAAAAAAAAAAAAAAAAAAAAAAGGTAATTTATTACATAATTTTTTTTTTTTACGCTTTCATTATTTTATTTATTTTGTGTAATATGTTTTTAAAAGACTAATACATTTTTTATAATGCATTTACCAATGAAATAATTGTAATAAAAATAGCATTGTGACAATAATAATACCGTTGAAATAATACTACACAATTTACATTCAATTTTTTTTAGCTTCTGGCATGTGAAGGAAGGTGCTAAGTGATTGTCGATAAAAATCTCCACTAACTCCGAGGATATGATTTTTTTTTCTGAGTCTTTTTGGGGGGATAAAAATGTGAAAAAAAGTAACAAGTCTCGTATCTTCTTTCCTTGAATTTCCAAATTAACTAAACGTCGAATTGATATTGGCCAGATTTCGAATTTGTAATTAATGTTTGTTGCTGTGATGTTATCTTGCCCAACAGTTAAAAAACTATTGAAAAATACACATATTGCGACGTGCACGTCTCTATAAAATATTTTTTTATTACTCTTTTATTAGTGGGAAAAATACAGCCTTTCAATTTAAGAAGAAAATTAAGTTTAATTGTGGGCATGGAAGGTTAAATAAACCCAGTTTGAGTGTTAAAACAAAAACATCCATAAATACACTGTAAACCAGTTGGAAATTCCACGTCAAACGTACCAAATGAGGTGCGTTATTATTACTACGAAATTTTAGAAATACACAGCACTTCGGATACAGTACAGTATCCGAAATCACTTATGTGTCCCTGTAAAGACTATTTGTTTCCTATTATACAGGAATTAATTTGTGGTAAATCTCAGTAACGAATATCAATTTCATAAAATTGAAATAGTTTAATATGATTAAAACGCAGCAAACATTGTTTCCCCCTATAACCATTATGTAATAGAATAGTTTTCCTAATTAAAAATATACTTTGTACCCAGATTGTATTGAGTGTATATTTCATTATATATTTCACAGATGTATATGAATTTTATTATGTTCAAAATGCACTTGAAACTATTTTTTCTCATTGACCGCAATGTAACGAAATACTTTTGATTGTCCTTGTAATTAAACTATACATCATATTTTTATAAAATTTGAAATGACTCTCCAAAATTATGCAATAGCTATATATTGTAATTCAAACGATTTGGTTGGGTAATGTTTGCTTTGTTATATGCGGACACACGGACAGACTGAATGACAACTATAGGTGCAACAAATTTACATAATTACGAACGCACATAAAAATGACAAATGCGTCTTATTCATACGAAAATGTACAATAATCAGCAGCACAAATATATGATAACCCGTTTCGAGGTCAATCAAAATTTCAAAAAGTGTCTCTTTATCTTTAGAAACTCCAGAAAACAATTTATTTCCGAAATTTAAAGAAATATTTACTAAAATAAATTTTTATTACCTGCCGTAATTATCTGAAACGAAACTTAGTAACATTTATAATGCATTAATGAGCTTTCTATACAAGGACAATTGGTTTTTCGGATTCTACCAGTTTGCGAGTAAACATTTTCAGCTACGCAACATAATTTGTGCATGTAAATGTAACAAAATAATTTTAATTTTCATATTAATATTAAGGATTTTAATAGTCTATGTTTGTTGTTGTATTTGTTTTCTGAATATAGACATATTTAGCTGAGAATTGATAGCATCCGAAAAAGTGATATTCTGATTTGAGAAAACTGATTATTGCACTATTAAAAGCTATGCATAAACGTTTTTGAAAATGACGGGCAGCTAATGATATTTATTTTTAAAAACTCTTCTTTGAATTTCAAAAATAAGAAGTTTTCTAATATATTTCAAAGGTAAAAGAATGCTTTTAGAAATCTTCGGTGACTTGAAATAGATTACTCTATATTTTTGTTCTTGATTAAAGTGTATTTTTTTAGAATAAAAAAAATCTGTTTTTTTTTCTTTTTTACAATGTATGTTTCCAATGATCTTACGAAGAAACAAAAATAATTTTTATAACTAATTGTACAATATAAATACAGTCGACATCGGTTATAACGTACTCTCAGGAAGCCAGAACATATGGTGCGTAATAACCGAAATTCGTTATAAGCAATAACCAATAATATACAGGGCAAAATGTGAAAGAAAAAGGCGCATAAGTAGCACACGGAATAATAGAAATTTCAAACTGAAATTTCAAGAGTTTATGAAAATAAAATGAAAAAAAAAATTACTACTTGTATGTTTATTTAAAAAAAAAAAAAAAAAAAAAAAAAAAAAAAAAACAATGTGATATTTTTTGTTGATTTCTTTGATTACATGACAAGATAAAATTTGCATTTCCATACGTCAAGTTAGAATACAAGTCTCTTCCATGAAAAGGTATCGGCAGAGTTTAGAAGCTGCTTTACTTTCCTTCAGCTTGAAATATGTGTAAGAATCAAGGAGCTTTGGGGACCAACTCTATGGCCAAGGACTGACCCCATGGATTTGCGTGAACTGTCACGAACAGAAAATAGTGCAACATTCAAGTTTCTTCGGATTTCGAAAAGTGGCAACAGCAGAACTGATAAATAATTTTCTGGAACTTTCGAGGAGTTTTAAAATAAAAACTGAAAATCGTGGTATGAAATATAGACATGTAGTAGTGATTTTGTTAAGAAAGTTAATATGCTCGTTTTCCTTGTGTCGCAATAAATAAAGAAAAAAAAATACATTGGATTCTTCAACTCAAGACTTGAAATTTATTCATCTTCTACAAATTATTGTGTTTCTAAGTGAACTAAGTTACAGACCTGTGCAGCGGGAACTTAATTGGCGTAGTCTGAAAGGATGCAAGGTGAGAGTTTTTTACTAATGTGACTTCCCATTATAATAATTTATATTGCATCTATGATAAATTTATTAAGATTTGTGCGATTTTAATTCATATTTTGACGTTAAGGAAAGGAATTTGTTTTGAATGTAACTAAGTAGTACGTCAGTACTAAGGTGTAGCAGTATAGGAATGGTGTTTTGTAGTGCCGGCTGGCTGGAGGATATTTTGAATTGATTTTGGTTGTGATTTTTTTTATTGTTGGTTTTATATATGAGATGTTTTGCTATGAAAGTAGGGCTGTGTATATTTCGGATAGTAATTGATTATTGGTTGTGTATATATGTTAATTGAAGGATTTATAAATTATGATGTGTGTTCATTGATGTGGTGCGTATAACTTTGTTTTAATATGAATTTGGATTGATTTATGAAATAGTATTGTTGAAGTGTTGTATTGTGACGTGATACATGTGAAGGTGTTGAATTTTGAAATTGCTATGGTGCTCGCAATGGTATTGAATTTATGTGCGTGATATAGTTACAAAGTGCGACTTATTTCTGGTGTTTATTAGAGTGGTGGATTAGTGATTCCGAGTTACGGTTAATTTGAGTTTTCGCCAATTTGTTGGACAGTTTGCTACCCTCTTGAGAAATTATTTAAAAAGTAACAATGTCATTTTTGGGTAAGGCTCGTAAAGAAGATTTACGGTGTCTGGCTGAAGAAGTGGGAGAGCACCCTGAACCGGATGCAATAATAGCTGATTTAAAACAACTAATTATGGCGAGTAAAAACTATGAAGTAGAGTTTGTGAAGGGATTGATGGAAACTATTATAGAGACGAGAAAAGAGAATGAGGCGAAACGAAAGGAGATGGAAAAAATTGCGTTGGAAAGAGAAGAAAGGGAGTTAAAAATTGCGTTGGAAAGAGAAGAAAGGGAGTTAAAAATCGCGTTGGAAAGAGAAGAGAGGGAGTTTAAAATTGCGTCGGAAAGAGAAGAGAGGGAGTTTGAGTTGGAGAAGTTGAGGATAGCGAAAGATAGCGAAAAAGCGGGAATTGATGGATTGGAAATGAAAGCCTATAATTATGGAATTGAATTTGCGAAACTTATGCCGAAATTTAATGTCAAGGAGGACGACATTGTTTTGTATTTATCTATTTTTGAACGTCAAGCAAAGAGGATGCGTGTAGATCCAGAACATTGGGTATCGAACTTGTTGGTTTTGCTGCCGTCCGATATTATACAGGTTCTCGCACGTGAGACAGAGGAAAAATTTGAAGATTAGGAATATATTAAAGGGATTCTACTGAGACGGTTTAAGTTATGTCCTGAGAGATTCCGTAGAAAGTTTATGGAACATCAAAGAAACCCTGAACGCACATGGCGAGAATTTGTATTTGAATTAAATGGTTATTTTCAAGAATGGATTGATGGACTTAAAATTGCTGATTTCAATTCTTTAAAAGATTTGATTGTAACTGATCAATTAAAAAGAAGAGTGCCTGATGAGATTCGAGATCATTTTGTGGATGAATGGCCTAAAATAGTATCTCCTACTGATTTGGCTGAGAAACTTGACTTATATGAAAGTGTGCGACAAGATTTTAGGAAGTTAGATAAGAAAGATAGATTTTCAGAGGAGAAGAGTAATTTTTCATTTTATCCTAAGCACACTGATAATAGAAATCCTGGTTTTACATCGGATCGCAGATATAAGTCAAGAGTTGGTACTTATAAAGCGAGGACACGGATACCTAATAAAATTATTTGTTATTCGTGTGGACAAGAGGGTCACAAGGCATCATTTTGCCCAAATCAACGTGGTACTCAAGATGTACAAAGAGCACAAACGAACTCTGTGCAATCGAATGAGAAAGTTGGAGAAGAGCAGCCATCGATATTAACTGCAAGAATAACAATACCTGTTTCGTCCTGCGTGAAAAGAGAAGGAAAATTTAATGAATTGGAAGTGGTTAGGATTAAATGTGGAAGTAATGTGTTGGACGGTATCTATGATTCTGGTACACAGATCTCGGTGATACGGGCAGACTTAGTCAAGGATGTATCAGTTGAAGGAGAAGGAACGATTGTGATAACTTCAGCATTCGGAGAGAGAGAAGTCGCTCCATTAAAAATAATACCGATGAAAATAGATGATAAAATTCATGGAAATGTGATGGTAACTTGTGCCGTTTCCAAGAAACTGGTGAATGAGATGCTGATATGTCCAACTGCTTATGAAGCATTAAACCATAAGGTTATATTATATACGAAGGTTGAAAAGTTGAATTCTGATTCTGGAAAAGATGAACTTGATTTGAGTGAGAAGGAAACAGAGCAATTTTTTATGAAACTACAAAGAGCTGATGATACTTTAAGAAATATTTGGGAAATTGATAAAAATAATAAAAGTGCTTATTTTATAGAGGAAGATATTCTTATGCATTCTGAAGATGTCTGTGGTGAATTTGTGAAGCAGGTGATGTTACCTCAGTGTAAGAGACAGTGTATTTTATCTGTTGCTGACGAAATTCCTTTGGCGGGTCATTTGGGAAAAGTAAAAAAAAAAAAAAAAAAAAAAAAAAAAAAAAAAAAAAAAAAAAAAAGGGGGAATTGCATAATGTTTAAATTTTGATGTATTTTGGTATTTCTGTTGTTCATGCTTATATTTAGTGTATATATTGTGTTATTTGTATATATTTATTTTAAAAGAAATGGGAAGATTCACATTGCTCTCATCCTTGCTAATATTTTTTTTTGTGTGTGTATATACTTTAAAGCTTCATTGTGTCAAAAGCCACTAATGAGCTCTTTTAGGGGGGAGTTGTAAGAATCAAGGAGCTTTGGGGACCAACTCTATGGCCAAGGACTGACCCCATGGATTTGCGTGAACTGTCACGAACAGAAAATAGTGCAACATTCAAGTTTCTTCGGATTTCGAAAAGTGGCAACAGCAGAACTGATAAATAATTTTCTGGAACTTTCGAGGAGTTTTAAAATAAAAACTGAAAATCGTGGTATGAAATATAGACATGTAGTAGTGATTTTGTTAAGAAAGTTAATATGCTCGTTTTCCTTGTGTCGCAATAAATAAAGAAAAAAAAAATACATTGGATTCTTCAACTCAAGACTTGAAATTTATTCATCTTCTACAAATTATTGTGTTTCTAAGTGAACTAAGTTACAGACCTGTGCAGCGGGAACTTAATTATATGATTGTACTTTTTATCCGCCAACAGTTTGCGTTTGATATCAAAAGGTTGGGGATATTCAATAATGGGTTGAATAGATCAGTAAAATCCGTTCTACAGACTGATACTTCAGCCTACTTGGAATACATTTAAAAATAAAAGACACTGCCTCGCCACAACAAAAACTTCGGCAGTTCTTAAGTCTATTCAGAGTTTAAAGGCGGTCTAAATATACGATATACGATTCCTTCAATTATTGGTACCTTTTTAATGATTTTAGGATGATTTTCATTTTTTTTCTTTTTACTTCTTTTCAAGAATCATTCTGAAGAACGGAAATCTTTCCGTAAAATTCACCTTCGTTTCTTTCCATTGTTCAGTCTAGCCGTCCTTTAGTTACTAATCAAAAACGGTTTAAGAAAAAAAAGACGATAATTCCTGATGAAGGAGAATATTTGAAGGAAGAAGTAAATCCTCACTCAGAATTCTCGTGACAAACGTCTTAGATAGTTTACCGATTTGCATAGCAAAAATAGAAGATTTGCATTCAAATTTTATTTTTCTGTCGAAATTAAAAAGTACGTTATAGGCAGATTAAAGCTTTTTCGTAGTCCATTATAACCGAAGTTGTAAATCATTACTTATATAGGATTTCGTTCGGAATCAACCATATGAGTACTTTATAAGCGGAAATACGTTATATCCCAGGTACATTAAAACCGATGGCGATTGTAAATCGATAAAATGAATTTGCATCATTTGTGCGAAACAGGTTATTTAAATGTAACGAGATATTTTAAAAACAATAAAATAATTTCTGCCGCAAATTCATAAAACATTCCTTGCGTTCTTTTCTTTTCACTAAATATCATTTGACCTTCTTTTGTATGTTCCGCTAAAAGCAAATACAAGACAAGAATGAATGATAGTATACATTCTGCTTTTTAATCTTTAAAATGCTACAATTTGATAAACAAAAAATCATTTACTTAGATTAACGCTTATTATCAGTCAATCCTTTAATCTTTTGAGATCTACATTTAAATAATTTTATGAGTATATGTATCTTCTTCAATTTGCTTTATTGCTGTTTTTATATTCAGACAAAAGAAAAAAATAACTGTTTTTGTTTTCCTTGTGTATTAGAGAAATTCCTGAAAGAATATTAAAAGATCTTTATTGTTAAACTATAGTAGAAAAATTAATATTTAAGAGTAGGAAACTAGGATAATCACATGTATAAAAGCAAATAATACTCGAAAATACGAAATAAGACATAAAAATGCTTAAGACTTTCTTTTATATCATTTATCTTCCGAAAATGTAAGAATTCAAATATTATATTATATGATGTAATTATCCAAATGTTTTGAAGAATTTATGAAAGAATTAAAAATAAAAAAGGGTTCAAATAAAATGCAGATCGTCATAATATAATTTTTCACACTTTCAACATTTTAATTATAAGTTATCAAACAAAAAATTATTTTTTATAATTTATTTTTCTAAGCATACGTTACTTGCAATATTACGATGAAATATACTTTTAATTTAAATTAATTCAGTCTGTGGACGATCTGTATTTTCTCCCCGCTGGATGCTTCGGTAATAGGAGACGATTCATTTGTACAAGACGATTACAGCTGGCAGTTTTATCAAATTCTCTCAAAATTTTACCTATTACAAGAAGTATATTTTTCATTTACCCATCATACGTAGTATGGGGTAAACTTGTAATCGTTTTAAAAATCGATTTTTTTTTAAATTATTTTTTTTTGTCGGATTTACGCTTTTCCGACACTGGAAATTCGGAAAAATATACTTTTAGAAAAAAAAAAAAAATACCGTCCGTCTGTCTATGTGTCTGTAAACGCTCTATCTCCCAAACAAATTGAGATACAGACTTGAAATTTGGCGTGTAATTAGTATGTAATAATATAAAAAAAGCAGTAATATCAGAAAAAAGCAGTAATAAAGCTGAATATCGCAACCTCGATTACCTCGAACTATTTTTTTTCTGATTTTCGAAATATTCGTTCTTATGAAAGGTATTTAAAATTTTTCGAAGTTGTTAATTTTGAGGAATGAATATAAAAGACAATAAAAAATAAATTTTTTGCATGACAAATAAAGTAAATTGAAAAATTAATGGACGAGATATTTGTAATCATATTTACACACTCTTCTATGTTTCATGTCTTTGTATTTCGTTAAAGTTTCAATTTAAAATAATATTTTAATTGGAAATGAGACGCTTAATCCAACTAAGCAAACTATTAGTTAATATGATTATCATTTGTGGAGTTATAAGGATGTTTCTTTAACTTAACTTGGTACTACTTAATTATCCCTTGGACCAAAAAAGAATCGTCAAACTATAATATTAAATGTCTGTAATGGCTTATCGTAAATATCACATTCATTAAACATTAACAAGTTGCACGTGCTTTTTGCGTCATCAAGTGATTTTTTAATACGACATTTTATTTGTATTGTTATTATATTTTACCAATTTATTGGTTCTATCGTTATTTAAAATAAAATTATGCCAATTTGTATAAATTACGAGTAACTTGGCGATTTATATAATTTGTCGAAATTAATGGACGAGATAGTCAAGTATTACCCGCAATTCCTTAATAGAACATTGCTATGCATATTAAAAATATTTAAATATACGTTTAACATTTATTTTGGAATTTTAATGCATTTTATAAATAGGTTACATATGTTTTATTTTCATATTTTACATTATGCATATCCATGATGGATAAGTATTACTAAGCGAAGCAGGTTGTTTCGACGCCGACGGTTCGACGCCAACGATTCGACGCCAACGTTTCGACGCGTGGTCAGTTCGACGCCGTACTTTTCGACGCCGGGGCAGTTCGACGCCATATATTTTTTTCCGTATTTTTATTTATTTTTAGAATAAATATGCAATATGCCTGATATAATATATATATATTTTTGTTATGTATATGAAGCGTGATTCAAATAAATAAGCAATATGACTGATTTTTATTTATTGAATTATCGATTGTTTGCATGCATATTTGAAATAAATATATGTGTGAAAGTGTTCTAGATTTTTTTTTTTTTTGTCCCAGATTAGTGAGAAGCCCCCTCGCCAACGTCAAGGCCCTGGGACATGAGGGAGGTTGTTTTTTTTTATTTATTTATTTCACAAAACAGCATCAAAAAGGCAAAATACAGAAATGGTAAATAAACATATGGTTACAAAAAAGTTATATTGCAGACAAATTTAATTACAGAGTAACAAGATTACACATAAATAAGATTACATCACAAAACTGTTATTATACTAATCCATTGCAAAATTATGCGCCACACCTTTCAGGTATTCCATTCTTTCTCGATTTTCAAAATCTTCAACTATTACTTTAATTCTCATATCAGCTCGCAGATACTTATTCCGCTTGTGCGGCGGTTCATCTCCACGTACAAATTGCTCATAACATTGGTCAATTGTTTTTTGAACACGTCTGAGACCATCTATGAATTTCCATAATGTGGGGTGTGAAACACCAAATTCGGACTGTAAACGTCTGTGTGCTGCTTCCGCGAAATTATTGGTGCGTCCTTCGTTATTTAAGGTTCTAGCATAACATGACCACATTTCTGGTTTAAAAATAGGACGACGGCGACGATTATTTCTCTGAATCCTTCCAACATAATAATCTTCCTTTGTACATTTACGTGCGCCCTCATTGTCCCCTTTATGGACGCTCCCTATCCCTTTGTCAAGGTGAGGACAAAGGAATTGCATGTGAATTCTAGTTAATACGTTATGGAAGCTGCTTTACTTACACTAAAGGTATTTCCAAATTCTGAACAAATAACGTTAACAGTTTTACTGCGTTTTAGTCTTTAAAATTTACACAACTATTCAAGGATTAAAAATTACAAAACAGGTCTTTATTAAAGAGTTTCATTTAATTAGTACTTTTAAAATGTGGATATTTGTGAATTATATTCCTATAGCAAAAAATAGAATAAAATACATTGTAAAGGAATTTAAAAGTTTTGAAGAAAATAGCTCATTAGCAATTAATTTAAATAAGAATGGGTGTTTTTTAGTAAGAACATAAAAATAAAGATATTTTACATTGTAAACATTTTTTCTTTTCTTTTTTTAACACAGAAAAGTAAAAAAAAAAAAAAAAAAAAAAAAAAAAAATATATATATATATATATATATATATATATGCTGTTAGAAAGTCTAAATAAGCTGTGCAAACGTAAATAAAATCGGAAGTTCCTAAGTTTCATAAAAAATATATGGCGTCGAACTGCCCCGGCGTCGAAAAGTACGGCGTCGAACTGACCACTCGTCGAAACGTTGGCGTCGAACAGTTGGCGTCGAAACGTTGGCGTCGAACTGACCTGTACCGTTACTAAGGCCCCCAACGACAAGTTTTTTAAATGGAATAAAGTAAAGTCTGTAAAAACGGAACCTGTCCAAATGCAAAAATTTCCTTTTTTAGACAGAAGGAGTAAGATGCGATTAAGTTAGCTGAGACAGAAAGATATCCAAATCTCAGTTTTCAGGGCGCTCTCAACTGTGTTGTGTTTTCAGGGATTTTATATCAAATAACATGATTTACTCAGTGAAGCGGTTTAATATAATTAAATTAATTTATTGTTTTGATTGATATGACATAACATTAGACTTATTACGTACTCACGCATTCATGTGTAGATGAATGCTCACATTAAACATGTTAAGCAAACTTAGTTTTACATTCATAAAGACATACTTTACGTAGTTGCTTTATGCAATTATAAATCATTGTTATAAACTTTAACTGCATTGCTAAAGACTGTTTATCAGGTTTCCAGAAGAAAAAAAAAGCTGAAACCACTTGATTAAACTTGAATTTTACTAAGTTATTTAGAATTTTGACAAAAATATTCCTTTTTTAGACCGTAATGATTTTTTATGGAAAGTTTTAAAGATTTTGTAATAAAAATATAATGAAATAATTTGATTTCAATCATTTCATTTTTAATAGAAAATCGTTGTTATATAATTTTGTTTATAAGTATTTCGTGTGTGTTCAAATAGCTAAACGCTAGCTTACTAATTTTACTTTCACCGTATTTCTACACGCATATACATTTTAAATAAAAAGAAAATTGCTTTTTGACTCACAGTGGTATAATTGAGCGAAGTTGTTCCAATTGAGATAAGGATGAATGGTTATGTAAAATTATATCAATTTGAGTTGTTTACTACAGTAACATCTTCCTTATTTGATAGCAAGCTGCAGAAATAAATAAAAATAAAGGCAGACAAATTGTAGAAATAAATAAAACAAAAGGAAAGAAAAGAGAAAAATAAAACTATTCGAAAGAAAACGTGACAGACTTTAATGCTAGCTTTTCTCCAATTAAGTTTGATTTTGTTTAAGGTTGAAAAATTTAGAATTTTAGAGCAATACAACAGTAAATAAAAGAAAGAAATTAAATCGACAAACAAACAGAATCCTTACGACTTTTTTGCATTAAATAAAAAACTGTTTACAAAATTAACGTTATAAACTTTATAAAATATTAAAAAGAACTTCCACGCACGGCATCACAGTTACTATTGTTTTTCACGATTACACACACACTTATTCTCTCTGACATATATGCATACACACACACTTATTTTAACTCACATATACTCATGTAAACATTCCGTACCCAACGCATTAACTACATAAGTTTTAATTTTTAAAAGCACAAAATTTGAATGGAGGCGATTATTACTAATTTTTAAAATGAGTGTAATCTTAACTATAATATTAATTAATGATAAGTTTAGACCCTTTAGTCATATGTAATTTTTGTTTATTATAAACTTTTTTTAAAAAATGTAAACTTATTTAAATGTTTTAAATTTACTTGCCTTTGCATCCTAAAGGATATACATTACAAAGGTATATTTTATGCATACATAAATTATCATTTAAAAACTCTTTTAAAGTGCATTTTTAAGAATCCGTAACGGTTTAATAATGCTGAAATCTCTTAGTTAAATATAGGTTTTTTAACGTTATTAGAATTTCAATTATTATACGTTTTTTCTTTTCAGAGAATTTTTTTAAAGATCGTTGAAAGATTTAAATATATTATAAATTAAAACAATCAGACGAATTAACTTGATTTCAATCATTTCC
This sequence comes from Maratus speculifer, assembly GCA_964019185.1. NCBI lineage: Eukaryota > Metazoa > Arthropoda > Arachnida > Araneae > Salticidae > Maratus > Maratus speculifer. The sequence goes on from OZ025295.1 coordinate 98,117,067, forward strand.
TTTCAAATTAATATTAATGTACGATTTCACCAGTTAAACCTTTATGAATGAATACACTTGAAGTCATTTTATCTCTTTTACTTTCAGTGTGTGCTATAAGCATATAATTTTCAAGTAAAATATAAACAAAAATTGTTTGTTGGTTTTCACGTTTGCATATGTACAATTCTAAACGAACTATTCTAAACTATTCTAAACGAACTTGAATTGCTGCGTAAAATACATATTAATTTTAATCGTTTAATACAGAAAAGCTTTACTTAGATGGTATCAAACTGTATAAATGGAAAGGAAATGATGCATAAAGAAACAGAAATAGGAGGCTAATATAAAGAAAACGTGATGGAAATGATAAATCCAACACCAGTTTTCTTTTACATTACATTTGCAGATTACTTTAGCAGAGTTATGATCATTCAAAAAATTTATTCTTGAAAATATACTTATTTATTTTACAGAAACTTCACATTTGCTTGAACGGTAAAATGCATAAATGATAAACTAAAATGTTATAAAATGCCAAAAAATTGCCTCGCCGTTTTGGTGCTGCCTTAAGTTGATTAAAAAAAAATAAAGATGTATTCCCAAGCTCAATTCCAAAGAACTGCTTTATTAGAAAAAAAAATCTATTTCTTCAAATACCGGCTAAACCTAGAAATACATATTTTGAATTTACTTCAGGACTTTATAGTTTTTGCTTTATTGTTTCTCTATTGTTTTTGTTTTGTTTTGTTTTTACACACTTTTTTTTCTACTAGAGAAATTTTAATTTAGAGTAGTACAGTGATTTGAGTAGGAAGGTTAAGATGCAAATTACCACACTCACTGCCAAAAATTAAGCACGCAGCGGAAAATGCGAACAAATTGGCAGCCACTGTTTGGATTGACACGAAATGCAGTCTTAAAATAGAAAATATGTTTATGCATTAAACAAAACAAAAAAATTACATACAAAACGTTAACAGAGTGTGACAATGTTTTCTATAGTGATGAACTAACGTTGAAACAAGTAATAACCAATCTATCTGTAGAGTAGTTTGCAAATCTTTAAGAGTGCTTGAAAAGGGGAAATGAATACACATAGCAAGGCCGAAAGTATTCCAGCGATTTTCGATGGTAAGAGATCGAGTGAGTATGCTAGCCATTCCATACGCACAATCTCCTTAATCAGGGTAGATTTAGACGAGGATGAATCTACACCCTAATAGCATGCATGGTCACAGTGAAGTCACAGTGACGTCACTGTGAGTCACTTTGGTCACATCACATCTGTGACCAAAATGCAACCTCTCAGTGACGTCACATTGTGATTGAGATGTGACTTTCTTAGAAATCTTTAGAAATTTATAAATATCCTTCAAAACATGTTATTTACTGTAAAAAAACATGTTTCTTGCAATTTAAATATCGTCGCTTTTGTCGCAGTTTCGTCACATTGTTAATGTCAAATTAGTCTCAAATGACACATTTTTCTCAATTTTGTCACATTGTGGCCAGTTTGTGAAACGTCAAAAAGGAGCTCTAAAACGGCCATAACGACTTCACATTTTAGTCACTGTGACTTCACATCGACGTCACGTGACGTCACATCGAAAATAGATGGTCACAAAGTCACATTGTGACTTCACAACGACGTTGCAGTGACGTCACCATGCTATACGGGCAGAGACGTGTGTTATCATCCATTATTGTGACAGTAGGATATACAATGTTACAGTGAGGTCTTAGAAATCACCTCGATCCCGTGAGCATCCATCTAAAGATGTGCAAGCCTGTATGACAACAAAATGAAATCCTTGCCCAAATCTTGATGCTTTCTCCTCGGAATGCTTAAGGTTTGGTTATGCTCTAAGGCCGATTACGTATGCTCACTTCTTACTATACCTTACACACTTTTCATCAGGTTGCTTGTCAAATATACACTCATCAATGAATATAATTCTCCTTAATCAGTGACAATCTATTAGATATGTTGCCGACATCACTTTAATCGTACTCCTTTGGACTGGACGTATAGAGGAACATAAACTCAAGGTACCCGGATGGACAGTTTATTCATATCCAGGACGCACAATAATGATATATATCGTCTTACCAACGTCTGCTGCAACGATATATGTTGCGTGCATAGAGGACGCTCTTCGATTTCGTTTGGCTACAACAGCAATATCTCGATAATAGGCGGGCGTCGTAAGCATTGATCGACCAGCCAGAGGTCTTCCGACAATTGTTTGGATAATTAAGAATTGTTCCCATGATCTTGAAATTATGAAATGATGAATGCCGAAGAAAAGAGCAACATTTGTTATCGATTGTTCCGGTTCAAACATTCGACAGCATGTCAATGTTCAGAATCTTCCATTGATTTTTTTAAAGTTATATTTCTCGACACGAAATTATAATTTACTTAGATCTTCTAAAGATAGAAGTAACTAGCGTCTGATAACAGCTGCATGAAGCTTCCGATTTGAAAAAAAAATTATTATTTAGAAATTCTGAATTCACAAAAAGGAATTTTGAATATTATATATATTTTTTAATTTGTAGAATACCTATCATTTTATAAAACAAAGACAACTATTAAAATTGTTTGGTGAGAAAGCAGAACTTCTACATAACATATTTTCATACTTCCATCGGACTTCGCAGCAAACTGCGGCGTCTCCAATTCAGATTGGCTCCCGAAAATTTACATTTTATTCTGCGCGCTTAACTTTTGGATGTGACTATATTAACTAATGCTTTTAGTTTAAAGTATAAATAAAAATCATATATTATTTGTTTCAATCTGAAATAATCGTGTAAAATATGATCATTGAAATATAATCTGTTTCTAGGAACAGTTAGCAATACGTATTCAATACATATATATAATAATTCAAGTACAAATTTATTATCTTGAAACACATCAAGAAGTTATTTTTTGACTCTGAAATACCTTTAGCAAAAAATACTCTATTGCTGTCCATTTAAAAAGAGAAATTAAATAATAGTAAAGCATTATTTCTTCAACGATTACTGTTTGTTTTCGAAAGCCAAGCACTCTGAGATGATTCTATTATCCAAAGGTATTTTACTCTGATATGAGTATTTTTCGAGGTTCTACTTTGAAGTTCACTTGTACATTGTCACTAAGATTAGCGCTCAGCCACACCCAGCTAAACAAACTCAACTCATCAAGATTTTGATAAAATCAAAGCAAACCTAGCCCATGTGCAGAAGCTCATCGGATTTTGCCTTTCGAAAATAAACAGTACTTACGCTACAGTGTCTAAAAGTAATATAGTGTGGAAATTAGCAAGCGAAACCATATCAAAAAATTCACAGAATCAAAGTCTGCTATGGTTGAATCTCTCGCTACGATTGAATAGAAATTAAGCGTGTAGAGATATTTGTATAAAAAAATTACATAATCAGAGTGTGCTATAGTTGAATCTCTTGCTACAATTTAATAGAAATTCAGCGTGTATAGATATTTGTGATTTAGTTTAAACTATGCGAAATGTATTTTTGAAAGATAAACTTTTCAGAAAACAGAATTAAAAAAAAAAAAATTCTAATATGCAAGAGATTAGGAATGAAAGAAAATTCGCCCATATATTAGGTCACTAACTCTCATCGTTTCTATGACATTTCCCACGGGACATCAAACGCAACATATCTTGCATGAATTTTATTTGGTTGGCGCCAATTTTTTTAAAAGACACTTTTAGTTAAAACTTGGCAATATAAGAAAAATACTACAAAATTTACTTTTACAGTACGCATTTTATCAATACAGTAAAAAAAAAAGGGAATTATGTAAGATACCCTGTGGTAATAACGCCACGTTAAGGTTCTACCAATTTTCACGGCTCAGTTTTAGATTGTAATTTTCAAACAAATATATGATTTGATACAGCAACTCATTGACTATGTATATAAAAAAATAATTTAACAGATATGTATTCATAAAATGTAATGGCGTGATTTCTTGACCAATGCTATTTGGCGTTATTACCCACCTATATAGGTAATAACGCCATGCAAACAAAACTATGAAATAAGATGGAATAATTGCATGTAGACTGCCCAATTCTAAAAATACAAACTCTACAAACTTAGAAATTGACGAACTGCATTCTACGCTATTGAAAATGTTCAATTTTTTGTGAAAGTGTAGGAAGAATAAAGGTGTGGTGTGTGTGTGTGTGGGGGGGGGGTGAGGCAAAAGAATATCAGACCGTGAGCTTCTTTTTGCTTAAAAAGGACCGCTTAAGTTGAATTATTAGAAACATTGCACAGTTTTAACTGTGTTTATTTGAATCAGTATTTAGGATGTAGCTCGGCCACTGTAGGGAATCAACCGGGGTATTAATGCCAAGGATTGGCGTTATTACCCCGTTATAGTATATTGCGCTGTACATTTTAAATTACAAATTATCTCGAGAAGATATCTAAAATCTTCAACAACATTTTGAATGTCCATGAAATGTACTACAAATTTATGTAATTAACAAAGTATTTCCGGATAAAAAAAAAAAAATAGTCTTCACATCACAAAACGTATCTCGCAAATTTCAGATCAAGCGAAAATTTTAGTTGCTTGTAAAAACAATAAGACCTAAAAATGAAAAAAATTAACTTGAAGCTGTTTTTTGCGATTTATATGACTCAAAACCCTTCTGCGCAGAGAACATAGGTGTCATTTACCGGACTAGTTCATAATTATGCATAATATTAGCACTTGGCGTTATTACCCCGCCTGGCGTTATTACACCAGACCACCTTATTAAAAAATAGTCGGATGTGGCAACCCCAAAGCTTTCTTCTATCTTTTACATGTTACTTCAAAATACGCTATCAAAGTGAGAAAATTAAATGGCAATCTAACCTCATCGTGGAAAATCTAATGATATGATATTCTGTGCATTAGTTCTTGCGATATGACTATCACTAAAATAGCGTAAATCATGCAAAATGCAGCTAGGAAGAGCTACTTGTTGAGTGATTTACATAGAAACCTAACTTGCAACAACTTATGTCAATATCTAATTGAAACTAAAGTTTGATGAAAATCCGAGCATCAGTTCTTGAGATAGAGCTACAGCAGAAATCCTGAAAAATGCAGCATAGCAGTGCCATCTTTTGAGCGATTTACACCAAAATTTGAACAACATCAAGTCATATTAAGGGTTAACTGAGTCTGAAATTTTATGAAAATCCAGAAATTAATTCTAAAGAGAGATATATTGCAGAAATTGCAAAAATTCGACTTAGCAATGCCATCTGTTGAGCGATTTACACCTAAATGTAGAAAACGTTAATTTATGTCAAGGACTAACTGAACCTGAAGTTTGATAAAAATCCGTTCACTAGTTCTTGAGATAGAGCGGTAATTATGGGAAATATTGCAAAGCAGCGCCACCTGATGAGCGATTTATACCAAAAACTAATCAGCACCAATTTATATCAGAGATTAACTAAACATAGTTTTTTTTAATCAAATTCCGTGCATTAATTCTTCAGATAGACTGACCACAAAATTTGTGTCACACACAGAGTCACTGACTCGCAGACAGAAATTTTGTAAAAACATATTTTTTGGTGTCGCTGACTCTTAAAGTGTAAATAAGTCGAAAATTATCACGAATCCAAAACTTTGTTCTTCTCAAAATAGAAGAAAGTAACTAGCGTCCAATTACATAACTAGCAGTGTATGAAATGTCTAATTTGAAAAAAAAAAAATTAAATTATTATTTAGAAATTCTGAATTCACAAAAGAAAATTTTGAATAGTAATTTTTTTTTAATTTGTACAGTACCTATCATTTTATAAAATAAAAACAACTATTAAAGTTGTTTAGTGAGAATGCAGAATTTCTTAATAAATAAATGAAAAAGCATCCAAATTGAGCGTTCTGTACTTAATGACCTAATATTTTAAATGCATTTCGCACTTCGTACTTTCCAGCGCAGTAACTAACATTAGTTTTTAAGGTTAACAATTAATTCGCGGTATGTGTTTTCCACACTATACATTTCTATTTGGGTCATTCACTGATAAAGGGAAATTTTATGTCCTTGGCTGAAAAATGAGAATTAATCAAGTCAGCTATGAATGTTTGCATTTTTTGTGAACAATTCTGTTTGAATACTACATCGTGCACAAGTTTAAATATGAAAATAAAAATAATTTCTATATCTAAAAAAGCTGTAAAGATGCAAATGTCATTACCATGGCTTGTCCCAAAATTCAATTTTTTGAATTCAAACCCTTATTGTTAAGATTTGGAAAGCTTTAGAACAAATGTAATGATTATATAGGTATATTTGATGTTTCTACTTTTTATACATTTAACACCTTACACAAAACAGAAAACATTTTTATTGATTAGGGGAGAGGGAGGATACTTGAGCATAGGGGAAACTTGAGCCACCCCTATTATCTCTACAATTGGTCAATTTTTCTTTCTACTAAAACTGGCAACATATGGTAACATATTTATAGTTTTGAACATGTAAAAAAGTAAACACACTTTGGTACCATTTTGAAAGTACGGTGATTAACCCTTTGAGCTCTGCTGGTAGAACTTTCTATCACATAATTTTAATTCTGAAATGTCACAACGACACCAGAAAATTCGACCAAATTTATTTGAAAAAGGTTTAATGCATTTTTTCGCGTATATTGTAAATCGGTTTTTTTTCTTTGCAAAATACTGGTGCGAATGTGACATCTGGGCTCAAGTATCCCCTCCATGGGGATACTTGAGCAACGATGTAAAAGAAAAATTAAAATTTATTAGACATAGAAAAATAGTTCAAAATTAATTGAAAGTGGTTTTCAATTGAAGAAAAAATATCAAATTTTGATTTTCAGTATTTTATTTTGTTCTAAAAAGTTATAAAAATTTTAAAAAATTAAAATTAAAAAAATGGCTCAAGTATCCCCATCTTCCCCTATACTTATTTAAAGTTTGTTCCAAGCATTAAGTGTCATTACCATGCTCCACAGTAATTCTTCATTTAATTTTTCCCTATATGTTATTTTTATATGGAAATTCTCTTAGATTGTATAGTTCCACATCTTCTTACGAGCTGTAGCATCTATTTTTAATTAATTATGAAAGAACTTTTTCAATTTATGGATTATGTTCCAAAATTATAGTCTGTGTACTTAACATGTGTCATTATCAAGCTCCTTATAGTTGAAATGCTTATTCAGTACTTTAACTTTACAGAATCACTTACAAAGACAGTTTGGGATTGCTTTCAGAATAAATACTCCATAAATTTTAAATTGTTATAGTTTAGTTCTACAATAGGATTAACGTTAAAAATGTCATTACCATGTTCATTATCATGGCGCATTATATTTATGATTTCAAGGTCATACTAATGACAATTTTAGACATTTTTAAAAAGTCACTCTTAGCGAAAATTCCCATTTATTAAATGTCTGATGTAATTTGAGTAAGAAATCAAGAGTTAAAATATTGGAGTCTAATCATTTTATCGAAGCCAAAATTTCCCTTTATCTGAGAATGACCCATTTCCAGATACTGTATCTGCACTGTTAGTTTACATAAAACAATATATTAAAAAACTGGATGCGTATTAAAAAAATTCTTCTTCTAGCGACATTTTTCTGCTTTAGAAATAATCAGAATGATTCAACAAAGTTGGAAAATGCTTTGTTGAAAAGTTTAATTATAAAAAAAGAAAAATGTCACAATAAAATGAGTAAATCTGTTCTAAAATTAAGTTACCTTAAAACGCCCATATGAAATTCGTAAATCTTTGTAACTCTTTAATTAGCATCCAGACAAGCAATAATCCTTATTTTCCAAATGCTCTAAATAGAAACTGTGACATTTGAATATATATTTCAACCTATATGACATGTGATTCGAAGAATAAAATAATAAAGTAATTTTTTTTAGTAGTTTCGAAAAAAGGTATAAAGTGTTGCATTTTTTATTTTAAAATGCTATTTTTCTTTGTTTCAAAAGTTGGGTAAGTTTTTTTTCAAAGGTTTGATTGTCAAGAATGAAAATATGTGCGACTCCTTATTTAAAATGTATTTAACCTCATTTTTTTCTTATTCATTATTCACATATGCAAACGAATACAAATCCTTAAGAAAGGTATGTTTACGTATGGATGTGTTATAGTCACGGTTTTGCGCATAGTGTGATTTATATAGTGTGCATTGAAAAGTTTTTGCACAATAACTTTTGAAAAGAAGAAGTTATAGTAGTGGAAAGTGTAATGAATATGTTGTAACATTCGAGAGCGACTCTAGGTCTTCTAGAGACAAATAAACCTCATAGAGTAAAGAGAAATTAATAGAGTGGAAGTACAATGTCTGGGGGGTGACACCAAAAATATAACTCTAAAATCTGTTACATTAAGCCCAATAAAGCCCCAACAAAAACACGTGCTTTGACATGCCTATCAATTCAAACTGGTTTAAACCCGTATTTTTTTGCTCTTGTTTTTTAAAAAGAGCTAATCTATCGCTTCACCGGCAAGAATTGATTATTTCATCATATGTGATTTAAACATCAATATAAACAATTTTTTTAAGATTTTGCTTGAAGAGATAACATTTTTTTGTTAATGTCATAAAATCGTTTGCATTCGGAAACCTAGAATTTAGATCAATATTTATTACTTAAGTTTTCATACATGAATTTAAAAGAATGTTTTCAATACTATTTCTTTCTAAAATATGCTTCAGTTGTAATTCATTACTTTGAATTCGACTTATTAATACAAAATAACTTCCACGTGCTTTTGTTTGAGACATCAAAATTTGAGCGATAAATAGTTTCATATTGCAAGCCTTTTTGAGGCTTATTTTTCCTCCATCTATCTCATTCTACCATGAGTAAACCTATAGGATTGAAATGCATCCTTATTTTAAAAAAAAAATTCTTCTCGAAAAGATAAAAATTAACTTTTTCTCCTGTGTACCATACTTGGAGGATATATATATATATTTTATTTGACAAAATATTTCTAAAATAAACATTTAGTTTCAATTTAAGTGCTAAAATTTTATTTACAAATTGTCTGATTTACTTATAATGAAAGGGCCAACCTCGACAACCTTGACACAGATTTAGATTGTTTTACGATATGTTTTTGGCAGAGATGCAGTGGAAGGTATACGGGGGTATACGCCGTATACCTTCTGGATTTTTTTAAAGTATCACCGTATACCTTCTGGATTTTTAAAGTATCACCATATACCCTCTGTTTCTCAAGAAAGCTTACAGTATACACACTCTAGGGTATACCCTCTGCCTTGAGCATATACCTTCTGCTTAGAGCGTATATCTTCTGTTATTATTACGACTACATCTCTGGTTGTTGAGTAGAGACCTCTTAGTCTCTGCTTCAATGGATTTTATGCAATACTCCTTAGTTCTAGAAAAACAGGGGAGAGGGGTTTAATATTATAATACAAGTTAAATACGTACTTTGTAACACAAGGAAAGGGGCTGTGCAAATATAACGTTATCATTTTAGGGGGGAGGGGGGTCTGGCAAATGATATCGTAAGATATCGCTAGGGGGAGGGGGAGTTTGTCTTTTGATATCTATATCATTTTCCATCCAACCATTTTTTTTTTATTTGTAACATGTTTTTATGTTCAAAACAATGCGTTATTATTTTTTAACCTGTTATCTATTTTTATGAAAATACGAAGTTTTTTATTAAAATCACTTAATTATTATAAAAATATTTAATTCTAAAATATGGAATAGCTCAATATTTGACATTCTTTTTCCTTTTCACATGTGTATGCATATACAAATCACTACTCGAGAGACCCAATGTGAAGTATGTTTGAAATGAAGCTTCGGTTTACTGATAATTAACAGAGGAAGAAAAAAAATTTTTGCCTACTTGTTTTGTTGATAAAAACTCCCCCCCTCCTTCATGCAGGGCAAATGAAATAAGACATTATTACAGTTGAATGCATTAGCTAACAAAAAGCTATTATAAAATACTTTTAAATAATAGCAATTTCTTTTAAGCGTTGTATGATTTAAAATACACTGCTCAAAACAATTAAAGGATATTTGAAGTTTTATATAAAATAAAGATATAAACGAAATTTTTTTTGCCGAAAATAGAAGAAGAGAATCACAAATGCAAATTTTTCTGGTTTTCAAACTGTGGAGTATGCAAATTTTGAGTTCGACGTCAAAAACGTCGCTTCAGCGGCAGCGAATGAAATTTGACTTTCAACTGGATAAAAGAGAATGAAGACAAAGATGATCGGCATTCAGTGATTGCTTTGTTTCGATGAGTACGATGTCTCAGCGAAGTCATTTGACAGATTCAGAAGCTTGGAGAATTGTTGGTAGGTTAGAAGGGAACCAAATTCAAGCCGAAGTAGCGCAAGCCATTGGAGTGTCACAAAGTGTCTTTTCCAGGATCTGGAGCCGTTTTTTGGAGAGTGGATAAGCAGGCCGAAGACCAGGGCAAGGTCGTAGACGGGCAACAACGCCCAATGAAGATCGGTATTTAGCGTTAATAGCTCGGAGACACCGAAACATGAACGCTACTCTTCTCCAACAACACCTTCGCTCGTCTACAGGCACCACGATTTCAACTCAGACTGCCCGACACCGGCTCCATGCTGTAGGTCTGTATGCTCGCCGACTGATGGTATGTATTAGATTAACATCAAGGCATCGTCGCGACCGCAGGGAGTGGGCAACCGAGCATGTCAACTGGAGGAGAAATGAATGGAGCAATATTCTGTTTTCTGACGAGTTTGTTCTTCTGTTTTCTGTGCATCCGGATAATAGGCGTATTTTCATCTGGAGGGACCGTGGCAGTAGGTATAATCCTGCATTTGTGCACGAAAGTGTCAGATTTGGCGGTGGAGGAGTGTTGGTGTATGGTGTCATCTCCATTGACGGGCGCACTGACCTCTACATCATTCGAGATGGAGCTCTGACTGTTCGCCGATATAGGGATAAGATCCTCAGACCTATTGTAGTCCCTTACGCTGCAGCAATCGGAGATAACTTCATTTTAATGGACGATAACTGCAGGTCACATCGTGCAAACCTGGTGGAGAATTTCCTTTTCGAGGAAGGAATCGTTCGAATGGAATGGCCAGCGTGTTCTCCAGACATGAATCCAATCGAGCACGTTTGGGACGCTCTAGGAAGACGAGTTTCTGGCCGCCAGCAACCCCCACAAACTCTCCAAGAACTGGAAAGAGCACTTCTGGAAGAGTGAGGCAGAATACCCCAACTTGTCATTAATAGCCTCATTGAGTCCATGCCTCAAAGGTGTTCAACGTTGCTGGACGCCCGTGTAAACCATACCCCCTACTGAAAATGATTTTCTTTGAAGAAAACAGCTTTTCTTATTCTTTTTTTCTCATATGCACAAATTGTGTTTTTTTCTTTTTGTACACAAATGCGCAATAAAATGCATTTTTTTCTGCCAAACACGTGTAATTTATTCCCATATAACCTACTATGTCTGTCGACCATGTATCAATCAGCTAAAAAGTTTCCCAGATACAAAATCCACCTAAAACTGCAATATCCTTTAATTGTTTTGAGCAGTGTATTTTATTAACATCTCTTCACTTTAATCAATAAAGTATGTAACCAGTTTTGTTTATCACGCCAAATAACAAAAAATTCTAAATTTTTTTTTAAATTAGACATTCATAACGATATCATTACCGAGTGTGGGGGGGGGGGGGTCGGGGAATGATAACGTTTGATATCGGATGGGAGGGAGCGGGTCCATAATTACCAAAAAGTTGATAACGTTATATATGCACAGCCCCAAAACGTTGGTCGTAGATTAGTTGGTACGATGTTTGCTCGTTGCCCCACGGTTTTGGGTATTGCTGCATTTGTTTTCTCTCCCTCTCTCTCTTTTTTATTTTTATTATATATATATATATAAATATACTTAAAATTTAACAAACTTTATTAAAAAGCTTAATATTGTACCTTAGTTATAATATTTGCATATCTTATACTATAATGCGAGCAAAAATTGTGTGTGTGTGTGTGTGTGTGTGTGTGTGTGGGTAAATTTTATCTCAAAAACGGCTCTAACGATTTTCGCAAAAATTTGGATTTTACCATTTTCGGGCACGAGAAGACCATTGGGCTAGGTCACATGTTCGAGAAAATTCGATTATTGGGTCTTTTGGGTCATAATGGGTCAAGATCAAGCTATTTATATCTAGAGAACGGCTGGATCGATTTTAAGGAAATTTTGTAACCAATCGTTTTTTGGCACGAGAAAACTATTGGGCTGGGTCACATGTTCGAAAAATTTCGATTATTGGGTCATTTTTGGGTCATTATGGGTCAAGCCATTTTTATCTAAAAAACGGCTCTAACGATTTCGACCAAATTTTACATTTTATCGTTTTGGATTACCAGAAGACCATTGGGTTAGGTAACATGTTCGAGAAAATTCGGTTAGTGGGTCATTTTTGGGGTCATTGTGGGTCATGCTATTTTTATCTAGAGATTTTCTCACGCAATTTTGACTAAAAATTGCATTCTATGGTTTTCGGGCACGAGAAAAACATTGGGCTAGGTTACATGATCGAGAAAAAATTTTAATGGGTCATATTGGGTCATTAAGAGTCTGGGTCAAGCTATTTATATTTAAAGAACCGCAGAATCAATTTCATCGAAATTTTGCCTGTAATAGTTTTTTGACACGAGAAAGCTAATGGGCTCACACGATCGACAGATTTCGATTATAAGAGTCATTTGTGGGTCATGATGGGTCATAATGGGTCATAGTCAAGCTATAGCTAAAGAACAGGTGGATCGATTTTAACGAAATTTTGTATACAACATTTTTTTGGCACGAGAAAATTATTGGGCTAGGTCTCAGTTCGAGAAATTTCGATTACTGGGTCACTTTTGGGTTATTCTAATTTTATCTAGACAATGTCTCGCGCAAATTTGACTGAATTTTATATTCTATCGTTTTCGGACACAAGAAAATCATTGGGTTAGGTCAGATGTTTCAGAAAACTCAATTAATGAGTCATTTTGGGTCATAATGGGTCAAGGTCAAACTATTTATACCTAAAAATTGGCTCAATCGATTTTATCTAAATTTTGTATTTAACGTTTTTCGGCACGCAAAAATTAATGAACTAAGTCACATTTTCGAGAGATTTCGATATAAGGGTCATTTGTGGGTCATGCTAATTTTATCTAGAAAATTGTTCTCACCATTTTCAGTATATTTTCTATTATATCGTTTTCGGACAAAAGAAAACCATTGAGATAGGACACATGCACGTAACAATTCAGTTAGTGGGTCGTTTTAGGTCTTAATGGGTTCGGGTCATTCTAATTATATATAACAACGACTCAGTCAATTTTACCTAAATTTTGCAATGGAACGTCTTTTGTCACGAGAAGACTATTGAGCTAAGTTGCATATTAAACAAAATTATGTTAGTGGGTCATATCGCTTCATTGCTGAATGCTGTCATGCTAATTTTACTTAAGAAATGGCTTAAACGATTTTGATTCATTTTATACTCTACTGTTTTTGATTACCTGAAGACCATTGAGCTAAGTCACATGTTTGATCATATGTGATTAGTGGATCATTTGGGTAAAAAAGGGTCAGGATCACGAGTCTATGGCAAAAGCCAATAAGTTGGCGATATTTGACAAAATACTGACGAAATTTGGCCGAAAAATCGACTATTAAGTTTACGAAACCAAAACACATATTTGGCGCCAAATGAAAGAATGTGTCCAAATTTGGTTATATCTGGCAAAAAATATTGTCTTTCAGAATGTGAAGAAATTTCTTATACATTCTTAATAGTCTTCGAAATGCATAGTTAAACTAATCAGAGTCGAGCTATAAAAGTGATTTGGATTGATGTCCTTTCATTGTAAATTTTAAAATAAAGTAAAATTTATGAACATGTGCATACAAACATAGTTGATTGTTTTTATAAATAATACTATTATTAATAACATGTTTTACAGTAATAATACTATATCGAGTTGAACACAAAGTTAATTTTGACCGAGCTGAGCTCGGTCACCCCTGCTAGTTTAAACTTTAATTTAGCATTTTTGATTTTTAAACCGTTATTTCTTATCATTTAAAGAGATTAAAAAAAAAATTCGATCTATTTTTGAATAATAAAAATTCTAAAATCGATATAAAATATGATGTGACGCCTTCTAGTTATGACAAAATAAAACAAATTCGAATAAAATAAAAATCAAAGCAGAAAGAAGATAAATGTGAAACCGAAAAAATTCAAAAGGCATGCATGCATATTACAAATTTAACTATCTTTATTATCAAATAAATAAAATGTAATTTAATTCTTGCGAATTCTTGCGAATTTTTAATATTATTATATTTGTTATTTTAAAAACAGAGTAATATTATCTTCGTGTTGATTTCCCTTGTTAAAGCAATACCTAAATCATGTTCTTTAAAATCACGAATAGATACAATTGTTCAATATCATTGTATTGATAAAGAATATATTAAATATATTTTTAAAGTAATTGTTAAAAAAAGTAAGAATTTTATGATGTTTAATAGAAATATTTAGTTACAAATAAAAAGTTACGTATATTAAAATTTTAACTGATACATATTACTGTAACTCTTATGAGATTATTAAATTATAATTACAAGTATATATATAAAACAAAAAATGAGAAAATCAAGTGTTGTGCATTCCGGCATTGTACCCGAGGCCACGAGACACCGAGCAAACGCCTTGCCAAGTGTGCTACGATTAGCGTTGCCCTTTTGCTACAAAGTAAGAATTTAAGTTGTGTTATAATAATAGATCCCCCTGTTTCTCAAGAGCTAAGGAGCGATGTATAAATCCATTAAACCTGAGACTAAGGGGTCTCTACTTTACAATACATATTAAAATAACATAAATCTGTGGTTACCAGCGTGGGCATTCTCGTTTTTAGATTTTAACATTCAAAATAAAATTCATTGCATAACTTAAAAATATCCTGTCTGATAAAAAAAAGAAACATGCTAAAGAAAAGCAAGCAGAAAAAATGAGGTAAAATTTGCAATTTTTTGAGGTTAAATTCGACAAATAGGGATGCATTTCAAGCCCACAAGTTGTCGAATTTCACAAATCTCACAGGTTTAACATCAGAGGATGAAGGGAGGAGGCATTTGCAATCTCATTGATGAATAGATGAAGTAAATAGCAATAATGCACAGGGCCATTGATTAAACATAAAACAGCACCTGACATATACCAATAGTTTAAATATAATTTAAAGATTTTACACTTCGAGATTTGTTTATTAATGATCATATACATCACCAGTAACATCTCTATTAGTGAGTAGTCTCTCGATAGTGATCAGAAAACCGAGGGATGTATATTTATTTCTTCATCTTAACGAGGGGGTTAAGAACTCTCCTTAGAGGAGCCTTAATTATATTGCAAATGTGCAGATAGTATGAAATGGCGCCTCGTATATAAAAGTAACTTAAATATCATTTAAAGATTTTACTCTTTGTGATGTGTTTATTGGTGATTAAATGTTTCATCAGTAACCTTTGTGAATGAGTGTCTCGATAATGGTCAAATAACTGAGGTGTGTGCATTTCTTCAACTCACATAATTGGTTCATTTAGACGTGAGGTATAATTTTACGTTTAATTGGCAACATGCTACATGTGTCTTAGAAATATTTTCAGTTATCTACTACATACACTATATTATATGGCCAAAGGTGATCGGCCATTTGAGATTTTAGACATTTTGTTAAATATCTAGAAAAATGCTTGAAGAATTATTCTGAAAATCCAGATGTGTAAACAGAATAGTATAGGTCATATATTTCCGCGAGGATTTTTTTTTCGGAAATTTCATGGGGGACCATTAACAAATTTAAAAAGAACGAAAATCTTTTGAATATTCCTGTCAAAACTAATTTAGCAAAACCGTTCAAACTGCAGATTATGATTGAATGACTTATTGTAATAAACTGTGTTTATTTGTATGAGGATATCATGTATACTCGTAGAGAAAGTAAGGTTTTTATAAAAACAGTCCCAAATTTTTTGCTTATAATTTGCAGAGTTCTTAATACAAAAAATGTTATTTTTAGAAAATATGACAAATAATGTTGTAAATAATACCCCGCAATCAAAATTAAAAAAATGTAGGAAATATGAGCAGGTTTACTAAATAATGTTTCACTGAACATACGTGACCACAATCAAAATGTAATTTACATAATGCGTTAGCTAAATGTATAGAACAACTTTTGTAAAAGTCTCAAAAACATAGCTTAAATATTCTGAAAATAATCGTTGATAGCATAAGCTCAATATCCGTTATTCCCAAAATGAAGAAAAAAGATGAGGTACTCATATAGCCATTGATTAGTGTCAATATAGCATACATAACAGTGCACGCGCTGCTATATTTGGATACAACCCTTCGTCTTTTTGCTTTATTGTGCTTCAATGTGTTGCCATTTGGCAACACTTTAAATTTCAATCTATACGTTGTTCAGATTATAACGTAGTATTTCATGCACTTTATTTTTTTTCTAATATTTGGTTAAAAATTGACGTGTGACGTTTTTAATATTTTTCTTGTTCTTTATGCATTTATTAAATAATAAGTTTATTAGTATCAGATAGATGATTAATAGTTTTGTAAATGCAGTTGCAATATTTTTAACATTGCATCATACAAGATTTTCATACGCATCATAAAATATGTAAATACGCAAATGTCTTACTGTTTAGACGCAAAAAGTTCATATTATTACCTTTAAGTGTCATTACATTTATTGTCTGAAAAACAGACTATTATTTCTTTCAAAAATTGTTTTTTATTTTATTTTACTATCTCTATACATTCTTTTGTGGTACAACAATAAAAATATTAAAGAGAAAATGTATTGGAATCATATTACATGATTTTTTATTTTTCTAATTACGGCACAACAATTTTTCTGTTTTTACAATGCTTAAAGCATTCTTGCACAGGAAGAAGATATTTATTATCTTACATGGGTCGCATTGTTATCGGATTTCAGTATCTATGACTTACGGGTTAATGACCTTTTGCGTAATCTTTTTCTGTATTTGATTAATGTTCAATTGAAAATTCTTTTTTAATTTTTACAAATTGAGTTCCTGTGGTTGTGTATGATTTTAATTTCTCATCTTTGTTTTCGGAAAAATAGAACGAAAAGAAACAAAAAAGAAACAGTTAACAGATGTAAATGGAGCACTGCAGTTGGATGATAGTTATTTCTATAAAAATAGATTGACAGTGAAGAATATCCTGCAGCCATAAATAGTGGTTGAGATACCTTTGGCTGATAAAGTTTAAATGAGATCACGGGGAATCTAATATTGATTAGATTAGTTGAACTGCGTTTGAATGGTTTGTTTGCCTTTTCCCAAGAAAACTTTTTTAGTTTAATTTTTGAGATCAAGTATTGTCTTCAACCCGAAACAAGAATTTTTTTTCAGACCCGAATTTATTTATTTATTTTTTTTTTTTGGGGGGGGGGGGCATCGTAATACGTACCCATCACGTATATGCATAACATAAAATATGAAAATAAAACATGTGTAAACTATTAATAAAATGCATCGCAATTTCAAAATAAAATTTAAATGTGTATTAAAATATTTATGAGGCTTGGTAATGCTCTATTAATGAATTGATGATGAACCAATTTCGATAAATTATATAAATCGCCAAACTATTTAAGTAGCACCGAATTGCGTAAAAGAAACATCCTTATAACTCCAAAAAGAATAATCATATTAACTAACAGTTTATTGCATTGGAAAAAGCGTCTCATATCCAATTAAAATATATCTTCTAATTGAAATTTGAATGAAATACAGGGTCATGAAAAATCAAAGAGTGTGGAAAATAGGATTACAAATTTCTCGGCAACTAATTACCGATCGATTTCGATCTTTATACAAAATTTGTGTCACTCTATTGTATTTTACACCCATTCCTTATAACACAAATGATCGAAAATTTGTAGATACCTTTCATCAACGAATATTTCGAGCGTCCGAAAAAAAAATTCCGGATAATCGAGATTACTGATATTAAATAGGTTTCTTTTCATTATTACGCACTAGGTATACAAACCAAATCTCAATTTGTTCGGGAGCTAGAGTGCTTACAGACACACAGAATGATGGACGGCAATTTTTTTCCCTAAAATTATATTTTTCGGAATCTCCAGTGTCTAAAACATGTAAATCCGTCAAACAAATTTTTTTTTCGATTTTCAAAACGATTGCAAGATTTATCCTATACTACGTATGATGGGTAAATAAATATCCTATACCAGGCCTGTCCAACCTTTCATTGTTCAGGGGCGCATCTCAGCTCTTGATAAACAATGAAGGGCGCCATATTTAAAATAGCTCAAAACATGCAACAAAATTGTATCACAGTGTTAATAGTAGTAGCAATGTACATATGCAAACGCATTTCGCTGTAGCATACATAAGCCCTCTGTAAATCTGAAGCTCCACGTAAAAAGAAAGAAAGAAAAAAACCTTTAAAATATCTGCAAATCCTTAAAAACTTCGAATTATACATTTTCTTGAAAGGAGCTATCTCAAAAATCTTTTAATTGAAACCATCCATAAAATTAAATCTCACATAACATAAAGTGGTAATCAGCGATATTGTTAATTTTTTTGTGACGCAAAATACATTCCTTGATTTATTTTAGAAGTGCAAATTTGCTATTATAAAAAGAACAGAAACAAAGACAAACATGATATAGTTTGCAATCTTTGGGTGATTCTAAAGAGAGAACCTGGAAGAGCTTTTATTGATAGTGATACTTTCCTATGATTTTAGAGATTTTTTTCAAACAAAATGATTAAATTTACATAAAATTTTAAAAGTTTGAGATAGAAAGCAAGGACAATAAAGTGACAGTGTTTTTCCTGTCTTATAAAAAAGTCAGTGGAAGAGTGAAGCAACATCAATGACAAAATCCCTGTCGGCTGGGCCTATAGGCGGAGGTAGATTTCGAAAAGTGCTCATTTCAACAACAACAACAACAAAAATATATATATATGATTAGAGATAAACCCAGTTTAATAACTTCATTTGGCCGCATTTTATGAAAAAATTTTAATTTCATTTTTCTGCAAAAACTGGTTTTATCAGAATCATCTTAAGAAAAATTCAGCTCAAATGCCCATTTTGACAACATATTTTGAAATAGATTCTGAATTTATTAAAAAATCGACCAAAACAGTACATTATACACTTCCTAAATAACAGAAAACTGTCAGTTGAATGCAATTGAGAAAAACATTGAATTTAAAAATGAGTCATTAAATAACCGATTTGTTGTTTGAATACATCCTTAATTCTTTAATCATGATTGCTTAGGAAAATTTTGCGAAATACTCACTTTGACAGCATTTTTAAAAATATATTCTGTCTTTATCAAAAAACTGGCCAATGCGTCACAGTATACAGTTCCTAAATAAGAGGATCTGTAAATTGGATGCGTTTGAGAACGAAAATGTATTTTAAAACGAGTCATAAAAAACGCAATTTGCTATGTGAAAACTTCCTTAAATTTTCAAATCACGAAGACTTCGGGAAATTTTGTTCAAAATATCCTTTTTAATAGCCTTTTTCAAAATATATTCCGTCTTTATCAAAAAACCGATCAATGCATTATATTACATAGCTCCTACATAAGAGGATCTGTAAATTGGATGCATTTGAGAGCAAAAATGGATTTAAAAACGAGTCAGAAAAAAACGCAATTTCTTATTTGAACACTTCCTTAAATTTTCAGTCACCATGATTTCTGAAAATTCTGTTCAAAATACCCTTTTTGGTAGCCTTTTTTGAAATATATTCTGTCTTTATCAGAAAATTGACCTATGCGTCACTTTATACAGTTTCTAAATAAGAGGATATACAATTTGGATGCGTTTAAAATCAAAAATGAATTTAAAAATGAGTCAGAATATAAGCAGTTTGGATTTGAAGTTTTTTCTTCAACTCCTATTTTTGTTTAATTTCTTTTTGCTATACGAATTGGTCCTATGAAAAACTTGTCAATATAAAAGTTGTAGATATTTTTGAGAAGATGTAAAATAAATTTAATCATATTTGATATCTTAAAAATTGACGGAGTTATGGATTTTTCTTTTTTTTCATCGCCCTTTTTCTTTTCGTTTTTAATTTTTTTCATCGGTAAAGGTTGGTCCTATCAAAAACTTGTCAATACAAAAGTTTTAGATAATTTTAAGGACATTTACAAAAAATTTAGTTGGACTTGATATCTTAAAAATTGACGAAGTTATGAATTTTTTTCTCTCAAAATCCCTGTTTTTTTCGCCCCTTGAGCCCACTTCTAAATTTATCAAAAATCTGTTATGCATATATAGTCTAAGAGCTAGCAACGTCAAAAATCACGTCATTTTATCAAGGCTCAATTTTTAATATGTTTTTCCCTTTTATGGTAGAATACATTTGCAAGCGGTCTGGCAGTCGGAAGACGTTGCGTTTACCTGTGGCAGAAGGAGTTATGCAGGTCAAAAGACTTCAAAATCACGTCATTTTATCAAGGCTCATTTTTTAATATGTTTTTCCCTTTTATGGTAGAATACGTTTGCAAGCGGTCTGGCAGTCGGGAGACGTTGCGTTTACCTGTGGCAGAAGGGGTTATGCAGGTAAAAAAGCTTCAAAATCACGTCATTTTATCAAGGCCCATTTTTTAATATGTTTTCCCCTTTTATGGTTGAATATGTATGCAAGCGGTCTGGCAGTCGCAGACGTTGGGTTTACCTGTGGCAGAAGGGGTTATGCAGATCAAAAAACTTTAAAAAAAAACGTCATTTTATCAAGGCTCATTTTTTTAATATGTTTTTATCAAGCTTAAAAATTACAAGATATTACTCTTTGGATAGCAGAAAACCTAAAATTAATTTTCCAGAAACAAATTCGGTTGCAGAGTTAATGCCAGACGGCTTTAAATATGGCAACGAAAGTGCCTGTTACTAAAGTGGTTATAATTAAAAAATTATAAGACCTCTTTACGTCATTTTATCAAGCTTAAAAATTACAAGATATTACTCTTTGGACAGCAGACAACCTACAATTAATTTGCCAGACACAAATTCGGTTGCAAAGTTAATGCCAGACGGCTTTAAATATGGCAACGAAAGTGTCTGTTCCAAGAGCGGTTTATAATTTAAAAATTATAAGATATATTTACGTCATTTTATCAAGCTTAAAAATTACAAGATATTACTCTTTGGATAGCAGACAACCTATAACTAATTTGCCAGACAAACATTTGGTTGCAAAGTTAATGCCAGGCGGCTTTAAATATGGCAACGAAAGTGCCTGTTCCTAAAGTGGTTTATAATCTAAAAATTATAAGACCTCTTTCCGTCATTTTATCAAGCTTAAAAATTACAAGATATTACTCTTTGGTTAGCAGACAACCTACAATTAATTTGCCAGACACAAATTCGGTTGCAAAGTTAATGCCAGACGGCTTTAAATATGGCAACGAAAGCGCCTGTTCCAGGAATGATTTATAATTTAAAAATTATAAGACCTCCTAACGTCATTTTATCAAGTCTTAAAAATTACAAGATATTGCTCTTTGGATAGCAGACAACCTATAATTAATTTATTAATTAATTAATGTAATTAATTAATTAATTAATTTATTTATTAATTGATTATTAATTGGTCTTATAATTTTTAAATTATAAACAGCTCTTGGAACAGGCACTTTCGTTGCCATATTTAAAGCCGTCTGGCATAACTTTGCAACCGAATTTGTGCCTGAAAAATTAATTATAGGTTGTCTGCTATCCAAAGAGTAACATCTTGTAATTTTTAAGCTTGATAAAATGACGTAAATTGGTCTTATAATTTTTTAATTATAAACCACTTTAGGAACCGGCACTTTCGTTGTCATATTTAAAGCCGTCTGGCATTAACTTTGCAACCTAATTTGTATCTGGCAAATAAATTATAGGTTGTCTGCTATCCAAAAAGTAATATCTTGTAATTTTTAAGCTTGATAAAATGACGTAAAGAGGTCTTATAATTTTTAAATTACAAACCACTTTAGGAACAGACACTTTCGTTGCCATATTTAAAGCCGTCTGGCATTAACTTTGCAACCGAATTTGTGTCTGGAAAATTAATTATAGGTTGTCTGATATTCAAAGTGTATATCTTGTAATTTTTAAGCTTGATAAAAACATATTAAAAAATGAGCCTTGATAAAATGACGTGATTTTGAAGTCTTTGACCTGCATAACCCCTTCTGCCACAGGTAAACGCAACTTTTCCCGACTGCCAGATCGCTTGCAAATGTATTCTACCATAAAAGGGAAAAACATATTAAAAAATGAGCTTTGATAAATTGACGTGATTTTGAAGCTTTTTGACCTGCATAACCTCTTCTGCCACAGGGAAACGCAACGTCTCCCGACTGCCAGACAGCTAGCAAACGTATTCTACCATAAAAGGGAAAAACATATTAAAAAATGAGCCTTGATAAAATCAGGTGACGAAAACGTTACTAGCTCTTAGACTAATACTTTTGGCCCATTTTTAAGAAGTAATATAAACTTTAAACCGATTCGATATCTACTTTAATTAGGAAGTTATAACGTTTTTTCGGTTTTCTTAAAAACGCCCCCTATTCCGACCCCTTTGGTCCGATTTTGCCCATTAACGAACTTAGCCGAGATTTTAACCCCTTTGATTTTATGTACCAGTTTGGTGGAGATTGGTGAAGAATTATAGAAGTTATCGTGTCCATAAAAAAGTGAGATATATGTATATATATATATAGATAGATAGATAGATAGATAGATATATAAACTGGTGCGATTGCAATGGGTAGTATTTCTTACGAAATCTACCTAAAAACAAAGAAGCTGAATTTTCATGCACGAGGAATGGGAGAACGATGCTTTTCAGGTGCGTTCGTAATTATGTAAATACGTACGTAACACCTATTGTTGTCGCTCAGTCCGCCCATCTGTCCGTCTGTCCGCATATAACAACGCAAAAACTACCCAACCGAATCGTTTGAAATTTAAAATACATAATTATTACATAATTTTGTCGGGTTATTTCAAATTTTATGAAAATCGGATGGATAGATCAATTACAGGGACAATCAAAACGTTAATTCCGTTACATTACGGTCCGTTACATTACGACAAAATTCCGTTAAATTACGGTCAATGGGGAAAAAAGTTTCAAATGCATTTTAATAGTTTGAAATTTAAAACGTATATTTATTACATAATTTTGTTGAGTCATTTCAAATGTTATGAAAATCGAAGGCATAGATCAATTACAGGGACAATCAAAAGTATTCCGTTACATTACGATCAATGGGAAAAAAATTTATATGCATTTTAATCGTTTGAAATTTAAAACGTATAATTATTACATAATTTTGTCGAGTCATTTCAAAGGTTATGAAAATCGGATGCATAGATTAATTACAGGCACAATCAAAAGTATTCCGTTACATTACAGTCAATGGGGGAAAAAGTTTCAAATGCATTTTAATCGTTTGAAATTTAAAACGTATATTTATTACATGATTTTGTCGAGTCATTTCTAATGTTATGAAAATCGAATGCATAGATCAATTACAGAGACAATCAAAAGTATTCCGTTACATTACGGTCAATGGGGAAAAAAGTTTCAAATGCATTTTAATTGTTTGAAATTTAAAACGTACATTTATTACATAATTTTGTCGAGTCATTTCAAATGTTATGAAAATCGAAGGCATAGATCAATTACAGGGAATATCAAAAGTGTTCGTTACATTACGATCAATGGGGAAAAAGGTTTAAATGCATTTTAATCGTTTGAAATTTAAAACGTATAATTATTACATAATTTTGTCGAGTCACTTCAAAAGTTATGAAAATCGGATGCATAGATTAATTCCAGGCACAATCAAAAGTATTCCGTTGTATTACGATCAATGCGAAAAAAAGTTTCAAATGCATTTTAATGGTGTTACACTCATTTGAACATAATAGAACTGGCATGAATCTTTGAAGTATGTACTAAAATATACATTCTGTACAATCTGTGATGCAAAGAATATTTATTATTAAATTACAGGGCCACACAAATGTATTCCACTAAATAATGTTATACGGGAAAACATTGTTTGGGGCGTGTTTTAATTATATTAAACTACTTCACAGTTTTTGAATAAGATATACATTAATGAAGTATAATAAAAATTACTCCCTGCACATTTACAGGAACACAAAGGTTTCGATCACTGTACTGTATCCAAAGTACGCTCTACTATATCAGCAAGATCTGAATATTTTAAAACTTCGTTATCGTACGAACGCACCTCATTTGCTACACTTCACGTGCAATTTCCAACTTGTTTTTCTAAGTTTTACTTTTTAACATATTAAAGTTATTGCAAACTTTAAACAATATCCATTGTCATAATTTCCACAAAATATTTTATAAATATAATTATACATTAGTGAAGAAACTCAGTAGCACATGTTAATATTACTACCCATAATTAACTATATTTTAATTTTTGATGCATGAAACACACTTGCTGGGGTTTTAATAATATCTTTCAGAATTTTAAGTAAAGAATCCTTTAAAAAATGCTAGTAACAGAAAACCTTCTAAAGAGGCCAAGAAAACCTTCAAAGGGCGCCATGGCGCCTGCGGGAATGCAAATACACATTGATTGATTTTTCACAAACAAAAAGACACCATAGGTGACAGAAGGGGCCCGTTTTCTGAAATTGATACTTTAAAGAGGCTATTAATTTATGTTCAGATGTAAGATTACTAACAACCTTAATATTATTGATACATGAATTACGTAGTACGATATATAAGTCTTTTAATTAATTTAATAAATTACAAAAATTCAAATTTTTATTTTAACCCTTTAGGGTCCAAATTTTTTTTCAATTTTTAGAAAAAATACTTTTACGCTAATAACATTAACACTAGCTATCCAAATAGAATAATGAGTGTTTAATGAATGTTTTATTGGCTGAAACATGACGAATGTTGCTGTTTTCCGTACTATTCAATTAATATTCATATGACAATAGGCAAAAGAAGAATTTTTGGTGCTGTTTAGAAAACACTGTATTACAATAAGAATTAACTAATATTACAATTTTGTAATACTTTTTGCGCTTTGTTACAGATAATTCTTTCAGGAAAGTCATTTTTATTTTAAATTAAAAAAGTGCATTATATGTATTAAAACAAAAGAATCGCAAACGGCACAAAGAGAATTAAGCAAATAATAATATTTATTATTATTACTAAATGCCTAAACATAAATAAAGTCATATAGTAAATTAATAAACATATTTTAACATTGCTACATGTAAATAAAACCAAAAGTATTTCTTAAAAGAGAATAATACCCCATTAAAAGACATGTACTATTAATAGTACACCAAACCCGAAAGGGTTAAAGCGTTTAATTTTAATAAATTATGCTTTTTGGACGCACTGTCTGAAATGTATTTTGAAAACTCAGCTTATAATAATAATTATTTTATAAGGAAATAAGCATCAGTGCTGCTCTTTATTGGTTTTCATCCAAACGCAAAAACATTCCGCTATATAGAATTAAAGTAAAAATGTAAAAACACCAAATAGTTTTATTAGCAATAATCCTTCTTGGCTCGTAAATATCACATGTGATACTTCCAAACCGAGGAGATTTTATTTTTCATTCCAGCATTTCAGATTGATTTGAACGACGTAAAAATGGGAATAATCTATAAGTTAGTAGAGAATTTTCGCAATTATAAATAATAGATTAGTTGAGTTGAGTTGAATTTAAATGATTTACTTGTGTTTTCAAAAATGTTTTCTAGTATTATTTTAGAGAAACATTGACATTGACTCAAGGGGGACATTATCTTCTTTTTTGCTGTATTTGAGACTGATTTGACATTTGAATGATCTTAAGTGTAATAATGAGAATAATTTTCAGAGATATTTTGATTGAAAACAGTTACAGGAGACAAGTAGGGAATTTTAGTACTAATTCACATTCTATTTGTTGAGTTGAGTTTAAATAGTTTTATGTTTTTGTGTTAAAGGATGTTTTTATCTAGCATAATCTTTGAGTACAGATATCATTTATCCAAGAGTTGTATTGTTTATTGTTGCATTTGAAATTAATTTAAGAAATCTATTTAGAAGAATAAAGAGAACAAATTTCAAGGTAATTTTGACCAATAAAATAAAATAAAGTCATAAGAAATCTTTGAACTTATGTTGATTAGTTGAGTTTTTTAAAAATGGTTTTCTTGGTTTCTTTGTAGTAATGACTTTTTACTTTAATTTATATCAGGGTCGTTCTTAGATAAAGGGAAATTTTATGTCCTTGACCAAAAATTACCATGGCATGTTCCTAATTTAATAATTCAAAATTATGTTTTTAAATGTTGGAAAGCCTTTGAACAAAAACAACAGCAGTATAATAAATTTTTATTTCTATACATATAATACAAATTATATTTTAGCTTCAAAACATTTTCTTCTCTGAATTTTATTTAATTAAACTTTGTCCTTGCAGTTATGGTCATTACCATGGTGAAAAGTGTTTTCTTTCATAACTCATAACTAGAAAGCACTAGAATATATTTTTAGGCACTGTAATATAGGGTAGCTCATGTTTTTACAAACAGTGGTGTCTAACTTTTTTAAAAATAGACATATGCTGCTTCATTTTGATACTTTTATTCCAAAAATTAAGAACAGTTTGTTTTTATGTGTCATTACCATGATTCATTTTACTAAAATATAATAATACAAATTATTAACTGTATTAATTGAATTATAAAGATCTCTAGGAGTATTTTGAAAGTAAATGTACTGTAAGCCTTTAATGTCTATAATCTAGCCTAA
This sequence comes from Maratus speculifer, assembly GCA_964019185.1. Lineage (NCBI taxonomy): Eukaryota > Metazoa > Arthropoda > Arachnida > Araneae > Salticidae > Maratus > Maratus speculifer. The sequence goes on from OZ025295.1 coordinate 98,144,055, forward strand.
AATGAGGGTAAACATTAAAAATGTCATTACCACGGTAGTCATTACCATGTCTTTTCACAAACATTGTAATGGCCAACAGGACATAAAAATGACAATTTTCAAGATTTTTTGTATTTTCTAATATTATTTCACAAAAATAATTACCATCCATAACGTAAATTTGAGTTAATAAAAAGATTTAAACTTATTGACTTATTGTTTAAAAATTAATTGTATCCAATTTTACAAAACAATCATTTTCATTTATCTTTATGAGCAAAAAAGATTTTTCTATGACATTATTTATACTTATATTTATTTCATGAATGATAATAACAATTGGGTCAATGATTAAATATAAGTTTCTTAATTTTTAATGTACTTATATTTTATGAAATTGAATTATAAAGTAATTAGTTTGATCTTCCAATTATTAATTTGCGTTTCTATTAATTTAGGCCATAAATAAAGCTAACGATTTCGGCTGATATTTTTCTCATAATGTCAGACATAAAAAAACTCCATTATTACAAAAAAAAAAAAAAAAAAAAAAAAAGGAAACTAAAAAGGAAACTAAAAACAAAAAAAATTTTTTTTTTCAAAGGCAAATTTTTTTTTTTATCTGAGAATGACCCATCGTCAAATATTGACTCTGACATACACCATTTTTCTTCAAATGAAAGCAACAATAATTAAATTGGCAACATTGAGGAATCTTTCATAAATCCAATTCAAGTACAAATAAAGGAGCATACATTTAAATTATCTTCTATAATCAGAGTGTCATATAATTTTGGACGACGGTATATTTCAATTAATATTTCGTTGCTAATAAGTAAAATAATACTTAAAAAATAGTCATTAAACTTGCTGATTTCGAATATAAAAATATAGAAATTCTTTATCACTGTGATTATAATGTGACATGTACATGTGCCACACGCTTAGTTTAAAAAAAGTGCCTTATGTATGATAAAAGTTACTTCGGGTTATAGGTCTGCACGGGCCGAAATTTCCAGGCCCGGGCCCGGCCCGAACGAAAAAAATAATGGCCCGACCTGGCCCGGCCCGAAAGTTAAAATTTCGGCCCGAGCTCGGCCCGGTCCGGAAAAAAGTTTAAAATTCGGCCCGGCTCGAGTGAATTTCTACACAACATTGATCTTTAATCTTATGGAAGAGATCTGACCAAAAAAAATTATATTAGTCTTTTTTTTCCATGTTTATAATCTCCATTTATGCAGAAGTGCGGTAGGCTGCGATATTTATGCTTTTAAATGAATCTTTGTTTGTTGTATGTAAATGTTTCAGTTATCACTAGAATTATTAATCCATATTCCCTGTAATGGAGACAAAAAATCGAAAAAGCGGTATATGGTAAAATTTCCAAAGACAAAATCGCTTTGGAACGGAAAAAAAAAAAAAAAAAAAAAAAAAAAATCATTCCCTTCATAACAGATGTAAATGTTTAATATATTTTTTCTCCCGTATTGTTGTATTCATTTTGCATAGATGAACATTTTAAAAGAAACTTTCAGTTTTCAGGTTTGAAAAAAATTCCATCATAATCATGTTTTTTTTTTTTTTTTTTTTTTTTTTTTTTTTTGTGTGTGTGTGTGTGTGTGTGTTTAATTCTATTTTAAAACGCCTAGTAATCTACGATTCTTTAAAAGGAATAAATTCTAATGTTTAATTGTAGAATAATGCCGGCTTAAAAGTATATGCTTTTTTTTGCAGAAATTTTTGGACAAAGCCAAATATTACTGATTTATAAAAAGTCAAGAAAAGGATTTTCATATCGGAAGATTCAATAGGAACTGATTATTTTGGTCCATGAAAACTAGGAAGAATGGAATCAGTCACGGCTACGTACGGAAAAAAAAGTTCGGCCCGGTCCGGGCCGAAAGGATTAGTGACTAGGCCCGGCCCGGCCCGAGTCTTCAGAAGTAAGGCCCGATCCCGGACCGGCCCGAATGCCATTTTTGGAAATCGGCCGGGCTCGGGTTTCGGGCCGAAGCTTGGCCCGTGCAGACCTCTACTTCGGGTACCATCCCAGTACCTTATGTATGATAAAAGTTCACACAGGAAAAAAATCGGTATGCTTTCTTACGTTTTTTTCAATCAATATAACTGGGGTAAATATTCTCATTATCCGAAAACCAAATTTTTCTATTCCGATTTAGTGAAATTGCACTGGAATTTCTTGTTTGAATATTTGAAATAAGAATTATGAAAGTTACTAAAGATATATATATATATATTTTTAAAGTGAACTATAAATTGTAAATTAAGTAAATTTTCGTTGACTTAAGAGACTACACGAGTCACGGAAAAAAAAGACCCGCATGATAATATTAAGCCTATGGATGCGATATTTTCAAATATCTCGCTCAAATTTTAATATTTGTACAAGATTTTTTTTAGTAGCTGAGGACGGCTAATTTTAAGGCTAGTTTTTAATTTGTTCCATTTTGGTTACTTTTTTTTTTATATTAGAATTGTTTTAATTTCAGAATCAGTTCAAACCGGTTCCGAAAGTTAAATTATTTTTCTTTTAAATCTGAAACCAAAATGAGTAAAAAGTAGCCCTAAAATTAGCCGTTTTCAGCTATCTTATACAAAAGAAAAAAAATGATTTAAAAATACTAAAATTTGAGTGAGATATTTGAAAATAACTTCTTCATAGACTTAACTTTATCACCCGGGTCTTTTTCAGTGACTCGTGTAGGATCTTAAAAAGGTCCAATCAATTTAATAGTCATATTATTTTATTTCATATCATTACCTTACAGTAAATTAAGCAAAAAAAAAAAAGTTTACGATTTGTAAGACAATAGTGTTCACAAAAAATGAAATGGGATTTAAAACAATAGGTCAAGCTAATCTACCGCAGTAATGGCATGGTAAAGAAAGATCTTCACTTTCACTCGTTATTAATAGCATTCTGAGAATCTTGTAGCTAGACGCTTCCCTATCAAAACTTGAAATGCGGACTATTTACCAGTAACTTTCAAAACAATGGTTATAATATAGGATAAATCTCTTATTCATTGAACAAAAGAGAGCTGATATTTAAGGAAACAGCCTTTACAAGTTTAAAAGGAAGAGCATTTGAAATTCCATGTCTTCGAATAATGCGTGAGAGATGGCACTTTTCTTTAGTTCCAGTTTGTGGCTACACTTGAGGAAACCCATTAGAAAATGTAACAAAAGATTCGATTTCGATGGTTTGATCCAGACTTTTAGTTGGTTCAAATATGTATTTCAAAAGAATTGCTTAGATTTCCTGCATTCATAGTATTCGACTGTTTTTTTGTTTGTTTTATAACGTTCAAAGGTCATGGAATCTTTTCAGCTTAAAAAGCAAGCATATTAATTTTTTTTATTGTTTTTCTGTTATTGAAATTTATATAATTACAATTGCAAGCATTATAATTCAATATTAGTTTTATTGCAATAGAAAACTAGACGTTGGGGATCACCTACGTTGGGGATCCGTTGGGGATTACATATCATGGATATGTATAATATAAAATATGAAAATAAAACATGTATGTACTATTTATAAAATGCATTGCAATTTCAAAACAAAATTTAAAATATTTTATATTACATTAATTTATGTTACAATCATTCTTTAAAAGAAATAATTCCGAAAATTTTCATACACACTTCATCCAAACAACTATTTAGTAAGTCCCATGGCTTGCTGACGCCATAAACTTTAAATGCTCATTTGAGTAAAAGAAACATCTTTATAACTCTAAAAATGATATTGATATTACTAACAGTTTACTGAGTCGGATTAAGCGTCTCCTTTTTAATAAAAATATATCTTTGAATTGAAATTTGAATAAAATACAGTATCATGAAAAATCGAAGATTGTAGAAAATATGATTACAAATATCTTGGGAGTTTTTATCCAAAATTGTGGGTTTTTATGTTTTTTATATGTACTCCTTAAAAAAAAAAAATTTCTAAAATTTTTACATACTTTTTTATCAGAACGAATATTTAAATAGACCGAAAAAAATAGTTCCGGATAATCGAAATTACTGATATTTAGGTTTATGGTACTTTTCACAACTTTTTCCCTATTTCTTATCTTTAACTTGCCTTAAACTTATCTTCTTATCGCAACCTGATCTGGGAAGACTGTTAATTGTAGCTCCCCACTTCTCATACTACAGGGCAGTAAAAATCTTTTTGACTTCAAGGACACTGAAGGAGCAACGAATTGGATGCTTCTTACAGTTCATTATCAGTATCTTAGAAGTTTTCCCAAGCTATCCCTAAAATTTCTTCCCTCTCGGTTGTGGAAACGGTCAAGCACCGATATTTAATAGGCTTCTTCCTAGTATTACATACTCACACTGACGTCAATTTTTTTCCTAAAAATGTATTTTTGGAATCTCTAGCGTCTGAAATATGCAAATTCGTCATTTTTTTTTCAATTTTTAAATCTATTATAACATTTACCTTATACTACATATGATGGGTACACAAAATATGCATCTGAAACGAGGGACTAAAAAAAATGCAAAAGTGGAAAAATTGTTGGAAAAAGGGGGAATAAGGCGAAAGAGTGGACGACGCTTAAGGCATATATAGAGAGCCTTGAAGGGAGGGACGATATAACAAACATGGAATTTACATGTAAAAATAGATTTACACATTTCCCTGAACTATATAATATATTTACAGTCAGAGCTTGGTAGCACAGATCGTTACAGAGATTTTCTCAACCTAATGACTGATTAAACAACCTCCGGTATCTGCAACCATTTTAGCAACATTGTTTTTACATTCAATAGAAAAGCCATTTAAATAAAATATTCAGGTTTAAGAAGCGTTTCGAGCTTTTCTACCAATATTTCTTTGTTAGTGTTTGTGTGATAAGCTTGAGAATGTTTTGGAGCCTTTCAGAAAGAAAAAAAATCTATTTTGTTAAATTTTGTGATTCTTTGTTCATTGATAAGTGAAAAGTTATTACAACAACCTATTATTGACCTATTCATAATATCTGTTCTGGGAATAATGAACTTTCTCAGTCCAGAATAATTGCAACAGGTATTTTAAAAAATGTAATGTATGAGAAACTGTTTTTTGTACATTTCTAATGTAGTTCGATAATAAACTTTTCTACCAAAAATTGAACCGACTTCAAAAACTACTGCAAAGTGAAAAATAATTTTTTTACATAATAGTAATAAGAAATTAAATTAAGAGCATAGTATTTACCATGCGTATTATTATATTTATGTACATTAATTTGATTTTTTGGAGTCGGTGCCAGCCAAGCCTTTATTCTTTTAGGATTGAATTGGATATTTAATTTTAATTTTGAAATTGGCTTGGCTGGCACCGACTCCAAAAAATCAAATTAATGTACATAAATATAATAATACGCATGGTAAATACTATGCTCTTAATTTAATTTCTTATTACTATTATGTAAAAAAATTATCTTTCACTTTGCAGTAGTTTTTGAAGTCGGTTCAATTTTTGGTAGAAAAATTTATTTTTCTCTTTTTAGTTAAAAGTTAAAAATTTTTTGAAGTCAGTTAATAAAAATTATAATACGTAAAAAAATATTGTAAATTATACATGGATATAAATATTGTCAGAAATAGGGTTCGAACGCACGCTCTCTTTCCAGCATCAGAGCTTAAATCTGGCTCCTTAAACCGCTGGATCATCCTGACTGCGCTCCAATCGGCGAGTTTATTCAATGTCCGTGTTATTTTTAATTTGAGAAAAACCACCAATTTTATTACATTTTGCTTAATTACTAAAAAAGTACTGAACCAATTTCAATGAAATGGAGGTGGTAATAATTGGACAGTAGCCTCTTTTATTAAATACAAAATCCAAATTAATCGGTTGGATAGTTTCAGAGTAGAACATACATAGAAAAAAAAATACATACGCGTCGAATTGATAACTTCTTCTTTCTTTTCTGAAGCCGGTTAAAAATAAAAATTGTAATACGGAAAAAAATAGTAAATTTTACATAGATGTAAATAATGTCAGGGGCGGGGGTTCGAACCCACGCTCTCTTTCGCAAAACAGAGCTTCAATCTAGCGCCTTAGATCGCTCGGCCATGCTGTCTACAGTCCTTTCAGCGAACGTATTCAACACTTTTAATTAGCGAAAAATCACTAATTTTATTAGTTTTTGCCTAATTACCAAAAAAGTACTGAACCAATTTCGATGAAACTGAAGTGGTACCACTTCGAGAGCATCGTCTTTCATTTAACACCAAAACCAAGTTAATCGGTTGCATGGTTTCGAAGTAATCTGTGAACATACATAAAAAAAATACATACGCGTCGAATTGATAACCTCCTCTCCTTTTTGTAAGTCGGTTAAAAAATACTTTTAAACTTATTAAAGAAATATTTATTCTGTAACTGTAGGTAACAGACTTTCTTAAGGACAAATTGCTAACAGATACAAGGGTTTAATTTTAAAAACAAAAGAATCAACTTTTAATATTTTTTAACCGACTTCCAAAAAGGAGAGGAGGTTATCAATTCAACGCGTATGTATTTTTTTATGTATGTTCACCGATTACTCCGAAACTATCTAACCAATTAACTTGATTTTGGTGTTAAATGAGAAAGTTGGCTCTCGAATTGGTACCACTTCCGTTTCATTGAAATTGATTCAGTACTTTTTTAGTAATTAGTCAAAAACTAATAAAATTAGTGATTTCTCGCAAATCAGTAGTAATATGATGTTGAATAAATTTACCAATGCCAGGATGGCCGAGCGGTCTAAGGCGCTTGATTTAAGATCTGGTTTTCGAAAGGCAGCGTGGGTTCGAACCCCACTCCTGACGTACGTGTATACAATAATCTATTCCGTATTACAATTTTTAAATATATATTTAACAAGTTAAATACTAATTATGCTATTAGGAATATTTTGTATTTAACCGTTACCACACAGTATCAGAATTTTTTTATTAATTCAATACTTTATCAGTGAAAGAGTACTCAAAAAGAGAATAGACTTGCAAAAAGTAACATGACATTGAATAAGTTCTCTGAAGTGAATGAAGTCCGGACAGCCGAGCGAACTAAGGCATCAGATTTAATCTCTGGTTTTGAAAGAGAGTATCGGTTCGAACCTCACTCCTGACATATGTGTATAGTATACAAAAAAAATTTCCGTGTTATGTATTTTTTTAAGTGACTTCAAAAAAGGAGAGGATGTTATCAATTTGGCGCGAATGTATTTTTTTCTATGTATGTTCACCGATTACTCCGAAACTATCCAACCGATTAATTTGTTTTTTGTGTTAAATGAAAGAGGCTACTCTTCCATTGGTACTTCTTCCATTTCATTGAAATTGGTTCAGTACTTTTTTAGTAATTAAGTAAAAACTAATAAAATTAGTGATTTCTCGCAAACTAAAAGTAACATGGACGATGACTAAGCTCGCCGAATGGAGTGCAGTCAGGTGGCTGAGTGGTGTAAGACAGCAGATTTGATTTCTGGTTCTTGAAGGAGATCGTGGATTCGAACCCCACTATTGACATGCGTGTATGGTTTACAGTGATTTTTCCCGTTTTATAATTTTTATTAACTGACTTCAAAAAATTGTTAACTTTTAACTAAAAAGAGAAAAATAAACTTTTCTACCAAAAATTGAACCGGCTCCAAAAGCTACTGTAAAGTGAAAAATATTTTTTTTACAGAATAGTATTAAGAAATTAAATTAAGAGCGTAGTATTTATCATGCGTATTATTATATTTATGTAGATTAATTTGATTTTTTGAAGTCGGTGCCAGCCAAGCCAAGTTCAAAATTAAAATTAATTATACAATGCAAATCGTAAAAGAATAAAGTTAAATTTTTAACTAAATATTAAATCGTAAAAAAACTCGTAGATACTTGGATGCGTGTCTATTGGAAAATTACATGTAACTTGGCTTGGCTGGCACCGACTTCAAAAAATCAAATTAATCTACATAAATATAATAATACGCATGATAAATACTACGCTCTTAATTTAATTTCTTAATACTATTCTGTAAAAAAATTTTTTTTTACTTTGCAATAGCTTTTGAAGTCGGTTCAATTTTTGGTAGAAAAGTTTTTAGTAAGATAATTTCTAAGCTATTATAGACGGCCAAAATCAAGGAGTTAGTAGATAATCAGGAAAAAGTCAAGTTACTTTCACACAAGCATAAAAAACCCCCAGCTTTACAAATATATATACATATATATACAGGGTGATTCATAAAAGATGGGCAGAACTTTAAGGGGTTATAGTACACTTAAAGACAAATAATATTAAATAGGAGACTAAGGGTCCCAGACGTATTAACAAGGAGATAGGGGGCATTAAAGTTTAGGGTCCGAAATTTCAAATGATTATAAAAAATGGAAAAATTGGTCGATTCGTTTGCGGTTTTTGCAAAAAATTTTCTTTATGCCAGTATTTTCTTGAAATAAAATTTTAAAGTTCAATTTCAAAAAATGCCGATAGGGGGCGCTTTAGACTTTGGAGTAACAAACAACTATTTTTTAACGTTATTTTTTGTATTTCTTTAAATGATTTCGAAAGCTTAGACTTAAACTTAAATTTTTATCTAAAAATCTGAGTCCTAACGAGTAGTTAAGTTAAATAACGAGTAATAACGAGTAGTTAAGTTAACTGAAATTTAAAATTTGAAACCCTTCTCCCCCCAGAACAAAAATCAGTTATTCCCGATCTTTGTGTCGTAGATTAGGCTCTAACTACTGCCGCGTTTTGCTAAAATTATTCTTTATGTCAGTATTTTCTTGAAAATAAATTTTAAAGAAAATTTTCAAAAAATTCCGATAGAGGGCGCTTTAGACTTTGGAGTAACGAACAACTATTTTATACCGTTATTTTTTGTGTCTCTGCTTTCTAATTAATGCTTTCTAAAGCTTAGACTTAAATTTTCAGCCCAAAATCTGAATCGTTAGACGTTGTTAAGTTTCTGGGGAGAGGGGTTTGAAATTTCTACTCCTGAGCACAGTTCAGTTTACCATGTCCACACATTGTGTGCTGTGATACGAGGTAAAAAGACACAAATTAGGATTATGTTACCAAAGCATATTTATTAACATGTAATTACAATAAATGTTCAAAATTGTGACTACCAGAGGTTATGCACGCAGAACAACGGCGAAGAATGGAACGGCGAACATTCGCGAAAACATCAGGCTTTTCGAGCACTTCCCCTACAGCGGCGGAAAGTCTGGCGACCAGTTCCTCGGGGGATTCAATGGGTGTCTCATACATAAGAGCCTTCAATTGTCCCCAAAAAAAGAAATCGAGGGGTGAAAGATCTGGCGAGCGAGCAGGCCAAGCAACAGGACCACCTCGACCAATCCATCTGTTCGGGAATGTGATGTCCAGATAGTTGCGGACGTCTCGTACGTAATGGGCTGGCGCTCCATCGTGCTGGAACCACATGACCCGCCGGATGCTTGGAGGAACAACGTTTAACAGGTCTGGCAGCACATGTTGCAGAAATGTGAGGTATGTTTTACCGTTGAGGCGTTCAGGAAGAAGGTACGGTCCGATTAGGTGGTCTCCGAGGATTCCTGCCCAAACATTGATGGAAAAGCGTCTCTGATGAGCATGTGGATACGTAGCATGTGGATTGACATCCGCCCATACATGTGCATTGTGTGTGTTAAATGTACCTTCACGTGTGAAGGTACATTCATCGGTGAAAAGCACAGTTCGCCCAAAATGTGGATTTAGCGCGTTCTGCTGCAGAAACCAGCGGGCGAATTCAATACGATTTGGATAATCCCCTGGAGACAGTTTCTGGACTCGTTGCACATGAAACGGGAGCAAATGTTCATCCTTCAGTACCCTCCAAGTCGTGGACTGTGAGGTATCCACCTGCCTAGCCACTGTTCGTGTACTTGTACTTGGCTGCGCCGCTACTACATCCAGAATGGCTTCTGCAACAACTACTGATTCGTCCTTTTTTGCACGACCTGCATTCGACCGGGAAGCGAGAAATGATCCCGTCTAACACAACTGTCTGTGCAAGCGCTCGAAAGTTTTGCGGTTAGGCAACCGCCTGTTGGGAAATCGCTCTCCGTACATTCGTTGTGCCTCTGCACCATTTCCATCTGCCGCTCCGTAAATTAAATGCATCTCAGCTTTTCCTTATTTGTGAAGGGCACCATCTTCCGATTCATTACTACAGCGACTTACACTTGACTCACCGTTCAGTGGTTTTTATGCCTGAATCGTGTCGAAATTTTGCATACGTGTTCTTCTTCTTCCCCATTTGACATTTGCATACTTTCTGTCTCCTTCTTCACCCGGTGACTAGCGTCAGGAATGGAGCTTTAACGTTTGCATGAGCGACGTTTCCAACTGTGCCAGTGCCTTTATGAGTGAATTCCGACTATGCAGTCCTTGACGAAAGTTGTATTTTTGCCTCGTATCACAGCACAGAATCGTTGGGCATGGTTAAGTAGTGCAAACTGAACTATGTTCAGAAGTTGAAATTTGAACCCCCTCCCCTCGCTACTGAACCACGCCCAGCGATTCAGATTTTGAGCTGAAAATTTAAGTTTAAGTCTAAGCTTTAGAAAACATTTAATGAGACACAAAAAATAACGGTATAAAATAGTTGTTCGTTACTCCAAAGTCTAAAGCGCCCTCTATCGGAATTTTTTGAAACTTTTCTTTAAAATTTATTTTCAAGAAAATACTGACATAAAGAATAATTTTAGCAAAACGCGGCAGTAGTTAGAGCCTAATCTACGACACAAAGATCGGGAATAACTGATTTTTATTCTGGGGGGAGAAGGGTTTCAAATTTCAAATTTCAGTTTACGCTACTTAACTACTCGTTAGGACTCAGATTTTTAGATCAAAATTTAAGTTTAAGTCTAAGCTTTCGAAATCATTTAAAGAAATACAAAAAATAACGTTAAAAATAGTTGTTTGTTACTCCAAAGTCTAAAGCTCCCCCTATCGGCATTTTTTGAAATTGAACTTTAAAATTTTATTTCAAGAAAATACTGGCATAAAGAAAATTTTTTGCAAAAACCGCAAACGAATCGACCAATTTTTCCATTTTTTATAATCATTTGAAATTTCGGACCCTAAACTTTAATGCCCCCTATCTCCTTGGGAATACGTCTGGGACCCTTAGTCTCCTATTTAATATTATTTGTCTTTAAGTGTACTATAACCCCTTAAAGTTCTGCCCATCTTTTATGAATCACCCTGTATATATGTATGTATGTATATTTTTGTGCATATAACAGACTAATGTACAATGGGATCGCACCCATCGTGCGATCCCTTAGTTTTATTTTATTAATCACTAGCTGACCGTATAATTTCAATTCTTATTTTTTAAATACCGATCACGTAATCAAAGAAAAGGAAATCCCAGATTTAAATAGTTATTTTTTTTAACCGGTACCTGTGAAATCGAGCCTTATGGAATATCGTCTTAAAGAAGCAAAAGTCAATCACGAAAACGACTCTTTTTGAATATCTTTTCAAAGAGTTAACAACAGTATTTTTCAAACTGATTGCTGCATTTAAGCTGTAAAAATATAAAATTTTAGAATATGTTTTCCTTAAAAGGATAAATAAGAACAACATTTGCATCTTCTTTTCTGCCTTATCGCAAATCAGGGACTGAACATGCGCCCTCTCGCCTCTACTGATTTGCAAAACCAAAATCGCTCTTTTCGTGCGTCTTTAATTAACATCTCGTCTAATTATAAAAAAAAATCTGAAACTACGGGGCATAAAAATTTGCTTTGGACTCGCCTAATATAAATTTTACGACCTCTGTGCGCGGTAAACTTAGCTAGCAATCGCTGACAGACACATGAGCAGAAAAACAGAGCGAAACTTACTTTTATTAATACAAGATTATAATAACTGATACGAAAACACAGAGATTCATGAATTAAAAGATACACCATTTTTCTCTATAGAAATAAAAATGAGTAGATATAACTATTTTTTATATTTAATTAAAAGAGAATATTCATTTTTCGAATAAGGAAGCCACTTTTAATACACCACGCACTTACCATTGAGACCTAGTGTATTTTAAAATCCTATATTAGAAAGTTTGAGAGTTCATAAAATTTTTCTGTTAAAATTATACTTTTTGATTTTACAGCAGTGTAACTTTCTGAAAATATTTTTTTGAAAACTAGTTATTCGATTCGTAATAGTTTTTTTTATGGGAAGCTGTTAAAAATACGTAATAGTCAATAATAAATATAAAATATGGAAAAAGTTAAAAAAATTCTTCAAGAACCTACAAATTAGATTTTAAAAATTACATTAATATATTCAGATTTTTTTTGCCGAGGAAAATGTTGAAGATTTTTCAAATGTAGAGCTTTTCGGCAACCCTAATCGAATGGCATAGCTATTTTTCGCGTGTGAGCAATGATTTGGACTTCATAAGAATCTTAATGTCCGACCTAATTACGCATAATAAATTTTCTAAATTGCATAAGGATATTATATTTATGATTACTTTTACCCAAAGACAAGACATTTAATAGAACAGTACTTCATTTAAACGTTCGAAAATTTATTCCATTTGACTTCGAAAGAAAATAATTTGCTAATTTTGTATTTCATTAAAAATTTGATTTCAATGACTTTGAAAGTTTTAACTGAAATATATTTACTATTTATATATTTATCGTCTGCATAAAAAAAAACTCCTAATTCTTGTTTCTTATGCTGTTATTATCAAACAAATCACAATCTGATTCAATTCTAACACATATGATACATATACTCCAGGGATAATTCTGGCAAAAATTTTGTAACACCATATTTGGGGACTTAACTCACTTTTGGCGTGAAATAATCAAATAAAAATGCAATAATAAAAAAAGCACAAAAAAGTACACAAAATGTTACTTTAACAGAGAAATTTTATCGGGTCTCTAATTTTTATGTATAGGGCTACAAAATGCAGCTGGTCTCGATGCTAAGTGCAAGCAGCGCCAAAAGTGGTTCCTTTGTAAGTATGTAATGGCCAAAGATGATCGGTCATTTGCGATTTTTGACGTTTTTTTAAATATCTAGAAAAATACACGGGGAATCATCCTGAAACTCCAGGTGTATAGTACAGGTCTTACATTTCCACGAGGATTATATTTTTTCCAGAAAACTTGTAGGGGACCGCCAACAAATGAACGATTATATTTTGAAAATGAACGATTATATTTTGGATAACCCTGTCAATAACATAGTGAAAGCGTTCAAACTTTAGTTAAACTATTTAGATGCATATTGTAATAAACTATGTTTATTTTTATGAGGATAGCATGTATACTCGTAGAGAAATTTAGGTTTTTTATAAAATTTGCCAGGTTTTTTGCTTATAATTTACAGAGCTCTTGGTACTGAATTTTTTTTTTTGGAAAATATGTCAAACAACATTGCATATAATACCCTGTAATCAGAATTAAATTAGTTGGATGTGCCAATCCCCAATCTTTCTTCTATCTCATACGTACATTTTAATATTAAAAAAAATAGTTGCTCATTTTAATGATTTAATACTTTTAATTCAATACCATACCAACTTTGATTTTTCATCTGAAATTTCTGCTTCAGTCAATTAATCGGAGTAAAAACGAATTTCCGTCTCTGCTCGAGTCGATGCACAATAAGAATGATAGGCAGATTTTTTTTTTTCAAATTCAGGGAGGACCTACTTGCTATGCCAAAAAATAATCATACACAAAAATTTTAGTTCAGTTCGAGGCCTAACTTCATACACTTTTAGGTGGTGCAATATTGAAAATGGTATAAAAATTGCTATCGCAGTGCCTTCTTCCTTTTTTTTTCAAATTATGGGAGGTCCAACTAGCCATAGCCAAACACTTACACAAAAAATTTGGTTCAATTCGATGCATAACTTCATATACTTTTGGTCGGTACAATATTGAAAATGGCACAAACATCGCGATTGCAGCGCCCCTTCCGGCGAATTTTTTTCAAATTCAGGGAGGACCAACTAGCAATGGTCATGCACTTACACAAAAAATTTGGTTCAGTTCGATGCATAACTTCATATACTTTTAGTCAGTAGAATATTAGAAATAGCACAAAGATCGCGATTTAAGCGCCCCCTTACGGCGGAATATTTCAAAACTGAAGGAGAACCTGTTTGCCACAGCCAAAAATATTCACAAAAAATTTGGTTCACGTCATTGCATAACCTCATACACTTTTTGATGGTAGAATGGCGACATACACACAGACACACACACAGACAGACACACAGACACACGGACAGACAGACATTTTATAAAAACATGTTTTTTGGAATCTCTGACTCCTAAAACGTATAAATTCGTCAAAAAGCGGAAGTAGAAAAAAATTTCGATTACAATACTTTCTTCAATTGAAGATAGAAGAAAGTAAAAAATAATAGATATTGAATGAAAAAGTGCAGGTTCACTAAATAATATTTCATTGCACATGCATGAACGCAATCAAAATATAATTTGCATAATGTATTAGCTAGATGTAGTGCAATTAGTGGAATTTTTGTGAAAGTCTCGAAAACATAGTTTGAACATTCTGAAAGTTATTGTCGATAGAATAAGCTCAAAATAAGTTATTCCCAAAATGATACAAAAAAGATAAGGGGCTGTATCCAAATATAGTACTACGTGCAATATTGTGTATGCTATATTGACACTCATCAATGGATACACGGATACAGCCCCTCATCTGTTTTGCTTCATTTTGGGAATAACGGATTTTGAGCTTATTCTATCGACGATAATTTGCATTGAATCACTATCAGTTATATAGCAGTTTCTGAATGACTTTCAAAATCTATAAATCAATTTTAATACATGAAATATCATTTTAAATTCATAAGAAAATTAGATGCGTACCTCTTTGTTTTCATTTCAAAAAATTGTTGAAATAATTAACAACAAATGTAATCCAGCAATCTGTATTCTTCGTTAATTCAATTTCTAATGATAAATTTCAAGTTATCTTCGATCTTTCAAAGAACAAGTATTTAGATAAATTCCATTGCATTTGTGCCGCTCACTGTATTCTGTTTAACTTCACAGATAAACCAATTCAAATGCATTTCACAATTTTCAAAAAATAGCTTTCCTTGTGACAAAGTTAGGAAGATTTCTTCGTGAAAATATCGCCTGTACAGAATAAGTTACATAGTTTTTTCTAATGCAGTCTGCTGATCCCTATCATTTTCAAAGATCTAGACGAGTTGACCTTATGTTCTTTTGCATTTATGTATATTCAAGAAAGGGCGTTGATAAAATCAGACAGTGAATCAACTTGTATATGATCATCAGTGCATTAAACGAAAAGTATAAACAAGTGAACAAAAAGTGTATATAAACTTGGATTCAAGTTTTTATTTATAATTTTAATATACAAAGGCAAGACGTTTTTGTTTCAGATGACATTTAAACTAACGTAAGACAGTGTCTGAAAAGTGTCAGCTCATTCATTCAAAGTTATGTTGACAACGTTTCGAAACGTTTAGTATGCTAAAACATAGCTGTAACATAGTTATTAACACTTTAACTGTGAGCAGTGTACTGTTTTATGTTTTAAAAGTTATTTTGGATGAATTAACGATGTTCTTAAGTTTCTCATCTTATATTAAGAAAAAAAAAATCACGTTAATCCAAAAGTAAAAATTCCATGAATATACTCACAAAAATAATTTAAAGGCATTAAATAACTCCATCACTATTTATCCTGAAGGTGCCACTGCAGTGAAACTCCTCGTTCATGAAATCCCATTTTAACCTATGGGAAAACTTTAAAGTGCGATGACTCATTACCTAATGTAATAACTAAAATATTGTGTCACTATCAGAAAATAGACGCTGGATGTGCGTTTTTAAAAACTGTTTAGTAAATTTTAAGTATCTTTAAGAAGATGATAAAATTTAATCAAATGGTAATTTCAATGTTTATAGGAATTTTTTATATACTTAAAAAAGGTGCCACTTCAGTGAAACTCCCCGTTCATGAAATCCCATGTTAACCCATGGGAAAACTTTGAAGTGCGATGACTCATTACCTAATGTAATTACTAAAATATTGTGTCACTATCAGAAAATAGACGCTGGATGTGCGTTTTTAAAAACTGTTTAGTAAATTTTAAGTATCTTTAAGAAGATGATAAAATTTAATCAAATGGTAATTTCAATGTTTATAGGAATTTTTTATATACTTAAAAAAGGTGCCACTTCAGTGAAACTTTCCGTTCGGGAAATCCCATGTTAACCCATGGGAAAATTTTGAAGTGCGATGACTCATTACCTAATGTAATTACAAAAATATTGTGTCACTATCAGAAAATAGACGCTGGATGTGCGTTTTTAAAAACAGTTTAGTAAATTTTAAGTATCTTTAAGAAGATGATAAAATTTAATCAAACGGTAATTTCAATGTTTATAGGATTTTTTTATATACTTAAAAAAGGTGCCACTTCAGTGAAACTCCCCGTTCGGGAAATCCCATGTTAACCCATGGGAAAACTTTGAAGTGCGATGACTCATTACGTAATGTAATTACTAAAATATTGTGTCAGTATCAGAAAATAGACGCTGGATGTGCGTTTTTAAAAACTGTTTAGTAAATTTTAAGTATCTTTAAGAAGATGATAAAATTCAATCAAATGGTAATTTCAATGTTTATAGGATTTTTTTATATACTTAAAAAAGGTGCCACTTCAGTGAAACTCCCCGTTCGGGAAATCCCATGTTAACCCATGGGAAAACTTTGAAGTGCAATGACTCATTACCTAATGTAATTACTAAAATATTGTGTCACTATCAGAAAATAGACGCTGGATGTGCGTTTTTAAAAACTGTTTAGTAAATTTTAAGTATCTTTAAGAAGATGATAAAATTTAATCAAATGGTAATTTCAATGTTTATAGGATTTTTTTATATACTTAAAAAAGGTGCCACTTCAGTGAAACTCCCCGTTCGGGAAACCCAATGTTAACCCATGGGAAAACTTTGAAGTGCGATGACTCATTACCTAATGTAATTACTGAAATATTGTGTCACTATCAGAAAATAGACGCTGGATGTGCGTTTTTAAAAACTGTTTAGTAAATTTTAAGTATCTTTAAGAAGATGATAAAATTTAATCAAATGGTAATTTCAATGTTTATAGGAATATTTTATATACTTAAAAAAGGTGCCACTTCAGTGAAACTCCCCGTTCATGAAATCCCATGTTAACCCATGGGAAAACTTTGAAGTGCGATGACTCATTACCTAATGTAATTACTAAAATATTGTGTCACTATCAGAAAATAGACGCTGGATGTGCGTTTTTAAAAACTGTTTAGTAAATTTTAAGTATCTTTAAGAAAATGATAAAATTTAATCAAATGGTAATTTCAATGTTTATAGGATTTTTTTATATACATAAAAAAGGTGCCACTTCAGTGAAACTCCCCGTTCGGGAAATTTCCATGTTAACCCATGGGAAAACTTTGAAATGCGATGACTCATTACCTAATGTAATTACTAAAATATTGTGTCACCATCAGAAAATAGACGCTGGATGTGCGTTTTTAAAAACTGTTTAGTAAATTTTAAGTATCTTTAAGAAGATGATAAAATTTAATCAAATGGTAATTTCAATGTTTATAGAGATTTTTTATGTACTTAAAATCTACGAAGACAATTTTTAAAAATACATATCATCAGCATATGACGTCTACTTTCTGCTAGTGAAAACGGTATTTTAATAATTAAAATAGGCAATTAGTTATCGCGCTTTAAAATTTTTCCATGGAATTTTGTGATGGGGTAATTTCAGTACAGTGGAGCCTGTAAATTTCCAAACGGGTGAAATAAGGACGGGTCAGGATTCGAACCAGGCATTTATTGGCTGAATCCGCCTATTTATCCTACTTATATCGTTATCATTACTAAGAGTATCTCTCTGTTATCAAAAAAAAGTATTGTTGCAGTCGCTATATCGTCGCTGTAGTAATTGAATTTATTTTAGCCTTTTGATTTTCTAGAATCGTAATAAATAATAATAATAATAATAATAATAATAATAATAATAATAATAATAATAATAATAATAACAATAATAACAATAATAAAAACTGCTGAAGATAAAAGTATGAAAAATGGTAATAGACCAATATATGCTAAACATTCTGAATCAGTCACCTTTTAAGGGTGTATTTCGATTCAAACTGTTTATTTTCCGATTTATTTTGAATTCACTTTTACTCCCAAACTCATCAAACTAGCAAATTCTCTTATTTAGAAACTACACAAGGTGCCGTGACTGTCGATTTTTTGATAAATGCAGAAAATATTGCAAAAAAAAGCAATCAAAAACTGCATTTTGAACAGATTTTTCCGAAGCGGGAGATTTGGGAACGAAAAAAAGTGTCATACTGAGAAGATAATTGTTCATAAATCAAATTCTAATGAATGGAGCGCAAAATAACATCACACGGCACCTTGTACGTTTCTTCAAAAATCCTCGCAGCAAGTTTCATGTTTCTACTTTTAAAAATGTGTCTGAAATTGTATCGGAAAATTTCTAGCTGTCGAAAGTGGAAAAGCGTTTTTTCGAATGCACCCTTAAATCAATGAATTATATTAAAAGCTATTTTATGTTAAAATTCTTCAAAATAATTCAGCGAAAACTGTTTTATCGAATTGAAAACTATGCATAACAATATGAATGCTGAAAATGAATGAAAATTTTAAAATAGTTAAATTATTACATGCGAAAAGCATATAATGGTGTAAATTACGTTATATTTAAAACAATATATTTGAATTTTGATATTTAACGTGATTTTTTATAGCATCTAAAAGATAACCTTACTTCTAAATGTTATAAAAGTCTGGAAGGCGGAATCCTTTTTTCAAAACTTAACTACTTAATACAAGCTCACTTCCAATTGTATTATTGATTTTCTTTACCAATTTCGAAAATACCTGCCTACTATAAGGAAGAAGGTGTTCACGACTTAGGGAATAGAAAAATTCTTTACCAAAATACTTTCAACCGGATCACAGAAGATTACTAGTGACTGGTATAATAACATTTAATTTTTTTGTAATTAAGTAATCTTTTTAAAGCATTTGAAATTAGAACTTGCTTGGTCTGGACTCAAACTTAACTCGTAAGGAAAAGAGTTCTTTAATGCACACATATATATATAAAAAAAAAACAAGTAATAAAAATGTAGGGGAAATTTTGATAATTTATTTCAAGAGCAAAATAAAAAATTCAAACTAATGTTATTAAAGTTTAAAAAATGAAAATTATTTACCCAAATGGAAACCCCAAACTCCCTAACAGTTCGTCAATTTTTTTGGGGTGGGGGTGGGGGGGAATGGGCTAAAATTTTCTAAAATTTATTTTTTACTTTAACGTAACCGAATACAATAAATCACGTCAAAAATAACTCTTAAATTATCCCGTCAACCAACATATCCAAAGTAACAATTATAAAAAGAAATTACATCACATAAAATGCAGCGTTATAGAAGTGCATACTCAGAAAGCCGTGTAAAAATGTAACACTATTCATAATGTTTCCAAAGGACTTGGAGTGGAGTACAATATGAGAAAACAGCTTGGCAACCTGAAGGTTGTTATAATGTTTGTATTTCCTGCAAATACATATGATTATATTAAAAAAAAGTTTTTGTAAAACTGCTCCGATTAAACTGCGAAAAGTTGAAGCTTTTGGCGTTTGTATGACAGTTCCTATTCATCATCATGTAGGACCAACTTGTCTATTTTATTTACCTTAAAAGAAATAAAGAAATAAAAGGTAAATTTCAGCTTATATCTACTATAAAATATAATGATAAACTGAATATAAAATATAGTATGTATTGAATTTATTTTAAGTAAAAATTTGCAATTTATATTAATAATATTAATTTAATAAGTTAATAATGCATTAAATTAAAAATATATATTTAATAAAACATTAATTTAACTTTTATATTAAAATTACTAATTATTTTGAAAATTAATTAATAGCAAATATTCATCATTTAAAGTTTTAATTCAAAATTTTTGACTTATTTACAAAAAATACAATAGAAATTTTTTGAAAAATCAGTCAAAAACATAAAGTTTAAGTAATAATAAATTTATTAATTATTTAACTAATAATAAGTACAAAAACTTTAAAAAGTTTTTAGCAATGTTTTGAGACATTATTGCCTAGATGCATTTTTAAATGTTTGTAAGTATAGTTATAGTTTAAAATTCACAAAGATTATATAATTTAATATATTTTAATTTGATATTAATAATTTATAACATTTAATAATTAATAACATTTTTCTTGTTGTTTAAATATTTAAACAACAAGAAAAATGTTATAACTAATTAATAAATAAGTAAATAACACATTTCTTTTCAAAATCCTTATCATTTTTATACATCCTATTGAAGTTAATAACATTATAGTAACCGAAGTAAAAAAAAAAATACATTTGCATTTACCGTATGATAACTATAATATAGTTAATGTAGTAGTTTAAAAAAAAATTAATAGATAAACTAGTTATATAAACAATTAATAATTGAAATAATTTTGAATTGTTATTAATAAATATATCTAATAAAAACAATAAATTTTTGAGAATTTTTTTATTTAACATTATAACTGCCTCCAGCAACAACTTCAAAAGATCGAAATGGCAAGGGACCGAATTTGCTAGGGACTGAATTGAGTAAGGACCGAAATGGCAAAAAACCGGAATGTCTAGAGACCGAAATAACGGGACCGAAGTATCGGATCGAAATGTACCACTTCAGAAAAATAGTCCACTATAACACATACTTCCCGATCAGCAGTCAAAGGGTTAATATCAATGACCCACATCATGCTCAAGAACACTGAATATGTATAAGTGAATTTTTTGAAGAAAAGAAAATCAATTTTAGACCAGATTTTGCATGAATAAGGGTTAATATCAATGATCCATATCACGCTCACCAACATTGAATATCTATGAAAAAAAATTTAAGCAAACAAAATCAATTTTAGAAAATATTTTGCATCAATCACGGTTACAGTGTCAATCACGCAACTACCAAAAATAAAAAACATCGTAAATGACAGAGGGTAAAAAAAAAGAGTATTTGCTCTAAGAAAACATAATAGTAGAAAGCTAAATTACCGAATGAATGAAAAAGTGAAGTAAGTTGAAACAATGCAACACATCGTTGACTATTAAGGGTAATACCAGTCTCTTAAAGTGCAATTTTGATGATGTAATGCTTGAAAGCTACAAGCATGTTCATAATTTTAAGAAAAAGTTTGAGGCATTATTTTTGTAGCGATATTATAGTTCCAGTTAATGGTTTTCTAGATCAAAAAATGTATGTTGGGTGTCTTTTTTTGTCAATTTTCTGGTTTGAAATAGTTTTCTTTTATTGTCTCTATTTATTGTAATAATGTGATTGTGTGTTCTCTCACTTTCTATTGTGTTTTGATAAGCAAGACAATGTTTTCGAGGTGAATATATGGCTGCTTTTTTATTACAACAGGATATTTTTGCATTGTGAACAAGGCATTACTGTGTTAAACAATGTATAAAATTTAGCTATCAGTAATAGAAAGTAAGATTCAATTATTTGATAGTTTTTTGTAATGGCTC
The DNA here is from genome assembly GCA_964019185.1 of Maratus speculifer. NCBI lineage: Eukaryota > Metazoa > Arthropoda > Arachnida > Araneae > Salticidae > Maratus > Maratus speculifer. Next base: position 98,165,730 of record OZ025295.1, read on the forward strand.
ATTTCCTCCCAGAAAACATAAAAGCAAATTTGGAAATGATTCTTATCGTTTTACTGTGTAAAGAATGAAGTTAAAAGATTTTTTAGACGATAAAAAGAATTATTTATAATCTTAAAAATATTTTAAACGATCTCACTACATTTGGAATAGTTGATTATTTGTATTTCTGTGTTTAATTTTATGAAATTTGAAATTAACTCGCGATATTTAATTACCCAAAGAACTTTCATAAAAATATATTTCCAATCGGAAAAATTAAATAATTATTTTCATCGTTATATAACTTCTCAACCTCTTTTTTTTTTTTTCTTTTACGTCCCCTTTTCTTAGTCTTTTCCTTTCGAAGTCTCCCCCTTTTTTTCATAAACACGCCCCATTTTCCCCCCCATCCAACATGTTTTATTTATATAAATAACCTAAACACAACATTACAATGATTGCAATTGTATTTTAAAGTTAATATTGCTTTTTATAACATTACCTAAACATTAAGAAAAGTCAATGTAGCTTTAAAAGAAAATTAAACAATCATACGACGATTATTGTTTTAACACTATGTTTTAACAAATGGTTCTGAAATCAACACACCTGACGTCATTTAGACGTTCTGCAATTAGTATTAAATACAAAACAACAACAATAATAAAAAAAAGTGGCGAGGAAAAGAATGATTAATGTTTTCGGGAAGATGGGGAAAAATAAATAAGTATTCGTGAAATATCCTTATCATTGGGCAGAACTACTGAAATTATATTAACAATGAATTATTAGGTATAGTGAGCCTTTTTCCTTATTTAGGGTGTAAACATATTAGATTTGCAATTGTGATTAACTTTGTAATCTAACACTATCAATTTCCCTTATGTGTTTTTAGTTTAACCATTTTTATGATTTCCGCCATCACCGATATTACTTCCACGTACCCCAAGCAATTCCAGAGAGTACGCTTGCCCCAAGTTGAGAACCATTGTTCTATTACGTAAAGAATAATGTTGTGTCTATACATTTCTGTTTATGTTGTCCTATTTTGCATCTCAGTTATACTTTTATCACCCCATTTTCGCGATGGGGTATACCGTTTTTCATATACGAGACATGGAGTTACTTCGCAAATAGGTAGACTCTAGAAACTATCACCTGTTCAGCTGTTGATGAAATTAAAAAAAAAAAAAATTATTTTAATCACTTAACTGATCAATATTTATGAAAAAAAAAAAAAAAAAAAAACAATCAAAAGATGCCCATTTTTTCATAGCTTTTACAGTACTTTTAGTCTTCTAAAATAGAAATATTGACTAATTTAATCATTAATAAGCTGGAAATAAACAATACAAAAAGTACAATAAAAATTTTAGTTCTGCCACAGATTTAAACTGTCTGCCATTGGCATTTAAAGTTTTACTGAAAATACTCCACACATTTTCTTGTTGATTAAGATGAAGGTACAGGGCGGGCTATTCCATAACATGTGCCCTATTATTCAAAAACCATTAATAGGAGGATTTTGCAAAGGTTATGGGGCCGTTTTTCTGCTGAAAAGTCCAACATAGTCTACCAATTGCTCTTCAGTTGGCAATAAATGGCAACGTCTAGCAATTTTTACTAATTGGCAGCCTACATGCCGTCTGAGGGAAGAGTCAGATTAAGTTTATCACCATAGTCGAAGCCTCTATCTATCATCTGTTTTGCTGTTGATGAAATTAAAAAAATATTTTAACCACTTAACTGATCAATATTTATGAAAAAAAATTCAAATAATGCTTTTTTTTCACAGCTTTTACAGTACTTTTAATCTTCTATCACTGGTTTTTCAAAACAAAAATTTTTCACTAATTTAGTCAGAAAAATACTGGAATTAAATAATGCAAAAAATACAATGAAAATTTACTGATGAGAATAATAAATCATGATTGGAATATGTATGCCCATAAATGGTACGGGCAAATCATGATTGGCAAAACATGTTGCTCGTATGAAGTACGGGTAAATCAGTAAAGTAGTTTAACAATACATTTTTCTTTACAATCCTAAATAAATGTAGTTCATTTAAATACACCCTGTTTAGGCCATTATTCCCAAATGTTTTGACTATATTCCAAGAAAATATCTCTAAAATCATGATGTCTCACTCCATCTGTAACATATCTATTTTCCCTTAACATACCTATTTTTATGAAAAAATATATTTTTTTAATTTTCAACTGAATAATGATTGATACAGAAACATTGTTAATCCCTGCAAAGAATAGCAATGTTTAGTTTTCTAACTTCTAATTATGTGGCTTAAAGATAGTTTAATTAACGCAAATTTAATTAGATAAAAGCGTTTTTTTGCAATTATATTAGTGTTTTATAATAATATTATTCTGATTGTGATGAAATTACCGTGATTCTTCAAACTCTCTATCCTGATATTTCTCACAATGCACCTGGCGGCGTTGCTAATACAGCGTGTCTCACACAAATAAAGACACCATGATTTTGTGCCGTAATCGAAGACGAAACAAAATCACGAGACCGAAACAAGTAAGTTAAGAAAGACTACGTAGAAATGCATATTTACAAGGCGTAACTCACTTCCTGCCCCATTTGATCAGGAAAAAAATGTATATAAAAAGAGGGGAGAAAATGTGTCCCACCGAAATAAAGTTACTATAGTAACAGCCAATAAATCCACCGTGCTTACATATGACTTGGAATATACGATGTGGCATACCATCTACCAATCACTGGAATACAATTAAATCAGTATTATTCCAGGTTTCAATGATGACAGCCTTCAGTTCTGCCACAGACTTGAAATGTCTGCCATTGTAATTTAAAGTTCTACTGAGGATACTCCACGCATTTTCTTGGAGATTGAGATGAAGGTACAGGACAGGCTTTTCCATAACATGTCTCCAATTATCCAATAATCTCTCCTACGAGGATCTTGCAAAAGTTATGGGGGCTTTTTCCAGCTGAAAATACCTAACTTATCCCACCAATTCTCTCTTCTGTTGGCAATAAATGGGTTTCTAGCAATTTTTAGTAGGTAGCCTACATGCGGTCTGAAGGAAGAGCCAGGTTAAGTTTACCCACATAGTCAAAGCCTCCAAACACCATTAATAAGCCTCCATCTACCCATGTTGAGTTATCCACTAGTAAAGCGGAATCAATGGGGCCAAATATCTTCAAACCTGGAAGGACCAGCAGTATTTTTTATTATTCCCAGATAACAAAAAAATTAGTTTGGATGGCTCAGACTGTCTTGCTTTCTTTTGGTATGGCATGAGGAAAGGAGAGGAAATTTTCTCTAAAAAACAGCACGATAGAGGCTTATTAATAGTGTTGAGAGGCTTCAGCTATATTGGTAAATTTAAACTGGCTCTACCCTCTGATGCTATATTGGCTGTCAATTACCAAGAATTGCTATGAAACCCATTTATTGCCAACAGAAGAAAGAATTGGTGGGTTAAGTTGGATTTTTCAGCAGAAAAACGCTCCCATAACCTTTGCAAAATCCTCCTAGGTGTGGCTTTTGGATAATTGGGGACATATTATTGATTGATCTGCCCTGCACCTTCATCTCAATCCGCAAGAAAATGTGTAGAGTATCCTCTGTAAAACTTTAAATGCCAGTGGCAGAACGGAAGGCCGCCATGATTGAGGCCTGGGATAATATTGATGCTAATGTCTTCCAGGAATTGGTAAATGGTATGCCACATCATATATTCCAAGTCATACGTAAGTAAGAATGGCGGATATATTGGCTATTAACAGTAGTGGCTTTATTTCGGTGGGACACTTTCCTCCCATTCTTTTTTTTATGCATTCATTTTTTTCTGATCAAGTGGGGCTGGGGGTGAGTTATTCCTTGTAAATATGCATTTCTATATTTCCTGATCAAGTGGAGCAGGGAGTGAGTTATTCCTGCATTTCTATATATTTTTTAATATATTGCTTGTTCTCGTGGTTTTGTTTCGTCTTCGATTACGACACAAAATCATGGTGGCTTTATTTGTGTGTAACACACTATAGTACCCTTAGGTATGAATGCTGATATTTGTCAAATAAATCAATTGCATTACTATGATATTGACTAATTAATCAGTTTAAAATAATACGATTTAATAATGTGAAAGATCAAATTATTAGATTATAGGATTCCCGATTTACTTCTATAATATACAAGTTTTCATATTATATTCCGTTTCATTTTATTTTTTAAACAGAGAAACAACCAATCTGTTTCCAAACATTTGTGAATCAATTTCGAATGATTAGAGGCTCCTTATTATGAATATGTAGCTACTGTATCTAGATTCAGTCTAGGTCTTAAGTAATATGGCTGAAGAATTAAAGCCAATATAAAAACAAAATTATGTAATTTTTATTTTCCTTTATTAAAATAATTTACAGTATGTTATAGCGAAACGATGAAAATACATTTAAGCAACGAGTCACATAAATAAAGAACACTATTTCTTATAATATTTTCTTTTGTGTTTTTGATGGCAACAATTCTTTTGTGAACTTCAAGAAAAGCCGGTCATTAGTCTTCTCCAATCATCTTTGATATCTTTCCTCCAAATAACAGAGTCGGTTGGTTTGATGTTATCATAACGTGACAATTGATCGTGTGATACTTTAGGAAAAATTCCCTGTTTCAAACATCCCTAATTGGAAATGTACATACAATTTATACTTACTCCTCAATCAAGCCGCTTTCTTGACAGCATGACATGTAGATATAGGCCGTAAACTCTTCTGGAGAAATCATCCAGACTGTCAGATTCCTGTTAATGAGCATTCGAACATTGCGGATCTCGTAAATTTCAGCGCTCAAGGAGCGCCCCAGGAACAGCGCTCCAAGGAGCGCTGTTCCAAGGGTTCCGGGTTCGATTCCCGTGTTGGACATTTTTCACTCTGCTGGTCTAAGCTTAGTTAGCAATGTGATAATTCACGTAATAAATATTCAATAATTTCAAGCATAATTTCACTGTCGAAAATTAATTTTAAAAATATATCTTTTTTTATTTATTTATTTTCAAGATTTGAATTTTGCAAGTAGTTTATAATTTTGTATAACATACAAAATCTGCAATACAAATATTTTCAACTTAAAAATGGAGAAAAGTTTAACATAACATTAAAGATTTCTAAAAATGAAGAAATAATTTTAAATTCATGGGAAAATATTCATTGTTTATCAATGAAAATAGCAAAATTTTTAATTATTAAGAAAACTATTTGAATAACATAAATAAAACATAATTAATACTACTTTCTGGATTGTATTCAATCCATATGCCAAGGCATTTTATCACTCGTTTTGATTCTGACATCAGGCAAAAGTTTTCACACTTTAAATTTGTAATATTATTAGAATTAGCAATGAATAAAAAAAAATAAATAAAAAAAAAAAATAAAAAATAAAAAATAAAAAAAATTGTGGCATTAGAGACAAAAAGGCGGGAAGAAAAAAATATAAAAAAATTATGAACTCCGTTGTCTTTTCTATAGTAAATTAACATTGAGAAATGACACTGAAAATAAATAAGTATTGTTCTAACGCACAATACTTAATTTTACTTGGGGATAATAAATATCCTCAGCAATGCTAACTCAAAAAACTAACAAACTCCGGTGTTTAATTAATCGGTAAACGATATCGTATGCAAAGAAAAAGCATAACCTGATGTTCGTACGTAACGCGATAACTCATGATAAAAATATCGGATCCACTCGAAATTTTGTATATAGGTATATCCTGATAAGGCGCTTCCCTGATTAGTTTTTGGAGTTCATTCGATATGTATAAGAGGGGGAACCTGAGGGCTTATGCCCCTCCCCTTGATATAAACGGGATTTTCATACAGAATTAACAGTTTTCGTTCAAAATTTAGATATAGGATCATTCTGATGAGGCGATACCGTGGCTGTTATTAGGTTTTCATTGAATAAGTATAAACAGGGGGAACGGAGGTTCTAATGCCCCTCCCCTTAACATGTATAAATGGATTTTTCAAGCAGAATTGTCGGATTTCGTTCAAATCTCTGAATAGTTTTGGAAGTTTAATGGTTAAGTATAAAAGAGGGGAATAACTCCTCTTAAATTATATAATTGCTAAATGGGTTTTTATTAAGAATTATCCGATTTGCTCTGAATTTTGGATATAGATTTTTTATATGATAAAGCATGTCCTTGATAGTTTAGGAGGTCCAATGATTAAGTATAAAAAAGGAGAAAGGGGAGAGCTGTTTCCCTTTCTTATTTTTTTTTTCGAACGGAATTAACGTACAAGGTTGTAATGTACAATTAGTATGCGTAGCCTGTGAGCTCAATGCCATCAGTTTAACTGGGCAATATTCTTTTTTTATTATCTTATGTATAAGGTTGAAAACTGGTTAAGTACAAAATAGCGCCGATTCGATGAGAATTTAAGTATGTATATATATGAAAATGTTATGAAATTAATATATATGTATCAGAGAAATAGACTCATAGTATTATTTGTTTGATTAAGTAATACATATCGTATACAATTAGACAGTAAAGAAATAAATTACTTTGTTGCTACAAGTCGAGTCAATCTTTTAGTAATTTTCAGTCCAGTAAAAAACATTTAAACATTATAAAAGCTGTCAATTTACATGTGCTTTTATTTACCTGTTTTGGAATGAATTTTGAATACACTAAAGTTCCTTATGAATCAGAGAGCAAACAGAATTGAATGTAAGACAACACAAACCATATAGGGTTAGATCATTATAATTTTTTTGATAAAATTTATGTTTTAAAAGTGTTAAAATAATTTATTTCATGCAAATTAATTAGAAAAAGAATGTATTATTTTAGTATGCTGCAACATATAAATCTAACTATCACATAACAATTCAAAAGACAATAAATTATGTATACAACATGACGACTAGCTGATAATGCATTTCGAATGAAGCCATAGCTGTACTGCACAATTTGATATGATTGATGACAAGGTAATAATATAGTATTTCCAACACAAACAGAACTTTATAAGTTGTAATATAATAATAAAAACTTAAGGAGGTTGGTTACTTAAATCTGTAATGTTAAACATGTGAAAGTGGGATACATTCTTTTTTTTTAAAGTATCACCTCAGGAAACGCGCAAGGTTTAACTTTAGTGAGGCGAATTTGAGATCTGACTAATTAAATGGTCTCACAGGCTACTGCTTTTTTCAATGTTAAGATTATCTGAAGAAATCGCCACTTTCTTCAGAAATTCTACAGAAATTTGAAGAATGTTTGCAGATTTAGCTTTTTCTTAAAAATATCTGTAGAATTTTTAAATATATTCCTGAAAATATCTGCATAATGGGCCAAATACCGACGGATTTCCCACAGATTTTTTGGCCAAATACCTATAGATTTTCTACAGATATTTTTTAGTGGGCAATATATATACCTTGCAACTTTCAGTTCAATTAGAGAACTTTTGTTTAGTTTTAACCTTTTATAGGTGATTTTAAAAATTTTAATAAATGAATATTAATTATAGTAATTTAATTATAATAATATTGTAAAAAAATAATGTACAGTAGAAATATCCGATAAGTTAATCGAGTATTTTAGTCTTCTTTATAATCAAGTGATTTCAGGGACCGTTTACAATCACTATTTGATTATTTCTCTCATAGTAATTACGATGGTTCACTCACACACACAATATATATATATATATTTCCCGGCCCAACATTGAGAAACTTTCTGACACATTTTTGACTCATTTTTAAACTCTATAATCATCATATTTGCAGGCATTAATGATTAGATAATTAAACTGATTTGATTCGAACAGTTTTTTTAGACAAATGAATTATATCTTAGAGTTATTAGCTGCTGTTGTTTCAGGGCTTCAGATTTTTTATCATTATTATTGCGTTGACGCTTCCTGAAATTCGTTTCAAAACGACAACTTTGACAACATTCTCTAAAGAAAAACTGCCGAAACAACCGAAACATGGAAAAAACTACAATTACATTGTTATTAAAGAAGAACAACTACCACTTTGATATATTTTTGAATAAAAATGCATTAAAAATGTGTCAAAAATAGCTAGTTTGAATTTGAGAACAGCATTAAAGGTTAAATATGTATGTCATGCATTTCATGGGAATAAAATTAAGGGAAAAAATTAGCAAATCAGTTCTTGATCCTGACTTTCAACTGCATGAACAAAAGCTGATAAAACACTAATCCTCCATTGTCCTTCCTTGTCTGTTAAAGAATCGGAAGTACAAAGTGAGAGTTTTTTCTACTTTGTATCCTCATGTCGAAATGAAATTAGGGAAGCTCGATGCGCTTATGTAACTGGGTAATTTGTAGCAACAGCCCAGAACAATGAAGTTACAGAAGTTAAACACAACATCAATTACCTCTTTTAATTCGTTTTCTGATGTTATCAATAGTCTTGTTAAGTCAAGTGATTCGTTTCCGTTTTAGTGGAATTTTTGTTGACCGATATTTTTTCCATGATAAATTTTGTCAATCTAAAATCATAATTCTTTTTTTATTATTTTATTCGATCTCTTTCTTAGATACAGTGGTAGTACAAATGTATGAATACATTTGATGTTAAAGATTAGATTATTATTATGATATCCTGTACAAATATGCAGTCTATATCGAACCCCTACTTGTAAAAAATATTCATATCGCATTAAAATCAGAACATGTTTGTGATTGTATTGTATGTATTGTAACATATAGCAAACCTGATCAATCTTTAATCCTGTATTTATATTATATAACCGTCTCTTCAGATTTGCTAGGTCTGCGAGTACAGGTTTTCCAACATGTACACTCTGATACATACCGATCAGAGTTATCATTGGTTCTTTATACAACCACTGTTTGGTTGACTTTTATGATTTAACAATTGAAACGCCAACGTCTTGGACGATAATGTCAAAACATAGATTGGCCTTTAGTAAAAAGAGGCACTTGTCACATGGTTAAAACAGTGAAGGGCGCCATTATTCGCCTGATTTGTACACATAATCATACGACTATATTATTTCGCTATTGTAGGGTTGAGCTATATTATCTCAGATGTTAAATTACACCGCTGTTTTTTTTAACATAATTTAACATAGTTCCCTTATTTAAATACAGAAATTCTGTCATAAAAATGACATAAATTTACTTTTCGGAAATTTTGGTGGAAGTTTATCCTTGTGGTAATAGAGCTATCTTACATGATTAATGAACTTTTGGAGAGACAAGCTAAATTGCAGCAAATTTAAAATGACACATTTTTTAAAACGAGGAAATAGGAAAACACAATGCAATGAAAGGAACCACAAACCCTAATTGCTGTAATGAAATTTAAAAGAAAATGTGGAATTATTATTGATTTTTCTAAAAAAAAAAATCTTTAAAATAGATTTTTATCCTTACGAAAACTTAGTGGTATACGAAAGGGTGCTAAGAAAACTTTCAAGGGACGCCATTGCACCAGAGCATTTGCATTGGATAATTGTACTGGGTTAATGCAGCATTTTTTCTTTTTTTTTATAAATACTTATCGCATAATGCACATAGTTATAAAATGTATAAAAGTATATATGATGAATATAAGTGACGCTGCAAAATTTTAAGCTTCTTTCTTACCACCACTTGGAAATTGTAACTCTTATTCAATCACAGAGATTCTATGATTAGATACGACGAACATTACTATGTATGGAAACACTGGTAACAAAAAAGCAGAAAAGTGTGCTTATGTGTATAGGTATACAAAATGAATATATACGTGTAAAATGTATATGTGTAAACATATAATAAGAGATTATTAATCATAATTAATTTGACGTTAAATAAAATATGCTAATTAGGCAGTATATACATATTTATATGTGTGTGTGGGTGTACACATAATATTTATTTATTTGATTGTCTAGAAAAACATAGTTGAATTTTAGTGTTTCAGAATATACTAAGTATTGCACCAATATTTTAAATATTACCCGATATCATCTCTAATGCCAAAAAATTATAATGTTTGCTAACATGAAAAAAATAGCAAATTTTATTGTAATTTAAAAACAAAATACATATTGTTAAATTACATCAGTTATGTTTTCTTTTCAAAACATGATTTCACCTTCAAAACTTGCTTCATAATTAAAACTTGTAAAAACAAAAAAGAAAAGAAATCTGCAGTTTTATCTATTAATATTTTTCTTATAATTAAAAGTCACTACCGTATTATTGTCTACAAAAATGCATGAATCTGCTAACATATGCTTTGATTACTCTATCTCCCTTTTAGGTTTTATGAAGATTAAATTCTTCAAAAATAAAGAGAAATATTTACGTAGTAGAATCCTAACACATTAAATTCACATTAGATTATTCAAAACTCGGGCTAAAACGCGGTTAAAAGTAGATCTTTCTAAATTATATTTTAGCCATTAAATTGAGTTAATATCGTTAATTATATAGAATTCGACAAGTATAAAATAAGTTACAAACATAAACTGTTCTCTGTTCTCTTTTATAGTTATAAAATGCCTAAACTTTTCTTTGTTCAACAACAGTCTAACAAAGGGACCCTTTTTTGGTCGTGCTCGCACCTAGCATTGAGACTTAGTGCATTTAAAAAACCTATATTACGAAGTTTGAGATTCGAAAATTGCTTTTGCAATTCAAAGCAATTGAAACATAAAATACATATTTACTAAGCATTAAAAAGCACATGCTGCAAGTAAATTTGAATAATTATGCTATAGTACAGTCACCGCAAAAAAATCTTGACATTTGCGATTTCAGATGTTTTGTTAAATAACTAGAAATATACTTGAGGAATGACTCTGAAACTCCAGATGTATAAACAAAATAGTACTGGTCATATATTTTCGAGAAGAATTATTCTCAAAATCCAATAGGGGACCGTCAACAAATTGAAAAAGAACGAATATCTTTTGAATAACCCTGTCAAAACTAATGTAGCAAAAGCGTTCAAACTGCAGATTATGATAAAATGGGTTATGACAATAAACTGTGTTCATTTTTATGCGGATAGCTTATAATTGTAGAGAAATTAAGAATTTTTATAAAAACGGTCCCAAATTTTGCCAAGTTTTTAGCTTATAATTTGCAGAGTTTTTAATAAAAAACAATGTTCTTTTCAAAAAATATGAGAAACGACACTGTACATAACACTCTGTAATCAAAATTAAAAAATATTAATAATTGTATGAGAAATGAGCAAGTTTACTAAATAAATTTTCATTGCGCATGCGTCAACTCTATAAAAAAAAAAAATCATTTGCATATTGTGTTAGCTAAATGTATAGAGCAACTATTGATAAAGTTTCAAAATCATAGCTTGAAAATTCTGAAATTTATCGTCTAAAGCAGTGGTTCCCAAAGTGTGTTCCGCGGAGCCCTTGGGGCTCCGCCTGAACTTTCCAGGGGCTCCACGGCGTTCCAGGAAAATAAGCAAAACATGAAATAAAGAAATAAGCATATTACAAATGAAATATTTTCAAAAAGTATGTAGGAATTTATGTGACTGTATGTGTGTGTCAAAAATAAATGTATCAATAACCAGGTTGAAAAGACGTTAATACACTTTGGAGCCATTTAATTATTTGCATTATACATGTATCTACTTTCTGTATAATACTGTTGGTTTGAATTGATTTATTTTTTGTTTCTGCATTTAATGTGTTATAAAAATTTGATTCAACACGTTTACTGCCAAAGCTGAAATTCCACAGTACTGAAACTACGAATATTCTCTTAGTTGGCAGCGAACGTATTAAAATAAGCGACAAAAAAGTATTCTGAATCGAATGCACAATGTGAATCGAAACAGAAAGGAAGAACAGTTTTGTTCTTTGGAATTCCACCTATTCATATGTTTATACTTAATTCATTCTGCTTTGTAACAAGGCTCTAGCGTCCTAATGAGGTACGCGTGTCTCACATTGTTTATATTCCTTCACTTCACTCTTTAAAATGAGGTATTTTATACTCCATTACTTGCTATATTTACTGAGAAATGTGTTAGTTAAGCTTTGATTGTTTCAATGATAGACTTATAATTGGTTTTAACTTTTCTTTTAAAATTTAATTACAAAACACACAACTTTAATACAAAGTGATTTAATATCAAATTCCACGTTCAATTTCAGTTTAAAAATTTAAAACTTCTTTAATTTTTAACGCTGCAATTAAGAAATAAATATTTATTTTCATTTTCATAATTGCTTGGGTTGTAAGTTTTATTTCAGAGTTATTTATTTACTAATTGTTAATTTTTTTTACATATAAAATTAAATTCTTTAATCTGTTCATGTTATTTCTATAGTTAAATTTTCTATATCGTTTTTCATTGTACAACAATTTTTGTCGATTAAAACACCCCTTTTTTGTAAAATCTTATAACTTTTAATAAACTCCTCATGAGATTCCTTTAATATTTATATACGTTGTGTATATAATTTTTTTTCTTTTCGTAACTTTAATCGCTTTAATCTGTTTACTTTATTTTTATAATTACTTAGTTATTTAAACTCTCTATGTTGTTTTGCATAACTGTACTTAATTTTATAAGCAATGTATATTGTTGAAAACGCATTTTTTAAACATCTTGTATCCCTTTACCTCTCTTTAAAATTTTCTTTTAATTGGTCTCTTCCACATTTTTTCAATCAGAAATGAGTCTGTAGCAATTTAAAATATATATATATTGTTTCTTTACATTTGTCATCAAACGAAGAATTTAAAATTTTCTGAGCTCCACCCATTGCTTAGACTTTTTGTAAATGGGTACTCGCTCAGATATAAATTTAGTCCCACTCATGTATCTCATTTTATTAGTAATTTTTTTCTACTAGTTGAAGTTCTTTTAACATGTGTATTTTTTAACTTCATACCTGTTTTGAGGCAAAAACAATGACGAAAGAAAGTTACTTTCAAAACTATAATTAATAGCCAAATACTTTAAATAAAATATCCAAAAAAGTGAACAATGCTACACATAACAATACAGCTTGTAGATTTTGCCCCGCGCACAACACTAAAACGATGACCTGCTTCTAAATGTATTTTTTTAATGGTTAAAAAAAGAAAAAAGAAGAAGAAGAAGAAGAAGCTGAGAGGCGATTTATTTTCGTTGGATATTTGGAAGTACTAGAAATTTAAAGAAGAACGAAAATATATTTCATAATCGCATGGTTCTATTACGAGAGGAAAGAGTAGTGAAAACGTGTTACATAATTACTCATGCGTGACTGGAACTACGCATGTTTATTTTCGCGAGTAGCCTATTGGAATTACATGGAAGTATCTCTCTACAAACGAAAACTATACAATTTACTATTTTTTATGTGTGTATGTGGTTTTCGACATAAATAATAATTGTTTTATGTAAGCCCCAATGCAATGCATAATCCAAACATAGTTACACTTTTGACCTTTAATTCCGAATCATACTGTAAATCCCAAAAGAATATTTTTTATTTTAAAAATGGATATCATTAACCCTTAACAGTATTGCTTGAACAGTGCTCGGGTTAAAATGAGTTTGTTTTCCTCAATACTAATAGCTATCAGAAATGACAAATTCTTAACTATAAGTTTTGCTGTATTTGAAGGAAATATTTGGATTATACAAGGTAGATATTTGAATAGAAAAAAAAGGGTTTTAATCCTTATTTTTATTTTATTGTATCCTATAATAGTAATATTAAATAAAATTGTTGAATGATTATATGATAGAGAATTTGATTTTTAAATTCTCTAGTGTGAATTAAAAATTTCTGTATCAGGAAAAGGCCAAACTGAGTACCTTGGCCAAATGTTGGAAATTACTGGCTCGTATTTTATCCAGTAGATTTTTCTCTGCTCCATAGGAATAAAAGAAACATTAATTTGTAAACTACAGAGTATAGTTGGATTCAGGGGCTTCGCCTTAGAAATTCTTCCCAGAAAGGGCTCCGCGAACTTAGAAGTTTGGGAACCGCTGGTCTAAAGAATAAGATCAAAATCCGATATTCCCAAAATGAAGCAAAAAAAAAAAAAAAAAAAAAAAAAGAGGGGCTGTACCCATATTCCATTGATTAGTGTCTACACAGTATTATAGGTACTGCCATATTTGGATACAGCTCCTCATCTTTTTCTTCATCTTGGGAATAAAGGATTTTGATTTTCTTCTATCGACAATAACTTTCAGAATTTACAAGCTATGATTTTGAAACTTTAACGAAAATTGCTCTATAATTTTGCTAACACAATATTTAAATGAAATTCCAATGGAGTTGACGCATACGCAGAGAAAATTTATTTAGTAAACTTGCTCATTTTTCATACAATTATGAATATTTTTTAATTTTGATGACAGGGAATTATGTACAATGTTTTTTCTCATATTTTCTGAAAAGAACATTGTTTTTTATTAAGAACTCCGCAAATTATAAGCAAAAAAACTTGTCAAAACTTGGGACCGTTTTTATAAAAACCTTAATATCTCTACGAGTATACATGCTATCCGCTTAAAAATGAACACAGTTTATTGCCATAATTCACTTAATCATAATCTGCAGTTTGAACGCTTTTGCTACATTAGTTTTGACAGAGTTATTGAAAAGATATTCGTTCTTTTTCAATTTGTTGACGGTCCCCTATTGGATTTTGGAAAAAATATATGACCTGTACTATTTTGTTTATACATCTAGAGTTTCAGAGTCATTCCTCAAGTATATTTCTAGATATTTAATAAAACATCTAAAATCGCAAATGTCAAGATTTTTTTTGCGGTGACTGTACAATGTTTAATTGACAGTTGATGACTGAAAAATAATTTGTTTAGAGGAGTAGATCTTTTGTTTACGAATTTCCAAGTAAGGAAAAGTGCCGAACTCGATTCCTATTTTAAATTTAAGACGCCTCACTTGTGAAGGATCGCATCCCATTGCTTTTCAAACAAGTCATTGTTGAAATATTAAAATTTCCCGCACAAGTTTTGCAGAAAATATTTCACCTATAATAAAAATTATGAACTTTAAAAAATTTACGATTATTTTATTTTTAGCATCAAGTCATGTTTTTGTTTTTCTGATTTAATGGTAGATATTTTACCCCAATACCAAGGTTGAAGTTCTCAAATCATAGGCTATAAGTACAATGCAGGTATATACTGTCAAATAAATTATAAAACTCATTAAACAAAGTGAGTTTACTCTGTAAATATGTTCTTTATATTAAAAAAAAAATCGAGAAAAGCCAAGTTAAGTATTCGCGAATGATAAAATCTTCTTCATTTTTTTATTTCGCGAAAAAACAAAACTCGCGTATATTAAGGGATTACTGTAATCGATTTAATGGAAACAGAGGTTACAAGAAAATGTATAAACAACATATGTAATAACGTATTTAACAAGAAAATATTTAAAGTTGGGAAGTATACCACATCGTATTGCTTGGCACATGACATTTTATTTTCATTCTGATTATTCATGTCATTCGTGCTAACCGTATGCACAAGTATGCTTCTATAATCATTATATCATTACATATTATTTAAACTTTAACGCTCGTGCGACTGTTTCTAAGAACTGTAAAGACTAGCGAAGCTTTACAAACAATTTACTTCAATTATCTGCTTCACTGAAATTCGATATTCTATAATTCGTAAATTATAGCATCCCCTGAAGAAAAGTAGATGTTCTACAAAGATTTCTCGAAGTATTTAGAATCCATGTATTGCTGTTTCGATGTATAATTAAACTGATTTATCTATTTATGTTTTCTAAACAGGCTAGAAAGCAAACATGCGTTAATGCAGTTGCATCTCGGTAAAGCAAATTTGAAAGCATTATATTCATTAAAGAAGCATTCATTTTCATTAAAATATCAAGCTTTTACTTTATCTTAAGAATGATTTTCTTTCACTTTTTTCTTATTGACATAATAATTTGAATATTGAATGTGTAAAATTTTAAGCCATTACTAGTAGGGATAAGTTCGGACTCACTTTTTGGAGTTCGGGCTCGCCCGATTCGGACGATTTTAAATCCGAGCCCATTTAAGAGCAAGCACAAATCATTTTATGTCATCAAAGCCCAATATCGAAAGTATGCAATAATATATATATATATATAATATGGTCGCTTCGTTTGCGGTTTTCACTAAAACTATTCTTTATGTCAGTATTGTCTTGAAAATAAATTATAAAGATAAATTTCAAAAAATGCCAATAGAGGGCGCTTTAGACTTTGGAGTAACGAACAACTATTTTTTACCGTTATTTTTTTCATCTCATTAGATTTTTTTAGAAGGTTAGACATAAACTTAAATTTTGAGCTCAAAACCTAAATCGTTGGGAGTGGTTAAACAGCCCAAACTGAACTGTGGGGGGGGGGAGGTTCAAATTCCAAATGATTATAAAAAACGGAAAAATTGGTCAATTGATTTGCGATTTTCACTAAAATTATTCTTTGTGTCAGTAGTCACTTTTAAATGGATTCTTATATTTTTTCTACTACAACAAGCCAATCTGATGGATACATTAACAAAGTATGTTTAATAAACAAATTAATTAAATTTGTAGACATTGCTATTTATATGATGTAGAATCGAACAAAATTTTTCTATTTCCTGTAAATTAAAAACAATTTTACATAATTCTTGTGTCCTTTTTACTTTTACTTTTACTGCCTGAGAAAGACTGCTCAGACTAGCAAGAACCTGTAGAGCATGAATGTCTCTCCCGCTCCCCTTTGTTGAGGTGCAAAAAATTACAAATTTCAGCCGAAGTAGAGCCCACCAGAATACGCGGAAATCAGCTTAAATTAGAAATTTTGATCCTGTTATCTGAAAGATCCAGTACTTTTATAGGAAAAGAGGAAACACTGCTTGATTGCTTCCTATCGAAATACAATATAATCTAATTATACTTTCTTACGAATAAAAGTGACTTTGTGATAGAGAAGAGAAGAGCCACAGTATGAGCAGAATTCGCGATGAATAGAATCACTAACGTTACTTTAATTTAAAGATCTATTAGGACTAGCACAGAATATAAGAGTAAAAATATACAAAACCTTAATCTAATGTTGGTTGACTAAAAACGAAAGAAAATATTGGTTTCGTATTAGGTCAGTAAATTTCAAATAATAAATAACGTTCCAATTAAAAAATATCCTAATGGCAACGTATTCCATTTGGCTCCATGTCAACAGTTCTTCGCCGTGAAAGCCAATCATAAATGTGAAAAACATCACAAGTTTTCTTTTAAAGTAGCATTTTAATATTATAAATAAAAGACATATCTATACATAATTTCTATTTTTCCTTTATTCTGATCAAAATAGCATTAAAATGACCTAAAATTGAATGCATAATTTTTAAGGTAAGAAAAAGTTATTTTGTTTTTCCCAATACAAGAATAAATAAAATTCTTAAATTCAGAAAGAATAAGACCGATCCTGATAAATAGTATAATCAAGCCCGAACCCGTGTCGGCGCAGGATTGGGCAGAGCTCGTCTCATCTCTAGTTACTAGAAGAGGCAAAATATAATAACATACATAGATGGGGTACAAAGGCATAATTATTGTCGCACAGAGACACAAAACGACCTTGATAACATCATATCAGATGGAATGACGATATAAGAAAAGTGGCTGAAGTTAGTTTATGATGAAAGCAGTAGGTAGTAAACGACAGAAAAATCTGAGGGAGACCTCCATATAGTAGTGGGTTGTTGTTGTGGATTATGATTTAATGTTTTATAAATTTGTTGTTGTTTTAATTTTTATCGGAAGATAGAAGGGTAAAGTGTTTGTCATGGCTCTCCCACCCACAGGCTTCGTAGCTTTGTAGAGTTCGTTTAACGTATTCCAGTAGCGAGTTTTCAAATAACATGAAAATAGTAAAACTTATTTCAAATGACGTATAAAAATCAATAACAGATTTTGACCTCATGTATTATCCTTATATTTCACGTTCATGCCATTAAGAGTGCTTTTGATATTTTTTTCCTTTGGCCATTTTGCTACACACTCAGAAATGGATACTCAGATTTCACGAAATTTTCTTCATTTTTGACGAAATTGTTTCCTGGGAAATGCTCCGAGTAAATATTTTACTGTTATGAGTAAATTTGTGTCTTTTTTTTATTTGACGATAGAAATTTCGTCAAAAGTGCTTATTTGAAAAGTGTAATAAGATGGCTGGTGGTGCCATCTATTGAATAGTTAAAAAACTTCTGTATTTATCAACAGAAAAAAATACTATTTTCAAAGGGATTCGATCTCACAACGTCTCGTTTGGGAGACCGTCGCTCTAGCTATTACGTCAAAGTGTACTCGAGCAGAACTGATTTTAAATGCATGTAGCGGATTTTACTGTGTCTGTATATTTTTATAAAGTCGATTATAAAATTTTCAATATTGTCTTAATTCTTGTAGATTTTAATTAGTAAGGTTTTTTTATTAAGTTCGTTTTCCTACGATTGAAGATAGTAATTATATATGGCTTTATAAATACAATTTTTTAGAGAAATTTTCTTTGCTTAATATATGATTAAAATAAGGTCTGGCTAATTTGTTGAGAAATAACGAATTTTGAAGTGCATATTGGGGAAATTTTTATCACTCTGAGTAGGTTAAGATTTTAACACTTTATTGTTTATAGACTGGAGAAGGATAAATTATGTATCTTTTTTATTTGATTTTTATAATAATGTATTTTTTCAATGAAAAGAAAGTCCTTGAGTTTTGAAGATTTAGTTATCATATTTATTTATTTATTTGAATTTTTTTGTAGAACACAAGAAATTTTTCCTTTAGATTAAAACCATAATGAAAAATACAAATAAATAAATAAATAAAAATAATAATAAACATTTCTAAAAACTTTAAAAAAAAAAAGAAAAAAAAACTGATGCAGAAACAATGCCTACATATATTTCAGTATTTTCTGAAAAAAAAAAGATAAAAAATACATTTTTTAAAATAAATTGTGACAGGAATAACATATACAGCATATTATATATTTGCTAAAATCGTAGGATTTGAGGAAGTACTGAAGGGCTCCTCTTGGCAAACAGCTATCTCAGCTATTTCCTTAAAGTGCATTTAAGTCTGGCCGCGAGTGAAGAAAAAATTTCATCAAATATTTGAGTCATGTTTTGTTAAAAATTACGTGATTTAGATACGAAATTATTGTCAAAAACGACAAAATATAGCTCAAGGATTGCTGAATCATCAAAATCGAGATTTTTATTTCTGACAGTGTACTAATTGCCAAAAAATTCAAATTTTTGATACTTAAATTCCCCTTATATTTTCATATTACTTAATCGGAACTTTTCAACTTTTTACAACCAGCGAATGCCGTTAAATGACATTTCTACTAATGTGGCTCCTTATGGGCTCCTTTCGGTTTGTTGTTGTTCTTTAGTTCCACCTATTTCCAGATACATGTATTTGCTGAAATCTGCTTTATAAACGTGTAAAAACAATGCTTTTAATAATCGATTATAAAAATCTCGATTGTAGATTCTCGAAATGAATCGATGACTTTATCTATTGTTTTTTTTTTACAATTCGCATTTGTAATGACCGAAAGGTGGCGTTGTATAGACCTGATAATCGTTTGTTTACGTATGCTGTTTGTTCCATGCAGCGAAACCTTTGCATAGCAAAACCCGTTTAAAGAGCTATTTAAAGTGCAGTTTTTTTTTTATTTAATTATGGGAGATAAATTACAAATATCGACAATTTTAGAATTTCTAGATGCTGGAAAATCTAGTAATTGCTTTAGAGAAGCTGAAGCAATTATTGATTCATTAATCCTGCAAGCATTGAGTTGCTGTCATATTATTTTGCCATGAGTAAGTCAAATGTACTTTTTTATATTATAGAATCTAAACTTTGTGTATAAAATTTTGATTTTAGATAATTTTAATACAAAGAACCCAACGTTGCATGCGTTATAGGACTGTTTATTTATTTATTTATTTATTATAGAACTGTTTATTCATTTATCGGCCTTTTAAACACTGATTTCAGCGGAAGATATCAGTTTTATTTCGTTTCAGACTTTGTCCGCGAGAGGGCGTCTATTTCATTTCAAACGCGAATTACGATTTTTATCGACCGGTAAATTTTCGAGAATCGCCGATTACTAATCTCGACCTCATTTTTATGACTTTAGAAATTTTCGGGTGACAATGGAATTTAGCGGGTACGCTGTATATTACAGATCAAAATGACTTATAATTTTTAAATAACCATTTACAAAAACATTAATTAAATGAATAGTCATTATGTATGTATCAAGCCTCATAATGCAAATAACTCGTGAATGAAAGGTGACTGCATTAAGAAAATTTTTTCGTAAATCAATTTTTTTTTTTTTTTTCTAATAAGAAATGTTTAAGATATCGCTCAACCATTTTTTTCTTTTTATTACCCTTTTTTTCTGCTGAAATTGCAAGAGACAGGCACCAAGTAGTAACTCGATTTAAAGGTCATAAAATAATAGTCCTGTTCACTGATTTTCAACAAAGAGCATGAATACATGAATGAATTTAGAGAAAAAAAGTATGTAGCCAGAAAGTGAACTTTATATAAAAAATGCAAAAATTAAATACAGACTGCTGTAAATTTCTACAATTGTTCTATTTGTCTTTCTTCATTTTCACATTTCATTGCAAATCATTCATGATTCATCGGCTAGAATGTCATGACTCATGGTATTTATAAAATTAAAATAGATTATAGTTGAAAATTTTGGGGCTGATACTATACCCCAGCACTGCGAATGCTGAAAGGATGAAAGACTGCAAGAGATGCAGTTGAATCTGGCCTTAAATTGAAAAAACTTCATGAGGATTAAAAAGACGGTGGACGTTAATTGTTTTTTTTTTTCAATTTTTATCATAGCAATATGAAATTTTGTGCATGTATGCATTTCACCAAAAGCATATAGAACACTTTCAAAAAAAAAAAAAAAAAAAAAAAAATCTAATCTTATTAAAATTTTTAAATTTAAAAATTAAATTAAATTTTTTAACAAAATTTTAAAATGCTCCTCGTATCTTAATTTTTGAGATATTTTCTTGATTTTGCATTTTTATCACTTAAAACTCTATTATAAGCAAATTTGTGTAAGATTTTTTAAATCTTTTGAATAGTTAATAGTTTACAGATTTTTTTTCTAAATTCCATATCAATTTTAATCAAAATGTTGCCTTTTTATAAAGTTAAAAATAAAATTTGACTGTCTTAATAAAGACGAATTTAAAAAAGCTTACACAATTTCTTTCAAAATAATATCAGGATAATTCATTATCAATTTCATAAATATGGATCAAAAATTATGTCGCAAGAAGCATTTCAAACATCTAAAAACGCTGAAAAAATAGTTCTGCGAAAAGCAGATTTAAACTATATAAATACACTTACCTTTATTATTTACTTCTTAAAACCTTCATAAATGATATTTTAATTAAAAAAAACTGCTTTGGTACTATTATACCACAGAAATAGACCTTTTTTGCAACGATTTTGCTCAAATAAATGTCCACTGTCCCCTTAAGTATTTGCATGCAGGACATTCTAAGGGGTCATAAGTATAATCTCTTGGAAACTCATCTCATATATCAACGGATTTTTGCAATTTCTGGGTAACCCTTAATCCACATGTATTTGCAGTTCTTAGTATAAGAGTAAGATACATATAGTTAATAATTTTATAACCATCTCTTTTATATCTTAATTATTGCCCATTTATGTAAACATTAAATCTATCAATATCGGTAAATATATAGATCAATCACACTTCGTATTACACAAGTCGTCATATTTTTTCGCGATACGTTAAATGGTAGTCATCTTGAATAATAGTCCATAAATCTGCTGTCTAAATATCATGAATGAAGTTTACTTATTCATGTTCGGATGCTGCGTGACATGTTTTCACAAGACTCCTGTAATATTACTATAGCTCTGAGTGGGAGGATGGATCAAGTCTCCTGTCCCTGACAGGCGAAGCCCACTCGTGTTAATGCTAATTCTATAGGGAGCTTATTTTCTAAAATTTCGTTTTGATTTCCACATTTTTTTTTCATTGGACAGCTAAGGTCCATCTCTACAGCGCTCCTTTTGTTGCTTTCTAATTTTGGTTGCAGATATTTTTTATATAGTTTCTTTCACATTCAAACCGGTTTCGAAAATGAAAATGCCACTCTAAAAAATATCTGCAACCAAAATTTAAAAAGTAACAAGTTGGAAATTGCACGTGAAGCATAGCAAATGAGGTGCGTTCGTACGATAACCAGATTAAAAAAAAAAATATTCAGATCTTACTGTTATAGTATAGTAGGTTATTTCAGATATAGTATAGTTGTCGAAATCCTTTTTGTGTTCCTGTAAATATACCAGAAGTAAATTTTACTACACCTCAGCAACATATACCAGTCTTATGAAATATTACATAGTTAATTACAATTTAGAAAATAACCTTCCCATAAGATTAGCATTTGTTCACGAGCGCTTTACCTGACAGGAACAGGAGCCTTGAGATTGCGATGTCACATCTAAAATATGAAACAATGGGTAAGCATTATTTGGAAACTTCAGCCAACTGTTTATTTAGTTCATTAAAAAATACCTATTTTTAATAAGGCTGTGCATTTGGAATATTTTTTATCTTTCCCTGAATTGAAACAACATCAAGTAAAACACTCTTATGGGTCTTAATATATCTTATGGGTTTTAAAAGCAATTTTAGCACTAGATAGTTAGACCATCACACAGAACTCTAAATATTTTCCTTCTATTTCCAATTAGGTTATCACTCTAGTGCGATAAATTGTGAGATAAGAAATAGGAGAGGAAATTTACCTGAAATAATAATTGATGAGACCTTATCAATAATAAAATGTTTGATAATTTATTAATAAATAAATTTCCTATTTTTTTTATCCTTGCAAAATATTTTAATAAACACAATTACTTTTTTTTATTACAAGTTTCAGACAATACAAGTTTTTACAATTTTTTTTCTTTTGCAGCACTATATGTTTTTTTCATTTTAATAAGAATGCAATTCTACTACTTAACTGTAATATCTGTAATTTATTCTCAACAATAAGAAAATAATATGTATAGGATATTTTAAAAAATTTAATTGTATTTAGATTGCGCAGTTAAAAATCATGTTTCTACACTTATTAAACTTTAATTGGCAAGATTCTGTGTTCATAACAATTATTAAAACTTTCAATATATGTAACTACAAGAACTATTTTCCTTTTCCGTTTTCATTAAATTTTACAACTATAGCTTATTTTATAAATTGAATATCTAAGAATTTCGTGATTACACGACATTCTAACAGCAAAAGCAATCGACTAAAATACATTATTGTCATTGCCAAATATTATCTTAAATTGTTCATGTTGTACACCAAATCGAAAATAGATAACCTCATAAAATAAAATCCATTTTGGAACCACATGCAGCAATTTCTAAATCTTTTCGAACAGTTTTGACACCAAATTGAACCAGCGAACAACCATAATTGAGGGAGGGGGAAAAAAGTAAGAAAAAAAAATCAGGGAAAGTTTCTTTAATAGAAAACATAGTAAACAAACCAAGACTAGACACTAAATAATACCAAATAAAAAAAAAATATCCCGGAAGTTAAGTGAACGTGCAATGAACCTTTCCGTTCACACGCTAGTTGGCGTAGGAAAGTTAACAGGAAAGAAAAAAAGAAATTCTCACTTAGTCTTAAGAGTTTGACCATGCACCGTGTCGAGAATTTCGTTCATTGTCGCCATTTTATCAACCTTTATGTCAACGAAGAAATGGTCGTTATTTTTCTTTTTGAATGCACGCGAGAATGTTTTATGCGTTAATGTTATATGATGTCGTTGTAAAGTAACTTGATAAATGCTCTGGAAACACATATGAGACATAGATTGATCTAGTGATCTTATTTAAATACGTTTGTTTCGTGTCGGTATACTGAATAAACAATTTTGTAACTGTTAACTTTTAAAAAGTGTTGCATAATTTTGTTTAAGTGCAATGCAAATAAAATGTTATCATTTTAAGAGATTGAGGGGGGGGGGTCTAGCACATCATATCGTAAGATATCTCTAGTGGCAGAGACAGTGCCGTAGCTAGAAATGAACATTAGGGTAGGGAGGGAGGGGGGGGGTCAAGAAAATGCAGGGATAAGGAGCTCTAATTTTCTCTCTCTCATCTTTCTCTGACGTAGAAAGATAAATTTGTACATATTCACATTATAATTACTATGTTTTTTTTAAAAACTGTTGTAACAATTTCATTTTATACTGAGAAAAGAATATGATGATGAAAAAGCCGAGTGTATAGCTACAGTAAAAATTAAACATCGTGTTAACTTCATATGTACAAATAGGATGTGCGAGTGTTGAAGCACTTATTTTAATTACAATTTAGTATTTCTGCAGAACTGGGAAAGGGCCTCAAAACTAAATTAGATTTTTGAACAGAACTTCATTCGGATTTTTGGAACAGAAATTCCTTTAATGACATTGGAATCTTTTCCAGTGGATGCTCAAAAGGTTTTAGATGGGGTGGGCCCCCTACCATCTCCTAGCTACGGCCCTGAGGAGGAGGGTTGTCTCTTGATATCGATATCATTTTTGATCCAATCAAAATTTTTTCTCTTTATTTGTACCATGGTCTTTGGTGCAAAATAGTATATTATCTTTTTTTTAGTCGGTTATCTATTTTTATGAAAATACAAAGTTATTATTAAAATCACTAAATTATTATAAAATTATTTAATTCTAAAATATGCAATAAATACCCCAACGTTTGACATTCCTATTCCTATTCATATGTATATGTGTATTATAATCACAGTTCGCGGAACTATATATGGGTCATTCTCATGAAAAGGGTACAAATAGCAAAAAAAAAAGTTATTTTACAAAAGTGTGTAAAATGTTTCCTCAATTGCATGGATGTTTTCATTTATGCTTAATAATTCCCTCATATCAGTGGTCAAATTTTCTATTTTGTTTTTCACTAGTTTTTAATCTTTTTAAAATTTTATATGTCCACGGAGGAGACATGATAGTCAATGGAGGGGACATTTATATTTTAAAATTTTGAATGAAAGCATAAATGAGTAATTACTGGCCACAATTGGTATTGGTACACATTTATTTCTTATAATTAAATAATAAGAATACCTATTAAAAATGGATTCAACAAAACATTCAATTTTAAACAAATAGCACTTTTTAAATAATGACACTATGTTTTAGTTAATTAAACTTTATGATTCAAATAAAGGAAAACATTTTGTGGGAAAGTAATCACATAACATTAGATTTGAACAATACCAGTCATTTAATTTTTAATTAAACAAAAGAAAATACACATAGTAAAACAGCAAAACTGTAAATCATTAGCCTAAATTTTTAAAACGCTGAATGTCTTTGATTTCAAAAATATAATGATTTCTAGCATCCAACATAGGTTGTTTTAGAATGTGGACAACATCAGTAACTTAGACAGTAGCAATATCTTCAACAGTTGGAAATATAAATTTATTTTTCCCGGATGATTTTCGCATGAATTTGATAGTGCACTCTTCAGAGTTGTTTTCTGACATAATCAAGCCAATGTAGTGTTTGATGCTTTTTTCCCTATAAATTGCACTACAACATAATCACTTCTTTTAGGCTTTCTTAGGTTTTCAATTTCTTCTTCACTCTCAGAATCTGAATGCACATCATAATAGGAGAGTTTATCCTTTGGCATTTTTTCAAGTTGAATCATTCCCAAATGGTAATGTGTACACTTTTCACTTTTGCAACTGAGACATGTCAGAGATCTTGCTTCAATATTTGTCTCACCTCTTTTGAACACAACCTCATGAATTTTCATTGTTCCAGGAAATGGTGAAATATATTTAGGAATGTTCTTTTCCACGTTATTTACAGAAATTTCTTCAATTTTTTTAACTGTTTTGCTTTTGCAGTGTTGTTGAAGTACTGAAACTAGAGTCTCACAATTTGGAATATCGATTTGCTGAGCTACTGAATTGTCAGCCGTTCTTTTAATTACTGCTCCAACTCCATCTGGTGCACCTTTTCCATGTGAACTCTCGCTGTAGTGCCAATGGATTTCATTCACGTTAAACTGAGAGGATAAATAACCACCTATCAACTGGAACATGGTTTTGTTTTTATATTGAGCACTTGGCCCATCACTAAGAAAATGGATCTTTTTCAAATTAGTTATAAGCGACTTTGTCTTCTTTGAGTGAAAGCGAATGTGCAGCTATTGCTGCTGCATCATGTCTATTACATGCACTGATTGTTGCATAAGAGACAGGATTTTCTTTAATATCTGTTTGACAATACATAACACAGGTATTTATAACTTGTGGCTTTGAACCACCAAAGTGGGCAGATTGGATTTCTCTATTAAATTTGCACAGATAATTTTCTGAAAAATCGATGTGCATCAGTATTTCATTTCTTTTCAAATTTTTCTTTATATTCGAAACCTTTTCGTATTGTTGTACAATGTTTGATACATGTTTCAAAAACTTATCAATATCAGAAAAAAATAATTTTACTATTTCCTTTTTAGTACTCTCAACATCCACTTTCATAGTTTTGGGGCACATTTTTATTTCACCTTTAATCGCCACAGGAACTTTTTTGCTGATCTATTTCTGAAAAAGTACAGGCTCATCTTGAAAATCTTTTATTTTAATTTTATTCAATTTGCATTGATCACATTCTCGATTCAAGCAAAGTTCACTTTTGGAATCACAGCACATTCTTTAAGAACTCCTGATGTACATTTTTCACTAATTATATTGCAATTATGCATCTTCTTAATTAAAAGTAGCATGTTTTTATGCACTTTGCATAAGCATGTTTCTCTATCGGAAGCTTTTGGATAAAGAACCTAAAAAGGTTGAAGACGACAAAAAGTTGGATAACTAATTTTTTGATACTGAGGATACTCTTTTTTAAACATTTTATGCAAATTATACATAGTGTCATTCAAATAACGTTTTAGTTTTTTCAATTTTTTTCTTGTTATTGTTTCTTTTTTTCCTGAGCACAATCGGCTTGTTTTGTCACTTTCTAGGAATTTCATTACATTTAACCTGGTTCTTTCAAATTTATTATCCCTGTTTGACACAATCTGAAAAGTTTTATCTTGACATTTACTAAGCATTTTATTTGAAGTAATTTTTTTTAGCTGATTGAATAAGCGATACTTCCTTACAATTTTACCAGTCAAAACTTGTAACATTGTTTTTTTCACTTTACGTGAATTTTGCCTTTTAAAGTTGTTATGTATTTGTTTGCTAATAGCTTCAGTAAACAGCAATTTTCTAAACACTTTAGATTTACTATTTCTGTCTTTACTGTTCAGTTCTCTTCTAACTTTTCTTCTTGGTGATTCATTGTTACTTTCATCATTTTTCTTTGATCTACTTAATTGTTTTCTATACTTTTCAAGTCTAGTATTCAGTTTTTTATTTCTCTCTTCTAATTCTTTTATTTTCTTTTTTAATTTATATTGGTTTCTTCTAACAACCTGCTTTCCTTTCATAATTCCACTATTATTATTTTCTTGGACAACTCCAGCATTATTCAGTTCAGAAGGTGAACTTGGAGGAGTATTTGCTTTCATATGCAGTTCAGTTTCTTCCACAATTTTTCTTTCTTTGCGATATTTCCTTGCTTTTCCTTTCCAGACTTTTCTTATCATTCTCTTTTCGCGTTCAGCCATATCTTTAACACTTCTAATTTTCCCAGCATTTTTTCTTTTTTGATATCGCTCTCTCTCCTTTTTCTTAGCTTCTTCTAACAGTAAAGGGTTTTCTTTTAATTTCAGTCTAGCACGTCCCATACTAAGTTTTTTCTGCTCTCTTCTCTTCTGAATTTGAGCATCTGACTGCTTTGACTTTTTAATTTTCGAATTTTTCCTAAAAGTAAATAAATAAATGTATTTAGTTACTAGCAGGCTATGCCCGCTTCGCTGGTCCATATTTCCAAACGAACCTTGACTAAAAAAAATGGTGATTTAAAAATTTATTATTTTTATTTTAAAGCAGTATAGACCACCCTGGAATGTTCTTCCGTATTGCTGAAAATCATGTCAACGCCATTGCAATATTGTACTATTGTAAGTCTTGGCGAAAATTTGGGCAATTAAGCACCCTCTGTTTTATTTTATCATTTATAGTAGAGTTTCGTATGAACATGAGACCGTTATGACAACAGGAATCAAAATGCTCTCGAGTCATCACACTATTACATTAGAGGGCATTGCAATGATTAGTGAGATTGGTTATCAAACTCTATTAACTTTCGGACTGTACATTATCATTTCTTAGTTCTTAAAATCCCGACATCTGAACTTGCACTATGTGTAGTTCTGACAGTCTACATACAATGTCATTTCACGTTACATTTTTTAATAAACGTCCTCTTTTAACAGGTCTACTGTAGATTCCTATCTACCTTAATCTGTTCCAGCAAGAATACATAGAGTAAAAATTTAAAGAATTATTGACAGATAAAGAAGAGTTTTTGTTTGTTTGTATTTATGACGGCCATTTATCTACACCTGGGATATAGGCCCTAAGAAAAGGATGCCCTCCGTGGGGGTGTCAGACGAAGAAGGGTGTTTCACTTATATATTTAGTAGAACAATGAAGCATAAAAAGTGTGTTTTAAAGCTGTATTATTTGAATAACATTAAAATTACATCAGTTTCACTGCTTCTTCCTTTTATAAAACAGTTGCTAACATGTAGCCGTTAAATCAGAATAATCTTGATGACTAAATTTTGTAGAAAAATAAGTCTTTAGTTTGCATCTTTCTACCTTCTGTAATCGATTCCATTATGATTTTTAGTGTCAAACATTAGAAGTGCTAGAAACGATATTGTTACAAATGTACCAGACTTATTTCATGTTTGTCCTCAAATAAATATGATATTTACGATCATCCATTATTGGCATTTAATGTTATAGCTTGATGATAGTTTTTTGTTCGACTACTTGATTATTCCGTCGATCAATTTCGCCAAATTATACAAATGGACATAAGAATCAATAAATTACTAAAATGTTAATAGAAATACAAATAAACATCGAATTAAAATTGGTTGATGAAGTAACAATTACGTATAACAAATTTAATGTCAAATGAATATGACATTTACGATCATCCATTGACATTTAACCTTATACTTTGGCAATAGTTTTTTGGTCGATGGGATTATCAAGTATTACCAAATTATATAAACAAATTGTATAAACAATAATACTGCCAATAATATGTAGGTGCAGGTGTCATCTAAGGATCCCGTTGGCGCGATTGCAGCAAATTGCGATTTTATGCCTCACGTGGTAATCCGGTAATAGTTGATTATTTTTGAGTAAATTATTTCATTATTTTTCTTTTCTCTTTTAAAATTATATAAATTGTTTTGTTCCATAATTATTTATTGACTTAGTTCATTATTATTATTTCCTTTTTAAAATAATAGAAAATAAATAAAAGTAATATAAATGTAATTGGTATTTGAAAACACAGTGTTCTCCAAATTGGCATCATAAAAAAAAATCACGCCAAAGTGATGCGTGTATAAAAGTGGAAAAATGTTTGCAATAACATAAATAAAAAAACGTAAACAAATAATTAAAAATTCGCCATTTCGATAGTTTTTTAAAATAACATCAAGGTTAATTCTCCAGTCGGGCAGCAATAGTAAATTTTCTTTTCTTCGCCTGTTTCATAATAAAAAAAAAACATAAATTTAATAACTTCTAATTAAATAATCTGACTAATTTTCTGTAATCGGATTTATGTTGTATCGGATATGTTGTATATCGGATAAAAGTATCCTTAATACATAAACAAAACAGTGCAGTTGTCATGTACTGATAATTTTTTACACTAATTTGGCGGAAAAATCGTTTTCGAATACCAGTTTCATATATATATTTAAATTATTTTCTATTATTTAAAAAATAATAACAATTAGTATTTAAATAATAAGTATAGAACAAAACAGTTTACATAATTTTAAAGAAGAGAAAGGAAATAAAAAAACATTTTATTAATAATTAAATAACAATAGTCGGGTTGCCATGCCAGGCAAAATAACATCAATTTAGTGTCCATTAGTTACCTCGATGTGTATATGATATCTGTGCAAACGAAACTTCCGATAATATAATAAATGACGTCATATTTATTTTCCTTTGAATTTTTTTTATTTTAATTTTTCATGTGGATACTGTTCAACTAAAAATTAATTGCCGAGGAGAAATTATTTTCCATATTTTGATTTTTTTGGCAACGGGAAAGAAAATGGTTATTTTTTATCGGAAAAATTTTAATTGATTCTGTATGAAAAATAATGAAATTTTGAATTATTAAAGAAATTATTTGAATAAATCAATTAAAAATTAGCCTATGTTCTAAGGAAATAGTGTAGCTTTCCAACGGTGAAAGAATTTTTCGAAACCGTCAAGTAGTTTCGGAGCGTATTCAATTCAAACAAACAAACCAACAAACAAACAATCAAATCTTTCCTCTTTATAATATTAGTATAGATAAAAATATTTTTCACATATTATTGAAACTATAATATTATAAATAGTCTATATTGTTATTTCAATTGTTTACCTTCTTATAATAATAATGCAGTTGTTTTAAATATATATATATACAAATGAAACTACAAAAATCATTAAATTTTATTAAAAAGTATTTACTTATATTAATTTTTATCCATATTACATTAATTAATCAAAAATACCCTAATTTTTAAGATACTGTCTACTCCGTGGACAATGAAATCTTCTCCGTGGGCATGCCAAGTCCACGGAGGGGAATTCCACGGAGGAGAAAAAAATTAAGTTTTGAATTTTTAAGTACTTTGGTTTTGTAGTTACCAAAATGGTACATGTATTCTAAATAAATATAATAATAAATCTATCTAAAGTTTGTATTATAACTATAAAAGAACTTTCCTTACCTTATTTGTGATGACCACGGAGTATATACTGAGAACTTTGCTAAACTCTAAATGTAGCCAAGAAACTAGAAAAGATTCAGCAAATTCACAACAGAATGACAAGTTATTGGTAAAGATCAAAATGGCTACCTTTCTTCCAAACTTGTCTCATGATGGTTTGACATATGCTGCCATCTAGGGTATTTTTTTAAAGTTATTTTCTGTGTCCATGGAGGGAGACTCATTTGGCTTAGGACAATGTGTACTAACTAATTCTTTAGTAAAAATAAAAAGATATTTTTAAAATTTAAGTTAAAACTTAACTGTAGACTTTAAACTAGTTATTACTAAAAAAAAATTTTTTTATTATTTAAATTTGTTGAAAATCAAAGAAAATTATTTTGTGTTTCAGATGTTGGGACGTCCATGGAAGAGACATTTGACTTATATTCATTGAAAAATTAAAGTCAATTATTAAAATTATTTTGTCAGAAATAATTTTGATGGCTTATTTAAAACTTAAATATACATATACTTTTAAAAAAACTGAAATTTGATACATTTTCTGGAATGTATTGTTATGTGACTGTAAAAAGCACCTTTTCATGAGAATGACCCATATAAAGTATATTTGAAATGAAGTTTGTTTTTATTATTGAATAATAGAGAAGGAGAAAGAATTTTGTCCACCTGCATTGTTGATAAAAAATTTTATCTACCTTCCCCCCCCCCCCCCCCCCCCATTGAGAAAAGGAGCTTTTGAGAAAAGGCACTTGTACCAGGCAAAATGATGCATTGAAATATAATTCTTACACACTTAAAGAGATAACTAACCTACTGAATAAAGTTATCCAAAACAGTAGTATGTAGTTTACTTCATTCTCAGGCAATTAATTGTCAAAGTCAATTTTTTTAAAAGTGATCCTAACTACCCTTACTTCTCCTATGTATTTAGGAGCAATAGAGCTAGTGCATGCTAGAGAGTTTAGAGTAGATACTTCCAAAAAATATTATAAAATCCGTTCAAATTTATAAAATTAATAAAAAATCAAACAAATTATTGTAGTATTTTACAGCAGTTTGCATCGTAAGACCTAAAAACGGATTATTTGTGGTGGACAAAAATTAAAAAGAATATTGGCCAGTTAAACTAATGGCACTGAGCTTAAAGGCTATGCACACTAATTGTATATTGCAGCCTTATTTTCTGAAGAAATAATGCCCTTCGAAAAACAAATTAAGGAGGTGAGAGGATTAACTCACATTTCCTTTTTTTATTTTTAATCACTGAACCCTCAAAACTAATCAGGGATACGCTTTATCGCATAGTAAATCAATATCCAAATTTCGAAGAAAGTCGGATAATTCTGCATAAAGCCTTTTTATATAATTTAAGAGGAGTTGTCCCCTGTTTCCCCCCTTTATAGTTAATTATTAAACCCCAAAACTATTCAGAGATTCGCCTTATCAGAAAATATAATATCTATATAAAAAATTTAAAGCAAATCAGATAATTCTGCACAAAAACCCATTAATCTAGTTCAATTAGGGAGGCCTAATCGCCCGTCCTCCCTTTATACTTAACAAAATAATTCCATAACTAATCAGGTAAGCTACTTATCAGCATGAACCTATTTTCTAAAATTGAAGCAAATTTATTAATTCTGTATGATGAAAAACTGTTTTCCTAAATTAAAAGGGGTAGCCCCCTTGATACCCCTTATACTTATCCAATGAATGCACAAAACAAATCAGGGAAGCAACTTATCAGAATGAACCTATATCCAAAATTTGAAGCAAATCGGCAAATTCTGCGTGAAAAATGCATTTACAAAAATTAAGGGGCTTAATCCCCATTTTCCCACTTTATACTTAACCAATGAACATCCAATGCTAATCATGCCTCATAATAATGATCTTATATCTAAAATTTTAATGAAATCTAATAATTCTGCACGAAAAATCTATTTATGTAAATTAAGGAGAAAGAATTAGACCTTCGTCATTGCATCCCCTCTTATAGAATGGACTTTCAAAATTAAACGATTCAAATTATTAGGAAAAAAAATCACGAAATTGACTTTTGACTGCTTTTAACGTAGAATAAATTGAAAATAGGGGATAAACACCGCTTTTTTTCAGCTAAAATATTTGTAATATCTAGTCTAAACATTTCTGCCATTAAATAGCATGAAATTGTATTTAAAAAAATTAGTGCTGTCAAAAAACTTCAAAAGATGGTTAAAAAGCCAAACTCTTCTCGCCCATACGACGAGACAAATTACTTAATTGTTAAAAAAATGCTTTTCTAACAACTGCATTAATTTGATTTTAGAAACGAGCAAATGCACAAAAGATTTTAATCTTTATTTTTTGCCTTCTGTTGTTACAATTTTAATCGTTTGGTGCAGTAATTGACCAGTACAATTATTCTCTTCCGACTTTCGAATGTGTCAGAACCGTCGTTTCCTTGATTACCTTTTTGAATCATTCTTACTCATTCTTAGTGATGTAAAAAGAAAAAGTTTCTTCTTTTTTCATTAAAAATCGAAGGATCGTTTTCCGGAGATTTGATTGGAAATGACTTACTTCCTACATCCTTAGGTTATTTCTAACCGCAATAAAACAAACAATGAAGATAAAACAATTTAGAATTCTTTTTTAAAGACTTGTGAAAAGGCGAAACCCTTAACATTATTAAGTCATAGGCTATTAACTTCAGATCAATGTTATAACATTTCCCTGTAATATTTTAGAGGCTTTTATCAACAGACGTAAAGTATTCTACGACAAGTGACCTCAATTTCTGGAAAATTCCGGTTCTGTCTTTTGAAGATTTGTTCTTAATTTCTCATGTAAAAGAAGATTATGTTGATATGTGAAATATAACATTATTTTAATTCAATTACCTTTTTATTTTCAAAAAATAAGCTTTACATGAAAATTTAAATTAATATAATTTAATTTGAATTCAGATCATAAATATACTAGTGGCTCCTCTCTCATCGCTAATCGCTAAAACCGCAATAAAACAAACAATAAAGAAAACAAAATTAAGAATTCTTTTTTAAAGAATTGCCAAAAAGCGAAGCAACCCTTAAAATTATTATGT
The DNA here is from genome assembly GCA_964019185.1 of Maratus speculifer. NCBI lineage: Eukaryota > Metazoa > Arthropoda > Arachnida > Araneae > Salticidae > Maratus > Maratus speculifer. Next base: position 98,199,895 of record OZ025295.1, read on the forward strand.
CATAGACTACTAACTTCTGATCATTATAACATTTCCCTGTAATATTTTAGAGGCTTTAATCAACAGATGTAAATTATTCTACTACAAATGACCTCAATTTCTGGTAAATTCCGGATCTGTTTTTTAAAGTTTTGTTCTTAATTGCTCATGTAAAAGTAGATATTGCTGATATGTGAAAGATATTATTATTTTAATCCAGTTACTTTGTTAATTAAAAAAAAATAAGCTTTACACGAGAATTTAAATTAATATAATTTAATTTATGTCATAAATATACTAGGGGCTCTTCTCTCAGCGCCAGTTGCTAAAACGGACAGTTATTTCTAACCGCAATAAAACAAACAATAAAGATAAAACAATTTAGAATTATTTTTTGCAGAATTTTCAAAAGACGAAAACCTTAACATTATTATATCATTGACTATTAACTTCAGATCATTATACAATTTCCCTGTAATATTGTAGAGAGAGGCTTTTATCAACAGATGTAAAGTATTCTACGACAAATGACCTTAATTTCTGGAAAATTCCAGATCTATTTTTAAAAGGTTTATTCTTAATTGCTCATGTAAAAGAAGGTATTGTTTGTATGTGAAAAAAAAAATATTATTTTAATGCAGTTAACTTCTTAATTAAAAAAATCTTTACATGAGAATTTAAATTAATATAATTTAATTTTAATTTATATCATAAAGATACTAGGCTCTCTTCTCTCAGCTCCAGTCGCTAAAACGGACAATTATTTCTAACTACAATAAACAAACAATAAAGATAACACAATTTAGAATTCTTTTTTAAAGAATTTTCAAAAGGCAAAACCCTTAACTATCATCATAGACTATTAACTTCAGATCGTTATACAATTTTCCTGTAATATTTTAGAGACTTTTATCAACAGATGAAAAATATTCTACTACAAGTAATTTCAATTTCTAAAAAAATCTAGATCAGTTTTTAAAGGTTTGTTCTTAATTGCTCATGTAAAAAAATATTGTTGGTATGTGAAAGATAATATTATTTTAATCCAGTTATCTTTTTTAATAAATAAAATTGTTTAATAAACAATATACAGGGTGTTCGAAAAGTCTGGAAATGGTCGAATAACTCGAGAAATACATATGTGATTGAAAAATGAAAATATACGTGTTAAATATTTTTAAATAAGCTACTCAGTGATAACAAATTTGACCTTCGCAACCGACCCCCTGGGGGTCAGAGGGGGTCCAACTTTGAAATCTTAAATTACAACCCCCATCTTTTATTGCAGATTCTGATTCTATGGACAAAAATACGTAACTTTTGTATTTGATGTTTATTTCGAATCCTCGTTTATCACGGTGTAATTGAGCATATTAAATCGATACATATTTCGGATTTCACAACCAGGTTTTGCAGGATTGGCCAGAATTTTTGACGTCAAATTCCTCGTCTTTTGCAGGAATAGCGTTTCTTGAAAATCACCCGTGGCTATTATTAGATAATGCTACGCTGTTAAAAATTTGATCCATTTGCTGTAGCGTCAGTCCACAGCTTTTATAGATTATCTCTTTTATGACCAATGAGAATGCTCCATAACACAGTAAAGTAACCGTTTTCTATAAAAGCGGTGGAGTGACGCTACAGCAAATAATTAAAAAAAAAAAAAACATACACCCACATCAGCCATATTTAGAAACTATTCGTTATTTAGAAACCATTTACTGGATAAAATAAAAGTACAAATAGAAAATTAATATATTTCAATGAATTTTTGTAGAGAAAAACATAAAAAATCCTATACACTGTAAAAAATTTAACACATTTGCTACAGTGTCACACCACCGCTTTTATAGAAAACAGATACTTTACTGCGTTATGGAGCATTCTCATGTGTCATAAAAGAGATATTCTATAAAAGCTGTGGAATGACACTACAGCAAATGGGTCAAATTTTTAACAGTGTAGCATTATCGAAATAATCGCCACTGGTGATTTTCAAGAAACCACTATTCCTGCAAAAGACTAGGAATTTGACGTCAAAATTCTGGCCAATCAGACAAAACCTGGTTGGAAAAACCGAAATATGTATCGATTTAATATGCTCAATTACACCGTGATAAACGAGGATTCGAAATAAACATCAAATACAAAAGTTACGTATTTTTGTCCGTAGAATCCGAATCTGCAATAAAAAATGGGGATTATAATTTAAGATTTGAAAGTTGGACCCCTTCTGGCCCCCATGTGGTCCGTTGCGAAGGTCAAATTTCATATCACTGAGTAGCTTATTTAAAAATATTTAACACATATATTTTCGTTTTTCAATCTCTTATGTATTTCTTGAGTTATTCAACCGTTTCCAGACTTTTCGGACACCCTGTATACTACTTGAGAGCAGCCGCGTGCGAAGAGAAAACTGCGCCCGGGGAAAGTATCAATACGGCACCCCTTCCCCCAACATTTTCTAGAAACAGCCCAAAAATCACATCGGTAGTATAAATTTGGCGCCCCCTAAATTTCTGCGCCCGGAGCGACCGCTCCCTTCGTCCCCCCCCCCGTTTCGCACGGCATTGCTTGAGAGAGGTGTTACAAAAAAATTAAAACAAATAACATTGACATGTTTCGGCTTCAATCTGATAAGAGCCATTATCATACTAAAAATAAACATAGAAATAATCTCACGGTCAGTACAAGCGACACGCGACAATAAGATGTAAGGAAAAAAAAAATCACGTGCTCTATTGTAAAAAAAAAAAAAAAAAAAAAAAAAAAAAAAAAAAAAAAAAAAAACAAATAGGCCACGATTTAAAATTAATTTTCAACTTGGTTCATCCCATTCAAGCTTTCACCGCGGAATTCATTCATTAACTCTAACCATAACTTAGGAAGTATAAAAGAAACAGTATCGCTGCAAACAAAACTTTTACGCGCATAAATTTCAATGAGACGATTTGTATTTTTATATTCATTATGATTATGGTGTTCTTATAAGATTGGAGCCGAAAAATGTCAATATTATTTGTTTTTCATTTTTCTGTAACATCTCTCTCAAGTAATATATATTGTTTCTTAAAACGTTTACATAAAAGGTGAAATTTTTAAAATCTTCTGATTTAAAAATCTAATAGATTTAATAAACTTTTTTCAAAAAATATGTTTTACATGAGAATTTGAATTAATATAATTTAATTGGAATTTATATCATAAATATGCCATGGGCTTTTCTCTCTGCGCCAAACGCCAAAACTGTAAGTGCTTCGCAGACTTAAGGCAATCTTGTGTAATTTTTTATTGTAAATGTATTTTATTTTTGATAATATAAACATACCAATATACAATGAAAACACTGCTCATTTACTAAACAAATACAAACTTACAATATATTATTCCGAAAAACATTTGTAGTAATTTGGAGCATTAAGTTTTAATGGCTTTAAAAATCCAGTTTTTTTTTTCTTTTTTTGAAAACATAAAACTTACGTTCTCTCGTTTTTTTTTTTTTTTTTTTTTTTTTTTTTTTTTTTTTTTTTTTAAGAGAAAAAAGGAAAATCATATTTGGCCATCATGCAATCTTAGCTTTTGATTTTAAAGAAAGGTACAAAATACTACTCCATTTTCTCATGGAAGTAAACCTTTTTAATTTACAAATATTCAAAAGAAAGGTATCATTTAAAAAATATTTTATTGTTAAATAGATCAGTTTCTGCTGGCGTCACCTCTACGTCTAGGTCTATTGCGCGCGACGACTATAACGTATTTGCATAGAGCTAAAGGTCTCATAACAACTCCTAAAGATTCTATACTTAAAATATTAAAAAAGTAATATTATTGATGTATTAAATTTATATTAACATTTTAAACTTAGCATTTCCACCATAGCTGTAACAGAAATTTTGCATTTCTGTGGACGAGAGAAAGAAATGAGTAAATGATTTATTTTCTTATTATTGATGTGGTGTTCTCATTGAAATTGAAAATAAAATAAAAAATAACCGCTTTGCATTCAAAAGTTGGACAGTCATTATTCCATACATTCATTTCATATATCCGATATAGGCGTTTCGTTAAATCGTTTCACAAATTCGTTTAGTTATGGTTTTATATAGAGAAAGTAGATAATTTAATTTTTTATGTACTGATGATGATGATTGTAATTTAATGTAGCAATAACAACTATTTCAGTTCATCAGATAATTTTTGCTTCTTAACTTTCGTGTTTTGCCAAAACGTGAAAGACTGTTGCCTATAGAGGTGTGAATGTTTTACATATGCGCTCTCTGGAATAGACACATAGTCACACGCACGCGTGCACCAAATATTGATGGCAAGAGGGGATAAATAGTGAAACCTCACCAAATATGCCCCGCCCCCTCAAAAATAAATCCCCATAAATAAACCAAATTGATGACTGTTTTTTGTGAGGGTTTTTTATTTAATATTATCCCTTATACTTGATGGAATATTGCTTATTTCGGGGGGAGGGGATAGATCTAAGTTTATTTTGGGTGTAATTCTGACTATATCAGCTCCTTATACCACGTGAAACATGTTTTCTTGACTAAAAATGATAAAAATTCACTGTTGACTGTTTATACGTTTAGTAAGGAATTTCAAAAATAGAAAACATATTTATAATTTGATCATATTTTAACGCTTAAGGGACAATTTATTTTGCATGTGCGGAAAGTTTGACACGGAAATAACTGAAGACATCAATTGAAATCATGTTGGAAGTACACTGAACGATTAAATAGAAAGTCTAATTCATTTTTATGCACGCTACTTTCTTTAGAGGATATATTGGTTTAAAATTTTCTTTGTTAAAAATAGCAATGTTTTTATAAGAAGTAAACAGCAATTTAAGACAATAAAAAACATTTAATACAGAGTTTATAAACACAATCTTTTGTTTATTAAAAAAAATATTTATGTTTTTTGATATTTTCTAAAAGTTAGTTCTAAAAAAGGAAAAGAAAAAAATAAACAGTGCATGTATTTATAAATGACATAAGGATAGTTTTCAAACAAAATTATAAGACTGAAATCAATCGAATAGTATGCTGTAATGTTCTAAAAGAGTTTTAAGTAAACAGAAATCGGATTTTACCTATTGAACTATTTGTATGTTATTTTTAAGATTCCGTACTTCAAAAGCGAAAACGGAACTATTAAAAGGTCACTCTTGTGTCTGTCTATTACAGCCATTTTACTCGTAAACTATGGAACGTGAGAATTTCAAATTTGTGGAAATAATAAAGGCTATTGACCTACATATTTACAGATTATTAAATATTCACAAATATATTTAGGGAAAATGTAGAGGGGTTAATTAAGTCACTTGACAAAAATTATTTTCTATGTATATCTTGTGGGATATCGTGTGAAATCTTTTATAAAACTGAACCCCAAAATACATTTATTTTTTTAAATTTAGATTTTTAGAGACATTGTCGAAAATTATGGGCAAAACCATGTTCCTCTTCATCTATTTCCAAAACTAATGAAACTAAAATTATGAAAAAATTAGAGGTACTAGACATTTATTTAAACCTTGCAAGAAAACTACAGCGATTACCCTAGGTCACCTAGTTTTCGAAAAAAGCACATTTTTTCGTTATACACGAATTTCGATTTGTGGGCATTCATTAAAGGTATTAAGGAGCACTGGAGGTACCTATAGTAGAAGTATTAAAACGTTGTTGATAATGATTTTCGGAAAAAAATCGTCAGTAATTACCCGAGAGATTAACTCTTAAAGAAAAGATGGTTTGGATATACATAATGACAGGGGCGGCGTACTCTGTATAACACCAAATTTTAAAGCCTAAATAACAACTTTTAATGATATATTAGTGTAATTCAATGCCCAGTAGTAGTATAAAAACAATAAATGTTAAATTGTTAAAAAAAGACTAATTTAATTAGAATTAATCACATAAATGCTATCGGTTTCGCGACTAATTTGCATTGAGTGGACCTCTCAATATGCCTCCCGTGTTGTTAAAAATTAATTAAAAGCCCACCTGGTAAAACGCGGCACGGACAAAGGTGACGTTTCAACTTTGCAACTTCCATTCGATGCGTGCTTAGCACGATGCAACGTTTAACTTTGAACAAGGGTTTTGTTTTGTAAAAATAATTGATAATTACTATGCTGATTTTTGTTTTATGAAATGCCAAACAAAATTTAAATGTGCACTACTATTATTGCCAACACCAAATTCAATTTAAAAAATAGACAGATTAGGATATGATTTAAAGAAAGAGTTATTCAGAATAGGAATATATGATATTATTATTATTTTGTCTTCATATCTCTTTGGCCTCTTATGGCATTACCCATTCATAATTTTACAGTATTTAAAGCTATACCAACTGTACGTTATTGCAGACTTACAAAGCCTTATTACTCTTTTAGCAACGATATTTTTAATAATACAGTTAAGAATTTATATGTACTAGTAGATCGAACCCGGGCTTCCCGGGTTACATAGCAAAGATAAAAAGCATTTTTTTAAAATTGAAAACTTTAATGAATTTTCTACATGTAATATGCATTTTAGATTGCTAACTAACTCCAAAAAAGCATTTATAACCCTTTAAATCTCTGGAGGGGGTAAGATAAAATATATCCCACTCAATTTTAATTGCAAAACGTCACATTGACGCCAGTAATTTGAAATAGCAATTTTATTTTTGTCAAATACGTGAAGAAACGCTTTTAAATATTTTTAAACAAATTTGTTTTTAAATTCTAATGTCAATCAATCATTTCAGCATTTTAAGAATTGAAGTGCTTTTTCCTTCAAAGGGTTAAGTATCTTGAGGATTTGCTCATTCATGTTTCATTCATAAAATAATAACTGGGAAAGGTATTGGTATGAAGATTTGTATTTGATAAATTTACATATTTTTATCTTATACAATTAAAAAAATTAACATTAATCTCAATATTATATTAATATCAATGTTTGAATTAAAATATTATATATCGGAAAAACATAGTTAGGTTAAAGGGTTAAATGAAAAATATTAATTATGGAATCAAATAAAGCAATGAATTTTTTTTTTAGACACATTTCCGTATTAGATGCATGTTGGAAGTTATTAGCCAAAGATTTCATTACGGCAGCAATTTTGTTTCTAGTCATTTCAGTGCTTCGAGCACGTAATTCAATTGTATGACTATTAAATTTGTATTTATTTATTTTATTTTATTATTTATAAAGAAAATTTTAATTTTACTACACTGTTAAAAATAAATCTGTGAATTCCAGGTGAAACTACCGGCAGCAATGTAGCCGAACTTTCACCGTTCCGTTAGTAGATTTTCCGTTTGGAAAATAAAAGAAAGGAAAACTTCCGTATGGAAAAGCGGTAACTTTCCGTTACAAAGTTTGATTTTGTAATGATAATAATTTAATTTAAATTTAGTGAACCGGACATTCGTCAAAGAATTCGAAATTTCCGAGTGACCATATACTTAATTTAAGTCATTTTTAATCATTATTTTTTGCATAATTTATTTCAAGCCATCCTGAGGATCGAACTAGGGACGTTTGCGTAGAGGATCAAGTCCTTACTGATTCAGCCAAAGCTGGTGATGCCTGTCTGTACAAAGTATGTCTTTTATGAGTTACTGGGAAAATATGTTGCGCTTTTCAAAGATTGCCTTTCAAATATATTCGTTAGAATATTCGTAAGCGGTTTATTTTATTTTATTTTAGAATGATGCATAATACTTATTATTTTTAAAACAAATTTTAATTTTTTAACTAGCGTAAATAAAATAAAAAATCATTGTTTAAAATCACATTTTTTTTTTTTTTTTTGAATGAATGTATGAAAAAATATTTTTTATTCATTTTTTACAAAAATTAGATAATTTTTTGAAATTATCGCGCGCAATTTATTTATTTATTGGGAGGCTAATTAGTTAAAAGATTTTTTTAATAAGAAATAAGAGAAAAATAAACAGAAAAAAATAATTAAAAGGGACTTTTCGTGTTTTCATTATTTTATGGGGATAGTGGGATACGAACCCACAATCTATGCTCCCAGACGTTTAATGGCGTGGTGCTTTAACCACTCGGCCGCCGAGATCCCCAGGAAACGGACTGTCTCCGTTTTTTTTTTTTTTTTTTTTTTTTTTTTCCATCCTTTTCGTTAGTTTCAGGAAATATCGTGGAGTTTTCAGATTTGTAACGGAAAAAGCCCTTTTGGTGCGAAAAGGGATTTTTTCTGTGAAATTCAGAAAAAAAATATCCGTGAATTTCAGATTTTTTTTAACAGTGTATAATATATTATCCGGAAACAAATCCTGAAACTTTATATTTTTCTAAGGACAAATAGACTAATCTACCGTAATCGAGTTTCACTCGGTAGAGATAAATTTAAAAATAACTCGCACCTGATTTTTTTTTTAAATCACAGCCAATCAGTAAATTGAAATACAGTTTTTAAACAAATTCAAAATATTTTCATTTTTTTTTCTTATTTGGCAGTGTAAAATTTTAAGTTGTTTGATTAGATGTTAAATTTGTAATTTTTAATAATTTAATATGCATTTTAACCACTCTTTTATTTTATTACTCAACCAATTTTAATTTTATAATGAAAAATTACCAGGAACAATATTCATAGATTTATGACTAAATTGTGTATCATTATTTTTTAATGGAGATAAATAATAAAAATTAAAAAAAAAAAAAATGCTTGAAAAATATCCGTTTGCAATAAATGAGTCAAATGAGATACAGTTTTCAATGAAATTGCATTTGAAAGTAGATTTCTTCTCCTATATGATGAAATAAAAACTGAAAATGTGCAACGTTTAGAAGATTAAAAAATTGTAGTAACAAAAATTGCAAAAAGTCATTTATCCTGAAATGTTGTCATTCGCAAAATAACGTCAGTGCTATACACGGATACATTTGTTTGTTATAATATATATTTTGCGCATATGAAAAAACGGTACTACTTGATTATCGCATCGACCATTTTCGCCAAATTAAAAAAAATCACCAAACTAATAGCCAAGTTATGTATGATGTTGACATAATTTTTATTTTAAATAACGGAAAAACAAATAAAATAGTAAAACATGAATAAAAATACAAAGTGGTATTAAACAGCTCTTAATGACATTTTAAACATGTGTATCTTGTTTAATATCATTGAATGTGTCATTCACAAATCTTCCATTTTTGGCATTTAATCTTATAATTTGGCGATAGTTTTTTTGGTCGACGGGATAACCAAGTAGTACCGAAAAATCTAACCGCATGCTAAAATGTTAAAGTAAAGCAATGACTGCACGTACATTTTTTTCAAAAAAGTTTGCCTCAAAGTTAACTCTATGACAGATTTAAAATTGGTTTTATAAATGAAAATACGCATCACAAATTAAAAGAATAAACATTGCACTCCGTCACTTGAGCGTGCAAATAAGATGCCGCATTTTCCGTGAAGTACGCAAACCTTGATTTTTACAAATCATGCCAAATCAAATTTTCAATTACATTTTAAACATTGGATATTGGCGAATTATGAAATTTCATTTCGTCTTTTACATTGTTCTTTTTCTATTTCAGATCAATTTTCTATGTGAAAATATGGTTTTAATAAAAAAAAAAAAAAATAATGATTTGTCGCAAATAATTTTTCATTGTTGCGGCCGTTTTCAAATCATAAATATATTAAAACCATGCATTCATATGCGTTACGCCAAGTTGTCGCCAAGCTTGATTCTTTTTTTGAAGCCAGTTAGTATTTTTTTTTTAAGCATATTTTATAATCTAATTACAATTGAATGTTTTAAACAATTGGACAAAAATTTGTGGAACCGAACATTGTTTTAAACCTGAAATTATTGCCAAGATCGTCTTTGTTTGCTTACTATCTTGGTGAAAAAAATTCAACCCGGAGGGGAAAAAAAAAGAATCACATTGGACAGGTACTAAATCCTTTGACATCAGCCGTGCGTTTTTTCTCTAAATAAAAATGATCTGCTTAAATTTAAGCATTATAAAGTAGCATTTTATTTTATTATAAACTAAAAGCTATAGTACTAAAAGTTTCCACAGACTTGTCATTGAAAGTTTCCTTCTTTTTAGCGAAAACACGCGGTTGTGTTTGCGCTTAATGTAGCAAATTTCCCATAAGTCCATAAGTCCTCTCTATTTCTTTTTTACTTTATGGCTATTTTTCCTTTCCTTTGCGCAGAAATGGGATATTCAAGTTGCCATCGCCAGAAAAATTAAATTAAAAACTACAAAAAAATTAATATCTCAAAAACAAATTGAGATACAGCTTTCAAACAAATTGCATTTAAAAGTACATATTTTTCCCTACACAACGGTGTAAAGATTGCAAATGTGCGATGTCTAGGAGGTAAAAAATCTGCAGTAATGAAAATTGCAAAAAGTGAAATTTCATCAGAAAGTGTTGCCATTCGAAAAATGACGTATGCGTTACGCACAGATACGTTTGGCCTTTATAATATAGATTTTACGGAACTCTCTGAGCTCGATTAATACCCGCACTTGACCGTTTATAACCATTTCATATTTGACATTACAAGTAAGAGAATAGCATCTTAATGTGGATGTCAATAATTTGCGAATAATGTTGACATTTAAGTATAATAAATTTATTGAATAGTTATAGTATTTATGTAAAATGACGCAATATATATTTTGCCAATAAGTTGTTATCCAAACAAATCCTCATACAAGGAAAACCGCCTCGAGAACCCACTTTTTGCTTTACTATATGTGGTGGTATCATAAAGTCCTATTAATATGGATCCAAATATATATGAAGAACCTAAGCCAAGGGATATAAGTAACAAATTGAAAAAAAAATTAGCTAAGTGCCCAGACAATCTGAAAATATGCTTTTTTTCGTTTCAGGTAATCAAATATAAAGGATTTTCGGATTATGTGGGGCGTTCTAAAGATAGCCACTTTTGCCGAATAATAATCAATAATGATTAATTATAAATTTAACCGAAATTGTAACTCTACTTTTTTCATATTTATTGAAATAAGAGCTCAAAAACCACAATAAAACAAACGGCAGTTTCCTATTTCAATTCATTCAATAATTATTGTTGGTCAAATTTAACGTCAATAATGAGCTCGGTTTACTCCAAATCATTTTTTTGTCACTGGTACCCATTGGCTTCTAAGATCCTCCTATACGAGTAGGTAAAATAAATAAATAAATAAAATAAAATAAAATAAATGTAAAAAATTAAAAAATGTGATTGTAGCTTCAGCTCTTGTACTGACCGATTTAAGTTTTAATAACAATATCCTAATTTCTTTGTGATAATCGCATTTTTTCTTGCCTTCAATTGATGATGATCAATAAATATATCCTCGAAATTAAGTGAATGAATCAGAATGTACAGGTTCAAGAAAAAATATACATATATACTTTGGATCGGCTTAGGAGCGCGAAGTCTAATCGAAGGTGCGTAGACCTTAAGGCACACCACAGGTCTCAACATATAACGAACTGTATGTCATTACAACGTTATATGTCGAGTTCAGTGGAGGCGCCCCGACCAATTTTATCACATTATAATCATGAAATAGATTTCAAAAACAATAATCAACTACGAAATTCACAATTGCTCAATGTGAATTTTAAATTACCGGTAAGACTTAACAATTGGTAAGCGACTACCAGTTTGATTCAAAATTTCTGCATTTCAAATATTTTTTATTTCATTCACTTATTAGTAAATTTAAGCATTACTTGATAAAATACAATAAAATGAAATAGAACAAAAAAAGTATGTATATAGGATCTAAAATATATTTTAAGAAGTTATCAGTTTTACAAAATGCATAAAACTTTATTTTAGTAAAAAGTATTGTGCTTTGAAACAATTATTAATTTCTGATTAATTTATATCTGCTATGTATATGCGCATCACATAAAATGGAAACTAAATACAGAAATATAATTTTAAAAATAGATTATATTAAAATTGATGTGTATATTTGTAAAACAATGGTCGACGAAGAAAATTTCATTCGATCAATGCAGATTTAGTCAAACATCGATAAGGACAGCAGCAAATTTCAGCCTTAGAAAGTGCTAGAATTTAACGGGTTGTTTATCTTTTTTTTATATTCATAAATAAAATGAAACATTAATTAAAATAAAATACAACAAAAAATTATACATCTGAGATCATGAACTGAGGAAGTTTATTAGAGAGACATTTGGCCCCTGTATTTTTTGCAATATTCCATTTTCTTACAGCATTGCAATTATGCAATATTAGACCCTATTTATTGTGTTTTAAAACAATTTGATAGTTTTTTTTTCATTTCATAAAGTTATTTAGTTTTGCTTAATGTATATATAATAATCCATGATTAAGTTTCGGAAAAGTAACTCTTAGAATTAAAATTATATAAGGGAGGTAAAAATAATAAAGCATTTTTTCTATAAGTTACGCGTTAACAAACGTTTATATTGTGTTTATTTAAATAGAAGTCAATATTTTTATCATACCACAAATTGTAACTTTTGAAATCGTATAATGATTTATCTAAATTAATATGTAGATTAATTCTATTTTATTTCATTTCTTACTATTTAATTCTTAGATTATATTTTTAAACATAAAGTAACATCATAATTATAATTTAATATAAGACATATTCATAATAATGCATTAAAAGTTCCATGAAAAAAAACTGAAATACAATACAAACCGAAAACTTTTAATTAAAACGCCATTATTAAAAAAAAATCGGGTTGTTAACAAAACAAAATTTCTGGTTGTTATGTGTATGATTTTTGTGGCATTTATAACAGCTTTATACACATTTTTGAGAATACACTGTAATAAATTTTAAAAAAGGAAAAAAGGATGATTTTTAGGAGATTGTATTGGCAATCGCGACGCCAGTCCGTAAATTCCACAAATTTTTCCTTTTTTTTGGAAATTTTTCTAAAATTTACTTGAATTTTTCCATTAAAAAACAGTGAATTATATTGGTGTGCCGATTGCCAGTAAAACCTCCATAAAATCATCCGTTTATTTTCATAGTGTAGAAAATATTATCTGTAAAATAGACCAGTCGTTAATAATAATAATGATATCAAAAAATCGATGTGAGAAATCGATGTGTTGAAAGCAATGATATTTTCCATTTTACAATAATTTTTATAAGATTTCGTGTAAAAACTTGCTAAAGACTCGCATATCAAAAGTGGCACGAGTAAGATAGTTTGTAAATTCCTAATTAGATTTCATAAAATATGATTGATTACAATTTTGCAGTTTTTGCAGTCTTGCAATTTTGCAAATTTAGAATCCAATAACCGTATATGAGTGCGATGTCCCGAAGGTACAAAACGTCCGTCTGTAAAAGGAAATTTTTGTCTATCTGGAAAATAACTTCATCGACTTGACAAAAAGCATCATGCTTACTCGATATTAATTTTGCTAGAAAAATATTTCACGCTAAATAATTTTTAAACTTCAGGTTATAAATGTGTAATTAAGTGATACCTTTTGGAAGTACAACTTAATTATTTAAAACTAAATACAAAATGAATTATAGCTATGTAATTGTTCCAGATAGAATTTACAAACATTGGTCTGCTAAAAAACATTGCACTTATTTTTTGAAAATTAAATGTCAAGCATAGGTAAAAACAGCGGAAATCCTTCTGTTTAAAATTCTTTGCAGTTCAACAAAAATATTGTCCTTTATTTTATTCATACATAAAATTAAACAGTATTCTAGATAAGGTACAAAAAAATTCTTTAAATCTGAGATTTGAAATCTATACTAATTCTTTAACAATTACTTTTTAGATTTTATAAAATCCATCAAACTTATTGGTTATTCATTTTCTAGAAAAACATTTCATTTTGTACCAATGTTAATTTTTGATTAATTTATATCAATATCCAAGTGCATATCATAAAATTAAAACTAAATACACAAAATTAACAGTAAAAATTTTATTTTATCTTGATATAATTACCCTACAGATTTAAAAAAATAACGTTCAATGAAAAAAATTGCTATTCTTCAATGCAGACTTAAATACAGATATCAATAAAGACAGCAGCGATTCTTATGCTTGGAAACTTCGGCATTTCAATGGAAATATTTTTTTTATTCACAAATAAATGGAAATATTTGGTAAAGTTAAACACAGCCAAAAATAACATATCTGAGATGAAGAAATGACGAAAATCACAAGACTCGTAATGAGTTGATTCCTACATTTCTTGTAATTTTAGAATATGTTTATCGTTAAAAGTAAATATATTTTGATCTGAAATCTATATTTAACAACTATCTGACCCGCCCGGCGTTGCACGGTTCCGAGATAATAACATTAAAGGAACATGAAATTTGTGATTTTATCTCTAACTCGAAATACTACCTCTGACAATAATGTTCGGTGAATGAATTCAGAATGACCAATCTGGCAACACTGGCGAAACGAAACGCTGCACCCACATAGAGGCAAGTGTTAACCATCATCCCCAAGCTTTGCTCAATTGAGCGTCGTTTATGTTCTGTGTAAGACGTCTTTACTAAGTGCTTGTTCAGTGTGTTAATTCTTAACTGAGAATAGGAAAATGAACAAACAAAAGATCAGTTTAAAGTTTGGTTTTAAGATTTGCAATACACTGAAAGAAACCCATGAGGGGTGGTGCAAATTGAACATCCACCATACTCGCCAGATCTCAGTCTTCCAGACTTCTTCCTATTTTCACCACTCAAACTCTCTTTGAAAGAGATTTGAACATCATGCTGACATCCAACGAAATGTGACAAAGCTTTTGAACTCCACCCTAAAAGAAGACTTCTTGCTAATTTCCCAGAACATGTATAACAGATTTCAGCGGTGCATAGTTATGGGAGATGACTATTTCGAAGGATGGTATGGTAACTTTCGTTAATATTACATTAATGTTACAGAACTATTCACCGAACTTAATTGTCAGAGGTAGTATGTGAAAGTACATTGTCTGAAATACACGGCCACTGACTTTGTGAAAAATTGGTTTAAAAAAAGGAACAAATAATATTTAGCGGTAAAAATGTTGAAAAGGACAGCAATGGGAAACGGGAGAGGAACTACTCAAGTAATAATTAGAATTTTGAAAATCTCAATGTCAGATACATCAGGAGAGATTTTGGGGAACTTTCAAAAAAGTTTTGAGAGCCTCGCAAGTGCCGTAGATTTTGATAGCCATCGCACAAACACATACATGCACACAGACAGTGCGTTTAGTTATTTTATTAGTGTAGGCTACTGTGGATATTCAAAATAATACCTTTACTGCAAATTTATTAGTTTTATGGTTTTTGCATTTTTTACATGCAATTAAAAAAATAGATAAGACCATGATGCGTACAAAAATCTGTAATATTGACAAAATTGACAAAAAACCGATGCTAAAAGCACAAAAAATCGCTAAAAACCACATCGAAAATCGTACTGAAAATCGAAATGAAAAAAATCACTAAAATTGAAAAATCATACAAGACAAAATTTAGTTAATTAGGCTTTGAAACAATTAATTTTAAGATTCTCAAAAATAGCCACAAAAATGAGAAGAAATACTAAAAATTGCAATAAAAAATTCGCTAAAAGTTCAAAAATCACCGCACGAATTCCGAATAAACTTTATTGAAAAGAGAAAAAAAATTACTATATTGAGTGAAAAGAATGAAACCGTATTTCTTACACTAATATAAAAAAAACCGTCTCGAAACATAAAAAGAGCGCTAAAAATCGCCTGAAAAATTAAATTAAAAAATTTCGATCATAAAATCAAAAATCGAGCTTTGAGGTGCAAAACTACATGTACAGAGGTACATTCCCTATAAATTTTGTAACTCTACATGCAGCGGTCTCTTCAGAACAGCGCTAACACACAAACATACTTGTCTCTTTATTATTATAGATATATAATAAGAATAATGATTTGACAAAAAGCATCATACTCACTTAGTAAACATTTTGTGGAAAATATTTCATTTCATATATTCATTTAACTTCAAAGTTATTACTATGTGTAAACTTTGATTACATTTTGGAAAAACAACTTAATTATTTAAAAACTAAATACACAAATTAATGGAAGCTATATAATTGTTCTATAAAGAATTCACAAACATTGATCCACTAAATAACATCACACTTGTTTTTTGCAAATTAAAAGTCAAGTATCTGCAAGGACAACAATGACCCTTGTGTGTCAAAACTTTTGCATTTCAACAAAAAATGTATTTTTTTCTTTTATTCATAAATAGACTAAAATATTATTTGAAATGAAATATAACCAAAAATTATGCATATGCGATGAAGAAATTCATTGTTCACGAGATAGAATCTCGCAATGGGCTGGTCTTTGTATTTCTTCTAGTTTTAGTTCATGTTTATTGTTTCTAAGGGCGATTTATTCCAATTTTCGGTCTTCCCTATAATAATGCCGACAATTGCGCAAAATATCCTAAATAAGCTCTGGCAAGATCAAGAGCTGTTGTAGTTTTTGAAAGACAAAGCGAAGACAGAGTGAATGGAACGTATATTTGAAATAATTTAAGTGTTGACATTTAACAGCTACTTTGACCGAGAAATAGAGAGAAAAAAAAAACGAACCATAGAAAAAAAATACAGGTAAAAAATGTTTTAAAAACAAGCTTTTACCATAATGTGGTAAAAGGTATATCATAGTTTAATAAAAGGGCATTACTGTTAAGCACATTATGTTTGAAGAAAGCGGTTCCAGCAGAAATAGATTATTGGAAAAAGAAATGCTTTAAAACAAGATTTTACTGTAACTTGTTAATAAAGAGGGAAAAAAGCAGGGCCTTATGGCACACTTACGCCAATAAATTTTAACAAAAATGATTGCCTTATCTAAACGTCGTATGCAAGGAAAATTTCTGTCATGAAAAAGGTAAATTTTTCTGTTTCTTTTTTTCTCGTGAGAATGTGCTTCATACGTAATCAGGCACTGTATATAAGGATTAAAATAATTATCTTTTTTATAAATGGATAAACGGCAGTGATTTTTTAAAATCAAGTATTTTTTAAATGAATATACAATTGAAAATTTTTCTCCCAGGGAAGAAAATAATCGATCAATGCCATCATGATGATTGGACCCACATACATTCGATTTTTACGAGGAGTGAACATGGTATATTTATCAACCATGACACGGTTCAATCGCAAAACATCAGCAATCAATAACATTTACGCAATCAACTTACGCGATGATTTTTATACACCATTACAGGACTAATGTTTTTAACCTGCAAGGGATTGCAGAGGCAATTTTATTTATTTTTATATTAATTATTATTATTATTAGCAATATTAGGAGTAGTAGATACTACTATTACTATCAGTTTTATTATTATTATTATTATTATTATTATTCGAATATTGTATTTTAACCGGAAATACGCAAATAGGTCAATTGTACTGACTTATAAAATCGGATTGTTACATTTGAGTCGAACGTAGAGACAAGGCAAGTTTACCCCGTGGATTTTGAAAGACATTCTTTGCGTTCAGGATTAAGAGCTCAGTAAAGAAAGTTTGTCTGCAACTCAGAGGATTCGAGATCAAAATTCGGACTGGCTCGAAATAAATACAATGGATAATCAGTTAATAAACTGTTCTATTCACGAACAGATTGGTTAACGAACACTGTCAAGAGAGATTTTTTTTTTCGGATAACGAAAACCTCAAATTAAGCCAAAAAGAATCACTTCTGTGTTTCACATTTCTAGAGCTATATTTAATTTCATTTATTGTCGACTTAGAGAATATTTTAACAGTTATATACGTATGACCCAATTATTTGATGGTCTACAGGGGTTTATTACCCTACATTTTATTGTCCGCAATTTAAGATAAACAAATTTGAAACACAAATTTACATTTTTTGCCCTTTTTAAAGAAAAATATTTAATTGCAAATTTATTATTTTAATTGAAATTTAGTTTACAAATTATTAACAGGCTCTGGTTTCAACTTGAGCTTTATCCGGTCCTGCAGTTAACACGATCTTTTTGAGAACTAAAGAAGTTTGAAAAAGGCCAAAATGACAAATCAATATGATTTAATGTCGTAGTCAAAAATGCAATTCTAAAAAAATTGACAAAAGGTCAATTTTTTATGTGTGACAACACGGACAAAGCCATCAAAATACTATATGTCCATAATGAATAAAGACTTATATTAAATCTGTTACAAATGGAAGATTTATATTACTTTTATACGCGATTTGGATTTAAAAAATACAAAATAGAGCATAAATTTCTATCTCCGCTAGTAGTGACGACGGTACGCTAAATGCTACCGAAACCGGTCTGCTGTTTATATACAATATTTGGTGCTTTTTAATGTTGCTAGTTTTGTATTCCAAAATATTACTCAGTTGTAGATTTACTTAAAAGACTTAGTTAAATAAGACTCAGTTGTAGAAATTATTAAATTTTAATCGTACATGTAAGCAGTAAAAATAATAAAGATCGATTATTATGATAAAGTTATCAATTAAGGCTCATATGCTAATATTCCAAAATAGATAAAAGTAAAAAAATATTCCATTTTGACACAATCAATTTCTTTCTATTGAAAATAATCCATTTACATTTATTTGCGAATTTTAATATACTGAAGTATACAATAGCGAGTTATTTTCGCACCTTCATTATTCGTAGTTTAAATAATTTTCAGCCGTGAAATATTTAAGAACAACACTTAAGAATAAATATCTGTTTGTTATAACAAAGTACAATTTGCAGTAATATATAAATACTTTTTTCCTTCTTTGTTCCTGCCTTATGTTAAATAGGAAGTGAAAATAAAAGTACACAAATTAAAAATATTAAATATATATATATATATATTATTAAGTATACAACAAGAGGTATTAATCTTCTCTTCCACCTTTTTTAAAACACAATATTTGTGCACTTCCTGTTTTCAATACGGAAAAAACTCACAAAGAAAAATTCCAATTCGCAAGTAAGGTGCATTATAATAATAAGTGCTTTGGTTTATCGAACCTGATTCAAGGATTTTATGCTGTTTTCTTATTTTATTGAAAAACTGTTATTATTTATTTAAGTGTATTTACTACGTGGGAATGTCATTTCTAGTTTCTAAAAGTAATAATAACTAATGCAAACAATTCTTTTTCCGAGTCTTTTATTAAAATTTACCTTTTTGTATCCGGGTTGCCAGTTTGACCCTTTTTTTTTTTTTCAAGAATTTGTGAATTTATACTAGAAATTCTAAAAGAAGAATGTTTACTTTTATTAATAAAAAAAATGTCTGTCATTAAAATACAGCAAAACTTGCTTTGTAATTTCTAGTATAAATCCGAAATTTTCTAACAGTAAAGTTGGTCAAACTGTCAAACGTGTTTTATATTTCTTTTCCCAGTATTATACAGAAAGTACTTATGATGTTTTGTCACATTTTTTTGCAGCAGTTAAGTACTATGTTATCTGATTATTGAAGAATAGATTATTTCTTTCCATAAAAAATATGCAAAAAAATTTCAAACGGTGCGGAAGATATTGAAAGACAGTACAAGACAATCACAAAAGATTACTTTTCTACTTGTCAGTTTTTAAAACAGAATACTTAAATGCTTTTTAACTCACTCTATGTTTTTTATGAAAGAGGAAGAAATAATACATTAATGCGTTGAGTGCCGCGTCTGTCACCGGTGATTGACACTGCATTTGTTGTTTAGACTGCGTCAGACCTCAGTGGCTGATCGTCTAAAATATGGTATAAAAGTAAAAAAATAAAAAAGAATACTGCCCAGTTAAACTGAAGGCATTGAGCTCACAGGCTACAAATACTAATTGCACATTAAAGCTTTATATTTTCAAGGGTTAATTCCGTTCGAAAAAAAAAAATTAAGAAGGGGAAACAGCTCTCCCCTTTTCTCTTTTTTTATACTTAATCATTGAACCTCCTATACTATCAAAGACATGCTTTATCATATAAAAAATCTATATCCAAAATTCAGAGCAAATTAGATAATTCTTAATAAAAACCCATTTAGCATTTATATAATTTAAAAAGAGTTATCCCCCTCTTTTATACTTAACCATTAAACTTCCAAAACTATTCAGAGATTTGAACGAAATCTGAAAATTCTGCTTGAAAAACCCATTTATATAAATTAAGGGGGGGGGGACATTAGAACTCCTGTTCCCCTTATTTATACTTATTCAATGAACACCTAATAAGAGTCATGGAATCGCCTCATCAGAATGATCCTAATCTAAATTTTGAACGAAAATTAATTCTGCATGAAAATCCCATTTATATCAACTAACGGGGGGGGGGGCATTAGAGCCCCTGTTCCCCCTATTTATACTTATTCAATGAACACCTAATAACAGTCACGGAATCGCCTCATCAGAATGATCCTAATCTAAATTTTGAACGAAAACTTAATTCTGCATGAAAATCCCATTTATATCAACTAACGGGGGGGGGGCATTGGAACCCCTGTTCCCCCTATTTATACTTATTCAATGAACACCTAATAACAGTCACGGAATCGCCTCATCAGAATGATCCTAATCTAAATTTTGAACGAAAACTTAATTCTGCATTAAAATCCCATTTATATCAACTACCGGGGGGGGGGGCATTAGAACACCTGTTCCCCCTATTTATACTTATTCAATGAACAACTAATAACAGTCACTGAATCGCCTCATCAGAATGATCCTAATCTAAATTTTGAACGAAAACTTGATTCTGCATGAAAATCCCATTTATATCAACTAACGGGGGGGGGGCATTAGAACCCCTGTTCCCCCTATTTATACTTAATCAATGAACACCTAATAACAGTCACGGAATCGCCTCATCAGAATGATCCTATTCTAAATTTTGAAAACTTAATTCTGCATGAAAATCCCATCTATATCAACTAACGGGGGGCATGAGCCCCCCGTTCCCCCTCTTATACATATCGAATGAACTCCAAAAACTAATCAGGGAAGCGCCTTGTCAGGATATACCTACATACAAAATTTCAAGTGGATCGGATATTTTTATCATGAGTTATCGCGTTACGTACATACATACAGAACGGACGGGCACATAAGCTCACAGGCTATCTATGATAGCCTGTGAGCTAAAAAGCATTGTTTTAAGTATCTACTAAAAATGGTATTTAAATTTTACTTAACTTTTATTTATTACGGGTTTATACTTTCTTAATAATTAATTAATACATATATTTTAGTTTTAAATTATATTTTATACTGTTAGTCACCGGTGGCTGACGCGGAAAGTTCTGTGCCAGTCACTGGAGCGCTTATCGTGTTAATAGAAGCAACTAAATCTTTCTGTTTTTTCTGCATTTCAATAATCCAACAGACAATCATCAAACTTTAATTTGGATACGGTCCCTAAAAGAGGCTCATTTTAAAATAACTAATTCCTCTGCAACTAATTATACGAATTTCAAGATGATTTGTATTCAGACTAATTGAATGGTGTAGAATTTTTTTTATAATGTCAAAATTGGGTACTGCTGTTAAAAAAATAAACTTTGGGTTTCTTTTGATGTGTAAATGCCTCCCTAAGCAAATTTTATGTATGCCAATTAAAATTAGATTTCATTTTCAAGTTGTACGGTATAAGAAACTACTATAGTTCGGTACTATGATAATTTGTTGTTAGTAGGAGTTAGTAGGAGGTGTTTACTTGATATTCCACGACCGTACAATATACAGTCGGCTATCGTTAATTCGAACTCGTCAGGACCACAAGAAATGTTTGAATTAGAAGTCTGCACGGGCCGAAATTTCCAGGCCCGGGCCCGGCCCGGCCCGAACGAAAGAAATATTGGCCCGACCCGGCCCGGCCCGAAAGTTAAAATTTCGGCCCGAGCTCGGCCCGGCCTGAACGAAAAAAATAATGGGCCGACCCGGCCCGGCCCGAACGAAAAAAATAATGGCCCGACCCGGCCCGGCCCGAAAGTTAAAATTTCGGCCCGAGTTCGGCCCGGTCCCGAAAAAAGTTTAAAATTCGGCCCGAACCCGGCCCGGCTCGTATGAATTTCTACAGAACATTGATCTTTAATCTTATGGAAGAGTTCTGACCAAAAAAAATTATATTAGTCTTTTTTTTTTTTCATGTTTATAATCCCCATTTATGCAGAAGTGCCGTGGGCTGCGATATTTATGCTTTTAAATGAATCTTTGTTTGTTGTATGTAAATGTTTCAGTTATCACTAGTATTATTAATCCATATTCCCTGTAATGGAGACAAAAAATCAAAAAAGCGGTATATGGTAAAATTTCCAGAGACGAAATCGCTTTGGAACGAAAAAATGCTTTCTCTTCTTAACAGATATAAATGTTTAATATATTTTTTTCTCCCGTATTATTGTATTCATTTTGCATGGATGAACATTTTAAAAGAAACTTTCAGTTTTCAGTTTAAAAAAAATTCCGTCATAATCATATATATATATATATATTTTTTTTTCTTTTGTGTGTGTGTGTGTGTGTTTAATTCTATTTTAAAACGCCCAGTAATCTACGATTCTTTAAAAGGAATAAATTCTAATGTTTAATTGTAGAATAACGACGGCTTAAAAGTATTTACTTTTTTTGCAGAAATTTTTGGACAAATCCAAATATCACTGATTTATAAAAAGTCGAGAAAAGGATTTTCATATAGGAAGATTCAGATTCAGCTAGGTGGGGAGGCCTACCATATGGCTTGAGCTCAACAAGCCCCACCTAACATTTATTTAAAAAAAAAAAAAAAAAGGTACAATGTCAATCACAATGGGCTGCCCTATTTTTCAGGGCGAGCCTGGGAAATAAGTTTCTAATATTTACAATGATAACTTTACATTATTGCATGATAGTGTGTTTAGAATATTCAGACGTGTGTTTTAACAACAGAAATATTTACAGGTTCGAAATTAGAGGTGCGGAATAGCGGAATATTTACAAGCACAATGATCTATAGTTCATTTTGAAAGTGAATAAGTCCAATGAATATGGTTCTTAGTAGAGTTCATAGTAAAGTTCGAAAGTTCATTCGAGTAAAGTTGAAAGTTAAAGAGGAGGCATCTGAAATAATGCCTGATTATCCTCAATGAGTTTTACACAGTTTATTATTTTGTCAAGAAGCCTAGTTTCTTTCAATATCACGTTGAACCAGGCTGCATCTGAAAGCGCAGAGGATTTCCGTATATGGTAAAAAGCAGTTAAGGTGCATGCCGTCAGGTAATGTAAGGAGTCACCGACTTCCCCACATGTGCAACGGTTAGAGTCTACTTTATTAAATGTTACAAGATAACTTGGGAAGGGTCCATGATTGGTGGCGAAGAGATAGAGGTTGCGATGGAACAGCAGATTTTTCAGAGAGACCTTGGGGACTAGGTTGTAAGTATAGCGACCAGTCTCTGCATAGTCCCACTCTTGTTGCCATTCCGCTAGGACCTGGATTTTAATTTGCCTCCGCAAGTAAGAGGCTGGAAGTGGTAGGAACTTAAACAATGTTGATTCTTTACCCTCTGCTGCTTGTTTCGCAAGATGATCAGCCATTTCGTTACCAACACAACCAGAGTGGCCTCTCACCCAATTAAATTTTATAATCTTTTTGGAGCTCTGTAGGGCCAGTATTATTTCGACTATTAGTAAGTCTTTTGAGCATATGTCCTGTATTGCTTGAAAACTTGAAAAACTATCCGTATTTATTGTTATTGTTTTAAATGCACTTCCTTCTGCCCATATAATTGCTTCCAGGATTGCCGAAAGTTCCGCTTGGTATATGCTATTTTCTGTATTAAGCTGAACCTTAGATGTGTGAATTATGTTATTGCCTTGGTAGACACAGACGGCATAGCCAGTACCGGAGTCCATTCTCGATCCATCCGTGTAGATCTGCACTTCTGACTGTAGGTCACCCTCTTCTTGAGTGTGAAAATAATCCTGAAAAGGGGAGATCCGTGCCGAGGTAGTTTTTGTTTGATAGAAGAATGGTATGTGCTGTTCGAAAGGCATACCCAGCCTCAGTAATCTCCCTTGCGCTGTGATTTGCTTCAATCGGAGGGTTATTGGTAGAACACCAATCAAGACACATAGCGCATTAGCCGCCGTTTTGTTATAAGCTCTTGAAATTAAGAGGAGAAGCTGATATTGGATTGAATTCAAAAGGCGAGCACCATGTTTTTTCTGTAATCTGGGATACCATACAGCTGCTGCATAGGAAAATTTCTTCTCTAGTATATTGTTATACCAAATTTTAAGTATAGATTTCCCCAATCCACCTTGAGTGGAGGCAAATTTCATCAAGTTTTGAGAAACCTTCAACAACTCTTCACGTTTGTCATTGAGATGCGGCAAAAAAGATAAAGTCGAGTCAATTTTAATACCGAGGTATAATATTGAATTCTTAGATCGGATTGATTGCCCATCTATCCTGAGAGTTGGGGGACGTCGTAAATATTTTCTTCCTCGACGAATGTTTAAGGCTTCACATTTATCATAGGAGATTCTTAAGTTATGCCGAGTGGCCCAATTACTTATTATATCCAAAGCTATTCTACCGAAATCTTCCAGGATTTTCCTTGTTCTCCCTTTCAAGATCAACAAGATGTCGTCTACATAGATCACCGCCTTTATCCCATGTTCCCTTAATAAACGCAGGAGAGTATTAATAAAGATCCTCCAGAGAAAGGGGCCAAAGCAAGACCCCTGTGGGCAGCCCCTTTGAAACCAGTGTACTACGTCCGACAGCCAGTGCACAAAGGCTCCACGCCGAGAAAGGAACGAAGAAATTGTATTACAGTACGGTTCTTCAACCTCTAAATTTCTAAGTTCTTCTATTGTGAAGTCCCAGGGTAGAGAGTCAAATGCAGATTGAATATCGATTGAAACCAACGTTATGTAGTTATCTTCCAAAGAGAACAAATCAATTATAGAGAACACTTCCTGAATTGCTGTTTCAGTCGAGCGTAATTCCATAAAACCATGTTGAGCCGGTAATAGATGCGGTGTATTCAATAAGGAGTGGTTGATTCTTCTTAGAAGTAATTTCTCAAATATTTTGCCGAAAATTGGTAACAATGATATTGGTCTATAAGACCTTGGGTCTTCCGGCGGCTTACCTTTTTTCAGGAAGTACACCAGTTCACCAATTCTCCAGTTCTTCGGAAAATAGTTTAACTGAAGCAAAGAGTTGTACATATCCAATAACAACGAAGCGTTCGATTTAAATATTTTCCTTATTATTCTATGATCTATATTGTCTGGTCCAGGTGCTTTGTCTTTGTTGAAGGAGAAGATTGCCACCTGCAGCTCTTTTTCAGTAAAATGAGGGACTAAGTTTACCGGGATAAATGCTGGTTCCTGAGTTTCTTCCGATGGGCCGAAGATTCTGGTTGTTAAGTCTGTGTAAAATTCAGCTCTTGATTGTATTTCTGTGAGGGAGTCGGAGAGTGCGTATATTTCTGTTCTGTAGAAATTCTGGAACGCTACTTTTTTTGTTTTCCCATACGGGTCTCTTGTTTTCTTACAGAAATCCTGCCATGCGGAACGCTTCGCTTCCAGAATTGCTTTTTTGTACAGGGCTCTTTCTTTTTTATAGCGCAATTTATCTTCTTCCGTGGAACTTGCAAGTTTTGACTTTCTATACAAGGCTTTGACGAAGTTTCGGTTTCTTCTGAGAGCATCTGACCACCATTGAATCCTTGGGACATGTGTACTTGGACGTTTCTTGAAGTTCTTTTCACAGGTTTCTATGAGTATACTTAGGAAATCCGTGTATCTTGATTCGAAGGTTGTACTGTCTGTAATTTCTTTGAAATGTATATTACTTCTTTCAAGGCTTCCTTGCAAGTTATGAATGAATCTTTTGAGGGAGACGTCTTTCGTTCTATATCTGCGCTTTGGCAGTTTAGAAATTTGAGCATTCAACTCTATTGAGATTAAGCGGTGATCTCGGAACTGATTATTTTGGTCCATGAAAACTAGGAAGAATGGAATCAGTCTCGGCTTCGTACGAAAAAAAAAAGTCAGGCCCGGCCCGATACTCCAGCAAAAAAATTAAGGCCCGAGCCCAGCCCGGCCCGAAAAGATTAGTGACTAGGCCCGGCCCGGCCCGGCCCGAATGCCATTATCGGAAATCGGCCCGAGCCCGGCCCGCGGGCCGGGCCGGGCCGGGCTCGGGTTTCGGGCCGAGGCCCGGCCCGTGCAGACCTCTAGTTTGAATTATCCGAAGTTCGAATTATGGAAAGTATGAAATGAAAACATGCTTAATATTGCCCTATTACAAAGGAATTAATGTTATAGTGTTTTATAAATTTCTTCGTATGTTATCATTAGAATATGACTTAATATTAAATTAGAATATATAAATACATAAACTAATTAAAAGATTAGAAACAAGCACAATGGAAGAAAAAAATTAAAGCGTCACTGATGGAGAGATGGGACACTAAGAAATTGGATATTATATGCATACTCGTTCGGAACAATTTTCACAAAAATCAAAGAAAGAAAATTATTCAAATGATCTGCAATCCATGAGAAAGGAAAGGAAAATGAAACATCGGAATTCTCTTTAGTTCGAATTAAACAAAGTCAAGAGAAAATGAGTTCGAATTAATTAACATTTTTAACGATATTCTGCCACTGAAAATTTCGGGACTTCATGTTTATTTCGAATTGAGCGAAGATTTGAATTATCCGATTTCGTATTAACGAGAGTCGACTGTATTTTATTTATAAATGGTCTAAATAAGATTTATTTAACACATGTGCATTGAAATAGTCCAAATTTATGCAGAAAAGTACCATAAAACTTTTTCATAATTTTTTACATGCATTAAATCTTTAGAGCGTCGTTTCCGTGGTTTTCTTATCTGGGCTTTTTTGGCCGTGTACTCTGACGGGATGTCTTTTGCTTGTGTGTATGTGTGCGGGTGTGTGTGTTTGTGTGCAAACATTGATTGCAAATAAAGTGAGAAAGTCTAAACGTATGTTTCAATAGTTCCTTGTTATGCATTTTTTTTTCATTTACAATCGTTGGGGCCTTTAAAAATACCAAAACAATTACAATTATAATGCTTTTTTGAATATTAGTTAAATATTAAAAGATCTCTTTTATGAGATTGATGTAGACGTAAGTTTTTTTTTTTTTTTTTTTTTTTTTTTTTTCATTGATTCAAATCAAGCACTGGTAGCTAAAAAAAATCGCACCTTGAAACACACTAATCCCAACTACTTGCGAGTGTACAAAAAAGGAATGTACCAACGATTTTGTAGGATATAATAACAAGATCTTGATTTTACAAGATGAGAATGTTTAAAATAAATTTTTTTTAAAAATTTAAAGTATATATAGGTATAAAAACCCAAATAATAATAAAATAAAACCTCAGAATATTGATCCAAAACGAATAAAAAATTTACAACAATATAGAAATTGCACTCTGATAATTTCATTTACGTGACTAACTCATTTTTAGATTCGTTCGTAATTATGTAAATACGTAGCACCTATAGTTGTCGTTCAATCCGTCCGTCTGTCCGTCTGTCTGTCCGCATATAACAACACAAAAACTACCCAACTGAATCATTAGAAATTTAAAATACATAATTATTACTTAATTTTGTTGGGTCATTTCAAATTTTATGAGAATCGGATGCATAGATCAATTACAGGAACATTCAAAAGTATTCCGTTACATTACGGTCAACGGGGAAAAAAAGTTTCAAATGTATTTTAATGATTTTGCACTCATTCGAACATAATAAAGCTGACATGTACCTATGAAGTATATATATACTGAAATATACATTCTGTACAAACTGTGATGCAAAGAATATTTATTATTAAATTACAGAGCCACATAAAAGTATTCCACTACATAATGCTATATGGGGGAACATTGTTTGGGGTGTGTTTTAATTACATTAAACTATTTCACATTTTATGATTATGATATACGTTGATGAGGTGTAATAATAATTACTTCCTGTATATTTACAGGAACACAAAGATTTCGACAACTATTATGTATCCGAAATACTGTCTACTACATCAGTAAGATCTGAATATTTTTAAAACTTCGTTATTGAACGAACGCACCTCATTTGCTACGCTTCACGTGTAATTTTCAACTTGTTAATTTTCACATGTTTTTTTTTTCTAATTTTCGGATTCATTTCTTTCTATCAACGGGGAAAGATGCTATTGTTAAGGAATAAACACATATGATATTTGTGGATAAAATAAATGTTTAAGTATGATTTAGTAGATCAGTTATCCTGTATTTCAAGCCTCTGTTTAAACTAGCTTTTGGGATAAGGCTAATTGACCTAAAAGTTTCAATATTTCGCTCTTTTATCCTCTTGAGAGAGAAGAATTTCTAAAATCGCTGAAATACATGTTTAATTACTTTTTAACAGGTTTGTTATCTTTAACTTCATGCCCCTATTTAAAACTGCTGTTAGGATATGGCCAAATGTTCTAAAATTTTTGATCCCTTTTAACCTCTTAAGGTAAGAATTACTAAAATTCCTGAAACATGCGATAAATTATTATTTTAATAGATTTATTTTCTGGAATTTCACAATCTTAACTAATTTAGACCCCCGTCCAATTTCTAATACAGCTGAAATACGTATTTAATTATTTTTAATAGGTTTGTTATCTTGAATTTCACGTTTATTCCTAAAACTGCTGCTGAATAATGGCCAGTGTTTTAAAATGTTTGACCCTCCCCGTCTTAAATCTCCTTAGAGGGAGAATTTCTAAAAACGATGCAAAAAGTGTTTAATTTTTTAGAAAAATAAATTTATCATACTGAATTTCTCGCTCCTACTGAGACAGCTGCGGACGGCATACGGCCAAATGTTTTAAATTTTTCACCCCCCCCCCCCTTCGTTTACTTTTGAATTAGGAAGGAAAATTTTAAAACTGATGAAATATTTATTTAACTGTTTTCTTAATAGGTTTTTTTTTTTTTTTTTTTTTTTTCCACGCTCCCATTTAAAACTGCTGTTGAGAAATGTGAAATGTTTTAAAATTTTCGACCACCTCCCTTTTTTCACCAATTTATTGGGGACTACTAAATTGCTGAATTACATGTTTAATTATTTTTTTAGTAGATTAATTTTCTGGACTTTCATGTTCTTTCCTAAAACGGCTACTGAGATGTGGCTATATGTTCTGTTGTATTCGACCTTTCCTTTAACCCCGATAGGCGGGAATTTTCAGAAGTTTTTTCTTAGAAAATGCTTATGCCATAAGAATTATTTCCCCCGCAATTTTCATGCTTCAGTAGTTTAAGATGTTTTGTAGTTTAAGCTGTGCTTTATATGAGTCAGTCAAGAGAAATTCTTACATATATATAGACAGACAGAGAGACAAATAGATAGATAGATTGACAGACAGATAAACACATAATATGCAGTTAAATTTAACTATAAAAATTATAATTAATTGCTCCATTACCGCCACATTTGATACAATGCAGATACTGAATATCTATGAAATGCTAAAAAATAAAATGAGTTAAACGGGATAAAATTAGCAACAAAGTCGATTTCATGTATGTCAAGGTAAAGAGGGCATTACTATTTGGCATCCACAGATCACAGAAAAATAAACGGCAACATATTTCGTTTAAAATTCAAGCGCACTGACATTTCTAACATCCCTACCCTATATTTCTGAATGTCTTAATTTGTGTCTACAGAACCCATATACATATTATCACAGACAAAGATGAAATCTTGTAGTCTATTGTTTTAACAATTACTGGATACCGCTGTTCACTCAGAGACTATAGAATCAATACGAGATTACACACATTCCAACAATTACTCAAAACCCCATTGTTGAAATTCAAGGATAAGACACTAAGTCACTAAAAATTGCTATTTTATGGAAATAAGGCACTGGCCTAAAAGAAATGTTATAAAGAATGCGATTTGGATGTAGACATATCGAACAAAAATCTTATATGAAGGCTCTGTGGCATTACGAATTTTTCATTTCATGCAAATATTTGCTTTGTTTTTTCTGTCAAACAAGATTTACTAATGACTGCTGCAAAAGACAGAGTCGGAATTCATCAAAGACATACTTTTTCGCGTCAAAGAAAGAACAAAGAATAATATAATTGCAGGTTTGATCTTAATGTTCATCAGCGTAATTTAAAATTAGTTCAACAGATTTATTGCTGTAATCTACACTTGTAACACATTTTAACATACATTTATGTTTGTGGTCGTTAGCCATTTATTACTATTTAAAAAATAACGAGGTTAAATTCAAATATTTATGAAAGAGAATTAAATTTTCAGTTTAAATTCAGTTTTGCCTTTTCATCTGCATTTCTTCTCGCATCAGGGCCATTTTAAAACTTTTCCTAACCTCATTAACATGAACCTGTATTCTGTTATTTTTATAATTTTTTTCTGCAATTCAAAGGTACATCATTCTGTAGTTATAAAATAATATATATATGGTGATGTTCTTAAAAAATACATTATTGATTCGATAATCAAAATTATTAATAAATAAATATTTTTAGTTAAGAGCTATTATTTTGAAAATCAAACAAAGTGCGTTAGTTGTATTTTTGTGATTTGCTTGATTTTTCTTTATGGTGAAGTAAACCATATTTAATGAATAATGTGCAATTTTGAAGCCCTGAAAATTTTTTTCTCTTTCCTATAGAAAATGTCCAAGTTTATAGTTGTGAATGCCATTTTTCATGAAAAGTAAAAAACTAATATGTTTGGAGTGCTATATCTCTGGCAAGCAAGAACATTCAAAAATTCTTTTGGTATAAACTGTTAATATAAAACTACCTGGTTATTAAATTTTGTTTTCATGGGGCATCGTTACTTTACATTGTTATGTTACCACAAAGTACAATCAAAATGATATTTTTGTCTATTTTCCACACTTATTATCTTATTTAAGCAATACTACATAAACGTTTTCTTATAGAATATGAAAGTACTGCTAGGACAAGTTAAATATTATAGTACCCTACCGGGATATTGTTGCTGTTAGCAGATATAATCTGTTAAATATTCAGAGTTTTCAAAAGCTTCCACACTTAAAGTAGTATTATCTCAAAAAAGCGTCGCACTTGAAAGAAACAAAGTATATCAGGCAATAGTTGATTGGGTGTACAAAAACATGGAAAAGAAAAAGAAGTGGAGTCCTTTGACATTTTTTGGGAACATTTTCAAACAAAGTCGATATTACACTTCTCCCCTATCAAAAATTGAAAAATCCTATTTCTGCTTTCTCTTTCTATTATTTTCCCTATGAGAAAATGGATTTTTTTTCTTGCCTCTTCCGAAAGAGAAATGTTATGTTTCATTTCCTGATAGGGGAAAAATGTGATCATTGACATTGTTTTTCTTGAGACTTTTGCCTTTTTTTCCCTAAAAATATCACGAGATTTCCCTTTTTTTCTTTTCCATGTTTTTATACATATTTTTAACTACTAAATGATATATTTGTTTTATTTAACTGAAGCTTTTTTGAGATAATACTATTTTAAATGTTGTAGATTTTTAAAATTTTGAATATTTAACGGATTGCATCTGCTAACAGTAACAATATCTCGGTTGCAGTACTATATTATTTTCTTGTCCTAGAAGTACAATTTCATAGTACTATTGTGTTAATAAGATAATAAGAGCGGAAAATGGACAAACACGTCATTTTGATTGTACTTTGTGACAACATAACAATGTAAAGTAACAATGTCCCATGGAAAAAAAATTTTAAAAGCAGTTAGTGTTATATTAATAGTATATGCCAAAAGAATTTTGGGACGTTGTTACTTGCCAGAGATATAGCACTCCAAACATATCGGCATTTCATTTTTTTTTGTGAAAAATGGCTTCACAGCCTTGAACTTTAACATTTTCTATAAGGGAAAGGAAATTTTTTCAGGGCTTGAAAATTGCACATTATTTATTAAATATGATTTACTTCAACATAAAAAAATATCAAGCCAATTAAAAAATACAACTATCAAAATATCTTTTTTGTCTGAATTTCAAAATAATGGCTCTTAATATATGGTAGGAAAATGCAATATTTAATATATATTCATAAAATGTCAAGACTAGTTTGATGTACTCAGTGTTCTCGCTGACATTTGACTAACGTTAGTAATTTGGCTAATTAAAAATAAAAAACATTCGCCAAATGAAAAAAAATATTAGCCAAATAGATTCGCCATGTAGCACAAAAAAAATCTAATTCTTTAATATACCCCCTTTTTTTCAATATGTTCTAAAATAACCTAAGTTTTTATAACTGCGAAAACGATTGTTATTAATCTAATTTCAACTATCCGCTACACGTATATGAAAATATGTATATATGCAAATGTATGAAAAACGAAAGCGAAAAGAAAAAAAAGTATAGCAATTTGGCGAATCTAATCGCTTGTTTACTCGCCAAATGGAGAATTTAGTCGCAATTTGGCGCATTGGCGAGCGACAGCGAGAACTCTGGATGTACTAACAACTTTTTTCTATCGCGTACATCTTAATATTTAAAAAAGTATTTAGCTACAAATGTTATACGAATTTAATATTTCCAGTTGAGCGAAAAATTGCCCAGGCCGGGAATTTAACCCAGATCCTTGGCTTACAAAGGCCAATGCTTTACCGTTTAAGCTAACTGGGCAATAGCCAACTGGAATTTTCCGTTCAGATAAACTTGTCGGTCATAACATTTGGTCTGTTATTTAGACAGCTCGGCAGAATAAACCGCACATAATTCTGGTGAATCCTGATCAAAGAAAACTATCAAGAATATTATGGAAACAAAACATTAATGCTCCAGTAGAAGCTTACGAATGTGCACAGCGACATATGAAACTTCTTGTGCCCCATTTTTAGCGATTAGAACGTCGACGCAACTAGTACAAGAAGAAGTAGAAAGATATGGTAAAGCATCTGAAGTTCTTTTGAATGATACTTACATGGATGATGTTATTTATTAGTTAAGAATTAGTTAATTAATAAGAATAAGTTAATTAAGAATTTACAAAAGAACTACAGTCTCAGTTAGTAATAGCACCGTTAAATTCTTGTGAAATGCAATTACATAAATGGAATGCCAATCACCTGTTATTATTGGAAAATATTAAAAATGAAAATTAGGAAAGTTATTTTTTTTTTGCGAAAATGAAACAAAGGTTTTAGGAGTCTAGTAGAAGCCTAATTTAGATGTATTTACTTTCAAGGTAAAGACCAACCAACAAGAAACATTAACCAAAACGACAGATCTATCAAATATCGCCAGACTATTTGATCCTCTTGATCACATTGGACCTGTTATCACAAGAGCCAAGACTTTCATACAACAACTTTGGAAATTGAAATTAAATTAGAATGATCCTATTCCTAATTTTATAGCCCAGTCTTGGATTCAATGGACCAATTCTTTAAAATCTTTAGAAAAATTGAAGATTAATCATTATATTTTAAACACTTGCGCACAGTACATGGTCATACACGGCTTTGCTGATGCTTCGTCAATTGCATTTGAAGCAACTGTCTACGTTGAATTTTCACATAATTCTGAAACAACATGCAACTTAATTAGTTGTAAGTCACAAATAGCACCGTTAAATACAGCGACTATTCCTTGTCTGGAGCTATCAGCATGTCTCCTACTAGCCAAATTAGTAATCAAAATTTTGAAAGCTTCGATGTTAATCATTCCAGGTGTTTACTTGTACACAGACTCTCAGATAGCCTTAGCCTGGATACAGATCCCATCTTGGAGACTAAAAACTTTTGTCAGCAATCGTGTAGCAAAAATCTAAAGTTGTACCCAGAACTTTACTTGGAAATATGTTCCATCTAGTTTCAATCCAAGTGATTTGAATTCACACGCGGATTAGATGCTACAGGCGTAGTGGATAATAAGTTTTTGTGGTATGGGCCAGACTTTCTTACGTATAAGAATAGTGTCGCTCAACCAGAAAACCTCCATATTCCAGTTCCCAGTTTGGAAAGTGCGAAAATATTTCTTATTAAGCAGGTACAGTATAAATATTTTGCTGAAAAATATAAAAAATATTGGGAACCAGAGAGTCTTTAAAAAAGCAACAACAAGTTAAAATTATTAACAATGAAAATATCTTTAGAGTGAGCGGGCTTCTAGCAAATACTAGTTTAGCTTATGAGAAAAAAACCTATTGTTTTGCCAGCTAATCACAAATTTAGTAAAATGATATTAGAATATATTCATACGATTTTATTTCATTTAAGGCCTCAAGCATTATTGCATCAGGTGAGAAAAAATTATTTTATAATAAATGGACGCGCCTTAGCTCCAAAAGCAGTTCATAAATGCGTAGTTTGTTTTAGAAACAAACCAATAGCTCTTGACCAAATTATGGCAAATTTGCCTCGATAAAGAGTATATCCTAGTCCTCTCTTTCAACAATCGGTATAGATTTTTGTGGACCTTTTCTTATCAAATATAAAAACCCCAAAAAAGGAATTTATAATAAAATTTATGTAGCATTGTTTGTCTGTCTTGCAGCTAAAGCAATTCATTTAGATATTGTAACTGATTTAAAATCAGAGTAATTCATTGCGGCCCTTAAAAGATTTTTGCACTTATAGGTAAAAGCATACTATAATGACAGACAATGGATCAACTTTCTTAGTAACAAATATTGGGATTAAAAAATTGTATGCTATGTTAATTAAACTAGATATCACGTAATCTGAAGGAATAAAATGGAAATTCATCACCCTCGATCGCCCAACTTTGGAGGTTATAGGGAGCTAGGGGGGAAAGATTTTAAGTATCACCTGAAAAGAACCTTAGGTGATTCTAGAGTCACTTTAGAAGAATTCTGGACTCTAATAGCGCAAATTGAAGGAATTTTAATTTCGCGTCCCTTAACACTTTTATTTTTGGACCCTAATGAAATACAAATACTAACACCAGGTCATTTTTTGATTGGGCGATTTCTTTAGTCGAAAAAGTCATAGCACCGTTATTAATGAAAATAGGTTAAGTAATTGGTAGAATATCATCAAAATGATGCGAATTATTTGGAAGAGATGACAGCATGAGTATCTAAATCATTTGCAACAAAGGAACAAATGGTTCCTTGAAAAGAAAGATCTGAAAGCAGGATGCATGATTATCTTAAAGGATGAAAATTTACTCCCAAGGAAATGAGCTTTGGGTAGAATCCTAAGGTAATACCTGGATCAGATGGGAAGGTTAGAGTATTAGAAATAAAAACTATATCTGGGATCGTTACTCGATTAATTTCTAATGTATGACTTCTTCGTATCTAAGAAAATGAGTAATTTTGTTGTAAATTTTTACATTATTTTGTATTATTCTCATTTATCTATTGTTACATTGGTATGTATCTTAATGTGTTATACTATTGTTGCATTGCATACAATTGACCACAAGCACGGGGCGGAGTTTGCAATGTTTCCCACAAGCGTTGCGGTATTTGATTGGCTTTTGGTGAACGCTTGTGGGATAAATAGAGAATCTGATTAGCTGAAATCTGTTGTGACGTTCTTTGACGTCAGAAATGCTAGTGGTCCATTTATTTATTTAGTAATTTAGCAAGTTGCAATTTTCATAAGATTGAATGTTAGTAAAACATGTCAATGGGGGCCGGTATGTTATAGCTCACATGGAAACCATGGCAACAAGCCGGCATTGGCAAGTTTTCTTATACAACTTTGTTTGAATGGTTGGCAAAAGTTTAGTGTCGTTTGTTTTATTGACATTTGAACGTCGAATATTTATTAATGGTAAAAAACCTCTTTTAGTTATCTATTTCGTCAGCTAAATTGTTCGTCAGCTATCTATATTATTGTTAGTAATAAAATTTATTACTTTTGGTATGTAAGAGAATCATACATCTTATAGTGTTAATTTGAGTGGTATTTGTCCATATTTTATTAGAAATATTTTTAGTAACTGAATATAGTGTCAATCCTTGTTCAAGATATGGAATTATGCATATAAAGGAACTGTTTTTTATTAGACTATTCGTATTATTTGACTATTTTCGCATTTATATTTGAATTCGTCAACATTACAGTCCATAATTTGACAAATAGTGCAACAGGAAAGAAACAAGAAAGGGAAAATCATGCTGTCGGACGGTCCCCTCAGTCCACACAACTTTGAAGAATGTCCGTGATAGATATAGCTGCCACCACCGATATTACTAGGTGATATCGGTCACCCACTGTGAGATTGGTGTAAATGAAGACTTACGCTAGTAACCGAATTATCAGTTTATTAAGAATATATGTACACACAAAATACGCTATTTACAAATATATACAACTACAACTCGGATATAGGTGATCCGGTTCAACATTAAATTAGATACCGTAAAGATTGGTTGTGTACTATTCCAATTACACTTTCCACCTCACACTCAATACACGTTAAATTCACTTTTTCGGAGCTCAACCTTGAGTCTCCCAACACAAGTATACTGGGCCTGCACTTCTTAGCCCAGAACACTAAACACCAGGACGTCTGTGTCCTTTGCGCACCAGAAAACGCACACTTTACACTCTTTCACACAGAGCAACCTCTAGGTACGACACCTAGGTACGGAATGAATTCTCTCAGACAAACTTGCCCTCTCCAAATCACTGCTTTCCCCAACATAAACCCCTTTGGAGCTTCCTCATTGGACACATACTCCATTCTTTTCTTGCTTAGTGACATGCTGCTAATCTGCTCATCATCCGCATACTTCCCTGACAGATGGACATGCCTCTGAGCCATCTCCTTTCTCTAACACACCCCCTGCAAAGGATTAGCTGGCAATTCCCCTTTCCACGAAGAAGGAATGTCACCTTGGAAATTCTGTACACAACCATACAATACTAGATATTCAAATAGAGAAAGAGTAGACATTACATTCTTTAGCACAGGTGCTATCAGATCCTGACACCCCCCACCTTAGCGGAAAATATGCCTTTTAGGGGCTAATTTTCCCCGAACATATAATAATACCGCAGAAGAGTTCAATAGTCTCTTTACAGATTTCTTCATTATGCTTATTACATAGGTATTTCCAGGTGTTTGAACACTATCTACCGATATCTCTACTGAACCTTTACTAATATTATTATTACATAAACAATACACATGTTAATACAATATTATAAACAAACAAGTCAAAAAATATTTACACCCACACAGAAAAAAAATTAAATGTGTGACGACATCCCTTTAAGATTGTCCACTATTGGGTCGTTGATGTTGATGGGCTAACAACTGGTTGTTCTTCCCAGCTCTTTCTATGTAGCCTAGAAATTGCGTCAGCATTTAAATGTTGAGCTCCCGGACGATGAGAAATACTCAGGTTCCAGCGTTGCAAGGCAAGAGCCCATCTAGTGAGTTTGGGTGATCTTGGGGTTGTTTCAGTGAGAAATTTTAATGGATTATCATCCGTAATGATCTCAATATGAGATCCATAGGTCCATTTTTCAAACTTTCTCAACCCAAAGAGAACACTCAAAGCCTCTTTCTCTATATTCGGCCAAGCACGCTGAGCCCCTGACAATTTCTGACTGGCAAAAGCTATCGGTTTATACTAACCCTTTTCATCTTTTTGAGTAAGACAACATCCTACTGCCAGGTCGGAAGCATCTGCGTGGAGCTGATATTCCCGGCCTACGATAGGTGTAGCCAAACTCGTCACTTTACATAACTCATCCTTAAGGGTATTAAATGCTTTTTCTGCCCTTTCATCCCATGGTACAGTATTTTTAACCTTCCCTTTTGCCAATTCGGTTAAAGGTATAGCAATTTCGGCATAATTTGGAATATAAGATCGGTAAAATCCCATTAATCCCAAAACAGATCTAACTTTCTTTTTAGTTTTTGGTCTCTTTAAATCCCTTATTGCTCCTATTTTTTCCTCATCAGGTGCATGCGTTCCACCCCCAATTACATGACCTAAAAATTTAGTTAATTTCTCTCCAAATTTACATTTCTCTAGCCTAATCGTAAAATTTCTATTTTTCAACTCTTCAATGACAGCCCTAACATGCTTACAATGCTCTTCCCAGGTGTCGGAGAAAATGATGACATCATCAATATATGCTTCCGCATACCTCCGATGACCTTGAAGAACCTCATTCATATCTTTTTGAAACGTGGCAGCCGCCCCTGATAATCCAAAAGGCATTGAACGCCACTGATAAGTTCCATTATGTGTTGTAAAAGCTGTCAAATGTTTACATTCCTCAGCCATTTTAATCTGCCAATAACCTCTCAATAAATCAATCGATGATAAATACTTAGCCGCCCCTGCGGTATACATGATTTCTTGTGAATCTTTCATCGGAAAGGTTGGCACCTGAGTTACCGAATTTAAAGCTCTATAGTCTATACAAAGCCTAACAGTTGCGTCTTTTTTCGCCACACAAACAATTGGATG
Organism: Maratus speculifer; assembly: GCA_964019185.1. NCBI lineage: Eukaryota > Metazoa > Arthropoda > Arachnida > Araneae > Salticidae > Maratus > Maratus speculifer. Next base: position 98,238,410 of record OZ025295.1, read on the forward strand.
ACTAATTTCAGCATTTGACACTTCGATTAGATTTAAGTCTAATAACTCCTGAATCTGCCTATCTACTTCCTCTTTGTAAGCTACCGGCACACTATATAACTTTGGCTTTTTCCTTTCCACCCCCGGTTTAAGATCAATACGGTGTTTTCCTACTTCAGCTGGTCGTACAAGACCCATAAACACCTCTTTATTCTCCCTCAAAATAGACTTTATATCTTTAACTTGATTGTTGGATAACCCTTTTATTTCGAACCTCTCTATATCTCGTTCTACTTCCTGATCACGGTTCAAAATAGGAATTTCCCCAACTTCTCCAAATTCCTCATCACCCTCAAAAACAATATTAACTATATTACATTTAGCAATAAATTCTCTTATTTTATTTTGGTATACATGCTTCTTACTCCCGTCAGCTAACTCAACTATAAACGAATGCTGATTTCGTTTCTCGACTATGGTTGCCGGCCCTTGTCACCTAGAATATAATTTATTAGTTGAATCGGGGATTAACAATATTACTTTATCGCCTACTTCAAACGTTTTTTCTTTTGATCTTAAATTATAATGATACGCCATTCTATTTTGTTGCACCTCGGACGATAATTTTGCCTCATTTGCGGCTCTTTCTAAGCGTCCCCTAAGTTTATTCAAATACTCATGGATCGGCGTAGTATCTAACTGCGCCCCCTTATTTTCTCCCGCCCAGGATGACTTGAGAATCGATAAAGGACCCTCCGGCGCTCTACCATATAACAACTAGTATTAAAAAATGCTCTGATGAGCACCATAAATGGTTAATATGTTTTTAAGTATGAAAAAGGATTTGACAAGTGCTTCTGTTAATTATTGAGCATGAAGAAGGACAAGGGATCCCTTCTTGGCTACAGCTCACTTCAATGCCAACTTTGAAAAAATCATATTTGCGCTTTTTCCGTGAAAACAAATCAGTCGCAGTTACTACAAAAATGTGTACCCGTAAGACATGGTGACGTCACGGTGACGTCGTTGTGAAGTCACATTGTGACTTTGTGACCGTCGATGTGACGTCACGTGACGTCGATGTGAAGTCACAGTGACTAAAATGTGAAGTCGTTATGGCCGTTTTAGAGCTTGTTTGTGACGTCACATTGTGACCACATTGTGACGTCGCAATGTGACCAATTTGTGAAAAGTGTGTCATTTGTGACGATTTTGTCATTAACATTGTGACGTAATTGTGACGAAAGTGACAATGCTTTCAAGTTACATTGTGACCAAATTGTGAAATACAGGGTGAGTCCAAAATCATGGAACAAGCTTTGAGGGGGCGGTAGGACTCACTATAACAAATAATGATGGCACAGAAATATATGACCGGAAGTGACCCGTCAAGACGCTACACTAGTCACCAAAAAAGACCCGGATGGTAATGTTATGTCTATGGGGGGGGGGTGTTGTTTTCAAATATCTTGCTCAAATTTCAATATTTTACATGATATTTTTTCCATAGGATAGCTGAGGACGATTCACAACCGGGCTAATTTTTACTTTTTCGATTTTGGTTATATATTTTTTTTTATATTACAATAGTTTCAGTTTTAGAACCGGTTTAAACTGGTTCTGAATTATTGTGGGCTCTTAATCTGTAACCAAAATCAAAAAAGTAAAAACCAGCCCAGTTGCAGGTCGTCCTCAGCTATCCTATGGAAAAAAAAATATGCGAAAATATTAAAATTTTAGCGAGATATTTGAAAATAGCGCTCCCATACACTTAACATTATAATCCGTGTCTTTTACAGTGACTAGTGTGGCGTTTTAACGCGTCACTTCCAGTCATACATTTCTATGCCATAATTATTTATTATAGTGAGCTCCACCACCTCCCTTAAAGTTTGTCCCATTATTTTAGACTCACGATGCAGATCGTTTGTGACAAAACTTTCGTTAACACTGTGATGATTCTGTGACGATTTAACTTTTCTTAACGATTCTCTAACAATTTAAAAGAAACAGGATCTGCTGAAGCTATAACTCCACGCCATGTTCTGTTAAAATAGGGTTTGAGTCCTAAAATCATATATTGACAATTTATGAACAAATACTGTATAATATATAAAATAGTTACCTGCAGTAAGGAGACTTTCTTCTAAATTAAAGTTAAAAATTCGATTTACCTCACATGCCTTACAACTCTGGTGTTGTTTTTAAAATTTGAAAAATATTGCCTTTAAAAAATATTTATATATTTTCCCCACATGCTGAAAATTGCATAGCTTCAATTTTATTTATAACTGACACACATTTTGTAATATGCTGTTCAAACTGTTTAATCTTTTTGAACTTTTTTAAAAAAAACTTTTACTCGCTTTAATATCCACAAATTTCAGCACATATCTAAAACTGTATAGCTTGCCAATATTTCTGACCAATAATCCTGATGTCTATAAATATATAGGGTGGATGCTCCAGTTTTGGCCACATTAAGAGAAAAGTTGAAATGCAAATTTTATAGTTTTAGACTGAATAAAGCATATTAAATCGCAATAACAGTAAGTACAGTTCTTTAGTAAATTTAGTTGTCTTTCTGTTAATTATAATAACTTTCTATCAAATATTTTAGATTGTGAGTAATAACTCGTTAAGTAATTTCTTTCAATTTGCACCAGTTTTGGCCGCCCTAATATCTGGTAATTTTGCAAACATTTTAACTGATAATAAGTAAAAATAAAGCATTTTTGTGCAAAATCTGTTTTACCACACAGATATTTGTTTGCTGTATAAAAAAGATTTGCATTTTTTTTAAATGAAATCATAAAAACATCGAATAAAATATACTTAAGCTGATTTTAACTGAACATTTAAATTTAAAAACAAAAAATATATTTAATTCATAAAAAAGACTTATAGGACATAAAAAGCTTATTTTAACATTTTGCATATTTTCATTTATATATATCATATGTTATACTATACCAATATTTACAGTTATATGACTAGAATCTTGAAATTATTCCATTTTTACATGAAATAGTATTTTGACAATCTCTAAAATCCATTTTTTTCAACTGATTTTAAACTTTAATTCCTCGTACTTAGCTGCCTGTCAGCCTAATCATTTGGAGTTAGTTTTCTTCAAACCTTAGATTTCCTTGTGTAAATATTGGCTAGGATCTTAGAAAGACCTTCACAGAGGGCATCTCCCTTCTTTTTTGGCCCATATCTCTCATATAGATAATTGGCCATCATAAATAGCACAACCCTATTACTTGAGATTCAAAAATAGTAAAAACTGGTCTCCATTCTGTAAACTTGTGTTGCAAGGTAGAACGAGATACTACAAAACTTAACCATCTTGAAAAGCTGACAATGAATTTTGAAAAGCCATAATTTTACTTCCTATCTTATAACAGTGTTTAATTTTGACCATTTTTAAGAGTACAGAATTGTCTTTTTTAAACTTGTTAAAATGAATCCTATTTATAGTATAAAGATTTTCACATTATTTGTTATTTCTAAATTCATGTGCTTGAAATTTTGCAAAAGTTATGCAACTTCCTCATTTTGTTTTGAAAAAATACAAGAAACCACTAAATCATGCTGTAATTTTATTGAACTTTTAAATTTATAAGTCATAAAACATTTCTAAATATATTGCTGAAATTTTCACTATAATTAGTCTTGTGGCCAAAAGTGGAGCATAATGTTGTGCCATTTTTGGCCACACCATGACCATAACTGGTACACATAGCAAATTTAAAGCACGTACTAGCACGTAAAGCAAGTAGTTTTGGCCACCCCTACTTTAAGCTGTAAAAATAATTAATTTAAATATGAAATTGCAACAGAGAGAAAGCCTACTTCATAAAGCTTCATAGCAATCTGTTTCAGAACAAATAAAGTTCGATAAATCCCTAATATTGAAAGATTGTGAAAACTTGTTACCTAAGCAAAAACCTTAATATATGTGAGTGCACACTAGTTTTACACTTTTTTTTTTTTTTTGCAAGTCATTTTTTATCAAAAAATAAACAAATGGGATTGAAAATAATAAAAGAGTGTTAGATTAAGGAGCAAGAATGCATATAATTTTTTAAAATCAATTTACAGCCTAAATAGAGGGTAAATCATTCCAATGTGGCCAGAACTTGTGCAGTTGCCAAAACTGGAGCATCTACCCTATATCTTTTAATTATCTTTTGTTGTAATTTTCCAATTGATTGAAAAAGTGTCCAGGTCAGGATTCGAACTAAGCAGTCTTTCGCGCAAATTGTCAATACTTTGTCGACTGAACTATCCTGGAAGAATCTGACGCACACAATTCACACAGTGAATACGAACGCATACTTATCATTATTATCTATAACCCTATGAAATAATACTTTATTTTTTTTTCAAACTACTCGTATGATAAATGCATACTATTCGTATGAGTATATAATGATATTTCTCCGGGTGAATTGTGCGTGCTAAGTTGCTCTGTTGGAAGAGCATTGGCAGCATACATCGAGGGTCTCTAGTTCGAATCCTAATCTAAACATTTTTTTACTCATTTTGGAAAATTAATATTCGTTTGATTAATTTACCAATTAAAATCATTCTGTTAAATATAATATAGAATTATCTTTTGATAAAACTACGTGAAGTTTATGCGCAATATTTGTAATATACAGATTTTATTTAAAAATCGAGTACTAATGAAGATGAGGCAATTAGTTCTAGTATTACGCTTAGTTATTACCTTACTATAGTGGCCTGTGCGCTTGTAGGATTACACCAAGGTTTAAATTCGTAGTTAAACTCATATATATATATTGTATATGTCATATAGTGTAGATGTGCTGGTAAAGGTCATCCTTATGGAATTTATTTTTAAAAAGTTTCCTTATTAATAGTTATAATTATTAGATTTCATTTTTTTTTCGTATTAGATGAATCTATTAATAGTATTTAAGTATTCTCAGTCTCACTTCCCAATATTAGACAAAATTTTATTGAAAATAATAGAAATACATCAAACACTAAAAATTTCAGTAATGTACATCCCACAAAAAAGTACATGTAATTGTTTTTAAGACTATTTAGAACCAGGATTTAATGAACACATACTAATGGAACAAAATTGTTATTTCCAGCACCATTTAACAATTAAGATATCAAAAATTAATAAAATAATGCGATAATTACTCATTTTTTAAAATCAATAATTGTTATTATCACAAAATCAATATCTTAATTATTTTAGATACATGGTTTAAAATAATAAATGTCATGGAATTACAGTTATCAAATTTTTGGGATTATGAGAAATTCAGAAAGGTAATAAAAAAGTTTTAAAAAATTTGTTTTTGCAATATCAGTGCATAAATTAATATATTTATCACTATTTTCAACAGTTAAACAACCCCAAACTCCTTTATATATTAATTATAACGTTAACTTTTGATTATGCATACATCTTTTAATTTATTAATATTTGATTTTAACCATGTAATTAAAAAAATGTGATTAAAGTGCATTTTAAAAATAATGTTATTAACTATTTTCAAATCGTTGACATGCTGTTCCGTATTTTAACAAAATAAATGTTAAATTTATTGAATTTACTAAGGTAAGTGGATTCAAAAAAGTTAAATTAATATGATACTTATTCCTTTTATAGCATGTTTTTTACGAAATTCACAGAAATCATTATAAAAAAAGCAGGAAAAATAACATTTTCTTACCTCTTTCTTAACGGCATTATCCTCTAATTCAAGTTTCATAATCCAAATAGCGAAGATAATTTCGAAGTCGGAATGTCCGAATGAAGTACATTGACATTAGCGCGCTCATATTAAAGAAACGCCACTGACAATGTATTTTTTCGGACCGGCATTTTATATAAAATGTCAACTGATCGCATTTCTGCATAACTTTTTAAAAATTTTCAACTTACGTACTAAATATACACGCATAACATCATAACAAAGTTACTAGAGCAGCTGCCTAATATTCTAAAGAATAAATACACTAGTGTCAACTATTCTGGTTGTTGCCAAACGATATTTTTTAAGCAGGTGATTTTTTGTTATTATTGGTTGTTTGAGTTTCGAAGATTTATAAGTTGAATGCGCATGCTCATTAGTTTTATGAGGGTATCCCTAATTAAAATTTTGAGTTAAATTTTTTTTTCACGCATTTCTATTTTACTTTCAATTAGTGTCGAAATACAGTGGAACTTTCATTTAACGAAGCGCATATTTAATGAAATTATCTACTTTTTTAATTTTCTGTTGAACCTTCTTTTAGAACGCAATTAACATTTAAATTAATATTCATATTAAAAAAAATTCTTAGCAAAATTTGTTGCACTTCCGTGCATGCACAATATTCAAAAGGATAGATTGCTGTTAAGATTGATTGGTGAATATATTTCAGCGGATTGTATGAATTGAAATTATGTATTTATTTTATCTTTTAAATAAAAAGGAAAAAATGCGAAAATTTTTCGATATGCTAAGAAAGGGATTCTAGTTCCGCGAAAATATTATAGGTCCATTCTCTGAATACTTAAAAAAGATGCGAAAGTTTTTATGAGTGTATCTTTCATAAGAGATCGCACACAAAGTAATATTCGAATTTTTTTTTTAATTTTTCGATTTGAAATACAAGAGAAAACGAGAATTAGAACGCTGCGATTCAGTTTTTGTTTCCCTTCCTTTATTACGCGGTTTTTTATATATTATACTAATGATTTTTTTTATGTGGCTATATTGCATAACAAAAGTTACTATCCAAATTAAAACACAGTTTTATATTTCCATTTTTAATTGTAGTTTACTATACAAATTTCATGAATTTTCGTGGATTTCTATTCAACGATATTTTTTTCATAACGAAGCATTTAGGTGTAACGAGAAATTTCCTTAAATGGAAGTTTCACTGATAGGTTCATTGCTGGGTGCTTAGTTTCATATGATGGGAGGTTTATCTCATATATGTGATATGACGTACATGTTACATGCAGTGCATGTAATGTGTGACATAAGAGCGATTGCACAATATTCTTCTGCAATGCCAGAAAACACGTTTTTTTACCAGTAAATAACATGGTTTGGAGAATTTTTGTAATTTTCTAAAGTTTTCTAAGAAAGTCACATCTGAGTCACAATGTGACGTCACTGAGAGGTGGCATTTTGGTCACAGATGTGACGTCACATTTCAGTCACAATGTGACGTCACTGAGGGGTGGCATTTTGGTCACAGATGTGACGTCACTGTGACGTCACTGTGACCATGCATGCTATGTGGGTAGTGTAAAGACGTAACCAATAAAGATGCATATTAATTAGACATAAATGTAAGCGAAGGTGACATAGCACCAAAAACCTAGTTCCTGCAGGTATCACATTCATACACTGCCACCAAGCATGCCAGCAGAGTGTAATTGCACAGAAAATTGATTTGTAGTATAGTGCAGAGTGAACAGTGCTGTTAACATCTGGAATGTAGTAGAGGCTATACGCCGTATATCTTCTGAACTTTTTAATAGAACACCATATACCCCCTGTTTCTCAAGAAAGCTATAGTATACATATTCTAGGGTATCCCTTTGCTTAGACCATATATCCTCAGTTATTTTTACGACTACACCCGTGGTTAACATCTAAAGCACGGTGGGAAGTTCTACTGAAGTACCGCAAATTTCTTTTATTTGGAAAAAGCGCAAATATGATTTTTTCAAAGTTGGCATTGAAGTGAGCTGTAGCCAAGAAGGGATCCCTTGTCCTTCTTCATGCTCAATAAATAACAGAAGCACTTGTCAAATCCTTTTTCATACTTCAAAACATATTAACCATTTATGGTGCTCATCAAAGCATTTTTTAATACTAGTCATTTAAATTTTTTAATAAAAACTGAAGATTTTCTAATATCTTAAACAGAAAAATAATTGCTGCAGTCAAAATTCATAAAATGATAACATCAGCATAAATATCAGCATTAGAATAATTAAAAAAAGTCATTGCATTGCCGTATAAAATGCATGATATGAAAAATAAACCATAGAGTCGAACGAAAAAAGTACAGTGTGTTCACAACTTTATTAAAACAATTGAAAGCCATACCAATTAAATACATTCAAGGTACTTTCTCGAATGAAACATTCACAACAAGAAAAATTCTAGAAATTGAATAACAATTAACATAAGAATATTCTAACAATAATTAAACACAAAAGCATTTCTAAACAAAATGAACTTACAACCAACGGGATTTGAACTTTCTACCCGCTGCTGAGCAGCCAAATGCCTTACCTCGTGAGTCCTGGTTTAACACCAGAGATGCTGCAAATTTTGCTATAGTACCTATATAAATACCAGTATAAGTCTTGTGACTGTCATCAACAGCTCCGGTCTGATTGTTTTATTTTTATATGCCCCGGCGGCTATTTTGCTACTTTTATTTTAGCTACGCGAAACAATCGCCAAATAGGTTTCCTTCGCCATAATTTCATTTTAAATATAAAGCTGTCACTAGCTTTAGTTAAAATACATGACTTTAATTAAAAAACACACAAGTTAAAAATACATATATCATATACATTTAACTTGCACGTTTTTCTTTCATTTTATTAAAAGTACTATAAGGAAATAAATAAAGGTACTTTTTCAATAGTTGTACATAACGAAAAGTTCTTGGAGGGAAAAGAAGTTTGGCAAAGTATATATTTTGGCAACCTATTTACTATTTCATATACACAAGCATTTTTTTTTCTCGTGCGATAACAATGTATTTAAGATACTGCTTAATTATTCCGTCGATCAAAGAACGATAGACAAACTGTAAGATTATATGCCAATAATGGATGAACATAAATGTTACACTTACTTGACATTAAACCCGCTACACTTGTTTATTAAGTGATCAAATGATACTAAATTCGATGATTTATTTATATTTTTATTAATGTTTTACTAATTTATTTGTTCTTTTGTTATTTAAAATAAATTTTATGCCAATAAACGAATAGCTCTTGATATCAAGTGAGAAAAGTATAATATATTTTATTAATGTTATTGTATGGCTATATCCGCCGACATTTTTTGACTAAATAAAAAGCATTTAACCCCTTGAGCTCTGCTGGTAGAATTTTCTACCACATATTTTAATTCCGAAATGCCACAATGGCACCAGAAAATTTGACCAAAGTTACTTCAAACAGGTTTATTGCATTTTTTCGTGTTTATCGTTAACCGGTTTTTTTCTTTGCAAAATATCGGTGCCAATGTGACATTTGGAATTTTGAAGATATTTACACCCCAGAGCTCAAAGGGTTAACTCCTTATAAACTTCCGCTAACATTGATGTGTTTTATGTCCCTTAATAAATTCTATTAATACATTTAAAATACTTTAATGTTATTCACATATGCGATATCTTAAAAATATCTCTTTATGGATTGATTTAATAAATTCTGGATTAAATTATGAAAACTTTTATTAGTATTATTTTATTCGAAATCATCTAAATAAATCAAATTTTATATTTCGTACATCTGTATGTCATAAGAAAACGTCATCATTAAAATAACCCCTTTCGTTAGTGATTTTTTTTAAGCTAAATTCATTAATTTTTTAAACTTAAAATTTTAGAATGGCAACATTTTTTCCTTTTGAGTAAATTGGCGAATAGTTTGGCGATTTCTATAAATTGATGAAATTGGTCAACCTGATAATCAAGTAGCAACGTATATAATGTAAATAAACCAAGTACGCATTTTTGGCACACATATCATATACGCACCACGTTGGCGTGATTTCTGCTAATGTCATATATACGTATCATCGAGGTATTTAACTGGTGCCAGAGTGTCGTTATTTTGATTGATATGGTAACGCGGATGTTGTTGTTTATTTATTAATAAATTGGGTACTACTTAGTATCCCATCGACCAATTTCGCCAAATTATACAAATCGCTAAACTAATAGCCAAATTTTGCTTATTTGCATAATTTTTAACTTAAATAACGAAAAAACAAATAAATTAGTAAAACATTAATAAAAATACAAATAAAAAGTCGAAATAAAAATCACTTGATGACGTTTTAAACATGCATTTCGTGACAAATATCATTCAATGTGACATTCACGGTCAACCATTATTAGCATTTAATATTGTCATTTGGCGATAGTTTTTTGGTCGACGGGGTAACCAAGTAGGACCATAAATTGTTTATTTACTTTTATTTCTTTTTTAAATTATATAAATTGTTTTGTTCAATAGTTATTAAATAAACTTTTTTTATTTATTGTTATTCCCTCTTTAAAAATATATATGTAACTGACATTCTAAAACGATATTTTCGTCAAACTGGCGACAGAAAAAAAAAAAAAAAAACGCGCCAATGCGGTTCTTTTATGACATTTGTGTCGCACTTTTTTTTTCTTATAGAAACAGAAGTAATTTATACGAAAACAAAATAAAAAGTTCATCAGGTTTTTTTCAGAACTATTTATATATTTTGGCCTTATATCCTCCTTTTTTGAAGTTAGAATAGTACCAAGCTTTGGCAAATGGATGAGTATTAATCTGACCCTCATAACATTAGTAATAATTGATCTAGAATCATCTAACGTACCTTCAAAAAAAGCTGACACATTCTCATGTCCAAATCATCTGGGAGTGCACCGCTCTTGTGTCGCGCCAAACCGGATATATTACCGGTACGTCCTTCCCTACGTCACAAAGGCTCAAATATATGTTTATAAAAATTTACAACCATACTTTTACGCTTCTTAAAAAAATCTGCTAAATGGTCTTTTGTCAATTTGTATTTATTCGCCTAACCCACCAACAGAAAAGAAATAATGAACACTTTCTTCCCTTAAATGTTGCCCTGATCGCTTAAATTTATTGATTTCGTTATGTGAACCTTCAGATTTAGTAAGATCCGCAAGTAAATAAAATTATGAATAAAGAATCATATTACAATGCTGAGCATAAATTTAAAGGAGATAGGGAATACGATACATGAAAATAACAACAAATAAGTATTTTTTCACGTGATTCATCTAATCTATTTATTTATGTTACATACATAGCAATTTTTATGTTCATTTAAACTTACGTGCAACAATTACAAGAAGAAACAAATATAAGAAAGAGGCTATGTTCAGCTGGAAATTTCAGATAAAAATTCAATTTTCTCAGCAACCGTCAAAAATACAAAGATGAAAAAAAAAAACTGTTCTAAGTTTTATCAAGACGATAAAAATAAGCCAAAAACGAAGTTAATCCATCCATAAGATCGCTAGCTATCGCTTGTTGAACTTTTCGTCTTAATTTTTTCGTTAAAAGTTAAATAAAAAACTATTGTAAGTTGCAATAATTTTTTGAATGCTATCATTTTATTCGTCTCGTCGAGTTCTATCTTTTAAAAAAAAATTTCACTGCCGTACCTCATCTGGTTCGCCAGAAATTTTAGAAAGTTGTTTGCACTTTCTATTTCTTAAACATATTATACCAAACGCTACCGCGTTTGCTATGATTGGAAAGGTGCGATTCCCGTCGTAGAATTTGGGACTTCCCTATACGCCCATAATACAAATGGTATTTGTTCATGCCACTTTTTTCCTTCTTCTCTAATAGTATGATGTAACATACGTTTAAGGGTCTGATTAAATCGTTCCACGAGCCCGTTAGACTGTGGATACTGTGGGGTCGAAAATCTTGGACTAGAATCTAACCTTTTCTCAAATTCTTTCGTTAAGTCGGCAGTGAAATTGGTTCCATTATCACAGGCAATTATATTTGGAATTCCTGTCCTCATAAATATTTGAAGTAACGTATCACACGCGGTTTTAGCACTTAAACTTTTTAGAGGGATCGCATCCGCCCACTTGGTATGTTGATCAATTAAAGTTAATATATACTGATGCCCTTGGGAACTTTTAGGATCAATAGGCCCAATTAAATCAACATTAACTATCTGAAATGGAAGTTCCGGGCGTGACACTGGGGAAATAGGAGCTCTATAATTTACTTTAACCCCTCTAGTCAACTGGCACTCTAAACATGACTCACAAAATTGCTTAGTTTCTTTCGCCATCCCCTCCCAATAAAATGAATACCTGATTCTCTGTAAAGTTTTCTTAGCTGCATGATGCCCTCCAAATACCGAACTATGCGCTAATTTTAAGATTTCTTCCCTTCTGACTTTGGGTACTACTAATTGCGCTATATTTTCGCCTAACAATTTCTCTTTATGATATAATAAGCCATTTACAATATAATAATCCCCCTTTTCCATTTTAGCTAATTCCCAAGCTTTCTCTAACTCTTTACATTCTAATTGGGATTCCTTAAACATATCTGAATTGCTAACAATAGCTTTATTATCTTTCTCCACTTCTGTTTTTTCTGGATTCTGACTTTGTACATTTTGCGAACTCGCTTCTATTGCGTAAACATTACAACTATCGTTATTCATACCTTCCTTTTCATTCAAGTTATCAACAATAATTTCTGAACTTTCTAATTCTTGGGCCTCTAGCAATGGCCCCTCGCGGTTGACACCTGACAACTCATTAATCACTTCGGGATGTAAAATTACTTGCTCATTAATATTATCAGTCACTGCGCAAAGTACTTCCTGATGAATTATATTAGTTTGTCCGAATTGCGGAATAGCTAACGGTAGTTTAACCAACGGCGATTTAACTGCTTCACCGAATAACCCTTGTAAATAAATACTACCCGCCCCTTTTAATTTCTCTTCCGGTACCAAATCTTTATGAACAACACTAATTTCACATCCAGAATCAACCAAATCCCTTTGCTTTTTGCCCATTTACACTAACTTCAATTTTCTCAAGTTTATTTAATTTCTCACCAAAAACGTTAGTTCTCTGCTCGGCCTTTGCCGATATTCTCGCCACAATAGCTCCATTAGGTAACTCTTTGCTTTCTTTTACCACAACCTTATGCACACCCGCTTTCGGGTCTCGTCCTTTATTACTATTATTTCCCTCATTACCCACTTTATTACAAAAACGTTGGTAATGACCTCTCAAACCACACTTAAAGCATTTAGGAGCTGAAGCATCATTAGGCTTCTTAAAATCTATTTTCCTATCCGGAAAAGAATTAGTCTCATTATTCCCGTTTTGCCTCCAATTATTACTAACTTTGCCATCCTCCCTCGGTCTCATTTTTTCATTGTTTACGTGCCTATCTTTACCTTTAAAACTTTTATACGTAACGGCGTAAGACTTATGTTTAGCGTCAAAATAATTGTCACATTCTTTAGCAATTTTAGAAGTTTCTAACCATTTACCTTGATGAGTTAACCCAATATATGACACGGTATCCTCATCTAATGTACTTACTAATTTATCCGTAACTATTAACTGGTTGACCTTTTCATAAGAGTCAGCACCTCTAATCTTACAATAATTTTCCCATGTCGCTATTAAACGCGATACAAATAATACATGAGTTTCATTCTGGTTTCTCTTAGCCTTCTTAAAATTTTCCAAACATGCCTTCGGTGTCGGCTCATGTTCCCTTAGAACTAACTCCTTTAATTCCTCATAATTCTCCATTTGTTCCGTAGTGGTATAAATTAACAAATTATCCGCCTTATCTCCTAACATATTTAGTAGAATTTCGGCCTGCTGGTTTTCCGGTACATTTTTAGTTTTGAATGCCCTTTCTAAACTGTTGAAAAATAAATTCCATCTCTCAGTCCCTTCTGGTACTTTGATAGATAGAGTTTTAACACTTTTGATCAATTTTTCTATGTTACTTTCATTACTAGATTCCCTAGACCCATTAAAATTATTTGCCGATCCTTGAACCCTTAATCTCTCCATTTCTAATTCATGTTCCATTCTTAATTTTTCCATTTCTAATTTTTCCTGTTTTTCTAACTTTTCGAGTTCTAAGTTTTCCTGTTTTTCTAACCTTTCGCGCTCTAATTTTTCCTGTTCTAATCGTTCTGCAACAATAGTGTCAGATAATTCCTTAACAACCCCCTCGTCATACTCATCACTGTCCATTATCTTTTTCTTAAGCTGAATTCTGGTATCATCTTCCGCGAATTCAACACCCAATTCTTCGGCTATCCCCTGAAGATCAACCTTTTTTAGTTTCAATAAGAAAGCCATACCTTCACCGATTGTTATTACCACCCTACAAGAATAGTTAAACCTACCAAATTAATATTTCCTAATTTTCTAACTTAGTACAGATATTTCTCCACTTATTATACTAATTAATACCCTCCAGATAATCAATATATTTCATTTCTAATTAAACTACTTAATACTCTAATTTTTCTCAACCATTGATATCACACAATTTACTTCCAATAAAACAAAAAGGTAAAACAATAATTCGATTTGACTACTATGTAATATAGATTCCAATATATACACTTAGATAGCAACATACAATTTATATAATAATACTGATACGTTAAAATTGAATAGAAATATTGATGTCAATCAAAAAATCCACATAAAGGAAAATTGTAAAACATGCATATATAAATTTCTACAATTATCCTCACTAAAATATTTCCGAACTCAATACTGGTTCTTACACTTAAAACAAATATACTGAAAACCTTCACTTTTATTTTTCCTCACTATGGCTCTCTTTTGAGCCTTTTTTTTTTTCCACTATGGCTCTCTTTTGGGCCCTTTTTTTTTTCTCACTACTATTGGCCAATTAAAATTCTAAGCAAATGTTATTATACACTCTTCAAACTTAAAAATGTTGCTTCATTTAAATATTACTTTAACAATAATTTAACTTTAAATAAATTTAATTATTCCTTCCAACTACTATTACCACAATTAGTAAAAAAAAATTATAGACAATCAATACTAGCTCAAGTTATTATGACCTTTCCTTAAGACAATAGCCAATATGGTTATTATCACTTTATAGGTAGGAAGTATTGATAAAACACATAAATAATATAGACAATTTACTTAAATTACTATTAATCATACAACAACAAATTTTGGTTCGAGATGTCAGCAGAAAGATATGATCAAAACACCTTACGTTATACTTTCTTTGCTGGGGTACTTTTCTAATCACAGGTAGTTCCACGATGTAGCGGTAATATGGCACAACAGTTCAGTTTAGTTCTTTCTAATAAAGATACGCACAACACTTTAGTCCACACTAGACGATCCGGCACGATACTTTAGTACATACTCGACGATACGGCACGACACTTTACACACATTCGACGATACGGCACGACACTTAAGCATACAATCGACGATCCGGCACGATGCTTTAACACACACTCGACGACATGGCACGACCACACAAGAATTCCACTGGATACTCCGGCATTAACAGACTGCAACACGGCTCGCTGGTCACTGGTTTCAGGCGATTCTATCCCGACGCTGCCAACAATTTGTCGGACGGTCCCCTCAGTCCACACAACTTTGAAGAATGTCCGTGGTAGATATAGCTGCCACCACCGATATTACTAGGTGATATCGGTCACCCACTGTGAGATTGGTGTAAATGAAGACTTACGCTAGTAACCGAATTATCAGTTTATTAAGAATATATGTACACACAAAATACGCTATTTACAAATATATACAACTACAACTCGGATATAGGTGATCCGGTTCAACATTAAATTAGATACCGTAAAGATTGGTTGTGTACTATTCCAATTACACTTTCCACCTCACACTCAATACACGTTAAATTCACTTTTTCGGAGCTCAACCTTGAGTCTCCCAACACAAGTATACTGGGCCTGCACTTCTTAGCCCAGAACACTAAACACCAGGACGTCTGTGTCCTTTGCGCACCAGAAAACGCACACTTTACACTCTTTCACACAGAGCAACCTCTAGGTACGACACCTAGGTACGGAATGAATTCTCTCAGACAAACTTGCCCTCTCCAAATCACTGCTTTCCCCAACATAAACCCCTTTGGAGCTTCCTCATTGGACACATACTCCATTCTTTTCTTGCTTAGTGACATGCTGCTAATCTGCTCATCATCCGCATACTTCCCTGACAGATGGACATGCCTCTGAGCCATCTCCTTTCTCTAACACACCCCCTGCAAAGGATTAGCTGGCAATTCCCCTTTCCACGAAGAAGGAATGTCACCTTGGAAATTCTGTACACAACCATACAATACTAGATATTCAAATAGAGAAAGAGTAGACATTACATTCTTTAGCACAGGTGCTATCAGATCCTGACACATTCATTCAGCATAGATTGTGAAATTCTTTCCAACACATTTAATGTAATGTAACAAAACTTCACGTTTCGTAAGTTAAAATGTGTTAAATCATTTTGAAACACATAAAAAAAATCTCAAAACCTAAATTTCTGCAGTTCTCATCTACAATCGGAAAATTACCCAAATTCTTTGAACAACCCTGTATATTATATATAGATTCATATTTATTACTACATGCATGACAAAATTTAGTGTTGTTAAGAGATAGAAAATTAACTTTCAGTTATTTAGGCTTTTAAGGACTACTCGGTATTTTTGCAGCTTATTATTTGAGGCACAGAATTTATATACAATGAGTAACCTACACACACACACACAAAAAAAAAAAAAGGAATGTTCAATTTAACTCCTTCATGACGAGCTACTTTCACGGCCTTTTAAATCTTTTATCACTTTTAAGTAGAAAAATTATATAAGTAATTCGCAAAAATGCTCGGATCAAATAAAGCAAAATTTCCAATAAAAATTCTCTGGTGAGAAAAATTGAGGATTCTGAACACCTTATGCAGTACGTATACCGGTTGCTCCCAAGGGGGTTAAAAGTGTATATCGAATTTGAAAGGGCACTTTCAGCAATTATTGCTCAAAAACAGTATTCTAACCAATTTGATTTGTGTATTCTTGAAAATGAACGACAGATGCTATTAATGTTCGATAATATCGTAATCACTTTGTATTGTAGTGAAAATTGGTAATTTGTATTAGTTACAAACATTTTAAATCGCGAAATGTCTTCAAGAAACTTAGAAAATCGAATAAAATTGTATTGAGTGGACCTGTAAATGATCTATTAATCTTCCATACTTGATATATAATACCAAATATGCCTTGGTGATCTTAAATAAAATTTATCAATTACATTAAAATCAGAGTATATTTATGCGAGTTAGAGCGTGGACAAACTCAATCCGTAAATTATTTTCAACTTTCTTGGGAAGGAAATATTATTTCAAATATCTTTTATGAATATTGTTTTCAAATGATCTTTCCAAAGGCTGTTCTTCATCATATTAAAACACAGTTACGTCTAAATATTTATTACTGTTAAAATTAGGAAATTTAAATATTTATATAGTATCCAAGTCATTTATATTATATTTAGAATATACATGCTATAACATGTATAGCTGTAACAATTCCATTTTATATGGTAAAACTTTTAAAAAGTTATCGCATTGCTAGCTAAAAGTAGAACCAACAGAGTGAAAAAAGTCCAAGGCGTGGATCAAACCCGGAACCCTTGGAATCGCGCTCCAAGTGCTCTACCATTTAAGATACGAGAATGATGTCCGGTTTGGCATTTCTCACTCATATTTTGTTGGTAAGACGGCAACTGCAGCACAAGATAGAATCGTCCACATGAACACACAAACCTGTTGCGTAACATGAGACACAAATAAACCCAGCATCGGTGAATACCGATGAATATGAATAGTTATAATTAATTTATCAACTGAAAATATTAATAATGGTGAATAATAATATAATAATTAATGACAACTACTCATAATTAATTGAAAAATTAACTATAATTAAAAGCGCAAAGGTTATCTAATTTTGATACTTTGAATTTTATAAAATTTAAGCGATTTCCGGCATTATAAAAACGACGTTTTTTTTTAAATATCTTTTTAGGTTTGACAAAATATAATAAGCAAATGAATCTAAAAACGTTTTTCTAACCTCTATATGGCTAAATAACCGAAGTTTCTCGATAGAATTGACTGGACATTTTCCAAAAATATAGGATATTTAAAAAAAAATATTTACACAATGTAAATGATTATCATTTTTTTATTATTATTAAAGCATATTTTAAAGTGTTAATTGGGGAAATTTCGAATTCCACTCTCTGACATTAAATCTATGCGCACAGCATTCGTTCTAATTTTTAAGGTGTTTCCTCAATATATTATTAGTTAACTTATAATTGTATGTGTTAAAATACTTACTGTGTTAAAATATTATGTAAAATATTAAAATTACAAAATTTCGCCGCTAGTTTTTTAATAATATTAAGTGTATCGCAATGTCCCCCCCCCCCCAGCAGTGAAATTTTAAATTTATATTTTTAGTAAATATCAAGCATATCATTTGAAATATCTGCAATTCAAATTTGAGCTCATTTGGATCAAAAGAACGCATTCCAGGGCCCTTTGAAGAAGGCAACTTACTTCTTACAATCTCTGTATGGATGTGAGAATAAGCCAGTTGCTTTCAGAGCGCTGAATTTGTCGTATTCCGCTATGTTGAAAATCTTACGACGGATTTTGCAACTTTGTTGACCAGTTTCACTTTTTAAACATTATTTATTGTTTACAAAGCGAATTAAATGTTTTAGGTGTATTACAACGTCCCCTAGTGGCGGAATTTGTATTATTTATTTATCTATTTTATTTATGTTAAGCGCATCACTTGAATTATCTGCAATTCAAATTTGATCTCATTGGGACCAACAGAACGCATTCTTGAGCCCTCTGAAACGGGCAACTTATTTCTTAACTTAAGTGAATCTGCGCTATGACAGACAGATGGCAAAGAGATAAATCGAAGTCATAAACAATTAACTGTTTTGGATAATGCAGAAAACAGCCTGAGTTGTTCACCTTGGAGACTATAAAGCACCCGAAAGTAAAATCCCCTTTGGAAGACAGGAAATTCTAATAATTTTAAGGGGGTCTCATAAATGAAACGTTCGTGAAAAAATATAGTAAAATTGGAAGGGTGAGAAAGTATGTTTGGAGTTTATAAATTACCTAGAATTTATATCATTTTCAAACTAAAATCAGATCAAATTAACACATTTTAGTTTTAAAATTCTCTTCCATTGAAGCTATGTAGTTTCGATTAATAAACTAATGAAAAAATACATAATATATTCAATTTTAGATATGAAAGAAATATGAAAAAATATTATAAAACTTAGACTGAATATAAATAGCTATTAAATTTTAGTGCATAAAAATGAAGTAAAACATTAATTGTATAATATATATAACATATGCCGTTATAATACAGCGTTATGTATAGAGATTAGATAAAAATAAATTGCATAAGATATATTAATTTAGGAGATATAGTAAAGAAAAGAATTTTCCGAAACAAAAAAGCAGAAGGATTAAAAGCGGCAGAAAACAAAACTTGAAGGGGAAGGCTTATAAATAACACTTTCTAAAATAAGTGGGTAAGTGTGATCGCAGATCGCACAGAGGGTTTCGTTTAATATTTCTTTCAAAATAACTTATCCTAAATTATTAATTTATTATTAACGTAGATTAGTAGAACAAATAAACTTAATTTTAAAATTATTATAAAAGGAAGTTTTTTATTTTAATCAAATTAAAATTGTTCAGATCAAATTATTTCAATAAATCTGAAACTCTAAACTTTTTGAAATTCAAAAAACTACGGAAATATAAATAAAATTTTAAATTTCTAAAAACGACAAAAAATTGTTTAAATGAAATTTAAAATATTTAATCAATATGAATCGCAATAAATTTTTAAATGAAGGTTCTCTTTGAAAATTCAAATCACAAATGAACAGATGACTCTGAAAAAAATAATTTAATTAAAATATTAGACTTTTACAAAATTTTATGATTTGTCGTATAACACGGAAGATTTAACTGTAAGTACACAAATTTTGAAGTCTCTGATTTACAGTTTTTGTGTATAGACTCTGAACTGACAGAGAGAGGACCGAGATGAATAGGGTTTCGTCAGATGAGCAAAACCCTAAAAAGGAAAAAATAGCGTGTATGAGGGGTGGGCTTGTATTCGGAAGAGGTCTTACTTTCAGTATTTTACTGTGCATACCTTTTAAAATCGTAACCATTAACGCATAGCTGCCAATTTGTATGCTTTTTTTTCCTGTCACTATTTTTATTTTAAAAAAATGTGCCCTGTTTAATCCTATGTTTTCGATGATTAAACAAGACGAATCTGTTAAATTATAGTAGTTGGAAAAAAATGTAAAACTTGGCAGCTATGCCTTCATGGATTTCTTTCGACTGACGCCCAAGAAATACACAATACTGAGAATAACAAATGCAAACGAATATCACAAATTTATTAAAACGTTTGAGTAGTTCAAATAAACAATAATTTACATTTTCATAGCATCGCATTCACAAACAAACAGACGAATAAAAAATGCATTTTTTCACTGTTAAAAATCTGCAGCAAATTGCACAGTAATCCAAACGTTTTTATAGAAAATGGATATAGAACAACAATATATCTTTATTTTAACCACTGAGAACATAATATAGTGGAGTAATTGTGTCATTACCTATAAAAACAGTTGAATACTAGGGAATTTTTCTGCAGATTTTTAAGAATGGACAGAAAAGGACCAAACTAAAGATTCAATAAAATAATTGAAATGTAGAACAAAGATTACATATATTTTAAAAATGATTTAATAATTAAAAGATGAATACAAAACTGTATTTATACAAAATTTAAATGCAGGCTGTTGTGAAATATTCAGTATTTTGTAAATTGCTTCTTAATGAAGAAATATTATGTATATATTACATCTACATTCATAAATTTAAATTAATAGAATAAATGTTTTGTATTTTGGCAGTATGAAAAGTAAATCCAATATTTAAAAAGAAAATGCTCTTACAAAAACTGTATTACTTTAAAATTAACGTATAAAAAATATATAATTTTAAAAAAATGTATTAAATAGTTGTAAATATTTCAAGTATTCCTTTTACCCCAGAGAGCATTAAAAAATTAATTAAATGTATAAATTATATAAATAAATGTGTATATGCATGATTTTTTTCCATGCTTCAAGACCAAAAAATTGCTAATGCCGATTTTTAGTGATGTACCTGGTGTATCTTAACAAATATGGATATTTTATATATTAGCTTTTAAATGAAAAGATAATTTTATTTTTATATTAATTATTTTATATTTCTTATATAATTATAATAATTTCTATTTCATATTAAGCATTTAATTAGAATAGTAAGCATAATATTAATTACTATATGATGGAAAAACGAATACAAATCAGTATATAAATTATACAAAATAATATTTATCTTATATTTTGATGCAGAATAACGCATTTTTGATGCAATTATTCATATCTGAAAAAGGTCTTCGTTGGCGATAATCAACAGAATCAATTTTTAAGTTTAAGAGTTTTTAATTATCTCAGCTTTTATAGCTAAAGAAAGAAGTGAATGCTTAAAGTTTGCGTAATTTTCAACTAATCAGCTTTCATAAAAATCGCCAAATTTTCTTAATAACTACGCAGAGTTAATTCATTTTTAAATAATATCAGTTATCTTCACTTTTGATTTTCATTAACGTGCAAATGTTCAATTATTCATATAGACAAGAAAGATGGAAATTTTAACACTGAAATAGCAATACATTGCCAAATTTGATACTCAATATTGGGACGTGGAAATATTCTAGTTAACGTGCCAAATAAATACTTTATTTTCTATAACAAATGCTAACAGTTAAAAGAGCGAAGACGAAGAAATTTAAAGGACCATTTTCTTTACAAAATGGTTTCGTTATAAATAGGTCTTATTTAAATATTTAGGATTAATTATATATCAATTTTATTTTTTAATGAATGGACTAAGGCAGTATCCGATTGGTTCAAATGGACCTGTCTCATTTATACAAAAATAATTTTTTCATAGTATTTTAAATGATTGAAATATAGAAATTTAAAAAAAATTCAATAATAAAACTTCAATATCCATTAAAACTAATTATTAATTAATAACTTTAAAAAAGAATTGAATAAAAAACTCAAATATAAGCACAACAGAAAAACTATCTGACCAAGGAAAATTAGATGCATGGTGTCGCCATCTGTTATTAGGTGCGTTCGTAATTATGTAAATACGTAGCACCTATTGTTGTCGCTCAGTCCGTCCGTCTGTCTGTCTGTCCGTCTGTCTGTCCGTCTGTCTGTCTGTCTGTCTGTCCGTCCGCATATAACAACGCAAAAACTACCCAACCGAATCGTTTGAAATTTAAAATACATAATTATTACATAATTTTGTCGAGTCATTTCAAATTTTATGAAAATCGGATGCATAGATCAATTACAGGGACAATCAAAAGTATTCCGTTACATTACGGTCAATGGGGAAAAAAGTTTCAAATGCATTTTAATCGTTTGAAATTTAAAATACATAGTTATTACATGATTTTGTCGAGTCATTTCAAATTTTATGAAAATCGGATGCATAGATCAATTACAGGGACAATCAAAAGTATTCCGTTACATTACGGTCAATGGGGAAAAAAGTTTCAAATGCATTTTAATCGTTTGAAATTTAAAATACATAGTTATTACATAATAATGTCGAGTTATTTCAAATTTTATGAAAATCGGATGCATAGATCAATTACAGGGACAATCAAAAGTATTCCGTTACATTACGGTCAATGGGGGAAAATGTTTCAAATGCATTTTAATAGTGCTGCACTCATTCGAACTTAATAAAATTTATATGCAACTATAAAGTACATATTATAATATTCATTTTACATAATTTGTGATGCAAAGAACATTTGTTATTGATTTACAAGGCCACACAAAAGTATTCCATTACATAATGGTATAGGGAGAACATTGCTTGATGAGCATTTTAATTGTAATTCATTATTTACAACTTTATGAGATTGAGATATAAGAGTAATATTTTTAAAACTTCGTTATCGTACGAACGCACCTCGTTTGCTACGCTTCACGTGCAATTTCCAACTTGTTATTTTATACAGTCATATTAAATTCACATAAATGCATGCTAAAATGACAATTGTAAATTTAATTATATTATAATAAAAAAAATTTCAAAGACTTTAAAATTTTTCAATATAGACCTTAACATATCTATTACAAAAACGAAAAAAGGTGTAAATATATCATATAATTTAAAGAAAAAAAACCTACTTTATGATTTAGTGCTGCCATCTGATGCCGAAAATCTAATGTAGCGGAAATTCTGCTACAGTAAAATACTTTGAAAAGCTTGTAAGTTTCTAAAAGTTTTTTCTTTTTGTATAATTATTTAAAAAACAGCAATAAAAAAAATTCTTTGATATAAAAAAAAAACTTTCAATAAAAATTTAAACACCAACAGTACAAAAATATACATTTAAAATAGTTTGCATATGTACAAATTTACAAGAAAACAAAGTTTATACACATCATAAGGGAAAAAAAAAGTCTTCACAAATTGTGCTTTTTACGCAAATTTCCTTCTTCATATAATTGTTGTAAAACACTTTCAAATTTTTTTCTTGCTTCTGGTCGTTTTAATTTCATAGTGGGAGTCAACAGTTTATTTTCTTGAGTAAAAGGCTCAGTGCTGATATAAACATTACCAACCTGTAATGAAGATAAAAACAAGTAAGAAAAATCATGCGTCAAGCATAGAATATGAATCACTTTCCAACACTTCATGACATCTTTAATAAAACTTCGCTATTTAAGGAAATAAGCACATATAGCCAACTATGCATTCCAATACAATCTTGTATCTTGAACAGCCTTGTATTTGATCTGTCAATTGATGTACGTACTTATATAATGGGAAAACTTAGTTTAGTAACAAAGTGCGTAGTAGCTTGAAATTTATTTTTCTGCAATTTATACTAATATATGGAAACATTCCTGAATACTTTTGTTCAGCCCTGTAGTTTACCCTGTACCTTTAATACACGTCAGCATTAAGCTAAAACTTATTTTAAACTAAAAATTCTTAAAACAACTGAAATCACATTATCATAAATTAGTTTTCATAAGCGCCTATGTACTTAGCTCTTTGCATGGCCATGTATACCATTTTATCTATAATCTGCAAACATTTCTTAGTAAACTGAATGCAGTTCAGCGTAAAAATGTATAACTTATTTAAGAACTATCTGTAAGTAATTTACGCTCATATTCAGTAACGCTGGCAAACTATTTTGGGTAGCCCTGTATACCAACTATAGCATTTATACACATCATATAACGTTCATAGATTTAGTGAAACTTAAACGCGCATATCATAATAAAATGCATTTCATCCAACCACCAGCTATCATCGGATACATATATAGTACTTCGGAACGAATATACAACTTGAAATCTTTTGTGTGTCTCTGTAAATACTTTGTACTTCATATTATGCAAAACACTGTCGTATAATTCGTATAATTTATATTAAGCCTCAGTGACATATATCAATTTTATTATACATGAAACATAATGCAGTAGAACCTCGATCCATCGTTTTTCAAAGGGCACGGAGAAAAAAGCGATGAATGCGGGAAAACGATGAATGTGGATAAATTTCAAAATACAAAAAAACACAATGTTTATGCTTTAATAATGCCTGCAATACTAATTATTACTAATTTGTTTGCTTACTAAACGGCAAAAGAAATAAATCGAAGTATAGAAAATTGATATTTATTTTAAAAATCAATAATTTTGTTTGGTTTTTAGTTCATTTTTTTTTAAATCAAAAAATAATTTTTTCGGGATATGCAACATTTTCCTGATCATTTTCTGTAATTTCATATACATATATAAGAGTTCATCAAATTCTTTTTCGGTATGAACGTTATCCCCTGCTTCATCATTATTTTAATTTTTTGCATTATCACACATTTCTCCTATGCTTAGGACACCACATGTCGCAACATTTTGATGAATGGAAACATAATCGCATCCTCTGATATATACAACCATTCTTCACCTGCATTATTCATCAACACAAGCTGCACAAATGAGTTATTTTATGATGAAAGAAGTAGTTCCAATTTGTATACCGTATGGATTCGAATGACTTTCAATTTCATTTTGGTAAGGAAGAAAATTTTACAACGATGAATGCAAGAAAACGACTTTTTAAAGAACGATGCTTGCGGGTTTCGTTAACATTGTTTAAATATAATTTGCGCAGGGACCGTAGAAATAAAATGATCAATACGGAAACGATAGATCGGGGTTTCACTGTATATTGAAAATATGTCGCACACCATTCCCTCCTTTACCGTTATGTAATGGAATTCGTTTGTGTGGCCCTGTAAATGAATAATAGCTTTATTTTCACCGCATACTTTACAAAATGCATATTTTAGTGCATTTTGTAGATGAATATAAATTTTAATATGTTTGACAGGGTGTAACATCTTCAAAATTCATTTGAAACGATTTTTCCCCATAGTCCGTAATGTAATGGAAAACTTTTGACTCTTCGTGTAAATAAACTAATTGTGGTAGAAACTTCATTTTCAATAAGGTTTGTGCTAAGGTAAATGTCAATAACGCCCAAAAATTTCAGGGCAATCCGAGTGTATTTACAGGAGTAAGAGTGCGGACAGACGGACAGACAAACCGAATGCATAAGCACTTTTCAACTGTGTTGGAAAATGTTAAAAAAGCATTCAATGGTGTTTACAAAACTGTCGTTTTCATAAACAGAATATGTTATGTTATACTTCATAATAAAAATTAATGTGTAACTTAATTTCATGTGTGTGTGCACAGTTTGCGGCATACACTACCAGAGGGTAAATATTATCTAAGGTTCAATGTTTAATTATCAAGAGATTATGGAAGTTGTATTATTAATTTATTATACACAGTATCAAACAAAAATTGGCTTTTAGCTTAATTATTGAATTTTATTTTCAGAATTTTTCTGAGTCTCCAGCAAAAAAATACAATTTTATGTTTAATTTTAATAGCTGTTGTTACATTTATGATGGCGAATTATCTACAAACGAGATATAGGTCCGAGGGAGTGCTCTTCTTGGGAGGGGGGGTGGTCTTTCTAAGGGAACCTAAACCTTATTAAGCAAGGCTATCCAAAATTCAAAGAAAACCCCAAAAAACGCCGAACGGTTAGGACAATAGGTTCAATCGGGTTTGAATTCAGCACCTCCAATCTTCTAATTTTGAGAGCAGAACCTAGTGGCCAGTGATGGGGCTAAATTTAATAGCATAGTAATTATTCTGGCATCGATTATCAAATTTTAAATTAATAGTATATGACATTTAATTTAATAGAAAAAAAATCATTTTTGAGGACATTAAAAATTTCTTAAAACTTGGTAATAATATCTCAAATTAGAGGGAATACAAGATTAGCCTCTTGATTAAGGGCTAGAATTAGAGTTTTCTTTATACCAACTGGAACCACAATTTATTAAAATATACATCTAAGATAAATATCTTTTGAAAGTATCTTACTATATGTTTGTTTCAGAGATTATTTTTTAGAAAGTGGTGCGAATATAATAAAAAAATTAGCGAGTGGTAAGTAAGTCCAAAATTCCCAATCTTTAATAAAAGCTCGTAATGCAAGCAGCTAAAAAAATCGCTCCGTTTAATAAAATGAATTACAGATATTTAAAGACATAAAATACAGTTTTCCATGTCAGTGGATCTACGAGAAACCTTAAAATAGTTGAAATATTTTGGATCCGAATTTATCAATTATTGTCTAATATTAAACAGACTCCAGAGTTATTCAATCCGTGAAACAGTATTTCATTAATAAATTTTAGTTCACATTTAAAAAAAAGACCAATTTTAAATAATTTTTTTTTATATAATCTTTCCTGTTTCTCCTTTAAAACGTCTAAATATTTTATTTAAGAAATAGATGTACAGTCCCTGGCCAAATTATTAGACGCACTCACATTTTCTTGTGTCGAATCATTTTACAAGTTTCATAGAGATATTACTATGACAATAGTTACAATTGATTATATACAACATCAGTAGGATTATAATAAATTAAAAGTATGCCAAAGACTTTAAAATTATTTGTTTTTGTAAATTAAATTAACAATTGTTAAATTTAAAACATGAAATTAAAAAAGAATGTCAATATTTTTTTGAGTCTCCTTTGGCGGTAATCAGTGCCTCTATTCTTCATGGCATGCTGTTAGTACAAAACTGAAATGTTTCTGGCATGTTTGAGTGATGTTTCTAGACAAGGATAAGTTTTTCTATGAGCTGTGTTTTACTCGTTATGAGCTCTTTGTCCAGTTTTTTCTTTATTAGCTTCCAAACATTTTCAACGGTATTCATGTCTGATGAATTACCGGGAGCAGTTCAAAACAGGGATATTTTTTTATTGAAAGTAGACCTTGACGGATCGTGCTATGTAACAAAAAGCTTTACCTTGCAAAAATACAAATGGTTCTTCATTTGGAAACTATCATTTTAGCTTTAGAATAAATCAATTTTGAAAACCTCTTTATCTTGGTCTGGAGAATTGACTAAGAAGTCATAACAAACAAAAACCAGCTCATAGAAAATCTTATCCATATCTGGAATCGCATACAAGAAACTCTTCAATTTTGTATTAATAGCATGCCGCGAAGAATAGAGGCAATGATAGCCGCCAAAAGAGGCTCCAAAAAATATTGACATTTTTTTGAGTTTCAAGTTATAAATTTTGCAATTTCAGCCATTTTTAATTTAATTTGTAAAAAGAAAGAGTTTTAAAGTCATAGGCATGTTTTTCATTTATTATAATCCTACAAATGATGCACATAATTAATTGCACTTATTCACACAGTAATATTTCTATGAAGCTAGTAATATGATTCGACACAAGGAAAAGGGAGTGCGTCTAATAATTTGGCCAGGGACTGTATGTGTAGCAGCATTAATTGGTATAAGTTGAAGTTCGTTATTATGTATATAATCAATGAAAAAACACTGAAAGCAATAGCGATTAATAACTAAAATAATACATTTTGTAAAAACCATCATAAAATAAAAAACAAAACAGTATGCGTTTGAAACTAAAAAAAATGTTATTAATAGCTAATATCATTCTCATATCAAGCTAATGTCATTTCTGAAGCAGTTCCCTGACGAACACGTCAGAAAATCAAGACCTGCTTTGAAATGCTTTTTCTTACCTGTTGTAATGAACCAAGACTTTTTCTTTTACCAGTTTTCAGCATATGCTCGAGCAAAGCTATCCTTACATTCTGCAAACAAAAAACAAAAAGAACTATAATTTATGCCGTGTATGAGGAAACGCAGTAAATTTATGAGTAAGCTAAAATAATACTCACATAATTACTGCATAAATCTTCATACGAGCCCTCGAAGCCTTTATTCTTGGCCCATTTCATAAAAGCTGGCTCATCTGGCACAACCACACCAACCGCAAAATCCTGCAATCAAGAGAATATTAATAAAGATTAATACTATATCTGACTAAAATATAAGTGATCCGACTCTAAATATTTAAAAGCCTGTTATAACATAGCAATACATTTTATAAATGATAGATTCAATGAGCACTAAGCATACAATGGACACTAATGAATCTAGTGCGGATTTCAATGGGAGACCATATTCCGCCCACAAGTCCCCATCAATAATGACGTAAAATAATTAATTGCGTTAAAAATTTGAATTCAGTGTCAAACAGAAATTAAATAGGTTATCAGCTTCATGCTAAAAGAAACAGCCTATATGTATATATGTATATATAGTATATATATTTATATAATTTCGATTAAAAATAAAAACAAGTTGGAAATCCCGTGTCAAGCG
The DNA here is from genome assembly GCA_964019185.1 of Maratus speculifer. NCBI lineage: Eukaryota > Metazoa > Arthropoda > Arachnida > Araneae > Salticidae > Maratus > Maratus speculifer. The sequence goes on from OZ025295.1 coordinate 98,267,248, forward strand.
TAGCAAATGAAGTACGTTCGTATTACATCGAAGTTTTAAAAATATACAGATTTTAGTGCAACAGTATACACTATACAGCACTTCAGATAAAGTATAAACTTGTACTAAACCTTAGCAACATATCAATTTCATAAAATATGAAATAGTTTAATGTAATTAAAACCTGCGCGAAACAATGTTTTCCGCTATAACTAAACGAATATAATTAAACGAGATAAAAGTTTCAAGGTATTTAAACTTTCCTTAAGAAAATAAAAATAGACAACTAATTAAATTACTTCCTTTAAAACAACTGACTTGTTAAGACTAAACACATTCAGTTAATTATGTGCAAATTTTTCTGTCTGATATATTTAAGTTAATTGAAGTTGACTATTAGTCGGATCTGCCAATCACAAAACCTTATTTCTTTCTCATATATGAGGACTCCAAAAGCCAAGGGGTATAAGTGACAAAATTGAAAAAAATAAACTAAATATACAGACGACCTAAAATAATGCTTTTATCATTTCAGGTAAAGCAATATAAGTGATTTTCTTATTATTTGCTGAGTTTTAGAGGCAAACCACTTTTTTCGAAGAACAAACAATATTGATTAATTATACATTTAAAGAAAATTGTACTTTATTTTTTAACAGTTTTTGAAATGAGAGTTCAAAGACCAGAATGCAACAAGCAGAAATTTCCTATTTCAATTTACTCAATTGTTATTGATGCTCCAATTTAACATCAATTATCTTTAAACTGAATTTACTCCGAATCGACATTTTGTCATCTGCACCCCTTGGCTTCTGGGGTCCTCATATATTTTAACACTTCAAAGAGAAGTTACACACGTTACTCCATTAGTGTTATTACTTCAATACTACACTAACTTTAACATTCATCTTAAATTTCTGCTTCTTTTTACTAATTGGTGTAAAAATGCATTAATCTCAGTTACAATGTTTAATAAATTCTTTATTTTTCGTTATTCTGTTGTACATCGCCGATTTCTCTAGAAGAAAATCGCCTATTGCCTCATCAACAGCCGATGGTACAACAGAACTATGAAAAATCAAGAAAATCACTATTACTGTGCCTGCTTCTGGCGGATTGTTTCCAAATTCACGTGGGGTCTTCTGGTCATAGCCACATGAAATAATTTCATACATTTTCGATCATACAATATTGAAAAAGACCACAAAAATCGTGATAAATGCCCTTTTGATGAAACAAACCGAAATTCAAGAGCTTACTTGCGATAACCAAAAAGATATATATATGAAATGTGGTTCAATTTTATGTGTAAATGTATACACTTTTAAATTGTACAATAATGAAAATGGCACAAAAATCACTAATACAGTGCCTCTTTCAGTGCCTTCTTTCTTGGAATATTCTCAAATTCAAGAAAGAACACACACAAAACACTTGCTTCAATTCCATGCATATATTCATATACTTTTCGATGATACAAACAAGACACACGGCCAGACATTTTGTGTAAACATTTTTTCGGGATCTCTGTTCTCTAAAATATGTAAATTCTTCGAAAATTGGAAGTCGAAAAAAGAATTTTGATTACAATTACTTTCTTTTTTGCAAAGCAGATAGTAAAATCTAGCTTCACAAATAAAAAAATTAATTTTCATTATGGTGGCATCTATTGCTTCAACAAATGAACTGTGCACTTTTAGAAAGATGCCATAATGCATTTAAATAATTGTACTTAAAAATAAGAATTAAATAAAAAAATATCATTTACACTCGAGTCCTTCAATTTTTAACCAAACTGTGAAAAAAAAAGTTTAATACAATCAAAATACCTGTTCCATTTGTCCGTCAACAAAAGCTTGCGATATTATGTGACTTTGGACATAGATATTTTCAGACTTTTCAGGAGCTATATATTCCCCCTAAATAGAAAAAATATATATGCATTATACTATAACTTATACTATTTTTTGTATAACATATGAAAATGGGGTTTAACGCTTGATCCAAATTACGAATCAAAAAACTGCAATAACTAATTCTCTTGAAGTCTTAAGATATTAAAAAATATGTATGTTACGGTTAATTTGATAAATTGCGTTATTATTAATAATTATTACATCTTTTGGTAAATTTTAAAAATAAAATTTACCGATTATTAATAATTACCAATGAAGTTCAGTCAATATGATTAATTAAACTCAATAACGATTATAATACTTTAAAAAAATATGTACTATCAAAACTGTTTGAATCTAATAAACATTATTAAGAGACAATAATACTCAATCAAAAAACGTGTTCTATTCAGTGGCGCAGCCAGAATTTGGTTTTCTTTTTGGAATGTTTTATGTAATACAAAGCCGAAAATCATATTTCATCATGTAAAAATTAAATCTTGAATTATTTCTTGATCAATCAAAACGTAAATCTCCCCCTCTAACATTACTCCTATGGGCTTGGAACGCATCTATATTTTTCAAATTTTCCGAAAAATATAGCATTCTTATTTTCTTTTTTCTATAATTGTATTCTTGAAGAATGTTTATTTGATTTAATCAACAAAATAAGTCTAAAATGTAGTTAATTTTATGTTAAGTATTAAAATTTAAGTGAATATTACGAGTAAAACAGACTGAAAACTGAGCAATATCCAACAATTGGTGGCCTTTCATAAAATTTGGGAAGACCTTTGTTTAGACACTAGAAAAAAAGACATGACAAATCCCCAAATAATAAAGATGTTTTACGTATTTTGGATAGAAAAGAAAGGGAGAACTCAGCTTTTTCTAAGGAAGCCAATCGGAGTGTTTACCGTTAGAGTGTCTATCCGCAAGTCGGTACGATCATTTGCTACAAAGTTACAGAAAGTTTTATGAATACAGAGCAGAAAATTCAAACTACTTCATCAGGTAAAATAGGTTTTTACAACAACAACTAATGTACATTCACGAAAACATGGGAAGAATTTCTTTTGATAAAAGATATGAAGATTCGGTGATCCCCCCCCCCCCACCAATAAATAAATAAATAAAATTTGTTTTACAATGTTTAGATGTAATAAATTTGTATTCTCTGATATAGTATAATTTTCAATTTTATATTCATAAAACCGATCGTAATTTTGTAACTAATGATCGTATCAACTTACACAAGTTGGATGTGCCAATCCCAAAACTTTCTTCTATCTCATACATACATTTTAATATTTAAAAAAAATAGTTACTCATTTTAATGCTTTAATAATTTTAAATCAATACCTTACCAACTTTGATTTTCATCTTAAATTTCTGCTTTAATCAATAAATCGGAGTAAAAACGAATTTCCGTCTCTTAACGAGCCGATGAACAATAGAATGATAGGCAGATTTTTTTTTTCAAATTCAGGGAGTACCTACTTGCCTTACCAAAAAATAATCATGTACAAAATGTTTAGTTCAGTTCTAGAACTAACTTCATACACTTTTATGTGGTGCAATATTGAAAATGGCATAAAATTTGGTATTGCAGCGCCCCCTTCCGGCGGATTTTTTTTCAGATTCAGGGCGATCCAACTAGCCATAGCCATACTCTTACAGAAAAAATTTGGTTCAACTCGATGCATAACTTCATGTACTTTTGGTCGGTACAATATTGAAAATGGCAAAAAAACCGCAATTGCAGCGCCCCCTTCCGACGGATTTTTTTCAAATTCAGGGAGGACTAACTAGCCATAGTCATATACATACACAAAAAATTTGGTTCAATTCGATGCATAACTTCATAATCTTTTGGTTGGTACAATATTAAAAAATGGCACAAAAATCGCGATTGCGGCGCCCCCTTCCGGCGGATTTTTTTCAAATTCAGGGAGGACCAACTAACCATAATCATACACATACACAAAAAATTTGGTTCAATTCGATGCATAACATCATATACTTTTGGTCGGTACAATATTGAAAATTGCACAAAAATCGCGATTGCAGCGCCCCCTTCCGGCGGAATATTTCAAAACTGAAGGAGGACCTGCTTGCCACAGCCAAAAACATTCACAAAAATTTTGGTTCAATTCTATGCATAACTTCATACATTTTTTGATGGTAGAATGGCGACATACAGACACACTGACACACGGACACACCGACATTTTGTAAAAACATGTTTTTTGGAATCTCTGACCCCTAAAACGTGTAAATCCGTCAAAAACCGGAAGTCGAAAAAATTTCGATTACAATACTTTCTTCTACTGAAGAAAGTAACAAGATGTCATTCGATTTGAAGATAAACAAGTCGGAAATTGCACGTCAAATATAGCAAACGAAGTGTGATCATACTATAACAAAGTTTTAAAAATATTTAGATCTTGGTGTAATAGTTTACAGTACTTAGGATACTCTATAGTATTCGAAATCTTTTGTGTGTCCCCATAAATACTGTCTGCTTTCTATTATACAGGAAGTAACTTGTAGTAAACCTCAGCAACGTATATGAATTTCATAAGATATGAAATAGTTTAATATAATTTAAACGCCCGACAAACAATGATTCCCCAATACCATTATGTAATAGAATACCTTTGCGTGACGCTGTAAATTAATAACAAATATTCTTTGCACTACTGATCACACAGAATGTATAGTTTAATACATACTTCATAGATGCATATGAATTTTATTATGTTCGAAAGTGTGTAACACCATTAAAATGCACTTGAAATTACTTTTTCCCATTGTCCACAATGTAACGTAATACTTTTGATTGTCCCTGTAATTGAACTATGCATCCGATTTTCATAAAATTTGAAATGACTCGACAAAATTATGTAACAATTACATATTTTTTAATTTCAAACGATTCGGACAAGTAGTTTCTGCGTTGTTACGAGCAGACAGACGGACAGACGGAAATCATTCATTTATATTTTTTCAAAATATGATATACTTTAATTTTTTTTCGGTTGTTAAAGGAAAAAGGCAACAAAAAGGTAATCTACTGTTTTCCAACTATTTTTCCTTTACTTTATACACAAAGGGAGAACGTGAGTTTCCGAATTAAAGTAATAGTTTTATAAACCAGGACTGTGGAGTAAGTGGAAAAAATGGCCGACTCCGAATCTAGAAATTTTGACGTCTAACAGGGATAATAAATCCTTAACCAGATTCTCTGAGTTTTCTCAAGAGCTGGAGGTTCAACAAATGAAATTAGATCAAAAACGCATTCTTGTTCTAAGAAACCCTACCATGGAAGCAGTACATTCGCAGTCGGAATATAATGCGGTGGGGTTTTAGAGAAAAAGGAGAATAGATGTGATACACAACAAATTATGTGTAAGTTGAACAGTATAAATATCTACGGATCTATCTAGAACTATCTTCATACACTTTTAGGTGGTGCAATATTGAAAATGGCATAAAATTCGCTATTGCAGCGCCCCCTCGTGGCAGATTTTTTTCAAATTCAGGGAGGACCAACTAGCCATAGTCATACACTTACACAAAAAATTGGTTCAATTCTATGCATAACTTCATATACTTTTGGTCGGTACAATACTGAAAATGGCACAAAAATCGCGATTGCAGAGCTCCCTTCCGATGGATTTTTTTTCAAATTCAGGGAGGACCAACTAGCCATAGTCATACACATACACAAAAAAATTGGTTCAATTCGATGCATAACTTCATGTACTTTTAGTCGGTACAATATTGAAAATGACACAAAAATCGCGATTGCAGCGCCCCCTTCCTGCGGAATATTTCCAAACTGAAGGAGGACCTGCTTGCCACAGCCAAAAATATTCACAAAAAATTTGGTTCAATTCTACGCATAACTTCATACACTTTTTGATAGTAGAATGGCAACATACACACAGACACACACACAGACAGACACAGAGACACACGGACAGACAGACATTTTATAAAAACATGTTTTTTGGAATCTCTGACCCCTAAAACGTGTAAATCCGTCGAAAACTGGAAGTCGAAAAAAATTTCGATTACAATACTTTCTTCTATTGAAGATAGAAGAAAGTAAAAATGCACTTCTTAATGAAATTTGTTTGAAATCTTTATGACAGTTTGTTTTGAAATTATTAATTTTTTTAAGTTTTTATTACTTTTTTGTCATCGTGGCAACAGAAGTATCCCATTTTTGGATATTAAACTTGGGCCAATCAAGAAACGGATAAAATGAAATAAGTAGCGGAATTCAACCAATAAAAAGATTCAGATATACTTCAGATTTCTCAATTCTGTTCCGAGAACAACAACTAGTTTCCAAATAGTTAAAAACATATGTATGTAAAAGGAAATTAGATGCTATGATAAAAGGTACTATTTTTTTAAAAAAGTTCAAGAGGTGCGCTTGGGATGTTTCACCTACAAGATTAGTCAGGTTAGGCAATCATATTTTAAAATATTGTCTATACCGAGACGCTTGCGGGACACTAGAATTTAAAACTTAATTTTTTAGTAAGTTATTGAAATTTAAATAAAAAATTAAAAATAGTTATTTAAAAACCAAAGAGTTCAAAATTATATAAAAATCAGATTAAACAGAGACCTCTTTCACTATAACTTAATTCAGCTAAATTTCGAGTAACAAAAATTTAGAGTTATATATTTTTATGGATTATGATATGCATTTTATCAACAAATTAGAAATTGCACGTCAAACGTATTAAATAAGGTGCATTCGTACTATAACGAAGTATTAAAAATATTCAGATTTTAGTGTAATAATATACAATATTTCGGATAGAGTACATGAAATGCGAAATATTTTGTGTGTTACTGTAAATGCTATTCATTTCCTATTATACGAGAAGTAACTTGTAATAAACCTCAGCAAAGTACATGAATTTCATAAAATGTGAAAAATTTTAATATAATTAAAATGCGCGCGAAACAATGTTTCCCTCTATACCATTATGTAATGGAATATTTTTGCGTGACTTGCAAATTAATAATAAATATTCTTTGCACCACAAATTGTACAGAATGTATTTTAGTACATAATTCATAGATGCATATAAATTTGATTATGTTCGGAAGAGTAATATCATTAAAATGCACTTGAAACTATATTTTCTCCTTTGACCGTAATGTAGCGAAACTTTTTTGATTGTCTCTGTAACTGAACAATACATCCAATTTTCACAAAATTTGAAATGGTAACGATAAAATTATGTAACAAATATTTTAAATTTCGAACGATGCGGTTGGTTAGTTTTTTGTTCTGTTATGTGCAAACGGGCAGACGGACGGATTGAAGGACTACTATACATGCTACATATTTATATAATTACGAACGCCTAAAAACATATAATGGAATAATGTGTCTTCAAAAAAATATATATATATATAATTAAAGCATCCTAAATGAACCAATTACACTAAAAATGTGTTCTAAAATAAATACAGATTACTAAACGGTACACTTATAAAAAGAATATATTTTAAAATACACTTAAAAATTTATCAACGTTTCATGTAAGGAACTATGTAAGGAACTCCGAATAAAGGGCACCTCTATTTAAGGGACGGAAGTTGCGGTCCCATGGGTGTCCCTTATTTGGAGGTTTCACTGTATATTCTTTTTTTTAAGTGTACCATTTAGTAAGCTGTATTTATTTTAGTACATATTTTTAGTATAACTTATGGTTCAATTATCCAATTCATAATTATGAACCAATTACATACAATAATTAAAATATTAGCAACAAATCTCATTTTAAAAATACATACTTGACTAAGCTTGAAGATGTGTTTTTTTCTATCAATAATTGACAAAGCTCCGTTCTGTAAATAAGAATAAAAATAGTACAAATTTAAACTGAAGGATTTTTTTTAAATTATTGCTAACAATTCTTCTATTACCCAAAGAATTGTGTTTTATCTGAAATCAAATCTCATTACTTACCGGCATCCATTTTCCAATATCACCCGTATAATGCCATCCATCTTTGTCTATTGCTTTCGTTGTTTCCTCCGGATTTTTGAAGTACCCATGAAACACGTTTGGCCCCCGGATACAAATCTAAAGGATTTAAATAATAAAATTCATTATGAATTTAAAACGAAACAATTAAAAATTTAACCCTTCTTGTAGTATGAAAATTCCAAGTGTTCACAATTAATACTGCAGTCAAACTTCGTTAACATGAACACTCTCTTACCATGAATTACTTTTAACTTGAATTGTTTTCACAGTCTCCTATAAAAAACGAATACAAAGAATTGATACTGTTAACATGAACAAAATTTTGATTCCCCTTGAGGTTGGAATACAAATGTTGGAAAGTTTTCCCTTGAGGTTCATGATAACGAGGTTCGACTGTATCAAACATCGATTTAATGGTTTTGAAGATTTCGTTGAAAATAATGTTAATTTGTTCGACAATCTGGATAAGTCAAGTTTTTAAAAAAAGTTTACATCAATGTGTGATAAAACTAGTTAATTAAACAAACGCATTTATGAGTTGTACTTGAATAGGTATTCATTTTAGAACATTAAATATATGCGGTTTGTTTTTAAAAATATCTTTTATAGAAAAATCATTCGCTTTTCCCCTTAAATTTAGACAGTCCCGCATTTTTTTATATATCTTATTTTATTCCTTTAATTATTCTTTAAAATACATATTTTAATAATTAAATAAACTAGTTATTAAACAGTTTTGATTTAGTTATTCTAGCGTGTTCCGCAATTTAAAGATGATCTTCTAAGAAAATTTTGCGACCTTTAAATCGAGATTAGATTGTATTAAATGTACAGCAAAATGGTGAATTATGAATTTAATTGATATAAATAGTTCCTTAAAAATTTCAGCCTTTCTGTTTTATATTTTATGTTCTAGTTTTAATATATCATTGTTGGGATTTCTCAGCTATTTGGCATATCTTACCAAGTGTGGTAACGCACATAATTAGTACCATTATTTTGTAACTCGTACAAAGTTCTAACCATAACAAATATTTGGATATCTATCGTCTGCGCAAATCGAACAAAAAAAAAATCGTAAAATTAATTTATTAATTAAATTCTTTAATTGTTAAATAAGTTTTAAAAATATTTAAATGCTGTGTTATTTTTAATGAATACTGTGAATATACAGGGTGATTAAAAAAAAAAAAGTGGACAAAATGATATGACAAATCAAGCATGCAACTAGGATTAAAAAATCACATAGGGTCTCAAACTACTTATTGAGTCACAAATACAAGGTGTTTCATTCTAGCTACACCCAGTTTGAAAGTAATAATTTCGAGGAAAATAAAAATATTGTAATGAAAATGTAACGATATGTATCTTATTTTGTGTGAAATTTGATAACAATATGAAAAGATCTGGAAAAACATATTGCTCAAGCAATCGACGATATCGTATAAACTGATCATCACAGTCCAAAATGTGAGGTGCCAAGTGCATATTGCGGGTGCGCTTAATGCAAACTTCTACCACTTTTTTTTGGTGTTATCGCATTTTAAAAAAAAAGTGAGAATATCTTTTAAATGTTTTATTACAATATACTTTAGTTTTCTGAAATTTATTACCGTCAACCAAAACTGAGTTAGGATGAAACACCCTGTATTTGTGACTGAATAAGTCGTTTGTGGCTCTATGTTTCTATGTGATTTTTTTATCCTTGTCGTATTTGTCATATTTGTTTATCGACAACTTATCATATTTGTTTGCCTGATTTGTCATATCAATTCGTCCACATTTTTTGAATCATCCTGAATATTATAATTCGGATACATCAGAAAGCGAGTAATCAATTTAATTTAATAAAAACCTGAAATAAAGAAGCATTACCTTTCCATATTATAATATGTGTAATAGTTTTGAAAATATAAATGTTCAAAATCTAGTCATTCATTTTTGTTAAACCTGTATGCCTCTATAATGCGAAAACGAGGGGAAATAATTTGTGTATGAGCAAAAGTATTTCAATATACTCATTTAATTGCTGCTTATTTAGAATTTTGTTTTCATTTTTACATTACGGGGTAATTTCTTGGTAAGAATTATAAGTTATATATTTTAAATAATTCTGGTGATTGCTGTTTGAGTATCTTTTTAAGATCCCCTCTTTTTTTTTCTTTGTAAAATGTAGAAACATGCACAGAGGCTCTACTCGGCCGCAGAATTTTAAACTATCAAGGTAAAAGGAATTAACATAATAATTTCTTGTGCATTAAAAACAAGCAGTGCTACAGACCATGATAACTGTGATAGCTGTAACTTTAAGATGTATGAAAAATTGTACGTAAAATAGTAAAAACGAATAGATTTTTCAAATGATACCAAGTTATACAAAGTTATCAACTGTACCACTTTCCTAATTTGTTTTAATAAAATTTTGTAAATGAACTTTCCTTTTTAAGGAGAGAAGTAGTATTTATTTTACAAATTCTATCGTTAAGTAAATATTATCGTGTGGGAAATAAAATATTTTTATATTTTATTTCCCGCTAATTAAAAATTTTTTTATGAAACATTTTTAAATTAAGAAATCAAAATATAAATATCACATAAAACTAAACACAATATTTTATAAATGAAATTCTAAGTATTCTTATTTTTCCAGATAAACATAAATGTCTTCGGAAAACGAATATATTTTTTCCCATTGATTTTTTTTTCGGGTAATCCCATTTTTATCGACAGCTTAGATTTGCAATTAAATGCCAATTACACAAGTGAGTGAATCTTGATTCAGCTTTAGAAGCTCGTATTACTGAATATTTTAAACTACAAATATTAATAAAAATAGTTGGTTTAGTATTTAGAAATATTAAAATTATTATAACAACATTTTAAAAACTCATCTAAAACTCCAATAGATATGTACAACAAAGTTCTACATGTTTATACAAGTCACAAAAAACATGTTTACTTACTTCTCCAACATCATCCTTGGAATCATAGAAAAGTTCTGGAACGCTTACGAGCTTAATGTGATTAACGGATAATGGAGGTCCTACAAAACCTACAAGAAATGAATATGGCTGATAAGAAACAAAAAGAGAATGAAATACAAAAGAAATGTACAAATTATTTAAGGGGACAGTTTTATGTTTGATATCAAGTCAAAATACTGAGTAACTTTTTTGTATAATGTACGACAAAATGCAATTTCCCGAATTACATTTATATATGCGTGTATATTAGAATTTCCACAAAAGGTTTAACTCCCTAGAGCTCATTGTTAGTGATAAAACTGGGTTTATCTCTAACCTGGATTTTTTGTTGTTGTTGTTAGTGAAATTTGTTATTAACTTCTAAATCTACCCCGCCTGTAAGCCCGAGTAGGCAGAGATTTTTTTTTAGATTTAAATGCATTTAATATATATTTTACTCTCAGGAAATGTAGTATTAGTCAACAAACAGTATTAGGCACAACAGTATTAGTCTAGATGTGGTGCTATGCAACAATGATGGTTAAAAAATTTATATGCGCACGTAAAGCGAAAAAGTTTATGATCAGTGCCGGTTCATAGGTAACACTGTAAAAAAAAAATTACGACTTTAATGGAGATCATACTGGTAATCGGGACGCCGGTACAATTCGCTGTTTTTTAGCGGAAATATTCCCGTAAATTTCAGGAAAAAATGGATAATTTTCTGGAATTTACGGGAAATTTTCTGTTATAACAGAGTGAATTGTATTAACGTCCCGATTACCAGTACAATCTCCGTAAAATCGTTTATTTTCTTTAAGCACTGAGGAACAGCAGCACTTTATATTTGTACTCCATATTTTTGATAACATTAAATATGATTAGTATTTCTTCTTTATTTGTTTTTTTAATAGTTGTACAGCATTACATAAAGCTTAAGCTTTCGTTTTCTTTCTTTTGTGGAACAGCGTGCTTTGTGATTTCAGCCAACATTACAAACATTATTTGTCAGCAAAAAGTACTGTGTTATGAAGATATAGGTAGTTTTCGCTTTTTTGGATTTACGGTGAAAGATATTTGGTACAGGATACTTTCAAAGCGTAACAATATCTATATTATAAAGGCCAAACGTATCTGTGCGCAACGCATACGACATTTTGCGAATGGCAACACTTTGAAATTTGAAATGAAATTTTGGATTTTCAATTTTTGCAATTGCATTTTTTTAAATTTTTAAACATTTCGCATTTTTAATTTTTATATCATGTTATAGAGAAAAAAAAATTACTTTTAAATGCAATTTGTTTAAAAACTGTACCTCAGTTTATTTTTGAGTTATTAATTTTTTTGTAGTTTTTAACACCTTTTTTGTGATTGTGGCAACGGAAGTATTCTATAGTAAATGAAAAAAGTCACGGAAGATAGAGATACATGAAATGTAGTGGCTGGGCGTGATGCCAAAATTGAAAATCTGAAACCAGTTGAAACCTATCAAAATTAAGTCCAAATACTTTGTATATTTGTACTGATTGTACTCACGCGCAATTATACTGTTTCATATACTAGACGAAATGTTTAAGTAAATGAAAATGATGTCGTATTTTAAAAAAAATTTCTTAGGTAAAGCTAAACATTTTAACAAAAATACAAATTGAAAACGCAATTTACGGTAAATTTTAGTCTCTACTAAGGTTGAAATCTGAGGCTAAGAAAAAGACTCTTCACCTATAAAAGATGTTGCTCACAATCATGACCTGAAGTTTTGAATTGAAATGATTTTTTAAAAATCAAATTAGAATATCATTAAAAAATGTGATTGCGGATATGAGACTTGCGTACATAAATTTTAAAATGGCGAAAATGATATTGGGTTCAGATTTCAAGTGGAAAAAATCCTATGATTATGTCAAAATGGATTAATTTTTTTGTTTTTCATTTTGGAATACTAAACATATGACATGATATTTTAATTGATAACAGTAACTTAATAACAGATCTTTATTATATTTCATTGCTTACACATACTATTAAAGTTCAATTTTAACAATTTCTACAACTGAGTTCTTTAGAAATATTATTTTATTAACTTTAGGTTAAATATCATTTGTTTGAGAGTTAGACTTACCAATATTAGGTGCAATTTTTACTGTAACTAATTTTATAGGTTTATTATAAACTAGCAGTTACCCGTGACTTCGTTCACATAAAATTTAAAGAAGAAATAATTGATCAATCAAGCAAAAAATTTCGATGATGAAAAGCATGTGTAATTAACTTTTTATCGCGAATTTTTTTTAAAAAACTTCTGATAATCCCTATTTGCTAATTTGTTTGATGGTTAAAATTTTCCTTTCAGCGATTAATACTAATAGAGAGAAACATTCTTGAATTCTTTTGTTCAGCCCTGTAGTTTTCCAAGTGCCTTTAATACACGAAAGTATCTTTCTAAAATTTAGTTCAAACAAAAATATTTCTTATTACTACCTAAACTACATTTTCATAAATTATCATCCGAAGACAACCTTGTATCCATATACTACAAACATTTCTTAGTTTACTAAATGCAGTTCAAAATAAAACTGCATATTTTATTTAAAAACCACCTTTAAGTAAATTACGCTCATATTCAGTAACCTTTCCGAGATCTTTTGTGTAACCTTGTATATCCAAATTTAACTATTTATACTATTACCATTTATACTCTCCATTTAATATGCATACATTTAGCGAAACTTAAAAGCACATATCATAATTCAAAATGCATTTCATCCATGCAACAGTCATCATCCATCATATACAGTACTTCGAATAGAATATATAATATTTGAAATCTTTTGTGTGTCCCTGTAAATGCTATGCACTTCGTATTATGCATGAAATAACTCACATTAAGCCTCAGCAACGTATATCAATTTGATTATACATGAAATCGTTTACCATAATTAAAATATGTCGGAAACTGTTCCTCCCTTTATTCTTATGCAATGGAATTCTTCTGTGTAACCCTGTAAATGAATAATAAGTGTCCTTTTCACTACATACTTTACAAAATGCATATTTTAGTGCACTTTGTAAATGCATATAGATTTGAATATGTTTTACAGGGTGTAACATCGTTAAATTTAATTAAAACGATTTTCCCCATAATGCCGTAATGCAAGGAAATTTTTTGACAATCCCTGTAAATAAACTAATCATGGTAGAAACTTTATTTTCAATAGGTATTCGTGCTAGGTAAATGTTAAGAACGTTCAAAAATTTCATGGAAATTGGAGTATATTTACGAAAGTTAAAAAGCGACCAGACAGACAGACAAACCGAAAGCATAATAACTTTTCAACTTTGTTCGAAAGTGTTAAAAAATCGAGCCAAAAATATATTAATCAGTAGTTTTATTTTCCGCCTTTTTCCCACAAAAAATTTCTTCCATTGATAATTATGAATTTTGAATAAAAATATTCATTTGTATGTAACTTATAACTTATTAATTAATATAAGTAAAAAATATTTCTGATTCATTTTAAATATGATGTCATTATTTATCTCGCTCCATTAGCTACTGATATTCATACCCCTTGTATTTTTAACGACTGCTATAAAGTACCTCTTTTATTTCAATTATGACGTCACATTTTCATAAGCGAACCATTTTATTAAAAATATAATTCTTTTTCATTCTTTTTACTTTTAATTTATGTCGCCATATTTTACACAAAAATCCCCATTAACTAAACAAATATCCTTGTTAAATATATTATAAAAAATACACCCTTTTATTTTTATTTCAAACATGACGTCATATTTATTTTCTTTTAAATTATTTTATTATAGTTTTTCGCGTGGAATTTTTTTATTAAAAATTCATTGCCGCTGAAAAATTATTATTCCAATTTTTTATTTTCTTGGCAACAGGAAAGGAAAATGGTTAAATTTTATCTGAAAAATGCCTATTGATTTTGTATGAAAAACTAGTCGTTGAGGGCCACCGTAATACTTACCCATCATGGATATGTATATGAAAATAAAACATGTGAAACTATTTATACAATGCATTGCAATTCATAAACAAAATTTAAATATTGTTAATATACATAGTAATGCTATATTAAAGAACTGCTGATGTACCAATTTCGACAAATTATATAAAACGCGAAACTACTCAAGTAGTACCGAACTGCGTAAAAGAAACATCCTTATAACTCCAAAAATAATAATTATATTAACTAACTATTAACTGCATCGGATGAAGCGTCTCATTTTCAATTAAAATATACTTCTGAATTGAAATTTGAATGAAATACAGGGTCATGAAAAATCGAAGACTGTGGAAAACAAGATTACAAATATCTCGGCAACTAATAATCCGATCGACTTCGTTCTATATGCAAAATGTGTGTTATTTTATTGTCTTTTACATCCATTCCTTAGAACAAAAAAATTCGAAAATTTTTATATACCTTTCATCAGGACGAATTTTTCGAGAGTCCGAAAAAAATAGTTCCGGATAATCGAGGTTGCTGATATTAAATAGGGTTCGTCCCATTCTTACATACTAACTACATACAAAATTTCAAGTCTCTATCTCAATTTGTTCGGGAGATAGAGCGTTTACAGACAGACAGACAGACAGACAGACGGACGGCAAATTTTTTTTTCTTGAAATATGTTTTTAGGAATCTCCACTATCTAAAACGTGTAAATCCGTCAAAAATTTTTTTTCGATTTTCAAAACGATTGCAAGACTTACCCTATACTACGTATGATGGGTAAGTAATAATTAAATTTTGAATTATTAAGGAAAATATTTGAATAAAATAAATAAAAATTAGCCTATGTTCATTCCACTCCAATAATCTATCCATATGCAAAGATATTAATTCATCCGTTTTCAAACCAAGTTCATTCCAATTTTTCGGACACACTTTCACATTTATAATATACAGCTCATATTCAAAATATTAGAATAATTGAGAAAAAGTAATAATAAAAAATTATTTGTCATTTATTTATTTTTTATACTAAGTAAATGCAATTAAATTTCTTATAAATTAAATCTGGAATGTTTAGATAAGATTTTAACATTTATAAAATATAAAATACAGCACAATAAATTAGGTTTACAGCTTCCTTAAACACACCAGAATATTAGAATAAAATTTAGATTGGTTCAAAATATTAGAATATTTTATTTTACGCAACAATATTACCTTATGAATATGAAGTAAATGGTAGTTAATATTTTGTAGCATCCCCTTTAGCTTTCATAACAGCGTGCAATCGATCTTGCATACTATATACAAGGTGTTTACAAACATTTCTAACAATATTAGCCCAAATAGACTTTATACGTGCCACTAACTCAGTTTTACTTGAAGGAGGATTTTCTTGAAGTTTTTTCTTCATTATACACCATAAGTTTTCGATGGGATTAAGATCTGGTGAATTTGGTGGCCAAGGAAGTACCTTAATGTTGCGTTGGCGGAACCAATTCTTAGTTGACACCGAGGTATGCGGGGACGCTAAATCTTGTTGAAAGATGAAATCATCTTCAAATAAATCTTCTGATGATGGAATCATGTAATATTCTAAAATTTCTTGATATATCAGAGAGTTAACCTTTTCGTAGACGATGCATAACTTTTCAGGTCCTTCTGCACTCATACAACCCCAAACCATGACACTAGCAGCAAATTTTACGGAACGTTTAAGGCATTCTTTATCAAATGCTTCTTGCTTCATTCTCCAAACTCGAATACCTTGATTACCATATGAAACACAAAACATACTTTCATCACTAAATAATATATTTTTCCAATCTTCATTGCTCCATAAACGTCTTGATTTACACCAATTCAATCTTATACGCTTTTGTCTTGCAGTCATGAGAGGTTTTGTTTTCGGTACACGAGATTCAAATTTAAATTTATGGAGACGTCTTAATGTTGTCGATGTAGAAACTTCAACTCCTTCTTCTTTCCATTTTCGGTGCAAGAATCGCACACTTTTAAAACGGTTTTTCTTAACTATACGCTTCAGTTTCCTGTCATCTCTAGCAGATGTTTTTGGTTTTCGGCCAGCATTTCGGCGATTATTTTGAAATTTTCCAATTTTTGAATATTGTGTTAGTATTTTACTAACGCTCGATTGCGAACAATGTAAATAATTCGCTATAAAACATTGATTTTTACCGTGCCGATACAAATCAACCATACGAAGTTTAGCAGATTCAGGAATATCACTCACACGGCCCATTTTAAGACGAAAAAGAAACAAACTGCAAAAAAGAATACTGATTTTAAATAAAATAGTCTGAATTTAATCAATGATGCCACCAGTTAAGAATTGGTAATAATTAAAGGAGAATTAATGTGAAATATTCTAATATTTTGAACCACTTGAATAAATATTCTAATATTTTGAGTTTTCAAAATAATTTTTTTTGCAATTAATCTTTTCAAAAATGATATTAAATTTAAGATAACAAGTAAGTTTAATCTTAATAAAAATATCGTTTGCATATTTTCATTAAAAGACATTAAATTACCAAACGATATTTTCAATTTCTAAAATAAAGGTAATTATTCTAATATTTTGAATATGAGCTGTATATAAGGATCAATGAAACAGTTCGTTTTTAAACATTTTCTTTTGTCGAAATTCGACGGGTTCTACCTTGTTTATTTTAAGTAGATTAAAAAAAAAATGTTGCACATTTGTTTTTATGCGTCGTTTGGTTACATATCATTTGTTAAATTAATATTTAAATCTCCTGTTTTATCCATTTTCCAGGTGTTTCAATATTCTCTCATCGGAGCATAATTTTTATCCACTCTGAAATATGATTTTTTGAATTAGAATCTTACCATTATCATGTTCTGACATGAGAGTTACTGCTGCAGCACCGACTTCAGAAAGGCCGTATGCTTCAAAGACCTGAAATTATAATACTGTTTATAATAAATATCGTTAATAATATAAATACTGTTTACATTTAAACAAACAATTTAATAATCTAAAGCTACATAGAAGTACCAGATATCCTTAAATTTTACTGTTTAACTAGCGGCTTTCGCCCGCTACGCTGGTCAGTTTAGACGGACACTTACTAAACGGTTGCTTTGCTTTACTAAACAATGTCTCAATATATAAGTATGCAATGGAATACTTTTGTGTGGCCCTTTAAATCAATAAGAAACACTATTTGTACCACAACGTACAATTGTACAGAACGTACATTATAGTATATACTTCATAGTTGCACATCAACTTTATTATGTTCGAAAGATTAAAGACCATTAAAATGCACTTGAAACATTTTTCCCCATTGACTGTAATGTATCGGAATCCTTTTGATTGTCCCTGTAATTGAACTATGCATCCGATTTTCATAAAATTTGAATTGATTAAACAAAATTATCTAACAATTTTATATTTTAAATTTCAAATGATTCGGTTGGATAGTTTTTGAGTTGTTATACGCGGACAGACGGATGGACGGACGGACAGACAGACGAATGGGCAACTCGGGATCTCATGATTTTCCCCCTTCAATTCACAACAAAAGCGACGTTTCTCCGTTTTCGGAATCGGGGGAGATAGCCTCACATATATCGGACGGACGGACAGACAGACGAATGGGCAACTCGGGATCTCGGGATTTTCCCCCTTCAATTCACAACAAAAGCGACGTTTCTCCGTTTTCGGAATCGGGGGAGATAGCCTCACATATATCAAGCAGGACGGTCGTTCTGCCAAGCCAAGCTAGAAAAAAATAGTATGCCCGCCAAACGAACAAACGCCAAGAACATAACGACCGGTTAACTGCTTAATATACTCGAGACAATTTTCCCATGTTAAATCGACCAAACATGGCATTTTAAAATTTCGGATATTTAAAAAATGAAGTATCGCAGAGAAATAAAGCAGAAACTAGAAGAATTTAATGATGAAAAGCTTCAATTTGAGATCAAACTCATCTTTATAAAAAAATTATTAAAAGAGATACAGGATTTTTAAAAAACCGTCGAGATACTAAAAATAATCACTTTTTAGTTCGTCAAACAATTTTATTTCAATCAAGGTACAGACTTAAATAAGGGACATAAAGATATATAGAATGCATTTTCGGATAGGTAATTATTCAATCTATGCGCTTTTGTAAAATTCAGTTTTAAAAAAATAAAATTTTTATCCTTAAAAAGCAAAAAAACTGTTATTTGATTAACAAATTATGCCAATTGCGATAAACCCGCTAACGATCGTGCGCTATCCACATTACAATAGCGCAAATCAGTTTAGGTTAATATGTAGGGTTACTTCAAGTTTAATATGCCTCGCGATCATTTTTTTAAAAATAAAACAGCGGAAAAGTTAATTTTTAGAAAGATATTTAAAATAAAGTTAATTTTTGAGAGAAGAGATATCTTCTAAAGATTAGTCATTTAAAATTATTAGCATTTAAAGTTTCATTCTCAATGTAAACAAAAGTTTTGAAAAAAAAAATTGAGTTGAGTGTGATTTTTATATAAAAAAAAGAACCATGGTAAATGATATTCGCTTTGTGTGTGAGCAAAGAATCAATATAGGTAACAACTTTGACGTCATTGTATGATGAAATACGATTTTACCATAAAATGTTTATTTAAAGAGGGTAATCTCTGGAACTACCGAACCAATTGTACCAACCGAGCCAAATCTGTACAATTATATTAACCAATAGTATTTTATATCATATCGATTTACGGGCATCTTTCCATATTTTACGCAAATTTCTAACCAATATTTAACCCGTTACCATCCAACGATACCATATAGATTACCTACAACTGGACAAAACTTTTAAATTTCAACACCAGTATTTAAGTACGGAAGTGTCTGCTATCTAAATGTTTGAATAAGTAACAATTTTGGATTCTAACAACGAATTTGGGTACATTAGAATTTAATGTCAAATGCGAAAAGGTGGCCTCCAGACCAATATTAACCGGTTATAATCATCAATAATAAACTACAGGCATTTCATTTGCGGGAAGTTTGTTTGTTTGTTTGTTTGTATGTCGGCCGATTATCTACGCTATGGGATATAGGCCCTATGGGGTGGGATGCCCTCCGTGGGGGTCTTTCTAAGGGAACCTAACCCGTATTTACGCAAGGCTCGAAGAAAACCACGGAAAACTTCGAACGGTTAGGCCGACGGTCGCGATTGGGTTCGAACCCAGCACCTACCGTCTACCAGTTTGAGGTCAGAACCTCTCGGCCACTGGTGGGGCTCATTTGCGGGAAGACAAACCATTCAGAAAATATCTTTGGCTCCATTTTCATAGGAATAAATGAATTCATGTTTTTATTAGCACTTTCCAACAAAGTTGAAAGGTGCTTATGCATTCGGTTTGTCAGGCCGTCTGTCCGTCTGTCCGCGCTCTAACTATCGTAAATATACTCAGATTGCTATAAATTTTTGGACGTTATTTAGGTTTATCCTAGCACTAACCCTATTGAAAATGAAGTTTCTACCGTGAATAATTTATTTACAGGGAGAGTCACAAATTTTCCATTACATTATGGCCTATGGGGAAAAATCGTTTCAAAGGCGTTTTAAAGATGTTACACCCTGTCAAACATATTAAAATTTACATGCATTTAAGAGGTGCATTAAAATATGCATTCTATAAAATATGTGGTGAAAATATAGTATTATTCCTTTACAGGGCCACACAAAAGAATTCAATTGGATACATTTAAAAGGGGGAATAGTGTGCGACATTTTTAAAATATGTATAACTAAACTGATATATGTCACTGAGGCTTAATATAAATTATACGATACTGTCTTACATAATATGAAGTACATTGCATTTACAGGGACACACAAAAGATTTGAAATAGTATATTCCTTCCGACGGACTGTATATGTTTCCGATGATGGTTGATTGGATGGATGTAATACATTATAATTATGATATACGCATTTAAGTTTCACTAAATTTTTGTACATTATAAGGGTGAGTATAAATGTTATAGTTGATATACAGGGCTATCCAAAAGAGCTCGGCCAACGTTACTGAGTATGAGCATAAATTACTTAAAGGTGGTTCTTAAATAAGGTATACATTTTTACGCTGAACTTCATTAAATTTACAAAGAAATGTTTGCAGAATATAGATAAAATGATATACAGGGCCACGCAAAGAATTGTGTACCTGGGAACCTATGAATGATAATTTATAACAATGTGATTTCAGTTGTTTTTAGAGGTTTTAGTTTATAATGAATTTTTGCTTCTTACTGACGTGTAATAAAGGTACAAGGTAAACTACAGGGCTGAACAAAAGATTTCAAGTATGTTTCCCATTTATTAGTACAAATTGCTCAAAAAGAAATTTTAAGCTTTTTTCTTGCTAAACTAAATTTTCCCATTTTATAATATGTATATCAACAGACAGATCAAATACAGGGCTGTTCAAAAGTATTGGAATACATATTTGGCTATATACCCTTATTTCCCTAATTAACGAAGTTTTTTTTAAAAGATTTCATGAAGTTTTGGAATGTGCTTCCTAATCTGTGCTTAACGCATGATTTTTCTTACTTGTTAAATTAGCTATGCATTTTTATGCTGAATTATATTTAGCAATACTAAAACATGCTTACTGAATACAGATAAAACGATTTACAGGCCACGCAAAAAATCAGATATATGACCGTCAAAGGATGATAATTTTTGGAAGTGTGATTTTACTAGTTTTAAGAGTATTTTAGTCTGAATTAAATTTAAGTTAAATAGGTAGTGTGAATGTAAAGATAGCAGATAAAATACAGGGCTGTAGAAATGTATTCAAGCAAGTGCCTGTGTACAGGCACTAACTGCTGAAAGAGAAATTTCAATTTATTACTCGTTTGCTTGCTAAACTAGATTATCGTATTATATCTAACTAAAATAGCAACAAAAGATCTATATTTTACTTCGATTCTATCAGTTTTTTTTTACAAAATTTTCATACTTATAAATGATAAATTACTCTAAGAAATAAATGATATATAAATACAATGTACACTTATATTTATTACTTTCTACTTACAGAGGTTCTACGGGAACTCATTCAAATTTAAGTGAGCAAATTATTTAAATTTTATATTAATCTCTTTTTTAAAAAAAGAAGTGATATCTACTAAAAACACTTTTCAAAAGTAAAAAAAAAAGGCCAAGCAAAAAAAAACTAGTCGTTGGGGGCCACCGTAATACTTACCCATCATGGATATGTATATGAAAATAAAACATGTGAAAACTATTTATACAATGCATTGCAATTCATAAACAAAATTTAAATATTGTTAATATGCATAGTAATGCTATATTAAAGAACTGCTGACGTACCAATTTCGACAAATTATATAAAACGCCAAACTATTCAAGTAGTACCGAACTGCGTAAAAGAAACATCCTTATAACTCCAAAAATAGTAATTCTATTAACTAACAATTGATTGCGTCGGATTAAGCGTCTCATGTCCAGTTAAAATATACCCCTGAATTGAAATTTGAATGAAATACAGGGTCATGAATAATCGAAGAATGTGAAAAACAGGATTACAAATATCTCGGCAACTAATAATCCGATCGACTTCGTTTTATATGCAAAATGTGTGTTATTTTAGTGCCTTTTACGTCCATTCCTTAGAACAAAAAAATTCGAAAATTTTTATATACCTTTCATCAGAACGAATTTTTCGAGAGCCCGAAAAAAATAGTTCCGGATAATCGAGGTTGCTGATATTAAATAGGCTTCGTCCCATTCTTACATACTAACTACATACAAAATTTCAAGTCTCTATCTCAATTTGTTCGGGAGATAGAGCGTTTACAGACAGACAGACAGACAGACGGACGGCAATTTTTTTTTTCTAAAACTATGTTTTTCGGAATCTCCACTATCTAAAACATGTAAATCCGTCAAAAAAAATTTTCGATTTTCAAAACGATTGCAAGACTTACCCTATACTACGTATGATGGGTAAGTAAAAAGGATGAAAGTTGTGTCTAAAAAATGGTCTGATATCAAATTTCCAAGCTTATATTATGGTAATTATCTAACATTTTCCATTAAAAAAATTACTATTTCTAAGTCAATGCCTTTGCATATGTTGATAGAAATCCCTTTCTCTTGTACTAAATACATCGTAAACGTGTTTTGAAAATTCAAGTGTTTTAAAATTATGCATGATGGGCTTGGCGGCCATCTTTTCATATTTTACCCAAATTTTCAAGCACCAAGTTTGTAAAGGAAAGCGTAGAAAATTTACATTAAGTACAATTTAGAACTTCTGATTTTAACTATGGACAAATATATTTAACACGTTACCACCCAGCGATCTATTTATAGATTGTCTACAACTAAACAAAACTTTTAAATTTCAATACCTGAATTTTAGTACGGAAATGTCTGCTTAAGTAACAATTTTGAGTTTTAAATTTTAACTATGGATTTGGGTACATAGAAATTAGTATACAATGTGGAAAAATGGCCGCCAAGCCCATCACGCATAATTTTAAAACATTTGAATTTTCAAAACACATTTACGATGTATTTAGTACAAGAGAAAAGGCTTTCTATCAACATATGCAAAGGCATTGACTTAGAAATAGTAATTTTTTTAATGGAAAATCTTAAATAATTACCATAATATAAGCTTGGAAATTTGATATCAGACCATTTTTTAGACACAACTTTCATCCTTTTTTTTTCTTGCTTGGCTTTTTTTTACTTTTGAAAAGTGTTTTTTAGTAGATACAACATACATACGGTCATATTTTAATAGTGTAGATGATAGAACTATTCGTATCATTTATCTTCTTCATTGAAAAAAGGATTCAAAATGTCTCATTCTACTATTCCAGGTTTAACCCTTTCCGTCGCGGTGTCCTTGAAAAAGAGCACCTAATTTTAATTTTCCTGGCACCAAGAATATTTATTTAAGTTTTTATTTTATAACATACGAGGTGGAACCCGTCGAAATGCGACGAAAGAAAATTTTTAAAGAAGAACTGTTTTATTTATTCATGGTAAATCCGCAAAATTATTTATAATAAAAAATACACCTTGGTCAGTCTATCTCTCAAGCAAATATTATTTTAAGCTAAAATTAACAAAATACTATAAAACGGAATTATTGAAATTATTAAACGAAATAAATTCTAAAGTCACCGGATTTTATAAGAGACATATTTTAATTTATATATATATATTCTTTTTTTCTTTTTTCTTTCAATTTTGAGAGAAAATGGAGCCATTTTGCTGCCACAAATACAAAATTGGTACTAAAACTATAAAAAAAATAACATATCCAAAAGAAATTGAGATACAGCTTTGAAACAAATTGCATTTAAAAGTAAATTTCTTTTCTCGATAAGACGGTGTAAAAATTTTAAATGTATGATGTTTAGAAGTGTAAAATTTTCAAAACCGAAATTGTATGAGGAAAATGTCGCGCATTTTAATTTCTACTTTTTTTTTTAATTTTTAGAGAAAATGGTATGGTTCTGTTGCCACAATTACAAAATTGGTATTAAAAACTATTAAAAAATTAATATCTCAAAAATAAATTAAGATACAGTTTTCAAACAAATTGCATTTAAAAGTACATTTTTTTTCTCTATACGATGTTGTAAAAACTGAAAATATGCAATGTTTAAAAGTATAAAATTTGGAATATCGAAAATTGCAAAACGGAATTGCATGTGAAAGTGTTGCAATTTGCAAAATGACGTATGCGTTACGCATAGATACGTTTGGTCTTTATAACATAGATTTGAAGATAAGCAAGTTCAAATTTGCTAATAAATTCGCTTACTAATTCTGGTGTAAGTTAATTATTTCAAATAATTTACTCCGCGCGAAAAAGTTAAAATCAAAGTTCAAATGTCATGTAAAATTCGTGAACAGTCATTCATAGAAGTTAACACACATATTCGAAACTTTTTACACGGCGACTTAAAGAGATAATAGAATCTAAAAATACTATTATTTTAACACAATCAAACTGATTGGTAAATTTATCATACGATTTGAATATTTCCAACTGAGCGAAAAATTGCCCAGACCGGGAATCGAACCCAGACACTTGGCTTACAAGGCCGATGCTTTACTTAAGCTAACTGGGTGATACCCGGATGAGATTTTTCGCTCAGATAACCTTATTGGTCCAGTTAGCTTACGTAAAGAATCGGCCTTGTAAGCCAAGTATCTGGGTTCGATTCCTGGTCTGGGCAATTTTTCGCTCAGTTGGAAATATTCAAATCGTATGATAAATTTGCCAACCAGTTTGATTCTGTTAAAATAATAGTATATCTACGTATCCATCGTTATATGGAGTTCTATTACCGGCCGTTTATTCTGCCAAGCTGTCTAAATGACAGATCAGATGTTATACCAACAAGGTTATCTGAGCGAAAAATCTCATCCGGCTATCGCCCAGTTAGCTTAAGTAAAGCATCGGCCTTGTAAGCCAAGTATCTGGGTTCGATTCCCGGTCTGGGCAATTTTTCGCTCAGTTGGAAATATCCAAATCGTACGACAATCTAAAAAGTTTTGAAACACATTAAAATATGATAATGAAACTGGCATGTTCAGAGTTTATTACCACCACATTCAACAACATTCCAGATGATCTCTTGACTAAATATGTCGCGCCTAGTTCAGAGTTATTTAAAATTTAGATGCAGTCATTTCTTTTTTTTTTTTTTTTGGCGATATCGGCATATTTTATACAAAATCTTAAAAATTTTGTTGAAATATCTCCTTTATTATTAAAGTTATGAGCATATATCACATTTGAATTGCGATGAATATGCATACACACACACATATATACATAAAAGACCATTAATAGTAAACAATATTAACTATTTGAAATTAACCATTGAATTTTATATTAACAAACTAATGTGATTACAAAGCCCTTGAAACCTTTAAAAATCTGAATAATCAGCGTAAATTCGGATACTTGGCAGCACTAGTCCCACTGGTACTTATTCCTTGTTTTGCAATGCTTTCGACTATCTTTGATTACAAGAGGTACCCAGTCAAATTGGTTTGATTTTAGAGAAAAATAAGGGCGTCTTAGATTCGAGTAAATATACAGTATTATCCAATATGAATATAGTGATTACAAACGGCTATAACTCATTAATCTGTAAAAATGCATCTATAAAATTTACACATAATGTAGAAGGAAGCTTAAAATTTCGTTATTTGTGGCGTAAGCGTAATGAACTGGAGGTCCGCTCATGCGCGAGTGCAGACGCCCAGCCGCAGAATTTTTTTCTGCAGTCTGCAACACAAGTAAAAGTTTAAAAAACAGTCTGCAGACCAATCCCTCTCATTACATTATATGCATTCAGACCTCCCAAGTATTTGTGATAGACATAAAAGAAAAGTATACTTTAAAAAAGAAATTGCCTTTGTTCGCAGAATTTTTAACACCATACATTGTCCGAAAGAAGGGGGAGGGAATTCCCCTTTGACAAAATGTGCGAGTTTTCCACGATCTTTTGACGAAATTGCATTTTTTGCGATCTTTTGACTAAATTTGCATTTTTTTTCACGCTTTTTTGACAATTTAACTTTTTTTACGATCTTTTGACGGAAACTGCTGTTTTTTTCGCGATCTTTTGAATAAATTTGTCATTTTTTCGCAATCTTTGTAAGAAATTTGCCGGTTTATCGTGATTTTTTGA
Organism: Maratus speculifer; assembly: GCA_964019185.1. NCBI lineage: Eukaryota > Metazoa > Arthropoda > Arachnida > Araneae > Salticidae > Maratus > Maratus speculifer. Next base: position 98,293,842 of record OZ025295.1, read on the forward strand.
CGAAAGCTGCCGTTTTTTCGCGATCTTTTGACGAAATCTGCCAATTTGTTGCGATCTCTCGAAGAAATTTTCCGTTTTTTCGTGATCTTTTGAAGAAATTTGTCGTTTTTTTCGTGATCTTTTGAAGAAATTTGCTGTTTTTTGTGATTTTTTTGAAGAAATTTGCAGTTTTTTTCATGAATTTTTAACGAAAACTGCCGTTTTTTCGCAATCTTTAGAAGAAATTTGCCGTTTTTTCATGTTTTTTTTTGAAGAAATTTGTTGTTTTTTCATGATTTTTTGACGAAAACTGATATTTTTATGTGATCTTTTGAAGAAATTTGCCGTTTTTTTCGTGATTTTTTAACTAAAACTGCCGTTTTTTCGTGATCTTTTGAAGAAATTAGCCTTTTTTGCGATGTTTTGAAGAAACTTGCCTTTTTTTTCGCGATCTTTTGGAGAAATTTGCTGGTTTTTTCGTGATTTTTTGACGAAATTTGCCGTTTTTACGCGATTTTTGAACGAAATTCGCGTGTTTTTCGAGATCTATGATGAAATTGATTTCTTTTCGAAGACTATTTGTCGAAATTCACGATACATTTTATGTCCGAATTTTTGGATTTAAGAGCGAAATTTTTTAATTTTTGCTAAATTTTTAACAGTTGAAAAAAAGTCTGCAGACCTTCCCAAGAGTCTGCGACGTGCGTCGCAGCGTTGCGCCGATTCTGCTCCGGGGTTGCAGAGTACGTAATAGTTGAAAATTAGTTCGTTGCTGTCGTATCATAAGGGTAAATACCGAATGCTGTACAGAAGTTCAAGAAGACCACACAATTGTCAATTCATAATTGTTCTTCTGTCATCACCTGGGTTTTCGCTAGCTTTTGAGCAAAATTAGCGATTTGGCGAATGAGAAATAAAAAACAGTAGCCAAATGAAATAAAAGTTAGCAAAAATTATTCGGCTAAAAATACTGATAAATCTACCTTTTATCTCTTATTGTATTTTTTTTCCTCCAATGGAATTTATTTCCTCCAAAGGAACAATTTTTTATAATCGCTTAAAAAATAGAAATTGTACTATACGCTACAGAAACTATTAAAATTAAGTACTTTTTAAATGTTTCTCAAAAGTGTAAATGTTTTAAACTTTTTTTAGTCGTAAATTGCTATGAGATTTTGAGCATAACCGAGAAAAAAATTGATGATTAGCCAATGATATTTTGCATACTATTGATAATAGTACTGTAAATGGCAAATTCAACGCCGCATTTCAGAAATCTTTTCTCGATTTGGCGTTTGACGAATGATAACGAGTAATTTTATTTGTGGTTTTATTTGTGATTTTATCAGCTTGGCGCATAGTGATAAACAGTTAACAAAGAAAACAATAATCGAATAACCCTTTTCGTATGTTTGGCTGTTTCTAAACTGAATTGGTGTTGAGTGAGTATCTCTATAAATTATAATGTAAATGGCACGGTGTGACTGAAGATGAAAAGTAACATCAATTGTACAGTAACTTTGATAAGAATCTTGACTGTAACGACATACAAAAACAGGGCAGATTGAGCGCTCGCAGTTTGACGAGTCTGATTCTTAATTTACTCCCCAAATGAAACATTTTATCACGATTTGGCACAATAGCGAGCGCGCGGCAACCATAAATCTGGTCGTCACAGAGCAGATAAACTTTCGTGACATCCAGATGCAAGTGCATCTCTAGTGCACTTGCGCTAGTGACTCCACAGATGTTTAAAAATGTATGGCGTGAAAGAGACTACCGCTTAGATGCTGTTCATGTGGCAAATGGGTGCCGCATTCAACATTTGTAAAAAATGTAAACAAAATTTGAAGTTTCTTTTACATTCTGTGTAATTTATATGGATAAATTCTTTACAATTATATTGTTATAGCTGTTTGTAATCACTATATTCTTTTTGAATCGCCCTGTATACTGAACACAAAATTTATGAACTTAATAAATCGTGTTCCCGATTCAGTATCAGAATTTTCGAAGAATAATATTTGCTTTATTAAATAATAAAATATCTAATTAAACGAATTTCCATGATTTTGAGAGTGTCGGATAATCGAAAGTCTACTGTATACTGAAATTTGTAAATAAGCATAGCAATAAAGAAAACTGCATAAGAAATAACATTAAATATTACCAAGCATCCACTTGCACATCTAAAGAACTTCATTACTTCTTTGGAAACAGGAGCAGAGGCACAAAATAACATGTCAACCTGTCCACCCATGATTTCTTGCACATTCTTAAACAACAAATAGTCCCATATTGTTTCTTTAGAGACTATACCCCTAAAAATACAAAGCATAAAATCATTCATTATAATTGTAGATGAAAAATATTTATGCCTGTTAATGTATGTATGTAGATATAAAATACATGTACGATAACACATGTAAAAATTATTGGCAAAAATATTTCTCTAAAGAAAAAGTAACCAATGCTGTCACCACCACTGACAATTAACTTTTTTGTGACCGGGGATATTTTTTGTCTAATATTAAGAAAACTACTGCTCATAAAAATATGAAAATTAGTGATATGATAGAGAAATGTTTGATAAATACGCTGATATAAATAGTTTTTAAATCGAATTAATATTTCAAGAAATTTTAAAATTGGTCAAAATCGTTTTATTAAAATAAGTTTCATACAAGCAAAAAATCCCTTTCGGCATGGCCTATAGGCGGAGGTAGATTTCGAAAAGTTTTCATCTCAAAAAAAAAAAAAAAAAAAAAAGATTACAGATAAACCCAGTTTAACTCGCTTTTAAAATTTTTTTAATTTCATTTTTCTGTAATAACTGGTTTTATCAAAATCATATTAAACGAAATTCTACTCAAATGCCCATTTTGGCAACATATTTTGAATTATATTCTTACTTTATTTAAAAATAATTGACCAATATGCTCATTATAGTTCCTAAATAACAAAAAACTGTTAATTAAATTCGTTTGACAGCAAAATTGAATTTAAAAATGAGTCATAAAATAACCGATTTATTATTTTAATACATCCACAATTCTTTAATCAAGATCGCTTTGACAAATTTTGTGCGAAGTGCCCACTTTGACAGATTTTTTAAAATATATATTTAGCCTTTATCAAAAATCTGACCAATACACAGTAATTACACAGTTCCTAAATAACAAATAACTGTCAATTGCATGCGTTTGAGAGGAAAATTGAATTTAAAAATGAGTCATAAAATAAACAATTTGTTATTTGAATACAGCCTCAATTCTTTTATCATGATCGCTTTGGGAAATTTTTTTGCGAAGTGCTTACTTTGACAGCTTTTAAAAAATATATATTCACCCTTTATCAAAAAATCGACGAATACGCACATTATATAGTTCCTAAGTAACAAAAAACTGTCATTTGAATGCGTTTCAGAGTAAAATTGGATTTAAAAATGAGTCATAAAATAACCAATTTGTTATTTGAATACCCACAGTTCATTAATCATGATCGCTTTGGGAAATTTTGTGCAAAGTGCCCATTTTTGCAGCCTTTTTAAAAATATATTCTACCTTTATCAAAAAACTGGCCACTCCGCCACATTATATAGTTCCTAAATAAAAGAACCTGTAAATTGGATGCGTTTGAGAACAAAAAAAGATTAAAAAATGACTCGGTAAAAACGCAATTTCTTAAATTTCCTCAAATTTCAATCACGATAACTTAGTGAAATTCTGTTCAAAATACCCTTTTTGGCAGCCTTTTTAAAAATATATTCTGCCTTTATCAAAAAACTGGCCAATCCGTCACATTACATAGTTCCTAAATAAGAGGACCTGTAAATTGGAAGGGTTTGAGAACAAAAATGAATTTAAAAATGACTCAGAAAAAACGCAATTTGTTATACTTAATCGATATTTTAATGACGATAACTTCGGGAAATCTGTTCAAAATACCTTTTTTGGCAGCCTTTTTAAAAATATATTTTGCCTTTATCAAAAAATTGGCCAATACGTCGCATTATATAGTTCCTAAATAAGAGGATCTGTGATTTAGATGCGTTTAAAATCAAAAATGAATTATAAAATGAGTCAGAATATAAGCAGTTTGGATTTGAGGTTTTTTCTCCAACTCCTATTTTTGTTTAATTTATTTTTGCTATAAGAATTGGTTCTATGAAAAACTTGTTAATATAAAAGTTGTAGATATTATTGTGAAGATGTAAAATAAATTTAATTAGATTTGATTGCTTAAGAATTTAGTAAGTTACGGATTTTTTTCTTTTTCCTCCCCCCTTTTTCTTTTCGTTTTTAATTTTTTTCATCGGTAAAAATTGGTCCTATCAAAAACTTGTAAATACAAAAGTTTTAGATAATATTGAGTACATTTATATAAAATTTAGTTGGATTTGATATCTTGAGAATTGACGAAGTTATGAATTTTTTTCTCCCAAAAACCATGTTTTTTTCGCCCCTTGATCCCATTTTTAACTTTATCAAAAATCTGTCATGTATAAACTTTTTGCCCATTTCTTAGAAGTAATATAAACTTTAAACTGATTCTATATCTATTTTAATTAAGAAGTTATCGCGTTTTTTCTGTTTTCACAAAAACCCTCCCTATTTCCACCCCCTTGGTCCGATTTTGCCCATTAACGAACTCGACCGAGATTTTAAGCTCCTTGATTTTATGTAAAAGTTTGAAAAAGATCTGAGCATAATTATGGAAGTTATCGTGTCTAGAAGAAAGTGATATACACCGATAGATAGATAGATAGATAGATAGATAGAGAGATAGATAGATAGATAGATAGATATATATATATATATAAACTTTTTTACTGATGGTAGTTTTGGAGTCTAGGAGTCATGATTCGTGTAGATCCGCAAAAATTTTTCAGAAATTCCAACATGGGAGACAATGCAATAGGTAGTATTTCATACGAAATCTACCTAAAAAGAGTATATAGGAATTTTATAATTTTTTTCTGAGCATATGCATTAGACGTTCTTGATATGCAGACTGCATTCATTTTTTTTAAACTCATTTTTCGATGCTTTATTTTCTTTTAAAATTCAAATTTTCAGCATTTTTAAAGATATATTTTATATACTTTATAAAAGGTTATTACAGTGAAACTCGTTTAAGAAGTTTTACCGTTAAAGAAGTTTATGTTTTCTATTCCCATTTCCCCCTATTATTATAATATTAAAAAAAAAAACTCGTTTAAGAAGTTTATTTCAAAACTTTTCTCGCTTAAAAAGTTTCATTTTTGCTTCTATTTTTACTTTCAAAGAACGTTTATATTGCCTTAAAAATTTCGCCTCGTGCAGACTTAGAAAGAAGGAAACCAGTTCCGGTTCGATATGAAAAAGTACGTTAGATCCGGCCCCAGAATATAGATTTTTAAGGGCTTCGTTCAAACGATATAAAATTTGAAGTTGTGAGTGCTAAAATTATGAAAAAACTCTTAACCGGACTGTCAAAAAATTGTTTCAAATCAACTGACGAAAATTTCACTAGTAAGTTAGAAGGTAGAAAAATAAAAATAAAACAAAATCCAAAGTTTAAGCTACAGGAAGCAGTTATTTACTCACCTGCAATTTTTAAAATGAATTTAAACATTTTATTAGGAATCAATGTTTATTTAAAACTTTAAATGAATTTTTCCTCATGATGGTTTTTTTTCATACCTTTCCCTTCTTTAAATTATAAGACAAGAATTGACAAAGAAAAAAATATGCAAACTTGGAATATATCTTTTTTGATTATTTTACATTAATTTTATTTCGGCAAATTTTAAATAATATTTGTTTTTGAAAGCATGGTTTGTTTAAAAACTTTTGTTTACCCCCCCCCCCTCCTATGTACTACGCTCGCCATCGTCCGTTCAAACACGTCAGATTTTAAAAGCAGGCTAATTTGATCGTCTTGAAGAAAATGGAATTATAATCCAAAAGATACTGTCTCGATCGCCTTCGCTTATTTTCCTTTGATTGCAGATTTTTAGGACCAAATCAGCTGCTGTTAAGATATACAATGGCTGTTTTCGTCTTAAATTAAAAAATATTAGTTAAAAATTTAAAAATAAGCTAATGTAATATGAATTACGTAAACAAAGTCTTTCTTTCTCGGTATTATTTAACAACGCTATAAGAAAGATATTATAAATACCATTTATTAAATGTATCGTTTAAAATCTGACGTAATTTTCACTTTTTCCTCCCCTTTATAATATTCACATGAAAATACTTTTGTTGTTAGAAAGGAAATATTAATTGGACTGTCTTAGAATTCACACCAATAATTGAAAAGATTATCTCAAAGTATGTATCGAAGTCGATGTAAAAAGCCTCGCGTAAAAATATTTTAAATCTTTTTTTTGCATTAAAGTCAATTTACTCATTTTAAATATGATGTTCCTCCATTTATGACTTTTAACGCATAAAAGTGAAATTATTTATGGCGCAATTTTTGAATATTTTCCTATTTTTAACCTCATAATCATTTAATTCTAATTTGAAAGTTAATTTTTCTGTTTATAATAGCCACGTGTAAATAAATTTTTAGTACATAAAAAATATTGTCTTATATGCTGTTTTTAATATTAAAAACAATTTAAAATCACGCCCTTTTTTAAAATATGTAAACGGTATCTCTTAAAATGCTAAAAATTTGAATTTAAAATAGTAATAAATCCACAAAAATGAGTCAAATTAAAGAAATAAATACATTCTGTACAACGGGAACTTATAATGCATAAAATAATCAAAAAATGATTAAATTTTCGTGTAGAGATCTTATCCTATAAAACCTTAACGAAACGATTTTGAGCAACTTTAACATTAAATATCTTTTTAGCTCACAGGCTATCATAGCCTGAGAGCTTAAGTGCCCGCCCGTTCTGTATGTATGTTCGTACGTGCGTAACGCGATAACTCATGATAAAAATATAGGATCCACTTGAAATTTTGTATATAGGTATATCCTGATAAGGCGCTTCCCTGATTAGTTTTTGAATTTTATTCGATATGTATAAGAGTGGAAACGGGGGGCTCATGCCCCTCCCCTTCATTGATGTAAACGGGATTTTTATGCAGAATTAACAGTTTTTGTTCAAAATTTAGATATAGGATCATTCTGATGAGGCGATTCCATGACTGTTATTAGGTGTTCATTGAATTATAAACAGGGGGAACGGGGGGCTCATGCCCCTCCCCTTAATATATATAAACGGGATTTTCATGCAGAATTAACAGTTTTCGTTCAAAATTTAGATATAGGATCATTCTGATGAGACGATTCCGTGACTGTTATTAGGTGTTCATTGAATAAATATAAACAGGGGGGACGGGGGTTCTAATGCCCCTCTCCTTAATTTATATAAATGGGTTTTTCAAGAAGAATTGTCAGATTTCGTTCAAATCTCTGAATAGTTTTGGAAGTTTAATGGTTAAGTATAAAAGAGAGGGATAACTCTTAAATTATATAAATGCTAAATGGGTTTTTATTAAGAATTAACCGATTTGCTCTGAATTTTGGATATAGATTTTTTATATGATAAAGCATGTCCTTGATAGTTTAGGAGGTTCTATGATTAAGTATAAAAAAGGGGAAAGGGGAGAGCTGTTTCACCTTCTTAATTTTTTTTCGAACGGAATTAACCCTTGAAAAGATAAGACAGCAATATACAATTGGTATGCGTAGCCTATGAGCTCAATGCCATCAGTTTAACTGGGCAATATTCTTTTTATTATTAAATAATCATTCGATTTAATAACTGTCGACACGAGCGTGTTCTGAATTTTGGATATAGATTTTTTATATGATAAAGCATGTCCTTGATAGTTTAGGAGGTTCTATGATTAAGTATAAAAAAGGGGAAAGGGGAGAGCTGTTTCACCTTCTTAATTTTTTTTCGAACGGAATTAACCCTTGAAAAGATAAGACAGCAATATACAATTGGTATGCGTAGCCTATGAGCTCAATGCCATCAGTTTAACTGGGCAATATTCTTTTTATTATTAAATAATCATTCGATTTAATAACTGTCGACACGAGCGTGTTTTTCAAATATTTCTTTATAACACCACAAATTCTCATATTTTTGTATGTAACAGATCACTTAATATTAACGAAGAAATACCGCCTAGTTCATAAACAATTCATTGTCAGCGGTGGCGACATCGTTATTTACTTTTTTTTTTTTTTTTTTGGAATTGAAAGAATAGTTATAAATTGTCAGTTTCATACAAATATATGTCAAATATATAGCAGAGACCTAACATTTTTAGCAAGAGAGAATGATATATTGAAAATCAAAATGGCTACGGAAAATAAAGTACCTTTTCAAAGCTTTTTCTTTTTGATTTAAAGCAACTTTAAGGAGATATCTTTTTAACAGATTTGGACCAACTTTTTGCTTCACCTATTAATAAAATTAAAAAATAAAATAAAAATACCCAATCGTAAATTATCCAATCACTCAACAGTTATTCTGAAATGCAGACATTGAATATATCAAGCTTTTAATTGGGAACCGGTCGCTGCAGCAACCGAGAGCCACAAAATTGACGCATGCGCATTTTGTTTGTCGTCTGCTCGAAAGTCAAAACAGAGTGAAAGATTGATATAATGTCAATCAGACTTATTTTTTGGAAAGAAAATTGTTATCAATCATTTTTGAACCGCAATTGAAAAAACATTACTAATAATTGAAATTTACGAAAAAAATATTAATTAAATGTACGTTTTTAGGTGCGTTCGTAATTATGTAAATACGTAGCACCTATTGTTGTCTCTCAGTCCGTCCGTCTGTCCGCATATAACAACGCAAAAACTACCCAACCGAATCGTTTGAAATTTAAAATACATAATTATAACATAATTTTGTCGAGTCATTTCAAATTTTATGAAAATCGGATGGATAGATCAATCACAGGGACATTCAAAAGGATTCCGTTACATTACGGTCAATAGGGAAAAAAGTTTTAAATGCATTTTAATCGTTTGAAATTTAAAACATATAATTATTGCGTAATTTTCTCGAGTCATTTCAAATGTTATGAAAATCGGATGCATAGATCAATTACAGGGACAATCAAAAGGATTCCATTACATTACGGTCAATGGGGAAAAAGTTTCAAATGCATTTTAATGATGTTACACTCATTCAAACATAATAGAATTGGCATGACTCTATGAAATATATGCTAAAATATGCATTCTGTACAATCTGTGATGCAAAGAATTTTTATTATTAAATTACAGGGCCACACAAAAGTATTGCACTATATAATGCTATACGGGGAAACATGGTTTGGTACGTGTTTTAATTATATTCAACTATTTCATATTTTATGTATAAGATATACATTGCTGAGGTGTAATAAAAATTACTTCCTGCATATTTACAGAAACGTAAAGATTTCGACAACTATACTGTATCCGCTCTACTGCTCACTATATCAGCAAGATCTGAATATTTTTAAAACTTCGTTATCGTACGAACGCACCTCATTTGCTACGTTCACGTGCAATTTCCAACTTGTTACGCTTATAAATGCTTTTTGTAACTACGAAATTTTTCCTGTTTAAATATTTAATGAAAAAAAAAAAAACATAATAATAAATAAAATAAATAAAAATAAAAACATATATTTCTATAAACCAGAAATGTTTTTGTTGTTTTTTAAAATCATTTATAGTTATTTCAATGCATAATCTATTATTTTTAACAGAAAAATAAATTTTCGTTCCAAAAAACAAGTGCGAGCGTGATTCAAACTTACATAGAAAAATCTCAAATCCCATATGCGGCTGACCTATGACCATGCTGAGGAGCTTATCACCAACGAAAGAAATTTATCCGATTATAAACTGCAGCGCTGTTTACATTCAATCTCGGATTTTCAAGCAGAAGACAAACCAGAGCTCAAATAAGCATGCTCTAAAATTGTGGCTCTCAGTTGTTGCAACGATCGTTCCCAGTTAAAATTTTATCAAAATAATAATAATAATAATAATAATAATAATAATAACAACAACAAAACTTTAAAGGTCGATAATAAAAGGAATGTACGGCATTCTTACATTATGTCAACTGTCAAACTTTCACATTTTTTCCCCATTTAAAAATTATTTCAGTATCACTGCTAAACTATTTATGTAATTTTCAAAGAGAAAATTACAAAAAAATCACTTCCAAAGGCTCGTTGACACTTTAATAATATCCCGATTTGGGCTTCTTGGGTTACAGAATATTAATGAAAACCATTTTTTTAAAATTTGAAACATACACTTTTAGATTCCTCAATAATACCTCAAAAAAGGCAATATTATAGAAAATCAGGGTTGGAAAAAAACATGTTTTTTTTTAGAAAAAAAACAAAAAACATGTTTTTTTTTTTTGTTTAAAACATGTTTTAAACGTTTAAAACGTTTTTTCTCATTCAACAGCACAATTTCAACAGATTTAAAGTGAACAAAAATTATTAAATATAAAGAATGAAAATATTTTCAAACGGCAGTAAGGAAGAAAAAAATTACATAACAAATACCAAACATTAATTAGCAATTTTATTTTTATTCTAAACTGAAACATTTAATTGTTAAGTTCTTTAAAAATGGTAACAAGTTTGGCAGCCTTATCAACACCCAAACGATTTCCGGTTTTCCTTTGCACAAAACCAAAAGTACAGAAAACTCTTTCTAATCTAGCAGTAGAACATATAGCTGTATGCAACTGTTATGTTATCAATGTGTTTCTCAAGACTTAACCACCACAATAAAGGTGTTACTTCCACTTTATTTGATTCTCCAATGGCAAATTTATGATTGGTAACTGCATCAAACATATAATCGGAGAATGGAGCTGACTTAGCTTTAAAGTTTATAATTACTGGAATTAGTTCAGGGCATAATTTGGCAGCATTTTTCAGTCTCAAAGAAAACAACAACAAATCTTTTTTAACTACGAAACAAATATCTATATAGTATTGCAGGATTATCTATTGATGGAAGAAAGAATTATTTATAGTATATTAAGAAGGCATTTAGCCCAGATTTTTTACTCATTATAATGTTCTCTGTGCACCAACTGCTGAATTTATTCAGAAAAAAGGAGACATAGATCTCTTATCTAGTTTCCTGAATAAGAGTATATAAAGGATACCACCTTTTAAAAAAAAGTAAATCCATAAAGGATATGCATGCTATTAACTTAATTTTAATCTCTAATTTTGTTATAGTTTGTGTATACATTTTGATAACACAAAAATAACAGGGAGTCAAATTATGTATAAAAAAAAGTTGTTGGATATTTTTCATTATTGGGGTAGCACAATACATTAAAAAACAAAGTAAAAAAAAAGATAAGGGAAATCTACAAGAAAAACAAAAAAAGCTATCCTACTGCTAGTTAAACTGAATACTAATTGTTCTCAACTTTTGCTTATTTTTAAAAAAGCAGCGATAACCGAGATTGTGCAATCCGGATATTATGCAATCATGGTATTACACTAGCAAAAGCCATGCTTTGTTTGGATTCGCGAAGCATTATTTCATTAGTTATTTATTGGAAAGTAACCTTTTTTTATATTATTTGGTACTACTTGATTATCCTGTCGACCAAATAGGTACCGCCAAAGTAATAGATTAAATGCTAATGATGATGGTAAAAAATATCACATTCACATAACATTAAACTCGTATCACATGTTCGTTATGCCATCAAGTTATTTTTATTAAGAAGTTTTATTTGTATTCTTACTAATGTTTCATTAATTTATTTGTTCTTTCATTATTTAAAATAAAAATTATGCCAATTTGTTTAATTTGGTCAATTGTTTGGCGATTTGTATAATTTGGCGAAATTGATTGGCGGGATAATCAAGTAGTATCTTAATTCGACTTTTATTCGGATTTTTATTAATGTTTTACTAATTTATTTGATTTTTCGTTATTTAAAAAAAAGCATCAATTTGTGAAATTGTGCTAATAGTTTGGCTATTTGTATTATTTGACGAAATTGGTCGACGGGATAACCAAATAGTACCCGAATTAAAAATCACTTGATGTATTAACAATCACGTGTATTATGTTTAATGTCATAAAATGTGACATTTATGATAATCCATTATTGGCATTTAATCCTGAAATTTGGCATTATATTTTTGGTCGACGGGATAATCAAGTAGTACCCAAATATGTATTGTGTTATAGTATCTATGGAATGAGGTAATACAGTACGAATATATTCAATGACATTAAATGCGGTTTACGTGTTTAAAACGTCATTAAGTGTTTTTTATTTAGACTTTTAATTTCTATTTTTATTAATATTCTACTAATTATGTGTTTTTTCGTTGTTTAAAATAAAAATTATGTCAACATGTATAATTTGGCAATTAGTTTGGCGATTTGTATAATTTGGCGAAATTGGTCGACGGGATAACCCAGAAGTACCAAATTTTTTTGTGCATTTTCGAAATTTATGCGAGTATATGCATTCTCTATCAGAAGAGATTCGTCATGTCGTCCTTTTTGGCACAGATGTCGTATACTAACCACATTGGCGCTATTTTTTTTTTCAGACGCCAATGTCATATATGCACCGGAGTACTTAATTGGCGACAAAGTGTAGTTATTTTGCTTGACATGGTAACCCGGATGTTGTTTATTTATTAATAAATTGTTTATTTTCTTTTCTTTTCTTTTTTTTTTTATTATATAAATAGTTTTGTTCCACAGGTATTAATTAAACGTTTTAAAGTTTATTGTTATTCCCTTTTTAAAATATATGTATGGTAACTGGTATTCGAAAACCAGGTTTTTGCCAAATTGAAGTCGGAAAAATCGCGCCGATATGGTGTGTATATGACATCAATGTCGTCGTTTTTTACGCTGGTATCTAACCTCTTGCCTTAAAGCTATATCGTATTCGCATTCTTTTCATCCAGAAAGTATATGTTTCCTTGGCATTTTTTATAATTGAACTAATACATTCTATAAATTGTTTTTAAACGGCAAATTATTTAAAAATAGTACTACATATACCAAAATAATAATGTATATGTTTCATTTGGTTTAATTTTCAATATTCGAATTCAAATAACTCTTAATATAAGGAATTTAACAATTAATTTTATTTGTTTACCATTTTTTTGTTGCCACTTTACGAAAAAATAAATAAATAAATAAATAAAACACAATATAATTCTTTTAATATGCTTAAGTGACATCAGCGTAAATGATTTTGTTGGAATAAAGAAAATACATTTTATTTATTTAATTAATCATGATTCTATCTACAATTGTTAACTCCATGAATTATTTATTCTTCTGAAAATATGCATGCTTTATTTCTTATTTCTAAAAATGCGTCCGTAATGGAAAAACATGTAAAATAAATTAATTAAAATAATAATTTTTTTAAAGTTATTCTGTAAAAAAAATTATATTGTGCAAATCTACAGATCATAATTTATATTTGTATTTAATTTCAAATCAAAATATTGAATAGTTTTTTTGCAAAGCGTACGACAAAATGTAATTTGAGTGGGCTAGTAGAGGATTCGCTTCGCTCATCCTAATAATACTGAGCAACACAATTATAAAGACATGACTACTAAATTCTTGGTTTTTCGACAGAAAATCCACGGAAATTAAAGATAGCAGGTAGTACAAAAATGAGATAGAGAAAGAGAAATGCATGTTTCTAGATAGTCTTTATAAATAACTTAACACAGAAATATCTACTGTTAATTTTGAAAATTAGATTATTAATATATTATAGAACTTTGATATTATATGAAAAATCATAATTGAGATATTTAAAAAAATAAATTATGTACTTCCAATTATAGAGGAAATAAATTTACTTTGAATACTTAATTAAAATTAATTGAATAACCAATTTATAATTTTAATAAAATTTGAATGTCTTTTAGTATATACAGCTAATTAGAAATTTTTAATGCAATTTTATTTCATAAATTTTAATTTGTGACATTATTAGCAATAATCATGTTTTAAACATTGTTTTAAATGTAATGTTTTAAACGTGTTTTAAACAGCTGTTTAAAACGAAATGTTTTAAACATAACAACCCTGTAGAAAATATATAAAAAATTTAGTCAAATAATATTTCAGAATTTACAAAAAGTGGTAATTTCTTAACATCGGTATATTCTAAGTTAATAACTGAAAAATTAAAGATTTCACTATAGTGGCGTTTTTATTCAGTAAATTTCAATGATTAAAGCACGTAGTTCGATTAGATGTCTGTAAAACTTGTATATTATTTTGTCTATGTATTGATGAAATTTAATTTCGTTATGAAATATTGGTCGAAAACAAAGACTGAACTATTTAAATTGTTTTAAGTGCCAATGGGTTAATCTTTCATAATCGGGCTGTATCATACAGCACGAGATTACTGTATAGTAGAGCTCAGATGCATATCTAATGTTAAAGTCCAAAGTTTGCCTCTTGATAACTTTGGAAATAATCATCGGATCGCGACGAATTTGAAAAGGAGAAGTGTCCTATCCTAGATCTCTAAGTTTACAAAAATTCATCCAGATCCACAAATTAGTTTCGGAGATCCAGAACCCCTGTTTTGTAACTTTTTGCTCTAGAAAAATTAAAAAAAGACAACTCAACTATAACCCGAACCAGAAAACATTCAGCAAAGTGTTATAGCTCGTTCGAAAGCTTTTAATTTAGGGATGCGCCTTTCGAAGGTCCGGTAAAAAAATATAAAAAATTAAGGAAATGGCAAACATTTAAAATTTATATAATGCTATACCTTTCATAATTTAACATTATAGAAATTTCTGCTTTTTAATTGCTAATTCAATTGTTTCTTTCGATTTGCCACCAACTAAAAAACAATTCAATAATAATTTAAAAAAAAAACGATAACACGTGTTCTTTTTTTATAGATCAATAAAAATTCTGATTCTCCTGATAGTTTTGAACCTTTGAAATTGACGTCATTCGAAACAAAAAATGCATATTTTTCATAAACATATATATAAACTGTAATTAAATCATATAAAAAACTGGTGAAACAAGAGAGTGAAGTAGAGCTCGATCTAAAAAAAATGTTACAGAAAAAATTGGGAAATATTTTCGATCTAAAAATGTGCGTAGAAAAGAAATGGAATCAGATGATCTGTAAAGCTGATGAAATAACCTAAATTTTTATTAGCTAAAAATGTGGACTGAGCTTTACTGGTGCCTTAAAATCAATCAGGAAAAAAGAGGCATTTTTAACTCACTCCGTATTTCAATCATCCATAACCAGTTTAAATATTTGGGTTCATAACTATATTTTACAGGCTGATGTAATGAAGTATGAGAACGGTTTATTCAGTACAAAGTGTGGACACAATTCCATTCCAGCAGTTTTGATAAGTGTAAGATCAAAGCTCCAAGTAAATTTAAAACTTTGAACAAATACGATTCAACCATATACTAAATACTTGTGTTCAGGCATATTTATCTATATCAATTCCTCAACAACCTGATTATATTAATGTTATACTTTAATTGTTACTTCATTGTTTATATTCGTTTAGCGTTGTGGAGCTTAACTCATTTGAGACAACATAACAATATATTATATTGACTAACTTCCTCAGTAATCATTTTGATTGGATAATATAATTCTGACTATTAGGCACCAGTAAAGCTCAGTCCACATTTTCAGCTAACAAAAATATAGGTTATTTCATGAGCTTTACAGATCATCTGATTCCATTTCTTTTCTAAGCACATTTTTAGATCGAAAATATTTCCCAATTTTTACTGTAACATTTTTTTAGATCGAGCTCTACTTCACTCTCTGGTTCCACCAGTTTTTTATATGATTTCATAGCTTTTTCAGATCCTTTCAGGTACTTTATCAATCATTTTCAACTAACAAATCTAAACTATTATTATTATTAGTTTAAAGTTATTTTTAGCCATATTAATTTGGCGTTATATCAGAAATAACGCCAAGTTGGCTTCAATTTTGGAGAGTAATTTTTTGCGCTAAATTTGGCGATATATCGCCAAATTGGCGATAAACTTGGCGACATTTGGAGACAGAACCGTCTTCTCCGAGATGGTAGTCCCACTACAGTTTCTCGATGTCTGCGCAGATTTTCTTATGATCATAGGTATCTACACAGGTTTTATAGCTTCATTTTCAAATCGTTATTTTTATAAATATAGCAGAATTTTTTTCTAAATTATCCCTTTTTAATTGAAATATCTATATTGTAGTAACTGTTTTGATGTCGAAAACACTCAAATAAAGGTGCGATGTTGTTTTAACACATATTTAGTTACATTTTATATATATACTAGCGGACCCGACAGACGTTGTCCTGTCACCGACAGACGTTGTCCTTCCTGGCACCGACACCAGAAAATCAAATAAATGTACTTAAATATAGTGATACGCACGATAAACACTACGCTCTTAATTTAATTTCTTATTACAATTATGTAAGGAAATTATTTTTCACTCTTCAGTATTTTTTGAAGTCGGTTCAATTTTTGATAGAAAAATTTATTTTTCTCTTTTTTGTTAAAAGTTAACGATTTTCTGAAGTCAGTTAATCAAAATTATAATACAGGCTATATTACTGTAAAGCATACACTTTTGACAGGAGCGGGGTTCGAACACGCGATCTCTTTCTTCGAGAAGTTGAGCTTAAATCTGGCGCCTTTGACCGCTCGGACATTCCGTCCGCACTCTATTTATCGAAATTATTTAACACTTTTAATTAACAAAAAATCACTAACTATTAGGTTTTGCCTAATTACTAAAAAAGTAGTAAATCAATTTCGACGAAATGAAAATCTAAACCATTCTGGAATCTACTGGAACGCACGCACAAAATTTCATTAAAATCGGTCCAGTCGTTTAGAAGGAGTTCAGTGACATACACACACATAGAAGATTTTTATATATAAAGATGAACATTGAAAATTTCAGGTTTTTGCGCCGAAGACATCGCCAAATTAGGAAAATGTGAATTATCTCACGAACTACTGGACTTAGACAAATTTGCTTAGTACCGTTCGATTCAGCATGAAAAAATACACTAAAATATGCTATTAGATGAAAAATAACTACAAAAGCCGATTTTTAAGAATTTTTTTAAAAATTCGCTCATTTTTCTACTCATCGTAGGGGTGGAATTTTCGAAAATCCATTTTTAGCGGCACTCGATGTTATAAGAAGTATTTTTACCTCAATTTTCAAGATTTTGGTATGTTAGATTTTTTGTGCTATGATCAATACGAAATCCTGACTTTCTTTAACATATATAGCACTTTTAATTAGCGAAAAATCGCTAACTATTAGTTTTTGCCTAATTACTAAAAAAGTACTGAATCAATTTCGACGAAATGTGAATTTAAACCATTCTCGAATCTACTGGAACGCACACACAAAATTTCATCAAAATCGGTCCAGTCGTTTAGGAGGAGTTCAATTACATACACACGCACAGAAGATTTTTATATATAAAGATGATCATTGAAAATTTCAGGTTTTTGCGCCAAAGACATCGCCAAATTAGGAAAATGTAAATTATCTCACGAACTACTGGACTTAGACAAATTTGCTTAGTACCGTTCAATTCAGCATGAAAAAATACACTACAATATGCTATTAGATGAAAAACTACAAAAACCGATTTGAAGGAATTTTTTAAAAGTTCGTTCTTTTTTCTACTCATCGTAAACGGTGGAATTTTCGAAAATCCATTTTTAGCGGTACTCGATGTTATAAGAAGTATTTTTACCTCAATCTTCAAGATTTTTGGTATGGTAGATTTTTTGTGCTATGATTAATACGAAATCCTGACTTTCTTTAATATATATAGCACTTTTAATTAGCGAAAAATCACTAACTATTAGTTTTTGCCTAATTACTAAAAAAGTACTGAATCAATTTCGACGAAATGTGAATCTAAACCATTTTCGAATCTACTGGAACGCACACACAAAATTTCATCAAAATCGGTCCAGTCGTTTAGGAGGAGTTCAATTACATACACACGCACAGAAGATTTTTATATATAAAGATGATCATTGAAAATTTCAGGTTTTTGCGCCAAAGACATCGCCAAATTAGGAAAATGTAAATTATCTCACGAACTACTGGACTTACACAAATTTGCTTGTACCGTTCGATTCAGCATGAAAAAATACACTACAATATGCTATCAGATGAAAAATAACTACAAAAACCGATTATAAGGAATTTTTTAAAAGTTCGTTCTTTTTTCTACTCATCGTAAACGGTGGAATTTTCGAAAATCCATTTTTAGCGGTACTCGATGTTATAAGAAGTATTTTTACCTCAATCTTCAAGATTTTTGGTATGGTAGATTTTTTGTGCTATGATTAATACGAAATCCTGACTTTCTTTAATATATATAGCACTTTTAATTCGCGAAAAATCACTAACTATTAGTTTTTGCCTAATTACTAAAAAAGTACTGAATCAATTTCGACGAAATGTGAATCTAAACCATTCTCGAATCTACTGGAACGCACACACAAATTTTCATCAAAATCGGTCCAGTCGTTTAGGAGGAGTTCAATTACATACACACGCACAGAAGATTTTTATATATAAAGATGTTTATGAAAAATGTGTATTTTCTTGTTTCGAATGACGTCAATTTCAAAAATGTAAAAATATATCAACAGAATCTAAATTTATATTGTCCTATAAAAAAATGAACACGTGTTATCATTTCTTTATTTTAACTATTGTGTTGTTTTTAATTAATGGCAACTCAAAAAAAATGATTGAATTAGCAATTAAAAAGGAGAGTATAATATAATGTTAAATTATGGAAGGTATACCGTTATGTAAATTTTAAATGGATGCCATTTCCTTAATTTTTGATATTTTTTTACCGGACCTTCGAAAGGCACATCCCTAAATTAAAAGCTTTCAAACAAGCTATTACGTCGCTGAATATTTCCTGGTTCGGGTTATAATTGAAATGTTTCTCTTTTTTTCTTGTTTCACGAGCAAAAAGTGACAAAACAGGGGTTCTGGATCTCCGAAACTAATCGGTGGATCTGAATGAATTTTTGTAAACTTTGAGATCTAGGGTTGGACACTTCCCCTTTTCAATTTCGTCGCAATCCGATGATTAGTTCCAAAGTTATTAAGAGGCAAACTTTGGACTTTAACATTAGAGATGCATCTGAGCTCTACTATACAGCAATATCGTGCTGTATGATATGGGTTAAAACAACATCGCACCTTCAGCTGAGTGTTTTCGATGTAAAACAGTAACTATAATACAGGTATTTCATTAAAAAGTGATGATTAGGAAAAAAAAAATTCTTCTTTATTTATAAAAAATAACTATTTGAAAATGAAGCTATAAAACCTGTGTAGATACCTATGATCATAAGAAAATCTGCGTAGACACCGAGAAACTGTAGTGGGACTACCATCTCGGAGAAGGCGGTTCTGTCTCCAAATGTCGCCAAGTTTATCGCCAAATTTAGCGCAAAAAAATTACTCGCCAAAATTGAAGCCAACTTGGCGTTATTTCTGATATAACGCCAAATTAATATGGCTAAAAATAACTTTAAACTAATACTTATAATAGTTTAGATTTGTTAATTGAAGATGATTGATAAAGTTCCTGACAGGAACTGAAAATGCTATGAAATCATACAAAAAACTGGTGGAACCAGAGAGAAAAGTAGAGCTCGATCTAAAAAAATATTACAGTAAAAATTGGAAAATATTTTCAATCTAAAAATGTGCGTACAAAAGAAAGAGAATCAGATGATATTTAAAGCTCATGAAATAACCCAAATTTATGTTAGCTGAAAATGTGGACTGAGCTGTACTGGTGCCTTATATTCAGAATTATACTATTATCTACTCAAAATGATTACTGAGGAAAGTAGTCAATAGAATATAGTGTTATGTTGTCTCAAATTGATTAAGCTCCACAACGCTAAACAAATATAAACCATGATGTGATAATTAAAGTATAACATTAATATAATCAAGTTGTTGAGGAATTGATGTAGATAAATATGTCTGAACACAAATATTTAATATACGATTGAATCGTATCTATTCAAGGTTTTGAGTTTATTTGGAGCTTTGATTTTCCAGTTATCAAAACCTCTGGAATGGAATTGTGTTCACACTTTGTACTGAACGAACCGTTTCTCATACCTCATTACATCAGCCTGTAATGCACTGTTATGAACCTAATTTTTTAAACTGGTTATGGATGATTGAAATACGGAGTGAGTTAAAAATGCCTCTTTTTCCCTAATTGAATTTAAGGCACCAATAAAGCTCAGTCTTCATTTTCAGCTAAAACAAATTTTGGTTATTTCATGAGCTTTACAGATCATCTGATTCCCTTTCTTTTGTATTCACATTTTTAGATTGAAAATATTTCCCAATTTTTACTGTAATATTTTTTTAGATCGAGCTCTACTTTTCTCTCTCGTTCCACCAGTTTTTTGTATGATAAGAGAGCGATATAAAGTAAATGTATGCTTGAGAATAGTTTTTATAAGGATAAAACATCAGTAAATCCTGATACAGTTTACAAACAATTTGCATTTAAAAGAACATTTTGTCTAACCTATTCGATTGTGTAAAAAATGAAATTGTGATATGTTTCAAAGCTAAAAAAATTATAGTCAAAATTAATTTTATCAGCCAAATGTTGCCACCTTCATTATGGCGTCAGCGCTATTTACGTTCATGTCTTACAAGAAAGGTCTCCATTGGGGGCATACTCAGAATTTTTTGAAAAAAAAATACGAATTAAACTACTCATGTAGGTAATAAAGGATCAGTGAAAATTAGCGGAGGAATTACATTATTAGGTATGTAAAAAATATAAAATAGTTTGGAATAATTGGCGTGAAAAGCTGAAAGCGACGCGGGATTTGGCGAGCAGTGCACTTAGTCGCCAAAAGCAGACGATTTTAACGAATCTGAAAATTGATTTTAATTGACTTCACTGTTAAAAATCTGCAGCATTTACTCCAACGTCATTCCACTACTTTTATAGAATATCTCTCTTTTGACCAATGAGAATGCTCCATAGCACGGTGAATCGACCGTTTTCTATAAAAGCGGTTGAGTGACGCTGCAGAAAATGGTACAGGTTTTTAGCGGTGTTGTAGCTTGTACAACACTGTTAAAAATCTGCTGCATTTTGCTGCAACGCACTCCACCGCTTGCATATAATATCTCTATTCCAACCAATGAGAAAGCTCCATTTCACGGCCAAGTAACCGTTTCTATACAAGCAAGGGAATGCGTTGCAACAAAATGCAGCAGATTTTTAACAGTGTATTTTTCAATTTGGAACAATTTTAATCAATTTAAATGATAAAATATATTAATTTCATTTTGTTATAAGTACATATAAACGTATATGACAAAATTACACTTAAAGTAAAGTAAAAATGCAAAACTAAAATTACTTAAACTAAACTTATTTAAATAAATTGAACATAAGTTTTTTCTTTAAAAAGTATTCCAAGCGTAAAAGCGTATTTTTCAAAACTTCGTTTTTTCGCCAACCGGAGATAAATCGCCAAATAAACGAAATTTTTATTATTTTTTTACGGACGTTATAAGGAGGTTCCGCCGAAATTTTTTTATTAACATATATAACTATATGAGAAGAACATTCTGTAATTTTCTTAGATTTTTCTGAGTATGCCCGTATGGAGACCTTCTATGTTAGTACACTTAGTACAAGAGTCAACAGCTCTAAAACCTAAATATCGGGAACAAGAAACAAACCTTCTATTTTATGGAAGAGTAGTAATAGGAAATTTAACGATCCATATTTGCTGGAAGTTATGTGGTGCATAAGCAAAAAATTAATACCACCAGTGATTCACTTTTAGATTTATCACTGCGTTTATCTTAGAATCAAAGGTATGGAATGATCGTAGGACAAATACAGTGAGTAACCTAGGAGTAAACCACTTGTGGAGTTAATTTTTGCTTTATGCACCATTTCACTTTCGGCAAACATGGATCATTAAATTTCCCTATTCACTTCCATAAAATAAAGGGTTTTTTTTTTCCCTTGTGGTTGATACCTTAGGTTTTTGTGCTGTTGATTGTTGGGCTATCTTTGAAAAATTATAAAGATAGATTTCCTCGCGTAGGATGCTCCTTTTTATAAAGAATTCATTGATTCAGACGCCACACTACTGACATAAAAAAACCTGGATGATAATGTAAAGTCTTTGGGGGCGTTGTTTTCAAATATCTCGCTCAAATTTTAATTTTTTGACGTGATTTTTTTGCATAGGATAGCTGAGGACGATCCACAACCGGCCTGGTTTTAACTTTTTCGATTTTTGTTTCAGATTTTTTTAAATTACTTTAACTTTTAGAACCGGTTTGAACTGGCTATAAAGCTGAAACTATCCTAATATAAAAAGAATATAACCAAAGTCGAAAAGTAAAAACTAGGCCGGTTGTAGATCGTCCTCAGTTATCCTACGCAAAAAAAAAAAAAAAAAAAAAAAAAAATCAAGTCAAAATATTAAAATTTGAGCGAGATATTTGAAAAGAACGCCCCCATAGACTTGACATTATCATCCGGGTCTTTTTCAGCCGATAGTGTGGGCTCTTAAGATGGTGGGGAAACTATGACCCTTCACTTGGATCCGACCCTGAAAACGTACCTTTGAATATAATGCTACATAAAAAAACAGAAAAAATAAAATAATGTTACCGCTGCATAGATTCTGTTCATAAGCTTCGGAACTAAAGGCAATACGTTAGGCTTCAAATACTTTATGTCATCCAATAAATTTTCCGTATTTCCTGAGTAGTAGCCGACTGCACCTCCTTTGAGAAGACAGTATGACTAAAAATTGAAAATAAATATCAAAAGCTTAAAATTATTCTAAATAATATAAATATGTCAGAGTACCTAATCAACAACATGTTCATGTAATTAATTAAAGATAGCATTTTAAAATGTATGTAATATAGTATTTTCAACGAAAACAAAAAAGTAACAATAAATGTGTCAGAGTACCTGATCAACAATATGTTCAAGAAATTAATTAAAGGTAGTATTTAAAAATATATGTAATATTTATAGAATTTTTGACGAAAACAAAAATGTAACTTTATACAAGACCAATAGAGTAAAACCTCCCTAAAGCTACCAACTTTCGTTCTAATAAAAAATGGTCGCTTCGAGAGGGGGTTTCTTAATGTAGGTCACGTTTAAATGTAAATTTTAATTGTTGAAAATAGATAACAATTAATATTATTAAAATTTATTTTTCACTTGAGTAAAAAAAAATATAGAAAGTTTAAGTATCAAAAGAAAAATTATTTGCATTAGTTAATTACTGCCGAGTTTAGATGTATTTTTGTCGGCCGATTATCTACGCTAGGGATATAGGCCCAGGGGGGAATGCGCTTCGTGGGGGGTCTTTCTAAGGGAACCTAACCCGTATTTACGCAAGGCTTGAAGAAAACCACGAAAACTCCGAACGGTTAGGCCGACGGCCGCGATTGGGTTCGAACCCAGCACCTGCCGTCTACCAGTTGAGAGGTACACTACCGTCTACCACCAAACCTCTCGGCCACTGGTGGGGCCCTGCCGAGTTTAGAAATGAATACATTGACGTTTGCTTTCATTTTATGGCTTTATCATTCATAACTTTTATTTCCAAGTCCTTTCGAAATTCAGAAAATAAATGCATTTTTTGGGGGGTTGGGGGGGGGGGAGCGGGAACAAATGATGACGATTTTATTATTTTATCTATTTCCTTCTGAGTTTCTTGACAGTATAGGACGGGGTACTTCATTAACTGCAATTCTTAATTTGTCATGAGAGTTAAATTCATTACCTAAAAATTTACAAAGGGGATTAAACACTAAAAAGTTACTAGAATAAAAAATAACTAAACTTAATTTAGTAGTTTTATGAATAGTAGAATTATTTTTCAGATAAAACCTTTTTCAAACGACCAGAAAAAACACGGAATTTGTTTTATTTTCTTCAAAGACATTGGTCACTCATGGAGGGAGTTGTTATGGTCTAAAAAAAAATGGTGTAAAATCAGTTGTTATGGTCTCTGAATAGAGGTAAAATTAGTATTTAGTCTATGGGAATAAACTTTGTTCTATCTTGTACTAATAAAAGAACAAAACGCTCTGTCTGTCTGTGTGTGTGTCTGTGTGTCTGCGATGGCTAGCAAAATCTACAGCACGTACTAAGCTCAAAATTTTTTTCAGAGTAGCCCAATGTCTTTCCTGATGCACCTGAAGCTCAGAATTTCAAAATTCTATTTATTAACTGAGTAATTAATTAAATTCCAAAGCTCACTCTCATAAAAAATCGCCTTTTTTTCGCTTTTTTCCCTTTCATTTTCTTATGGTTGATTGGTTGCTTAAAATTTTCGAAGAAATAATCAAAAAAGATCTTTAAAATTCATAGACTGGCAAACTGTCAGTTTAAATGAGGATTTTTTTTTTTTTTTTTATCACAGCAGCTGTACACCATGGAGAAAAAGATAGGTGGAGGCGAAGTAAACCGAAAAAAAGGTTTGCAATATTAAACCATTTATCGCTGAAATTTTAATGTCTCAAACAAAAACACGAGGAAGGAATTTTGTATTAATAAGACGAATTGAAAGAAATGAATTACAGCTGAAGCATATTTTACGAAGAAATAGTAATTTTTTAAAATGGTTTTTTCTATTATATTATTTAGGTTAAAGTTAAATTGCATTTATGTTATGGTTAGAATAAGGATATGTTACAATAAAGTGAAGGCTAGGTTACATTTCTGTTATATTTAATTTATGGTAGGGCACTGTTAAGTCGCTGTTAGGTTACAGACAGGTTCTGCTTACGGTACAAAAGTTTAAAGTTAGGAATTTATACACAGAGGGAACATTACGCAAGATTTGATTAAAAATAACACTTACTTTTGTTAAATAGCTCTGAAATTATAATATTATACACCAATCTTTTAGCTACCATCGTGTATCGATTTCATTCATGGTATAGTCGGATTTAAGAGTGATATAATTAGTTTGAAATTCAAAATATTTCACTTGGGATTTGTATGTGAAAATAATAATTAGTTACGTGACTTAACAGTGATTTTTACGGGTAAATATCAACTTTTTAACACGAAAATCATGCAATCGTTGGATACATGTTCCCTCCCGCGTTTTTATTGCTCATTTTGAGTATTTTTAGAGCTTAATATTAGTTGTTGTTTTTAAAACCGATTTTTCACACAGTCAGTGGCTACGCATTTCAGTCAATGCATTTCTGCATGTAACGAGTTAATGATAAAATCATACAAATTTCAAGTTCGTTTAATGTTGTTAGTATGGACCCGGGCAACGCCGGGCGGGTCAACTTGTGAAAAAATAAATGATCATTCAGGGAGGTGGTCGCACACGGAGATTTCACTTCATTTGTCAATAATTAACTAAAATTATTGGCTGATACAGAGGTCAATCATTGGTAATTGTTTGAAAAAACTTTGGAAAAAGGTTTCATATTATTTCATAATTTATGCTTTATTCATAATTTTCCTTTCATGTTTATTTTCATATAGCTTAATTTTCAACAAATTCTGCACTTGAAAATAAAGGTGTTCACACTATTTTATAACGATTTTGAAAAAAGACTTATTAACGATTTTGAAAAAAAAAAAAAAAAAATAATAATAATAAAATTGTTTTCTAACCAGTGAATTTGACAGCTTCTAAAAAAATAGCGATATGCCCTGTTAAAAAATATTAATATGTTACGGAAGATTGAATGATATCACTGTAACGGCGGCTATCCTCTGTAATCAGGTTGCCATATTTTTGCGTTTGAATGGAATATTTTTCGTTTACCATGGCCTCGTCCATCACCTCTTAACAAATGATGGCATTTTTTTGCGATGCATAAGTAAGATCAATTGCATATTTGAAAAACAGCAAAAATTTCGTTATCTTTCAGACTTTTATAAGGACGCTATGAACAATTTTCTTTCTTTAGTTTCGAGGTTAAAAAATAGTTTCGAGGTTAAAAAACCCCGCGTGCTTGGAAAAAGCTTTCAGAATCATGGTATTGAATAGCAGTGTGTTTTGAAATTTGTACGCTTATATAATTTATGCTCTAATCGAGTTACAGAAATTTTCAAGAACAGGTGTAGATTTAATCATGAATTCTTTTCTTCATTTTAATTTACTAATACAATGTACACCACAATATACAACGTATATTGTTATATATTACAATGTTGTATTGTTATATAAACAATGTATATTCTTTATATTAATTTTAAAAAATGTTCCAATTTTCTAAAACGCATTTATCGAAATAATTCGCACAAAATTGGAAGCAATTCGCAAAAATAGAACAAAAGTATTTTATTCAGTTATTACCTGTATTTATGTTGCATCACGTGATGTTGATGTATAAATAAATTTGCTAGTCGTACTTTCTTTTATATCATGAGACGTCATATTAAAATTCTCCGTTTAAATGTATCGTTTTAAATATATGGCGTAATTTTCCCTATTAAATGCATTTCTCAAGTAATAATAGTAATAATCAAGTTTTTTTTTTTTTTTTTTTTTTTTTTTTTTTTTTTTTTTTACATTTTTAAGATGCACGGCTACGTATATTATTTAAATAAGAAAAGTCTGGAAATGTTGCTATTTGACTTCCTTAAATCTGACCTAATATGAACAATTAAAAGTTTTTTGTTACGCGTAATAACAGCAAAAACTGAGTACAGAAAGACAAAATAGCTACGAAAATGTGAACATATTCTTTATCCTGAAAAATGTGATATTATTTTGTAATTCCTATTAAAATCGATTAGTTAATTTTGCAGCCTGAATTATCAAATAATCGAGATGAAACACGATATTTCATTTATTATAATAGACCAGGAAGCGGCTGCATAAACCAGCGAGTTGATATTTGAAATTCCAGGTTTAGTTAAAATTCATTTTGCATACTAAAATGTAACTGATCAGTAAAGTCAAATTTTGATCGAAAACACTACAAATTCGATTTCAGAAGTTTACTGGTAGGTTTACGATTGCGTTTTTCTGCTTCCATTTCTCCATATTTTCATACCTCATAATCGGGTTCAAGAAAACACAATGATAAACCTACCGATCAACCACTAAAATCGTATCTGCAGCTTGCTCCCACCAAAATAAGACTTGGCAGACCTGTTGCCTTTTAATATGTTTATATAATTCGTTTTAATCCATTGTCTAATCCAGTTCTGGAATTTATGCCGTCAACCCGATGAGGTGATTGTCTGTGCAGCCCTCTCCCAATTTATTAACATACTGCTTTTAAAATTTTCAAAAGACTATTGTAAAAAATAATTAGTACAATCATCGTGTAATATGATTTTTTTTATGTTTGTATGGTTTTTTGCGCTCTTGCCATATGTACATTCAAAAGTCTATATACATTTGGGATCTATCGACAGACGATGCCTAGCAACAAAAATTGAACACTGCACTGCAAAATAAGCACATTCTATAATGAGGCTCTGGAAGATTTAATCCAACCCACGAACAATGGAAATTTTGATGAACTAAGTGACTTTCTATGAGAATTAAGTCAGGTGCAATCCGGAGTTGGCTGCAGACAGACGGTCTAAAGAGCCGCTCGAACATCTCAGTGCTAAAATATGGCCAGGCGGCCAGCTAACGTAATAGGCAGACGGCCTATGTAAAAATATTCAATTTTTCATTTCATTTATATGTAAATCATCCATCTGTATATATTTTTCATCCATGTTATAATCTTTAATCAAGATTAAAGTTTTTTTTTGTAATTAATCTCAATGATGAGTCCTAGACACTACTTAGCAAATAATTTCATAATCGAAGTGTACGTTTCTCTACATACATATAAACCATAAACTTTTATATATAAAAAAAACTTTAATATTTGTTTATGAATATAAGTTCATCATTAATGCAACTAATGTTAATTTCTTATGAAATTACATATAACAAAAATGTCTAAGCGATGGAAAAAATAATTTTCTATATCGGAATATTTTTTTTAAATTGGCTACTTTATTTCTTTGATAAGAAATTAAGAAATTCCTTAGCGATACCAATAAAATAAAACAAAAATAAATAAAGTTACAACAATAAAAATATACATACTTAAAATCACGCATACCTCATTAATTATTTCGTATATATGAGCACAAGGAAGGTAACCAAATAAAACTCCTCTATCCGATACTCCTCCCTGTAGGATAAATAATTTGTGATAAATTAAATAAAATCTCACTAATTTATACATTTTATAAATACAGCAAAACTGTTCAAACAAATATTAAGGATGATCTCGGCAGAATTGTAGGAAAGGAAGTGGCTTAAGTTGTTCAAGAACGCCCCCCCCCCTCCATACTCAGTAATTATAAGTGCAGATTGACGAAAATTTTAAGCAGCCAGTGGTTCCTATATCCAAATATTCCAGTCGCCATAAGGGTTTCACGTCTAAGAAAAATTGGGAAGCAACGCGGCAACAATATGAATTTCATCAAAAGATCGCATAATGAAAGCTAATTTTATCAAAAGATCGCCAAAAAATGAGGTGATTTTCGTCAAAAACCACTGACAGACGCAAGTTTGATTAGAGAATCACGAAAACACACGCGATCTTTGTCAGAGGATCGCGAAAAGACTCGGGATTCTCATCAGAGGATTACGCAAAAAACGTAAAATTCGCCAAAGGAGAGTAACTTAGACGCCGAAAATCAGACGCCAAGTCAAAATATTTAGACGCCACATGGCGACTGACGACCGTAAATCTTCACTTATATCACAAATGGAAATCAGGTCTCGGAGATGTGTGTTGAAAAATTATTGTCATCCGTCTAATAAAAACTATTCTTCGACCTTTCTCAATTATTATTTATTTGTCTGGTATCATCAGACAGATAAAAGGATGAGGAACTGCAATAGCGCTCTTTTCAAGTTGTAATACGGCTGTTTACCCCAATATCAATAAGTAGAAAGTTTTATCAAAGCTTCCAGTCTCAGCAGTCTCTTTGGAAAAAAACATTCTCCACACTGAGACTATTAAAAATGTATCTTAGTAACACTATGTCGATTCTCGTCTTTCAGAACTTGCACTGTTGACGATAAATAGAAAAATACAAGATCACACAAGTATTCGATATATTTTTTGTTATTATGCATTTCATCTTTCTTGACAAAAACCTCTTACTCCCTTACGAAATTTATCATCATCTTGTTTAAAAATAGCCTCATGTTAGAATCACAAAATGTTTAAGGGTAGGGCCCGCGCAAGAAAAAAAGATCTGAT
Organism: Maratus speculifer; assembly: GCA_964019185.1. Classification (NCBI taxonomy): domain Eukaryota; kingdom Metazoa; phylum Arthropoda; class Arachnida; order Araneae; family Salticidae; genus Maratus; species Maratus speculifer. The sequence continues at coordinate 98,323,201 of OZ025295.1, forward strand.
TGTATGCCGAATCGACTGAAATAGTATACAAAATAAGGATACTTAATAGATTGTATGAACCCGTTTTAGCAAATTGCGTAATTTTGCCATTGCAAAGCAACGATATATTGTTTTTTCTGTTTTAATAACGCGTAACTGCATATTTAGACTGTTTTTGCGCCACACATCATAAATTCTTTGTGGCGCCACAAAAATTGTTGAAATTTATGATACAGTGTTCAAATTTATGACTAACACCGTAATATGACAACAACTTTATTTGTAAATAAGGAAAAGCTATATTTCACGCATTCAATAAACTGAAAATTTTGTAACCAAAATTCCGGTGCCAATGTGGCGTTTGAGAATTAAAATTAAGTGGTTCCATAGGTATTACTACCGCGCCGCAGGGGGTTAATGTGAGCCTTACTCTTGTATTGTGCGTCTTAATAATGTAGATGGCCGTAGATTGGCCAGTAGATTGTAGATTGACATTTGGAAATAGTTGTTTCTGTCGGTAGAGAAATCTGAAGCATATCCGAATTGATGTCCGGATTTTATTCGTAATCTGATTGGTCCATATTTAATGTCCAGAAATGCAATACCTTTGTTGCCACAATGACAAAAAAGTATAGAAAACTACATGAAGAATAATAACTCAAAAACAAATTGAGATACAGCTTCCAAACAAATAGCATTTAAAAGTACAATCTTTCCCTATACGACGGTGTAAAAATTGAAAGCGTGCGATGTTTACAAGTTAAAAAATTTCCACTGCCGAAAATTGTAAAACTGAAATTTCATTTAAAATTTATTTATGATTGGTCTAGGAATATTGATGTTTAATCCATGGCGTCCAATACGTATAATATGACTCTTATTTATATAAGCCATGTTTAGATCATCTTACAAAATCTGTTTATTATTATTGTTTTACGAAATTATTTACATTTAAAAGAATTTTTATTTGAATAAAGAAAAAAAATGTCTTTAATAAATAAAAGTAAAAAAGTTACAAAATTGGTAGACGCAAAATATTAGATATGGGAGAAAACGAATCTAAAGAATGACGTGGTATAAACAATTGTCTTTTAAAGCAAAAAATGAGGTATAATTATCGATCCCACCGATTACGAAAAAGGAAACAATGTAGGGTTGAACTAATCGGTTAAAAAGAACCCTGTGAGGTTTTAATTATAGAATATATTTATAAGTCTTACATTTTAGTCCTTCAATAATCATTTTCCAAATGGTTGTTGCAATTTGTTCAATTAAGTTATTTTTAAATCGTTATTTAAAACAGTAATTATTCTAAACGTTAGTTTTACTTACTCCAAATACTTCATCCATAGATGCAAGTGTTGACATCACATTACGATGAGATATCATAACACCTTTCGGCTGACCTGAAAGTAATCATTGTGATTAAAATACGAAGAATTTAGAGGAGAATAATTAAATTATCAGCAGAAATTAAAGCAATTACCAGTCATTCAGATCTAAATGATTTAGTTTATTTTTTGAAGATTTCACGATTTGAATTTTGAATAACAAATTTTTAACACTTTCCAACAAAGTTTAAAAGTATGTATGAATTTTCTTTGTCTGCATGTCCAGGCTCTAATTCGCGTAAATAAACTTGGATTTTCATGCAATTGATAAATATTAATAACTAGAAGATAGCCCGTCAAAATGACGTGTTTGAATTTTGAAAGGATGATAAAAAATTACAACAACTGTTTCATAGCCACTTTAGGCTGAAAAAATTTTGATAAATACACCGATTAAACTTGGAAAGGGAAAAATCTGACACACACACACAAAAAAGAAAGAAAGAAAGAAAGAAAATTTCAACAGAAATCTGCATTTAAAACTACAGCAAAACTATTTGGTAGATGGGGGTGGTGATTATAATGAAATTTGAAATGCACCCGCTGTTTGCTTAAAGAAAATTTTTTAATTAAAGTGTTTTTCAAATCGTGAAAGGATTTCAAAGCGAAGTAAAATGTAGTGACGTCATTTACAGCTCCCACTGTAAATTTGACTATTGAGAACACTCCATTACGACTATGCAACGGTTTTATTGGTCAGAAAATAGATTGCCTTTAAAATCGGAGGTAACTTTTCACAATGCTTTTTATAGATTTGAAATTCTCAAGAGTCATTCACGGCTATAAAGAAAAAAAAAATTAAAGCAACCCGAATATAAAAATTTTAACAATACTGCATTTAAAACGCACCTTCGCTTTCCTTTAATAAAAAGTTTTAATTAAATATACACCGTAAAAAATTTGACTCATTTGCTACAGCGTCACTCCACCGCTTTTGTAGAAAACGGTTATTTACTGTGTTATGGAACATTCGCATTGGTCATAAAAGAGATATTCTATAAAAGCTGTGGAGTGCCGCTGCAGCAAATGAGTCAAATTTTTAACAATGTACTTTTTGAAATCGTGGAAAGATTTCAAAGCGAAGTAAAATGTAGTGACGTCATTTAATGCTCCCACTGTAAATCTGACCAATGAGAACGCTCCATTACGACTATGAAACGTTTTCATTGGTGAATGAGTTTCTTTTTCTCGTGGATAGGTTGACCCCGGAATTGTTATACACGGAGGGGTTTTATTGTATAATGTTTTTAATGACATACGTTCGGTATTGAATATGAGGTGTGTACCATTAATAAACTCATGTCCAAAATCAAGGTCAGAAACATAAAATCTGTGAAAACTGATGAACTATTGATTGTGTTGCCACGAAATTTGGCACAAAGGTATATTACGATGGGAGAAAGAACATAGAAATCTATACATATAATAAAACAGTAGGACCCGGTGTGTCTGTACATTGAAGATAATTGACAAAAATGGAGTCAGGGCGATAAAAGAAAACCAATGAAACACAAAAAAAATTTTTTTGAATTTTTTGTCTGTCTGTCTGTCTGTCTGTTTGTTCGAGGTTATCTTCGTAACTACTGAATGGATTTTTATGCGGTTTTCACTAATGAAGAATGCACACTCCCGGGCAGTGTATAGGCTTTGTTTCATCAAAATCGGACAACAGACAAAAAAGTAACAAAAAGAAACAAAAGAAACTATTAGGTGCGCTGCTCACGTTTTTTAGTACATAACGTTTTTTAGTACATATAAAATCCAATAGATGTCACTGTGCGATTTTAAAACGCGCTATCGTTATGTTTTCGCCAGTCTACTTAAGTATGAGAAAGTTTCAAGCTGGCTGTCGTTCCATGTGGTTTAGTCGGTAGAACGTCAGTGCGCCATACTGATGGCCCGGGTTCGATTCCCAGCATGGAATTTTTTTTCACTATGTTGGCATTAACGCCTATAAGCAATTAAAAGAATTTGAAATATTGTACGAAAAAATTAAGGCGAATTTTCTCTCTGGGAAAATTTCCTTGCATTAATATGTCAGTGTAATTTTTTTTTCGATTTAATTTTTTTTTTCGAAACTTTGTTTTTCTTAAAAAATTACAGTAAATATTTGATATTTCCCAACGTTTTTTGAATGATCGACTTGCTTTTTTTTTTTTTAATGTATGTCTGAACCTTATCTAACTACTTCTTCAAGATTTCTTTAGATAAACCGACCAGCGTAGCGGGCGAAGGCCGCTAGTATAACAATATGGAAGAGACTAATTGTAAATTAAGATACAAGGTATATATCAAAAATTGTTAAATCATGAATCAGAGATAAAGCATTTATCTCGGAAAAAGTCAGTATAATATGACGTGTGGCCATTATGCACTGCTATACAAGCCTCACAAGAAGATTTTATGTTATTTATGAGGGTATCAAATGCTTGTCACAACAAAGTCTATTGTTACAAAACACAGATTTTAACTATTTGGGAGGGGAAGGGGTTATACTGTTCACTGGCTTTTCCTAGACCATCCCAAACATGTTCAATAGGATTGAGGTCGTGAAACCTCGAGGACCAATTCTTACGGCAAATATCCTCTTCAAGAAAATAATCAACAATGTGAGCTCTGTGTATCTTCGAATTATATGCATAAAAATGAAGTCCTTGCCTGCAGCAACTTGGAACAACTTCAAATAGGTTTCAAGGACCTCATCTCTATAGCGATATGCATTGACAGTACCCACATTGAAGAAGTGCAGTGGTATACGACTCCCTAACATTATGCTGCCTTAGACAAGGATTACTTTGCCACAAAATCTATCGATTTTTTTTTTTTTTACGTAGGAGACATGATACCAATCTCCTCGTTCTCTCTAGATGAAGATTCAAGGAGAATCTCGCCGAGAGGTGCATTACTCATAACTGGTAAGAACAAAGCCTAATCATGTTGTGTCCAAAACTGATGTCTACTTCTCCACAAGAATTGATCTCTCTTGTTAGATGCAGTGAAATTGAAACAAGATTGGACACCAGGCGTTAGGGATGAGGTCCTTGAAGATAATGTGAGGTTGTTCTGTGGTGCTACACTGTTAAAACTACAGGTTGCATATGGCACTCCTAGGGGTGAAACGCTTGTCTCATGAGCGACCCCCTAGGGAAGCCAGAATTTTACCCCTAGGGTACGCTTAGGGCACCCCCAATTGTACCCCATTACACCGTATGGGGTGCCGTGGAATTCTGGCTCCCTTAGAGGGATCATTCACGTGACAAGCGTTTCACCCCTAGTAGTGCCATATGCAACCTGTGGGTTTAAAAGCGTACAGAACCGGACACCATGTTTATTTACAATAAATAATACGATACTACAGAGAGCTCACGTTGTTGATGATTTTCTTTAAGTTGATATTCGTCGTATGTATTGGAAATTAGTAATATTGGTATAAGATCTCTGGACCTCAATCTTATTGAACATATTTGGGATAGTTTAGGAATAGTCATTGCACACCGTAAACCTCTCCTTCGACTCCTCACGAATTAACAGCCGCATTTTTGAAGAATGGGTTTTATTGCCACATACATTTATTGACATCCTCACAAACAATATGATATCTCGTTCTAAATCTTGTATAGCAGTGCACGGTGGTCACATTCCATATTAGACATTTTTTTCCTTAGATAAATGCTTTATCCTTGATTGAACACTTTTTGATTTACCCTGTTTCTTCATTCACAATTAAAATCTTTTCTACATTGTTATATTGCTACATTATTTTCCCGTTGTAATAGACCTCTGTGTCAAATTTCGTGGGAACATAGTGAATAGTTTATCAGTTTTCATTGTCTTTATGGTAGTGACTTTTATTTTGGACAGGAATGTAGTTCATTTACCCGGGCATTCAAAATAATTCCGTTATATTATGTCACAAGGGAGATCTCCATACTGGGGATATTCAGATTTGTTTGAAAAAAAAATACTAAATAAACTCATGTATGTAATAAAGGATCAGTGAAAATTAGGGGCGGAATTGCAGCAGAAAACATGTAAAAAAATAAAATACTTTCGAATATTTGGCGTGAAAAGACAAAAGTGTCACACGATTTGGCGAGCAGCACTTTTCCCCGCCAAAAGCAAACGATTTTAATGCAACTGAAAAATTTTTGGATTTTTAGAATCCGTGTAAATGGTATTTTATGAATTTAAACATAAACAATGAGAAAGTTTAATATATCATATACATATATATATATATATATATTTTAATTGCATATATATATATATATATGTAATGAATATTCGACGAAAATGCTATGTTCCATAAACTCTAGGAATCCAATGTAATAATATTTCGACGAAATGCTATGTTCCATAAACTCTAGGAATCCGCAGCAGCACGAGCAGAGCAGTCGCTCCGACAGTTGGCGAGTAGTGGAAGAGTTTCATTGGGGTATTTCCCCATTATAAAAACAAACACCATCAGTCTTCAAGTTCTTTATTTATGAACTCATAAAAATCAATAAGTTATTCCCCGCAGTCACCTAGACACTCATCAGATATTCCAAATCGTCGTGATTAAGCTGCATTCCAAGATATTAGAATTTTTCGGCGAAACAGAAACAGCATCCGAGCATTTGAAAAGTCATTCGCATTCTGATGCTCCTCAAAAACCAAATGAGAAAATTCACATTTTCACGACAAACTAGCCTCTCCTACTTCGCGTCAATCATTTTAAAAATCCAATTAGGATTAACTCGAGTCTACACGTCAAAAAATGATCACCTCTGTTTGGTCTTAGCAGGCGTGGCCTCGGGTAGGGATTACTTAACGCCTCGCAAATAGAAAAGCCTTTTAACATCTTTGCGCATTAACACAGATCACGTGATCAACAAAAAATAAAATTAAAATCCCGAGAATATTCCAGAAAGTAAAAAGGTTACGAAATACTTTCCGCCTTTTTTAAGAAACAATCAATACATTATTAATAAGTTAAATAAAAAAAGAAAAAGGACTTTAGCTGTTAAATGATTAATGTATTACGAAACTAAGATTAAAAATATGTTCCACAATTTTAGAATTAAAAACTCAGAGAGAGCAAAATGGCGCAAATTTTTTTTATTTATTTCATATATATATATTATTTGTTGCTATAGTTACTTAATTTACCTCTGGAAAAAATATTTTCATATATAAAAAATTCTTATTCAGTAAAATTATTTTCATACAGTTAAGCGTATTCAAAAATAAAAGCCAGATGTTTCCATAACAACAAAATTGAATTGACAATGCTTAATTGGACTTGCAACTTCAAACAATTTTGATTAATTTAAATTTGAATTTCGTTTTAAGTCTCAAATTTTGATGGTTAAATTTGAATATAAATATATATAAATATCAATATAACGAAATTATACTTAAAACCAACTAAAGCTGACAAAACCAAAGACATTTAGTTTATATAAACACGTTGAACATGAAACTTTTTAGATGCGTTTGTAATTATGTAAATACGTAGCACCTATAGTTGTCGTTCAGTCCATCCGTCTGTCTGTCCGCATATAACAACGCAAAAACTACCCATCCGAACCGTTTAAAATTTAAAATATATAATTATTATATAATTTTGTCGCGTCATTTCAAATTTTATGAAAATCGGATGCATGGATCAATTACAAAGACAATCAAAAGTATTCCGTTACATTACGGTCAATGGGGAAAAAAATTTCAAATGCATTTTAATCGTTTGAAATTTAAAATATATAATTATTACATAACTTTATCGAGTCATTTCAAATTTTATGAAGATCGGATGCATAGATCAATTACAGGGACAATGAAAAGTATTCCGTTACATTACGGCCAAAGGGGAAAAACATTTCAAATGCATTTTAATGATGTTACACTCTTTTGAATACAACATGAACCTTTGAAATATTGTATATAACTAAAATATACATTCTGTACAATATGTGATGCAAAGAATATTTATTATTAAATTACAGGGCCACACAAAAGTATTCCACTGCATAACGCTATACGGGAAAACATTGTTTGAGGCGGGCTTAATTATATTAAACTAGTTCACATTTTTTGAATGTACGTTGTTGAGTTTGCTGCAAATTAATTTCTGTATATTTACAGGAACACAAAAACGATTTCGACCACTATACTGCATCCGAAGTACTATCTAGTATAGCAGCAAGATCTGAATATTTTTTAAACTTTGTTATCTTACGAACGCACCTCATTTGCTACGCTTCGCGTGCAATTTCCAACTTGTTTCCTTTAAAATGAATTTGGCATAAAAAAATGAAATTGCTTTTTACCGCCAACCGATGAAAAATCGTCAAATAATGAAATTTTTATTATTTTTTTACGGACAAGGTACGGAGGTTCCGTCGGAAAATTTTTTATAAGCCTATATATCCTCATAAGAAGGTCCTGTAATTTTTAAAGATTTTTTGGAGTATGCCCGTAAGAAGATCTTCCTTGTCAGCCGAGGAAAAATATTTTAATGACGTTACGCTATTTAAAATGTATGGAAATTGATATAAATCACTTAATTTCACAACAAGATGTTTACAATAGAAAAGGATATTTTTAGCATTTGTTGTTCATTTACAGGAACACACAAAAGAAATCCGTTACAATACTGTCTTTGAGCAATAATTGCTTCAAGTGCGTTTTCAATTTCAATATGCGCGTTTTAAATTTAACTAAATTTTTGTGCATTAACCTTGTGTACAGGGGCTACACAAAAGAATTCACGTACTCTTTATTATTATTAGCTCTTTATTAACTCGAATTTCTGAAAGGAAATTTTGAACAGTGTTATTTCCAAACTGAACTAGATTTATGTATTTAATAATTACAAATGTAACTATCATATGCAGGCTGCTCAAAGAATCCGTATAATTTTCCGACTACAGATGGGAATTGCTGAAATTGTATTTTCAAATAAGTTTTGCTTTTCCAAAATTTCGACATCATATTTCCCCTTATTAAGCGATGAAGTTTCCATGCAGCATTTTGAAAGTGCTTCATAATCTATACTTGACGCATGATTCTTTCTTTCTTGTTATGAATATTTTTTAAAAAAGTATAAGAACAGCTGTAAAAGATTGAGTAGATTAAAACTATATTTTAACCTATGAGTATGAATCATTATTTTTAAAATAGTTTCAAATTGATAAAAATCTCATTTCATTTAAAAAGTAAACAAGAATTGAAAATCATGCATTAAAAATAAATTATGAAACACTTTCAAACATTTTCTTGCACTTTAAGAAAATTCGTAGATTAACAATGTAAATGAGATATTAAGTAAACATTTTAGAAAACGCATAAATTATTGGAACTATAGATTTCAGAAATTACAGTCCATAGCCGGAAAAAGATTTACAATTCTTTCATGCACCAGTTTATTTGTTTTATAGTTCGGTATAAATTTTAAATAGTATGTTAAAATTTAGTAATAAATTTCATAATAAGTTGAAAATTTACAGTGAATAATTTCTATCAATATGTCGAAACATACTTGAATTCTTTTTGAAGAGCCCTGTATATAACCTACAGAATTTTATATATACCATGTATTAAATTAAACAATTAATTGAGAGAAAAACACACTTAAATCGAGTCAAATCACATTTATAGAAATTATCATTCGCCATACATCCGCTTTTTTACGTGGTCCTGTATAAGATTTTGTTATGGGAACTCGAAAGAGTTTTCTGCCAAGCAAAAGAATAGCAATGTAATGAACAGAAAATGAAAGGAATTTTCACCATTTTATACCAAATGATTTTTACTTTCTTCCATCTTCAATAGAAGAAAGTATTGTAATCGAAATTTTTTCGACTTCCGGTTTTCGACGGATTTACACGTTTTAGGGGTCAGAGATTCCAAAAAACATGTTTTTACAAAATGTCTGTCTGTCCGTGTGTCTCTGTGTGTGTCGCCATTCTACCATCAAAAAGTGTATGAAGTTATGCATAGAATTGAACCAAATTTTTTGTGAATGTCTTTGGCTGTGGCAAGCAGGTCCTCCTTTAGTTTTGAAATATTCCGCCGGAAAGGGGCGCTGCAATCGCGATTTTTGTGCCATTTTCAATATTGTACCGACCAAAAGTATATGAAGTTATGCATCGAATTTAACCAAATGTTTTGTGTAAGTATGACTATGGCTAGTTGGTCCTCCCTGAATTTGAAAAAAATCCGCCGGAAGGGGGCGCTGCAATCGTGATTTTGTGCCATTTTCAATATTGTACCGACCAAAAGTATATGAAGTTATGCATCGAATTGAACGAAATTTTTTGTGTAAGTGTATGACTATGGCTAGTTGGATCGCCTTAAATCTGAAAAAAAAAAAATCCACATGAAGGGGGCGCTGCAATAGCGAATTTTATGCCATTTTCAATATTGCATCACTTAAAAGTGTATGAAGTTAGTTCTAGAACTGAACTAAATTTTTTGTATATAATTATTTTTCGTAAGGCAAGTAAATCCTCCCTGAATTAAAAAAAAATCTGTTTATCATTCTATTGTCCACCGGCTCGTGCAGAGACGGAAATTCGTTTTTACTCCGATTAATTGATTGAAGCAGAAATTTAAGATGAAAATCAAAGTTGTTATGGTATTGAATTAAAATCATTAAAGCATTAAAATGAGTAACTATTTTTATTAAACATTAAAATGTACGTATGAGATAGAAGAAAGTTTTGGTATTGGCACATCCAACTGGTTTTTTATTTACATTCTACAAACATCTCTTGGCATGCAAAAAGTAATTTGTCTTGAAAATCACAACTCAATTAAAAATAACATTAAGGCAATTCATGCTCACACTCTGACGCACTTACGAATTCCTTTGTGTAGCTCTGCATAATATCTATAGTACTTATAAACAACTTATAGTATTCGAAAATTTACAAAAGCATAAAAACAGATATTACAACAGAAAACATATTTCCAGTAATTATTGCTTACAGATTTATTGTGTGCGCTTATAAATGTACGACAGATGCTATGCACTATATTCTACAACAAGTATCTTCCACTAAATCATAGTAACGTTATTCAATTTCGTTATATTTGAAATTATGAAACATAGCTAAAATGTATTGAAAAATGTTTTACCCGTAAACCAGTATGTTGCGCAATTATTTTGCGGGGCTGTGTAAACCAATAATAAATACTTTGCTCTCAATATTTATTTTCTTGTGCACTTCATAATTGCATATCGATTTCGTTATGTTTTAAATACATACTTCATAGTCCCTTGTCGGTCCTATGTCACTCCTGACTAACATTGGTATATTGTTCCATGAATGGTATGGCATGCTTGATGGGAAAAGACTAACTTGTTTGAGACCTGCATCTTTTGCAAGAAACCAATTTGATTAGTACCACTTTTTATCTAATTTTACTCGTACTTAGGCATATGCAAGATAAATATATAATTAATTTTAAAATACAGTTAGAATATAAAAATAATCATATATGGTAGCCCTGCAAATATTCACACAATACAGTTACAACCTAGTGGCGAATCAGTAAAAAACGATCTAACGTCCTATACAAGGACAAAATGCATTTGAAACGTTTTATCATCATGTAAATTTGAATGTTTCTGTAAAATAGGTATGAATATTGCACATTTCATTTCCAATGGCAATTCTCTTATAGTGAACTTCAAAAACACATTAAAATTACAGGGCAATGAGAGTATGTTTGCCAGAGCTAGAGATCGGTCATGCAACTAAGGAGGCCAAAGAAATCTATGTCAAACACTTTTAAACTAAATTGGAGTATTAGAAAATATGCTATCAGAATCAAATGATCATAGGTATCTTTTTACCTGTTGTGCCGCTTGTATAGCATAAGCAAAAGAGATCCTCGGGCTTTGGCTTCTAAAATTAAAAAAAAAAAATTACAAGAAATTTTAAGAAAGAATTTTTTTGCATTAAAGACATTGTGCTAGTCTTTAATGTATATGACAAAATAGCAAAGATTATAACAATATTTTTAAAAAAATTGGAAGAGCTATTTGATTACTGTACAATAAAAGCAGATTTTAGGAAAACAAAGATGGAAAATCATACGTCAAGCATAGATTATGAAGCACTTTTCAATATTGCCAAACACATTTTAACACAGAATTCTACCAAGCACATTTAAACAACTTGGTTCTGAATAAGTTTTAAATTTCGTCTTCAGCCAATTAATTGAAGTAAAATCGAGTTAAGCTCGATAATGATATTTATTAAAATCAATAGATTTTGCTTATTCTGTTGTCATCAGCTGTTTGCAAATAACCGGCTTAGCATTCTCGTCTGTACGAGCCAATGAACATTAGAACTAAGAAAAATAGGAATTTAAAAAAATAGAAATTTCTGAGGAAATACAAAAATTGCTATCACAGCGCTACTTTAGCACTGAATATTTTTAAATTCAAGGAAGATCTTCTGGTCATTAGCAAAAAACATGCGCTAAAAATTTGGTTCGTTCTATGCATAAATTTAAATTTTCAAAGGTGCAATACAGAAAATGGCACAGACATCGCGACCTCCTTTCCATTTTTATTTTCAAATTAGGGGGGGGGGGGGGGCATGCTGGTCACAGCTAATAACATACACAAAAAATTTTGTTCAATTGGGTGCATAACATCATTTCATTTTTCGATGGCACAATATTGAAAACGGCACAAAAATCCCAATTACAGCCTCCCCTTCCGGCGGATTTTTTCAAAATTAAAGGAGGACCTTCTTGCAACAGACAAAAACAACAGAAAAATTTTGGTTGGTTCAATTCTATGCATATTTTCATACACTTTTTGATGGTATAATGGTGACACATGGACATTTTGTATGAACATATTTTTTGGTATCTTTGACCCCTAAAACATGTGAATCCGTCAAAAACCAGAAGATTACAATACTTTCTTCCATTGAAGATAGAAAAAAAATGATCGGTAAGTGCGACATTTAATTTCCTTTCGTATTTTCTGTCTATTGTTAATAAATAATAATTTATTAACAATTATTATTTATTAAAAATTACATAATTGAATAATTAAATAATAAATAATTTATTACCCTTGTCATTTTATTTTTGGGTTCATCCTTGTTATTTGAAATTAATATAACAGCAATGAACAAAAAAAAAGTAGAAAAAGAACATAAGTATCGAACAAAAAAGCACTTTTTATAGAATTCTTAAAATTATATGCAAAGTCTTCGATATCTCTATGTGATTCATTCCTTATATACTTTTCTAGTATTTTTTTTTTTCAAAATATTATTATAAAAAATTGTCATATTGCTCATGACATAACTTCAAGTCTCATTAAATAATTTATGAATAAAACATTTTGATTTTAAATTATTTTAAACAATCCTTTATATTTTAAGATAAAAGAAAACTCACTTTTTGTTCATGCTCTTTTGCTTTCCCCAATTCCTAAATTAAAAAGAAATTAATGATAAAAAAACCTGATAATTAGCACACAAATTCAAATAAATAAATAAATAAATAAATAAAACATTAAAAATCAATCGAATGCTTACATACTTCAAGTTCTTTAAAACTGATAACATTTATATCGGTATTTCTTAGATCATCAATGGATTCGGTATCATCTATAAGAACTATATGTTTTAAATTTGGATACTTCTCTCTATGCTGGATTACAAGGGAAGCAACCTTGAAATTTTCACAAATCAGATGCTGCAATTCAACTGGAAAAAAAAGAAACTACATTTCATGATGAAATTTTCAAATTTGAAATACACATAAAAAAGAAACTATACAGAAAATCTTCATATTGCATTACATAAATTACATAGACATTGAACATTTTGTCGATTATTTAACGATATACTTATCGGATTTTCCTGTAACTACATAATTATGAAGAACATGTTTGATTACATATTTATCAATGTCGAATCGATAAAAGAGACACATTGAGGGCAGCAAAAGTCCACAAAAATAATATTTAGGACTGTAAATTAAAAAGATCTGGGTCATTCTCAGATGAAGGGAAATTTTATGTCCTTGACCAAAAAAATGAAAAATTAATGAGTATCATGAATATTTTAATTTTATTTTAAAAAATAGATAAAGAACTACACTGTGTAACAGTTTAAACATGGGAAAATAATAATATTAATATTAAAAAAAAAATTAAAAAGTTGCAAATGTCATTACCAAGGCATGTCCCTAACTTCAAAATTACACTTTGAAGTGTTGGAAAACCTTTGAGCAAAAACAACAACAATATAATAAATTTTTATCTCTCTACTTATGATATCCTTACTAATATTATAAATCGGAAAGTGAGTTTGTTTGTTTATTTGTTTGTTTGTTTGTTTGTTCCGCTTTCACGTCGTAACTACTGAACCGATTGCTTTGAAATTTTGCAGACGTAAAGTTAGAAGTCCGGATGAAATAGTAGGGTAATTTTTTTTTATTTTATTCAAATATTTTCCTTAATAATTCAAAATTTAATTATTTTTCATACAAAATCAATAGGCATTTTTCAGATAAAATTTAACCATTTTCCTTTCCTGTTGCCAAGAAAATAAAAAATTCGAATAATAATTTTTCAGCGGCAATGAATTTTTAATAGAAAACTTCCACGCGAAAAACTATAATAAAATAATTTAAAAGAAAATAAATATGACATCATGTTTGAAATAAAAATAAAAGGTGTATTTTTTATAATACATTTAACAAGGATATTTGTTTAGTTAATGGGAATTTTTGTGTAAAATATGGTGACATAAATTAAAAGTAAAAGGAATGAAAAAGAATTATATTTTTAATAAAATGGTTCACTCATGAAAATGTGACGTCATAGTTGAAATAAAACAGGTACTGTATAGCAGTCGTTAAAAATTTAAGGGGTATGAATATCAGTAGCTAATGGAGCGAGATAAATAATGACGTCATATTTAAAATGAATCAGAAATATTTTTTACTTATACTAATTAATAAGTTATAAGTTACATACAAATGAATATTTTTATTCAAAAATCATAATTATCAATGGAAGAAATTTTTTGTGGGGAAAAGGTGGAAAATAAAATCACTGATTAATATATTTTTGGCTCGATTTTTTAACACTTTCGAATAAAGTTGAAAAGTTATTATGCTTTCGGTTTGTCTGTCTGTCTGGTCGCTATCCAACTTTCATAAATATACTCCGATTGCCATGAATTTTTTGGACATTATTAACGTTTACCTAGCACGAATACCTATTGAAAATGAAGTTTCTACCATGATTAGTTTATTTACAGGGATAGTCAAAAAATTTCCTTATATTACGGCATTATGGGGAAAAATCGTTTTAATTAAATTTAACGATGTTACAGCCTGTAGAACATATTCAAATTTATATGCATTTACAAAGTGCACTAAAATATGCATTTTGTAAAGTAAGTAGTGAAAAGGGCACTTACTATTCATTTACAGGGTCAGACAGAAGAATTCCATTGCATAGGAATAAAGGGAGGAACAGTTTCCGACATATTTTAATTATGGTAAACGATTTCATGTATAATCAAATTGATATATGTTGCTGAGGCTTAATGTAAGTTATTTCATGCATAATACGAAGTGCATAGCATTTACAGGGACACACAAAAGATTTCAAATATTATATATTCTATCCGAAGTACTGTATATCATGGATGATGACTGTTGCATGGATGAAATGCATTTTGAATTATGATATGTGCTTTTAAGTTTCGCTAAATGTATGCATATTAAATGGAGAGTATAAATGGTAATAGTATAAATAGTTAAATTTAGATATACAGGGTTACACAAAAGATCTCGGAAAGGTTACTGAATATGAGCGTAATTTACTTAAAGGTGGTTTTTAAGTAAAATATGCATTTTTATTTTGAACTGCATTTAGTAAACTAAGAAATGTTTGTAGTATATATATAAAATGATAAACAGGGTCCCGCAAAGAACTGGATACAAGGTTGTCTTCGGATGATAATTTCTGAAAATGTAATTTAGGTAGTAATAAGAAATATTTTTGTTTGAAATAAATTTTAGAAAGATACTTTCATGTATTAAAGGTACTTGGAAAACTACAGGGCTGAACAAAAGAATTCAAGAATGTTTCTATCTATTAGTATTAATCGCTGAAAGGAAAATTTTGACCAGCAAACAAATTAGCAACTAGGGATTATCAGAAGTTTTTTTACCATAAATTCGCGATAAAAAGTTAATTACACATTCTTTTCATCATCGAAATTTTTTGCTTGATTGATCAATTATTTCTTCTTTAAATGTTATGTGAACGAAGTCACGGGTAACTGCTAGTAATTAATATTTTAGCTTCAAAATATTTTTTCTCTTAATTTTAATTTATGAAACTTTGTCCCTGAAGTTGATAGTCATTACCATGGTGCAAAGTGTTTTCTTTCATAACTCATTACTAGTGGGTGCCAGACTATACTTTTAGGTGCTGTATTGTAGAATAGCACATGTTCTTACAAGAAGTGGTGTTTCATTTTGATACTTTTATTCAAAAACTGAGAACAATGTATTTTTTATGTGTCATTACCATGTTTCAGTTTACTAAAATATAATAATACAAATTATTAACTGTATTAATTGAATTATATAGAACTTTAGGATCATTTTGAAAGCAAATGTACTGTAAACTTTTAATTGCTATAATTTAGCCTAAAATGAGGTTAAACATTAAAAATGTCATTACCATGTCTTTTCGCAAACACGGCAATGGCCAACAGGCTATGGAAATGAGAAATTTCAAGACTTTTCATATTTTCTAATATTATTTCACAAAAATTATCATTAATAACATCAATTTGAGTTACTATAAAGATTTAAAGTTACTGACTTATTGTTTAAAAATTAATTAAATCCGATTTTACAAAACAACCATTTTCATTTATTTTTGTGGACAAAAATGATTTTTCTTTTACATTATTAATGTTTTTATTTATTTCATGAATGATAATAACAAGTGGGTCAGTGATTAAATATAAATTTCTTAATTTTTAATGTACTTATATTTTATGAAATTTAATTATAAAGTAATTAGTTTGATCTTCCAGTTAATAATTTGGATTTCTGTAAATTAAATTTAATTCCATAAATAAGGTTAGCGATTTCTGCTGAATATTTTTCTCATAATGTCAGACATGCAAACATTCCATTATTACAAAAAAAATAAAAATAAAATAAAAATAAAAATAAAAATAAAATAAAATAATTTTTTTTTCTTTTTCAAAGGCAAAATTTTCCTTTATTTGAGAATGATCCATCTACTGCTATAGCTTGCGTATGTGTGGATGTGAACCCAAACTTCATTTATTCAATGGCAATTTTCAATTTTAATAAGAATTATCAAATCTTCGGTTTAACTTATCCCTAGACACCAAATTTCAAGTCATTTCACTAATACGTTTTTGGATCGCAAACATTCAAAATTTAGTGCTTCTAATGTTAAATTACATTTTCATATTTTTATTAATATCTCCTGAAATTATCCTCCTATTTTGCTAATTTTTTATGCAGCAATAATACTAAAATACCCACACATAAATACGTTAAATTTGCAACTTTTATAGCTTTATGATATGAATTAATATTCGAAAAAATTACAAATTTCAACCGACAAGTTCTTTGATGGATTTAGATTTATTACGTTCTACTTTATGGAAATACAAAAATTCAAAATTTTGTTTTAAGTAATCTTCAAATTATGCTTCAAAAAACGACAAAATGATAATTTAATGGAGTGTCAACGAAAGGAGTAAATTGATATTTGAAACTTCCTATGCTTTCTTGTTATCTAGCAGTCTTCAATGACTGCTTAAGTGAAATTTAATATAAAATATAAAAATGGAAATAAATTAAACTAGTTGGATGTGTCAATCCCAAAACTTTCTTCTATCTCATAAGTATATTTTAATATTAAAAAAAAAAAATGTGGTGACCCCAAAGTTACCCACTATCGAATTTCCTCGAACATTTGACCTAGCCTAATGAGATTCTGGTATCCGAAAAGCCTAAAACGCAAAATTTAATTAATATTCTGAGAAAATGAGCTTAGTATTGCCTCATGTTGGTAATTTATACTAAAACCTAATAAGCATCTATTTATGCCAAGACCTAACAGAATCTGAAATTTTATAGAATTTCGTCCATTAGTTCTTGAGATATAGTTATAACAAAAAATTTGCAAAACGTAGCACAGCAACACCATATCTTGGAAAATTTATGCCAAAACGTAAAAAAGCGTCTAATTATGTTATGGTGTAAAAGAATCTGAAGTTTGATGAAATTCTGTGCATTAGTTTTTGAGATATAGTTAGTTTTAAAAAAAACCGTGTAAAATATAGCACAGCAGCACCATCAGTTGAAGGATTTATAACAAAACGTAATCATCATGTAATTATGTTATATGTCATTTTGTAACGAAATCTGAAGTTTGATGAAATTCTGTGCGTTGGTTGTTGAGATATAGCTATCGGAAAAATCGTGCAAAATGCAGCATAGCTGCACCACCTGTTACAAGGTTAATACCAAAATGTAATCAGCGTCTAATTATGTTATATATTTTAGTGTAACAGAATCTAAAATTTGATAAAGTTCTGTGCATTAGTTCTTGAGATATAGCTATCGCAAAAATCGTGCAAAATGTAGCATAGCAGCGCCACCTATAGGGCAGTTCACACCAAAACCTTATCAGCAGCTATGTATCTCAAGGTATCGCAGAATCTGAAGTTTGGTGAAATTCTGTGCGATAGTTGTTGAGATATAGCTATCATGAAAATCATGAAAAACGTGGCATAGCAGCGCCACCTGCTGGCCAATTTATACCAAAACTTAATCAGCGTCTATGTATATCAAGGGGTCACAGAATCTGAAGTTTGGTGAAATTCTGTGCATTAGTTCTTGAGATATAGCAATCTTGAAAATGATGAAAAACGTAGTATAGCAGCGCCACCTGCAGGCCAATTTTCACCAAAAACCAATAGGCACTAATTCATATCAAGGTCTAACTGAATATAAAATTTTATTAAATTTCGAGCATTAGTTCTTGAGATAGAGCGCCCACAAATTTTTTGTCACATACAGACAGACACACAGACAGACAGACAGACGGACAGACAGACAGACAGACAGACGGACAGACTCACAAACAGACATTTTCTAAAAATAGTCAAAACGTGTTCAGGACCTTCTAAAACGTATAAATCCGTCGAAAACCGGAAGTCGAAAATTTTCATGAATCCAATACTTTCTTCTTGTAAAGATAGAAGAAAGTAAAAATAGCTAGAATGGGCACATCTACACATGAACAGCTTTCATTAAAAAAATAAATAATTATCAAAATCGGTCTAGTAGAAAGCTCAGGGCTAATAATAAAAAACAGCCTGGTCTTTTAAATATATGGATTGTAACTTTTCATGCGAAATTAAGAGAACCATATTTTACAATAAATACTTATACACAGTTACAAAACAATGTAGTTTATTGTTTTTGAAATAAATGAGCACACAGCTATATATCTGAAGATGTGATATAAGGAGGGACTGTTAATGTAAAATACATATTTACAGGCCCAATTAAGAGTGTGTGTGGGGGGGGGGGGGCTCCGAGGCAAGTATCATTCGGGGGGGGGGGCTTCTATGTACCCATAGAATTTTTTTATGAACAACGTGGAAGTGGCTAGTATTAAACTTCATACATATTGTACGTATGCATGAATTTTGTGCTCGGTACTGCTCATATCTGTACACAAGATATCACCAAAAAGGCTTATAATTTTAATAAAAAATACTAGTTATATTAATAGAAAACAAATGATAGACTGATTGACACGAGTATGTCTTCGCAAACCTTTGCTTTGCTTATCTGCGTGCATTATAAAATGTCTAAAAAAAAGTGTGTAGCACTCGGGGACTGCCGCGGTAAAGCTATTGCATAGCATTTTTTATCAACTTATGCAAAAATACCGCGTCAATGTCTGCTGAAGTCTATCGAAGGATACCGTGCCGAAGTCTGCCGAACTAAAACGTCGTTAGCCGGAGAATTAGGATTTTATCTCGTTACGGAATTCCTAGATTCGGTCGCCGCGCTCAAAGCCCGCGATAAAAGCTGTACAATAGCTTAATAAATTACCAAACAAAATTTGGTTGCGCTACGAAAATTAGATCGCGAGTTATAAGCATTTTAAATTTTTCGACTCTCACGGTGGAAGGGTCTCCTGTCACCAAAAATTAACACTGTCTCATAATAAATTACCAAACAAAATTTGGCCGCGCTACGAAAATTAGATCGCGAGTTATAAGCATTTTAAATTTTTCGACCGTCACCGTGGGGGTCTCTGTCACCAAAAATTAACAAGGTCTCATAATAAATTACCAAACAAAATTTGGCCGCGCTACGAAAATTAGATCGCGAGTTATAAGCATTTTTAATTTTTCGACCCTCACCTTGGGGGGGGGGGGGGATCTCATGTCACCAAAAGGTAACACTGTCTCATAATAAATAACCAAACAAAATCTGGCCGAGCTACGAAAATTAGATCGCGAGTTATAAGCATTTTAAATTTTTTGACCCTCACCGTAGGGGTCTCCTGTCACCAAAAATTAACAATGTCTGATAATAAATTACCAAACAAAATTTGGCCGCGCTACGAAGATTAGATCGCGAGTTATAAGCATTTTAAATTTTTCGACTCTCACCGTGGTTGGTCTCCTGTCACCAAAAATTAACAGTCTCATAATAAATTACCAAATGAAATTTGGCCGCGCTACGAAAATTGATCGCGAGTTATTAGCATTTTAAATTTTTCAACCCTCACCGTGGGGGGTCTCCTGTCACCAAAATTTAACAATATCATAATAAATTACCAAACAAAATTTGGCCACGCTACGAAAATTAGATCGCGATTTATAAGCATTTTAAATTTTTTGACCATCTCCATGGGGGATCTCCTGTCACCAAAAATTAACACTGTCTCATAATAAATTACCAAACGAAATTCGGCCGCGCTACGAAAATTGATCGCGAGTTATAAGCATTTTAAATTTTTCGACTCTCACCGTGGGGGGTCTCCTGCCACCAAAAATTAACAATCTCATAATAAATTACCAAACAAAATTTGGCCGCGCTACGAAAATTAGATCGCGAGTTGTAAGCATTTTAAAATTTTCCACCCTCACCGTGGGGGGTCTCCTGCCACCAAAAATTAACAATGTCTCATAATAAATAACCATACAAAATCTGGCCGAGCTACGAAAATTAGATCGCGAGTTATAAGCATTTTAAATTTTTTCACCCTCACCGTAGGGGTCTCCTGTCACCAAAAATTAACAATGTCTCATAATAAATTACCAAACAAAATTTGGCCGCGCTACGAAGATTAGATCGCGAGTTATAAGCATTTTAAATTTTTCGACTCTCACCGTGGGGGGTCTCCTGTCACCAAAAATTAACAGTCTCATAATAAATTACCAAACGAAATTTGGCCGCGCTACGAAAATTGATCGCGAGTTATTAGCATTTTAAATTTTTCAACCCTCACCGTGGGGGTTCTCCTGTCACCAAAATTTAACAATATCATAATAAATTACCAAACAAAATTTGGCCACGCTACGAAAATTAGATCGCGATTTATAAGCATTTTAAATTTTTTGACCCTCCCCATGGGGAATCTCCTGTCACCAAAAATTAACACTGTCTCATAATAAATTACCAAACGAAATTTGGCCCCGCTACGAAAATTGATCGCGAGTTATAAGCATTTTAAATTTTTCGACTCTCACCGTGGGGGGTCTCCTGCCACCAAAAATTAACAATCTCATAATAAATTACCAAACAAAATTTGGCCGCGCTACGAAAATTAGATCGTGAGTTATAAGCATTTTAAATTTTTCGACCCTCACCGTGGGGGGGGGGTCTCATGTCACCAAAAGGTAACACTGTGCCTCATTATAAATTACCAAACAAAATTTGGCCGCGCTACGAAAATTTGATTGCGAGTTATAAGCATTTTTAATTTTTCGACCCTCACCTTGGGGGGGATCTCCTGTCACCAAAAATTAACACTGTCTCATAATAAATAACCAAACAAAATCTGGCCGAGCTATGAAAATTAGATCGCGAGTTATAAGCATTTTAAATTTTTTGACCCTCACCGTAGGGGTCTCCTGTCACCAAAAATTAACAATGTCTCATAATAAATTTCCAAACAAAATTTGGCAGCGCTACGAAGATTAGATCGCGAGTTATAAGCATTTTAAATTTTTCGACTCTCACCGTGGGGGGTCTCCTGTCACCAAAAATTAACAGTCTCATAATAAATTACCAAACGAAATTTGGCCGCGCTACGAAAATTGATCGCGAGTTATTAGCATTTTAAATTTTTCAACCCTCACCGTGGGGGGTCTCCTGTCACCAAAATTTAACAATATCATAATAAATTACCAAACAAAATTTGGCCACGCTACGAAAATTAGATCGCGATTTATAAGCATTTTAAATTTTTTGACCCTCCCCATGGGGGATCACCTGTCACCAAAAATTAACACTGTCTCATAATAAATTACCAAACGAAATTTGGCCACGCTACGAAAATTAGATCGCGAGTTATAAGCATTTTAAATTTTTCGACCCTCACCGTAGGGGTCTCCTGCCACCAAAAATTAACAATGTCTCATAATAAATTACCAAACAAAATTTGGCCGCGCTACGAAAATTAGATCGCGAATTATGAGCATTTTAAATTTTTCTATCCTCATCATGGGGGGTCTCCCGTCACCATTTATTAACACTGCTTCATAATAAATTACCAAACAAAATTTGGCCGCGCTACGAAAATTAGATCGCGAGTTATAAGCATTTTAAATTTTTCGAGCCTCATTGTGGGATTGTCTCCTTCACCAAAAACTAACAATGTCTCATAATAAATTACCAAACAAAATTTGGCCGCGCTACGAAAGTTAGATCGCGAGATATAAGCATTTTAAAATTTTCGACCCTCACGGTGGGGGACCTCCTGTCACCAAAAATTAACACTGTCTCATAATAAATTACCAAACAAAATTTGGTCGCGCTATGAAAATTAAATCATCAGAAACATAAGTTTGAGACTTGATATCCTAATATCTGAAAAATACTGCGTCAATGTCTGCCGAAGTCTACCGAAGGATACCGTGCCGAAGTTTGCCGAACTGAAACGATGTTAGCCGAAGTGTTAGGTTTTTTCGTTACGGAAGTGTTAGGTTTTCTCGTTACGGAATTTCTACATTCGGTCGCTGCGCTCAGAGCCCGCAATAAAAGCTATGCAATAGCTTAAAAAAAAGGACTCGCCATTGGCCATAATTAATGATTTTAATTTGTTACATTACCAGGAATTTTAATAAAAAATTTCTTTTAAAACTATAGAATACTCAGTAGTTGTAATAAAATTTTAATCATTAGTTTTCTAATATTATAGCTTGTTTTCTGCATGTGTGGAAGGAATACTGAAAACAGAGAGGGAAAGTGGGACCACAACTCCTACCAAAATGTTTAAAAACATGAATTTTGATCACTTTTAGTTAATTTTGAGCATTTGGACTCTAATGAAAATCCTGATTACTCTCATAGAAGGCCCCTTAAAATAGGAGAGAAGGGAGGAGCGAGACAACTTCCTCCGCATGTTCCTGCATAAGTCGGAAACCGCATATTTATACTTAGAAGTTTTATTTACTAAATTGTTGTTCAGATCAAATTTTGTGTGAGACAATTTATGTCGAGATAATTTGATGAATGACACATTTTTTTTTCTTTTTAATTGAAGTTTTATTAAAAGTAGTGTCTGAGCTGACTAAAAGTTATTTTTTAGGTGGGGAGAGGTATTACAATACTATTTATATTTTTCATAAATGTAGAGCTCTAAACTGCAGCAACTAAGAAAAGAGGTGTTAAATAGCTGTATTTTTGTATTTTGCGCAACTTCTGATCATTGATTAAAATCAGGAAAATACAACAGAGAGGAAAAAGAAATTTCAAAATAACAATAATGCCGCTAAAATAAATAACTAAAAACACAGGTCAGTACAAAAGTAAAATTTCTAACCTTCCTTAATAACATACGTAATCATGTCAGCACCTAGACAGTCATAGAGTGGGACGAGAACAATTGAGTATCGACTTGCTCCCAGCATTGTGAGAAGAAACTGAAAAAAAAAAATTATAGATATATACATATAGTATACGTATGATAATTGCAACTTTAAACTGTGCTTCTAAATAAGTGAAAATATCTTCGCGGAATGGTTTTCAAATATCAAAGAAAAAAAATTGAAGAAAAACTGTTATTTTTTAAAAATTATTATTAACAAGTTGGAAATTGCACGTGAAGCGTAGCAAATAAGGTGCGTTCGTACCGTAACGAAATTTTAAAAAGATTGAAATTTTACTGTTATAGTAGACATTACTTCGGATACAGTATTGTAGCCGAAATCTTTTTTGTGTTCCTGTAAATATACAGGAAGTAACTTTTATTACACTTTATCGACACATATCGCATTCATAAAATGTGAAATAGTTTAATATAATCAAAACACGCCCCAAACAATGTTTCCCGTAATGCATTATATGTAGTAGAATACTTCTGTATGGCCGTGTAATTTAATAATCAGTGTTCTTTGCATTAAAGACTTTATAGAAATGCATAATTTAATATATATATATACTTCATAGGTTTATGTCAATTTTATTATATTCGAAAGAATTTAAAATCATTAAAATGTACTTGAAACTATATTTTCCTATTGGCCGTAATATAACTGAATACTTTTGATTGTCCCTATAATCGAACTATACATCCGATTTTCAAAAAAATTGAAATGACTCGACAAAATTATGTAATAATTATGTATTTTAAATTTCAAGCGATTAAAATGCATTTGAAACTTTTTTCCCCATTGACCGTAATGTAACGGAATACTTTCGATTGTCCCTGTAATTGATCTATACATCCAATTTTCATAAAATTTGAAATAACACAACAAAATTATGCAATAAATATATATTTTAAATTTCAAACGATTCGGTTGGGTATTTTTTGCGTTGTTATATCGGACGGACAGACAGACGGACGGACTGAACGACAAGTATAGGTGCAACGTATTTACATAATTACGAACGCACCTAAAAAGAGTATTTTATTGACATATTACCGATGCAATAACATATTAGCTCTTAGTATAGTCCAAGCAATCGATGAGATTTGCCATAAAACGTATTAGAAGTCCTTTTTTTTAAATTAAAAAAAACTAATCGAATGTAACAAACCAAATTTTTTTTACCTCATGCATGTTAATGCTTCCTGAAAAGTGCAGCATAGGAGCTTGATCATTCAGGTGATTTATACCAACATCTCTAATAATCAGCAACAACTTATGTCAAGCATAATCAAACACTTTGTGCGAATTTCAATATACAAGTTAAAAACTTTAAACAACATTATAATGCACAAATTATGTACAAAAAAGCTCCCTAAAAATCGAAGGCAATTTCAAGGATATTCTAATCTTGTAACTCACTTCGAAAAAAGTTAAATAATGGGTTCAAAGAACTTCTCGGCTATACTCCCGAGTACTGGCTAATGAATGATTGAAAATGGTGAAAGCAAAGAGTTTAAATATCTTAAAGAAATAACGTAACTGACTGGAAATAGCAGAAAAAAAGGAGTTTGCTTCAAAGTAGAGAGGATTGCTTACACAGGATCGGTACATAGTCGCTTCACAGAGATCTCTTCACAGCAGAGAAAGATAAAAAGGTGCTAATAACATCGTTCACTAAAATAGAAGTATATTTGTGAATATTGTAAGCTTCGTAAAAATTTAGATCAAAACTGAATTCCATTTTAGAATTAATTTAGCCTCTTTTTAATTAAACTGGTGGTTGGAATTTCAACAATGTTTAGTTATTGTAAATTTCTCACATTCCTTCTTTATAACATATTTCTGTAGTTCTTTCAGTCTAATTCTAGAAGCATGCTTTGTCTAACCAATGTAAGAGATGCCACAGTCACATAAAATCCTGCGAAATATGTCCAAGTTATTTGTGATCGTGATTTGGATTTTTGAGATTGGAGGAAGAAACTTCATTGGTTGGAGAGAAAACAACTTTGAAACTAAACTTATTGAGAATACTAGAAATTTGTGAACTGACTATTAGACATTTTTAAATTCTTCATTTGCTGGAACAAAATCAGTGATTGTCAGAGGTTTAGATAAAATATAGTTAGTGATATTCAAACTAAATCCATGATCAATAGTAGCTGCTTTAATTTCACAATTAAATAACTCAGAATTTGAACAAATTTTACGAACCCTGTGAATAAGAGTATTGAAAGTTGAAAGTTTCTGGTGGGGGTAGGGTGGGATGATTGGATCTATAAGGAAGGCGCAAACTTACAGAAAATGGTTTACGGTAAGCTGTCGTCAAAAATTCAGAAGATTTACGAATTACTTGGACATCCAGAAAAGCTAGATGTTGTTGAGTTAAATTTCAAAGATAAACTGAATACATGCATCAAGGGAATTAAATAAATGGAGTACAGCGGTAACATTATGTTTAGACGAATCAAGTAAAGCAAAGGAATCATTTACGTAACGTGTATAAAATGGAAATTGCACCAATTTAAATAATTTTTCTTCAAAATAATGCATATAAATGTCACTGAAAAACTGGATTTGAAGGATTTCCCATAGCTAAACCTTCCGACATTTTATAAAGTTTTCCTTGAAACACAAAAGTACTTTGAGACAAACAAATGCTGCTTAAAGAGATCGCGTTATCAATTTCATATTGAAAATAATTTCAACGTAGTCAGTAATACTGCGTCGGGACATATTTATAACTATAAAATATTTTAAAATTACAGGCAATTGCAACTATATAGGATGTTAAAAATAATATAAAAGAATTTAAATGGAGGTTTCGAACTCTATAAAATCTCTTATCAGAAAAATGTAACGTAAAAGTGTTCAAAAATTGCAAAAAATCAAGTCTCAGCAAACATTGCATCCCAGGACAAGAATGATAGGATACAATGTTTTCTACGAATTGATTTTTTACAGCTTCTTATATCATGTAAAAATTTTGCTGATGAGACATTCTGTTTAATCCGAAATGTTTGTTAATATTTTTAACATTGTATATAATTGTAACTGTCTATAACTTCAATGATTTTTTTTACATTTGTAAGCTAAGGATTTATAAATAAAAGATAAAACTGACAAACATTACCTCTGGTCTAGTTTTAGTGCATATTCCTATAAAAGACTTAGAGGATGGTTCAAGGCCTAGATTGATTAACCCCGATCCAATGTATCTGATTCTCTCAAGAACCTAAAAAAGAAAAAAAAAACTTATTGAATACATTCTGTAATTTCCGCTAAAAATGATGCACAGTTGTAATTGAAATAAATACTAGTCGGATGTGGCAATCCAAGAACTTTTTATCTCATTCATGTTAACATTACAATATTCGTTATCACAGTGCCAAAATTAAATGGCAGAATATACCCATCATGGGAATTCTAATGATATGAAATTCCGTGCATTAGTTCTTGAGGTATGATTATCGTTAAAATAATGCAAATCATGCAAAATACAGCATAGTAATGCCACTTGTTGAGTGATTTACATCGAAACCTAATTTTCATCAACTTATGCCAACAGCTAATTGAATGTGAAGTTTGGTGAAAATCCGTGCATTAGTTCTTGAGATAGAACTATTGCGGGAATCATGATAAATGCTGCATAGCAGCGCTATCTGTTGAGTGATTTAGATGAAAATGTAGAACACTTCAACTTATATCAAGGACTAACTGAATCTGAAATTTGATGAAAATCCATACATCTAACTTTCGAGAGAGCTGTTGTGGAAACAGTGTCGCCACAAACGCCACCTGTTGAGCGATTTAAACCAAAATGTATAAAATGGCAATTCATACCACGAATTGAATCTGAAGAGTTTGATCAAAATCTGGTCATTAATTCTTGAAATGGAACTATTGCGTAAATCGTAAAAAAGGCTGCACAGCAGCGTTATCTGTTGAGCAAGTTTTACATAAAACTAATCATCACCAATTTATATAATGGTCTAACTGAATATAATTTTTTAATAAATTCCATGCATTAATTCTTGATATAGAGTGGCCGAAAAAATTGTGTCACATTACACACAGGCAGACTCAGAGATTCACAAGCATACATTTTGTAAAAACATGTTTTTCGGGCTCTCTGACCTCTAAAACGTATAAATCTGTCGAAAACCGAAATTCGAAAGTTTTCAACAATCTAGTACTTTTTCATGTAATGATAGAAGAAAGTAAAAAACAGATAATAAATTTTCTTTTGTATTTTATGGTGTCATAAAAACTTTTGTGGAAAAATAATAGCTAGAAAGCAGCACAATAAAAATATTTTGTAAAGGGTTCTCTATCACACACACAAAAAAAGATTGTTTGTAAACAATGAAAAGTAGTTTATGCATGAGAGGGTTAACTGCCAAAATATTTAAAAAATATATGCCTAATTAAAGCATAGCACGGTAGTGCTATGCTTTATTTATTTCCAGAGCGACACCTTAATGTTATTTTAATACGGAATTTAACATTGAACGAGTTATTTACTAGACATTTTCCCACATTTTGTACGCGCTTCCACAAATTTTCTTCAAAGGATCTAATTGTTTTAAAAATAATTCCCTCCAATAAAAAAATATATATACAGGGGTCAATGGACATATTTCCTGTAGCAATTAATCATTTTTACGTGATAAATAAAAAATAAAATTGATTTTTTTTTGTAAGAATTAAAAATGGTATATTTACGACATATTAGAAATGAAACAGAGATTTGCAAACATTTGGAACAAATACAAGAATCGTCAACAGAAAACAATATGAAGCATGATTTTTAAAATAAAAGGACATTTTCAAACATATTGATCAAGAAGCTTCTAACTGAAGAAATATAGAAAATAAGTAAATTAAACTTTTTTCTACCTATTTATTGGCTCTGCAAAATAATAGAAAATAACTTAAATATATATATGTAACTGGTATTTGAAAGCGAGTTTTTTGACAATAGCGGATAGAGACAGCTTAATGCAATAATGTTAAAACTTAGACTGAGTAATAAAATGGGGAAAAAAATTAAAAAATCCCTACATGGTTTCGGCGAGTTGTTTTCTTGGTATTTATGTTAAAATGATATTATACTTATAAACTTAGACAAAGGTTATAATAAAAGTATTATTTCTTCAATTTTATTTTTAATGATGATTTTAATTGCTATTTTATAGAAATGTACAATGAAAGCATATTATAATCTTTTTAATATTAGAATATTAATAATTATAACGCATTCTTTTCAAATTTTAATGCCATAATCCTAAACAAAACCAAGCACTGGATTTTGGCGATTTTAGTGACAAGCATTCTCGAGCGAACTGAATTTTCAGAAACATAAAAAGTCTCACGAATCAAAACACGGAATTTTCGGCAGGCAATTAATGACGTGAGCAGTTCCAATGGTAATTCTTAAATGCTGCGCGCCTATTAAAACGAAACAACAACTGCAACAACAACAAAAAAAATCATAGGGCACAAGAAACTGACTGTGCAGCAGGCTCTAAAATGGACGAAACTCGTCAATACCGCGGTCACTAACGTATGTATAAGCACTGCGCGCCCATTTAAACAAAAGAAAAAACACCATTGGATGTACCAAACTCGCTGTGTAGCAATCTCTAAAATACACGAAACTCGTTAATGCCGCGGTCACTAACGTACGTATGAGCGCTGCGCGCCCATTTAAACCAAAAAAAAAACATCACTGGATGCACGAAACTCGCTGTGTAGCAATCTCTAAAGTGCACGAAACTCGCTGTGCAGCAATCTCTAAAGTGCACGAAACTCGTCAATGCCGCAGTCACTAACGTAGTATGAGCGCTGCGCGCCCATTTAAACAAAAAAATCACTGGATGCACGAAAATTCGCTGTGTAGAAATCTCTAAAGTGCACGAAACTCGCTGTGTAGCAATCTCTAAAGTGCACGAAACTCGCTGTGTAGCAATCTCTAAAGTGCACGAAACTCGCTGTGTAGCAATCTCTAAAGTGCACGAAACTCGCTGTGTAGCAATCTCTAAAGTGTACTAAACTCGCTGTGCAGCAATCTCTAAAGTGCACGAAACTCGTCAATGCTGCAGTCACTAACGTACGTATGAGCGCTGCGCGCCCATTTAAACAACAACAAAAAACATCACTGGATGCATGAAACTCTCTGTGCAGCAGTCTCTAAAGTACATGAAACTCGTCAGTACCGCGGTCAACGCTCTAATGAGCTCTGCGCGACCATTTAAACAGCAACAACAACAACAACAAAACATTACTGGATGCACGCAACTAGTTGTGCCACAACGAAACTCGTCAAAGCTGCTGTCTACGAATCTAAAACCCTAAGAAACACCTCTGGATGCACGAAAGTCGCATTGAAAAAATTTCTAAAATGGACAAAACTGGTTAATGCTGAGGTTACTAACGCCGGAATCAAACTATTAAAATATGCATGAGTTTGTTCAAAAAGGCGCGATGAAAATTTGAAACATTTTTCTAATATTTATAAGGCATAAATATTATTCTAATTTTTAAATAACAAAAAAAGTATTTTTGATATAGGAAATGCGCTATCGTATTAACATTTCACCTTATAATATTAAGAGTAATAAAATTATGAGAAAAAGAAAATACAAATGCACAATGCAATGTAAAATAAAATACAAGGAAAAGTAACCGAAACGAACATCAATACCAAGAAAACAACTTGCCAAAACCGGGTAGGGATTTTTTGATTTTTTCCCCGTTTCGTTAAGCAATCTAAGTTTTAACATTGTTGCATTAAGCTGTCGCTATCCGCTACTGTTTTTTGATACATTGACATCAGAAAAAAATTGCAACAAACCCAGTGCGTATATGACATTTGCGCCGGGATTTCGTACTTATACCATATTT
Source organism: Maratus speculifer (assembly GCA_964019185.1). Classification (NCBI taxonomy): domain Eukaryota; kingdom Metazoa; phylum Arthropoda; class Arachnida; order Araneae; family Salticidae; genus Maratus; species Maratus speculifer. The sequence goes on from OZ025295.1 coordinate 98,353,634, forward strand.
TTAAAAATTTCTTCGCCTTATATGTTCGAAGAAAATCAAAATAAATTTAAGTAAATAAAAGTTTTCAAAAAAAAAAAAAAAAAAAAAATAGTATTTGAGAAAAATAGTATTTCATCCTTGGTATGTAATGAAACTAGTAAATCTGCAGAATTTGATCTTCAAACATAGCAATTTTTTAAGGTTAAACCACAGAATTGTCAATTACTTGTGTAAGACTTTTCGGCACTGCAATAACTTCGCCAATTCTATCAACCTAAATATTCAAAATTCGGTGTAAACAAGTATAAACAATAATGTTTACAAATATATTTTTTTAATTCCCGATTTGGTGATTTTTTAAAATCATGCCTAAATTTGTAATTTTACAAATAATTAATCATTGGATAAAATCAATTTTAAATCAACGGTACTACTTGGTTATCCCGTCGACCAAAAAACTATCGCCAAACTATAAGATTAAATGCCAGCAATGGAAAATCGTGAATGTCACATTCAATGACATTAAATACCTATACGTATTTAGAGATGACATCAAATGATTTTATTTTCACTTTTTACTAGTGTTTTATCCATTTATTTGTACTTTTGTTATTAAAATGCGAATATGTATAATTTGGCTATTAGTTTGGCGACTTATATAATTTGGCGAAATTGGTTGACGGGATAACCAAGTACCGAATTAACTTGTATTAAATTCATTATTCCGATGATTTTAATATGATAAAACACTACACGATTTAATTTTTAAAATATCGCAAGGAGTTTCTATTGAAAAATAGCTGTTTTTTATACTTTAAGTTAATATTTTTATAAAACTCTTTTGATTCACTATCTCTATGAGTTAATAAAATTTAAGCACATTTGGAATATTCATAATGCGTCACCTTTATGCACAGATGTCTAATACTTACCATGTTGGCGCAATTTTTTTCTGACGCCAATTTGGCGAAAATTTTATTTTCAAATACATATCACATATATATTTTTGAATTATTTTCTAATATTTAAAAAGTGAAATAGTGATAAATAAAAAAAAGTTTATTAATAACTACAGAGCAAAACGATCTACATATTTTTTAAAAAAAAGAGTAATAGAAAATAAACAATTTATTAGTAAATAAACAACGCAAGCCAGGTTAGCATGTGAGGCATGTAATATCCATTTTGTTCTAATTGCGCCAATGTGTTGCATATATGACATCTATCCCCAACTTTTCTACGCTGAACCCTGCCCAGAGCTTCGATAGCGGTTTGAAGTTCTGTTGAAGTTAAATTTCAATTTTGGGCAGAATTTCAATTCAAACATTAATTTATCAAGAAGCTTCTAAGTGAAGAAATACAGAAAATAAATAAATATGACGTAATCCAAAAAGAAAAGAATAAACACATTTTATTGATACTATGTCTTGAGGTATTGCTGGAGGAATATTATATTCTCTAGGGTGAATGTCTAGAACTATACTTCTGAAGCAAAGTATCAATGCTGATTGTTAACCTTCCGTCTACCAGACAGGTCCATTGGACCCGACAGCAATATTTCTGGTGTCGATGGTAAAATGAGAAATTGTCGATTGACACCGGAATTTATAAATGACTTGTCTAGATATTACGAATTCCTTAATTTAAGCTTTCATTGTAAAAGCAAAATTATATTAAAATATTACTGGTGCCGTTTGCAAGTTTGGAATTAAAATTAGGTGTTGCCGTAGATAAATGGGTGTTTTGTCTGGTAGACGGAAGGTTAAGTATAAATATCAGTTTCATGCAGAAGAGATTTTTCTGCTGAATATGATTTGATGATTCATAAGAAAAGAATTCGCCAAAGAAAAAAGTGACATCTGATTTTTGCGTGATTCCATCGTTAAAAGGGTACTACTCTGTTATCCCGTTAACCAATTTCGCCAAATTATACCAGTCGCCAAACTAATAGCCAAATTATACTTATTGACATAATTTTTATTTTAAATAACGAAAATTACAAATAATTGTTAGAATATTAATAAAAATACAAATAAAATGTCGAAATAAAATCACGCCATGACGTTTTGAACACCTTTATCATATTTAATATCAATTAACGTGACATTCATGGTCATCCATTATTGGCATTTAATCTTAGAATTTGGCGATAATTTTTTGGTCGACGGGATAACTTAGTAGTACCGTAAAAAGTGAAATTGATTTTAAAAATTAAAAAGCGCACATTTAATGACGTTATATTGGAAATGAAACAGAGATTTTGAAATATTTGGTATCAAGACAGGAAGCATGTACAGAATTCAGTTCTAGATGTAAAAAAAAAGTTAACGATTTGGAAATGGATCAATGAAAATCTGTGCAAAACCCAATGGAGAAATGAAAATCTACGTAGATACCGCGGAGGTAGATAAATAGTTTTTAATTGAGGGTGGTTTTGGAGCCTAGGTATCATGATCGGTATAGATCTGGAAAAATGAATCAGAAATTCCTATGTAGGGGAGAACGTAATAGTTTGTATTTCATCAAATAAAATTTTGTTCAAAAATCTAATTTAATTTTGAGGCCATTTCACAGTTTTGCAGAATAGCTAAATTGTAACTAAAGTGCTTCAACACTCGCTCATCCTGCTTGCACATATGAAGCCAACATTATGTTTAATCTTGAACTAGTAATACACTCAAATTTTTCATCACCATATTCTTTTTTAGCATAAAATGGAACTATTACAACAATTTAATAAGAAACAGGGAACTTATAATGTGAATATGCACTAATATATTTTTTTTGCGTCAGAGGAAGAGAGAAAGAGAAATATGAGCCCCTCAGACGTTCTCTTGAGCGCACCCCCCACCCCCCATAGTTCACTTCTAGCTATGGTCCTGAGTAAACTACATGAGTAATTGTGATACTATACCGCATAAATGAAGTCCTGATGATAGTACCCTCAGTTAATTTTGAAACGAGCTCATCTGAATGCAGTAGTTATTAAAAAACTTGAGATATTAAACAACATAATTTGCAGAACAAATTAAAAAAACAAAATTTATTTCCCGCACTATTTAAGCCCGAGAAGGAACAGATATTAAGATATTTGATTTATTTATTTCATAATTTAGTATTAAATTTTTGTATCAAATAATTTAAATTATGTGAACATTAAAAAAATAAAATTCAAACAATATGGTACTTAAAAACCCTAAATCTTAGATTTCGTTCAAACGAAATCGAAATAAATCTGAGACTTTTTTCTTAAACTTAACTTGCAAATATTTGTTTTGCAGATTTTGTATAATGTTTACGGTAGGTATAGATAAAAAGAATAGACACATCTAAAAAGCAAATGTTCAGAAAAAGTCTAAGATTTATTTCGATTTCGTTTGAACGGTATCTAAGACTTAGGGTTTTTAAGTACCATATTGTTTGAATTTCATTTTTATTTTTTTAATGTTCTCATAATTTAAATTATTTGATACAATAGCTTAATTAATACTAAATTATGAAATAAATAAATCAAATATCTTAATATCTGTTCCTTCTCGGGCTTAAATAGTGCGGGAAATAAATTTTGTTTTTTTAATTTGTTCTGCAAATTATGTTTTTGTTTAATTTAATATTTTATGTATTAAAATGGATGAGTTGTGAAAAAACATTTATATCTCAAAAAGTAAATGAACGTATGTTTTAGAAACATATGAATAACTAAGATTTAAAAAAAAAAAAAAACATTTTACAAGAGTACAGAGTAAAAAGAAGCCAAAATATTGATTTTTTGAGGCATTGGTTTAAATTATATGAGTGCATCCCGGCCATAGGTTTAACTTTAGCGAAAGGAGTTGACTGACTAATAGTTTTAAGCCACAAATTCTGTGGTTTGTTACTTGCATGTCTGCCAGCTACTTTCAAAACCACCTAGAGACATTTAAAGTGGCAACCCATTGACAAAATTTTACGAGGACTGATTCTTCTGTTACAAACATATAAAAAACTGTACACACAATGAGGAAGTTGAATATAACGAACCTCTTCATAAGTCACCCATTCATATTCTGGGCTCTTTGATGGCGTCCTTGAGCCGATACAAAATCCAGTCTCTGTAACAGAAAAATACATTTATAAATCAGCAATTCACACGTAAGATTTCTCAATTAGGAACGTAATTAATACAAATAACTTTATTAAAACTTTTGGTATTTATGTCAACACTTGATAAATATTATTTGCGGAAACAAGGGGAGTAGGTATGCTTAAAATGAAATTTGGTTATATTCAATCTAAACACAATCAATTCGTATAATAAAATCATATCTTTACATAATTACGAATTATTTATCGTAATCATTCATAAAAAATTATATAAGATTGAATCAAATGTAAACGGAACAGTGATCATAATTTGGCTTATTTTAATAAGACTGAGCTGACGTTATGCGTGAAGATAGAGCAAGGAGTATTGAAGACATTCTTTATTGCGCAAATGGACCTGTTAGTCACATAGTAGCAAGTGATAAACACAGGTACTCTGCCAATAATATCATCTGACAGACAGTTGATTGTCACTCTTATTCACCCCCGTTTGCGGAATGTTTATAAGTAAAAAAGAAGAAAGCAGTGTTCTTCTTTATTTAGTAGCGGAAATAGTTGATTTTGTGAAGTCCGTCGAGTATGAACGCCGCGTACGGAGAACATCCATATTTATTGACATGTGTAGGACGGACACCAGAAATTTTAGCAAAGAATCTGGTGAAATTCTGGTGGACAGGGTTAAATACCCATCGCTTAGCCTGGATCTTTATCCACATGACTTTCGCATATTTGATCAGTTGAAAAAGTCATTGCAAATTATGTACAATATTCGAAACTGGTTCCAATTTCAATCAAAACTTTCTCATTTCATTTTTCTATTTACTGTTATGTTTTCATTTGATATATCCTAATGTACACTGGAGAGCCAAACAATATGACCTCCTACCTAATAACTTGTTGACCCACATTTTACCCGCAAAACAGATGAAACCCGCCTCGGCATGGATGACACAAGTTCTTGGTAGATGACCGGAGATATAGTGCATTAGATGTTCAAGCACTGGTGACGCATATCCGGAATTTCCCAAAGTGGTTGAGCTCTAAGCAGCCGTTCCATGACACCCGAACTGTGCTCTGTCGGATTAATATTGGTCCAATTAGGGGGCTTGGACTTTAACTAGAATTCAATATTATATTCCTTAAACCAATCGAGCTCAATTCGAATCTTATGCCATGGAACGTTGTTTTTCAAAAAGATTTCATTTCCATTTCGGAAGACAGATAATATGAAAGAGCGCAAATGGTCCACAATGACGTTCATATAGCCTGTGACGTTCATGGTCTGTTTCTACTACAATCACAGGTACCAGAGACGTCTATGAGAACTTTCCCCAAAGCTTAATACGGCTACCACTGGCCTGTGTATGATGTGTTGCATAAGGTGAAATAACAGTTCACATAGAAGATGGCGTACCCCAACAGAATCATTGAGGTGCCAAATGATGAATCGTGTTTCATTCGATGAAGCAACTCTCTGTGTTCCATAATCCAGTCATGACGGTCCCGAGCCTACTATAAAAGTATTTGGAGTTTATGTCAACAGGGGGTACATGGGGCGTTATCTATGTAGTATCACATTCAACAGTGTCAGCTGAACGGTTGGCTTCGAAATAATTCCACTTGAACCTGCATTCTATTGGTACATAAATTGAGCCAGTCTATGCGGACGATTTTGCTTTACCAGGGGGGAGAAGTTTTGCAGAGTTTTTTTCCCGATGACACCTGGACGCCCAACGCGATAGCTTCTACTGATGGTATTTCTGTCATATGTCCACCTTCTACATGTACTAAAAACGATATGCCATGAACAACGCATGAGACGCGTAGTTTCGAAGTTATTCTATCTGAGCTTTCAGGCGAATGAATTCTGCTCTCTTTCAAAGTAGCTTGGATTAGCGGACATTACTATCATAGGCAGACATAAGCGCAAATATGATTCCTCAGACTCCCTAGCAGCATTTCCACCTGATTATGTGCCTTCCATTTGATCCAGGCTAGTTCATTACAATATGTAATGATGGTCATAACATTTTGGCTCTTTGGTGTAAAAGCAATCTCCCCTTTTTTTTACAATTCAAACCGGCATTCTAAAATTGTTTTTGATATTAACGCCATATTTATGTAAAGCATTCTTAAATTTGGTAGAGTACGGGAAAAATAAAAAGACAACGGTAGTAGTTGTTTAATCTTTTCAAGGTGAAATAACGAGTACATTCGTTCTTGACCGTGAGCAGGTAAATAAGTTCTAATACAATATTAAAACTAATAAAGTCATTTTCTTAACTTAAAATGGAATTTTCGATATCAGGTCTGGTGTAAACTGACTCTGTAATATTCTATTAGGGGTAACATTTCATTGTTGCTACAAAATTTAAGAGCAAGAAATAATTTCTTCAAGTCTGTTTTATATTTTTTACTCGAAAATTACTTTTTGAAAGTATAATGCAAAGTGTCCATAAAATAATGTGCCAATAATAAACTTTATTGCATCAGTTATAATCGTTGAACAGTGTTGGTTTAAGGGAACAAATATGTAACTCAAACTTTTAGATTAGTGCATGCGTGAGAATTTCTTTGTTATTTACATGCTTGCAGTGCCACACACGCCAAAAGGCGATTTATCAGCATAAAGCGCGATTGCTAGGCTGAAAATTTAAAGGCCGTTAGAGTCATGTGATTTTATTTTTCTTTGACGCTTTATAAAAAGATCGTGTCTACATTCCACCGCAACCTAATGATTTCCCAGAGTTGAGACACAGAACTGAAGAGTACTGAAGTTTAAAAAGATATTATAAATAAAACAAAAAATTAAGTTCAAAAAGAAGCTATACGTAACACTTACTTGTGTTTCTAAATCCTGCCATTGGTAGGTCACATATTACTTTAGTATCTTCATCTGGATATTCTTTCCATTTTTCTGGAGTATCTGTTACACCAGAGGCTCTGATTCTCTCTGGTCCCTGAAATCATTATTAAACGAAATATCAATTATAGTAGACTTACAATAATTCAAACTTTGTTAATGAAAGTTTTCGTTCATTTAAATTAATCACAGAGTCCGGAAATCTTGCCGTTTAACTAATGTTGAAAATCATACATTAATCCTTTATCTACCACATTATTAATTCATGAGAATTTTACTTTCTAAAACATTTTACGCAAATTGTTTAAACTAAATTAAAACATTTATACAATCATTTAATAAATATTTAAAGGATTTTAGAAGGATTGAAGGATTTAAAAGGATTAATTAAATTTGAATTTACAGGGATTTGGGGTAATACTTATATCCCACTCAAATCTTTTATTTTAATTATTTTTTTATCATTTGGTAGAATTATAAAATGTACAAATATGATGTTCTTACAACATAAATATAGAAATATTTCCGCATTGAAAAATCCCCATCCCCCTCTTTCAGCGCCAAGAAAGCTGAAAAGATGCAAAGGCAAAATAAATCATCCTTTTAAAAATATTTTTGTTTGGTGTAACCAATAATGCTTTTGGAACAAGATAATGTAATGAATCTGTAACTCAATCTAAACACTATTACAAATAACTGACGTATTAAAATATTTTCATAATAAGTTTTTTTAATGGTACTTATAAGTAACGTCGGCAGATAAAGGTTAATACGATCTTTGTCAATTCAAACTTTCATTTAGTTAAACAAACCACATAGAATCCCGGAAATTTTGCCATTTAATTAATGTTAAAAATCATTCATTAATTCAAACTTTGTTAATTCAACCTTTCATTCATTCAAATTAATCACAGAGTCCCTGAAATCTTAACATGTAACCAATGTTAAAAATCATTCATTAATTCGAACTTAATTTTCCCCCCTTCGACTTAGTTCACAATAAAAGACTTCGTATTAAAAATTTTATTCTTAAAATTTTTTTGACGTATTTACACGTTTTAGACACTGGAGATTTCGAAAAACATGTTTTTAGAAAAAAAAAATTGTCGTCCATCCGTCTGTCTATCTAACTGTAAACGATTTATCCCCCGAACAAATTGAGATAGAGACTTGAAATTTTGTATGTACTTAGTATGTAAGAATGGAACGAAGCCTATTTAATATCAGTAACCTCGATTATCCGGAAATATTTTTTGGACTCTCGAAAAATTCGGTCTGATGAAAGGTATATATAAATTTTCGAAATTTTTTATTTTAAGGAGTGATCGTAAAAAACAATAAAGTAACACAAATTTTGAATAAAGAGCGAAGTCGATCGAATTGTTAGTTGCCGAGATATCTGTAATACTGTTTTTCATATTCTTCGATTTTTCATGACCCTGTATTTCATTCAAATTTCAATTCAAATATACATTTTAATTGGAAATGAGACGCTTAATCCGACGCAGTAAACTATTAGTTAAAATGATTATTATTTTTGGAGTTATAAGGATGTTTCTTTGTAGCAATTCAGTACTACTTGAGTAGTTTGGCGTGTTGTATAATTTGTCTAAATAGATTCATCAGCATCTCATTAATAGAGCATTGCTGTGCATAATAAAAATATTTAAATACACGTTTAAATTTTGTTTTGGAATTGCAATATATTTTATAAATAGCTTACAAATGTTTTATTTTTATATATTATATGAGCATATATATGATGGGTAAGTATTACGATGGCTCCCAACGACTAGTTTTATATATTTCTAGCAATTGATAAATCGCTTTTTATTTCTGTGTTCAAAAACACTGAAAAGTTTCTTCGTTGTGTATTGTACCCTGGGAATCATGACCTTGGTTAAATTTATCATAACAGACAGAGAGGCGACAGCATCGACTATTACCTCATCGAGTTCATGGCTGAAATTCCAAAATTAGTTGAAACCCGATTAGCATATTAAAACGCAATCGGTCTGCCAATTCATATCTTGGCGGAAAACACCTAAAAATCCAATTTTAACTGTTTTGTCATAGGTTTGGCGTTGTGTTTCCCTGTACCTAAGAGTATGAAAACACGGAGGATTGGGAGCAGGGAAACACAATGGTAAATCTATTAGACGACTCCTAAAATTGGGATTTCAGGTTTTTTCCACCAAAAAATGACTTGGCAGACCGATTGCGTTTTAATATGTTAATTGAGTTTTAACTAATTTTGGAATTTTACTGGGAACTCGATAAGGCGATTACCTGTGCTGCTGTTTCCAGGTCAATAATCTTTTTCAATGTTTTAGAAGATCTGTGGAATAAGATAGTAAAATCATCAAAGAAAAAAAAAACTGATTACAGATGAGCGTATCATTCAATTTGAGATAATGAATATCAAATTTTAAGAAATTCCTGTTGTATAACCTTTGCGTCACATCATTAAAAAAACTAGGCATTGGGGGCCACCTTAATACTTACCCATCATGGATATGCACAATATAATATATGAAAATAAAACATGCGTAAACTATTTATAAAATGCACTGCAATTCCGAAACAAAATTTAAACGTACATTTAAATATTTTTAATATACATAGTAGTGATCTATTATTGAATTGCCGATGAACCAATTTCGAAATTTATATTAAACGCCAAACTACCCAAGTAGGGTAGATGTGCCAGTAATGGGCCACCTTCCAGTAATGGGCCACCTCGCACTTTTTGGTTTATAAAAAAATAATAAATAATAGTTAAGCTTTTATTATTTTTTTCTGAACTCTACCTTGCATGCTTTATAAGCTGGATTAATTTTTTACACTTTTCGTCAAAACAATTAGGAAGCAGAAAATAAAGTTTCACAGTTTTTCTGTTTTTCACTGAAAATCTTAATGAACATGCTAAGAGCAGACTTTACTTACTTAGTTTTATATCTTTTTTATTTTTCCGTAAAAATTGAATGTTTTTGTTTGATTAGCAATATAAAACATTAAATTTAATATACCAATTGCTATTTACAAAATTTTATTTATTTTTAAGATTTTAGGAGGGGTGGTCCATTACTGGATTGCTTATTTCGTGATTTGCCAGTAATGGGCCACCCAAGTGACCAATACTAAAAGTGTAATTTCAGTAGTGATAAAATATTTTGATTTAACTGAAAACTAAATAAACAAATTTAATACTTAAATTTTACTTACTAGAATTTAATAAAGACAATTTCTTTATAAATACAGTCAAGTCTCTCTATAACGAAACTCCATACATCGAATTTCTCTATATAACGAATTTTTAGTAGGAATGTTCCCCTTTTCCCATGATTACATTAAAAACAGTCTCTATATAGCGAAATGTCTATCTCCATATAACGAATATTTTCATAAAATGTTCTTTATTCAGTTGTAAAAAAATACTTCGAAATCACATGAAATCAAATTTCCATCTCTTATTCCTAATTTATCGTTCAGCGCTGAGTTTTTTTTATTATATTACTCCTCTGCTTGAATTTTCTTGTTCCTTAAGTTCAACAAATTCATCAACCCCCTCCTTTCACACACCTTTCAACATCCTTCTCAAAACAGTGTTAATTGAATAGTTATACATATACGAACGGTATCAATGGGGGTAATTGAAGAAAAAACAATTTACAATTGCTTCAAAAAGGCCGAATTTTGTATACAAGAGGATAATGTGGATTCTGAGGAAGAAGAAGATGCGACTTACGCAGACATAAAAAGAACAAGTTGGAAATTGCACGTGAACGTAGCAAATGAGGTGCGTTCGTACGATAACGAAGTTTTAAAAATATTCAGATCTTGCTTTTATAGTAAATAGTACTTCGGATACAGTATATTGGTTGAAATTCTGTAAATATATAGGAATAGTAATTCTTATTACACCTCAGCAACGTATATCTTATTCATAAAATTTGAAATAGTTGAATATAATTAAAACACGTACCAAACCATGTTTCCCCGTATAGCATTATATAGTGGAATACTTTTGTGTAGCCCTGTAATTTAATAATAAAAATTCTTTGCGTCACAGATTGTACAGAATGCATATTTTAGTATATATTTCATAGATTCATGCCAATTCTATTATGTTCGAATGAGTGTAACATCATTAAAATGCATTTGAAACTTTTTCCCCATTGACCGTAATGTAACGGAATCCTTTTGATTGTCCCTGTAATTGATCTATGCATCCGATTTTCATAACATTTGAAATGACTCGACAAAATTACGCAATAATTATATGTTTTAAATTTCAAACGATTAAAATGCATTTAAAACTTTTTTCCCTATTGACCGTAATGTAACGGAATCCTTTTGAATGTCCCTGTAATTGATCTATCCATCCGATTTTCATAAAATTTGAAATGACTCGACAAAATTATGTAATAATTATGTATTTTAAATTTCAAACGATTCGGTTGGATAGTTTTCCGTTGTTATATGCGGACAGACAAACGGACAGATAGACTCAGACAAACGGACAGATAGACTCAGACAAACGGACAGATAGATGGACAGACAGACGGACTGAACGACAATTATACGTGCTACCTATTTACATAATTACGAACGCACCTAAAAATAATTATCTGTTATTTTTTGTAGGGTGGCCCATTACTGGAACATAGGCGGTCCATTACTGGAACATAGGTGGCCCATTACTGGGCATTTGGGTGTTTAGACATATTTCTATTATTTAAAATGAAATTTTTATTTCTATTGGGAAATGTAACTGTGGGATTAGTTAAATATTGTTGAAAGATTAATCTAATATGAAAAAAATTGGAATACAATAATTATAACTATTAATAAAAAATTATTTTTTAGAGAAATTCCTTAAGGTGGCCCATTACTGGAACATCTACCCTAGTACCGAATTGAGTAAAAGAAACATTCTTGTAATTCCCAAAATAATAATCATATTTAACTAACAGTTCACTGCGTCGGATTAAGCGTGTCATTTCCAATTAAAATATATCTTTGAATTGAAATTTGAATGAAATACAGGATCACGAAAAACCGAAGAATGCGGAAAACAGGATTACAAATATCTCGGCAATTAATAATTCGATCGACTTCATTCTTTATGCAAAATTTGTGTTATTTTGCCTTTTACATCCACTCCACAAAATAAAAAATGTCAATAATTTTTATATATCTTTCATCAGAATGAATTTTCCGAGAGTCCGAAAAAATAGTTTCGGATAATCGAGGTTATTGAAATTAAAAAGGCTTCGTTCCATTTTTACATAATAAGTATATGCAATATTTTAAGTGTCTATCTCAATTTGTTCGGGAGATAGAGCGTTTACAGACACGCAGATGGACGGATGGCATTTTTTTTTTCTAAAAATGTGTTTTTCGGAATCTTTATTATATGGAACGTGTTGATCTGTCAAAAGATTTTTTTCCACTTTCAAAATGATTGCACGATCTACCCTATACTACGTATGATGAGTACTAAGTAACAATAAAATAACGAAAAATTGATAATTAGTGCTACTTACCGGCAATACAACAGACTGCGAAGGGATAAGAGATGGTGGCGGATATATTTCTATCCTTCGTCTACCTTTGTCCGTATGCTTTATATTAACTACTTTTTGTGCCTTTGTTGTCGATTGCTGAGCCGTATTTTGTATTTGTCTTTTTGTAGTTACTAGAGGTGAGAACAGAGAAATTTCTCCACAGGATAGCAGTTTCAATGTCTTTTCTGCAAGATTTGGATTTCTGTATAGACAACGATTGGCTTGGCACCACATATCTACAAAACAAAGAAGGATTAATCAAGTAAGAAAAGTCATGCGTTAAGCATAATGGAACACTTTCCAAAACTTCCTGAAATCTTTAACAAAACTTCATTTTTTAGGGATATAAGGTTACTGTCAATAGCTAAATATGTATTCCAATGTTTTTCAACAGACCTGTATTTGATTTTCCGGTTGATATGTATACTATACAATTTGAAATTTAATTTAGCAAGAAAATGCCTAGCAGGTTCAAATTTCTTTTTCAGCAATTTATACCAACAGATGGAAACATACTTGAATACTTTTGTTCAAGCCCTGTAGTCTACTTAGTACTTTATTATGCGGCAGTATTTAGCTAATTTTTTTTAAAACTACGGAAATCACATTCTGAAAAATAATCATGCATAGGCGCCCATGTATTCAATTCCTTGAGAGGCTTTGTATAGCATTTTATGTACGAAGCAGGTTGTTTCGACGCCGACGGTTCGACGCCAACGATTCGACGCCAACGTTTCGACGCGTGGTCAGTTCGACGCCGTACTTTTCGACGCCGGGGCAGTTCGACGCCATATATTTTTTTCCGTATTTTTATTTATTTTTAGAATAAATATGCAATATGCCTGATATAATATATATATATTTTTGTTATGTATATGAAGCGTGATTCAAATAAATAAGCAATATGACTGATTTTTATTTATTGAATTATCGATTGTTTGCATGCATATTTGAAATAAATATATGTGTGAAAGTGTTCTAGATTTTTTTTTTTTTTGTCCCAGATTAGTGAGAAGCCCCCTCGCCAACGTCAAGGCCCTGGGACATGAGGGAGGTTGTTTTTTTTTATTTATTTATTTCACAAAACAGCATCAAAAAGGCAAAATACAGAAATGGTAAATAAACATATGGTTACAAAAAAGTTATATTGCAGACAAATTTAATTACAGAGTAACAAGATTACACATAAATAAGATTACATCACAAAACTGTTATTATACTAATCCATTGCAAAATTATGCGCCACACCTTTCAGGTATTCCATTATTTCTCGATTTTCAAAATCTTCAACTATTACTTTAATTCTCATATCAGCTCGCAGATACTTATTCCGCTTGTGCGGCGGTTCATCTCCACGACATTGTAAAGGAATTTAAAAGTTTTGAAGAAAATAGCTCATTAGCAATTAATTTAAATAAGAATGGGTGTTTTTTAGTAAGAACATAAAAATAAAGATATTTTACATTGTAAACATTTTTTCTTTTCTTTTTTTAACACAGAAAAGTAAAAAAAAAAAAAAAAAAAAAAAAAAAAAAAAAATATATATATATATATATATATATATATATATATATATATATATATATATATATATATATATGCTGTTAGAAAGTCTAAATAAGCTGTGCAAACGTAAATAAAATCGGAAGTTCCTAAGTTTCATAAAAATTATATGGCGTCGAACTGCCCCGGCGTCGAAAAGTACGGCGTCGAACTGACCACGCGTCGAAACGTTGGCGTCGAACAGTTGGCGTCGAAACGTTGGCGTCGAACTGACCTGTACCGTTTTATGTACATTCTACAAACATTTTTTAATAAACAAAATGCAGTTCAGCATAAAAATGCACAACTTATTTAAAAATCACCTTTAAGTAAATTACGCTCATATTCAGTAACCTTTGTGAGCTCTTTGGTGTAGCCCCGTATATCAACTATATAATTTATACACACTATATAATATTTAGGGAAACTTAAAAGCCCATTTAATAATTAAAATGCATTTCAATCTTCCATCTGCCTCATCGGATACATACACAGTATTTCGGAAAGTTTATACAATTTGAAATCTTTTGTGTGTCCCTGTAAATGCTACTTCGTCCCTGTAAACCATTATTTAATACATTATTAATAAGCTTTTTAGGTGCGTTCGTAATTATGTAAATGCGTAGCACCTATAGTTGTCGTTCAGTCCGTCCGTCTGTCCGCATGTAACATAGCAAAAACTACCGAACCGAATCGTTTGAAATTTAAAATATATAAATATTACATAATTTTGTCGATCATTTGAAATTTTATGAAAATCGGATACATAGTTCAATTTCAAGGACAATTAAAAGTATTCCGATACATTACGGCCAATGGGAAAAAAGATTCTAGTGCATTTTAATGATGTTACACTCTTTTGAACATAATAAAATTGATATGTATCTGTGAAGTGTATACTATAATATATATTCTGAACAATTTGTGGTACAAAGAATATTTGTTAATAATTTACAGGACCCCACAAAAGTATTTCATTACAAAATGGCATAGGGAGAACATTGTTTGGTACGCGTTTGAATTGTATTAAACTATTTAACATTTTATGAAATTGATATACGTTTATGAGATTACTACAAGTTACTTCCTGTATAAAAGAAAGCAGATAGTATTTACAGGGAAACACAAAAAATTTCCGCTACTGTACTGTATCCGAAATACTGTATCCTATTGCACCAACATCTGAATATTTTAGGTGCGTTCGTAATTACATAAATATGTAGCACCTATAGTCATTGTTCAGTATGTCCATCTGTCTGTCTGTCCGCATATAACGGAGCAAATACTATCGAACCAAATCATCTGAGATTTAAAATACATAATGGTTGTATAATTTTGTCGAGTCATTTCAAATTTTTTGAAAATCACGTGTATAATTTTATTACAGGGACAATCAAAAGTATTCCATTACAATACGGTCAACAGGGAATATAGTTTCAAATACATTTTAACTATGTTACACTCCTTTGAATATTAAAGAATTGACATGAATCTACGAAGTATGCATTAAAATATACATTCAGCACAATTCATTATTAATTTATTATTAATTTACAGGGCCACACAAAAGTATTTCACTATACATAATGGTATACGGGGAAACATTATTTGGGGCGTGTTTTAATTATATTAAAATATTTCACGTTTTATGATATCGATATACGTTGCTGAAGCTCAATACAAGTTACCTTCAGTATATATAAACATAAAAAGATTTTTACTACTATAGTGTCCGAAGTACTGTATAATACACTATATTGCCATTGATTATGGGACACTTGCGATTTTAGACATTTTACTAAATGTCTAGAAAAATACATGAGGAATCATCTCGAAACTCTTAGTGTATAAATATAATAGTATACGTCATACATCTCCGTGAAATTTTTTTACCGAAACGCCATAGGGGACCGTCAACAAATTAAAAAAGAATGAATATCTTTTGAATAACCCTGTTAAAACTAATGTAGCAAAAGCGCTCAAACTCTAGATTATGATTGAATGCCTTATTGTAATACACTGTGTTCATTTTTATGCAAATAGCATGCACACTCGCAGAGTAATTAAGGTTTTTATAAAAATGGTCCCAAATTTTTCCAAGTTTTTCCATTATAATTTTCAGAGTTCTTAATATAAAATAATATTTTTTTCAGAAAATATGACAAACAACATTGCACACATTACCCTGTAATCAGAATTAAAAAATAATAAAAATTATATGAAAAATGAGTAGGTTTACTATATAATTTTTTACTGCGCATGCGTCAAAGATATCAAAATTTCATTTGCATATTATGTTAGCTAAATGTATAGCGCAACTTTTGTAAAAGTCTCAAAATCATAGCTTGAAAATTCTGGAAGTAATCGTCTATAGAAAAAGGACAAAATCCGTTGTTTCCAAAATGAAGCAAAAAAATGAGGGATTTTATCCAAATGCAGTAGTACATCCCATATTGTGTATTCTATATTGACACTAATCAATGAATATATGGATACAATCCCTCTTGTTTTTGCTTCATTTTGAGAATAACGGATTTTCGACTTATTAAATTGACGATTATTGTCAGAATTTTCAAGTTATGATTTTGTGACTTTCACAAAAGTTGCTCTATACATTTAGCTAACATAATATGCAAATGAAATTTTGATATCGTTGACGCATGCGCAGTAAAAAATTATTTGGTAAACCAACTCATTTTTTATACAATTTTCATTATTTTTTAATTCTGATTACAGGGTACTGTGTGCAATGTTGTTTGTCATATTTTGTGAAAAAAATAATATTTTATATTAAGAACTCTGAAAATTATAAGGAAAAAACTTGGAAAAATTTGGGATCATTTTTATAAAAATCTTAATTACTCTGCGAGTATGCATGCTATTTGCATAAAAATGAACAAGGCTTATTACAATAAGGGATTCAATCACAATCTAGAGTTTGAGCGCTTTTGCTACATTAGTTTTGACAGGGTTATTCAAAAGATATTCATTCTTTTTTAATTTGTTGACGGTCCCCTTTGGAGTTTCGGGAAAAAATCTTCACGGTGATGTATGACTTATACTATTATATTTATACACTAAGAGTTTCGAGATGATTCCTCATGTTTTTTTCTAGATATTTAGTAAAATGTCTAAAATCGCAAGTGTCCCATAATCAATGGCAATATAGTGTATAACAGCAGGATATGAATATTTTAAAAACTTCATTATAGTACGAACGCACCTCATTTGCTACGCTTCACGTGCAATTTTCAATTTGTTAATATTTGTGTTAATAAGATGAGAAGAACAAACAATTTATACTATACAAATAATTAAGGAGTATATTACGATATACAGAATTATGAAAACAGGATTTAAAATTAGTATATGTATTAACTTTGAATTTAAATAAATAAATAAATAAATGTGTATGTACACTTAATTTAATCTGAAGATATGAAAGTTATGTAAAGAGGGTGTAAAAACAATAAAAATAATGAACTCAGCTTTTTAAACAAGAACACAACAAGATTCCCTGCTCCTCGGAAGGTTGGGGGAGAATCAGTCATCAAAATTAAAAAAATGTTTTTTACACTTTTTTAAATTTTAAATTTTTGTGCCTGTTTCTCCCTCCCCTCCCAACCTTCCGATGAGCAGGTAGTTTTCTTGATGTTTTTGTTTAAAAAGCTGAGTTCATTATTTTTATTGTTTTTACACCCTCTTTCATAATTTATATATTCTTCATTTCTTCACATTAAAACATATAAATTTTATGCATATATGACCTGCTTTGCACCTGTTGCATTCGGGTTGTTTCAATTAAGTAAGTATATATGTAATTAAAGCATTATATATACACTTACATACATAAATATAAACATATATAATATATGTATTGCGCAAAAAAATTCACCTTGGCTAAAAGGATTGTTTTTAGAATTAACCAATGAAAAAAAGGAATTATTGTCCTTGACACAAATTTGGCGAAGATTTTGTTTTCAAATATCAGATGCATATATATTTTTTAATTATTTTTTATTATTTTCAAAAGGAAATAATAAGAAATAAAAAGAAAGAAACTAATCAAATAATAAACATAGAACAATTTGAACAATTAATTGACATTTTATCATTTTAAAAAAGAAAATAAGGTGCGATTACTGTTTGCTCTCCTTCTTGGCGCGATTTTCAAAAATCGCCAAAATGGCGCATTTTTGTGTACTAACTCCCGGAGCTGCAACATCTCCGAGAGAGAGTACATAAAATTATTATTTGTTTTCTCTTCTCATATATTTTTAAACAAGTACCTATCTAGACAAATGCTTAAAATGTGAGAATAAATATTTGATCAGTTATTTTTCTCTTATTTTAACCTGTATTTTTGAGTAAAAATAAATACATAAAATTTCAAATTACTGTATACTAACAGCAGGATCTGAATATTTTAAAAACTTCGTTATAGTACGAACGCACCTCATTTGCTACGCTTCACGTGCAATTTCCAATTTGTTAATATTTGTGTTAATAAGATGAGAAGAACAAACAATTTATACTATACAAATGATTAAGGAGTATATTACGATATACAGAATTATGAAAACAGGATTTAAAATTATAAATGTATTAACTTTGAATTTAAATAAATAAATAAATATGTATGTACACTTAATTTAATCTGAAGATATGAAAGTTATGTAAAGAGGGTGTAAAAACAATAAAAATAATGAACTCAGCTTTTTAAACAAGAACAGAACAAGATTCCCTGCTCCTCGGAAGGTTGGGGGGGGGGGGGGGGAGAATCAGTTATCAAAATTTAAAAAATGTTTTTTACACTTTTTTAAATTTTAAATTTTTGTGCCTGTTTCTCCCTCCCCTCCCAACTTTCCGATGAGCAGGTAGTTTTCTTGATGTTCTTGTTTAAAAAGCTGAGTTCATTATTTTTATTGTTTTTACACCCTCTTTTATAATTTATATATTCTTCATTTCTTCACATTAAAACATATAAATTTTATGCATATATGACAATTTTCGGGGGTACAGATGTTATAAGGCTTCGCTTGGCGAAAAAATCAACAAAAAAAATTGCGTAATTATCGGGTTACCATTTCAGACAAAATAATGTCATTGTGGTGTCTGTAAGGTACCTTTGTACGTATATGACATGTGTGCCATAAACAAAAAAAAAAAAAAAAGGCACTCCGGGAGTGCCGACAGAAGTGAAAACTTGAACAATTATGTGTGTATTTTTTTAGTCGTCTGGACATATTTTATTGTGCAGAAAATACTTTTAAATGAAGTGTTTTTTATTCATTATTATAAACTACTGCTACAAAAATTATATGACAATTTTCATTTAATGCGCTATTGTACATGAAAAATAATGCATATTATTTTACATACAAAAATTGCAATCTATTGCTTAAAACATAAATTTACAAATGTATGAAATATGAAATATCGTCAGTTGGTATTCTTTGAAATAAAAACCCATAAAACTTATGAATTTTCATCCCCATTTCAACAATTCTTCCATCATCATCATCATCATTATTATCATTATATTCTAGATTTGATATTATAGGTTTATGGTAACTAAAATATATAGCAAACAATTTTGATTCAATTCTATTTAAATATCTTGTAATGACTGCATCAATTGTATTTTTTTATCTCTCTGTGCTAAGATTGCGATGGTTGGTCATTGTTAAATCAAATTTTCTATTTAAAATTTCAATTAATTGTAGATTTTCATCATCCACAAAGTTGATGTTGAAATCCTTACTCAAAATCATCGGCAAATCATCAAATCTCTTTCCAATTCTATCTTGAAGTAATGCAGAAGCCTCTTTAGAACAAATAAATAAATTTTCATACAAAAATTCTCATTTGCACTTAAAGACTTATCCGGTGAAATATAAATGGCAACCAATACAATTAGTTTTTCATTTTCAGAGTGGCAACAACAAACACATATATCACTGATATCAAAAATATTACTACTAAACATACTGGTGTACCTCACATGCACATTCATATGAATTGTGGAAATATATGCCCATTACATCAAACAACCTTTTATAAATAGCTACTCCTGCTGCTGGACAACCGTAGGCTGAGTTGGCGGAGAACTGTTCTAGCCAACTGAAACTTGCAACAAATTGAATAGTAATCAAACAATATAAGTTGTTAAACTTTAAATACAATTTTTTTTAGAAAATGGTTGGAAAGTGCAGCATAATCGATGCACAATATCATGATTTTTCTTTCTTAACTTTTTATTCCATCTGGTAACAGTATATTTTGTTAAACTTTAAATACAATTAAAATTTTTAAAAATGGTTTTGAAATGTAGCATAATTGATGTGCAATGTCATGTTTTTTCTTTCTTAACTTTTTATTCCATTTGGTATCAATTTATGTTGTTACTATTTAAATACAATCAAAAATTAAAAAAAAAGAGAGAGAAAAATGGTTGGAAAGTGCAATGTAATCAATGCGCGATGTCATACTTGTTCTTTCTTAACATTTTATTCCCTCTGGTAACAGTATAAGTTGTTAAGGTTTAAATACAATTACAATTTTTAAAATTGGTTGGAAAGTACTGCATAATCAATGTACAATATCATGTCTTTTCTTTCTTATCATTTTATTCCATTTGATAACAATATAAGTTGTTAAAGTTTAAAAACAATTGAATATATATATATATATATATATATATATAAAGGTTTAAAAGTGCAGCATAATCGATGTGCAATGTCATGTTTTTCTTTCTTAACTTTTTATACCATTTGGTATCAATTTATGTTGTTACTATTTAAATACAATCAAAAATTAAAAAAACTGAAAAAATTGGTTGGAAAGTGCAGCATAATTGATGCACAATGTCATATTTTTTCTTTCTTAACATTTTATTCCTTCTGGTAACAGTATATGTTGTTAAACTTTAAATACAATTATAATTTTAAAAATTGGTTGAAAAGTGTAGTATAATCGATGAGCAATGTCATGTCTTTTCTTTCTTAACTTTTTATTCAATTTGATAACAATGTAAGTTGTTAAACTTTAAAAACAATTGAAAATTTAAGGAATTGAAAAAAATGGTTGGAAAGTGCAGCATAATTGATGTGCAATGTCATGTTTTTTCTTTCTTAACTTTTTATTCCATTTGGTATCAATTTATGTTGTTGTTATTTAAACACAATAAAAAAAATGAAAAAAAGTAGTTGGAAACTGCAGCATAATCAATGCACAATGTCATACTTTTTCTTTCATAACGTTTTATTCCATCTATTAACAGTATAAGTTGTTAAACTTAAACTTAAAAAAACACACACGGACATTCGCGCAAGCGCCCTGTGCCGCCTAAACGGAGCAGCACACTCAGGCACGGTAGAAAGAGTGGGAGATACTAGTTCCCCTCGATCTTACGATTTTTCGATCAGCATCACGTGACCCTGACGCGAGTTTGGAAGTTTTTACCCATACAAAAAGTGCTCAGCGCCGCTAAAGAAGTTTTCACTTCAAAAATGCATAAAAGTATGTTTAGCTAAGTTATTCATCTACAGAAAAATATCGTTTGAAATAATACCCGGAAAATTTTAAATAAAAAAATGGTACTACTTGGTTACCGTCGACCAAAAAACTATCGCGCTGCTATAAGATTAAATGCCAATAATGGATGATCTTGAATGCCACATTCAATGACTTTAAATACGATACACGTGTTTAAAACGTCATTAGGTGATTTTTATTTCGACTCTTTATTTATATTTTTATTAATATTCCACTAACTATTTGTTTATTCGTTTTTTAAAATAAAAATTGTGTCATTATGTATAATTTGACCATTGGTTTGGCGATTTGTATAATTTGGCGAAATTGGTCGACGGGATAACCAAAAAGTACCTAAAAGAATGAATATGTAAGATTATTGGGCACTGTTTGGTTATCCCGTCGACTGATTTCGCCAAATTATACAAATCGCTAAACTAATAGACAAATTACACATATTGACAAAATTTTCATTTTAAATAACGAAAAAAGAAATATTTAGTAGAATATTGATCAAAATACGAAGTCGAAATAAAAATTATTTAATGACATTTTAAACAAGCGAATAGTAAGTATTTATTGGCATTAGATGTGACATTCACGATCATCCGTTTTTGGCATTTAATTTTTTTTTGGCGTTTTTCTTATAGTTTGGCGGTAGATTTTTGGTCGATGCTATAACCAAGTAGTACCGATTATCGTTTACTTACCAATGGAATTCAAGTAAAAAAAAAAGTAACACAAATATTGAAGTTTGGAACAACCCAATCGAAACATTTATCGCAAAAAACATCCTCTTTCCTTTCCCTATCTTCCCTATATTTTAACATACAGACATATTGCATACCGAAAAACCCTTATCTTTATATGTGTTTAAAAAAAAATAATAATAATTCCTTTTATTAATGCTGGATTGTTATGATCAAATACTTACATACAAACAGTTTCCGTTTACAATAAACTTTAAAATAAAAAACAACGGGTTGAATTGTACGTTGGATGAGTTCGATTAAAAAAATATTTTTGAAAAAAAAAAAAAATCATTTTTTTTTTAAATATAATTTTCGACAATGTAAAAATCAAACATACTGAAAATATTTAAATTTCATTCGATATATTTTGAAATTATTTTATTTTAAATATTTTTTAAAAGTTATGAAAACTATGTGTCAGAAGAATGAAAAATTTCGGACAGTACAAATTACGTCATTGACTTGAACTTTTCTTAAATCTGCACCATCTATATTACAAAGAGCAAACGCGTACGTGTACAACACCGACGTCATAGTCCAAGAGCCATCAGCGCATAAACCACAAGCACACAAAAAAATCTTTATTTTATAAAAGAGTAGAAATAGGTTAATCTAATCATGGCCAACTAGATCTATATGGACCATTTATTTCAGATTAATGTATAAAGTCTCCCGCCTGAGGACTCTGATACCTTGCCCAAGTTATTCTGACCAATCGTGCAAACCCTGAACAGAAACAATGAC
Source organism: Maratus speculifer (assembly GCA_964019185.1). Lineage (NCBI taxonomy): Eukaryota > Metazoa > Arthropoda > Arachnida > Araneae > Salticidae > Maratus > Maratus speculifer. The sequence goes on from OZ025295.1 coordinate 98,376,703, forward strand.
CATATGCTCAGAGCAGAAATCGGTTTATACAATGATAATTTGGGCGGGATTTGTGCCTCGTGGTCCAGTGAAATGGTTCAGGGTTTGAAGCTGAATTCAGCTTCCCCTTTTCGGCGGTTTTTAGCGAAATTCGCAGGCCATTATATCTAGTTGGCAATGATCCAATGATCCATGCTGCCGAAAGTGTAACGGTGTGAGCCAAAAATTAATACCAACAGTGGTTGACTAGCAGGTTTATCATTGTGTTTGTCCTTCCCCCAAAAGTATGAAAACATGGATTAATGGGACAAAAAAAACAATGATAAACCTACAAGTCAACCACTGGTAGTATTAATTTTTGGCTTATGCACCAATTTATCGTATAAAGTATTATTCTAACATGTAGAATACATTCAAGTTGATTGACTTTTAAGATAATATAAATTAACTAGGACTTCCCTCAGAGGGATTAGGCTGAGCGATATTGCTGAAAACATAGATTTAATAATAACTTGAAAAAAAAAAAAAAATACGATGCTACCATAAAAAGTTAATTAAATCCAATTGATTTTTTAAATCATCAGATTTTAAAATATTCACCTTTTATATAAACATTTTAATAACAATTTTAATTTTTCTTAAGAAAGGTGTTATAGTAAAAATAAAATACATTGACATGTTTCGGAACCGTCGTAAGTTCCATAGTCATAATATAAATAAAACAAAATTTCAAACAATTTCACGGTCAATACAAATGACACGCGACAAAGAGATATAAAAACACCAAAAAACACGCGCGGTATTGTGAAAAATTAAATTAAAATAAAAAATAGACCATGATCAAAGGAAATTCCAACTTGGTTCATCCCATTCAAGCCCTCACGAGGAATTTATTCATTAATTCTAACCATAACTTAGGAATAATAAAAGAAACGGTGTCATTGCAAACCAGATTATTACGCGTATAAATTTCAATGGACTCTCTTATAATAGATTTACGATTACAATTAGATATGAAACATAATTTACTTTGATTAAACAATATTTTTATCTCCTCATTTAAATATGTTCTTGATAAGGCAGTGTTAGTACGTCCAAATTTAATATCATTACATAGGCATGACTGGGAGAAAGTTTGGAATTAGAAAAGGGGAGCACGAATCTGATATTAAATTTGGACGTACTAACACTGCCTTATCAAGAACATATTTAAATGAGGAGATAAAAATATTGTTTAATCAAAGTAAATTATGTTTCATATCTAATTGTAATCGTAAATCTATTATAAGAGAGTCCATTGAAATTTATACGCGTAATAATCTGGTTTGCAATGACACCGTTTCTTTTATTATTCCTAAGTTATGGTTAGAATTAATGAATAAATTCCTCGTGAGGGCTTGAATGGGGTGAACCAAGTTGGAATTTCCTTTGATCATGGTCTATTTTTTATTTTAATTTAATTTTTTACAATACCGCGCATGTTTTTTGGTGTTTTTATATCTCTTTGTCGCGTGTCATTTGTATTGACCGTGAAATTGTTTGAAATTTTTATTTTTAGTTAAGTTTAGATCATGGTCTATATTTTAATTTAATTTTTTGCAATAGAGCGCATGTTTTTTGTTATTTATATATCATTGTCGCGTGTCATTTGTATTGTCCGAGAAATATTTTGAAATTTTGTTTTATTTATATTATGACTATGGAACTTACGACGGTTCCGAAACATGTCAATGTATTTTATTTTTACTATAACACCTTTCTTAAGAAAAATTAAAATTGTTATTAAAAAAAAAAAAAAAATACGATGCTGCCTTTAACTGACTATATACTGCCACATGTTCAAATGACGAAAATGACCAAATTGAACTATAGAATTACAAAATATTCTATATAAATTCGTATACACGGTTAAAAAAGAGGGAAGCAAACTATGCAAAACAGCCATGCGTGGTTGTAAAATTAAACGTACGCAATATATTAAAAGTAATGCACATAATAAAACACTAAAATATCTTGTATCGGAATTTGAACTCTTTGAAATTACGCCAAGAAGATAAACAGACACTTCACACCAGTTTTAGTACGTAAAAATGGCACAAATCATGATGGTTGAAAAGAAAAAGAGAATTTTTTATATGGTGTGTGAACCCCTTAAATAGTTAATACAGAATAGTTAATATATATAACAGTATAATATGTACATCTGATTTCTATTAATGCGATGACGTTATCGATAAGAATTTAGGCTCTCTTTAAAAATGGTACTGTCAAGTCTTCAGAGATTTTGCTTGTTTATTTCATGGCATCTACACCCGCGCACTGTAACTCTAACTCAATGTAAATATTAAGCAAAAGTTTTGTTTTTGTATTTTGGCAATTTCGTTTTTTTTTTAGTTAAATTTTTTGAGAGTTCTTGTTTGTGTGGAATAAATGTGTTTTTGATTTTTTAAACGACTGGATGTTTTTCGTTTTGCAGACTCCAGAATTATTTAATGTTATGATTTCTTAAATCTATTTTAAGCTTTATTCAATTACTGGTGATCCAGATACGCTGCTAGCGTAATAGAGTTATCGTTGCATAAAAGATAACGTAATATATTTTTTGGTACCCTCGGCGGGACCGGTGATTGTAAAAATGGCTAATATTGAAGATCTTAAGAAATTGAGAAAAGGTGAAAGAGCCGCTTTTACGAAAGCTTATAATAAAGTAGAAGAGCTGATAGCCTTAGAAAGTGTTGATATTTGCGAACTGGATGCAGAATGAATGTTTTCAAAGGGAAAGCTGATCGTGTAGAAAAAACCCATTCAAATATTCTTGAACTTCTGCCTGATAAAGAATTTGATGTAGAATTTGAAGTTGTAGAAGATTTTCGGGATAAAGCTATACGAATTCAAACGAAAGCAAGAAGAATAATCAATGGTCAACAAAACGTGAGTAGTGTTTTAAATTCAACTAATGATGACTCCGTTGTAATTAATACTGTCGAAAATATTACTGTTGATAAAAGTAAGTTTAAATTGCTTAAATTAGAATTACGAAAATTTGATGGCGATATTAAAGAATGGCTTTATTTTTGGAGCCAATTTGAAAAAATTCATGTTGATTCTAGTATTGAAGATTCGCATAAATTTCAATATTTGTTACAGTCTACAGCTGAAGGGTCTCGTGCTAGAGAAGTGATTGAAAGCTTTCCGCCAATTGGCGAGAACTATCCAAAAGCAATTGACTGTTTGAAAAGTCGTTTTGGTCGCCATGATTTACAAGTAGAGGTTTATGTAAGAGAATTATTGAAATTAGTTTTTAAAAATGCCAATCCAAATTTTTCCTCGAATAATTTGTGTGCATTGTATGATAATCTAGAAACCCAAATTCGTGCACTTGAAACGCTTGATGTTACAACTGCCGAATGTGCATGTTTACTTTATCCTTTAGTTGAGTCTTGCATGCCAGAGGATTTGCTTAGAGCTTTTCAGCGAGGTTTGAATTTTGATTCTGGCGATAATTCCAAAAAGAGATTAGATGCTTTATTAAAATTTTTGAAAACTGAAGTTGAATCAGAAGAGCGGATTAATTTAGCTATGACAGGTTTCGGTTTGACAGATGCAACGTCATATAAAAGTGGAAGCAAATTAAAGAAAGACAAAATATTTACGTCGGCTAGTTTGTTGAGCTCTTCAGATGGTGCAGAGAAATTTTGCGTTTTCTGTAGCGGAAAACATGAACCGACTAATTGCTTTAAGGCTCAAAAAATGTCTTATAATGAAAAATTAAAGATTTTAAAAGATAAAGGTTATTGTTTCAAATGTTTAAAAGTCGGACATAGGGTAGGAAAATGTAGGTGTTTTGTGAAATGCATGATCTGCAATAAGAAGCATTATGCAGTTATGTGCACTGAGTCAAATAAAAATGTAAATAAACCTACATCAAATAATGCGGAAAAAGATGTTAAAGAGCAGGATAAATCACTAAATTTGGCGAGTATTTCGAAAGCGCCACAAGTTTTGCTGCAGACTTTGAAAGTTAAAATAAAAGGTAAAAATTGTAATTTAATCGTAAGAGCTATGTATGATTCGGGATCGCAAAAATCTTATATTAGAAAAGAAATAATATCCGTTTTAGGATTAGCACCTTTACGACAGCAACATTTGCGCATGCACTTTTTGGAGGAGAAAAGATCAACGAGATGTTTCATAACGTATACAAAATTGAACTAGGAAACTTAGATGGAAATTTTAATTGTAATTTTGACGTAGTGGATCAGGATATTATTTGCAATGATGTTCCTTCTGTTTCGTACGGACCGTGGATTGAAGAATTGCAATCTATGAATATACAAATGTTTGACATCGAAAATAATTATGGGCCAATTGATATTCTTGTTGGAGCAGATGTTGCTGGTAGACTGTTTACTGGAAAGAGAAGAGTTCTATCCAGTGGATTAGTAGCCATGGAAACCTATCTAGGATGGACTCTCATGGGGAAAACTGTATTGCGTTCTGAAAAAGAAGATACAGCTATGATGGTAATTTCGATGTTTGTACGAGAAGCTACTATTTCCGTTCTTTTTAGTTTAGAGGTTTTAGGGATAAGTGATCCAGTTGAAATGAAAAACAAAAGGGAAAAAGAAAATCTTACTAAATTGCATTTCGAAGAAACTGTTCGAATCAATACAGATGGAAGATACGAAGTTTCACTACCCTGGAAAGATAATCATTTGCCTTTACCGAGTAATAAAGAGATTGCTATGAAACGATTAGAATCATCGACGAAAAAATTGCATCAAGAAAACTTGTTTACAGCTTATGATGATGTGTTCAAAGAATGGGAATCGTTAGGTATAATTGAAGATGATCCAGTTGACTCTTTATCTTCCCTGCAAGAACACTATTCGCCACACAGACCTGTTGTAAAACAACATGGAACAACTAAAGTACGCCCAGGTTTATATGCCTCTGCCAGACTTAGAGATTCTCCATCGCTCAACCAGTGTTTAGAGTCCGGACCAAATTTATTGGAACTAATCCCTAATCTTCTTTTCAGGTTTAGAGAACATAAATATGGCATAGTTGTCGATATAGAGAAAGCTTTTTTACAAATAAGTGTGCAACCGGAAGATAGGAACTTTCTAAAATTTTTTTGGTGGAATGGAAAAGAAAATGTAGTTCCAAAGAAAATGCGGCATACACGTGTGGTGTTTGGTGTGAAAAGCATCCCTTTTCTCTTAGAAGCTGTGCTTGAACATCATTTGAAAAAATATCGAAATAATCTGAAATATAGTCAGAGAACAGTTGACATACAGGGGTTGGACAAAAATATGGAAACACCTTTTGAAATGCATGTTTGAAAAGAAAGATTGATTATAATGATCTATGTTGATGGCACTGGAATTTTCGCCTACTGATGCCACCTATACAACTTCGTAAAATCGCTGCATCGTTCAGTCGTTGTTGGAGCACTGTTATGTGAGATTATCATTGCATTATGTCAGAGTTAATAGACTTCGAACGTGGACAAATTGTTGGCGCGCGTATGGTGGGTGCTTCCGTAAGCAAGGTAGCCGAGGTTTTTAGTGTTTCAAGAGGTACTGCGTCGATGATTTATTCCGCATATTTGAAATGCGGAAAAAACATTATCCGCTAAATCACAGCGCGGACGAAAGTCTGTGCTGAGATCGTGACAGACGATCATTAAGGAGGATTATCGCGAAAAATAAGCAGACCACAGCTGCAAAAGTTACTGCTGAAATGAATGTCGTGTTACCAAATCCTGTGAATACCAAAACAATTAGAAGGGAGCTTCATAAATAGGGAATTGTTGGCCGTGTTGCAATTGAAAAGACATCCATCACTAATGCTAATGCCTGTAACAGGAAAAAGTGTTGTTTAAGTCATAAAGCTTGGACTATAGAGCAGTGGAAGAGCGTAATATGGTCTGATGAGTCTTCTTTCACATTGTTCCCCACTTCTGGCCGAGTTTACATCTGGAGAACGCCATCTCAAACCTATAATGCAGACTGCTTGTTGCCAAGAGTGAAACATGGCGGGAGTTCGGTGATGGTTTGGGAAGCCATATCGTGGTTGTCTTCTGGCCCCGTGATAACTCTGTAAGGGCGTATTACTGCTCAGACTTATGTGAACATTTTGGCCGATCAATTCCATCCAATGGTATAAGCTTTGTTCCTTAATGATGATGGTATCTTCCAAGACGACAACGTCTCCGTTCACACAGCTCACATTGTCCAGGACTGGTTTTCTGGGCACGAGGATGAATTTTCGGATCTCCCAAGGCCACCAAAGTCATCAGACTTGAATATTATCGAACCTTTGTGGTCTACATTGGAGTGGAAAGTGCGTTCTCGCTATCCACCACCAACATCATTATCTGAACTTGCCACCGTTTTGCTGGAATAATGGTACAATATTCCCTTGGCAAACATACAAAAACTGTATTTATACATTCCGAGAAGACTGCAAGCTGATTTGAATAACAACGGGTACCGTACACAATTCTAGACAAGGAAACGTGTTTTTTTAAAGGTGTTTCCATATTTTTGTCCAACCCCTGTACTTCTGCGAAGTTTTTACGTAGATGATTTAATTACAATTTTGGACAATGAAGCAGAAATATTACCTTTCATCGAGGAGAGTCATCATATCTTGGCTGAAGGAAAATTCAACTTGAGAGGATGGAAGTACACAGGAGATGATGACCCAGAACAAATTACTTCGGTTCTAGGATTAATTTGGAATCGTAAAGAAGATGAACTGAAAATTAATTTGGATTGGATGAAAACATACAAACTCGAAATTGTATCGAAGAGAGTGATTCTTTCCATTACACATAGGGTTTTTGATCCTATTGGATTTTTATGTCCTTTTCTGTTAATTCCCAAATTAATGTTACAGAAGATGTGGAGAGACAACATCCCGTGGGATAGAGAAGTTGAAAATAATTTGAAACGTGAATTTCTAAAATGGTTTGAAGATTTAAGTTCCTTGAAAAATTTGTCTGTAAGCCGCTGTTTTTCTCCTGTTATAAGCGATTAACACAATCTAAGTATTCATACATTTTGTGATGCCAGCCAATTTGCATACGCAGCAGCTGTTTTCGTTCGCATAGAATATTCTGGTGTTGTTCATATAAATCTTTTGGCTGCCAAATCGAGAGTTGCTCCAGTAAAATCCATCACTATTCCTCGTCTTGAGTTGCTGGTTGCAACGGTGGGAGCTCGATTGTTCAGATCTGTACTCAGTGCACTCCAGTGGGACAATGTGAAGCAACACTACTGGACTGATTCCACTACAGTATTAAGTTGGATTCAGCGAGAAGAACTTTGGTCAGTATTTGTAAATAATAGAGTTCGAGAGATAAGAGAACTGACTGATCCAACTTCGTGGAAGCATCTTCCAGGAGTACATAATCCTGCTGACCTACCTTCAAGAGGGTGTTCGGCTCACCAACTTTTATGCAGTAGATGGTGGGAGGGGCCCAAATGGATTCTACAAACTGAAGAAAACTGGCCAGTTACCAAACCTGTTTTTGACGAGCCATCTATTTTGAAAGAAAAAAGAAAAACAAATCCAACTTCTAAGAATCTTCCAGTTGTGTGTTCTTTAAATCAATGTGAAAATAAAAGTAGTAGTAAAAACTATAACGAAGATTCAGGTGGGTACTACTATTATTTTTCAAGCTATGATCAAATGCTACGAATGACAGCTTGGATGAATAGATTCATTATCAACTGTAGGAATTCCGCTTCTCGAATCACGGGTGAATTATCTTATGCGGAACTAAAAGAAGCAGAAATAAAGTTTGTAAAGATGATACAAGAGGAATATTTTAGTCATGAAGTCAACAGAAAGAGAATTAATTCTTTAACAACATACAAAGATGAAAAGGGAATACTTAGAGTGAAGACAAATGATCTTAAATATTCTACGTGAACATTATTGGATTCTGAATGCAAGAAAAACTGTTCGAGCAGTATTATCAAAATGTGTTATTTGCTTAAGACACGCCAAAAGAAATGTGACTACCCCCTCTGCATCACTTCCAGAAAACAGAATAAAAGATGCTGCAGTTTTTGAAATAATCGGTTTTGACTTAGCTGGACCGCTGTATTTAAAGGAGGGGAGTAAAGCTTGGATTTGTATATTTACCTGTGCGGTTTTCAGAGCTGTGCATCTTGAACTTCTGTCATCATTAACTACTGAAGGTTTTCTTCAAAGTTTTCGTAGATTCATCTCAAGAAGAGGAAGGCCATCAATTGTGTATTGTGATAATGGGAGCAATTTTGCCGGTGCATCAAATTATTTGAAAACCGTGAATTGGGCTGTTGATTGCACAATTTAGTAGTTATATGAAGAATACAATGGCTTTTCAACCCTCCCACTGCCTCCTGGTGGGGTGGTTTCTGGGAAAGATTAGTTGGAGTAATGAAACAGATCCTAAGAAGAGTTCTCGGAAAGGCTTTTTTATCTTATGAAGAAATGGTCACCGTTTTATGTGATGCAGAGTCTGTTATAAATTCTCGACCGCTTAGTCATATATCAGAAACGGATTCTGAACTGATACCTTTATCACCTAACTCATTTTTGCAAGATTTCAGGCAAATTGGTGTTCCGGATTTAGATCAAGTGGATGAAGTTGTTCTCAACAAAAGAATAAAATATCGTCAACAGTTGATAACTGATATTCAGAAAAGATTTAGATCGGAATATTTGGGACTTTTAATTCAAAGAAATGAAAACAAGAAACAAGAAAGAGATATTAAGCTAGGAGAAGATGTGTTGATTGGAAGTGATAATGTAAAATGTAATGACTGGCCTTTAGGTGTTGTTATTAAATTATTACCTGGAAAGGATGGTATTAATAGATTAGTGCGTTTGAGAACAACAAAAGGAGAATTTCTACGACCAGTCCAAAGAATCTTCCCACTTGAAATTTCCAATGAAACTTTCAGAGATGATGTTTTAAAAACTAAAAGTGGGAGAATTGTTAAAAAACCACAAAAGCTGGACTTGTAAACAAATTTATTTTTGAACTTTAAATGTGACTTTCAGTATATATATCTTATATATTTTTCGTGTTAGTGAATATATTAGAAATGTCTATTGTGTATGTGTTATTCTTTGAAATTTTTAAATGTTTGGTAAGTTAAGTTGTCTTTCAACAACTTAAGGTGGGAGGATGTCAAGTCTTCAGAGATTTTGCTTGTTTATTTCATGGCATCTACACCCGCGCACTGTAACTCTAACTCAATGTAAATATTAAGCAAAAGTTTTGTTTTTGTATTTTGGCAATTTCGTTTTTTTTTAGTTACATTTTTTGAGAGTTCTTGTTTGTGTGGAATAAATGTGTTTTTGATTTTTTAAACGAATGGATGTTTTTCGTTTTGCAGACTCCAGAATTATTTAATGTTATGATTTCTTAAATCTATTTTAAGCCTTATTCAATTACTGGTGATCCAGATACGCTTCTAGCGTAATAGAGTTATCGTTGCATAAAAGATAACGTAATAGTACATAAAAATCGCGAAAACGCCAACAAAGGAATGCGATGCGTCGTTTGAATGTGTTCCAGATATGATCAATTGGATTTAAATAGGTAATGCATGTTGGCCACTACATACGCCGTTTTGTTTTCTTTTCAAACCCATTCTCAAGGAGTTGAGCAATATTTCGCTTTAGCATAAAAGGAATTGGCAATACTTGTAGTATAAGATACGACATGAGATTTGAATATCTCGTCCGCATAATCTTTGAGCTGTCAAAGTATCATCACAAATGATTTAGAAATTTCAACACATTTTTTCAGCAAAACATGCAGGCTCAATACGACAAAGTGAACTCTATTATGCAGTTTTATCTGAATAAATTACTATTTATAAGACTTTGTAATGTCAAATGAGAAAATGATTCTATAATAAAAATCTGTTGATTGGAAAAAAATAATGCCCCCCCCCCCCCCCCCACATAACATTATGCTTCGGAATTCTTTTTTGGTACCCTCTAAATGAATAATAAGTATTCTTTCTGTGGCATATTCTACAAAATTTATATTCTAGTGCCCTTCATAAATGCACATCGATTTCTTTAATATTTCTACGGGTGTTATAATTAAAAAGCACTTGGAATTATTTCAACCCATCGGCCATAATACTTTTAAATGACTCAAGAAAATTCGGCGCCAAATATATATTTAAAATTTCAAATGATTCGGTTGGGTAGTTTTTGTGCTGTTGTATGTGGACATACTGACGGATAAGTAGACAGACGGACGGATCAGTCGACGACTGTAGATGCTACGTATTTATATAATTACGAACGTACCTAAAAATAGTTAAATTTAAAAGCACATGCCAAAATTGAAAACTCATCTCAGCAATTGTTACTAAAAGACAGCATTGTAGCTGATTTCTTTTGTGTGTTCCGATAAATGGATTAAAAATGCTATGAATAACCTGTTCTAACGTAATCGTTGTGAAACTCAGTGATTTATATCAGATTCAATCCATCTCAATAGGGTAATCTCATTAAAATACTCTGTAAACATTTCTTCCCATAGAACATAATGTAATCAAATTCTTTAGGGTGCTCCTCTAAAGGAATTTTAATCTAACATGCATCATATACAATATAAAACATGCTTAGGGTACGTTAATAAGGTTTACCAATTGCATTAAAATAAGTGTATATTTACGGGTATTAGAGCGAGGACAGAGGGACAGACAAACCGAATGCATAAACAATTTTCCACTTCATTGGAAATTATAAAAATTCAAACCCAAAGCTGAATATTGAAATCATATCGATTCATTTAATGCCAAATAAATAATTTAAAATGCTCGCCAAAATGCTAGAAAAGAATCTAGAACTTTTCCTCACATGGGCGTGCGAAGAGAAAACTGCGCCAAGAAACGGTTTCAATTTGGCACCCTCCCACATAACTTTTTCTTGTAACAGGCCACAAATGACGTTGGTAGTACAAATTAGGCTTTCCATAAATTTCCGCGACCAGGTCGATTGCCCCCCTCTGCCTCCCCCTTTTTTGCACGGCGCTGCCTTCGCATGATTGGCGCCAAAATGTCGTTATTTTGCATGGCCTGGTAACCCGGCTATTATTGTTTATTTATTAATAAATTTTCAATTTTTTTATCAAATTATATAAATAGTTTTTCTTTCTTTATTAATTGTGTTTTTAATTATTATTATTATTATTTTTAAAATACAAAATAATTGAAAAATATATTTGTAACCCATATTCAAAAATGATTTTCGCCAAATTTGCTCCCAAACCCGATCCGTTTATGATATACCTATTCTAATTTCATGGTGCTTTTCCAATATTACCTTTACCTTGGCGTATTTATAAACCTTCGTCCTGTGGAGACTTCAGAAAGTGATATTTGTTGCAAATAGATATGAACAGTTCCATAAATAAACCTGATGAACGTTTATGCTTATTTTTACGTATAAATATAGCTCGGATGCCATATATGCACTATGTAGCGCGATTTCTTCTCCCGTAAAATGGTAGAAATTTTGTTTCGGTGAAAGTTTTTGAATATTTCTCTAATACGATTTTTTGTCATATTTATACTTTTTATTCTATTAATTGTTATGTTTATTATTTATAACTGTTTATTTATTGCTTCCCCCATTGTTTATTTTTTAAATAAAGTGATTGAACAAAATAAACGGGTTACCATGTGAGACATGAAATCGCCATTTTGTTGCAATCGCATCAACTTGGTGCATGTATGACATCTACGTCATGTATGTGTTTTCATAAAATGTAGCCATAATAAAAGGCGTGCAATAAAGCAATAATTGCCAGAGAACATAGGTTTCTTAGTGAGAAATAATATTAACCTTCCGTCTACCAGACGGGTCCATTGGACCCGACAGCAATATTTCTGGTGTCAATGGTAAAATGAGAAATTGTCGATTGACACCGGAATTTATAAAGGACTTGTCTAGATATTACGAATTCCTTAATTTAAGCTTTCATTGTAAAAGCAAAATTATATTAAAATATTACTGGTGCCGTTTGCAAGTTTGGAATTAAAATTAGGTGTTGCCGTAGATAAATGGGTGTTTTGTCTGGTAGACGGAAGGTTAAGTAATCTAACAAACAGTAAAAAAAACAGAATATAATCTGTGATTAAAAATTTAAAATTAATATCTAAGCACTCATGTCAAACTCGTATTTTATTTAAACTCGAAAGAACTTTTTCCTAATTTGCACGCGAGAAATATATAAGATGCCAAGCAAAAGATGCGATTACAAAATGTTATTATAAAAATTATTGCAAAACTTTGTATACTAAGTCACTAAGTATTATGGCTTTTTTCTTTTAAATAAATATAATAATAATAATAATAATAATAATAATAATAATAATAATAATAAAACTGATTTATTTTCCAATTTGCTTCTTAAATTTAAATATGTTTTATTGTATTTAAATAAAAATTGCTTGCGTATTTTCTTTCCTCCATGTGTTCAAATTCTGGAATGTAAAAAAACATTCAGCCAGTGAAAAGTGACGTACATCAAATATCTGAGACGTATGCAATAAATCGTACTTTTATCAGTTTTTTTAATATAATTTTTAAACTATTTGGAACAAATTTTTGAGAGTAGGTGCGTTCAGTAGGTTACCCTCATAGGTACATTCTCATACAATCAAAATCCGTCATGTATTTTTTCAGATTTACTTGCCGAAAGAATTATGCTTAACTTTTAATATCATTACGTACTATGTGTATTAGCCTTCGCTTCGCTCAAACAATTTACTCTATACACTCTGATTCGGATCTTTACAAAAATATCCAGCCGGTGAAAAATAACGTACACCAAATTTCTGTGATGTATGCAAATAAATTGTGCTTTTTTATCAGTTTTTTTTTAATATAACTTTTAAACTATTTGGAACTAATTTTTCGTAGGTGGTGCATTCACCAGATTACTGTTGGTACAAACAGAATCAAAATTCGACTACTACTTTTTGAGATTTGCTTGAAGAAAGAATTTTTTTGACTTTTAATATCGTGACGTAGTCTGAGTATAAGACTTCGCTTCGCTCAGACAAAAATACCGAAACTCGTTATTTTGAAAAGAAACTTACGAAATAAAAAATAAATTAGATAAGAATTTTAATAACAAATAATGGTTAAAAAAAATAGCCAAAAAATCTGTATTACATATTTAAACTAGGACTTTCCCTCAGAGGGATTAGTCTGAGCGATATTGCTTAAAACAAAGTTTTAATAATAGTATGCTAAAAGTAAAAAGATGGTATCTTTAATTGATTATATACTGTCACAAATCGAAATGACAAAAAATAGCAAAATGAATGGTACAATTGCAATTTTACGATTTACGATTTATTGTGATATTTAAATTTTTTATTATATTTATCATTATGTTTATTATTTATAACTGTTTATTCATCGCTTCAACTATTGTTTCTTTTTCTTCTCTTTCTTTCTTTTATTTATTTATTTATTTTTTATGGTACTAGTCTGTTATCTCGTCGACCGATTTCGCCAAATTATGCAAATAACCAAACTAATAGCCAAATTATACATATTGACATAATTTTTATTTTAAATAATAAAAAACAAATAATTAGTAGAATATTAATAAAAATACAAATAAAAAGTCGAAATAAAAATCACTTAATGACATTAGCGTTTATACCCCGCCCCAAACTTTGGCTCATATCACAAATGCACCCAAGAAAATCTCCATGCTGCCGATAATGGGATTTAATAGTTTGATATCTGTGTTAATAACAACAATTTTGAATTGCTCATTTTAGAAATTTCTTCTATGCGACTTTCGTGCATATAGAGATTAATTTTTCGGTTTTAATGTCGTTAATTAACGCGGGTTTGGCGAGTTTTGTACATTTTAGTGATTCCTGCACAGCGAGTTTCGAGGATCCAGAGTTTTTTTTCTTTTTTTTCGTTTATTTTTTTGCTTGATTAAATGGGGGCGCAGCACTCATACACGCGTTAGTGATTCCGGTGTTGATGAGTTTCGTACATTTTAGTGATTCCTGCACAGCGAGTTTCGTGGATCCAGTGATTTTTTTTGTTGTTTAAATGGGCGCGCAGCGCTCATACACGCGTTAGTGATTGCGGCGTTGGCGAGTTTCGTACATTTTAGTGATTCCTGCACAGCGAGTTTCGTGGATCCAGTGATGTCTTTTTGGTTTAAGTGAGCGCGCAGCGCTTATACACGTGTTAGTGATTGCGGCGTTGGCGAGTTTCGTACATTTTAACGATTCCTGCACAGCGAGTTTCGTAGATCCAGTGATGTTTTTGTTTTCGGTTTAAATGGCCGCGCAGCGGCCATACACGCGTTAGTGATTGCGGCGTTGGCGTTTCGTACATTTTAGTTATTCCTGTACAGCGAGTTTCGTGGATCCAGTTATTTTTTTTTTGGTTTAAATGGGCGCGCAGCGCTCATACACGCGTTAGTGATTGCGACGTTGGCGAGATTCGTACATTTTAGTAATTCCTGCACAGCGAGTTTCGTGGATCCAGTGATGTTTTTTTGGTTTTAATGAGCGCGCAGCGCTCATACACGAGTTTGTGATTGCGGCGTTGGCGAGTTTCGTGCATTTTAGTGTTTCCTGCACAGCGAGTTTCAGGGATCCAGTGATGTTTGTCTGTCTGTCTTTCTGTTTGTCTGTTTATAGGTTTGTTTTTCTGTCTGTTTGTTGATTTGTTTGTTTGTTTGTCTGTATGTTTATCTGTCTGTTTTTCTGTCCGTCTGTCTGTTCGTCTGTCTGTTTGTTTGTATGTTTGTTTTTGTCTGATTGTTGGTTGGTTTGTTTGTCTGTTTGTTCATTTGTCGATTTGTTTCCTTGTTTTTGTCTGTTTTTTGTCGGTTTATTTGTTTGTTTGTCTGTTTGTTTTTTGTCTGTTTGTCGGTTTGTTTTATGTCTGTTTGTCTTTTAGTTTGTTTGTCAGTTTTTTTTGTCTGTTTGTTTATTTCTTCGGCTTTTTGTCGGTTTGTTGTTTGTTTGTTTTTCTGTCTGTTTGTTTGTCTGTTTGTATGTGTGTTTCTCTGTCTGTTTCTTTGTTTATTTGTAGTATCGTCAAGAAACGGCAAAAAACCATATTTTCCGCATGAAAAAGGGAAAGCAAGAAACCATATTTTCAGTTTAAAAAGGGAAAATATCGGCAGCATGGGGATTTTCTTGGGTACATTTGTGATATGAGCGAAAGTTTAGGGCGGGGTATAGACGCTAGTCTTAATGACGTTTTCAACACGTGTATCGTACTTAATGTCATTGAATTGACATTCACGATCATCCATTATTGGCATTTAATCTTATAATTTGGCGATAGTATTTTGGTCGACGGGATAACAGAGTAGTACATTTTTTATATTATTTGATTATTCTGTCGACCAAAAAAGTATCGCCAAACAATAAGATAAAATGCCAATAATGAAAGATCGTGAATGTCGCATTCAATCGCATTAAATACGATACATGTGTTTATGAACGTGAATGTCGCATTCAATCGCATTCAATACTATACATGTGTTTAAAACATCATCAAATGATTTTTTATCCCACTTTTTATATGTATTTTTATCAATATTTCACTAATTAGCATCCGATGCTATTTCTTACAGACAAGCTAAAAATGTCGTGTCATCGGCCCTGAATTTTCTAGTCAACCGATTTTGATAATTTTTTTTTTTAAATGAAAGCTATTTATTTGTAATTGTGCCCATTTTAATTATTTTTTAATTTATTTCCAGTTTTATATTTTATTTTTAATTTTAAAAGCTTTTTCATGACATTTTTTCAAAATGGTGGCAACATAGTTTAGCTTTTCTCTCGATAATAAAAATTTATTTTCTAAAATGATTGCGTATAATTCTGCACTAACTGAGTTTACAAAAATATATATTTATTGAGAAATAATATTAATAATGTAAATAAAATGACAGAAAATAATTTATGATAAAAATTAATGTCTAAATCAAAATAAGAGAAATTTCAAATGAGGAAAATTATGTCATTCAGCAACCAGATAAAAAATTACAATATTATTATGGATGCCTTTTTCATAAACAGTAGCTTTTAACGAACATTTGAAGAGAAAATGACGTCAGTATTTAAAACATCGTATTTTTACTCATAACGATATTAGCAAGGCAACACTAGATACCGGGCTTGCTCATTCCTTTCATGACGTCACAAAAGGTGGCTGAATGACATCCAGCGATTGGTACAAAACGATGGGTGCGTTACTTTGAGCCCTGTTTGTACCAATCCCAGATAGCGGCCAGCCACCTTTTGTGACGTCGTGATAAGGAATGAGCAAGCCCGGTATCTAGAGTAGCCCTGATATTAGGTACTACTCTGTTATCCCGTCGACCAATTTCGCCAAATTATACAAATCGCCTTATTAATAGCCAAATTATACATATTGACATAATTTTTATTTTAAATAACGAAAAAATAAATATTTAGTAGAATATTAATAAAAATATTAATAAAAAGTCGAAATAAAAATCACTTAATGACATTTTAAACACATGAATCGTATTTAATGTCATTGAATGTGACATTCACGATCATCCATTACTGGCATTTAATCTTATAGTTTGGCGATAATTTTTTGGTCGATGGAATAACCTAGTAGTACCTTACTACTAGGTCTAATTAACCAATCAAACTAGATATTACTTTCGTTTTCTTTTTTTTTTTTTTTTAAATAAAGCTTTTTTTCTGTGAGTGCATATAAAATAAAATTTCTGAACTTCGCCGGCACTCATATTACAATTTTAATTGTAGATGTGCGAGTATTTGAATGCAAAATTGTAACTGGAAAATTTGACATTTACTTTGTAAATATATTTATTATATATTGATTCAATAATGTAATTACTTTTGCTTTTTTAAAAACCAAATCGATCGGGTCTTTTAAACATTTCATTCGTCGAATTCGACGAGATTCCATTCGTTTTATTGTTAAATTACATTTCCTTTTACTCAGAGTCTATAAAAAAGCGTTTAAACTAAAGAAAAAATCCGTTTTTGATGAATCTAGTCAATGAAGAAGTAGCACGTCAAATTGCATCTCTTTATTATTCCGCAATTTCAGTGTCTCAGAGAGAAATTGCTATTCAATTGGGTATTTCACGCCGTTCTGTTTGCTATTATATTGATAAACACAAGAAAAATGAAGTTAGTTCATTGCAATCTAAACGGGTCGTCCTTCTAAAAAATTTCTATCGATTTTTTTTTTTTCTAATCGGAGGCGAAACTGAATTCTGCAATGGTAGAATCTACATTCATCTTGTTTATTTCTTCTTTCGTTACTTAAAATAAAAAATATGTCAATATGTATAATTTGACAAAATTGATCAACGATAGTACCAATATTTTATTTAAACACGCATTTTCTTTAAACACGGCAAAATTGTTTCCAATTCGCATGTGCGAAACATAAAAGATGCTAATGGCGGTTATAAAGTGCGGTTATAAAGGCGGTTAAAAAGAATATCATTAATTCTCAAGTACTAAGTTACTAAGAATTAAGGCTTTTTTCTTTTAAATTAACAACAACAACAAAATTATTTTCCAGTTTGTTTCTTAAATTTAAGTATAATTTATTGTACTTAAAAACTGTTTGCGTATTTTCCTTGCTCCATGTGCTTAAATTTGGGAGTTTAACGGAAACATCCAGCCAGTGAAAAGTGACACAGACCAAATTCCTGTGACGTATGCAAATAAATTATGCTTTTTTATCAGTTTTTTAAACATAATTTTAAAACTAGGACTTCCCTCAGAGGGATTAGTCTGAGCGATATTGCTTAGAACAGAGTTTTTAAAATAATATGCTAAAAGTAAAAAGAGATTCTATCTTTAATTGATCATATGTTGTTACAAATTGAAATTATAAAAAAGAGCAAGGTGAATGGTACATTTGCAAAATATTACATACAAATTCCAATACACGGTTAAAAATTGGGAAATCAAACTAAACAAAACAGTCACGCATAAGTATAAAATTTGAAGAATACAACTAACAAAGCGCTAAAATATCTTGTATCGGAATTTAAACTCTTTGAAATGACGTAAAGAATATACACATCAATTTTAGTACCTAAAATTTGCGCAAATCATGATGGTTGAGTAGAATGAGGGATTTTTTTATATGGTGTGTAGTGTCCTTAAATAGATAGTACAAAATAATTAATATATATAATAATATAATATCTACATCTGGTTTCAATGTATGCGATGAGGTTTTCGATAAAAAATTGGGGTATTCTCACTTAAAAAAAGATATATAAAAATCCCGAAAACGCCAACAAAGGAATACAATCTGTCGTTTCGAGTGTGTTCCAGATATACTCAATCTGATTTAAATGGGTCGTGCATGCTGGCCACTACATACGATGATTTGTATAACCCATTCCCATGTCTGTTAAACCCATTTCCATGAAATTGAGCTGTATTTCGCTTTAGCATTCATAAAATAAAACGAATCGGCAATCATGAATGTAGTAGAGAGTTTACAGAGGTATACTTTCTGGATTTTTTAAGAATCACCTTATCTACCTCGCCCTCTTTCTCAAAAAGCCGCAGTACATACATTCTAGGATATATTCTATAACTTGAGCATATACTCTCTGCTTAGAGCGTATATTCTCTATTTCTTCACGATTATTCCACTGTTGGCAATGCCAATAGCATAAGATATGAACGAGATCTGAATATCTCGTCTGCATAAGCTTTTAGCCGTCAAGCAGTGTCATCCCCATATAGCACACTTGCCTCCCCAGGATGTCCTGGGGAGGATTCACATCCCAGGACCGTCATCCCCCAGGCATCCCTGAGGATGCAGAAAATTGTCACCAGGAGGTCCTCAGGAACCGAAAATGTCCGCTTTACAGCATCCTGGCGCGCTCCCCAGGACATCCTCGAGGGTCCTCCCCAGGAGGTTCTGGGGAAGATTTGAGGAAGTCATATAGGAGGACTTTGGGAAACTTCAAGGTCACTAATATGTTTAAAAAAAAAAAATAAAGCTATGATTTAATTTAAATTTTTTAGAAGAAAACGCGAATGTTGTTTTTTTTTCTATTATTCAGACGGATTTACATATACAGAGATTATTCAGTAACAAATTTCTTACCTTCATTTTTCCTGCTGGATTTGAACCTGAGTACCATGGGATTCTGGACGCGCACTCTAGCCGTTATGCTGTAGGGTCAGTAAGGAATAAAGGTTTCTAAGGTATACATGCATTTTTACTCCGCTTTTGAAACTTAAAACTAGGAAATGTCCTCGTTTTTTGTGCCTTTTGCATACATTCGACATAAATTTAAATTAATAACCCTAAATAAATTATCAATAATTATTTGTTATAACATAAATGTCTTCGAATTAAAAATTTTTTTTAATGAAATTGTATTTTTAAATGATAAAAATATCCTTTTAGCTTTTAATACTTAAAATCCATTAAAATCTTTCTGTAGTTAGAAAATTGATTATGAACTATATATTTTGGCACACAATGAATGATGCAAAACGTTTCTGATGATAGCCCCTATAAAATTTAATTTTAGTTAGTAAAAATATTATTTCCAGAGATTAAAATAGCAAGTGGTTAAAACACATAGTTTCTTTAAAATTATGATTTTTTTTTAAATGATTGAGAAATAAAGACTAAGTGAATCCTTTCAAAAATAAAACTTTTTTGCTCTTTCTCTCTCTTACTTTTTTTTTACAGAAATTTTAATAGATTTTTTTTTCATTTTTCTCTTGGTGCTCTTATTAAATGAATTTATGAAATATATGTATATATATATATATTTAATTAGTCTTTTCTTTCCTAATTTTTACTCTTTGAAATATTTCATTTTTGCAGTTTCATAGCGAACCCCACCAGCAGCCAAGTGATTCTGCTCTCGAAGCTGGTAGATTAGAGGCGGTGAGTTTGTACCCAATCGCACCCGTCGGTCTAATCGTTCGGAGTTTTCCGCTCTTTTCTTCGAATCTTAAGCTTCCTTGCGTAAATACGCGTTAGGTTCCTTTAGAAAGACCCTCCGGAAGGCAACCCTCCTCCCTTGATGAGTTCCTTATTTTTTTTTCTTTTTTTTAATGATTGGCAAATAAAATCTAAGTAAATCCTTTCAAAAATGAAACTTTTTTGCTCTCTCTCGCTCTTACTTTTTTTACAGAAATTTTTATCGATTTTTTTTCCTTTTTACGCTTGGTTAAAGGTGCTCTTATTATATGAATTTATGAAAAAAAATATATAAATTTGTTTAGTTTTTTCTTTCCTACTTTTTACTCTTTGAAATATTTCACTGTTGCAGTTTCATACTGGGCCCCACCAGCGGTCAAGAGATTCAGCTCTCGAAGCTGGTAGGTGGGATGAGCTCAGTTTGTACCCAATCGCGCCCGTCAGCCCGATTGTTCGGAGTTTCCCGGGGTTTTCTTCGAATCTTGGATTTCCTTGCATAAATATGGCTTAGGTTCCTTTAGAAAGACCTTCATTGAGGGCAATCCCTCCCTGCCTTGATATGTCCCTCATGTTGATAATTGGCCGTCATAAATGCAACCAATCAACGAACCCGTTTTAAAGTGATTAGGTATATTTTGGCGAGTATTTATTAACGAATAATTATATCCGTTACTTATGAAATTTTCATATTGTACGATACGAATTACAGATGTTTGGAGATTTACCACTTGTTGCGGGATTAAAAAATACTGTAAAACCCCTGTATTATTTTATAACATTGTAAAAATATTAAAATTCTGCATTTTCATTAATAACACACCATTGTACAAATTTGTAGAATTTTGTTATATCAGAATTTGGTGTAAAAATCATTTGTAAAATTCTATCATTACATTGAAACATTGCTTGAGTCACATAAAATAGAAACTATTAATAAAATTTGAATCTGTTAACAAAATCATTTTATTTTCTTATTGTTATAAATAAAATTACTTTTCAGTTAAATCTCCATTTAATAGTCTTTAAAAATTTGAAATCTTTATGTGCATAAAAAATTCAATATGCACCTTTTTCCATTTAATCAACGACGGGAAATATATTTGTTGATTTCTTGAAATGTATTTTAGTAACTAAGATTTTAGGCAATTTTAAAAGCCTAAAAGAACTAATGTCTTTATTTAAAATATAAGATATTTTTATCAACGATCTTAAAAATCCCAAACTAATATATATTTTCTATTACACATAAGAACAAATTTGATTGTAACACCTTTTCTTACTATGTAAAAAAATAGTCTGATTTCCAATTCTTAGAACTACACTCTTTTTTTTTTCTTTTTCTCTCCTTAGTGATTCCCGCGATATTTACAACATTCTCAGCTAGCAAAACTGGTTGGAGGGGGCGGGTAGCTTATTGCGAGCCTAATAGTAATCTTGTAATTGATGGAAGGTCGGGACGGTGATTCCTGCTTCAGAGCATTGTTTGCAGTTACTTTAAAATACTTTCATTGTCACCTAAGAATATGTGCATGGTAAAACAGGAAATTCCATGCTTTATAGATATCCAAAGAAATATAATATGAAATCGGTTTGTTAAATGAAGGTTTTAAGTAAAGCGATTTTTTTTCAGTTGAAAATTGTGATAAAATATTTGTTATTAAGGAAATATAGATAAATATTTATCTGTAATTTCAGAACCAAAAAATATTTATATTTCTGAAGTTTTCAAAATAAAGATTTCATTTTATCTATCATAATTTAAATAATAATAATGATATTATGTTTGCTAATCTATAAAAGATATTAGAAAAATAATTTGTAAATAAGACAATCTTAAATTAAAAAAAAATAATTAATGATAAATAAAAGAAAATAGGTTTTAAGAATCAGAACCAGAAACAATGGCGCCAACTTTTGAAAAATATTGAGTGTGCTCAAAAACATTTTGAACAAATACATAAATATTTAGTGGGCTCAATTAATAATGGCTGGATAGAGATAACAAATTATTCTGTGGGCTTGCGCCCCATGCGCCATATAAGTTGGCGCCACAGATCAGAAAGACACTTAAATTTATGCTTCTGTTTAGCTAACATTTTTGTATCTTCAACACATATATAATTAATTACATTGGCTAGGTAATTGATAAAAACCCTAAAACATTAAATTTGCATGAATTTATAATTTTTAACTGATTTTATAGGAATGTAAAATTTTTAAACAGAAAATCTTTTTAAATAAACCACGTATTGGTATGCATTTGGGGAGGGGGAGAGGTCATCTCAATATTTATATATTTTAAATCCAAAGGTACCATTTTAAAGGGAACTGTTCTATCTTTGAATTAGTGTTATGTGCTGTGATAAAAATGTTTAATTTCGTTTCAAAGTTTTAAATGGGTACTTATGAACAAACTTACTTTAAGAATCTCTTTCTTTTTTCTTTGCATAAATACCTTTACCTCTAAATATCAGAAAAAATATATGATCCAGAATTGTCTTCTATTTAGAGATTTCAGTTTAATTTAGACTATAAATAATTACTATTTAGTTAATTTAAACAAGTTAAATTAATTTGCTAATTAATAAAAAAGTAATAATAACAAAAAAGCAAAACGCAACAGGTTATTGATTAATAATTAATAAAATATTGATAAATGTTAACAAAATTTGGTTTAAAAGATATATAATAGTAATTAGTATATAAAAATAGGAATTAACTGAAATAATAAATTAAAATTTTTAATTTAACTAAAAAAGGTTAAAAGTTATAGCAATAATTAAAAATAACAATTACAATTTAATAACAATTATCTAACTTGCTAAAAAAATAAGAAATCGAATGATTGATAAAATAAAATTAACTCATTAAAAATTTAGACCGATCAAATGGAATTTGATATTTCAATAAAAATAAACTAAATATTGTACTTCAGAATCACTCACGAGATGGCGCCTGCACTGTGACTTCCTCGGCACTTCCCCAGGAAACATTAACCGGGTACTTCCCCAGGAATGACTTCCCAGGTACTTCCTCAGGAGTAGCGTCCCTGGGAAGTTGCTCCGTGGGACACTTCTGGGAGCTTACTCCTGAGGACACCGTAAAAGACTCTTCCCCGGGACGTCCTGATCTTGTCATTTTAGTATTAGGAGGAATATGGGATGACTTGGAGCTCCTGGGGAGATATTGAGGAGCTTTTGTGCTATATGGGTCACAAGTGATTTACAAATCTGAACATATTTTTTTCAGCATAACATGCTGGCTCAAATACGCCAATGTGAACTCGATTACGCCGTTTTACCGGAAAAAGGTTATTATTTAAAAGGCCTGCTAGTGGCAATTGAGAAAATGATTCTATGATAAAATTCCTAGATTAGTAAATCTGAAAAGTTAATGTCCCACCCCTCATACTATTTTATAATGGAATTTTTTTGTGGTGACGTGTAAATGAATAATAAATATTTTTTGCGTGGCATGTTCTACAAAATATGCATTCTAGGGCTCTTCATAAATGCATATGAATTTCATTATATTTCGATGGGTTTAGCATCATTAAAAAGAGCTTGGAGCTATTTCACCCCATCGGCCGTAATATAACGGAATACTTTTGATTCCCCTGTATTCGAATTTATCCGATTTTATTAAAATTTGCAACGACTCAACAAAATTCGGCAACAAATAGATATTTAAAATTTCAAACGATTCCGTAGGATAGTTTTTGTGCAGTTATATGTGGAGATACAGACGAACGGATCAGACGGCGACTATAGTTACTAAATATTTTATATTAATTAGGGACACACCTAAAAAGACAGTTAAATTTAAAAGCTCACGCCGAAATTGAAAACGCATTTCCAGAAATTATTGCTCAAAAACAGTATTGTAACCAATTTCTTTTGTGTGTCCTTGTAATTGGATTAAAAATGCTATGAATATCCTGTTATAACTTAATCGTAACGAAATTCAGAGGTTTATATAAGTTTCGTAAATTTGCAATAACGTTATTTCATTAAAATACTCTGCAAAGGATTTCCCCCAGTAGACCATACTGTAATGAAAATCTTTTGGGTGCCCCTGTAAATAAACTATTAATCCCACATACTTCATATACAATATCAAACATGCCTAGGAGACCCTAAATAAGGTTTCCAATTGCATATAAATCGGTGTATATTTACGGATGTTTGAGTGTGGACAGACGGATACACAAACCGAATGCATAAATATTTTTCAGCTTTGTTGGAAAGTGCAGAATAAAGCAACCTCACAGGCTGAAGATCACAACCACATCGATTTATTTAATGGCAAAAAAGACACTTCTTTTCCTGTCGATCAAAAAACTATCGGCAAACTATAAGGTTACATGCCAATACTGGAGGATTGTAAATGTTACTTTCACTTGTCATTAATTACGATACGCGTGCTTGTTACGTCATAAAGTGATTTTTAATTCAATGTATTTCTTATTGCATTTTAAAAATGTATTTATTTTTCTGTTATTTAAAATACAAATTAGGCCAATTTATGTAATTTGACAAACAGTTTGGCGATTTGTGTAGTTTGGCGCAATTGGTCTACAAAATAACCAAGCATCACAGAAAAAAAAAAAAAAATAATTGTAATTTAAGAAATTACCCCAACCATTTGAAAAATGTTTCACTCGATACATTCATCTATCATTTTAAGCTAAATACCAGTTGTTTTATTGTGTATTATCCGTGCCACTGCTATAAATGACTTTATACATGCTGCAATTTGAAGGTACGGTTCGTTTAAGTTATATCACTCTATTGTCGCCAAGCATAAAAGTTGGCGACGAAAGAAACATTTCAAACTATTTAACATTGTTGGTGCAAAAGTAATCATTATTAAAATACAGCTTTGGCATATACTGTTATACTTGTAAGACTTTGGCATATATTGTTTGATTTTACAGAGCAGAATTTTGGTGATGGAGGTTTTAAACCAAAATCGATCGCAGCACATGCATCTGTGAATGGGTCCATCAGACATCGAATCAAAAAAGTTTTTTCCCAGTTTTTCCCAAGCCGATTGCTTTTTAGTTTTCTTTTTAGGTGGTGGAAAATCAAGAGTAATAGCTATAACATTTTCCGGCTTGTTAGAATCACTATTGGCACTCAAATTTTCCTGGTTAGAACCGACCGATAGTAAAACGCCATGGCTAGTGGATTGGTCGCCCTGGCGACATGATGTTTTACAATTAATCGGTTCGGCATTAAATTGCTTCCTTTTTCGTGATCGCCTTTCAACACGTAATTGGTTTTCAGCGGCTCAATAATCTTTTGATTTTATCATTTTCTGCATTGAAAGACGTTTTTGCGCCAAACCAAATACAGTATTACTCAGTTATCCCGTCGACCAATTTCGCCAAATGATACGAATCGCCAAACTAATAAGCAACTTATACATGTTGACTGTGTTTAATATCATTGAATGCGATATTCACGTTCATTCATTTCTTTGGCTTCGGCTTTTTCCGTATCTGTTAATTTCCGTCTACCCATTTTTAAATTTGTTAGTTTTCTCCTTTATTACAATGATTTTAACCATTTTAATTTACTATTCAAATAAAAATTCTTCTAAAAGTAAAGAATTTAATTTAAATTCAAATAAAAATTCTTCTAAAAATAAAGAATTTAATTTAAATTCAAAAGTGGTAACATCATTCAAAAGTGGTAACATCATTCAAAAGTGGTAACATCATCGGGTCCATTCTCCCGAAAACAACAACCATTTTTCAAATGGTTAAAAAAAAAAAAAAAACTCTTCTAAAAGTAAAGAATTTAATTTAAATTCAAAAGTGACCACATCATTCAAAAGTGGTAACATCATTCAAAAGTGGTAACATCATCGGGTCCATTCTCCCGAAAACAACAACCATTTTTCAAATGGTTAAAAATTGTAATTTAAGAAATTACCCCAACCATTTGAAAAATGTTTCACTCGATACATTCATCTATCATTTTAAGCTAAATACCAGTTGTTTTATTGTGTATTATCCGTGCCACTGCTATAAATGACTTTATACATGCTGCAATTTGAAGGTACGGTTCGTTTAAGTTATATCACTCTATTGTCGCCAAGCATAAAAGTTGGCGACGAAAGAAACATTTCAAACTATTTAACATTGTTGGTGCAAAAGTAATCATTATTAAAATACAGCTTTGGCATATACTGTTATACTTGTAAGACTTTGGCATATATTGTTTGATTTTACAGAGCAGAATTTTGGTGATGGAGGTTTTAAACCAAAATCGATCGCAGCACATGCATCTGTGAATGGGTCCATCAGACATCGAATCAAAAAAGTTTTTTCCCAGTTTTTCCCAAGCCGATTGCTTTTTAGTTTTCTTTTTAGGTGGTGGAAAATCAAGAGTAATAGCTATAACATTTTCCGGCTTGTTAGAATCACTATTGGCACTCAAATTTTCCTGGTTAGAACCGACCGATAGTAAAACGCCATGGCTAGTGGATTGGTCGCCCTGGCGACATGATGTTTTACAATTAATCGGTTCGGCATTAAATTGCTTCCTTTTTCGTGATCGCCTTTCAACACGTAATTGGTTTTCAGCGGCTCAATAATCTTTTGATTTTATCATTTTCTGCATTGAAAGACGTTTTTGCGCCAAACCAAATACAGTATTACTCAGTTATCCCGTCGACCAATTTCGCCAAATGATACGAATCGCCAAACTAATAAGCAACTTATACATGTTGACTGTGTTTAATATCATTGAATGCGATATTCACGTTCATTCATTTCTTTGGCTTCGGCTTTTTCCGTATCTGTTAATTTCCGTCTACCCATTTTTAAATTTGTTAGTTTTCTCCTTTATTACAATGATTTTAACCATTTTAATTTACTATTCAAATAAAAATTCTTCTAAAAGTAAAGAATTTAATTTAAATTCAAATAAAAACTCTTCTAAAAGTAAAGAAATTAATTTAAATTCAAAAGTGACCACATCATTCAAAAGTGGTAACATCATTCTAAAGTGGTAACATCATCGGGTCCATTCTCCCGAAAACAACAACCATTTTTCAAATGGTTAAAAAGGCTCGCCAAAAAATTTAGAACAGGATATGGAACTTTTCCATATAATTAGCGCCAAAATTACAAATTAGCGCCCAATTACATTGCATGGTGATCTGGGTATTGTTGTTTGTTTATTAATAAATTGCTTTTTTTCTATATTTATATAACCTAAATTTAATCGTGCTTTTTTTAATTGTTACTTACTTTTTAAAATAATCGAAATTCATTCAAAAATGATTTTTGCGAAATTTGCACCAAACCCGATGTGTATATGATATCTCTGCTCTAATTTCATGATACTTTTCAAATAATATCTTTATC
Organism: Maratus speculifer; assembly: GCA_964019185.1. Taxonomy (NCBI): domain Eukaryota; kingdom Metazoa; phylum Arthropoda; class Arachnida; order Araneae; family Salticidae; genus Maratus; species Maratus speculifer. Next base: position 98,404,073 of record OZ025295.1, read on the forward strand.
TTGGCGTTTTTATAAATCATGGTCCAGTTTGGGATTCAGAAATTGAGATTTCAAACCTGATGATCGTTTATGCTTATTTTTACTCGTAAATATGGCACAGATGTCATATTTATGAGTAAAAATATAAGCTTCATGTTAGCGCGATTTTTTTTTCCCGCAAAATTGATGAAAACGTTGTTTTTGAATATAAGTGTTTTACGAATTACGATTTATTGTGTTATTCATATTTTTATTATATATTTATTATGTTTATTACTTATAACTGTTTATTCTTCGCTTCAACTATAGTTCCTTTTTTGATATTACTTGATTATCCTGTAGACCAAAGAATTATCGCCAAACAATATGATAAAATGCCAATCATGAATGATTGTGAATGTCTCATTAAACAATGTAAACAAGTGTTTAAAACGTCATCAAGTGATTTTTTGTACTGCTTTTTAATTGCATTTTTATCAATGTTTCAGCAGGGATGAGATTTCCACTTTTTTGCACACCAGTAAAATCTCAGAGAAAATGCTATATTATTTAATCGGAACATTTATGTGATTTAAGAGACAAACATTTTCTCCATTATTATACTGGTGTCCAAAAAAGCAGAAATCTCATCCCTAAAGTTTCACTACTTTATTTCTTCTTTCGTTATCTATACATATAATAAAACAGTAGGACCCGGTGTGTCTGTACATTGAAGATAATTGACAAAAATGGAGTCAGGGCGATAAAAGAAAACCAATGAAACACAAAAAAAAATTTTTTGAATTTTTTGTCTGTCTGTCTGTCTGTCTGTCTGTCTGTTTGTTCGAGGTTATCTTCGTAACTACTGAATGGATTTTTATGCGGTTTTCACTAATGAAGAATGCACACTCCCGGGCAGTGTATAGGCTTTGTTTCATCAAAATCGGACAACAGACAAAAAAGTAACAAAAAGAAACAAAAGAAACTATTAGGTGCGCTGCTCACGTTTTTTAGTACATAACGTTTTTTAGTACATATAAAATCCAATAGATGTCACTGTGCGATTTTAAAACGCGCTATCGTTATGTTTTCGCCAGTCTACTTAAGTATGAGAAAGTTTCAAGCTGGCTGTCGTTCCATGTGGTTTAGTCGGTAGAACGTCAGTGCGCCATACTGATGGCCCGGGTTCGATTCCCAGCATGGAATTTTTTTTCACTATGTTGGCATTAACGCCTATAAGCAATTAAAAGAATTTGAAATATTGTATTCAAGGCGAATTTTCTCTCTGGGAAAATTTCCTTGCATTAATATGTCAGTGTAATTTTTTTTTCGATTTAATTTTTTTTTTCGAAACTTTGTTTTTCTTAAAAAATTACAGTAAATATTTGATATTTCCCAACGTTTTTTGAATGATCGACTTGCTTTTTTTTTTTTAATGTATGTCTGAACCTTATCTAACTACTTCTTCAAGATTTCTTTAGATAAACCGACCAGCGTAGCGGGCGAAGGCCGCTAGTTTAAAATAAAAAATATGTGAATATGTACAATTTGGCGAAATTGATCACGAGATAACGAAGAAGTACCAATATTTTATTTCAGCACATAGTCCGGGAGCCGACCGTCGATTTACCTATGTATCGAGTAAAAGGACCGGACATACATCAAAATGTAGGTCTCAATGTGCACATTAAGAATATCACTGTCTGCCAGGTCCTATCCTGCCGGAACGCAAGGCAGCCGCACTTTTATGACGTCAATTTTGAGTGTTTACCTATGTATCGAGTACAAGGACAAAACATACATGAAAACGTAGGTCTCAATGTGCATATTAAGAATATAACTGGCTGCCACATACATCAAAATGTAGGTTCCAATGTGCACATTAAGAATATCACTCGCTGCCAGGTCCTATCCTGCCGGAACCCGGTGGCAGCCGCACTTTTATGACGTCAAGTTTGAGTGTTTACCTATGTATCGAGTAAAAGGACCAGACATACACCAAAATGTAGGTTTCAATGTGCACATTAAAAATATCACTGGCTGCCAGGTCCTATCCTGCCGGAACCCGGTGGCAGCCACACTTTTATGACGTCAATTTTGAGTGTCTGCCTATGTATCGAGTACAAGGACCCGACATACATCAAAATTTAGGTCTCAATGTGCACATTAAGAATATCACTGGCAGACAGGTCCTATCCTGCCGGAACCCGGTGGCAGCCGCGCATTTATGACGTCAACTTTGAGTGTTTGCCTATGTATCGAGCACAAGGACCGGACATACATCAAAATGTAGGTCTCAATGTGCACATTAAGAATATCACTGTCTGCCAGGTCCTATCCTGCCGGAACCCGGTGGCAGCCGCACTTTTATGACGTCAATTTTGTGTGCTTACCTATGTATCGAGTACAACGCCAAGACATGCATTAAAATGTAGGTCTCAATGTGCACATTAAGAATATCACTGACTGCCACATACATCAAAATGTAGGTCTCAATGTGCACATTAAGAATATCACTGGCTGCCACATACATCAAAATGTAGGTCTAAATGTGCACATTAAGAATATCACTGGCTATGTGCACATTGAGACCTACATTTTGATGTATGTCCGGTCCTTGTGCTCGATACATAAGCAAACACTCAAAATTGACGTCATAAAAGTGCGGCTGCCACCGGGTTCCGCCAGGGTAGGACCTGGCTGCCAGTGATATTCTTAATGTGCACATTGAGACCTACATTTTGATGTTTGTGGCAGCAAGTGATATTCTTAATGTGCACATTGAAACCTACATTTTGATGTATGTCTGGTCCTTTTACTCGATACATAGGTAAACACTCAAAATTGACGTCATAAAAGTGCGGCTACCTTGTGTTCCGGCAGGATAGGACCTGACAGACAGTGATATTCTTAATGTGCACATTGAGACCTACATTTTGATGTATGTCCGGTCCTTTTACTCGATACATAGGTAAATCGACGGTCGGCTCCCGGACTAACATATTTTATTTAAACACGATTTGTTTCCAATTTGCATGTGCGAAGGTGCGAAATATAAAAGATGCTAATGGCGGCTATTAACTGCTATTATAAAAATTATCGCAAAATCTCAAATACTAATACTAAGTTACTAAGAATTAAGACTTTTTTCTTAACTACAAGAACAAAATTATTTTTCAGTTTGTTTCTTAAGTTTAAATATAATTAATTGTACTTAAAAATTGTTTGTGTATTTTCCTTTCTCCATGTGCTTAAATTTAGTAATCTAACGAAATATACAACCGGTAAAAAGTGACGCACACAATATTTCTGTGACGTATGCAAATGAATTGGGCTTTTTATCAGTTTTTTAAAAATGGTTTTAAAACTATTTGGAACTAATTTTTGAAAGTAGGTGCATTCAGTAGGTTACTTTCATAGATACCGTTTGGTACAATCAGAATCGGAATCCGATATGTATTTTTCCAGATTTGCTTAACGAAAGAGTTATGCTTGACTTTTAATATCGTTACGTACTATGTGTATTAGTCTTCTTTTCGTCAAGACAACTATTTACTCCATGCATTCTGATTCGGTTGTCTACGAAAATATCCAGCTGGTGAAAAATGACGCACACCAAGTTTCTGTGACGTATGCAAATAAATTTTGGTTTTTTATCAGTTTTTTTAATATAACTTTAAAACTATTTGGAACTAATTTTTCGTAGATAGTGCATTCACCAGATTACCTTTATAGGTACCTACTGGTACAAACAGAATCAAAATCCGACAAGTACTTTTTGAGATTTCCTTGACGAAAGAATTTTTTTGACTTTTAATATCGTTACGTACTCTGAGTATAAGACTTCGCTTCGCTCAGACAACTAGGACTTCCCTCAGAGGGATTAGTCTGAGCGATATTGCTGAGAATACACATTTAATAACTTGCGATAATTAAAGAAAATGAAATGTTACCTTTAATTGGTCATTCATTGTGATAAAATATAATGATGAAAATAAGCATATCGAATCGTAGAACTACAAAATCTTGTTTCATATACTATTTTTATAAAAGAAAAGCAAACCATGCATGGATAAAAAATTGGAAATATGCAAAATGTTAAAAGTAATACAGAAAATAAAACACCAAATTTTCCTATATTGGAAATATAGCTCTTTGAAATGATGTCATGAGCATAAACAGAAGCTTCGCACAGATTTGAGAAACTATAAATAACATAAACTATTATGTTTGAAGAGAAATGAAGTGTATTTTATATGGTGTGAAATCCGTCCGAATAGTTTATAATGTTGAATATCTGTTTTCCACGGATGCAATGAGGTTGTCGATAAGAGTTAAGGAATCCTTTTTTAAAAATTTGTCCTAAACCAGCACTTACATCTTATAAGTTACTGTGATGCCAAAGTTATTGTCTCTGACCCCAACAGTATCCTAGAAATTGCAATATTCTCAATAAATTGGGTTTTAAACTTTTTCTAGAAAAAAAATGTTTAATATGTGAAATTAAATTGTCGAATGTTTTAGAAATCGTTCAATGAGAATATTATTTCTTAAAAATTGCCACAAAAATTTAAATTTTTAGTCATATCAACATCAAAGAATTCTCAATTTTAGAACTTTTTTTGCTCGTGCATTGATGGTGATTATTGTTCCTACGCAAAATATAGTATATTTTGCAGCAAAGATGGTTACCAACATTTTTTGCCCACATTATTTTTTAAATCGGCTAGGTACTCCCAATGCTAACGAAAAACACACAAACGTTAATGCTTTATAGCATAGAAATACAGAATCAAAAGCTATTTATCTCCTATTATAAACACATAAACAGGGGTGGGGAAATACATCAATTTGCTCGCCAGTGGCGAGTGGATTTTCTCATAAGGCTAGTGCATTCTTAGTTTTTGAAAAACTGTAGGCAATAGGCACATTATCAGAAACACTTTTTTAATCTAGATATTTTAACTTTCCAAATTATTACAGTGTAAGTATGGTACTAAGTTCTATCTAATATTAATCTTACCTTTGTTACATATATTTCTTAATATTATACAAAAAAGAATTATGAAAATGCATTGTAGTAATAGTAATTTTGTCTGTAATCGCGTGCGATTTTGTCATAACTTTTTTCAACTGCGTGTGTTGCATCTTGCGGGCTAGCGAAATAAATCATTGGCTGGTAAGAATTTGGAAAATTTCCCCACCCCTGCACATAAATTATCTAATTAGTGCTAGCAGATGAGTTTTTAAATATACATAGATCAATATAATGCTTCATTAGGTGCGTTCGTAATTTTGTAAATACGTAGCACCTATTGTTGTCGCTCAGTCCGTCCGTCTGTCTGTCCGTCTGTCCGTCTGTCTGTCCGTCCGTCTGTCCGCATATAACAACGCAAAAACTACCCAACCGAATCGTTTGAAATTTAAAATACATAATTATAACATAATTTTGTCGAGTCATTTCAAATTTTATGAAAATCGGATGGATAGATCAATTACAGGGACATTCAAAAGGACTCCGTTACATTATGGTCAATAGGGAAAAAAGTTTTAAATGCATTTTAATCGTTTGAAATTTAAAACATATAATTATTGCGTAATTTTGTCGAGTCATTTCAAATGTTATGAAAATCAGATGCTAGATCAATTACAGGGACATTCAAAAGGATTCCGTTACATTACGGTCAATAGGGAAAAAAGTTTTAAATGCATTTTAATCGTTTGAAATTTAAAACATATAATTATTGCGTAATTTTGTCGAGTCATTTAAAATGTTATGAAAATCGGATGCATAGATCATTTACAGGGACAATCAAAAGGATTCCGTTACATTACGGTCAATGGGGAAAAAGTTTCAAATGCATTTTAATAATGTTATACTAATTCGAATATAATAGAATTGGCATGAATCTATGAAATATATACTAAAATATGCATTCTGTACAATCTGTGATGCAAAGAATTTTTATTATTAAATTACAGGGCCACACAAAAGTATTCCACTATATAATGCTATACGGGGAAACATGGTTTGGTACGTGTTTTAATTATATTCAACTATTTCACATTTCATGAATAAGATATACGTTGCTGAGGTATAATAAAAATTACTTCCTGCATATTTACAGAAACGTAAAAATTTCGACTACTATACTGTATCCGGAGTACGCTCTACTATATCAGCAAGATCTCAATATTTTTAAAACTTCGTTATCATACGAACGCACCTCATTTGCTACGTTCACGTGCAATTTCCAACTTGTTTTTCTTTTATTAGTATTTCTTAATATTCATTTTTCATTTATTTGTATTATTCAGTAAAAAACTCCCTTTCTTAAGCCCGAATTACGTCAAACTTTTTATAAAAGCGCCTAAGTCCATATAACAGCGAAGTATTGTGAAGAGTATTAAATACAAGGTAGTAAGAAACTTAGCCAAACGCAGGTAATTAAATCGCAAAAATATTGTCCTTTTCGCCCTCTCTCGAAATGCATTTTTTTCGTATAATTAAAAAACACGATTTTGAGTCATCTTATTTAAAATTCAAATAAATAAATGAGAGGAAGCAAATGCAATGGTTTCGCCATTGCATACTGCATTAAAACCAACGAAATTTTTGAAGCTTTTTTCATAACTTTTTTGAAATTTTTGCAACATTTTTTTGCAATTTTTTTACACTTTTTTTAACAAAAATTTTTCATTTTTTTTAACGTTGTGATTTTCTTTTTTTTACTTTTGTAAAAACTTATTTTGAAAAAAAAAATTTTTGTAAAAAATGTTTTTGAAAAAAAAAAATTTTGAAAAAAATATTTTTGAAAGTTTTGGTTTTTGTAAAAAAAAAAAATTTGTTGTAAATATTTTTTTTCAAAAGCTTTGTTATGAGTTTTTCACTTTGTGGTTTTTGTTTTTACATTTGTGTTTTTTCTTTTCATTTTTGCAATTTTTTCATATTGTAAATATTTTTTGTTAATATTTCTAGAAAACAATGAAATTATTTTGTAAACTTGCATATTTTTTCATACATCTGCTTATTTTTTGTATGTTCTTATGCATTTTTTAAGTTGTGAGAGTGTTATTTCACTTAAAATGTTATGTATTTCATTAATGTAATAGGTATTAGAAAAATAAACACAACGATATATGCATGTAAAAGAATATTTAATGTGAGCATTTAAAGAATACACTGCAAATTAATATCTATACATTCATACTGGTTAGAAGAATCACAAAATTACTTTTCAGCAGTGTGTATGTCTTCCAAATTTTAAGTTTGAGATATTGTGGTAAGTGTTGTGAAAATATGATGGATAAATAGCCTAAATATCTTCCTTTATTTCTAAATTCTACAAAAGTCTGACTAATTTTTGAATATCTTCGCTAAGTTTACATATATCTGACGATGCTTTATATGATGATGTGTGCATTTTTGATTCACGTCTCCTTGAAACAGCATTTATGGTAATCTTTCCAAGTGTAAGGTTTTTCACCTGTATAGATTTTTGTATGTTCTGTTAAATTCCATTTACTTAAGAAGTGTTTGTAGCAAATAGAGCACATCTGTAGTAGAAATAAATGGACACAGTTAGGATTCTCTTCAATAATATAGGTAAAAAGCACTTGTTAAAGTGTAGGTAGTAAGACAAATCATTTTGTATTTACTCTAATTACGTTTCATATACGAATTCTAGTATTTCTCACATAAGTACTCACATATGTGTTATTCGTTAACGCTACATGTGCTAGGGATGAATCATTCGGATCATTAATTTCTGAAGTTTGCTGCTGTTTTGGTTCATCTTGTTGAAACATCTGTATAATGAAAGAAATATATATTTAGTAAAGGTTTAATGTATAAATAATCGCTTATTTATTTATTTTTATTAAATACATGTATATTGCAATCAATTTCGTGTACATTTAATATAAATTAAATTTTCTTCATTTATTCATATGATAGTAATTTCTCTGAGGGGTACATACCTGATAATTTTTAGAAAAGTGTGAAACACAAATTATTCTATGATAATAAGTATTGTGGTAAAATTCACATAGCTTGGTTTCGGAAATAGGTTATTTGAAATATGAAATGTTAAAATTAAAGATTGTATTTGTACATGCTATGTATAATCAAAAACTATAAATATATTATTATTAAAAAAAAAAAAAACTCGATGGACGATAATTCAGATGCAAGATGAAATCATTAAGATCAAGTGCAAGATGAAACATATAATTTGATTAATAGTATGGAAGTGCTAACTCAAGATAAACCATGTATACTATATATCATTAAAACTATAAAGATAGTATTTATATTTTAAGCAACTTGATGCACGATAATTCAGAAGTGCGAGATGAAACATCTGGTGAATTGATTAAAAATATGAGTAGATTAGTTTTAATACATTAGATGATTATAGCAGTAAGAAATTTCGTGTAGGAGCAATGCGTACATGATGAAAATCGAATGGAATCAATTGACTTCAACTCCTGATCCAAGTTAGTATTTATCTCACGTGTGTAATGTGGAAATATAAAAGGTGAAGAATCAAGTTTGATGTAAATAAATATTGTGGTATCGGTTTAAAAACTAAAAAAGTATTGAATTTTACTGAATTAGAAAGCATAAAATTTGGTTAAATAATGTTTTATGTAAAATATTAAGTTTAAATGTGATAAAATTATGAAAATCAGTTTGTAAACTCTCATTTTTATAAGTACTACTATGAAAATATTCTTTTAATATAGAATTTCTGCTTATTGATGAGACTAAAAAATTATATTTTTGTTAATTTTGAATATTTATTGAGTGTATGTAATACTAGGACTAAAATCTTACAAATTCGGTGATAAAATTTTCAAGAAATTGCGGTTTGTAATCCAGAAAAAGGTGTGATTTTAATAAATTTGTAAATATGTTCATTAACTTTTTTAGTTATTTCTCTAACTTGTCATTCATTTGTTAATTTTTGTAACTTTTGCAGAAAAAACATTTGAATTTTCGGTAATCTGTACTATTTTTTTGTTCAACAGTTGATTTTATAGATTATTAGTATTCTCATTCGACAGTAATTTCACGTATGAGGTTATTAAATATTAAATATCTATTAATTTTCTTTACTGTTTCATATGATAGCAATATTTCTGAGGAACAGGTGTGATAACTACTAGACTTTGATTGACTTATTTTTCTGACAAACGTTTAAAAAGAGTTGTAAGTGTGTAATGATGAAATATCTATATACTATCGAGAGTCGATATTGATGTAGATAAGTATTTAATAAGAATAATAATAGATAAGTAATAGTCAATTCTTTGTTGAATTTCAAGAAATTGTGTGAGAACATGGTTTCTTACATATAATTTTAAGTTTATGTAATTTCAGTTACAGTTTTTCGACAATCAACCTAAAAATGGATAATTATCATAATTAAAAGTTATGATGAAAAGATCTAAGCAATAAAAAAAGTTAAAAAGTTAAAAAGTTCGTCTAATGTTTGCTCTTATGATGTGAAAATTTCGAAAAGTTTGGTTTGAAATATGAAATGTTTGTAAAAATTAAACTTTGTATTCGTGTATGTTTTGTATTATTAAACTGTAAAGATAATATTCATATTTGGAAAATGTTGTTGGGTGTTTTAATAATTTTCTGATAAGTAGATAAAAACAGATGTTAAAATTCTGTACTCCTAAAATATATAGGATCAAGAATAAAGTTTGATGAAAATAAGTATTGTAAAAATTCAGAAATTTTGAAGTGTAAGATGAATCATGTCCTAATTTGATTAATTATATGGGTAGAATATCTCAGAGTAGTTTTGTTTAAAGCAGCAAGAAATGACTTTTTAGGTTTTCTAGAATAATAATAATAATAAAAATAATAAAAGTATACTTTTGTTGTAAGATTTCGAATGCAGTCAAGACGTGAAAAATATAAATATGAACCCTTTGTAAAGACATTCAAACTTTTTAAAAAGTTTAAGTTTAGTAATATATTGTAAAAATATATGTAAACAAATGTATTTCAAAGTTGAAAATTTGGGTAAAAAATTGTCTTTTCTTGAAAATTGATATTTATTTTTGTTTAATTAATGATACTTATTACATTTTTGTTCTTAAACTCTAATATATGCGTTTAATTCTGTTAAAATTGATATATCCGTGTTGGAGATGAGAAAAAATATTGTAAAACTAATAAAATTTGTTTAAATTCGTCTTTTTATTCTTAAAATTAATATTTTTTATTGTTTAGAATATATACTTTTGAGGAATGTATAACCGGAAAATGTTAAAAAATCTTAGAAAATTGGTGTTAAAAATATTAAATACAGTTGCTTCAATGATATCTTTTCGATATGTAAAGTGATTGTAGCATTTAGAAATGTACTTATGGGGAATGTATAATCGGAAAATGTTAGAAAATCTTAGAAAATTGGTGTTAAAAATATTAAATACAGTTGCTTCAATGATTTCAAAAACAAACTGTTAAAAAATTCTGTATGATTTCAAGTGAAAATAATCTGAACCTGAATACATGGTATTTAAAATACAAAATTCACGATTATGAACTAATGTTGAAAACATGGGTAACATTAAATATACAGCTAACATATAATTATAGATTAGGAAATTCTTAACCCCCTGACTGCCCAGCCAAAGGGTAATATTGTAATGTTGTTTTCTCTGTAATTTATTAAAAATATAAAAAAAAAAGATGCTTTTTCCAACTTGATGCAAAATACGTTATTAGTATCGGTGTATAATCTTTGATAACATCAATCCTAACTTAATTTTTCAGAACTGGGTTTTATTTGTGGAATTAAAATATTAGTTTAAATATTGATTATGTTGCAGTAAAACTTGCAGCTTAGTGTGTGAAAAAATCAGCCGGCGGCAGTCAGGAGGTTAAAGTGTATCCAAATTTATTAAATATAGTATTGAATACAGTGAATAAGTGAAATATGTGAATAAATATTGATATTTCCATGTTGCTTTTGAAAATACTAGTGTAAAATTATTCAAATTCGTCTTTTCTTTAAAACTGATATTTATTTTTGTTTAATTAATGATACTTGTGAAGATTTTGTTGTTAAAAACTAAAATATACGTTTAATTCTTCTGTTAAAATTGATATATCCGTGTTGGAGATGAGAAAAAATAGTGTAAAACTAAAAAAAAAAAAGTTTAAATTCGTCTTTTTCCTCTTAAAATTATTATTAAACTAGTGTAAAACTAATAAAATTTGTTTAAATTCGTCTTTTCCCCTCTGAAAAACTAATATTTCTATTATTTTGCTTAATTAATTACATTCATTATGACTTTCAAATTTTAATTTGGAGATGTTGTGGTAACTGTTATAAAACTAGAATGGATAAATAGCTTAAACCTCTTCTTTTTTTTTTTTTTCTCTCTATGTGATATTTTTTCTTGAACGTAAACATTTTGTTGTATACCTTTGTAAGTTGTGACGTCAAAATTCTTTGTTATGTTCCCCTACCTGGAATGCGTGCATGGAGGGGTTGCAGAAAAAAGTTTTAGTTTAGATATGACGTAATAAGAAATGCTCTGCAGGTTCACATTTGTGTGTTGAGGATTTCTTTAAATTATTCGTTTATGTATTAAAATTCTACTTAGTTGGTACATATAAAGTACGATGAAATTTCCAATTAGAGTAAAAGTTAACCAAATTCGATTAATTCGTCTTTTTTCGTTAAAAAATCATTAGTTTCCTTTGTTAATTGTTCAATTATCGAAATTCTTTGAGGTAACGACTGTTCAAACACTAAAAAATATGTTTAAATTTCTATTTTAAGTCGTGTATTCTGATTTTATATTAAAAAAATAAATAAATAAAATATGAAGAAATCAGTTAAAAATTTAATATTTTCTGTTGTTTTGCTTAATTAATAATGTTCATGAAGGAAATGGTTGTCCAAAACTGGAATGCATGCTTAAATTTCTTTCTATCAAATTGATAGTCTGAAGTTTGAGTTGAAAAAATCGTAAGAAATCAGTCTTTTTCTATAAAACTTGATATTTTCAATTGTTTTTACTTAATTAACGACACTCATTAAGGTTATAGCAGTTGAAAAACTAGGATGTGTACGTTTAACTTTCAACTTTTAAGTCGTTACATTGATCATGTAGTTGATAAAAGTCGTAAGAAATCAGTATTTTTCTATAAAACTGGATATTTTCTATTGTTTTTACTTAATTAACGATACTCATTAAGATGTCTATCAAGCAAAATTCAAATATATGTTTAACTTTCTTGTGTTAAATTGATAATCTCATCTTGTAGTTGAAGAAATCTAAATAAAATGGTTAAAAACTGAGATTTTAATTGTTTCGCTTAATTAATAATACTCATTAAAATTACGGTTGTTCAAAATTCAAATATAAATTTAATCTTCATCTTATAGTATGATTCCGAGTTGAGATGTGATTGATAATATTTTTAATTAGGGAAGGTTGATCACCTCTCTGTTATAATAGAATGTTCCTTTTTTCCGCTAGGGGGCGTTCGCGGAGGGGGATGCATGGTGGGGGCAGGAGGTACCGCAGGAGGGACGGTGGTGGCGGCGGCGGGACAGCCGCAGGAGGCACCGCAGGCGGGACGGCCCCGCCGTCCCGCCTGCGGCTGAGCCCGTACTGTCGTTTTCCTACTACTTATAGGAATATTTCGTAATCTACTTTTTAACCTTAAAAAAAGCAACGACCATTTTTCGGGTACAAAAAGTATTGCTAATTGTTCCATTTTGCATACAAGGTACTGATTGTAATATTGATACATCTATGGTGATAAATTTCCAATAATTTTTCAAATCCCATTTATTTCATTAAAAATATAAATCTTTTATTCATTTAGTTTAAAATAAATGGTTTTTAACTACTTTCATAATACTTTTGAAATATCACTTTTCATTGAAATATTCATGCTTAATCCATAACGTACATAATATATGACTCTGTTATTACATAAGTCACCTTTTTATTATCATAAAAATTATGTTTTTACTGATTTTTATGAACTCAATAGGAAAAATTTTGTGTTTTGAACAATAGATGTCCGCATTTCCTATTATTTATTTATTTTAACAAAATTCTTTGTATTTAGAAGAATTTTTATTTAAATAGGAAATCCAGATGTCACTGTTAATAAAGAAAAAAGTTACAAAAAAGGGTACAAAACGAGTAGACACATACTATCAAATATGGAAAAACGACGAATCCCAAAAAAACGTCGTATGAAATATCATGTTTTAAAGCAAAAACACGAGGTCTGATTATCGAGCCTACTGATTACAAAATGTGCATTACATTAAAAAAAATGCTGCAAATATTGATTATTTTTTCTTTTGTGCTGTTTTGGCTTCGAAAGGTGCGCTATGTTGCAAAAAGATATAAGCGCCTATGAAAACACACCTGGTAAACTTTCATGCTCAGTTTTACAAATAAATATGGCACATATATGCCCTATATACACCGAGGTACCTAATTGGTGCCAAAATCGCTTTTAGTTGCCTAACACGCTGGTTATCATATAAATGTTATAATAAATTGTTTGTTCTAAAAATATTATCATTTATTGATCGTTATACCTTTTTTAATAACAGGAAATGTTTCATTTATTCCTTTTTTTTCCATTTTGAAATAAATAAATAACGTGTTGTTATAGCATGCTATATGCATCTGGTAATCAAAACGATGTTTTCGCCTGATTGGCATTAAAAATCTCGCCAAACCTGGTGCTTATATCTCTAGTATATTATCTCAAGTATTTTATTTATGTATACTATAATTGTTTTTACATACCACTTACTTCTTCTGGTATATAGAAATAAGTAAGTGGCTCCTTTATGCAGTATAAACTGTATAAAACTTTAAAAAATAGCCCCGTTGCCCCTTTTTGGATCGAATTAAAAAAATCAATGTCTAATTCCAGTATTGCTCCCAGGTATGCATACATACTCCATATTTCAAAGTTGTATGCCAACAGGAAACGGATGAAAAATGGGGGAAAATGTCACATATGCACCAGGGTACATAATTGGTGTCAAAATGGCATTATTTTACCTGAGATGGTAACCCGGCTTTATTTATTTATTATTTGTTTTTTTACTCATAAAATGGTTATTTACTTTCACTTCCTTCTTTTAATTATATAAAATATTTCTTCTTATAGTTATTAATTATTATTATTATTTTATTTACTGTAAGTTCTTTTTGAAAATAGAAAATAATTTAAAAATGTGTATGTAAGCGTTATAAGGGAGTTTTCGCCAAATGGGCTTTGAAAAAAATTGCGCCAAATCTGATGCGCTTGTGGTATCCGTGCCGAAAAATTAGTGACCAGAATTGACTTCCATACACAAACAAAATATAAGTTAAAAGAAAACATGCAATGAAAATAAATATAAAGGGAAAATGATGTCATAAAAGAATTTTTTTATTTAAAAACGTAATTGTTTCTAATTTTCACACGCGAAATATGTAAAACATTCTTTTAGAGATTAAAAAGTGCTGTTAAGAGATTATCACAAAACCTCAAAATCAAAGTTTTTATGACATTTTTTAATATAAAAAAATAACAGTTTCATTTTCCTGCATGATTAAATTTTAAAATGTTTTATTGCATTCAATATTTCTGAGTGCGAAAATGATTACTATTTACTCCATGTACTGATTCGGTTATCTACGAAAATGTCCCGCCGGTGAAAATCACGCTCACCAAATTTCTGTGACGTATGCACATAAATTGTGCTTTTTTATCAGTTTTTTTAATATAACTTTTAAACTATTTGGAATTAGTTTTTAAAAGTAGGTGCATTCACCAGATTACCTTCATAGGTACCTATTGGCACAAACAGAATCAAAATCCGACAAGTACTTTTTGAGATTTGCTTGACGAAAGAATTTTTTTTAATTTTAATATCGTTACGTATCTCTGAGTATAAAGACTTCGCTTCGCTCAGACAACTATTTGGCACTAATTTTTGAAAGTAGGTGCATTCACGAGGTTACCTTCATAGGTACCTTCTGATACAAACAGAATCGAAATCCGACAAGTACTTTTTAAGATTTGCTTGACGAAAGAATTTTTTTTCTTTTAATATCGTTACGTACTCTGAGTATAAGACTTCGCTACGCTCAGACAATTAAAATACATGCGAATTTTGTCGTCTTGTAATACTGAACAACTAACTAATGCACATCCTCATAAGTTTACTTGATACAAAATATGAATTAACATAAAAACATGAACTACATTAATGTAGCTGATGTTACTGTAGTTGATGTAGTGTTAAAATTTTAACACTTCCCTTTGTTAAAAATTACATATTTAGTCTCTAGTTTGATAATTCAATTTGATCACACAAGTTCAGTAATCGAGTTTTGGTTAACAGCTTGGTCATAATATCCGCAATCTCTTTCCCAGTTGCCCCCCAGGGGGATACCTTCTTTAGGTATTCACGGGCTTCACAACCCCGGGGCACCCGAGTGATCTTTCTCCTTTCTATTTCCTCTTACTCCTCTTGTCTTCCTTTTATCTTTGTTTCACTCTCGTTGTGGTTTCCTTTTCGGAGGTGAGGGCAATTCTGTACGAGCCGATATCATCTTGTATATCGACTCATGGAGAATTGTAAACCACCCACGTGTTGGCCGTGCGTGGCGACCCGTGTCCCTGGAAAAGCGGATCCTGGCAGTTGAGGGAAACCAACACACTGCTTTGGCCTCTGCTTCAGGTAGACGGGAGGTGCATATTGGTCCCGTATGTATCAATCGGCTGGTCAGCTGACTTTTGTCACTGGCTTTAGGGATCAAGCGAGCGAGCAATTACTAGTCATCTCGTTAAGGGTGGAGACTGACATAGGATTGTCTTGTGACCGTATAGACCCTGGTTAGCACTGGTGCACGAATGTGCATCCCCTTGTTGGACTCGGGAGTGGGTGGTGCGGCCGGGGTCCGAATTTTATTATTTTTAACATGGATGGGAAAACTTCATTTCCTTCTATGTCTCTCCCCAGTGGAGAGCAACAAACTGTACAGAAAAGTTTTACTCGTTTCTTTCTGGTTAAACTAACTGATAGTCATTCTAATTGTTCCTTTAAGAATACTTCACCTTTTCTAATCGCAAAAACATTTCAGTTTGTCTTCGGTGCTGGTCATTCACTTAAAAAACTGCAGTCTGGGGATCTGTTGGTGGAGGTGAGCTCTCCCAAACAATCTCAATTTATCTCCACAATAGGACCCTTTTCAGTTTCCGTTCAAGTACACAAAACCTTAAATACTAGCCGTGGTGTAATATCTGAACCAGAACTTCTATTTTCTACAAAAGAAGAACTTTTGGAAAATTTGAAAGATCAAAATGTCATAGATGTAAGGCGTATAACAATTCGTCGGAATGAAACAGTGCTTCCCACAAAGCACATCATTCTGACATTCAATAGCCCCAATCTACCTACAAGAATAAAAGCTGCCTATCTAAGCTGTCCTGTCCGACCTTATATACCTAACCCTCTCCGTTGCTTTAAATGCCAGCGTTATGGCCATAATAATATCAACTGTCGTGGCAATGTTACCTGTGCTCGCTGTGCAGAAGTCGGCCACGATGATAAATCTTGTGAAAAATCCGAACGCTGTGCAAATTGTAAGGGTGACCATACTGCTTACTCTCGCTCATGTCCTAGTTGAAAACGTGAAAAGGAAATTCTCACAGTCAAAATTACACAAAATCTTTCATAACCTGATGCCCGGAAAGTTGTTGAATCCAGAACCCCATCAGTTGGCATCTCTTATTCTAGCCTATTCGAACGTCAAACAAACTCTGTGAGACACATAAGCACTCAGACTGATTCTGCCACTCCATTTGACTCACCCTCATCTAGCAATTTAAAGAAAAAAACCCGTAATGTATACTGTTCCGTTAGTACAAGACTTATGCCAAAATTAGAGCTCTGGCCACCATCATCAGAACCTGTCGAAATAGAATATCTTTATAAACGAACACAAAACTCATCAATCAAATCTGTAAAATCTACCGACCATGAGACACAGAATACGCCAGTATTGAATAAAAACAATTCGTTGAACTCTAGCCTATGTCCAAGTGAAAAACCAAATAGAAAATCTAGCACACAGAAAGATAGGAATAAACCCTCCACACAAGTCTGTTCACAGTGGAAAACTGTGAAGAAAAAGGGCAAAAAATCTTGTCTCAGCTCAGCCATAAAAAATATAAAGGACCCTAAACAGTTGCTCAGTTATGCTGAAGAGGCTATGGACTCCTCTAGTTATGAGTCTGATGATGATGAAACAAACACTGTTTTTGAGGAATATGTGCCGTCATCATAGTACTTTAGTATCTGTTCTAACATTTTAACGTTTTAACATTTTATGCTCTGTTTTTTTATGACAGCCATATTCTAAGAACTTTTACTATTTTTTATTTAAAGTATTTATTCTTTTAAATTATATTTTGGTTTTATTATACATTCAAGAGACCTGGCTACTCTTTTTCATTATTTTTACACCTATGTCACTGGTTTTTCAGTCATTTTTTGATTTGCACAGTTTTCATGGTTTTTTCAAAGATATTATAAACTATTATTGCTGCTATTTTATCATTTTGATTGATTTTCTGTATTTAAATATATTTTTATTTTTATTTACACTTTTATGTTATTTTTCTTTTATTGTTTGTTCCAATTTTAACCAGTTATATTTTATTTACATGTATCGATGCATTACATCCCTGATTTTTAACTCCGTTTTTATGTAGTATTATATGTCAACTTTTACACTGTTTGTATTTTAACTTTTATTCTCAACTTTTACAGTTTTAATTGACACTGAGTGTCTTTTAGCTATGTCTTTGTTTTATAATTACTGTTTTTACTTGGGTTTTTTTAGTACTGACAACTAATTTATCTCTCTTGGTTTTCTCTCTTCGACTTTGTCTTGGCGCAGCATGTCCTAATGAGGACCTTGCGCCATAAAACCCAAATCAACCAACCAACCAATCTTTCCCAGTTGAAATTTGCTCTACAACTAACTTACCCTCTGATATCTTCCCACGAATAAAGAAAAGCTTTATTTCTAAACGTTTTGTTCTGTGATATTCCGGATTAAGGACGAGTTTTACAGCTGCACTATTACTTACGTAAATAATAGGTATTTCTTTTAATTTCATTATTCTTTCATAAATGTTATTATTCTTTTATATTCTCCTCTTCCTTCTATCTTCTGAGACAAAAAAATTCTTTAGTTGTTTCAGATGCTACTAATTTTAGCCTATGTTATTCAAATAACTACTTTGGTTTGTCTTTGACTGCGCTACGAGTTTGTGCCTCCAGCATATATTATTGACCCAGATGTTGATCTTAGTTTTCCAAATGATCATTTCATCACAACGAATATTTCGAGAGTCCGAAAAAAATAGTTCTTGATAACCGACATTACTGATATTCAATAGGCTTCTTTCCATTATTACATACTGAATACATACCAAATTTCAAGTTCCTACCTCAATTTGTTCGTAGGAAGAGCGTTTACAAATATATAAACAGACGACTTTTTTTTAGTTTTTTCGAATCTCCAGTGTCTGAAACAAGTAAATCCGTCAAAAAAATTTCGATTTTTATAACGATTGTAAAATTTACCCTATATTTTGTATGATGGTAAGTAATAATTAAATATTTACTTTTACAAAAAAGCATTACATTTTCAAATATTCATTTTTCAAGCTTATGAATTATTTTTAACAAGAATCGCTACTAACACTTTGCGATCACGTGGACAATACTTCATCCGCATGATGTGAATTCTGAATGACCCTTAATCAAGAAAATGACAAATCTTTTTTCGTTTAGAAAGCGGTTCTTAATTTTTGAGATCGAGTTGTGAAGGATAGTGAATTCAAAACAAGTAACATGAACGTTCTGGAAAAACCAATCTTTTATTAATATTATTTGCTTTTAAGTGATGTCTTACAGATATAATTAAGAATATTGGGCTAGTTTCAAAATTAAGAATTCTCTTCTTAATATGATGTACAGTAAACTTCCAAATATCCATTACTCATGAGACTGACAGGAAAGTGGATAATAGAAATAGTTAGATAATCGAAATACAATACAAGCCTTTTAATAAAATCACATTTTCATTTATTGGTTCATAAATAATATTTAAACACTTTTTTTTTCTTTCGCCGTGTATTTTGTGAATAGAAAGCACATTTAATAATAAAAAATAAATTTATGAGAGAAATTTAAAATTTTACAGAGTAAATATGAGGGACTTATAACAATAGTAGACCATGTCTACTTTGGAAAAAGATTTAATCCATTTAGAAAGAGCATAAAATCTGTTTCATTCGCTTCCTCAGTGATGAATCAAGTTTATGAATAGGTGCCATACATGAGAAAATATTTGAAAACAAATTAATAAACAGTATAGAAACCATATTTTATGCACTTTCTATATGGACTATCTCTATTCTATATGGACTTCTCTTTTCTATATGGACATTTATGTATATGGACTACAATATTTTCTTTCTATATGAACTATGTCTTATTTGTTTTTGTCCAAAATTATCTGTTATACATTTTTGTTTGCACTTTAACTGCTGCAAGATTGTGAATTTTTAGTAATAAAGGTCCTTGAGTTGGATCGTAAGCCAATTAATGCACTTAGAGAGCAATGTCTTCACTTCTGCATGGAAAAAAAATTAAAGGAAAGGTGGCGGTAATGGAATAATGGATAATTGGATGTCTACTTTATCCAAACTGTTATGGGCATTCTTGGATGCTTTGCTGAATTTATCTTTTTAATTATCAAAACCGAATATCTCGATTGTTCTTTTATAATAAACAGTCAAACTTTCGATAACAGAGCTATGCGAGTTTATTTCCAACCAGAAATTTCAAACTTATTAATACTCATAATTATTAAAGTTGATCAAATGGCGGATAATCGAAAGTCTACTGTATTGAAAACTGTTAAAAGTATATTTATTTCCAACATGAAATTTCAAATTCATTAACATTAAAAATTATTTTAAGTTTTATGAGTGATTCAGTTACTTGAGATTCTTTTTCCCATATTACAAATATAAACGCATATACAAATTAAATAGAATTTAAGTAATTTAAAATTTTAAGTGATCAGGAATTCTTCTATATTCAGATGAATCGTGATCATGTCTGTGGGTAATTTATAATTATCGTATTTTTTTTTACATTTATTTAATAAACAATATTTCTTAAGAATAATTTCAGACATTACAATAACTAAAAATGTTGAATAAAAACAAAGCATTGAAATTAATCTAATTTATTTACCTCAAAAGATTATTCTATATATGCAAAATGATATTGCAGTATTTTTATACAGTATATTATCACTGATGATCATATCATTGCCAATAATAACAGATCTCTTTAAACAAAATGGTCCATAAAAAGTACATTAATAATAAATAAAACTCTAAATATTTAGAGTTTATATTCGCTAGCGAACATTTTTCACATCCTTTACTAAAAGTGTCATTCCAATTTCATAATCTTCAACTTTTAGCACTTTTTTAGTGTTTAAAGTACATTAGTTATTTTATAAATTCAACAATAATATTCTTTCATTGTGATTTGTTACTTTATTCATCAAATTTTGTATTCAGTGCTCTCAAGTAGCTGCTATTTACCTGCAAATTTTATTGCTTGGTCATTTACATATTGATTACAATTATTTAATATTTTTTCATTCTGTTTGTAACATATTATAATTTTAGTTTATTTCATGTTATTTTTTATTTTAATGACTAATTAAAAAACATGTCCATTTGTGGTAACATTTGAATTAGTTTCTTTTTTTCTTTTGTTTCTGGACGAGTTTTCGGTTTTTTCCTTTTAATAATCTCTCAGTATATATTAAATATATAAATGCTCTAAAAATTAACACTGGAAGAGTGTGGATAAAAGAAGTGTGAATGAGTTTAAAGTAACATTTGATATGGTTCCTAACATTATCTTTTGAAAAAATAATAAAAATTATATTCAAAACCTTTTTATGATTTGTATTTGAAATCTACAAAAGGTTTAATCAAGGCCTTTTCAAGAAAGATCTTTATAAAACTAATTTCTTCTCGAATGTATCTTTGTTTTAACACTTTCCTCTCTAAATTAACCTTAGAATCTAAAAAAGTGAATTAACAATGAAGAGGAAAATGTTTGAAATTTGAAAATCCATGTTTTAAATTTATTTTTTTTTTATTATCATTAAAAAGGGGCCAGAGGTAGGATCCAACCGATTGACACATCTTCGGTAGAAGCGAAACCTATTTTTTCATCAGAGTTCAGAATCTGTTGTAGAAATGCCATTTGTTATGCAAAAAAAATCAATTTATATTTTAATTATTTTTAAGTATTGTTATATATACAAGGTAGAGCCTGTCGAATTTCGACGAAAGAAAATAGTTAAGAAGGAACTATTTCATTCATTTATAACAAACCTACCAAATGATATTTAAACTAAAGTTAACAAAATATTATTTTTATAAAACTAAGTTGTAGAAATTGTTAAAATGAAGCTTTAATCGTACTTGTAAAAAGCTAACTATAACAAAGATCTGTTATTATGATCAAGTTATCAAGAAGGCTCTTATGCTAGTATTCCAAAATGAAAAAAAAAGCAATTTTTATTCCATTTTGAATCAATCGTAGGGTTTTTTCCTCGTGAAATCTAAACCCTGCATCATTTTCACTATATCAAAATTTACATATGAATCTTTCATATCTAAATTCACCTTTTAAAATAAATTTGTATGTTAGTTTGATCATTTTGATTCAAAATTTGAAGTCTCGATGCTATAAGCTGAAACAGATACTAAACTGTTTACATTCTTTTAAGTGTAAATGAATTTTCGTAAATGAAATCAAAATTCACCGGGTTATATAAGAGATCATATTTTTTAGCATTTCCATTTTAACAATCACAAGAACCAACAAATGCTGTTTTGAATCAATTGCAAAGTCTAGCAATACGTCATGAATGACATCCCCCTCCCCCCTCCCCCCAAAAAATAAAATAAAATAAAAAATCTCATAATTTAAATGTATTTGAGATGAAGCTATTTTTTTTGCGCCAATGGTAAATAATCTTGTATTAGATTTTAGCTGACAAAAATCAACATCGTCAAAGATTTGGAGAATGCGGATAGATTTTTGGATGTAAAACGGACAACATTATCCATAGAAGTTTGTAAAGTTTTTTTTTTTTGTTTTGCGTTTAAAATGTATTATATGCCTATCAATAAAAAAAAATACCGGCAGTTGAACATCGATCTTTGCTATAAAGAACAAAATCGAAGACAGTTCCTATTTTTACGTTAAGTTTTCCTATCGATTTCCTACCTTTCAATTTACTTCAATAACTTGCTACAGTTTCTTACACTTAGAAATGCCAGTCTCTTCCTGCAGTTACTTGCATCTTTAAATAAACATTTGGAATTTCTGAATAATTGTCGATTATTCTTTAGATAAATTGTATACTCATAAAGAAAGACAACATATTCGATAACTTTTTTTTTTTTTTACTCCATAGAAAAGTCAAAATTTTGTAACAGCGTTTTTCTAATGTTTGAAAGTTCTTCATAATCTCTTGATTAATACATCTTTCTTTCTTTCCTGTTTATACAAAAAAAAAATCATTATGACGAATAAATTTTTAAAATATTCGAATTATGGAAATTCCCATTCTATCTTTATTTTATCATGTCATTTTATTTATTCCCATTCGATTTATGGAACTAAATAAAATGACGTGATCGAGAATTTCATAATTTTAATGCAAGAGGGTCAGTTAAATATTTTTCTATTGCGAAACATTAAAAATTATATTACGTACTTCGCCTACACAGATATTTCGACACTAATATAGTAATCAAAGTAGTCATTATGCATTAATAACAATATTGCTATCTGGCTGGATTATGCGTTGCATAGTGTCTGAGAAATATTTTCTTTTCAGTTTAGGTTTAAATTATGATCAGTTAAACTCAACTGCATATTATTTTATATTTTGAATCACATTGCATAATCAGTTTATGTAAATAAAATATTTAGTATGCTCAATAGGCTTAGTTTTACCTCACACATTACGTTACGTTTTACCTCAGAGAAAACCTTTAGCATCAGATGAATGATTTCAAAATATCAATCTAAATAAAAAATTAAATTGTGGAACGAAATTTTCAGATGTCTTTCCATGTTATGTTACATCATTTCTACATTAAATTAGAGTTACTTCAATTTCAAAATTGTTTTTGTCTATGCATGTGAGAAATTTTATTGCAAGGTGCAACAATGAAAATACAGCGGTATTATTATGCAATTAAAAACTAGGAAAAAAGTAGATAGTATCCTATAACACATATCGAAATACTTCCAACTATACGATCAAGCCAAATATAACAGGAAACTTGTCATTTAAAAAATATATGTTTGCTATTTTAACGTATTTCACATTTACAGTTACATCACTAAATCTTTCACGACAATTCGCCTTCAGCTAAAGAGGAAAAAATATATCAAGCTGTGAACGACAATTATTAAAACTAAAATTATCTGATGTCACATGTTATTCACTTGAGTCATTTATTCCGTAACTAGTCTAATAGTTGTGTTTTAGGAGTTTTCTCTTTTTGAAAATTGGCTATGTTCCAGTTAAGTCAATTGGTTAAGGAAATTTGTTAGTTACGTGTTTATAATGTAGTGTAAAGCTGGATTTTTGAGTGGATTTATGCAGTTGCAAAATATTATTCTACTTTTGTCAAATAAATAAAAGAAATTAGTGGAAAACCCACAATTTCCTTTTATTTTACTATTTAACATTTCATGGTACTTGAAAATTAGTCAAATGTGCCAATTTCAAAATTTTCTTTCATCTTATGCAGGTTAATGCTTTCTCAAAAATACAGCTAAGCAGCGTTACCGGTTAGGTGTTTTAAACTAAAATCTAATCAGCTACAATTTATGACAGCGTATAGCTGGATCTGAAGTTTGATGAAAATCCTTGCATTATTTTTTGAGATAAAGCTATTGCAACATCTAGATAACTGCATAACAGCGCCACATGTTGGATGATGTACACCAAAAACAAATCAGGATTGATTTTTTATCAGGTACTAACTGAATCTAAAGTTTGATGAAAATCCATGCATTATTTCTTGAGATAATTTATTGCAAAACCCTGAAAAAGAAGCATAGCAGCGCCATCTGTAAGACGATATACACTAAAAATTAAACAACACTAATCTCTATCAGGAACTAATTGAATCTGAAGATTTAGAAAATTTCGTGCATTAGTTCTTGAGAAAGAGTTATTGCGATAATCACGAATAATGCACCATGGCAGTGCCATCTGTTGAGTGATTTGCACCAAAACATAATCAGCTCCATGTTATATTAGGTATAAACAAAATCGAATGTTTTATGAAAATCCATGCCCTAGTTCTTGAGATATTGCTATTGTGGAAATTTTGAATAATGCAGCATAGTAACGCCACTTGTTGGATGATATACACTAAAAACTAATCCGATCTCGTTTATATCAAGGTCTAGCAGAATCTAAAGTTTTATGAAATTCCGTGCATTAGTTCTTGAAATAGAGTGCCCACAAAATTTTTGTCACATGCTGACAGACAGACTCACAAACGCACATTTTGTAAAAACATGTTTTTCGGGTTCTCTGACCCCTAAAAACGTGTAAATATGTCGAAAAGTGGATTTCGAAAATTTTCACGAATTCGGTACTTTTTTCTTGTAAAGATATAGAGTAAAGTAAAAATTATTAGAGTGCGGCAGTTCCTTGGTTAACCCTTTCAAACGCAACGCACTTCTATTTGCTAAATGCTGAAATAAGTGAATGACACCAGAATTTACAAATTTATTTTAAAACTTTTTTTAAAGTACTTAAAAAAAGGAAATTTTGTATTTCAATATTCCGGTGTCAATATTGCATTATGACGAATGCGACATTTTACGAGTATTCTCGTAACTGGCAAAAAACCCGATTTACCATCTACGAGTATTCTCGTAGTTGGCAGCGAACGTGTTAATGAAGAATTGGGCTAATAAATAAAATGCCGAGGCGTATCATCTATGTATCACACTAGTTTGATAAACAATAAATTTGTATATTTATAGTGAAATGATAAAACTACCACAGACAGTGGCGATGCTAGCTCACTCGAATTTAATTTAATCTTGTTTCAACAATTCTATCATTTGCTGTATTGAACTAAACAGTTTAAATAAAGAAAAAAATCATGCGTCAAGCATGTATAATGAAGCACTTTCATCACATTCAGAATAAGTAATAAAACTGCACTCTTTAAAAAAATTAAAATATTACGAAAATTGAAATATTAAAAAAATTGAAATAATAAAAAAATTAAAATTATACGAAATGTGTAACACATTTCAAACCGAATTTTAGCTGTTCCCATCTACAATCGGAAAATTCTAAAGATTTTTTTAGCAGCCCTGTGTATGATATAGAGATTTGTATCTATTAAGCATACATTCCAAAATTTAGTTCATTTAAGGAATACATATATTTCAGAAAATTCCCCTTCAGCAATTTCCTCTAATAAGGAAAATGATGCGAGAATATTTTGTGCCGCCTCATATATGAAGCATAAAATTTATGTATAATAAGTAATATGCATAGAACTAATTAAAATTTAAAATCGCATACCGAATTTTAAAACGTACTCTCCAGCAATTATTATAAAAAGACAGTACTGTAACCGATTTCTTTTGTGTGTTACTGTGAATTGATAAAAATAGCTATGAATGTTCTTTTTTAACGTTATCATAGTAATGTTAAGTGATTTATATCAGTTCAATACATTTGAAATAGCGTAATGTTGTTAAAATACTTTCCAAACAATTTTTTATCGCATACCATAATGTAATCGAATTCTTTTGAGTATCCCTATAAATGAACCATTAATCGCACATACTTCATATGCAATACCAAACATGCTTTGGTGACGCGAAATCAGCTTTATCAATTGCATGCAAATCCGAGTATATTTACAGGAGTTAGAACGTGAGCAGATGAGTAGACAAACCGAATGCATAAGCGCTTTTGAACTTTGTTGGAAAGTGCTAAAAATGTTTAATAAATTAAACAAGTTGGAAATTGTACGCGAAGCATCACAAATGAGGTGCGTTCGTACGAGAACGAAGTTTTAAAAATATTCAGATCTTGCTGTTATAGTATACAGTACTTCGGATACAGTTATAGTGGTCGAAGTCTTTGTGTTCTTGTAAATATACAGGAAGTAACAGGAGGATTTGCTATGTTATATACGGACGGACAGACAGACAGACGGACGGAGGGACAGGTGGACAGACTGAATGACAACTATAGGCGTTACGTATTTACATAATTACGAACGCACCTAAAAACTGAAAATTGAGAAATCATTTTTATAGCGTTTAATAAAATGACACTCGAGAACATATTACATAAGAAATATTTCGAAATTACACAGATTGAATGTAAAATGAGCTTGCTATCAATGTTAAATAGAAATCCTAAACATTTCTTTATTTATAAATGTACTGACATTTCCTTAATATAATTTAAATTATTTGATCACTGCAACTGCATTAATTTGAGTACATCGCTTAGTATTTTCCTCATATCTACACGTTTCGCTGATGCCATAAAAAACCTATGGTAGGCATAACAGGTTACTTTTGGTCATTATCCAATATTTCATTGCACGTGAGTGAAGTACCAATATATTTAACATACACCATTGGATATTTCGTACTTTTCATCGTTGGATATTTCGTTTGAAAGTCAGATATTTGGTTGCTTTTATTAACTTAAAAATTTGCTTTAACATTCCAAATGTGCATTGACACTTTTTCCATTGATTTTTATGGAAATATTTATAAAAATAACGCTTTATAAATGGATTTTTTGACGTTTGTATAATTTTAAATTCAATAATTATTACTCTTTCACGATTTAAAAAAATTACAAATTAACAGATAAATTATAAGTGTAAAAGTATACAAACATTATAGTATATAAGTATGTAAATATTATAACTTCATATATCCCTAATGATCCTTTCGCGACAATTTAGTTGTAAACTAACTTTACCTTTCAAGTTAAAAATCTCTGTTTACTAAAATTTTAAACACTACATCAAGCAAACATTTGCTCTCTTAATTACGTTTATAAAATGTTCAAAACGTATCATAAATTCCACGTTTCTTTTAATGCATTATGAATTATAAGAATGAATATTTTTTCTATGCACTTTATAAAAAAAAATATTTTTCTTATGAACTGATTAAGAATACAATACATACTAAATGCATGAAAATAAATATATATATATATATATATAACTTTTTAGTTTCATTTTCTCAGGGTTAATTGCCCTATAAAATAACAAACAAATCGTACTTTTCAAATTGAAATTCCCTGTTTGAGTCAAATACTGATTCAAGGAGAATATTCGCTCACTTACATCCACGTGCTTCTAAAAATTGCTAAACAAGTGCTACATTATAGGAGGTGAATGGATCTTGGATGCTTAGTTTGGAAATAAATAAATAAATGATCAAACTTGATTTCTGCTGAAAATGACTATATCTAAAAACTATAGGAACTAATCGACTGGAAATAATGTTATGCTAATTAATTATGTACGTAAAATATGCTTTGGGGGTCGACTACACATTAAAATTTGTAACAACTTTCATTTTATAAACGATAATAATTTGTGACACTACATTCGAATTTGTCGTAGCAAATCAGCCCGGAAAAATGCATCGTTTAAACATTTTTTTTTCTGAAGTCAGCCTTGAGTTATAAGAAGTAAAAATTTGAGGAAACTACTTAACCCTTTATCTACCGACGGTATTTATAAGTACCATTAAAATTGCTTATTATAAAATTCTTTTAATACGTCAATTAGTGTTAATACTGTTTAGAATGAGCTACAGATACATTACTTCATTTTGTTCCAAAAACATTATTGGCTACACCAAACAAAAATATTTTTAAAAGGAAGATTTATTTTGCCTTTATATCTTCTCAGCTTTCTTGGCGCTGAGAGAGGAAGATGGGGATTTTTGAATTCGGAATTATTTCTATATTTATATTCTAAGAACATAATATTTGTACATTTTATATTTCTACAAAATACTAAGAAAACAATTTAAAATAAAAGATTTGAATGGGGCGATAAATGTTGCATAAAAACCCTGTAAATTCAAATTTATTTAATCCTTCCAAAACCTTCTAAAATCCTTCAAAAATGTATTAAATGATTATGTAAATCTTTTAATTTAGTTAAAACAATTTATGTAAAATGCTTCAGAATGTAAAATTTTCATGAATTCATAATTCGGTAGATAAAGGGTTCAAATTTTAAAGGGAACGAGATTTAATTTAATTCTCTGCAAAATAAAATCTGATTGAAATGCTATGACTAATAAAACACTTTAAATGTAGGTAAGATAAGCCATTTGATATTTTTATTTATCAAACATTTTACTAAATTTATATTAAATATATATATATCAATTATGACCTACATTAATTTTTACATAAAAAAGAATCATCGTCGTAAAAACAACTCCGTATATTTTTCTATTACTCGTTTCAAAGAAAGCTTTCCATCTCATTGTATAAAGCACATAGGTTTTACTTATGACTATATTAAAGTCAGATAAAATTTATTTTCTGATTGTCTTTTTGAGCGTGAATGAAGAGCTCCATTAATGTGATTTGTGTTATTACTTTTTTATTAATTTTACCTTGGGTGCCTCCGTAGTTAACACTGAAAAAATCGAAAAGTTCTGAAAGAGCTTTTTAAATGGCTATGATATGTTTTACTGTCATAAAGAGGAAAAAAGATATAGATAGAAGAGACTTGGGCAGCCGTGAACAGTTCATATAAATAATGCTTTTCCTCATAACTGGATTAGTTTCTATAAACAAAAGTCACTGACTGTAGTAAACAGAACATCGATTTATAAATGGTAATTTTTTAATTTGACGCCCCCTCCCTTTCCATATTATAGCTCTATTCACCAAGAACTTTCTGAATCAAAATTTAAGAACTACACCAATTGCAACTTCTTTTACAACTATTAAAAATAAAATTAACACTAGGAAAGAAAAATTTTAAACTTAAATAATTCTTTAACATTTGATGAAATAACTTACCGTTTGGTATCCTAAAATAAAATTTCTCGCAAAATGCTAATATGAAGACAAAATTAGATGTTGTTAATTTACAATATAATTGTTATTTTCGTTTTTTCTGTGATAATTTGGTGATTAAATTGTGTTGACTGTTCTTTATTACTATTACTATTTTGGTCGATTCTACAACACTGACAGCATTTAAAAATAATTCTTTAATACACAGTAAATTATAACAATGAGAAAGTTAATGAAAGCGATACTGAGAAATACTACATCGTGGTACTTTTGTCTTTGTCATCAAATATAATTTATTTATAATATAATATATTTATATAAAATAACGAATTAAAATGCCTTAAAATGTCTAACATCCTTCACTCCCGCCTCTTTTTTCCCCCCAACATATTTTTATGTACTCTATCTCTATATAAATTGTTAAGCAACTGATCATGTTCAAATTATATTATTACTTGAAACATAAATGGATCTTTTCAATTCCTATCATGGTCACAAAAATCACTTGAGGTTTCATAATTATTTAATTGGACACAGATCTTGCATTTTAAACTTTAATTCTCTAGTACTGTGTGTCAAACACATCACACCTAAATCATCAGCTTGCTTACGAGATTTATGTACCGGGTGATCCAAAAGTCAGGACGAGTTTTAAAAATGAATAATTCGAAAACTAATCAAGATAAAAAGATACGGTTTGCACCAAACGGATGCAAAAGATACCGGGTTTTGTGTTGCAACGAAAAAATAGTTCTGTGGGCGAACAGCAGATGACTGTATAGTGTTTTATTGCACCAAAAGATGATTTACAAATAAAAAAGTGTTAACTTACAAGTCAGCTTAATTACAGTTAATTAATACTGCAATAAATGATTAATGTGATGTCCATCAATCAGACGTACACCTGTGAGACGAGGTACCATACCGTTCACAGCATTTAGTAGCAGACACATTTTGACGGATGGCATCTTTCAGTGCTTCTGTTGATGCTGGCTGGTCGTGGTACATTTTTGACTTCAAGAATCTCCTGAGCAAAATCCACAGATAGTGAAATCCGTCTGACTTCCACGAAAAAAATGGAACAATTATGAAATCCGCAGTGAAGCCACACCAGACTGTCAATTTTCCCTGTTGCAAGAGTACCACAAAAGATTCAAAAAGAATTATTTTTTATCGTTGCCACACAAAACCCGGTTTCTTTTTCATCCATTTGGTGCAAACCGTATCTTTGTATCTTGATTCGTTTGAATTATTCATTTAAAATATGTCCTGACTTTTGGATCACCCGATACATATATATGTCTGTATTTTTCAGTTTACTAAGTTATTGATTTTATTCAGTGTAAGATAAGATTAGTAAATTAAATTTTTCCTTGTAAATTCAAGAATTTCTGGAAATCTAAATGTATCGAACATTTCTGCAGCTTCAAACTTTTCATTTTTAGTCTTATGAATGAATTCTGTGTTTGATAAAATTGTACAACAACTTCACAAAAGTATGATGAAGTGTCTGTATTTTTAACTCTCCGGAAAATTGTACCTTTTAGCTAAAAACCTCATTAGCTCCTAAAATTTTTGAGCGATTTTTTTTTTTTTTTTGTGTGTTTCTATAAATGTAGAATCATATTTGATAAACAGTTTTTAAAATTTTAAATTAGTTTCAGAAAAAATAATTTCTGAAAAATTGCCATTTATCTCAATTTTTTTCAAACATTATTTAAATAAAATTTCGCTTATGTTTACATCGAATAATAATAATAAAAAGTTACTGTCCGAATTAAAATACATTTCTTCAATATTTAAATTTTATGGACCGCTTCACAGTAGTTATAATACTTTGAGGAGCAAAGCACTTCTATTCTTAAAATTATGTAATGATTGATTGACAGCAGAATTAAAAAACAAATTTAATTCAAATTAATTGAGAGGTTTTCTTCACGTATTTGATAAAACTGAAATTTTCATTTCAAAATTCTGATGCCAATGTGGCATGTTGCAATTAAAATTAAGT
Organism: Maratus speculifer; assembly: GCA_964019185.1. Taxonomy (NCBI): domain Eukaryota; kingdom Metazoa; phylum Arthropoda; class Arachnida; order Araneae; family Salticidae; genus Maratus; species Maratus speculifer. Next base: position 98,435,304 of record OZ025295.1, read on the forward strand.
GGGTATATTTTGTCCCTCCGCCCTTCAAGGAAATAAGCCAATTTAAGTCACATCAGTTAAAGGTTAATAAAAAACAAATCTTGCCTATCAATTTTAAATTCCTTAAGAATCAGCGTTATTAATATAAATAGCTGCTTAATTTCAACACCTTTGTAATAATTTCAAAACAAATGATAAAATATACTTTTCATAATATAAATAAAAATATAAATAAATTCGTAAAATATAAACATAATAAGTTTACAAAAATATTTTTTGTTGTTTTTGTTGTTTTTTACATTTGGAAAAATACTTTTGCTAAACAACTGATCATGTTCAATATCAAAAAATGCCAGAATGCTTAACTTTTAATTGATGTGACAGAAATTATCAAATAACTACTGTGAAGAGGTCTGTGAAACTTCTCCAACAAAAAATGAATAAAAGGCGAGTTTAACTCATAGGACGGTGTTTTGCAGTGTTGATTTCAGGGGGTGGCCCGGGGGGGGGGACATTCCTCCCTGGAGCAATGTATTGCGTCCCCGCAGAAAATTTTTTGTTTAGTATTTTTAATGGTCAAAAAGTGATATCTCCCCTCCCCCCCCCCCCCCCCCCTCGGAGCCGAGAACAGTGTCTTGATTCAATACTAGTGTTTTGGCAGTAATTTTTTTTTTGTAAAGGTCTGTTATTAAAATTCACAATTTCCAAAATCTCGTGTGATAACACTACAGTTCTAAAATTTTGGTAGTGTTTGTGGTTAAAATGAAAATTAAAAGTTAATCTATAAATAGTGAAAAAGCAGCGGTATGTGAGGAAACGAAATCATGTCATTTCATTCCCATTATGAATAAAATAATCCCTGAAGTCTGCATCTCAACTCGATAGCAAATAAAACTTTCCTTTTAAATTTCAAATCTAAATTCCCTCTTTAGTAAAAAGTCAAGCACTCGCTCAATCAAAATATCCGCTTACTTATAATCATGTTTATAAAGTTTACAAAACAAATGATTATTAAAACTTTTTGATTCATTTATTTTGCAACATCAAAGTTGAATTTATCTGTTCTTTATATTGATATAGAAAACCGTTTTCCTAAGCTACTGTGTTCAATATGCGGCAAAAAGCTGGCAAAATTTGTTAAGTAAACTAATAAAATGTTTAAATAAACTAATAAAAAAAAAAGCAGGGGATTCAAGAATTTCTATGTTAAGCATGTCTGGAGTTACAACCATTTTTTTTTCTTTTTTGAGAATTATTTTAATTAATTCAAGTATAGTTCATTAGTAGGTTTCAATTATTTTAACCATTCATTCTCAATTCTTGTTTAAAATAGACTGTTTAAAAAAAAAAAAAAAAAAAAAAAACGTAATATTTTACGACAACATTCTATAAAATCATATCAGGTCCATTATGATCATAAAAAAATACCTGAAGATTATGTAATAATTTAATAGCAAACAAAACTTACCTCTCGCCAGTAAATCCACTGTTTACTAAAAGAGTCGAGCACTCCTCCAACCAAAACATCCGCTCTCTAACGCAAATCGGCTACAAACAGACGCCCCAGCACAAACCCAAGAATAAACCTGATACGTCAGATTCCGAAGCGGAATGACGCTAGCTCGCAGACCAGTTCCGTGGAAACTTTTTTCCTTGCAAACCCAATTACGTACCCCAACTCACTCTCGTAGTTTTTGCTCGTCGTGCGTGTCATGCAAAAAACACAGGACCTTGCAAGATCATTGACCCCCCTAGAAAATGCTAAGAATTGTTATGCGAGGGTGTGAAGGGATGTTGAATAAAATAAGAGAACTAAGTGTAGTGAAATGTTGGTTTTAGTGTCAAGGTCATCAAGTTAAGAGTACATGAGTACTTGTTACTTTCTCGTATTTTTTATTTAACCCTTAAGGGTGTTCTTAAATCAAAAAGGGCAATTTTGTGACACATGCTTTGATTTATTTTTGTTTGGAAATGCACGAAAATAGCAGGTGTTGTTATTCAGAAACTATCTAATTGCACTCAATTTTTTGTTTTCTTAAAAACACAATAGATCTTTCATAACAAGCCTTCAAAGTTAACGTTTTTGAGCACATTTCCCGACGAAAGCAGAAAAACCGGTCGAAAAGCAGGGGAAAAACGGGTGATCACGTGATCGAAATAGCTTAAAACTGGATGGGTAATTTAATTGTCATAAAATGGAAAATTAAGTTCGATTCGAAATTGCTTCCATAGTCAGGTATTTCAATTTTATAATTTTCTGATAAAAATGAACTTGTAAGTATGTCAAAACGTTTTGCACTTGTTGAGCGGAGCAGTTGAGAAACCCCTTAACTGCTGTGGCAAAAATTGTCGCATAACTACTGTGAGCGGTCTGTTAGACTGCTTAATCTAAAGGTGAATAAAATGTTAAATTAACTCTCAGAGTACTATTTTTTTTAAACATTATATATAGTACTAGTATTATAAGTAAAATTCAGTTATTCAAAAGTCTCTAGAGATAGTAATAGGGCACGAAACAAGACAAAATTTGACCAGTACCTATAGTTTAATTAAAGATTACGAGTTAAACTCGGAAACTTGAAAAATCAGCGGTGTGTGACACCGCTACTAATATTCAAGTATTAAAAATGGCTTGAAATGCAATTAGAAGAAATTTCAGTGGTAAGAACAAGGTTTGCACACTCCTTGGAATTTCCAAGGAGTCTGGCACCACTATTAAAAATAAGAAAATTTACATTTAATTTTTAAACCACAACATTCGTAATCTCCACCTTCAATCACAGATTTTACGATATTTTTCTGAAGTGAAACACTTTGAAAATGTTCTTAAAATTTAGTGGTAGAACTGTGCGAACCCTGTAAAAAGCATACTATAATGTAACAAGAAATCTTAAGGGTGCTGGTCACTCAGCGTCCAAATTCCTCTCCTTAATATTAAGTCTATGGGCGTTTGATATATTCTTATATTCAAAATACCTGCTTAGGAAATTTATATTTTTAATTTATGTTTTCTGTATACTCTTCTTTAAGAATCTCTCTCTCTCTCTCTCTTTTTTTTCAAAATATTTCTAAACGCTACGCTTAATTTTATATGAAATGTTAAAATTTTACTCTTACTTTGTCAATTTTTAAAACTTAAAATATTAAATTAAACAAAGATTTTAGAAATATTTTGAGAACTAAGGAAAAACAAGTTGGAAATTGCACGTGAAGCGTAGCAAATGAGGTGCGTTTGTACGATAACGAAGTTTTAAAAATATCTCTCATATATCAATCTCATAAAATTGTAATTAATTACAATTAAAATCCGCACTAAACAATGTTCTCCCTATACCATTATACTTTCGTGTGGCTTTGTAAATCAATAACAAATATTCTTTGCACCACAGATTATGCAAAATGTATATTATAATATGTACTTTATAGATTATATCAATTTTATTACGTTCCAATGAGTGTAACACCATTAAAATGCGTTTGAAACATTTTCCCCCATTAACCGTTATGTAACGGAAAACTTTTGATTGTCTCTGTAGTTGAACTATGCATCCGATTTTGATAAAATTTGAAATAACTCAACAAAATTATGTAATAATTATGTATTTAAAATTTCAAACGATTAAAATGCATTTGAAACTTTTTTCGCCATTGACCGTAATGTAACGGAATGCTTTTGAATGTCCCTGTAATTGATCCATTCATCCGATTTTCATAAAATTTGAAATGATTCTACAAAATTATGTAATAATTATGTATTTTAAATTTCAAACGATACAGTTGGGTAGTTTTTGCGTTGTTATATGCGGAGAGACGGACGGACAGATGGATGGACTGAACGACAACAATAGGTGCTACGTATTTACGTAATTACGTACGCACCTAAAAATGGGACATTCTTTAAGAAGAAAAAATCTAAAAAAGAAGTTAAAAATATTGGTTTTCTGAGGAGATATTCTGAATATAAAAGTGCATCAAAGCTCCATAGACTTAGTATTACTGAGGGGAATTTGGAAGATGAGTGACCACCACACATAAAGAAGAGAGCCTTAAATTCAGGATTTCAGGTAATAAATTCAAGGTAGTGTTGAATTTAAACACTTTTCTCCTGGAGGGATTTCTGTATCTTCCAGGGCGACATTTTGGAGTTCAAAAAGAGGGGGGGGGGAGGGGAGAGGAAATGCGCTTTTTGACAATTGAAAACAAAACATCACAAATCTTCCGTGGACACCTCATAATTCCGAGATGTTCCTCAGATTTCCGAATGTCCCCCCCGGACGCTCTCTGAATTCAACACTGGTTCAAGAGAAAACATGGACTAACAAGAATGCCCCACCCCAGTGTTGAATTCAGACTCTTTTCTCCGGAAGGGACTTCTGTGGTTCCGGAGAAGACACATTAGAGTTCGAGGGGGAGGGGCATTTGATAGCATCCTCCCACCCCCAGGAGACCCCCCCCCTGAATTCAACACTGTCCCACACGGTTGCAACAAAATGCCTCACTCGATGGTTTGATATGTGCAACCACCGGAATCATATAAATATGATCCGGGAAAAATCTATTAATATTATGCACAAATGCAATGAGAAGAGCCTCGAATAACGCAATTTAGTAAAATAATTTTCACTAACTGTAACTACCGACGGTATTTATAAGTACCATTAAAATTACTTATTATAAAATTCTTTTAATGCGTCGATTAGTTGTAATACTGTTTAGAATGAGTTATAGATATATTACTTTATTTTGTTCCAAAAACGTTATTGGTTACACAAAACAAAAATATTTTTTAAAGGATGATTTCTTTTGCCTTTACATCTTTTCAGCTTTCTTAGCGCTGAGGGAGGGGGATGAGGATTTTTCAATTCGGAAATATTTCTATATTGTAAGAACATCATATTTGTACATTTTATAATTCTACAAAATACTAAGAAAACAACTTAAAATAAAAGATTTGAGTGGGGTTATAAATATTGCACTAAGTCCCTGTAAATTCAAATTTAATTAATCCTTCTAGATCCTTCAATCCTTCTAAAATCCTTCAAAATTTTTTTAATGATTATGTAAATTTTTTAATTTAGTTTAAACAATTTACGTAAAATGCTTCAAAATGTAAAATGTTCATGAAATCATAATGCGGTAGATAAAGGGTTAAACAAACGACCAAAACTTACATATTTTAGAACAAATATTACAAGAAAGCTTTATTAATTTGGTAGATTAGAAAATAAAATACATAAAAAGATTATTATAAATTCCTGAATTATTTTAGGTACTAACGTACTAACTGACAGGTAAGGCATTATAAGGCTATTTTCATTTTATTAAAACATGATTTTTAAACATTCTTACAAATTTACACTTAAACCTTTTTAATTACCCTAAATTACATAGTACATGACGGGGGGGGGGGGGGGGGAGGATCAAGTGCGAGTATTACTCGAGTTCAGAGCGTTTTGAACAATTAATATATTAATTTGCAATTGTATTATTACAAATAAAGAAAAGTTCTTAAAAGAATAAAAAGATTTGTAAAAAAATATACATTGCAGAGTTGGTTACATCTGTATATACAAAGTACAAATGGACATACCATGAAGTTCAAAGAGATATGAATACTAAATAATATTAAATATTGCTCTTTCGTACAATTTTTCCTTTCTTCTATCTTTACAAGAAGAAAGTATTGGATTCGTGAACATTTTCGAAATCGGGCTTTTGACGGATTTACACATTTTAAGGGGTCTCAAAATATTTATCTATTTATTACTATGGAAAAAGTTTTACACTTGTATTTTTACAGTAATTTTCAATATTGAATGCTTATTCCATTGCTTATTCTTCTACAGAATAGCAACTAGTATGTTCTTAGCGCATTATTAAAAAAAAATCGTTTATCTCTTTTTTTTTTTTTTTTTTGTAATGAAGGTCATAACCGCTTTTATGTATTATTAGCATTCCGTATCTTATCGGCTTTCCAGAAAAGGCCTCAAAGTTATGCATGCAAATCACTAATTTGCCGTATACACGAGTATAGCAATAGAAAAGCATTATAAATAATAAAAGATATCTCCATTGCTCATAGAAATGTGTTACAAACATAATTAAATATTTAAATAAAATATTCCTATCACTTCTTAAACATTCATATTATTTCGTAGTAATTATAAATGCATGTTTTTTTGTTTTTTTTCTACCTTTACATGAATAAAGTACTGAATTCACGAAAATTTCCGTGTTTAGGTTTTTGAGGATTTCCACATTTTAGGAGTCAGGTATTCCAACAAACATGTTTGTACAAAATGTCTGTCTCCAAGTCTGTGACTCTGTCTGTCTATATGTGACATATATTTTGTGAACGCACTATCTCGAGAATTTATGTACGTAATTTAATTAAAATATAGGTATTCTGGTAGTCCTTGATATAAATTGATCCTGATTAATTTTGATGTAAATCGCTCAATAAGTGGCGCTGCTATGTTGCACTTTTTTTAAAATTTCCACAACAGCTCTATCTCAAGAAGTAATGCACGGATTTTCATCAAACTTCAGATTAGGTTAATTTTTCATATGAATTAATTCTGTTTACATTTGTTATGGTCCAACGATTGAGATGCTGAATTTTTCCAGATTCCCGCAATAGCTCTATCTTAAGAACTAATGCTCAGGTATAACTTGACAAATATTATTATTGATTATTATTATTATTTGTAAATCATCTAACAGGTGGTGATTTTAAGTGCATTTTTTTTCCGATATCCTTAATAGTCTTATTTTATGTAGCTGTTTCAAACAATATGTATTTTTAGTTAAATATCATCGATTCAAAGTAAAAATTAGCTTTCAAACCAGAAAGGTTTTTGTACTGCAAAGAGTCTATATTCAATTTTTAAAATTGTGCTCTGAAAAAAAAAAAAAAAAAAAAAACGAGGTTAAAGTTTTTTTTTAAGTAGTTTATTAGCTATGGAGCGCTCTATTCCAATAGTAGTTCAAAAATTGACCTTTAACTTCTGATATTGACTTCTAACTAATGGAATGTTATTTTAGTGTATTATATATACCGAGTGTCCTAAAAATGACTGATGGATTTTAAAATTCAATAACTTGCAAACGGTGACAGCTATTTAAAAAATTTTTGCAGGAGAGTTATGTATAATGTCAGGAGTTTTTTTACTGTATTTTTTTTATTTTAGTTCGCATCTCAAACAATAGGTGGCGCTGAGGGCGATTGAAGGCCAGGTGATCAGTGCTGAGTGAAGCGTCGACCTGGCTGGCCTTCAATCGCCGTCAGCGCCACCTATTGTTTGAGATGCGAACTAAAATAAAAAAAATCGGTAAAAAAACTCCTGACATTATACATAACTCTCCTGCAAAAATTTTTTAAATAGCTGTCAGCGTTTGCAAGTTACTGAATTTTAAAATCCATCAGTCATTTTTGGGACACCCGGTATATGTATGCATATTGATATGTTAAAGTGGTGTTGCTTCTTACACTTTGAGCCGAGTAAAAAAAAAAAAAAAAGAAAAAAGAGAAAGAGAGAGAGAAAAGACGGATAAAAAGCAGAAAAAGAAAAAAAAAACAATCATTTTGCCACCAATTTTTTTGAAAAGGAAGTGTGAATTAAATAAATTTCACTGGAAATAAGTGTTAAGTTTTTTTTTTTTTTTTTTTTTTTTTTTTAAGTCAGGATGAACAAGGTTAAAATGGCGCATTTTAAGTTAATAAGGTAGCATTAGGGAACTTTTTATCACTTTTTTTTAGATTAATCTTTGATATATGCTACAAATACAACTGAAAGTAATCTAAATCAATCACAATTGATTTAATCCTAGTAAATCTGACAAGAACTGCACCACTTCCTGGAGAATTGAAACCCATATTTATGCTCAAATTGCATTTAAACGACTTTCACTGCTATATCATATTGAGTTGGATTCTTATTTAAATCTAGTCACACACACACACACGCAAAAAAAAAAAAAAAAAAAAAAAAAAAAAAAAAAAAAAAAAGCTAACGTTAAAAGAATAGAGGCGTTTCTTGCGAATTTCTGGTTTTCCTTTCAATATTATTAACTGATTTTTTAATAGACTATATGAGATTGATGTTTGTTTTTATATCTATCTACGCTTTTGGTTTTGTTGTTGTTGTTTTTGTATTTTGTAAATACTTTTGTATTTTAAACCAAAGAACTGTTTTGTCAAAAGTGAAATTTCCTTCACAATGAAGTTGCAACAAGTATATAACATGTAAGAAAAATTATGCGTTAAGTATATGAAAAACTTTCTAACATTTCCTGAAATCTTTAACAAAACTTCAATATTTAGGGAAATAAGATGTTATTGTCCATAGCCAAACATCTATTCCAATATTTTTAAACAGCCCTGTGTTTCATCTGTCGGTTGATATATACTATATAAGGGGAAAATTTAATTTAGGAAGAAAACGCCTACCAGGTTGAAATATGTTTTTCAGCAATTTAATAGTAATAGACGGAAACGCTCTTGAATATTTTTGTTCAGCCTAGTAGTTTACTTAGTACCTTTTTCACATGCTAGTATTTAGCTAAAATTTAGTTCAAACTAAATTGTTCTTAAAACTACTGAAATTACATTTCCATAAGTTATCATACATAGGCGAGCATGTATCCAATTTTTTGCGTGAACCTGTGAATCTTTTTATCTAATTTCTACAAACATTTCTTAAAAAACTGAATGCAGTTCAGCATAAAAATGCAAAATATATTTTAAAACAACCTTTAAAACTATTACGCTCATATTCAGTAACCTTTACGAACTCTTTTGTCTAGCCCTGTATATCAGCTATAGCATTTATGCACACCATATAATAGGTTTGCGTTTTGTGGAACATAAAAGTGCATATCATAATTAAAAATGCATTTCTTCCATCCATCAGCCATCGTCGATAATATACAGTACTTTGGATTGAATATACTATTTGAAATATTTTTTGCGTTCCTGTAAATGCTATGGATTTCGATTTTGCATGAAATAATTGTATATTAAGCCTCAGCGACGTATATCAACTTTATTATGCATGAAATAGTTTAGTATAATCAAAATTTATCGCAAACAATTCCCGCTTTTACCATTATGTAATGGAGTTCTTTTCTGAGGCCCTGTAAATTAATTATAACCTTTAATTTTATCGCATATTTTAGTGCACTTCGTAAATGCATACAAATTTTGATATGTTTGACAGATTGTAGCAACTTTAAAATTCATTTGAAACGATTTTTCTCCCTAGGCCATAATGTAACTGTAAAATTTTGTCTGTTCCTGTTAATAAAATAATCATGATAGAAATTCCATTTGCAATACGGTTCGTGCTAGGGTAAATGTCACTAACGTCCAAAAATTTATGGGCAATCTGAGTACATTTACAAGAGATAGTGTACGGAGGTGTACTAAATTAAAAAGAAAAACTAAAAGAAAAAGCAAGTAGACTGTAAATTTAATGGAATGTTTATTTTTCTAAGAGTCGCTGCTTGTTGCAGTATTAGAGCTTGTTGCTAAGAGACTGTTTCTCTCAATCCACTGCGTCACACAACACGTGAGCAGGGTTACAGTAAATTGCCGATTGGCGTATAATTGGCGTGGGCTGTGTTTATCGCCAAGGCGATGTTACAAGAACACAATACAGAAGCGGAACATCCCGCCCGGCGTTGAAATATTTTTATATTTCAAGATACATATGCAATACAAGTAATAATACAATATGATACAGATTATAAGCAAAAATAAATAAATAAAATAAATAAACACAAATAATACATGAAAAATTAATACATAATAAAGCACATTTAAAGTTTAGGATCTATGATGTTGTCCTCAATGGGTAATATACTTATTTTTGAAATAGGTCGTTTAAAATTACCCTTAGCGGTACGAACTTCAACTACCCTGACTATCCCGTCCGCGCCTGGGAAAACCTTATTAATGCGCCCTAGTGACCAAGTGCAAATGGGTAATTGTGAGTCCTTAAGCAAAACTAGCATTCCTGGCAGAATATTAGGCTTTTTAAATAGCCACTTGTTTCTTTCTTGTAACTGGCTCAGATAATTATTCTGCCAACGTTTCCATATTAACTGCGTTAATTTTTGAGTCCTTTGCCATTTATTTAGCAAATTATCTTTGACCTCACTTAAATTGGGTTCTGGAATTAAATTAAGAGGCTTTCCTATGAGAAAGTGACCAGGAGTCAACACCTGAAGATCGTCAGGATCTGTTGACAAAGGACAAAGTGGTCGCGAATTTAAAATAGCCTCTATCTGTGTGATAACTGTCAGGAATTCCTCGATCGTGAGATGAGCTGAACCCACAGCTCTTTTTAAGTGGTATTTGAAAGATTTGACTCCTGCCTCCCAAAGGCCACCAAAATTTGGCGCCCTAGGAGGGGAGAACTTCCAGTTAATACCTTCAGAAGCTAAAAAGTTCGAAACTTCATCACTCGTAACAAGTCTACGTAAATGTTTTAGTTCTGCTGAAGCCCCAACGAAATTTGTAGTATTGTCGCTAAAGATTACAGAGCTTTTCCCACGACGAGCGAAGAATCTTTTTAGAGTCGCTATTATAGCCTCGGATGTCAAATCTGAGACAAAATCCAAGTGCACAGCTTTAGTGACCATACATACAAATATGGCAACATAGATTTTCTGAAAAGTACCCTTTCTTTGACCGTTATATTTTATTTCAAAAGGCCCACTTAAATCTAATCCCACATTTGAAAATGGGGAACTGGGCACTATTCTTTCAGGAGGGAGATCCCCCATCATTTGACTAGCCGTTATAGGTTTAATTTTAAAGCATTGTAAACACTCATGTACAATTTTACGCGCAATATTTCTGCCACTAAGCGGCCAATATTTTTGACGCACTGTGTTCAAAAGAGATTGGGGTCCTACATGAAAATCTCGTTTATGATAATATTGAAAAATTATTTTCGTCAAGCGACAGCTCGCCGGAAGTATAATGGGGTGTTTATGGTCAAAATTCAAATTTGATTTTGCTAATCTTCCTCCCACCCTCAATAAGCTATCTCCATCTAAAAAGGGATTTAAGAATTTTAACTTACTTGCGCGATGAACCGAAGATCCCGCTTGGAGGGCCGAAATTTCATTTTTGAAATACTTTACCTGTTCATTTTTTATTAAATAAACCTCTGCCTTTCTTAATTCCTCCAGCAACAGAGGGCCGGTTGCAGATGTTGCTTTTTTACATTTATGTATGAATCTGAAAATATAAGCTAAAATTCTAATTAATTTTTGGAAATTATTGCTAAGATTAATTAAATTATCACAGAAATTAGAGTCATTATGAATAGCGAATGTCAAGTTGCTGGGAGCTTTAAGCTCACTAGAATAATGTTCATCTTTAATGTCACTTATATTAGAGTCAGTTTTTGCTATTGTTTCTTCAAGAATTGAAAGAGGCGGGCCATGCCACCACAACTGGTTAGAAGACAGGTTTTCCACACTTGCACCTCTTGATATCAAGTCAGCTGGATTGTGTTCTGACGGAATATGAAACCATGGAAAGTTCTTAGTTTGTTCCTTAATTTGCACAACGCGGTTTCCCACAAACGTTTTCAGGAGATGAGGAGCAGTGTCTATCCAAGCTAAAGCAATAGTTGAATCAGAAAACAAATTGACTGAAGCTACTTGTTTGTCTAATGAATTTAAGACCTTGTTAGTGAGTTTAGCCAGAAGAAGACATGCTGACAGTTCGAGACGTGGCACTGTTATTACTTTGGTTGGACACACGCGGGATTTACTACATAATAAGTAACTGATGGTTTCACCAGAATTAGATGTTTGCATGTATATCACTGCGCCATAAGCCTTGGAAGACGCATCTGCGAAACCATTTAGCACCACTGATTGGTTCACAGCTAGGAAGCATCTTGGCACTTCAATGGATTCCAGTTCTTTAAGACTTTCGAGGAAGGTTTCCCATAGTTTGGCGACATGAGAGGGCAGCTTCTCATTCCACTCTATTTTAAGAAGCCATAGCTCCTGCATGAATATTTTTGCTTTAGCAATCACTGGTCCTAAGAGATCGAGAGGGTCATCTTGCAGAACTCCACCCTTACATAATAAATCGTTCAAAGATTTTCCATTGGTTGACTTGGCACTAGCGTCAAAAACGACGCGTAGTTTTGTGGTTTTACTAGAGGGTCGTAAAACGCTGTGATGTGGTAAGTAATAGCCATCATTAAAGTTCGTGTTTTCTTTTATTTCATGCATGTGATTTAAATCTCTATATTCTTTAATAAATTCTGTGTATAAATTTTTCATAACAGGATCTCGATCTAAACGTTGCCACAGAGAGTTTAATCTTTTCAAAGCAAGATTTTTGGAATTTCCCAAATCGGGTTCTAAAACCTGTGGTTTAAACGGCATCGTGACCACAAACCTACCATCCGGTTTTCTGAAGTGCGTTTTATCGAAGTGATCATTACAATATTCTAATTCTTTACTGTTACTGGGTTTTAAATTTTGTACTTCTTCAATTTCCCAAAAAGACTTCAAAGTGTCATTAAGTAAATCAAGATTTTTTGTTAAGAAACAATAATTAGTATTATTATTATTTACTGTTTTGTCATAAATACACCCAGATACTAAATATCCAAAAATACTTGATTGCAAATATAAATTATTGCCTAACTTTATTTTTTCTTCATTTAAAAGAGAAAAATACAGTTCAGCACCGATAATTATCTCCACACTGCTTGGAATGTTAAATTTTTTATCCGCTAAACAAATATTTGCTGGAATTTTTAAATCTGATATGTTTATCTTTTTCGAGGGCGTGAAGTCACAAATGTTTGGAACGATTAATAACTCAATATCATAACTGGCACTATTCATTTTATTTGACAACTTCGATTTGATTCTAGATTTAATGTAAATAGGCAATTTATTTATTCCACTTACAGGAATATTTATTTTCTCCTTTTTCAAGCCTAATATTTGTGCTGCTTTAAATGTACAAAAACAATTCTGAGATGCGGAATCTAATATTGCCCTGAAAGGAATTTTGATGCCATTTACATCTGTCAAATAAATTATTGCAGTGCTAATTAAAACAGATTTATTATTATCATTTTCATATGAAAAAAATGAATGAGCAGTAGTTTCGTTTTGTGATAAATCTTCCGAAACAAAATTGCTATTTATTGTTTCATGTAATGGGAGATTGTTTATAGGATTGTTTACTGGTGTTGTATAATTATGTAATGATGAATGATGGCTTGCGCTCTTGCAAACATGACAAGTGCTTTTTGAATTACAATAATTAATGAGGTGGGCTGAACTTAAACAATTGAAGCAAAGTTTATTTTTCTTAACAAGGTTAATTCGCTCACTTAACTTCATATTTTTATATTTAACACAATGATATAAGGGGTAGTTTTCGGTTTTACAAATTACGCAACATTTACTTTGAGGTTTGCTTGTTTTTATGAATAAGGATTTTGCAGTATATTTAGAGGATACATTAGAACTTATACTATTTAAGATTTGACATCTTCGCTCAAGAAATTCTAAAAATTCATCAAAATTAGGCACCTCATTATCCTTTAATGTTAGTTCGTATTGTTTACGAGTTTCGTTATCTAGTTTATTTAGAATAATATTCAGCAAAATTGCGTTCGAGAAATTATCTCTATCATACTTTAAGATCTTTAAAGCCCTTAAATTTTTCTTCACGTTATCCAATAAAATGCGGAGATCCTTAGCGGATTCCTGTTTAATTACACAAAGATTTAAAATATTCTTTATATGACAATCTACCATAACTCTTTTATTCTCGTATCTTTGTTCTAACGCATTGAAAAGTGAAACATAATTTTCATCTGGTGTAAGCAAACTCCTCGCTTCACCAGTCAAAGCAGAACGCAAATAAAATAATTTTTCATTATCTTTTAAATTTGAATTATCATTAATAAGCTCGTTAAATGTACTTTTAAATACGGACCATTCTTCAATTCTGCCACTAAAAACCGGCAATATGACCCTAGGTAGCTTAATGCTAGACGTTTTAGCTTGGTCCTGTTCAATAGATTTTTTATTAGAATCAGTATTTTCATAATAAGCATTAATAGAGGATTTTAAGCTTACCTCTAGTTTTAGAATATCCTCGTCCAGTTGACTCAGTATTTTTTCAGTTTCTTCCAACTTTTCTTCCTCTATTATTCTATAATATTCCAGTTTAAGAGCTTCAAACTTTTCTTCAGTTTTCGACAGTAAATCCAGGTGGGCTTTCCATTCGGATAAATTAAATGTTTTTCCATCCGTTGCGTTAAATATCCTGGTGACTTGGGCCTTGATATTCCCTCGCCTTCTGTTCAATGCTTTTATCTCAGTTTCCGACATTATTCGTCTTGTTGACGAAATTCGATAAATGCAATATTTAATTCAATAGAAAAGACACTGATTCGTTCATACCTCCGGGTCGCTAGGACCAAATGTACGGAGGTGTACTAAATTAAAAAGAAAAACTAAAAGAAAAAGCAAGTAGACTGTAAATTTAATGGAATGTTTATTTTTCTAAGAGTCGCTGCTTGTTGCAGTATTAGAGCTTGTTGCTAAGAGACTGTTTCTCTCAATCCACTGCGTCACACAACACGTGAGCAGGGTTACAGTAAATTGCCGATTGGCGTATAATTGGCGTGGGCTGTGTTTATCGCCAAGGCGATGTTACAAGAACACAATACAGAAGCGGAACAGATAGAATTCGGACAGATGGACAGACAAACCGAAATCATAAACACTTTTCAACTTTGTTGGAAAGTGTTAAAAAGGCAAGACAGATCAACATTAAACACTCACCTCAGACATCGTATGCAAAACGAATGCTTTAAAAATATGCAGACTAAAAATCTGAAAAACACTCCCGCTTGGTGTCGTCGAGTGACTGGGATAGGATTTTATCCGCTCTTTTTAGCACACCTTTATTAGTTATACCTGTATGTATGTATGTAACGGAATTTTTGAACGTTATTTTCAACCACTTAAACACATCAGATTAAATTGAAACTTTGCACACTTATTGAGAACCGATGACAATTCAACAATGTGAAAAATCGCCGCTTATAAGGATCAAAATAAAAAACACCGGATAAACGGATCAAAAACAATTTGAGAAATGAACAGCACGCTAGACACATGACAATCATTGAAACACATATGAAAACCGTAACTATATAAAAAAAAAAAGTTTTAAATTTTTTAGTCCGAACTGATATAAAAAATAATTAGTTTGTAACGAACAGTGACGCAACACTTATCGCTATTTCAAGTCATTCTTTTATTCAAGTGATACTATCTTACTTCTTTCATGCAAAATGTGTTCTGCGAAATAATTTTTAATATCGGCCACTCTCTTACAGCTTTTAGAAATACATCGGATGATGTCATGAAGTTTTCATTGTCACTTTCTAGTAAATCCGAGTTCCGAAATCAAATTCGGAGAAATTAATTTTCTTGCTGATTTATTATTACACTATAAAACATTTGTGTAACGTTACTCCATTGCTGCCACCAATTTTATGCAGTAACGTTACACAAATGTTTTACAGTGTAGATTGGATCTATTACAGAAATTTCTATTAGATTGTCACATCGTGTTTTCGGACATAAAGACCTGAATGCAATTAACAAATATTTCCAGGAAATTCAATAAATTTTTGTTGAAAGGAATTCAGGGAGAAGATAACAAAGTTTATCTATCTACTTGAGAAATGCTCCAGGGCTGAGAAGTGTAGATTTCTACCTCCTGGAGAAATTGCGGAACACTGACCAATGGTAGAGAATTTCATCAGACCCCTAGCTAGGGCAAGAAAAAGAAAAAAAGATGAGAAACAGTGGTCATTGACTTTTAGAAAAGAATGGTGAACAGTTACTCGGATTTTGTAGAGCGATATTGTAACGAGGTAATATTGAATATGGAGTAGCATAGTATAAACTCATGTGGAGTAATATTTATTTTTTTATTTATTGCAGAAGAACTTGTTAAACAAAGTCGAGAGTGTCTGATACTTCATTGTAATTTTATTTTTTATTTTTCTTTAAATTAATCCTTTCAATAAAAAAATAAGGAAATAAATTCGAGAGTCAAAACATTACGACCACCTACCTAATAATGTGTTGGCCCATCTTTGATCCACAAAACATCTGCAAACCTAGGCATGGATACCTTGGCATCGCCTTGGCATGGATACTACAAGTTCTTCATCGATGACCGCAGATAAATTGTATCAGTTGTTCGAGCAGCGGTCATGTAAATCCGTGATATCTCAAGATGGTTATTTTTGAGCGCTCTTGTCTTTCATTGAATGACATTCAATATGTGCTCTGTCGTATTATGATCCGTTGAGCTATGTGACCAGGACGTTAACTCGAATTTAGTATTATGTTCCTGGAACTTATCCAAAGCATGTGATATGGAGCAGTGTTTTGCACGAAAACTCGATTTCCATTTCGGAATACAGATATCATATAATGATGCAAATGATCCGCAATGATTTTCAGATTGTCCGTGGTGTCCATGGAACGTTCTACAACAATTGCAGGTCCCAGGAACGTTTAGGAGAACGTTCCACAAAGCTTAATATCGCTATAACTGGCCTGTGTACGACATATTATATAATAGGAAGTGTAATAGGTCACATAGAAGATGGCGTACCCAAACACGGAATGAGGGATGAGTCGTGTTTCATCCAATGACGCAATTCTCTCCCCATGTTCCATAGTCCAGTCATGATGTTCCCGGGACTTGTGTAGAAGTATTTGGCAGTGATGCATCGTGCTTTCGGACATAAAGACCTGAATGCAATTAACAAATATTTACAGAGGGATATATACAAAGAGGGGCAGATGAGCGGGAAGTTAGTCTGGTAGTCTCACATTCGACAGTGTCAGCTGAACTGTATGCTCTAAAATAATTCCACTTGTACCAGTATTTCTCTTAGGATGTAAATTGATTCAGTTTCCGGTGCCAAATTTGCTTTACCAAGAAGGGAGAGGGAGTGTCCGACGTCCTTTTTATTTGATAACGTCTGAGCTTTCAATGCGATGGCTACTACTGATGATTTTATCGTCATTCATCCACTTTATCCATCCGTCCACCATCCAAGTTCTACTAACAGCGATATATTCCGGATTCCGAATAACCCATGAGACGTACAGTTTCGAATATATTCATTCTGAGTCTCCGATTGACTCAATTCTGGCTTTTATCAAAGTAGCTTACATCAGCAGCCTTTATCCTCATCAGCAGACTTAAGCGCAACATTGATTCCTGAGACTTTCTAGCGGTATTTAAATACCATTCCTACCACATCATCCCAGCGAGTTCACTGCAAAATGTGGGGTTGGTCATAATGTTTTGGTTCTTGAGTGCATATCATGTGCTATATTTCAACTTTATTTATGTACGAACTGAGAATGGTGAAAGTATCGGCCAACTTCAGTACAGTCTTTTAATTACTTTATGTAGATATTCATTATTAAAAGCATAATATTGATTGATTCTGGTCAACATATAACTAGTAATTATGTACTAAGAAACATTTTAGAGAAAAGCATAAAAGAAATTTACTTATGTTATGTTTCTTAAGTTTTTATTGCCCTCGGTTTTATTGGATTATTTGATCGTATCGCTTCAAATGCGATATAACAAGAGTTCATTGCATTACTTAATCCATATCCTAAATTTCAAAGTTAATATTTTGGCAAAAACCAAAAGTAATGTGACTGTTTGTGAAATGCAGTTTGTTGTCGATACTTTTTAAAACAAGTAGTTGTAGATGTAGTTAACTACATTTTCGGTGAAGCAGTTATAGTTGTAGTTCGCTACAAAAATAAAGTTGTTTTTCTAATTATCGTTTAACATTAAAAAAAGTATATAGTAGTTACACATTTCCGGACATTTGATGTTAAGTAGGAAGTCAGATTTGACTGAAACGTGCTCGTTTTTTCTTTATTTGATAATCTTCGATGACGATTTGATGACCTTGATTTCCGAGATTATGGGTGCTGGTCACACAGCTTTCGAAATCTCCTCCATAATGTTAAGTCTATGGGTCCTTTATGCAATATTTTACTCAACATATCTCATCAAAAAATTAATATTTTTAATTTCCTTTTTTCTGTGCATTCTTCTTTAACGATGTAACTTTTTTTTAGTTTTTAAAACATCTCTAAACGCAACGTTTAATTTTATATGAAATGTTAAAATTTTATCCGAACTTTGTCAATTTTTTAAACATAAAATATTAAATGAAGCAAAGATTTTAGAAATATTTGAGAAAACACAGAACATCCTTTAAGAAAACGAAAAAAAACTGAAAAAAAAATTAAAAATATTAATTTTCTGAGGAGATAGTTTGAATATAAGAAAGCGATTAGGAGAAGTCCTCTTAAGAGAATTAATTAATGATAATAATAATAAAACAATAAATCTTTTTTTATTAGTTTTAGTTTTTTTTTAACGTAGTGGTCACTCGGCCGTAATGACTTAATTTTAATTCCAAACTGAAAAACGGCATCCAGAATATTATAATAAAATTTGTTTTTTATAATGAAAAAAAAATAGATTTTTATTTTCGAAAAAAATTATTTGTAAATTCTGGTATTAGTCCATTATTTCATCATTTTACGAACACAAACTTTCCAAACTTGAAACAATTTAGAGCTTTTATTTTGACCAGCACTAATGTAACAAAAGAAAAAAAAATTGAATTTTTAGCATCTGTTATCATGATATAGTGCTAAAATATTCTTATGCAGAATGCTTGTTTTAGGAGATTTTCTTAAGAGTTCAAATTTGGAAAATATTATTTTAAAAGAAAAATATTTTTCTTGTCCTCTGTTATCGCCATCATTATTATCAGAATATTTTCTCTAGTCTACCGGGTTATAGAACATGTTAATTAATGTACGAAACATGGGTAAAAATAAATTCTTTAAACTGATATTTCTAATAGATTTTTTTTTAATTTTATATTTTTCATAGATTAAATATTATCATTTATCAACATGGGAATACTAAAAAAAAAAAAGAAAAAGAAAAATTTATACGAAAATATATTTTATAAAAACGAAGGATAATAATGATTTAGAACATTTTTCCATTGACAATTACATTTACGTGAGACATTTATTTCTTTTTTGGAAAAGTAATTTTTTTACCTTTTCTTGCCAAATTTTAAAAAGCGCAAATAATAACTTACACGTGTTAGTGAAAAGAGATAGTAAATTTCGATGAAAAGTACGTTATATTTAAAACGATATACAGGGTGTATCTAAACTACTGGGCAAAACTTTAAGGGGTGATAGTACATATCAAGACAAATAATATTAAATGGGAAACTAAGGGTCCCAAACGTCTTCCGAAGGAGATAAGCGCCATCAAAGTTTAGGGACCAAAATTTGAAATGATTATAAAAAACGAAAAAATTGGTCGATTCGTTTGCGGTTTTCACGAAAACTATTCTTTATGTCAGTATTGTCTTGAAAATAAATTATAAAGCTAAATTTTAAAAAATGGATAGAGGACGCTCTAGACTATGGAGTAACTAAGAACTAATTTTAACCGCTATTTTTTACATCTCATTAAATTTTTTTAGAAGTTTAGACATAAACTTAAATTTTGAGCTCAAAATCTGTGGTTAAGTAGCGCAAACTGAACTGTGTTCAATAGGAGTGGGTAGGTTCAAATTTTAAATGTTTATAAAAGACAGAAAAATTGGTCAATTGATTTGCGGTTTTCACTAAAATTATTATTTCTGTCAGCTTTGTCTTGAAAATAAATTATAAACATAAATTTCAAAAAATGTCGATAGAGGGCGCTTTAGACTTTGGAGTAACGTACAACTATTTTTTACCATTATTGTTTGCATCTCATTAAATTTTTTTAGAAGCTTAGACATAAACTTGAATTTTGAGCTGAATATCCGAATTGTTGAGAGTGGTTAAGTACCTCAAAGTGAACTGTGTTCAATGGGGGTGGGGAGGTTCAAATTTCAAATGATTATAAAAACGGAAAAATTGGTCGATTCGTTTGCGGTTTTCGCTAAAACCATTCTTTATGTCAGTATTTCCTTGAAAATAAATTTTAAAAATAAATTAAAAAAAATTCCGTTAGAGGGCGCCTTAAACTTTAGTGTTACGAACAACAATTTTTAACTGTTATTTTTTATAGCTAATTCTTGCAAAAGCTTAGACTTAAATTTTGAGTTCAAATTCTGAATCATTGGGAGACATTAAGAAGAGCAAACTGAACCGTGTTCCGGTGTTGAAATGTTACCGTGCTCACCCTACGAACACAGTTCAATTTTTCGCTACTTAATTATTCACAACGATTCAGATTTTGAGATCAAAATTTAAGTCTAAGTTTTAAAACATTTATTTCGATAAAAAAAAAAAAAAAAAAAAAAAAAAAAAAAAAAAAATAACGGTTAAAAATAGTTGTTGATTACGCTAAAGTTTAAGGCGCCCTCTAACGGAATTTTTTTAAACTTATCTTTAAAATTTATTTTCAAGGAAATACTGACATAAAGAATGGTTATAGAGAAAACCGCAAACGAAAAGACCAATTATTGCGTTTTTTATAATCATTTGAAACTTGAAACTCCCCAACCTTATTGAACACAGTTCAGTTTGCGCTACTTGACCACTCTCAACAATTCAAATTTTCAGCTAAAATTTCAAGTTTATGTCTAAGCTTCTAAAAAAATTTAATGAGATGCAAAAAATAACGATAAAAAATAGTTGTACGTTACTCCAAAGTCTAAAGCGCCCTCTATCGGCATTTTTTTTAATTTATTTGTATAATTTATTTTCAAGACAATACTGACATAAAGAATAATTTTAGTGAAAACCGCAAATCAATTGACCAATTTTTCTGTTTTTTATAATCATTTGAAATTTGAACCTACCCACTCCCATTGAACACAGTTCAGTTTGCGGTTCTTAACCAGAGATTCTGAGCTCAAAATTTAAGTTTATCTCTAAATTTCTAAAAAAAATTAATGAGATGCAAAAAATAGCGGTAAAAAATAGTTGTTCGTTGCTCCAAAGTCTAAAGCGCCCTGTATCGGTATTTTTTGAAATTTATCTTTATAATTTATTTTCAAGACTTACTAACATAAAGAGTAGTTTTCGTGAAAACCGCAAACGAATCGACCAATTTTTCCGTTTTTTATAATCATTTCAAGTTTTGGACCCTAAACTTTGATGGCGCCTATCCCCTTCGGAAGACGTTTGGGACCCTTAGTTTCCCATTTAATATTATTTGTCTTGATGTGTACTATCACCCCTTAAAGTTTTGCCCAGTAGTTTAGATACACCCTGTATATATATATATATATTTAAAAAAATCTTTATCTATTGGTGGAAATTGCTTAAGCGCAAATTTTGATTGTGTTATGGGAGTTGTAATAAAGTTAAACTTTTACACATTTTGTGGAGTATATACTGATATGTAAATCAAAAACAGAGGTACAAAACATTTACTTTAAAAATAACATCTAAAGTGTGGCTATTAAGACAAATGCTGTAAAACATTTTAAATTTATACATGTTTAGTTTTTAGACTTTTCAATAAACATCCTTCCTTTATTCCCCCAGTGCTCCATACAAATTCCCCATTGTTTGAAAAAGTGCTAGAAGTATTATTCTGTGAGCTCTTTCATGACGCGTGCCACTTTTTCTTTCTTAGCTTCAACAGTCTGAAATCTGATTAATTTTAATGCAGAATCTACCGTAAGGAACAGATAAAAATCACATGGTACCAGATCAGGCGAATAAGGCGGACTATACAAGTTTGTGATTTTATACTTGGCTAGAAACGTCTTGACATATAATGTAGTGTGAGCCGCTGTGCTGTCTTTATGAAGAATCCATGACTTGTTATTCCACAATTCCGCCTTTTTTTCAAGATTTTCCTATGAGTTAAGCAAGGACCACTGCATTCTTTATTAATAGTTTGACCTTCAGGAACTCAATGAACCTTCACATTCCCATGAAAATCGAAAATTTCCTCCTTTGTTGGCGTAGAAGGGAAATCTAGGTGAACATCATCTTCAAGGTCTTTTCGGCCATCTTGGAAAAGCTTAAACTTTTAAAAAGTCGGAGCAAGTGATAAAAATTCACTGTCGTATACTTCTCTTAGCTAAGAGTTTCAGTAGTGGAATTTCAAGCTTAAAAAGAAATTGCACGTTAATTCGCTGTTGTTCTTTTTTTTTTTTTTTTCCAACTCAACATTTCTATGCAACAGAGACTAGAATAAATAAAGGTCGCTGCCAAACTAATTAGAATACAGCCAATTTAGAAGCAGTAATCTATGCAAGAGGCTATCTACTACACAATGGTCGTACAACTTTGGGCGCATGCACAGTTTTTCTGTAGATGCATTAGGCTTGTTAGTAAATAGCCACGTATTGTATTACACTTTAAAAAAAATTACGAAATTTTAAAATTGGAAGTCAAAATGATAAGTGACAAAAAATTCTTATTATTATTTAAAGATATAGTTCTAATATTCCCAGTTTTTTGTATGTTTCTAAATTAACCACAGCTCTTCTATTTTTAGTTTAAACGAAGAGCCGCTGTATTACATTGAGCGACTTTGCATTTGAATTAAGAAAATTCGCATAATCGGTGGCATATTAGATATTAATTATTTTTTAAATAAACGAATACAATAACTATTCTGCAACTAAAAAAGAAAGATTGAGATGCTACCCCATCATTAAAAATATTTTATGACGAAACTAAGTAAGTTTTTTCAGCCTTAAAAAAACGTTCGCTAACTATCTTTAACAATTTTCGATTTTGCTTCGTCATACATGAAATATACGGAAACAAAAATTCCATTGTATGTACCAAAATGTTTAGCGGTTTGTGTTTCCAAGGTCGTTCTCCCCTTTCACATCATTATTCGTGATTAGCATATGAAATTGAGCTAAGTATTTTATTTCGTTTAATGGAGTTAATTTCTAATAATGTTGACAGGCTGCTTAATATTCACCAGCTCAATTTTAAACGCGGAAGTATGTTTTTAAAAAAGTGAGTAGAAACGTGTTTGCCTTGTGATAAATTGGATATCTCTTATCTTCTAACACAAATAATAAAAGCAACAAAAATAACAGAGAAATTGTCATTTACGTTTCTCTGCTTAAAAGCAAACTAAATACAAAATTAAAATAAACTCTTCCCTGATAATACTGTTGTGCAAAATTATAACTGAATAAATACAATAAATAATTTAATTCTTAACGAAATTGTAGTCAGCAGATTTAAATTTATTGGATGATTCATAGTTTAAGGCGACGGTGTAAGTTTTCGTTTTCTGTCCGAAATCTTAATTCCGCCGAATATTTGTTTTCGGCGAAAATTTGGCCGAATATTCGGCCTAACCAAAACTCGACCAAAATTACCCTTATTCTAAAAATTTCATTTCTTTCTTTGGAAATTTTAAAAATTACTCATTGATTTCAGTTTTATTAGCTCAAATGAAACACGCTTAATTTATTGCTATGAACTTCACTTTTATAATTATCAGTCATGACTGACTCAAGTTGTGAGTGCAAATTATAAAATAAGCAATGCAAATAGGGCTAAACTTTACGCCTTGAATGCGCTTTTTAGTGCAGTCATTAAAAGTTGTAGACTTAACAATAATAGAAAATTTTTAGTTTGAAATCGCTGAAGTATTTCGAGTAGTCTTTATGACAGTTCTAGTATACCTAACCGATGTTCATTTACGAAATTTATTATAAAAGATAAATCGAGGTATGCGTATCCAAGACACTTATTTTTAATTAGATGAAATTCGTATAATTAAAAATCATTCTCTGTCGTAGATGAATTACATTTTATTTTAATTAAAAAAATCTCTGTCGGCTTTGCCTATAGGCGAAGTTAGATTTCAAAGTTCAGTGCTAATTTAAACAACGAAAAATAAAGTATAATTAGAGATAAAACCAGTTTAGCAAATTTATTTAGCTGCTTTTGAAGAATTTTAATTTCCTTTTTGTGTAAAAGCTCGTTTTGACAGAATCATCTTAAGCAAAATTCGGCTCAAAAGGCCCAATTTGACAGCATTTTTTGAAATATATTCTGACTTTATGGAAAAATCGACCAATACGGCGCATTGCATAGCTCCTGAATAAGAGAAATTGTCAATTGAATGTATTTGAGGGCAAAAATTTAAATTGAATTAAAAAATGAGTCAGAAAGTAAGCAATTTGTTATTTGAATACACCCTCAATTCTTCAATCCTGTTCGCTTCGTGAAATTATGTTCAAAATGCCACTTTGACAGCATTTTTTAATGCATCTTGCCTTTATCAAAAAATTGACCAATGAGGCATATTATACTGTTCCTAAATAAGAGGACTTATCAATTGGATGCGATTGAAAGCAAAAACGAATTTAAAAATGAATAAAAAAATCGTTATTTGACAACTTCCTCAATTTTTCTATAACGATCACTTCGAGAAATTCTGTTCACAATGTCCAGTTTGACAGTATTTTTTGAAATATATTCTGCCCTTATCAAAAAACTGGCTAATACGTCACATTATATAGTTCCCAAATAAGAGAACATGTCATTTGGATGCGCTTAAAATCAAAAATAAATTTATATATGAGTCAGAATATAAGCAATTTGGATTTAATATTTTTTTTCAACTCCTATTTTTGCTATCAGGATTGGTTCTATAAAAAACTTGTCAGGGTAAAAGTTGTAGATCTTATGAAGAAGATGTAAGATATATTTAATCGGATTTGATATCTTAAGAATTGACGAAGTTATAATTTCTTTCTCCCCCCCCCCTTTTTTTGCAGTAAGAATTGGTCATATCAAAAACTTGTAAATACAAAAGTTTTAGATAATATTAAGAAAAATTATAAAAAAATAATTGGATTTGATATCTTGAAAATTGACGGAGTTACGATTTTTTTTCTCTCCAAAACTCAGTTTTTTTCGCCTCTTGATCCCATTTTTAACTTTATCAAATATCTGTCATGCATACATTTTTGGCACATTTTTTAGAAGTAATATACGCTTTAAACTGATTCGATATCTGTATTCATTAAGAAGTTATGTGATTTTGTTTTCTTTTCTCACAAAAACACTTGGTATTATGTAGTGGAGGGTATACGGGGTATACGCCATATACCTTTTGGATTTTTTTAAGGAACGCCGTGTATCCTCTGTTTTTCAAAAAACTATTAGTATGTACTCTCTAAAGTATACTCTCTGCTTTTAGCGTATATCCTCAGCATTTTTCACGACTACATCAGCTGTTACCTTGTCCATAAAAAAGTGATACAGACAGATAGATAGATTAACTTTTTTACAGATCATAGTTTTGGAGTCTAGGAGTCATGATCGGAAATTTTTCAGAAATTCTAACATAGGAGAGACCGCAATAGGTAATATTAAATTCGGAATCTTCCTAAAAGTTTCGGTAACCAGCTTTAGCCGCACGTATAATTAGGATATTTTCGTTTACGTTATCGATATCAGCAGAAAATTTTTTAAAACACCGGAATTTGGTTTTTGCCACAAAATTTTGTTTAAAGCAATCCTCAGTTGTTACCGAAATTAACCAAAAAATTTTCATGAATTAAACTAAGCATCAAATAAAAATAAAGAAAAGGTAGTAAAAAACTGTAAGACTACGAATATACATCTGAAAAGAGGTGAAATATGTACTGTGGAAATCAATATAAAATGGTTAAATTTGAATATATAGTGTATATTAAAACCTTTATGTTCTAATAAAAATGTCTAGGGAAAATGGTGCTTCATCATTGTAAATTCAAAAAAATCAATTATTTAGTTTTAAATAACATATATATATATATATATATATATATATATATATATATATATATATATATATATATATATATATAATATATATATATTTCAAGATATGACAAATATCAAGAGATGATAAAGAATACATTGGCAAAACATTTATGAAAAATAGATTAATTCTGCAATTCAAATATGTACACGGTTTTTTGCTCATAGTTTTGACAATAATAAAGCTATTTTAAGAAATTTTTTTCCCATTTTTTGGTCATTGATACTCTATGTCAGGGCTGTCCAACGCGGCGCCCTTTCAGGCTTTTCTTGGCGCCCTTTTGAAGTTTTTCTGTTTGCATTTTCTTTAAATAAAATTCTACTTTAAAGGGCATTTTGTTTAAAACCCTTAATATTTTCTTAAAATACTTTTAAAGTGTAAGTGTATTTCACACTTCAAAAGGAAAACAGTGTTATTGCGTTTCTTCTTTATTTCATAGTTATACTTTATAAAGCATTTTACGAAATTATGACGATGAGAATTGATAAAAATTGGCAATAAGTTTTAAATATATAAGAAGGTAAAACGTAAAAAAAAAGCACCCTATCATCATGCATGGAAGTTCAACGACTTTATTATTATTGTTGATATTGATTTAACGGCTTATTGTTTTATAAGACGGGAAAAATTGTGCCATTTTCCCAGTACCTTAGCAAAGGGGGCGCTATGGGCGGCTCAGCCCCCCCCCTGGAAAAAGTTCCAAGGTCACTAAATGTTCCGAAAATTCAAATGAAATTCTGTTCAAAAATCTAATTTAGTTTTGAGACCCTTTCACAGTTTTACAGAGTTACTAAATTGTATCTAAAATACGTGTTTCAACACTCTCTCATCCTATTGGTACATATGAAGCGAACAGGATGTTTAATTTTGCACCAGTTATACATTCAAAATTTTCATCATTATATACTTTTCTTAGCATAAAATGAAGTTATTACAACAGTTTAATGAGAAACATAATACCTTCAATGTGAATATGCACTAATTTATCTTTCTGCATTAGAGAGAGAACAAAAATATATGAGCATCCCTACATTCCCTTGAGCACCATCCCCTATATTCCCCTGAGCCCCCCCCCCCCCTATCGTACACTTCTAGCTAGGGACCTGCATTTCCCCCTCAGACCACTGAAATGTTAAGCAATTTCAATTATTCTGTTTTTTAAAAATTCTATAATATCGTTCGAAATGATTTCCATCAGTGAATGCTCTTTCAAGCTATCTCTTTGTAACTACCCAATGGATTGGCCACTATATCATGCCTATCTTTGTTTCTGTACTTTTCATACTGACAAATTTGCGTCTCCAAAATAAATCAAGGAAAACTTTATCGTTTTAAAAGAAATCAAAACAATGTGCCTGGATTATCCTTTTATTTTAATTATAAGCGATATTTAAGTTTCTAGCTCTTTCCACTTCAAAAATTTTTAGAAACAGCCTCTCACATAAAAATATATATGATCCGAAATTTACTACTATCTAAAAGTTTTTTTATTTTTTAATTTTTTTTTTTTTTTTTCATGCAGCTTTAGATTCGTAGGATTCTTATGTCTTCTCCTGCTAGATGCATTTGCATATGTGTTTGGTCCTAATATAGTGAGATAATTTTTTTGCATGTTTTGAATCATGTTCATAACGGCGCCCCTCGTTGCTCAGTGAGAGTTGAGATGCGTCCCTGCTTAGCAAAAGGTTGGACAGACCTGCTCTATGTAATTCAAATACATTCCAATACATGGAGTATATAGTTCAGCGCGGTTTGGCTTGAAATGATGGCTTGCTTTTACAATTTATCTTCATGTCAACATTTATTTCGTTTAAGTTAAGTTTGAGGGGGGGGGGGGGGGAGCGATCTAAATGGCCGAGTGGTGAAGGCACCACGCAGCTAATAACCTGTGAGCGTAGGAGACTGTGAGCTCGAATCCCGCTGACTCCAATGCGCACACTCTTTGTGTGGAACTCCCGGCTGTATTTTCTTCTTATGGTAAAATTTCCTTGTGCTATTGAGTCCCTGTATATTGACGATGACTTATAAGCAGGCTTTCATGTCGAGCACACAAGTCAGATGTATGCATTCAATAAATAAATAAAGTCTTGACATTTTCATTAAAATAACTTTATTGATGTTGAAATAATGAATATGAATAGGAGTTCGGCTTGAATTGTGCGATCCTGCATTTTTAAAACTAAATAACTCGATTGCGATCTTGATTTTCATCAAAACAATTGTTATAGCGTATCCACTATGTCTCATCCAACTGTAACATTCATCACTTATCCCCAATCAAGTTTCTAAACATCTTGTATACACTTTTAACATGTAAGAAAGAGTGATTTATGACAGTGTAATTATATAATATTTATCACCATATATTCCTTTATCAGACGTTACAGGAATCAAATTTGACAACAAATGCGTGTCTTAAGTTCACAAATACACAATCTTATATCTTTTCGTAAAAATATCTGCATTGAAACTCCAAAACCGCCTTCAAAATTTACTAATTTTTTTTTTTTTTTTTTTTTTTTTTAAATAACAATTTGGAAATTGCATGGTAATCGTAGTAAATGTGGTGCGTTCGTACTATAAAGCAATTTTAGAAATATTCAGATCTTGGTGTAGAAGCATACAGTACTTCAGGTACAGTAGAGTATCCAAAATCTTTTGTGTATCCCTGTAAATGCTACCTGCTTTCTATTATACAGGAAGTAACTTGTAATAAACCTCAGCATGACATATCAATTCCATAAAATGTGAAACAGTTTAATATTATTAAAACGTGCCCCAAACAATATTTCCTCCTACAACATTATTTGATGAAATACATTTGTGTGGCCCTGTAAATGAATAACAAATATTCTTTGCACCACATTTTAATACATACTTCATAAATGCATATCAATTTTTTTATGTTCGAAAGAGTGTAACATCATTAAAATGCACTTGAAACGATTTTTTCCATTGGCCCTAATAAAACAGAATACTTTTGTTTGTCTCTGTAATTAAACTAATCATCCGATTTTCATAAAATTTGAAATTACCCGACAATATTATTCAACAATTATATATTTTAAATTTTAAATGAATTGGTTTGGTTAATTTTTGCTTTGTTATATGCGGACAGATGGACGAATTGAATGACGACTATAGGTGCTACGTATTTACATAATTACGAACATATCTAAAATGTGTTTCACGGAAATTTTATCGTATAGCAATTTTTAGCTGTTCAATTTTGGCAAAATAATTCAAAAATAAAAACTAGTCGTTGGGGGGGGGGGGGGAGGGGGCACCGTAATACTTACCCATCATGGATATGCATAATATAACAAATGAAAATAAAACGCATGGAAACTATTTACAAAATGCATCGGAATTTCAAAATAAAATTTATATGCATATTTAAATAGTTTTAATATACATAGTAAATAGATCGCCGAAAATCATGTTGTTATCTGAAGTAAAAACGCAAAAAAAAAAAAAAAAAAAAGATTAAGGGACGGAAGAAAAGTAGGAATCCCTTCTCCGTACAAACGTTGTCTCTCTGAGCCATTTTTATTTGCAGTTCAATAGATATAAAGCTAACCAGTCTTTTTAGGTGCGTTCGTAATCATATAAATACTTAGCACCTATAGTCGTCGTTCAATTTCGTCCGTCTGTCTGTCCGCCTATAACAACGCAAAAAATGTCCAACCGAATCGTTTGAAATTTAAAATATATAACTGTTGCATAATTTTGTCGAGTCGTTTCAAATTTTATGAAAATAGGATAAATAATTCAATTACAGGCAAAATCAAAAGTATTCCGTTACATTACGGCCAATAGGAAAACTAGTCGTTGGGGGACCACCGTAATACTTACCCATCATAGATATGCATAATATAATATGTGAAAATTAAACGCATGTAAACTATTTATAAAAGGCATCACAATACCAAAATAAAATTTAAACGCAAATTTTAATAATTTTAATATACATAGTAATGTTATATTAATGAATGGCTGATGAGCCAATTTCAATAAATTATATAAAACGCCAAAATGCTCAAGTAGTACCGGATTGCGCAAAACAAACAGCCTTATAACTCCAAAAATAATAATCATATTAACTAACAATTTACTGCGTCGGATTAAGCATCTCATTTCCAATTAAAATATACCTTTGAATTGAAATTTGAATGAAATGCAGGGTCATGAAAAATCGAAGAATGTGGAAAACAGGACTACACATATCTCGGCAATTAATAATCCGATCGACTTTGTTCTTTATGCAAAATTTGTGTTATTTTATTGCCTTCAACGTTTTTCATTCAATTAAAAAATTTCGAAAAATTTTATGTACCTTTCATCAGAACGAATTTTTCGAGAGTCCGAAAAAAAAAACAGTTCCGGATAATCGAGGTTATTGATATTAAATAGGTTTCGTTCCATTTTTACATACAGAGGGCATACAAAGTTTCATGTGTCTATCTCAATTTGTTTGGCAGATAGAGCATTTATAGACAGACAGACAGACGGACGGCATTTTTTTTTTCTAAAAATATGTTTTTCGGAATCTCTAGTATCTGAAACCTGGAAATCCGTCACAAATTTTTTTTCGATTTTCAAAACGATTGCAATACTTATCCTATACTACGTAAGATGGGTAAGTAATATATCTCGGATTTATTTTTAAATCAGAAACATGAATACGACGACATTTTTCAAATGTCTGCAACGTCAAACCCGACATTTATTGACCCCGGATGTGATAACTGATATTCCGAATGCTAAACGATATTCTCATGTGTGCTAACTGTGCAATGTTTCCTGAATGTTCATTCCTATTAGCTGCTTTAATATAAGACTGCTTTTATATCTGGAAATTTAGAATGACGATTTATAAATTATTGTCACCTATTTATGAATAAAGTTTAAGAGAATTCTCTATGCAATGAACTTCTTTCGTAACATTTACCATTATAGTTAAAAAGTATTTATGAATTAGGTTTGTCAGTCTATCTGTTTGATCGAGCTCTAACTCGCGTAAATATTAGAGCGGGCCAAAAATATACAAAATTTGTTTTTCAAGTCATAAGACTGCGAAAAAGTTGCAAATTTGGAAGAATTTGGTAAAAAAAGAAATATAATCGGTTTATATCTTCCGGTCGCGCATGTGCTGTAAATTCTGCTTAAATGTGGGAAAATTCACATTATTACACTTTTTTTTTTTTTTTTTTTTTTTTTATATATTAGGGGGTTTGCGTCCTACGAGCTACGCTAGTCATCCCCGTTGAGACACCACAAACTTTAAAAACACGCCTATTTGATTGGTTTTTAAAAGAATTCGAAACATTGAATTATATGTTTCCTTTAAAGTGACGATTTCTCTGTAAACGGGTTTCAGTTCATTTCCCTTTGATAGGAGAATTTAAGATTGAATCGGCTGTTGTTATACATCTATTTTCTACATGTTTGATTAAATAAGATAAATTAAACAGTGAAATACACAGAGTCTTTGCTTCCTGGTATTTTTTGAACAACAGTATAAGAAAAAAATTTTAAGAACGGCATTTTAAATTTATCATTTAAAATTTTGGTCCCTCTATGCCGCGTTATTCTTCTTGAATCCCCGTCAAATAAAGTCGCCTGTTCCAAAATTTTCAGAGTGTTTCTTTTGTGTTTATATTCAATATTCAAGAATCTACGAAGCTGAATTCCGTAAACTGCTATTTAACCATTTTCGGCACACTGTGCTTGGTCTGGGATACTTATTTTTAATTCTAAACTTACAAATGGCACCAATAATATGTTAGTAAAATTTTGCTTTTACAATATAAGCTAAAATTAGGGGTTTCAAAATACCTAAGAAATTTGTTTGTGAATCCTGGTATCAGTCGATAATTTCTCATTTTACTATTACCCATGCCGGAAAGGGTTAAAAGGTCAATAATTCAAAGATCAAAGGGTTAAAGGGTCAATAATTTTCAAAATCTAGTACGTTTAATCACGAAAATGTTTGGTTACAAACCAAAGTCTACATTATAGCCGCGTCACTCATATCTGGGGGACGGGGATGCTTCCGTTTCGGTCCCATCACCCAAATATGAGTGACGCTCTTCTTGTTCAACTAAATAGGATTTTCAGTTTAATTTTTAAAAAATAACAATAAAAATTAATTGAATCAGCAAAGAAATATAAATACAGGATATACAACATAAAAGTATTAAAAACATTCACATTATACATTTTATTAATTTATATTTAGGACAAAGTATTACATTATACTATGTCGATAACGAACCTCAATGTCGAGTGCCACAAGCGAGAATTTTTGTATTCTGTTCGCATTATCATTAAAAACAAACAAACAAACAAACAAATAATAACAACAGCAAAATTTCGTGTTACAGTCAAATCTTCATTAATCGAGCTTCGATTAATCGAAGTTTCTGTTAACCGAGCCGATACTGAAGTCTTATTTTGTTTCCAGAGGCCATGTGCCCCTATTGATCACAACGTGCAATGGGTTATCAGACAATAACATACCCACAGCGACAGCACTTGATTGGTGACAGTGTAGGAGATTTCCTTTTAAAATTTGTTGATAAAGTTTAACAGAACTTTATATATTTATTTTTATCATTTAAAAATGTACTGTTGTTTTTTAGTCTAAGATATGTTAAATTTGCGAACACGGCGAATTTTTGTATACGAATTCTATTAATCGACATTTCCTTAGATTTTTCCTACCTTTATCCGAGATACTAGCGATTCCAGTTAGCTGGGATAATCGAAGGTTCACTGTTTATTTTTCTTGTAAATGTTGTCAAAGTGTATGCAAAAGATTTTTATTTTCAAAAAGTGGTGCAAAAGAGAATTAAGAATAGTCGCAGTGGCTTTGTTTATGTTCTGGTGTCCCGGCGGTCGGATATGAGTCCGGAGAGAAACTCAGCCGAATCACGCGGGGAGATGAGCGTGTTAGAGGTTGTAGCCGGTGAGTGCTTGATATTATTAATAATTTGTCTTTATTAATTAAATGTGGGTGTATTGTGGATTTTTGGCGTAACACTTACTTTTATCTCTTTTCCATAAAACAACACTTAAGGCCCCACACTAGGCACAGAAAAAGACCCGGATGATAATGTTTAGTCTACGGGGGGCCTTCTTCTCAAATATCTTGTCCAAATTTTAATATTTTTACATGATTTTTTTTTTTTTTTTTTTTTTTTTTGCATAGGATAGCCGAGGACGATCTACAACCGGTTTAGTTTTTACTTTTTCGATTTTGCTTATATATTTTTTATATTATGATAGTTTCAATT
Organism: Maratus speculifer; assembly: GCA_964019185.1. Classification (NCBI taxonomy): domain Eukaryota; kingdom Metazoa; phylum Arthropoda; class Arachnida; order Araneae; family Salticidae; genus Maratus; species Maratus speculifer. The sequence goes on from OZ025295.1 coordinate 98,468,481, forward strand.
TCGGAACCGGTGTAAACCGGTTTTAAAAATTAAAATAATTAAAAAAAAAAAAAAAAAAAAAAAAAAAAAACTGAAGCCAAAACTGAAAAAGTAAAAACTGGGCCGGTTGTAGATCATCCTCAGCTATCCTGTGCAAAAAAAAAAAAAAAAAAAAAAAAAAAAAAAACACATGTAAAAATATTAAAATTTGGACAAGATATTTGAGAAGAAGGCCCCCCCCGTAGACTGTACATTATCATCCGGGTCTTTTTCTGTGCCTAGTGTTGCGCCTTAATGATAATTCGTGTTTTAGGAATAGACGGTAGTCGGTTGACGGTCGCGAGGCATGAATTTTTGCGATGGTCATCACTAGTTGACAATATGCTATTATTCCCACCCAAAGTCTATAACTGAAGCCCCTTCTCCTACTTTTTGAAAAACAGGTTGGAAAGAGTATATTTATATATCGTCATTTAGAAGAAAATCTGTAAAATCTATAAAGTTATATCTTAAAATTTATAAAGTTAACCTTCTCTCCGAAAAGAATATTGACGACGGTCTTGTGTCATCATACCATTTGCGCGTGCTCTGTTAATTAAACGATTTTTTTTTTTTTTTTTTTTTTTTTTTTTTATAAGTAATTTTTATAAAGTTGAAAACATAAATTTTGTTTTATTTCGTTAAAGCTATAAAGAATACTGAAATCTATAAGCATTATTTTTTTGGATAATACAATGTAAGATATTTCGCTTATATTGCATATTACCTGATTTTGTAACGCATTTAACAATCACAATGAGATTAAGTTTCATTTTAGAGCATTTTTTAAGACTTATATATAGTACATTGCATTTTATAAAACACTAGTTTTCTATTAGAATAACATCAAAAAGTGAATAAGCATAACAAGCAAACGCATGCTTTTTTCCGATATAAAAAGTGGATTAGTTCAAATAATTCATGAATATCCTAATTTCCCAATATATTTTCTTGGTTTCGTTGGTTGTGGGCAGGATCGTAGTTAGAAGTGCATATCGAGGAGGGCGGGGGGGGGGGGGGATCGCGAAAATGTAGCAGGGCTTATATATTTTTTCTCTCTCTCTGATGCAGAAAGATAAATTAATGCCTATTAACGCTGTAGGTACTACGTACATTATTAAACTTTGTAATAATTTCATTTTATGCTCAGAGAAGAATATGATGATGAAAAATTCGAGTGTATAACTAGAGTAGTATTAAACATCATGCAAATAAGATGAGCGAGAGCACTTATTTTAGTTACAATTTAGTATTTCTGGAAAACTGTGAAAGGGCCTTTAAACTAAATTAGATTTTTGAACAGAATTTCATCTGGATTTTCGGAACAGAAATTCATTTAGTGACCTTGGAATCTTTTTCAGGGAGGGCTCAAAATGTTTTAGGGGTGATGAGTCCCCCTAACACTCCCTCATCTACGGCCCTGGTTGCTGATTGTGAGGTGCAGAAAGCCTTTATTCTCGGGCAAAAACAAATTCGGACATTCAAAAGCTTTTTATTTGTCTCATTTTAAATTCGATAGATGGCAGCACTAAACATTTTGGTTGTAAGATGAAAAGAAGTTTGAATATTTACCAAAAGCTCTTTGATAAGTAGCAAAAAATACTCATGGTCGTAAATTGCGAGAGAAAATACAATAATACCGAGTATAAAAATGAAAGATCCAAGATTTAAAAAGAAAGATTGACATAAGAATTAAAATTTTTATAAACACAAAAACTCTGAATGGTTACAAAAATTGATAAATCGTATGATCATTTCGTATCGGATAGATTCATTTCTTTAGTCCCCTATCTGAATATGAAATTGTTTGGTGCTGCTCTCTGCTAGTAATATATTGAAACTAGCTAACATGCCCGGTTCCTGCACGATATTGACAGCACGAATTGCGAAAAAGCTCTTAAAATCACAATAAAATATCGTGAAAAATTTAAAAATCGCTGTACAAATTTCGAATAAACTTCATTGAAAAGAGAAAATATATATACATATATATATTGGATTAGAAAATTGAATCATAATATTAATAATATATATTCAATATAAAAATAAGAATTTATATTATAAAAAACATTTTGCTTCTAAGACGTTGTATATTATTAAATATATTAAAAAATTTTATTTACATGTTTCAACTCACTATTAATAGAGTCATCCTCAGAATGTAAATAGAAAAATAAAAATTACAAATATAATGAACGTGAGGATGACTCTATTAATAGTGAGTTGAAACATGTAAATTAAAATGTTTTAATATATTTTAAATGTTTTTGTTAATATACAACGTCTTAGAAGTAAAATGATTTTTCATAATATAAATTCTTATTTTTATATAGAATATATATTATTAGTATTACAATATAGTTATTTGTGGCCGTAATCAAGACTTACTAGTGTTATTTTTCACATTTCAAAGAAAACTGAAATTGGATTACTTTTACTGATGTGGAAAAATGGTAGCAAATCGTGAAATCACATTAAAAAATCACGATAAATTCGAGAATTACTGTACGAAATCCGCATAAACTTTATTGAAAAGAGGAAAGATTTACTTTGAGTCAAAAAATCTCAGCAGATCGCGAAAAAACTTAAAATCGCATTAAATACTGCAAAAAGTTGAAATATCACAAAAGTTAGAATTTATGATAATTGGATAAAAGATTCAAATCTAATTTGTTTGATGAGTGTTAAGTCCAGAAAAGAGAAACAATCGGATTAACAATGCTAAAAAATTGCGATAAAAGCGGTTAAATAGCAAAAATTGTACAGGAGAAAAATTATTACCGAATCTTCAAAAATTACCGCAACTTTTAAAAAAGAAAAAAAAAAAACGCGAAAAAATTGCATTAAAAATCACATTAAAAATCGCTACACTTTAACAGTTGCAGAGAATATTTACAATGATAGGCTAAAAATTTAAAAACAAATTCCTATATGTCTATATAAGTCAGAAATAGAATTCGTTAAAAAAAAAAAAAAAAAAAAAAAAAAGATAAAAAACAGAATTGAAAATCAAATTAAAAATTGCGAAATATTAAAAAAATATCGAGGGTAAAAAATTATTATTAAGGAATGAAGTATTGCATCCAAAAAGTTTGCTTTTAGACAAAAAAGTTTTAAATCGAAATCAGTTTCAAAATGTCAAAAAATCGCTACGAAACTCGATAAATAGCTAAAAATCACACTGAAAATAGCATTAAAAAACCCTAAATATTTAAAATTCTGCACTTTAAAAATTTAATATTAAGGGCATTTAATCGGAAATCCTTCATGAATAACAAAAAATCGACACAGAATGGCAAAAATCTCTAAAAATTGCTGTAAATAACATTGAATAAACGGATAACCAAAATCTTTTTGCCAATATTAAAAAATTGTCACAAAACTAAAAAAAAAAAAAAAAAAAAAAAAAAAGCTTGAAACAATGTTTTTTTTTTTTTTCGGATGGTGTTTTTCGATGACCTCAAATAGAAATTTGTGTGCTGGTAGTGTTTATGACGGCCAATTACAAACATGAAAGATATAAGCCTTAGGGAGGGGGATGCTCTCCGTAGGGGACTTTCTAAGGGAACCTAACTTGTATTTATGAAAGGAAATGTGAGGCTCGAAGTAAATCATGGAAAACTCGACGATTAGGCCGACGGGCGCGATTGGGTTTGAATCCAGCACCCCTCGTCTACGAATTTGGAGAGCAGAACTTCTAGGCTACTGGTGGGTCTTGTGCATTACTCAAAAATGCTTTCTGAAAAAATATATGACCTACTAATGAATAAACCCTATACTTTTTTTGAAAGATTTAAATTTAATGTAAATTTTTCGTAATTTCCATTTTAGTAGATTCGGAAATAGAGTAGGCGGGGGGGGGGGGGGGTTGAATTACATTTTCGACGGAATCTCTGAACATGTAGTACATAAAATTAAAAGAAATGAAAAACGAAAGCTTTCTAAAAATAGTATACAAAGAAAAGAATCTTTTTCATAACATAATTAACTAGTTCATAAATTAATTAGCCTTTTTACACATTTTCTAAATATATTTGTCAATGTTTAATAATCTAAATATATGCGAGTCAATAGCCTTTATTACTTCAACCAATTTGAACTTTCCGCGTTCCGTAATTTAAGAGTAATCTGCACTGAAAAAAAATGAAGTACTCAAAAATGAATAAATCGATGTACTCATATCGAATTCAGTATATTTGGATTAAAAATGAACACACTGTGTTTTCTCAAATTTGAAACATCATATGTTATCAAATCCAAACAAACGATAATTTTGTACTCCATATTATTGGTTTATTTCATTGATGGCAGCATAAAAGATGCTTGTTAATGTAAATATTAAATTATGCACAGTATTTCAAAACAATTTAAATGCACTGGCAAATAATGCTTTTGTCATAAAAATAGTCGATTTGGATATTTTGCTAACCATTTTGCTATTTTTCTCAATAAATAATCAATTAAACAATTTTCTTAATCATTTTGAACTAGAAATAAATTCCAGTACATTTTTACTTTAATTTGTAAGTCCGGGGGCCATTCATAGTGATTTATATTTGAACACAGCCATGAAATCAAAAATGAGTACGTCAGTTTCTCAGTTTTGAGTACATTTGGATCGGAGCTATTTTGAGCATGTGAAGTACTTAAAATTGAGTACTTGTTACTCAATTTTGAGAACCCATTTTTTCAGTGTGGCTGTTATAGATAGACAGACAAACACAGCAGTAATCTTATAATCGTTCCAATTTTACTTAAAAAAAAAGGAAATATGAATCCACTGTTGTGTAAAATAATGATATGTCTTTCTCAAGTTCCTTAAGTTTGGTATTGAACAGTAAAATTATAAAAAGGGCGGGGGGTGTAGTGCATAGATAAATACAATGATTTGTTTATTTCAGATAAAATTTTTAATTTAGCGACTCGTAAATTAAACATGCACTTACTTCTTAAATGAAGATTACCTCTCAATGAAAATTTCGCAGTTACTTTAAAAACTCCTCTAAATCCTTATAAGAAACCTTATGATCTCGTGTTTCCATTTTTGGAGATAAGGGACCAACGGTCCTATTCGACCTAAAGAATTATCGTTCAAGTTCAAAGGTTCTAATCAGAATTCTGACTTTCCCCGGTTTTTGAAAATTGGAATGCGGCAAAGATAAATGTATTCTAAGATAATGGAACACAAAGATATGGCAAAAACAGTCATTGAGTCGTCACACACACACACCTTCCTATATACTTTGATTTCTGGTTTCTGATATAATGTTACAGTTTGCTTAATTGTTACGGGAAATAAAAATATTAGACATCAACCGAAAATTCGGTTTCGTTTTTGTTTTCGACCGAAAGTCTGAGATTCATTGAAAATTAGTTTTTGGCGAAAATGCTGCTGAAAATTCGACCGGACTATTTATTGCTATGAACTTCCAATTGTTTATAATTATCTGTCATGACAGACTCAAGGCGTGAGTATAAATTATAAGGCAAGCAATGCTAATATATGACTAAACTTTTTCATGTACACATTAAAAGCTACAGACTTAACTGTAATAGGAAATTTATAGTTTGAAACCGCAGAAGTATTTCCGTACTCTTTCAAAGAAAGTAATTGTATGATATATGACACTTAAAAAAACATTATAAAAGGTTAAATCAAGGTATGTAAACTTAAAAAAAAAGATATTTGTATAATTAGGAAATTTTTCAGTGTCATTGAAGAATTAATTATGTTTCATTTTATATGAAAGTAAAAAGATTTGGGTGTAAGGCACAGAGAGCCAAGTTGGGCTGCATTTATAATTAATTAATAATTAGGTAAACTTAATAAATACACATAATTAATTAATAATTTTATGTATTTATGAATGTATTAATTACTTTAAAAACGTTTTAGGAATTTTTGTTTTCATGAAAATATTCGAAATTAGAATTCGATTTCTGCTTTGGCCATAAAAACATGTTTCTTTAAACCAACCTTAAAAAATAAAAAAATAAAAAATAGAAAAGAATACTGATCGGCAAATCTTAAAAACAATGGTTCGATATTTACATAGGGACACACTTTCATTTTTCCCATAGGCTGTTAAGAATTATGAAAATTAGACTATTACTCGAATATTTATTCTCAGTGAATTGAAAAAGTACTTTTTTTCATCATTAGTAAATAATTAATACGCATCACAAAAAACAAGGAATAATGTTTCACAAATAAAATTTTTCTTAATTTATATATTTATAATGAAAAAAGAGACATGAAATGCTATGTATTTTTGACAGTTGGGATCATTAATTAACATTGTACAGGCCAATGTTCCCATTTGGAAACATGAAATTAAAAATTTTGTAAAAATTAAAGTTCATCAAAATTGACTTTGTTGAAATGAAGCTGGACGAGATTTTCAAGATAAATATTGAATTCTTATAAAATCATTTTTTAAATCTGTTTTTTACTAACTTTATATTTATCTCTAAGTTATATTTCTTTTATTTATTCATTAAATAATACAAATTAGGTAAAATTTTAATTAATCGGAGGATGCAGTAACACATTATACATTGATTTCTATACAGTTGAGTAAATAATAATAATAATAATAATAACTAGCCGTCCTTGGCGACTAGTTTAGTCTTCCTTTAAATGTATAGTACGCATTAAATCATATTGCTTTTATTCATAATTTATTTTAATTGCTCAATTTTTTGTCAAATTAGACGATTCTGATAGAGAAATAAATATAATCACCACATTGGCGCGATTGCAACAAAATGGCACTAATATGCCTCACATAGTAATCCGGCTGTTGTTGTTTATTTACTTTTATTTACTTTTATTTTCTTCTTTTTTTTAAGATTTAATTTCTTTTCTATAATTATTAACTAAAATTTTTTTATTTGTTATTATTTCCTTTTTAAGATAAAAAAAAAAAAAATAGTTCAAAAATATATGTGCAAGTGAAATTTGAAAACGAAGTTTTCGCCAAATTGACGGCAGAAAAAAATGTGCTAACGTGGTGCGTATATGACATCTGCGCGGAAACTTTAATTGAAACTGAAACGTTTAAAATTCGTGACTTTCATTTATTTTTTTAAGTAAAAAGAACAGAAAAGAAACAAATATAATGATATTTTGAAACTCCATAAGTGAAGCGAAAGGACAAATCGTTCGTAAACATACCTAATTTACCATGTCCTAAATATTGCCAAAGGACTTTTACACAATAACCAATAAGATGCGATGTTAAAACTGTTGTTAGCTTTCTTTTTTCAAAAACTAAAACAATATCACTTCACCTTTTTTCATTCACGTATAAAAACATTTCATATTTATTTACTTAGAAGGTGTCACAAATAAAAATTAAATTAAAGAGTTGACATGTTTCGGTTCATTAATAAGAACCGTATTCATAACATATAAAATCAGTAGAAAATTAAATGACACTGGATATAAATATAGTTTAAAAAGATTTTTAAACTATATTTATATCCAGTGTCATTTAATTTTCTACTGATTTTATATGTTATGAATACGGTTCTTATTAATGAACCGAAACATGTCAACTCTTTAATTTAATTTTTATTTGTGACACCTTCTAAGTAAATAAATATGAAATGTTTTTATACGTCAATAAGATGCGTTTCATTTGGGCACAATAATAATAATAATAATAATAATAATAATAATAATACCGCCGTTCCCGAAAATAAAAAAAGACTAGAAATAGCTAGTACGAATAAAAACATCAAAACAAAGCGAAATTATCAACAATCTATACTAAAAAGAGTAAAAGAAAATAACCTGGGAATTTTTTAATTTTTCAGTGCAATTGGGCTGTTAAAATGCTGAGAACGCCAAACATATACTTACAAAAATTTTACTAAAATCTCACAAACTAAATAGATAATTGTGAATAGGCAAAATAAACCGTACGTTCTGAGTGAGTATTGTTTCACAGACTCTCAATCCTCTGTCACAGTTTTCTTACCTAATATTCCATCCTGAATGTGTAAAATATACGTTATTGTGTACCATGTAAATTTATTTCCCAGGCTATTATTCCTTCGATATTCCATAAAGTACTGAAATTAAGTCCATTTTAGTAGACAAAAAATTCTAATGATTTTAAGGGGCTTATAATTGGAACTTTTGTGGAAAGGATAAGAAAATTGGAAAAGGTAAAAGGTTTATTTGGAATTTATAGATTTGCATAGGATTTATAAAATTTGGAAAATAAAATGAGATCAAATTAACACACTTTAGTTTTAAAGTTCCCTCTCATAGAAACTAAGTAGTTTACATTAATAAAATAATAAATTAATGAAACACATTAACAAAAAGTAATTAGTTTTGGATATGGGAGAAATATGAGCAAAAATTATAAAACTTAAACTCAATATAAATAACTATAAAATTTTAGTGCATAAAAATGAAGGAAAACATTAATATTATAATGAAGAAAACATATGCCATTCTGATACAATGATATGTAAAGAGGTTAGATAAATTGTTTAAGATATATTAATTTAGGAGATATAGAAACAGAAAAAAAAAAAAAAAAAAAAAAAAAAAAATTAAGAACTTTGTTGGAGAAACAGACGAACTGAAAGAGTCACAAAATAAAATTTGAAGGATTAAAAGCGTAGTAAAATAAAACTTGAAGAGGGGGACACATAAATTGCACATTTTCAAAACAGAAAAATTTAATATGCAAAAAGAAGGGGAAGAACTCCCCCTTGGATAGGTAAAAATGTCCTTAATTTGGTACTGTGTAAGTATTGCTTCACAAACTGTCATTCTTATGGCATAGTTTTCTTATTTAATATGTGACTGTTGGAAATTTATATTTAAGACAAGGCTTACATAAAAATTGAAAATAATTATTTATATAAATTGCAAAAAACCTTTACTATTTAATAGCAGATTTAAGTAATTGAATTGAAAATAATTATTCATATAAATTGCAAAAATCTTTACTGGATAGCAGATTTAAGTAATTTAATGAGAAATTTAAAGTTTTACATTATAAGATTTTAATTTTATAACACACATACACACATATACAGATCGCTGCCCTCCAAATTTATATATATACATTATATATTATAGAATGAAAGAAATGTCGTTTTTAAGAGTTCATCTGAACTGCCGAAAATACATTTCGATGAATAAATACACTTACACAAGTACAATGAATTCCTGGGATGTTTATTTGTCTAGTAGTTTGACGTAAAGCGATTACTAAACCGTAGATTAAAAATCGTGTGTTCTAACAATGTGACTTCTGAAGTCATCACAATAGTCATGACTTACTATCGTCTCCGACGCAATTTTTTCAAATCAACTTACATTATTTAAAGAAGAAAAACTGATTTATTGCGCAAAATAAATTTGCAAAATATGAAACATAAAAAAAAAAAAAAAAAAAAATAGAAAAACGCTGTAATTTTAAATGTTTACAATTAAGAAGAAGAGATAAATATCACGAAATGTAAAATGTAAAATCTTAAAATATAAATGCCAAAAAGTGAGTTTTTTTTAAAAATATAATTTTGCTACATTAAAGGTTATATAAAATTTATCATGCTCAATAATAGATTAAGAATAACTTATTTATGAAATTTTATGTATAAATATTTATTAGTAATTAAATAATAAAATGCATATGAGCATAGCTACAAACTCTTCCGACTTTTTAGACCAGAAAAACTTAATTGAAATTTTTGCCTTATTGAATCGATGCATTACGGCGATTTGCACTCATAACATTTAATGTAACTTTTTTTGTGATACAAAAAACAGAAGGTATCTGCAGCTATGCATGAGGCGTTATCACATAACTTTAACTGTCGGAGAAGTAAATCTGGTAAAATTAAACTTAATAAAATAACATTTTAAACTTACAGAAGAATGCCTTAATAATTTAAAATAAAGAAAAAATTCTCAGCAGAAATGATTTTTAATAATATTTTATTTACCTCAAGAAATAAATCTAAACTTGCGAGTGTAATTTTTTCCTGTATTCATTCCAATGCAGTCTAATAAGGAAGCATTAACATATACTCGGTTGCATTTATTCATAGCTTGAAAACTTTACTACATGTCGATTTACATTCGAAACACATACAAGTAAATTATTTTAAATTAATTTAGTTTTTGTTGCTAATGTTGAAGAAAATGCTTTTCATACAAGTAAATATATATGTAGGATTATTGCTTTGAAAGAACTCTTTACTAAGATTTCATTAAAGCAGTATGATAAAACAGGCTATTTACTTTTTTTGTGAATGTTTAGAGGGTCTCAGTACTTAAGTTTTAAAATAGATAATTTATAACAAAATGCATATGAGCACTTTTCTCTTAATTTTCACTTTCACGAATAAGAAACAAGGAAAATATCACTTAAAAAATAAAATAAAAAATATACTTTTAGCTTTAAACTTTGATACTGTTGTTGCTATAATTAGGAAATGTTTTTTTCAACATTCTGTGTGTTTTTATTCAAAATACATTTTTTAAATTATTCATGAATTTCGAAAAGACGTGATAAATCTTTTTTTTTTTTTGGGGGGGGGGGAGTTCTATTAAGTTTTCTTCAAAACCAATTATTGCTTTTAATCAAAGATTTACATATTGCACTATTTTTGTTGTAGAAAATGACAAAAATGACATCAAGGGGATGGCACGTGTAGGTGTATAACAACTCAGATATCGTAATTGTCATTTTATTCAAGGACTAAATTATACGCTTTCAAAATGCTGCTGAAAAGCAATGAAGACTTAAAAACAGATATTATTAACGATTTTAATAAATAAAATATTTTCGTAGTGACATATAGGTATGAAGAAAATTTTTTAGAAGTATGCAACATGAAATATAAATGAAACATAAACACGAAAATATTGTTTTCTTAAAAACGCCTTACAAAATACATTTTTTGAATTATTCATGAATTTCAGAAAAGAAGACGCGATAAATCAATATACCCCTATTTTTATCAATTTTTCATCGTAACGCATTGATGCTTTTTAGTCAAACATTTCTATAATGCAGTGCTTTTGTCGTCGAAAATGCAAAAAAATGACATCGAGGGGTTGATGCATGGGGATAGAACATCCAAGATATCAAAGCTGTCACTTTATTCAAGGACTAAATTATATGCTTTGAAAATGCTGCTGAAAAGTAATGGAGTCTTAAATATAGATATTACAAGCTATTTTTATAACGCAGATATTGTCGTACTGATATGTAACAATGAAGAAATTTTTGATGAAATGCGACATCATATAAAGGAAAAATAAGTACGAAAATATTATGTTCTTATATAAAAATTTATCAAGAAAATAAGAGGAAAGCTTTTTTCAAAAAATATTTTTTGAATTATATATGAATTTCAGAGAAGAAAAGTGATAAATAAATTTTCCTTTTTTTTTAATCGAATATTTATATGAACAGATTTTTGCTTTTTAATAAAACATTTCTATATTGCAGTATTTTTGTCCTCAAAAATGCCAAAAACTACATCGAGGGGATGATGCATGGGGATGTACAACTATCCAGATATCCTAACTGTCATGCTAGTCAAGGACTCAATTATTGGCTTTCAAAATGCTAAAAAGGAATGGAGTCTTAAATATATGTATTATAAGCGATTTTTATAAAGGCGATTATTTCGTACTGACATAAGGAAAATTTTTATGAAGTATGCGACATTAAATAAATGAAAAATAAATACGAAAATATTGTGTTCTTATTTATTGCACAAAAGTATCCCAGGAAAAAAAAGAGGAAACCGCCTTTTAAAAAACATTTTTTAAATCATTCAGGAATTTCAGAGAAAAAGACGTGTTAAATCAATTTCCCGTTTTTTTTTCATAAATTTTCTCCTGAACCGATTGTTACTTTTAATCAAACATTTTATATTGTAAGTACTTTTGTCGTCGAAAATGCCAAAAACGACACCGAGGGGGGATAACGCAAGGGGGTATAATACAACCAAGAATTCATAACTGTCATTTTACTCAAAGACTCAATTATAGGCTTTCAAAATGCTGATGAAAAAGAATGGTGTCTTAAATTTAGATATTGTGAGTGATTTTTATAAAAGAGATATTTTTGTACTGACATATAGCTATGAGGAAAATTTTAGTGAAGTATGCGACATTAAATAAATGAAAAATAAACACCAAAATATCGTGTTATTATTTATTATATAAAAATATATCAAGGAAATAAGAGGAAAACCTTTTTCAAAATGCATTAAGTTATTCATGAATTTCAGAGACTGTTGCTTTTAATCAAATATCTCTATACTGCACTACTTTTGTCGTCAAAGATGCCAAAAACGACATCGAGATCATGACACATAGACTGACAACGATCTAGATATTATAACTATCATTTTATTTAAGGACTAAATTATAGACTTTAAAATTGCTTCTAAAAAGGAGCAGTGTCTTAAATATACATATTATAGGAGATTTTTATAATGGAGATATTTTCGTAGTGACATATAGGTGTGAGGGACGTTTTTGTGAAATGAAAATAAATAAATGAAAAATAAACACGAAAATATTGTGTTATTATTTATTATATAAAAAATCCCAGGAAGAAAATAATGAGGAAAAAGCCTTTCAAAATACATTTTTTTTAATTATTCATGAATTTCAGAGAAGAAGACATAATAAATCAATTTCCCCTTTTTTTTCGTTAATTTTTCTTCTTAACCGATTGTTGCTTTTAATCAAATTTCCTATATTGCACTAATTTTGTCATCGAAAATTTCAAAAATGACACGCAGGGATGACGCATGGGGGTGGACAACGACCAAGCGACCATAACTGTCATTTCATTCAAGGACTAAATTATAGGCTTTCAAAATGCTGATGTAAAGGAATAGAGTCTTAAATATAGATATTAGAAGTGATTTTTGTAAAGGACATACAGAGGTGTGAAAGTTATTAGAATAATTGTAATTTTTTCAGTTTTTCTTGATTAATACTGTATATACTTGCAATATTTCATGAAAGGGGATTTTTTTTGTTAATGCAGTCAGTTTTTCATTACTTTAGAATAGTTTTGAAGATATAAATTTGTTAAATGTTGGAATTTTTTTTTAAATATTTGATCCAAAATAATCAAATAGTTTGCAATTGCATGAAGAGTTTGCATGGTTAAGAAATTAATTCAAAATAAAATTTTAAAATAGTCTGCTTGCTAGTATTTTCTGTCTTTTCTTGAGCTGGCATCAGTATTATTTTATTCTTAAGATAAACCTTTTCGTTGTTTTAATTAGGTTATATTAATTGATAGCTTTTTTCATTGTCAAAAGATTATTGCGTGATTATGGGCAAAGCAAGTGATATTTCTCCTAGAAAACTAGCTGTGGAAAGTGCCTTATCCAAGAAAATCACTATATACAGTACAAAATCACTAAAAAAGCAGAAATTGTGCAATCAACTGTTTTTTTTTAATTAAAAGATCCTTGGTTCATGTGGTACCAAGGTGGTCAATATGAAAGTTCTAGAATAGGGAAATGCCGAAGGAAAATGAAACTTATTGTAAGAACAGAAAGGAAATTAATTCAAATTGCTGAAACTAACAGAAGAGCAACTAGTTATGAACTAAAAATCACTTTGCAAGAGTATGAAGTAAATTCATGTGATTCTTATCTGTATAAAGCTCATCTTAGTTGGACTCGGTACTAGTCGTCCTCGAAAAAAAGGATAAAATCATATTTACTGTGGCAAAGAAGAGACTTGGTTCGCAAAAGATATGCGAGAATAAATCGGAAATGACTGGAGCAAGAATAGAAATATCAATTTTCCTCTAAATAAATAGTTGAATTCAAGTAGTTCATTGCTTTATCTGAAATCATGTTTTTTGTATACTGAGTAAAGATACAGAACTGTTGATAAATTTGATTTAAAATTGCTTTATAACAATATTTCTCTACAAATTACATACCTTAAACTATTTTTTATCGTTTAGGTATATTTTTCTCATGAATAAATGCCTACAATAGCTGAAGAAAGCATTCAATATGTCTGGAAAAATACCATTGAAGAGTTTCCAACAAATTGCGTATCACAAACAGTTTAACTTCGTTCTTATGTAATGGTTTGGAGCGTGATATTTGCTAAGCATACTAGACATTTATACATTTTAGAAGGCATGATGGACCAGCATCAATGTGCTTAGACAAAGACTAATTCCACAATTTAAAGACTGGTTTCCAAATGGAAACTTCATATACATACTTGGCGGAGCTTTGTACTACAAAACGTCATCCATAGCCAAATTTATGGATGAAAAAAATATAAAAACACTTCCATGGCCTTGAAATAATCCAGATATGAACCCCATAGAGAATCTTTGGGCCATTGTAAAGAAAAAATTGAAGAAATGCAACATCACGATCATAAATAGTCTGATAAAAAACTCATCCAAACTTGGCACCATGGCAACGAAATACAAATTATTTACCAAATACTCATACAAAGTATGCTAAGATGTATCGAATTTTATTGTAAAATTCACAATTATTCTAATAATTTTCACACCTCTGTATTTTCGTACTGACATATAAGTGGGAGGAAACTTTTTTGTTATGTATACGGCCTTAAATAAATAAAAAAATAAACACGAAAATATTTATACCTAAAGCAAAGAATGTAATTTTTCCAAGGATATATGTATATTATAAACGTAACATTGGACATTGATGGACATTGCTTTTCTTTCTTTTCTTGCATTTTTTTACTAAAAATATCACGAGGCCCCACCTCTTTTCCTTTTCCATTTTTTTGTACATATGTTCAACTATTGCGTTACGTTTTTTTTTCATTCAGCTGTGGTGCTTTTTTGAAACAAACTACTTTAAATATTGCAGATTTTGGAAATTTTGAATATTTAACAGGTTATTACAACTAACCGCAACAATTTCTCCGTGCAGTACTGTGTTATTTAGTTTGCACTAGTAGTGTACTTTCATATTCTATAAGAAAAACGTTGGGCTAGTATAGCTTAAATGATATATTAAGAGCCGAAAATGGACAAACACGTCATTTTGACTGCATTTTGTGGCAACATAACAATGTAAAATAACAATGCCCCATGGAAACAAATAAATTTTAATAAGCAGGTAGTGTTATACTGTAAGTTTATGCCAAAAGAATTTTGGGATGTTGTTGCTTGCCAGAGATATACCACTCCAAACTCATTGGGATTTCATTTTTTATAAAAATGCCATTCACAGCCTCGAAGTTTGATATTTTCTATATGAAAGAGAAAAATTTTTAGGGCTTGAAAATTGCACATTATTCATTAAATAAGATCTACTTAAACGTATAAAAAAAATCAAGGAAATCAAAAAATACAACTATCACATTTTGTCTGATTTTCAAAATAAGGTCTCTTAACGTAATTTTTGGATATCTACTTCTTGGGGATTCTTACATTTACTTCTCAACAAATGCGATAGTTTGACACATTTTCTGACTAATTTTTACCTGTAAAAATATAAAATTAATAAGCCTGACTATTGAAGAGATTTGGAATCAAATAGCGTTTTTCATTTTTGGTAAATAAGATACTTGTATAAACTTGTTGAGATATAAGTGATTCTTGTCAAATGGTTTCAGATTTTTCCTCTCTTCCCATATTGTCGCTTCCGGAAATTCTATTCAAAACGCTAACTTTGACAATATTTTCTTAACATGCTTGTATCTAAAAATGGATAACGTCATTAGATCTCATAGTTTGTGAACTTGCTAACCTTATGCATTTTCGTAAAACAAATCAATTCAAAAATGTATCAGAAAGTAGTTTCTTTGGATTTGAGAATAAATTTGGATTTGAAATCTTCAATAAAATGATATAGAAATATTTTAATAAATCTACTTATATTATACAGCTTCAAAAGTTACGATGTTTTAAACTTTCTTTTTTTTAAATTCTAAACCATATTATTTTTTTAATGAACCTTCATTTAAATGTTGAAAATCTCAGAATGTAAGCAATAATTAATGTTGCTATTGTGTATTTCCTGTAAAATATACTGTAAAATCATGCCATAGATATGTATGCAGTATTCTTTAAAGAAATCTTAATTGTATGATAAAAATCCGAATTTTTTTAGATATAGAAGAAATTGTGTCGGGCCTGTTTTCACTTATTTCTGTATGAGCCGAGCCTAGAAATGTAAGAATATGTTCCGGGCAGGCCTGGAATTCCGGCCCATGCAGACCTCTAGGGTGCGAGTTACACCAATAGTGAAATCCAATGTTTCATACTGTACTTTTCGTATTATCAGCCAATGCTCAAGTGGTTGTAGATCTCCGCTGCATTCCCGTTGTGCGCTGATAAAAAATAAATTTGATTAAACAAACCCACACAGCCTATCATTTTTCTCTCTCATTATCGATAGATTTTATCTTGTAAAGATATCTATGGCCGTGTAGGCATAAGTTGTTTGATATCTCCGCCTGCCCGCATATAACAGCACAAAAAGTTCACACCCGAATAGTTTAAAATTTAATCTGCATAATCTTTGTGGAATTTTGTTGAGTCGTTTCAGATTTAATGAAAATCGAATTAAAACTTAAAAAAATATATTAATAAAAGTTTTCTTCATTTTATTAGGGGAGAGTGGTGTACCTTGGACGTATGTGCACCTCGGACCTATGCTAATTCTAACTTTACCTGTGTAGATCATTAAACAAGTACATTTGTATATTAAGTTTTTGCCACCAGAAGTCACATTTAAATTCTTGGCACTTGTTTATAAGCTCAATTAATTGTACAATTTAAAAAAAAAAAGAAAATTCACCTCTAAAAAGTAAATTTTCTTAGAAATTGTAATTTTTTTTATACTAAAACATATCTATTTTTTAATGAGAACTATGCATAATAAGGTAATCCTTTAGCTATTACACCATGCGCTTTAAGTAAAGTTAGGTCTAACCTTAACATTATGATTGGTAGTTTTGTTTTTAGGTATCAAGTGGTGTACCTTGAACCTAATTAAACTGGTGTACCTGGACTGGGTCCAACGTACACAAAGTATTGTCTAATGGATCTAAAAGTCAGCTCAACAAGTTAACATGGAATTGACTTATCTAATTACAATCTTAGCTAAAAATAAATATACTAATATAATAACTCTTAATGTCTTTTGTGATCATAAAAAGTATAATTGTTCTGAAGTTTTATGTCTATTTAGATTTTCTTATATTTTAAACCTAATAAACAATGAAATGTATAAAAATTTATATATGTATATATTAATAAATATTGATTTTATTCGCTAAAAACAAGTTTTTTTTTCATTCTTAGTAATGGGACCAAGGTACACCACTAATGGTGTACCTCGCTCCTATTTTCATTTTATTTTTAATTCAAAATTTTTCATGGAAATTATTTATATAAAAATTTCAAACAAATATATGTAGTGTATAACATCATAAAGTTTTATAAAATCTTTTCTTTTTTTAGTTTTGGTAGTTTTTTTAAAAATTAAAAAGTCAAAATAGCTCCGAGGTTTATTACCTTCTCCTATATTTTTAAGTACATAGATAATTCAACAGTATCACATGAGTTATTTCCGTATTGCTGAATTTAATATATATAATCGTAAAAAAATTTTTATTCATGCATTTTTGCATAAGAGTAAAGCATCAATTGCATCAAGTTTATTTTAATTAATAAAAAGTCTATTCATTAATGATTGATTGATGATGGTAATCATTCAAGATTGATATGGTGATTATTCTATTAAATCTTGTCAAATGTAATTAATTCAACGATACCGCATAACGAATGATGATTTGCGGTTGTCATGGTGGTATTGCATCCTATTTAAGATGGAGTCATATTATTTCCGTATTGCTGAATTTAACATATATAATCGTAATAAAAATTTGTACCATGCATTTTTGCATAAGAGTACAACATCAATTGCATCAAGTTTATTTTAACCAATAAATAGTCTATTCATTAATTAAATATACCTCAACAAAGTTAAATGCGATATATATTTTTGTAAATTATTTATCACATTAAGATCACAGCAAATCGAGACATTTTTAACACTTTCTAACAAATTTGAAAAGTGTTTATGATTTCGGTTTGTCTGGTCGTCTGTCCCCGCTCTAACTCCCTTAACACACTCAGAATGCCCTGAAATTTTTAAACGTTACTGACATTTACCCTAACACAAACTCTATTTCAAATGAAGTTTCTAGCATAATTAGTTTATTTACAGAGACAGTCAAAAGTTTACCGTTACATTCTGCCCTTAAAATATATATATCATTAACTTACAAGGCCACACAAAAGAATTCCTTTACATAGTGGTAACGGGGGGAGGGACTGTATGTGACATATTTTAGTTATATGAAACTATTTTATGAATAATAAATTAATAAATGTCGCTGAGGCCTAATATAAGTTCATATAGTCATGTATATATATAGTCATATACATGTATATATCGTCATGCATATATAGTCATATATATATATATATATATATGGATATAGTTATGTATTATACGAAATGCATAGCATTTACCGGGACACACAAAATATTTCAAATAGTATGTTCTTTCCGAAATATTGTATATATATTCGATGACGGCAGATGGAGGGATGAAATGTACTTTAATTATGATATGCGTTTTTAAGTTTCACTAATTATATGGCGTGTATTAGTGTTGTAGTCGTAACATAAGCAGAGAGTATGCAGTATAAGCAGAGGGTATACGCTAACATCATGAACCGTTATGTGTGGGCTATACGCTAATGCTTATTTTGAGAAACAGAGGATATACGGAGCTTCTTAAAAAAATCCAGAAGGTACACGACGTAAACCCCCTTATACCCTCCACTACATCCCTGGTGTGTATAAATGCTACAGTTAATATACAAGGCTCTATATAAGAGCTCGCAAACTTTATTGAATATGAGCGTAAATTACTTAGAGGTGGTTTTAAAATAAAATATGCATTTTTACGCTGAACTGCATTCAGATTACAAAGAAGTGTTTGTAGAACATAGATAAAATGATATACAGCGTCACGCAAGGAATTGGATACATGGACGACTATGAATGATAATTTTTGATAATGTAATTTCAGTAATTTTAAGAGTGTTTTAGTTTTAGATAAATTTTAGCTAAATACTGATATTTAATAAAGATACTAGGTAAGTTACAGGGATGAATAAAAATATTCAAGTATGTTTTCATGTATTAGTATAAATTGCTGAAAGAGAAACTTCTACCTGCTAGGCATTTCCTTGCTAAACTAAATTTCCCCATTATATAATATACATATATATTAATCGACAAATCAAATACAGGGCTGTTCAAAAGTATTGGAATACATATTTGGCCATAGACAGCAACTTTATTTCCCTAAATAACGATTTTCTGTTAAATATTTCGGGAAGGGTTGGAAATCTATTTTATTTTATAATCTATGTTTTATAATCTATGCTTAACGTATGATTTTTCTCACTTGGTTCATACGGAAATGCTTTTATAAAAATCGACCTGTTCTATCCAACATTCGATCGTTTCAATTAATCAAACATTTCTCTATTGCACCATTTTTTTCTTTTTTTGTTCAAAAATCCCAACAAAGATATGGAGGGAATAGGGTGTGGAAACACAACCAAGCGATCATAGCTGTCACTTTGTTCTAGGACTAAATTATAGGTTTTCAAAATGCTGGCTGAAAAGTAATGGGGTCTTAAATATATATATTATAAACGAGTTTTGACATGAAAATAATTTCGCTTCAGAATCGTGGAATAGAAAAAATGAAATTTGAATAAATTGAAAAGCTTTTACGAAATATGTCTTATTGTTTGTGAATGCTTATTTTAATTCAAAACCATGGGAATACGAATGAGAGATAATTAAAAAACAAACAAATTCTGTATTTTACAAATAATTTTCCATATTAAAATATGATTGTTATTGAAAATGAATGTCATTTTCCTGGTCTGCATTTTAGTTCTTTATCATATATAAACATGGCGCTACAGAGTAATTCTTATTTGCGACATGGTTCAAGTCAGAAGTAGTTAAATTATATCTACTAGCAAGACTTTTTAGATATTTTTTTAAAAATAATGTGTGATTAAAGTCTTTGTAAAAATTGAGTAGACTTTTATTATGTCATTTCCCTGTCATCCATAAATTAACAAATTAAACTGACTACAGTAAAACCTCCATAACGGACACTCCCGAATAGCGGACACCTCTATTTAACGGACAGTTTTCCAATCCCCACTCCCAAAATCTAAATTTTTGTATGTTTAACCTCTGAATAACGGACATTCCGAATAGCGGACACTTTATTCGGCGATAAAAGATGTAAAAATGTTTTAAAGAGAAAAAAAAAAAAAAAAAAAAAAAAAAAAAAAAAGCATAAAGACCTCTGAATTTATTAGGACCATCTCACAAATTTTGTGATCACTGTAGATAAAGAGCTGGGACCCCCCCCCCCCCCACGTTCAGTGCTAAATTCAGGGTGTTGCCCGGGAGGAATATCTCCCAGAGCATTGAAATGTCACACAAGAATATTTTGACTGTATGCTTTTAAAGGTCAAAAAGTGCAATCCTTCCCTTCCCGCCCGGAACTCTACAATGTCATATAGAAAAACAAATTCCATTTAATCGCAAGCAAAAGTAAACTTTTGTAACAGATTATTTCGCTCGAATATAATAAACAGTGGATAAAAGTGTGCACAAATTTATTTCAATTTTATTGATTAAAAAATAATTTTAATTTATGACTAATTATATAATAGAGGTTTTAGGACATATAAAAGTAAATTAATGAAACATTAAGCATTTCTTAGCGATTTTTGAATTTCTTAGGTTTTCCCAATAGCGGACACCTCCGAATAGCGGACAATTTTTGTGTTCCCGAGGTGTCCGTTATTTAGAGGTTTTACTGTATTACGTTGAATTTGAGCTACTATGTATTAAAACATGTTTCGTTAAACAAAATTAAAAAAAAATGTATCAAATATTTTAGAATGAAATCGTTATAATCCTGGCATACATACGCTAAGAAATGATACATAAAACTTAACTTATTATTTTAAGTCCATCAAAATTTAGTAATTTTACATGGCAAATCCCTTATTCTCTAATAGAAAACAAATTTACCTCTTGAAATTTTGAATTGTTTTCAATGGATACTTTCAATATCTCAGATGATAAAAATCAGACATTTTATGAGATTCATCTAAATATACTTTTAAAAAGTAGCATGCAAAAAATATTTTTGTAAATTATTTATCACATTAAGATTGCTGCAAATTGTGCAATTTTTTTAATAGTCAAATGTTTCAATAATAACCAACTTGTTCTTTCCATCAATCGATAGTTTCATTTAATCAAACATTTCTCTAGTGCACATTGTCTTTGTTGTTGTTCGAAAATCCCAACAAAGATATGGAGAGAATAGGGTGGGGGAAATACAACCAAGCGATCACAGCTGTCACTTTATTCTTGGTCTAAATTATAGATTTTCAAAATGTGGGCTTAAAAGTAATCGAGTCTTAAATATATATATTATAAACGAGTTGACAGGAAAATAATTTCGATTTAGAATCGTGCAATATAAAAAATGAAATTTGAATAAATTGAAAAGTTTTCACGAAATTTGTTTTATTGTTTGTGAATGCGTATTTTATTCCTAAACCATGGGAATATAAATGAGAGATAATAAAAGAACAAAGAAATTGTGTATTTTACAAATAATTTTCTATAATTAAAATATGATTGTCCCTGAAAATGCATATCATTTTCCTGCATTTTAGTTCTTTATCCTGTATAAACATGGCGCTACAGAGTAATTCTTATTTGTGACATAGTTCAAGTCAGAAGTAGTTAAATCATAGCTACCAGCAAGACTTTTAAGATATATATATATATATATTTTAAATAATGTGTGATTAAAGTCTTTGTAAAAATTGAGTAGACTTTCATTATGTCATTTCCCAGACTTCCATAAATCAACAAGTAAAACTGACTATCACATGGAATTTGAGCTACTATATATTAAAACATGTTTTTTAAAACAAAATTAAAATATTAGACCTAAAAAAAAAGAATATTTTTCAAATGTTTTAGAATGAAATTGTCATTATCCTGGCATACATACGCCAAGAAATGACATATAAAACTTAGCTTATTATTTTAAGTCCATCAAAATTTAGTAATTTTACATGGCAAATCCTTTATTCTCTAAGGTTCCGTCCATAAATGATGTGACACGTTTTTTTTCATATTTTTGACTACCACCCTCCCTCTTGTCACATGTCACTCTGTATTATACAAACATTAACTTGCAGTTCAGAAACAAAGCACAAGGTTTTAGATTGCATCTTAAATTTTATTTTTAAACTTCCACTATGTGTTTTAATGACATTTGTGGACTGAACTATAAAAATGATTCATATTTTGCAAAAAATAAGGTTTACAAAAATAAATAAATAAATAAATAAATAAAATAAAATATATACATAGAATAGAAATAAAATAATGTGAAAGATCAATTAAAAACTGTGGTATTTTAGAATTTGAAATAGAATTTAACATATTTGGCTTTAAATCTTATCTTTATGAACACAAAATATTTTAATTTTAAAATAACTTCAAAATTTAATCTGATGAATTTTAATACTTTTTTTAACCAAAATATGTGATGGTTCTTCTTACCCTCCCCCCTCCCACCCTCTAGTTCCAAAATGTCACAATTTCTTGAACCCCCCCTCCCCCTTCAAGCGTGATATCATTTATGGACGGCCCCTAATACAAAACAAATTTACCTCTTGAAATTTTGAATTGTTTTCAATGGATACTTTCAATATCTCAGATGATAAAAGTCAGACATTTTATGATATTCAACTAAATGCACTTTAACAAAGTAACATGCAAAAGATATTTTTGTAAATTATTTATCACATTAAGATCAATGCAAATTGAGCCATTTTTTCATAGGGAAATGTATTGATGGAAACGAACTTGTTCTTTCCATCAATTGATCGTTTCGTTCAGTCAAACATTTCTCTATTGCACATTTTAGTTTTTTTAAAACTATTTGGAAAATATTTGTTGTTCGCGGTAGAGAATTGGGAAATCTGAAGTGAACTGAATTTTTTTTATAGGTTAAATTAAACAACTTATTTTATTTTATTTGTTTTCTGATTGGTCCAAGTTTAATGTCCAAAAATGGAATACTTCTGTTTTTTATTTTATTCTTTTTCTGGTTAGTCCAAGTTTAATGTCCAAAAATGGAATACTTCTGTTGTCACAATGTCAAAAAGTGTAATAAAAAAATCGAAGAAAAATAATTTGAAAACAAATTGTGATAAAAATTTCAAACAAATTTCATTAAAAAGTGCAATTTTTTCTCTACGCAACGGTGTAAATATTTTAAATATGCGATGTTTCGAGTTCCAGTCCGGGGGCTACGCATCAGAAAATAAGAAAAAAAAAGAAGAAAATCGTGATAAGAATATACCGCTTGGTGAGTATGTATTTTATGATAATACCATGGATATTAGAGGGGGAGGCATCTCGTAAAGTCGTCGGAATTCAAGATGGCGGCTGTTATTAAAAATGGCGCTATTTTCTGAATTTTCTTAATATGCGTAATATAAATGTGCTTTTCATGTTTTAAAAGTCAAATTTTCGTTTTTAACACTTTCCAACATTATTTAAAAAAGTGTATGAATTCGGTTTATCTGTCTGTCTGTCTGTCTGTCCGCCTATCCTTCCATGCTCTAGTTCGCTTAAATTTACTCAGATTGCAGTGTAAATTTTATATGTTTTAGGAAGTTTTCAATAACATGTTCGCAGCAAAAATTAAAGTATATAGCTTTTATACACTGCTCAAAACTATTAAAGGATATTGCAGTTTTAGGTGGATTTTGTATCTGGAAAACTTTTTAGCTGATTGATATATGGTCGACAGACATAGTAGGTTATATGAGAATAAATTACACATGTTTGGCAGAAAAAAAATGCATTTTATTGCGCATTTGTGTACAAAAGGAAAAAAACACAATTTGTGCATATGAGAAAAAAAGAATAAAAAAAAGGTGTTTTCTTCAAAGAAAGTCATTTTCAGTACGGGGTATGGTTTCCACGGGCGGCCAGCAACGTTGAACACCTTTGAGGCATGGACTCAATGAGGCTATTAATGATGAGTTGGGGTATTCTGCCCCACTCTTCCAGAAGAGCTCTTTCCAGTTCTTGGAGAGTTTGTGGGGGTTGTTGGCGGCCAGAAACTCGTCTTCCTAGAGCGTCCCAAACGTGCTCGATTGGATTCATGTCTGGAGAACACGCTGGCCATTCCATTCGAACGATTCCTTCCTCGAAAAGGAAATCCTCCACCAGGTTTGCATGATGTGGCCTGCAGTTATCGTCCATTAAAATGAAGTTATCTCCGATTGCTGCAGCGTAAGGGACTACAATAAGTCTGAGGTCATCCCTATATCGGCGACCAGTCAGAGCTTCATCTCGAATGATGTAGAGGTCACTGCGCCCGTCAATGGAGATGCCACCATACACTAACACTCCTCCACCGCTAAATCTGACACTTTCGTGCACGAACGCAGGATTATTCCTACTGCCACGGTCCCTGAAGATGAAAATACGCCTATTATCCGCATGCACAGAAAAACGGGACTCATCAGAAAACAGAATATTGCTCCATTCATTTCTCCTCTAGTTGACATGCTCGGTTGCGCACTCCCTGCGGTCGCGACGATGCCTTGATGTTAATCTAACACATACCATCGGTCGGCGAGCATACATACCTACAGCATGGAGCCGGTTTCGGACAGTCTGAGTTGAAATCGTGGTGCCTGTAGCCGAACGAAGGTGTTGTTGGAGAAGAGTAGCGTTCATGTTTCGGTGTCTCCGAGTTGTTAACGCTAAGTACCGATCTTCATTGGGCGTTGTTGCTCGTCTACGAACTTGCCCTGGTCTTCGGCCTGCACATCCACTCTCCAAAAAACGGTTCCAGATCCTGAAAATGACACTTTGTGACACTCCAATGGCTTGCGCTACTTCGGCTTGAGTTTGGCCCCCTTCTAACCTACCAACAATTCTCCAAGCTTCTGAATCTGTCAAATGACTTCGCTGAGATATCGTACTCATCGAAACAAAGCAATCACTGAATGCCGATCATCCTTGTCTTCATTCTCTTTTATCCAGTTGAAAGTCAAATTTCATTCGCTGCCGCTGAAGCGACGTTTTTGACGTCGAACTTAAAATTTGCATACTCCACAGTTTGAAAACCAGAAAATTTTGCATTTGTGATTCTCTTTTTCAATTTTCAGCAAAAAAAATTTCGTTTATATCTTTATTTTATATAAAACTTCAAGTATTCTTTAATTGTTTTGAGCAGTGTAGTTCATTTACAGGGTGCTAAAAAATGACATTACAATATTGTGTATGCAGCGAAATGTTTTGCAATGTGCTTTAATGGTGTTATACTCTTTAAAACACATTCAAATTGATATACATCAATGTTAATACAATGGATATTAGAGGAGTAGTTATCTCGTAAAGTCTTCGGAATTCAAGATGGCGGTTGTTATTCAAAATGGCGTCATTTTCTGAATTTTCTTAATATACGTAATATAAATGTGCATTTCATGTCGATTTCGATGTTTTTGAAGTGAAATTTTTGGTTTTAACACTTTCTAACATTATTTAAAAGAGTGTATGTTTTCAGTTCATCTGATTGTTTGTCTGTCTGTCCACCTCTCTTTCCATGTTCTTGCTCGCTTAAATTTAAACAGATTGTCATGTAAATTTATATGTTTTATGAAGTTTATAATAACATGTTAGGAGTAGAAATTAAAGTTTATAGCTTTTATAGTCGATTTACAGGGCGCTAAAAAATGACATTACAATATTGTGAATGCGGCAAAATCGTTTGCAATGTGTTTTAATGATGTTATACCCTTTAATACACATTCAAATTGATATACATCAATGTTAATACTGCAATGAACTAACAAATACTTACAACATAATAAGTTACGCATAGAATTTATTGCTTATTTACAGTGACACACCAAAACAAGAAAATATGTGTTTGTCATTTGCATATAAATTTCATAAAGATCACGATCTAATTCAAGTGTTATTAGTGGAGGTGCTAGGAGTTATAAAACTTCATTTATCGAAATTTATCCCGAATATTTAGTATCTATCTTATATTAATAAAGTGCATATAAGAAAGTGAGGTATCGTATAAATTTATAGAAATTCAAAATGGTGACTATTATTTAAAATCTTTTGCAGTTTTATTCCTGTTCATCTTATAAGAGTATTTCTGATGTCAATTTCCACATTTTATAACTCAAAAATTCTCTTTTTAATATTAGAAATATACCTAAAATAAAAATAGGACAATTCCTTAGCTGGAATTTGTTCCTTAATTGGTTACTTAATTGGAATGACTTTCCTTGGTCAGGAAGAAGCTGATTCAAGAATAATACTGTATCTCAAAGACATGGATGAAAATAGACTGAAAAATATTTTTATGTGGTCATTAGACACTGATGTATTAGTTTTAGTGATTGCATATTTCTTTATCCTTTCAGATAAATGCCTAGAAACTATTTGGGTTGCATTTGGAAAAGGGAAAAATACAGATTTATTCCTGTTCATACCATAACTGCAGCAATTGGAAGAGAAAAGGCAATGGCTTTACGAATTTCATACTTTCACGGGATGCGACAGCAATCCAGTTTTCACAGTAAAGACGAAAAAGCTAAATTGGAAAACATGGATTCTATTTAAAGAAGCTACTGCTGCATTTTCATAGCTATGAAAACCACTAACGTGCATTCCTGAAAGTATTTTAAATATTTTAGAAAAGTTCGTAGTATTGTTGTACTGTTCAACAAGCAATGTCCTAATTGTCAATAATGCAAGACAAGAACTGTTTATGACAAAAAATCGTTCTTTTGAACGTCTTCCATCAACCAAGTGTGCACTTCAACAGCATATTTTAAGCTGTGCTTTACAAGCTGGACACATATGAAGACAAGCAGATCAACATGAAATACGTCCATCTTATCCAAACAAATGGAGATGATGGTAGGATAATTTGTCATGGAAAATAAAACAGTCGGAGTTGCCAGAGATTTCAGACTCTTATGAAGAGTTAGTAAAATGTATGCGTAAAATCTGTAAAAATAAATGCGTCTGTAGAAAGGTTGGACTTTCTTACCCATTATTGTGCAATTGCAAAAATGAATGTGAAAAATATGATGATACCAATTGAAGTTTCTATATTCTATAGTTTTATATATAACATTCATTTTTTAATATATTGTATAAGTAATGTATTAACAAAATAGTATTTTTATTATTTACTTATTCCTTTAAATTTTCTACTGTAAATGACAAAACATATATTAATAATTGTCCTATGTTCTATAGAAATTATGTAGTAGTGCATTTCAGAATTCCATATCAAAGAAAGAAAAATCATGTATTAAACCAAGGTAATAAAAAAAAAAATCCAACATTTTCATAATACATGACTTTGCCGGCCCATTCTTTTTGCAACTATGTATATAATCTATATGTTCGTAAATATTCTAAATACAATGTTAAAATTTAGCTTAGCTAGAAATAGCATAACGAAGATCGTAAACACTTTTATATCATGTTAGAAAGTGTCAAAAAGGGGGGGAGTCATCATGAAAATCGATGAATTTATTTTCGTAAAACGAAAAAAAAAAAAAAAAAAAAAAAAAAAACAGTATTTGGAAAAATTTACTACTGTGTTTTAGGTGGTATTTTTGTATAATTTTTACACATATGCTTTGCATACTATAAAACTTTACAGAAATTTATAATAAAAAATATTTTTAAAAGTGACAACATATTTTTACTTTTTAAGGGCTAAAAGAAACGTGGAATTAAAATCCATTTACAAACCTGTTTCCAATACACTTCAAGCACACTATGCGTAATTGAGATATTAACTGATGGAAATGATAATAATTTCACGCAATTACATTAAATCTTTAGGTTTTAAGCCCGAAAGTACATTTTTTATTTTTATTTTTTTTTATCTTCAGATTTAAACAATTTTAAGAATTAACACTTGTCAAAAATATTTTCTTTTTTTTTAATTAGTTGAGCTTTTTTTTTTTTTTTTTTTTTTTTTACTTTTTAAGAATGATAAAGTATTTTTCATTGATCATTACGTCATTTAAGATATGTATAAATTTGCGGTATAAAATATTAACATTTTCTAGTCATTTAATATTTAACCTTAAAAAAACTGATTTTATTTTAAAATTAAATATTAAATATTATATTAACCATGCTCAGACGATAAACTTAATTTTCGTTAAATAATAACTTTTGATATCATAATTAAATCTCATTTCATTGTAACATCAGAGCATATCTATTTTATTTTCCATATGTGACGTCACATTCGTCTCATTTTAGCACTTACTCAAAATTCATATACATTGTGTTATAAAAAATGCATACTTGAAAACTAATGCTTTGTTTCAAATATGACGTTATATATTTTTAAAATTCTTTATGAAAAGTAATCTTGTGACGTCACAATTGGTAAAATGTTGAATTTTATAGCCTCGAACCGAAAGAAAGAAAAAGATTCATTTCTTTACGGATTAATATCTGGAAAAAATGATAAACTATTTGTATACTTTTAAGTGTAAACGAAATTTTATATAATCGTCTGTTTGATATAATTATAAAAAACAGTATTCCTGTGACGCCACAATTGGTAAAATTGCGGTTTTTAACCTCGAACCAAAAAACAGAATAGGGTCCATTTATTTATTTCATTTTTAGCTCACAGGCTATCATAGCCTGAGAGCTTATGTGCCCGTCCGTTCTGTATGTATGTACGTAACGCGATAACTCATGATAAAAATATCCGATCCACTTGAAATTTTGTATGTAGGTATATCCTGACAAGGCGCTTCCCTGATTAGTTTTTGGAGTTCATTCGATATGTATAAGAGGGGGAACGGGGGGCTCATGCCCCCCGTTAGTTGATATAGATGGGATTTTCATGCAGAATTAAGTTTTCAAAATTTAGATTAGGATCATTCTGATGAGGCGATTCCGTGACTGTTATTAGGTGTTCATTGATTAAGTATAAATAGGGGGAACAGGGGTTCTAATGCCCCCCCCCCCGTTAGTTGATATAAATGGGATTTTCATGCAGAATTAAGTTTTCAAAATTTAGATTAGGATCATTCTGATGAGGCGATTCCGTGACTGTTATTAGGTGTTCATTGAATAAGTATAAATAGGGGGAACAGGGGTTCTAATGCCCCCCCCCCCGTTAGTTGATATAAATGGGATTTTCATGCAGAATTAAGTTTTCGTTCAAAATTTAGATTAGGATCATTCTGATGAGGCGATTCCGTGACTGTTATTAGTTGTTCATTGAATAAGTATAAATAGGGGGAACTGGGGTTCTAATGCCCCCCCCCCGTTAGTTGATATAAATGGGATTTTCATGCAGAATTAAGTTTTCGTTCAAAATTTAGATTAGGATCATTCTGATGAGGCGATTCCGTGACTGTTATTAGGTGTTCATTGAATAAGTATAAATAGGGGGAACAGGGGCTCTAATGCCCCCCCCCCCGTTAGTTGATATAAATGGGATTTTCATGCAGAATTAATTTTCGTTCAAAATTTAGATTAGGATCATTCTGATGAGGCGATTCCGTGACTGTTATTAGGTGTTCATTGAATAAGTATAAATAGGGGGAACAGGGGTTCTAATGCCCCCCCCCCCGTTAGTTGATATAAATGGGATTTTCATGCAGAATTAAGTTTTCGTTCAAAATTTAGATTAGGATCATTCTGATGAGGCGATTCCGTGACTGTTATTAGTTGTTCATTGAATAAGTATAAATAGGGGGAACTGGGGTTCTAATGCCCCCCCCCCCCGTTAGTTGATATAAATGGGATTTTCATGCAGAATTAAGTTTTCGTTCAAAATTTAGATTAGGATCATTCTGATGAGGCGATTCCGTGACTGTTATTAGGTGTTCATTGAATAAGTATAAATAGGGGGAACAGGGGCTCTAATGCCCCCCCCCGTTAGTTGATATAAATGGGATTTTCATGCAGAATTAATTTTCGTTCAAAATTTAGATTAGGATCATTCTGATGAGGCGATTCCGTGACTGTTATTAGGTGTTCATTGAATAAGTATAAATAAGGGGAACAGGGGTTCTAATGTCCCCTCCCCCTTAATTTATATAAATGGGTTTTTCAAGCAGAATTTTCAGATTTCGTTCAAATCTCTGAATAGTTTTGGAAGTTTAATGGTTAAGTATAAAAGAGGGGGATAACTCTTTTTAAATTATATAAATGCTAAATGGGTTTTTATTAAGAATTATCTAATTTGCTCTGAATTTTGGATATAGATTTTTTATATGATAAAGCATGTCTTTGATAGTATAGGAGGTTCAATGATTAAGTATAAAAAAAGAGAAAAGGGGAGAGCTGTTTCCCCTTCTTAATTTTTTTTTTCGAACGGAATTAACCCTTGAAAATATAAAGCTTTAATGTGCAATTAGTATTTGTAGCCTGTGAGCTCAATGCCTTCAGTTTAACTGGGCAGTATTCTTTATTTTTTTAACACGTGAAAATCTTCAATTGAAAATTAATTACTGAAGAGAAATTATTATTCTGAGTTTTTTATTTTTTGGCAACAAAAAAAGAATAATGATTAAATTTGTACAAATATTATGGGGAAATTGTCAACTAATTTTGTATGAAAAATAATGATCTTAATAATTTCGGATTATTAAGAAAAATATTTGAATAAAATAAATAAAACTTAGCCTATGTTCATTTCAGGCCAATAGTCTATCTATATACAAAGATTCAAAGACATTAATACATCCGTTTTGAAGCCAATTTCATTCCAACTTCCGGACACACTTTCACATATATAATATATATAAGATTGTTTGTGAATGCGTATTTTATTTCAAAACCATGGAAATACAAATGAAAGATAATTAAATACTCAAATAACAGTTGAATCAGAATTATGAAATATTTTTCAATACCCAAATTTGACATTAGTGACAAAATGGTGAAATTGTTATTTTAATTAACTGGGAACACGTTATTATACACTATATTGCCATTGATTATGGGACACTTGCGATTTTAGACATTTTACTAAATATCTAGGAAAATACATGAGGAATCATCTCGAAACTCTTAGTGTATAAATATAATAGTATAAGTCATACATCTCCGTGAAGATTTTTTCCCGAAACTCCAAAGGGGACCGTCAACAAATTAAAAAAGAATGAATATCTTTTGAATAACCCTGTCAAAACTAATGTAGCAAAAGCACTCAAACTCTAGATTGTGATTGAATGCCTTATTGTAATAAGCCTTGTTCATTTTTATGCAAATAGCATGCATACTCGCAGAGTAATTAAGTTTTTATAAAAATGATCCCAAATTTTTCCAAGTTTTTTCCTTATAATTTTCAGAGTTCTTAATATAAAATATTATTTTTTTCAGAAAATATGACAAACAACATTGCACACAGTACCCTGTAATCAGAATTAAAAAATAATGAAATTGTATAAAAAATGAGTTGGTTTACTAAATAATTTGTTACTGCGCATGCGTCAAAGATATCAAAATTTCATTTGCATATTATGTTAGCTAAATGTATAGAGCAACTTTTGTGAAAGTCACAAAATCATAACTTGAAAATTCTGACAATAATCGTCAATTGAATAAGTCGAAAATCCGTTATTCTCAAAATGAAGCAAAAACAAGAGGGGTTGTATCCATATATTCATTGATTAGTGTCAATATAGAATACACAATATGGGATGTACTACTGCATTTGGATAAAATCCCTCATTTTTTTGCTTCATTTTGGAAACAACGGATTTTGTCCTTTTTCTATAGACGATTACTTTCAGAATTTTCAAGCTATGATTTTGAGACTTTTACAAAAGTTGCTCTATATATTTAGCTAACATAATATGCAAATGAAATTTTGATATCTTTGATGCATGCGCAGTAAAAAATTATATAGTAAACCTACTCATTTTTCATACAATTTTTATTATTTTTTAATTCTGATTACAGGGTACTGTGTGCAATGTTGTTTGTCATATTTTCTGAAAAAAATATTATTTTATATTAAGAACTCTGAAAATTATAATGAAAAAACTTGGAAAAATTTGGGGCCATTTTTATAAAAACCTTAATTACTCTGCGAGTGTGCATGCTATTTGCATAAAAATGAACAAGGCTTATTACAATAAGGCATTCAATCACAATCTAGAGTTTGAGTGCTTTTGCTACATTAGTTTTGACAGGGTTATTCAAAAGATATTCATTCTTTTTTAATTTGTTGACGGTCCCCTTTGGAGTTTCGGGAAAAAATCTTCACGGAGATGTATGACTTATACTATTATATTTATACACTAAGAGTTTCGAGATGATTCCTCATGTATTTTTCTAGATATTTAGTAAAATGTCTAAAATCGCAAGTGTCCCATAATGAATGGCAATATAGTGTATATATATATTATGCCAATTGTATTTCTTTCTTTATTCCAGATTATATGTTTTATAAATTGTTAAATGTAAATATGCATATACGATATAGGTATATTATATATATATATATATAAATATAAGATGTAAGTACAAATGTATATATTTTTTAAGATACGTGTTGTAAGATTACCTATACTAATATTATAATGTTTGTTTTTTTAAATGTTTTTTTTATTATTATTACTTGAGAGAGGTGTTACAAAAATTAAAAAGAAATAGCATTGACATGTTTCGGATCCGTTTAATATGATCCATAATCATAATAAAAATAAGAATAAAATTCAAATCGTTTCACGGTCAATACAAAACACACTCAACAATGAGATATAAACAATGGATTTAATAAACTTTAAATATATGTTAATATATAATAATAATATATTTAAATAATAATGGATCTTAATGGTTTTTAAAAACTTTTTATCGAAGTAAAGTTTGTTTGTTTCTTTGTTCGATATTATCTCTGTAACTGCTGATCCAATTTCAAAAGTAATAGTATCAAAATGATAGTGTTCGACCTTGTTTCAACATTGACTATATCTTATGTACATGCCACTACCTAAAAGAAATTCAGGAGTAAAAAATATTCTAAAAATGCGATTTTTATTTTATTGAAGAGCCTAGGAACATGAAATTTGTAATGGTAGTTACTTATAAAATATAAATGATTTCTATGACATTTTGTTAAAATATTCGAAATTTAACACTAGGACCGCGGGAAATTTTACCAATCTATATAAAAATAATTCACATCAGAATTTTTATTTAAGTCAATTTAATTTATTTATTTTCAATAGTTTTGTGTAGCTTAATGTAAATTATTTTAAGAAGACTTATCTGGTTCGAATCGACACCTTTTCACTGAGTACGGGTCAAAATGACCCGTCTCCGCGGTTCTAGTGTTAAATAAGAGTAAAAATGCGCAAAAAGGCATTCTAAAATTATGTTCTAAATGTCGACTTCTACGCAATCAAAGAAAATACCGAACTGATTTCAAAAATGATAATTTAAAAATGATGGTAATAGCCTTTGCTCCAGTATAGACTTTATTTTATGTCGGTGCCACTACACAACAGCGGGTGCAGTAGCAAAAAACTTTCTAATAAGGCTATTGTGCGTTTGTATTATTGAAGGACATAGAAACATGAAATTAGGTAGGTTTTTTTACGAGATATAAATAATATCTAATAAATTTTCGTATGGCATGTAAAATATTTTCTAAAAAATATATATGAAATAACAATTTAAAATCACAAAAAATGTTCATCTGCGACTTGAAAATATGATGAAGGCGAATGATGTTCAGCACATTTATTAAAAAATTCGCAATTTAACAGTTCTGAAAATGAGCAAAAAGCGTTTTAAAAGCGTTTTAAATGGCGATTACTACACTATCTCCAGAAGTATCGAGCCGATTTAAAAAATAATGGTGTCAAAATGACGCTTATAGCTCTTGCTAATACGTAAGGCAAATTCCATGCTTGTGCACGCGAGTAAAGCCGCGGATTTTGCTAGTAAGAAATGAATGTATTTTTAAAAGTTTTTTTTATATAACATATATGTAGAGGCGTATGATGTGTTACACTGTTTGGCATTCCTATTTTTCTTCATATGTGTATGCATACATAATCACGGTTCGAGAAACTATATGTGAAATATAGTTGAAATTAAGCTTGTTTTTTCTAATAAATAAAAGTGAAAGACAAGAATCGCTGCCCACTTGTTTCGTTGATAAGAAATTCTACCCCCTTCCTCCGCCGGAGCAAGTGCAACAGGAATTTATCACAATGAAAACATTATTTTACAAAAAGCTAGTATAAAGTACTTTTAAATAGTAAACATTTCTTTTAATTGTTATATGTCAGAAAGTTTTTTCACCAGCAAATCAGGACTAAAAATAGCCTTTTTTGCACCCGTGGCAAACATAGATTTTGGCACTCCCCCTTCCAACCTTTCAGTAAAGTATATTTACAAAGATAATTTTACTGATTTTTTAATATCCGACTTCCTTTAAAACTTAAAATATATAACAATAAAATATGTAATGTTGAACTATACGTAATGCCCTTTGTGAAATATTTATCCATTGATATCTTGTAAACGGAATCGAAAAGAAGGAAAATACAGAATCCTTACGCCATATCATCCTGAATACTTTCAGGTTCGAATTCTTTTTTCAGTTTTTAGAAAAAAATACTTTTACGTTAATAACATTAACACAAGCAATCCATCTAGATTAATTAGTGTTTAACAGGTATTTCATTGTCTGAGAGATTACGAATGTCGTTGTTTTGCGTGGTATTTATTTAATATTCATATGAAAATAGGCTAAGGAAGAATTTTCGGAGATGTTTAGAAAAAATTGTTTTACAATAAGATTTAACTTATATTACAACTTTCTAATACTTTTTGTGCTTTATTACACATTATTCCTTCAGAAAAGTAGCTTTAAATTTAAATTTAAAGAGTGAAATATATGTTTAAAATAAAATAATCGTTAACGGCACGAAGAAAATTAAACAAATAATAATAAATATTATAATTACTAAATGCCTAAATATAAATGAAATCATATAGTAAATTCATTGACTTATACTAATATTACTACATATAAATAGCAGCAAAAGTATTTCTTTGAACAAAATTACACTCATTTAAAAGACATGTACTATTATTAGTACACCAGACCCGAAAGGGTTAAATTCTTTTATACATTAGCATAATCCATACTGGACTATTTTACAGTTATTTAAAATATTTAGGCCTCTACTGGATGCAACATGCGCTCAACAGTTCCCAAATAATCTGATGAGAACAAGAACTGGATTAAATAAGAATTAAATATACAATGAGTTTTTAAATTGATAAAAATAAAAAAAATATATTTATTATAATAAAGTAATTGTAAATGGACGTCTCCGACAAAGTATGTTCAACATTATAAAAATACGATATGAACACAATAGAATGCAGAATGCAATAAAAAATTTCATTACATATTACAATAATTGCAAAACTTTCAGTTTCATGGGGGCTGGGACCGTGCCCCGAATGTCCTGTTGTAAATAAGGCATTGGCAACATTTGTATTGATTTTGGTATTGTAGAAATATACATAAACGTATAAGTATGTTAAAGATATGGTCAAATAAGAGTGTGTAAAACAGTTTTTAACTCTACGTATCTATAATAATTATCCTTTTTATTCCCTCATAGTTTAGTAGTTAACTTATATACAGTGG
This sequence comes from Maratus speculifer, assembly GCA_964019185.1. Classification (NCBI taxonomy): domain Eukaryota; kingdom Metazoa; phylum Arthropoda; class Arachnida; order Araneae; family Salticidae; genus Maratus; species Maratus speculifer. Next base: position 98,504,400 of record OZ025295.1, read on the forward strand.
CGTAGCTAGGGGGGGGGGGCAAGGGGGGCGTCCGCCCCGGGCGCCGAGGCCTAGGGGCGCCAAATTGAGAGAAATTGTTATATATCTATATTGGGGTGGGGGCGCAAAATTTCTTGCTGCCCCGGGCGCCAAAAAACATAGCTACGCCACTGCTTATATAGGATAACACTTAGTAAAAAGGTAAGTCTTATATTATGAAAATTCAGAAAGATATCCGTGATACATTGAGCTAAATTTCGATTGCTTTCTAAAAGTAGCTGAATGATATTAGATATTCCACAAATCAACATTTTTTCATCAATCGACTTCCGACAAAAACGTATGAATTTAACGTATGTTCACGCGTAGTTTTAGAACGGATGCTGATACTGTTAATTCTTTTAATTTTGAGTGTGATTTTTTTCAAAGCGAGCTGAAATATCAATGAAAAATGACTTATTCGTTATCATCCAGCTATTTTTTAGAAAGCAATTGAGATCCAACTCATTTTATGACCGATATCTTGCTGGATTTTCATGATGTTCGACTGCTCCTTTTACATGAGATACCGTTCACAGCTGATAACCAAAACATGAAAACAAAATTGTTTTGGCATGTACAATCAAAGATTATTTCTTACAAATGCTGAAAATTCACCATACAGAGCCGTATTTAGATGTGAATAATAGGGGGTGGGGCTCATATTTCCCCCCCATTCTGTCTGGCGCAGAAAGATATCTGTGATACAGCGAGCTAAATTTTGATTGATTTCTGAAAGTAGCTGGATGATATGGGTTATTCCACTGATTGAGATTTTTTATTAATTGACTTCCGACAAGAACGTGTGAATTTAACGTATAATCACGCGTAGTTTTAGGAAGGATGCTCATGCTGATAATTTTCTTAATCTTGAGTCTGATTTTGTTTAAAGCGAACTAAAATAACAATGAAAAATGACTTATTCATTATCATCCAGCTAGTTTTAGAAAGCAGTTGACATCCAAGTCATTTTTTGACTGATATCTTGCTGCATTATCATGATGTTCGACTGCCCTTTTTAGGTGCGTTCGTAATTATATAATACGTAGCACCTATAGTGGTCGTTCAGTCCGTCCGTCTGTCCGTCCGTCTGTCCGTCCGTCTGTCCGTCCGCATATAACAACGCAAAAACTACCCAACCGAATCGTTTGAAATTTAAAATACATAATTATTACATAATTTTGTCGAGTCATTTCAAATTTTATGAAACTCGGATGCATAGATCATTTACAGGGGCAATCAAAAGTATTCCATTACATTACGGTCAATGGGGAAAAAAGTTTCAAATGCATTTTAATCGTTTGAAATTTAAAATACGCAATTATTACATAATTCTGTCGAGTTATTTCAAATATTTTGATAATCGTGTGTATAGATCAATTACAGGGGCAACCAAAATTATTCAATTACATTATGATCAATTAGGAAAAAGTTTCAAATATATTCTATATGTTTGAAATTTAAAATACATAATTATTACATAATTTTGTCGAGTTATTTCAAATTTTATGAAACTCGGATGCATAGATCAATTACAGGGACAATCAAAAGTATTCCGTTACATTACGGTCAATGGGGAAAAAAGTTTCAAATGCATTTTAATCGTTTGAAATTTAAAATACGCAATTATTACATAATTCTGTCGAGTTATTTCAAATATTTTGATAATCGTGTGCATAGATCAATTACAGGGGCAATCAAAAGTATTCAATTACATTATGGTCAATTAGGAAAAAGTTTCAAATATATTCTATATGTTTGAAATTTAAAATACATAATTATTACATAATTTTGTCGAGTTATTTCAAATTTTATGAAACTCGGATGCATAGATCAATTACAGGGACAATCAAAAGTATTCCGTTACATTACGGTCAATGGGGAAAAAAGTTTCAAATGCATTTTAATCGTTTGAAATTTAAAATACGCAATTATTACATAATTCTGTCGAGTCATTTCAAATATTTTGATAATCGTGTGCATAGATCAATTACAGGGGCAATCAAAAGTATTCAATTACATTATGGTCAATGGGGAAAAAGTTTCAAATAAATTCTATACGTTTGAAATTTAAAATACATAATTATTACATAATTTTGTCGAGTTATTTCAAATTTTATGAAAATCGGATGCATAGATCAATTACAGGGACAATCAAAAGTATTCCGTTACATTACGGTCAATGGGAAAAAATGTTTCAAATACATTTTAATCGTGTTACACTCATGCGGACTTAATAAAATTTATATGCAATTATAAAGTACATATTATAATATACATCATACATAATTTGTGGTGCAAAGAACATTTGTTATTGATTTACAAGGCCACACAAAAGTATTCCATTACATAATGGTATAGGGAGAACATTGTTTGATGAGCGTTTTAATTGTAATTCACTATTTACAATTTTATGAGATTGATATATGAAAGTAATATTTTTAAAACTTCGCTATCGTACGAACGCACCTAATTTGCTACGCTTCACGTGCAATTTCCAACTTGTTGATTAAGATATCGTTCACAGGTGTTAATTAAAACATGAAAACAAAATTGTTTTGGCATGTACAATCAAAGATTACTTCTTACAAATGCTGAAAATTCACCATACAGAGCCGTATTTAGATGTGAATAATAGGGGGTGGGGCTCATATTTTCCCCCCATTCTGTCTGGCGCAGAAAGATATCTGTGATACAGCGAGCTAAATTTTGATTGATTTCTGAAAGTAGCTGGATGATATGGGTTATTCCACTAATTGAGATTTTTTATTAATTGACTTCCGACAAGAACGTGTGAATTTAACGTATAATCACGCGTAGTTTTAGGAAGGATGCTCATGCTGATAATTTTCTTAATCTTGAGTCTGATTTTGTTTAAAGCGAACTAAAATAACAATGAAAAATGACTTATTCATTATCATCCAGCTAGTTTTAGAAAGCAGTTGACATCCAAGTCATTTTTTGACTGATATCTTGCTGCATTATCATGATGTTCGACTGCCCTTTTTGATTAAGATATCGTTCACAGGTGTTAATTAAAACATGAAAACAAAATTGTTTTGGCATGTACAATCAAAGATTATTTCTTACAAATGCTGAAAATTCACCATTCAGAGCCGTATTTAGATGTGAATAATAGGGGGAGGGGCTCATATTTCCCCCCCTCTCTGTCTGGCGCAGAAAGATATCTGTGATACAGCGAGCTAAATTTTGATTGATTTCTGAAAGTAGCTGGATGATATGGGTTATTCCACAAATTGAGATCTTTTATTAATTGACTTCCGACAAGAACGTATGAATTTAACGTATAATCACGCGTAGTTTTAGGAAGGATGCTCATGCTGATAATTTTCTTAATCTTGAGTCTGATTTTGTTTAAAGCGAACTAAAATAACAATGAAAAATGACTTATTCATTATCATCCAGCTAGTTTTAGAAAGCAGTTGACATCCAAGTCATTTTTTGACTGATATCTTGCTGCATTATCATGATGTTCGACTGCCCTTTTTGATTAAGATATCGTTCACAGCTGTTAACCAAAACATGAAAACAAAATTGTTTTGGCATGTACAATCAAAGATTATTTCTTACAAATGCTGAAAATTTATCATACAAAGCCGTATCAAGAAGTGAATAATAGAGGAGGTGAGGGGGGGGGGGGGGCTCATATTTTTTCTTCGTCTCTTTGTCGGACGCAGAAAGATAAATTAGTGCATATTCATATTGTAGATACTATGTTTCTTATTAAAATGTTGTAATAACTTAACCATTTTAGGTTAAGAAAAGATATTATGATGAATTTTTTTTTGCAAAGTTGATGCAAAATTTATCATCATGTTAGCTTCATACATACAAAAAGGATGTACGAATGTAGAAGCACTTGTTTTAATTATAATTTAGTATTCCTGCAAAACTGTGAAAGCGCGTCAAAACTAAGTTAGGTTTTTGAACAGAAATTCATTTAGTGACCATGGAATTTTTTCCAAGATTCAAAATGTTTTAGATGGGACTGAGACCCCCCCCCCCCTCCCAATAGCTACGACCTTGTCACCACGTGTTTAATGTTTTTGTTTTCTAATTGCAATACCTTAGTTCCGAATTTTGTGTAGTTTTCTTTAAAAATGTGAAATTCGGCATGCTGTAACATAGAACATGCGAAATATTTTTAAAAGTTTAAATAAAACTTTTGCAGCTCCATGAATATAAGTGCTATTCTCATGCAGATGAACCCACTTATTGTGCAGGACCAACACAGTCATGTTACAGTTACACATCATAAGGAGCATTTATTTTTCTGAGTGATCGTTAATATTACTCATTTTATTCAAATTGCTATTGACATCATAATTATCCTTTTGACTAAACCTTTGATAAAAAACTGACAAACATGTCCTTCACATTTCTAACCTTATTAGAAGATTTTGCAAAATATTTCTATGGATACTGTAGAAAATATTTGAATTTGAAAATGATCGATACTTTTTGTCATTCAGTTCATGTCCCCCTCCCTAAAAGATAAACAAATAAACAAACCGACAATTTTTTAAAAATGCAAACGCATCACTACTATATATTCGGATTTTTATGCCAAATATCATTTATTTAAAAACATTCTAAAATCACTCGAAAATATTCGACTTATCTTGCAAAGTTCATAAAAAAGATATTTATTAAGTAATAATAATGGTAAAGTAGGTATTAATAAGACATTAAGAATTTAAATATTTTTTTAAAGTATCTGCATCATAAGTATAACGACGTTTTTTTATCATCATTTATAACGATCCAGTAAGAAATATTATGCTCCAATGTTATTATGGTGCTGCCATCTGTTGTACAAAAAAATTCAAATATTGTTTGGATGGAAAAGAATTATGTAAACATAACTTGAAAGTTGAGAATTAAAAAAGAAAAAAAAAGGGAAGGAAAGAAAATAAACAAGAGATTGCTTTATATTCAAAAGTACAACTAAGATAATTTTTATTACAATATGTAAGAAAGTTTCATATGTTCCTATATAAAAAAGTATTCTTACGTCCCAGATTTCCAATAATAAACAAAGCAACTTTTACGAAACGAGGTAGATCCCGTCGAAATTCGACGAAAGAAAATCTTTAAAAAAGAACTGCTTCAATGATTTATAATAAATCTACAAAATTAGTTACAGTAAAAAATACATCTTATATTAGTTAGGCTTACTCTCAAACAAATACTAATTTAAGCTAAAATTAACAAAATATTATGCAACTCAATTATCCAAATTATTAAACGAAATAAAACCAAAATTCACTGGATTTTATAACAAACAATACTTTTTAATGCGCATTTTAATTTCTATTTTTTATTTCAATTTTAAGAAAAAAATGGAGTGATTCTGTTGCCACAATTACAAAATTAATACTAAAAATTATTAAAAAAAATATACCTCAAAAATAAATTAAGATACTGCTTTGAAACAAAATGCATTTAAAAGTACATTTTTTTCGCTACATGATAGTGTAAGAATTAAAATAGACGATGTTTAAAAGTGTAAAATTTGCAGTACCGAATGTTGTAAAACCAAAATTGCACAGAAAAGGTTTGGATTGGATTATTTTTGCCGTCCGATTATCTACACTAATGGGATATAGGACCAGGGGGGAGTGCCCTTCGTGGGGGTCTTTTTAAGGGCACCTAACCCGTATTTACGCACCCAGCACCTGCCGTCTATCAGTTGAGAGGTCTGAACCTCTCGGCCACTGGTGGGGCTGCACAGAAAAGTGTTGCGGATTTTATTTTTTATTTTTTATTTCAATTTAAAAAAAAATGGAGCAATTCTGATGCCACAATTACAAAATTGATACTATTAAAACTATAAAATATTAATATCTCAAAAATAAATTGAGATACAGCTTTCAAACGAATTGTACTTAAAAGTACATTTTTTTCTCTATACGACGGTGTAAAAATTTAAAATGTACGATGTTTAGAATTGTAAAATTTGCAGTATCGAAAATTGCAAAACTGAAATTGCAGAGGAAAGTGTTGCCATTCGCAAAATGACGCATGCGTTACGCACAGATACGTTTGGCCTTTATAATATAGATAGCTGCTCTCAAAGATGATTTACACTGGTGTGCAAAATTTAAGGAGAATCCCACAATCACAATTTTAAAGGGATTTTCAAGAGATAATTTTCACGCGAATATTCAAAAGGAAGTAATATAATTCGAATAATTACTATCCCTGCATAACAGCTAGTCCATATAAAATCTCATTCAGGTCACGCATGGTTACAAAAGTCAGTCACTACGGTGGAACAAAAAATAGGAAAATCCATACGTCTCTTTTATGAGTCTCAAATGACTACTATATGTGACTCCACTAACAGGTGATTGTGACTGCTGCTTTGTGGCGAGTCATCAGGTGACTAATTTCAAAGTTATCGTTAACGTTGCATTATGATAAATTACCAAATAATGTCTCATTAAAATCAGATGGTAACTCTTCACCACTTTTCACAATGGTTTCTTCACAGTAAGATCTCTGTCACTATTTGACAAAGTTTCGTGACAGAAAGTCATCATGTGACTTTAATGTGACATTTTTTAGTGATTTATCACAATGCAACCTTCACAATGTCTTTAAAATTGAGTCTCCAAATAACAGTCATACGAGAGTCTCAATAAACGACATTGTAAAGTCATCTGGTGACTCGACACAAAGCAGGGGTCGCAGTGATCTGTCACTGGAGTCAGATATAGTAGTCATTTGAGACTCATAAAAGAGATATATGGAATTTCCTATTTTTTGTTCCACCGTAGTGACTGTGACTCTTGTGACCATGTGTGACTGAATGAGATGTTATATGGACTAGCTGTTACGCAGGGATAGTAATTATTCTAATTATATTACTTCCTTTTGAATATTTGCGTGCAAATTATCGCTTGAAAATTGGCATTTTGGGATTCGTTCTTAAATTTTGCACACCAGTGTATATAAATGTGAGAGATACGAAAGCACTGGCGCACCCGCGAGGGGAGTTAAGGGAGCTGAAGCCCCTCCCAGACCGCAAGATTAAAATAACTATTTAAAGTTTTCTAAAATTTGATGAAAGTTCACTTTTGTTATTTTTAATAGATTCTGCAAAATAGAAATTTTGAAAAATAGTAATCTTTCCCATTTTTTTTTTTTTTTTTTTTTTTTTTTTTTTTTTTTTTTTTTTTACAAAACAATGTATTTAAAAAAAATGAAATTTGAAATATAATCATTTTTAATAGTCACCACTTAAAACAATATTTTCTTTTTATTTATCAAAGAGATTTAAGCCTTCAGAATTAGCCAAATTTTCAGATCTTCTCCCTCAGATTTCGCTGATTGCTCAACCCCCCGGTTTTTTATGGATTTATACGTTTTAGAAGGTCCTGAATACGATTTCACGGTTTTTAGCTCACAGGCTATCATAGCCTGAGAGCTTCATCATTCTTCTCTGAAATGATACAAAAACCTTAAACATTAGAAACCGAAACTGCTTGCCAGATGACGCTTATTCAGCTTGCATCCTGTTAAAAGCAATTAGTTCGATCCTTATGTTAATAGTTGGCATAATCTAAATTGCATCAACTATTTTATCTACACTATGTATCCGACCGTATGTAGGTATGTGAAGCTATTTCCTCCGATCTCAGAAACGGAGAAACGTCGAGTTTGTTTTGAATTGAAGGGGAAAAATCCCGGGATTTCGAGTTGCCCATTCGTATGTCTGTCCGTCCGTCCGTCCTTTTGTCTACGTATAACAACTCAAAAACTACCCCAACCGAATCGTTTAAAACTTAATATATATAATTATTAGATAATTTTGTCGAGTTATATCAAATTTTATGAAAATCGGATGCATAGTTCTATTACAGGGATAATCAAAAGGATTCCGATACATTACGGTCAATAGGGGAAAAACTTTCAAGTGCATTTTAATGGTCTTACACTCTTTTGAACATAAAAAATATTGAAATGCATCTATGAAGTATATACCATAATATACATTCTGTGCAATCTGTGTTGCAAATAATATTTCATATTTATTTACAGGGCCACAAAAGCAGAGCCCGATCAAGCTGAAGTTAGGCCCAGGGCCTGTTAAAAAGTTGGGCCCCCCTACCTACCCATTTTCGGTGACACTTTTAGAAAAAAAAGGTTTATTTGATGAGTTGACAAAGTTGTTTGTGTGAAAAGTGCCTAATTTAAAAGCTTCTATAAATTATATTGAGTTATACAGAATATTTAAATTTTACATTTCTTATTTTATAAAACAATATTATTTGAAAAGCATTTGATTAAGGGAAAAAAAATCAGCCACATAATTTGTGGGCCCCTGAAATTGGTGGGCCCAGGGCCAAGGCCCCGGAGGCCCGTGTATTAATCAGGCCCTGCACAAAAGTATTCCATTGCATACTTATACATTGAGACATTGTATGGTATGCATTTCAATAGAATTAAACTATTTAATACTAACAATTAAACTATTTAATGTCAGTAATTAATAAGCTATTAAACTATTTAATGTCCGTCTAAACCGACCAGCGTAGCGGACGAAGGCCGCTAGTTAATTTATAAAATAGGTTAGTGCAATTATTAGATTTCTTTTCAGCACGGCATTGATTGAGATTCTAAAAAAATACAGAATGAAGTTAAACCAAATATGCGAATTTATACAAACTGAGCTTTCTTTTCTTTTGTTTTCTTTAATTGTAGAGCAACTAGCTGAATTTGCGAATCTATTTTAATGTGAGCTTAATAAGTTATCAAAATAAGAGAAAGTTGGTGTATTAATAGGAAAGGAAAATATCAATCATTTTAAGAAAAACTGCCAGTGATGAAACTATAACGACTCTGTATAAAATTTCCATTTTTCACTGATTATATATTTCTGCGGGGTCTTTCTTTTCTGAAATGATGAGAAAAGCTTAAGGTCCCTCAATAATCACTTGAAAAGACTCAGATGATAATGTAAAGTCTATGGGAGAGTTCTTTTTAAATATCTCGCTCAAATTTTAATATTTTTACATGATTTGTTTGCATAGGATAGCTGAAGACGATCTACAACCGGGCTAATTTTTACTTTTTCGATTTTGCTTATATCTTTTTTATATTACGATAGTTTCAATTTCAGAACCTGTTTAAACCGGTTTTAAAAGTAAAAACTATCCCGGTTGGGAATCGTCCTCAGCAATGCTATGAAAAAAAATATTGTAAAAATATTAAAATTTGAGCGAGCTATTTGAAATGAACTCTCTGTACTCACTACTCTGTACGAGGGAATTTGTGTTTGGGGCTATACATATATAACATTATCAGCATTTTGTTATCTGTTCCTTTATGATATCTTAAGTTATCATTCGACGGAGGACGGCGGTGTTGTCTGGATAATACACAATGGTTATTTTATATAAAAAAAAACTGAGAGGGTGAGAGGCAATTGCTAAATTGCAAAACATATTATACAGGATATTCAATTGACACTAATATATGGATAATTGTATAGTTACATCAATTAATCCTATTAATATTATTTATATAATTTTATTAATTTCCATGATTAATTTATACCTAATTTTTAACTAATAGGATACCTAAAAAACTATTTCTAAAGTGTATAAAATGGATACATTAATTATCTATTTTTATTTCTTATTTCATCTTATATTAAGATATTGAGTTTAGCTTAGCACAGTCAAATTAAATAATTTTGTTTTACATTTTGGGCAGTATGATGTATAGTATATTTTTCTGTTATTACATTGCAAATGCGATAAATTTATTTTTAATTTATGTTATTGTTTTATTTATTTTTTTCTCATCTTATTGTTTCATCCAATTTAGTAATTTTGATGTGCCTTTTTTTATGTTTTTTTATTCATTTGGTTTTGTTTTTGCGTGTGTTGGTAGCCCCAAATTCGTATTATTTTGCTTTTTCATGGCTAATACGAAGATGAAACCACACACTTCATCTGTAACTCTAAAGTATTTGGGGCCTAAGGATTCCGATTTGGCTGTGCAAATTCCATTTGTATTCATCCCCCCCCCCCCCATGTTTCAGAGTGGTAACTTTTTATTACATTCTATAGTTCATATATTGTTATTACAATTAATGGTTATATATATATATATATATATATATATATATGCGCATGCAGTGACTGTAGATATATGATTGTACATTTATTAGTCGCATACTTTAGAGATTTAAGAAATCAGTAAAGTATCAATAGAAAAAATAAATTTATTCTGAACAAGGAGGCTCTGCCCTCGCAAGCAACACTTGCCAACCTCTCCTAAAGCATTGCACCGCAGATTCTAAATACACACTAATTTGATCGATTTTAAATAAGGTTACAGAAGAGTGAATCACAATTTAAAAACCAGTGCTGAACTCCCTTTACATAGATTTCCTTTTATTTCCTTTTGATTGGGAAAATTCCAGGAGCCGAATCAGCTGCTGTTAAAACATCTAATGGCTGTTACCATGTTTGTTTATTTTTTTTAGTCAAAGCTATTTATTTGAAGATGTGTTCCGGTGAAATCAGATCAGTTAAACATTTGGAAATAAGCTTATATAAAATGAATTAAATAAACAGTGTCTTTGTCTCTTAATTTTTTAAAAATTCTGTAAATATTTATGGTATTTTTAAACAATTCTTTATGTAAGATATTTTAAATGCACCGTTTTAAATCTGAGCTAACTCTCACCGAACATATCAGCAAATAAACAGATTTCATTTAATAAAAGATTTAACACGATCGGTTTAGTAGAGAATTCAGGGGAGATGACTAAAAAAAAACAGCTTCTTTGTATTTTAATATATGTAGATGGCACGGTTCCTCCCAGAATCGTTACCTATACTTTCAAACACTAGGATTTTTATCAAAGGGTGCCAGATTATAAATGACTGCAATAAAATCGTTTAAGATAAATTTATAGAAACACTTTCTATTCCCTTAATTTAAAATGCATTTACGTTCGACTTTTCATTTCTTCTTGAAATTGATTTATAGTTTCGAGTTTTGCTATCAAGGAAAATAAAAAGAGCTGCAGGAAAATAAAATTTTGAAATTGGAGTGCACGGTTGAATATTATTCCACCTTTTCTGAATTCTTCAATTGATTCCTGAAATTTAATAAATTGATTTTACATTGAATTCGTCCCATATTGTTTTTCCCTAGCAGTCAAAAAGTTTTTCGAGTTTAATTTTATTTTCACGAACAGCTTTCGACCTAAATAGAGATTTTTATTTTTATTTTAACTGAACGTTTATTTTTGATTTAAAAATCTATTTTTATTTAAACAAGAACGAAAAATCAAATATACAGCATACATTATGAAACAATTTTCACCAGAATATTATAACAATACTTAACTATTTGGAAAACGTCTAACACATTTTAAAACCCCATTTCACTGTAAAAAAAAAAAAAAAAAAAAAAAAAAAAAAAAAAAAAAACTGTAAAGGTACTAAACATTTTCTAGGAAACTGGGATTCCAAGAAATTTTCATGTAACGATAACAGGAAAAATTCATGTAACCGATTCTAAAACTTGAGTTTTTGTTGTTACCGTTACAGGAAAAGTTCTTGGAATCCCAGTTTCCTAGATAAAGTGTAGTACCTTTACAGATTTTTTTTTACAGTGTTCTACTATTGCCATGAGTAGTAGTTAAAGTATAAGATTTTTTGTGTATCTTTGTACATAACCTACAGATATGTATGCATAATACACAGCATGCTAAAAGTTATTTCTGTTAAACTCAGGAATTTTTGCCAATAAACGGATGTTGTTGCGAACTTTTGTGCGACCCTGTAAATAGCTATAGAATTTAGACATTTCGAAGTGTATAAACTACATGTATAGAGGTATCGTCTCCCCGAATTGTATAGCTCTTTGTGGGGCCGTTTTTTTAGAACAGTCGACAGACAGATAAATACACACATACATAAATTTAACTTCCTCATTATTACAGATTCAATGCAACAGTTCCCTTTTGAATCATTTTCTTTCATCGAATTTCGACGAGTTTCACCTCGTGAATTTTTATTTCAAAAGCTGCTAAATTGAATTTCTTCACGTTTGCATCATGTTGTCATGAAATCTATCTTTACTTGTATAAAACAAGGTTGTTAAATAGATTATAAATACACTGTAAAAAAAATCTGCAAAGGTACTAAACCTTTTCTAGGAAACTGGGATTCCAAAAACTTTTCCTGTAACGGTAACAGCAAAAATTCAAGTTTCAGATTCGATTACATGAATTTTTCCTGTTTTCGTTACATGAAAAGTTCTTGGCATCCCAGTTTCCTAGAAAATGTTTATTACCTTCACAGATTTTTTTTTTTTTTTTTTTTTTTTTTTTTTTTTTTTTTTACAGTGTACGGGTTTTTGATAATCCAAATAGGCAAAAGTTTCATTTAACTTGGATTAGTGATGTTCTAATTGCTTGAGATTACTTACTATTACTAGACACATATAACTGTTTAAAATATTCATATGCTCATAGTCATAAAAAATTACAAATGCATGTATTAAATTTATTTATTTCTCTGCAACGAGTTCCGAGAAAAAAAAAACCTCAAGAAAACGAAAGTAGAAACATAAATTTTATAAAAAAGTAATGAAATTTCTATGTTGCATTTAAAAATTTCTAATAAAAAAATGTAAAATCAGGCATCAAGGTGTAAAACTACATGTATAGGGGTATGTTCTTCCCAAATGTTGTAGCTGTATATGGAGCCGTCTTTTCAAAACATAATTGATAAATAACACTTACACATATTTACAAAATTCTCTTCCTCATTATTACAGATTCAATCTAACACTTCCCTTTCAGTAATTTTCCTTTCATCGAATTTCGACGGGTTTCACCTCGTGAATGTTTATTTCAAAAGCTGCTAAACTGAATGTCTTCATGGCTTGTTGCACGCGTTAAATAAGAAAAATGACTGAACGTGATTTGCGCAGGTGTAAATTATTCCGATAACAATCTCTAAATTGAGAAAACCAGATTTCTTCCTTCTCATTTTTCAGGCAGAGTATTAGTTTCCGCTTAAGATATGTGTAAATGTATTAATTGTTCAGCAATTCGTCATTGAAAAACCTTGATATCAGCTGGCATTAAGTGACCAACAGATTCATTTAATGATGGGTCATGATTCCTTACATCTTTTTATTTACATATGAAAGGGTTTTTAGTGGAAATTAATATACGAAATCATCAGTCAAATGCTTCTAATTTAAATAGTATGCTTAGTTAAAAATAAATTTGTGTAATTGTGAAATAATGTGCTGATTCCAATATGTTAATAAAGACAGAGATAAATTTGAAATAAATATAGGTAAAAGTGTTGCTTAATCTTTTTGATAAGTAATATGCCTTGACTGAGATATCGTGATAACTGTTTTAAGTATTTTTTTTAATTTATTAACTGTAAATTTACCACAATACAATAAAACTCTAGTTATCGAAGTTTCAATCATCCGGAGATTAAGAAAGAATTATTTCGAAGGTATGAAAGCATGGAAGACTGGGAGCAGAAAAACACCATGATAAACCTACAAGTCAAACATACATCAAGAAATAACTTGGCAAACTGATTGCATTTTAATATGCGAATCGCGTTTTAACTGATTGTGGACTTTTAACCATGAATACAATGAAGATACTGTTTGTGCAGCCGCCTCCCGATCTATCAGATAAAAAAGTCCTCCCGGCTATTATCGGGAGGAAAATGTAGCTTTCATATTCCTTATTTTAATAAATAAAAATCAAGTTATATTATTCAAACATATGAATCTCAAATTTGTGAAACCTGATTATAGAAGATTCAATTCTATTTTTTGTCAAAACTGAATATGAAAAATGTTCAACAGATTCATTTAATGATGGTTCACGATAACATACATCATTTCATTGACATATGAAAGAGCTTTAAGTGGAAATTTGTATAATTTGATGAGAAAAAATCAATCAAATGTTTTTAATTTAAATATTATACATAGTTAAAAGTAAATTCGTGCAGTTGTGAAATAATGTATAGATTCCAGTATGCTAATAAAAACAGTGATAAATTTAAAAAGTATATATGTTAAACGTATTTTTTAATCTTTTAGATAAGTAATATGCCTTGACTGAGATACCTTAGTTACAATTCTAACCAGTTTTTTAATTTAACTTTAAATTTATCAGAATGCAGTAAAACTACAATTATCCAAGTTTCAATCATCCGGATATTGAAAAATAATTATTTCGAAGTAATATTATTATAAATAATATTGCTATCTATTATTTACCGACGTAAAACAAGGACGTAAAAATAAAATGTAAATATGGGTTATCCGAACAGGCAACGGTTCCAGTTAATTTGGATTAGTGATGTTCTGATTGCTTGAGATTACTTACTATTACTCAACACATATAACTATTATACAGTCGGCTCTCGTTAATTCGAACTCGTCGGGACCACAAGAAATGTTCAAATTATCCGAAGTTCGAATTATGGAAAATATGAAATGAACACATGCTCAATATGGTACTATTACAAAGGAATCAATGTTATAGTGTTTTTTAAATTTATTTCGTCTGTTATCATTAGAATATGACTTAATATTAAATTAGAATGGATAAATACATAAACTAGTTAAAAGATTAGAAACAAGCGCGAGGAAGAAAAATTTAAAGCGTCACTGATGGACAGACGGGGCTCTAAGAAAGTAGATATCAATTGCTTTTCATTATATGTATACTTGTTTGGAACAATTTTCACAAAAATCAAAGAAAGAAAGTTATTCAAATGATCTGAAATTCGTGAGAAAGAAAAGAAAATTGAAAAATCGGAATTCTTGTTAGTTCGAATTAAACGAAGTCAAGAGAAAATGAGTTCGAATTAATGAAAATGTTTAATATTCTTCTGCCATTGAAAATTTCGGGACTTCATGTTTAGTTCGAATTAAGCGAAGATTCGAATTATCCGATTTCGAATTAACGAGAGTCGACTGTATATTCATATTAAATATTCACATATTCATAGTCATAAAAATTACAAGCGCATGTATTAAGTTTATCTTTTTTTTTCCCCAACGAGTTTCCACAAAAAACTTCAAGAAAACGAAACAAGAAACATAAATTTTATAAACAAGTAATAAAATTTTTATGCTGCATTTAAAATGTTTGTCATTTTGGTCATAAAGATATCATATCATTGTTTATGTAGCTTGAAATACCGTAGAATGTTCTGCGTGACTGAATACTTTAAATTTGAATAAAATATTTCAATTTGAAGTTTTGAAATATGTATGCAGTGCTTTTAAAAATCCCCAAGAAAGCTTTAAAATGTTTATTGCTTTTAAAAATTTAGATGTGGAATAAATTTATGGGATTCTTGAAGCAAGTAGGAATACGCTCTAGAAGAGAAAGGATTTTGTTTAATGTTAGCTACATAAAAATGCTTTTTTTAATGGATATTTTCTATAATATATAGAGGAAAATGATAAACTGTTTCTTATGAATAGATTATGTTAGTTTTCATTCTTTTTCATAAATTCCAGTAACGAATGGTAATTGTACTAGATTCTGGCTTTGACTATTGCATAGGCACCCGAAGCCTGTGTCCTGGTTATGAAATGTCTCAGAGGCACCGTTTAACATTTAGTGTTATTTATTAACACTAAATATTAAATGATATGCATTTAAAAATATTTTTTATTATTTTTCTATAGTTTCAGAAGAATACAATATGTTCAGAATCAAGTATAAAATAGACATTGTTTTAATACAGATACTTGGTTTCTGGGTTCGATTCCCGTCCAGGGCAATTTTTCGCTCAGTTGGAAATATTCAATTCATATGATAAATTTACCAATCAGTTTGATTGTGTTAAAATAATAGTATATCTACGTATCCATCGTTATACTATGTAGTTCCATTACCTGCGGTTTGTTCTGCCGAGCTGTCTAAATGACAGACAAGATATTATGACCAATAAGGTTATCTGAGCGAATGATCCCAGCCGGCTATCGCCCAGTTAGCTTAACAGGTAAAGCATTATCTGGGTTATCGTTATGTAAGTCAAGTATCTGAGCATCTTTTCGCTCAGTTGGAAATATTCAATTCATATTGTTTTATAACTTTTGTCTGTATTAATATTAGATTGGTTTCATCCTTTAATATCGATAACATCATTATTAAGTGGTCTTCTTATCATCATTTTCAAGCTATTGATGCACAGTATTTATCAATTTGTTCAATTTTATCATATTGTACAGTTATTCAAAAAGAAAAAAATGGGATATTTGAGATATTAATCTACTGAAATGATAAAAATATGTCTCAATGTATGGTTAAGAGAACCTTGTACAGTACCTTGCAATTGGTCAGAATATCGATTTTCCTTTTCTTTTTAAATATTAATTAAAAGCTTCTTTAATTATGGATATTTTGATTTAAGCATATTTAAGCGCATGAATTTCTACTACCCCACTATATGATAGTTGTAGCTTTCCTTGATTTTATTCATGAGAATAATTTTTGTTCTTTAATTTGCAGTTTCGTTCTTTATTATTCCTCCTTAAAAAATGTTAAATAAATCTTTTGTTATAAGAAAGGTGCTACATTTAAAGCCCTTATTCATTCGAGGCAAATCTCGTAAAACCTCTTCGTCTATTGGTTTTCATTATAAGCTCAAAATTTTACATTTGAAGGTATCCAGGGTAAAACCACACAGATTGTTGTTGCGTTTTTTGGATTCAGATTTACCAATACAATAGATTAATAAAATAATAAGATTTAAATTTTTGATACGGCGAGTTTTGAAATTAATGTGTTCTATACAACTATATTTTTGTCGTAACAAAATTTATGTTAAAGGGACACGGTACTTTGAAATTGATCAAAATATCGATTTTTTTTTTTTTTTTTTTTTTTTTTTTTTTTTCTGTTTTATATAGTATATTATAATGAATACAAAAGTAAAAAAATAAAATAGGGTTTTTTTAAAAACCCATTTCATTTTTTTTCTTCTCAATGAGGAAGGGGATCAAGGCACCCTTGAAACGTCGTATGAAATT
This sequence comes from Maratus speculifer, assembly GCA_964019185.1. Taxonomy (NCBI): domain Eukaryota; kingdom Metazoa; phylum Arthropoda; class Arachnida; order Araneae; family Salticidae; genus Maratus; species Maratus speculifer. Next base: position 98,521,506 of record OZ025295.1, read on the forward strand.
CTTTGGGGGGAGAGAGGTTGAGTTTTTATGAAATTTTGTAGTATATATTGAAGTAAATACTTGTTGGATATATTTGTAGTAAATATTGAATCGTTGTAGTTTTTAAAATTTTGTATTGAAAAGTGTTACAATTTTACTTATTATAATGAATGTGGAAAAAAAATTAAACAAAAATATTCATGTTTATAAAAGTTGTAACGGTTGGGTGCTCGTGCTGGGAGTTAAATGCAGACATACTCAGGAATTACGATAAAAACACAGTTTATTAAAAACTATAAGGGCTCAAGGGAAGTGGAGCAAGTCTGTACTTTTAACAACTGAGAACACTACTAAAAGATTAAACTCATACTCACAGCTCCGGAACTAGCTCAATCGAGGCACCTCTGATTACTTCTCACTATCCTTCGGCTAAACTGCTAGATAAAGCTTATTAGACAGTCCGTGGCTGTGTATATTCCTTTATTCACTTTGAGATAAGCAACACAATTACTATTAAATTTCTTACCACTAGCCAACTTCTCTAGTCGAATTCTCAAACTCCTTATCAATTCACTGGAGGCTCGATGCTACTTGATACTACTCTCTCTGGAACAACCAACGCAGCTAGACGCAATCTGCTAGACACCAGCGGGCAATCGCCGCTAGAAACACACTTCGCTGATTAATATCACTAGACACACTCTCTGCTGGCTACTGTCGCCAGAGACACCTTCACACATACTCAAACTCCAAGCTTTTATATGCTGCAAACTGAGATACTTCAAATTTACATATTACTACTAACCGCGAGCCTAACTGTAGAATCCGAAAGAGGGACACACGCTCTAGAAAATTAGAGTAAAAGAGAGGATAAATGTCACTTTCACGCTTACACATGTTAAATTATTGACGTCACGATCTCAAAAATACTAGAGTGCCTTTATGACAAAGTTCACTCCCTCACAAAGTAGCAGGGATTTTTAAAAAGTTCAATTTTTTAAATAAACTGTTCTACATAATTAATCTTTATTATTTATTTTTTAATATTAAGTATTGTTCTACCATATATATTAAAGAGAATATATGAAAATTGAAGCAATGATTTCAAATGTATTGTGTCCCCTTAAAATCACATTTCAATAAACAGCAGAAAAAAATATTTTTATTCCTGGAGCCGTTTTTCAATTAAATTGAAAGCTTATTTTTTTGAGTTGACACTTTTTGAATAAGTGTATAGTATGTAAAAAAAATAATTGCAATTAAATGAAACAATTTAAGGTGCAACACTAGTCACAGAAAAAACCCCGGATGATAATGTTAAGTCTATGGGGGCGTTCTTTTCAAATATCATGCTCAAATTTCAATATTTTTACATGATTTTTTTGCATAGGATAGCTGAGGGAGATCCACAATAGGGCTAGTTTTTACTTTTTCAATTTCGGTTTCAGATTAAAAAAAATACTTTACATTCCAAAACTGGTTTAAACCGGTTATGAAATTGAAACTATCATAATATAAAAAAATATATGAGCAAAATCGGAAAAGTAGAAACTAGGACGGTTGTAGATCGTCCTCACCTATCCTATGAAACAAAATCATGTAAAAATATTAAAATTTGAGCGAGATATTTGAAAAGAACTCTCTCATAGACTTTACATTATCATCCAACTTTTTTTCAGTGACTATTGTGAGGTCTTAATGTTCCACGAAAATTCAAAAGTGCCCTGGAAACAGAAACTTGTTAGTTGGGTCCTGTATACGAGGGTAAGTCACTAATTAAGTCACAAATGCATACGGCATGATTTAAATTAGTTACGGATATCTCCAAAGAATGGTGATAGATGACAGCATTATATAGCTTTACGACATTCAATTCATATTGGGTAGGTAGCATTCACATGCATACGTAATGCAAATGCAGTTTCAAAACTAACGATGATGCTGAATGATTGCACGATAGCAGATCAGCGAGCATTCGTCCGATTTTTGTGGGCGAAAGGAATGAAATTATATTTATAAAGGAATATTACCTGCTTATGGCAAGAAGTGCTTATCACGTAAAGCAGTGTACAATTTAGTAAAGAAATTTTTATCCTACAAACAATTTGCAGATGACGACGATGTTCAATCTTTTTACAGAATCCTTATTTTATATCAACGGTTTTTAAAAATAGAAATTTTTGCCTAATTGAATTGCAAAAATGCTTGGATTAAATAAGGCAAAATTTACAACAAAATGTTACTGATGGGAATAATCAAAGATTCTAAGTACCTTATGCACATGTATATCGGACCCCCGCACCCAAGGGGTTAAGGGTGCTGTCCTTGGCCGACGAAACACTCACGAGCTAATGCTATTCCTATGGGGAAGTTATTTTCGAATATCTGGTTTGCATTTTGATATTTTTTAATTTTATTATTTTTGCATTGTATAGGCTCAGGTCCATGCTGACATAGCACCTTTTTTACTTTATCGATTTCGATTGCAGATATTTCTTAAAAAGGCACTTTTACTTTCGAAACTGGTTTTGAAAATGAAACTAACTTTATAAAAACTATCTGCATTCAAAAAAAAAAAAAAAAAAAAAAAAAAAAAAAAAAAAAAAAAAAAAAGGCGCTATGTTGGCATAAACCTCAGCTATCCAATGTAAAAAAAAAAAGTCAAAATGCAAACCATGAATTAGAAAATAACCTCCCCATACGAATAGCATTAGCTTGCGAGCGCTTCATCGGCCAGGGACAGGACCCTTAAGTCCTACAGTGGATGAGACAGCAACCCAAAGAATTTTAATGCAGTTGGAATTGGGGCTCTGATAAAGCGATCGAATAAGTGCATCAACGTTGCTGGAAATTATGTGAAAAAATAAAATTTGTTTTCAAGTGATTATGATGTTAAATTAGTTTTATTATATTTTGCACAGAAAGAACTGTTTTGTTGAAACAACTAAATTTTGATTACTACTTATAGTACGTACTACTTATAGTACCACTTATTCGATCGTTTTATCAGAGCCCCAATTCCAACTGCCCCTATAAAATATTTTGATTGGAATGACCAAATTCTGGTTGGAATAACCAAGTAACTTTGTTAATTCAACAAAATTTTGTTTAGAATTTGGTCATTAAAAAAAAAAAAAATGTGCGGGCAACGATACGCATACAACACTTTTGGAAATTCTCGGATATATAAATGTTCAAGAACGTAAATTATGTTGCGCAGCAACTTCAATGTATGGTAAAATATATTTAATAAATAAGCCGAGGTAAGTATTTCTTGCTACAAATTACCTAATGAAGAGAACTGATAGTTAAACAGTTACAATCATTCATATCAATATGGAGAAAGAACTTCTATATATTTTACCCAATGAATTTATTATCTCTAGAATTAGAAACGACGATATGTGCTATCACTTTAATCACATAAATCTTAGTTTCAAAATATCACGTAGGGGGAACTGGGGCACATTGATACACCCTCTGTACAGCACACAGGGTCATTACAGGAAGTTTCACAACAGCTCCAAAAGGTGATACTAGTGAAATTAACTACATACAGAAAGTTTTGGAATGACTCAATAGTTTGATGAAATGGGATGGGTGTTTAATTGTTTTTGTAGGTCAAAAGTAAATTTGAGTTGTACAATTGAAATGGTATTATACAACTGTTCCAGTATTTTCAACCAAAAAGACTACCCTTCCTGGCAAGTAAAGCTATTCTTTATCAGTTCCTCATTCTTTATTGTTAGATAAATTACGAAGTGTTGGATTTGTGACTCATTTTATTCAAAATGGCTGTATGGGCACATTCATACAGTCTTTGTCGGGGCACATTGATACAACCTAAATCCTTTTCTAGTTCATTTTTTCATTACCTTTTTTTTTTTTTTTTACCATACACTCCTTAATTCAACCATTTTTCGTCAAAAATTTCTACTATTAGTTTTTCTTGAAGTGAAATAGCTCTAATTTCTTTATATTAGAACATTTTATAGTATTTTTGCAAACTGAAGACATACAAACTTACACAATATCTAGTGCTAGTAGAATTAACAAAAGAAATGGACGACAACGTGGCAAATCTCAAATTTACATCGATTCTCCAGAGAAAAAAGTATTATCGATATGAGAAATGTTAAGTAAAAGAAATAAGCTGCAGAACAGTCCAGGATAATTATATTATAAACATAATTTTTAATGTAATTATCCTTTATTTTCTGTTTGTAAACCTATTTATAAACAGAAAACCTGGTAATTCTTTCACCTTTCCTAAGAAAGAAGACAATTCTGGGGTTAGAGTGCCAGATATGACAAAGTTACCACAGCCAACAAACAGACAAGGAACAGCCAGAACATCAGGTCATTATACATTTCATTTTGATTGCTTTAGTATCGATTACAAATAAATTGTGTGCGATTTTAATGTCTATAAATATATATAAAATGGTTTGCTAACTATTTTTCTATGAAAAATATGCATTGGTGTTATTTTGTCTCCATTTTCTCAGACGTGTCGAAGTGTATCAATCTGCCCCATGGATGGGGCACATTGATACAAATTACTTTTTTTGATTTTTTCAAAAATTACATGCAAAATAATATATAAAACAACGATTGTGCATTTTTATAACACACTACACAGGTTTTGCTAACATCATATAGAAAAATAACTTGAAATTTCTGCTTTCTAGACACCAAAAAAATTTTTTTTGAAAAAAGCTGTATCAATGTCTCCCAGTTCCCCCTACTATTAATCTTTAATCCACTAAATGGAACAAAAAATAGTGCTTTCAAATAAAGTAAGCTTGTAGGCTGAAAATTATTTTACCAATATTTCATGATTTTTTTAATAATTATCAAACATGTAATTTCATTTCTTAATCTGTCAGCACTTGGCATAATAATAAAAATTTATTTGCTAATATAATGTTAAATGACATTTTCTGTAGAATAAAATATGTATCGCTACCCGCAAGAAAAGTGAAAATCTCGTAAAAATTCATTTTGCGCTTTATTTCATTAGTAGATATCTCATTTGGAGTTCGTCTTTCTACAGGAAAAGTTTCATAAGTGTAGGTGTCAGGAAAATCACTTTATTACGCTATATGTCTAATCCATTCGTAACCACATAAGGAGGGTGGATTGTGCGGCGATGTAAACTTACTCAACCCATCAACCTTCACCCACTTCTTCATTCTTAAAAGTTTTAAGCTTTTTTGTACATTATGTGCTTTTTTGCACACTTTTCTTGCTGGATGAAGGCAAGCGGTGTAAAAAACTAAGATAAAACTGGTACGTTTCTTACAACATTGCAGTACTAATTTACTACAACTAATAAATTCTAACTTAAGCTTGTCGAGAACAACTTTTTTAGTAGCAACAATCGAAATTTGATGTCATTTTAAATCCAACATGCATTCAGTTCTACTATTCACTGTTAAAACTACAGGTGACACATTGCACCTTTTAGGGGCGAAAGGTTTGTCTCACTGGTGACACCCCTACGGGAACCAGAATGGCACCTTTAATTAGGGTAAAAAGATAGCACCATTAATCCAGAGTGCCAAATAATTAAAAAAAAATATATATGAAAACGACTTTGGCTAGAGAAGGAATCGAACCCACAACGTCTGATTGCAAACTCAGCGGTCTAACCACTCGGCCATTGAACTCACCTTGAAAATGTTCAAATGTCCTGAAATTCAAAGGTTGCTTTATATAAAAAGCTCGCCAAATGTTATCCATTCGAAGTTCCTAACGAAATTGTTATAGCGAACGATCGGCTATAGTCTTCGTAGGGAGATATTGCTGTTTTGATACAACAGTGATGGCGAGTTGAAGGGAAAGCGCAAATGACTAAGGGGTGAAAATCTTCCAACGGTATGCATTGCGCGGCACCCTAATTAGCGTGAATCGTCCATTGCGGGATCAAACGGCACCCCAATCACATTTTTAAGCCGACGGGTGTCAAATGGTAACTCCTTTTCACCCCTGGATGCCAAATGCTACTGATTTGTCACCTTTATTTTTAACAGTGTTGTTATGTAACTAGCCGCCCTTGGCGACTAATTCGGTCTCTGTAAAATATATGCTAGACATTGCAACATATTAATTTTATTCGTAATTTAATCTACCGTATTTTCGAATGTATAGTCCGCGGCTTATACAAGAAAAAAACCTGACAAAAAGCCGCTGCGGCTTATACACGGTGCGGGTTATACAAAGATGTTTTCTCAAAATTGGAAATCGTGATATTTTTTCTACAATTTTTAAACCTTAAAAAATTTGAAAAAATTATCGAAATTTGTAAATTTTTTTCGCTATGCCTTGAAATTTAGAGAGTTCTCCCATGTTTGTAAAGGCTTTTTTATTTACTGCTTAAATGCAGTTATTTCTGGATTTGAAGGAACTATTGCCAAGTATTGCACTGATAGATGTATAATAGCCATTGTGTTTGTAGAGTACAAAATCCAAAATCTGGAACCCTTTCAATCTCGACAATTCTGAATTTAAGATCATTTTTAGTTTATTTTTCAAAAAAATAATCTACCGACCCTGCTGCAAAGAACAAAAAAAAGTGCGTGATTTATATCATTTCGGAACGATTCAGAGCAGTCGTTCTTTTTCGAAACGATTCCGAGGAATCGTTTCTTTTCAGAGTTGTTTCATTTCGGAAGGAATTCAAGGAATCGAACTTTTCCGGAGTCGTTTCATTTCAGATAGAGTCCGAGGAAGCGTTCCTTTTCGGAGTTGGTACCTTATCCTGTTGCAAAGAATAAAAAAAAGTGCATGATTTATGTCATTTCGGTACGATTCAGAGCAGTCAGTCTTTTTCGAAACGATTCCGAGGAATCGTTCCTTTACAGAGTCGTTTCATTTCGGAACGAGTTCTAGGAATCGAACTTTTCCGGAGTCGCTTAGTTTCAGATAGAGTCAGAGGAATCGTTCCTTTTCGGAGTTGGTGCATTTCGGATCGATTCCGAAATTCGATCCTTTTGGGAACCAATGACCTAAGATACGTATACATTTTATGTCCGAAATTTTGAATTTATCACCGATTTTTTTTAATTTTCTAAAAATTAAAAAAAAAAAAATCACGCTTCTTTGAAGAAAAAAATACGCGTAAACGCCGCGGCGTTTCTTCCGAAAATTACGGTACTGATAATCTTAATTTTTTAGCCCAATTACTGTAGATATGCAACACGAAAAAATTTGGTAAATTTGTGTTAAAAATTATGACTAATGGCTTCTAATTTCGAACCCTGGTCGAAATATACGTTCGTAAATGGTGTATAAATTCGTAAATGGTCGCGGGCTATACACCGATACATCTCTGCGGGTTATACACGAACTTTTTTTACTGCACACCTCGATTTAGGGGTGCGGGTTATACACACGAAAATACGGTACTTACGCAATCCTGCAAATCTGAAGATTCTGATAAAGAAATCGTTTTTTTAATTATTATTTTAATTATGCTATATCGCCAAACATTGATCACCTCGCATTTTTTCGTATTTAATTAATTTAATTTAAAGTATAATCCTTTTACTCATTTAACTTAAAATACATTATTATAATTTAAAACTGAAAAATTTAAAATTCATGGCTGTTACTTTTTAGGTGCGTTCGTAATTATGTAAATACGTAGCACCTATTGTTGTCGCTCAGTCCGTCCGTCTGTCTGTCCGTCCGTCTGTCCGCATATAACAACCCAAAAACTATCCAATCGAATCGTTTGAAATTTAAAATACATAATTATAACATAATTTTGTCGAGTCGTTTCAAATTTTATGAAAATTGGATGGATAGATCAATTACAGGGACATTTAAAAGGATTCCGTTACATTACGGTCAATAGGGAAAAAAGTTTTAAATGCATTTTAATCGTTTGAAATTTAAAACATATAATTATTGCGTAATTTTGTCGAGTCATTTCAAATGTTATGAAAATCGGATGCATAGATCAATTACAGGGACAATCAAAAGGATTCCGTTACATAACGGTCAATGGGGAAAAAGTTTCAAATGCATTTTAATGATGTTACACTCATTCGAACATAATAGAATTGGCATAAATCTATGAAATATATACTAAAATATGTATTCTGTATAATCTGTGATGCAAAGAATTTTTATTATTAAACTAGCGAACCCGACAGACGTTGTCGTGTCACCGACAGACGTTGTCCTTCTTGACACAAACTCCAGAAAATCCATTAAATGCACGTAAATATGGTAATACGCAGAATAAACAATACGCTCTTAATTTAATTTCTTATTACAATTATGTAAGGGAATTATTTTTTACTCTTCATTAGTTTTGGAAGTCGGTTCAATTTTTGATAGAAAAGTTTATTTTTCTCTTTTTAGTTAAAAGTTAACGATTGTCTGAAGTCGGTTAATCAAAATTATAATACAGGAAATATTATTGCAAAGCATACACGTTTGTCAGCAGTGGGGTTCGAACACGCGATCTCTTTCCTCAAGAAGCTGAGCTTAAATCTGGCGCCATACATCGCTCCGACATTCCGTCCGCACTCCATTCATCGAACTTATTAACCACTTTTAATTAGCGAAAAATCACTAACTATTAGTTTTTGCCTAATTACAAAAAAGTACTGAATCAAATTCGACGAAATGTGAATCTAAACCATTCTCGAATCTACTGGAACGCACACACATAATTTCATCAAAATCGGTCCAGTCGTTTAGGAGGAGTTCAATTACATACACACGCACAGAAGATTTTTATATATAAAGATGAGCATTGAAAATTTCATTTTTTTGCGCCGAAGACATCGCCAAATTAGGAAAATGTGAATTATCTCACGTACTACTGGATTTAAACGAATTTGCTTAGTACCATTCGATTCAGAATGAAAAAATGCACTGAAATATGTTATTAGTTGAAAAATAAATACAAAAGTCGATTTTTATGGATTTTTTTAAAAGTTCGTTCTTTTTTCTACTCATCTTAGGGGTGGAATTTTCAAAAATCCATTTTTAGCGGCACTCGATGTTATAAGCAGTATTTTTACCCCAATTTTCAAGATTTTTGGATCGGTAGATTTTTTTGTGCTATGATTAATACGAAATCCTGACTTTCTTTAATATATATAGCACTTTTAATTAGCGAAAAATCACTAACTATTAGTTTTTGCCTAATTACTAAAAAAGTACTGAATCAATTTCAACGAAATGTGAATCTAAACCATTCTCGAATCTACTGGAACGCACACACAAAATTTCATCAAAATTGGTCCAGTCGTTTTTATATATAAAGATTACAGAGCCACACAAAAGTATTCCACTATATAATGCTATACGGGGAAACATGGTTTGGTACGTGTTTTAATTATATTCAACTATTTCACATTTTATGAATAAGATATACGTTGCTGAGGTGTAATAAAAATTACTTCCTGCATATTTAGAGAAACGTAAAGATTTCGACTACTATACTGTATCCGGAGTACGCTCTACTATATAAGCAAGATTTGAATATTTTTAAAACTTCGTTATCGTACGAACGCACCTCATTTGCTACGTTCACGTGCAATTTCCAACTTGTTTTATTTTAAGAAAAGAAAATAAAAATAATAAACAATGCCCATAAACCATTTAATTTCAACATCAAAGAATTGTTTTAATCAACCATGCGAAAGATATAGTATGCTACTTTGTGGGTTAGCAATATTTGCGCCCCTCTAGCATAAAAGTAGCAATAATTTTTTTATAGACCATGGTAACTTTTATGTGTCTTTATTTAAAAAAAAAGAAAGAAAGAAAGAAAAAAAAAGATTAAAAATTGAAGTTTTGTACGTAAAAAGTGATCAGCCCTAATTATTTATGACAGTCAGACGAAATATTAGAATATAGATGAAATGATGGCGATAGAGCAATACTTAGCGATTAATTACTAAAGAGCTAAAATTAAAATATACCGAAAATTCCCACCTGGCATATAAAAAGTGAAGTGGTCACCCCGAAATGTTTTATGACAGTCACACGACTTACGTTTTTATTATAGGGATTTCAACAGCTTTTATGAACTTTTACAATTTAATGCAAATTAAATGCATGTTCATGTACTATACAAGTTATTTATAATATCCTCAATATATTGAACTTCCATAATGCGTTTAGTAATTACTATTTAGTCGATTACTGTTTTAACCGGTGTTATCGAATCGCCTTAAGTGTTGAACAATATCAGGATTGGCTGCTTGAAATTAACTCGGAATCAATTGATGTGATTATATACTAGAGATATTTGTCGGAAAATTCCTAAGATTAATCAATAAAAAAAAGTAATAAATGATTTAAGCTGCAAACTGACTAAATCCCGACAAATACATTAAATAAAATTTTGTTTGATACAGAATTAACAATGAAAATACAAAATAATTGCTTAATTTTTATAGCTGTTACTATACTTGTAGAAAAGAAATATTAGGTTTTATAGTTAAAAAAAAAAAAAAAAAAAAAAAAATCTAATTCAAAGGTGATGTATAGATAAACTTTGATTTTAGCCCTCCTTCATCCTCTTTTAGGTTACAATAAATAAATAAATAAAAATAAAAATTTCTTACAAGAATGTTTTCGTGTACCTTAGTAATTCATATAAATTTCATTGTTTATTTCATTAAAATGCACCATAAGCAAACTCTGTTAATATACCAAGGTAATACGAAATATTTTCAAGTTCCAATGCATATATATTGTAAATGCTAAAAACAACACATTCTATGGTAATAATTTTCTCGTACATCTCAGTAAGGTGCATCACTTTCATTATGTTTAAACTAGTATAACATGATTAAAATACACCACAAATGAATTACTCCCATTCATCATAATGCAAAAAATACTTTTGAATACCCTCGTAAATGAAGAATAAATGCTACACACTTCGTTTTCAATACCGAATATGAAAGAATAAAGTTCAATAACATGACAATCTGAGTATGTTTAAACGAGTTATAGATCATCTAGACAGATGGACAGACAAACCCAATTCATAAACAGTTTCCTTCTACGTTGGAATGTGTTAAATACAAATTAAATAAAAGAGTGTAACACCCTATTCTACCGATTACAAAAAAAAAAAAAAAAAAAAATCTTTACAAGTTTGAATTTTTTTTTAAATTAAAGAAACTTTGACCTATAGCACTTCTTTGAAATATGTAGGTATTTATGCTAGGACTGTGTAATATTTAGTTACAAATTTATATTAATCAACATAAATATAAATTATTTAAGTACAAGAAAAAACTGCATTATATCCAAAAATTAAAGTTTCCAAATTACTACGTGACAATTTGTATATTGTGACATTATCTACGATGATAATCAGTTATTTGATTGCCAATATCGCGGTTAGAGTGCGTTCAGAAAACCCTTTATTCGTGTTTATCGGATAGAAACTACTTATAATGCATTCAAAATATTTCGTTCCATTAGCTTGGTTTCGTAATTACAGTTAAAACAACTATTGTATTATCACAGTAATTACATGCATTAAACGTACTGCACTTACAAAATTATCTGTGTAAAACTAACCTGAAATTAAACAATTTTCAGACAAATATCTCAAATAGTAACAGCGTGATTGAACCATTAGTCTTTAAATCCCTAATGATCGAGTAACAGAGAATTAAGAATAAAATAGTTTCAGCTAGAAATCGTGTTACTTAACAAATGTAAGAGATATTCTCACATAGTCCAATTAAAACAAATATTGGAATTTTTAAAATTGCATATCTGAAGAAAAATATTTTCATATAAACATGTTTCAGGTAAAATTAAATTTAGTATATTGTATTTAATTTTTTCTGAGAGACTATTTACAGAGTAAAAATTATAATTTTTTACTAAAAATTAAAGATTAATTTACTTCACATCAATTAATTTTCCTATACACCTTTTTGGGAAAGAATAATGAATCTCTTTCATGACAGAGATAAATTGCTATTTTTTTTTTTTAATTTTACTAAAGATTCATTTAGTAATCAATTTCATTATGTTTAAAGTAGTATAATATGATTAAAATACACCGAAAATGATTTACTTCCATACATCATAAGGCAATGAAATATTTTTGAATACCCCTGTAAATAAAGATTAAATGCTAGATACTTCGTATTCAATACCGAACATGGAAGAATAAAACTCAAAAACATGACAATCCGAGTACATTTAAGTGAGTTGATTAGCTAAACAGGCGGATAGACAAACCCGATTCATAAACACTTTTCTATTATGTAGGAAAGTATTAAATGTAAATTAAATTAAATAAAAGTGTGTAAAATTCTGTTCTACCGAATACAAAATAATTTGTGCAAGTTTGAATTCTTCTTCAAATTGATAAAAGTTTGAGCAATAACAATTCTTTGACATATGAAAGTTTTTATACTCGTAGGATTGTTTAATATTTAATTACAGATTTATATTAATCAACTTAAATATAAATAATTTGAGTACAAGAATGAACGGCATTATGCCAAAAAAATGAAGTTTCCAAATTATTACGTTACAAGTTGTATATTGCATCATTATCTGAGATGGAAATCAATTATTAGATTGCCAATATTGCTGTTAGAGTGCTTTGACAAAACCCTTTATACGTATTTATCGGACAGAAAATATTTATAATGCATGCAAAATATTTCGTTCCATTAGCTTGGTTCCGTAATTACAGCCAAAAACACTATTGTTTTATCACAGTTTTAACATGCTTTAAAGGTACTGCACTTACAAAATCATCTGCGTTAAACTAAACTGAAATTAGCCAATTTTCAGACAAATATCTCAAACAGTAACAATGTGATTGAAGCATTAGTTTTTAAATCCCTAGTGATCGAGTAACAGAGAATTAAGCATAAAATAGTTTCAGCTAGAAATTGTGTTAATAAATGTAAGAGATAATTTAACATAGTTCAATTAAAACAAGAATTGGAAGTTTCAATACTGCATTACATAATGAAAAAAATTATTTTATGAAACATGTGTGAGGTAAAATTAAATTTAGTATATTGCATTTAATTGTCTCTGAGAGACTATTTTCCACGTAAAAAAAAATAATTTTCTACAAAAATAAAGAACTAATTTACTTCAGATGAATTAATTTTCCTACAGACCTTTTTGGAAAGAATAATGAATCTTTTCCGTGACAGAGATAATTGCTGAAACTTTTTTTTTTAAATTTTACTAAAGATTCATCCATTGATCAATTTCATTATGTTTAAAGAAGTATAAGATGATTAAAATACTCCGAAAATGTTTTACCACCATACACCATGATGCAACGAAATATTTTTGAATACCCCTGTAAATAAAGATTAAATGCTAGATACTTCGTATTCAATACCGAACATGCAAGAATAAAACTCAATAAAATGACAATTCGAGTACATCTAAGCGAGTTGATTAACTAAACAGATGGACAGACGAACCCAATTCATAAATACTTTTCTATTATGTTGGAAAATGTTAAATATAAATTAAATTAAATAAAAGTGTGTAAAACTCTGTTCTACCGACTACAAAATAACTTGTGCAAGTTTGAATTCTTCTTAAAATTTATAAAAGCTTGAGCAATAACATTTCTTTGAATTATTTAAGTTTTTATGCTAGGATTGTGTAATATTTAATTACAGATTTATATTAACTTGCTTTTCAACTTTGAAAACTGGTGGCCCACTATTGGTAAGTGGCCCACTACTGGCACATTTACCCTAATTACAGATTTATATTAATAAACTTAAATATAAATAACTTGAGTACAAGAATGAACGACATTATATAAAAAAAAAATAAAGTTTCCAAATTATTACGTAACAAATTATGTATTGCAGCATTGTCTGCGATGGAAATCAATTATTTGATTGCCAATATTGCGGTTAGAGAGCGTTCGCAAAACCCTTTATTCATATTTATCGGACAGAAAATAGTTATAATGCATGCAAAATATTTCGTTCCATTAGCTTGGTTTCGTAATTATAGTTAAAACAACTGTTGTTTTATCACACAATTAACATGCTTTAAAAGTACCGCACTTATAAAATTGTCTGCGTAAAATTGTACTGAAATTAGCCAATTTTCAGACAAATATCTCAAATAGTAACAATGTGATTGAACCATTAGTCTTTAAATCCCTAATGATCGAGTAAGAAAGGAAGCATAAAATAGTTTCAGCTAGAAATTGTTACTTAATAAGTGTAACATATAGTCTCACATAGTCCAATTAAAACAAAAATTGGAATTTTTAAAACTGCATATATGACGAAAAATATTTTTATCTGAAACATGTTTCAAGTAAAATTTAATATGGAATATCGCATTTCTATTTTTCTAATAGACTATTTACAGAATAGAAATTTTAATTTTCTACAGAAAATTAAGAACTTATTTATTTCAGATTAATTAATTTTTCTATAATCCTTTTTCGGAAAGAATAAGGATTTTCTCTCGTGACAGAGATAAATTGCTGAAACTTTTATTTTACTAAAGATTCATTCCATTGGTTTTATTGTAATAAACGGGATGACCTAGAATTAATGGAATGAAATTTATAAGCTATACTATACTTAATTAAGATGTGCTTTAATGTTTAGGTGGAATATTATCAATTGCGGAATTTTTTCTCAGTCCCGATCGATTTGGCATTAGGTCGAGTTTGTTGTATTTTCTTTTATATTAAACAAAATAAGAATGAATGCAATGTTTTCAAAAAATTTTTGAACGCTAATGTATTTTGTATAGTCTTTTTTTTTTATTAAAAGATATCTTTGTTTGACCAAATCAATATTGCAACTACAAGTAACCAAGTAAATAATCTAATACAGTCGGCTCTCGTTAATTCGAAACCGGATAAATCGAATCTTCGCTTAATTTGAACTAAACATGAAGTCACGAAATTTTCAATAGCGGAATAACGTTAAAATTTTTCATTTTTTCGAACCTATTTTCTCTTGACTTCGTTTGATTCGAACTAACCAGTTTCCAATTTTTCATTTTTCCTTATTTCTCTCTGATTTCAGATCCTTGAAATAATTTAATTTCTTTCATTTTTATCAGAATTGTTCGAAACAAATACCCATATGGTCCCACGAATTTCATTTCGACTTTTCAGTGCTCCGTCTGTCCATTCATATTACCTCCATCCCATATCTTCCTTTGTGCTTATGTTCTTAGTCCCTTAATTAGTTTATGCATTTATATCTTTTAATTTAATGTTAAGTCATATTTTAATGATAACACAGCCGAAATATATTTAAAAAATACTCTAACATTAATTTCTTTGTAATAGTACTCCTTTAAACATGTGTTCTTCTCATATTTTCCATAATTCGAACTCTGGATAAATCGAACTTTTCTTATGGTCTCGACGAGTTCGAATTAACGAGAGCCGACTGTATTTGTAAGTACAATTGCGTATAATTCAGTACAATTTCTTTTTATCGACATATTTATAATTAGTCTTGAAACCAAAATTCAAGAAGAGGATTTTGAGACCTTTAAATCAAACTGAATAACAAATAGTAGAATAACTAATACAATATTTTTTTTACAAATTCATCATTTTTTAATGCGATTTTGAGAATAGCTCTTAATGACCAAATTCCACGTAAAACTTGGACAGCAAAATCTTTTTATGCATTTACATTAAAGAAAAAAAAAATCACAGAATGTTCATTTTTCAAAATCCACAGAAATCAATAGACCAGGAACTGATGATCTAAAAAAATTGTTTAGAAACAATGTCTGGAATTTTCTTCTCGTATTTCCATTATTTTAAAAAGTTTTCTGTTAATAGGGGACGTTGAACAGTTAATTCAGCTATATTAAAATCTATATAAAGCTATTTTGTACTGTTTTATGCAATTTAATTAAAATATTATTCTTTTCACCAAGAAAGTGATAATTGAAAAAATGTTATAAATTTACAAAAGTTGTAAACAAAAAATTTAATATTATCAAAGTCTAACTCATCATGATACTTTTAGCAAAGAAAAGTAAAGAATACCAAATCTTTTTTCAATTGAGAATACAATAAGAAGTGATAAATTTTTATTAAAAAATGTAGGTTTGAATGGAATTTCTCTCATTGAGTTTATTTTTATAGATTATATATTTTTTATTTTACAGTCTAACAAATAATTCATTTTCGCTAGAATATAGAAAACAATCTTTTTTGAACACCACAGCAGATTTTATTTGTTACTTCCTTAAGGTTACAAACTGGAATTTAAAAAATATTTTTTAATAAATATTTTGGTTTTCTGTATTAAAGAAAAAGAAATGAATTTTTCTTGAAAACAGTTATTAAAAAATTTAGAAAAATGTACATTATTAATTAATTTTTAATTTATTACTTTAGTTTGTAATATTTATCATAGTTCCTAAGGCTTAAAGATTGTTAAGAGATTATTATCCTAAAACTGTTCTAAAAGAAGAACGAAGAACACATGTTTAAAAAAGAACCGCAGAAGCATGAAATTCCAGAAAATAAAGTTATTAAAAGTATAATTAAATACCCGTTTTAGCAATTTATAAAATTGTCCGCCTAAAGAAAGCAAATAGTGGGGTGCAAAAATTTTAGGACATTTGGCTAAATCTCAGCAACCGATTTAGGTAGAAGCAAAGAAATCTCGATAACAAGTTTTTTTAAAGAAAATATTAAACACATATTTCAGCGATTCTAGAAATTTCCCTTGAGTGTATTGAAGGGGTGCGGGTCGAAAATTTTCGAAAATTTTGGCAATATACCAGCAGCAATTTTATATAGAAGAGAGAAATTCGAGATAACAAACCTTTTAAAAATAATTAACTATTTAAACTATTTTCGAAGTTTCTTTTCCCTCTTATGAAGATAAAAGAGATGTTCGACACTTTTAGACCATTCGCCACATCTCATCAGCAGTTTTAGATAGGTTAAATCGAGGATTAAAAAAAAACTATTAAAAAAGAAATATATATTTCAGTGATTTTAGAAATTCTCTTCACCCTATGGATTGGACTAAAATTTTAGGACATTTCGCCATACTTCTGCAGCAGTTTTAAATTGGAGCGGGAAGTTCAAGGTAACAAATCTATCAAAAAAGAGCTGAACACAGGAAGTTCAGTGATTTTAGAGGTATTTTAGAAATTATATCGAATACATCGACATTAAAATGGATAACGTATGTTATCGAATGAAACAGAAATTATGGATTTGAATTTTTTTTCATCTTTACAAGATAAATTTCAAGACCCTTTAGAGTAACGTACCAGCATAGCGGGCAAAGACTCCTATTATATAATATACAAATAAAATCAGGTATGTAGGCATCATTTTCGTGAATATTATGGTTACCAAAGCATATGTGAAATCTATATTGAGAGCGAAATCCTTTGCATTTGTAAAATTTATTTCTGATGTTAAAATTGGGCATAGCAGTTGAAAGACATTGAAGGAAAATATCAAAGTTTGGGTTTGTTTTTTATGTGTAGATAGTCCTCTCAGCAAATTCTTATGTATCTTATCCAAAAGTAGATTTTATGTCCAATGGTTTGGTATCAATAACTTTCTTCTACGATAATAATTTGCTGCAGAATTAATAGGGGTTGTCTTTTTTTTCTCGCACTGTAGTTGATTTCGAAAATAAAAAAAATATAGTAAAAGTAAAATTTTAATAAAATTTTAAATTATTTTTTTTGTCATTGTTTTGTTTATCGACAAGTTCATTGCACATATTAAATCTGGGCACCCCGGATAAGATTATTTATTTATAATGATGCAATTAAAAAATATATATTTTCACGATTTTGAAAATATTGATTTGAGGGTAAGAAAAATGCAAATCAGTAGATGAAAACATATTTTATACTCACAACAATTACAATTAATTCATGAAATTTATAAAATATAATCTTGTGCTAAAAATATTGCAATTTGGAACATTTGGTGCTATGACAAGTAAGAAAAATCATGCGTTAAGCATAGATTATGAAGCACGTTCTAACGCTTCATGAAATCGTTAACAAAACTTCGTTATTTAGGTAAATAAGGATATAAAGCCAAATATGCACTCCAGTAATATTGGACGACCTGTGTTTAATCTGTCAGCTAATATACGTACTATATAATGGGAAATTTTATTTTAGCAAAAAATGCCTAGTAGCTTGAAAATTCTCTTTCCGCAATTTATACTAATAGATGGAAACATACTTGAATACTTTGTTCAGCCTTGTAGTTTGCTTCGTACTTTTATTACATATCAGTGTTAAGATAAAATTTATTTTAAACTAGAATACGCTTAAGGCAACTGAAATCGCTTGCTCATAAATTATCATTCATAGGCTGCATGTACCCAATTCTTTGCGTGGCCCTGTATATCATTTTACCTATATTCTGCATACATTTCTTAGTAAATTTAATGCAGTTCAGCGTAAAAATGCATAATTTGTTTAAGAATCACCTTTTAGTAATTTATGCTCATATTCAGTAACGTTGGCGAGCTCTTTTGGTTAGCCCTGTATATTACCTATAGCATTTATACTCACCAAATAATATGCATAAATTTAGTGAAACTTATACGCGCATATCATAATTAAAATGCATTTAATCCATCCATCAGCTATCATCGGATTTATATTCAGTACTTCGGAAAGAATGCACTATTTGAAATCTTTTGTATTCCTCTGTAAATACTATGTACTTTATATTAGGGAAGGCAGTTTCGTAAATTTATACTAAACCTCATTGACATGTATCAATTTTATTATACACGAAACAGTTTAATTTATTTAAAATATGTCACACGTAATTTCCCCTTTTACCATTATCTAATGGAATTCTTTTGTGTGCCCCTGTGAATGAATAATAGCTACATTTTGACCTTTTATGTTAAAGAATGCATATTTTAATGCACCTTGTAAAAGCATATAAATTTTAATATATTTGACTGGGTATAACATCTTTAAAATTCCTTTGAAACGATTTTTCCCTATAGGCCGTAATGTATTGGGAAAATTTTGATTGTCCCTGTAGATAAACTAATCATGGTAGAAACTTTATTTTAAATAAGGATTGTGCTAGGGTAAGTGTCAATAATGTCCTAAAATTTTATGGCAATCTGAGTATATTTACGTGAGATAGAGCGCGGACAGACGGCCAGACAAACCGAATGCATAAGCACTTTTCAACTTTGTTGGAAAGTACAAAAAAAAAAAAAAAAACTGTTGCTTTCTTTCAATCTAATTTTTTCACATTTATTATGTTTCTTAGTTTATTTTGTGAAGGAAAGGAAAGTTATTCTATTGGATTTTGGAAATGGGATGTGGGAATAACGGTTGAAAACGGAAGGAAAAGCTGTGTTCTTCGGAAATAAATCTGGTATGTTATGAAATGATTCTGAATAACCTTTAATCCGTCAAAACGTAGTGGCATTCAGTTTGACATACAATATTTAATAAAAAGCTACAATTGGTTTAATATTTTGCCCAACTGAACAAAAATAAAATAAATAAAAATAAAAATAAAAATAAAAATAACAATAAAAATAAAAATAAGAATAAAATAAAAAATAAACAGTAAAAATTATAGAATGCAAAGATCTGTTATAAATAGTTTAATTATCATTTTATGATGTAAAAATTGAAAAGCCTAACATGATCAATTATTTATTTGAACTGATATAAAATATAATTTTTTTAAATATACAGAATAAGCATAAATTATGGAGCACATTTTAAAGTTCTGTAAAAGAAAAACAAATCATTGTATTGAATTCTTTAATATTTAATTAGCAAACGTTATTCAAAACAGTTTTATTTTATACATTCAAGAAGTTGTACATGAACTCTGTATGCGTCGGATGTAAAAGATCTATTCTGTATTCAGTTTCACGTCAAACCCTGCGAAGCATTCGGTCGTCATTCCTCCAATAATCTTAGTAACTCATAGCTTTAGTTCGTCAATACCGCGAATATTTGTTGCCTATACCCGATATTTGACAATCTCCCAAAGGAACAAAACTAGGAGCGTTACGTCAGTTGACTGTGGAGGCCAAGGAATATGTCCACCTCTCTCTGCCAATCTATCATCTGGGAGATGTTTCCTACTTTCAACAATGTGTACCTGAAAATAATAAGGTTCTATCTGTGTTTTTGAAAAATTGACTTACCGATATAGAAAGGTTCTATTTATATCAATGAAGGCATTTCTGGATTAAAATAATGTCATATTATCATTGTAAGGTCATATGTAAATTATATATAACATCATTTTGATGCAAAAATTCCTTCATAGATACAAATAGAGCCTATCTATTTCGATAAAACATTTTTTTTTCAAAAATACAGATAGACCTTTATTATTCCCAGGTGAAGAATGGTACCCCGGAGTGATGGTACCCATCTTGCTGGAAATGAACTTGTGGATGAAAAACAAACTGTTTAAATTACTTTCGCATTTGAACAACAGTAACACTTAATACATACATTTGTTTTTATTTTACAGAACTTTGAAATGTGCTTTACGCTTACCTTGTATCGTGGCATACAACGGTTTCTTGATGAATGGCAGCTTTTATGGACTCAGTCGAGCAGGGGTCGCGAAACCTACGGTATAATTAATAAAGTTGATATAAAGTTCATCTGTGATCGCCCTACGTTACCTAAGTTAACAGTCCGGACATCACCGGAAGTTCCCCATCATTTCCGCACAAGATTGGGAAAAGAGACTCACAGCTTTGACCATGCAAAAAGAACATTTGTGATTTTACACATTATATTTTTGGAAACTGTCCCATGATGGAAAATTATTTTCGTCATGATAAGGAAAAACTTTGATTGAAAATCTGAATAAAACTATTTTTAACCCAGACAATTTTCAAAAACTTCTGGAAAACTATGATATTCTAATCAAAAACGTTTCGTTTATTTATAAGACTTTGGCGAAATCACCTTTTTTTATATTGTATTTAACTTGTATAAATATTTCCATTTATCTTTTCTTTCTTTTTTTTGTATTATTCATTTTCCATTAATGCATATGAATCAGCACTGCCTTCAAATAACAAGGCAGTATTTGTAAGCTGTTGTATTCTTTTATGTCAAAATATGGCCGGGCAGAACCTTTTTCCCTCCTCGGGGACTTACTGTTAATATACTTTGCGGTTGACTGTCCACGAGTGGATGATTTCAGTGTTACAAAGTATTATTTAAATTGTGCCATTAACAAATTCAAGAAGAATTTTTATTCAATGTCAATTATGTATTCAATGTATTTTTGAAATTTTTGCATAACGGTGCTTTTGCATTAGTAGCGCGAAAACAATTAACATCCATATATACAGGGTGACTCATAAATATCGAAACAATGGGCTATCTCCTTAAATATTGCCCCTAGACCCATACTTCTAATTGCAAAGTTTAATAAAAAAGGTGAATTTTTTGATAAGATAAGTTAAAACTCCATGGGGGTCTATTTAAAAAAATACGAAAATAAAATTTTTATACGGCCCCCAGAGGATAAAACTTCCAATCAGAAATTTTTTCCTTATCCATTTCTGAATTGAACAAAAAAAAAAAAAAAAAAAAAAAAAAAAAAAAAAAAAAAAAATTCATTTCGATATCTTAAAAATCTTAAATATCTTATTGCCTACGGCAATAAGTTTTTAAGACACTTTTAATGAGGGTTTAATTAATATTAATTAATTTAAAAACACTTTTAATTAGTGTTTAAGAAGACGGTCCGGCCAATGGGTCGTACCAATTGCGAAGCTGGCGCCAAGTTCGAGATATTGCACACATCTAGCATATTTCAAGGAAATTTAAAGCAAAAACCTATATGCTTTTATTTTATATCTAAAAGTTAAAGTATTGTCTTTGATCGACTTTTAATAATGCGTAAATTTATGGTCGATCCCTAAATTGTATTTCAAATGAGCTGATATCACTGCGCTCAGAGGTATGCTTAAGTGCTGTAAGTTACGAATTTTAGAAAATTTTGAATTTTAATATCTTTCGGGGATTTGCAGACATCGAGATGATTTTTTTTTGTTCAATTCAGGAAGGGATAAGGAAAAATTTTCTAATGGGAAGTTTTATCCTCTGGGGGCCGTATAAAAATTTAATTTTCATATTTTTAAAAATAGACCCCCCCCCCCCCCCCCCTTAGAGTTGCAACTTATCTTATAAAAAAATTCACCTTTTTTATGAAACTTTGCGATTGGAAGTATGGGTCTAGGGGCAATATTTAAGGAGATAGCCTATTGTTTCGATTTTTATGACTCACCCTGTATATATATATATATGTGTGTGTGTGTGTGTGTGTGTGTATGTATGTATATAGAACCATTACACAATGCTACAATTTAACATCAAAATGTAGAATAACCCATAAAATGACAAACTACAACAAAACAGAGGATTTGGCAAATTATCGAACAAGTAGGATGTATAGTAGAGGTCTGCACGGGCCGGAATTTCCAGGCCCGGGCCCGGCCCGTTCAAATTTTTATATTTTAGGCCCAGCCCGTAGAGAAATCAGGGAAAACAGGCCCGGCCCGTTTTGACCCGTTACAATTTCTACGATTTCTAAAAAATTTAGATTTTTATCATATAATTAAGATTTTTTTAAAGAGTACTGCATACATATCTATGGAATGATTTTACAGTATATTTTACAGGAAATACACATTAGTAACATTAATGATTACTAAGATTCTTAGGCTTTTAACATTCAAATAAAGATTCATTAAAAAATTTAATATGGCTTAGGATAAAAGAAAAAAAAAGAAATTAAAAAACATCGTAACTTTTGAAGCTGTTTAATAAAGGAAGATTTATAAAAATATTTCTTATCATTTTATTAAAGATTTTAAATCCAAATTCTTACGTTAATTCAAAGAAGCTCCTTTCTGATGCATTTCTAAATTCATTTTTTTTCTCCGAAATACATAAGGTTAGCAGGTGTCTTTATTCAGAAACTATATAATCGAATGGCGTTATCCATTTTTTTTATACAAGCAATTTAAGAACTCTGCAAGCAATTAAAATATTGTCATAGTTAGCGTTTTGAATAGAATTTCCGGAAGCGATAGCATGAGAACGGTGAAAAACCTGCAACCATTTAAGAAACTATTGTATCTCAACAAGGTTATACAAGTATTTTATTTACCAAAAATGAAAAACGCTATTCGATTCCAAATCCCTTCAATAGTCAGGCCTATCACTTTTAGAATTTTATAATTAAAAATTAATGTAAAAATGTGTCAAACTTTCGCGTTATTGAAAAATTAATTTAAAAACCATCAAGAAGTATATATCCAAAGATTAAGCAAACATAAGTTCTTTATCGCGGTTCATAATTTTACAAATTATATTGTCTGCCCTACAGATCTTGAAAACAATTAAGTCTCCTTTCGGTCCGGCAAGTCTATATGTAGAAAAATAATGCCGTGATCTCCAATTTTGATCTTGGCCCTGCACGAGTCAGTTTAAAAAATATTAAAACGGGTTACACACAATGTAACTGTCCGATCTCTACACTGCACAAGTTACATTTTTATATTGATGCTGTCAAACTAGTATGGCTCGTGACGCACATTTATATTTATTCTGGTTAAAACCATTTCCGTTGAAAATAGGTTTATATTTTTTCGTTTATGTTTAAATCTTCAGAACGGGCCGGAAGGCCCGAAAATTTTTATATCGGCCCGGCCCGTTTATTTTGTTTGCCGGCCCGGCCCGTTGAAAAAACATTCTAATTCTGCCGTCCCGGCCCGGCCCGTTAACGAATTCGAAACGATTCAGCCGGGCCGGGTACGGACCACGGGCCAAGCCCGGGCCCGTGTAGACCTCTAATGTATATATATATATATATCGACAATATTTCATTATTTACAGCAACATTTTTAATCGCCAAAACCTCAGTGAAGGCTTATATATATATATATATACTCATTATGACTCGTGTCAACCTTTACAATATAAATTTACTAAAAAAACCTAAAATTCTACAAACTAATACTCAAATGGTAATTACTTTTTCTAATCCAATATTTAATAAAATCAATATTAATTCCATATTAAATGATAAAAACTGTCAATTTCCTATTAATAATATTCATATATCTAAAACCTTTAAGTATCCCATATCTATCGGCAGAACGATTTTTAACTATAATTCTTTCGCTAAATCTTCTTTTGATGCTAGTACATTACCCTGTAAATGCAATGACCCCTCTCTACAAAAATATATAAATAAAGATCATGGACATATTATTACTGGTAATCTTAATCTTGTAGATGATTTACAACTTAGAAGAATTATGGGTTATGGGACCAAATACAGAATTCCATCCAAATTAAACATTAAATCTATCATAAAACAATTTACATATGATATAGATATATTTATTTATAAACTTGCAATTTATTATAATAAACCCATTGAATATTTTAATCAATGGAAAATATTAGTTATCGATAAATTAACCAGGTCCTTAAAATATAATATTTCACACCTAGAATATGTAAATACACAGCATCTGTTTAAGCAAATCAATAAATTACAACAAAACTTTGTAATATCTTATGTTGATAAATCTCCAAATAATTATGCAATTATTTGTAAATCTTATTATCATCAACTGCTTAAATCTAGTATATTTAATAATAACACATTCCAAAAAATTAATGATAACTTACTTGCCAATAATCGTAAAATTAAAGCATTCTATAAATTATTAGACATTAACCCTACTAACTTTAAATATCCTTATCTAGTCCTTATACCCAAATTTCATAAGCATCCTGTTAAATTCAGAACTGTTGCAATTGGTTGCAATACTTATAATAATGCTGCTAACAAACTTCTATTAGTAATTCTTAATCAAATATATAATATTACAAAAAAAAGTGATAATACACATTGCATAAAAAATAGTTATGAACTGGTCCATATTATGAAAAATCTTAAATGTATAAAAAATATCACTACCTATGATTTTAAAGATTTATTTAATAATATCGATTTATCGGATTTACATAATATCATAAATGAGCTTTTTAAAAAATATCAACACGAGTTGGATATATCACATAATATCGATTCTGATTATTTTCATACCTTAACTAATTTCATTATCTGTAACAATTTTATCATGCATGATAACAATATATATATTCAAAATGTTGGTATACCACAAGGTGGTAGTACATCTAGTGTATTATCTGACTTATATTACTATGAACGTCATTATTTAAATAATACAATACATTTATATCGATATATAGATGATGTAATTTTAATTGATACTAATAACACCTGTATATCTCAATTCCCTGTTGATTATCCTTCTAATCTAGAACTTTCAAAAAACCTACTTTTTAATAATACAATCAATTTCTTAGATATTAAAATTATATTAAAAGAGAACAAATTTATAACTGATATTTATGACAAAAGGAAAGAATTTAATTTTAAAGTTAATACCTTTACTAATTTTAAATCATGTCTTCATAATTCTGTATATCGTAATATAATACTTAACCATTTATATAGAATAAAATGTCTATGTTCTTCCCATTTAATTAATACTAATATTAAAAAGCTTGTATATGATGCTATAAATAATGGTTATCCTAAAAAATTCATATATTCTTTAATTTATAATTAGATATTACATGATCTTATAATTAATTCTCTGCGTAAAAAAATGTATAAAAAAATTATAAAACATAAAAATAATAATAATAAATTAAAAATGTTAAAAAGTAATTAAAAAATATATATATAGGTTGGTTGGGTGGGTAGATGTTAGAGTTCGGAGGAGGGTGGTGTTGTCTGGATAAAAACGCAAAGGTTAATTATTTATTTAAAAAAAATGAGAGTGGGTTATTTATTATATGGGTTATTTATTTTAACATAATTTTTAAACTGTTTAATTTACACCAATATATGGATATTTGTCTAGTTATATCTATAGTTAAATAGCTATATTTTAATCATCAAATTATTTTTAATGTTATTGATATAATTTTTGGTATTATTATTAATAATATTATTACTATTATTATTTTATTTTATCTTATTTTATTTTTTTTAATTTTTATTCTTTTATTTTTATTTTATTTTATTTTATTTTTTAATTTTTATTATCCTATATTAAGATAATGAGTTTTTACCATGTAAAGTCACAATAAATGTTACTGATTAAAGTAACAATAATGTATTTTAAGTTATATGTTAATATGAATGTTATCTCTTAATTCTAATTTTAATCATTTTATTAATTTAATTTTACGTTAATATCGATTATTAATTATTTTTCTCCGGTTCAATTATATTTCCATTCAGCTTTATCTTTTTTGTTTGTTATGGATAACTATTATTTTTACTTACTTTCAACTCCTTTTTGTAAATATCTTTGTTCCTTGTTTAATAATTTGGTTTTTGTGTGATGGTAGTCCCAAATTCGTATTGTTTTGCTTTTTCATGGCAAATACGAAGATGAAACCACACACTCTATTTGTAGTTCCAAAGTATTTGGGACCTGAAGATTCTGCTTTGGTTCTACAAATTTCATTTGTATTCATATTATTCTTTTTTCCTTCCATTTTAATCGTGATATAAGTTATTAAATTCAATGGTTAATTTCAAATGGTTAATATTGTTTACTATAATTGAATTTAATTCTTCGTTTTGGTTTATTGTTTTATTGATAAAATCCATTGGTGAATCTTGTCTACTTTTAATGGTATTATATATATATATATAGGAAAAATTACGACCCTCTTCATATAATAACTGCTTCCTCTCTTGATTTTAGAAAAGAAGACGCCAATTTGTATTGTAGAATCGTTCCAATAAATAGAAGTTTTTACTAGTAAAACTCGCTAATGCCATATTTTTGCCTCTACATTCACCACTATCAAATTTGGCACAAATTCGGAGAATTATGGTGTTTCCACATGAAATTTCTAGGAGACTGTCACCCGTAATTATAGCGTATTTACTAAATCGTTTCAACATTATGCCTAAAATCGTGAACATTCCACGAAACTTTACATTAGTAAACGATCTCATTTCCTGGTGAAACTTAGAGAGCTTTTTTAAATAGACGAGATCTTTACGATCTATACGAAATCTTTTCTTCAGATCTCATGTCTGTCATTAAATACTAGGCGCCCACTGAAATTATTTCTACGGCAATGCAGAACCTAGTGAACGAAAAGCATAACGTAAAAGTGCAGAATGTATTTCCTAACCACGCGAAAAGAAAGTGAAGTGTTTTTTTTTAAAAGAATTCTATCAATGAAGATGAAATCAAGATCAAAAGAACGATTAAATATTAATGTACGCATTTAGATAGAAATGAAATTAAAGGGAGATTAATGGTTGAAATATTTTTAAGACAGGAAAGAATTAGATAACTAGGGTTATAAAATTACATTAAACATGAAGAAAATACTTTTAATGTAGCACGGGAATTTTATTTTCGCGGTAATAGACTATATATAGTCTAGGTTGCAAACATGAAAAAACTTTGAATAGGTTCTTATATTTATGAAGGTGAATAAAATGGATTTATTTTTTATTTACCATATCCACTTATATGTGAAGGAATAAGAAAAAAAATGATAAAAGAGAACGATTTATTCAGCAAAAACATATCATCTCATAAGAAAACTTTTTGATTTAGATACCGTAAAGAAATGCAGAATGTTGCTACAATGAAAGATGCAGGCATAAATGTATCATCTGTTTTCCTTTCTCTATCCTATATAATATGAAACCCATTGAATGCGTATTATTGAGAAAAATAAATCATCAGTGCAGTATAATGAAATCTATGGCAGGGCTCTTTTTAACATAAATATCTAATATGTGGTGAAATAGTAATTTACTTGATTAGTATTCGTATCAGAGATCTTTATAATGATTCTATAAACGTATTTCACACATTAAATATTTCATTATTTACATTTCACATCGCATTTTCACATTTTATATTTTAAAAAAATAATAATGAATTTTTTTAACTGTACCTTGTGTCATTTTTCACTCAATTAAAAACTGCCCTCATGATTGTTTGTATATTTTTCTGTTATTCCTTCTCTAATATGGTACACTGGGAGATCATATTAAAATCAGTTAATTCACTTGGATCCGAGGATTCAACAGTGACTTCATAATTCTAAAATTTATTTAAAAAAAAAACACTTCACTTTTTTTCGTTTCAAGTTCTTTTTATTTTTACAACCATCTTAAATGGCGATATATATTCTATTAAAATTACATGTTCTGTAAATATCAATTTAAAAATTCTATCAGCTCTTCTTGCACTTTTCGAAACGCTGTACTTCATTTTTATTCCGTGATTAGGAAATACATTAACTTTTCGATACGTTGGTTTTTATGGTTTCATTCATCTGGTGAAACTTCATTCGTCTCTGTCCTCTATCTGTTCATCTCTCACAGTTTCCGTACACAAAACTATATAAGGGACTTCAAACATTATTTAATTATACAGCTGAATATTTCGTGTCGCATGAGAATTAGTAAAATAGATTAAAAAAAAAAAATCTATTAACTTAATATAATCAATTTTATCAAACTCATCCGTTCATTTTTTGTTGTTTAAATTTTAAATCGGTACCTTAATTTCAACGTTTTTCGTGTAGACATCATAATTTGAAAGACTTTAGATCGAAACGCGATGCTGGAATTGAAAATTGCATACTAAAGTAGAATTAATTGTAAGAAATTTCGTACTTTTTTCCAATTTAAGGGATTATATTATTTTTTATCATTTATATTCATAATCATAATTCATTATTCATTTTAAATTTCGTTTAAACAATTTTTTCGTTTTTCGAAATTTAAATACTTTTTCATTTTATCTATTATTTTCTTTATGCGTTACTAATGCGTACTTTTTTGCAGACTTAAATAAAAAAGAGTCTAGAATTTTAGTTAAATAATTTAACTTTAAAATTTTAATTTTATTAAAATAAATAACTTTTTTATATTTTAAAATAGATTTTTTGTACTACCACCTATGTAAGAATTTAATAATTATAAACTAATAATCTGGATTTATTAACAAAAGAATAAGTCGTTTCGAAAGATATATTAAACAAAAGCCTCTCGCAATCTGCGACGACACTCATCCACTTTTTTTTGGCGACTTTTTGTAATGATGGCAACTAAATTACTCAAGCATAAAAATTACTCAAGGATTGAATCATATTGTTTATTTCTTTTTTATAGTGGTTATTGCAAAATTAAACAAAACAATACCGGACTTTATAATCGGTAAATTCATTTCCAAGTTGAACAACTCACACACCATATTTAATTGATTAAAAACTTTTTTTTTCTTCTAATATACAATATATCTTATATAAAATGGTGTTTTACCATAAATGATGAAACCTTTTAAATAAAACCTTACACCATTACACTCAATTAAATGTAAATATTCATAGGATTCCATTGCTTTTTAAATGCTAATAATCATAAATGTTATTTAAAGCTTACTGTAACCAATATTTTGCTAATTAAACTAATATATATATATATCTTAATTCAATAACTCTACATCATTTGCGTTTCAACCAAATATTTCTTGAATTTCTATTGTGTCTTTTATATATTTAAGAATTTAAAAAGGAACAAATAAAACTTAAATAAAAATTCTGAATAAACAAATAATATTATTAAAGAGAAATCTATATTAAAAAATATATCTTGAATGTTTTTTTTTCATCTGCACAAAACAAAAAATTGAGAAAAAATTTCCATTTTCCAGAATAATAGTTAGATTATTTTTAAATAGCGCTTTTTCATCTCCTTTGTCTTACAAACAATTTTAAAATAAAATTCTGCTTGAATAAAATTTCCCTAATTTTTTGTTAATTGCCATCCAATTTTCTTAATGTTTATCCGTTTGTGGGACAAACACACACAAAAAAAATTCTAATGAATGTTGTTTTAAAGAAGAGTTGATTTTATATGTGTTGCCCAAATGAAAGTGACATTGATGCAGTGTGATTCCGCCATTTGAAAAGAAAAATGACTGCGCATGCTCCTATAGAGGGCAGAGAGTGCAGGTAATGCATGAGATAGTCTCAGGTCTCGCTAAATGGGTGCAGTGTTGCCAGATGGGCTACTTTTTTTAAAATTCAGATTCGTGATTGGCACCACTTTTTACAAATGATAAAATGTGCTTTATTCAATGACATAACAATAAAAGCGAAAACAAAAGGTAATTTATCGTTTCAAAAAAGTGGTGCCAATCAAGAAATGAGAATTTAAAAAAAGTAGCCCACTGACAAGACTGATTGGGTGATGGATAGCGTAGAGGTTCGTTAATTGGCATCGTCCGCATCATAGATGCTCCCAAATGGTGTCAACTTGCGGTCCAACAATTTTTAAAAGCAAGGAATGGGGGCGCTAGAGAAATCTGTCGTCGAGTGCAAAATGTGTATAGCACGAAGTGTATGTCAAGACGATCGATATGCCGATGGTGTAGGAATTTTCATTGTGGAAGAAGACCACATGGACATGACCAGGTCGTGACCTATCCACGCACTGATTTCCACTTCGAAAATGCCTACACCATCGGAATAGGGATCTGCGTGACATACACTCCGCGCCATACACATTTTGCACTCGACGACAGATTTCACTAACATTCGAATTTACCGCCGTTAAAATTGCATGACCTCACGTTAACGACTTTTGGAGGTATCCATGATGCTATGATATCTTTTAATTTGCCCCCACTTTATCATACATGCATCTGGCGGGTCTGACGATATCTTATGCATACCCAGCATTTTACACCTTCTTTTGGAGTACACATAGTCATCTTTCTCTTCAAATGCGGAATTATTACATCAGTGCCATTTTCACTTGGGCGACCCTTATAGGATCTAAATAACGAATATTCTTTTCGTTTTAACACATCACGATAGAATAGTAAATACAATAACACGAATTTGTATTGTTTTCATTCATGTCACTGCATTAATGTTTTTTTTCTCTTTTGCCAAAGTTAGTTTAATCTAGTGCTAGAAAAAAAAAATGAAGTTTTGAAAAATAATTTATTGGATAACAAATCAAAATGTGCACTTGCGACAAAAACCTAAAGCTTTGAAGTGAAAGTTTTTTTTTATTTAAAATGAACATTTAGAAAATATTTTAAAGGAAGAGCTCTATTTTATAGCTATTTTTATGTTAAAGTATATATATATATATATATATATATATATATATATATATATATATATATATATATATATATATATATATATATATATATATATATATATATAAGGAAAATTTTTGCAAATTTCTGAGAAATATTGCATTCAAACAACACGATTAAAGGTTACATCTAGCTAAAAATTTCAAAAATCGATACTTTATTAGATGCAATTTTAACGACTGCATCAATTGAAGATGATCTGTTTTTAGATGCTGGAATAGATTATGTTTTTTAAGTAACTGCAATTGTAGCACAAAATTTTAAACTCGTTTTTTTCAAGCCTATAATCTGGTAAACGGTGTGTGCGATTATTCAAAAACCACTGAATTAATTCATTTTTTTATTTAGAAGCTATTTTCTCATGCATTTACGTAGCGATTCAATTTAGGGGTTTTTTCCTTTTTACTTGCACATGATACATAGTATAGGACAATCGTTTTGAAAATCGATTTTTTTTTCACGGATTTACACGTTTCAGACACTGGAGATTCCGAAAAACTGCCATCCGTCCGCCTGTGTGTCTGCCTGTTTGTAAACGCTCTATCTCCCAAACAAATTGAACCCTCTGACAGTCTTGCAAAAGGGCAAAATTGTAATGTTGTTTTCTCAGCATTTGTTTTAATTGCTAAAAAAATATGATTCTTTCAAAATTATAGTAAAATCTTATTTACGAATATGAATGTTATCCTTGAGTGTGTTAATCATTGCAGAATGTATTAGAAATCCATTAAATCAACTGAGTTACACCATTTTAATTATTGCTTGCATTGCAGTGAAACCTGGAGCTTAGGGAACGTCTATAGACGGTCTTGTCAGTGAGAGGGTTAAAATTTGGTGTGTACTTAGTATGTAATAATGGAAAGAAGCCTGTTTAATATCAGTAAAGTCGATTATTTGGAACTATTTTTTTCAGACTCTCAAAATATTCGTTCTGATGAAAGGTACATAAAAAAATTCGAAATTTTTTATCTTAAGGAGTGGATGTAAAAGACAATAAAATAATACAAATTTTGCATAAAGAGCAAAGTCGATCGGATAATTAGTTGTCGAGATATTTGTAATACAATTTTATCCACTCTACGATATTTCATGACCTTATTTTTCATTCAGTTTTCAATTTAAAGATGTATCATGTGGATATAAGACGCTTAATCTAACGCAGTAAACTGTTAGTTATTATTATTATTATTTTTAGAGTTATAAGGATGATTCTTTTACGCAATTAGTTACGACTGGAATAGTTTGGCATTTTACCTATTTTGTCGAAATTGGTTCTTTAATAATTCATTAATAGGTGGGGGGGGGGGGGGCTGGGAGCATTACTGTGGGTTAAAAATATTGAAATATACGTTTAAATTTTATTTCGGAATTGCGATGCATTTTATAAATAGTTTATTTATTTTTTATTTTCATATTTATATTATGCATATCCATGAATGATAAGCGTTACGGTGGCCCCCCAACATCTAGTTTATTATTACAAAAGGCAGATTTTTTTAAGATAATTTTTTCTTCAGACTTTAAGTAGAAAAAAATCAATTTTTCATAAATTCCCTCGTTAAAATGATAAAATTTTTTATTTACAGTGTAGTGTACTGACTCTTTACTATACTTAGCGAAAAACTGTTCTTTTAATGTAAAGATTTCACATTTCTTCTGCTTCAACTATTTATTTCTTTAATTTATTACTTTTCTAGAAGCAAACATTTGAAAGAAATAGCAGCAGCAAAAGAAAAAATAAATAAAATAAACTTTTGAATAAAAAGTTAATTCTATTAAACAAAAGCCACTCAATCTTTTAAACACATCTTATCACTTTACTTCACATTCGCACAAAACGACGAATTTTGGGATAATAAAAATCAGTATGTTTTGATAGAGAAACTCACACATTTCCTTTTAAATCTCATAATCTGAAAAAAAAAGAATTTTTTTTCTAGAAAAGTTTACTGTTAAAACCACGCATTCTTCTGAAAACTTCTCTTTTGTACTAAAAAAAGACAAAAATTCTTATGAAAATTGTTTGCTTGAGTGAAATTGATCTTCAAACTAAACATAAAAAATTCTTTTCGACCGGATACACAATAGTATTTCAACAATAAGAATATAAATTTGTATCTAGTTCTTTCATACCAGTTGTTCCATACGCTATTTTTCATTATGCTGATGATAGATTGTATCAATTGTTAAAAAAGTTTTGAGATGAGGAATAACAAATTGCAAACAAGACTATAATAGTACAACGGAAAGTATGTATCTGAAATAAAAGTTTATATGTAAGTATTTGGAACTACTGCATATTTTCGTATATCTCAAAATTTACATCAAAATCAAGGTGCACGGCAAGCATGGGATTTTCATATATTTCAGTGGGTGGTGTAACTATTAGTTACACGACAATTTTTATTATTGGCCGAATTGGTTTAATGTTTTTGTGTTGACACCACTGACAGGTGACATTTGACTGATGTCGTCAGGTAAAGAACTCTTACTGTATAATGTGCGTCAAGGTTGTTATGAAAACATTGGTAATTTAATCCCTTGGGGACAAGAGACCCGCATACGTGCCGTAAAAAGTGCTCAGAATCCTTGTTCACCCCCAGCAGCAAAATTTGACTGTAAAATTTCCCTTATTTAATCGGAGAGTGCTTTTTATTGGAAAAAAAAAACCCTCTAAAATCGGAGCATTTTAAAAAGGCTCAAATTGCTGCTTTTAAAAACTGGTGACAATGTTTTTAATTGTTTATGACGAATTCTATTCTCTGCGAAATGTGTCTAATGACAATACAATAAATTAAAAAAAAAAATTGATAACAGAACCGATTGTGGTCTGACATCATATTGAGTTATTAAAAAGAAAGCGTAAAAAATGTATAGATAGCAGATCAAGAGGAGCAGAATCCGTAAAAGGAGGTTAGAAGAAATATAGAGAAATTTGTCTTGGAACTCTCGTGTTGATTTTTTCACAATAAATAATCGTCGCTAGATCGTAAATTATAAGCCTGTTCTGATTTTGGTCAATACAAATTTAGAAAACCATGAAATAGCTTCTAAATACTGTGTAATTTTGATAACTGTTAATTTTTAATAGTAAGAAACCTGTTTAAAATTGTTTTTCCAATATTTTTCCTTTAATTTTTTTTCAATTAAACTGTTAAAAGCCAAGTTGCCTGTGTTATTAGCTAATTAACACTACTGTGAGTTTCATCAAAACTAGGTGTGATCCGATTTTCACACACTTTACGTCATTCCAGTAAATTTCCGTTATGGAAATCAATACCAGCATAACAATGTCATAAATACAGTTAATTTCGATGTTATATTTCTATTCCGTCTGAGTTCTAGCACATTTCAAAACCATTGCGAGTATTTCGGCAGATTTAGATATCGAAACTAGACCAGCCGTACTGATTTTTATGGTCTAGGAAACGGTCAATCCGTGAATGAGTATTTTGTACTAAACTATTTAGAAGTGAGTGTATAGAAACTTATGTGGTATATTGAATTCTCAATTATTGTAGCGTTCCAGTTCTTTCCAAGCAACTGATTTTTTTATTTATTTTATTTATTTTATTTTTTTATTTAATGGAACGTTTATTTTTCAATAATTTACTAACTTATAAAAAATAATTTGAATGAAAGAAAACGAAAGTTTATTTTTTTCAGTTAAGTAAATTATAAAAATAATTTTAAACAATATTAACAATTTATATGAGAATGCTTTTTGTGAATATTTTCAGTATTCGTCATAGTGATCACAATTCTAATAAATTTCATGGATGGTTGGTTTTGTTTATGACGACCAATTACCAACATGGGGATATTGGCTCTAAGGGGGGAATATCCTCCATGATGATCTTTCTAAGGGAACCTAACCCGTATTAACGCAAGGAAATTCAAACTTCGAAGAAAACCGCGGAAAACTCCGTATGATTTGGCCGACATCCGCGATTGGGTTCGAGCCCAGCACTTTGCTGTCTACCAGTATCGAGAGCAGGACCTCTGAGCCACTGTTGGGGGTAATAAATTTCATGCATTTTAAAGGTTTCTATGTAGTGAAATTGATGCACCAGTGAAGATTGTTTGTTTTTATGAGCGCAAAGCGGTTATGAGTTCACTGATAATCGCAGCTTTAACATAAGGTAAATACACCAGTAGTGGGCCACTTAAGGATATTTATCTAATTATTATTAAAGTATTAGTGAATAAAAGAAAATTTTTTTAGCCTAGTCCTTACCTTTATGTATAAGAATAAACATTCAAATTTTTTTTTAATATATTCTCTAGAAAAAAATGAAAAATAAAAAATGTCACCTTCTTCTATGCTCCAGTAGTGGGCATAGTAACTTTCTGATGCTCCAGTAGGGCCCCCCCCCCCCTAGAAGTGGGCCACTCCATTCTTGAGTTTAATACATACTGTACAGAATTTGTATTTTTTTTTACATTTCTACACTTAAATATACACAATAATGAAGTCATATTTAGAAGTTTTGATGATTACGTAAAATAATTTTAGCTTCTCTTTAGTTTTTTCGCATAGTCTGTAAAAAGACCATTCCGGCTCAAAAACTATGAGAATACTGAAGTTGTCCCTTTGCCTGATAACAGGTAAGGGTTCCAGCTAATCAGCAGGAAGTTTGTTATCTGACAGGGGAGACTAGAAAACTTGTTTTACAACTTTGAAAACTGGTGGCCCACTATTGGTACGTGGCCCACTACTGGTACACTTACCCTATTTGATCAATTTTTAAGATTCCTGTATTACAAGGCTGGTTCATCTAAAGACTTTTTTTCATGGGGGCGAAGCGCTGATACACGCCTTGTTAATGGGTACATGATAAAAAAAATACCATTTTTCAAAATTTGCAAATACTCGTACAGACAATACTGACATCTGAAATGTTATTTTTCAACTTGTAGAAAAATGTTCGTACTCGTATGATTTAGCTATCAATTAAAATACTTTGTGTTAAAATTAATATAGTATAATACTGACGCTATTAAAAGAAAGTGAGGGCCACGTACCAATGACCAACGCCAAGTGTACCACGGACCACTACTGGTACACTTACCCTATTTGATCAATTTTTAAGATTCCTGTATTACACGACTGGTTCATCTAAAGACTTTTTTCATATGGGCGAAGCGCTGATACACGCCTTATTAATGGGTACATGATAAAAAAATACCATTTTTCAAAATTTGCAAATGCTCGTACAGACAATACTGATATCTGAGATGTTATTTTTCAGCTTGTAGAAAAATGTTCGTACTCGTATGATTTAGCTATCAATTAAAATACTTTGTGTTAAAATTAATATAGTATAATACTGACGCTGATAAAAGAAAGTGAGGGGCTTAATTTGCTTTATTTCGTTTATGTAAATAGAAAAAATGCTTGATAAATCGACGCAGTTTAAGCATATTTTTACAATTAATCAGAATCATTAACTTTATACATAAAAATACGGTTTGTGTGATGCAATTGATCCCCGCTCGGATGTATTAAAATCCAGCAGGTTTATGATATCTAAAGAAAAAAAAATTCGTGAGACTAGGAACATTGCTTTTCCAATGGTTATAAGAGCTCAAAAGGCTTATTATTATTATTATTATTTTTTTGAATGATAAAGTTTAAGTAAACGTGACTAACAAGGAAAGCCTCCATAAGCGCATATTCCAAAAAAATTGAAAAAGTTACAGAATGTTCTTAACAAGAGGATATATACGCTTACAAAAAATTTCGGCAGAAACTCAATAGAGCGTCCATAAAAAAAAATAATAATAAAAAAAAAATACGTGTGGCACTCGGGGATTGCCGCGGTAAAGCTATTGCATAGCATTTTTTATCAACTTATGCAATTATAATTATTTATTTATTTTTTATTTATGCAGTTTTTTTTATATTAATTCAAGTTACACTTTTTGAGCGTGATGACCGATAACAAATTTTTTTTTCTTTTATTGAACTAATGAGAATTAATTCAATAAAAGAAAAATCGTTTAAAATATTTTTATTATCTTACAATACATGTAGGTTAATCAGGAATTTTTATCATTGAAACTATACGTTTATGGTAGCTGAAATAAAAAACATAAGTTTGAGACTTGATATTCTCAAAATATCTGAAAAATAGCACATCAATGTCTGCCGAAGCCTACCGAAGGATACCGTGCCGAAGTCTGCCAAACTGAAGCGACGTTAGCCGGAGTGTTAGGTTTTTTTTTTTCTCGTTACGGAATTTCTAGATTCTTTCGCCGCGCTCAAGGCCCGCGATAAAAGCTATGCAATACCTTAATAAATTACCAAACAATATTTGGCCGCGCTACGAAAATTAGATCGCTAGTTATAAGCATTTTAAATTTTCCGAACCTCACCGTGGGGGTCTTTTGTCACCAAAAATTAACACTGTATCATAATAAATTACCAAACAAAATTTGGCCGCACTACGAAAATTAGATCGCGAGTTATAAGCATTTTAAATTTTTCGACCCTCACCATGGGGGATCTCCTGTCACCAAAAATTAACACTGTCTCATAATAAATTACCAAACAAAATATGGCCGCGCTACAAAAATTGATCGCGAGTTATAAACATTTTAAATTTTCCGACCCTCACCGTGGGGGGTCTCCTGTCACCAAAAATTAAAACTGTCTCATAATAAATTACCAAACAAAATTTGGCCGCGCTACGAAAATTAGATCGCGAGTTATAAGCATTTTAAATTTTTCGACCCTCACCGTGGGGGTCTCCTGTCACCAAAAATTAACACTGTCTCATAATATATTATCAAACAAAATTTGGCCGCGCTACGAAAATTAGATGGCGAGTTATAAGCATTTTAAATTTTTCGACCCTCAACGTGGGGGATCACCTGTCACCAAAAGTAACACTGTCTCATAATAAATTACCAAACAAAATTTGGCCGCGCTACGAAAATTAGATCGCGAGTTATAAGCCTTTTAAATTTTTCGACCCTCACCGTGGGGGTGTCTCCTGTCACCAAAAGTAACACTGTCTCATAATAAATTTCCAAACAAAATTTGGCCGCGCTACAAAAATTAGACCGCGAGTTATAAGCCTTTTAAATTTTTCGACCCTCACCGTGGGGGGGTCTCCTGTCACCAAAAGCAACACTGTCTCATAGTAAATTACCAAACAAAATTTGGCCGCACTACGAAAATTAGATCGCGAGTTATAAGAATTTTAAATTTTTCGACCCTCCCCGGGGGGGGTCTCCTGTCACCAAAAGTAACACTGTCTCATAGTAAATTACCAAACAAAATTTGGCCGCACTACGAAAAGTAGATCGCCAAATTCTATAATAATAATTTTTCGACCCTCACCGTGGGGGGTCTCCTGTCACCAAAAATTAACACTGTCTCATAATAAATCATCAAACAAATTTTGGCCGCGCTACGAAAATTAGATCGCGAGTTAAAGCACTTTAAATTTTTCGACCCTCACCATGGGGGATTTCCTGTCACCAAAAATTATCACTGTCTCATAATAAATTACCAAACAAAATTTGGCCGCGGTACGAAAATTAGATCGCGAGTCATAAAAGCATTTTAAATTTTTCGACCCTCACCATGGGGGGGGGGGTCTCCTGTCACCAAAAATTAACACTGTCTCATAATATATTATCAAACAAAATTTGGCCGCGCTACGAAAATTAGATCGCGAGTTAAAAGCCTTTTAAATTTTTCGATCCTCACCATTGGGCGGGTCTCCAATCACCAAAAAGCTACATTATTCTACCTTGTTTCATCTTAAGACGATTCTTTTCTATACACATTCTATCAGGAATTTTTATTATTGAAACTATAGATTTATAGTAACTGAAATAAGAAATATAAGTTTGAGACTTGATATCCTCTAAATATCTGAAAAATACCGCGTCAATGTCTGCCGAAGTCTACCGAATGATACCATGCCGAAGTCTGCCGAGCTGAAACGACGTTAGCCGAGTGTTAGGTTTTTTCGTTACGGATGTGTTAGGATATTTCTCGCTACGGAATTTTTGGATTCGGTCGCCGCGCTCAAAGCCCGCGATAAAAGCTATGCAATAGCTTAATAAAAATAAAAATTTCGTTATTTGGCTATTTTTCTTCGGTTGGCGATGAAAATACAATTCTAAAAATATTTTTCTATGTCATATACGCTTTAACGAAAAAAAAAATGCTTGACGTTGAGCTTGTTTAAATAAATTTAATTTAAATAATTTTTGTTTTTTCGAGTTTTGCTTGTATGAACTATAATATTATCATATCGATATTTATATGTATTTATATTAAAATTTAGCTTTCAAAAATTGCAATTTAAAACGAAATTCAAAATTTAAATTAACTAAAATTGTTTCAAGCTCAAAATTAAGTCCTACAGAACATTATAGATTCAATTTTGTTGATATGGAAAATACCTTGGCTTTTATTTTTGAATACACTTAAACGTATATATAAAAAAATTCTGTATGATTTTTTATGAAAATATTTTTTATTTAACTGTCAAAACAGTAATATATACATGTACTCTCCATTTTAAGTTTAAACGTATTAAATATCATTTAGAGGCATTCTAAAAATCAATTCACAAACATTTTTCAGTTACATTAAAATCGTATGCCTTTGGCGAGGAAAAAGGCTCCTCTCAAATTGCGTGACGCTTTCGTCTTTTTAAGCAAAGTATTGGAAAATATTTTATCTTTTTACAGACTTTCTTCTGCAATTCCGCCGCTAAATTTGCCTCTTTCTTTATTACATACTTGAGTAGTTTAATTTGCATTTTTTTCCAAAATATTCTGAGTATTTTTAGTATGGAGACCTTACTTGCAGGTAATAACAGTATGGCATAATGATTAAGTAATATTTTATTACAGTTTAAAATGTCTTCCGAATGATTGATGTGCATTTTTAACTTTCTTTATAAATAAAAACCTAATTCAGATTTTATACACGCCAGAATTTATCACCTGTACAATATATATATAACATAAGGATACGCACTTTTATTTTACATGATTTACGCAAGAAAATGTTAAGTTAGGTTCATCATTCGAACAGCAAGAGAACCCAGGAATCCAAAACCGGATATTAAGTGAATAAAAGAAATGAGACTAAACAAGAAACACCGGATAGTATTACTTAAATTTTTCTCTTATTCGCTTTTTCTAGAACTATGAGGTATTACTTATTACGCTGTGAGAAGATTGTTTGAAACTTTTAGTTTTTTCTAGATAAAATAAAGCATATTACATATACTTCAAAATATCAAAATTTTTTAAGAATAAAAATTTGTTTGTCAAAAATAAAAAACTAGTCGTTGGGGGCCACCGTAATGCTTACCCATCATGGATATGTATATGAAAATAAAACATGTGAAAACTATTTATACAATGCATTGCAATTCATAAGCAAAAATTAAATATTGTTAATATACATAGTAATGCTATATTAAAGAACTGCTGATGTACCAATTTCGACAAATTATGTAAAACGGCAAACTACTCAAGTAGTACCGAACTGCGTAAAAGAAACATCCTTATAACTCCAAAAATAATAATTCTATTAACTAACAATTAACTGCGTCGGATTAAGCGTCTCATTTCCAATAAAAATATACTTCTGAATTGAAATGTGAATGAAATACAGGGTCATGAAAAATCGAAGAATGTGGAAAACAGGATTACAAATATCTCGGAAACTGATAATCCGATCAACTT
Source organism: Maratus speculifer (assembly GCA_964019185.1). Taxonomy (NCBI): domain Eukaryota; kingdom Metazoa; phylum Arthropoda; class Arachnida; order Araneae; family Salticidae; genus Maratus; species Maratus speculifer. The sequence goes on from OZ025295.1 coordinate 98,562,479, forward strand.
CGTTCTATATGCAAAATGTGTGTTATTTTATTGCCTTTTACGACCATTCCTTAGAACAAAAAAATCGAAAATTTTTATGTACCTTTCATCAGAACGAATTTTTCGAGAGTCCGAAAAAAATGGTTCCGGATCATCGAGGTTGCTGATATTAAATAGGGTTCGTCCCATTCTTACATACTAACAACATACAAAATTTCAAGTCTCTATCTCAATTTGTTCGGGAGATAGAGCGTTTACAGACAGACAGACAGACAGACAGACAGACAGACAGACGGACAGACAGACGGACGGCAAAATTTTTTTTCTAAAAATATGTTTTTCGGAATCTCCACTATCTAAAACGTGTAAATCCGTCAAAAATTTTTTTTCGATTTTCAAAACGATTGCAAGACTTACCCTATACTACGTATGATGGGTAAGTAATAAGGTTGCTGATTTGCACATTTTTTATACGGTTGAAGATTTTCGTTAATTCAAATCTTTTTGCTAAATAAAAGTTATAAAAAGTAACGTGGTTAGCTGCACAATAAAATTAGTTAAATGTTTTATATTGGGACAGCAACAGTGGTCCAATAACGGAAATACTTCAGATGTTACATTAATATTGTTACAGAATGTTACAATGTTACAGAAATATTAACTCTACATTGAAATATTGTCGAAGAATTGACATTATTGCCGAAATCAGGGCTTCCTGGATTAAAGAAAATAGATGAAATCAACAGCTTTCATTTTTTTTTTTTTAATCGAAAAGTCCAATGAATTTATTTCATTTAAATCTAAATAAAGTCTGAAAAGTCTAAATGATTTATGTTTTTTTACATTCCTGTATTAAAAATATCTATAACACGCAATTACATATGGAAACTAGTCGTTGGGTGCCACCGAAATACTTACCCGTCATGGATATGCATAATAAAATATATGAAAATAAAACATGTATAAACTATTTATAAAATGCATCGCAATTCCCTAACAAAATTTAAGCGTATCTTTAAATATTTAAATATACATAGTAATGCTTTTTTAATGAATTACTGATGAAACAATTTCGACCAATTATATAAAACGCCAAACTACTCAAGCAGTACCGAATTGCGAAAAAAAAAAACATTCTTATAACTCCAAAAATAATAATCCTGTTATCTAACAGTTTACTGCGTCGGATTAAGCTTCTCAATTCCAATTAAAATATACACTGGTGTGCAAAATTTAAGGACGAGTCCCAAAATGCCAATTTTCAAGGGATTTTCAAGCTATAATTTTCACGCGAATATTCAAAAGGAAGTAATATAATTCGAATAATTACTATCTCTGCATAACAAATAGTCCCTATAACATCTCATTCAGGTCACACATGGTCACAAGAGTCACAGTCGTCACTATGGTGAACAAAAAATAGGAAATTCCATACGTCTCTTTTATGAGTCTCAAATGACTACTATATGTGACTCCACTGACAGGTCATTGTGACTGCTGCTTTGTGTCGAGTCACCAAGTGACTTTACAATGTCGTTTCATTAAGACTCTCGTGTGACCTCTCATCTGGAGACTAAATTTCAAAGTCATAGAGAACATTGCATTATGATGAATTACCAAATAATGTCCCATTTAAAGCACATGGTGACTTTTCATCACTTTTAACAGTGGTTACTTCACAGTAGGGCCTCTGTCACCATTTGACAAAGTCTTGTGACAGGAAGTCACCATGTGACTTTAATGAGACATTATTTGGTGATTTATCATAATGCAGCATTCACAATGACTTTGAAATTGAGTGTCCAAATGACAGTCACATGAGAGTCTCAATTAAAACGACATTGAAAAGTCACATGGTGAGTCGACACAAAGCATCAGTCGCAGTGACTTCTCTGTGCAGTCACATGTAGTAGTCATTTCAGGTTCATAAAACAAACGTATGGAATTTCTTATTTTTTGCTTCGCCGTAGTGACTGTGACTCTTGTGACCATGTGTGACCTGAATTAGATGTTAGATGGACTAGCTGTTATGTAGAAATAGTCATTATTCAAATTATATTACTTCCTTTTGAATATTCATGTGAAAATTATCGCTTGAAAATCCCTTGAAAATGGGCCTTTTTAGGAGCCGTCCTTAAATTTTGCACACCAGTGTACCTTTGAATTGAAATTTAAATGAAATACAGAGTCATGAAAAATCGAAGAATGTGAAAAACAGTATTACAAATATCTCGGCAAATTATAATACGATTGAGTTGTTTATTTATACAAAATTTGTGCTATTATATTGCCTTTTACGTCTACTCCTTCAAATAAAAAATCTCGAAAAATTTTATATACCTTTAATCGGAACGAATTTTTCGTGAGACCGAAAAAAATATTTCTGGATAAACAAGTTACTGATGTTAAAATAGACTTCGTCCCATTCTTACATACTAAGTACATACAAAATTTCAAGTCGCTACCTTTCTCTTTTTCGGGAGATAGAGCGTTTACAGACACACAGACAGACAAAGAGAAAAACAGACAGACGGTAATTTTTTTTCTAAAATTATGTTTTTCGAAATCTCCAGTATCTAGAACATGTAAATCCGTCAAAATTTTTTTTTTCGATTTTCAACACGATCGCAAGACTTACCCAATACCCGTAAGACATGGTGACGTCACTGCAACGTCGTTGTGAAGTCACATTGTGACTTTGTGACCATCGATTGTCGATGTGACGTCACATGACGTCGATGTGACGTCACATGACGTCGATGTGAAGTCAGAGTGACTAAAATGTGAAGTCGTTATGGCCGTTTCAGAGCTTTTTTGTGACGTCACATTGTGACTACTTTGTGACGTCACAATGTGACCAATTTGTGAAAAGTGTGACTACTTTGATATTAACATTATGACGAAACTGTGACAAAAGCGACGATATTGAAATTGCCAGAGACATTTTTTTAAAAGTAAATAACATGTTTTAAAGAATATTGTAATTTTCTAAAAATTTTTAAGAAAGTCACATCTCAGTCACAATGTGATATCACTGAGTGGTGGCATTTTAGTCACAGATGTGATGTGACCAAAATGACTCACAGTGACGTCATTGTGACCATGCATGCTATGAGGGATACTACGTATGATGGGTAAGTAATAAGGTTTTGCAATATATTAAAAACGATACTTTCAAAAATATATACCGGAAATTTAATTAAATCTTATTTAATTAAAATTACTCATTGTTTTTCTTCAATTTTTTGTTGCTCCCTAATTGTACTTCTTTATTAAATGGACATTGATAAATATGAGGTCAAACATAAACTTTATAATCCTGAAGTTCCAGAAGAATCCGTCAAATACATTTTTAAAAATTCTATAAAATGTCTCAAATTGAAAGTGTCCGGCCATTAATTGCCATATAGTGTATATGGACGGCTCGTTAGGTGACAAGAACTTTTCTTACTGCTAAACTGGGTACTCACAAATATCTGATGTACAACAGAACAACGGGAAAACTATTAATTTTAATGAATATTATGACCGACTTTAATTCGTTTTTATTATGTTTAATTGATTGAAGCAGAAATTTAAAATGAAATTAGAGGCTAGTAAGGTATTGAAAAAATGATATTGAAGTATTAATATTTGTAATCATTTTTTGAAATACTAGGGGACTGCCCCCTATGAGTATGCTCGGCAACCCTTTTGAAACACAACAAACTTTAAAAACATGCTAATTTCATCGGCTTTAACAGATTGTGAAACATAAAACTACATATTCTTTTAAAAAGTGCCGATATTCCTGTAAACGTATTTTCGTTCATTTCCCTTTGATTGGGGAATATTAAGGTCGAATCAGCTGCTGTTAAACATCTACTGGCTATTTACATATTTGATTAAACAAGATCAATTATACAGTGAAATACACAGATACACAGAGTCGTTGTCTAGTATTTTTTAATCGAGGTGTAAGAAAAATGTTTAAATAAGAAATTTTAAATGCATCGTTTGAATTTTATGTACATTTCACCAGTTTTTTATTTCTCTTTTTAATATTTACGTAAAAATAGTTTTGTTATTTGAAAGAGATTATTATTTGGGTGATCTTTGGCTTTACAAAAATAGTTAAAAAGATTAAATCAAAATACGAAGTATATATCTCGTCTAAATTTATTTTTAAATTTTAGTTGTTTTGAAATATTATTTGGGCATTTCAAATATGACGTAATTTTTTTTACTCTCTGATTTTAACAAATTTTAATGACTTTATTATTAAAAAAATTTCTTTCTCTTTGATACTCTCGTGAATACACTTTTGTTGCTATAAAAGAAATACTTTTATTTCTTCTGCCTTAAAATTGACAACAATAGTTTAAAAGATCATTTAGAATTATGAAATAACTTACGTAAATATATCTTAAATTTAAATTGTTTGCAATGTTATTGTTTTACTATTTTAAATGTGTCGTATTTTTTCCATTTACGATGGTTAACTCATTTTAATATTTTCTATCTTGTAATATTCACATGCAAATATAGTTTTATTAATTAACTCATCATTATTTAATTCTCATTTGAAAGCTTTTTCTTTTTCTCATAGCTGCGTGTAAATAATTTTTTAGTTTGAAGGAAATATTATTCTTTGATCATTTAGAAACAATTTAAAATAATAACCATTTCAAAATTATGTAAAAATATCTCTCAAAATTCTGAAAACTTCAATTTAAAATTTAAACAAATCCTCAAAAAATGAGTCAAATTTAAAAAATAAATGCAGTTTGGACATCAGGAATTTCTAATGTACAAAATGATCTAAAAATGTTTAAATTCCTGTGTATAGTTTTTGCTCCCATAAAACCTTTTAATGAAAAGATTTTGACTAAATTTAAAGTTAAATATCTCTAAAAATAATTATTCGATTTATAAACTGTCTTCATCCTCGTGTGTATCTCATATTTCTCTATAATACCATCAATTTTTCATATTTTTGTGTGCAGTAGTTCTCTTAATATTAGTGAAGAAATATCCTTATTTACAACAAATTCATTGTCAGCAGTGGTGACTTTTTTTAGAATACAGAGATTAAGATGTATGAGACAGAAGAAAGTTTTGGGATTAGCACAACCAACTAGGTTTATTATTCATTCAGCAAAGTTTAATTATTAAAAGTGTATTTTAGCAATAACACACGTAGTAACGACACATAAAAAATACACTAACTAAAATTTTGGAATGAGATGAGCAACATGAAATATTACTTACATACGAATTGAATATTTCCAACTGAGCGAAAAATTGCCCAGTCCGGGAATCGAACCCAGATACTTGGCTTACAAGGCCAATGCTTTACCTGTTAAGCTACCTGGGCGACAGCCGGCTGGGATTTTTCGCTCAGATAACCTTATTGGTCATAGCATTTGTTCTGTCATTTAGACATCTGAGCGAAAAAGGTAAAACATTGGCCTTGTAAGCCAAGTATCTGGGTTCGATTCCCGGCCTGGGCAATTTTTCGCTCAGTTGGAAATATTCAATTCGTATGATTAGTTTACCAATCAGTTAGATTGTGTTGAAAATAATAGTATTACTTACATAGTTAAATCAAAAGTAGTCCGTTCTACTTATGTTTTACATGCAACAAATTTAGTTCTCTTTCCAAGATCATTTTCTCTATCTTGCATTTCGCCAACGCTCCTATATCAGAAAAGTACCCATCGATGTAATCGATAAGAAATAAGTTGCAGAGCCTAAGCTTATTAAATATGAAATTCATAACTATTTAAATATATAACAATTTAAATTTTGTCGTATAACACTGAAATAAAGTTACCATCCATACATCATAATATTTCGTAATTAATTTTGGTATCCCTGAAAACAAATTAGAAACATTAAATACTCCTTTTTCAATAGGACATATTCTATATTATTCTATATTATCATTCATATACTATCAATTAACAGTAATGTAAGAGTATATAAAACTTGGAGTACAGACAAATAGTTAGGCAGAATACAAGAAGTCACAATCAGTTTTCTACTTTATTGGAAAATGCTACAAAGCGTATTTAAAGCTTATTTTCCTTTTAGTCACAAAATATAAAAAGAATAATTTACATATGAATAAAAACTTTATAAATGTAACCTAAATTATGTTGATCAAACTGTCTTTGTAAAATTTTATTCATCTCTTTAACAGAAAATAAATATTTAACGTAAGAAAAATTATCACTATCTTTGCTGCATCTTATTTTGTACGTTTATTATACATACATAATAAAAGTTTTGCGAAATATGGTAGCAATGTGCTTACATCATACATGGTGATTCGAAGCCATTTTGAAACATTCATTAAATTATGTTTTCCACGATTTAATATCTTAGAACTAGAAATTTTTGCAATTACTGAAACCATTTTAATGATGTTCAATATATTCTGTTTTAATTTAAATGTACTTGGTCGTGGTCTTTGCAGAAAAAAACTGTTTAATTATCTTTGGGTGAAATAAGAATTTTGTGTATTCAGAGAAAGAGACTTTCCTCTTCAGTTTTGTTCAAACTCCGAATAGGAATTCAGATACTTGAAATTATTGATATGACACAATGGTGTTGCCACAGAAGTTTTTTTTTCAGAAATAAAATATTTTAAAACTGTGATAGTTACACTATTTCTACATGCTATTAATTCTATAACAATCCGATGCATTGTATTTCAATTCCATGTAACTTTTAGATTTTCGAAGGATTAAAAAAATACAATTTTATTCTATGCTTAGAAAAGATTTATGATAGTAATAATTTTATTAAATTTCTTAATAAGAAATTATGTCCGAATCCAGACTAACCAAATTGTATGAAAATTATATTTTCGAAATTCGTGAACATTGATGTAAATACGGTGCACATTTGCTATTGCATTATTTTAAGCATGAAAAAATTTAAAAGGGATGTCATTTGCTAATAACTCATTGTCATTTTAACAACTGGTTTCCAGTTTAGGAAGTAGAGGAATGAAAAAAACGTCATTTTAACGGACAGTTATAAAAAATATTATTTTAGTTTTATCAGTTAAATATATGTGCATACTTTTTAAAATAGTTCATAAGAAAAAACTCCGAAAAATTTTATTACTGTTACAGAAATTCCCTAATGGCTTCCTACTCATATTTTAAAAAGAATTTCAATTACCAAAACAGTTTTAATGATGATTAAAATTATTCTAAAGCCGATTTTTTCTTTTAGTCAGAAAAAAAAAAAAAAAAAAAAAAAAAAATAGACGGATAAAAACTTTATAAATACATAAGCCTGAATTACGTTTATCAAAATGTCTTTATAAAATTTTATTGATCCCTTTAACATAAAATAAATATTTAAAGTAAGAGTTATTATCATTATCTTTGCTGCAATTTATTTTGTGCGTTTATTATACATACATAATGAAAGTTTTGCGAAATATGGTAACAATATTCCTACATCAAGCGTGGTGATTCAAAGTCATCTTGAAACATTCACTAAATTAAGTTTTCTACGATTCAACATATTGGAACTAGAAATTTTTGCAATTGCCGAAACTATTTTAATGATTTGCAATATATGCCGTTTTAATTTAAATGTGCTTGGTCGTGGTCTTTGCAGAAATGAACGGTTTAATTATCTTTGGATGAAATAAGAATGTTGCGTACTAAGAGACTTTCTTTTTCAGTTTTGTTCAAACGCGAAATAGAAATTCAGATATATGAAAAATTAATATGCCACAAAGTATTTTTGCCCTAAAATTAAATATTTTCAAACTTTGATAGCTACAATATTTCTATCTGCTATTAACTCTGTAATAACCCTATGTATTGTTTTTGAATTCCATGTAATTGTTCTATTTTAAGAAGGTTAAAAAAACAGTTTTATTCTATATTTCATAAAGATTTATGATATTAATAATTTTATTATTTTTTTTATAATGAGTTGGAAATAATGTCTGAATCCAGACTAACCAAGCGGTGTGAAAATTATATTTTCCAAATTAATGAACTTTGATGTAGCTACTGCACGCATTTGCTTTTGATGTATTTTAAGCATGATAGATAAAGGATGTCATTTTCTAATAACTCTTTGTCATTTTAACAACTGGTTTCCAACGGACAATTATAAAAATTATTGTAGTTTTATCAGTTAAAACTCCATACTTACTTTTTAAGATAGTACATAAAAAAACTCCGAAAATTTTTATTATTGCTACAGAAATTCACTAATGACTTCCTGTTCATATTTTAAAAAGAATTGCAAATACCAAAACTATTTTAATGATGACTAAAATTATTTTAAATATGATTTTCCTTTTTAGCCACAAAATATAAAAAAAAATTATAAACGAATAAAAACTTTATAAATGTATACAACCTGAATTATGTTGATCAAAATGTCTTTATAAAATTTTATTGATCCCTTTAACAGAAAATAAATATTTAAAGTATTAGAAAATCATCACTATCTTTGCTGCAACTTATTTTGTGCGTTTATTATACATACATAATGAAAGTTTTGAGAAATTTGGTAGCAATATTCCTACATCTAACGGGGTGATTCGAAGCCATCTTGTAATTTTCATTAAATTAAGTTTTCCACGATTCAACATATTAGAACTAGAAATTTTTGCAATTACCGAAACTATTTTAATGTTGTGCAATATCTGCTGTTTTAATTTAAATATACTTGGTCGTGGTCATCGCAGAAATTAACTGTTTAATTATTTTTGGATGAAATAAGAATGTTGTGTATGCAGAGAAGAAGACTTTCCTCTTCAGTTTTGTTCAAACGCAGAGTCAAAATTTAGATATACGCGAAACTATTAATATGACACAGTGTCATTTCCACAGAGCATTTTTTTTCAATGAAAATAAAATATTTTTAAACTGTGATAGCTATAATGTTTTTATCTGCTATGAATTCTGCAATAACCCGATATATTGCATTTGAATTCCATGTAATTTTTCGATTTTGAGAAAGCAAAAAAAGAAAAAATAAAATAAAATAAAATAAAATAAAAAAAATAAAAAAGCTAATTTCAATTTATTAATTTTATTAATTTTATAAAACAATAAAATAAAAAAAGTACAGATTTAGTCTATGTTTAAAAAAGATCTATAATAGTAATAATTTTTTTAATTTTTTTTATAATGATTTGGAAATTATGTCTGAATTTATACTTACCAAAATTTATGAAAATTACTGTAATTTCGCGAGTATCCGCCGCACCTCAAATAAGTTGATTTCCCACCTCTCCCAGAATTTATTTTAAATAAAATGTGACCTTTTTTTTTAGCATTTATTTAACTTCTTTTTTACAGTAAAATTTCCAATTAAAAAAAAACTTAATGGAGCCGCGACGCATACGTTTACTTTTTACAAATTAACGAACTTTGATTTAATTAGGATAAACATTTGCTTTTTCAGTATTTTAAGCATGAAAAAATTAAAAAGAGATGCCATTTGCTAATGGCTCTTTGTTATTTTAATAACCTATTTCTGGTTTAGAAAATAGAGAAATGAAAATGACGTCATATTGACGGATAATTATAAAAGTTATATTAGTTTTATCCATTAAAAATATATGCATACTTTTTAAAATAGTACTTTAAAAAAACTCACTAATGGCTTCCAGTTTATATTAAAAAATGTAATTACCAAAATTATTTTAATGATGCGCAATACCTGCTGTTCTAATTTAGATGTACTTGGTCGTGGTTTTTGCAGAAATGAACTGTTTAATTATCTTTGGATGAAATAAGAATATTGTGTATTAAGAGAGGACTTTCCTCTTCAGAATAGAAATTCAGAAATACGTGAAACTATTAATATGACACAGTGTCATTGCCACAGAGCATTTTTTCCCTAAAAAATATTTTCAAACTGTGATAGCTATGTTTTTATCAGCTATGAATTCTGTAATAACCCGATGTATTGCATTTGAATTCCATGTAATTTTTCAATTTTGGGAAGATAAAGAAAAATACATAAATATGTATATTAAAAAAAAGACATGCGATTTTATTCTATGTTTGGAAATGATTTATGATATTAATAATTTTATTAATTTTTTTATAATGAGTTAGAAATTATGTCTAAATCTAAGCTAAACAAAAGGTATGAAAATTATACTTTCCAAATTACTGAACTTTGATATAATTACGGTAAACATTTGCTTTTGTAGTACTTTAAGCATGAAAAAATTGAAAAGGGATGTCACTTGCCAATGGCTCTTGTCATTTTAGCAACTGGTTTTCAGTTTAGGAAATATAGAAATGAGAATGATGTCATTTTAACGGATAATTATAAACATAATTTTAGTTTTATCAATTAAAAATATATGCATACTTATTAAAATAGTATATAGAAAAATACCCTCAGAAAAAATTCATTATTGTTACAGAAATTCACCCTGTGTTCCTTGTTAAAATTTTGAAAAGAATTGCAATTACCAAAATTATTTTAATGATGATTAAAATGATTTTAAAGATGATTTTCCCCTTTAGTCACAAAACATAAAAAAATATATATAGCCGAATAAAAACTTTATAAACACATACAACGTGAATTACGTTGATCAAAAGATCTTTATAAAATTTTATTGGTCCCTTTAACAGAAAACAAATATTTAAAGTAAGAGAAATCATCATTTCCTGCAACCTACTTTACGCGTTTATTATACATACATAATGAAAATTTTGAGAAAGATGGTAGCAATATGCTTACATCAAACGTAGTGATTCTAAGTTGTTTTTCAAACATTCATTAAATTAAGTTTTCCACGATTCAACATATTAGAACTAGAAATTTTGGCAATTAGCGAAACTATTTTAATGATGTGCAATATCTGCTGTTTTAATTCATATATACTTGGTCGTGGTCTTTGCAGAAATGAACTATTTAATTATCTTTCGATGAAATAAAAATGTTGTATATTCAGAGAGGACTTTCCTCTTAAGTTTTGTTCAAACGCGGAACGGAAATTCAGATACATGAAAATGATTAACATGACACAGTAGCTTCGCCAAAAACTAGTTTTTTGCTAAAATAAAATATTTTCAAACCGTGATAGCTACAATATTTTTTATCTGCTATTAACTCAGTAATAACCTGAACCATTGCATTTGAATTTTATGTAATTCTTCTATTTTGAGAAGTTTAAAATTCTAATTAAAAACATTTCGATTTTATTCTGTCTAGAAAACATTTATGACATTAATAATTTTATTAAATTTCTTATAGTGAGTTAGAAAGTATGTCTCAATCCAGATAAACCAAACGGTATGAAAAATATACTTTCCAAATTAATGAACTTCGGTTTATTTACAGTAAACATTTGCTTTTGCAGTATTTTAAGCATGAAAAAAAGTGAAAGGTGATGTCATTTGCTAATAACCTTTTGTCCATTTAACAACTGGTTTATAGTTTAAGAAATGTAGGAATGAAAATGACGTCATTTTGACGGACAATTATAAAGAAAAATCTTTTAGTTTTATCAATGAAAAAAATGTGCATGCATTTTAAAATAGTATTTAAAAAAATTATTATTGCAACAGAAATTCACTAATGACTTCTCGTTCATATTTTTTTTAATTGTAATCACCAAAACTATTTAATGATGTGCAATATATATCTGCTGCTTTAATTTAAATGTACTTGGTCGTAGTCTTTGCAGAAATGAACTGTTTAATTATCTTTAGATTAAATAAGAATGCTGTGTATTCAGAGGAGACGTTAATCTTCAATTTTGTTCAAACGCAGTATGGAAATTCAGATACATGAAAATTATTAATATGCCACAGTAATGTTGCCACAGAAAAAACTGAAAAAGAAAGTCGTCGTATGAAAGATCGTCCTTTATCACAAAAACCCAGGTCTGATTATTGAGTCAACCGATTACGCAATGTGCAACGATCACGAAACAATCTAATGTTGAATGCAATGATTGTAAAAAAGCCTGTTTCTTTTCTTCTTTTTAAATATAGAATGTATTTAAAAATCCTAAATTTTAGTCTTTGAAAAAGTTATTTTCCAAATGACTGTTGTTATTCATTGAATTATCATATTTTTTAATATTAGCATCGTTAAAATAAAGTTAAATTACTGTTTTGCAACTGTTATTTTAAAAACTAGAGTCCAACGCGATACAAATTTTTAAAAGTATATATAATGAAGCCTTTTGTAAATAATATAACTATAAATAAGGAGATCTATCTATCAGTCTATGTATCTTTTTATCTCTCTTCCTATATAGACACATATTCCTTGTATTGGTATATTCTATTTTGGGTATTTCAGCTGTGTTTGTCAGCTATATTTCCACAAAACTAATAAAAAGTGCCAAATTTCATTGTTATCAAAGTATTTGTAGTCATATAAATGAATTTATTTACACAAGTCTGAAAAAAAGTATATAAATAAGCTAATTTTTTTTATCTTTGAAATTGTTTTGCTAAAGAATACATCTTTTGTTATCAGAAAAGAATTTGTTTATATTCTATTGAGAAAAGAAAGCAAATGCAGGAAAATGTGCATAACGTCATAAAGGACAAAAGGACTTTGTCATGGAATTTTTTCATTGCAGATGCAGAATAATAAAATAAACGTGGAATATTTATTTCAGGTGAAGTTCTGAGAAACATCATTTTCAACATTTTTGTTTTCTGTGGATAGAAAAGCAATTTATTTCATTTTTATGTGGTGAACTTAATGTTTACTTTTGGGACGTATTTTATTCTGAATAAATTTAATTGAAAATTGAAGTTATGCAAAACTTTTCAATTATTCTGCCATCTGTTTGTTCAAATAAAAAAAAAATACTTTTAAAATTAAAAAATTAAAATTTGTAATTGTTTAAAAATTCATTTAAAAATTTAAATTTAAAACTTTAACCTCGAATTTGAACTTAAATCTTTTAAAACTGTTTTAGAACTAGTTTTTTTTAATTGTTGGCAACTGCTGCAACGAAAAATGTTTTTTTCTGTCATTGTTCTGTAAGAGCTGGTTTTATGTGGATTTATCTCCTTCGGAAGATGTTTGGGACCCTTAGTTTCCCCTATAATACTGTTTGTCTTGATGTGTACTATCACCCCTTAAATTTTTGCCCAAGAGTTTAGATACACCCTGTATATGTATAAACTTTCTAGATGGGGGCAATTTAGGGTTTCTGGGGTCATGTAAGGATAAATTGTGAAGAAATTTTTCAGAAGTCGTAACATAATAACGGCTGCAATAGGTAGTATTCCTTACGAAATCTACCTAAAAAAAGATTTATAGGTTTTAAGCGATCAGCTCGGTTAATTAATTGACGGTATCTCTGTACTTATTGAAACATAGAGTCTATGAGAAAGACTTTATTCGATCTATTTCCATGCAGGTAATTTTTTGATAGCCCTCTACACATAAATATGCACAATCGACTCGGTGTAATTACGCTATATAATGTCATGTTTAAAAGTACTATCATATTGTTTTCGATGAATTATTGTTAGTAAACGGACATATACAGTTTGATTTAAAACTTAAACGGAAGGAAAAAAAAATAACGTAACTTTTATAAATTTCCTTTAACTGAAACATGCAAAATAATTTAATAAGTAACAATCGAGGAACATATATAAAAAAACGCTTTTAAATTTTATTTTCTATTACTATGAATGAAATTCGATTAATCTTGAATTTGATAAAATTTTTAATCAGTATTCGTCAGTTTCGTCATAGATGCCGCCCATGCATATTCTGAATTTTTGATCGTTTGAATCGAAATGCGATTGGGAACTTATGGAACTTTTAAAACTCAATACGATGAGAATTCGCCTATTTAATTTTAAAAGAAAAGTAACATATTTTCCCTGATGGTCATAGAAGTTCATCAAAACATCGATTTTAAGTAATTTAATTTAAAACAAATTTTCTTTTAGTTTTAATTATTTATGCATAAACTGTTTAGTAGCATTTTATTTGTAAGTTTAATTTTTACTATTTTCTAATTTTACAAGAACTAAGTACTGGACTCGTGAAAATTTTCAACGAATTTACACTTTTTAAGGATTAGAGATTCAAAAAACATATTTTTTCAAAATGTCTGTCTTTGAGTCTCTCTGGTTGTTTGTCAGCCCGTCTGTCAGTCTGCCTGTTTGTATGTGACATAAATTTTGTGGGCGCTCTATCTCACGAACTAATGCACGTAATTTCACTAAACTTTAGATTCAGTTTAAATTTGATATAAATTGGACCTGATTAGATTTTGGTGTACATCACCCAACAGCTGGTGCTGCTATGTTGAATTTTCACTATTTCTACAATAGCCATGTCTATATAAGTAATGAATTGATTTTAATAAAACTTCAGATTTCTTTTGTCCTTGATATAATATAGTTATGATTACGTTTTGAAGTAAATCGCCTAACAGGCGGCGGTGCTATGCAACAAAATTCATTATTATTGCAATAGCTCTATCTCTGGAACTATTACGCGCATTTTGATCAAACTTCAGATTTAGTTCGTTCCTGATACAAATTAGTCTTCTTAATTTTTAGAGTAAATCGCTTAACAGGTGGCTTTGCTTTGCGGCATTATTCATGATTGTCGCAATAGTTCTATCCCAGGAGCTAATGCACGAATATTTATCAAACTTCCAACTCAGTTAGTCCCTAATATAAATTAGTATTTTTTATTCTTTGGAGTAAATCGCTTTACAGGTGATGCTTCTATCAAGTTTTTTTTCACGATTTCTGCTGTGATTCTATCTCAAATATTAATACACGGATTTTCATCAAATTTCAGATTCAGTTAGAACTTTCAATAAGTTGTTTCAGATTAGATTTTGGTGTAATTACCTAACCGGTGGCACTGCTATTGTTATTTTTCTGGAAGTATTAACATATACGAGATAGAAGAAAGTTTTGCGATTGCCACATCCGATTAGTTTATGTTGTGATTTTTTTTCGTCTTATGAGCAACATTCTGAGCCTATTTTTTTCTTATATTATTAATTAGGTTTCGATTGCGACTCATGTTTAATTTTTCATAATTTTTGTTTTGTTACGTCTAAATTCCTCAATATTGTTGTTACATTACTCTTCGGTAGCCATCAGTAACGACTTTTGCAGTGAACAGCGTTTGATTAAAGTGATCCAGGACGCGTTTATAAAATATTTTTTGAGTTAAAATTTTGATTTTTTTTGTGATGATTAGCGATATTATTTCCAACAAAATCACATCATAAAATCTCATATATTTGTTTAATTAATATTTAAAAATTAATAAAAAAGTAAGATAAATAAAACTTGACATAACTCGAAATATTATTCATCATCTCATTTTATTTTCTTTTAGATAAACAAAAATATATAAATTTTAATTTTGATTCAGCATTTTAGAAATATTAACTTAAATAAAAAAAAACATACTTTTAATACTTTATATATACATTTTTTTATTTATTGAATCAAAATAAAGTAAAAAAAAAAATAAATAAAAAGACATGTTCTAAGTTGAATATTTACCTTTAATGGTTCTTGACTTATAACAATCTCAATAGTAGATGGAATTATAGACAATTCCATCATCGAAAAGAAAAAAAAATATTTTTAGAAGATGTCGTTTCTATAACAGCCAAAGGTAGATTTTGAAAACAAACCAAAACATGAAAATTAATATTTTGTGTTCCGTTTGATATAGAAACATGATTTAAACGTCTTTTTACGCATGAAGAAAATACGGAAATGATTAAAAAAATGAAGTTTTTTGTGTCTTGGGTATCCTTAAAAAAAACCCAAGTAGAAAAAACAATACATAATTTTCCACTAATCTTAATAAAAATTTCTTTTAATATTTGAATAACACTTAAATACAGAATTATAGCTGCAAATTGTTTAGTACATTTAATTGCGCTAATTGATTCTCCGTAAAAAAAAGTACACAACAAGGCATGTTGAATCAAAAGTTTTGGCTCTCGTACCATGATTTGGTTAGCGTTTACAAAAACACTATTTCTTTATTTTATATTTTGTGGCAACTATGGCAAAGTCAACTAATTTATAGAAAGGAAGATACCGCTATTTTGTAAAAGCAATTATGGAGAAGATAAAGTATTAGCTTCATTTTGCAATCATATAAATAAGCGTTGCAATAAAAGTTTATGTGTAAATTCAATAAAATTTTCCGACTCAAATAGATACTGTGTGATTTTTCTGTTTTACTAACATCTTGTGTAAAAATCCTCACATAATAGAGGAAAAATGTTGGTATATTATTACCGGTGGGTAGCCACTGCTTTAGGCAATAGCGACTCCAAAAATGACACCATACTTTCTATAATGATGAGAATTAAGATTTTTTTTCTAAATCTGATAAATTTGCAGGTAAAATATTTTTAAATGAATAAGAAAAATTGCATTATTTGAAACATGTAAAAATTTATGATAACATTTATTTATATGAATGCAAAATGAAGCTATACTTTACCTTCTTCGTAACTGAACATCATAGCACCGGTTTGTTAACTGAGATTTTTACGAATTTCATACTTTTCAGAGACTACACCACAAGGATTTTCCAATAAAAGTTTTTTTGCGAAATTTCGTCGATTGGTCGCGTTTAACAACCGATTTGCCGCGTTTAACAGAAAAGTACCCATAATGCTTATTAAACATAATTTTAATAATCGAATATAAATCGTCTTAAACAGCGACTGTAAAATATAAATTTCAAAATCTTTTGGATGATCATATAACTGAATTTAATATAATTTTCTAGACATGAGTTTGGACTTTTTTTTCTGAGCCCAGGTCCGCCCGAGACCGGAGATTTCAAATCCGAGCCCTTAATATTTTGAGACATCAGAGCCCAAGTCCACCAATCAAGAAGACTGGTATAAAAAACGAGCCCGAGACCGTGTGTAGCCATTGCTCAACTTCGAACTCGTCTCTTTTATATCACTTTCAAATAATTTAAGAATTATTTAATGATTTATGAAGGAGTACCATAAATTGTATTTTTATAATTAAATTTAACATATGCATTTATATAAGGACAATAAGTCTAATACAGTGAAGTGTCTAATAAAATAAGTAAAATAAAAATAAAATGAATTAGAAGTGTAATAAAAACGAGCTTATTTTTTGCAGGGAAATTGTAAGTTATATATACCACTTAATTTTTCAATAAAAGATTACACCACAATATTTGATTAAAATTTTGTTTTACGTTCAAATGTTTACGTGTTTTGATTATAAAAAAATAAATAAAATTGCATATTGTTTTCTAATGGAAATCGAAACGAGTTTCGAAAATGAAAATGTCCCCATAAAAAAATGCCTGTAAAGAAAATTGGAAGAATTAAAAATGGCCTTTATAAAATCTACCTCATCTATCCAATGCAAGAAAAAAAATGCAAACGAGCTAGATTTAAAATTGTTTTCAACTGGAATAGCATTAGCGAGAATGTCTTTTCACTTGACTAAAAAAAGCCTTTAAAAAAAGAAAATCAAACATTTAGCCATTGATCTGAAACAATTCAACATACTAATTGTGTATAAATCTTACAATTATATGCTTATCATAAAAAGTAATAAGCAAAATCGCACTTTAACTTTTACTCTAAAATAATTGAATTCCTGCCTTTTTTTTCACTCTTTTTCTTTGTCACGTGAACATTTTATTGTAAAAGCGATTACTCTTAGAGGACATAGCAATAAGAGAGTAATTCTAAGAAGTCTATGAGGTGGATACAAACCGTTTTTGACAATGATTCTCCTCAGCAAAGCAAGCTTTGTTACTCTTTAATTTAAAAGTTCTATTTTTGATTATGATGATAATGTGTATATGTGTGTGTGTGGGGGGGGGGGAGTTAATTACTCGGGAAATATTTTAAATTTGAAAAATCTCGCAAATGTTCGCTGAACATTTTTACGAAATGTTATTTGGCAATTAAAAATATAGCAGAGGTTTATACACCGTAAGCTGAATCACCCTGTGTATCAGTTTTATCATTTACAAAAAGACAATTTCATTTTATATGAACTACTCAAGAAAACTTTAGACCAGTTTCATTAAATGAAGAGCAATCGAAGCCAATGAGCCGAAACAGGATATTAAAGACACAAATGAAAGAAGAATAAAAAGAAAAACACCTGATACCAATGCTGAAAAGTTTCTTTCTTCTGCTTTTATAAGGAATTACTTATTACATTTGAAAAGGATTGTTTGTAAGTTTTTTCTTCATTTATAAAAAGAAAAAAATGTAATTTGAAGTATTCTGTTCATAGAATAATTAAAAATATATTTATTTTTTTAAGAACAAAGTATCTTTATCTTTGTGAAATTTACGAATACTTTCATGTCGCCTTTCTTATATTGTTAAGAATAGTATATCAAGATTACATTAATTAAAAATTCTTGTAGAAAATAACACTATTCCAGAAAATATTACATATATGTTACGGTCAATTTGATCAATCGTTATTATTAATAGTGACCGGTTATTATAATGATATCCAAATAAACCGGTTAATATGATAAATTTATGAGAATTTATCATTAATAATTATCAATCAAGGTTGGTAAATATAATAAATTTAAACTCGTTTAACTTGAAACTTTTGATTTTGTATATATTTTTTCTAAATATTCATTGCAAAAGAATGCATTTCAAAGCTGTATAATTTATTCTTTGAATATTTTAGTGTTTAAAATTTTTATTAATTCATTCAGTAACTATAAAAGTAATAATTTTAAACTGTTAGTCTTTTGCGTTTCATTAACAGAACACTTCTTTTGATTGAGTATTATTGTCTCTTAGCAATTATTTTTGTTATTAGATTCAAATAGTTATGATACTACATATGATACTACATATTTTTTGTAAAGTATACATTCGTTACTAAGTTTAATTAATCATATTTACCGAACTTTATCGGTAATTATCAATAATATTCAATAAGTTTGATTAATATGCAGCATTTATAAAATTTACCAATGGTCGTGATTATTGTTAATAATAACCGGTTATAATTAAATTAACTTTAAAATATATAAAACAAAAATTACAATATATTAGATATCATGCCTAAAATTTAATAAAAGGCCTGAATATGAAAATAATAAAATGAACATAATACAATGTTTGATCCAATCGGAACAAGTAGTAGATGGCATTTTATAGATTGCTGATATTTTTTATGTAATGTATTGGAAAATAAATTCCTTACAGATGCATAATACACAAGAAAGGAAAGTTCCGTAATAAAAAACTGAATGAAAACTGATAATTCGGAATATTATTTTGATTGAATTCCTTGTTCCAAAACAAGGTTATGATTAAAAAAATATTTTTATTAATGCAAAATATAAGGATTCTTTTAATATACTGTTTAATTTTATTTAATTTCATGTTTTTTATTAGGCAATAACTTGGTGTAAAGAATATACAGATGAAAACTTTTAATTTTTATATTGAAAACTCTAATTGATTTTTTACATTTAATATACTTTTTTAGCTTTGCCTCATAATTTTTTTATTTGAAAAATACCAATTATGAATCCAAATAAAGCTTTGAAATTCAATAAATATATTTTAATAAAAGCAAGGATGACTTTCGTATTAGCCGCTTGCTAATGGCTCAGAGCCAAATGAGCTTCTAAGAATTTCGCTACTTGCATAATACTTTTAGATTATGATTATTTCAGTGTCTCTACGCATAGACTTGTTAGTATCTTTTGTGTTTTATTTATATTATTTTATTTATTTAATTACTGAAGAAGTGTTAATTTTGTTAGGGAATATTTGTCTGAAACAAACATTGAACTATTGATATTGTTTTCAGAACCAACGGAATATTCTTTTTTAATCCAGCAGCATGCGATAGAGACAGGGTTTTTTTTCAAAATCATGTCTTAAAATAATATTAAAAAGAATAGAAAAATCTGCAAGTACAGACACTGTAAAAACAGTTTGCTTTCATCTTTAAAAATTGGGTAAAAAAATGTAAATTATTCATCGTTTACAAATATATTAATTTGCAGAAAAATGCAAATAGATTACAAACTTCAATATGACGCCAGCGTTACTCACGGATATGGTTTTTCTTTATAATATGCAGGATGTCCTAAAAGAATCTGTATAACTTCAAAATTTTATTAAAAAAAATTTAATTGACCCACAGAAAAACTAGTTACAACAATACTAGAATAACTCAAAAAGGTTTTTCTACAGCATGTTTCTGATTATCGATAGTAATGCCCAACACATAAACGATTATTAAAGATTTCAGGTGTTCAAAAATTGCAGATTCCCTGAAGAAAGCTCAATGTGTGAAGAGGTTTATTGAAATAGAATCGGATATTCAAACTCAAAGAAACTATTGAACGATTGGTGTCGATCAAAATTGAATGATTAATGTTAGTATGCTAAAACGTTCGTGGATTTAATTTGAATATTAATGTTGATATTCTTCGTACTGCCAAAAAAATCTCATGTTAAAGTTTACTAAGGCAGAAGAAACAAAACTTTTTGAGTTGTTCTACGCGTTTCTATAACTAATTTTGCTGTAGGCTTGTTCCTTTTACTTTCTTCTATCTTTACAAGAAGAAAGTATTGGATTCATGAAAATTTTCGACTTCCGGTTCTCGACGGATTTATACGTTTTAGAAGGTCCTGAACACGTTTTGACTATTTTTAGAAAATGTCTGTCTGTGTCTGTCCGTCTGTCTGTCTGTGAGTCTGTCTGTATGTGACAAAAAATTTGTGGGCGCTCTATCTCAAGAACTAATGTTCGAAATTTAATAAAATTTTATATTCAGTTAGACCTTGATATGAATTAGTGCCTATTGGTTTTTGGTGAAACTTGGCCTGCAGGTGGCGCTGCTATACTACGTTTTTCATGATTTTCAAGATTGCTATATCTCAAGAACTAATGCACAGAATTTCACCAAACTTCAGATTCTGTGACTACTTGATATACATAGACGCTGATTAGGTTTTGGTGTAAATTGGCCAGCAGGTGGCGCTGCTATGCTACGTTTTTCATGATTTTCATGATAGCTATATCTCAAGAACTAATGCACAGAATTTCACCAAACTTCAGATTCCGCGATACCTTGAGATACATAGCCACTGATAAGGTTTTGGTGTGAACTGACCAATAGGTGGCGCTGCTATGCTACATTTTTCACGATTTTTGCGACAGCTATATCTCAAGAACTAATGCAGAGAACTTCATCAAATTTTAGATTCTGTTACACTAGAATATATAACATAATTAGACGCTGATTACATTTTGGTATTAACCTTGCAACAGGTGGTGCAGCTATGCTGCATTTTGCACGATTTTTCCGATAGCTATATCTCAACAACCAACGCACAGAATTTCATCAAACTTCAGATTTTGTTATAAAATGACATATAACATAATTACACGATGATTACGTTTTGTTATAAATCTTTTCAACTGATGGTGCTGCTGTTCTATATTTTACTCGGTTTTTTTAAACTAGCTATATCTCAAGAACTAATGCATAGAATTTCATCAAACTTCATATTCTTTTACACCATAACATAATTAGACGCTTTTTTACATTTTGGCATAAATTGTCAAGATATGGTGTTGCTGTGCTATGTTTTGCAAATTTTTGGTTATAACTATATCTCAAGAACTAATGGACGAAATTCCATCAAATTTCAGATTCATTTAGGTCTTGACATAAGTTATTGCTTATTAGGTTTTAGTATAAATTACCCAACATGAGGCACTACTAACTCATTTTCTCAGAATATTAATTAAATTTTGCGTTTTAGTTTTTTCGGATACCAGAATCTCATTAGGCTAGGTCAAATGTTCGGGGAAATTCGATAGTGGGTAAGTTAGGGGTCACCACGTTTTTTTTTTTAATATTAAAATGTACTTATCAGATTGAAGAAAATTTTGGGATTGATACATCCAACTAGTTTTATTATGATTTTTTGAAGTTGTGCAGATATTTTGGGACATTCAGTTTATTCTCTTTTGAAATTCACATAATATCGTTGCATTTAAATCTAAAAAGTAAATTTTAGCTAGATTATAAAAAAATGAAATTCTTATCCTTTTTGTTATTTGTCTTGAAGATTTTTAATTGCTTGGATTTTACTGATTTTAACATCAGCTTTATAATGAATTTCGTTAGTTTAACAAAGCAATAAACTGCAACGAAAACACTACGCGATCTAGAATTGCTGAACGCACTGTATAAAGCTGCCATACACTCTAAAAATGAATTTGTAAATTTACACATAAAAACTGACATTCGGTGGTGCAAAAACGATTTGTCTATATGTTTAAGGTGGTGTGTAAGTCGTACGTACACACGTGATGACTATCTTTCGAAATACTCATTTTAATCTGTAATTTGATGATAACAATAAGTGTGTAAAAGTTATTTGATCACTCTTGGTATATCCGCTTTAATATGTAAATTGCGCAAGAATATTTCAGTGTTATATTCTTAGACATTTATCTGTGTAATCTTCTGTGATCAGATATATTTTTTAATGAAAAAAAAAAAAAAAACATTTTTAGGTTGTTATGTGTACATTAATAAATGTGATTAACAGACGTTTGTGTAATATTTAAAATACACATAAGTTGTGTAATACTGTGTTATTACGCATATTTCTGCATTATATGCAAAACACAAGTTTGTATAGTATTTAAAACACATAGACTTTTATGCAATATTCTAAATAGGCGAAATTTTTGTGCACTTGGCTTCCTTTAATTTAACTTTGGTATATTTAAATTGCGAACTAAATGTTGTTATGATCGAAACATTATTGCTCAAAAAACAATCTCATGTGATGTATATGTTTGCTTTTTGCAGTAGGATTATTTTAAAAGCACAATACTGTGCTTTTACCGTTGCTAAATTACATTAAATATAAAGGCATTAAATGTTTTCTCATCATCGATACACTTATTCTTACTTAAAATGGCATCAAATGAAGTAATAGTTGTAGCAAATCGTCCTTAGCTTTAAAATTGTAATATGTCATGTTGTTTATACTATTTTAAAGATTTGATTTAGAAACATGTATGCATTTCTGCCCTCCCTTAGCTTTAATTGTAAAGATAAAAAACTTTAATTGTAAATGTAAATACTTTGATTGTAAAATCTTTATTTGTAAATGTAAAAATTATTTAAGCATAGAATTTTTTTTTCAGAAGTATTTTGAAATTTTGCTTTATTTTATATAAGTGCTTCTGAAACTCATATTAACTGTTTTGCTAATTCTTTTTTGACGCTATAACAAATTTACAAATTCACTATGTGGCCATTAATGACCAGAAATATTGCTACATTTTAGACGTTTTGTTAAATATCTAGAAACATACATGGGTAATGATTCTGAAATTCCAGGTGATTAATCAAAATAGTACAGGTTAAACATTTTCGAGAGGATTTTTTCTCCAAAAACCCATAGGGGACCGTCAATAAATTGAAAAAGAACGAAGATCTTTCGGATAATTCTGTCAAAATTAATGTACCAAAAGCTGTCAAACTGCAGATTATGATTAAGTGGCTTGTTGTAATAAAGTATGTTAATTTTTATGGGGCTAACATGTGTACACGTAGAAAAATTAAGGTTTTTATGAAAGCAGTCCTAAATTTCACCAATATTTTTGCTAATAATTTGCAGAATTCTTAATAAAAAAAATATGTTATTTTCAGAAAATATCACAAACAACATTCTACATGATGCCCTGTAATCAGCTTTAAAAAGTAGTCAGCATTTTATTAAAAATGAGCAGGTTTACTAAATAATGCTTTACTGTGCATGAAAGTGAACGCAATAAAAATATAATTACATAATGCGTATTTACCAACTTTTGTGAAAGTCTCATAAACGGAGCTTGAAAATTCTGAAAATTATCGTCGATAAAATAAGCTGAAAATCAGTTATTCTCAAAATGAAGCAAAAAGATGAGGAGTTGTATTTAATAATCCATTGATTAGTGCTAATAATAGCATTCACAATATTGCACCTATATTTCGATACAGTCCAAAAATAAAAAATACATAACCGAATTGTAGATCCCCATCCATTATTATTCCCATCCTTATTAAAGATCCTCAGCCGTTTTTTAATATCTACACGCTTTAAGATATACATATTTATAATTATGCCTAACGGTATTGTTGATGTTTATTATTGAACTATTGATTGTTTTTAGAATTCTGTATTTAGATTAAATTTTGAAAATATTCCGTTTAAATATTATTTATTACGCTTAACTATCATTATCGTTAATATCAAAGTTTGTTTTAAAAAACAGGGGTAATGCAGATTGAAATTTAAGAAGAAAATTACGTCTTACCAGATTTTCCTGCAATAGGGATTTATTTGGAATTTAATTGTTTATTCAAAATGTTTACAGAAATGATTACTATTATAATGTTTTTCATAAATTGTGTGTGTTATATGTTATTTTAAAAGCGTTACAACATATTAATGTTACTTATCTGAAATATTTTGCCCATTTCATAACATTAGGAATGATTCCTTTGTTTTCGTTTTATAAATTCAATAAATTTTTTTTAATATGTTAAAAATAAACCTAGAATGTAGATATTTCATATAGAATTCTCTTTACTTATAAAATATGTTCATAAAGGAATTCATTTAATTCATAAAAACACTATGTTTTCACATTTTTTCAGAAAAGTAAATAAAAGAATATGCGAAAAAGGAATGCACATTAATGTAGAAATAGAAACGGCGGCTACAAAATATGGTTTATACTAAGCTGAAAAAGTAAAATTTAAGCCATTTTAGGTGAATGTTCAAGAAATACTTTCGACACAATTTTTATTGAAACTGATAAACATTTGATTTCGATGTTTTGCGTTCCTAAACTGTTATTTATTTAATGACTTTTTTTTTATATATATAAATGCTCTTGAGAAATGAAAGAAAAATAAATCGAGGGAAAAATACTTTTAACTCTGATCATATTGTAGTCATCTTAAAAAATTTTAATACAAATTGAGTTTCTATCAGGTAATTTGGATTCTAATTAGATTATCTTAGATTATCTTCGCTCTAATCTAGATTAATTTCAATTCTAAACGAAAATGTCTGATAAATGGAATAAAAATATTTGAACTTTGATAATATTGTAGTCATTTCAATGCTTCTGAAATATTGGAAGAATATGTGTTATACTAAATTCTTCAACAGCAACACAGTTATATTCGAAAACATTGTTTTACCTAAATTTCTCGCAAAGTAACCATTATTATGTCACTCAAATATCCATTTTAGCGCGCAAAATTCTGCTTCATTAAGTTTGATCAAATTTTAATTAGCTCGATGTTATCTAAATTTTGAATACAAATTGAGTTTCTAATTGGTAATTTAGATTCTAGTTAGTCGTTTTCATTACATTATCTCACATGTAAATTAGATGAACCTCAAATCTGACTGTAGTTTCTGATAAATTGAGGGACAAATACTTTGAATTGTAATAATTTTTTATTCACATCAATGTTTCCTGAAATTTTGAAGGTAAAACATATTTCTAAATTTTAAACTGCACAACAATTTTAGTTGAAAACAGCGATTCATTGAAATAACCATTATTATGTAACTCTAAGATGTGTTTTTCCGAAATTTTTTTTTGCTACGTTTGATTTAACCAAGTCTTAATTATTGCAGTGTCATCTACTTTTTCTACACAAATTGAGTATGTTTTTGATAATTTTACCGTTTTGTAGGGAAACATTAATACAATTAAGTAACTTAATTATTTTGTTTCATTTTTTTGAAAATGTATACTGTAACTGCAAAATGTATTTGAAAATGTAAATCGCACGACATTAAGAAATGTGAATAATTTTGATTCTTAAATAGATATTATTACTTACCCATCATACGTAGTATAGGGTAAGTCTTGCAATCGTTTTGAAAATCGAAAATTTTTTTTGACGGATTTACACGTTTTAGATAGTGGAGATTCCGAAAAACATATTTTTAGAAAAAAAATTTTGCCGTCCGTCTGTCTGTCTGTCTGTAAACGCTCTATCTCCCGAACAAATTGTGATAGAGACTTGAAATTTTGTATGTAGTTAGTATGTAAGAATGGGACGAACCCTATTTAATATCAGCAACCTCGATTATCCGGAACTATTTTTTTCGGACTCTCGAAAAATTCGTTCTGATGAAAGGCATATAACAATTTTCGAATTTTTTTGTTCTAAGGAATGGACGTAAAACGCACTAAAATAACACACATTTTGCATATAGAAAGAAGTAGATCGGATTATTAGTTGCCGAGATATTTGTAATCTTATTTTCCACATTCTTCGATTTTTCATGGCCCTGTATTTCATTCAAATTTCAATTCAGAAGTATATTTTTATTGGAAATGAGACGCTTAATCCGACGCAGTTAATTGTTAGTTAATAGAATTATTATTTTTGGAGTTATAAGGATGTTTCTTTTACGCAGTTCGGTACTACTTGAGTAGTTTGCCGTTTTACATAATTTGTCGAAATTGGTACATCAGCAGTTCTTTAATATAGCATTACTATGTATATTAACAATATTTAATTTTTTTTTATGAATTGCAATGCATTGTATAAATAGTTTCACATGTTTTATTTTCATATATACGTATCCATGATGGGTAAGTATTACGGTGGCCCCCAACGACTAGTTTTTAGATAGTGTTATGCAAATTCCTAGCAACAAAGCTACAGTAAAAACTAGTGTATGATAAATTTGAAAAGAAGAACTGAAATATAATATTAAATAATTTGTTCTGAAAGATACAAAATAAAATTTTAACCCTTTCGGGGTCTGGTGTACTAGTAATAGCACATGTCTTTTAATGGTGTATTATTTTGCTCTAAGAAATACTTTTGCTACCATTTACATGTAGTAATGTTAGTATATGTCAATGCATTTCCATATGACTTCATCTATGTTTAGACATTTAGTAATAATAATAATTATTATTATTTGCTTCATTCTCTTTGCGCGATTATTTTATTCTAAATATGTATTTCACTTTTTAAATTGAAAATAAAAATTACTTGCCTGAAAAATCATGTGTAATAAAGTGCAAAAAGTATTAGAAAGTTGCATTATTAGTTGAAAGTTAAATCTCATTGTAATACAATATTTTCTAAACATCTCCGAAAATTCTTAGCTTATTTTCATATGAATATGAATTGAATAGTACGCCAAACAACAATATTCGTTATCTTTCAGATAATGAAATATTCGTTAAACACTCCTTAATCTATTTGGATAGCTAGCGTCAGTGCTATTAACGTGAAAGCATTTTTTTTCTAAAAATTGAAAAAAAAAAAAAAAAATAATTCAAAACCGAAAAGGTTAAATAAAATTCGTGCAATAAAATCGGTGACTAGGTGTTTTGAAGTTTTAAAACTGTCAAAAGTAGATCTTTTATGGTTTTGTGTGATTTCATCTCCGCATAATTACTGTATTATTATTATTATTCTTGTTATTATTATTATCATTATTATTGTTATTATTATAACTACTATTATTATTATTAATACTTTGTGAAAAATAAATATTCATATTTGAATTCATGCATAAATATTATTATGTTATTTAATTATTTATCAAACGAAAATTTGGTAAATTAAAATGCGTAAAAAATGCTGCCTAACAAAAGAGTATATAATCATAAGTTTTTTTTTTAAATAGTACTATTAAACTGATTTGTTGGCTTCATTCCAGGCCACCCTAGTTTTCATTCGTAAAAAGAAGTTCATGTTTGGAATTACACAAATGTCTTTTCTTATTATTTTAAACATTTTTTGGGGTTTTTTTTCGGATGAAATAATAAATAAATGGTTTATCCAACCGTCGAGAAATCTAAAGACATTAAAAATTTATGAAGCAATTGTTTGGCGACATCAGTCTGCGATTGAAATCTCTTTTTCTATTTATGACATTTTATTAAATAGATCATTTTACACAATACCAAAGTATGTTTAATTTATCAAAAATGATTACCAATAATGCTCTTCATAAATATGTAGGAGTATGTATATTCTTTATCCATCATACGTAGTATAGGATAAGTTTTGTACAAAAGAGTAGATCATCATAAGTTATTTTCTAAATATTACTATTAAACTTATTTGTTGGCTTGATTCCAGACCACCCTATTTTTCATTCTTAAAAAGAAGTTCCATTTTGAAACTACACAAATGTCTTTTCTTATCATTTTAATTTTTTTTTCAGACGAAATAATAAATGAATGGTTTATCCATCCGTAGAGAAATCTAAAGACAGTAAAATTTATCAGGCAATTGTTTGGCGACATCAGTCTGCAATCGAAATCTCTTCCTTTATTTATGACTTTTTATTAAACAGATGACATTATACAATGCCAAAGTACGTTTAATTTATCAGAAATGATTACTAATAATACTCTTCATAAATACTTAAGAGTATGTATATTATTTACGTAGCATACGATAAGGTTTGCAATAATTTTAAAAAATGAAAGATTTTTTTGACGGATTTACATGTTTCTTATGCTGGAGATTCCGAGGAACACACACACACATATATATATATATACAGGGTGTTCAAAAAATGACCGGTATATTTGAAAAATCAATAAAAATTAAACGAGCAGCGATAGAAATACTGCGTTTGTTGCAATATGCTTGGGACAACAATAAATTTTTAGGCAGACAAACTTTCGAAATTAGTTATAATTTTCTACAACAGATGGCGCTGCAGGAGATTTGAAAGATATAGAAGAAAACGCAGTCTGTGAGTACGCCATTCTGTAATCTCTTTCTACTATACTATAAGCATGTGCTGTTCACGGATTGCAAGTTTGCTGTGAAAAATTGGTTTAATCCTTAGAAAAGAGGATTTTTGATTTTAAAGATCAGGTGTACCACCACAATCCAAAAACAATTGAACAACTGAACCAGTACATCTCTTCTGCATGTGAAACCATCCACCTGACACGTTTACAAAGATTTTTGGTAATTTCGTTCAGAGACTATGCTATATTAATGCTGCGCATGGTGGATATGTGGAAAATATCATACTTTATATTTTTCCCGATTGCAGCGCCATTGAAAATGTTGTTGTTGAAAATTGTAACTAATTTCGAAAGCCTCCCTGCCTGAAAGTTTATTGTTGTCCCAAGCACATTCCAACAAACGGTGTATTTCTATCGCTACCCGTTTAGTTTTTATTGATTTTTCAAATATACCGGTCATTTTTGAAACACCCTGTATATATATATATATGAAAGCCATCCGTCTGTCTGTGTGTCTATGTGTGCGTTTTAAACGCTCTGTCTCCAGAACAAACACAAATATATAGACTTAAAATTTGGTATGTACTTAGTATGTAAGTATGGGAAGAAGCAAATTGAATTTCATTAACCTCGATTATTCAGAACTATTTTTTGGGGACTCTCGAAATATTCGTTCTGTTAAAAAGTATATAAAAATTTTTTAAATTGTTTATTTTAAGAAATGAAAATAAAATAAAATAAAGTAAATAAATTTTGCATGAAGAATGAAGTCACTCGGATAATTAGTTCCGGGGATAATTGTATTCATATTTTCCACACTCTTTGATTTATCACAACACTGTATTTCATTCAAATTTCAATTCAAATATATATTTTAATTGGAAATGAGACGCTTAATCCGACGCTGTTTGTTAATATGATTATCGTTTTCGGAGTTATAAGGATGTTTCCTTGAAGCAATTCAGTGATACAGCATTTAAAGTTTATGACGTCATCAAGCTACGATTTTAAACAGTCTATCTACCGAACAAATTGAGGTAGAAGCTTGAAATTTGGTATGTCTTTAGAATATAACAGTGGGACAAAGCATATTAATTTTCAGTAACCTTGGTTCTCCTAGGGTATGTATTTTATAAATAGTTCACATATGTTTTATTTTCATATTTTTTATTATGTAAATCCATGATGGGTAAGTATTATGGTGGCTAACGATTAGGTCTTTTTTTATTGTGAAAGAAACTGGTTTGTTTTAATGTAGCTTGAAAAATAACAGACTGATAATCATTATAATGCCAGCGAGTTTTGTTCTTTTAATCGTAATAATTTTATAATTTTATACATCATTTCATTCATAATTTATTTCATTTATGGGTAATAACCTTTCATTATATTGCGCTTTGCTGAAGACAACAACAAAAACAAAAAGACTATATATCCGAAAGCATGACGTAACCGACTGTATTAAATTTTTGCGAAAGGTTTTATTAATAATTGTTTCAAAACCATTAGTATATACGCAAACTCAAATTTTATTAGTACATTGGCAATAAAATGTACATTTACGTGTTGTTATTAACAAAAGCAATTTTTTATTTCATTTATTTGTTTTTGTTTGAACACTTGCGTAAACATGATTCATAAAGTTTTGGCGCGATAGAAAAAATTAAAAAAAAAGATTTTTTTCAAATTATTCGAAATATATATTTTTATTTATGATTGCACATATGGTGTAATGGAAAAAAAATATTGCTCCTGTCATTAAACTATAAATCCGATTTTCATAAAATTTGAAACGACTCGACAAAATTCTGCAAAATTTATGTATTTAAAATTTCAGAGCATTCAGATAGGTAATTTTTGCATTGTTACATGCGGATGGACGGACAGATAGACGGACCAGACGACGACTATAGGTGCTTCGTATTTACAAAATATACGAGCGCACCAATAAAGATCAGATTGAAGTTCAAAATAAATCTCTTGTACATGTGTAAATATGTTTTTTAATTAAACTGTTTGTCAATGTTATTATTTGGTCATTTAAAATAGGACGTAATTCATCAACATTTGCTGCTTTTAACACACACTGAAAGGTTTATAATTTTATAGTTTTCCTTCTTTTTAAATATTCATGTTTAAAAATAATTTTTTTGCCATAATTTTCAATATTTTCCTACTTTTAACACGCAATCATTTAATTATAATTTGAAAGTGTTTTATTTGGTTGATAAAAGTCATGTGAGAATATTTTTTTTATTTAAAGGAAATATTATTCTTTGCGGATATTTCAACAATTGATAACAATTTAAACTTTTCCCAATTAAAACTTTTCTATATTTACTTTTTCTAAAATATGTAAAAAAATCGCTCAAAATGCTGAAAATTTGAATTTAGAATTGAAAAAAATCTTAAAAAATTAGTTAAAATAAACAAATAAATGCAGTCTAAATATAGGGAGTTTTTCCTGTATAATCTTAGATAAAAATGATTAAATTTTTGTGCATAGTTTTTGCTTCTATAAATCTTTTTTTAATGGATGATTCTTCATCAACTTTAATATAAAATTTCTTTTAACATGCTTCTTCGCAACCAAAACTGTTTGCTTCAGCGATTTTATTAAGCATTTCTTTATAATGCCACCAATTTTCATATTTTTGTATGAGTATATTTCTTTTTTAATGGATGATTCTTGATTAACTTTAATATAAAATACAGTTGAACCTGGTTAACATGAACCTCAAGGGGAATCAAAATATTGTTCATGTTAACAGTAATTCATGTTATCAGTATCAAATATTTGTATTCCTGTTTATAGGGGATTGTGAAAACAGTTCATATTAAAAGTAATTCACGTTTAGCATGTTCATGTTAAAAAAGTTTGACTGTATCTCTTAACATACTTCTTCGCTATCAAAACTGTCTGCTTCAGAGAATTTATCAAGCATTTCTCTATAATGCCGCCAACTTTCATATTTTTGTATGAGTATATTCCTTTATATTAGCGAAGAAAGACCACCAAACACAAAAAAATTCCTTTACGATGTCGCTGACAGTGTTAGTTACTTTTATAAGGATAGAAAGATGATTTCAATCCAGAGCAAACTATTTTTTTGTAGTTTTTCAATCAAAACGAATATTCTAATTTTAGAATTAATGGAAAATTATTTTAATTCTTTTTAGAAAATCCACTTCTAGTTATGTTAGAATAGCTGAAAGTTTTTCGGATTTTAAAGTGGCTCGGATACTCATCTACTCTAAACAAAGAAGATAAAATATTATGATATATAATTATTACTATCTGTACATTCGTTTTATTTGTTACATGAGAGACGTATTAGTGGTTTTCAGAATACTTTTTTATAGATTATGATTTGTACATATATAGAAACTGTGCATATATAACGTTATCAACTTTTTGGAAATTTTGGATCGCATCCCTACCTTCCTGTGTCAAGCGTTATCATACCTTGAATCCTCCCACACCCCTCCAATAATGATATCGTTTTCAAGGTCTAAAGTTATTTTACTTTCAGAATTTATTTATTTTATTTTAGGTGACATATAAAACACTGGTTACATTGGGTTTTTTTAAATACACTTCTCAAAACAATTAAAGGATATTTGAAGTTTTATATAAAATAAAGATATAAACGAAATTTTTTTCCCGAAAATAGAAGAAGAGAATCACAAATGCAAAATTTTCTGGTTTTCAAATTGTGGAGTATGCAAATTTTGAGTTCGACGTCAAAAACGTCGCTTCAGCGGCAGCGAATGAAATTTGACTTTCAACTGGATAAAAGAGAATGAAGACAAGGATGATCGGCATTCAGTGATTGCTTTGTTTCGATGAGTACGATGTCTCAGCGAAGTCATTTGAGAGATTCAGAAGCTTGGAGAATTGTTGGTAGGTTAGAAGGGGGCCAAACTCAAGCCGAAGTAGCGCAAGCCATTGGAGTGTCACAAAGTGTCATTTCCAGGATCTGGAACCGTTTTTTGCAGAGTGGATGTGCAGGCCGAAGACCAGGGCAAGGTCGTAGACGGGCAACAACGCCCAATGAAGACCGGTATTTAGCGTTAACAGCCCGGAGACACCGAAATATGAACGCTACTCTTCTCCAAAAACACCTTCGCTCGGCTACAGGCACCACGATTTCAACTCAGAATGTCCGAAACCGGCTCCATGCTGTAGGTCTGTATGCTCGCCGACCGATGGTATGCGTTAGATTAACATCAAGGCATCGTCGCGACCGCAGGGAGTGTGCAACCGAGCATGTCAACTGGAGGAAAAATGAATGGAGCAATATTCTGTTTTCTGACGAGTCCCGTTTTTCTGTGCATCCGGATAATAGGCGTATTTTCATCTGGAGGGACCGTGGCAGTAGGAATAATCCTGCGTTCGTGCACGAAAGTGTCAGATTTGGCGGTGGAGGAGTGTTGGTGTATGGTGGCATCAACATTGACGGGCGCACTGACCTCTAGATCATTCGAGATGGAGCTCTGACTGGTCGCCGATATAGAGATGAGATCCTCAGACCTATTGTAGTCCCTTACGCTGCAGCAATCGGAGATAACTTCATTTTAATGGACGCTAACTGCAGGCCACATCGTGCAAACCTGGTGGAGGATTTCCTTTTCGAGGAAGGAATCGTTCGAATGGTATGGCCAGCGTGTTCTCCAGACATGAATCCAATCGAGCCCGTTTGGGACGCTCTAGGAAGACGAGTTTCTGGCCGCCAACAACCCCCACAATCCCTCCAAGAACTGGAAAAAGCTCTTCTGGAAGAGTGACGCAGAATACTTCAACTCATCATTAATAGCCTCATTGAGTCCATGCCTCAAAGGTGTTCGACGTTGCTGGCCGCCCGTGGAAACCATACCCCCTACTGAAAATGATTTTCTTGAAAGAAAACACCTTTTCTTATTCTTTTTTTCTCATATGCACAAATTGTGTTTTTTTCCTTTTGTACACTAATGCGCAATAAAATGCATTTTTTCTGCCAAACATGTGTAATTTATTCTCATATAACCTACTATGTCTGTCGACCATGTATCAATCAGCTAAAAAGTTTCCCAGATACAAAATCCATCTAAAACTGCAATATCCTTTAATTGTTTTGAGCAGTGTATTTTATTAATTCAAATTAAGAGAAGTTAATAATATATCACTTTATAAGATATAAATCACTTTATATATGAAATATATATAAAATAAATTGTTACTATTTTTAAAAATATATATAATAGCTTTTTGTTACATAATGCATTTAACAGTAGTAGTGTGTACTTGTACGTCCCACGCACGGAAGGGGAGGGGGGGGGTAGACCGAAATTTTTATCAACGAAACAAGTGATTATCATTCTTTCTCTTTTTCTTTTATTTAGTATTAGAAAACACAAGTTTCATTTCAAATATACTTCGCATATGGTTTTTCGAACAATGATTATACATGCATACACATATGAAGAAGAATAGGAATGTAAAACATTGAGGAATTCCATGTTTTAGAAATAATTAATTTTATAATAATTTTGTAATTGCAATAGTAGTTTTGTATTTTCGTAAAATAAGACAACAGACTAATAATAATAATAATAATAATAAATAATAAAAACATGTTACAAATAAAAAGAGAAAATTTTGGTTGGATCAATAATGGTATCGATATCAATAAACAACCCCCCTCCCCCTAGAGATATCTTACGATATCATCTGGCAGGCCTCCCTCCCCCTAAAATGATAACGTTATATATGCACAGCCCCGTATCAGATTATACAGCTCAGAAGTCGTAACTGCCTGTCAGCTAGCATGACTGCGGAGGATTTTGCCAAATCAGAGATGCCAAGTCTCCTGCCTTTTACACTCCAGTATTATTTTATAGAAAATTTTGTTCTTTTAAAATGTAAAACTGTTCGAGTTGAAAAAAAATAATATTTTTTGTATTAAAATACTGGTATCCAAAAGCTAGAGGCTTGATAGCTCTGCCATATCATTAGCCAGTATGTTAAATTGGTGGTACTTCGATTACGGATGCGGGGTACCACGATAATTGCGTTAACAACCTTGATTGTGGTAGTGTTTTCTTCATTTTCACATTGTGATGTGAGGCTGTATACAGTGCGATCTGATAGTTTTGTCTGCCAGTCTAGGGATTAATTTATTAAGATCAATTTATTATCAATTTATAAGATTTAATTAGACTTTTTGAAACCAGTTTGTGGGTCAATCTTTTTAAAAATTGTCTATTGCCTGCACGCCTTTAAGCTAAACAATTTGAAATTAATTTATAGCAGATACCGAAAAATTTTAGCTGTAAAAAAATAAAATAAATAATCTATAGTAAATCGACTGATATATATATCTACATCATTTTAAACTTAAAGATTACAAAGCATTAAAAGGATTTTTAACTTTTATATCTGAAAAATAATTATTTGCTCAGAATTCAAAATATTTCAATAATTTTTTTTCTTTAATTCTGAAATTCATTAACGATATTTTTATAAACATAATTTCTACACATTAACAAATTCAATAGAAAATACGAATCCAGTTATTTAGCCATTGAAAAAAAAATTATAATTGCCACTTATTTTATTACAATGTGTTTCAAATGATTGTTTTTTTTTTTTGTTTTTTACAGGAAGTAAATGTTATTTTTATTTCATTTTGGAAATGGGTTTTGGGAAATGCAATTGAAAACGGAAGAAAATAAAGTGCTCTACGGAAATAAATTCAATATGTTTTCAAACGATACAAACATACATTTTCCTATTTCCAATCTTAATGGAAATAAATTTATCGAACAATGACAAATGAAAGAATGCAGTACATTCATGTTATGTGCAACTAGTAAGCAAAAAATTAATAATTTAATTTTTTTGTGAATTTCCGTGAAAAAAATTACCATGTCTTCCATAAATACAGCAGAAAGCAACAGAATGTCATCAATTAGAGAGCTTGAGACAGCTAAATAAATTCTACTTTTTGAATTTTTTCTCTCACAAAAAGCAACAGTCTTGTTCCTAAAAAATAGTAAATTAAATAAAATACTAAAGCGTGATTAAAAAAATATTGATCTAAAATTAATTCAAAATGTATATAAAAAAAATCTGACGAAAACGATACAATGAGGGATACAAAAAATATTGGTGAAAACTGATTCTAAAATATAAAGAAATCAACCAAAAAGACTACAAAAGGTAATTAAAAAAATATTGGACAAAACTTATAGAAAATAATAATGACAAGAACAACAACAACAACAACAACAATAACAAAAATAATAATAAAACTACCAAAAACATTACAGAGGGTGATTTAAAAAATATTGGTCAAAACTGATTTTAAAAAGATCTGCAGAAAACATTACAAAATGTGATTAAAAAAATATTGTTAAAAATTGATTCAAAACATAAAAAAAATCTGCTGAAAAGATGACAGAGGGTGATTAAAAAATATATTGGTCAATACTAATTCAGAGTAAAAGAAAAAAAAAAATCTGCTGATAAGGGAACAAATGGTGAATCAAAAAATATTAATAAAAAATGATTTTAAAAAAAGCAAAAGAAAAAAACTGCCAAAAAAACTACAAAGGGTGATTAAAAAAATATCAGTCAACTGATTCAAAAATTATGACAAACACTTGAAAAACGTCTACCGGAAACACTTGTTCCACGATTCAAATTAGAATTGCCAGCTCCAGACTTGCCCCCACGAAAGAGTACTGCCAATAGGATACGCATAAATATCGCAAGTGAGTACACTTACGATTTTTTTACATTTGCAACTAAAAGTTTTCTATTAAATGGTAAAATTCAAATAATTGTTGTGTTCCTTTGTATAGGTTTTTACCCTTGAGTAGGAACAAATGCTTGTTCAATACTTCATAAAAGTTTCCTACATTTATTTTGGGCTTATTCCCAAGCAAGTTAGAATATTTGTCTACAGTATAATTGCTCGTGCATGTAATAGAAAAGTGCCTGAAAGTTAGTTAGTAAAAGAAATATTAGGGCTCGACCAGTTCAGTTCATTTTTAAAATAAACAGTAACATTTTTATCAGAACTCTTTAGACCACCACCATTTCTAGAGCTACTAGCTTTAATAGGACAAACGGCGATATGTTTTTAATAATTTGACAACTATGTTAGCTTTTTTTAATAATTTGACAACGGTGTTAGAATTTTTTAATAATTTGACAACTGTGTTAGATTCTTTTAAATAATTTGACAACTATGTTAAAGGCCAAACTTTGGGTCTAGGGGCAGTGCAAATATAGCGTTATCAACTTTTTGGTAATTTTGACCCTATCTCCCCTTCAGATACCATATGTTATCCTTCCTCGCCCCCCCCCTCTCTCCCCGGGTAATGATATTGTCCCGTGGGTTGTCACAAAAAACACGCAAATGATTTAACTTAATTCTATTTTATTTCACAGAACTATGAGCGTTAATTCTGACTCCATTTTTCATAGAACAACAAGCTAATTAAAAAGTAAACAATTTAGCGTTTGTGATCGCTATGGTAACCGCTCAAGGTACTGCCATTCTGAACTGCGAAATATTTCCAACCTTCCGGTGGTAACCATAGCAATCACCATAGAGTATCCCACCAGTGACGAAGGGTACCAAAGAAACGATATAATTTATAATTTTTTTTAATTTTTTTTTGTCAGAATTTACGCTAACTGGGTAAAAATACAAAGAGATATATACATTGAAATAAATTTGAAATACAACAAAAATAAGAAATATAACAAAATATAGAAATAATATATAGATATGCAAAATAAACAGCTTTAACAATAATTTCAGGAAGTAATGTAAGATGCCAGTTTTTTAGGAAAATGGACACGTCTGCTAGAACGTGTGACAGTTTTTGCTTGATCAGGATTACTGTCCGATTTAACAGAGTGTTTTAAATTAGAGTTCTCTGAGACAGTTTTCGTGGACAAGTCCGACTGAGTAATCAAATGAGCTGGCTTCACACGATCTATTGATACCGCAGACTTACGACCATTAAGTTCGTTTGTTATGGTTTTTTCAGTTCTACTTAGAACTTTGTGCGGACCAGTATATGTTTGACACAGTGGAGGTTGTACATGATCCACTCTTAGAAAGATGTGAGAACAAGATGTTAAGGAAGGATGTATATAGAACTTCTCCTGGCAGTGAGATGATGTAACAACTGGATTTAACTGCCGCGTGGTGTTTCTTAGTTGAGTAACGAAGTTTTCGTTGCATGGTTGGATTATGGATTCATCCAGCATGTCACATGGCAGTCTCAACGTAGTGCCGAAAATAAGTTCAGCGCAAGAAGCTTGTATATCTTCCTTCACTGCTGTGCGAATGCCTAGTAAAACTATCATCAATACTTCAGTTCATCTATTGGTTTCTGAGCTTTGATGGATGACTTTAAATGTCGATGAAATCTTACGACAATCCCATTGGATATAGGATGATAAGCTGTGGTTCGAATCTTCTTTGTTCCCAACAATTTCGTAAATTCATCAAAAATCGCTGATCGCATTTGGGGCCTTGATCCGAGTGAAGGACATCAAACCTTCAAATCCAATGCTTGAATATGGCATTGCAAACTGTTTTGGCTAGTGTATCAGATATGGGTATAGCTTCTGGCCATCTGATAAATCAGTCGATGATCGTTAAAAGATAGCTGAAACCGTCAGAGGGAGGCAAGGGACCCACAATATTTATGTGAATCTGGGAAAAACGTGCATTAGGAAGAGAGAACGTGCCAAGAGGTGCCTTGGTGTGAGTTTGTATTTTTGATCTTTGACACGACTCACAGCAACGAACCCAGTTTTTGATGTATCGTTTCACATTTGGCCATACGTATCTGGAACAAATTAACTTTGTGGTGGCTGCTATGCCAATATGAGATAGGTTGTGCAAATGTTCGTATATCAGTCGACGAAAGGAGCTAGGAACTAAGGGTCGAGGCGTACCTGTGGAAATATCACATAGCAGGTTACGATCAGAAATGAGGCAAGGTTTTAGTTCAAATTTTAGCGATGCACTGTGCAGCAGGTTTTGTATCTCTGAATCATTTTTCTGAGCTTCTGTAAAATCATCAAAATTTAAGATTGGAGATTTTGAAATAGAATCAATTTCAATTCTTGAGAGACAATCTGCGACAGTGTTTTTGGAACCTGGTACATGTCTAATGTCAGTGGAATATTGGGAAATAAAATCTAAATGGCGTAATTGCCGAGGCGAACATTTATGGGGATTTTGCTTAAATGCATAAATTAGTGGTTTCTGATCAGTATAAATTTTAAAATTTCTCCCCTCTAACATGTGCCGAAATTTCTTTATTGCTGAATAAATAGAAAATAATTCCCGGTCATAAGTTGACCAGTTCCGTTGACTCTTGTTTAATTTCATGGAAAAAATGCTAAAGGTTCATAATTTTCCTGAAAAAAATTGCATAAGAGTGCCGCCGATCGCGACATCTGAGGCGTCAACCCATATACTTAACTGAGCACCTGGAATGGGATGCCCTAAAAGAGCTGCTTGAGCTATGGCATTTTTGGCATCTGTGAAAGCCTTTTCAGTATCTTCGTTCCAATTAATCGGTTCGGAAGTTTTAGGAACACGGGAACGAGATTTCATTTTGTTTGGATGGCCTTCTAATAATTGCACTAAAGGCGCAAGTATGTGTGCAGCTTTATATATAAAAGATCTATAAAAATTAAACAGTCCCAAAAATCGTCGAAGTTGAGATAAAGTTGTGGGCTGTGGAAAATCAATTATACATTTAACTTTATAAAGAAGTGGCTGAATACCGTGTTCAGATATTCGAAATCCTAAGAAATCGATGGTAGGTTTACCAAATGTGCACTTGGAAACATTTATGCACAAACCATATTCTTCTAATTTGGAAAATAAGGCTTTTAACCCTTTCAAGGGCAGAAGATTTCTGTTCCTAAAATGATGAAATAATTGACTGACACCAGAATAGTAAAACGAATTTCTTAGAAAATATAAATCCGCTAGTTTGTACTTTCATTACAAAAGGAAAATTTTATTAAAATATTCTTGGTGTCATTTGCCACTTTTTTAATTAAAATTAAGTGGCTAGACCCTCTAGCCACCGCCCTTGAAAAGGTTAAATGATGATAATGCTCCTCTTCATTTTTAGAGGCAATAAGTATACCATCAACAAAAGCATAGACGCCAGGTAAATCACGTATTATTTCGTCGATGAATCTCTGAAATGTGGCAGATGCATTGCATAAGCCAAACTGGATGCGTGTGCTTTCGAATAATCCGAAAGGTGTGCATATCGCTGTTTTAGGAATATCATCAGGATTAATTGGTATTTGATGATACGCTTTGATTAGGTCAATGTGACTAAAAATTTTATTGTTGCGTAAATTTGCAGTAAAATCAACTATACACGGAATCGGATATCTGTCTTTTACAGTTTGCGCATTCAAGGCACGATAATCACCTACAGGTCTCCACACCAATGTTCCTTTTTTTGGAACCATGTGAAAAGGTGATGCATAATTGCTACGTGAAGGTCTTAAATGTCCGAGTTGTATCATATTTTGAAATTCCGTTTTAGCAATTTTTAGGATCCAGAGCTAACCTTCGAGGTTTTGCCACAACTGGAGGTCCTTTTGTTGTAATAAAATGCATTGTGTTGTGTATAACGGGCTGATTAGGATCTGGTAATTTTGTTATAGATAGAAATTTTTTAAGACGTTCATTATATATACTATCAATATTGATTGTTTTTACTGAATGAATGGATGCACATTTCATGTGGCCTGTTGTTTCAAATTTTGTTTTTAAGTCCCTTACGGTCGTATTCATGAAGAACTTCGACCGAGAGCTAAACCACAGGTCCAGTAACTCCGAGTTGGGATTTTTAACCGAGAGGTGAAAACTCGTATTCGCCATCGACTTCGGATGAAAAGTTACCGAACTCAGAGTTCCTGGACCCCGGTTGAAAGAAGTATGCCTATTGGTTTAAAAATTCCCGTCTTTTTCGGTTTCGCGTCGCGACTTTATTTTTGTTTTGTATGAAAAGCGTTTAAAAAATGGGGGGGGGGGAATCAAAAAGAAGGAAAAACAAAGATTCAATGCGATTTTTTATTTATTTTTTCTCCACAAAATATATGGAGAAAATTAAAACTTGCAACCACTAAATATGGAAATTTAATTTATTGAAAGTTTTAATATTTTTTAAACAATTTATTCAATTTTTTTCTTTCTTTTTTCAATTGATAAATGAGTTAGGTAAATTATATGAATCGTGTTAACGGCTAAAAAAATGTTAGTATTTTTTTTCCAAAATAATTTTTACATATTTGCTTAAAAATGGAATTTGATTGGGATAAAAACTATTGAAATTTGACTTGAATAAAAACTAAAATTTTATTCCAACAGTTATTATGTTGATTTCCATTATTAATAGCTTTAATTAGTAATTAAGTAATTTCTAATAAAAAAATATTAAAATAGAAAAAAAGGAAAAAAAGAAAAAAAAGTAGCCTGTATATCAGTATAGATGTTATCCAGATATAGTAATTTTATTGTTTGGATTTTCAGCGAAAACGGTTAATTTTAATTGAGCTAGATAGATATTAGTACTCCAAATAGACTGGAAAAAAGTAGTGAAATAATATTAAGAGAACTGCAGAAAAAGATGAGATGGTGATTCTGGCACTGCCCCGGCATTAGGGACCAGGCCGCAGAGGCACGACATATGGCGCATATAATTATCACTTCAGATCGATTGATCAACTTTTTTCATTTAACTAATAGCTAAATAAATTTCCACACTTCTTGTAACTTTAAACTGTATACAGTGCGATATTTTATAAGAAGCTATTTTAAGGAAAAGAAAATTTTTAAACCTTTTAAAATTACTAGCATATGAATTTCCATTCAACACACAGAATCGAATAAGTTCTTTTAAAAATAATGATAAATGAATTCCGAACACTAACCTGTCAAATAAATGTGAAATATTACAGAAAGTTGATTTTTTATTGACCAGTTTTTAGAGCCCCTCCCCCTTCTCCACTCTTTGTTTATGAGAATTGCCATTCTCAGATACAAGATCAAATTTGATTTCGTAAAAAAGAAAAAAAAGAGAGAGAGAGAGAATCAAATGAGTTAAGCTCACTTGATTCTCTTTGACTATTTTTTGATAAATTAGTTCAGTATTATGAAATATTATTACATGCACGCACGCACCTGCTTTTGGATCCAGTGTTCCATTTGAGAGAA
This sequence comes from Maratus speculifer, assembly GCA_964019185.1. Lineage (NCBI taxonomy): Eukaryota > Metazoa > Arthropoda > Arachnida > Araneae > Salticidae > Maratus > Maratus speculifer. Next base: position 98,604,525 of record OZ025295.1, read on the forward strand.
CGTATTTACTTCTCAAAGTAAATTTTAAAAAATCATATTTTATTTTATATATTTTTTCTAGCTTTATTATTTTATATTTTTTATTCATTTAAATATCATTTCATTAGATGTAATAAGATTATTTGTATAGAAAGAAAAGAGATTTTATTATATATATATATATATATATATATATATATATATATATATATATATACTATGATTGATTAATGAAAGATTTCTAGACTAAATTGGTAAAGTAATGATAGCAATCTATCAAAACAGTTCGAATTCATTATTAATAATTTCATATAATTCTACATTACGTAATAAATAAAATAGTTGTCTTTTGTTTGTGAATTTGTGGAGAAGAATGAGTCTCCATTAGCACCATCCTACCATTTCCCTCTTTATTATTATTATTCTTTTATTTATTTCTGTGTATGTGTCATGTGTTAATTAAAGTACTCAAGATGCTGTATAAGATATAGAAATAAAAATTAATTTTAAAATGCTACCAAAAATAGAAGACTGTATGTAATCTTATATATATACATATATGTTATCTGTTTTTAACTAGTTTATTTATATTTATACATATATTCTCAACATTATATGTTGAATTATTTGCTTTCATAAATACTCATAGTCGCCACAATTTATTTGCCTTAAAATAGTCAGCATTACTGAAAGAGCTGATAAAATTATTTTTGGTATGGGATTATTAAAAAAAAAAAGTTTTTTTTTTATCATTGTATTTCAATTTTTTAGTAATTTATTGTTTTTAAGCTAATTAAGGAGTAAAAATTATAAGTGATCTCTAAAAGAAATCTCACAATTTCAGGAGGTAATTCAATTTTATTTAAAAATTGTGAGGCTCGTGTTTTAAGTAGCCAAAAGGATTTATTATTACTATTATTATTTTCGTATAAAATAGTATTTCTAATGCAATATTTTATACTATATATAATTTTAAAATTAAAATGCAGTTGAAAAATAGATGTATTTAAATTAAAAACTTGAAATTTCGCAAAACTTCGAATACAAACAATAATAATAACAATGCTATAATGTTAATGATAGCAGGTATTTCAAGTAATTGCGATTCATAATTTTAAAAAGAACAAAACTTCTAAAAATCTTCAATAAACTGATAAAATCCAAATGAATTGTTTAAATTTTAAGTCAAAATATCTAATTTATAGATCTGATATACATTTATCTAATTTTGTACATAAATAATAAATCTTTCGCGCAATAAAACCAAATTTTAATTTGTTAAACATACTATAAGTACGGATAAAAAAACTACAGAGAATGTATGAATATTTAAAGATAATCTTCGTATTTCTCTAGTTAAACAAAAATGCAAATCAGAAAGGTATCTCACATTTTAGTTAGACCTTAAGTAAGTACGACATTTATTTCGGTACTGTTAAAATACATTCGGTTTTTTGTTTCTTTCTTTTTTTTAACAACAAAATTGCAAAAAGTAAATGACTTTAAATAAACTTTAGACAGACGCGACAGTTGTTACTTTAATAACAATTTATTAATCGTCTGTCTAAGTAATGTTGGCTATTTTTAAAGCAAATACTTTTTCGCGACCACACATATTTATGTAAACAAACAGTTCAACATGCAATATATAGAGTATTTATACGTAAATATAAATAAATCCAATAAAAATATTGAAGGTAATACAGATATATGAGATTACATACCTTTACATAATGTTCTTCTGCTTTATTTGATAGTATATTTTCTACATTTTGGCAGCCCCTATATTAAGTACGCAAATACCGCCATTGTAAAATGGCGTTTCTCTCGATAAAATTTTCTCTCTCCTTGCTTGTTTTTCGTAAACTATGCATGCTCGGTTGAGAAATCTTGAGAAATTGAACCAGAACCTTGCTGGAGAGCAAGGTTATTCGACCTGACCTTGGATTTTCCCCCTCAAACCGGTTCAGTCAGGTTGAAGAAGAATACCGATTCTGCTTTCAACCAGGGTTTCGGGCGAAATTCTGGGTCCAAGTTGATCGTGAATACGAATGTTAGACATTTGTGACGGAGATCTGGGACCAATTCAAAATTATGGAGAAAATCTGCTCCCAATATTGGTGTGCTAACATTTGCCACAAGAAAAGTTCAATTAAATTTTCGCCTTAACTTAAAGTCTAGAGAAAGGGTTTGTTGACCATAAAGATTTATAGTTGAAGAATTGGCAGCCAAAAGTGTTTGTACGGGTGGATTCCGTTTTTGTTAATTATTGACAGGAAGGATTGACACATCCGACCCTGTGTCGACCAGAAAGGAAACATTTGTTGTCTGGTCTTTAATGAACAGGCGACGTGACTGCTGAGGCAAAGAATAAGTCGCCTCTACTCTTTGTTTGTTTCGTTTCCCGATCAAGAACATAGTTTTATGCATTTTTCTTCTGTACATTTTGTTCCAAATCGTCGATGGTACCAACAAATAGATGAATCACGCTTAGCACTGTTATTTCGCTCGGGACGTTTACTTGAATTTCTACGATATGGTGATTCCCACGTGAAAATGCAAGGGGATCGATTCTCTTATTTAGTTTTTCAATTTCTCTCATAAATTTATATTCTATTGACTGTTCATTCGCGCTGGACACAAGAGATGAGACCGGCTCAGCCTGAGCCCGACACGGGCTCGAGTTCTATTTTTATTTTAACCTTCGGGCTCGGACGGCGTGGGGCTCACTTTTTTTCTGAAACCGAAAAAATTTATTTATTCATGTGTAGAAAAGATTGAAAAACCTTTTTCTTTTTTAAAATCACCTACTTATTCCTTTTCAAATCATTTGATCAAAATGGCAGGGAACCGAAATAGTTTTTATTTATTTTAGTATTTTATTGCTGTTTCAAATGAAAATTTGTGATAGTTACATATTTATGACGGCATAATTTCCGACAACGACCTACTGAATGGCGCCAATCAAAATAAACACAGCTATGAATTTGCTTTTAGTTGGCTTTTCGTTAGAAGATTTTTTAATATGATCGTTTATTTATTTATTTATTATTTAGTTACATAACGCGAAGAGAATATTTTTTCTGTTATTAATAGACGAAAGTTAATTGGAGGTTTGCAAATTATTTAATCTTTTATTGTGCACGAGTCATAGTCGTTTTTCGTATGAAAATTAGTGATTGTTTTATCTATTTGTCAACATGAACTCTGTTTATGCCGAGGACAGTATACATTTTTGAAGTCACTTTCTTTCGTATGTAATCATAATTACCATGTTAATCTGATAGAAAGCAATTGATCAGTGTTTTCTCTTTTCCTATGTAAGCATCGGACCTTTAATATAACAAAGTCATTTTATTATTATTATTTTTTAAATTTACGTTGATTTTTATCATCTATCAAATCACAGAAGATTATTATTACAAGGACTCGATTGTAATTAAAGATGTACAATTTTTGCAGAAAATTGAAAAACCTTGCTTGATTCGATAGATTACAAATAGTAATTTCTGCAAATTTCGTGGATTTATTCATTAAGCCACAAACATGTCCATGAAATTTTCTTTTTAAATTAGGGGAAAATTTGAGATTAATTTTAAGTGTCAAGTATATTTTTATTTGATACGGATTTTGATAAGATAGAATTTAAATTTTCATTTAACAATTCTATCTGTGTTAGAAATTTATAGTACCATACTAATAATTTTATAATACAATAACAATAAACATAAATCATTAACATAATAATAAATTTAAAACCATAAATACCATGCAATTTTGTTTTGTATACTTTTGGTATGGCGCTCGGGCGGGCCCGAGCCCCGGAAAACGAGCCCGAACTCATTTCTACTGGACACGGTAAATGCAGAAAGTGGGGACGGAGTAACCTCCGAAATCCGATCCGAAATTTCCGCAGCCTTTTCAAGGGTTAAATCAGAAACAGCTGCTAAAATTGTTTGAACAGAATTTGGTAAACGCGTCAAAATGTTCCTCATAATTTAATGTGAGAGTTACCTAACATTAAATTGTCAGGAACATATAGGGACTCCGCGCAGCGTTTCATGATACGTAATAATTCTGAAGATTTCCGATTCCCTAGTTCTTCCCCAGACAATAGTTGCCGTATTTCTTGCTGGGATGACTCTCCCGAACGCGCAATTAATTCCTTTTTTAAGATGCCATAATGATCGGTAGCATCCGGTTGCATTAATATGTCACGAACAATTGATGCAATATGCCGGTGCCCGCACTTAAGTACAGATAGAGAGCACACCATTCCATCCCACCATTTCCCATTTTTCTACATGGTTAATTTTCACTAATATTTTCTACGTGATGGTCCTATCGGATATGATGGTGATGTGATCACCATCAGGTTGGATGATAGAGTAAAATTTTGTTAACTCCATCAAACACTTTGTAATTTACGCACGTTGCTCGGAAGAACGATCAAGTCTGCTTCTTCTCGACAGTCACGATTCCCATATTCAGCAGAAGCATTGGATTACATCAAAGCTGACGTTTCAACGTTCCCGTCTCACTGTAGTCATGAACTACAATCGTTGATTGCAGTGTGCATCAATCCCTCAAAAAAGAAATTCAAGTAGGGTATGCACAAATAAAAAGCTTATGAAAATTTGCGGCATCACGGCAATTTTCGTTAGAGCTGCTCCATTGGCGTTAACATCAGTCATTATTATGGTGGGATTTAGATCTTCTTGGATTTTTCCCACTGAATTCTGCAATATTTACAGACTATATAGGCCTAAATATATTGGATTATACAGCCATCCTACTTTTATAACAGGCCAGGTCGTGTCACATACCAAATCTTCATAGCTCCAACAATTCTGAAGAGACTTCAAATTTGCCAGAATAATCCACTTTTCATAGCTTTATTTCAAACTGATTGAATTCATAAAATCCTTTTACACGAATGTAGGTTTGTAGTTCTGAAGAAGCTGTTCTTTGAGTTATCCTCAAAGGTTTCCTATTTCTTATGAAGAAGACGTTCTTTCTACATCAAAACAATTTTTTCCTAATCTAGAAGTTAGATGTTTTGAGAAGGCGACACCTGAGTCAGCTATACTGATTGATTCTCGCTTTAAAAATCAGCTCAGAACGAAAAAGTATTAATCTGAAAAAAAGGAAATTGCAAATGGAAACATAAAAGAAGCGAGAAAAAGCGATTTTCATCTTCAAATGTAAAGTGCACTAAAAAATCAACGCCTTAAAAGGGTATTAAAAGCTTACATTCAAGTCATGAGGTGAAGATTGTTTTTGTATTTATTGCTTTGAGCTTTGCTCCATGTCTAAGGTAAAAGAAATGAATGAGAAAAATCATGCTTTAACATAGATTATGAAATACTTTCTAGCACTTCCTGAAATCTTTGACAAAACTTCATTATTTAGGAAAATAAGGTGTTACTGTCTGTAGTAAAATATTTCAATATTTTGAACAACACTGTGTTTGATCTATCGGTTGATATATGTACTACATAGTAGGGAAATTTAGTTTAGCAAGAAAAATCAAAACAGGTTGAAATTTCTCTTTTAGAACTTTATACTAATAAATGGAAACATACTTGAATACTTTTGTTCAGCCCTGTAATTTACCTATATTATCTTTATTACACGCCCGCATTAGGTAAAATTTAATTCAAAGTAAACACTTTTAAAACTACTTAAATCACATTTCCAGAATTTATCATTCATAAGCGACCATTTATTCAATTCTTTGAGTGACTCTGTATAATTGCGATTTTTATCGTGAGGACAAAGTTTTGTACATACATACATACATAGATACATACATACATATAAACATTTTAGATGGTGTTGGTTTTGGGTTTCTGGGATCATATAGTGAAAAGTTATGAAGAAAATTTTCAAAAGTCATACCACGTAACTCCTGCAATAGGTAGTATTTCTTACGAAATCTACCAAACAGTATTTCTTATGAAATCTACCTAATAGTATTTCTTACGAAATCTACCTAAAACTGTGCCTCTATCGACCTTTGTTCGCATCGACTGGAAAGCGATAAATATATATACCGAATTTTTAAAAATGTGTTGTTTTCAAAAGGGTATTATTTTTTGAAATAATGGACATTGTGGCAATTGAAAAAATTTAAAGTATTCAAATATAGAAATTCAAATAAATCTACATGAGCCAGGTTCTGTCTGGTGAACCATTAAATTAGTCTTCATAATTCTCTCATTTTAATTTATTTTTTTAAGTGGTTTCTGTAGAAAAAATCGTCTTTTTTTCTGCAGAACTTTTTTTAAAACTTGAAATAACAATAAGAAGAATAGAATGATTTTTTTTTGCCAGATATCTATAGTTAATTAAGTTCAAACATTGGTGTATTTATTACACTGTAAAAAAAATCCGAAAAATTGCAGTAAAATTAGATATAATAAAAAAAAATTACATCTAATTTTACTGCAATTTTTACGGCAAAAACTGCTGGCAACATTGCTACCAGAAGTTTTTGCCGTAAATTTAACAGATTTATTTTTTGCAGTGTGTGGAATAACTATTATCAATAGGGAGTGTCTAGTCGCTTATTAAAATTGACTTTCATAATGCTGCAGAAACTGAAATTATTTACACATCTACCAATATGCCTAAATAAACTTTAGATATTTTGTTTATATGTTTACAGTTAAAGTTATGTCTATTGTGCATATATAGAATAGAACTTAACGATATATAAAGTTAATTTGATGTTTTTTTTGTTGAACCAATTGGAATAATTACTGAAATTGAGAAATTCTTTTAAACAGCCCATGTTATTTTATGTAGTAAAGAAAACTATTTGTGCCAATTTTAGTGTAGAAAAATATTTATATGCATGGCAAAGTAAACAAAATATTGAAAACATTGACGAGACGAAGGTTTAGGTTTTTCCAAATTGTTGACACTATGCTAATAAAGATTCAGACATGAAGTTTTCATACAATTTCTTGCGTTGAGTATCAAGTTTTTATTTTATTTTATTTTTATTTTTTATTTTTTATTTTTTATTTTTTTTATAAAATTTACCCCTCGAAAACAGTTTGCATTGTTTTTGATTTTAAGACGCAACACTAGTCACTGAAAAAGGCCCGGATGATAATGTTAAGTCTATGGGGGCGTTATTTTCAAATATCTCGCACAAATTTTAATATTTTTACATTTTTACATAAATTTTTTCCATAGGATAGCTGAGTCCAAAAAATTTCAAAAATAAATAAATAAAAACCTTTAACTTTCAGAACTGGTTTGAATCGGTTGTAGAATTGAAACTGCTCTAATATATAAAAATATAACTAAAATCGAAAAAGTAAAAGCTAGCCCAGTTATGGGTCGTCCTCAGCTATCATATGAAAAAAAAATCATGTAAAAATATTAAAACTTGAGTGAAATATTTAAAAATAACGCCCCCATGGACAATAAATTATCATCCGGGCCTTTTTCATTGACTAGTGTGGCGCATGAAGCTAAATCAATATGAACTGAGGATGCGTTTGATACTGTTAAGAGATAGATGTCTGGTCCATCTGCTTAGACACACCCTTTGAATGCATTTTAAAAAAGGATGTCTGTAAATCCCAGAATATTATTCGACATTGCTGGGCAGTGTATCCAAAATAATTTTAACAAGAGATGCGAACATAATAATATTGTTTTCGCCGACTTTTCCATCTTTTGTAATAACTTGTACATCTATGAGGCGAAAAGATAACCCTATCATTTAAGTCTTCATCTGGATTGGATATTGGCAGAGTTACATTCATTTTTTAATAAGTGGGAGTTTTGTAATTTAACCATCAAAAATGAAGTAAGAAATTATTTTTTTCTGTACTGTTTACATTCCCTTCGACATGCATTCAAACATTATTGAACTTTTCTTCAGTTTTTTGTCCTTTTTCACAGTGAATGTTTTATGAGGCATTAATTGATTACTTTGAAGAATAGTGTGAATTAAAAGTATTATGAAAAGAAATCATATTCAAAATGTACATTGGCAATTTATAGAAGCATGTAGATTTTCCAATATTGTATATCTTCGGTATTTACTACGACCACTTCCCTAGAAATATGTTTGGTACGCTTCCATTCTCTAGTATCCAGATAGAATTATCGTGTTACATTATCTTTGGAAAAGAGTATAGATTCTGTTATTGGACGCACATGTAAATGAGAGTTTTTCTTTGGTTTCTTTCCGTGTTCCATCATCCTGTATTTTTTCCAAAAATATCATTCGCAGGATGCTTTTAATACATGCCAGGAACAGTTTTAAAATTCCAGAGGTTATCGGTCATCTTGAATTTTATTTCTGTGGATATTTTTAAAATGTGAGTTCAATGTTTAGGTTAGAATACAACTTTTGGTTTAAGGTAAAATAAGTTCTTCAAAATATTGAATTTATTCTCTATGGCTTCCAGAAAAAAAAATTTGTGATTGTCTGTAGGATGATTTTAAGCATGCAAATGAATCAGGTATTCTAAATATTTTGTTCACTGGATGTTTTTAGGATGTGCGTATGCTATTTGAGTTGCTGGGCTGTACATTTATTGGTTTATGATAACAGGTTTTGCAAAATATCGAATTGTGTTTCTATGTAATGTACATATATGTTTTTGAAAGTCCCAATACTGTTAAATAGATTGTTCCTAGTGGGATAATAATTGTTATACATACAAAATGTTTTGCACTATCTTGCATGTGATAATACGTAAAATGCGAAACAAAAAAAATGTTCCTTTAGTATCAAAATATGAATAATTTTCCAAAAACTAAATTCAACAAAATGTTCTATTTGGAGTTGGTTGATTGCCAACAAAAGTTTGAGAATCATTCTTTTCATATTCATATCTTTTTTTATCGTTACGTTAAAAAACAGAATAAATCAACTTAATGTTATTTGTTAGAAATACTGCAGTTATCGCTATAAAAAAGGATGTATTCTTAGAAAATAGATCATAATCAGTTATTTTTAAAATGTGGTTAAACAGAGCACTATACTGGATAGAATCCAAGTTTTTGAAACATCTTACAATCATAACAGATAAAACACAAAATGTTTAACATAAGAGTTTCAAAAATGTCCTTTTATGTCATTTTTGTTTATGTGCTTTTTATAATCTTGTTCCCAATGAATAAATAAATAAACAAATACGCTAACAGTGGGGGGTGGAGGGTGTATGCGTATACAATCGAGAAATGAGAAACATAAATTGTTTTTTTTTTGGCGTCATAAGTTTGAATTGAAGTTTTGTTCATAGTTTTGAATGTGTCTTTTTTACTTTTCTATATTTTGCTCTGCAAAAAAATACCTTTAAAAATAATGAATTACGTAGGTTTGATATCTCATAAGTATATTTCATTTCAATTTATCTACTGAGCACTTTTAATAAATACTAAAAAAAGGTAATAAGGAAAATAAGATAGAGCAATATTTCCTAAATCTTTATAATTTTGTAAACTTTTTTTAGTATAGACGTTTTATCTACAGAATATCAGCAAAAAAATCTTTATTAGTTTTTTTTACATTTAATGTATATTTACACTGTTAAAAGGGAAATAAAAGAAAGGAAAACTTTGTTTGAAAAAGCGGTAACTTTCCGTTACAAGATTTGATTTTTAATGACAATTATTTAACTTAACTTTTAAAATTATTGAATCTGTGAATCGTCAAAGAATTCGCACTGCTACATTATTTAATTTCAATGCGTGTAAGTAATGAGTCCTCCTTTTTTCTTACTATTTCATGCATTTTTTTAAACTTTTTCGTAAACTTTTTGTTATTTTTGCTTATTTCTATATCTTTTTGATATTTTTATGAGCAATATTTAACAAATGTTTCGTTATTTTTTTTTAGTTTAACTAAAATTTCCTTTTTGACTAAAATCAATTTAAAAATTTGGGATGAATATAAGTAAAATCTATAGATTCTAAATAAAAGAATATTTATCAGTGAAAATTGTAAACAATTTCGCCTTAATTTTAAAGGAAAATTCAATTTGAAAATATTTACCTCATACTATCCTATGGGAGGAAATCTATGTTTTGCCAAAGATTTTCGTCGGAAAAACTTTGGCATTGTATTCATGTGCGGACCGCTGGATTCAATGTATCAGAATAGGGAATTAGCTCTCTGTATTATTGTCGATCTCAGTGGTTATGATCTGGGCTTTACTGAAGAGTATATGGTGGTATATATACCATACACCCACTGGATTTTTTAGGAAGCTTCGTATGCCCTTTGTTTTCCTGAAATAATATTATAGCTTATATCTTCTAATGTGCACTCTCTGCCTATATGCACTCTGTGCACGCTCTGCCTAATATTCTACAGGTTTTTTAACGACTGTAGCGTTGAGTATAAGTTCGAACTAACGAATCAATTATTAATTCGGATGCAAGGCATTTAGGACTTTATGATAAGTTAGAATCATCAGGAAGATAATATTATTGCGAATCCACTCTCTAATTTATGTTGCAGTAGAAAATGAAAAATGTAAACAGAAGAAACATTTCTTAAAGTAATTACCATTTGTATATTCTATTACTTAAATTAAATATATAAATGCTAATAAATGGAAATAAATTAAAAAAAGATTACAACTTTAATATCGAGCACGGAACTGTAAATTTGTTTACAGATTTTAAAAAACTTTAACAAAACAAATATTTTGTACTGATAAAATCTATGCCCTCCCCCCCAGAAAAATTGTAAATAAGGTGAATATTTTTGATATTAAAAATTGTTGACAAAATATCATGAAAAATTATGGCATATTTGTAAACACTAAGGAGACAACGTTTACTATTACTGCTTAATATTGGTTGGGAATTGCTTCGCTTTGTGCTTTAAATGCATATTTTCAGATATTAGTGTTTTGATCCATGAAGACAATTGAAAGAAACTGTATGCAAATTCAGATATAAATTTGACAAAAATTAAAAGTACTAAGACAAAAATAAAAAAATAAATGTTACTATTTACAATTATATTAACCATATTTTTGTATTAAAGCATTTTCGATTAAAAAAACTTCTCATAAGCCCTCTTTTTAAGATGCATTAATGATTTACTTTTCAAGCATAAAATAAGCTAAAATAAAATTGCATGTTAAGAAAACAAAATTTAAACCCATTCTAACGTAAGAGAAAAAGAAAGTACGGAAAGATATGATGGTTAAATGCAATGAGTTTTATCATCTTCAATTTATTTTCCACTGGTTGGACAAGAACTATTTCTGTATATGTATGTATGAAAGTCATATAACTAAAATTATACGACCATTTTTCATTACTTCCGCGACGTGGAAAGGCGTTCCGAGACTATGCTCTCAAATTCCGTGAAAGTATTTCACAACTATCTGCCTAAAAGACTTGTTTTATTAAGCTCTAAATTTCATCTGCTGTATCAAGAATTTTGAAATAGCTAAAGATGAAATTGTGCGATTATTATGTTTCTGATAAAATGTATCTAGTTACAACAAATGTAGATAAAGAAAATATTACTTCAAGTATTACTAGTTTTAAAAAGTGTTGCTTTTATATTTAAGAAAATAAGATTATGAAACATTTAATTTTTTTATTGTGTTAATTTGAAATCTGTAAAATGCATAAATAAGAGATAAAGAGGAAAAATTTATGAAGATTAAATTGAAATAAGACATAGGCTATATGTCGGACAGTTTCAATTTTAGACATTTTGTCGAATATTTAAATATAGATTTGTCAGATTTTTGTGAAATTTCAGGTTTGTGAAGAATATGTTCCACTTCATATGTATCAAAGACAATTTGACCAGAAGGGCAATGGTGGGATCAACAAAAAATCAAAGGAAAATAAGAATGTTTAGGACATCCTGTAAAAGAAAATGTACGAAATAATCTATGGCTGTAGATTGCGAGTATATAGATTTTATACAATATATGTATATATATATATATATATATATATATATATATATATATATATATATATATATATATATACCATTTGATAATGACATGATTCGATAGTCGATTTTATGCAGCAAATCCTAAAAAAAGCCATTGAAATATCATGAGAATTAAGAGCTAATATTTTTAATTTAAAAAAATCTCATGAGCTATTTTTTTCAAGTTGCATTAATGATTTACTTTTGCAAAAATAAAAATATGTAGTAAACTGAAATTAAATTGCACATTTAAAATACAAGACAGAACCCGTCAAATTTTGACGAAAGAAAATGTTTAAGAAGGAACTGTTTCATTGATTTATAAAAAACCTACAAAATTAGCTACAGTAAAAAATGCACCTTACATTGGCAAGTCTCAAACGAAAGATGTTTAACCTAAGTTAACAAAATATTATTTCCATAAAACTCAGTTTTAGAAATTATTAGAATTAAACTTTAATCGTACATGTAAGTAGTAAAAAATAATAAAGATCTATTATTAAAATAAAGTTATGAATTAAGGCTTTTATGCTAGTTTTCCAAAATGAAAAAAAAAAATAATAACAACAAAATTTATTCAACTTTGACTCAATCATAGAATTTTTTCCCGTGGAATCTAAACCTGACAACATTTTCACTATATCAAAATTTACATATGCACACTTGATATCTGTATTCAACTTTTCCAAAAATTTCCTAGTGCAATTTGATAATTTTTATTCAAAACTGGAAGTCTCGATCCAATGAGTTGAAGCAGATACTAAACTGTTTATATTCGTTTATGTGTAAATCAAATTTGGTAAATAAAATCAAAATTCATCGAGTCTTTAACAGGAATTTTTTTTCCTTTTTAATGAAAAAATGGCAGCATAAAGAACATTTTTTCTTTGCTTTTAAGAGAAATGGAGTACTCCTATTCCCACGATAAGAAAAACAGCATTAAAAACTACAAAATAATGAGTGTTTCAAAAATAAATTAATATAAACGTAATTTCAAATAAATTACGTTTAAAAGCAAATTTTTTTCCTTATCAAAATCAAAAATTGCAAAACCGAAATCTCATTTAAAACCTGAAAGTGTTGCCATTCGCAAAATGACGTAAGCGTTACGCACAGATAAACGTTTGGCCTTTATCATATAGACAAACTTTAAATTATCTCTTCTAACATAACAGTAAAAGAAAGTACGGAAAGATATGATGGTTAAATGAAATGCATTTTATTATCTGCAATTTATTTTCCTGTGTTTGGACAAGAACTATTTCCGTCTATGTAGGAATGTCATATAACTAAAATTTAACACGACTATTTTTCATGACTTCTGCGACGTGGAAAGGCGTCCCGAGACTTTGTTTTAAAATTGCTTGAAAGTATTTCATAACTATTTTACTAAATGACTTGTTTTATTAAGTATTAAATTTCCTCTGCCGTATCAAGAATTTTGAAAGAGGTAAAGATGAAATTTTACGCTATTATGTTTTAGATAAAATGTATCTAGTTACAAGAAATGTAGACAATGAAAATATTACTTCAAGTATTCCTAGTTTTAAAAAGCGTTGCTTTTATATTTAAGAAAATAAGGTTATAAAACATTTAATTTTTTACTGAGTAATTTGAAATCTGTAAAATGCTTAAATAAGAGGTAAAAAGAAAAAAAAATGAAGATTGAATTAAATTGAAATCGAGCATAAACTATATGCCGGAAAGTTCCACTTTTAGACATTTTGTCGAATATTTAAATATAGATTTGTCGAATTTCTCTGAAACTTCAGGTTTGTGAAGAATATGTTCCACTTCATATATATCAGAGACAATTTGATCAGAAGGGCAGTTACGAGATCAAATAAAAATCAAAGGAATTTAAAAATGTTTCGGACGCCTTGTAAAAGAAAACATACGAAATAATCTATGGCTGTAGATTGCGAGTATATAGATATTATGTAATATATGTATTTATATACACGCATTCGTGCATATATATATATATATATTCATGATTTGATAGTAAATTATATGAAGCAAATCATAAAAAAAAGCCAGTGAAATATCATGAAAACTAAGAACTAATATTTTTGATAAAAAAATCACATGAACTTCTTTTTAAGTTGCATTATTGATTTACTTTTGTAAAAATATATAGTTTGATAAAAATATATAGTAAACTGAAATCAAATTGCGCATTAAAAATATAAAGTTTAAAATATCTCTTCTAACACAACAGAAAAAGAAAGTACGGCAAGATATGATTGTTAAATGAAATGCATTTTATTATTTGCAATTTATTTTCCTGTGTTCGGACAAGAACTATTTCAGTCTATGTATAAAAAATATAACTAAAATTATACGACTATTTTTCATGACTTCTGCGACGTGGAAAGGCGTCCCGAGACTTTGCTTTAAAATTGCTTGAAAGTATTTCATAACTATTTTGCTAAATGACTTGTTTTATTAAGTATTAAATTTCCTCTGCCGTATCAAGAATTTTGAAAGAGGTAAAGATGAAATTTTAAGCTATTATGTTTTAGATAAAATGTATCTAGTTACAAGAAATGTAGATAATGAAAATATTACTTCAAGTATTCCTAGTTTTAAAAAGCGTTGCTTTTATATTTAAGAAAATAAGGTTATAAAACATTTAAATTTTTTACTGAGTAATTTGAAATCTGTAAAATGCTTAAATAAGAGGTAAAAAGAAAAAAAATATGAAGATTAAATTGAAATAGAGCATAAACTATATGCCGGACAGTTCCACTTTTAGACATTTTGTCGAATATTTAAATATAGATTTGTCGAATTTCTCTGAAACTTCAGGTTTGTGAAGAATATGTTCCACTTCATATATATCAGAGACAATTTGATCAGAAGGACAGTTACGAGATCAAATAAAAATCAAAGGAATTTAGGAATGTTTAGGACGCCTTGTAAAAGAAAACATACGAAATAATCTATGGCTATAGATTGCGAGTATATAGATATTATGTAATATATGTATTTATATACACGCATTCGTGCATATATATATATTCATGATTTGATAGTAAATTATATGAAGCAAATCATAAAAAAAAGCCAGTGAAATATCATGAAAACTAAGGACTAATATTTTTGATAAAAAAAAATCACATGAACTTCTTTTTAAGTTGCATTATTGATTTACTTTTGTAAAAATATATAGTTTGATAAAAATATGTAGTAAACTGAAATCAAATTGCACATTAAAAATATAAAGTTTAAAATATCTCTTCTAACACAACAGAAAAAGAAAGTACGGAAAGATATGATTGTTAAATGAAATGCATTTTATTATTTGCAATTTATTTTCCTGTGTTCGGACAAGAACTATTTCAGTCTATGTATCAAAAAATATAACTTAAATTATACGACTATTTTTGACTTTTATTATGACTTTTGCGACATGGAAAGGCGTTCCGAAACTTTGCTTTAAAATTCCATGAAAGTATTTCATAACTATTTTGCTAAATGACTTGTTTTATTAAGTATTAAATTTCCTCTGCCGTATCAAGAATTTTGAATGAGGTAAAGATTAAATTTTCCAATTATTATGTTTGAGATAAAATTTATCTAGTTACAAGAAATGTAAATAAAGGAAATACTACTTCAAATATTAATAGCTTAATAAAGCGTTGTTTTCATGTTTAAGAAAATAAGATTATGAAGCATTTCATTTTTTTTATTATGTTCATTTTAAATAAGTTAAATGCAAGAATAAATGGTAAAAATGAAAACTTCAAAAAATTAAGTTTGAAGCACTATATGTTCGGTCACCTTCAATTTTAAAAACTTTGTCGAATGTTTATAGATATATTTATCGGATTTTGCTGGAACTTCAGGTTTATGAAGTATATGTTAAATTTCATGTTTATTAACGGCGATTTGAACAGAAGGACTATTACACGGTCATCAAATAATCAAGTAAAAATAATAATGTTTGGGATCTCTTTGTAAAAGAAAATACATGAAATAATCTATGGCTGTAAGTTGCGCGTATATAGATATTATACAATACAAGGTGGAATCCGTTGAATTTCGACGAAAGTAAATGTTTACGAAGGAACTGTTTCATTGATTTATAATAAATGTACAAAATCTGACACAGTAAAAAATGCAACTTTAAATGGTTAGTCTAACTCTCAAACAAATATTATTTAAAACTAAAGTTAAAAAAAAAAAAAAAAAAAAAAAAAAACTATTTCAGTAAAACTTAGTTGTCTAAATTAAACTTTAATCGCATATGTAAAAATGTAATAAGAAAGTAAATTACAATAAAGATCAGTTATTAAGATGAAGTTATCAATTGAAGCTGTTATGTTTGATATAAGTTCAAAACTTTCTTGCATATTTTTTGCTTATATCATGCTTCTTTTCAAGATTTATTTTTAAAGAGGTTTACTTTTGCAAAAATATAAAGTAAACCGATATTAAATTGCACTTTGGGAATATAAACTTTAAAATACCCATTCTAACATTTGAGAAAAAAGAAATACGAAAATATATGGTGGTTAAATGAAATACGTTTTGCTATCTTCAATTTGTTTTCGAAAATTCGGAGAAGAACTATTTCAGTCTATGTATGAAAGTCCTATAATTAAAATTATACGACCATTTTTTAAGACTTCTACGACATAAAGGACGTTCCGGGACTATGCTTTTAAATTCTGCGAAAGTATTTCACAACTATTTGTCTAAATGATTTGTTTTATTGAATATTAAATTTCCTCTGCCGAATCCAGAATTTTGAAAAGGTAAAGATGAACTGCGATTATTAATGATTGAGATTGAATGTATCTGGTTACAAGAAATGTAAATAAAAAAATATTACTTCAAGTATTGCTAGCTTTAAAAAGCGTTGCTTTCATGTTTCAGAAAATAGGATTATGAAATACTTAAATCTTTTATTATGCTTATTTTAAATCAGTAAAATACAGAAATAAGAGGTAAAAATGAAAATTTAAGAAGGCTATGTTTGAAACACTATATGGCCGGACGCTTTCAATTTTGGACACATTGTCGATTATTTAAAGATATATTTGTCGGATTTTTCTGAAATTTCAGATTTTTGACTTCAGATTGACTTCAGATTTAGATCAGATTGAAACTTCAGATTTTGAAGAATTTGTTTCACTTGATATATATCAAAGGTGTTTTGATCAGAAGGACAATTGTGGAATTAATTTAAAATAGAACATATATATATGGACGGACACTTTAAGTTTTAGACATTTTGCGATTATTTAAAGATACATTTGACGGATTTTTCGGGAATTTCAGGTTTGTGAAAAATATGTCCCACTTCATATTTATCAATGGCGATTTGATCAGAAGGACAATTACACGGCCAAAACAATCAAAGAAAAACAATAATGTCTGGGATTATTTTGTAAAAGAAAATACACGAAATAATCTAAGGCTACATATTGTGAGTATACCTATATTATACAATATATGTATTCATTTGTGGAAGAATAGAACGTTTATTCATGGAGATATATCGATTTCTATGAAAAGTTCAAAACACTCTTGCATATTTTTCTTTATATCATGCTTCTTTTCAAGATCCATTTTTAAATTGATTTACTTTTTCCAAAATATAAAATAAACTGAAATTAAATTGCACTATGGGATTATAAACTTTAAAATACCCGTTCTAAAATTAGAAAAAATGGAACTACGAAAAGATATTATGGTTAAATGAAATGCGTTTTGCTATCTTCAATTTATTTTTCAGTGTTCGGACAAGAACTATTTCAGTTTATGATGAAAACCATATAACTTAAATTATGCGACCATTTTTCATGACTTCTGTGATGTGGAAAGATCTTCCGAGACTATGCTCTAAAATTCCGTGAAAGTATTTCATAACTATCATCCTAAATGACTTTTTTTTATTAAGTATTAGCTTACCTTCCCGGCGTTGCCCGGGTCCGTGATGTTATTCAGTTTTCAAATGTGTTATTTGTTTCCTAAATGACCCTTAAATTAAACTCAAATTTCTATGGTTTTATATCTTTAAGTCCATTTTGTCAACATTTATATTTTTAAATGGAAAAATCGCGAAAAGTCATTGAATTTAAAGCACATGCTGTTTGGTATTTTATTCTGTAAGTAATTTGATTTTTTGGAAACTATGCTTACCGAAAGCGAACGGAACCGCGACGGAAAACTCAGGTTTTTACTGAACTCATAAAAAATTTCACACATTTTATTTTGTAAAAAAATAATTTTATCCATACGAAAGTTCCAAAATTTTTGTAAGCAATGTAAATTTGGTTTTTTGAAAGCCTCTAAAAAGATTGTGTTAAAATAAAGACATTTAGAGTAGGAAAAATGTATTCTCCATGATCCGGGATATGATTCGTGTTTGCGGTATCTTTAAACGGGTTAAATCTCGTATTAAATTGCACCATAGATTATAAAAGTGTTTTAGCTTTAAGAAAATATTTTCGGTTTTTCAGGACGTATACAATTGCGCCATGCAAAGGCAAAACCGCAATGAAACGATCTGGTTTTTGTTGATTTCGTCAAATTTTTCTCACTTTTTATTTTGTAAAAAATATTTCTACTCGTCCGTATGTTTTAAAAATTTTTAAAAGGGTGTAAATTTGGTCTATTGAGATGCTTTTAAAAGATTATGCTGAAATATGTACGCTTAGATACTTTTAGCGTAGAAAAAATATTCTATCCGTGAGTTGCAAAGTGACCTCCTTTTGCCGGTGTATTTGAAAGGGTTAAATCTTATATTTTAAAAATTTCTTATTATAAGAATGTTTTTAAGTTTTAAGAATATGTTTCTTGTTTGCCGGTACCTATAGGATTGCGCTTTGCTAAGGCAAAACCGCAATGAAAACGATCTGTTTTTATTGATTTCATCAAATTTTTCGCACATTTTATTTTGTAAAAAATATTTCTATCGGTTCGAACGTTTCGAATTTTCTGTAGGGAGTACAAATTTATTCTATGGAGAAGATTTCAAAAGATTGAGTTGAAATATGTATGTTAAGGTAATTTTAACATAGAAAAAATACCCTCTCTGCGAGTCGCAAAATGACCTTCTTTTGCCAGTGTATTTGAAAGGTTAAAATCCAAATATTTTAAAACCAATTGCACCATCGGTTAGAAAAAAGTTTCAACTTTAATATCTTTTTTTGGTTTGTTTATATCTTAAATATTACGCCCTGGAGGATCATTGACAAAAGGGAGAAAAATAGTTTTGGAAAAAACGACCATTTTTGAATGTTTGTTTTCAAAGAGTTAACTACAACATTTTTTCAAATTTATTATTACATTTGAGACCTAAAAATATGATCTTTCGAAATATGTCTCTTAAGTTGAACTGCGTCGGGAAGTTTGGTTGATTTGAATTTAAACAAAATGATCCAAAAACAGAAATAAACGCCGATAAATGGTTCTTTTGAGACATTTGAAAGTGAGAGTGCTTTGAGGCCTGTAGATGCTATGGCTGTCGCCTCGATTGATCCATTATTCACAGAAACAGAGACAGTACAGAACAATTTTTATTACACATATCCATTACATTTATTTTATTACACTTCAAAGGGACAACACATCATCCATGCCCGTACCCGGATTCGAACCAGGAACCCACGGTGTGGCAGCAGCTGCCGCTACCAACCACGCCACTGGGTCGGCAAATGGTTCTTCTTTCGTTTAGGTGCGTAAAAGGGTTTGTGCGCATGTGCAAACGATTTTTTCCCCCGAACATTAAAAAATGACTTTTTGAAGAGAGTGAGTTCCACTTCATAATTAATATCTATGAAACTAATCAAAAAATTAAAATTCTGAGCTTCAGGTGCATCAGGAGAGATATTGGGCTACTCTCATAAAAATTTTGAACCTCGTACGTCCCATAGATTTTGCTAGCCATCGCAGTCACACACGCACACCCAGATAGACAGAGCGATTTGTTATTTTATTATTATAGATAAAATTTCCTCTGCCGTATCAAGAATGTTGAAAGAGTCAAACATGAAATTTTGTGATTATTATATTTAAAGTAAAATGTATGTAGTTACAAGAAAAGTAAATAAAGAAACTATTATTTCAAGTATTATTAGCTTAAAAATGCATTGCTTTCATATTTAAGAAAATAAGATTATGAAACATTTAATTTTTTTATTATATTCATTTTAAATCTTTAAAATGCAAAAATAAGAGGTAAAAATGAAAATTTAAGAAGACTAAGTTTAAAACACTATATGACCGGACACTTTCAATTTTAGACAATTTGTTCAATATTTTACGAATTTTTCTGGAATTTCATGTTTGTGAGTTCTGATTCATCAACGGAGAATTGATTAGAAGAACAGTTACAGGGCCAACAAATCTTGAAGAAAAACTATAATGTTTGGGATCACTTTGAAAAAGAGAATACGCGAAATAATCTTCAGCTAAAGATGGCGAGTATATATATATTATACAATATAAGGTACCCTGGGGTAATAACGCCACGTTAAGGTTCTACCAATTTTCACGGCTTAGTTTTAAATTGTATTTTTCAAACAAATGTAGGATCTGATACAGCAACTCATTGACTATCTATATAAAATAAAATAATTTAACAGATATGTATTCATAAAATGTAATGGCGTTTTTTCTTGACCAATGCTATTTGGCGTTAATACCCACCTATATGGGTAATAACGCCATGAAAACAAAACTATAAAATAAGATGGAATAATGGCATGTAGATTGCCCAATTCTAAAAATACAAACTCTACAGCTCTAGAAATTGACAAATTGCAATCTAAGCTATTGAAAATGTAAAATTTTTTGTGACTCTGAAAGAAAAAAAAAAAGCTGTGGTGGTGGCGGGGGGAGGAGACAAAAGAATATCAGATTCTAAGCTACGTTTTGTTTAAAAATGGCCATTTAAATAGAATTATTAGAAACATTGCACGGATTATTTGAATCAGTATTTATATTCCCATGTATGCATTCTATGCGATAGAAAATATTGATTTTTTTGTGAAACTGAAAGAAAAAGGAGTCAGGGGGAGCTTCAACAAAATATAACACCCTGTGTCTCTCTTTGCTTAAAAAGTCCCGCTTAAATATGATTATAAGAAACATTGCATGGTTTAAACCATTCATAATGTAATATTTTAATCATGTGAAGTTTTATAATAACTAGAGTTATATGTAAAAAATATTTTTGTTAAACCTTAACTGCTGTTAACGTCTCACATACCGCTGAGTTTTTCAAGTTTCAGAGTTTAACTTGCAATTTTTAGTTTAACTGTAGATATCGGGAAAATTTTGTTTCATTTGGAGTCCTATTACTATCTCTAGAAACTTTTGAATAGCTGAATTTTATTTATAATAGTCCTGTATATAAGGTTCAATACAAAAATAATATTCTAAAAGTTAATTTAACATTTTATTCATCGTTAGATTAAGCGGTCTGACAGGCCGCTCACAGTAAGTTATGCGACAATTTTTGTCAAAGCAGTTAAACGTTAATACTATTATAGTAATCTAGTAAATGATTTTTAACCCATAACTCCACACTAATGCGGATTCTCCAAACCAACAGTTAAATTGTCGACGTTTTAAAGAGCATGCTTTAATAAATTTTTAATAAATTGAATAAAATTTTTGATTAAAAAATATTATCCCAAAGAGATCTTTTATTCAATTTTATAAATAATTCATATGGTTGTATATCATTATCTGTATATTAGCAACAAAATTAACCTTTAACTGCTGTTTAAAAATAGCGTTTAAATTGTATTTTCCAGTTTAACTATAGTTACAACTGAAATTCTCTTTCGTTTGGAGTTCTCGTAATATTGTTAGAAATATTTGAATAGATTAAATTTAATTAGAATTAATTCTGTACAAAAAGTTTAGCGCAGGAACAGTATTCTTTGATTCATGGATCGCATTTTAACCTTTAATTAATATTACCGATCTCGTAGACCACTATTTTTCTTTTAATTTTTTAGTTTAACTTGTAATTTTCAGTTTAACTGCAAACACTACCGAAATTTTGTTTCATTTGGAATTTTAGTACTATCACCAGAGACTAAATAGGTGAATATTAAGTATAATGCTCTTGTATAAAAGTTTAGTACAAAAACACAATCTTATGAGTTATTCCCACCTTTTATTCATCTTTCAATTTTGTGGTCTCACAAACCGCATCACATTCATATGTTACAATTACTGTCACATCTGTTACTTAAAGGTTAAATTTATAAGGTTTTGAAAAACCGAACGCTGAGAAATCGGACAGTTAAAATTTCGAACTCAATTGAACAATCCAGTGGAAATTTAATAGAAACCTGATTTTGAAGATGTTCGAATTTGAATCTCGAAAACATTTTGATATAGTTTTATTTACAAGAGTTAAAAATTATTTTTTGAATTAGTAAAAAAAAAAAAAAAAATAATAATATAATAAAAAATAAAATAGAGAGATTATTTTTAAGTATTGGGCACCCCCCCCCTTAATTTTACCATTTCAACAATGATGATAATGCTGTCCCATATTAATATATAAACCCCCTTCGGATATAGTTCGGCCACTGTTGGGAATCAACCGGGGTAATAACGCCAATCCCTGGCGTTATTACCCCGGGATACTTATTGCGCAGTAAATCCTAAACTACAAATTATCTCGAGAAGATATCCAAAATCTTCTACAACAATTTGAAAGTACATGAAATACACTACAAATTTATGTAATAAACAAAGTATTTCTGCATAAAAAATATAGTCTTCAGATCAAAAACCTTATCTCGGAAATTTTAGATCAAGCGTTAATTTTAGTTGCTTGTAAAAACAATAAGACCTAAAAATGAAACAAATGAACTTGAAGCTGTTTTTTGCGATTTATATGACTCAAAACCCTTCTGCGCAGAGCACATGGGTGTCATTTACCTGATTATTTCATAATTATGCAAAATATAAGCACTTGGCGTTATTACCCCGCCTGGCGTTATTACCCCGCCTGGCGTTATTACCCCAGGGTACCTTATTTATTCATTTATGGAAGAACGGAACATATGTTCATGGAGAAGGAACGATTTTTATGAAAAGTTCAAACCATTTTTGTGTATTTTTTGTTTAAATACTACAGAGCTTTTCACGAAATTTAATGCCAGTTTCAGAAATCTTGACAAATGTAGCAGAAACAATATAGTTTAATTGGGAAACAAATATATTAAATATTTGATGAAATGTGATCAGTTATATAAAGTATTTTTCATCTACGCATGTGCGTACGATAAAAAAATATTTTCGTAATTCGACAGTCAATTTTAAGGAGCAAATCATGAAAAATGACCAGTCAAATATCGTTAAATTCAAGAACCAATATTTTTAATTTAAAAAAAATCCATGGTGACTTGGCCTATAAAAGGAGGTAGATTTCGATATTAAGTTCTCACGTCAACAATAAAAAATAAAATTTGATTAGAGATAAACTCTCTTTAACAACTTTATTTGGCTGTTTTTGAAGAATTCTTAATTTCATTTTTCTGCAAAAGCTGGTTTTAACAGAACCATCTTAAGCGAAATTCAGCTCAAATGACCACTTTGACAGCATTTTTCTAAAAATATTTTCTGACTTAATGAAAAAATCGACAAATACGGCACATTATATAATTCCTAAATAACAAAAAACTGTCAGTTGAATTCGTTTGAGAGCAAAATTGAATTCAAAAACTAGTCATAAAATAAGCATCTTGTTATTTGAATACATCCTCAATTCTTCAACTACTACCGCTTCTGAAATTTGCCCAAAATGTCTACTTTGACAGCTCTTTTTGAAGTATATTCTACTTTTATCAAAAAGCTGACTAATGGAGCACATTATAGAGTTCCTAAATAAGTGATAGTGTAAGTTGGATGCATTTGTGTGCAATAATGGATATAAAAATGAGTAAGAAAATAAGCAACTTCTTATTTGAATATTTCCTCAATTTTGCAATCACGATCGCTTCGGTAAATTTGTTCAAAATGCCCATTTTGACAGTATTTTATGAAATATTCTCCCTTTTTTATAAAAAAAGGCGGGCGAATACGTCACATTATATAGTTTCCAAATAAGAGAACCTGTTACTTGGATGCGTTTGAAATCAAAAATGAATTTAAAAATAAGTCAGAATTAAAACCGTTTGGGTTTGAGAAATTTTTTTTAAGTCCTATTTTTATTGAATTTATTTTTGTTATAAGGATTGGTTCGGTTCTATAAAAAACTTGCCAGTGTAAACGTTATAGATATTATTGAAAAGATGTAAAATAAATTTAATCACATTTGATGTCTTTAGAATTGACGAAGCTATGGATTTTTTTCTTTTTACACCTTCCTTTTTGTTTTCGTTTTCAATTTTTTGCAGTAAGAGTTGGTCCTATCAAAAACTTGTAAGTACAAAAGTTTTAGACAATATTAAGAACATTCATAGAAAATTTAATTGGATTTCATATCTTGAGAATTGATGAAGTTCTGAATTTTTTCTCCAAAAAACCCTACATATTTTTTAACCCCTTGATATTTTTATCAAATATCTATCATGCATAAAATTTTGACCCATTTTTTTAATTAATGAACTTGACCGATATTTTATATCCTTTGATTTTATGTATCAGTTTGGAGATGATTTGAGAAGAATTATAGAAGTTATAGTGTCCACAATATATACATATATATGTCTGTATATATATATATATATATATGTGTGTGTGTATATATATATATATATATATATGTATATATATATATATATATATGTATATATATATATAGATGGATAGATAGATACAGGGTGTCCAGCAAATAACACCCTGATTTCAAAATTAAATTTCTCAAAAACAAAGATCAATAGAATTATGCAGTAAACGGTTTGTTTATCAGGTAAGCTGTAGTCAAATTGCTGCCAGAGAATGTATTTTTCGGCTTAAAGTGCCATATTTCATAGTTTTTTTAAATTAAATTTTTGAAATTTCGAAATTCTAAAAATTTACTTCGAAAAATCTTTAAAATATTGCACTGAAAGCTGAAAAATTATTTCTCTGCAGGCAATCTAACACAAGAAAAATGTCAAATCAAAGCATTCTATGCAATCAGAACGCAATTTTTTCAAAATATTCACTGTTTGAAATTTCTGTATAAGATTTTTACAGCTTACCTAATGAAAAAAACCGTTTACCGCATATTACTATCGATCTTTGTTTTTGAGAAATTCAATTTTGAAATCAGGCTGTTATTTACTGGACAGCCTGTAGATAGATACAAGCATAAACTTTTTTACCTGTGGTAGTTTTGGGGTCTAGGCGTCATGATCAATGTAGATCTGCAAAAAAATTTCTGAAATTTCCACACAAGAGCGACTGCAATAGATAGTATTTCATACGAAATCTACCTAAAAACGTCTCATAAGCCTATCTTTTCCAACTGCATTTTTTAATGATTCACTTTTGAAAAATATAAAGTAAACTGAAATTAAGTTACACATTGAGAATATGAATTTTAAAATACCCTGATAACATTACAGAAAAAGAAAGTATGAAAAGATAGGATAGTTAAAATGAATGCGTTTTACTATCTTCAATTTATTTTCCAGTGTTCGGACAAGAACTATTTCAGTCTGTAATTAAAGTCGTATATCTACAATTATACGAACATTTTTCATGACTTCTGAGTCGTGGAAAGGCTTTCCGAGACTATGTTCTAAAATACCGTGAAAATATTTTACAATTATTTTGCTAAACGACTTCTTTTTTTAAGTATTAAATTTTTTCTACCGTATCAAAAATTTTGGAAAGGGTAAAGATGACATTTTGCGATTATTACATTTGAGACAGAATGTATCAAGTTGAAATATAAATCTAAACAAAGAAAATAATATTTAAAGTTTCATTAGCTTAAAAATTTGTCGCTTTCATATTTAAGAAAATAAGATAACGAAACATTAACAAAAACTACCATGTTCATTTAAAATCTTGTAAAATATAAGAATAAGAGACAAAAATGAAAATTTAAGAAAATTAAATGTGAAGTAGAACATGTTTAATGCACAGAAAAAACACTGAATACACTTGCGATCATTGATAATTAAAATAACAAACTTTGTAAAAATCACCATAAAGTAAAAAATGAAGCAGGACGCGTTTCGAGATAAAACAATACAGCTTGTCACGTGTCCGTAAGTGAACGAGGTCAAACATGAATACATCAAAGATGAATCCCTCTTTGATCTTGCGCCCTTACAGATGCGTGTCTCCTTCAGCTGATGACGAGCTGTACTGTTTTAGCTCGAAACGCGTCCTGATTTATTTTTTAATTTATGGGGATTTTTAGAAAGTCTGTTATTTTAAAGTAGACAATACGCTCTTACAAAACGGAACAAATAAAACGAAAATATGCAAATTTTGAAAATATTACTTAAAGAAATATCGGTCTCAAAATAATACAGAATTTACCTTTATTATCATTATAAGGGAGGATCGTCTGTTTGTTTGTAGGGGATAACTTCTGGAATTACTGAATTGAAGATACCTAACTTGGAATTACTGAATTGTGTCAAACTGAATGTGACAATCGCTGCTCCAAAACTGTCAGAAAAACTTGTCAATATACACTAAATTATTTCTCATATTTTAACAAATATTTTCCGTATTCTTAGTGAGCATGTTTTACCCGCGAATTCTCCCCAAATGTCTTTTAAAAAAATCCTTTTATTTCTAGCACCATGTATATTGAGTATATTAATAATAAATCCGAATTTATTTTTTAAAATGAAAAAACAAAATTCTATAAATTTATAAGAAAATTAAGTTAAAAAAAAGTTTTCGAATTTAAAAATAAATAACCATTACCTTTCGCATTCATTCAAAAATACTCACAATTTATTTTTTAAAGTTGAATAAAGTTAAATTATTTTGAATTTATAAAACTGTTTATAAATAAATATTCGCATTTAAAATATACATTTAAGAGATATTTTAGTTAGAAAAATTAAATGAAGAAAATCGATATTATTAAAAAAATTATTGAAAAAAAATATAACATTTATATTTTACTTTTCTAGCAAACTACGTAAAAAAATTAATTCATATGTTAATATGTCAATACTATAGTATAAAAACCCCAGCCACAATCTCATTAAAAAAGAGATCTTCCTGAATTTAATTTCAGCTTTAACTCCTGCTTTTGTGGATTCCCAACTTTCTTCAATTGAAGGATAATTTTACTTTTTGTAAAGGAAAAAATAAAAAATAAAAAATAAATAAAAAAATAAATAAAAATAAAAAACGAATAAGTTTATCAATTCAAGGAAAAGTACCGGCAGTAGTGGTGCCAGTAGAATTTCCGTGAATTGAAGAAATTTTATTTGAGAATGAACACAGGCTATACTTTATGTCGGTATCACAACCCGTTCTTCCCCCAAAGGCGGTTCAGGAGCGAAACTCATTCGATATGTGCATTATTTGATATGCTGAAAAGCATAGAAGACTGAAGACTGAAATATGGTATGGCAGTTACTTAAAAAGTTTTATATGATATCTAAGAGCGGTTTCTAAAGAAATCGACATTTAAAAATATTAAATAAGCGGAAAACATTTTTTAAATATTCTACATTAGGATTTATTTGGGAACTGTTAGGGATAAAAACTTAAAATTTTGCATATCTGTTTTTTGAGAGTTTTGTTTAATAAATTAACTTTATTAAACATTTTAAAATTTAAAATCCATAATGAATATGCGTATGCAACATTCAAAATAAATATTTTAAACTTACTTAATCTATCTATGACTGCACTTTTCTTAATCCTTTGCATTTGGTCACCATTTTTGTGAGAAAAAAAATTAATAAATAAAACAATTTTTACATGACAAAGGTTCACCGAAATCTGAAAAATATGTTTGTTGTCGAAACGTCAGTGAAGGCTTACTTCGGAGACACGAAATTTTTTCTTCGTCTGTCTATCAGTTTGTCAACTGACAAAAAAAGCATTCGACTGGCATGAAATTAAGTGGGTATGTTAGTGAGACACTGGGATTAAGCAGTACAGTTTTTTGTTAGATTTGATTCATTCGTTCGGAAAATATAGAATATTTTATTTTGCGCAATAATGCTTTTCTATGGCAAATTCAATGATTTTCAATTTTTTTTTCTTGAGAGAAAATAACACATTTGATTAATGGAATTCAATGATAAATGGATACTGAAATTTACCAGTTAAATTATTCGTATTGTGTTGAAATTTTTTCTACGCATTTGTCAGATTTTTTAAATTATTACTGTAAATTTTGGAGATTTTTTATAAATGTGTTCCAATAATATGAACTAATTTGTTTTAGAGATTTACTAATTTCAAATGTATTTATTTCATTTTCTTTATTTTCATATTCTTTATTTTCTTTATTTTCACTTAATGGTTGATGAGCAACCATTCATCCTAATCCTTATACTTATAATGTTATAAATTTGAAAGCGTGTAGGAAAATATGAATGAAGGCAACATCAAAATTGATAAAGTAATTAATGTCTTTGTATCTTTGCGTATAAATATAACATAGCCCAGAAAAGAACATAGGCTATGTTTTATTAATTTTATTCATATATTTTTCTTAATAAGTCAAAATTTTCTTCTTTTTCATACAGAATCAATAGAGATTTTTTAGATAAAATGTAACCAATTTTCTTTATCGTTGCCAAAAAAAAAAAAAAAAATCAAAATCTGGAATAATAATTTTTTAGCAGCAATAAGTTTCGATTGAGTATTTTCCATTCGAGAAATTAAACTAAGAAAAAATAAATATGTATGACGTCAAAATGGAAATAAAAATAGATATAATACTTTTTGTTAAATATTAAACACGGATATTTGTTTCGTTAATAAGAATTTTTCTGACAAAAATGGGGACATAATTAGAAGTAAAAAAAAAAATAAATAATAATAAAAAAGAATTATATTTTTAACAAATATTTCACTTGGTAAAATATGACATCATAATTG
The DNA here is from genome assembly GCA_964019185.1 of Maratus speculifer. Taxonomy (NCBI): domain Eukaryota; kingdom Metazoa; phylum Arthropoda; class Arachnida; order Araneae; family Salticidae; genus Maratus; species Maratus speculifer. The sequence goes on from OZ025295.1 coordinate 98,633,452, forward strand.
AAATGAAACAGGTATTTTATATTAGTCGTTAAAAATACAAGGAACATGGATATCAATAACTGATGAATCATGACGTCATTGCCGAAATTTCAGTGAAGCCTTACTTTGGAGACACGAAATTTATTGTTTTCTGTCTATCAGTCTGTTCTTCTGTCTGTCTGTATGCCTATTCCGCGATAACTGACACAAAATGAAATTTTTTTTTCGGAAACGAGATTGTAAAACTCTAGATTACTGAGTTTACATTTACAAAATTTCCTGATACATCAGATTTTGGTGTTTGTGGTTGGCAGGCATGTAGGTGTATGAGGATAATGAAAAATGCTTGTCCAAACTGTTACTTATCCTTATAAATCAAAAATTATACAAAAATGCAAGATATACGATAACCATTAGCACAATTAATAGAAAATTACAAATTAAAATTTAATGAGACTATGGGGGTTCAGGGGGGCTCAGTCCCTCTGAAGTAATCTACTATGTTATAATAAAAAACAAAAGTAATAGATCATGAAAATTTCAGAGTATCCTAACATAATGTTTTTGGTTAACGGTTTTAAAAATTTAACGTTTTTGATGGCTGAAAACTTCTTATTCTTATTTTATTCGTATACATAATTACGTTATTTGAAAATTTTAAGTTACAATTTCTAGGAAGTTGAATATTACCCAAAGTGTATTTAAAAAAAAAAATGGTGTTCAAAGATGACGTTGTGGCTCCTGATCTGCAGATTTATTAGTAGTTATTTTACGTACAGTAACAATAGAGTTCTTCAGAGTTTTCGGAGACATTTGAAAAATTAGATAAATTAGTCTAGCAAATTTCTACTATTTTTGTCTTCTTTAATCATAAATTTTACAATTTTTCTTTTAATTAACATGTCTGTTTTTCTGCATGTAGCTGTGAAATCTTGTAGTTCATTTTTCTGTCATTTCTTGTTGACATTGAACTTTAAGATTTTGAATATATAGGTTGTCTTGAAAGCAATGCATGAATTTGACATTGATTTAAAAAAATCATTATCTAACAGTGGGACTAACAGTGAGTTCCTAATCAGTATGAGATTCAACATTGAATGTTTGTTGAAACGTACTAATGTCAAAGTGAGCATAATAGTGCTACATCGAGGCCAACGGGACAAAATATCGCCATACTTGGTTTCAAAGAGAATCTGTCATATATAAAACTAACTTGGCAACAGATGGCTAGTTTGGTGAAATTCCAATTTAAATCTATTAACACGTTCGCTGACGCTTACGAGAAAAAGTGATGATAGTTGATGCCGCACTGTAGAAGTGGGTTTTTCTCAGAAGCCGATTTACTTTTTATAACAAAGAATCAGTAAATGATTTCCCCGAGCCAGCGCGTGACTTGCTATTGGACATCACCCTACATCACGCGCTGGCGCGTGCGTGGCCTCTTATCGTTGGCGCCATATCACGCTCTGGTGCTTGATCGGCAGCGAGTGTGTTAATCTTCCATAACTGAGCACTTTGCAATTCAAGAGTTCTGTATGGAAATATATATCATTACATCTTCATCCCACACTAATCACATAACAGTTACTTAGACGGGTCTGTTCTGCTTGTATACCGAACTGACCAATTTTAAAATGGCTTATATAGCCAGATACAGAAAATAAATTTTTTGTTACTGGTTTAAACAAGAAACCCCTATCTTTAAACTTAAAGAACATTTGGAATAAAAATATCTGCACAAAAAATGTAAAGCTTTAAGCGAAATTTTTAAATTTCATTACTAAAATCTGTGGCGTAAATAAAGTTATAATAATAGACTTAAAATCATATAATTAGTTAAGTAAATGCAAATAATAACAATAATGATTAAAAAGACATAATACTATTAAGTGAAAAACATGTACAATTAATAGAACAGCAGATACGGAACAGTTTACTTCTGTAAAATATGATTCCATTTCATACATACTTTTTATGAGTTCTAAATGAGTTCTTATGAGTCTAAAATATTTTTGGAAAGTAGATTGAAATACATTATTTTCAAAATATTGTTAAATAGAGCGATGATTTGGACTGACTCCAAGTTTTTGTGTCTTCTTCGATACAAACCAGATAAAACAGAAAATGTTTAACCTTGGATTTCCTAAAACGTCCTTTACATCTTTCTTGTTCATGTCTTTTCTCCATTCGTGTTTCAAAAGATACAAACGTCCTCACGGCGGGAGGGGATGCTTGAGACAGGATGAAAAAAGTAATGGGTGATCTTCTTGGCGACACAAGTCTGCATCCAAAAATTTATCGTTGTTTATTTTATTATCTTTTATTCTTCTTTTAATAATGATAGTTATAAAATGTTGAGTTATATTCGATTTTTCATAAAGTTATCTGTAACAGGATATTTTATCATGGAGCAATTTTCAATGTTAATGAAAAAGATGAATTTGAAAAACCTTTTATTTTTTGCTGCACATAGTTTTAGTTTTAAAATATGGATTGTTTTTAAAAGTTGATTATCTCATTCGGGACCATTGATTCATATATGCACCTCCAAAAGTGCATATACAATTTTTCTTTTCTCGCACTAGTAATAAAGAAACGAAATACCTGCTTTATTTAATTAGAGCTTATCGAAATTATGCAATAAATTAAAATAACAAATAAAGTATTTGATAAAAAATGTATAAAGGTAGAAAACTACCGTTCAAAAATGTACAAATAATACATGAAAAGGTAGCAAATAGCCGTTTCGAATCTACTACCGAGATTCATCATCGGTCCCAGACGTACCCTCAGTGTGCTAGAAAAACCCAGCCCAGCTTTGCTTTATCTAGCACGGTGCATCTTTCCCTGATGAGAATCTTGGTAGTAGATTCAAAACTACTGTTTGCTACCTTTTCATGCATTATTTGTGCATTTCTGAATATTGGTTTTCTATTTTTATGCAAATAAATGTAACTTGATGGAAAATAAGTGGTCCAATCGAATAAAAATTGCATAAAAGACGCCGGTCTCGAGGGAGTTAAATTAATAAAAAGTAATTATTGGAAATGCTGTGGTAAAATGATAAATATTTTGTGTTTATTTAGAGATATATAGTTATTAATCATCCGCAGTAACTAATACAACTTTATAATTAACTTTTTTATCCAAATAACGTATAACAAGAAAATATGTGTCAAGTATATGTTGGGAAACACTTTTTATGACTTCCATAGTATTTTAATAAAACTTAGTCATTTAATAAATTACAGAAGATGTTTAAGTAAACATTTTTGAAAACGTATAACACACATGAAAGCGAGATTTCAATTATTACTATACATAGCCCGAAAACCAATCAAATTTTTTTGAAGCTCTGTATAATATCTATAGATTTGTGTATGTTCAACGTAATATGTTAAAATCTCGTTTAATTAGAATAAGTGAAAATACAACTTCAGCAATTTCTACCAATAGATTAAACTGTAGTTGATTTTTTTGTACAGTTACATATATTACCTATGTATTTTTATGCCAGCTGTTTATTAAGCTTCAATATAATTCAAGTAAAAACACACTTAAATCAACTGAAATCGCACTTACAGGAAATACTATCCATAAGCATTATGTATCAAGATTTTAGCATAGTTCAGTGTATGATTTTATTTTTAAAATAATGCTATATCTTTGACTGCCTAAGAGGTATTGCTTAGATTTTGGAACCACGTCTGTAGAGCATAGACATTCGTTCGAGCTCCTTTGTCAAGGTCTAAAAATATTTATATTAATGAGCAAGCCACCGTGAACAGAAAATTTTAGCAATGGATGATTTTATGAAACTTATAAAAATACATAAAAATGTTACAGACTATGAACGTAGACTAAATGGCTAAAAAATATAAAACAAATTAAAACGTGTTTCAAAAAATTGTCGGGAAATAATGCATCTGAATTCTTTTGTGGAGTCCCGTAAATAATCAATAAATTTTACAGGCACTATTTATTACAGAAAAGACAATAATAACCTCAATAACATTTAAGCATTTCTTTAAGTTAAGTTCTTTAAGTTTAACGTTAAAAAACGCACTTGAACTAAATAATACCTGCAAACAGCTATGTATAGAATTTGTATGTAACCGTAAATAAATGATAAATGCTATGCTTATTATTTTCTATAGAAAATATGATGTAGCACATATTAATAAATGCATGTATATTTTGCAATACATTGAAAATACATTTAAAGGCCACTTCTATATAGGGATAATATTTTTAGGAACAAACATTCTCCCCACAGACATAATGTTAATTTTACTCCTATTAGGGTCCACGCCTACCCCTAATTTTTTCACATGTTCCTTAAATTCTAGACAGACGTATTGAATTACTGAACCAAAAGATAAGAATTCATAAAAGAACTGTATTTGTAAGAAAGAAGATAGGAGGAGATTAGGAAGATTCGGTAACACAATGAAAAACAACAATCTTTTCCAGAAATGAAACAAACAAATGTTCCTCACTCTTTGTTTTACCTTTCAACTTGTAGAGGTTGTGTTGGAGGGGATACTTGACCCTTAATATTGTGGGCACACAAAAGATAACAGGTTTACATTTGTGGTACATTTAACCGTAAGAGAAACTTGATCCACATTGGCTAAAACTGTGAATGCATATTGAAGCACAATTTTTGGACTAGAAATTTTATTCTCAGGCTTCTGTAAAACTATGACACTTAAACCAAGACAAAGAATACGCCTGTATTTGAATGACAAATCAAAGTCCTTTTTTGTCATGATCAAGGAACATCAGAAATAAAATTGGCTTCATAGTTTAATTGCAGAAAGAAACAAATAAATAATATTGTTAAAAACAAAAAGAACTTAAAGAAAAGATAGGATGGTTTGTGGGATAATTTTGTTATTACTTTTTCTAAATTTGTATTTCAGTAGTTCAACGTGATTCAGATAATAATAATGATTCTGATGTGTCTGCAGCTATGAATGCATCCTGTCAGAAAACGCTAATACAAATAAATAAACTTATATATCTTTGTAAGGCATTAATAAATGATGCAAATGCAAGTTCCATAAAGTAAAAGAATAATTAGAAACCAAAACTGTCAGCGAAAAAATTGTAAAAAGTAAACAAACATCAATAGAAATTTTTTTCAACCATCTGTAGAGATTAAAAATTTTACTACACAGATTTTTCATACATAGGTTTTGAATTTCTTATTTTCCTGTTTTTTGGTAACCCATATTTAATAGCCATCCTTCATGAGGGCCAATTTTTAATGGAACGGTAGGTGGCCCTTAACGAGACTTTTAACAGTATTTGAAGTTATATAGTGCAAATTCACACTATATGGCCATTAATGACAGAACAACTGTCAAATTTAGACATTTATCAAATATTTAAAAATATATTTGTCGGATTCTTCTGGAACTTCAGAATTACAAAGATTATATTTCATATTTATCAACGTCCATTTTATAAAAAGCACAATTAGGAGGGCGACAAAAAATCAATAAAAAATAACAATATTTGGATCAATCTGTACATTAAAATGCACGAAATGATCTATCGCTGTAGAATATAAATATGTGAATACCGTACAACATGTTCACTGATTTTTGTAAGATTAGCAAGTATAGTCATGGAAAAAAAGCGATTTTTTTGAAAACTTAAAAAAAATTCTGTCATGTTTTTAGCTTATGTCATAGAGAATTTTCGACCAAATTTAACCGCAGTTTAAAAAAAATTGACAATATATGTAGTAGAAACAATCTAGTACGATTGGAATATAAATATATTAAATATGAGTCATTGTGTGAATTTTTTTTTTAATCTATGCATGCGCGAGCGATAAGAACGATCTTTTGACATAATTTAGTAGTTAACACTATGAAGCAACTCATAAGAGAAATCCAGTCAAATATCATGAAAATTAAGAATAATATCGGCGATAAGAGTGAACTGATTTTTAGTTATCTCTAAAAGCAGTTGAATGATACCATCGATACAAGCGGAGCTCCTATCGTGAAATGAAGATTATGCTACATTTTGTTTTGTACAAACTTTTCAACTGACAACGTAATATCAGTCTGCAGTTTAAAAAAAAGATTTATAAAATATACTAAAACCGAAAAAAAGCAGAAAACGATTGAAAAGAATAAAATTTAACAATTTCTTTAATAAACAAAACTCTTGTTCATAAAATAACAGGAAAATAAAACATCCTTTTGATGTCTAACTGGAATTTGTTAATTTTATTTTGCATAAACTTTGCATTTGACGGTATAACATGTTTATGTGAGTTCAGTTGCACTTATTTAACATACTGAAACCAGAAATAAGAAAAAAAGCATATACTAAAAATTAACTTTAATATCCCTCTTCTAATACAACAGTAAAATAAAATATAGATGTGAGGACTAACAGAAATGTGGACTAACAGAGAATGTTAAATTCTCTTTAAAAAAATTCAGTGTTCGGGGGAGAGAAATATTTTCGAGTATATATGGAAGCCATATAACTAAAATTATATGATCATTTTTCATATCGCCGACTACCAAAAAGGCAATTCAAAAACCATGTTTTAAGATTCCGAGAACGTAATTCTAAACGATTTCAGTGGGGAAACCTGCGGGTCTAAATGAGTTGTGTTACTAAAGTACTACATTTCTTCCGCCGTATAAAATATTTCTGAATGATGTAAAGATGGAATTTAGAGATTATTATGAGGGAAATAAAATATTTGTTTTTCTCATTGTATATAAATGGGTTCTATAAAAAGAAACATGGATGATTATGGTAAATAAAAGTGTTTTTGAGGGATTAAAAAAATTAATAGAATGGGAAAGTTGTGGATTATTATTATTATTAATTTATGTTTCAAAATTATAATAATAGCTATGATTATTATTATTAGTAGCAGACTTAACTGCAGAGAATAATTTAAAATGAGGTAAATTTAAAATTACATATTAAAAATCGACACCGATTATTACGTATATCTGGTATATAATGTGCTTTCGCTTATAATGTATTCAGATGCTTTGTCCAGAATGAAATCATATATAAGTAATTATTAACAATTTCGGCTATAAAGGACTGTGTAAAAGTCTTAAAACATACTTTTAGACCAGAACAAAAAATAAAATTTGGATGTCAATCTTGCATTTCTGGTTTGCAAAACTGCCTTGAACTTATATCCCAGTGAGTTCTAAAGTTCCATGGCTGGGTTTGCTTCCGCCTCCAAATATTGTCCTACAAGAACAATTATCGCTTTTTTATTTATTTATTTTTATTTTACTTTATTTTATTTTATTTTTACTTTTGTGGTTATTGACAAAAAACGGGGAGACTCAATAATAGGAAGAGGCAAAAAGGGATTTTAAGGAAAAATTTCCGTTTATCAGGGCAATTCTTCAAAAGAAGTAAAAAATGAAAAATACCGTGATACACCAAACAAGGGTATCGATTATTGGAGGATATGTCTATACGTTCAGCTTCACACAGACGCTTCTTTTACAAAGCTTCTAGAGCTTTCCAGGAGATATTTTGTTTATGACCCATCTGCAATTTATTCATAAAAAGATGAGGGAGAATCTAGAATGGGTTACAAGATAAGGAGTTCAATCTTACTTGAGGGAAAGATTCCTCTTTTGCAGGACATCAGTCCCTCTTCCTTTAAAGTCATTATAAAAAAAAAAAATAATAATAATAAACATCGCCCCAAGAAAAGACACCGATACTGATAGCAGTTAGAGAATTGGTCTACTCGAAGCCTTTAGTTATAAAGAAGTGTAAAATATCGGCGTTTATTTGTGGTGAACTGGCGTGCCGCCGATAACCATTTAAAAGTAACAAATGTTGATTGGCTAAACGCGGTCATAACCATTTATAAGCAGAATATTCTGAGAGCGTATAGAATCTCATAACCATTTACAAATAGAATTTTAAGGCGTTCTTAATAGAACGAAAGGGTTAATAATGAAGATGGTGAACTGATGATATACAGAATGAGTTTAAAATCATGAGACAAACTTTAAGGGGAAGCAGGGGACATCTCAAGTATTCAGGCGTCCTTAATAGAACGAAATTGTTAATAATGATGATGAACTGATGATATACAGAATGAGTCTAAAATCATGAGTTAAACTTTACGGGGAAGCAGGGGACATCTCAAGTATTCAGGCGTCCTTAATAGTACGAAAGGTTTAATAATGAAGATGGTGAACTGATGATATACAGAATGAGTGTAAAATCATGAGACAAACTTTAAGGGGAAGTAGGGGACATCTCAAGTATTCAGGCGTCCTTAATAGAACGAAAGGGTTAATAATGATGATGAAATGATGATATATAGAATGAGTCTAAAATCATGAGACAAACTTTAAGGGGAAGCAGGGGACATCTCAAGTATTCAGGTGTCCTTAATAGTACGAAAGGGTTAATAATGAAGATGATGAACTGATGATATACAGAATGAGTCTAAAATTATGAGACAAACTTTAAGGGGAAGTAGGGGACATCTCAAGTATTCAGATTTGCACAGCAACCCATGGTTGGAAATGCTTTTCTGGTACAGTACTAACGACACAAAACACAAAAAGACCGGACACGTGTAAGAGGAGAAAACATGTTTATTATCCTTAGTCCAGCAAAAAACTTAGAGAAAAAGAACGTTAAAGAGACAAACATAATAATCAAATTAACTAATCGAATTTACTAACCTGGGCCGTGCTGCATAGAAGCACATTTTCGGTGCATAGAAGATCTAATGTCCCGGAATTTCCAAGCAGCTGCTACGATGAGTGCAACAAGTTCTTCAGCACTTTCCAGCAATGTACTTGCATGTTTGCAACACTGAGAATAATAAACAAGTTTTCTCTCCCTGTTGATTTCATTTTTTTTCTTGTGTCTTGTGTCGTCACTTCCGCCCCAGGAAAATATTTCCGACCATACTACGCAAATCTAAATCTTTATGATGTTCCTTACCGCACCTTGAAGATTGTACCATGATTTTAAACTCAGTCTGTATTTAAAAATACTTTTTTTTTTTTTTTTTTTTTTTTTTTTTTTTTACAAAATTAAGTTTATGTAAGCAGAGTTTCTGTAAATTATGTTGGAAATTCTTGCTTCAAGAACTAACAACGTATTCGGTTTTACACTACTTCTTTCCCCGTGAACAAGTTTAAAAATTTTATTCTTTAAAACACATGTTTAAAATCAAAGCAACATTTTAATAACCTTTTTAATAAGAAAATATTCAATTTATTAAAAATATTCAACTTGATTTTATACAACGATGGAAATAGTTACATTTGTAATGCTTATATAAAAAGTGTCTCCAGGGAAAGACATTTTTTTTGTGTTTTCGGTAAAAATATAGGATTATAATATTAGATAGGGAATTCTTTTAACTCTGAAATCCGATCCCAAAAGGATGTATTTTGTCCATAGAAAAAGCTTTTTATGTCTATATTTTTCTGTAAAGAAGATACAATTTAGATATGAAACAGAAATATGCGTTGCTTCAAAGACGGAAGAAAAGCGAAAGGAAAAACCTTACAAAAATAATATGTAAAATCTCATTGTGTCTTAGCGAAAGTGAATAAAAAAAATAATCGATAAGTGCCAGTATTACTCGCGTACAAAGGATTATATACAACAAATGTATGAATTGGTTGCTATATTATTGCAAAAAAAAGTATTGCTCAAAAAATAATAAATTTAAAAAAAATTATACAATATAGCACTGGGGAACAGACAGACACAGGAGAGATCTTATAATGGTTCCAATTTTACTTTTTTTATACTGAACTCACGATGAGGGACGTTATTCAAGTCTAGTGTATGTTACACATTATTGCACGTACTACTTACTATATTTAGACAGTGCTCCTCATCTTTTTGCTTCTTTTTTGGGAACTAAGGATTTCGCGCTTATTCCATCGAGGGTTATTTCCAGAAATTCCAAGCTATATTTTTGAGACTTTCACAAAAGTGGTTTTATGCATTTAGTTAAATCATTATGCACACTATTTTTTGATTGAGTTCGCGCATGCGCAGTGAAAGATAATTTATTAAATCAGCTAGCTTTTCAACCAATTTTTATTATACTTTTAAATTTTGATTAAAGGGTAGTATGAACAATATTGTCAAGGTTTCTAAAAAGAAAATTTTTTTTATGTTAAGAACTCTGCAAATTGTAAGCACAAAAATTGACAAAATTTAGGATTTCTCAGCGAGTATACATTTTGTCTTCATAAAAAATAACACAGTTTATTACAATAAGCTTCTTAATTGTGTTCTATAGTTTGAACGCTTTTGCTACATTAGTTTTTACAGGATTAACCAATATATATATTTTTTTCTTCAATTTATTGACAGTCCCTATGGGATTTTGAGAAAAAATCTTCACAGAAATACATAACAGGTACTATTCTGTCAACAAACTTGGAGTTCCAGGCTAGTTCTTCATGTATTTTTCTAGATATTTAACAAAACGTCTAAAATCGCAACCGACCGCTCATCTTTAGCTATACAATGTATTTTCAACTCAACCATGTCCATTGTAAATTATTCCTATTATTTGATGCATGTTTTCTTGTTTATGATTTGTTAAAACTGCAAATATAATGAGCTTTTAAATTTCAAAATGGTTTTACTCTGTTTGGAAGTAGTATAACAGCGTTTTCTTGATGAAGATCTCAAATAAAGATCAAAACTTTGGTTACCTTAACTTAACTTTAATGGTTGTATAGCTTTTAAAAATTTGTACACCAATTAGTAAACTTGTTATTTTTATTTTCACATTTTTTTGTTACATTTCATGGTATAATTACCCAATTCTTTCAATGCGTAATTTTATCATTCTATCCTGCATCCATATTTATAAGAATCCTCTCTTCAATGAATGAATTATTTCTTAGGTAAAGTTTCTAATTCAAATTTTCATCCTTAATCATTCAAAGCATAGGTATTCTTTATTAGTTTATTAATTCAAAGATTAAAGAAGAAAAGACAAAAGGTGAAACATGTTTTACCTCATTCAGTTTTGAATACTTTAAAATATTCTGCTTAATTGTCCTGGTTGATTATTTCACTCAAGTAAATTTTCTGGAAAATTTGTTTTATGGCTGACTGAAAGTGGTGTAATGAAACACAAAGAGTTAGTACAATAAACTATTAAATTTAACATGAAAAAATTTATATTAAAACATATGAGTGAAAACGTTCTAATTGTTTATTTTCCTTTGTTCCGTATCACATCTAAGAAATACATTTAAATTCATTGTATTTGAATAGTTTTGTACTTTTTGATTGAATTATTGAAATATTGTCAACCACGCTATCTCATGAATTCATAAAATATTTAATTAACATATTTTTCACTTACATTTTTTTTTATACAAACGATGAAAAACAGATAAACATTGAAAGATATAACTGTTGCTATCATTTATGTGTAGTGTAGAAATTGTATTCCTAAATTTTATTTATCAGAATAATTTCTTAAAGGAATAAAGCATTCCACAATTTATAAACATTTTTTGCAAGTCTCTGCCCTGAAACCCTTTCAATAATCTTAAACATATTAATTAAATATGCATAAGATGTACAAAGATTTACAAAGTATGTAAAAAAAATATTTAACGCATAGACAACCACGACAAATTAATATGCATATAAGCAACATGTACCAGGGTGCTATACAAAACGAAAAAATAAGGCCCTGTCCCTGGCCGACGCAGTGCACGCGAGCTAAGGCTATTACTATGGGGAGGTTTTTTTTTAATATCTGGTTTGCATCTTGACATTATTATTATTATTATTTCTCAATGGACAAGTAAAGTGCATGCAGACATTACTCCTCTTTCACTTTTTCAATTTCGGTTGCAGATATTTTTTAAAAAGGCTCTTTCACTTTCGAAATCAGTTTTGAAAGTGAAACTATGTTTATACTAAAATATGCTTTAAAAAATGCTAACCGACTTCAAAAAAAAAAAAAAAAAAAAAAAAAAAAAAAAAATCAAGTTTGGCGACAACTTGGCGCTAACGCATATGAATCCATAGTTTTAATATGCTTATGATTTATAAACGGTTGCAACAATGAAATATAATTTGCGATAAATCATTATTATTATTTTTTTAAATCCACATTTTTTTTATTTAAAAATGTTCTAAGCATCAGAATTTAATGAAATTAAAATGGAACCACGCGGGCATCTGACACCTTCAAATCAAAAAAATCCCTTTCGGCATGATAGGCGGAGGTAGATTTCGAAAAGTTTTCATCTCAAAAGAAAAAAAAAATGCCTATCTCTACTTAAATGCCCATTTTGGCAATATATTTTGAATTATATTCTTACTTTATTTAAAAAATTGACCAATATGCTCATTATATAGTTCCTAAATAACAAAAAACTGTTAATTAAATTCGTTTGACAGCAAAATTGAATTTAAAAATGAGTCATAAAATAACCAATTTATTATTTTAATACATCCACAATTCTTTAATCAAGATCGCTTTGAGAAATTTTGTGCGAAGTGCCCACTTTGACAGATTTTTTTAAATATATATTTAGCCTTTATCAAAAATCTGACCAACACGGCACATTACACAGTTCCTAAATAACAAATAACTGTCAATTGAATGCGTTTGAGAGCAAAATTGAATTTAAAAATGAGTCATAAAATAAACAATTTGTTATTTGAATACAACCTCAATTCTTTTATCATGATCGCTTTGGGAAATTTTTTTGTGAAGTGGTTACTTTGACAGCTTTTAAGATATATATATTCACCCTTTATCAAAAAATCGACGAATACGCACATTATATAGTTCCTAAGTAACAAAAAAACTGTCAATTGAATGCGTGTCAGAGCAAAATTGGATTTAAAAATGAGTCATAAAATAACCAATTTGTTATTTGAATACCCACAGTTCATTAATCATCTCGCTTTGGGAAATTTTGTGCGAAGTGCCCATTTTGGCAGCCTTTTTTTAAATATATTCTGCCTTTATCAAAAAACTGGCCACTCCGTCACATTATATAATTCCTAAATAAGAGAACCTGTAAATTGGATGCGTTTGAGAACAAAAAAAGATTTAAAAATGACTCGGTAAAAACGCAATTTCTTAAATTTCCTCAAATTTTAATCACGATAACTTCGTGAAATTCTGTTCAAAATACTCTTTTTGGCAGCCTTTTAAAAAATATATTCTGCCTTTATCAAAAAACTGGCCAATACGTCAAGTTATATAGTTCCTAAAGAATAGGACCTGTAAATTGGATGGGTTTGAGAACAAAAATGAATTTAAAAATGACTTATGAAAAACGCAATTTGTTATACTTAATGAATTTTTTAATGATGAAAACTTCGGGAAATCTGTTCAAAATACCTTTTTTGGCAGCCTTTTTAAAAATATATTCTGCCTTTATCAAAAAATTGGCCAATAAGTCGCATTATATAGTTGCTAAATAAGAGGATCTGTCATTTGGATGCGTTTAAAATCAAAAATGAATTTTAAAATGAGTCAGAATATAAGCAGTTTGGATTTGAGGTTTTTTCTCCAACTCCTATTTTTGTTTAATTTATTTTTGCTATAAGAATTGGTTCTATGAAAAACTTGTCAATATAAAAGTTGTAGATATTATTGTGAAGATGTAAAATAAATTTAATTAGATTTAATTGCTTAAGAATTGAGTAAGTTATGGGGTTTTTTCTTCTTCCTCCCCCCTTTTTCTTTTCGTTTTTAATTTTTTTCATCGGTAAAAATTGGTCCTATCAAAAACTTGTAAATACAAAAGTTTTAGATAATATTGAGTACATTTATATAAAATTTAGTTGGATTTGATATCTTGAGAATTGACGAAGTTATGAATTTTTTTCTCCCAAAAACCATGTTTTTTTCGCCCCTTGAGCCCATTTTTAACTTTATCAAAAATCTGTCACGCATAAACGTTTTCCTCATTTTTTAGAAGTAATATAAACTTTAAACCGATTCGATATCTATTTTAATTAAAAAGTTATCGCGTTTTTTCTGTTTTCACAAAAACCCTCCTAACTTCCACCCCCTTGGTCCGATTTTGCCCATTAACGAACTTAACCGAGATTTTATGCCCCTTGATTTTATGTAAAAGTTTGATGAAGATCTGAGCATAATTATATAAGTTATCGTGTCTAGAAGAAAGTGATATACACCGATATATATATATATATATATATATATATATATATATATATATATATATATATATATATATATATATATATATATATATATATATATATAAACTTTTTTACTGATGGTAGTTTTGGGGTCTAGGAGTCATGATTCGTGTAGATCCGCAAAAATTTTTCAGAAATTCCAACATGGGAGACAATGCAATAGGTAGTATTTCATACGAAATCTACCTAAAAGAATTATCAAAATCGGTTCATATTTAGGGAAGTTATGAGTGAACAAGAAATACATACAGGTCGAAATCATAACCTCCTCCTTGAAGACGGTTAAAAAATATCTGCATTCAAAATGGAAAAAATAAAAAAAGATTGATATCGGCATGTATTTCAGCTATCCAATGAATAAAAAATAAAATAAAAATGTCAAAATGTAAACCAAATATCAGAAAATAACATCGCCATAGGAATAGCACTTCGTCGAGCACTTCGTCGGCCAGGGACAGGAGCCTTAATATTTTTATTAGAGAGAATTTATGGCTGTAAAACTGGACTATTGATAATTTATTACTTAATCATTTAACTGATAAATATTTTTTGGAAAAAACTTTCATATAATGTTTATTTTTTTCATGACTTTTATGAAACTTTTAATCTTTTATCACCGAATATTTAAATGCGTGAATTTTTCACATTGTAAGCTAAACGTAGAACCAACTTAGTGAAAAATGTCTAAGCAGGGGATCGAACCCGGAACCCTTGGAATAGCATTCCAAGTGCTTTAACATTTAAGCTACGAGGACGATGCCCTGCTTAGCATTTCTCACTTTATATGTTGGTTAGGCTGCAATTTGCAGCATGAGATGGAACAGTCTTCATGAGCACACGATCTTCCGGCGTAACATGAGACCTTTTATCACCGGAGAACTTTATTGTCCTGATCAAGAACTTGAACAAGAACTTTTATCACCGGTTTTTCCAAATAGAAATTTTTGGATAATTGAATCAGAAAAATGCTCTGATTAAATAATACAAAATGTACAATAAAAATTTATTGGTGAGAATAAAAATTCATGATTGGACTGTGGATGCCTGTACGTGGTACGGACAAATTTGGCAAAAAGACGTTGTCCGTATGACATAAGGTCAAATCAGGAGAGCGATTAATCCTTTCGGATACGATTTTTTTTCAGTTTTTAGAAAAATTTACTTTTATATTAATAACATTAACACTAGCTATCCATATAGATTAATTAGTGTTTAACGAATATTTCATGGTCTAAAAGATAAAGAATGTTGTTGTTTTGTCTAATATTCAATTCATATTCATATGAAAAAAGGCTAAGGAAGAATTCTTAGTGATTCTTAAAAAATATTCTATTAAAATAAGATTTAACTTATATTGCAACTTACTAATACTTTTTGCGCTTTATTACACAGGATTCTTTGAGTAAAATAACTTTAAT
This sequence comes from Maratus speculifer, assembly GCA_964019185.1. NCBI lineage: Eukaryota > Metazoa > Arthropoda > Arachnida > Araneae > Salticidae > Maratus > Maratus speculifer. Next base: position 98,649,072 of record OZ025295.1, read on the forward strand.
TTTAAATTTAATAAGCGAAATATATGTTTAAAATAAAAGAATCGCAAAAGGTGCAAAGAGAATTAAGAAAATAATAATTGCCGAAACGTCAGTGAAGGCTTACTTTGGAAACACGAAATTTTTTGGTTTCTGTCTGTCTGTCAGTCTGTCTGTTCCGCGATAACTAACGCAAAAAATATCCGATTGGCTTGAAATTAAGTGGGTATGTTAGTGAGGCACTGGGATTAAGCTGTAAAGTTTTTTGTTAGATTTGATTTATTCGTTCGCAAAATATAGAATATTTTATTTTGCGCAATAATGCTTTTCTATGGCAAATCTAATGATTTTCAATTTTTTTTCCGTGAGAGAAAATGGTGCATTTCATTAACGGAATTCAATGATAAATGGACAATGAAATTTACCAGTTAAATTATTTGTATTGTTTTGAAATTTTGTGCATGCATTTGTCAGATTTTTAAAGTTATTACTGTAAATTTTGGAGATTTTTTATAAATGTGTTCCAATAATATAAACTAATTTGTTTTAGAGTTTTACTTATTTAAGGTGTATTTATTTCATTTTCTTTATTCTCTCTTAATGGCTGCTAAGCAACCATTCATCCTAATCCTTATTATATTTTGATGCTATAAATTTGAAAGCGTATACGAAAATTTAAATGAAGTCAAAGTCAAAACTGATGAATTAATTAATGTCTTTGTATCTTTGCTGATAAATATAACATAGCCCAGAAAAGAATATAGGCTATGTTTTATTATTTTTATTCAAATATTTTCCTTAATAACTCAAAATTTCCTTCTTTTTCATACAGAATCAAGAGCGATTTTTTAGATAAAATTTAACCAATTTCCTTTATCGTTGCCAAAAAAAAAAAAAAAATCTGGAATAATTTTTTAACGGCAATAAGTTTCAAATGCGAAATTTCCATTCGAAAAATTAAACTAAGAAAAAATAAATATGACGTCAGAATTAAAATAAAAATAAAAATAGTACTTTGTTAAATATTAAACACGGAAATTTGTGAAATTTGTTTCGTTAATAAGAATTTTTCTGATAAAAATGGGGGCATGATTAGAAGTAAAAGAAATAAAAAATAATTATATTTTTAACAAACATTTCAATCGGTAAAATTTGACGTCATAATTGAAATAAAACAGGTATTTTATAGTTGTCGTTAAAAATACAAGAAACATGGACAGCAATAACTCATAAATAATGACGTCATTGCCGAAACTTTTGTGAAGGCTTATTTTGGCGACGCAAAATCTATTGTTTTCCATCTCTCAGTCTGTTTTTCTCACTATCTGTTCGTCCCCGATAACTGTCACAAAATGCAATCAAAACTTCTTTTTTTTCGTAAACAAAATTGTAAAACCCTAGGTTATTGAGTTTACACTTTCAAAAGTTACTGATACATCAGATTTAGGTGTTTTTGGTGAGCTGGTATCTAGAAGTATGAGGATAATGAAAAATGGCTATTAAAACTGTCGCTTATCCTTATAAATCAAAATGTAGAAAGAAATACAAGATATACGATAACCATTAGCAGATTGATAGAAAGTTAGAAATTTAAATTTAATGAGACTACGGGGGGTTTAGGGGGGTGGAGCCCCCCTGAAAAAATCTACTGTGGTATAATAAAAAAAAAATAATAGATCATGAATTTTTCAGAATATCCTAACATAACTAAATCTTTAATTTAACGGCTTTTGATGGCTTCAAATTTCTTATTCTTATTTTATTCTTATAAATAATTACGTAATTCGAAAATTTAAAATTACAGTTTCCAGGAAGTTGAATATTACGCTAAGTGTGTTTTAAAAAAAGATGTGAAAAGCTGACGTTGAGGCTCTTGATCTGAAGATTTACTAGTTATTATTATTATTACTGAATATCTAAACATAAATGAAATCATATAGTAAATACATAAACATATACTAACATAACTACATTTAAATATTAGCAAAATCATTTTTTAAAACAAAATAAAACTACTTTAAAAGATATGTACTATTAATAGTATACCAGACCCGAAAGGGTTAAGAAGGCTCATAAAAGGTGGTCAAAATTTCAAGAGGTGATAGTAAACTTCGAAAAAACAACTTTTATGAAAGAATGCATGGTTGGAAATAAAATGTAAAAGCGATAGATGTCGTTGAAGTTCATGTTGTTATATAAAGTAAAAACGAAAAAAGAATGATTAACGGATGTAAGATATGATTCCGCTCTCCCTACAATCGTTGAGTCTCTGAGCCATCTTTATTTGTAGTTCAGTAGATAAAATGCAAATCAGTCTTTTTAAGTGCGTTAGTAATCATATAAATACGTAGCGGCTATAGTCGTCGTTCAATCCATCCCTCTATTAGGCCGCATATAGCAACGCAAAAACTATCAAAGCGAATCGTTTGAAATTTAAAATATGTAATTTTTGTATAATTTGGTTAATTCGTCTCAAATTTTATGAAAATAGGATGAATAATTCATTTACAGAGAAAAAGAACATCAATACCAGAGAAAAACAAAACTATTCCGTTTCATTAGAGCCAATAGGAAAAAATAGTTTCAAGTGCATTTTAATGATGTTACACTCTTTCAAACATAATAAAATTGATATGGATCTATGAAGCATATAGTAAATATACATTCAAAAGAATCTGTGGTGCAAAGAATATTTTTTCTACTAATTTACTGTGCCACAGAAAAATATTCCAACGCATAATGGTATGAAGGTAACCATGTTGAGGCCGCGTTTTAATTATATTAAACTATTTCACATTTTTGAAATTGATATATGTTGCTGAGGTTTACTACAACTTTCTTCCTGTATAGAAGAAAACAGATAGTATTAACAGAGACATACAATATATTTCGGATAGTATACGGTATTTGAAGCACTGTCTATTATTACACCAAGATTTGAATATATTTAAAACTTCGTTATAGTACGAATGCATCTCATTTGCTGCGTTTAGCGTGCAATTGCCGATTCGTTTCTATTATTGAAGGGCAACAATACGCTCCTACCGTTATTAATCGTTTGACACTCGGAGCAGCACCTTTATGTATTAATCGAGGTGTAATTTTGTAAACGCGTTCTTTTTCTTCCTTATATCACAATTGCATGCTACTTGTGTTGTTCTTCCGTTAGCTTGCAACAGTAATGGAATTTTAACGTTTGCACGGACCAAGTTTTGAAATGCGCCAGCATCCTTGCGGTTTATTTTAGACTTTGCATTCTTTGATGAAAATTGTTTGTTTGAATGTATTTTATAATCTCTTAAAATTTTGCAAATCTTTTATAAAACAGACTTTATATTTAACGAGTAAAAACCCCGTGGCTCTTTAATAATTGTTAGTGTTTTTACCTTGGGAATTATAACGAGTAAAAAAAGCTCAAATTTGTTGTTTTTGAACTGAAACAATGCAAAATAACCATTTTCTGTAAAATTAAGAAGTATGATATCTGTCGATAAACACTAAAATTACTGTGCTAAAGTGTACTAAAACAGCCATTTCGTCGGAATATATGTCACTCGAGGTGTTAACTTAAATAGTTTAAAAGTCAGAAAATAGCAGTTTATGCAAACTCACTTTCTGGGTTATACAATATAGCTGCTGAATTATATATTTAATCCCCCTCTCTCTCTCTTATATATCTATATATATATTTAAAATAAAGTTAATTTATGCCAAAATGTGCTCAATGTGGAATAATCCACAAAATAGCTGCAAGAAATCATGTTATCTTTTGATAATATAACATAAATAACGTAAAAGATTAAACTATCCCTTAATAATTGCACTTATGCATCAGACCATAATGGAAGTTGAATATATAAATACTTTTATAAATATAACCAAAGTAATTCAGATATTACCATACAATAAACCAATTAAACCAGTATTTTTACAATGAACCTATTAAAATCATTTGAAGTCTGAAGTGATATAGAAGGCAGATTACCAAAATTATGAAAGGTAAATAGATAAATGGACAGTAGAAGGCTTTTTTATTAAACCACTCATCAGGGGTGCATGGTTTAACAAAAAAGCAAAAACATCCAAGAAGTTTCTGTTATAGGTCGTGTATAAAAGCTAAGAAATTTGACCCATAATGCACCCGACTGTCGGACTTTATTTACTGTTACAAATTAGGAAAAAGGAATCCATTGAAGAAAAAAAGGAAAAAAAACAATGTTAAATAATAACAATAATAAAATATCTATTATTGTTAATAAATACCAGTCGGGTCCGACTGGTCGGACTTTATTTACTGTTACAAATTAGGAAAAAGGAATCCATTGAAAAAAAAACAATATTAAATAATAACAATAATAAAATATTAAATATATATATATATATATATATATATATATATACTAAAATATTTACCAAACCAATATCTAGAATAATCTATAATTCAAGTGAAATATTTCAGTTAAGAGCTAAGGCTGATTTAAATTACATGTGACTCAGTAACAGGTTAAAGTTTACAGTTATAAAAAGTAATGTAGGTGATAAAATTAAAATTATAACAATAATTATATTAAAAATTAGTAGATCATATGTTATATTATAATACTCATTCTACAGTTAGAAAAAATAATTGCTACTGTTAAAGGTATTACATTTTTGAACAATTATTAATATTACAATATTAATTTTTTAACTAAAAAAATTACTTCTACTTCAAATACACAAAAAATGTTTTAGTGTTGCCGTTTATTAGAAGAATATATTCACTATTTTTTATACTGATGCTGCTGCCATCTGTTATGGAATAAGAGAAATATTATTTGAATAAAATAAAATTATTTAAAAAGCAACGAGTTTTCCAAGAATAATTTCTATTCCAATATTTTACAAATAAATTCTTTAAAACAAATGCTGTTGACAACCATATCTTATAACAATTCTTGATCATTTTTAAGTAATGCATTTTAATTTTAGGTTAACATATAAATTTTAATTCTGTATGCAAAGTTAAGTAAAATATTTATATATAATAATTAACCATTGCGTATTATCCAGACAACACCGCCCTCCTCCGTAATCTAACATATACCCACCCATCCATCCTATTATACATATTTTTTTCATTTTTTTTTTCTATTTTTTCTATTATTTTTATTTTTTAATAATTTTTTTAACATTTTTTACGCAATGTGTTAATTATTTTTTAAATCATATAATAACTAATTATATATTAAAGAATACAGGAGTTCTTAGGAGTAACATTTAGCGCTGCATAAATTAGCATTTTAATTTTTGCAATATGTGATTGAGGAAAACATAAACAGTTGATTCTATATGGCAGCACCATCAGTATAAAAATAGTGAATATATTCTTCTAATAAATGGCAGCACACTAAAACATTTTTTGTGTATTTGAAGTAGAAGTAACATTTTTTAGTTAAAATATTAATATTGTAATATTAATAATTGTTCAAAAATGTAATACCTTTAACAGTAGCAATTATTTTTTCTAACTGTAGAATGAGTATTATAATATAATATATGATCTACTAATTTTTAATGTAATTATTGTTATAATTTTAATTTTTTATCACCTACATTACTTTTTCTAACTGTAACCTTTAACCTGTTACTGAGTCATATGTAATTTAAATCTGCCTTAGCTCTTAACTGAAATATTTCACTTGAATTATAGATCATTCTAGATGTAGGTTTGGTAAATATTTTAGTATATATATATATATTAATAAATATTTTATTATTGTTATGATTTAATATTGTTTTTTTCTTTTTTTTTCTTCAATGGATTCCTTTTTCCTAATTTATAACAGTAAATAAACTCCGACCAGCCGGGTGCATTATGGGTCGAATTTCTTAGCTTTTAGCACAACCTATGACAGAAACTAGTTGGATGTTTTGTTTTTTTGTTAAACTATGCACCCCTGATGAGTGGTCTAATAAAAAAGCCTTCTACTGTCCATTTATCTATTTACCTTTCATAGTTTTGGTAATCTGCCTTCTATATCACTTCAAACTTCAAATGTTGTTAAGAGGTTGATTGTAAAAATACTGGTTTCATTGGTTTATTGTATGGTAATATCTGAATTACTTTGGTTTTATATATATACTAGCAGGCTATGCCCGCTGCGCTGGTCAATATTTCAAAATCAACCGTGGATGAAACGAACTGGTGAATTTAAATTTGTATTTTAAGTAATTTGGACTTCCAGCAGCACCTTGCTCATTGCTGAAAACGATTTAGACACCATTGTGATATTAAATTATCTTAAACGTTGCACAAAAACCAGCTATTTAGAAGTAACTATTTTAGTTTATTACTAACAGTGCACATTTGGAAGCGAAATGAGACCATTATGGCAACAGGATTTAAAATTTCCCCTTATCTGAAGAAATATTAATTATTACAGTCGTTACCATGGTACAACTTCTGAAAAATTTCTTCACAACTTTTCATTATGTGAAGCCAGGAACCCAAAGCTATTCCCACCTAAAAAGTTTATATATATATATATACTAGCGGACCCGACAGACGTTGTCCTGTCACCGACAGACGTTGTTTTTCTTGTCACCGACTCCAGAAAATCAAATAAATGTACGTAAATATGGCAATACGCACGATAAACACTACGCTCTTAATTTATTTTCTTATTACAATTATGTAAGGAAATTATTTTTCACTCTTCAGTATTTTTTGAAGTCGGTTCAATTTTTGATAGAAAAGTTTATTTTTCTCTTTTTAGTTAAAAGTTAACGATTTTCTCAAGTCGGTTAATCAAAATTATAATACAGGAAATATCGTAAAGCATACACGTTTGTCAGGAGTGGGGTTCGAATACGCGATCTCTTTCTTCAAGAAGCTGAGCTTAAATCTGGCGCCTTAGACCGCTCGGACATTCCGTCCGCAGTCTATTCATCGAACTTATTCAACACTTTTAATTAGCGAAAGATCACTGACTATTAGTTTTTGCCTAATTACTAAAAAATTACTGAATCAATTTCGACGAAATGTGAATCTAAACCATTCTCGAATCCACTGGAATGCACACACAAAATTTCATTAAAATCGGTCCAGTCGTTTAGGAGGAGTTCAATGACATACACACGCACAGAAGATTTATATATATAAAGATAATAAGTATTGGTACTACTTAGTTAACTCGTCAACCATAAAATGATCGCCAAACTATAAGATTAAATGTCAATAATGGATGATCGTGAATGTCGGATTCAATGACATTAAATAAAATACAAAGAATTTTAGAATGTCATTAAATGATTTATTTTGTACTTTTTATTTGTATTTTTTGTTAATGTTCTACTAATTAACTGTTTTTTTCTGATTTCAAATAAAAATTATGGCAATATGTAAAATTTGGCTATTAGTATGGCGATTTGTACAATTTGGCGAAATTGGTCGATGGAACCTAAGTACCCAAGTATTTATAAATGTATGGTTGCATTTTATAATTAACTTGATTATCCCATCTATCAATTTTGCAAAATTGTACAAATCACCAATCTCATAGCCAAATTATTCATATTGACATAAATTTCATTTTAAATAATGAAAAAACAAATAAATAAAAAAAATATTGATAAAAATACAAATAAAAATCACTTAATGACGTTTTAAACAGGTGTATAATATTTAATGTCATTGGATGCGACATTTACGATCATCCATTATTGGCATTTAATCTTATAATTTGGCGATGTTTCTTTTTGCGCTTTACAAATGAGGAAGAATTCAATAACCTGTTTTTCCCCGTCAACCATAAAACGATCGTCAAACTATAAGATTAAATGTCAATAATGAATGATCGTGAATGTCGGATTCAATTAGTATGGCGATTTGTACAATTTGGCGAAATTGGTCGACGGATCCTAAGTACCTAAGTATTTATAAATGTAATGGCTGCATATTATAATTAACTTGATTATCCCATCTATCAATTTTGCCAAATTGTACAAATCACCAATCTCATAGCCAAATTATTCATATTGACATAAATTTCATTTTAAATAATGAAAAAACAAATAAATAAAAAAAATATTGATAAAAATACAAATAAAAAGCCGAAATAAAAATCACTTAATGATGTTTTAAACAGGTGTATAATATTTAATGTCATTGGATGCGACATTTACGATCATCCATTATTGGCATTTAATCTTATAATTTGGCGATGTTTTTTTTTGCGCTTTACAAATGGGGAAAAATTCCATAACCTTTTTTTTTTTCCCGTCAACCATAAAATGATCGCCAAACTATAAGATTAAATGTCAATAATAGAATGTCATTAAATGATTTATTTTGTACTTTGTATTTTTTATTAATATTCTACTAATTAATTGTTTTTTTTTTTCAGATTTCGAATAAAAATTATGTCAATATGTAAAGTTTGACGAAATTGGTTGACAGAACCTAAATACCTAAGTATTTATAAATGTATGGTTGCATATTATAATTAACTTGATTATCCCATCTATCAATTTTGCCAAATTGTAATTTGGCGATGATTTTTTTTTTCTTTACAAATGGGAAAAAATTCCATAACCTGTTTTTTTTTTCATCAAATAAACGATATTTTGATTTAATGTAAGGGTAGATATCATTAAAGGTCTTTTACAAAAAAGTCAAAGACCAAATCCTAAGACCTGGAGACCAAACTGGTCGCCAGGGCGGAGTACTGAACCAATTTCCATGAAATGTGAATCTAAACCATTCTCGAGTCCACCGCAACACACACAAAAAATTATATTAAAATCGGTCCAGTCGTTTAGGAGGAGTTCAATTACATACACACGCACAGAAGATTTTTATATATAAAGATTAAATTTTGTCCGCTCGATAAAAGGCACAATTATGCAAGAATCATCTTCAAACTCGTCAAGTACATTGCGATGGTTAATATCTCAGTGGGAATTGCAAATGAGTAAAATCGGCCTAAGGGAGTGGTAATTGGGAAGGGTTCAAAAATTTGAATACCATCTTAACATCGCTTTGACAAAACCAGCTCTTACAAAACAATGGCAGAAAAAAGTAAACATTTTTCGTTACAGCAAGTTGCCAACGATAAAAAAAACACACACACATACATTAAAATTCTCACTACAACACTTGCTTTATTATTGCAAAATTTCCTCCTGAAAAATGAAAACAAAATTATTTGCTCTTTAGTATTTAAGCATTTTCTCTTGAGTTATTGAAGATAAAATTATGTAAATTTGTATAATTTGGCGAACGATTTGGCGAAATTGGTTGACGTGATAATCACGTAGTAGCCAATTTACACTTTTTATATTTCACAAAAGATACACAGACATCATATACGCAATAGGTTTAGCACGATTTTCTTGCAACTTCAATGTGGCAAAATCCTCGTTTTAGAATACCAAAGAAATTTATATGTATTTTATTATTTTCTATCATTTTAAACAGAAATTAAAAATAAAAAAAAGTAACTGTAGAACAAAACAACAAATATCATTTCAAAAAAGAAAATGAAAGTAAATAAACAACTTATCTATAGCTGGGTTACCATATGAGGCAAATAATGCCATTTTGGCGCCAGTGAGATACCTCGATGAGTATATGACAAAATCTGTGACAAAATTTCCATATTTGGAAAAAACTTTAATAGGTATTTATACTGCATTTTCCCTACTTATGTATAGTGAAAAAACTTTGACACAGATGTCATGTATGCACCACGTTGGCGCAATTTTTTTTCTGGCGCCAATTTGGAGAAAACTTGGTTTTTAATTACAAATTTCATAAATTTATTTATTTTTATTTTTTATTATTTGAAAAAAAATTTATAAGTAAAAAAGTTTAATTAATAGCTATAGAACAAAATGATTTATATTATTTTAAAAAACAAAATGAAAGTTAATAAATAGTTTATTAATAAATAAACAAACATAGTCGGTTTACCATGTGAGGCATAAAATCGCCATTTTGTTGCAATCGTGCGAATGTGGTGCGTATATGACATCTGCGCAAAAACTTTAAAAAGTTGCAAATAAATTATTTTACAGTTTGGATGAGGGAGACATTTATACTAAAATTTAAACATTATACGCATTTTTTTTTGCTATAACTGCTATTTATATATTTACAATTAAACATTAAAAAAAAATATCCTAAAAATGCTCTCACACATTTAAAAGAGAGTGAGAGAATTTAGTAATTGCGAACATCGCTCCGGCTTATGCCTTCTTTGTATAAAATCGCATTGTTTGATGACAAAAGTAAATTCAAATACCCAAATAAAAAAATAACATACAATTAACAAATAAAGCCATTTTTAAAAGTAATTCTGCTATTTTGTCCTGTAAGATACATAATGATAGAATTAGATTTAAAAAATATTTTTTAAAAAAATAGAAAAATGTTATTTACGTTTTATCCAATAAAATATTTAAAATAAATTTTTTTTAGCCTGCGCGAAAGAGAATAGCGAAATATCGATTGAAGAAATATTGAAGAGGAAATGGTTAATTAAACAAGACTTGTAAATTTTATTCAGCGGAAATTTTTTATTTCAAAATGTTGAATTTATCTATAGTAATAACGCATAATTGCATACATTTCCTTTGAATTGCAAAATTTTTCCTTCAGTACTACTTGGTTATACCGTCGACCAATTTCGCCAAATTATACAAATCACCAGACTATTAGCCAGATTATATAGATTAGCATAAATTTTCATTTAAATAACAAAAAACAAATTAGCAGAGCATATATAAAAGTAGAAATAAAATGTCGAATTAAAATCACTTGATGACATAATTAAATCAGGCATTAAGTCAGTAGTGCATTTTCGGCTTAAAAACACATTCTTTGGCGACCAAAGCAAGATGAAAATCGTATAGAAACGAATATGTAACTCACAACTTACAGTGTATTTTACAATCAGATCTGCCTTTTTTCTGCTGTAAGTTATATTATACGGAAATATGATAAAAAAAGAGAAAGAAAATAATAAAAAGGGGAAATAACCATCATTCAAAATTCATTTAATCAAATTTTTAAATTCATGTTTTTATTCTAACGCTAGGGATAAGTCGCTAAAAGTTGAACCAATTGTTATATTTCGCGTTAATTTATTTTTTAAGCAATACAAATATTTTTTTCGTTTTCAAGATAAATATATTTTTATAATATATTACGCCTCATTTAAGCGGTTTTTCTTTATTATTATTAATATTATCAGTAGCTATTTTCTGATATTATTGGCAACATGGTTGTAATATTTCTAATAGATATAGCCATTTTAATTCTTTTAGCAATTATAATTTTCGCCAAAAACAGCTACTGGCAACCCTTTCGTCAAAAATAACCGAAAAATACGAAATTTACTACGAAAAATCAGAGTTATCCCTGTAAATTTAAATCATAAACCTTCGGAAAAATATTTCCTATCAAATGATACAATCGGCAAAAAAATCCATCGGGTAGTTTTTGAAAACACTCGTTTGGAAATTTCATAACTTTTGTATATATAACTTTTATATACATAACTTTTGTATACATAACTTTTATATATATATATATATATATCATATATATGATATATATATATATATATATATATATATATATATATATCATATATATAATACATATATATGATATATATATATATATATAATATATATATATATATATATATATATTGTTTACTCATTCATAACAACTAAATATATACTTTTTTGTAAAAAAAAAATGTCATTTATTTATTTAAATAAAGTTTCGAAATTTATTTAAAGTGTTACATTTGTAAATCTGCATACTAGGAGTTAATACCCAAGAAAAATTCACCCGAAATTTCGCTACTTACAACGACTTCATTTATTCAAAATTTTAGTAGTTTAAGGGCGTGGCTCGAATAGATGTCTTTTTAATTAGAGTTTTATTTGAATAATTTTTTCATTATTTATTAATTGAAGATTTTATTTATTTTGCTAAAAAATATTAGCCAGTAAAAAAATAATGAAGAAATTGTTTTTGTTACATTGTTTTAAGTGAAAACGGGTTATTCTTTTTTTAATCTGACTGCGCGTTATCGAGATGGACATTAAAAAAAATCATGTTTGAAAATTATTTTAAAAAACCATATTAGAATTGGTAAATTGAAATAAAGATTTCAATCAAACTGCATCTGTAAAAAAATAAAAAAATAAATAAATAAAAAATAATCATAAAAAAACCTCATTCGATTTTGTAAAAATTAAAAGTAATGTCTAGAAATTTAGTAAAAATAGCCGAATTTCATTGGTCAAATCTTTTCACTGCCAATACGGCTTGTCATTATCCGGTCATTATCCCTCTTCTCATTATTTTTTTGTTTTATCTTATAGATTCGGCTTGATTGTCTTCAGGATTATACACTGCTGGTTTATTACAATTGCAACACCAGAAAAAAATGATCCAACGAGCATCAAAATCACAAGAAAAAAGAAGAGATTGGAATATACAAATAATTAGTATTTCAACGCATCTAGACAATGCAGGTGGGTGAAACAACATTTGGAGTACTGCATAAAAAAAATGTTGCATAGTGGAATTCTTTTTCGGAAAGTGTTTTGTAAGATGGGCGTTTGCTCAAGCTATCGTGTTATTGCCCCGAATAATTAGAAAAGACGCTTACCAAGACGGTCCGAAATTCCATAGAGGCAAGATCTTTGCCTATTGAGAGTATGGATTATCATTCTGTGATATCCATCGCACTGGTTGAAATCCAGCCACTGTTTTGTGAATATAAAATCAAAGGATTGCTGATGGTCATATCGAACAGTATGCTGGACCTTAACGTCCTCCGATAACTAACACTCGAGAGGTCGGACATATTGTGAAGTCGGCCCTACAAAACTCTACAACTACATCACGGGCCATTAATCAGGAAACGGACATACTATCAGTGCTTCCCATTATCTACTTATATAGTGCGACGATGTTTTCATCAGCGTGGACTGACAGCTTGAAAACCGTACGTCAACTGTCAGAACGGCTGTGAAGTGTTACTCCGGCTTCCCTTGACAATGCATCATAGAGAGAGACAGCGACTCTGGTGTACCAAACGACAAAGATGACTACAGGAGGGTAGCACAATATCATCTTTTCAGACGAGTCCCGGTTCTACGTGGAGTATTCTGATGGCCGTATACGTGCGTAGAAGCTACAAGGAGAGCGCTCATTGCCTGCTTGCATTAGATAAAGGCATATGTACCCTGCACCTGGTGTGATGGTTTTGGCAGCCATTGGGTACACGACGTGTACATCTCCAGTTCAAATCGACGGTAATTTGAACGCAGAGCTGTACGTTTTTGGTATCATACGTCAAGTGGTTGTGGCCTATTTTCGAGGATTACCAAACATCATTTTCCAACAAGACTGCATCGTGTTCTGACCATTCTTGATACACAGGGTACTCGATTGCTTCCCTGTACAGCCCGACCACGGGATCTGTCCAGCTAATACGGTTGATGACGTAGGCCATAGACTTGAAGTCGCATGGAATGAGTTACCCGTGTCTAAGCCCAGTTGAACTCTATGCCTAACCGGCTAAGGGCAGTTTTAGCTTACATGTGTGGGATTCAGCTTTTACTAGTTTTACAGCCCTTTAAACCCAGAAACGTCTGACAAATTTTATAATTTTGTTTTTATGCCATACTGTTTACGTTTAATAAATATCTTTTTTGTATTTTCTTTCTTTCGTGGTGTTACAATTTTAATGACCTGCAATGTATTTTGTGCGAAAAATTAAATTTATTGTTATCTCAGAATAAAGTAATGAAACATGGAAAAATTCAATTAAATCTTAATAACTACTCATTTTCTCGCGTTCCTTATCGCATTTGTCCAAATTGCTAATTTTATACTTATTAATCATATATTTTATTTATATATTTATTATAATTATCATAAGGACAAGACGTATGTTTCTATATTAATCCAAAATTTTTAGGTTAATAAAAATTAGTTTTCTCTTTCTTTCACTCTCTCTCTCTCTTTTTTAAATTGATGTAAATAGGAATCAATGTAAAACAGAAAACAAAGTTAAAACATATCTTATGCATAATCTATGTTGAATGTAAAAAATTATTTTTGTAATACTTCTATCATAATCTTTCCTAAAAGGGATTATAAACATTTTCACAAGTATCTAATTAAATTTTAGGTCCTTTATCTTACGAAAGATCTTCATTATTGTCCCTTACACATACAAAAGTCGAAGATATCTATCTGTTTAAATAAACAAAAACCTTCTTTAATTTCAACCTATATTGGTGATTTAAAAATATTCTGCTTGATTATCCTAGAATATTATTTCACGCTAGTAAAGTTTCAGAGAAAAAAAAATCATACTCGGTTGGAAATGATGTAATGAAGCGTGAATAGCTTCATGATGAACTGATTAAAAATTAAATGATTTGAAAGATTAGAGAAACCTTTTTAACTGTTCATTTTTTCATTCTTTATTTTATATTGTAAGATTTCAAAGATTTTGGAACATTTGGTGTAACATTTTCTGAAAAAATAAAAGTATATTTCCTGTTTTAAAAGAAGGAATTTAATATTTGTTTTCAATAAACTACAAACTGAAACTAGTCGTTGAGTGGAGGGGGGCGCCGTAATACTTACTCATCATGGATATGCATAATATGAAATATGAAAAAAAAAAAAAACAGGTGTAAACTATTTATAAAATGCATCGCAATTCCAAAGTTAAAAAAAAAAAAAAAAAAAAAAAAAAAAAAAAAAAAAAAAAAAGATGCTTTGGATCATACAGCAACTGCGACGAGCTGTTTTATGGAGATGGAATGGACGATTCTATGTAAGTTAAAAAAAAAACTCTATTTTATTCTTGTATCAGATTTTAATTGCGTTTTTCCCGAAACTTTTTATTTAAAGTAGATAGCCAAAATTTCTTGAAAGCCTTCGAACTGATTTCGCCTAAACTTTGCACACTTCATTTACATACTAAATACTAGTTTTTGAACGAAGGATTTTTTTAGTTTCAACTTATTTTTGATTAAACAAAAAGAGCAATTTTTGGTAAAAATCAAAGTTTAAATCAAAATTTTTTGAATGCACCTTCACCATAAATTCAAAAAGAAAGATTTTGTTAATTTCTTCATTCAAATTCAAAATAAACTTATGTGCTTATGCAAAAATCCCTTTAATTTTTTTTTATTTCTGATGAAGCAATCAAGAGTTATTCTGACTTACCGCATGAAAACTTTTTTTATGTAACTCGTCTCTCATCACTACCGCTGGCTGAATTATCAATATTTTTTTTATAAAAATGTAGCAGAATATTCTTAGAATAATACTTAATAATGTACAATAAGATTAAAAATATTAATAAATAGGGTACTTAAAAAACACAAATATATACTTTTTTTCAGTATCTCAGACCCTTGTTCTCCCTTAATAACAATATAATTATACTTAAATATCTAAACTATAGTATCTTGATACATAAACAAATATAAACAAATATAAGGAAATATTTTATTCATGGTAATTTTAAACTTCAGTTTGAAATATTTCGCATTGATTATTCAAATTTTCCTTTCGCCCGATCGACATCAATCAAGTCAGGAAAAATTTTCTTAACCATCAACTATCTTAAGTACTGTAATTATCCTACCCATAAAGAATTATAATATTTTAACTGGGAAATTTCTAATTTATTATTTTAAAATTATAGGAATAATAGTTCTCTTTTGGCAAAGTTAAATTAAATATAAACCTTTTATATATATATATATATATTAAAAAAAAAAAAAAAAAAAAAAAAAAAAAAAAAAAAAAAAACGTACATTAATCTTTAAAAAAATGATTGCACTTCGAATAAAATCTTTTTCTTAAAATTTCGAAAATATTGAGATATTTTATGTATAAATATTTTATTACATGGCTGTGAAAATATTTCGTTAATCAATATTACGGCACTACTACGACCTCTGACATTGAGACAGTTTAATGGATATTTAATGCAAGATTACATCATATATGTATTTATATACTGTAAATAAATAAATAAATAAATCTGCAATTTTACAGATGTAAAGTTACGAAAACATATATGGTTACTAAAATTTTTTCTGTAAATTATACAAAAAAAAAAAAATATATATAAATCTACAAAACTAGTTTTTGTAAAGCGACAGAAATCTGTAGCGTTGAAAAACAATCTACTAAAATTACAGTAATATTATTACAATTTTATCTGTAACCAGGGCTACAGCTAAATAAAATGTTCTAAGCATCCCAGTTTTTAAAAAAAAATTTAGTAACCTTACAGATTTTTTGAATTACTTAGCAGATGTGTATCTGTAACATGAATTTTGTTGTTGATACAAGTTCCAGGAATTCAAGTTTCGTAGGAAAAGTTTACTCACTTTAGTGTTTCTTTTTTTCTTTACAATATACAGAGCATTGCAGAGGAAAACTGATTGCAGCAAAATGTACTATTGAACTTACATCGTTGCTGGGTAATCTCTACACTGTTAAAAATAAAGGTGACGAACCGGTTGCATTTGACGCCCAGGGGTGAAAAGGTTAAATCACTTGGCACCAGCGGGCTTGAAAATGTGTTTGGGGTGCCATTGGGTATTTCACGCTAATCAGGGTGCCGCGCAATGTATACCGTTGGAAGATTTTCACCCCTTAGTCATTTGCACATGCTCTGTAACGTGTATCCTTGCACTTCAACTCGCTGTCACTGGTGGATCAACACAGCAATTTTTTCCTACGATGACTATCACCGCTTTACGCTATCCCAATTTTGTTTAGAAATTCGGATGGCTAACTTTTGGCGAGCTTTTTTATATAAAGCAAGCTTTGATTTTCAGGACATATGAACATTTCAGGGAGACTTTGAAGATGAGCTTGATGGCCGAGTGGATAGGGCGCTGAGCTTGTAATCAGATGTTCTGCGTTCGAATCCATTGAGGGCCGAAAGTCGGTTAGTATATTTTTTAATTTTTTATCATTAGGCACTCTGGATTAAGGGTGCCATCCTTTCACCCTAATTAAAGTTGCTATTTTGGCTCCTTTAGGGGTGTCACCAGTGAGACAAGCCTTTCACCCTTAAAAGGTGCAATGTGTCACCATTAGTTTTAACAGTGTACTTATTATCAAAATGTACTCCTTATCACAATTCTTAAAATTCATAAGGGTTTAATATTGTATAATTTTATCCTAGAAAATTATTTTTTCTGTTAGACCAATATTACCAAATAGCAACAGTCTGTTTTTTTGCTAATCATACTTAAGTGTGATTACAAACAAAATATACATTTTTAAGCATTTCTCTAGTGATTTACGTAAGAAAGAAAGCCTGAAAAACAACTTTTAAAATGATTTTTTTAAAATCAGGCGTTTAAGGGTTTCAATCACTAAAAAATAAAGAAAGTTAGAGAATTCAACTATAATTAACGTAGTGATTTATTTTAATAAACTGAATGCATGATTTTTAACCTTTTAGTGATTCTTCGTGTCATAATAAATTCCCCAATATAAAGGATTAAAACTGAAAATTTCTTATATAAGTTTTTCATCATACTTTTTGCTTTTGTCCCATTTTCACATCTTTTATTTTATTAATGTCAAAGAACTGCAGGAAACATGACCCCATTTATCAAACGATTCTTTCACTATGAAATTCTTGCTGTATCAAAACTTTTAAAATTGCGAAGGAAAGTTTTAGAAATTATTAATCATTTCTTTCCCAGTTATGTCATCGGATATAGCAAGAAGCTTATGCTTTCTTAAATTTATAAAAAAATAAAAGCATATATACTATTAAATAATGAATTTACATACATATTATAATTGTGTTTTCAATAGTGTATATTTTAATGATATGTATTTTAGATTAATTTAAAGACGGTAACGAAATAAAAATTTACTGATTATTTATATAGTTAAAAAGATTAATAAAGAGTTAATAAGAGACACAAAGTATGATGAAAAACTCTTACTTTGCCATTTATTTTATATACGTCATTTTGATTGTCAATAACTAAATGCAAAGTAGAAAATAATAAATGCAAAGCAGCAATTTATTATTCAATACATTTATATACGCATGTTGTTCAATATATTTATCGATATTATACAAAATATCGAAAAATTCATGATGTATTTATCAAGATGTATAACATTTTAGAAGAGAGAATATAACGGGAACAGATATTTATTAATCTATTCATATAAATATGTTTTTTCTTAAATCATATTTATTTTTCATAAAAAAATTTCATATTAATTTTCTTGTGATCCAGGTGGAACTGATTTTATCTTTTTTTTTCTCTAATCCAGAAATTCTGAATTTAAGCTAGAAATTTTAAATAATACCTTTTGTATTTAATGTTAAACATTTTATGATTATTTAATATCAAATTTATGGCTTTAAAATTTCCAATATGAATCTGGAATGTCTGAAAAAGTAAGTAGGTTAAACTGGCACCTTAAGTTAAGAAGTGTTAATACCGCGTGATCCAAAAGTCAGAGCGAACTTTAAAAATGAATAATTCGAAAACGAATCAAGATACAAAGATACGGTTTACACCAAACGGATGGAAAAGAAACCGGGTTTTCTGTGACAGCGAAAAAATATAGTTCTGTTAGCGATCAACGGCATCACTAGCAGCACTGACAGATGCCATCCGACAAAATGTGTCTGCCATAACGCAAAAAATGCTGCTAAATGCTGAATGGTGTGGTGCCATGTCACACAGCTACACTTATCAATGATGGACAGTACATTAAACATTTACTGTAGCACTAATTAACTGTAACTAAGCTGACTTGTAAGTTGTCGACATTTTCTCAGTTGTAAGTCATCTTTTGGTGCAATAAAACACTATAGCGCCATTTGTTGGTCGACAACAAAACATTTGTTTTTTCGTTGTTTCACAAAACCCGATTTTTTTCTCCCTCCATTCAGTGCAAACCGTATCTTTGTATCTTGATTCGTTTTCAAATTATTCATTTTTAAAGTTCGTCGTCACTTTTGGATTATCCGGTACTTAAATATCATTAGTATAATACTATATCAATTAAAGCTTTCATATTAAATTTCTGCATCATTCCATTAATTGATAATAAAAGCAAGTAAATTTCAATAATGATATCGATTAAAATTAATAGTTCTTTGTCATTCTATTGTATATCAGATTGCGTGCGAATTATCAGAAAGCCGTTTGAAGATCTGCCGATGTAGAATAATAATAAAAAAAAAAAAAAAAACCCCGAAAAGTTGAGGAAATTATACAAAAAATCACTATTATATCACGAACGAAATATCCAAATAGAACATTTTGTTATTCAAAGAGAACTTGGTGGCCATAGCCAAAAACATGCATAAATTTGGCTCAATTCTATGCATAACTACATACACTTTTCGATGGTACAATGATGAAAATGACATAGATGTATTTATATTATAGTCAGTGGCGTACTAGGATGATTGACACCCAGGACGGATGTAAATGGTGTCCCCCCTTCAATTCTTCTGTCATCCACCCAATCCGACATATTTTCATCAAATCTACATTATGATAACAAATGACCATACCATCCTTATTTACCTATAGATCTCCTGCATTAAAAAGACAAAAAAAAAAAAAAAAAAAAAAAAAAAAAAAAAAAAAAAAAAACACAGGAGCGATTTATCACTCAGCTCAAGGTCCGCATAAGCCAATGCGGTGTGTATACGTAAAAAAAAAAAATTATTTTAAAGTTTGCATTGCTCTACACACTCGTTGAATAGGTTGGTTTTTGTTACCTGGAGCATATCTTATTTAGACACCCCATTCTGTATAAAATTCCACATTCTCAAACAAGAAAAAATTAACTCTGATGCGTCGTGTGTTAGAAATTTAATTTTATTCCAGAATTTTTTTCCAAAATATTATAATATTATGTGTATATATTTGCAAAAAAATATTGCGTACCACCCCTTAGAGGGTAGCACACGGAGCGGACCGCCCCGTCCGCCCCCGTTGGCTACACCACTGATTATAGCGCTTCCTTCCGCCAAAACATTTGAAAATTGAAGGAGAATCTGCTGGCTATAGCTAAAATCTACACAAAAAATTTTGGTTCAATTGTAATCATATTTTTATTGACATTTTGAAGCGATTGACAATAGCGTAAACTTGCACACAGAAAGATGGACAATTTGTATAAATATGTATTTTTAGAATCTCTGAAAATTAAAATGTGTCGAAGGTCCGAAAAATTTGATTACAATATTTTCTTCCATTGAAATTAAAAGAAAGTTGAGAGTATGAATATAATGCTTTTAATTTAATTTGTATTATAATGATCATGGAATAAAATATATATTGTGCTATAATTCCCATTTATTGGTATAAAAAGCAAAATCAGTAAAACATATAATTTTATCTAATTAACTCGAAAATAATTTTGCGTGCATATGTATACTAAACAGAAATTGAAATAGAATTATACAGTCAATCCCAATAAGAATAGCATATTAATACATCTTGTTCAATAACCAAAACCAAAATGCAGTCAAAATTCATGTTTTACAGTAAGGCATAATTTTTCGTTGCATTTCTATATGATGGATTTCGAAATATAGTAATTATGGGGATGGATTAAAAATATGTATCACCTATCGGAATATGAACAACAAAATCTAATCAACACGAATTTATGTATAAACCTACACAAACTTAATTATAAATATGAAATTTCATGTAACTCGGTCCATTAAGTCTTGAGTTACAACAGCTGCAAAATTTGTGCGGCGCACACATACAGATCGCTAGAAGATGTAAGATAATTTATGCACCGAAAACATGAAATTCGCTAGAAATAGAAAAAAATCACTAATGCAACAAATGATTCTTTAAAAAAATATAGATAAATATAGAAAATTGAAATAATAAAGAATTATAGTTATGTTATAAGT
The DNA here is from genome assembly GCA_964019185.1 of Maratus speculifer. NCBI lineage: Eukaryota > Metazoa > Arthropoda > Arachnida > Araneae > Salticidae > Maratus > Maratus speculifer. Next base: position 98,670,029 of record OZ025295.1, read on the forward strand.
AAACCTGTAGATTTTTCAATTTTTTGTAGTTTTAACAACACTGATACAGAAAACACTTATTTTGCATTTCTTTATTATTGTTATTAATATTATTATTATTATTATCATCAAGTGTATAATACTTTGAATGTAAGTCATTTATTGAAAACCATTAATTTTGTTATGAATTTTAATCCACAATTTTATTTGTTTCAGTAGAAAATTTTTCTATTTTTGTCGTAGCTTTCAGGTAAATATGAAAGCATTTTCTTTGTGATACCAGTGCTACAAGAGAAGGTGGACTTGTAAATGTCATATACTCAATCAATTTTTAGATTTTTAGTGATTCTTTTGTGCAATTTTTTTTGTCTTTTTTTGCAATTCAAAGATATATCTTTTTCTGTAGCAAAAAATCCGGTTTAAATCTTTTAGTTTGTTATCGAGACTTTGATCCTATTTTCAATAAAGCTGAAACGGATTTAACACAGCCATTTTAGAAAACATTTATATGAATATGAGCTGTTTCGCAGTCTTCAGAGATTTTCGATATTCGTGAAAGAAAATACTGTTTGAATCTTTTTGACTAGTACAGAATATTTTGTCTTCTGCGAGTTTTGATAATTTAGTGTTTTTTTTTATATATTCGTGCGATTTTTTTTTGCACTAGTAAATAAAATCCAGTTTAAATATAGTCCAATATTGTTTTATTTGTTTCTCTTTTCAGTGTTTTATGTTATTCGTTATTTCTGTAGCGATTTTGTTTTCGTGATTTTTAGAGGTTTTTTTTTAACAGATTTTTTTCTTTGGGCCAGGGAGAAACTGGGCATATTGGCTACTTTGAAACCGTATTTGGAAGTGTTTCTTGCACAGCATCATCTTCTTGAATTACCAGCTAATTTTTCGATTAATATATTTCGTTGAAATTTATCTACTAATATTGATTTAAAAATATATAAGTACTTTCTAAAGTACCAGTGAATTATAAGAGTCTAAAAGCAAGATCAAAACAACAAAGAAAAATGCTGCGAAAAGATTTTGTACATGTCATTTTGCTAGATATTTTTCCATAGGTAAATTGGTTCGTGAATTCTGTTCTGTTGTCATTGTAGCCATCTGGCTGCGCTTTAACTTTTTTAACTAAGTGTGATTTGTACGTTATTTCGATGTTCATTTACGTTTAAAAAATTTATATACCAAGTTTGTTATTAAAAAAACCAGTGCAAATATAGTTCGTAACAGCATTTATAGTTTGTTTACAATAACTCTGAAAGTAATTCAAGTGTACGTTGATCTTTGGGGAATAACTGTTGAATTTTATTTTTTATGAAATTACATTGATTTAAATACAGCAGAGTAAATGCATAATGTTTAAATGCAACGTATGCTTGACATTAACTAAATAACAGTTTTGCTTTTCGAAATATTCTCCTGTTTAAAAAGGTTACTTTTAATTAACACCTTCTTTGACTAATCATTTGCTAAAAATAAAGATAAAGCAAATTCATCAAACTTTTAAACAAAAGGAAAATGAGGAGAAAAAGTTTTTTGACATCAAATTAAGGACGTTTTACACATTTCTTTTATAAGAGTATTTTTCCTTTTCTCACTCCATCTTAATTAGTAAGAAATTGCCCGAAGCTAAACAGATCATGAATAATCATTCAAAAACGGGAACTGGAACAATTGCGTACTTAATAGTTTTTTGACAAGATTTATACAGTTCTTTAAAGTACCATATTATGTAACCCGAGAATATTTTATTTTTAAATTCAGAAAAATTTATGAATGTTGTGTACTTTCTCTTCAGAAAAAAAAAATGTTTGATGATCCTTTAAAAATATGACGTTTTAGAATTACATAAAATTAATAGTTAATCAGGTTTTTTAACAGTATTGTAACAAAAGAATTTCAAATCAATGAATTAAGTATTATTAAAAATAAAGTTTAAACAAAAGAATTAAATATTTTATTAAAAAACTTTTTGAAACTAGAAATATAATTTTGGGATAATTTTTAAGAGCATTTTTTCTTTTCTCAGTTGATTTTAATTTGTGTGAAATCACCTGAAGCTAAAAGAATCATGAATAATAATCATTCAAAGAAAGAACTGTAACAAGTGCTTGAAAAAATCATCGCATATTTTTCAGTTTTCTGAAGTGCCATATTACGTCACTAGACAATACATACATATTTTTTGTTAAGTAACAAACTTTTTTTTAAAGAAAAGTTTTATTTTGTCATCTTTTTCTTACATTTCTTTTATTCAAACACATACATATTTTTATTTTGCTAGAAAATTTAGTTTGATACGAGATTTGAGATTAAACATAGTTTAGTGCCAAAGTCAGAATGTTTAATGACAAGTTTTTGGATATACTTAATTAGAAAATTGAAGTAAAAAACATAAATAGCACCAAAATGCAAATTCATTAATTTTTGAAATCCTGTAAAGGTAATGACAAATACTGTTTAGTTTCAAATGTGCTTTAGAATTTTATTTTAAACAATTCACACTATTTATTATTCAAAGTATAAAAGAAGATTCTATTTTTAATAATTTCCCTTAACTGCACATATTTAAATGTTTCTACAGACTCGAAACGTAATGTATTCTTTATAACTTAAAACAAGTTACACATGAAGGGGGTTAGAGGTTTTTAAAATCATTAATAACAGATTGCTATAGGATTGCTGTTCAAGCTATACTTACAGGGAAGTGACGCAAGAAATCACGATTTTTTTCTTTTATTCTTTTCTATTTAAATGAAATTATTCCCGAAGATGCTACTGCATTATCTTAAACTGCTCGAAAAAACGCACAATTTCAGGATTTTTATATTTGTTTATGGCATTTCAAGAGCTAATTAAGTTGAAGATTGCAATCTGAATGAAATCTCATCCATTGTAATATGTTAGGGGCTTATTTTAACAATTTGCGATAGTACAGCATCCTCTGTAGGCGATACTATAAACCAAAAGAAAGGATAACGATATAAAAATTGTAGACTTCATAATTGAATATTATGGAAATACAACTTAAATAGCTGTTACCGTTCATGTGTCTTTAAGTTTTAAAAGGTGAATTGTGTATCAAGATATTCTCTAATTTAGGGACTGCGAACTTATTGCATACGTGAAAGAATATTTTCGGCATCATACTAAAGGAAATTCTAAATCAAAATTGCATAAAATACACCAGTTTTGATTCACTGAATTTGCATAAATTCCATTAGTTTTCGGATTATATAAATCATGTTGAAGGATTTTCTTCATATTGAAATTTATATGACTGATGTGAACTACAAGAGGGTTACTATAGAATATATTGTGCATATTGCATAGCATTCTTCGAACACTTTACGTACTCAAGTAAGTTTTAAGTTGTGGTACGCATTTTTAATTAAATATTTTTTTGTCTATTTTTTGGTGTATATAAATTCTATCGCAAAATAACTCGAATATATTTCGGTTTATTGAAGGAAATTGCTGAAAGGGAGCTTACAACTGTACTATGCTTTTTCTAACTAATCTAAATTTTATTGTATTATATAGAGTAGTACGATGGCTGCTATGTATATTTCTGGCCTTGGCAACAGAGAGTGTTATTAGGCTATCGCAGATTATTTCATTTGAAAATTTTATATTTTTAACTATAAATTCTCCAGAACGATTTGCCATTTTAGTTTTATTTGTATTATTAGCAGTAAATTGAAAAATTCATCTTGTGCAAAAAGTGAAATTGACTCCTGAACATTTCCGTGTGATCATTTTTCATAAATTTCGACGTAGATTTTCAAGATAAGAGTATTTCAAGGAACTTAATTTTTTATACAACGATAAAGCAATATTTTAAAGCACTTTAAAAAACTGGTATAACGAATTCATTCGTGTTCCATGTTCGTTTAAGGACGCATTCCGTGAAGGTCTACCAAAATCGGTTGTGAGGTCAGAAAATAACGATGTTGTGCGTTAACTGATAAAGCAAGATCGTAATGTGACATACCGTGCGATTGACAAATCTTTAAGCATTAGTATGGCAGGCATCAATAAGATATTGCCTAAACATATGGTAGTAAAAAATATTTATTCACGTTGGAGCTCGCATAATCTAGCAAACGCTCAAAAAAAAAAAGCTTGCGTCGATTGAAGCAAGGAAATATTAAACAAATACGTTCAAGTTTCATCAAAAGTTGTGTATAGCATCTACACAGGTGACGAATTATTGATTTATGCATATGAGCCGGAAACAAAACAGCAATCAATTGTATGAGTCTTCCAAGATGAGCCAAATTCAACAAAAGTTGTTCGAGGAAAAAGCACATCGAAGCAAATGGTTACCTGTTTCTTCGACATTACCGGTCACCTGGCGACAGTGGCATTAGAGCAACACAGGGCAGTCAGTTCTAAATGGTAATCGACCATTTATTTGCCAGAAGTCCTCGAAGAAATTTGAAAAAAGGAGAATAACAGGCGAATACATTTTTATCATGACAATGTGAGCTCTCACACATCGGCTCAAAGAAAGGGATTTCTGAAAAACCAAAACATCGAATTGATGGGTCATCAGCCATACAGCTCTGGTTTGTCATCCAATAAGGTTTTTTTATTCCCACACATCAAAATTAAATTACGTGGATAGTGATTTTCAACATCCGAAGAAGCTGTTGTTGCGTTCAAAACGCATGTTTGGAGTTACCTCCATATGAGTGGAAACAGTGCTTCGAAAATTCTTTCAAACGGATATAAAAGTGTATTGATCTTCGTGGAGAATACTTTGAAAAACGACAAATTCAATATTGATCATAAATATTTGTTTTTTCATTACTAGGTCAGAAATATAAATAGCAACCCCCGTATATATGAGATTATGCAAAATTATTTGGATATTTTCAGTACTACTGATGGCAATTCCTGAAATTAGGTTTTAAAATATGTCATACGTTTTTCAAACTATTTATCCTGGCTGACTCTTTCATCTTATTAAATGGTAAAGTTTTATTAAAATATTCAAAACATATTAGAAAGTTTCCGTTTTTCATGATTAACGCATGATTTTTCGTTTTCCTTTAAAACTATTGAGGGTTTTAAAACTTTTGAAGAAATAAGATAGCCTTGTAAAATTAGCAATAAAGTGAATGAATGCTTTTTTAAAGTTCAATTCTAAACATTAAAAGCTGTTTAAAAAATCTGGCTGATGCTATCTTGAGGATTTTTTTTTCGAGTTAATATCTTCAGAAAATAATATTACTGAAAGGGTCTCTAGATTGGAATTGCGCAAATAAACTAATTCAAACTACCTGAATTTTATTGGTTGTGTTTATAACGGTCAATTTTCAACACGATATGAAAGGGGAAGTGCCCTCCTAGGAGATCTTTCTAAGAGAACCTAACTAATATTCACGTAAGGAAACCCAAGGCTCGAGGAAAACCATAGGCTAACGGCAGCGATTGGGCTCAAATCCAGCATTTGCCGTGTACCAGTTCCGAGGGTAGAACCTTTCTATCTGAATTTGTCTAAGACGATTGTACAAAACAAATGTTTTGATTCGGCTTGTAAAAAATATATAATTTTTAATTAGAATGTTCTGTTCTTTTTTCAGTTTCCTTAGGTGTATGCAATCTAGAAATAAAATGGGGGACTAATATTTTCTGTTCATTTATTTTAATTACTTTTTAAGCACTTGATATTTTTAGCAAACATTGCCATAACTTTTTTTTACATAAGAAAAATACCTAAAATAATTGGTTTATTACTGGGCGATTGAATAAAAGAGAAAATTAATACTATTAAAATTTAAAATATGGCCTTATATTATTATAAAAATATTCGAAAGTGTAACAGAACGAAACTTTGCCTTTTCGACAGAAACTAGCTGATAGTGAAAATTATTTTCATATCTCATATCTTGTCATGCATAACTAATTAATGATGGGAATATTTATGGTTCATTTCACCATTACTCAACTGTGCATTTTCATAGCAACATGTTTACCATGATATATAATTCATGTAATCAAGCACACATGGAAATTTTCAAGATCGAAGCTATGTTGCAGAGATAGAAATTATTTTATAGGTATGAAATATTTTATATGAGGTAAGTAGTGAAAAGCCATTTGATATTTAAAGTTAATTTGAACTATAATCTGAAAAATCACTGTTGTGTATTAAATAAAAAATTTCATCTAACAGGTAAAAACTCAAGTACAAAATTAAAATATGCATTCTTTATATTCACATTATTAATTACAAAAACAATCAGTTTAGAGATTATTTTATCTTTTTCGTCAAATAGTAACCATGGCTATGCTTACGGAAGCATCATTTAGGAAAGAACGTATTCTTTTTTACTGTAAGCAAGCTGTTGGACAGCTTATAGGTTAAAAATATAGGCTTGATTAGACTCTCCGCATTTGAAAATAGCACAAACAATGTCTAATGATGAAGAAAACAGCAAAATTATCATTATTATATTTTCATTAAATATTAGCAACTCTAGCAATCCTCTAAATCAGCGGTTATCAAACTTTTAGACCGACATACTATTAAATAGAAGTTCATATTTTCGCGTAGCGCGAAAATAAAATCTGTGATCTAATGCAGAAAAAACCTAGATAAAGTGTATCATTTTTGAGTGACAAATAAGAATGAGCTTAAATAGCGAACATTTATGCTCTTTGTTTAACATGAAAAAAAAAAAAATACACATTTGAAGTCACCTTGTTCGTCAGTTTTTTGTTATATCTATACTACGTTTATATCAAAGTAAAATAGATAAGAAAACTCAATAAGTGAATAAGCTACTTGAGAAATTACGTACATTTTGAATGTGAACTCCGTATTAATGCGAAATTCAGATATTGAAGTAAGTAATAAACACATATACGATATAAAAAGAAAATTTTTTCGTTTTTTCAGGGAGGATGAAAGGTCGGCTCAACATTTACCGAAGCATCAGTTCCATTTGTCTAGAAATTCTAATCGCAATTCTATTAAAATAAGAAAGTAAGCAAAAGTCTGTCAAAGCTGTAATAACAGAGAGAGTCTGTGAACTGACAACAGAAGAAAGAGGGGCGGTGATTGAACTGTTTTTTGACGTCAAATGATGTACTTTCTATTTCATTTCATGTACCAGTATCGCATTTTTGCGTACCAGAAAACAAAACTTCACGTACCAGTATTGGTACGCGTATCATAGTTTGAGAACCCCTGCTCGAAACAATTAGCTTAGAAATTATTTCATCTTTTTCGGGAAACAATAACATGCTATGCTTACGAAATCATCTTAAAGGGGATCCGGAAAATATTTTAAATTATTTTTTATTTATTGAGTTAAAATCTTGAACTTTTTGTGATGGTCAACCGTATTATTTCTTAACGAAATCACATGATAAAACTTCTCATATGTAAAGAATAATATTAACTTTAAATTTAATTAAAATGTGGGGTACATTAAAATTATTATATCTCAAAATATTGTTTCTAGAATTTAAATTTTTTAACATTTAAATAAACAGAAATCTCTAAATTTTAATTTTGATTCAACATTTTAAAAAATATCAATTTTCCAACAATTAAAAATATTTAAAGTAAAAATATGAAAAAATTATGTAACTTTTATTTTACAAATCATATTTTCAAAAGTAAATACTTTTTTCAAATTTGCTGGAGCAGGATTCAAGTAAAACATAAAAAAAAGACTGGTTGGTTCTTGACTTATGGCAATTTAAAAATTTACCATGAAGAATTACTGACATTCAGAAGAATTCAATTCCATTTCAACCAATAATTAAAAGCTAGATTTTGAAAAAAAAATCTTTTCAATTAAGATAGAAACATAATTCAAACGTCATTCTAATCATACAGAAACAGAGAAAATTTAATGCAATAATATTTTTATAGAAATTGTGAAAATGTTTGCTTCCTAGACCACTTAAGGGATGAAATTATTCTTTTTTACTGTATGCATGCTTTTAGACAAATGTCGCTCGCTAAATAGAGGTGTTATCGTTACGGATATTTTACTGTAGATTATAATTTTGCAAGCCATAAAAAATAACTTCTATTTTTTATTAATATTTTTTGTAAGGGAGTGGTTGATTTCTGTAAGGGATTTAGCTTCTATGGAGAACTTCTAGAGAGAAAGGTTTTTGCCCCATCTTTAAAGGAAATTTTTTTCCTCTTTTTGTTAGTAATTGAGTATTTTAATTTACTCTAAAAAATGAAAATAAACAGTTTTTAATAAATAAACAAAATAACCGGGTTACTATTTGAGGCATAAAGTCGCTATTTTGTTGCAATCGCACAAACGTAGTATATGAAACCTATGCCAAGATCGTAACAACCACATCAAAACATTTAACAACAATCAAAAAAAAAAAAAAAAAAAGTAAAAAATCAAAATGTAATTTAATAAATTACAACGACTATTTGGAAAATTATATTTTCAAAGACTAAAATTTTTAAGACTTATAAATAAATTCTTTCTTTAAATTAACAATAATATTAAACATCGTTTTTAGGATGATCATAACGAGTCATATATTACATACGCCATGCATGAAACATTAATATTACTAGACCAATGATAAAAAACAGTAGTTTATAGAGATACAACTTTAACTGTTTAAAATGTGCATTTTTATTTAATGGAATTAATTAGACTGACTTCTGAACATCTCGTATTATGTACGACATGGATTAAACTATAATATTCTTGGACATAACAAATTTAAATAAAATTTCAGTTTTACAATTTTCGGAACTGCAAATTTTTAAACTTCTAAACATCGCGCATTTAAATTTTTTACACCTTTATGTATAAAAAATGTCAATCAATGTTACTAAATCACAATTTGTTAGAATTTAGTAGAAAAGTAAAAATAATGACACCTTTTTATTACCGGATGTCGATGTTGTTTTAATTATTACTGGTGATAAAGTAACAATGATTATCCCTCAGAAATTTTAACAGATCTATTTACTTTTTCTAAAAATTAAGAATTAAAACATTAAATTAAAATTTTTTGTACTGCAATTAATAAAGCCTAGAATAAAAGTTTATTAATTTTTCTTTTCGTGACACTTGATTTGCTGGAGAAAAATACAATTCTAGAATTAATTAACAAAACATTATCTTTGCTGTCGATTCATTAAATAAAAAATTGAAGATAATTTTGAAAGAGAAGGATATTTTACATTAAATGATGTAGAAGCAGTAGCTCGAAAGTTGCCATAAAAAATGTTCTGTATAAAAATAGTCTGTAATTTTTTCTGTATCGAGTTTGTTTTTTACTGCAAGACCACAAGTTTTATATTTTCTGAACTTTCACTTTCATCAAACGTCAGAAGCTTTCACAAATGAAGGAAAAAAAAGTTTTCTCGATTTTTAATGAATTTTCAAGTTTTTATGGTACGATGGAGATTTTCCCGTCTTGTGGTAATAATTTTGAACTTTTGAAATGCATAAAAAAATCGTACCTTAAAAAAATCGCCAGTACTTATATCTGCTGTTAAAATAACAGGCGTTTTTAATATGTAAATGAGTAAATATAAATATGTAAATATAAAAAATCCATGCTTTTGTTGAATAATGAATGACATTCCGATATTGTAATTGGGATTTTTAAATTAATAATGTCCGTTAGTTACGATATTTTTTCAAATCTTTATGATTTGTTGTTTGTTGTGTGAGGTGCTTAACTTCAAGGCTCCAGAATATAGAGTTTTTGAGAACATTTTCTGTGACAGATAGACAAACAATTGAAACGAACAGGGTTTCGTAAGATGATCGAAACTTTAAAAACAGTGTTGATTAAAGACAAGCATTTTAATATAAGGAAATAAGATGATTTACACGTTGCCTGTTCTAATGGAAAATAAAATGTAAATTATATACATACTATGTCCTCGCTTTAAACAATAAATTCATCAATTAATCATTTAAAAATTAGATTTTTAATTGTGGTAGGCTTTTTTTATATGCGGTATTATTTTGAAAAAACACAATTTTGTAATTATCAAAGCTCTTAAATATCTTAAATAAAAGTCAAAAATATTTGAAAAGCCTAACAAAGAGCAATAAATATAATTTTAAAAATATAAGACTTAAACGAGAAACTAAATTTGAAAATATTTGCAAATATGTTATTCACAAAACATACTTTAACAGATTTACAAAATTTTATTTGTTAGTCACCTTTTAAAACAAGGTTCGTATGGGTCCTGGAATTTTATGAGCAGGAAATTCTTTGGTACCGGTATTTTCTTATAGAAAATCCCTGATTAAATAAATCGAAATTTCACTCGTTTGAAGGATATTTATTTTTCTATAAAGAAATGCTGGTATTTCACCTGGAAAATAACGGTACCCGTACGAACCATGTAAAATGTAAACAAGTAGATAATAGTTTTCTGCCCATTTAGATAAGAACATATTGCATTTCTTAGATATATTCAACTTGATTTTACACAAAAAGTTACATCTATAATTCTCATATAAAAAGTATCTCCCGGGAAAGATATTTTTTGCGTGAGTCTGACAAAAAACGGAAGATGATAATATTTTGTAAGACATTTTTTTATGTTTGAAATATGTTCACAACAGGATATATTTTGTTCTTAGAAACGGCTTTTTATGTTTATATTCCGCTAAAAAGAAGTAAAAGAGGACAGATATGAAAAATAAATACGGATTGTTTCGAATAGAAAAGAAAAACGATGGAAAAGAACTCACGAAAACAAAATATAAATCTCATTGTTTCCTAGCGCAATTGAATGAAATAATATGATATTTTCTAAATGATATTTAATGCGACGTATGTTATGCTAATGTTCGTACTAATTAATTGGGTATATGCAATAATCTTTGACTTTTGAGTGTGTTGTGGGATAAAACATATTGTTTTCTTTTTACCTACAGATAATTTAATGAAGTATAATGTACAATCTAGCGAACTTTATTTTAGTATCACAGAACATAAAAATAATTATTTTAAAAATATTTTATAAGTTTTTATCTTACATGAATTTTACTTTGATTTCCCGATCTTGTAATTGGGATTTTTTAACTAATAATGTCCGTTAATTAAGACGTTTCCAAAACTTTATAATTGTTGTTTGATGTGAGGTGTTCAACTAGTATGCAAATTTTCAAGTCACCAATATTCATAGCTTCTGAGAACTAGTTTTCTTGTTACAGACAGACAGACGGACGATTAAGACAAATAGAGTTTCGTCAGATGAACGACACCCTAAAAATAGTGTTGCTTAAGGCGAAGGTGGACTCTCAAAAAAACTTCTTTTTCTTTTGAACTGATTTGCTTGAAAATAAAATATGTGATTACAATTGTAGTTATATGAGAAAAGCTAAAATTGCAAGAAAAAATATGAATTACTTTGTTAATTATTAATTATTAATTATTGAAATAATTAATTAATTAAAAATGCTCCATGCGCATTTCTTTTGCATATAAAATAATAATTTTTATTTATCAGATACCTTTCAGACCTAAGAGTAAAACTTAGTTGAAATCCTAAACATAAATAGAAAATTAAAAATAATAATAATAATAATATGTCGAAATACCAATTTTTTTAGTGAAAAAAACACTGTAAATCATACTTTTGATGAAGAATTTACAGCTTATGAGTCCGAAGTACAATTATTTTAACTATCATTTTTTCTATGTACTATGAGGTAATGACATAACAAATTTTGAAGAACTCAAAAAATTAGGGATGCGCATGGAACATTTTGAAAATTGAGATTATCCCGAAATTTTTATTTCGAGAAAATCCACAGTTAAGTTAAAAATATCAGTATTTCAATAATAAACAACATTAAATACCATATAATAAAAGAATATTACTTATAATACACTTATAATATACTTATAATAAACTCATAATAAGCGCTTTATGAGTTGGGAAATAAAAAAGTATTTTTCAAAATTTTGGATGATTTTTGTCGATTTGAAGGTCCACCTTCGCCTTAAAGACAAGAGTTTAAAATAAATAAATAAGGTGATTTTCACGTTACCCGTTCTAGTAGAAAATATAATATAATTAATATAGATACTATGTCCCCGCTTTAAGAAATAAATTCATCAATTAATCCTTTAATAATTAGTTTTTTAAGTTGTGACAGATTTATTTCTATAAGTGGTTTTATTTTGGAAAAATACAATTTTGTATTTCCCAAAACTCTTAAATATCTTAAATAAAAGACAAATATATTTTGAAAACCTAACAAAGAGCAATAAATATAATTTTAAAAATATACGATTAAAACGGAAAACTAGATTTGAAAATATTTGCAAATGCTTTATTCACAAAATATACGTAAACAGATGTACAAAATTTTATTTGTAAGTCATCCTTTTAAATGTAAACAAGAAAGAAAATGATAGTTTTCTAAACTTTTAGATTAGAACATATTCCATTTCTTAGACATATTCAACTTGATTTTACAGGACAACAGAAAAAAGTTACATCTATAATTCTCATATAAAAAGTATCTCACTGGAACAACATTTTTTGTGCGAGTTTGACAAAAATAGAGAATGATAATAGCTTGTAAGAAATTCTTTTATGCTTGAAATATGTTCCCAACAGGATATATTTTGTTCATAGAAACGACTTTTTATGTTTATCCCCTAAGAAGAAGTAAAAAAAAAAGGAAGATATGAAAAAGAAATATGGATTGTTTCAAATAGGAAAGAAAAACGATAGAAAAGAATTTATGAAAAACCCCGTAAATATTATTGTTTCCTAGCAGAATTGAATGAAATAAAATGAATTTTTCTAAACGATATTTGATGCGACGCACAGTGGGGCAGGAAGCCTCCAAAGTTGGCAAAAAATAAATTTTACTTTGAACAAGAAAAGCACATCATGGATTCTTATATAGATTAAAAGTAGCAGAACTTTAAACATTTACATAAGCTAAGAAATAATTTATTAATTAATTTACGAGATTTTTTCACTAATTTTTGTAGCAAAATGAGTTAAAAATAATCATTTAAAGGAGACCCGAACCCCATTTTTGGCCAAAAATCATTAAAAGTTTAAAAAAAAAAAATATCTCAGAAAACGATAAAGTACATATTTGCGAATATCCATGCAAAATTTCAGAACTCGGGGACACTTGGAACAGGTAGCAAATGAGCTTTTTTTAATTGTAGTCACTAGAGTTTAAAGGACTAGCGGCCATTTAAAATGTGTTTTCCTGAAAATGACTTTTTCCATATTTTGCCTAAGCTCAAAGTACTAAGGCTCAGTGGTAAAATGGTTTAGAAACTAAGTGTTTATGTTTTTAGAATCTTAAAAAAAGTTGCAACAAAAGTAATGAGAGATTTTTTTTTAACTATTTCTGAAAATATTTCATAAGTTGGTAAACATGAAAATTATAACGAATTTAAGGAAAATTACCATGCGTAATTTTTTTTTTTTTTTTTTTTTTTTTTTAGCTGATTAAAATAGAAAATTAAAAATATCTCTCCCTAGGTCGTTTTTATATACTATAACACTAAGAAATTTTATTAATACCAAAATATTGAAAATTGTATGAGGAGTAGTAATTTTAAAAAGTGTATTTTTCCACAAAAAAATCATAAAAATCGACATAAAAAATATGCTTTTTAATAAAAAGTGATTTTTTTTGCTAATTATTCCTTACAAAAAGATTCTTAAATAGTACACCAAAATTCATTACTTTAAAATCAATAATAAAAATTTTGGGTTTTTTCTTACGGGTCTCCCTTAAGATAGTTTTATACAAATTAAATATTTATAAATCATCCATAATACCGCATTTAATTTTTTTTAATTAAAGATAATTAATAATTCTAATGATTCTTAAGCAAACTTTAAAGTGAATAATAGTGACTCGTTTTGAAGGAATGAATCAATCTTTCTCAGGCAAAATGCACGAATTACTATAAAGACAGCAAAAGTAAAACTATTTCTGCTGTCTTAGTGCTAAGACACACTTCTTCTTTTCCTGTCTTTCAAATCTTAAACTCATGCATGTCACGTACACTAACGAAGATGTGAAACTAGAATCGTGTAACCGTTTTGCTCTTGATCATTTTGATCGTACAAAACAAATTGAGATGGAATATGAAGACGGACACGTTTGCTTTTCAAATCGAGGAAATGAAAGCGATCTGCCAAGCCACTCTTTATTAATTCTAAAGCATTTCCCTTGTCTTGCCAGGCATTTGCCCATCGGAATTTATATTAAAATTTGAAACATTTAATTTTACTTTCATTTAAACTAGTTGTTCGTAGTTTCTCCAACTATGAAGCTCTTTTACCAAAAAATCATATTTCTTTTCAAGATATTTTTTGTTAAAACGTTTCATTTTTGTCAGTTTCATTTAAATGCATTATTTTATAATAAAAGATGTATTTAAATTTGTCTTTAACAAAAAACAATATATATTCATGCTTGGTACACCCGTACACTAATAAAAATTTAACTTTGATTAACTATAAAAATGACCATACAATTAAAAAAGTAGCAAAAAGTATCAAGATTTTCTGACATATTTACCCTTCTAAAACTCAAACTTAGTTAGAAAAATTATAATTGACCCTTAACTCGCCTTAAATCATAACTAAAGCCTTCAATGTTTGTAGACACTGGTTTTTTTTTTTATATATATATAAAGTTCACAACTTATATTCTAAGTGATTGTATATCTATAAAGATCGTATTAAAACAAATTTAAAGTTAATGAATTATTGTTACATACTTGTAGTTAAAGGTTCCTTAGTAAAAAAAAATAGGTTTTAATTATTACAACGAAATTAACAAACTACTGTTGAAACAAAATTATTGATTTTTTTCATTTATTATAAAAGAACAATATGCAGTTTAACTTCTTTCTTTAGTAACGACCAAACTAACTTTGCACAAATTTTAATACTAGGCAGATGTGTACCGACATCTGCTCTATTAAAGTAAAGTATGCCGGTAGTTCAAAATAAAATATCATTTTTTCGATTTTTTGCCAGATTTGAAGGTTTTTTGTCCCGCCGTGCGACGCCTGCTACACGAATGTCTGTTTTAGTTAATTGTGTTGATGTAATAATGTTTTACTTCTTCGTGTGTTATAAGTTAAAAAATATTGCTTTTTTTTACTCGTAGAGAATTTAATAGAATTAAATTTTCTAAATGATATCTGATGCGACGTCTGCTATGCTAATGTTCGTACTAATTAATTAAATTGTTGTAATACGTTTTGAATTTTCATTTATTGTGGGTTAAAAAATGTTTTTTTTTACGTACAGATAATTTAATGAAGCATAATTAACAATCTAATGAACATTTTTCTTAAGTCAAAGAACTTAAAAATAATTATTTTCAAAATGTGTTATAAGTTTTTGCCTCAGATGAATTTTGTTTTGACTTTTAGATCTTGCATGTTTTTTAATTAATGACGTTCGTTAATTACGACATTTTCAAAATTTTATAATTTGTGGTGCGATGTGAGGTGTTTAACTATAAGTATGCAAAATTTCAAGTCTCCAACGTATATAGCTTCTGACAACGATTTCTGTGACATACAGACAAACGAGTGAGACGAATAGGGTTTCATCAGATGATCGAAATTTTAAAAACAGACTTGCTTTTAAGGACAAGCGCTCTAATATATGGAAGTAAGGTGATTTACACATTGACCGTTGTAAAAGGCAAATCAAATATAAATTATAGACATGTCTTCGTTTTAAACAATTCATCATCTGTGTAAATTCCTCAATTAATTATTCATTAATTAGCTTTTTAAACTGTGACAGGCTTATTTCCATAAACGATTTTATTTTGAGAAAATACAATTTTGTGATTCCCAAAGCTGTTAAATATTTTAAATAAAAGTCAAATGTATTTGAAAAGCCTAAAAAAGAGTAACAAATATAATTTTAAAAACATAATACTCAAATGGAAAGCAAGATTTAAAAAGATTTGCAAATGCGTTATTCATAAAATATACTTAAACTGATTTACAAAATTTTATTTGCAAGTCATCATTTAAAATATAAACAGGAAAGAAAATAATAGTTTTCCAACCTTTTAGATAAGAACATTTCGCATTTCTTAGACATATTCAACTTGATTTTACACAACAACAGAAAAAAGTTACATTTATAATTTTTATATAAAAAGTATCTCACTGAAAGAACATTTTTTTGTGCGAGTTTGACAAAAACGGTGGATGATAATATTTTGGACGAAATTCCTTTATGTTTGAAATATGTTCCCAACAGGATGTATTTTGTTAATAGAAACGACTTTTTATATTTCTATTTCGCTAAGAACAAGTAAAAAAGTCCTTCCGGCAATGCCGGGAGGAAGAGGTAGCTTTCATATACTTATACATTTATTTATTTATTTTAAAGTAAGTTACATTGTGCAAAAATACTAAGCTCAAATTAGTGGAAATAATCTTATAAAATTAGTGATTTTATAAGATTGAATACTAGTTTTTGTCAAGACTGAATATTAGTAGGAATTTTTAGAAATTAGTCATATTTTATTCAACCTGGTTTTATTTTAAGCGATTTAGAGAGTCACCAAATTCCACGATATCATAAAGTGTATGCCATTTTAAAGCAACATGATGGATCGTTCAGATCAGACCGTTTCAAAATGTCAGCCATAAGCAAAATTCAAAGTGCTATAACTCAATCTTTTTTTTAAGATATAGACAAAACAAAAAGTGTTCTGGAATCATTGTTTTAAGTTTTAATACGCAAAAGAAAAATATTTTTCAACTTTTAATTTTTTCGTATTTAATTTTAAATTTTAAAATTTTTTAAAAATTTAAAATTGTCACCATTTGGAAACTAAATGGTGGATGATGTTGGCCAACGAACTCGGTCGAGGCATTTGTATGTACTATGTACATACCAAGTTCCATTGAAATCGGTTCATAAATACGCGTGTTATCACGTGACAAAATCAGATCCTTTCAAAATGTCAGCCATAAGAAAAATTCAAAGTGCTATAACTCAATCATTTTGTAAGATATAGACAAAATAAAGAGTGTTCTGGAATCGTTGTTTTAAGTTCTAACACTTAAAAGAAAAATATTTTTCAAATTTTGATTTTTTCGCATTTAATTTTAAATTTTAAATTTTTTAAAAAATTTACAATGGCCACTATTTTGAAACAAAATGGCGGATGATGCTGGCCAACGAACTCGGTCGAGACATTTGTATGTACTATGTACTTACCGAGTTTCATTGAAATCGGTTCATAAATGTGCGTGTTATTACGTGTCAAAAATCAGATCGTTTCAAAATGTCAGTCATAAGAAAAATTCAAAGTGCTATAACTCAATCATTTTTTAAGATATAGACAAAATAAAAAGTGTTCTGGAATCTTTGTTTTAAGTTCTAACACGTAAAAGAAAAATATTTTTCAACTTTTAATTTTTTCACATTTAATTTTAAATTTTAAATTTTTTTAAAAATTTAAAATGGCCGCCATTTTGAAACAAAATGGCGGATGATGCTGGCCAACGAACTCGGTCAAGACATTTGTATGTACTATGTACATGCCAAGTTTCATTCAAATCGGTTGATAAATACGTTAGTTATCGCATGACAAAAATCAGATATATATATATATATATGGTTATATATATATATATATATATATATATATATATATATATGTCAACATTTGAACGGAGGGTGGTTTTGGGGTCTGGGGGTCATGATCGGTGAAAATATACCAAAATTTTCCGGAAGTGCTTTCCTCCGGACGGCTGCAATAGGTAGCTTTTTACTTTTTGTAATGAAAGCTACCTAAAAGGAAGATATGAATGGTTGTGTGAATGGTTTCAAATAGGAAAGATAAACGATGGAAAAGAACTCATGAAAACAAAATATAAATCTCATTGTTTCCTAGCAGAATAAAAAAAAAAAAAATGAAATTTTCTAAATTATATTTGATGACACGTGTACTTTGCTAACATTTGTACTAATTAATTGGATTCATGTAATAATTTTTTAATTTTTTGTGTGTTGTGATGCAAAAAGTATTGTTTTTTATTTGCAGATAATTTAAAGAAGTGTAATTTTCAATATAACGAACATTATTCTTATGTGACAACTTAAAAATAATTATTTTCAAAATATATTAGAATTTTTTTCAGTAAATTAATATTAATCTGGCAAAATTATTATTTTTATGTTAACTGAGAATAATTGAGAAAAATTTTAATTTATTGATTACAGGAAATGGAATGGCCTAAATAATTTCCTATATTAAAGGGGGATATTGAAGTATTTTAAAATTCAATAACAAATCACAGTAGTGGATATACGAGAACTAAATAAATGTACCTTTCGTGAACTTTAACAATAAATAAATAAATAAATAAATAATAAAAATAAATGTTTTAAATATTTCCAATAGATAGCGTCATACTTTAAAATCATCCAGAAAACATAAAAAATTCAGGATATGTGGTTACAGATTATATTTTGTGTAATTTCCATTGTAATTCAAAGAGTGCAATAAGTGCAATAAAAATTCGATGCCAAAATGGATAGATTCTGATATTGTAACATATTGTACAAAATGCTTTGTAAGTTTCTTAGTGTTTTATAATTTTTTTTAAGTTTGAACATATAGATACATAACTACGTAATTAATTACATTTGTGTTTACAAACTATTTTAAAATTTTTGTTCATTGTTCAAATTTTTATCTGAAAAAAACTTTCATAGTTTATCCCGGTCAATATCAATGTTATTGGATCTTAAGTGTGCAGAAAAGAGTCATTCTTTCTTAACATTTATATCCTAAATAAATTTAAGGAACCCTTTAAGCTAAATGAAATAAACATTGAATTTAGTATATTTACGAATCTATTTTTATATCTTAAGATACTTGGCCTTCTAATATAATATGTATAAATACACAGTGGCGGTCAAAAGTTTCTGGTCAGTATAAAATTTTTAGTTAATTTATAAGTATATCCGCATGAATATGGATCTGCTTTGATGCTTATCCAACTGAGGTGGATAATAATGCTATGCAAACAAAACTATAAAATAAGATGAAATAACGGTGTGTAAATTGCCCAATTCTAAAAATATAAACAATACAGCTCAAGAAATTAAGAAATTGCTTTCAAAGTGATAGAAACTGTTCAATTTTTCCTGAAGATGTGAGAAATAGGAATGAGGGGTGGGGGGGTACATCAGGCAACATATAATAAAACTTTAACCGTGTTTAACTACATCAGAATTTATGTTTCCATACATGCATTCTAAGTGATTGAAAACGTTAATTTTTTGTGAAAGTATAAGAAAAATGACGAGGATGAGAGGCAACAGAATGTCAGACCCTCAGCTTTTTTAGCTCACAGGCTATCATAGCCTGAGAGCTTATGTGCCCGCCCGTTCTGTATGTATGTTCGTACGTAACGCGATAACTCATGATAAAAATATCCAATCCACTTGAAATTTTGAATATAAGTATATCCTGACAAGGCGCTTCCCTGATTAGTTTTTGGAGTTCATTCGATATGTATAAGAGGGGGGAACGGGGGGCTCATGCCCCTCCCCTTAATAGAAAAAAGTGGGTTTTTCATGAAGAATTAAGTTTTCGTTAAAAATTTAGATATAGGATCATTCTGATGAGGCGATTCCGTGACTGTTATTGGGTGTTCATTGAATAAGTATAAATAGGAGGAACGGGGGTTCTAATGCCCCTCCCCTTAATTTATATAAATGGGTTTTTCAAGCAGAATTGTCAGATTTCGCTCAAATCTCTGAATAGTTTTGGAAGTTTAATGGTTAAGTATAAAAGAGGGGGATAACTCCTCTTAAATTATAAAAATGCTAAATGGGTTTTTATTAAGAATTATCCAATTTGCTCTGAATTTTGGATATAGATTTTTTTATATGATAAAGCATGTCCTTAATAGTTTAGGAAGTTCAATGATTAAGTATAAAAAAAGGGAAAGGGGAGAGCTGTTACCCCTTCTTAATCTCTTTTTCGAACGGAATTAACCGTTGAAAATATAAGGCTGTAATGTATAATTAGTATGCGTAGCCTGTGAGCTCAACGCCATCAGTTTAACTGGGCAGTATTCTTTTTATTTTTGCTTAAAAAGGCCCGCTTATATATAACTATTAGTAACATCGAGCGGTTTTAACTGTTTTAAATCTAATATTTTATCATGTGACACTTTATAATAACTTGAGTTAAATGCACTAAATATTCTTGTTGATACTATTATAAATGTCTTATAAATACCTTTTAATCCGTAAGCTTCACACTGATGTGGATTGTTACAGACCAAAATTTAAAATATTGGCGTTGTTTAAAACATGCTTGAATAAATTTGTACTTTTAATTAATAACAGTAAAGCATCTTTCATACGACGATCACTTATACGACTTTTACATTTATACGACGTTTTAATGTGGTCCCGACTCATTCCTATTCATTTTAATTAGAGCTCCCGATTATACGTTTATACGAGTATACGTATGATACGTATTATACGAAATACGTATTTGCTATACGTATAATTCGGCATCCGCAGTTATACGTATTACACGAAACAGCATATACGATACATCGTATATACGGATTTTACCCATGCGGTTAAACATATAAACGTTTAAACGTTTTTCATTCAATGTATGAAATTTGATGTTTCAATATTTTTTGCGGATTAGACACATTGAGAAATATCCGGTAGAGTATCTCCATCGCGATTCTTTGTTCAAAGAACTACGATGTGTTTACTTAACTACTATTTGTTATGCAGCTACTTAAAAAAAATCTGAATACTTCCTCAATTTAGATTTTTTTTTCCAAAAAACTAAGTTATTTATTATAAAATGTCTTACATTAGTTGTGGGTAGAATCAAACTAATCTTTGGAAAATCTGCGACGCAGTACTTAGTTTTTATATTTTCTTGTATCTTTAGAAGAAAAAAGTATTGGATTCGGGAATACTTTCGACAGGTTTACACGTTTTAAGGGTAAGAGAGTCCGAAAAACATGTTTTTACAAAATATCTGCCTGTCAGTTTATGAGTCAGTTTATGAGATTTGTCTGTCTGTATGTGACATGGATTTTGTGGGTTTTCTATCTCAAGACCTAATACACAGAATTATGTAACATATATGGGGGAGACTAAGGCACATGTGAAAATGGAGCATATGAAAACATTGCCATTTTCACTAGTTATTATATGTTTTTTTATTTCAAAAAATTATCAAAGATGGGAGCACCTACAGACATATGGAAAATTTTTTTGAAACTCTTCGACATTTTGTTTGTCCCCAGGAACCCAAAATACTGCTTACAGTACTTAAAAGTAAAATCTCCAGCTTGACAAAAGAATAATTTTACTTATTTATTCTTTTTTTTCTTTATTTAACATATACTATGGATACTAATAAATATTTATGATATTTTTTATTTTTAAAATTGAGAAATGCTAATGATTTGTCATTTTAACTCTTGTGGGAATGTGGGACACTTATGACGAGTCTAGTTGGGGCAGATCTGAATGTGTCATTAAATTGCCCAATAATCATTCAGTGATTCTATTCCTTTTAGTTAACTTCGTGAAAATAATGCCAGCTCCATTATCTATATTTTTATAGAAATAGAAGACATTTGTACCATACAGAGTTCATTTTGTGTAATAGAAACTTCTACAAACACAACTGTCAGCAAATACATAAAAAGCAACAAGCTCTTTACGTTCAATTGTAATTTAAATAAATTTCATGTTTTCTAAATTGCAACAAATGCTATACATTATTTTATTTAACAGTTTTCTATACTATTTTTTATGCATCATTAATGCAAAAAATATTACGTTTAACAACTTTGCAAATTTTTCTCTTTCATTTGTTACAAACTTGTAGTATTATTTTACTTCCATTTCTAAACCAGCTATTTTATTTGGTGTTTTGAAAATAGATATATATATATTAAGAAAATAAAATTTTTAAACTAACGTGAAATCTCCATTATTGACTCCCCTATTTCTTTTAAAAGCAAAAGAAATTAAATTTGGAGGAAGCTTATAATTGTAAAACAATTTTTTATCCTTAATTCACAGGCAAATATAGGAATGAGAATCTTTCGCCTTTTGGTAGTTTTCCTATAAATATTATCCAAATGCCCTCTCCCTAAAATCTCCCTTAAACAAAAAACCCTTAACAAAATTTAAATTCTTTAATTATTTTCTCAAGTTTACTTCTTTATTTTTTTGTTATATTGCAACAATATTTTATCAATTATCTAAGCCCCCCCCCAAATCTACTTAATTTTATTTTATAATATTTTGCTTAAACATATAACTCAGAAACTAAATAAATATACATATATTTTTTATGGTGAATTTAATAAATAATACAACTAATGATTAAGGTAACATATGAAAAAGATAATAAAAACATGCCAATTTTTTTTTCCTTGTGTTCACATGTTTTCCTTGTGTGTTTACAACTGCTCTTTTGTTGGGGCACATATGAACATTTCTTTTAATTCAATAAACTATTAAGAAAAGTAAGAAGAACTGTAAAGTTAATTTTAAAAAAATACCATGCGTAAAAAAAAAGTTCTGTTAACTATATAGAGTAGTTTTGCTTATAGAAATTAACCCAGTTATGACAAACAGCTATGTTTATGTGAACTGTTCACATGCATCCCACTCTCCCCTATATATTCAAGTAGTCTCTGGTAGAAATTGTTGCTGACTAGTTTTGTGAAATGAATTTCATTAATGAAATTTCATTATACATTAACAGAGTTAGAAAATATTAGCTCCATGAAAAGAATAGCATTTACGCTCGGGTGCAATCTTGAGTGTAAAACAATAAGTGAATAAAGAATTTTTAAATAATTAAAAAAGAAAAAACTAAATTTAACAAGAATTCACAATAAATCTGAAACATTTATACTCTCATTCTTTCCTCAAAAAGTGTTTAATTTTGCTGGTTATTTAAATGGATACAATTTGTATACATTACCTACACAAAATGTAAAATAACGGGATATCTGAGCTCATTACCTTGAGATGAATAAAAAAAATCTAAAGCCCTTCAAAGTACAATGTTGCAAAATACTTTTGCAATTCACGGTAATAACTCGCTATTTTGAAAATAGATACTTCACTGTTACTGAAACGAGATAGGCCAATCAGGAGTCTGATATTTTGTGAAATTTTTGCAAACTGTTTTAAAAAATATACGCTTTTCATTGCTTGATCTTGTATATATAAGACATTCTATACGGATTCCTGTCGTAACGCCACCGATTTCCAAATTAGTCTTCATTCAGTGACATAAGACTGATGAAGTCCAATATTTAAATTAGATACGATACGTGGAATATACGTATACATTAAATATACGTATTCTAAAATATACGTTTAACTGATACGCCTTATACATATCCGGATACGTTTAAGCGTATATTTTAAAATATCCGTATAGCAGAAAAACGTATTATACGGATATACGTATATCGTTTAAACGTATAGCTGCTATACGTATCCTATCGCGAGCACTAATTTTAATGTAAAAATATATCTTTTATACGACGCCCAAAATTGTTTATACGTCGATTTTTCGATTTTGTATAGGTTTATTATTTTTATTTTTCTTGTGTATTTTACAAACGAGCGAAAGTTGGCAGCTATGAATGACACCAAAGAGTGTGTTTAAATTCACTCTACATTATAAAAATGTGGGCTGTGTTCGATTAGTTTGAAAAATCAGCTTACGTATAACAGATTACACTTGGAGGGGTCATTCTTTTTTCAGGGATGGTCAGCTTTCCCGACCTGTTTTAAGTTACAAATAGACTGTCCTTCTAACTCTTATCAGTATTGGCGACTTTTAATTGGCCACGTGGGGTTTTTGAGCTTTGACTTTAAATGGAAAGAAAATGTTGTACTGCAAATGAGGAACCTTTCGGTGAAACATAAATAAAGGTAAGCACATTTAAATTGCTTTCTAATCCCCCCCCTTTTTTTTACAACAAATTCATGCAAATCATCACGTTAAACATTAAAATTAAATGAAAACAAAATTAATTCTAGTTTTAGAAGTGAAAATCGATTATACGTCGTTATCGTTTATACGACGTTTTTCTGCAGTCCCTTCGGCGTCGTATAAACGATGCTTCACTGCAAATGAGATGTTTTATAAAAATTAATATCCTCGTTCAATTTTTTGATAAATTTTATGTATGATTCATGTGGTTATATTTCATTATTTTCATAGGAATTAATCTTTAATTGCTGTTATTGATCTCATTTATCGCTGTTTTTTTTTCAATTTTTAGAGTTTAACTTGAAATTTCCAGTTTAACTATAGTTACTACTGGAATTTTCTTTCGTTTGGAGTCTTAATACTATTATTAGAAATATTTGATTGGGTAAAATTGCACCAGAATTAAAATTAGACAAAAAGTTTAGGCTATAAATAGTATTCTTTGAGTTAATATCTCATCATCAGAATACTCGTTTGGTGACTTTGTAAGACGGTTAGTTAAGTTAGAAACCGGAAAGTTAATTTTTAGAACTGAATTAAACAATTATGTAGGAATTTAAATGAAATCTAAGTTTTTAGATGTTGAATTTGATATATGAAAAATATTTTTGTATCATTTTTCTCATAAGAATTTGAAATTGTTTTATCATGAATAAAAAATAGATAAATTTTTTGAACAGTTTTGGCTATCGGACCTCTTTAACCCTTTATCTACCGCATTATGAATTCCTGGAAATTTCACATTTTAAAGCATTTTACGCAAATTGTTTAAACTAAATTAAAGGATTTATATAATCATTTAATAAATATTTGAAGGATTTTAGAAGGATTGAAAGATTTAGAAGGATTAATTAAATTTGAATTTACAGGGATTTTGTGCAATTTTTATAACCCCACTCAAATCTTTTACTTTTGATCATTTTCTTAGAATTTTGTTGAATTCTAAAATATACAGCTATCATGTTCTTACAATATAAATTTAGAACTATTTCCGCATGGAAAATCCCCACCCCTTCTCTCAGCGCCAAGAAAGCTGAAAAGATACAAAGGCAAAAGAAATCATCTTTTTAAAAATATTTTTGTTTCGGGTAATCAATAATGCTTTTGGAATGAAATAAAGTAATGTTTCTGTAACTCATTCTAAACATTATTAATTATTACAACTAATCGACGTATTAAAAGAATTGCAAAATAAGTTATTTTAATGGTATTGTAAGTACCGTCGGTAGATAAAGGGTTGACTTATACATTTCAACATTGACAAAAATGCTCTCTCGTGCAGAAAAAAAAATAAAAAAAAAAAAACAATCTGTGTTCAGATTTACTTCCGCACTCAAAATAATCAATCGGGCTAAGCAATGTTGTTATTACAATGTAAAAAAAAGGGTCGATCTACTAAAAAATTTTAGTGATCCTTGGAATTACTAAAAAATTCTTTGTAATCTTACTCGGTTACAAGAAAATCTGTAAGAATAAGTAGAAAAAAGCTAGCAAGGAATAGAGTTAGAAGTTTTATATTTTAATAGCTATTACTAAAACAACTCCAGGCTGAAAGGTCCCGGGTTCGATGATGGACACCACCAAATACGCAACGAATGTATGAAGTGTAAGTAGTCGTTAAATAAAGGGATTATGAAAATCCTGTCGTAGCAGTTACCATCGGTAGTGATCGCTGGACTTTCCCTCCCCTTTAGAAACATGTCAAAATAGAGCAGGTAGCAATGTTTGGTGCTGCCATCTATTGCGACTTTGCCGAATATCTTCCGCTTCAGAAGTCTGTCTTTTTACCCACTGGATGCAGCTCGAAGGAAGCTCCTGCCCTTCGAGAACAGATAATCGTT
The DNA here is from genome assembly GCA_964019185.1 of Maratus speculifer. Taxonomy (NCBI): domain Eukaryota; kingdom Metazoa; phylum Arthropoda; class Arachnida; order Araneae; family Salticidae; genus Maratus; species Maratus speculifer. The sequence continues at coordinate 98,695,902 of OZ025295.1, forward strand.
ACTAAAAATAATTTGGAGATATTACTAAAATTTGCTTGGTGGCTCATACTAAAAAGTTTTAAGTTAGTTATACAAAAAATTCTTTTGTTCAGTTTACAAAAGAAATGTTTGTTTCACTTGCAAAAAAAAGTGTGTAATGGTTACTAAAAAATTCTGTGAAATACAAATTTACTAAAAAAATTTTTAGTAACCTCTTGAATTTTTTTTTACAGTGTACTCCTATATACATATTGCGCAGTATATTTTAAGCTACAAACTTCTTTGCGAACACATTCCAAAATTTTCCACAATATTTTGAAAGTACACAAACCACACTACAAATTTTATGCAAGAAACAAAGAATTTTCTGATAAATATATAGACTCTATATTACAGTACTTACCTCGCAAATTTAAGATCAAACATCGATTTTAGGCACTTACAAATTTATTTAAACAAATTAATTTTAAGAGCTTGTTAGGGTTTCAGATGACCCAGAAACCTTTTGCGCTAAACCTACAGGTACCATTTTCTGTATTCTTCAATAATTACGTTTAATATTTCACTTATTACGCATTATTACCCAACCTGACATTGTTTCTTCAGAATACCTTTCTTCCTTTTTTTCACGTATAACTAGAGGCCTCTGCCTCCGACCAGTTATGCCAAACACCGTGCACACACCATTAACTCTAAAAACAAGATAATTAGATCGACTTTTAAAAGACTGCAAAACATTGAACTATAATTAAACAGAAAAAAGTGACGATTTCTCTGTAACCGGTTTCACATTTATTTCCTTTTGATTGGGGAATTTTAAGTTCGAGTCAGCTGCTGTTTTGCTATTTTACTTGGACATTTTATGTATGACATAATTTATTTTATTTGCTGCTTTTAACTCACAATAATGAATTTATTATTTAAAAGTTTTCTTTCTATTTTTGATATTCACTTGAAGATACTTCTATAGCTAAAAGAAAATATTTTATTTCTACTGCTTAAGAATTGTCAATAATAATTTAAAGAATAATTTAGAAATGTAAAATATGAAATATGAAATGTTCTCACGCATACATATATCTTTAATTTAAACTATTTTTAATATTATTCTTTGGCTGCTTTAAATATGATGTATTTTTTCCATTTACGGCAATTAACGCATTTTAATGAATTCATTATTGTTATATTTTTTCTCTTTTAACATTTACATGTAAATAAAATTTCAAGACGTAATTTTCAATATATTCCCGTTTTTAGCTTATAAATATTTAATTCTCATTCGAAAGTTTTCTTTTTCTGTTTGTGATAGTGGCATGTAAATATATTTTTATTTTGAAGGGAATATTATTCTTTGATCATTTGGCAACATTTTAAAATAACATTTTATAAAATATACAAAAAAATACCTCTCAAAATGCTGAAAATTTGAATTTAAAAGAAAAATAAATCGTTAAAAAATGAAACAAATTAAAACAATTAATGCAGTCTGTACATTATAAACTTCTAATGCATAAAAGGATTTAAACATGTTTAAATTCACATTTATTGGTTTTGCTCCTATGAAACATTTTAAAAGGAACGATTTTGGCTTAACTTTAACATTAAATATCTTTTAAAATAATGGATTCGATTTAAAAATAATGTGCATCAGCGTATTTATCAAACATTTTTCTATTATACCACCAATTTTTATATTTTTATGCGCAATAATTTTCTTAGTATTTACGAAGAAATAGCATAGGTCACAAAAACTTCATTTGTCGGCGGCGGTGATAGCGTTAGTTAATAATAATAATAATAATAATAATAATAATAAAAAAAAAAAAAAAAAAAAAAAAGATATTACACCATGCACATAAATTCTGCAATAAATTTAGAGGACTGGTTAAAGATTTTCACGAATTGATTTATATTTTTATGTTGAATTAATGTTTTGCCTAATTTATCCTGTGTATAAATTATGAAAATCATATACAAGACTACGCAAAAGGATTCGGAATCATGACTACTTTTTGAACATAAAAAAACTGAAACATGTTTTTTAGTTGTATTCTGATTTTCCAAATTTACCATAAAAAGATATGTGGAAACAAATTTATAGACCGGAAAACGCAAAAAAAGGATATATGGAAAAATCTTGTAGGAAATGCGTTTCTAATTTTATTATGCATACTTACAATGAAGGTCTCCATACGGGCATACTCCGAAAAACCTGAGAAAATTACACAATGTTCTTCTCATTAGGATATATACGTTTATAAAAAAAATTGGCGGAATCTCCGTACCCTGTCCGTAAAAAATAATAAAAATTTCGTTATTTGGCGATTTATTATCAGTCGGCGATGAAAAGCAATTAAACAATATTTATATACTTTTTTATATCAAATACATTTTAAAAGAAAAAATTTTATGTTCAACTTCTTTAGATAAATAAAATATCATTGATTTTGTCAGTTTTAGTTTGTTTTAAGTATAATTTCGTTACATGGATATGTATGTGTACGTATATTCAAATTTAACCATCAAATTTTAAAATTTAAAACGAAATTAGAATTTAAATTAAGTAAAATTGTTTCAAGTTCAAAGTCCAGTTGAACATTGTCAATTCGATTTTGTTGCTATGGAAACATCTGGCTTTTACTTTTGAATGCGCTTAAATGTATGAAAATAATTTTTCTGAATAACAATTTTTTATTTATGAAAATGTTTTTTTCAGCGGTAAATTAAATAACTACATCAACAAATAATATATATATATATATATATATATATATATATATATGTATTACAATATACATATACGTATATACTATATTAAATTCTCTCAATTTTTTATGTTTAAATTCAATAAATACCATTTATACGCATTCTAAAAATTCAAAAGTTTTCAGATGCATTAAAATCGTTTTCTCTTGGCGGGGAAATGTGCTGATCACCAAATCGCGTGACACTTTCGTCTTTTCAACGTCAAATATTTGAAAGCATTTAATTATTTTACAGGTTTTCTACTGCAATTTCACCGCTAATTTTGACTGATCCTTTATTACGTACGTGAGTAGGTTTCACAAAAATCTGAGTATGCCCAGTATGGAGACCTTCCTCGTTAGCTGAAAGAAATTTGAGCTGTATGACGTACACAATACACTTCATGTTATTTTGGTCATTTCTGACAATGACATAGGCAACATTTGCATTGATGTATGGCTGATTCTATACTTAGAAATTCCGAATTTTCACCAGAATAATTAAAAACTTATTACTTTACAAAATAATCTATTTCTATAAATAATAAAAAAAAATACCAATTAAAGTTTTCCGGTATAAATTAAAAATTTCAAAAAATTAAGAATCTACCAGAAAAGGCAAATTTGGTGGTCAGTGATATGAGTGAATATCACAAAATGTCAGATTTTGATCATCTGAGTTACTGAAAACATCCATTGAAAAAAAATTCAAAATTTCAAGAGGTAAATTAATTTTATATTAGAAAATAAAGAATTTTCCATCTAAAATTGCTAGATACTGTAGATTTTAAATAATAAGTTATTTTTTATGCAGTTACATATCATATGTATGTCAAGATAATTGACAGCCAGGATAATGAAAATTTCATTCTAAAGTATTTTTTACATTCTCATTTTAATTTTGTTTAAAGGAACATATTTTCAATATAGCAGCTCAAATTCCATGTAATGTTCAGTTTTATTTGTTCATTTATGGAAGCCAGGAAAATTACAAAATGTAAGTTACTCAATTTTTAACAAATTTTAGTCCCATTTTTTTTCAAAAAAATTCTAAAGGATGTGGCTAGTAACTATGATTTCACTACTTCTAATTTTACCTTTGTCTAAAACAAAAAGAATTACTCAAGAAGTGCTATATTTATACATGATAAAGAAATAAAATTCAGGCCAGGAAAATGACATTTATTTTCTGTGACAATCATATTTTAATTAAGAAAAATTATTTGTAAAATGTAAAATTTGTTACTTTCGTCATACATTTATTTTATAAGGTATAAATATTAATTAGAAATTAAAAAAGAATAATAACGAGTAAAAGATATTTATACAGTATAGCAGAAGACCCTTTACTTAGCATCACAATGCGACATGCCAGGAAAATGATTTGGTTTAGTTTGGTTTATATTATTGTGTCGGCCGATTATCTACTCTAGGAATATAGGCCCGGGGGGGGGGGGTTCCTTTAGTGTGGGAGTTTCAAAGGGAACCTAACCCGTATTCACGCAAGATAGAAGAAATGCACGAAAACTCCGAACGATTAGGCGAACGGCCGCGATGGGTTCAAACCCAGCACCTGCCGTTTACTAGTTGAGAAATTAGAACCTCTCGGCAGGCAAGAAAAATGAAAATCTAAAATTGTAAGTTTTTTAAATGCTTTATTTATGTTATTATAAATTTTATTTATCTTGAAATAACTTCTAAGGAATTTTTTTAGAATGTATAAAAAATAGTATTATATAGCATTTAATGGGAATTTTATTCTGCGAACTGAAATTTCCGTATTTTTTTACAATCATCCTCAAAAATTTGCATACATAACAGCGCTTGTGTGCAAGGTGTTAGTATACAGTGTGTATCTATAGGTCATATACAAGACTGTAAAAATATTTTCAAGTTACATTTTTTTGCAATATGCTATAAAAAGTTAGGTGTTTAATTACATTAAATATCTTCTGAACCATTTATTCAGATATCTTCTTTTACGTTATTAGATTTTAAAGTTCGTTCACTAAATTCTGGAACCGTTGAAAAGCATTTCATTACATACCCATGAAGAATGTATTTTATTTGTTATTTTATGTGCAGAAGCTGAACAAATCTTAACTATTCAAATAATAAATGCAGACACAAATTATTATTAAAATCTGGGGAAAATTAATGCAGCACAAATTTAACAATTCAACAGAAATGAGAGGATTTTGAAACCATATTATGCTCTCATAGTTTGTCATAGAAATTTTGATGAATAATAGAGTATTTATGGATCATTTCACCTTTATTCAAGCATAAATTTCAATAACATCTTTGCGATAACATAGCTTGCTGACATAATCAAGCAGAACACATTGAAATTTTAAGTGAAAAGATTTGTTACAAAGATAGATTAATTTTACAAGCATAAAATATTTGAAATGAGGTGTTTAAAATAATGGAACGTAATATTTTAAATAACGACATAATGTATTGTAAAAATTTACTGCAAGATAAAATAAAAAAATATATGAATTATATGAATTCCATATAAAAAATGAAAATCATATATTCACGATGTTGCTTTACAAAATAAATAGTTTCTAGACAAATGAGTTTTAAATTATCGTCATCATCTAACAAAATTACACAGCTTACCGTAGCATCATTTTCGGAAAACTTTTCTATTTATCTGCATAAGAGTTAACCCCTTCGCGACGAGAGCACTTTGTTTAATTTTTAATCTTTTACTACGGGTTTTTGAACACAGAAATTTTTTTGCAGTTGGATTGCAAAAAGGTTCCAATCAGGTAAAGTAAATTTTAGAATAAGAAATAACTGGTAAAGATATCGAAGGATTCTGATCATTTTGAGTCCTCATAGGATCAAAGGCTTTTTCCCATTTAATAAGCGCAAACGCTTTTTTTGTTACTGAAGAGAGCTAAAAAAAATTTCTGTATTTCAACGTTAAAAAGCAATCGTTTTTAATGAATTCATGAATTACTAATTTTACTGTTTTGTTTTCCATTTTGCAAAATAAATTAGATACTTGCCGAATATTTCCTTCTATAGAATGGAATTTTTTTTTCTGAAATATACACCTTTAAAATGAAAATCATGTATATTTTTGACGCTACTATTGAATTTCGTAGACTTATTCAACTTTATTTTACACAACGAAGAAAAGAGATCCATATGTAATGCCCATACAACATATAAAAATAAATTTCCCAGAAAAAGATTTTTTGCGCCATTTTGCAAAAAAGTTGGATAGAAATATTTTGTCAGGAGTTATTTTAGCTTTGAAATATACTCCCAGTAACAAAAAACTGTTCATAAAAACGAAATTTCATGTTTATATTCCGTTAAGAAGAGTAAAAATATAAGACATGAAAAACAGGTGTACTTTGTTTCAAAGAAAGAAGTAAAAGTTGTAAACAACTAAGAATATAATGATATATTCTTATTATCTTTATATAATTTAAAAAATAGTAAGAAAAAAAAGGGAAGAACTAAGATTCTTTGAAATAGTTTTAAGCATTATATAAGCTATATTAAGATTTATCCTAAAATATTAGTGCTGTTTTTCAGAAAGTACGTTTTTCCTTTTTATGTAGGGGGAATTGGGGCACATTGATACAGCTTTTTTCTAAAAATTATTTTGGTGTCTAGAAAGCAGTAATTTCAAATTATTTTTCTATGTGATGCCGGCAAAACCTGTGTAGTGTGTTATGAAAATGTACAATCGCTGTTTTATATATTATTTTTGCATGTAATTTTTTAAAAATCAAAAAAAGTAATTTGTATCAATGTGCCCCATCCCCGAGGCAGATTGATACACTTTCATACGTCTGGGAAAAATGGAGACAAAATAACGCCAATGCATATTTTTCGTAGAAAAATAGTTAGCAAACCCTTTTATATTATTTATAAAAATTCAAATCACACACACTTTATTTGTAAGCAAGATTAAAGCAATCAAAATGAAATGTATAATGACTTGATGTTCTGGCTGTTCCTTGTTTGATTGTTGGTTGTGGTAACTTTGTCATATCTGGTACTTCAACCCCGGCATTATCTTCTTTCTTAGGAAAGATGAAAAATTACCAAATTTTCTGCTTATATATCGGTTTATAAACAGAAAATGAAGGATAATTATATTAAAAATTCTGTTTTTAATATAATTATCCTGTGCTGTTCTGCAGCTTGTTTCTCTTACGTAACACTTTTCATGTAGAAAATACTTTTTTTCTCTGGAGAATGTTATAAATTTGAGATTTTCCAGGCTACCGTCCGTTTCTTTATTTAGTTCTACTAGCACTATATGTTGGGTAAGTTCGTACATCTTCTCTTTGCAAAAATACTATAAAATGTTCTAATATAAAGAAATTAAAGCCATTTCACTTCAATAAAAACTAATATTAGAAATTTTTATCGAAAAATGGTTGGATTAAGGAGTGCATTGTAAAAAAATAAATTATAAAAGGTAATGAAAAAATGAACCAGAAAAGGATTTAGGTTGTATCAATGTGCCCCGACAAAGACTGTATCAATGTGCCCCATACAGCCATTTTGAATAAAATGAGTCTCAAATCGAATACTTCATAATTTATCTAACAAAAAAGAATGCGAACCTGATAAAGAGTAGTTTTACTTGTCAGGGAGAGTATTCTTTTCGGATGAAAACACTAGAACAGTTGTATATACCATTTCAATTGTGCAACTCAAATTTACTTTTGATCTACAAAAACAATAAATCACCCATCCCATTTCATCAAACAACTGAATCATTCCAAGACTTTCTGTATGTAGTTGAATGCACTAGCATCACCTTTTGGAGCTGTTGTGAAACTTTCTGTAATGACCCTGTGAGCAGTAGAGGGGGTGTATCAATGTGCCCCAGTTCCCCCTACTATCTACAAAGCAAGAACAAAAAAACATTATTATATTACTTACAGTATTACAAGGACTCAATTACAACTTTCCAAGTTTTCAGTGCGCAGCACGCCTGCTATACGCTGCCGTAAGTAATGGGAATACGGTTCGAGTTTCGTTGGAAAAAAAGAAGAATATTCGGCAGTGTGTAATCAGAAAGAATTCTATATGGTGCAGCAGCTGCATGCAATCGGAGCGGGGACACGCTCCGAGATTTGTCCCCGTCGAGATTTACGGAAAAAAAGAGGGACCTGCTAGCGGCTTAAGCCAACTAGTATTAATATCAATGTTGCAAACAAATGTATGCATATGAATAATTAAATAACCGATTTTCCTTTCACTCAAGTTGCTTATTATTTTTTTTCTGTTGAATTTGTGCATTATTTTGCGATAGTAACATCATATGTATACTTTTCTGTAATTGTTGTTCAAAGACTGGATTGTAAAAGTAGACTCTTCAGCGGATGCAAATGACATAATTTTATATATTATAAAAACAAGTGTTTTCTGTCTTAAAACTAAAATATGTTTCGTACTACCTAAATTTACATAAGTATTTTTCATCGGATGGCATCACTAAATTCTGAAGAAGCAGAATTCCTGCTTTCTCTGGGTAATCCTGTTCTAGACACATAGAAAATCAAAGGTTAAAAAGTTGTTCTAGATACGGAAAGATCCGAAAAATGACTTCCTGAAGTCCTCAGTAGACCCCCTTTGGTATTAAGGGGAAACAGAGAAAAGATCTTTAATTCCTGAATATGAGAGTAAATTTCTTAATTTGTCTATTCTTTGTCATTTTTTTTACGTTATCGATTTCTAGATTACATCCTATCGGGGATTTTGTTTTATCTTTAGGAATTTTATGTCCCTATTAGTGATTTTTATTATTATTATTTTATTTTCTGAATGAATAAAGAACTCTGGTTCGCATACTAAATGAAGTTATAAATCTTTAATAGATTTATAGATGTTTATATTAATTAATACTAAGATATTGAATTGTTCTTTATTGTAATAATTCCTTAAAATTTTGAATGAATTTCAAGTTTTGGAAATTTTTTCTTTATATTTCTGTACAGACAATATTTTTTCTACTCACACTCTCGTGAGTTAAATAAATACCTGAATCTTGAAGATATGCTGAAATAATCACTGTCATTTAGTAATAAAAAAATAAATTTAGAAAAGAAAATAGGATATTTTTTGGAAATTTTCGTACATATTGGCGATAACCATCTGAAGTAAAATATTCCAAACGCAGTTGTGTGAATTGCATGATTAAATTAAAAAAAAACTTTCCTTAGAGATCTCTCGATAACAATAAACTTATAGAATGTGAAATACATTGAAAAAACTTTTTTGTTAAAATACTTAGCAAAACGAAATGCTTTGATAAAATTTATGGTTTAGTTACAAAATAGATTGGAGGAAGTTTTATTTTTCAATAAATATTTGTGTTAGTACAGAATAGAATCTTGAAAAACGGATGTAAATCATATTTATTTGATAGATGATGTAACGCATCAAAACAGATCGAATACTTCGAAATTTTACGCAAAATAAAAGTTGATGTACACTGTAAAAAAAATCTGTAACCTTAGTAATCTAAATTAACCGAAATCTCTTATGCTTACTAAAATTTTATGTGTGCACTGTACAAGAAAATGATGTCAATCTACAAAACTTGTAAGCAAAACTAAAACCATCTGTAACTTTACAAAAGAATTTACTAAAATTTTGGTAACTTTACTAACATTTTATCTATAATGCTCGTTATCGTCACTTAAAAAGTTCTTGGAATACGATTTCCCAAAAAAATTCTTAGTAACCTTAAAATTTGTTTGATTCAAAGTGCAAATCTGTATCTGTTACATGAATTTTTATTGTTGCCGTTACATAAAAAGTTCTTGGAATACAATTCTACTAGAAAAAATTTTGTAATTATCCAAATTTTTTTTTACAGTGTATAGTACTGAAAAACAAAATATGATTTAAAAAACAATTTTAGAAATTTATATAAACTTATCAGTTATTTAAAAAATTTCAAAATTTCAATAAACTTTAATTTGGTATCATCTAGTTTAATAAATAAGAGTTTACAAATGCCCTAAAAAATGTGGTGTTTTGAAATTTTTTGGGGGAGGTTTTTATATTTATGACATCCAAATTAAAGTTGTACGTAGTATAGTATATGTAAGTTTGCATTGTCTATTATTCTCCAAAATATTCATTTTAAATATATTATGTAATTTATCATCATGTCTCTTATAAATCTTTATTGTTGTCAGCTATATCAGGCATTTAAAAAGTCTTTCTTCTATGTTTACAAGAAAAAAAAGTGTTCTGAGAAAAAAATATTTTGTCCTTTTTATACTATACCAATTTGTCACAACTTCAGTTTCTGGATACTTTAGATTTTGACTTTCCTAAATATTTTTGTAATGCTGTGTAAAAACCCATCACACTTTTTTTTTTTTTTTTTTTTTTTTTTTTTTTTTTTTTTTTTTACGGCTATACATTTTCTTCCCTTCGACATTGTATTGCAGTTCTAAATTATTGCCCTGTATGCTTCTCATGTCACTGTACCAGAAACTACCCTTCTTTTTGTTGGTCTTTACCAACAATTCTATTCAAAACATTTTTACTGGAAGTTGACTCGACTCCTCGCACTGGCTAATAAATCAATGTGGAGGAGTAGGGCTTGTTTAGTTCATTCTGAACAAGTCCTTTCACAACCCTTTCCCTTCTAGGACTGAGACCTTAAGTCGAAGTCAGCCCCCTTTCAAATTTTTTTTTTTATCATTCTGAAAGTTTTGGGTATGTGAGAGTGTCTGTGACCGGATGGGCAGACAATACTCCTCATTTCCGTACGGATGCACAAAAACATTTTTTCAAACTTTTTCACATGTGTTTAATTACATACTTCTTTTCACAATGTGTGATTGGATGAGCAGACAAAATTGTATCAATGTGTGGATAACAAAAACAAAAATCTGCTTAAAATATCATTTTATATATACAGTCGAGTCTCTCTATATTGAAACCCCATACATCGAATTTCTCCATATAACGAATTTTTAGAAGAAACGGTGCCCTTTTCCCGAGATTAAATTAAAAACAGTGTCTATATATCGAAATATCTATCTCAGACATAACTCAGACAGAACTTTAAGAACATTTCACGAAAATATTCGTTATAACGAATATTTTCGTGAAATGTTCTTTATTCAGTTTTAAAAAATCTTCGAAATCACATGGAATAACTTTTTCATCATGTATTCCTGATTTATATTTCAATGTTGAGTTTATTACATTACATCTGTCCTTAAATCTCCTTGTTTTTTAAACCCAACGAATTCATCTCCTACCTTTCAACATCCTTCTCAAAACAGTGTCAAACGGACTGTTAAACATATAAGTGCGGGATCAATAAGGCTAATTAATAAAAAAATACAGTTGCTTCAGAAAGGTCAGATTTTCTATATTAAAGGATAATGTGGATTCCGAGGACGAAGAAGACGTAACTTGAGAAGACTTAAAAGAGAAATAGAAATTATGAAGGAACGCGGAGACGTCGAAGACAGTTTTGCTCTCTCTGATTTTTAAACAGCGGTGCCCATCTGATTACTGCACAGTATCCTACTGGTAGTGATATTTTAAACAAAGTTATGAACAATTATGGTGAATGCGACAAATACCATAAGAACAAAAATCTGCAACAACAGTAAAAAATATCCCGCAGTAAAATTGTGAGTTCTTTTTTTCTTATTAGGAGAGGACTTCAAACGTGAGAAAATATTTCCTAAGCATTTTTTTATTCCTTGATAAAATTTGAACATTTTTTCGAGAGTGTTCTAATATTAAAAACAAAACAACAAAAAATTACAGATTTCTTCGTCTAAAATTAATGTAAGCAGAGTATCTTTAGTTAACTTTCATTAAGCTTTCAAATAAATGTCAATTCTCTTTTTTTAAAGCTATTTAAATAATTAAGAAATAGAATATTAGGCTAATATTTAAGTTAAATATTTCAAATTCTTAATTAAACAGATCAAAAATAATATTTGTTCAAAATTTATACATTAAATAAGAATTTTAACCTCGTTCTCCAAACAACAAAATTCTCTATATAACGAATTTTTTTACTGGAACAATGGATTTCGTTATATAGAGACTCGACTGTAGTTTCTTATGTTTTTTCAGAAAAAAAAAAAAAAGTTGTTATTTTAGTGTAAAATTTAGTTTTTATTTTAGTTCAGAAAAGTATAATCACAACTTAAAAAAGACACTGAAAATTGGCTTACAGTTAATCACAAATAATAATTTCTTTATGTTTGATGGAAAAATTTATGAGCAAAAGTTGGGGGCTCCAATTGGTTCTCCCATTTCGGGTTTTCTCACGGAATTCAAAATGAGACCCTATGAAAAAAGAATTTTCGAAAATTTTGATAAAGTTCCTATGTTTTGGAAAAGGTATGTTGATGATGTTTTTTTTGGTTTGGGAATGGGGGGTAGATTCTTTCCTTAATTTTGTTGATAAAGTTAATAAATTTGATAAAAATATTCAATTTACATATGAATTAGAAGCGAATTGTAGTTTACCGTTTTTAGACACTTTTTTAATTAGGGAGGGGGATTCTATGAGAAGATCAATTTATAGAAAGAAAATTAATAGCCAGCACATTATTCCAAATTCCGCTTGTTCACCTTTTTGTTATAAATTCTCTACTTTCCGTTTCATGGTTGATAGAGTGTTTAAAGTCTGTTCTGATGAATTTTTAAACGAAGAGTTGTGTAAGATCCGTGAGATTGCAGGTTCTAATGGGTATAAAAAAAGTAGCATCAATAAATTAATTAATTATTATAAAAAAGGGAAGCCTAAACAACAATATCCAGGGTTAATTGAAAGATTCAATAAAGGATGTGATTCTAAAATATTTAAAAGAGTTTCCTTTCCATATCTGAAAGGCAGTTTTGAGAAATTAAAAGTTAAATTAAAAAAGTTTAATATTGAATTGATTGAAACTCCTCCACCAAAATTAAGATGTTTACTTAATAAGCAAGTGGATCCTATAGGACATGATGATCTTGCTGGAGTTTATGAAATATCTTATATTACTGAAAATGGTGACTTAAATTATTACATAGGCATGACTGGGAGAAAGTTTGGAATTAGAAAAGAGGAGCACGACTCTGATGTTAAATTTGGACGTACTAACACTGCCTTATCAAGAACATATTTAAATGAGGAAATAAAATATTGTTTAGTCAAAGTAAATTATGTTTCATATCAAATTGTAATCGCAAGTCTATTATAAGAAAGTCCATTGAAATTTATACGCGTAATAATCTGGTTTGCAATGATACCATTTCTTTTATTATTCCTAACTTATGGTTAGAATTAATGAATAAATTCCTCGTGAGGGCTTGAATGGGATTAACCAGGTTGGAATTTCTTTTAGATCATGGTCTATTTTTAATTTTTTACAGCGCGCGTGTTTTTTGGTGTTTTTATATCTCATTGTCACGTGTCATTTGCATTGACCGAGAAATATTTTGAAATTTTATTTTTATTTATGTTTTAGATCATGGTCTATATTTTAATTTAATTTTTTGCAATAGAGCGCGTGTTTTTTGTTATTTATTATCTCATTGTCGCGTGTCATTTGTATTGACCGAGAAATATCTTGAAATTTTGTTTTATTTATATTATGACTATGGAACTTATTTGACGGTTCCGAAACATATTAATGTATTTCATTTTTATAACACCTTTCTTAAGAAAAATTAAAATTTTTATTAAAATGTTTATATAAAAGGTGAATGTTTTAAAATCTGATGATTTAAAAAATCAATTGGATTTAATTAACTTTTTATCATTTTTAAGTCGTACGTTAAATTTTATAGTATGTGTATGAATTTTATGTTCATTTGAAATATGAGACTAAAGTTATAATTAATTATTTCACACAGGAAATTTTTTTTAATAATCTTTATAAATTTTATAATTACTAATTTTTTAATAAAGTTTAAATGTAACTAATTTAAAATGTTTGACAAAGAAAAAAAAGTTAATTTTCAGTAATTTGTTTGAAAAAAATAAATTATGGTAAATTTTCTTTCTGCAAGTTGTTTCTAATATAGCAATATTTTAAATCAAGTTCATTTTCACATGCCCTTTTGTAAAAATACCCCATTCAAAATCATATAATTGAAGTAATATTTTAATGAGTGCATAGCATATATAGGATTTAGTTAATTTACATATGAACAGCAGCGGCATTTTAGTCTTTAAAATTAATTAATAGAAATTATTTATTTTTGATATATCATACTTAATTAAAAATTACTGAATGTCTAAATTAATAAAATTTGCAAAGCAAAAAAGTTTTACCTTTTAAAACTTTATTTTTTAGTTCTTTTAACAATGGTGTTTATATTTTTAGAGAATTAAATAAAAAGCATGTTTGTTACAGAAAAATTACTTTTTTATTACTGAAACATTTTTATTACTGAAATTTTTATACTACTGAAATTTGGTCAGTAATTGAACGCGAACTATCATTTACATTGATCGGTTAATTGATCATTTTTTAGATTTTTGCATTAAAAAAGTTATTAGTTAAATGAGACGTTTAGAAGCAATCTATTAACAGTACCATGAAGAAAGTTGTTGATTAAAATAATATCATATGTTTAGAAAAATAAAAAATATTTACACTGTTAAAATTTTCGCTGGGTATTCAGTATCGAAAACTCTCAATTTTACAAGAAACGTATTTTTACTTTAAATGTATTGTTTTATTCTCAGCATATTTCAGAAAAGTACTTTTTTTAATCAGTAATTGAAGTTTTTGGTCAGTAATTGCATGCAAACTATCACTTACATTAATCGGTTAAATGACCATTTTTTAACATTTTTGCATAAAAAAAGTCACTAGCTGAATGAAGCATTTAAAATAATGCATTAACGTAATCTTGTAAAAAGACTATAAATTTTAAAAAAGAATTATCCTTTATTTTTAAAAAAGAAAATTATTTACATTGTTAAAACTTTCGCTGATTATTCAGTATCGAAAACTCTCAAATTTACAAGAAACATATTTTCACCTTAAATATACTATTTTATTCTCTGCGTATTTCAGAAAAGTATTTTTTTATCAGCAGGCAAATTAAATTTTTTAAACGAAAGAAAACTGCAAAGAATTATAAAATATAACAGATGGTATTTTAATAAAGAACTTTACTTGTAATTCTGGACTGTGTTTTAGCAAACATGAATAAAAAGTTGTGAGATATAAAAAATGAACATAATGTTAATAAGGTTGTTAATTTAATTCAAATTTGAGGTAATTAGTGGAGAAGAAAATTTTCCCATTTCACAGAACAAAAATTTTACACTAATTAACTCAGTTCCTCGTTCTCAGTTAGTATGAAGAAGTTAATACTTATTTTAAAAAAGCCGAAAATAAATTGCAAAGAGTTATAAAAAAAGAAGAAGAATCCATCATTTTAGCAAACAAAATTCGTTATAACAACGTTGAAAATTAATTATAGTGAGAGCGATGTTTATCTTGTGCCAAAACGAATATCTAGGAATTTTTTGTTTAAAACTATTGTCTAGGATGACATTGTTTTGTTTTTCTGAATAGTGTTTTGAACACCAGCGTTTTTGATGATGCGTTAATTTTATAAACGAAGAAATTTTTATTAAAAATAGAATGAATACATTTTCTTAAGCAATCAAGCAATTAATTAGTGTAAAATAACTTAATATGCAACTGGGACGCGCTTAAAAATATTATTTACTTTGCCGAAGAATGATGTGTTTATTTAATAATGAGTGAGTAAAATTGTTAAAAAAATTGTATTTTGTGCAATCAGGCAAATATTCTGTATATAGTATATAATTCTTCATTAATAGAGAAACTTATTCAATTAAAGAAATCATCTTTAATCTTTGGTGAAATTAGTCCCTTTTTTAATATTTTGCTCATTGTTAAAGAACTTATAAATGATTTATTAAAAGAAAAAACATTGATTACTAATTATTGAACTTAGAAAACAAGATTACTAGTAGTATTACTGAAGCGGTTTCTATTCCAAAATAAATTGGAAATTTTAAGTGAAAAGTTACATAAAATATTTAATGCGTTTATTTCTCAACATAAAGAATAAAATATATAAGTATAGTAAATCCCCGATTTATCGTTCCCGCATTGATCGTTTTATTTCTACGGACCCTGCAAAATTTTTCTTAAATAATGCTAACGAAACCCGCAAGTATCTTTCTTCAAAAAGTTGTTTTCCCGCATTCATCGTTGTAATTTTATTGCTCACCAAAATGAAAGTGGAAGTCATGCGAATTCATGTTACACACAAACTGAAATTACTTCTTTTATCCTAATATAACTCATTTGTGTTGTTTGTGTTAATGATATCGACAATAATGTAAGTGAAGAGTGGTTGTATATAGCAGAGGATGCGATTATGTTTCCGTTGTTCAAGATGTTGCGACATCTGGTGTCCCAAGCATAAGGAGAAATGTGTGATAACGCAAAAAATTAAAATAATGACGAAGAAACAGGGAATAATGTTCATACCAGTGAGGCTGAACCACCGGTGCCAACTCTGTCTGATGCAATTATGGAATTTGGAACTGTATGAACTTTTATGTATGCATATGAAATTACAGAAAATGACAAGAAAAATGTTGTATATAATAAAAATTAAATTTTGATTTAAAAAAAACCGAAAAATCAAACAAAATTATTGATTTTCTAAAATAAGTATCATTTTTCTATAACTTAGATTTATTTCTTTTACAGTTTCGTAAGAAAAAAATTAATATTTATTAGTACACTGCATACATTGCATGCATTAGTAATGCATGAACATTGTATTTTTTCGTATTTTGAAATTAATCCGCATTCATGGTTTTCCCGCATTTATCGTTTTTCCCCCGTACCCCTTGAAAAACGATGGATCGAGGTTTTACTATACTTATGTTAAAGAGCATTTTTTCATTGACCCCAATATTGATCAATAGGAATTTTGTTTCAATAATAATTAAAAAAATATTGTTGATTTTTTTTTTCGCAATTTTTCGTCTACAATTTTCATCCGAATTGCCTAATAACGTTCTAAAAAACGTCAATAATCCGTCTCAATTTGAAAAGTTTTTATTATCCAAAAATTTTGTTAATCCTTTATCCTAATTAAACAAAATTACGTGAGAGAGTTATGGCTACTGCACACCAATTTAAATTTTGCAAAAACAACAAAATTTTGTTAGAATTACAAATTGAAAATACTATACTTTAGTAAGACTCAAATAAAATTGATTGTCTGAGCAACAGAACGATTTTTTATTTTCACTAAAACCATTGCTTAAAACAACCACACTGTACTCAACAAAACATGTTTTGTAGTTTTATTCAATTCCTTTTTCTGGGTGTAGTATAAAATAAACTCTAAAATTATTTTATACGTTGCATGCATTTTGTATAGTAATACCTAGAAATGTTTAATTAATTATCGGTAATTTAATAATGGCTCTTTTGGAAATTTTAATTAATTGCTTCCATTCATTCTTGACAGCTGATTTAAAATAATTTATAATTTATTAGTTTTAAAAGGACCCATCTTATGAAACTTTAGATGTTTCCTTAGCGGTAATCTTTTAATTAATAATCTTTTTAAATGAACATTAATAAATAATCAATTTATTTCAACATTCTCTTTATACATGACTGTTGTAAAAGTATAGAATGAAGCAGGAAATTAAAGCATTCTGAAATGAGAAATGACTTACAATAAACCTCTATTAAAAATACTCATTAAAATTATTTAAAGATGGTACTACAAGACAATGTTTAATAAAAATAGTTTAATTGCCCATATTGTTATGTACGATAAATATGAAAACTTTAAAATAATATCTTTATTACATGTCATTAGCAATTATGGCACCACAAATATATTACGTGTAATTTTTTTTATGTGGTTACAAAATACAAAATAAGTTTTATATGGTTACAAATGTCTTTTAAGAAATCTTCTATTCAGAATCTATGTTAATCTATTATTAAGAAATTTATTTAAGAATCTATTAAGAAAATATGCAGCAGTGTTACTCGGTATATACTAAAATTCTATAATAAATTTCGAAATATATCTAAAGCATTATTTTCCAACTTTTTTCTCTTGCGAATACTTTTCATAGGCTTTTCATATATAATAACGAATAAACAAAGTTCTAAGATATTCTTTTTATTCTTTCTTTATAATACTCTTACGTTAGTTACAAATGTAAGTTGAATTTCTATTATGTATTCAAGATTATAACCATATTTACATTTTGATACTTGAACCAAAAACAACAATAAATCTCTATAAACAAACAATATTAATTAAATACAGGGTGATCAAGAAATAAGTTGCCTACTCCAAAGAGCGAGAGAATGTGTTCTTTGGTTTAAATGAGTCTAAATTTGAACTACAAATAATTCAAGTGATGCGTCGACATTTAAAAGAAAATTACAAACATTAAAAATACAAATTTCGTTACTAGGGGGTGCTGAAATACACATAAGCATTTAATTCACTTCATAAATAATAAATTATATTAAAAAACTGAAATTGGTCCGTAAAAATGCAAAATTCCAGGTAAGATTGTGCTTATTCAAGAGTGGAATAAATCGCATCCAATATTCGGGAAACAACTGGCAAAATCACACAATCATACGGCGACTACAAGTAATACCGTATTTACTCGTGTATACCGCGCGCGCGTGTATAACGTGTACCACTACTTAACAGGAAAAAATGGCGATTTTTTAAAATCTGGTATATAACGCGCACCGTAAATTTTATATGCAAATAAATGAACGAATAATTGAATTTCAGTAAAGAAAGTTGAAACAAACATACATCTGTCCAAAAACAAGGCGAAAATACATTTATAGACTTCGGGTAAAGAGTGTAAGAGAGAGGGTAGGAATAAGTGATGGCAGTGAGAATTTTCTAATATAATGTTAATGTATAAAAAAGTGCAAGGAGTGAAATAATTATGCAGTGATACTTCAATTATGTAAGATTTTCCGAGCGATTGTGTCTTTTTTGAATACATTTCTTGATTCATGTGTATATCCTGTGATTACATCTTGCAGTAAAAAAAAATATATATATATATATATATATATTCCTTGTGTAACGCGCACCTAGGACTTTTGCCCTATTTTTTTTTTTTTTTTTTTTTTTTGAAAAAAAGTGCGTTATACACGAGTAAATACGGTTAGTTGCCCAGTTCAGAAAGTTTATTCTTCTTAATAGATTCTTAAATAGACTTCTTAATAATAGATTAACATAGATTCTTAATAATAGATTTCTTAATAGAGATTTCTATCCATGTAAAACTTATTTTTTAAACTGTCTAAAAGAGAAATTTACCCGTAAAATATTTATGCTGCTATAATTACTAATGACTTGCAATGAAGATATCATTTTAAAGTTTTCATATTTATCATACATAACAATCTGTGCAATTAAACTATTTTCAGTAAACATTGTCTTGTAGTACCATCTTTAAATAATTTTAATGAGTATTTTTAATAGGGGTTTATTGTAAGCCATTTCTCATTTCAAAATACTTAAATTTCCAGCATAATTCTATACTTTTACAACAGTCATCTACAAAGAGAATGTTGAAATGAATTGATTATTTATTAATGTTCATTTGAAGAGATTATAATTATATATTGGACCAAACGGAATCAAATTTAACTACAGATAATTCAAATGATAAGCTTGATAATTATTATAAAAAATGACGAAAATTAAGATTACAAAATATCGCCGTTAGTGTTTAAATGTGTTTAAGTATATCGCAATACCCCTTAGAGGCGAAATTTTGTATTGTTCATTTTTGTAATTTTTTAGCAAACATCAAGCGCATCATTTGAACTATCTGTAGTTAAAATTTGATCTCATTTGAACCAATAGACCACATTCTAGAACATTCTGGAGTGGGCAACGTATTACTTGCAAAGTCGCCGCATGATTATGTGAGTGTGCCAGTTGTTTACTGTCCAAATATGTATTCTAATACTTTTGAGCTACCCTGTATTTCATCTGTCGGTTGATGTATATCTATATTATAAAGGCCAAATGTATCAGAGCGTAACGTATAAGTCATTTTGAGAATGGCAACACTTTGAAATTTGAAATGCAATTTAGGTTTTGCAAATTTTTTAACTTGTAAACATCGCACATTTTCAATTTTTATAACTTCGAATAGAAAAAAAATGTACTTTTAAATGCAATTTATTTGAAAACTGTATCTTAATTTATTTTTGAAACATTAATTTTTTGTAGATTTAATACCTTTTTCGAATCGTGGCAACAGAAGTTCTCCGTTTCTATTTAAAGCAAATACAAAAAGGAAAAAAAAAATGAATACTGTATCTTTATGCTGCCATTTTGTCATTAAAAGTGAAAAAAAAAAAAAAAAAAAAACTACAAATGTAAACACATGCTGTATCCAAAATAACGTCTGTTATAAAACCCGATGAAATTTTATTTAATTTACAAAATTTTATTTACCCTTAAAAGAGTATAAGTAGTTCAGAATTTGCGTCAGCCTTCAAGTTTTGAATCAAAATGATCTAATTACAATACCAATTTTTTAAAAAAGGTGAATACAGATATGAAACGTGCATATGTAAATTTTGATATGGTGAAAATGATGTTGGGTTTAGATTTAACGTGGAATAAATTCTTTGATTAAGTCAAAGTATATATATATTTTTAATACTAGCATAATGCTCTTATTCACCATCTACTTGAACCTAGAAAACCTCGGTCGAACGCTCAAATGAAAATCATAATAACATTTGATTGGACATCCAATCAGGATTAAAGTTTAATACCGTTTAAGCGTTCGACCGAGGTTTTCGATGTAACTCATGGTCGAAGTAGTTGGTGAATAAGAGCGTTAGAGCTTTATTTAATGACTTTATCATAATAACAAATCTTTATTATTTTTTACTGCTTACATGTACGATTAAAGTTTAATTTTAACAATTTCTACAACTGAGTTTTATAGAAATAGTATTATGTTAACTTTAGGTTAAATATCATTTGTTTAAGAGTTAGACTTATCAATATATGGTGCATTTTTTGTAACTAATTTTGTAGGTTTATTATAAATCAAATGAAACAGTTCCTTCTTAAACATTTTTTTCGTCGAAATTCGACGGGTTCTACCTTGTACTATATAATGGAGAAATTTAGTTCAGCAAGAAAAACCTAACAAATTAAAATTTAAGTTTCAGCAATTTATTCTAATAGATGGAAGCATACTTGAATACTTTTATTCAGACCTGTACTTTACCTTCATTACTTTTATTACAGGCCCGGATTTAGCTAAAATTTAATTCTATCTAAAACACCCTTAAAATTACTGAAATACCATTTCTAGAAATTATTATCCATAGGCGACCATTTATTCAATTCTGATAATTTTATGTATATTTTACAAGCATTTCTTAGTAACCTCAATGCAGTTCATCCGAAAAATGCATAACTTATTTAAAAGTTGCCTTTAAGTAATTTACGCTCATATTCATAACCGTTACAAGCTGTTTTGTGTAACCCTGTATATCAACTATACCATTTACACAAAATATGCAGAAATTTAGTGAAATTTAAAAGCGCATATCATAATTAAAAATGCATTTCCTTCATTCATCAGCCATTATCAATAATACAGAGTACTTCGGATAGAATATACTACTTAAAATATTTTGTGTGTCTCTGTAAATGCTATGCACTTCATTTTATGCATGAAATAACTTATATTTAGCCTCAGTAACATATACATTTTATTATATGTGAAATAGTTTAATACAGTTAAAATTTTTGCAAATAATTCCCCATTTTACCATTATGTAAGGGAATTCTTTTGGGTGGACCAGTTAATAAATAGTAAGTATTGTTTCACCGCACATTTTACAGAATGCAAATTTTAGTGCACTTCGTGTATCCATATAAATTTTTATATGTTTGACACTATGTAACATCTTTAAAATTTACTTGAAACTGTTTTTTTCCATAGATGTAACCTAAAAGTTTTGACTGTCTCTGTAAGTAAACTAATTATGTTAGAAACTTCAATTGAAACAAGATTCGTGGTAGGATAAACGTCAATAAATTCTAAAAACTTCAGCCCAATCCAAGTATATTTACAAGAGTTAAAGCGCGGCCAAACAGACGGACAAACCGAAATCATAAACATTTTTCAACTTTGTTTGAAAATCTTAAAAATGTGAGTGTTTTAATGAAATATTTCTTAATTGCTAAAGGCTTGTAATTCTTTATAATCTAAAAAAGAGTAAATATTTAACATTAAAAAATATTGGAGGTCCTTTGTTTTTTTCACATAAACAAGATACCCACATTTAATTGAAGAATGTTTTGTTTAATTTTTAACCGACTTCAAAGAGGAGGTTATGATTTCGACCTGTATGTATTTGTTGTTCACCCATAACTTTTGCAAATATGAACCGATTTTGATAATTCTTTTTTTGTTTGAAAGCGTATGAGGCCCATGTGGTCCCATTCGAATTTCATAAAAATCCGATAATTAGAACTTTTTTAAAAATAAAAACTTTAAATTTCAAACTCATTTTGAAGCAATCAACCAATTAGAAGTGTTCCTTTTGCATGCTTTCATATTACACTTACATAGACACACAATATTTTCACTGTTAAAAGTTTGAAGTTTTTGCTGCATCATCACTCCACCGCTTTTATGGAATATCTCCATTTTGACCAATGAGAATTCACCATAATACAATGAAGTAATCATTTTCTATAAAAGCGATGGATAGACGATAAAGTAAAAGTTTCAAATTTTTAACAGTGTTCAAAGTACAAAATCCTAACTGGACGAGGGCCAGGATTCACATAAATTTTGCGCTGTTTGCGAAACGAGATTTATTAACAAGAAAATTTATTTAAAACATTGAAAAATTTGCTAAAATTCAGGCTTCTGATTCGTTAATCTGGTTTCGCTAACAGCGCGAATTCTACCTGGATTCCGGACAAGTTCTCTTATGCAAGAAACCGGAAATATAGCATCTAGGGGATATAGTGTGGAAATCGGCTATCTCAGGGCGTGTTCAGAGCAACTTACAAAAGTAACCAATGTTACCGATCGATTGTAGGGCAGTACAAAAGCAAACTGTGGCAGCAATGAAAACTATTCTGTTGAATTGTAGCTGACGTCACACTTTGCTTTGATTTTCATTTCGTATTTGTCTACAATCGGTAAGTGGTCGGTAAGTAACCGGTAAGTTGTGGTGAACACGCCCTCTTTAATACTTAAAATAAGCGCTAAAATGTTCTGTTCGTTAAATGTGCAACAATGCTAATGAAATTTAAAGATAGAAACGACATCTGCAGGACATTTTCTAAAAATGCAAGAATTATTGCGAGTCTAGATAATGTATCACGAAAATGCCGCAGATGTCGCTGTGATCGACACTTTGGAATTCAGTAGTATCGTTGCACATTTAAAGGATACAAATTTTTAGCACTGCTTGCATTGTAAAAAATTGAACCCTTTTGCTGCATCGTCACTCCATCGCTTTTATAGGAAACGATTACTTCGCTCTATTATGGAGCATTCTCATTGGTCAAAACAAAGAAATTCTATAAAAGAGATGGAGTAACTATGCAGCAAAAGGGTCAAATTTTTTACAGTGTCGATAGCAAATTTTCACTCCATGTAATCCAGACTCTCTCCTTCGAACAATGAAAAGTTCTTAAAAATAAAGGCTTATGATTGGTCAATCTTGTTTTGCTTAACAGCGAACAATCATTCTCGATCCTAACCACTGTTGCAGAGACGCTAGTTTTTTTTTCAAAGTACGAAATCTTAGCTGGAACAATTCTCGTATCCACCAAAGTGAAAGATCCACATCGATCCAGACATGAGAATTCGATATCGAAAAGCTGAAAATTCATCTCTAAAGAGCCTTACACGCTAAAGCAAGAGTGTCTGTAAATCAGGGTGCTTGTTATGCCGGATTCACAAAGTGATTAAAGTACATTGCTATGTGCTAGATTTACATTTGGACAAATATAAATGACGAAAAATTTTGATAAGCTTACCATTAAAGTTAAGCGAGTTAACTTCTTTCACCCATAAAACAAATTCGTTCAGGCGACTACCGCCAAGTTCTGGAATAAAAATTCTTAAATTTTCTGTACTTTGGAAAACCGCGTTTATCAAAGAACATTCTTAACTTCAAATATTACTACTTTCATATAGACGCATGTTGAATCATGGTGTGATTTTGATAATATCTTCCTTTTTATTTTTTAACCGACTTCAAGGAGGAGGTTATGATTTCGACCTGTATGTATTTGTTGTTCACGCATAACTTTCGTAAATATAAACCGATTTTGATAATTCTTTTTTTGTTTGAAAGAGTATGGGACTCATGTGGTCCCATTCAAATTTCATAAAAATCTGTTGATTAGAACTTTTTAAAAAATTAAAACATTAAAATTCAATATCTTTTAGAAGCAATCGACCAATTAGAAACGTTCATATTTCATGTTTTTAAGTTACACTTACATAGACACACGATCTTTTCAAAATGTGAAATCCTATCTGAACAAGGTTCACATTTATTAACAGTGTACACTGTAAAAAAATTGACCCTTTTGCTGCATAATCACTCCCCCGTTTTTAAAGAATATCTCTCTCTTGACCCATGAATATTCTGCACGATAGGCCGAAGTAATCGTTTTCTATAAAGGCGGTGGATTGACGATGCAGCAAAAGGGCCAAATTTTTTACAGTGTACACTGTAAAAATTTTGATCCTTTTGTTGTATCGTCACTCCCCCGCTTTTATAGAATATCTCTCCTTTGACGCATGAGAATGCTCCATGATACATTGTTAAAAATTTGACCCATTTGCTGCAGCGTCACACAACAACTTTTATTGAATATGTCTTTATGACCAATAAGAATGCTCCGTAACACAGTGAAGTAATCGTTTTCTATAAAAGCGGTGGACTGATGATGCAGCAAAAGGCTCAAAGTTTTTATAGTGTAATTGGGACCAAAGCGTTTGTAAAAAGAAATATTTCCGAATCAAATGCTGTCACTCTCTTATAGAGGCAGCCAGATGTAGGTAATGAGTTTCAGATTACTCATCGAATACGCCACCGCTCATTTCCGATTACAGTGTCACTGTAAAAAATGTGACCCTTTTGCTGCATCGTCACTGCCCTGCTTTTGTAGAATATCTCTCTTTTGACCCATGAGAATACTTCGTAATTGGGTGAAGTAATCGTTTTCTATAAAAGCAATAGAGTGATGATATAGCAAAAGTATCAAATTTTTTACAGTGTAGGTTCCCTCGATATGAATATGACACATGTAGCACAGTATATAATTGGTTGAAACGATTCTGGACAAAAACGAGTCACCAAGCATCTTGTTGAGCGGGCAATTTTCGTCAACCTTGTTAACTTCTCATACGAGTACAATCTAATTCTTCCAGGAAATCATCATCATCAAATTCCATAATGAAAAAATGCCTGGCAATGCAATGCACTGTTAAAAATTTGCAACTTTTTCTGCATCATCACTCCATCGCTTTTATAGAATATCTTTACTTTTATCAATGAGAATCCTTCATAATGCATTTAACTAATCTTTTTCTATATAAGTGGTGAAGTGATGATACACTGTTAAAAATCTGCTGCATTTTGTTGCAACGCACTCCGCCGCTTGTATATAATGTCTCTACTGCGACCTTTGAGAATGCTCCTTAATACAGTCAAGTAACCGTTTTCTATACAAGCGCTGGAGTGCGTAGCAAAAAAATGCAGCAGATTTTTAACAGTGTACACTGTTAAAAATCTGCTGCATTTTGCTGCAACGCCCTCCACCACTTGTATATAATATCTCTATTCCAACCAATGAGAAAGCGCCATTTCACGGCCAAGTAACCGTTTTCTATACAAGCAGGGGAGTGCGTTGCAGCAAAATGCAGCAGATTTTTAACAGTGTACAGCAAAAGTTTCAAATTTTTAACAGTGTAGTTGGGACAAAAGCGTCTGTAAAAGAAATATTTGGGAATGAAATGCTGTCACTCTCTTATAGAGGCAGCCAGGTATCGGTTATGAGTTTCAGATTCCTCGTCGAATTGCCACTGCTCATTTCTGATGCCATTACTACCTGTATAGGTATTAGAGTGTTGCTCTTTATCGATTGAAGCATAGTGCGATTTTTGCTAAAATCTTTCTTTTTCCTTTTTCTGAGTGAAGGGGGAGTACTTTTGACTGACTACACTAGAAAAGCATTTTACTATACATTAATATATGAAGTCATTTTGCTCATATATGGAAGCACTATGTCGCGCTCTTATGTATAAGGACACTTTACTTGATGGATTGTCACCTTTTGAAAGCCACTTTCGATGACCGTAGGATTCGATGCAGACTAAGATTTCATAAATGCGGTAGCTTTTCGAAGTGGCAGATCTTGTCTGAAGAAGTTACCATACAAAAAAAATCTTAAGATTCACAACGATACTAACCGATATTGTAAGTGGTTTCAGAAAAGTTGACAATCAAACAGTGACAAGTAAACTGAATACATCAGAACTTAGCAAAGTGCGTACATTAATATTGCATTGCAAAGAGCTATCGTGTGCCAGTACACATAATTATGTATTACGGTATGCATAACTAAAAAGTAGGAAATAAAATAAGCTTTTTAAGAAAAAAATATCAACCGACTTCAAAAAAGCGCTAAAAAGAATTAAATAATTCTTTAAAGTTCTCTAAGGCCAAAAAGTTATCCAATAAGCACACATCGGATATTAGATACCGGCATAAAAAACGGTTAAATTTAATATGTATAATTTAATGTCCACCAAACATAGATTTTAGAGATAATATTATTTTACAAGAGATGAATTGACATATTTATGATTTATTTTATGAATATATACATATAAAAAGTAATGAATTACTTTTTGAAGTTGGTGCCAAACTCTATTTGATGTATATTAAGAATTGTAGCTAAATTATACCTAGTGCCATAATTAAAATGGGGATAATCATTATCGATTTTGATTGTTTGGCACCAACTTAAAAATGTAATTCATTACTTTTTATATGTATATATTCATAAAATAAATCATAAATATGTCAATTCATCTCTTGTAAAATAATATTATCTCTAAAATCTATGTTTGGTGGACATTAAATTATACATATTAAATTTAACCGTTTTTTATGCCGGTATCTAATATCCGATGTGTGCTTATTGGATAACTTTTTGGCCTTAGAGAACTTTAAAGAATTATTTAATTCTTTTTAGCGCTTTTTTGAAGTCGGTTGATATTTTTTTCTTAAAAAGCTTATTTTATTAATTACACAGTTTGATGTGTTTGCTAACATTAATTTTTTTATAAAAAACTATTAAAAGCAAAATGTTTACTTCTAACAAAAGGCTACGTTGAAACGAAAAAAATTATGATTTCTGTGCTCTTTCTTAAATTAAACATAAAAAATATAATAGTTACATAAAAAAATGCAAAAATCTAACATTTAATTATTCAATAGTTTTTATTTTCTTAAATTTAGCTAATAAAGATTTAAATGAATTTATAATATTCAGAAATATAAAAGAAAAAATGTCTAAAAAAAATCTAGAAAAAAAAAAGAAAACAGATAAAATATTTATAAAATAAATCTCCCATAAAAAGTTTGAATGTTTTAATTAAAAATTCAGAGTTCAGATTAATAATTTCCTTTTCCAGATATATTTTTTATATCTTGAAGGAATTTTTTTCCATTTTTTAACAAACAGTTTTAATTAATTATATTTAACGGATTATTATTAAAAGGAACAAAAAATATTATTTTTATAAATTTAAAACTTCTTTCTTTCGCTGTTTTTCAAAAACTACATCCTTATTAATTATTCTTTTTCTATTTAAGTAGCAGTAGTTTTACTGCTTTAATAAACGTTTCTTTAAAAATATCTCACAAGGAAGTTCTCCATACGGGCATACTCAGAAAAATCTGAAAAAATTGCAGAATGTTCTTCTCATATAGTTATATATGTTTATAAAAAAGAAATTTCGGCGGAACCTCCTTATAACGTCCGTAAAAAAATAATAAAAATTTCGTTTATTTGGCGATTTATCTCCGGTTGGCGAAAAAAAGGAAATTTTCAAAAATACTCTTTTACGCTTCGAATACTTTATAAAGAAAAAAACTTTCTATGTTCAATTTATTTAAATAAGTTTAGTTTAAGTAATTTTAGTTTTGCATTTTTACTTTACTTTAAGTGTAATTTTGTCATATACGTTTATATGTACTTATAACAAAATGAAATTAATATATTTTATCATTTAAAACACAATTTAAATTGATTAAAATTGTTCCAAATTGAAAAATACACTGTTAAAAATCTGCTGCATTTTGTTTCAACGCACTCCCTTGCTTGTATAGAAAACGGTTACTTGGCCGTGAAATGAGCTTTCTCATTGGTTGCAATAGAGATATTTTATACAAGCGGTGGAGTGCGTTGCAACAAAATGCAGCAGATTTTTAACAGTGTATGACACGGTCAATTCACCGTGCTATGGAGCATTCTCATTGGTCAGAAGAGAGATATTCTATAAAAGTAGTGGAATGATGTTGCAGTAAATGCTGCAGATTTTTAACAGTGGAGTCAATTAAAATCAATTTTCGGATTTGTTAAAATCGTCTGCTTTTGGCGAGAAAATGCACTGCTCGCCAAATCCCGCGTCGCTTTCAGTTTTCACGCCAATTCTTCCAAACTATTTTATTTTTTTAGATATCTAATAATGTAATTCCGCCGCTAATTTTCACTGATCCTTTATTACCTACATGGGTAGTTTAATTCGTATTTTTTCAAAAAATTCTGAGTATGTCCCCAATGGAGACCTTCCTAGTCAGTTTAAATTAAACATTTGTTTTTTTTTCACGGCTTTCAATGTTTCAACTGGTTACATTTTTAGTATTTGAATAAAATATATTTGTATAAATATAGCTATTATATAATGCATATAAGTATTATATTTGTATTGTTAGCTTTAATGTAGTTTAAATATCCCTTTAATAACACTAAAATTTTCCTTAATAAGTTTATTTAAACGCAGAAAAAATGTTTTATGAATTTATAACTTTATTTAATATTTACCTAAACACACTTAATAAAATATGTTTCTTAATTTAAGATAATACCGGGTGTCCAGTAAATGACTGACCCATTTTAAAATTAAATAACAAAAAAAACGGTTTGAGATAAAAATGCGCGGTTTGCGGTATTGTTATTAGAATATCAATAAATTTTTAATACGCGCTTCCTTCAAATAGTTCTAATTTCGGCCAAAAGATGGCGCTGGCGGCATCAGACTGTAGAAATACAGCCTGTTTTCTTGTTCTGAAGCTGATGATCTTTCCGGCTCATTTTTCCGAGTCGAATCTGAGTCGAAATGTTGAATCGACTCTCCACTCCCAGACTGCAGAAATAGGATTTGTTGATTGAAACGAGATTTAAAATAACATTTAAGATTGAACTAGGTCTATTGTAACAACCTATGTCTATTGTAACCTCCTCAGACAAATATCAGGGGGAACTACAAAAACTAGTTTAAAATTACTGTAAAACATCCCCAAAGGTGTGTCAATCTATGAATAAATATTTATGACAAGCAAACATTTGTTAAAGAAACTTAGAAATATTTTTAACAATTCTAGAAAAATTTAAATTAATTAAAAGGATGTTCTTTAGTGTTTCAAAATTCTCTTCGGAATATGTTATTTTAACCGCTTAACTGATACGATTTTTTACGTACAATGACATGAAAATATGGGATAAACGCCGCTTTTTTAAACCTAAAATAATCATAATGTTTAATTTAAATATTTCTTCTGTTAAATAGTATGAAATTGCATTTAAAATTTTTAGTAGTGTCAGAAAGCTTTAAGTGATGGAAGAAGCACACTATTAGCGTCGGCTTCTGAAGTGTTTTCAACAGCTTTTGTATCATGCAATATTTAAAAAAAAGAACAAAACTAGAACAAAAAGAAACAAAACTTTATTTCAGTAAAATGTTTCCGTAAAAATGTTTTGCCATAAAATTGCATATAGATATTTTAGTTTGGTTTAATTTGATATGTACACGTGGTATATAGGTCAGAAAGGGGTGGGATGCCCTGTGTGGGGGTCTTTCTAAGGTCACCTAACCCGTGTTTACACAAGAAAATCTAAGGTTCGAAGAAAACCACGGAAAACTCCGAACGGTTATGCCGACAGACGCGATTGGGTTCGAACCCAGCACTGCCGTCTACCAGTTGAGACGTCAGAACCTATCGCCCACTGGTGGGGCCATAGATATTTTAGATAAAACTGAATGTCTACTTATTGTACTTCAATTTTATAAATATTAATATTGAAAAATAAATTGGACATTGGTATTTTTTCTACATAATTTAAAAAAGATAATAAATCATATTTACGCAAATATATTTTTATATTTTTATATTTGCCCGTACAATAACTTACCGGCAATACTTACCGGCAATAATAGTGTGCTTCTTCCATCACTTAAAGCTTTCTGACACTACTAAAAATTTTAAATGCAATTTCATACTATTTAATAGAAGAAATATTTAAATTAAATATTACGATTATTTTAGATTTAAAAAAGCGGCGTTTATCCCATATTTTCATTTCATTGTACGTAAAGGCGTATCAGTTAAGCGGTTAAAATAACATATTCCGAAGAGAATTTTGAAACACTAAAGAACATCCTTTAAATTAATTTAAATTTTTCTAGAATTGTTAAAAATATTTCTAAGTTTCTTTAACAAATGTTTGCTTGTCATAAATATTTATTCATAGATTGACACACCTTTGGAAATGTTTTACAGTAATTTTAAACTAGTTTTTGTAGTTCCGCCTGATATTTGTCTGAGGAGGTTACAATAGACATAGGTTGTTTACAATAGACCTAGTTCAATCTTAAATGTTATTTTAAATCTCGTTTCAATCAACAAATCCTATTTTTGCAGTTTGGGAGTGGAGAGTCGATTCAACATTTCGACTCAGATTCGACTCGGAAAAATGAGCCGGAAAGATCATCAGCTTCAGAACAAGAAAACAGGCTGTATTACTACAGTCTGATGCCGCCAGCGCCATCTTTTGGCCGAAATTAGAACTATTTGAAGGAAGTGCGCATTAAAAATTTATTGATATTCTAATAACAATATCGCAAACCGCGCATTTTTATCTCGAACCGTTTTTTTTGTTATTTAATTTTAAAATGGGTCAGTTATTTACTGGACACCCGGTATGATGTAACTACGGACGATAATATCCAAATACGTTTTCCGAGTTACCCAAGATTCCGAAAAACATACTCTTATCTTTAAAAAAAAAAAAAAAAAAAAAAAAAAAAAAAAAAAAAAAAGCATAAACTAAAATAATTTTGCGATTGTAAAACGCAATTTCTTTTGATACCACTGATCTTCGGAAAATTTTCCAAATAGATTTTATGTTGTATATCGAATTTTCCCAACTAAGAATATAAGCTTTTCTATGCTATTTTTTTTTAAGTAAACATTTTCGTTTTCAACATGTAATAAACTAACAGAATTAATACTTACAGTAGAGTACCGCTATTCCGAAGCCCAGTATTCCAAAAATTAGCCTATTAATGAAAGAGTTAAAAAAAATAATACCGATTTTTCTTACTTAACCGTTTACACGCCGAATTAATATCGCAATGTAATTATAATTTTGTTTTTTCTACATTACAGCTTCAAATGCTTTAACTTATGCATCCAAATTTAGAAAATAACAGAAGGATTATATATATATATATATATATATATATATATATATATATATATATATATATTTGCAGTTTTTTGGCTGTTTTCATTTTAGTGAGTGTTCACATTTTGGAGCATTATATTTGATTGACAACCTATGCAAATATAAAAAATTATTTTCCGCTACATGCTGTTGTATATTGTTCTTGAGTATTTTCTCGAATTCCAAAAACATTTAGATAACTAGCGGTGAAATGTAAGCAATATAGAGGAAACGATAAAAGCAAATAATATATTTTTATACAAATTAATGAATTTCTAACTTTCTTATACCTGTGATAAGTGCTTAAACATAAATATTTTTTTTCAAAAGTTCAAATCAACCTTATATTTTATATGAAAAATAAGGAGATCGTTATTATGTTGAAAAATTTATGTTTTGTATTACAAGTAATACAATGTTCATATTTGGGAGCATTGACATTTAAACGGTTAAAAATAGAAATAAAAAGAATACTGCCCAGTTAACTGATGGCGTTGAGCTGACATGCTACGCATACTAATTGTACATTACAGCCTTATATTTTCAAGGGTTAATTCTGTCAGAAAAAATATTAAAGGAGGGGAAACAGCTCTCCTCTCCCCTTTAATACTTAATTTTTGAACCTCCTAAACTAATCAGGAACATACTTTATCATATAAAAAATCTATATCCAAAATTCAGAGCAAATTGGAAAATTCTTAATAAAAACCCATTTATATAATTTAAGAGGAGCTATCCCCCTCTTTTATACTTAACCATTAAACTTCCAAAACTATTCAGAGATTTGAACGAAATTTGATAATTCAGCATGAAAAACCCATTTATATAAATTAAAGGGAGAAGCATGACCCCGCTTCCCCCTGAATATACTTATCCAATAAACACCTAATATCAATCACAGAGGCGCCCAATCAGAATGACCCTGTATCTAAAACTGACGATTCTGCATGAAAACTGATAATTCTGCATGAAAAACCCATTTATATCAATTAAAGGGAGGGACATGACCCCACTTTCTCCTGTTATACATATCGAATGAACTCCAAAAACTAATCAGGGAAGCGCCTTATCAGGATATACCCATATACAAAATTTCATGTGGATCGGATATTTTTATCATGAGTTATCTCGTTACGCACGTACATACATACAGAACGGGCGGTCACGTAAGCTCTCAGGCTATGATAGTCTGTGAGCTAAAAAATAAAAAGACGTTCGTGAGAAAACTTACATTTATTCTTAAGAAGTCTTATTCTATACAAAGAAGTTAATTAGAGACATACATAGTGACTAAGATTGATGAAGACGCCGGAAATCAAATTGGAATGCAAGCTGGTTACTTAAAGTACATGTCGGCTTCATTTACACAATTCTGTAATTCTGTTAGAATCATTTTTAATCAGCGCTAAACACAAAAAAATAAATTATTTACAAATACTTAAGAGGTAAAGTCGGTGATTTTTTTTTTCTGAAGAAGAGCACTGTATCGGCTAAGTAACTTGTTTTTGTCATCATTGACTCAGATTTATGTGTGGAGAAAAAGTGTATTTATTGCTATCAATATAGAACTACAATTGAAGTTTTTATTTGAAGAGTCCGTTACATATTAATGGCGAATTTAAATTAAATTATTTGAAACAACAAAACCTGTCTAACACTAGCCGATCAATGATATTCAGAGCTGACATTAGCAAATGCCCCCGTACTTAATTTACTTCCTAACAAGTCAATACGTTGATTATTTTACTAATGAAATCTGACTATTTCAAATTCTTGCTAAATCGAACAACATTCGGTCTTTATTGGTTTGGAATAGCGAGTGTCTGTTGTATATGAATATTATTAGTATTATTTTTTAGTCTTGCATACTGTGGGGACTCTTGACTGACTTTTTTCGGGGAGCTAAATGTATAGCTGACAAATATACTTTTTTTATTACCAAATAATCTTTTCGTGTTTGGTGGCAGAAAGTTCTTTCAAAAAAAAAAAAAAAAAAAAAAATTCTTTCAGGTAGCGGTTACAAAATAAATAAATAAATAAATAAATAAATAAATAAATAAATAATAATTTTGCAGTCATGCTTTTTGTACCCACTAAAATGTCTGTCACCAGTCGCTACTGTTTGCATATATGATTTCAATTAAGCAAATGAAAATGTGTAGTTGTCACTTTATGGTATCCTAAAAAACCGACCGTTGGATTTGAGAAAATAGATTAACAAAAAAAAAAAAAAAAAAAAAAAAAAAAAAAAAAAAAAAAAAGTTTCAAAGCGTTTCCGAAAACATCTGGCAGAAAAAGAAACTTTGTTTTTCTAAATAATTCTTCATATCTCGAAAAAATATCGTTTTGTGCGATTTGCAACAATAAAGATATCTTTTCGTAACCACGTAAACAATACTTTTAATAAGTAATGTTTACGCGTTTTATTTATCAATTGTTTATTATAATTGCATTAATCTCCTACACATAAAACATATTTTTTCAAACTAACATTGCGTTTATAATTTATCTTGAAGAATTGTATGAAAATTTATTTTTATAAAAAACATTGCACACTTGAAAAAAAAAATGCTTCAGTACTGTTTTCCATTATTTTCATATAATTGTTAATTAACATAATTTATTCATAACAAAATGCATGGATGATTTTGAGCAAATCAAAACTGCATATCATATCAAGCTTACAACGATAACGCTGGAATCTGTCGTAAATTGACATAGCTGCGCCACCTGGTAACCAGAGTGATAATGAATACGCGAGTTTTTAGTATGACGTCATATATGCGCAAATATCTGTTATCTGTGCATGTCTTGCACATATTTTTTGAATTTTTACTCAATCATGACAGATGAATTTTGTTTACCAAATTTACTGCAAAATATTTTTGTCACAGTTTGTTTTGATAAATTTATGTACATTTAAAAAAATAGTCACAACACTTCTCCAATTTCGTTAGAAAAAGCACTAATGCGACGAAACTAAAATGACAATGTGACTATTTTTTTAAATACACATATTTTTATCAAAAAAATCTATAATGAGAATATTTTACAATAGGTCTGGTGAACAAGATTTATATTTCATGAGGGAATAACTCGAAACATGTGATTGAATTGTAGGAATTTTCTTTACTGCTTTGCTTAAAAGAAAAAAAAAACTTATTAGGTGATTTTAGGAAAATTTTTGTCTAGAATCGCAAACTGTTTAAACAAGTAAAAGAACAATACTTGCTCGTTTAGTAATAAAATATTGATACCGAATGCAAAATGAAATGAGTTCTACATTAAAAGAATGAAGTATTTGTAAGTTAAATAACATATGTGCAATATGGACAAGAAAATTTTGGATTCTTATCGCGACAATTGATAAATGAAAAAAAAAAGAGCTAAAAATTAATACTTTGTTTAGAGATGTGAAATTTCCGGAAAAATTGAAGTTTCGAAAAAAACCCGGTTTTTCTTAGTTTTTTTTTTTTTTTTTTTTTTTTTTTTTGAAAAAAACCCAGAAAAATTGGAAAAATTGATTTTTCATAAATGTTTCTCCCAAATAAATTACATTTTCTTTGATAATGTTAAAGAATAAAATTTTTTTTTCATTTATTTGTATTAAAAGAAAATTATTTACACTTTATATGACTATATTACAAAATAAAAGAGAAAAAGAAGCAAAGCCTTTTTTTGTTTTTTCCTCCCAGTCTCAGAATTTTCTAGAAAGATAAAGGCTCTATTAACACTATTGTTTGTTATACCATGTCTCTGTTGAAATGATTTTTAAGTTACATGTTGAATTACCATTTGACCTAATGTAAAAACCTGAGCCAATATTTTTGCGGTTTGGAATGAAATGAAATTGGAATGAAATACATCCTACTACATAAGTATTGTTTTTAAATAAATGATTTTAGTTTAAAGAAATAAATGATTGCCGTTTTGTCATAATTATGAAAATATCCGTATTCAAATCTTCCATTGCTTAAAAAATGTATATATTTACAATATTACATTTTTTTCTTACAATTATAATTTTACTTCCTTTAAAAAATATGTTTAGTTTTGGTGTAGCCTTCCATTATTAAGTAAAAAAAAAGTTTGTTTTATAATTTAAATTCAAACAAAACTAAGTTTTAGTTTGGCTTACTCAGGTCTGCAACTAAAAAACAACTGAAGTTCATAGTTCTTGAGATAGAGCTATTTTGGAAATAATTAATAATGCAGCATAGCAGCGCCATCTGTTGGATGATATACACCAATAACTAAACATCTCGAGTTTATATCAAGGTATAACTGAATCTAAAGTTTTGTGAAACTAAGTGCATCAGTTCTTGAGATAGATCGCCCATAAAAGTTTTTGTCGCACGCAGACTCACAAAGTGACAGATATTTTCAAAAAACCACCAAATCGTGTTCAGGACCTACTGAAACATATGAATCCACCAAAAACAGGAAGTCAAATTTTTCATGAATTTAATACTTATTTCTTGTAAAGATAGAAGAAAGTAATAAATGCATGCTTCAAATTTTATGTTAAATTTTTAATTTTACCATTTCCATTAATCGGCATATTTTTGAAATAATTTTGCATATGAATTCATTTTTAACAAGAGAAGTTGCATTTTATTATATATCTAGAATTTTTTTTTTCATGTAATGTTGTTTTTGGGAAATTGTGAACTTTTTGTATATACTTGTATAAAATATAATAGGAATTGGTAAATTAGAAACTATTACTATATTTAGATTCCTGTTTAGGCATTTTTAATAAGGTTATACATACCTATACACAACTGGATAAGATTCAGCGCTATATGGCATGAATTTTTTTTCTTCAATCATTGCATTTGCGAAAAATTCAATTTGGAGATTAAACTTTTTTCTAAAATGTCTATTTTCAAGAGAAATTTTGTGAAGGATCCTGTATTTTAAAGTAGAAATAAATATGAAGGATCCTTTCAAATCTTCTTAAACAAATTTCAGCTAAGAGATCAGACTACCCACATTAAAATTTTCATGTGGGACACTCAACGTAAAAATAAATAAAATAAAGAAATTGAGAATGTAGCTATTAAAAATTTTTCAATACATTATTTAACAGATGAAATTTCAATTTTTCCGGTTTGGAAAAACAAGCCTTCGGAAAAAACCAAAAATAACTGGTTTTTTCCCAACTTTTCCAGTTTTTCCCAAGTATTCCCATCTTTAATTTTGTTTAGTATTAAATTTTATACATATTCTAAACGTTGATAAATGTTGTATTCTCATAGCAAATACAACGGTGTATATCATTTGGTATAACTGAGCTCATGAAGAATTTTGTAAAATATGACACTACTATAAAATTCTGTCTTTACATATTAACTACCTACTAAATTTTATGAGACATCTTTCATTACATTACACAACATACTTAAATCATATCACATATTATAATTATATAACATATCATAGAACATAATCATAGAACATATTTAAATCAGTGACATTCGAATTGCATCATTAAATAATATTTCACCTTAGTATATTTTTATGTTAATATTTAATTCTCTACACTTATTTATTCTATATTTATTTACAATATTTCAAAACTAAACTTTATTCTACGCCACTTTTTTAAAGTAACATTTTATAGAAATAAAGTAGTTTAGTTGCCATTCACACAAGAAATTGCAGTCTACTTAATAATCCTCTTGTAGTTCATCCCTACTGCTAGGTAGCGTATGGCCTTGATTGTTGTGAACCCGTCTTTAAACTTGCGGACACCTCTCCCATTTATCGTAGAACACTTTACTACAATTTTGGCGCAAATAGGCGGTTTCATGACTGTGTTGAAGAAAAAAAATATGTAAGAAATTTCTAATATTTTGTAACATTGCACTCTACGAGATACATATTGCCAAAACATATTTTTAAATTTAACTGAGCAGATCTCTTACATAAGAATCAGAGTGAGGGAATGGCAAAATGTATATATTATCTTTTAAAATTCGTACGTATAAAGAAAATAAAAAAAAGGAAAAATTATATATGTTCTCATTCTAACCCTTCAGTGAAAACTGAAAACCCATTAATACATTTTTCGAAAATAAATTATATTTTAAAAATGTAAGTGAGGGCATGACGATATCATTTAACATTTGCTATATCTGCCTGTTAAATTATTTCTTACACTTTGAAGTATTTCTCTAGAATGACTAATATTTTTTTCACAGACAGATAAGGCTTATGTGTTGTGCAGTGTTTCAGCCTACAGTAGTACCAGGTATCTCAAATATCTAGAAATATTATTGAGTAAGAGAATGATGTAAAAGATGAAATAAAAACTATTTTGCCAAATTACAAATTTCATATGCAGACCAATTTTTTTTTTTTAACATAGAAATAATACTTTATGTTTTCATAACAAAAGAAATATAAATATTTCAGCAAGAACTGATATTTTTGTAACTTTGGATGGTAGCAGTTGCATGTAAGAGAATAATAATTTATAGATTTAATAATTTCTTTTAAGTATATGTTTTAATACATACTTCAATTTTATGAGTTAATATAATTCAAATGTTTATATGTAACAGGCGTATTTCTTAAAATCTCGTTATTTAAAAATCTAAAAGATTTAATAACTTTTTTATGATAATGAAACCATTTTTAAACTATATGTTTCAAAAATACATGAGGTTTTTCTGTTGAAAAAGACTAAATATCCTTCAGTTTCATCATCATGGTCGATATACGTAAAATCACCCATATGTACATCACTGAAAAAAATTAATTATGTAGTTGTCTTTTTTTTTTCTTGTGATATAGGTTAATAAATATTTTGTCTAGTCAAAACATCTAAAGTCATACCAATAATTTTTAACATTGTGCTGATATTGGAGGTTGATTCTCTCTGCTAGATATTTTAATTTTTAGATTTAAAAAATATTTGATTAAAACAAATATCGGTAAAATTTTTAGACCAATAAAAATTTTGCACTTTGGGTTTATTTATAAAACTGACATAATATATTGATATACATTTAAAAGTATACATCGATTGAAAAAATATAGCGATAGACTCGCTAAATAAAATTCAATAAAATTCAAATGTAGTAAAATTACATTAATAAATTTACTTTATTAAATTACAATTATATTTAGCAATTCCAGATATATAGAAGTTTAGAAAGGCAGTTCAGTTCAAACATGGCAATTGGGACTTTTAGTTATGTAAGAAATGAAGAAGCATAATATTTAAAAAAAATTGAATCTGAATCATGGGTATGATTGATTATAATAACATCAAAATACTATGTATGTGTATTTGTAAAAAAAAAAAAAAAAAAAAAAAAAAAAATAAGAATACATATTTTTTAAAGATGAATTTAACAATAAAAACAAAATATGTATATATATTTGATACAAATTTCAACAAGTGGGTGTTTTAACAAGTCTATTTGACAAATCTATTAATTTATGCAAAGTGTTTTTGGAAGCAACTTTTTCTCATAAAAAATCGCTAGACACACAATAATAATATCATACTTCTAGTTATTATTTTTACTAAACATAAAATCTCTACAACGCGAGAATGTAATGAATTTTTTAAATGTTTTCCATTTGCAAACAATGATATGAATACTGTGTTTTATCTACAAATTATTATAAAAATTTTTAAAATAAAATTCTCGAAAAAAAAAAAAAAACTTGAAGCCTTACATAATAATATGCGACAAAATAATGCAAAGATTTTATATATAAAAAAGAAAATACGTATGTCATCCATTTCAATGCACCTTACTACACCGCTGCAAAAGCCTGAATGTGTTGTTTTGAAATTTTCTACTTCCGGAAAAATGCATGAAAGAGAGTTTACACAGCGTTTTTTTTTTTTTTTTTTTCTACAATTTCTTTTTCTGTTAGAATTTTTGCCTTTTAGTACTTTACAGGAGAAAACTGGTTTTCTTTTTACGTATTGTCACTTTGAAAGGTTTCCATGTAATATTCTTTTATATAAAACTACATAAAATATATTCTTTCTGGTGAGAAAAATGCAACTAGTGTTCTTTAATTTTCACTTTTCTGCTCTTGTTTATCTATGTAAGAAAAGAAGTAAGTGTAAATTCAGAAGAGTAGAATTGTATTTAACGTAACTTAAATCTTATATAAATAAAACATATTGTGAATAAGAATAGAAATATATACTTAATAAAGAAGTTATAGTAAAATGTTAACAAGCGAAAATGTTCATTCTATTTCTATTACAAGTCATTTTATATTGTGTTAAAGTAAGAAATAAATGTGATCTGTATCTAAATTAATGGCATTTAATTTCATTGCTTTTTAGTACATACTTACAAATCATATTTGTGTGTTGATACAATTTACATTAACACACACGCATATGCAGATATCAAGTTATCACTTAACATAACGGTATTCACGAAGTACTCCGATCGAAAACATGTTTTTTTAAGAAACATAATGTTACAATACACATCTAACGTTCTGTTTCGGTTATTTTTGCAGAATATATATTTATATTTTATGTTATTAAAATAAAGACATAAAAAAAAATACAGGAAATTCAGCCTTTTTCTTTTCTTTGGAATTGAGGAAATGAATACCAAGATTGCTTAGTAACGAAACACAGAGGATCTCGCGCTGGTTTCACTACATGATCAAATATATATCTATCGCTTTCCTGGAAAAAAAAAAAAAAAAAAAGACACATTTCGCAAAAATTATTTTGCGCTTTATTCTACGAATAGGTTTGTCATAAGTGTGTCTTGCTATACAAAGAGTTTCATAAATGTGGTTACACAAAAAATCATGTTTTTTTCTCTATATGTCCATTCGTGATCGTTGAAGAGGGGTAGATTGTGTGAGGAAGTAGATTTATCCAATCCTCTAAACCTCGTCGTATGTTTTCATTTTTAAGAGTTTTGTGCTTTTATGGATATTTATATTCCTGCATGCAGAGCTAAGTGTTATAATTTCATGTTACATTAAAACCATGAAAATTTTCTTTTCCCCCCTCCTATGAAATTTGCTTTTGTCGAGATGTGTCATTTTCGTGAGTTTGAGCGATATGTCATAAGAAACAGAATTTAAAGCATTTCTGCGAGAATATTAAATATAGAAACCAGCATTTAAAAATACACAAATAAATCACAAAAAGCAGCAAACAACTGTTTCGAATCTACAAGCAAAATTATTCATCAAAAAAGAGCAAAGCACAGCGTGCTAGAAAAACACGGCTAGATACCCTATCCTGTTAAAATATTGCAGAAATCTATGAAAAAATTCAAATGTTTTTGTAGAAAATTGTTAATCGACCTATATAAAAGCAACCCTATTTGTCATAATCGATTAAAATTACTGATAAGTGACCGTTTTTGATAAAAACGATGAAATGACAAGACAGTTTCTTACAAGTTTTTAACAATGTATAACTTATCAAGGCCCATTTATACAAGTGTACACCCATGCAAATTTTCTTAGATATATGCACTTATTCACGCATTGTTTCATTTCAAAAATGCATTTATATATTTTACAGATATATTTATATATGTAGTACAAATAGTTGAGAACATATGAACATACATATACTTACATCTATATAAATTTACTCTTAGACATATTGATTTATACTTCTGCTTACAT
Organism: Maratus speculifer; assembly: GCA_964019185.1. Classification (NCBI taxonomy): domain Eukaryota; kingdom Metazoa; phylum Arthropoda; class Arachnida; order Araneae; family Salticidae; genus Maratus; species Maratus speculifer. Next base: position 98,737,121 of record OZ025295.1, read on the forward strand.
TTACACATATATACATAATAATAAGCATATGCATAAAAACTTTAATTTTTTTATATTATTTAGTGAACATATAGACAGACACTCTAATTAGTATATTGATTTCAAAATCTTTTATAGGTTAGTTATTTCATCATGCAGTTATTACATCGACACATATACATTTTTTAATTACGCTTTACTGTTTGTATCATTATCCTTATCCATTAATATTTCAATACAGCTTACGGATTAACCGGTCGTTAATTGTAAAATTTGACTTTTCTGTATGAGATGCTGATTGTTGGGAAAAAATTAGGTGTCTTTCTATATGATTCATCCCTTTCTGGAGTAAAACACTTGCCATTCAGAGTTGATGGAAAATTTATTCATTGTGTATTTTCTATCATAAGCTTAACATTTGCCCTTCTGTCAAGTAACAAGCTAATTTATGAATGCAATAATAATGGTTCACTTAAAATAATATGCTCATCGAGATAATTTTGAATTTCTACAAAAAAAAAAAAAAAAAAAAAAAAAAAAAAACCTGTTTAAGAAACAGCATGTCATGAATACAGCAGGGTGGAGGGGGAGGATCGACACATCCCAGAGAAGTATTTCTAAATTTTGACTAACTGATCTTGAAACACGTTGGCGCACATTAATATGTTAGAATTTTTTTTTATCTATCTTAATTAATTAGTTGTTGTTTCTAATATTCACTATATGTTATCTGATGTGGTTGCTGCAATTTTCTGAAGACAAACGTTACTTTTCACATAACATAAACTTACTGCAATAAAAAATTGTGTTTCAGCACAGACTAATCTAGTTTATCTAGTCTCACTCACACTTTAACCCATTATTGCATAAAATGCTCATCCATAAATGAATCCATGATTCATCGCCATAAAAATTTAATCCAGGAATTCTAATTAGTCTACCTTTTTCTCTTGGTGACATTATTTTACATATGGTTTTTCCACTTTCATATTCATATAAAACCCATGTAGGGATTATAATGTGCATAGCAAGAGCGACATAATAAAAAGAATTTTCATAACAAAAAAAATATCGATATTATTAAAAGTTCTTTAATAGGGTTTAAAAACAAGCACATAGTGCACACCAACTCTGTCGTTATGTATATCTAAATCGTCCGTGTCTTTAAGGGTTGATATTTTGGTTAATTACCCACTAACGTTTTCGAAAATAATTTTTAACTTCGAATTTATACTTCTGGTACGCAGTACCTACAACGCTTCTCAATACCTTTTCTGAATACCCGAAAATCGAAGTTTGTGTGTAACGGAAAAATGCTCGTTCTCTAAAACTACACGATCTAGAGTAATCATTATAATTATCCTGTAAAGTTTAAACTAACATCTATAATCTCTATTTTTTCATAACTTTGATTTTAGTAGATTCGGAATTAGATGGAGATATTTTTGCACTATATTTTCGACGATATCTATGAAATTATAATACCTACGATAAAAAAAAGGTCCTTTGAGTTCAGTATTGCAAAAGCTTTCAAATCATACCCCACATGATATACAGAGAAATTTTTTTTTCAAGTAATTTAATAAGCCGCTCTAGTACTAAATTCCAAATATATTTGTGAATGTTGAATAATCTGTAAATATATGGATCAATAGTCTTTATTATTTCCCCCAGTTTGAAATTTCACGTTTCATAGTTTACGAGTAAAATAGTAATGAAGGACTGACACGCAGGGGGGATATTATAATGGTTCCATTTTTACTTTTTAACTACGGAAGCCTAAAATAGAACACAGATATTTAAAAGTTAATTTCATTCTGTTTTTTTCATGAACATCACGTCATGAATCTTTTATAGCTGTGACTATATCTGAGTTTCTTCAAATTCTTCTAGATCTCTTTCACTGTCAATTATGTAACTTTTTTCATTGCTGCATTCAATTTCGTATACGAACGTCACATATATGGTAAGTTTTAAAAATCATCTTGATCATGTCCTGGTCCATGGGTTAAATTAAACATGTGGTATTTGAAGGAAAAAACATATTTTTAATCTTCGGTCAAAATTCGAAATTGTTTGTGAGATCTCATATGCATTATCGACAATTAACAACATCTTAAATTCTAAATTTTGGGATAGGCAATAACACTCAATTTTTAGCATACAATTTTGAATAAACCAATCTTCAAAATTTTTTTTCTTCAATCCTCAACCAATTTGCCATACTTTTTAACTATGTGGAAAATAGTTGTTGTATTCGTTAGAAAACTGGGTAATCTGAAGTATATCTGAATCTTTTTATTGGTTGAATTCCGCAATTTATTTTATTTTATTCGTTTTATGATTGGTCTATTTTTAATGTCCAAAAATGGACTTAAATGGACCAAAAATGACCCTTCTGTTTTTTATTTTATTCGTTTTCTGATTGGTCCCTGTTTAATGTCCAAAAATGGAGTACTCCTATTGCAATGATGACAAAAAAGATAATATAAACTAAAAAAAAAATGAATTCTGATAAAGATCACAAACAAATATCATTTAAAGGTTAATTTTTTCTCTATGCAACAGTGTAAAAAAATTAAGTGTGCGATGTTTAGACGTTTAAAAATTTGCAGTTCCGAAAACTGTAAAGCTGAAATTTCATTTTAAATTTGTTTTATGATTGGTCTAGGAATATTAATGTTTAATGCATGTCATTTGTAATGTCCATGCCGTACGTAATATGATGCATTCATAAGTGAGTCTTATTAACTCCATTAAATAAAAATGCACATTTTAAACCGTTAAAGTTGTATATTTATATGACTCATTATGATCATCATAAAAATGTTCTTTATTATTATGATTAATTTAAATGTAAAATTTATTTATAAGTCTTTAAAAATTTTAGTTTTTGAAAATGCGATTTAAACTACTGTTTTTTATATGCTTCGTCTAGGAATATTAATATTTAATACACGGCGTGCATAATATATGACTCATTATGATCATCATAAAAATGATCTTTATTATTATGATTAACTTAAATGTAGAATTTATTTATAACTCTTTAAAAAATTTAGTTTTTGAAAATGTCATTTTCCAAACAGTCGTTGCAATTTGTTAAATTACAATTTTGTTATTTTGTTATTTTTAATTTTTTTGCCACTATCATGTGACTGTCAAGAGAAAATTTTCTTACATAGTGACAAAAGTTTTAAAGAAAGCTCAAAATGCGTCTTAACTGCTTCCCTGATTTGCCGACGCGTCAGACGGACAACGTGTTTTTGTCAATGATGATTTGCCCGTACCACGTACAGAACTATAAACTTAGAGTATATAAAACATATTAAATAGTTTTGTAAAATTGAAATATTTAAGAAATTCGAATTCTCTGATAAGATTTATCACTTATTTATAACAAAGAAAATGAAAAATACCGTTATTGCCGGATAAGCATTTCCTTTAGTACAGGATAATAACATGGAAAGTGGATGTGAATCATATTCACTTGATGGATGATGCGACGGACGTGCGGAAAGAGATGGATGATGCACCTATTGAAATCGAATTCTGTAAAATTTTACATGAAATAAAATGGGATATTTTAAAGAAAATAAATGCCATAAAAAATAGTTTGTGCATTTTCTTAAGTTCTTACTGATAAATATATTTTTTTAATCACAAGTTTGTCAAAATCAAAATATAATTTTATCTGTATTTTCAGTTTTTCTTCTCAGAGCATTTTGAAGGAAAAGCTATATAATATGTTTTGTTTTAATGAGAAATACAAATGTTTAGCAGTTCTTTCTGAAAATTATTTCCGGAATATTTAATTACTAATTCATTTCTTACTTCCCTTCTTTGCTATTTTTAGTAACCTGTTTAATATGTTAGTCCGCACTTTGAAAAATAATTTTCGGAACAGAATGGGAAGTAATTCAGTTTTGTGCTTTTGTCGACGCAGTTTTTCTCCATCACGCATAAAATATTTCTTACATAAAACCTTGGGAAATAAATTGAAATTATATTGAATGAAATTAAACTGACTAAATAAAATTATGTAAAATATTAATTACATTTGCAATGCTCATTTGCTTATTTAGATTATTACATAATAAAATATTTTGAAAAATAAAGGATACCTACCGTATTTACTCGTGTATAAGGCGCACCTGTATTTTATAATTAAAAATTGCGATTTATTAAAATCTCGTGTATAACGCGCACCATAAATTTGATACGCTAATGAAGAATGACCAAATAAATTTCAGTAAAAAAAAAAAAAAAAAAAAAAAAAAGTCGAAACAAACATTACACCAGAACTGAAAGCAATACAAAAATGCATTTTTAGAATTCGGGTTGTAAGAGAATGACTGGAAATAGGAATGAGTGACGGTAAAGAGAATTGCTAATTAGTGTTTAGATAATGTCACTAGCTCTCTTTTTTAAAAAACTGCAAGGAGTGAAATAAATATGCAGTAATGCTTGAATTAAGTAACATTTTCCGAGTTTTAATACCTTCTTTGAATAATTTCTTGTTTCATATAAATATAGTTCGACTGCATCCAACAGTAAAAAATTATTCCGTGTATAAGGCGCACCTAGGAGTTTTGCCCTAATTATTTTTTAAAGTGCGCCTTATACACTAATACATACGGTATATTCTGCTTAGCAATATTGTAAATGGAGTTACTTATATAGTTTGGTATAGGAGGGACTAGGGAAGATTGACTTGTTAACGTGTGGCTTGACCCACCCCTTAGTTTCGATATTTAAAAGGGATTTAGAATTTTATCAATGGGTGCCATCCAAAGCTATTGGAATGTTCAAACAATGCCTTTGTTTTATACAGATAATTGAAATAGGTATGGAAAAGGAATCGTAAGGGGGGTTTCAACCTAAAAATTGTGTTTCTTACAAATATTTTGTAAGCATTTGTCAAATAAAATGTATCAAACAAGTAGATTTTAAGTATTGTAGTGAGTAGGTTTTAAGTAACGCAGAACTATTGATCTTTCATTCCAGGCATATAGAATGTAGTGTAATTTAGGCTTGACATACAATGTGTTTGTGATGCTAACAGATATTATATATATATATATATATATATATATATATATATATATATATATATATATATATATATATATATATATATATATTTCAAAAGTTAATATTTTCCCTTTCAAAATGCAATAAAATTTTTTTATGGTTTCTTTTATAACTGGGTGCTGGTTTCCAAATCGCATATAATTAAAAAGTTGAATAGAAATGTTTGCGAATGAAACTAGTCGTTGGGGGCCACCGTAATACTTATCCATCATGTATATGCATATATAATATATGAAAATAATACATTTGAAAACTATTTATAAAATGGATTGCAATTCCAAAACAAAATAAACGTGTATTCATATTTTTATTGTGCATAGTAATGCTATATTAATGAGTTGCAGATGAATCTCTTCCGATAAATTATACAACACGCTTAACTACTCAAGTAGTACTGAATTGCGAAAAAGAAACATCCTTATAACTCTAAAAATAATAATCTTATTAACTAACAGTTTATTGCGTCGGATTAAGCGTCTTATTTCCAATTAAAATACATCATTGAATTGAAATTTGAATGAAATACAGGGTCATGAAAAATCGAAGAATGTGGGAAACAGGATTACAAATATCTCGGCAACTAATAATTCGATCAACTTCGTTCTTTATGCAAAATTTGTGTTATTTTATTGCCTTTTACGATCACTCCTTAAAATAAAAAAAATCGAAAATTTTTATATACCTTTCATCACAACGAATTTTTCGAGAGTCCGAAAAAATAGTTCCGGATAATCGAGGTTACTGATATTAAATAGGCTTCGTCCCATTCTTACATACTAAGTACATACAAAATTTCAAGTCTCTATCTCAATTCGTTCGGGAGATTGAGCGTTTACAGACAGACACACTGACAGACAGACGGACGGCAATTTTTTTTCTAAAAATATGTTTTTCGAAATATCCTGTGTCGAAAACGTATAAATCCGTCAAATTTTTTTTTCGACTTTCAAAACGATTGCAAGACTTATCCTATACTACGTATGATGGGTAAGTAAAACGAGTGTACTCATGTTGACAGTCCTTAACACCCTGTCAAACACAAGCACATTCGTGGTTGGCATTGAATGGGTTAATTTACGTTTTGTTTTCTTGCTTCCCTTTTTTTAATGCATGTGGTGCTTTTTTATCGTTATTTCATCTTAACACTTCTGATACATGCTTCTGATGCAAATCTTTTACGGGACTTCTTTACTAGTCTATATACTTCTCAGATTTAATACTAGAAAAATAATTCTTATGATTTTAGAGGGAATTGTTGGCTGGCCTTCATGCAAAACATAAAAACATTCCGTTTCTTCATGTCAGTTGAAGGACCAGGTTCTTTTCCAATATTTTGGGGTGAGTCGACGAAAATTTTTGGGGATATAATGCCGAACGTTTCCCTATGGGGTAAAATGTCGGTTATTTTCCGTGGCAATTATTACCAAATGTCTGGTTATTTCTCCATTGTTTAAATTAATATCTCCTATTTACTAACTTATTAACTATTTTAATCTGATAATTTAAATTAGTGATTAAATCAAGACTTTAATCGATTCATTAAAAAATATATATTGATTAAAATCATAAATTTTCAAGATGTTTCAAATGACATAAAATTGTTAGTAATTCATAATTTGAAAGGTTTTTATCTGTACCCTGTCTTATAAATAAATTTTATTGGCATTTGAAATAATGGTTTAATAGTTTTAACTTTAATTACTGTAAAAAGTTTATGTAAAATGCATTTATAAATAATTTTAATAATTGTAAATATAGGTAGTATATAATACAGTTTTAGATAACTAGAGGAATTTGCTTCAAAGAGCCGCGCTCAACCAGATATCGCAAACTCCAAAAAAGAAACCCCACTAATTTGATCAGTTTTGAAAAGTAGTTTATGATAGATTAAACCATAATTAAAAGGGAAGTGGCGATCTTCTGTTGTCAGATTTCCATTCATTTCCTTTTAGCTGAAGGATTTTAAATCCGAATAAATCGCTGTCGAGATAGCTAATGATGTCTTGTAACATGTTTTCAAGATTGATTAAGTAAGATCAACTTAACAATTTAAAATAACTTGCATAAAACTTAAGTAAACGATTTATAAAACCATAAGAAATTTATTTTACATTGAAAATATATCGTTAAATATATCGTTTTTATCTTATGCAATTTTCACCAAAGTGTTTGTTTCTCATTTTAATATTAGCATAAAAATAATTCTAAAGGTCTATAAAACTAAACTAACTCTGTGTCCCTGTAGCAATTAAAAATTTTTAGTTGTCTCAAATCTTTCTAAAAAGGATTTAGATAAGAAGAAGTAAAAGACTAAAAAAAAATGAGAATCTTCAAGACTAGAAAGAGAGATTTATCATCTTGCATCATCGTCTATGATATGGATGATGATTAAATTCACTACCAATATTCAGAAGATGGGGATTTTTTAAAAAGTGGCTGAGAGTGAGTCTTTGTAATGACTAGCAGAATGCAATAAAACTTTGGAAAAATCTGACTGGATCAAGCGCATTCACTGATACTGCTGGTTATAAAAAAGTTGCTTTGTTCTTAAAGAAATGTGGAGTTTATGCATTTCTGGGTTATTTCTGAAAAGAACAAAGTGCTTTATGAAAAAAATCCGTAAAACTGCTGGTCTCTATATCAGTTTATAACAGTGGCTATGTAAACTTGTTAGAATGTTCAAAATTAGGTATTATTTAAGGATCATAATTCTTTTAAAAGTTAAATAGAACATAACCTGTTTTTTTCATAGTTTGTTCTTCTTTTAAATAGTCATCGTTTATTACGTTCATATTCTTCTAATTTCCTAATATTAGGTAGGTTAATAAATTTAGTATGTCTGAAATATTAAATTTTCTTTTATTTTTATCATTATCTTCCACACTGCTTCACAAAAATTATTGTTTACTCCAGAAGACTACCCCTAGATGTTTGACCATCTTACCCATACATTGGGGTAAGATGTCAAAATGCAAGTGTTTAAAAAAGCAAAATTCTCGATACCTTCTATAATATCTGTAAAATGAAATCTGTTTTAACCCTTTGCGGAGCAGGGCAAATTCATTGCTTAAGTATTGAAATAAATGACTGACACCGGAATTTGAAAACAGCTTTATTTGTAAATAAGAAAACGCTGAGTTTCACGCATTCAATAAACCGTAATTTTCTTTAAAAAAATTCTGGTGCCTATGTGGCGTTTCGGAATTAAAATTAAGTGGTATATCTATGAAATCAGCGCCCCGCAAAGGGTAAAAATCATACATAAGAGTGCAAACAAGAAATCAATGAATAACAAATAAAATCAACAGCGATATTTAATACAATTAAATCAAAAACTAAAGCATCTTCTCCCAATCTACCCTGCGCATATATATATGTATATATGTGTGTGTATGTATATATGTGTGTGTATATGTATGCCTGTATATATGTGTGTGTTTGTGTGCAAAACATATGTATACGAACGTATAATAATAACTAAATACCGCTATATGGAAATCCTTAAGTTCGAATTTTATATCTCTTTCATACACTTAAAATTTACAAATTCGAATGCCTAGTATATGCATACATGTCTGTAATCATGAAATATTTAACTTCAAGTACATCCATACGTAACGTTTATTATGTCACAGATGAGTGATTGGATAGATTTTGCAAATGAAAATTTATATTTATGAAAATATTATGCTTCAAACTAAAATATTCCGCATTTAATATTCCAATATTCCACATAAATAGCTCGCATCAATCAAGTAGAGAAATGTCTCCCCATTCATCAAAGTCTATAAGAATAGTAATTACCAACTTACATAAGGAATTTAAAGCTTGATTTCAGCATTTACCAACTTATCTGTTAAAATTTATAGAAATATATAAGAGTCTTATTTCAAAACATGACATTTAAATTTTAAGTGAAGATTATTATTTTGCATGTGAAAATTGTTATTCAGATTAATTAAAAAGAATTCGAATATATATATAAATATATATATATATATATATATATATATATATATATATATATATTACAAAAATATTTTTAAATGATAATTTTGAAAGGTGATATACAGTCGAACTTCCTTTTAATAAATTTTCTATTTAATGATTTTTTCATATACAGGGTGTCCCAAAATATTCGGACAAATTTTAAGGGGAGCGATTTACACAGCACTCTATGCCCGGAAACATTTTCCCGACGCTGTAGCGACGACACAAAACACATGAAGAAAGGACACGAAAAGGGAGAAAAAACATGTTTCATAGTCTTAGTGATGAAAAATACCGTAATAACGCTGGAAAGTTCTGAGAAACTTGTAGCACGCACCGTTGCAGCTGTTGGGGAAGTTCGGGACATTTTTGGTCTTTTCAAGAGAACATTAGATCTTCCATGCACCGGAGATGCTCCTCCATGCATCAAAGCCCGGGGTCGTAATTTCGAACACCTACTTTGATGACGATCGTTGTTTCTTTAATGTTCTTTTTTCTTAGTTTTCTGTTGTTCTAAGGATAGTAAAGATGTTTTCTCTTCTTTTTCGTGTCCTGTTTTTCTCGCATTTTGTGCCGTCACTACCGCGCCAAAAAAATGTTTCCGACCATAGGTTGCTATACAAATCTGAATCTTTGTGATGTCCCCTACCTCCCTTTAAAGTTTGCTCCATTACTTCTGGGATACCCTATATATGAAAACATCGATCATGATACATTTTGCTGAACCTTGATTTTGAACATCTTTAACATGCAAGACAAAAATATATTCTACACTTTCTAAAAGAAAATTTAGATAGACACTTGATTTTTTTTTAATTTGCTTAATTGGAATTTGTATTTATGGTTTGTTTTGTTAGTTACTACAATTAATGTATATAAAAATGAAATTAGCTAGCTAAATCACTGTAAAAAAGTAAAAATGAATTTATTCAACACTTCTGCCTTTGATAAAGTAAGAAAACACTTCTATTTTTTTTAGTTTTGATAAAGAAAAAAATATTTATTAATTTTTTAGATTAATTTGGTTTTTTGCAATACCTAAGAGAATAACTTTAAATAATTTTCAAAAAAGCCAACCCATAGCATTCAAAAAATAAGAGGAAAAGGATCAGAGCGATTGCCAAATTGCTTAATGTTGGTAAAACTGCAGTATCAACCTTTCTTAGAAATCCAGAGTATCAAGAAAATAAAAATAAAAATGACAGGAAGACCTAAAAAATTAATGCTTCTTGATGAAAGAATTGTTTATATCAGTGAGTTGAAAAAGAAATATTTTACAATTTCAAAGGTCCGAATATCAGTAGAGTTAACACATATGTCACATCAAACTCCATAACTATATTAAAATGTCCAAAGTCTTCATTTAACGAAGAGACAACATCATCCAAAGTGGGCAAAAATGCATGTAGCTAGCTAAGTTACTACATAAACTTTGTTATGAAGTATTATTTTCAAAATATATATTAAAATATGAGTAAATAAGTAATATAGCGGAATGTAAGATAATAGTACTGAAATCTTGTGAAAATTTCTGAATAGTTTAGTATATATACAGAAATTTTTTAAAATTTGTGTTAAATGTACTGCGTATATACTATGTTTAATTGTGTTAAGTTAAAAATATTTTATGATTAACAATATTTGCAACAAATATTCGTATAAACATATGACTCATGAACGCTTTTTCATAGTCTAATGAAATCAGTGCTTTTTAAATCATGTGTTTGAATTTCAGACGGATTTACAATATTGTACGAAAATATTAACTTCCAATTAAATAAAGTATTGGACTAGATTAATTTTCACTTGTAAAAGGAAATAATGCAAATAGAAAGAAACGCAAAATATAACAATAATTTTCAGTAATACTTAGCAACATGATTTGTCTCTTTTAACAACATGCAACGTCATGTAGGGGAGAGGAGGGCATGTTTGAACTGGGAGCACCTTTGAACACTCTAAATATTTTCTTTGAAATAAACTATTTTTTTATTCAAATAAATTATATATGGCAAAACATTACTACTGCTTCAGTGCAATAAGTATACAAAGCTGCATCATTTTGTATGCACAATTCTGTCTAAGCAAGATATGAATTTTTCTCTGTCAAAACTTAAGAAAATAAAGTTGCAAGATTTTTGTTCACAATTTTTATCCCTAAATTTTTGATTTATTGCTCAACACTTAAATAAAGATGTAACCTTTAGTTTATAGGCTTTGTTTTATTGAAATTCTTCAGCCGAATTGAGTAAACAGTTGAAATATTGAACTTCATGTGATGGGACACCATTGAACATCTGAAAGTATGAAGTAAACAGTTGTTGATGTACCTAAATATTATTATTTTTGTAAATTTTACTATGTGAAAAGAAGTTAATTACGGATATCAAAGAACAGGGTCTTATACTGTTAACAGTCCCTCCTTATTTCACACATGTATTACAACCTCTGGATGTATCAGCGATGGGATTTTCAAATCTAATTTGATGATGGCATGCATTTATATGATAATTTCAAATCGTGGACACACAATAAGAATTCATGATTTAGCAGGTTTGTCTAACAAAGCCTACATTCTTTCATTTACTGTTTCTCAAACACTGTTTTGTGTTTTGGTACTAGATAAAACGGAAATTAAGTCAGGTTTTTTTCATGAAAAAAGTGAATGAAAAATTGTAATTTTCAAGAAGCATCAGATATCATGTTGGTGAACTTCAAGGACATTGTAAATAAGTTTTTACAACCTTACATAACTGGAGGGACACTCTGTGTTCTTTCAACAATGATTTTTGATACCAACTTTGATCGATTTAAGTTTAGTTAAATAATAGAAAAACTATTAGTTTAAAAAATATATAGCTATTTAATTTTATTCATGTTACTTTATATTTATGAAACATATGCAGCTTTTTTAGAAAAACTCTCAATATTTTCACATTTTATTCATGTGTTCAAAGGTACCCCTTACTTTTTAAATCCTCACAACTTTTTTAATTTACACGTGAAACTTTTAATTTCTGGTGCATATGATGAAGAAATGCATTGCTTTTATTATGTAATACTTTAAACGCAAAAAATATAATTCAAATAAGATATATATTGATTTTTTTTTAATTTGCTCAAACGTGCCCTTCTCTCCCCTAATTTTTGCATTTTAAAATAATTTTTACAGGAACAAATAGTAAAACAGATGTGAGACATAAGTTTTTTTCCCTTAAATTCTACGGCACTTTAGAAAATTCCGATATAAGCAAATCATATTATTGCAGATCAGAGGTTCCCAACCTTTTATTGACCACGCCCTACCAAATAATCTGTAAAATCCATATGTTTCAATTGATACTCTGTGTATGCGTTTTCTGTTATCATGTAAAAGTGTGACTGCCTGTCTTAGATTATTCAGACTGTGGAAGAGTAATATAGTCTTAACAATAATTATTTATTCCATATTTTTAACTTATTAAATAAATGAATCTTTTATCACAAATATCTTTTCATCATAATTCTATAAATATAACAAATTTGCACGTCTTCACCTTTGTGGGACGAAGAGTTGTGTTATACTGTTCTAACTTTCTTCAATGTTAACAAAAAGCGCTATGCGGTTTGCATTTTATCTTCACAATATATATATCATGATGAGAAACTTACTTTTGACATTAAAAATGTTGTATTCATACATCTTATAATTCTTTTTATGACTTATAAGAGTTGGTGGAAAAACTTTGGACAATAAATTTTCTTTCTACAGCTAACACAACCAGTGGCGCCAACTTATATGGGCCCGTGGGATCTAAGCCCATCCAATAATTTTGAATTCTAGCGTGCCCAATTTTCATTGTTCTAGTCATTTTCTCCCTAAAGCAAAATTTGTTTTAATTCTCCGACTAGCACCCATAAATCCAAAATGACTGAAATGTAATTGTTTATAACTTTAGCTGTTTTGATTTGTAGTCATGTTCATGAAATGATGATATTACAATAAATATTAGTGTCTTTATAAGAAAAAACGCATTAAAATATAATTTTAAAAAATTGCAAATATCTTAAAATATGACAGCTTCACTTAAAAGTCTTATCTTTCACCAGCTGTCTACCTTTCACAGAAAAACAAACTGGTTGTACCTTGTTATTAAAATATTTTTGAGCTAAGTCAATATTTTTCAAAAGTTGGTGCCACTGAACACAATACACAAAAAGCATTTAAAAATTCTCGTCTTTATCAGTTTTAAGTAGCCATTATTCTATCACAACGCTTCTTTTGTTTTCCTTTTTCAAATATCGTTGTGTCGCCTGTATTACCTTTGGTTATCTACGATTATTTGGGATTTTAAAATTTAAATGTATATATTTTTTTATTTACTGTGTGCGGTGCCTGCATAAGACTCATAGATGTTTACAATCTACCCATTTCATATTCTAATGCTATTTAAGTTTTATTAATTATATAAAGTTAGTAGTACCTTATTTTGCTAGTTTATACATATATATTTACATTAGTTATATTTAAGATTGGCAGTTTTTAATTTCAATAGTTTAACTTTAAAAAATATTCATTGTGTAGTATAGAGGTCAGCACGGGCCGAAATTTCCAGGCCCGAACCCGGTCCGACCCGGCTCTAAAGTTAAAATTTCGCCCTAGCCCGGCACGGCCCGGAATAAAATCAAAACTTCGGCTGAAATCCGGTCCGAACCGAGTGAAATTCTACAGAACATTGACCTTTACTCTTACGGAAGAGTTCCGACCAAAAAAATTTTTTTTTGATGTTTATAATCTCCATTTATGCAGAAATGTCGTTGGCTGCGATATGATATTTATGTTTTTAATGAACCTTTGTTTGATGTACGTAAATGTTTCAGTTATCATTAGTATTATTAATCCATATTCCATGTAATGGAGACATAAAAATCATAAAAATAGTATATGGTAAAAGTAAAATCTTCTAAGACGGAATCGGATTGGAAAGAAAAAAATATGTTCCCTTCTTAGCAGATGCTAATGTTTAACATAACTTTTTCTCGCGTATTGTTGTATTCATTTTGCATGGATGAACAGTCTAAAAGAAATTTGCAGCTTTCAAGTTAAAAAAAAAAATCCATCATACTCATGTTTTTTTTTTTTTTTTTTTTTTCGTGTGTTTAACTTTATTTTAATAAGCCTAGTAAACTACGATTCTTTAAAAAGAATAAATTCTAATGTTGTAGATTAATAATTGTAGAATAATACCGATTTAACACTATATGCCTTTTTTTTTCAAAAAATTTTCGACCAAGCCAAATTTTACGGATTTATGAACAGACTTGGCCACGTCGAAAAAATTGATTTTCAGACAGGATGATTCAACAGGAACTGATTATTTTGGTTTGTGAAGACTAGGAAGAATGAAACCAGTCTCAGCTTCGTACGGAAAAAATACGTTAGTCCTGTCCCGATACTCCAGGAAAAAAAATTAAGGTCTGAGCCCGGCCGAAAAGAGTGATTAAGTCCGGCCCGGCCAGAATGCGTTAATGGAAATCGGCCCGTGCAGATCTCTAGTGTGGTATATAACAGAGAAAATAAAAGCTTATTCAATAAACAATTGAAAATGTCCCAAGGAATTGTAAAATACAATAAGAACCAGAATGTTTATAGAGATTTCAGACTTATATATATATATATATATATATATATATATATATATATATATATAAGTTAAATTATTCCTTGTGTAATCATTTTGATCTTGATTATTTGTTAGTTTTCTTAAACTTTTGAGTTAAATTTTTTTTTTAATTCGGTAAAAAGAAATATATATATTCTTTTATTTTTAATTTCCATGGATAATTTTTTTTTGCTTGAAACATTTTTTTTCTTTTTTTTAAGAAGTAGCTTTTATTGTAGCTTATTGTGGCTTCTTAAACTTTTATCATTATTACTTAATATCTTGAAAGTATTTTAAAAATGAATTTTGCAAGATTAAAAATAAATTTGTCTATTTAAAAAAAAAATAGTCAACAACAAATCGTTTTGATTCATAGATATTTCCATTTTGTGCCCTGTATCTAACGCCTACTTCACACACTAGATTTATAAATCAGGGATAGAAAATGTGAATATTGAACCGTTTTATAATAATATGTTTGCTTACAATTATGGTTATATCTATAAAAATTATTACAGTTTTCTTTATTACTTTTGATTTAATCTAAGAGCTTGCCTTTAAGCGCGCTGAAAATATAGATTATATAAAAAATATTATACTTTTCAGTATACAAAATAAATTCTTAATAAATGTGTAACAATATTATTCGAAAGGACTTAGAAAGATTATTTATTTTCTAAAAATCTAAAAAAAAAAAATATTAATAATAAAATCGGAAAAAAACAGGGTAAAGAGTTTTTGATTAGAACATATCAAATTTAAGAGACTTACAATTAAACACTTAACTAATCGATATTTTTGAAAAAAAAAACCTTTTCATTTCTTTTGCAGATTTTTTTAATATTTTAACACCAGTTTTGCAAAACAGGTTATTTTAATTATACCTAATTTAATAAAAAAAAAATACTCGTATTAAATAATAAAAATTTACAGTAAAAATGTAATGATGAGAATAATAAATCATGATTAGAATATGTATACCTGTGATTGGTACGGAGAAATCATGATTTGAAAAAACACATTGCTCACATCAGGTATGGGCAATCACGTCTGGGAAACGGTTTATCAGCGATTCCGTGTTACGAAAACAATCCTCTTTCTAGAACAAGGCGTTCACCAACATCTATATACGTATATGCATATATTACGCTATAGTATGTGGCACAAAAATCACGATTGTTTTTTAATTGTTTAATGGCAACGTCCTGAAATTTTAGACTTATAAACAAATTCTATATTAAAAAAAGTATACTAATAAACATTATTTTTTATGATGGTCAAAACGTGCTACGTAATAACAGAATCACATATTACGTACGCCATGGATTAATCATTAATATTTCTGAACCAATCATAAACAACTTTTAAAAGACATTTCAGTTTTACAGTTTTCGGTCCTAGAAATTTTGAAACTTCTAAACGTCTCGTCTTTTAGTTTTTACACTGTCGTAAAAGCTGAGAAAAAAGTACTTTTAAATGTAATTTGTTTGAAAGATACATCTAAATTTCTTTTTGTGTTATTAATTTTTGTTTTTGTTTTAATATTTTTTTCTTGTCCATCGTGGCAACAGAAGTGTTCCACTTCTGGACATTAAACATGGACCAATAAGAAGGCCTCCGTGGCCGTGTGGTTAAGACGCCGCTCTGCTAATCAGGAGGTTGCTGGTTTGATTCCCACTGGCTCCATTGCACACACACTTTGTGTACTCTGGCTATATTTCTCTTGTGATGTAAATTTCCTTGTGCTATCTCGTCCTTGTATACTGACGATGATTTATAAGCAGACTTTCATGTCGAGCACACAAGTTAGATGTATGTTATTCAAATAAATAAACCAATAAGAAAACTAATAATATCCAGTCATCACAAAGTGTGAGATATATCTCACATATCTCTTGGCCGATAGCAATAATCAGTTTTCAACAAAATCAGCAAATTCAATTTTAGCAAATAAATCCATGTAGATATGTTTTAGGGCCAGCTGCACGTTCTCTATCAGAGTGAGTCATGAACTTGGCACTGTAATCAGCTTTCCTCCTCCCCCCTTTTTTTAAGAAATTTGTTTGAAAAATTTAGTTCCTTCTGCCTTATTTTTAGACGATAGAAAAGCAATTTGAGCAACTAAAAATATGTTTGAAACCGGCAATATAGTAAACTACTTAATATTTAATGTCACGATTCCATTTGTTTCAATAATACGCTGTTTTAAGGTTGTTATAAATTGCACGCTCAATAAGCACAAAACGCTTTGACATATTAAAAAATTCATGTTTTAACGGAAAGATATAAAATTGGAAGGTCTGCCTATGTAAACAGCTTTGAATCGAACTAAGTTTTCCATTTTATGCTAAATAAATTAAACATCAAGTTATAAGCTATTTTGATCACATGGTCATGGGATTTTCTACGTTTCGTTGACTGGTTTTTCTGGTTTCGTCAGAAAATGCAGTTTAAAACATCACTTTTGACGGCTTCTTCTGAAATATCTATAGCGTTTGCACAAAAACAGAAAAATGAACATGCACAAAAACAGAAAAACGAGTGCAATTAGATAGTTTCTGAAAATCAACGCCTGCTAGCTTCATGCATTTATGAACAAAAATGAATTTAAACTTGTGTCACAAAGTTGCCCTTTTGGTTTTAAGAATAGCCTTAAAAAATCGATAATAATAAACAAAACTACTATATAATGTAAAAAAGGATGAAAAAATATTCTCTTTGATCCAAATTTTAATAATATAGTTTATTATTTTAAATAAAATTGATAAGAAAATGAATATTTTTTTACTATACGAAGGAGATACGAAAGAGTCAGATAAAAATATTTTGAAAAGAAATTTATCCCTTAGCTTTGATTAAAAATACAGTGTTTACATTAATAATTTCCTTTTCGATTATTTTTTTTTATTTCTTAAACAGATTTCTTTTTTGAGAAGCATATTTTAATATATAACATTTAAACTTAATAGGATTATCATAAAAAGTCCTTCTATATCATTGTTTTTGTAAGCTTAAATTTTTTTTCTTTGTTGTTAAAAAAAAAATTTTGTTTTCTATTGCTTTGTTTTTTTTCTTTGGAAACCCTTGTTGAAACTAAACAAAAGTCTTTTTTTATTTATTTTATTTAAAAGTTAAATGCATTGAATTAAATTAAATAATTCATTTATATTTTTTGACTTGTAAAAAAGTCGATGGTTTTCCCTTTTCAAAACATATAAAAAGTTTTTATCAAATCAGTTTATAAACATTAATAAATGTTGTTTTTGAGTAGACCATAGATTTAAAAAACCTTATAAATTTATTTATTTTATTATTTTGTGATATATTTATGCGAATAGATTATATTGCTTTTACATTAAAGATATATTAGATTATAGACTATGATATTAATGCAATATTTAAATATATAAGTGGAAAAAAATGCACTGCGCATGTTTTTTATTTTTTAAATCGATATATGTGAAAGATCACTTGAAATGAAAAAAAAGTGCGAAATCTGGAATCAATTAATATCAATAGTATTAGTAAAAGAAAAAAAATCTTGCATTTTACACAGTACGTTCTATGTTTTGCACATTTAATAAATTAAAGAAGCTGTTAACCTTGTCCGGATTATATCTTCAAATCAAATGTAAAGATTTTATTTAAAACAATTATGTGAATCGCCATTACCATATTATTTTAATATATTACAACTCATATATATATGAGATAACATTTCTAAGTTGGTAATTTAATATTCTCCATTGCACATACTTGGAACTAACAGATATAATTAATCACATTATTGCCCCCACAGAAAGAAATATGCAACTTACTTTAACAATTAAAATTTTAATGTATTATCCATATAATTTTCTTAAGAAATCTGTCTTAAGCGAAATAAAACTGTTTTTCAAATACAATTATTATACGACTTACCATAAAAGTCATATGGTGTAAAAGTACTTATGAAATTATTATTTATGATTGGCTTTGCATTTGTCTCCCAAGAAAAACATTACATTAACTTATTTGTTATTGCATATTAATGTAATATTATTGGTTATTACTGAATTATTTCTTATCCAATTCAACTTCAGAGCTAGAATTCTAATCTTTTTGCATCATTTTTAATCTTAGATATCGAAGCATATCATTCGAAGATTGAATTTGGAATTATATTAGAGCATTGTTCATAAATTTATAAAGAATGGAGGTCCACATATGTTAACCGAGGTAGTGAAGAAGTTACTATTTAGAAAGTTTTATTGTTCGCTGTTTATTTTATTTTGTCTTTAATAGACAGAGATAAGAAAATTCAGCGTATTTGTTTAAGCTCTGAAATCAGGCCATAAATACAGACAGTCAGACTACATATCGCCATCTTTTTGACGACTAGCACAGCAAAAAATTATCAGTTATGTTGATTTACTCAAACAAATAATCGTATTTAATGTAGCAATCAAACTATCACAACCAAATATAAAAACAAATGAAGCAAAATTTTTCGTTTTATTTCTTTTACATTATTGACATGCATAAAGCTCTATATCCTATCAGGAATTCTGGAATGAAACCGCACACATACTACACAAAAGCAAGATAAATATAAGGGATATTTTCATTTTGAAAACCCCAGCAAATTATTAAAACTACTGTTGTAACAGGACAGATGATGTTTTTATATGCTAGGATATCATTCTCACAGCACCAAACCTGAATGAAGATGAAAAATAAATGACAATATAAAAACATGGTTCGTACGGGTACCGTTATTTCTCATGTGATGTACCAGTATTATTTTACGAAAAAATAAATCTAGTTTAAACGTGCGAAATATCCCTTTATTTAAGTATATTTCTTCTGTAAGAAAATACTGGTACCAAAAAATTTCCTTGTCATGAAATTCCAGGATCCGTACGAACCCTGAAAAATATCGCTTCTCCTAGCTAATATTATACTGAAGTTCCATTGAATAAAGGAAGCAAGTTAGTAAGTTTGTAACGAGTTAGATCTCTTTTGCCACTGATATCGGCTGCCACATTACGAGGCTTAAATATAACCAATTTACGGATTTGTTCCAAAAACATAGATTGTCAAACATCTTCTACAGCTGTAAATAATTCAATAACTGTCCCTGGTGTGGGGTGACGTACATTACACCTTTTTTTAAATCTTCCCACAGGTACTTGAAAAAGATTTAAGTCTAATTTTTATAACTGAGTAATCTGAGGAGTTCTCTTCCAATCAGACAATAGCCAATTGCGATAGGTGACAGGAACAATTGTCTTGCTAGAATACTCATTTAATATGCAAATGGCACGGATGGATAAATGAAAAGAGGTGACGTTAATTCGCTGTACATACTAAATTGCATTGAAAGGGGTAGATATCAGTACCAAATATCCCCAAAATTACCCACAGAAAGTACCACAGAACATGACTGAGTTACCATGATTTTATACTGATGCCATCTGCCATACAGATAACATGGCGTCAAGAGCCTGGTGCCCCATTCCAACTTTCCTCTCCATCATTTCATTTTACCGAATCTTTAGAGAATAAATTTGCATTATTTTGTAAATGCATCCATTAAACTTTCATTAAAAAGTTGTTCATTTAACAATATTTCATTATTCGACTGGACACCTCAACCATACGTTATGAATATCATAAAAATTTAAATAGAGAACAATGAGTCAAGTCACTGTAATAATACTATTATCTTGATGGATTTTACACCTTGTTATTAATGTAAATCATAAAATATATACAATTACTTAAAAGGAGTAGAAAAATAGACAGGGGAGAGTGGTGTACCTTAGACATATGTGTACCTCGGACCTATGCTAATTCTAGCTTTTTTTTTGTTTAGATTATTAAACATGACCAATTGCATATTTTATATTTGCCACCAGAGATCTCATTTAAGTTCTTGGCATCTGTTTAGAAGTCCGTCTACGCAAAGTTACGAGGAGTCCTTCGAACACCAAGGATATTATACTAAATTATCATAATATTTTTAAAAATGACGTCATTACAAACAGTATCATTCTTAAGTAAAATTTGAATGGATTCACGGATAATTGAAGAGTAATATGGTTTGATGTTGAAAAGATCATTTTAGTCTTGTCGAAATTTAGTATAATATTTTCTTTTTGATGCAGTCTAGATAAAGCTGTACTTGGCTTATTATATTGTATACCAGAAAAATGCCCTTTTAGTCTTACGTTTATTTTTCTAGAAGTCTGGCCAATATAGAATAAACCTTTTTGATCTTCTTTAGTGAATAGGATCATATAAACTCCTGCTTTCATAATCTGGAACTGGATCAATTTTGTTATGAAATAAATCTTTTAATTTTGCAGGAGGCTTAGCTATTAATTTAATATTATATTTTAGAAAAGCACTTGTTAATTTCTCGTAAAGTTGTGGGATATATTCCAATTTGCAGAAACTGAATTTATTGAAACTTAATAATGTCTTCCGTTTCGATTGTTTTGCTGGATTAACTAAACTATTAAACTGTTGAGGAGGAAAACCATTTTCAAAAGCAATTTGTTTAATTATATTAATTTCTTCTTCCAGGTATTTATCTGTACAGACTTCGAAGGCACGTTTAACGTAAAATCTATAG
The DNA here is from genome assembly GCA_964019185.1 of Maratus speculifer. Classification (NCBI taxonomy): domain Eukaryota; kingdom Metazoa; phylum Arthropoda; class Arachnida; order Araneae; family Salticidae; genus Maratus; species Maratus speculifer. The sequence continues at coordinate 98,758,445 of OZ025295.1, forward strand.
GCAGTAATTTTATAAGAAAATTGTCAGTTACAATAAAAAGGAATAGTATTGTTAAATATGCATTGTTTTATTTAAACAGCACGCTCCGATTCATTTTCTTGATTGATCTTTATTAGAGTACAAAAGCCCACAAGCGAAGAGTACAAAAGCCCACTGTTGTCTGGTGCATTAAACATGTTCTCTTGCCCAACATGCGGGTTGTTCGCTGTCATCTATTGAGAGGACGGACACAACTGACCGTCTTGTATAGAGACCTACATTATGAAGACGTCTTTAAACCGTAGTAGCGGAGATTCTTCTCCTCGATGCTTCAAAATGGTCTTCAATGAGTTGAGGCACAACAGTGAGTCTTATCTTTTGGGCCGAAATATTTAGAAACCGGTCTTTTGCAGGTGCTGTCACACGTGGGCAGCCTGATGCATGTCTTCTGGTCACAGAATCTTCGAATTTATACTGGTCCCAGAGTGGTTAGACTACACTGCGAGACACATTAAGCCGTCTAACAGTATCGCCTGTGAAGAGCCCATTTCCAACTATCCAGACGCCTGTCACCTTAATAAATCGGGCAAACGAGTTGTTCTAGACATTTCTATACTCTACTGGTTGTTGTGAACAAAAATGACAACAATAGTTCAAATTCAACGACACTTTTACACGAAATTATGAAAGCTTCGTAATTGCATATTTTTCTCTCATTCACAAATACCTATTCCTTTCTAGAAAATAAATGTGGTAGCTATAATTTTTAGATAATTTTTTTAAAGCTTATTATTTTCATTCATAAAAACTATGAAGTTTAATTTGACTGCCATTTTTTGTCTGGTGAGCTTCGAAAAACTTATTGTACCTTATCTTTTGGAGGACAGTGTACTATAGCGGAGACTAGGAATGGTTGATCGTTTGTGAGTCTTAACCCACTCGTAAAATTTCATATTTAAATGTGTATCAGATTTTTATTGCTAGGTGGTAATCGAATCTGATGAACTGCTCAAATAATAAACATTTTTACATGTAGATAATTGAAAAAAGTGTAGATAGAATCAATTGTGAAAAAATTTCTGCATAAAAGATAAGTTTTATAGTTATTTTTTGTAAGAGTTTATCAGGTAAATTTGTCACAGAAATTAAAGTAAGCAGCTCTTAATTATTCAGAAATATTGAGCTTTTATTCTAGGCATGAAGTTTCTACAGTAAATATGGCTTAATATAACTATTTGCAATTCATTACAAAATGACTTTTTGGGGAAGCTTGACCCAGTCAATGTGAGGAAGGGTTGACCATGGTCAAAACTCATTTAGTTAAGTGTTTTTGGCAAAAAATTATTGTACTGAGTACGTAATAAGGTATTAAAGTTTATATTTGTACAAAAATGGACATTTATTCTGTAAAACACTAAGAGCAATACAAAGGAAACTGTTTTAATTAACCTTTAACTGAAGGGACAGAAATTAGTACATATCTATTGTGAAGCAGTCTGTCAGACCGCTCCATCAAAAGTGAATTTACAACGGTATTAACTTATAGGATAGTGTTTTGTACTTAACATTTTTTGCAAGGCTGTTATATTTATAATGACTCAATCCAAATGTCTCTGGTGACGGTATTAAAGTTCAAATGTAACAAAATTTTCGTAGTGTTTCTATTTAAACTAAATGTTTCAGTTTAAACTATAAAAATTGAAAAAAAAAAGCTACGGTCGGTGATGCCGGTAACATGAGTTAAAAGGTAAAAAAATTCTTGTTTTTTTAAAACTTTTAAACCTTGTAACATAAAGGAATTTTAGGTTTCTGAAATTTATTCTATTTGATTAAACCATGTAGCTTAAATATACACTGTTCAAAACAATTAAAGGATATTGCAGTTTTAGGTGGATTTTGTATCTGGGAAACTTTTTAACTGATTGATACATGGTCGACAGACATAGTAGGTTATATGAGAATAAATTACACATATTTGGCAGAAAAAAATGCATTTTATTGCGCATTTGTGTACAAAAGGAAAAAAACACAATTTGTGCATATGAGAAAAAAAGAATAAGAAAAAGTGTTTTCTTCAAAGAAAATCATTTTCAGTAGGGTATATGGTTTCCACGGGCGGCCAGCAACGCTGAACACCTTTGAGGCATGGACTCAATGAGGCTATTAATGTTGAGTTAGGGTATTCTGCCCCAGTCTTCCAGAAGAGCTCTTTCCAGTTCTTGGAGAGTTTGTGGGGGTTGTTGGCGGCCAGAAACTCGTCTTTCTAGAGCGTCCCAAGCGTGCTCGATTGGATTCATGTCTGGAGAACACACTGGCTATTCCATTCGAACGATTCCTTCCTCGAAAAGGAAATCCTCCACCATGTTTGCACGATGTGGCCTGCAGTTATCGTTCATTAAAATGAAGTTATCTCCGATTGCTGCAGCGTAAGGGATTACAATAGGTCTGAGGATCTCATCCCTATATCGGCGACCAGTCAGAGCTCCATCTCGAATGATGTAGAGGTCAGTGCGCCCGTCAATGGAAATGCCACCATACACCAACACTCCACCGCCAAATCTGACACTTTCATGCACGAATACAGGATTATTTCTACTGCCACGGTCCCTCCAGATGAAGATACACCTATTATCCGGATGCACAGAAAAAGGGACTCGTCAGAAAACAGAATATTGCTCCATTCATTTCTCCTCCAGTTGACACGCTCGGTTGCCCATTCCCTGCAGTAGCGACGATGCCTTGATGTTAATCTAACACATACCATCGGTCGGCGAGTATACAGACCTACAGCATGGAGCCGGTTTCGGACAGTCTGAGTTGAAATCGTGGTGCCTGTAGCCGAGAGAAGGTGTTGTTGGAGAAGAGTAGCGTTCATGTTTCGGTGTCTCCGAGCTGTTAACGCTAAATACCGATCTTCATTGGGCGTTGTTGCCCATCTACGGCCTTGCCGGGTGTTCGGCCTGCACATCCACTCTCCAAAAAACGGTTCCAGATCCTGGAAATGACACTTTGTGACACTCCAATGGCTTGCGCTACTTCGGCTTGAGTTTGGTCCCCTTCTAACCTACCAACAATTCTCCAAGCTTTTGAATCAGTCAAATGACTTCGCTGAGACATCCTACTCATCGAAACAAAGCAATCACTGAATGCCGATCATCCTTGTCTTCATTCTCTTTTATCCAGTTGAAAGTCAAATTTCATTCGCTGCTCATCGGCAGCGAATGAAATTTGAAAAAATTCTGAAGCGACGTTTTTGACGTCGAACTCAAAATTTGCATACTCCACAGTTTGAAAACCAGAAAAATTTGCATTTGTGATTCTCTTCTTCTATTTTCGGCAAAAAAATTTCGTTTATATATTTATTTTATATAAAACTTCAAATATCCTTTAATTGTTTTGAGCAGTGTATTCTGAAATTTTTAAATTTTTAAACATTGTAGCATAAAGATATTCTCGTTCTCTTAAACTTATTTTATTTGTTTAAACCTTGTAGCTTAAAGGTATTCTGTATTTTTAAAACTTATTTTATTTGTTTAAACCTTAAAGAATAAAGATTTTCTGCATTTTTAAAAACTTATTTTATTTGTTTATTATTGCCAGTATTTCAATATAAAATACAGTAGGTCAAACCTCCCATATGTGGGGAGCCTTGACCCATTATTTTCTCATGATTAAAATCTATTAAAATCTTCTTATATGTTACATTTACGTCATAATTTTTTTCTGATAGATGATTGAATAACGAATAAAAGGATATGTAAAACTTTCTTTGCTCAATATTTAAAAAGTTAGAAATCATTTCTTTAAAAAGTGGGACATCCTCCATAGTCTCCCCTAATCACTATAAATCATCATAAAAAATTTAATACTAAAAACGTTTTAATTATTATTGATGTAATATCATCTTAAACAAAATATATTAATAATTAAATATTAAACAGTTGTGCAAATTAAAATTAAGTATATAATACATACATTTCGCTCATCAAATTACGATTGGTTAAAACATAAAATAAGCCAACAAAACACGCCTTCATAAATACTTGTAAAAAGTCAAATATTTATATAACATAAGTGAGTTTGAATTTAAATAGATAGTCATTAAAACTAAACGGTAATCTATTCGAATAATCACCCTTTCAAATCATTATTGAACAAAACCATTTTATTTATTAAATCCAAAATAATTCCATAAAAGGAAGTTATTTATGTTGTAAAAGCATTTTCTTTGTTAAAATAATAACTTTAGAGTTGTACTATATTTCTGGTACATTTTTATAATAAGTTAAATATTCCATAAAATATTGGCAGGCATACGTAAATAGTTTGACATTAAAAACATATGAAAGAAATGTAGATAAATTTAATTAATAATAAACATAGCTATATTCATAATTAAATTCCCATTAATTTTATGAAATAAATATATTTAAGTTTAGAAAGCATTAACCACGCGAAAAGAACTTTGTTAGACAAGCGATAATTTACTTACGATAATTTATTTTATAAATGAAACTTTAATACAACACATATGATGGATAACTTAATTAATTTGCCAATAAATACAGACGGTAGCAATAAATCGCATTTAAGCTATTTTCTGTCCGCTCCCCCATCACGTTATGAACGACATTTTTTAAACAAAAAACTAAAAATCTAAAACCATTTTCTAGAAATATGCCACAGAATGACACATAAATTTTAGACTGTTAGATAAAAAAGACGTAAGCCATCCGCTTCGATGCACTTTATTACACCGCCGCGAAAGCCTGAAGCTGTTGTTTTGAATTTTTCTGCAACGAAAAAGAAATTTATCAAAAAGAGGTTACAGAGCGTTTTTCTTTAAAATTTCCGTTTCTGTTAGAGTTTATGCCCTCTGGTATTTGCAGAGGAAAAAAATGATGGATGTTATTTTTACATTTCATGTTGTCACTTTCAAAGATTTTTGCGTAATTTTATTTATTTATTTACTTTGCTTTTCTGGAAAAAAAGCGTAATTTAATTTTTATTTGTCTCTATTGGGAAAAAATGTCAAACTCTAAGAAACATAAGGAAAAATTGTGACAAATATTTAAATGAAGGAATTTTAAAATTCTAATTCTAAGTTCATCTGGGTAAATAATTATAATTCTCATACATCACAAACAAAATGTGTTAAAATAGCTTGTTAATTCATGCATAAAATATAAAATTATTTCAAATACATTAGAAAAACATTAAGAGCCTATTAAAAATCAATTAAACTTAATTCCTTAACGTTTTCAGACAAATTCACCCCGCCATTTTCACGAAAATGAAATAGATTAACGGATTTATTATTAAAAATATGAATTTTAAGTATTGAAATGCTGTAAATGTATTGTAATAAAATATTGCAGAGTCATAAAATCTGTCACACATCCTTCCTACTATCATAATGTTACATGATGTTACACGATAAATTAACATTGTATGTTTTTGAAAAAAAGCGGAAGTCTGTGAAAAATATATTTTTAGCCTCTATATATTTACAACAATTGTACGTAATTTATACACATCCACACGCACAAACACTGGTGTGCAAAAATTAAAGACGGAACACATAAAAGCCGAAAAAAGCCAACAGAATGAAATGAAGGACCAATCAAGAGATATATCTAAAAAAATAGTAGGATGTGCCCATATATGGTACATGACGTAAAAGGAAGTGATGCTAAGGGAATAAAGCACAGAGGACATGGCTGTTCAGAAAATTTAGAGAAATCTAATTGCTCTGTTTAAAGTGATTTAAATGACATTTGTTTGCTTCTTTTGCGTGGTATGGTCACGAGGTAATCCAGCAGGTGTAATCTAACTGATCTAACACGAGTTCGAATAATTGGGAAGTTGGAAAAATGTCGAAGTGTGACAAATGTGACAAAAGAGTTCGATATTGCTCACAGTATCGATTGACGAACATGGAGTGCATTTCAAGTGATGGGAATAGCTGTCTGAGGATTCAGCAGTGTTTGCTCACGAATAACAAAATTGCGGAGGACCACTATATTGTACTACATGTGAAAAGAGATAGGTGTCAGACAGTTGGTGAAATCGCAAGGTCGATGGATCATGCTTCTGGGCAACGGATATCACGTTTTACCGTAGCTAGGAGACAGCACAAAGGAGGTATGTATGTACAATGAGGTATGATGATAAGTACGGTGTGTACCATAAACGCCGGCTCATCGGAGAAGCCGGTTTCTGCGGTGTCAGGAACTCAAGAAATGGACACAACAGAAATAGACTGGAGCACTCTTTACAGATTAGAGCCGATATAGTATGTGGAGCGGTTCTGGACAAATATACACCTGGAGAGACTAAGGAACACGTAATCACCTCTCCAACATCACCAAAAAGGACCGTTTTGGAGGGGACAGTGTTCTAGTTTGGCGTGGTGTCATGCTTGGTAAATAAGTTCACTCTCAGGTGTCCGCTATTGCGCCGAAATTCTCTTACCTCACGTGCGTCTGCTTAGAGCTGGTTTGGGTCCGGACTCCTTCTTCATGGGCGACAACACTCCTCCTTATCGTACAGCAGCTGTCTAAGAACTATTGAAGAGTTAAGATATTCAGTGTATGGATTGGGAGGCACTTGGCATCACTTAATAAAGGCTCCAGCAACGGTTCCGGAGCTATAATTGGCCTTAAAAGAGGAATGAGACTCGATGCCTCAACAACTCCTCTACAATTTCGACCTCAGCATAGACACACGTTGTAAATCCTCCATCGCACTCAAGGGTGACCATGTTACCGGTTAAAGACTGACTTCTTCCTAACAAGTGCTTATAAGATGAACGTTTCTGTCTTCTTTGGGCTTATGCTTCAAGTGATCCTTTCAATAAAGTACTTTTTCATTCTTTTAATTCATTGTTTATATGTTTTTTTCACTTGCCTCATATTTTCACATCTTGAAGATCCTACAGTATGATTTTGGTTGACCTTTTAGTCCGTAATTATTTTAGTTTTACCTTAATTTTTTTTTTAATTATTTTTTACATGCTAAAAATGACGTATTCTAACATCTGAGTCAATATTTTTCATATCAGAGTTGCTGAGCGACAAAGGGTAAAGAAGCACTGTGCACTTTTTTGCACCTAAAATCATTTTCTGCCAGATATTCAAATGTTGGATAAACTCTGCAAGCACAACAGAAAGTTTCCAGAAAAGTATTTAATGAATATTTCAAATGTTATTCTTTAGACAAATATTAAACACTTGAAATGAAAATTTTTTGAATTTACGTTTTTGTGTTTAAAAAAGAAAAAAAATCATACCCTTATAGTATTCAACTGTATAAATAATAAAAAGCGCAAAGAAATCAATTTATTGATTACTTTAAACAAGCAAACAAATTTTTACAAAAATGTTATTGTTTGAAGTTAGATAACTCACTATAACTTTATTGCTTAATTTAAAAGTAGTCGTTGAGGGAAGGGGGGGGGGGCACCGTACCCATGATGGATGTGCATAATATAATATATGAAAATAAACATGTTGAAAGTACTTATTAAATGCATTGCAATACCAAAACAAAATTTAAATGTAAATTTAAATATTTTAATATACATTGTAATGCTCTATAAAAGAATTACTGATGAACCAATTTCGACAAATTATATAAAAAGCCAAACTACAACAAAAAGCAAAAGAAACATTCTTATAATTCCAAAAACAATAATCATATTAACTAACAATTTACTGCGTCGGATTAAGCATCTCATTGTCAATTAAAATTTATCTTTGAATTGAAATTTGAACGAAATACAGAGTCATGAAAAGTCGAAGAATATGGAAAACACAATTACAATTATCTCGGAAACCAATAATCCGATCGACTTTGTTTTTTATGCAAAATTTGTGTTATTTTATTGCCTTTTACATCCACACCTTAAAATACAAAAATTCGAAAATGTTTACGCACCTTTCATCAGGACAAATGTTTCAAGATTAAAAAAAAAAAAAAAATCTGGATAATCGAGGTTATTGATATTCCTTTGGCTTCGACCCATTTTTACACACTAAGCATATACAGGGTGTTCAGTAAATAACTGACCCATTTTGAAATTAAATAACTAAAGAATGGTTTGAGATAAAAATGCGCGGTTTGCTGCATTGTTATTAGAAAATCAATAAATATTTAGATATACACTTTTTAAAATAATTCGAAATTCGACCAACAGATGGCGCTGACGGCGACAACAGGCTGCTGAAATTCAGACATTACTCTAGTTTTGACACGCATGAGTTTAGTTTTGACACGCATTATTCGGCTCCTTTCGCAGAGTCGAATTCCAGTCGACATGTTAAACTGACTCCATTCACCTGCAGAAATAGAGTTTATTCGATGGAAAGAGATTTAAAACAATATTTATGATTGAACAATGTCTATTATACTTAATAAAAACCAACAAAATATTCATTGTCTTTTCACACATTTGCCATAAGTAAATTGTATTCAAAAAATGTTTTTGTAACCGGTTAACTGATTCTATTTTTACATACAATAAATTAAAAATATGGGATAAACACAGCTTTTTTTAGTTAAAAAAATCTTAATATTTAATCTAATCATTTCTTTTATTAACTAGCATGAAATTGTATTTAAAATTGTTTTTGTGTTTAAGACAGGATTTGTTATAGACGAAATATAGACGAACATTTATTTTAAGGTTTAATATATTTTTATGTGCCGATTTATAATAAGTCACTGCCCTGCTTTTATTTTAAACAGGGAACTTGCCTCTACTATTTGCGTACTACTGTTTTAACTTCGGATTTCACTACATGTCGTATAGGCAAGAAGAGTTTTCTTGATCCATCTCTTAAAGCTTTTTGACATCTCTAATGTTTTTAAATACAAATTCATACTAATTAATGGAAGAAATGTTTAGATTAAATATTAAGATTTTTTTTTAATTTGAAAAAGCAGTGTTTATCCCATGCTTTCAATTTATTGTACGTAAAAAGAGAATAAGTTAACCGGTTACAAAAACATTTTTGAATACAATTTATTTATGGTAAATGTGTGAAAGGTCGATGATTATTATTTTTTTGTTTTTTATTAAATAAATAGACATTATTCATACATAAATATTATTTTAAATCTCTTTACATTCAAAAAACTCTTTCTGCAGGTGAATGGAGCGTCGATTGAACATGTCGACTGAGATTCGATTTTGAGAAATCAGCCGAAAAGCTCATGCGTATGAAACCTAATGTAATGTCTGAATTTCGACAGTCTGTTGCCACCGTCAGCGCATCTGTTGGCCGAATTTCGAACTATTTTAAGAAAGTGTATGACTAAAAATTTATTGATTTTCTAATAACAATGCAGCAAACCGCGCATTTTTATCTTAAACCGTTCTTTAGTTATTTAATTTCAAAATGGGTCAGTTATTTACTGGACACCTTGTACAAAATTACAAGACTGTCTCAATTTTTTCAAGAGATAGAGTTATTATTCACACACAGACGGACGGGCGGCAATTTTTTTTCTAAAAATATGTTTCTCGAAATCTCCAGTATCTGAAATGTGTAAATCCATCAAAATTTTTTTTCAATTTTCAAAACGATTGCAAGACTTACCCTATACTACGTATGATGGATAAGTAAAAGAGGTGTCTGCTAACTTTTAAGCTTAAAACATAAAGTGGGATTCAATTTTGGTTCACTGGTAAAAATATAAGTAAATGTATGTTGTTACTGCTAATAGTAATAGAGACTACAATGTTTCATTAACGAACAACATTTAAACATATATCGACAAACTTAGCATGGTAATTAAATATTTTTTTTTTCATTAATTTACTTTCCTGTGATTTTGGAATTTTAGGTATGAGATGCAGTAACATATTAAAGTTTAAAAATAGATGTATTTACTGCATTTCCTTTTTTAACATTTTTTTCAACTGTATGTAAAAAATTAATATATTGGATCTAGCATTTATTATATGGTTAATAAATTAGCGTCATGATTAAGTAATAAGAGATGGCAAATATTATTATTTCATTTAATAATAAAAGAGGGATTTTTTATAATCATTCTCAGGTTTTAAAAAAAAATTGCCTGTAATCTAAAATTTTCAAACTTTTCGGTTGTAAAAACAGAAAAAATCGTTTTTCATGATTAAAACTTTGGAAATTCATCCAATGTGTGTAATAAGCTCTTTTATTGCAGTATTATCTACCATCATTTAAAATTTTCATTATATCCAAGGTTACCTAAATTTACTTCAATGTGCGCGTGTGTCTTGGCGATATTAAAAATGAAAGGTAAGCGCATTGAATCGACCAAAGCCGCCTAACATGAAAAAAATCATTAAATATGAAAGTCTATAATTTTTCCATGCCATGTTCCATATCTAACTCTAAGTATTTTTATTTTATTTTATTTTATTTGTCGTTTTTCTATCTACCTTTACGTTTTCTATTGTTTTTTAATCTCATTTTACAGTATTACATGCACCGATTTACAGATTTTTATGGCTTTTCATATTGTATTTTATTTTGCTTTTCAAAAAAAGTTTTTCTGAACATTTGAAAAAACTAGAGAAGTCCGAAAGTAGATTTTTTAAGGCGATTTTATATGTTTTAAATATTTCTATTAGAAAATGATCAATTTTTATGAGATATTTCTGTTTATTGTAGATGTGAAAAAAGTACCTTTTAGTCCATAATTATTTTAGTTTAACGTAAAATGTTTAAAAATTATTATTTCAATGCTAAAAATGACGTATTCAAACATCTGAGTCAATATTTTTATATCGGAGTTGCTGAGCCACAAAGGATGAATAAAACACTGTCTCCTTTTTAAGTGTGTTCGTTATTATGTAAATACGTAGCATCTATAGTTGTCGTTCAGTCCATCCGCATGTCCGTCTGTCCGTCCGTCCGCATATGACAACGCTAAAACTATCCAACCGAATCGTTTGAAATTTAAAATATATAATTATTACATAATTTTGTCGAGTCATTTCAAATTTTATGAAAATCAGATGCATAGATCAATTACAGGGACAATCAAAAGTGTTCCGTTACATTACGGTCAATCGGGAAAAAAGTTTCAAATGCATTTTAGTGGTGTTACACTCATTCGAACATAATAAAATTGATATGCATCTATGAAGTACATATTATAATATACATTCTGCACAATCTGTAGTGCAAAGAACATTTGTTATTGATTAACAGGGCTACAAAATATTCCATTACATAATGGTGTAGGGAGAACATTATTTTGTGCGCGTTTTAATTGTAATTATCTATTTAACATTTTATGAGATGCTGAGGAATACTACAAGTTATTTCCTGTGTAAAAGAAAGCAGGTCGTATTTACAAGGACATACAAAAGATTTTGGCTACAATACTGTATCCGAAGTACTGTCTACTAGAACAATAAGATCTTAATATTTTAAGAATTTCGTTATTGTACGAACGAACCTCATTTGCTACGCTTCACATGCAATATCCAACTTGTTTGCAGCTAAAATAATTTTTTATTTCAGGTTCAAATATTGGAAGAACTCTTCAAACACAACAGAAAGTTTCCAGCAAAGTGTTTAATGAAGATAAATAAATGACATTATTTTCAAATTTTTGTCTTTGTATTTATAACTGTAAGGGCTTGAATTTATCTTTTTCACTTCATTTCTGAACTTATAATTTTAAATATCTACACCTCAAGTGATAGTCCGTATCCTTACATTACTGTCATTAGGATTTTATGTATCCCCAAAGTTTTTCTTATGAAACATAATGTATGGGGCTTTGCTTTTGAAAATCGCGTTAAAGAAATTGATTTTAAAAATACACAGATAGCAAATAATTAAAAAAAATAACTTTTTAAAATTCTATCTAAAACATTTAAAAATATTTCCGATTTATAATTATATTCATCATTAGAAAAAACATGCACGGAAATTAATTGCATTTTATTGTTCAAGATTTTTCAATATATACATTTGTCGTTTTATTAAATTTAAGATTATTAACACAACCTTTTCTCTGTTATTGAATCAAATACTACAGTTCACAGTAATGATTACTTTTTCTTTTAAAACCATTCCAGTTTTATTTAAATATGATTACACAACTCTTTTCAAGGCATTCTTTCCTTAAGTAAATCTTAAATTATAATCGGCAGTGATTATGTATTGCATGGATCGTTGCTATTATTTCATAAATTTCTGCGTCTAACATTTTAAATACAAGGCGAACAACTATTAACGAATGTTTTAAATTACTTTTCCTAATTGCAATCTATTTCTAATGTAAGACAAAGCGTATTTCTTTAATGTACTTTGTAATTTAATAATATATACCAACTATACTGCCATTTATTGGATAAGTAATCCATAAGAAAATAAGTACATTTTTTAAAAGTCTGAAGAACTGATATTTGATATTACATTGACAATAAAAATAGTAATTATTTAACTTACCTAAAGTAATATATTATTGTACACTAAATGGCACGTATTAAAAAATAGATTTTTGTTAGATGTAGGCTTATGGCAATTTTATAAAAGTTGCATAATATATTCTAAGCATGCCAATTTCCTAAAACATTCTTAGTAACTTTAAATTTTGTTGATTTTCTGTCGAAATCTGTATCTGTTATATTACTTTTTGCTGTTTCCTTTAAATAAAAATCTTTAGGAATACCAGTTTCCTAGAAAACTTTTAGTAAATTTACAGATTTTTTGTGCAGTGCACTAGTGTTTGATCCGAAGGTTTAACATGGTGTTTTCCTGCACTCAGTTTGCCATGTCTTTATAGTTTTGATTGTAGAACAAACACAATGGTAGGCCTAAGGAACAACCACTAATAATATCAATTTTGGCTTATGCACCACTTCACTTCCGATTATTAGACTCTCCTATTACTACTCTTCCATAAAATAAAGAATTTTTTTCTTGTGCTCAATGACATAAGGTTTTGTTCGGTCGGTTCTTGGACTATAATGGATATATATCACCATATTGGCACAAGGCAATGTATTCTCTACATTTAAAAAAATCTGTAATCCTACAGATGAAAAATTGCTGAATTCTGTCTGCTTACTACCATTTTCGCATCACAATCGGCTAGATACCATTATTTTCTTTTCACGTAACATATATCTAATTTCAATCAAAAAGCATTTTGCTTTTCAATATATTGAATCAAAATTGCGTTATTCTGGTGATGTTAAAGTCTCAAATTAGATACAATTTATGTTAGTGGAGCACATGCTTACTTAACAGGCTAGATAAATTTTATCGTAAAAACAACATTTTGTAAAACAATAAATGGAATTATGTATGAAAAAATGCTCTGACGGTCATAAGAATAACGGTTGATATTCCCAGGTATTTTGGATGCTCCCAATTCTCAAGCAAACATAAAATAAAATAAGGGATAAATTAATAACTTTAACAATAGAAATAATTTTATTTTGTTACCCATTCATATAGAAATTCAGTAAAGCATCTGAAAATTTTTAACGGAAAATTGACCGAATCATAAATATTCTTATTCTGATTCGAGAAAATATAACTAATACGAAAATCAATGGTATAAAAAACTTTTTTTTACATAACGATTATTTCAACTATGAGAAATATATTGGTTTCTTTTTTTCCAATGATTAAGGCTTTTTGGACTCAAGAAGTTATTGTATATTTATGGCTGTTGTAATATTATTTTTTTCTATTTTAAGAATCCTTTGTATTTTTTTTTTTGTGTGTATTAATCTTAAATATATAGATGTAAACGTAGATGTGTGAATATCATCAAAATATATTGTTAAATTACTGAATTGATATTTTGTTTTGATACAAATTTTCCTCATCCAATACCTCATTCAGTAAAATATTCCATTATGTGAAACGTAATTTCCAGTTAAAAACAACGTTTCTTTTTTATGGGAGCACTAAAGTAAAATATACAATTAAATGAACATTTTTTTCTTTCTTACAATTTTTTCGAAATTTCGCATGTAAAAATGTGATGGAATATACAAATTACGTGACTAATTTCACTCCAAGGCTTCTTTTCTGATCAAACGATTTTAAAATTAAACCAGAATTGATATTTATAAAAGTAATAAAAAACAAAACTAACAATAAATGAATAGTTATAAATTACTTTTACATTTATCAGCTACAATCCATCTAAAAATGTTTTCTTTAAATGAAGCCCGTAAAATATATGGAAACCTCATGGGAATGTTTTATTTAATAAAGTGATTATGGCCAACACAATCTATCTCATTAGCTTTGAAATCATCAATGTTTCAGGCATGAATGAAATCAAGAGGTGACTGAGTTCAAATTTTCTGCATTCACTAAGATGTGAAATACATAACATTGTATTCAATAGAAACTGACATCTGTAATATTTTGAGGCTAAATACTACAGATCTAACATTAGATAACTAACATTAAATACATGAAGAAAATCGGAAATTTTAATAGAATATATAAGAGATTCATTATAACTTATAATTGCTTAAATTTATCAAAAACATTATTTAAAAACAATGATAAATATAATGTTGTCAAAAATGTGAAAGAATCAATTTCGAAAGAGTAGTGTACGTAGATTTTTATATTTTTATTTTTGATGAATCAATAAAGTTACAAACATTTGTAAACATACAAACTATATAATCTATATATGTGTGTTGAGAGTGATAGACAGAAAGAGTTGAGATAAATAGACTGACAGGAGATTGAGAGAGTGGAAATAGAGAAGTAGGTAGACAGATTTATACATAAAGAGATAGAGAAAAAAGAGAAGGTGATAGAGAAAGAGAGTGAGTGGAGATAGACAGGTAGATAGATAGATAGAAAAAGAGAGAGAGAGAGAGATGCAAGAGCAATAATACAGCAAATAAAACAACGAAAATCTGTGACCATTCGTGCCTATAAAGCAACTGTTTGCCTTTCGTTAGAAAAATAATAAGAAGAATAATGTTATTTTGACTTTGTAAAGTACCCCAATTTTATAAAAGAGAAGGTAGATATCAAAATATAGGGTCAAATACTGAAGTGATAGTTTGTTTTGATATCAAATTTAAAAAGTGTTTAAATGTAGCTTACAACTACAATGCGTTCGTTCAGCAAAATATTCCATTATGTAAAACTTAATTTCCAGTTAAAACAACGCTTCTCGTTTATGAAAGTGCTAAAAAAATCTGCAATTAAACAAGAATTTCTTTAACTTTTCTTTCTTTTTTATAATTTATTAGTAGATTCTCATGTTTATATGTTATGGAACATACAAATTATGGGCCTGTTCTGTTCACTCCAAGGCTTCTTTTCTGACTAAATGATTTTAAAATTGAACCAGAAATGATTTTAATAAAAATAATAATAAAAAAACCAACACTAAATTAATATTTATAGATTACTTTTGCATTTATCTGCTATACTCCATCTGTAAATGTTATCTGTAAATACAGCAGAAACCTCATACAAATGTTTTATTCAATAAAGTAATTATGGTCTATACAATCTCATTTGCTTTGAAAGCATGAATGTTTCAGGCATGAATGAAATCAAGAAGTGTTTGAGACTGAGTGCAAATCCTCTGCATTCACTCAGATGTGAGAGAGATAAGATTTTGTTCAACAGAAACTGACATTTGCAGTATTTTGAGGCATTTCTAATTAAAAATACATGAAACAAACTAGTAAATTTTACAGAATATATAAAGAATATATTATAACATATTCGCTTAATTTTTTTCGATTTAAATACAATGATCAACAAGAAGATTTGATAAAAATATGAAAAACTCAATTTTGGAAAGGATATATATGTACGTGGTGTTTTAGATTTTCATTTTTGGTGAATTAATAATATGATAAACATTTGTATATACACAAACTATACACTTTGTGTGTATGTGTTGAGAGTGATAGATAGACAGAGTTGAGATAGATAAATGGATAGAGAGTGTGGAAATAAAAAATTAGGTAGATAGCTGAAAATAACATATTTATGATACATCATATATCTCATATAACATGAGATTTTTATGAAAGTAACGTAAAAAACTCGAAAACTAATCAAATATTTATAGATTACATTTTGCATTTATGTGCTATTATCCGTCTATAAATGTTATCCGTAAAGTTTTATAGAAACTTCAAAAAATGTTTTATTCAATAAACAGCTTATGGTTTACACAATCCCATTTGCTTCAAATTAATCGATGTTTCAGGCATGAAAGAAATCAAGAAGTGACTGAGACTGAGTGCAAATCTTCTGCATTCATTCAGATGTGAAAGAGATAAGATTGTATTCAACAGAAACTGACACCTGTTGTATTTCCTGGCATTTCTAACTACAAATACATGAAGCAAAGTAGAAAATCTACAGAATGTATAAAGAACTCATTATGTATAAACAATATATACACAACTCATATTCTGTTAAAATTTATTAATTTAAATAAAATGATAAACAATAAAGTTTGACTTAAAAAAAAAAAAAAACGTCAAAATCTCAATTTTTAACGGATAAGTACACGGTGCATTAAATTTTGATAAATTAATAAGATTATAAACATTTGTAGGAGTACGAACTACATCAATCTATATGTGTTTGTTCAAAGAGACAGTTAGCGAGAATGGAGGTAGATATATAGATACATATCTATGTGACATTTTAAAGTTAGGAGCCAGAAACATCATCGCCGGGTTCCCCGTTTTACCGCACAGAAGTCATGGCAAGCCAGAAAAAAATATCATTATTTTTATTTATTTATCTATTTATTTTCCCTCCTTCAACATTCGATATGTGTGCATAACAATAAATTCATTTCTTTTCTTAATCTCTTAAAATTAATCGTCTTCAAAAAATATCGTTTGCACAGGATATTTGAAATTCTGAGTCGATTATAAATTAGTTAAATAATATTTAAAAAAAATAAAATTATCGTCTGTGGTATAAAAGCTCGACCCTGGACATGAGTTGTGTTTAGATGGAAAAAGGATGGTTCGAGAGTAGAGAATTTTCTAGAACTTTCTTTATAGATTGAAGAAAGAAAGCCTCGAGGTGAGAAGGAAGATTCTTGGTTTTTTCTTCGATGAGTACGGCTCGTTGAAAAAATGATGGAACATTCTTTTTGATGTTTCCGTTAAAGACAGTTTGCAAAAGTAGCCTTGCCCTCTCTCATGACTACAGTTTAATAAATTAACTCGCAGCAGCCAATGAGTAATTTATTGGATCCTCTGCATTTATTTACTTATTTATTTTTTTAAATATTATTTAACTAATTTATAATCGACTAAGAGTTTCAAATATCCTGTGCAAACGATATCTTTTGCAGACGATTAATTTTAATAGAAAAAGAAAAGAAATGAATTTATTGTTATGCACACATGTCGAAATTTGAAGGAGGGTAAATAAATAAATAGATAAAAAAATAATGATATTTTTTGAAAGGTATGGTTTTGGAATAAATTTAATAAGACGTTATTAAAAATGGTTGATAAAACCATAGAAAAAATGAGTTTTATTTGGAATAAAAAAAATAAAGTTTAATTAAGAATATTTTTAATTTAGAGTCATCTTTTAAATTTACTCGTATTGGAATAAATGTTTTTATAAGGTGAATTAAGAATTTATATTGTTTCCATAAAGATTAATAGATCAGATCTAGAAACAAGATTTTAATTTAATAAGTTGAACTAAGAAAGGAATATTGTTATAAGGAAATTAATATAGTATAAAGGTTAATTTTGACGAAAACAATTTAAATTTGTAATATATACATAGGTTGGTAGATAGATAGATAGATAGATTGATAGATAGAAAGAGAGAGAGAGAGAAAGAGAGAGAGAGAAAGAAAGAGAGAGAGAGGTATGTAGATAGAGAAAGAAAGAGAGAGAGAGGTATGTAGATAGAGAAAGAAAGAGAGAGAGAGAGATGTATGTAGATAGAGAAAAAAAGACGAGATGTAGAGAGAAAGTTAGTGGAGATAGATAGATAGATTGATAAGTGGCTTCTTTTCGGCAAAAATGAATTTAACTTTGAACGAAAATTAACTTCTATGAAAGTAATAAAAGAAATACTAAAACTAAATTTATACTTATAAATTACTTTTGCATTTATATGCTGTAATCTATCAGTAAATGTTATCTGTTGATAAAATGCTTAATATTTACGGAAACACATGGGAATTAATAATGTGGTTATGGTCTACAAAATCTATCTTATTTGCTTTGAAAGCATCGACGTTTCAGGCATGAATGAAATCAAGAAGTGACTGAGACTAAGTACAAAATTTCTGCATTCACTTAGATGTGAATGTGATAAGATTCTGTTAAATAGAAACTGACATGTGTTGTATTTTGAGACATTTTTAATTACAAATTCACGAAACAAAACGGAAAATTTATTACAATATATAAGGGATTTATTATAACATATATTTGATTAAAATTTATCGGTTTAAATAATGATAAACAATAATTTTTGATAAAAATGTGAAAAAAAAAATTTAGAAGACATAAGGTACGTGGAGTTTTATATTTTCATTTTTGGTGTATTAGTAAGATTATAAACATTTGTAAACACACTAACTACATAATCTTAGTGTGTGTGCTGAGAGTGATAGACAGAGAGAATGGGGATAGATAGATGGATACAGAGAATGGAAATAGAGAGGTAAGTAGATAGATTGATTTTTATGAAAAAAAAAAACTAACACTAATTAAATATTTATAGATTCCTTTTTGCATTTATCTCCTACAGTCCGACTGAATGAAATCAAGAAGTGACTGAAACTGCGAGCAAATCTTTTACATTCATTCAGATGTGAAAGAGATAAGATTGTATTCAATAGAAATTGATATCTGTAGAATTTGCAGGCATTTCTAAGTACAAATATACGAAACAAACTAGAACATTTTATAGAATACGTAAGGGATTCATTATAATTTATATTCGCTTAAGATTTATCGATTTAAATGCAAAGATAAGCGATAATGTTAGATAAAAATGAGAAAAACTCAATTGAGAAGGAGATAAGGGCATGGAATTTATATTTTTATTTTTGGTGAATTAATAAGATTATAAACATTTGTAAACACACAAACTGTATAAACATATAAGTGTGCATTGAGAGTGATAAGCAGAAAGAGTAGAGATGGATAGATTGATAGAGAGAGTGGAAATAGAGAGCTAAATAGATAGATTGATAGAGAAAGATATAGAGAAAAAATAGAGGGAGATAGAGAGAGAGAGTTGAGATAGACAGACAGATAGATAGAGAGAGAGAGAGAGATAGACAGATGAAAATGCAATAAGTACTACAATTGCAACAAGGAAAATCTGCGTGTATTCGTGCCTATAAATTATTAGAAACATTATAAGAAAAATGATTTTATTTTGACTTAAACTTTGTAAAGTACCTCAAATTTATAAAAGAGAAGGTGGATATAAAAATATATTGTCAAATACTGAAGTGATAATTTGTTTTGATACCAAAAACAAAAGGTGTTTAAATGAGCTTACAATTATAATGCTTTCGTTCAGCAAAAAATTCCATTATGTCAAACTCAATTTTTAGTTAAAACAAAACGTTTCTCGTTTATGGAAGTGCTAAAGAAAAATCTACAATTAAACGAGAATTTTTTTAATTTTCTTTCGATTTTAAATTTTATTTGTAAATTCGCATGTATGTATGATATGGAATATAAAAATTATGAGTCTATTCTATTCCCAAAAATTCTTTTCTGACCAAATGATTTTAAAATTGAACCAAAATTGCTTTTAATGAGAATAATAATAAAAAAACTAACACTTAATGAATATCTACAGATTACTTTTGCATTTTTCTGCTATACTTCATCTGTAAATGTTATCTGTAAATGAAGTCTGTAAAGTTTATGGAAACCTCCTAGGAATGTTTTATTTAATAAAATGGTTATGGGCTACACAATTGTTGGAGTGAAATAGACCAGCAGTTGCTTTTCCACAAACCACTCATATTCTAACTCTAAATATATATTTTTTTCTTAGCTGAGTAACTTTACGTGATCGTATATATAATCCCTAGCTAGAATGATAGGTCCTATGCTAGACTTTAAGGAGCGATATTTTTACTTAATCATCGCCAAAGCGTTGTGAATTTTTAGTAGACATTCTAGCTTATAGGATTCCCTTAAAATCATTAGGGTTCAATCATCAAAATATAAAGAATAACTACACTCATTTTACTAGGAAGAATGATAAAAGGGAATTTTAAATTAATTAATTTATTTGCAATTCTATTAATTACATACAATTTACAATACCTTTAAATGTTACATAATTTATTTTAAGCATCATTTACTAATCTAGAAACAGAAGCTACATTTATTAAAGTTATACATTATTCACTTTCCCATGTCCTCATCTGGGTACAAAAATCCCTAATCACAAAACATGTAATATAAATATGGGAACAACAATATATATTAAGCATTACCTGTTCTCTTTTTTTACATCAGCATAGATGGAACATACACTAACTTTTTTTTTTATCACTGACCATTTTTTTACGTGTAGAACTCACCAACACTCTCATTCTTCTTCCAACAAGAAAAGTGACTAACTTCTCTGGGAAAAAACTGGAGGCGGACTTCTAATTATCATATTCAGATTTTTTTGGGGCATCATTCTGGCCTTCGGAAAGCCCCTTAGCCAATCTGTGATTAGCCCCACATCTGATTAGTATCATGAACAAAACTATTTGCACAAGGGTCCTACATGCTCCTCCCCTGGTCCGGCTGAGCTGACCCTTGCCCCGACGTCCCTTGCCTCCAACATTTTCCCAGAAGTGGCCCCTTCAAGGGGGTGAGAACAGGGGCGCAGTCCTGCGGACTGTCATAAATATTTTTGTGACTGGCTATAAACTATAGCCGACGTATACTGTCAGCCCCATTGTATGGGCTCCCCAGCTTGGCGCCTCATGACTGCTCAACAATTAATTATACAGAAAATCATACATCTCTGTAAACAAAATTAGTTACATTTTTTTTTACACAAAATAAAATTTCACAAAATTTTACTTTCACTACAACATCTTCCCCCCCTTGGATAAATAAAAAAAAAAGTTCTGTTGTGTGTGAAATGTTAAAAAAATGAGTTCTGTGCTGCTTTTTATTGCAACGCACCGCTGAAGAATCCAGTTCATTGATCATAGTGGCACAGTCATCAGTGTCTCTGAAGAGTTTTACCGTCCATTACAGTGTGGTGCAAGAGTCTGTGACACCTTTTTGAGTGTCCTTCAGCTGTATTCCAGTCTATCTTACTGTATTGCAACAGTCTGTGGCACAAGTATAAGTGTCCTTTTGCTGTGTCCCAATCCGATTTTCAGCCGTGGAATTCGTGAAGCCAACCTCTTTGATACAGCTCTTCAGACAGCAGAGAAAGAAATGCTTAGCTGCTATGCCGTAATTGAAACTTTTTACTTTGTCCCGACCTCGCCCGGTCCTTCACAGGCTTACTAGAGACTGGGTATTAGCAAATTTTTGTTCTAGTTCAAGCAATGGCCTCTTCAAAGAACTTTTCGTGTAATATAACTTCGAAGTCACTCTTGCTTCAACTACTATGGTAATGATTATTATCATTGTTCCCAGAATTTTGAATATTTTGGTAGATGAGCCCTGTAAACATAGGCTCAGATTTCTAGACCAAATGTTAAACCAAACTCTGATAGCATCTAATATGGAAAGTAAAACTCTGGCTAAATTTACATCATTGTACTGAAAAATGGCATTTTAATATATAATTAATATTTTCACATATAATGTACACACAACTTATAAAATTGATGTATGACAATAGTATATAAATAAACAAAACAAGAATAACACACTTCAATATGCAAGAG
Organism: Maratus speculifer; assembly: GCA_964019185.1. NCBI lineage: Eukaryota > Metazoa > Arthropoda > Arachnida > Araneae > Salticidae > Maratus > Maratus speculifer. The sequence goes on from OZ025295.1 coordinate 98,780,312, forward strand.
TCCGATTCAAAATCAATTCTATATTTGTTCATACCCACACTATGACAATATATCTTCAATTATATATATATAACATCCTGAAGAGGAATCAATGTATGCAAAAAAAATATATATATATTATACTAACACCTACGCCAGAAAAAATATTTACAGCGGACAGAACAAAGTTCACGCGTATGCAGCAAAATCATTCTAGACTATATATAAAAATCTATACCGATTATATTGATCCCTACATTCGTTCAATTCCCTTTCAAAACCTAGTCATCGTGAGAGAAAAAAAAATTTTTTTACCACCCGCTCAAGACAACTGAATTTATGTGAAGACGAAATCGTGAAAAGAGAAACAAAATATATTCCTCTCTTCGCCCCAACACTGACAGCCAGGGACGGGAATCCAGTTTCCCACGATTAAAGTGTCATTAGTACTTCACACCCCTTTAAAAAGACCACAAATGAGCTGACCCTATACTTCTGCCGACGCGGGAGAAATACAACGCGTCTGACCACTCAAAGCGTCATCGGAAGGATTACTCATACAAAGTAAGTACATATATATCTCTGTATATGTTGTATAACTTAAGTGAAACAGTGTGCTTTATTCTTTTAATCTTAGCCTATAAGAGAGAGACAGTAGTCATTCCCGTATATTAATTGCTTTATGTGTCTCGTAAAAGTCGAATTATTTACTATATACTTTAGACAACATGATTGATAGCCGTAATCATTGGCCTCTCACTTTTATCCAGAGAGCCAGACATGACACACCGTCTTGCTGTAGAGTGTTTGATGCTATCTTATGTCTATAAACTTTATACACCCAATTATTTTGATCTATTAAATCCTCAGTGAAACATAAATCAACTAGCCTGCTTTGTAAGCACCCTATTAATTTTTTTCTCTTTTTTTTTTTTTACGCTACATTGCGTACAGAGTAGCTCTGCCTAAGATGAACCTATTATCTGCCTAAACGGCCGGTTCACGACGCAATCAGGTTAGTTAGCGACTCATCGTGCTAGTATAGAACAGTTTTTTAAATTATTTATTTAATCATGCTACTGCCATGTAATTTTAATGCAGCTTAGGGTTATAAGGCTAACAATGAATAATAGTTTAAACTTAGTCCTGATAATTATGTTTTATCCATTTATTTATTTATTTATTTTCTAACTGCAGCTCCAAATAGTATTAAAATTTTAAAACATCTAAAATGAAATTTTCAAAATAAGCCGAAATCTAACTACGCTCTTCTATGCATACATTTTATGTATATGTTTATTTCTTTATTTTCTTAAATCTATATATATTGTAAATTCACTATACTAACAATAGCTCGGTTCTTCCCCCCTTTTTTTTTTTAACAGGTGAATAACAGAAAAGCTGAGACTCCATGATCTGATGCCGGCCGGAAGCAGAGACCTTCGCCTGCGAAGCTGTCTGCACATCAGACGCATCGAGACAACCCCTCTTTTATGTTAAAAGTATGTACCATCTTATTATAATGATTCATTACTCATCCTTGCTTTTATATCTTAATTTATTTATTTATGTTTTTTTTTTTAAAGAAAACTGAAAATTTTACGTATTTAATGCCTAATAATTATTTTTTTAAATTTAAGCAGAAAAACCAATTCTATATGGAACCTGGAGCTTGGTATTTGCATTTTTTTTGTATTTTAAAATTTTGACATGGAATTGAAGCTTATTGTTGTTATTATGTTTTAAGAGAGTTAATAAGATAACATTATTATTTTTATTATTATTATTTCATTATTATTATTTTTTATTATCATTATTACTATTTTAGCCCTACCATGTAACACTTAATCCTGTCTCCATAGGAAATTAAACGACGTTACTTCCCTTGCACTTTTAAGACACTGAACATTCCCACTCTTAACGAATTTATGTTTTATTTAATTTTAAACTTATAATACCCCTTTTTTTTATTTAAAAACAGTTTCAATGATAGATCCACAGAATTACTCGCAAAGTGCTGTTTTGGCCAATTTTGCCATCGTACCTTTAGTGATTTTTTTTTTTTTTTTTTACAACTTATATGGGAATTTTAAGTACTAGCAATAATCATATATCTTATTTTTATTACACTATTCCTGAGATCTAATCTGTTTGGTTTATTTCAGCGCCCACTGAAGATATTACTGCCCAGCCATGGCCTTTCTCCAACTGTGTACTTCCTGGAAGGCGAAGCATGACCCTTCAGCTAGATCGGAAATCGAAGCAGGCTCCTCAGCTAAAACGAGGTAAGTCTCTCTTGTAAGCATGACCTCCAATCTTCCTTGCATGACGCCCCCCATCCCCTCATTCTAGCGACTCAACTGACCCAACCAATCCCACTGAAACATATCTCCGTTTGTTTACCAACATCTAGTCAGTGAGGGGACCAGAAGTGTCGTAATATCACGAGTAATCGTTTCACTCTGAGTCCTTTTTTTAATGCATTACATGACGAATCCCTAATTATAACTCAGTGAAAAGCAAATAAACTAGATACCAACAACAATAATTTTTTTTTTTTTTAGATCCCAACCATATATTTCTTTATTATGTTTAATATCTATGTTTCAATTATCCTGTAATTTGATCATGATACACACACATCTCTTCATAAGAAGAACAGAAAACCATCAATTCCAACATTGACACTCCCCTCTTTTTAATTGCATGAAGAAGCATGAAGAATTGTCATTCAAGCATGCGTTTGCACGCTGTCTTTCTTTTTTTTTTATTATTTACTTATTTTATTTATTTATTTATTTTTTTTATGAGAATCTTATTGTAAGCTATAAAGCGAGATCGCATGATATTATTATTTCTTTTTTTATGAATTTTATCTGTCATTATAACATGTTTTCAGGACAGAAGAAGAAGCTGTATGTCACAAAGAAATTTATTTAATTATTATGTTTTACTATATTGTATGCATCTTTATATATTTATTCGTGGAAATTTACCCTGTATAAACTGTGTTTCATTGTTATAATATGCATTATTTTAATTTATTTATTTATATTTCAAGTATATATTGTGATTATTGTATCACTGCTCCTACTTATATAGTGTGCCAGCTGATTGTTTAATTATTTATATTGTTAGCACAAAGTTTAAATATATCGTGTTCGTACTGTAATGAACTGAAGCGTGTTTCAAAATTTGTAAATAACTAATATTTAATTTGTTAAATTTATAAACCGGGACTGCAGATAACCTCCATGCCTAGTGAGCTTATAAAACTTCGTCTGGGGACAGGGAAAACCTAAAAATTTATTATGTCTATATTTTTTTTGTTGTTTTTTTTTTTTTTTTGCTTATCTTAATCCGACCATTTTTTTTTATTATTAAGATTGTCCATATGTGTGTGTGAATCACGTTAAAGTGAAAAAACCTGTATTATTCATATTATTATCATTACTGACCCAAATAAGCGCTTACTTAATTTAGCTATATGCTTGCATGCCTGCAAAACACGATTCCCTGTGATTTGTCCCGTATTAATAAATTCTCTCTATGTGTTATCGCTCAAAGTACTTAAATGAAACTTTAGCAACCAGTTTCCTCATGTGACTAGCGTAAAAAGAAATTCTCTCTCGAGAACAGCATACACGAACTGGCTTTTACGCCTGTATACACTGACCCCGGAGAGCGACATAGTATGACGTCACCAACAGCGCATTTCTCCTCTCTCCACGAAAAGCGAAAAGGGAGGGGGAAACGGCGCTCCGACACTCGTAGCTCATTTGCATAAAAAAACATTCCTATTTCTCATCGGGGAGAGAGAGCGTGTGTTCCGGTAGAAAGAAAAGCCCTCGCCTCCGAATGGGTTACGGGGAAAAAAACCGCTTTCTCCGCCGAAGAGAAAAAAAAAAGCTGTCCCAACAAATCGCTTTTATTGTCAATGCTGACCTCTGCTACTTCAAATAACAGAGTAATTTATACCTAATTAACTTTTTTTTTTTTAGTACCTCTAGTAAGATCTTCGAAACAGTAATCATTTATTTACAAAGGGAAAAAAATATATATATATATACATATTTATTCAATGTTCGGCCTATAAGTTGATAACCCATCGTGTACTTAAGTGTTTTTACTGCACTGAACCCGTTTTATCCGAATCTTCTAAAAGTTTTTCGACATTCCTTGTCATTTTAGGCGCATACAGATGCTGTATGTGTCTTCTAATCGTAGGCGCATTTTTATTGAATTCATCCTGTAATACATAATTATTGTTACGCACTACTTTTACTACTATAAATGGCCCTTCGAATCGCGGGTGAAGTGCTCTGGGTTTGCCAATAACTTTCATAAATACTCTTTGACCCAGACTTAAACTTGTAGTCTTCTGGAAATCATCTTCTTTAATGTATTCACGCAGCATTTTTTGTTGATTTGCTAATGCTTGTTTGTACACTTCCTGCATATGTTCTAGCCTATTCTTAACATATGTTAGTGTGCACATTTCGTCGGGAGAATTATAAATCGTAAATTGATTTCTTATCTCTCGACCGAAAAATAGTTTAGCTGGTGAAAATCCGCTAGCCCTGTGTAGTGACGTATTGTAATGCAATTTAAAATAGTCGAGACGCGTGTCCCATTCTAATGTCGAATTGCTCATAGCCACCAAAGATGATTTCAATATTTTGTTCGTGATCTCTACTAAACCGTTTGCGCAAGCTTTATACAGGCTCGTAAAATTTAAATTTATTTTAAGAGCACGCATATATTCCGTAAAAACCGCCGACCTAAAATATTTCCCATTATCCGCGACAATTTCCGACACCAATCCATAAGAAGCAAAGTATTTATTTAAAATATTTAACAATGTTTGCGATTCCACATTCCGTACCGCAACTGCCTCTAAAAATCGTGAACCCGCATCTACAATTGTAAATATGAAACAATTTTTACGTAGTGTCAGAGGTAATCGCCCAATCACATCGATATGTATAGTTGCCCCAATTTGTAGATTTCTATCCATTTCCTGAATCGGCACTTTAATTGTCGGATGTTGTTTACTTTTATTGCATCTTACACAATTACTGCAATAGTTTTTGATATGTTGGTACATGCCATACCAAAACAACCGTGATTTTATTGTTGCATAAGTTTTTGCAAATCCAAAGTGCGGTCCATGTGCTTCTTGTATAATTGTTAACTTTAAATCATCTGGAACTATAATTAGTTCAGGGTGTTTTGCATTTTGTTTTAATATTAAGAGTTTCTTATCATTTAACGCAAATTTTTTATTAAGTTTCTTGTTTTTGCCTGATTCAATCTTTTTAATGATAATTGATAATTTTTCATCTTGGTACTGATGTATTTTTATATTTTCATCAGAAAGTTGGGGATTAACTTTAAATAAATTGTTTTGTAATTCAGTTTGAGTAGTAATATTGCATATGTTCCTACTTACGTAATCTGCAGGATTAATTTTCCCTTCTAAAAATTCAATAGTGTAATCAAAGTCACTAAGGTTTAATATCCATCTAGCAACAATGTCCGATTGATTTTCTAGTTTTAGAGGATAAGTTAAGGTTTTGCTATCCGTTAGGATAGTGAATTTTCTACCAATGAGAATTGATTTGAAGTGCATGACAGCCTCATGAATAGCTAACAGCTCAAATTTTAAACTCGGATACACAGATTCAGTTTGTTTAAGTTTGCGTCCAAAAAATTCTATTGGGAATAAAAACCCATTATCCTCTTGCGCCAAAATGGCTGAGATTGCAACTTTTGATCCATCTGTGATTAAGAAAAATTCCTTGTTAAAATTTGGTGGTTTTAACGTAGGATTATTTATAATGGCTGCTTGTATGTTCAAAAATGCCTGATCTGCTTCCTTAGTCCATTTAAATCTCGCACTGTCTTTTGTCATTTCTACCAAAGGGTTCACTATCTCCGCATAATTATGAATGAGGGTTCTGAAATAATTGGCTAATCCAAGCAAAGATTTAACCCCTCTCTTGTTTTTGGGACGCACTAAACGCTGAATTTTCCCCACATTTCTGTCAGAAGATGCATACCCATTTTTATTAACCTTAAATCCTAGAAACTCTATCTCCTCTTTACAAATCTGAGCTTTAGAAGGCTCCACAGTTATATTATTATTTATAAATGTTTGCAGGACCTCCTGTAAAAGTTTAAGCATTTCCTGCGTATTTTCGGCAGCCATTATAACGTCATCCAGATAGTAATTTACTTTGTCTTTGGGGAAATGTCCTAACACTTTATCCATTAATTCTGCGAACCTGGTGCTACTGATCTTCAATCCAAAATTTAAACGACATGGTGAAAAAACGCCATATTCTGTAACAAATGCTAATTTATGTCTGTCCTGTGGCCTCAAATTTATTTGAAAAAAAGCTGAGTGAAGATCTAAAACCGAATACAGTTTTTTTCCACTCATTGCCTGTAAAATTGTCTTTGCGTCGGGTACCGGGTAAGGAAACCCTTCCAATATCTCATTTAAAGTTCTATAATCTACAGCCATGCGGTATCGAATTTTCTCCTTGTCAGTACTCTTTTTTTTAACAAAAAGTACGGGGAATGCATAATCGGAATCCGATTTTTCTATTATCTTAGCCTCCAAAAGTTTGCGAATCTCTTGTTGTGCATAATCTTTCGCCGCTTGTTGAGTCTTGTAAGGCTTATGCTGAATGGGGAAATTATGGCTAAGTGTCACTTTTGGAATGACTAAATCTGTTTGACCCAAAGTTTGGTAAAATTTAGAAAATGCGTGGGCATGTTTTATTAATAAATTCGCTACTTCCTCTTTAAGATCCCCCGATAAATGATCAATTTTAAAATCCTTGATATCAAATTCTGCTTCTCTCAATGCTCTAGTTTCCTCTAAACTCAGATTATTGATTTGATAAATTTTCCCGTCCTCGATATCATTTTCGTTTAAATTACTTTTGCTATCAAAATTTGTGATAATGTGTCCTACCTTCGCATTTTGTTTAATTATTTTCTTTTCTCCGCTGTTATTTGTTATAATAATATTAATTCTGTTTGTACTCTTAACCTCATGAACTGACTGTTCAGAAATCAAATCCCTAAAATCTTCCAAAGGTTCAAGTAAAATCAATTGATTTGGTTGAATGGAACATGGACAGTTCAATGGCATAATTTTTACTTCCCCTGGCTGAATGTGAATATCTTTCACACTTGTTGCGAAAATTTCCGTATTAACTCGTTTAACTTTCTTCGTGTTTCCTTTATTTGATTTATTTGTGACTACCGTATTATCATTATTTTTATGCAGTACATTAATTTGACTGTTGTAGTCCTTGTCCTTCTGTGGTTCCAAAGACAACCTAGTATTTTTAAACCGCAATGCTTTTTCATTAAAGTCTAAAATCATTCTATTTATTTTCAGATAATCATATCCTAATAACATATCATAATCGCCCTGAAAACTTTTTGATGTTACATAAAATGTACCGGTTGTGAAAATGTTATTTATTTTAAACGTTAATTTTATGCAGTGTTTGAAGGATATTTTGGAGTTATCAAAAGATTGTATAGTTATACGATTACCTAAATATTTTATTTTTGCTTCAGTTTCTTTTAGAGATTCAAAAATGTCCGGTGATAATAGGCTGACAGCTGCCCCTGAATCGAAGAGTATTTTCACTGAAATCCCATAAATATCTAATTGTATGATAGGTAAACTATCTTCTTTAGTAGAATTTACACTTGAAATCAGAGCTGTTTTATTCCTTTGTTCATCCCATTTCGGTTGTTTTTTCTCTTGTAAATTGTACCCCTTCCTAAGGGATCTACCCGGGTACATCCTTTCTTTATTTTGAATTGTAGACCCCCTTATTTGTTTTCCGATCGATTATTTCTGTTATTATCTGTTTTCGAATTATTTCCTTTACTTCTATTGTCTTGCATGGTGTTTCGTCTGTTATGGTTGTTTTGACCACGCCACCCTCTCGTATTACCTCTCCGAAAAGGTTGTTGCCGATTTGTATTATTGTGTTCGGCGTAATACTCATTATTAGGGAATGTAAAATTTTGATTAGGAGCGTTTTGGCTGCTAAAATTATCCCTCGGATACCCATGATAATTGTTATAACCATGATTATTGAACGGAGTGTAATTTTGCGTCGAGTAGGAACCTGGAAATCTCGTGTTTCCATGACCATAATTTTGGGTCAAACCATTTTCATTTTGAGTGTAATTTTGCTGCATACCTGTGTTAAAAAAATCCTGTCTAAAACCTCTATTACTCTTTAAATTGTACCAACAATAGCTAATGTCATGCCTACCATCATTGCAAATTTGACAAAATTTCTGTGATTTATTTCCTTCAGTTGTGTTTTCTTTATTAGTCAATTTCAAATTATTTATTTCCATTTTAAGCTCCGATATGGCAGTCGACTGATTCGCATTTATTTTTAATAAATTTTCGTAAAATTCATTTTTTTCTGTACTCGCTATAGCTGAAACTGCATTTATTTGTTCTAATGTTGTTGAATTGAAAGCATTTTCAATAGTTTTAGCCTTTTCGCATAGACGCGAAAAATCTTTATTTTCCGATTTTCGCAATTCTAAAGAAATATTTGGGGAAATTGCTTCCAGAAACTTATTAATTTTAATTAAATCAAAAAGTTTTTTAGCTCCATCCTCTGTTGCATGCCCAGAAGCATTCAGATAGTCCGATGCTGCTCTTTCAAATTCACTTATAAAATCAGTAATAGACTGATTTGGTTTCTGTTTAATAGAATTAAATTTTGTTTGCGAATCTGCAACTGAATCCTTTTTTTGAAAAATTTTAGTCATTTTTGTTTTAAATTGTTTGTAATCAGTTTCATTATTTAGACTATCATCTGAAGCAAGTTTATCGCGAGCGTCCCCTATAAATTTTGCTTTTAAAATTTGCAATTTGAAGTCTTCTGAGACTTTTACTTGGTCTGTTAGAGTATCAAACTCTTTCAAATAAAAGACGACATTTTTTACTTTTTTTCCATCAAAGGGTAGTATTAATGTCAAAATATTCGCTAGATCTGGTTTAGCTTCCGCCATAATGTTATCAGTTAATTTGTTTGATGCTTCCTGCAATTGCTTCCTTGTTTGTACCCCTGAGTTATTTCTATTAACGGATTTTCGTTTTCTCCCACGCGACATATGCTACACACCAATCAATACACATAAATGTACAATTATCACAATAACAAGAAAAGAAATATGTATGTATGAATATTATTATACAATACATAATACCATTATTTAAATTTTCTTTGCGTTACCACATAGTGTGATAATTTTAAAATTATTATATTTCTTTAATTACACTTATTATCAATATTTTTATTTTATTTTATTCGTTTCTTTATTCATTTATTATTATTATTTTTTTATAATTTGCATTTTGCTATTGTTATGTATTTTTTTTTTTTTTTAATTTTATACATATAGAAACCAATTCAAAATCGATAACATACACCATTTCTAAGAATAACAGTTTAAAATTAACAGCATGATTACCAGAATATTTTTATAATATTAATATCGAAACAAATTACAAATGCATAAAATATCATAGTATGTGCTATCTTTACTATATAGCTATAAATATACAACCCTAGTTAATATTTGAAACACCTCCCACATAGCATGCATGTCACAGTGACGTCACTGTGACGTCACCGCCAGTCACCGTGGTCACATCACATCTGTGACCAAAATGCCACCACTCTGTGACGTCGCATTGTGACTTAGATGCGAACTTCTTAGAAAACTTAAAATAATTACCAAAATTCTTTAAAACATGATGTTTCCTGTAAAATTATGTTTTGTTTTGACAAGTAAATAATAGTAAAAAAAATACGTCACTGTAATATCATTTCGTATAACGTTCGTCACAAATATATGACCACCACATTTTAAAATCGCAATGTGACATAAATATGAACTTGAAAAACTTTTGAATCAATTCTTGAATCAATTTTTAGATGATATGTCAAGCAAAAAATGTTTTCCAGAGAATTATTGTGGCGCTGATTTGGTGAAAATGATTCCAGTGTATAAAAACTTTATTTCAAGGTGCCTCTGTGCATCTGACCAAAACTTTTTAATTTCATATAACATAATCTTTAAACATTTAAAAAAATTTAAACTATGTTTTATCTAATAAACTCTAATTGTTAATATTATTTACAAAAATAAATAAATAAATAAATAAAAATAAAAATAAAAATAAAAATAAAAAGAACTTATGAGTCATTTTTAACTCGAATTGTTTTGAAACTGGGAAAAATAAAAGATAGATTAAATTACTAAATTCATCAAATAAAAAAGATTAGCTAGAGACACTCTTATAAAATTATTGTGTATTCAATTTCCAAATCTGTTGTATGCGAAATGAAATTAACGGTCATGCGCATTAAACAATTTATGACTGTTTGCAGACGATTTTTTAACGAAGAATAAACACAGAGATCTAAGGTGCCAGAAATAAGTTCACTGGAGGCATATAGCAATTATGTACGCATATTGAAACCGATTTAAAAATTTAAACAAGAAAAACCTCAAGAGCTCCTCATTTTTAGCTGATATATTAAACAAAAAATAAGTTCAAGAGAGTTATTGTGGCGCTGGCTTGGTGAAAATGATTCCAGTCTTTGCCACAATAATTAATATTGAACTTAACTTACACGGCCAAAAGCAATTTGGATAGAAAAATGTCAACAAAAAATAGGTATGATTTTTTTTCATTTTCCTGTTTGCTTTATCATTATTATTAGAAAACTTTTAGTTAGCTTTTTAAAAACATGTTAAAATGCTAAATGTTTCATAAATTTAATAGTGTAATACATTATTTATTACAAACTTTGATGTAAAATTACCCCTTCTAAATATCTGCAACATGCCCAAAAGTCAATTACTTTTAAAGTGAGCTTAAAAATAAGATTTTATTTATTTTTACTACCCTCCAACATAGTAATTGTTTCCAAAATATAATTTTGAGAATTCTCAACATATTTATATTATTGGTACGAGTTATATTTGTTTTCATACCAAAGTTACGTTTATCAATGGACTAGTTTCAGATCGTTGTTAGTAAAATGTAAATTTAAGCTTTGTAAATTTTGTAAAACTAAAAAGCTAGAGATAGCTAGGAATAGATAGTTGCAAAAGTAAGTTTGTATGTTTTATAATTTTTTATTTGTATATTGACAATATTGATGAGAAATACGTCATTTTCTGCTTATCACAAGTGTACCAAATATCCATAATTTATTATTTTTATGTTTAAATTTATTTTTTTAGTATCTAAAACAACATTCGATCATTTGCAGTTTCAAAATTAAATTGCCTTTAAAATAGTTGTTTGATTTAAAAACTGTGTCAACATATTTATCATATATGTTTCTACACTTTTTAAGCTCCTTGACCGTGTGTTTCAGTCACATAATTATAGAATTTAAGGCGCAACGCTAGTCAGAGAAAAAGACCCGGATGATAATGTAAAGTCTATGGGAGCGCTTCTTTCAAATATCTCGCTCAAATTTTAATACGTTTACATGAATTTTTTTGGAATAGGATAGATGAGGTCGATCCAACAATCAGTCTAGTTTTTACTTTTTCGATTTTCGTTTCAGATTTTTAAAAGAATACTTTAAATTTCAAAACCGCTTTAAACCGGTTCTGAAATTGAAACCATCATAATATAAAAGATATATAAGAAAATCAAAAAAGTAAAAACTAGGCCGGTTGTAGATCGTCCTCAGCTATCCTATGAAAAAAAAATTATATAAATATTAAAGTTTGAGCGAGATATTTAAAAAAAACATACCCATAGACTTTACATTATCATCCGGATCTTTTTGAGTGACTATTGTGGAGCCTTGCGGGCTGATTTAATACAAAATTTATATCAATGTCTCTTTTTTTGCCGTGAATAAAATAATCACTATTCTGTGACGATAGTGACAAGACTGGGGAGACACTTTGTGACATTTTTGTGAATATTTTGTGATCTGTGATGATTTTGTTACTAACTTTGTGATGGTGGCTACATTGCCAGTGTTGTAATGTTACACTGGGACATAATTATACAGTTATGAACATTGATATATAGTGTAAAATAATTTACATCTTTTACAAAACTTTATTATATTTTGATTATATCTCAATTAAAACTTGAGAGCTGCTATAAAAAGAAAGTTTCTGAATCAAACTGCAATGCCATACAGACTTTATCAAAACAAATTATGTTTTGGTTGCTAATATTCTATGAATCATTAAATACTCACGAAAAAATCTGAAGGCCTCTTAAAAGGTTAAACAGAAATGTTTCTTTCATAATTTTAATGCTTTTTAAAAAACAAATAGCTAAATTTAAAATAATTGTGATAGATTGAATATTCAATTGTCCTAAATATTCCCATTTATTGCAGCAGCAAAAAAAAAAAAATGTAACAAAGATTAAAATCTGTATGGCATTGCAGTTTGATTCAGTAACTTCCTTTTGGTACTTTCTTTTTATAGCAGCTCTCAAGTTTGAATTGAGATATATTGCCAAAATATAATAAAGTTTTGTAAAAGATGTAAATGATTTTACACTATATATCAATGATCATAACTGTATAATTGTGTCCCAGTGTAACATTACAACACTGGCAATATAGCCATCATCACAAATTTAGTAACAAAATTGTCACAGATCATAAAATATTCACAAAAATGTCACAAAGTGTCTTCACAATCTTGTCACTATCGTCACAAAATAGTCACAGTTTCAAAGACAATTTTGTCACAAATGACACATTTTTCACATTTTGGTCACACCGTGACTTCACAAAGTGGTCACAATGTGACGTCACAAACGAGCTCTAAAACGGCCATAACGACTTCACATTTTAGTCACTGTGACTTCACATCGACGTCACGCGACGTCACATCGACGGTCACAAAGTCACAACGTGACTTCACAACGACGTCACTGTGACGTCACCATGTCTTACGGGCTATATATAGATATACATATCAAACTTGAAAATGCCATTCTCAAAAATTAATTTTGCCAGAGGTTTACTTTTGTGTACCCAGTGAGGTGGGAATAGTTGTTATTATGATTAGATATTAAATTATGTAAGATGATTTTATACTAAAAGTCACCACGAGTTGTGAATAGCTAATTTATTATATACCATAGCAAATGTCCATTACAATTTAGAATCCGAAAAGAGGGTAAAAAGAGAAAAATGATATGAAGTTAACGGAATATACATATGAAAGAAGAGAAATTTCATAAATACTCTAAACATAGTTATAATATATTTTAATTAACCCAAGGAGATATCCGTGAGGGAACTTGGCACCACATTAATTATTTTATAAGATGTTGGAGTGAAATAGACCAGCAGTTGCTTTTCCACAAACCACTCATATTCTAACTCTAAATATATATTTTTTTCTTAGCTGAGTAACTTTACGTGATCGTATATATAATCCCTAGCTAGAATGATAGGTCCTATGCTGGACTTTAAGGAGCGATATTTTTACTTAATCATCGCCAAAGCGTTGTGAATTTTTAGTAGACATTCTAGCTTATAGGATTCCCTTAAAATCATTAGGGTTCAATCATCAAAATATAAAGAATAACTACACTCATTTTACTAGGAAGAATGATAAAAGGGAATTTTAAATTAATTAATTTATTTGCAATTCTATTAATTACATACAATTTACAATACCTTTAAATGTTACATAATTTATTTTAAGCATCATTTACTAATCTAGAAACAGAAGCTACATTTATTAAAGTTATACATTATTCACTTTCCCATGTCCTCATCTGGGTACAAAAATCCCTAATCACAAAACATGTAATATAAATATGGGAACAACAATATATATTAAGCATTACCTGTTCTCTTTTTTTACATCAGCATAGATGGAACATACACTAACTTTTTTTTTATCACTGACCATTTTTTTACGTGTAGAACTCACCAACACTCTCATTCTTCTTCCAACAAGAAAAGTGACTAACTTCTCTGGGAAAAAACTGGAGGCGGACTTCTAATTATCATATTCAGATTTTTTTGGGGCATCATTCTGGCCTTCGGAAAGCCCCTTAGCCAATCTGTGATTAGCCCCACATCTGATTAGTATCATGAACAAAACTATTTGCACAAGGGTCCTACATGCTCCTCCCCTGGTCCGGCTGAGCTGACCCTTGCCCCGACGTCCCTTGCCTCCAACATTTTCCCAGAAGTGGCCCCTTCAAGGGGGTGAGAACAGGGGCGCAGTCCTGCGGACTGTCATAAATATTTTTGTGACTGGCTATAAACTATAGCCGACGTATACTGTCAGCCCCATTGTATGAGCTCCCCAGCTTGGCGCCTCATGACTGCTCAACAATTAATTATACAGAAAATCATACATCTCTGTAAACAAAATTAGTTACATTTTTTTTTTACACAAAATAAAATTTCACAAAATTTTACTTTCACTACAACAACAATCTATCTCATTTGCTTTGAAAGCATCGATGTTTGAGGCATGAATGAAATCCAGAAGCCATTGAGACTGAGTGCAAATCTTCTGCATTCATTCAGATGCGAAAGAGGTAAGATTGTATTCAATAGACACTGACATTTGTAGTATTTTGAGGCATTTCAAATTACAAATACATGAAACAAACAAGAAAATTCAATAGAATATATAAAGGATTCATTATAACTTATATTTTCTTAAAATTTTTCGCTTTAAATACAATGATAAACAATGCTGTTTGATAAAAATGTGAAAAACTCAATTTTGAAACAGTTATGTAAGTGGTGTTTTAGATTTTTATTTTTGGTGAATTAATAAGATTATAAACATTTGTAAACACACAAACTATATAATCTTTGCATATGTATTGAGAGCCATAGATAGATAGAGTGGCGACAGATAGATGGATTGAGAGAGTGGAAATAGAGAGGTAGGTAGATAGATTGATGTTTATGTAAATAATTGCAAAAAAATAATAATAACACTAGTAAAATATTTATAGATTACTTTTTGATCTTATCTGCTATAAATTGTCCGTAAATGTCATTGTAAAAATTATGGAAATTTCATAGAAATGTTTTATTCAATAAAGTGGTTATGGTCCACTCAATCTATGTCATTTGCTTTGAAAACATCAATGCTTCAGGCATGAACGAAATCAAGAAGTGTTTGAGACTGAGTGCAAATCTTCTGCATTCCCTCAGATGTGAAAGAGATAAGATGGTAGTCAAAAGAAACTGACATACATAGTGTTTGCAGGCATTTCTAACTACAAATACACGAAATAAACAAGAAAATTTAAAAGAACATATAAAGAATACATATAAAAAATAATAACACTAATTAAATATTTTTAGAATACTTTTTGAATTTATCTTTCTATTGTCCGCCTCTAAATAAAGTCCGTATAATTTGTGGAAACTCATAATGAAGTGTTTATGGTCCACACAATCTAGTTGCTTTGAAAACATTGATGTTTCAAGCATGAATGAAATCAAGAAGTGACTGGGACTGAGAAAAAAACTTCTGCATTCACTCAGATGTGAGAGAGATAAGATTGCGTTCAATATAAACTGACTTCTTCAGTATTTGCAAGCATTTCTAACTACAAATACACGAAGCAAACTAGAAAATTCAATAGAACATACAAGGGATTCAATATAACTCATATTATTTTAAAATTAATGATTTAAATGCAATGATAAACAATGAAGTTTGATTTAAAAAAAATGTCAAAAACTCAATTTTGGAAGATATAAATACACGGGGTATTAGATTTTGTTAAATTCATAAGATTATAAATATTTGCAAACTACATTAATCTGTATGTGTGTGTTGAGGGAGATAGACAGAGAGCAGGGTTGGTAAAAAACCGGGTTCTTTTGAAAAAACACAAACACCATGGTTTTTTTGGTTTAAACCGGGTTTTTTTTTAAATATGATTTTCCATTGCAAATACATGCAAATTTATCAATATTTAAATATATAAGTAATAATTTGATTTAAAAGTATTTCTAATCAATGTAATTATTTAATATACAATTAGTTATGCAGAAAATTGAAATCATTTAAAAATTAAACATTATTAGAAAAAGCTATGTCTTTTATTTCATAAATAAAATGTTCTACATAATCAAAATTGATACCTTGAAAATCTTAATATACAATCTTTTAACTATTAGCACTATAAATAAATATATGATGCAATTTCATAAATAAAACTTAATATATTATTTTCACAAGGCTATTCAAAATAATTTCTTTGAAATACTTGTTATATGAGATATCTGATTTTTCTGTTAGAAGACTACATGAATTGCAATAATTTGACACACTTAAACTACAAAAATGAGAAAACATTAGGGATGCACCGAATATTCGGTATCTATTCAGTATTTGGCCATGTTACCGAATATTCTTTTAGGCCGAATATCAAACTATTCGGCCTGCCTAATATTTGGTTTAGCCGAATATCAAAGTATTCGGCCGAATCCAATACTTAATAAAACCTTTTAAAACACATTTTTAAAAACTTCTCACAATTTCTACTTTTAACTGTCAATTTATAAATACATTTAAAATAATTAGAGAGAAAATCATATTTAAGTAAAATGAATAATTTTACATTATTTATTTGTTGTTTGTAAAGTATAATTTAAGAAAATTAACCATGAGTAGGATTAAAATGGTGATTTATGAGGATTCTCATAAGGAATAAATGATGTGCAAATGCAAGTTCCTAAATGTTGTTTAGTAAATAATTTGTTTTATGCTTTTCCCAAATAAAAGTCCTTAAACAAGAAAGAAAAACTTTTGAGAATAGTAATAGCTATCAAGGCAATTTTTGTTCATGAAACCATAATCATAGTTAACTTATTGAGTCATAAATACATTTTATTTCATCTCACTCTAGGTCAAACTTGTGTTTTCGTTTGCTGCTTTAACAACAAATAAGATACCAAAACTGTATTTTCTACTCACATGCTTTGATTTCTGTAAAATATGATATGATGGGAAGGGTGAAAAATGCCATCATTCATAAGAAAAGAACTATGAACTAGCTATTCCTTTAGTCAGAATTAAGTTCGAATTATTTGTACTTTATATGAAAAAAAACTGCCTTGAGTTATCAAAAAAGGACAATTAAGAGATTGTAAAGTTTTTCTTCGACCATTCTTTCATTATTTCTCTTTGATTTTAAAATGTTTGTTTTCATTCGTAGAATAAACCATGAAATTTAAAATTTTATTAATTAAAATCTATTAATTGTGCAGAATAACTCAAGGCAGATTTTTTTCATTATTGAATGTTCTTATAAAAACTATTGTTTATCAAAATGCACGTTTTTTTAAAATTATTATGTAAAATTGTTTTAAAAAGTAACATTTTAATACCTTTAAACTTTGAAATGTAAAAAGTATTTGGAAAGCCGAATACTCGGTATTTGGCCAAATAATTACTATTCGGTTGGCTTAATATTCAATATTCGGCCCAACAATTACTAATCGGCTAGCCGAACATTCGGTATTCGGTTCACCTGTCGGCTGAATATTCGGCATTCGGTATTCGGTCAAAATATTCGGTGCATCCCTAAAAAAATATATTAGATTTTTTCTAAAAAACCAATTGATTTAAACAATGCCAACCCAGTTAAAAATATAATAAAATCATGTTGGAAAATCCCCATTCCCAATGTAAGAATGCAAGAAAATCAAAGGCTTAACCCAGCGGTTCCCAAACTTTTGGGCTCGCGGAGCCCTTTTTGGGAAGAATTTCTAAGGCGGAGCCCCTGAATCCAACGATACTCTACAAATATTTTTTTTTATGTCTATGGAATACAGAAAAGTCTGATGGATAAAAATCCGAGCCAGTAATGGTTCCCAGTTCGGCCCTATCCTAATACAGAAATTTTTAATTCATACTAGAAATTTAAAAAATCTTAAATATTAAAACAAACTCTTTTTTTACCAGTGCAATGTTCAAGCAATACTGTTAACACGTTGACTGTCAAGCGAAAACTGCTAATGTTCACTAGGGTGCCAATTTGTGTGTGTGTAATTTCAATATTCGAAACATAAAACTATATATAAAATCAATATTTTCAATCTGACACATTTTGACTGACACATCAGTATAGCGCACTGACGTTCTACCGACTAAACCACACGGAACGACACCCAGCAAGGAACTTCTCACTATGGTAAGGCTACGTTTGTAGCCTTGCCAACAAGTAATAGGGTGTCGTTCCATGTGGTTTAGTCGGTAGAACGTCAGTGCGCTATACTGATGGCCCGAGTTCGATTCCCGGCATGGAATTTTTTTCACTAGGTTGGCATTTGCGCCTTTTAAGCAATTCAAAATTTGATTTTCATTTGATAAATTATCATCATATTTTAGTTTTTTATTGAGATTGCTTTCCCGCAATGTCTTGGTTCTGTCTTGCTTTGATAACAATACTTGATATAGGGTCAACGGTTCAGTAATGCTTTTATTGTCCAAAAGTTCTTTTATTGGGTCATCTTATTATGAAATATGATAAATAAAGAATTAAGTATAAATAAATGAATAGACGGAGCTCCAAAGAACAAAACTGTTTTCCTTTTTGTTTAGCAAGCAGAGTTAACAGCACTGACGGGCCTTTACTGTTTAGATTTATGTTGTGCATTCGATTTAGAATACTATTTCTTTTAAAACGAATTTTTAAAACACATTAAATGCAAGACCATAAACTAAATCAATTCTAACCAAAAATATTATTCAGAAAATAGATACATATAAAATGCAAACGTTAAAAAGCATTTGGCGTGTATTATTTTATTTTTCATCTTAGGTTATAGATATATCTTTTTTGACACACACACACAAATTCCTACATAGGGTAGATGTGCCAGTAATGGGCCACCTTAAGGAATTTCGCTAAAAAATATTTTTTTATTAATAGTTATAATTATTGTATTCCAATTTTTTTCATATTAGATTAATCTTTCAACAATATTTAACTAATCCCACAGTTACATTTCCCAATAGAAATAAAAATTTCATTTTAAATAATAGAAATATGTCTAAACACCCAAATGCCCAGTAATGGGCCACCTATGTTCCAGTAATGGACCGCCTATGTTCCAGTAATGGGCCACCCTACAAAAAATAACAGATAATTATTTTTAGGTGCATTCGTAATTATGTAAATAGGTAGCACCTATAATTGTCGTTCAGTCCGTCTGTCTGTCCATCTATCTGTCCGTTTGTCTGACTGTCTATCTGTCCGTTTGTCTGTCCGTCTGTCTGTCCGCATATAACAACGGAAAACTATCCAACCGAATCGTTTGAAATTTAAAATACATAATTATTACATAATTTTGTCGAGTCATTTCAAATTTTATGAAAATCGGATGGATAGATCAATTACAGGGACATTCAAAAGGATTCCGTTACATTACGGTCAATAGGGAAAAAAGTTTTAAATGCATTTTAATCGTTTGAAATTTAAAACATATAATTATTGCGTAATTTTGTTGCGTCATTTCAAATGTTATGAAAATCGGATGCATAGATCAATTACAGGGACAATCAAAAGGATTCCGTTACATTACGGTCAATGGGGAAGAAGTTTCAAATGCATTTTAATGATGTTACACTCATTCGAACATAATAGAATTGGCATGAATCTATGAAATATATACTAAAATATGCATTCTGTACAATCTGTGACGCAAAGAATTTTTATTATTAAATTACAGGGCTACACAAAAGTATTCCACTATATAATGCTATACGGGGAAACATGGTTTGGTACGTGTTTTAATTATATTCAACTATTTCACATTTTATGAATAAGATATACGTTGCTGAGGTGTAATAAAAATTACTATTCCTGTATATTTACAGAATTTCAACCAATATACTGTATCCGAAGTACTATTTACTATAAAAGCAAGATCTGAATATTTTTAAAACTTCATTATCGTACGAACGCACCTCATTTGCTACGTTCACGTGCAATTTCCAACTTGTTCTTTTTATGTCTGCGTAAGTCGCATCTTCTTCTTCCTCAGAATCCACATTATCCTCTTGTATACAAAATTCGGCCTTTTTGAAGCAATTGTAAATTGTTTTTTCTTCAATTACCCCCATTGATCCCGTTCTTATATGTATAACTATTCAATTAACACTGTTTTGAGAAGGATGTTGAAAGGTGTGTAAAAGGAGGGGGTTGATGAATTTGTTGGACTTAAGGAACAAGAAAATTCAAGCAGAGGAGTAATATAAAAAAAACTCAGCACTGAACGATAAATTAGGAATAAGAGATGGAAATTTGATTTCATGTGATTTCGAAGTATTTTTTTACAACTGAATAAAGAACATTTTATGAAAATATTCGTTATATGGAGATAGATATTTCGCTATATAGGGACTGTTTTTAATGTAATCATGGGAAAAGAGGAACATTTCTACAAAAAATTCGTTATACAGAGAAATTCGATGTATGGAGTTTCGTTATAGAGAGATTTGACTGTATTTATAAAGAAATTGTCTTTATTAAATTCTAGTAAGTAAAATTTAAGTATTAAATTTGTTTATTTAGTTTTCAGTTAAATCAAAATATTTTATCACTACTGAAATTACACTTTTAGTATTGGTCACTTGGGTGGCCCATTACTGGCAAATCACGAAATAAGCAATCCAGTAATGGACCACCCCTCCTAAAATCTTAAAAATAAATAAAATTTTGTAAATGGCCATTGGTACATTAAATTCAATGTTTTATATTGCTAACCAAACAAAAACATTCAATTTTTACGGAAAAATAAAAAAGATATATAACTAAGTAAGTAAAGTCAGCTCTTAGCATGTTCATTAAGATTTTCAGTGAAAAACAGAAAAACTGTGAAACTTTATTTTCTGCTTCCTAATTGTTTTGACGAAAAGTGTAAAAAATTAATCCAGCTTATAAAGCATGCAAGGTAGAGTTCAGAAAAAAATAATAAAAGCTTAACTATTATTTATTATTTTTTTATAAACCAAAAAGTGCGAGGTGGCCCATTACTGGCACATCTACCCTACATTTGAAAATCTTTCACTTGCAATATGCTAATTTCTTCCATGTTTTGTTTATTTTCCTGGAACACCGCGGAGCCCCTAGAAAGTTCAGGCGGAGCCCCAAGGGCTCCGCGGAGCACACTTTGGGAACCTCTGGCTTAACCCAATAAACACAGAGAAAAATGTCAACTATTCATTAGCATACATAACAAAAAGAAATCAATGGAGAAAATTACTTAAGAATGTCACATTCTAGGCTTTGAGGAATGAGGAAATTCTTAGTAAATCTTAACTAAATCAAGCAATTTAAATAATAAAAGTGCATTTTTAGTTCGAGTCTGCTCTTCTGGCTATAAATATTTTATAATTAATGGTTATATATATATATATATATATATATATATATATATATATGTTAGATATTTTTTTCTAACCGGCTAATTTTTTAAAAATTGGTTTTTCTGCCATGCAGATTTATAGCTTATACGAAAAGTGGGGTTAATTAAAAATATTTGTCATTTTAGAAATTTATTAATTCATAATTTTTCTGCAACTTTGCTTGTAGCTTCTGCATAACTTGGATTTTGCATTTTACAATGTGTAAAATAAAACAAAAAAACCAGATAAAAAACCCAGCCTGTTTTTTTTTTTTTTTTTTTTTTTTTTTTTTTTTTTTTTTTTTTTAAACCCAGCCTGTTTTTTTTTTTTTTTTTTTTTTTAAACCATTGGTTTAAACCAAACAACCCTGACAGAGAGAATGGAGGTAAATAGACAAATAAAGAGAGAAAAAGTGTAGAGATAGAGAGATAGGGAGATAGATAGATGATAGATAGAGAAATAAAGTGAGGGCGTATAGTGAGAGAGAGGAGATAGATTGATAAATTGATAGATAGATGATACATAGATAGATAAATATATAGATAGAGAGAGAGAGAGAGAGTAATGTTTTAGTAATAAGCAGTAATAAGCGTTTTAATTTATGTAATAAGCAATAGAACTTTACGATAATATAATTAAAATAAATGAAAATGCATTAATACAATGATTGCAGTAACGAAAATATCTGAACAATCGTTACCATATATAATTAAAAACATAATAAGAAAAATGAGTTTATTATTACATAGCCATTAGAAAATTTTCAATTTTCTAAAAAAAAAAATGAAGATTTTTTTTTTATTTATTTTTATTTATTTATTTTTTTTTTTTTACTTGTGTAACAAAATTTTTAGTTTCTTCTGACAATAAAGAAAAAAGATGCGAAAAATCAACAAAATGACGTATTTTTACTGTAATTTCTTTTTTAATTGAAAACTTGCATTTTTATTTACAAAAATAAAATGTCCACTGATTACTTGAGAATGATTTTTTTATTACGCTTTCAGTCATGCCATCAGCAGGGAGTTTTGTTTGATTAGAGAGAGAACTGAAATAAATAACTAAATAAATAAATAAAAATCTGTGCTACATTTTATTTCCCACTTAACCGAAATTTTACAAAATGTCACCGTGTATCTAAATTATTAAAATACTCAGATTTGAAAAAATAGCTGTAAGATACAGTTGTAATATATAGACGAAATCCTTATATATATTATAAATGTGAAAGTGTGTCCGAAAATTGGAATGAACTTGGCCTCAAAACGGAAGGATTAATGTCTTTGAATTTTTGTATATAGATAGATTATTGGCTTGAAATGAACATAGGCTAATTTTTATTTATTTTATTCGAATATTTTTCTTAATAATTCAAAATTTCACTATTTTTCATACAGAATAAATTGAAAAATTTTCCATAATATTTAATCATCTTTCTTTTTTCGTTGCCAAAAAATAAAAAAACCGGAATAATTATTTATCTTCTGTAATTCATTTTCAACTGAAAGATTTTCACGTGATAAAACAAAATGAATTAAATAAATGGGCCCTGTTCTGTTTTTCGGTTCGAGGTTAAAAACCGCAATTTTACCAATTGTGACGTCAGAGGAATACTGTTTTTCTTCTTATATCAGGCAGGCGATTATGTAAAATTTCTTTTACACTTAGAAGACTTCACAAGAATATAACTTCACACTTTACAAGAAAATAAATATTTTAGTAGTTTTTCCAGATATTAATCCGTAATCAAAGTGAACCTTTTTCTTTCTTTCAGTTCGAGGCTATACAATTCAATTTTTTTACCAATTGTGACGTCACAGGACTACTTTCAATTAAGAATTTTAAACTTATCAATGTAACGTCATATCTGACACAAAGTATAAGTTTTCAAGTTTTCATTTTAATAACACAATGTAATTTAGAGTAAGTGCTAAAAAGAGACGACTGTGACGTCACATATTAAAAATAAAATAAATTTGCTCTGATGTTGTAATGAAATGAGATTGAATTATGATATCAAAAGTTATTTAAAGAAAATTAAGTTTATCGTCTGAGCGTGGTTAGTATAAATATTTAATTTTAAAATGAAATAAGTTTTTTAAAGATTAAGTATTAAATGATTAGAAAATGTTAATAATTTATACATATCGTAAATAACGTAATGATCAATGAAAAATACTTTTTACCATTCTTAGAAAGTAAGAAAAACTCAACTAATAATTAAAAAAATATATTTTTGTGTGTTAATTCTTAAAATTGTTCAATTCTTCAAATATAAATAAAAATCACTTTAAAAATGTACTATCGGGCTTAAAATCTAAAGATTTAATGTAATGTGAGAAAATACATTCCCTCAGTCAATATCTCAATTTCGCATAATGCGCTCGAAGTGCGCTGGAAACAGGTTTGTAAATGGATATTAATTCCACTTTTTTTTAGCTCTTAAAAAGTAAAAATATGTTGTCACTTTTAAGAATATTTTTTTACAATAAATTTCTATAAATTTTTATGGTATGCAAAACATATATGTACAAATTATACGAAAATTCCATCTAAAACACAGTTTTGAAGTAGATTTTTCCTAACACTGTTTTTTTTTTTCGTTTTACGGAAACTACCTCCATTTTGACACTTTCTAACATGGTCTAAAAGTGTTTACGACTTCAGCCTGTCTGTATACCGGATGTCGAGTGCCTGGGGTCTGCCGTCTGTTTGCCCGTGTTTCAACTTGAGTAAATATAGTAGGATTCATACGAAAATAACTTACGTTATTGAGTTTTGCCATAGCATGTGCGGCATTGAAAATGCGCCAGGTAGCAATTATAGCTGAATCACAGGAGCACTCATAAGGAGACTTTACATTATGGTTTAAGGATGAAAAATCATTTCTGGTGTATTTTGATAATGTTACATAATTTTAAATGTAATGAAATTTACATGCATTTTTAAGGTTCACAAGAACATGGTTACCATTGAATATGTTAAGTGTAGTACTTATAGTGTGCGTACAGGGAGCTCAAAAGTATTTCAATATATAATGGTCTGTGAAGAAAAACCATTTGCAGCGCATTTTAATAATGTTATTTTATTAAGGCTATTTTAATAATATTGAAATTGATATCAGTTTCTGAAATGCACTAAAACAGGATTTCTATAGAAAATGGGGTGAAAAGATTTAACATTCGTTTACAAGATCACAGAAAAATGTTCGGTAATATAATAGTCCACGGGGAAAAATATTCTCAGAGTATTTTAATTGCGTTGCACTATTTCAAACATGATGAAATTAATATACTGAGATTAATCAATACAATGATAAATACTGAAATTTACTACAATATGCTTGCAGTTAAGTATGATTTGCATCACATTTGTTGTTCATTTACACAGACGCATAAAAGATTTTGGACCTGTGTCCAGATCTCAGATATTATATCCAAAGTATGGTCTATTAGAAAAGAATGCTGAAGAGCTTTTGCAATTATCGTATGTATTTTAAGGAAAACTAATGCATCCTGAAGTTCAGATACATTTAGTATAATAAGAGATGTTTGTAGAATTTGAATAAATCATGTATCGGACTATACAATAAACTGGATATATGGTCACCTGTGCAATAGCGATTCCTGGAAATATGAATTCAATAATTTTAATCGGGTTTTTTGCTTGAATAATTTAAGGTAAATATGCGGTCGTATAAATATTTGCACGTAGTATACAGGACTGTAAAAAAGAATCCAAGTAAGTTTCTGTCTATTATTAGAAATTGCTAAAGGTGAATTTTAATCATCGTTACACTTTTTCTAACTAAGCAAAATTTTAACATTGTATTTAGAATATTTACAAACACATAGATCATATACATAGCTGCAGAAAAGAATGGGCCGGCGAAGTTATGCATTATGGAAATGTTGGATTTTTTTTATTACCTAGGTTTAACATATGATTTTTCTTTCTTTAATATGGAATTCTGAAACACACTACAACATGATTTGTGTACAATTGGGGTGCGTTACAGTTGTTCTACAGTATAAGTGGTTGCAATTTCATTTTCGCGATTGCTCATATTATCTAACACATTTCCATTTTATTTGACCGAGTTCTTTAAGTCCCCTATAAAAAAACTACTGCATAGCCTCCTATAAGATATGTGTTATATATATTTTAAATTATTATTAATAAAACGTTTTGTTTAACTAAAGCGTTTATTTTTTTTAATGCTACGTGAACGACGTCACGGGTAACAGCTAGTAAGAAATAAAATATTCAAACGTTTGGTTAGAATCAATTTGCTGTCTTACTAAAAATGTGTCACATAAAATAACATCCTCTTTGGGTGAATTTATTTTCTTCTGGAATATTTTTTTAAATGAAATGTCTGTACTATAGAAGATATCTTAATTTCAAGTGTTTTCAAATATCATTGCTACGTCATATTAATGCGTCATTTTAATTTGACATGATATTCATTTTATGTTTTACATAAACTGAATGTCTGTCTTTTTGGTTAGTATACTTTAGTTTAGTGACAAAATGCTGCATTCTATGGACAAACTAATCTTATGGTTTTTTTACTCTTTAAAGAATCTTGAAAAAACATTCATGCTTGAAAACAATTTTAAATTTTGTAAAATTACATGTCAGATTTAAAATAAATTTCACTGTAAAATTTATTTTATTCCTGTTTTATCATGTAACAATTGAAATTGCACAGTATTTAGATTTAGAAGTAATGTAAGTACGATAAAAGTGAAAAAATTCTTTTTGTTCCCTTTCGTGAAGAATGAACAACGTGGTCGACAATTTTCGACGCCAGAATATGCGTTTGTTGAGTCCAAACTGCATGTTTTAGAGATACCTCAATCGAAATAAAAATGCAGATTGAAAATTGGTTCAAACGCCTTTAAAAATGTATTGTTCATCAGAAGAATATTTAAAAAAGCAATAAAATCATTTTCAGTGGTAAATATTTATTACATATTTAATTATAATAAATTATTAATTATAATAAATTATAATAAATTAAATATTATAATTTATTACATATTTACATATTTATAAATATTTATTACATATTTATTAAATATTTATTTACCGAATATATACATAGCAGCCCTCATAAAACATTATTATTTCATATCATAAGTTTAATTTTTAAAACGTGCGATTATTATATTTCAGTATGTCACCCTCTCATTTCGTATACAATTGCATTGAAAAGATAATGAACATGTTTAGATTTTCTCTTTTTAATAAAATTTTGCAGAAGTGCTGCAGAAAAATACAAATGATTAATAAATATTCAGCACAGAAGAGAAACATTATTTAGATAGAAATTTACTGATAATTTCAGTTTCTAACAAGAAAAAAGATAAAATTTATTTAATTCACATATTTCTTGCGCTCGTACTAAATAATAGTCTTGAGTATCATAACTGTAATATTTATATCCCTTTTCACCCTCATCTCGATTTTTATTATTTAGAAATATGAAATTATGTGCAGTTCGTTAATTGTACTGAAAAACAAAAAAAGTCGGTTTAAATTTTGTAACTTTTAGTAACAATTTTGCAGAAGTACTGCAGAAAAATACAAATGATCAACAATACAATAGAAGAAAAACATTATTACATATAAATTTTTCTAAACCAGAAGTTTCTAAAAAAGAGATGCAAATTATTTAATTCCCATTTTTTGTACTCGTGTTATATAATACTTTAATATATCATAGCTAAGATATTTATGTTTCTTTTCATTAATTATCTCGGATTTCATTACTTAGAAATATAAACTTACATTCAGATCATAAATTATCACGAAAAGGAAATATAAATTCTTAACAAACATTCGCATAGAAGAAAAAACATTTATTTACATAGAAACTTTTTGTAACGGAATTTTCTAATACAAAAAGGATAATATTTATTTAAATAACATATTTTTTTTTATCCGTATTAAATATTACCTTTGTATACTACAGTATAATATTTATATTCCTTTTCACTCTGTTCTCTATTTTCATTATTTAGAAACACAAACTTACTTTCATATCATTAATTATAATGTAAAGGAAATGTGTAGTTTATATTTATTTTTTTAGCAAATTATTGCAGAAAAATACAAATTTTTAACAAATATTCATCACAGAAGAAAAACAATATTTACATAGAAATTTTTAATGACATAAATTTCTTAAAAAAGAGATAAAATTTATTTATTTCACACATTTTTTTACTCTTATTAAATAATACTTTAGTATATCAGCTGTGATATTTATGTCCTTTTTCACTTTCATCTCGATTTTCATTACTTACAAATATAAACTTGCTTTCAGATCGTTAATTATAACATGTTACATATCGTTCCACTACCTTGGGATAGTCACAGCAGTCATTTGGTGATTCTATCTAGAACTTGTCTCTTACGGTCTCTAAATTTTTCTTATCTAGTTTCTGCACACCCAGAATCTGGATCTATGATGTTCGTTCCCATGCAGTATCTACTGTGAAACTATCCTAAGAAAAGTACTTTTCTTGTGTTATTACTTGTTAGAATTCCAGAATAACTTTTGTAAATGACCTGGATTCATGTTGAGAATTTTTGTGAAATCTGAATAAATGAGACGTGTAACGTTTAATGAAGTATACCTTGAAGTATAATATGCAGTATGTAATGAAGTATAATGAAGTATATAAAAAGCCCTGAATATGTTAAACGTATAAAACTCTACGAGGTTGTTCTTTCAGTAATTCTATATATTGTATTACTTGTTCCCATTTAATTCTAATATGTTTTATCTAAACTTTAATTATAACTTTATTAAAATACATTTTAAATGAGTTTTTTAATTTTTGTAATACAATTAAAATATACATCTTTTTAAAAATTTTTAGTAAAATGTTTTAGAAGTATTGTAGAAAAAATACAAATGATTAACAAATATTTAGCATGGTAGACAAATATTATTTGCATAGAAATTTATCTATACCGTAAGTAAAAAAAAAAAAAAAAAAGATATCATTTATTTAATTCACATTTTTTCGTACACGCATTAAGTAATATATTATCATACCTATTATATTTATGTCCCTTTTCCCTCCAATCTCAATTTTCATTAATTAGAATTATAAATTTACGTTCAGATCGTTAATTATATTGAAAAGGAAAGGAGTAAGTTAGGATTTTCGTTTTATAGAAGTGACGTAGAAAGATACAAACGATTAAAAAATATACAGAATCGAAGAAAATCATTATTTAGTTAGAAAATTATTGATAACGTAAGTTTCGAAAGAAAAAAAATATATTTAATTTACACATTTCCAGTGCTCGTATTAAATAATACTTTAGTACATCATAGTTGTGATATTTATTCCCTTTTCACTCTCATCTCGATTTCCATTACTTAGAAATGTAAACTTGTGTTCAAATCGTTAATTATTACATGTTACATATCGTTCCACCACCTTGGGATAGTCACAGGAGTCATTTGGTGATTCTATCTAGAAACTTGTCCCTTACGGTCTCTAAATTTTTCTTATCTAGTTTCTGCACACCCAGAATCGTGATCTATGATGTTCCCATGTAGTATCTATTGTGAAACTATCCTAAGAAAAGTACTTTTCTTGTGTTATTACTTGTTACAATTCCAGAATAACTTTTGTAAATGACCTGGACTCATGATGAGAATTTCTGTGAAATCTGAATAAATGAGACGTGTAACGGTTAGAACATAAAAAGACATGAATATGTTAAACGTATGAAACTCTACGAGGTTGTTCTTTCGAGAATTCTATATATTGTATTACTTACTCCCACTTAATTCTAACAAGTTTTGTCTAAATATTAAATATACTTTTATTAAAATGTATTTTTTAATTTTTTTAATACAATTAATAATAAATTTTACTAAACATTTTTAGTAAAATGTTTTAGAAGTATTGTAGAAAAATACAAATGATTTAAAAATATTTAGCATGTAAGAAAACCTTATCTGCATAGAAATTTATCTATAGAATAAGTTTCTAAAAAAAGACACAATTTATTTAATTCACATTTTTTGTACTCGCATTAAATGATACTTTATGATAGCTGTGATATTTATGGCTCTTTTCCCCCCGATCTCGATTTTTCATTACTTAGAATTATAAACTTACGTTCAGATAGTTAATTTTATTGAAATGAAATGAGTAGGTTTGGATTTTCGTTTTATTGTAAAATTTTGTAGAAGTAGTGTAGAAAAATACAAATGATTAAAAAATATATAGCACTGAAGAAAATCATTATTTAGATAGAAATTTATTGATAACGTAAGATTCGAGAGAAAAATATAAAAATTAGTTAAATCACATATTTCCTGTGCTCGTATTAAATACTTCAGTATATGACAGCTGCGATATTTATGTCCTTTTGCACTCTCATCTTGATTTTCATTACTTAGAAAAATAAACTTACGTTCAGATTGTTAATTATAACATATTACATATCGTTCTACTACCTTGGGATTGTCACAGCAGTCATTTGGTGATTCTATCTAGAAAGTTGTCCCTTACGGTCTCTAAATTTTCCTTATCTAGTTTCTGCACACCCAGAATCGTGATCTATGATGTTCCCATGCAGTATCTTCTGTGAAACTATCCTAAGAAAAGTACTTTTCTTGTGTTATTACTTGTTAGAATTCCAGAATAACTTTTGTAAATGACCTGAACTCATGTTGAGAATTTCTGTGAAATCTGAATAAATGAGACGTGTAACGGTTAGAACATAAAAAGACATGAATATGTTAAACGTATAAAACTCTATCAGGTTGTTCTTTCAAGAATTATATGCATTATATAACTTGCTTACACTTAATTCTAATACGTTTTATCTAAAAATTGAATTTAATTTTATTAAAACACATTATAAATGTTTATTTTTCATAAATTAAAAATAAATACGATTTTGTTTAACATAAAAAGAAATATGATAGAAAATGTAATAAATATATGTAATATGATAAATTATATTTAATAATAATAAAATTAATGCTCAAAATTTTGAAAACTTTTATAAAAAATAAATTTGAAATTCTTATGCAGTTTAAGAATGTTTATTAAATATTTATTTTTAGCCTCTTTTATTAAACATAACCCTTTTCACTCCGTTTGAAGTGCCATTGTAAGGTAAGTTGAAATTCCGTTGTTGCCATTGCGGCGACATCGCCTTTCCTTGCAAAATTTGGTTTTGTTACCTGTAATAAAGGAAAATAAAATTTGCCTTATATAGTCTGAACATTTTTGAAATTGGGTACTTGAAAGAAATTTCAAAGTGTCGACTGCCATCGATTGAAATTTATGCATAGAGGCGAAGTTAATATGGTAAACAATACTAAAAAATTACATGGAACGCAAAGGGTTCAACAAGTTCATTTATAAAAACGTCAATTTTTCAAACTATGCTTCACTTATTTCTTGATATTCTGGAATTATGATAAAAGATAAATAATAGCTCTAAATACTATTGTTATTCGGAACCTGAGAATATCATTTATATTATCTTTAAATTTATTATAATTTATCACTCTTGAATATTAAACGAAGTTTTTTATGCGACAATTTATAGAAACAAACAAAAAAATAATTACCCACTTCTGTAAATTCCTAAATTATATTGTTAAAAAATACATGGTTTGGTTTATATATAATTGGGATTTTCTAGTACATAATTCAAGGAAATAATTGATTTTATTTTCAGATAACACTATTCTTTAAGCTTTGATATAAACCCCAAAATCTCAAACTGAATTTCGTACATGTGGCGTGATAAAAAAAAAAAACTTTATATGTGTTTTCATTTCGTTTCTAGTTCATAAAAAATTATTGATTCCTAATATATTGCACTGCAAACAACAAAAATTCGTACTGCAAATAAGAGAAATAAAAAGTTTAATCTGCTAGCCATATTTCTTTAGATGAAAGTTATTTGCTATCGAAACAGGATGTAAATACAGAAAGAAATTTGAACAGATAAAATGAACACCACCAAGAACTTATTTCAAAAAAGAAAAATTACAGTATGAAATATTATCATTCTTTTTTAAGGAAGTAGGGAGGGGAAAGGCCGCACAATAAAATTCTTATGTGAAATATAATATTTCATTGTAATCATAATAGATGTACTG
The DNA here is from genome assembly GCA_964019185.1 of Maratus speculifer. Classification (NCBI taxonomy): domain Eukaryota; kingdom Metazoa; phylum Arthropoda; class Arachnida; order Araneae; family Salticidae; genus Maratus; species Maratus speculifer. The sequence goes on from OZ025295.1 coordinate 98,811,921, forward strand.
CGATTTGTATGTGGGTATGCAAACTGAATGTTATACACTAGTGTGTTAAAAGGTGGAAAATGTATATTTTTTGTGTATGCGTCTTTTATAAAGAAAATACATAAAATGATTTAGCTGAACTAATTGAAATATATTTGTAGAATTAATAAATAAAATGTTAAATATAAATCGAAAAACCAAAATTAGAAAAATTGAAAAAATGCATAGCATTCAAAATGCTTTTCATATGGATGCATTGAATTACAAGGAGGGGAAATTTAAAGTTATTTTAAAGTTTAACTTAAAATTTTAACTTTTAACTTTTTAATTTAAAGTTAAAATAATTTTAAAATCAGTATACTTCATTAAATGTTTCGCTTTCATTTATTGTTTGGATGAAAATTTTTAGCATTAATTATATAAACGTGTGAAAAGTATTAAATGCAGTTGATTTAAAAGAAGAAAGAAAAACCATGCACCAAGCGAATATGGAACTAATATGTAGAAAATGCATGAATAATTTAGCAAGGCATGGTGACAAGTTATGGGTCTACGCTTAAGTACAAGTCGCAACTGGGAAAAGAATTCTGGGGCCGAAAGCGAGACAAACTTCTGTCTTTAGGATAGATTACTTAAATGAGATGTAAAGATCTGTGGCGTTATGAGAAATAAAATCTATGCTATGGCTGAAAGTATTAGATCTGAGGTATGTTGCCTATTAGTCGAGCTTCTTGTTTCTAATTTTCTTTGTTTGTTTATCATTGACGCTTTTACGCTGTATCCTATTATTGTTCTCACTTATTTTGGAAATGATATGTGGCTTTCGTTTGGCTGTACCTCTGGCATTTACTTGGAGTGCTCTCCGGGCAAGTACCAGTCCCTTTCTTTTACTTTTTGTATTAATTGTATCGTTTTAAGCTTTTGAACTTAATTTGCCCTTTGACACATTCTTGATTGACAGATATTATCACTTTTTGGAACATGTTTTTATAATTCTTGTTAAATTATTGCTTTTTACTATATTCTTTTTACTGTTAGAAGTTGTTCTTCCATTTGAGTGGTAAGCTTCGTGCACTGTGGGATGGAGCATGTTTCAACGCAATACTCCGTCTACGAGTATTTAAATTCATGTCTGTATTCATTATGATGTTGAGGTTTCTGCCATTGCGTATTTGGCAAATTTGAGAATTTGATGTTTAACATCTTTAATTCCACATTCCTGTCATTCCACATCTTTGGTATGGTTCTTATTACTTTTATGATGCAGCATTTCGTCTGTAATTTTACTCTTCAGTATTTTAATAAATTTGCGATCTGAAAAGAGTTGGCTTCTTTTATTCCTTACTTGTTATGTGTTCTTTTTATCATTAGGACCTATTTTTTGTTGTGGGTTTTTCCAGAGAATTAGTGACATAATAGGGGAGCAATTTACTGCCATTCTTCATTCTCTCCTCGAGGGAACACACACTCGATAAAGCTAACTGGGGTTTTTATGTTTCTACCTTTTGCCTTTGACCTTCTGCCGCTGAACGTGTGTTATATTACATAGATCTTTTCCACTTGATACCTTTGATTTTGCTAAGTAGAACATCCTTTAAGCAGATTAAATTTCTCTTTCCTAATATGAGATAACATTAATAGATTTATTGTTAATAGATGAGCTTAATACGACTTCTGAAAAATCCTCTTTAAGTAAAATCTACATGTCGCTAACGACTAACTGTTTAGCTAAACATTGCCATAGATTAATCTCGGAAATTGAAACATTTGAAGTTGCTAAAAAAATTATTTCTTGAAACGTATTTGGCAGAAAATTGTAAGACAATATAGGATTGGAAGATAAAAAATGTGTATTGTTTCATATAAAATTCAAATTTTATGATTAAGTCGCGTTTCAAATAATGAATTTAAAAAATTACAAAATTTCATAATGAAGTGCCATAGCGAAATCTTCAGGCGTTAAAAGGTAATGGTAGCGGAATTGTTATGTGTCCTGACGTGCATATACTGGCTATAGAACGAATCACTTATTCTGTTAAAATATAAAAGTAAATTAAGATGTCATGAATGCATGTTTTTTTTTTAATTCTCGAGAAATGCTACATGCACCATTTCAATTTAGTTAAAAAAATGCTTTTTAAATGAAATGAGTTTAAGGTTTATGTTTTAATTAGAATTAATACACTATGACAAAGGTCGAATTGAAAAAAAAAATACTGTTTTTTCAGTATTAATGTAATAAACAATGTAGTTTTCAGTTTGTCTGTTCCATGTTTATATTTTAAATTATTTTAGAAAATTGAACAGTTGAATATAAATCCATTTTTTTTTCAAAGTTACCTCTTAACATTACATAATTAAACAATTTTCACTTCCCAACAAGGAGGGTGTACTTTCAAATGTAAAGTGCTTAATAACTGTATTTTACTTTACTGACTTATTGTGATTATTAAACCAAAAAGCTCGATTATGGAATAATAGTACATGAATATTTTTATCAATTATTTAAAATTTTAAGGAAGAAACGTAATTTATACATATCGTCCAAGGACGGGCGTTTAAACTAGTCTGAAAAATAATTCATCTGAACTGAGATGTTCACTTACTACTGCAAGTTAAAATAAAGTAGAGACTAAGAACAATAATCACTGAAAAATTCCCCACAGATATTACAGAGACATTCATTTAACTAGAAGAGGAATAATTGATATGTGTTTATTTCACTAAAGAGCCTAAATTAATCACCTGATAGAGTTATCCCATTTACTAGACATACTTTTGTGAATCCTACTTGGTGTATCCATCATAAAGATTGGTAAACTTTACAACTTTGGGAGCTAGTTGTTTGTGAATGTTGAAAGATTAACTAAACAAATGTCCTCGGTGTAGTCATCTTCCTTCAATTTTCTAAGTTGTACGGAACATATGTGAAAGCAAATTCTATATTTAGAAATGTACGCTTGTTATCCTATAAGTGTTTGGAACCCAATATTCCGATCACTAAGCTCGATGTTTCACTGCAATATAAGTAATATTCAAGGTAATATAATTCTATAGATTTAATTCATTTTCAATGCATTTTAAAATGATTAATATTCCCAAGGATCACATTCATATTTGTAATTAAGTTTTATTTTTATAATGTTAAAGGAATCACATTTCCTGAACATTTCAAACAAAATGCAGGGAAAACAACATTACAATGTTACCCATTTGCAATACGCCAGAAAGTTAAAAACGTGAATAAAAATTATGTTAATTTTCATCCAAAAGTGAATTAGATATATTATTTCAATGCAGTAAATTTTAGTTTTACATAAATAACACATTTAAAAATATGCGATAAATTATATAGCTAATAAAATTCTAACTATAAATTATTTTATTTTTAGGAAACACCCGTAAGGAATTTTACGAAACAATAATTTTGATTTATATTTCTTTCACATAAAGAACAGATATATAAAATAATAATTTTTCCTGAAATAATATAAGATAAAATAACGTAGTCTTTGTATCATTTAGCATTAAACAAAGCTTTGAGTATTGGTATCAGGTGTTTTCACTAGGCATTCATGTTTCTTTATTTTTCCTTTCCTTCAATTGATCCAAAGGTTAGTTTTGTAATGTTCATTATTTAATGAAGTGTATTGGATTTTTTTGTTGCCACAATGACAAAAAACATAAAAACTACAAAAAAAAAATTAATAACTCAAAAATAAATTGAGATACAGATTTTAAACAAATTGCATTTAAAAGTGCACTTTTTTCCTAAATAACGGTGTAAAAACTAAAAAAATATTCTATTTTTAGAAATTTAAAATTTTGCAGCACCAAAAATTATAAAATTGAATAAAAACTTTTCCACGAATAAACATTATGTTAAGTTTCATCTAAAGGTAAATTAGATATATTACTGGAATTTAGAATTTAGAAAATTTTAGTTAAATACAAATAACCCATTTATAAATATACAATAAATTAAATTGTTATTCTTTTTTTTAATATAAAATACTTTATTTCTGGGATATATCCATAATGAATTTTATGAAACAATAATTTTAGCTTATATTTCTTTCACTTAAAGAACAGATATATAAACTAATATTTTTTCCTGAAACAGCGTAAAATAAGAAAGTCTTTATATCATTTAGCATTAAATAACGTTCAGAATATTGGTATCAGGTGTTTCACTAGGCATTTATATTTCTTTATTTTTCCATTCTTTCAATTGATCCAAAGGTTAGTTTTGTATTGTTCATTATATAATGAAGTGTATCGATCCACCACCGTGGGGAAATTTATATATATAACTAGATAACATTAAGATAATATCCAGTGAATGATAAAATGATTAATAAGCAACATAAATTGTATAGATAAAAGTATAATTTCGCCTGATACATCTTAAGAAACAAATTCATTGAATGATATCTATTTTTTTCATTTACAGAGCGTTTACGAAAATGTTAAAGTAAACTTTATTCTGTTATACTACAATATATCTGCGGCTTACGGTAGCAATCAGGTAAATCACATTTTTGAAAAAAAAAATTAGATAATTTGGGAAAATATAACTTTTAAAGAGTACTTTTATATGCCATAGTACTGAAAAATGAAAATAGAATACTTCCCGTCATAAGGCGACTATTAATTTTCACTTAAAAATTGAAATGTTTTTTAATTGGTTCTCAATTAATAAAAACCGTTTTTATGTAACTACTTTGGCAATAAAAGAGGTTCTTATATCCTAATTGAAAGCAGTAAAAATTATTAAGTTCTAATCAATTTTATAAAAGCAATGATAAAAAGACATTTGAAAACTTTAAACGTTAATTACTCAAAATATTAAAAATGTGCTTTACCTGGTTATTACCGAAAGCCAGATATATCCTCATGAAAATTACTATTTTCGCCCGCCAATGTTTTAATTTCGTTGAGTTAATAAAAAAATATTAATGTTGTAGACTTGCTTTAAAAAGGTAACCACAGACAATTTTAATTATTTTTTTCTGACGGGGTGGAAATCTAACATAATTAGTAAGTAACAAATTTTACAATTAGAAAAATAACAAATTAGTATAAATCATGAAATTTTGTAAAAAATGCATAACACTATAGTAGCGTAAAAATTAACTACATTAGATGTAATTTCATGATACCAGCTGAGATAATAAGCGACACATTATTATCTGTTACGAATGCCTCCTTGGTTTCGCAAACCAATTTTTGTAACTTGGTTGCTGTTGGCAACGAACCTTTTTCTTTTTATTTGACAGATGATTTTTTATTCTCTTGTAGTAGAATGTTTTGAACCGAGTTATGTGTAGGTAAAAATTGAACTCTCAGAATGAGAGTAATAATTAATATTCCTTTTTATAATTAAATGTAAATATCTTTTTTTTAATCTGAAGTTCATTTAATTCATTCAAGTAAGATTTACTGCGTTATTAGAATTTAATATTTGAACTGAAATTTCAATACAAACTTTATTCGACAATTTGACGTTATTCAAAGATAAAACATACAGTCTTCGAGTCGATATACTTCATCATCATCATCACCACCATTATTTTTAACCACTTGGAAAGTGGTTATTTTTTTCGGTCTAGAGATATCTGAACCATACCTGAATTTTTATGATGTTCAGATTTCATTCGTTTTCTGATTAGTCCAAGCTTAATGCCATGAAATGTAGTACTTCTGTTGCCACAATGACAAAAAAATAATAAAAAACTGCAAAAAAATTACGTAGTCAAAAACAAATTGAGATACAACTTTCAAAAAGATTGCATTTACAAGTACATTTTTTTTCGTTACGACGGTGTAAAAGAAATTACTATGTTTAGAAGTTTAAAAATTACCGAAAATTGTAAAACTGAAATTTCATTTAAAATTTGTCTCTGATTTGTCCAGCAATATTAGTGTTTAATCCATGGCGTATAGGTAATATATGACTGTGTTATTACGTAAGCCACATTTGATCATCATAAAAATGATGTTTATTAATACTATTATTATTTACAATACAGAATTTCTTTATAAGTCTAAAATAAGTCTAAGTCTTTGAAAAAATCATTTTAAACTTGTCGTTATAATTTGTTAAATTACATTTATTATTATTATTATTATTATTATTATTATTATTATTATTATTATTATTATTTTTTTGCATGAAACGGGATTTGTCTAACATAGAGACAGAAAATATCACTGAGAGAATTCTTTAAAAACTACCTGCATATTGCGAAACTGTGATAAAATTTTCACACAACAAAAATAAATTCACTATCAAAGTCATTTGTGTTCTAATCTAGTAATTCAATTAAAATGGAATAAAATTATGATGCATAAAAAAGAAGATAACAGCCAGAAAAGAGCTATCTTAACTAACATTGAAGCAATTATGCAACTGCATACTGGAATCCAGCCGCATTTCTTTTGTAATCAAACCCTGAAATGCGTCCCTATCATGTAAAGTTGATGAGAAATATTAACTGTATATCAATCCGTTTTTACGTGCGTTTGTAATTATGTAAATACGTAGCACCTTTAACTGATGTTCAGTCTGTCCGTCTGTCCGTCCGTCTGTCTGCATATAACAACTCAAAAATTACTAAACCGAATCGTTTGAAATTTAAAATATATAATTATTACATAATTAAATTGCACAGATCAATAACAGAGACAATCAAAAGTATTCCATTACATTACGATCAATGGGAAAAAGTTTCAAATGCATTTTAATCGTTTGAAATTTAAAATACATAATTATTACATAATTTTGTCTGGTTATTTCAAATTTTATCACATGCATAGTTGAATTACAGGGACAATCAAAAGTCTTCCGTTACATTACGGTCAATGGGGGAAAATGTTTGAAATGCATTTTAATGGTGTTACATTCATTCGAACATAATAAAATTGATATGAATTTATAAAGTACATCTTATAATATACATTTTGCACAATCTGTGGTGCAAAGAGCATTTGTTATCTATTTGCAAGGCCACACAACAGTATTCCATTACGTATTGGTATAGGGAGAACATTGTTTGGTGCACATTTTAATTTAAATTAACAATTTACAATTTTATGAGATTCATATATGAGAATGATATTTTTAAAACTTCGTTATCGTACGAATGCACCTAATTTTCTACGCTTCCCACGCATTTTCCAACTTGTTCATCTAATTTTTAACCCCCGATTCGTCGCAAGTTTCCTTAGAACTCTACTGGTCGCATCCAGTCTTTTTCGCGCAGGATCTAGCTGACTTTAAAACGTAAAATAACAAAAGTTTTCATTAATTATTCAGTTATTACTTTTCAATGAATTTATAAAGTTGCATTTCATTGAAATTGATAAATATTCTTGTGAGTTGTGAAATATTTGAAACGGTTGAAAATTATTTCACGGTCTTTTTAAAATTAAAAATTAAAAATTTGTAATTTTCTTGTTAATGTTTCTGTGACTTCTAGTAATAACCAGGTACGGCACATTTTTGAAAAAAAAATGAGATAATTTGGGAAAATGTACTTTTAAAAGAGTATTTTTATCTGCCATAGTGCTAAAAATTAAAATCGAGTACTTCCCGTCATAGGACGACTATAAATTTTCATTTAAAAATTGAAAAAAAAAAACAGTAATAATTGGGTAAGTGCATAAAGTAACGGTGATAACGAGATAAGATTTCTTTAAATCGTCTATAATTCTGTGGTTTCCGATAATAACCAGGTAAGGCACATTTTTAATACTTTGAGTAAATAACGTTTATTCAAAAATGCCTTTTTATCATTACTTTTATAAAATAGTCTAGAACTTAATAACTTTCACTATTAAAAAAATTAAAATTAAAATTTTATTTTATTTACATTTATTAAAAATAAATGTAAAATGGTAATAACTAGATAAAAGTTAAATTTTTATTTGGTTCTCAATTAATAAAAACCATTTTTATATAACTATTTTGGGAAAAAAAGAGAGTCTTATATTCTAGTTGAATGTAGTGAAAATTATTAAGCTATAATCTATATTATAAAAGGAATAATAAGAAGACATTTTTGAAAACTTTAAACGTTAATTACTCAAAATATTAAAAATGTTTATTTACCTGGTTATTACCGGAAGCCATAGATATATACTCGAAAAAAGTTAGAATGTCATGAAACTTTATTCTAATAAATCGTAAGATATTTAAGATCAGACACATGAAATCTTTCCAATGTATTTATAAGGGCAGGTGGGATCGAGGTCAATAATTGATAAGGACAGCAAAAAGATTGGCAAGCAAATTATTTCGGGTTAAATTGTGTATAAACGTCCGGTAAATCGCTAATGTTACCGTAGTCTCAGATCCAAGCAGAGGTAACTTACAGTCAAGGATTCGTTTTTTCTATATCTGATAAATTGCATCTACCCATTTCGTAACTTTTATATTCTATTTTTATTAAGAGAGACTTTTTTCCATATTCAAAAAGAAATTCTTCTAATTGTTAAAAAAATCGTAAAAAAAGGTAATAATAATAAACATTATTTTTATGATGATAAAACGTGACTTATATAATAACAAAGCCATATAATACGTACGCGATCGATTTAACATTAATAAACCAGTCATAAACAAATTTTTAATAAAATTTCAGTTTTACAGTTTTCTAAATTTTTAAAATTCGAAACAATGCACATTTTAAAATTTTGCACGTCTTATAGAGGAAAAAGTATACTTTTAAATGCAGTTTGTTTTATAACTGTATCTGAATTTGTTTTTGAGTTATTAATTTTTTTTGTACTTTTTATAGTTTTTTTTCTCATCGTGGCGACATAGGTATTCCATTTCTGGACATTAAACATGGACCAACCAGAAAATGAATAAAATCGAGACATAACAAGGTTTCAGATATGCTTCAGCTGTCTTTATTCTCGACCGAAAGAAACAACAATTTTCCAAATAGTTAAAAAATTTAAGGGGGCTCAAAGCTCGGAAATTTTTCAAAAGAAATCGATTTTTTATGATCTAGTTTGATTATTCAATTAATTTTGAACTCAATGCAAAAAACCGCATAAAATATTCTTCAAACTTAACGGAGTTATAAGCATTTATGTATCAACACTTTCAAAGCCGCACCCATATAATTTCAACTTTCAGACGCGTTTTCTCAAAACTTGATTTTTGACGACTAACACCAAGATTTAAAAAAAACTATATAATGGAATGGCTTAATTTTTTTGCATGCATATAACATCATTACCTATAGAATTAAAATTAATATATTTTAGATAGTTTAATATTTTGAGTATTTTTAATGAAAAAAAGTTGTATTTTTTAAAAGTTTTTTAAATTTTAAAATTTGAGAGTTTTTTCAATAATGTTTTTTTTGAGTGATAGTTATATCTTTAATTCATTCTATAGAATAAAGTTTCCGGATCATTTTAAAACAAAAATTAGGTTTTTATGTCAATTCAATCTTAAGATATCTTGCGAGTGGTGATATAACACATGATTTTTTTTTCGAAAATTGTGTTACATGAATTTTGCTATATTTCTTATTATATTACATTGAAATACTTCATTTTATAACTTTATAAGATTACAAACATATCTATAAAATATCAGAAAGTTTAAATTAATTACACTGAATACTTCTGTTTTTATATGGACTCGACTCTTATATGGACTCTGTTCACATGTTTTTCTGTATCGCTCAAGCCATGAGTCCCCTTAAGGCACAACACTAGTCACTTAAAAAGACGACCCGGATGATAATGTAAAGTCTATGGGAGCGTTCTTTTCACATATCACGCTCAAATTTTAATATTTTTACATGATTGGTTTGCACAAGATAGCTGAGGACGATCCACAACCGGCCTAGTTTTTACTTTTTCAATTTTGGTTTCAGATTAAAAAAAATACTTTAACTTTCAAAACCGGTTTAAATCGGTTCTGAAATTGAAATTATCATAATATAAAAAATATATAAGCAAAATAAAAAAAATAAAAAATAGGCCGATTGTAGATCGTCTTCATCTATCCTATGCAAAAAAAATCATGTTACAATATTAAAATTTAAACGAGATATTTGAAAAGAACGCTCCCATAGACTTTACATTATCATCCGGGTCTTTTTCTGTGACTAGTGTTGCGCCTTTTTTAATAACTATGGGACAAAACATTTTATTTTAGAAAACAGGACTTCTGCTTTTTCGAAATTTTGAGTCGCCCCGATGTATATATATATATATATAGATGTTACAAAACTTATTTCAGTTTTGAGACTTAAAACATACGCTTTTATTTTATATAAAATGACGTCCACTCGCATCTGTTGAAGAATTTCACACTTAATATCCAGTATTAAATTACAGAAAAGTATGCGGAAGACAAAAATATCGCAAAATAACGCACAAACCCGAAAGCGAGTAAAACGCTATGTCGTCGTTCAAGAAGCTCGACAAAATAATAATAATAATGATAATAATAATTTCATAAAAATAACAAAATTGTAGTTTAACAATTTACAACGACTATTTGGAAAATTATACTTTCAAGGACTAAAATTTTAAAGACTTATAGATAAATTCTACATTTAAATTAATATAAATAATAAACATCATTTAATGGTGATCATAATGATTCATATATTACGTACCCCATGCATTAAACATTAATATTCCTAGACCTAAAAACAGTAGTTTATAAATATTACATTTTTTATTGAAGGGGTTAATCAGACTGACTTCTGAAAGCCTCATATTACGCACGACATGAAATAAACATTTAATATTCCTGGACTCACCATTAACAAATTTTAAATGAAATTTCAGTTTTACAATTTACGGAACTGCAATTTTTTAAACTTTTAAAAATTGCAATTTTAAATTTTTACACCGTTGTTTAGAGAAAAAAATGCACTTTTAAATGCAACTGGTTTGAAACCTGTATCTAAATTTGTTTTAGTGTTATTACTTTTTTTAAAGTTTTTATTACTTTTTTTCTCATCATGGCAGCAAAAGTATTCCATTTTCGAACATTACACATGGACCAATCAGAAAACGAATAAAATACAAAACAGAAGTATACCATTTGTGGACATTATACATAGACCAATCAGAAAACAAATAAAATAAATTAAGTTGCGGAATTCAACCAATAAAAAGATTCAGATATACTTAAAATTTACCAATTCTCTGCCGAGAACAACAATTATTTTCCAAATAGTTAAATAAAAAATCGACAGTTTAAAGATTTATGTGCTTTATTTGTTTGTAACAATTATAATGAATATTTAAATATCATTTATAACTGCTTTAGCTTTGTCTAAAATCATTTATTTGTACGTTTTCAATATAGCACGTATTTTAATTATATTTTTCTTTGATTGTTGTGGTAAAATGGCAACGAAAAGACACCATAATCACTATTTTCCAGCAATTTTTTCTTGATCTTCTACAGAAATAGAGTACATCTGTTGCCACCACTACAGAAATAAGGTTAAAAACTACTAAAAAATTAATGCTTCAAAAATAAATTGAGACAATAGTTTTCAAACAAAGTGCATTTAAAAGTACTTTTTGCCCCTATACGAAAGCGTAAAAATTGAAAAGGTGTGATGCTTAAAAGTTTTAAAAAATGTAGTAGAAGTTATCAATATTTAACCGCTCAATAATACATCTGCTTTTGTTACGGTTTGCTTATGTAAGGTTATTTCCTTGGAATCCTCCCTATAGCACATAGGGAGGTAATAAACACTGTAGTAAAATATTTGAGATTTTTCATTTCCATGATTAATCGTGGTAATAGGATTAAATTCATGGAATGCATTAACTTAAGTGAAAGTTAATACGTTTCTTTAAAAAGTTTTTGTGAAAATTATTAATGAATTAATATTTCTGATTTTTCAACAGTGAAAGTATGAACTATTTTTAAATAATAAAGCGAAAGTAATTGAAGCGAAGAGAAGAGATAAATTGTTCTTACGTGACACATTGATGCATTTTAACTGCAGAAAATCGCAGTCTAAAAATGAAAACAGGATAATAATGTTGTATGGTGTAGTGTAATAGTAATAAAAGTGATGATAGATAAACATTCAAGATTTTAGAAGTGACATCATTGAAAAAATATAACTAGTGAGAGTCTTCACTCATATATAAAGTATGTTCCTAAAATTAATTACTATAATATGTTACCACTTTCATTATTATATCTATTATATTATAAAGGCCAAATATATCGGTGCGTAATGTATACGTCATTTTGCAAATTGAAACACTTTCCTCTGCAATTACGGTTTTGCAATTTTCGCTACTGCAAATTTTACACTTCTAAACATCGCACACTTTTAATTTTTACACCGTCGTATAGAGAAAAGAATGTACTTTTAAATGCAATTTGTTTGAAAGCTGCATCTCAGTTTTATTTTGAGACATTAATTTTTTTATAATTTTTTAGTACCAAATTTGTAATTGTGGTAGTAGAATCACTCCATTTTTCTCTGAAAATTGGAAAAAAAAAGAAAAATAGAAAAGAAAATGCGGTACACTTTTTCAAGCAATTTCGGTTTTGCAATTTTCAGTACTGAAAATTTACACTTCTAAACATCGTACATTTTAACTTTTTACACCGCCGTATGGAGAAAAGTATGTACTTTAAAATGCAATTTGTTTGAAAGCTTAATTTAGGCAGTTTTGAGACATCAATTTTTTTTAAATTTTTAGTAGCAATTTTGTAATTGTGGCAACAAAATCACTCCATTTTCTCGTAAAATTGAAAAAAAAAAATAGAGATTAAAATGCGTCTATTATAGTAAAGTCCTTTAAATTTCGATTTTATTTATTTTGTTAATTTTAGCTTAAACTAATATTTTTTTGAGAATTAGACTGACCAATATAAGATGTAATTTTTATTGCAACTAAATTTGCATACTTTTTATAAATAAATGAAACAGATCTTTTTTAATGATTTTCTATCGTCGAATTTCGACAGGTTCCACTTCTTGGTAATAAAAGATTAAATGCCATTTTTTAAATTATGCTTTATTTTCCTATTTTGTACACAATTCGTACAATCCCGCACGGTATTGCAAACCCTGCCTCTCAATGGAAACTTTGCTCCCCCCGAAAAACAATAAAAGAAAAATATTCTTAAAATAGAGCTCCTGCTTTTGCGAATTTGAATTAGTTATGTACATGTACATATTCCCAGAATAACGTTTGTCTCCTAGTTAATATCCACTAAAAGTGTATTGTGTTAAAAAAAAAATGTGTCCGAATTTTTGGAGGGTTATTTTTTTATTTTTGGAACTACAGTCGACTCTCGTTAGTTAAAAATTGGATGATTATAATCTTTGCTTAATTCGAACTAAACATGAAGTCCCGAAATTTTCAATGGCAGAATAACGTTAAACTTTTTCATTAATTCCAACTCATTTTCTCTTGGCATTGTTTAATTTAAACTAACGAGAATTCCGATTTTTTATTCTTCCTTTCTTTCCAACGGATTTCTGATCATTTGGATCATTCAGATCATAACTTTCTTTCTTTGATTTTTGTGAAAATTGTTTCGAACGAGTATACATATAATCCCAAGCATTTGATATCCACTTTCTAAGTGCCCCGTCTGTCCATCAGTGACGCTTCCAGTTTTTCTTCCATTGTGCTTGTTTCTAATCTTTTAATTAATTTATGTATTTATACATTCTAATTTAATATTAAGTCATATTCTGGTGATAACAGACATAATAAATTAAAAAAACGATATAACATTAATTCCTTTGTAATAGTATCATATTAAGCATTTTCTCATTTCATAATTTCCATAATTCGAATATTTCTTCTGGCCCCGACGAGTTCCAATTAATGAGAGCCGACTTTAAATGCTATAATTTTGTGGAAATTTTCGGAAGGATGTTTATGTTCGTTCTCAGAAACTCATGAACTAATGGCATGGTGCATTAACATATAGCATGGCACATTTCAAAAATACCGTGATGCATTTGAAAAGTATCACAGCGAATTTGAAAAATTGCACGGCATACTTAAGAAATCGCACCTAATATATATTACAGTGGTGTCCAAAATTTAGGCATGATTGGTAATTAAGTAATTATTTTTAAGTAATGAAAGAAATATGAATCGGAATGTGCTGAAACTCCAGGTGTGTAAACAAAATAGTACGCATCACATATTTTCGCGAAGAGTTTTTCCCGAAATCGAACAGGGGACCGTCAACAAATTGAAAAAGAACGAAGATCTTTTGGATAACACTGTCAAAACTAATGTAGCAAAAGCGTTCAAACTGCACATTTTGATTAATTGGCTTATTGTAATGTACTGTGATAATTTTTACAAGGATAGTATGTATACTCGTAGAGAAATTAAGGTTTTTATAAAAACAGTCCCAAGTTTTTTGCTTATAATTTGCAGAGTTCTTAATATAAAATAGTGTTCTTTTTTGAAAAAATGACAAACATCATTGTACACAATACCCTGTAATCAGAATTAAAAAATAATAAAAATTGTATGACAAATGAGCAGGTTTACTAAATAATTTTTTACAGCGCATGCGTGAACGCTATTAAAATTTCATTTGCATATTATGTTAGTTAAATGTATAGAGCAACTTTTGTGAAAATCTCAAAAACATAGCTTAAGAATTCTGAAAATTATCGTTGATAGAATGAGATCAAAATCCTTTATTCCCTAAATGAAGCAAAAAGATGAGGGGCTGTATCCATATTCCATTGTTTAGTGCCTACACAATATTGCACGTACAACTATATTTAGGTAAAACCCCTGATTTTTTTGCTTCCTTTAGGAATAACGGATTTTGAGTTGATTCTATAGGCTCCCATTTTCAGAATTTTCAAGCTATGTTTTTGAAACTTTTACAGAAGTTGCTCTATACATTTAGCTAACACAATATGCAAATGACATTTTTATATCGTTGACGCATGCGCAATGAAAAATTATTTACTAAACATACTGATTTTTCATACAATTTTTATTATTTTTAAATTCTGATGACAGGGTATAGTATACAATGATGTTTGTCATATTTTCAGAAAAAAACATTATTTTATAATAAGAACTCTGCAAATTATAAGCAAAAAACTTAGGACTGTTTTTATAAAAACCTTAATTTCTCTACGAGTATACATGCTATCCTTGTAAAAATTAATACAGTACATTACAATAAGCCAATTAATCATAATGTGCAGTTTGAACGCTTTTGCTACATTAGTTTTGACAGGGTTATTCAAAAGATCTTCGTTCTTTTTCAATTTGTTGACGGTCCCCTGTTCGATTTCAGGGAAAACTCTTCGCGAAAATATGTGACGCGTACTACTTTGTTTATACACCTGGAGTTTCAGCACATTCCGATTCATATTTCTTTCATTACTTAAAAATAATTACTTAATTACCAATTATGCTTAAATTTTGGACACCGGTGTATTTAATCACTACTATATTGTATTTGAAGACAAAAAAAATACCTAATTTCTTCGAACTTTTAGTAAGCCTTGTGTTTTGTTTTGCTTAATGAGCAAAAGTGTTCATTTCAGACGAAAATATTTCTGTCCTTTTTCATTCCGCTCTGAACATATTTTGTACGGCAAAAATTGTATCTAAAGATTGTGTATAAACTTTTAGAGATGACAATTCAAATCCAAAAAAGTCATTTCGTATTGGAGAGCAGGCTCACAATCAAGTTTATCAGTCATACATAAAGCAAGTGTAACTCAAAATTCAACTTGGATTTTTGTTCGCAATATTAGCAAATATAAATAAACTATAAAGACATTTCCATCAGATTTATAAATGATATTAATAAACTGTAATAAATTTCCTAAAAATATTAATAATGGCCTCTGTCCGCGTTCAAACTACAATGTTAAAAATCTTGTCCTAGTTTGAACCAAATTTTGGTGCTCAATAACGGCCACTGTAAGATGGTGAAATCTTGAACCAATATTTGGAACTAATGTTGAGGCATACTTCCAATAGTTGGAATGAAGTTGAAATAAGAAGCTCCAAATGTTGATACGAGATTCCGCTTTTTTTTCGGTAGCTACTGAGAAATAAAATTTAGTTCAAACTAGAGCAAAAGTTTTAACAGTTTACAGTAAACCCGTTTGATACGCCCCCCCCCCCCCGCTTAATATGCGAATTTCTTTCAATCTCTTGAATAAAACCCATAAAGCTACGGAAAAAATATCATGTTTAATATTCAAAAGTTTGCAACCTGAACCTGCTTTTAATATTGCTAGAAAGCTAAGGATGACATATACGTTTAGCACGAAGCAGTTTCTGCGCGAACCCGCTTAATAAATGAATTTTTTTCGACCTTATGAATATCGTCCATAAAGCTAAATTAAAAATATCACGTTTAACACGCAAAAGGTTACTACGTGATCCCCCTTAATACGCGATTTTCTTCCGATCTCTTGAATATCGCCCATAAAACTAAGGTAAAAATATACATTTAACAATCAAAATGTTACTACGCTACCCCGTTTAATATGCGAGATATTTTTTATCTTTAAGACAAAAAAAAAAGCTACAAATTTATTTATTATAGTGCGAAATCCTTCTTTCTTCTCCGTTTAGTATATTCAACGGATTTTTATTTAAAATAAAAACGTCGTTACCAGATAGAGATGTTTAATTTTTTTAATAACAGATTATTTAAACCGAACATTTTTAATCGGAAATAGTGGTAGATATTACCATAAAAAGTCTCTGCTGAGCTAGCAGCACTACAGTTCATCTTTTGATCCCGTTTCCTAAGATTCTCCCTTCATTTAACTTTTTATTGTAGTACAGAGTTGCAGACAAATTCAATAAATACAGATGCGTCATAAAAATTATTATGATTGAAATTGATTATGCCTATTGCTAGTGATATTTTAAATGTATATTATATGCTTAGTATATGTTTTATAATTTATATTATAGGCAAATAAGATGAAAAAAGAAAAAAGTATTAGTGTAATGCGTCTGTGGTTGTACAATTATTTTATGTTTTCGTTACTGATTGCTATAGAAACAATATCTTTTTACACAAACATTAAAAAAGATTGTTTTTCCTTATAATGATAAAGGATTGATTATAGGGTTACCCATTATCATAAACACTAAACATGATTTTAATAACTGGCAACAAGAAGTGTTACTAAGCCATCGCAGCCGATTTCCATTGAAAGTTTGATGTTTTTAAGCATAAATTCTTCAATACAATTTGCCATTTTAGCATGATTTGTGTTATTTGCTGTAAATTGAAAAAACAAAACTTGAAAAAATTAGTACAACGAAATCAATCGTGTTTCCTTCAGGACGTATTCCGGGAAAGTCGTCCAAAATCGGTTGTTGAGCCTGAACATATCAATTCATCGTGCATGAACTGATAAAGAAATATCATCATGTGACATATCGTGAGTTTGGGGGATCTTTGTCGTCTGATAATCATGAATTAGATACTAAATGAACATTTTGACTTAAAAAATAAATGTTCGCGTTTCATCCCGCATAATCTCAAACGCTCCACAAATGCTTAAAAAAGGCTCGTGTCGATATGTGCAAAAAAAAATTTGAAAAATTACTTCCAGGTTCATCATAGGCTATGTATAACATCTACACAAGGGACGAATCATGGATTTATGCATATGAGCCGGAAAGAAAACAACAATCGACGGTATGGATCTTCTAAGATAAGCCTAGTACAACAAAAGTTTCGGAAGGATAAAGAACATATCAGCAAATGATTGCTTGTTTCTTTGACATTACCGGTCACGAGGCAACAGTGGAATTAGAGTAACACACTACAGTCAATTCTGAATGATACACCATCATTTTTTTGCCAGAAGTATTTTGAAAAATTTTAATAAAGAAGAAGAACAGGCGAATAATTCTTTACTATAACAATGCGAGCTCTCACACATGCGCTCAAACAAAGGGATTTCTGAAAGGCGAAAAGAGCGATTTGTACGGTCATAAGCTGTACAGTCGTAATTTGGAATTCAAAGACTTTATTTAATTCCCATACGTCGACAAGAAATTATATGAGCAACGATTTTCGACACCCGAAGAAGCGGTTGATGCATTTAAAACGCTTGTTTTGGAGTTATATCCAAGGGCGTGCAAACAGTGCTTTGAAAATTGACTTAAACGCACCCAAAAATGTATTACTATTCATGGAGAATACTTTGAAAAACAATAAATCCAATATTGATTATAAATATTTGCTTTTTCATTACTAGACAAAAACTATAAGTAGCAACCCTCATAATTATATGAATGAAAGTTCTTATGTATATTTAGATGATTAGATGTGTAAATAAACGAGGTTCCTACGATATTTTACAAATCATGTATAATACGTGATCTCGCGTAGCATGCAACTTTTGTCTACTCCCTTGAAACGCGTCTTTGTTTGTATGCCACTGTATATTGATCAACGACCATCGCTAAATGGTGGGGAGGATGCTGCTATATTTTGAAATTTAAAAACTTTATTGACAATTTGTTTAAAAAATCTTATAAAAAATATAAGAGACTTTTTATTTCTGATAGACAATGCAAAAGTTACAAATCTAATTGGGAGTAATATTAATTTTTTTTGCAAAAAAGAACTATTCATTATATTTTCTAATTATAACTTAAAAAAATACAAAACTTGTTGGTAAATACTGAAATTCGGCTTGGCAATTTAATGTAGGTTTTCGCGTCCGTGAATAGTCTTACGCTCGTATTCATCAACTACTTTCAGCCCGAGTTTTACCCAAAACCTCGGTCGAACGCTCAAACGGTATTCATCATTAATCCTGCCTGGACGTCTTGATAATGTCCAATCAAATGTTTTCATGAATTTCATTTGAGCGTTTGAACAAGATTTTCTAGGTTCAGATCGATGGTGATTATGAGCAGTAGCGATGGCCCTGCATTGACCGAGACACTTTGTAAATTGTAATGCAGCTCACAATACATATAGAGCCAATGATTTGATTACAGTGTATTTCCTTTGATATCATCCAA
This sequence comes from Maratus speculifer, assembly GCA_964019185.1. NCBI lineage: Eukaryota > Metazoa > Arthropoda > Arachnida > Araneae > Salticidae > Maratus > Maratus speculifer. The sequence goes on from OZ025295.1 coordinate 98,830,932, forward strand.
TTTTAAACTTATAAAGAGTAATCTACTAAATTTTTCTATTCATCTTCGTAGTTTAAGAGCACATAGATTATTTCGACAAGTAAAGTGAAACATTTTTTTTTTTTTTTTTTTGAAATATGGAACATCATGTATTTTAATTAAAAATCGAAATACAAATGTACTTCTTTGAAACAGCAAGTATATACGTTATATCCCATATATAAATAAAATTAATGTCATGTGTAAATTTGCTTTAAATAAACATTTTACTAATCATCGGGAGAACAGTTCTCCTGAATAATGGAGACTAATCGTAAGCTAAAAGCGCTAGGGATTTTAACATCTTCTAACGTAAATGTTTTAACATCTTTAAAAGTTTTAAGTGTTTTAAAAACTTCTATATTCTTGTACCTATTTAGTAATACATTTATAGTAATTTAAGTATTCGAGCTGTTTATTCATAAAGCAAATGCATTGCTTAATTCTGTCGAATATATATATATATATATATATATTTGTTTTAGATACAATGCATTTTCTATAAAGAGTTTTACAGTGAATTATTTTTGATATACTCAGCAGGGAACTTTACTATTAATATGTACAACAATTTATGGATGTAATGCATTCTTAGAATACTTAAAAGATTAAATCTTGTACTTATAATGCATTTACAGGACTTACATAATTGTTCTGAAGAATAAACTAGCTACCTCCTAATTTCTAATCGATGCACTAATTATTTCTAGGAGTATTATACTTAAATAGGTTTGTTTGAATTAATAAGCATTAGGAATAAATTTTACGAAAATTCACGAGCCATTGCGCAGTTAATTAAGAGTTTAGTTTGATACATTTTGTATTAAGTTGTAATTACAAATATTCAATGCGGATTGCTGTAAATGTTTCTCCTCTTATTTTCTTTATTTGTGAATAGTTGCTTATTTATTAATTCAGAGAGATTTGCGTTTGAAAACTAAAATTTAACAGCAAAATTATTTTTAATAACATAAATAACGTTTCATAGCACATAATGTGTAAATTTTAAAAAATGTTATGAGGAAGTACTATAATTTATACTAAAAAAACATTTAAACTAACGAGTACACTTAGAGATTTCAAAAAGGGACATAAAGACTTTTTTTCTCGAATTAACTTCAAAAATAAATTTTACTGCTACAAATTTTACGATAATGAATTTTTTTTTAAGAATAGCTGTATGGCATACACTGTTGTCAAATTATGAAAAAGATACATTTTTTAACTGTACAGATAATTTTTAAATATTTGATTATCGCATAATTTTTTCCGGTATGTATGAAAATTACAATTAAAGTTCTCAACACTAAATAAATTAAACAACAAATTATTTTAGGTGCGTTCGTAATTATGTAAATACGTAGCACCTATTGTTGTCGCTCAGTCCGTCCGTCTGTCTGTCCGTCTGTCCGTGTGTCTGTCCGTCTGTCCGTCCGTCCGCATATAACAACGCAAAAACTACCCAACCGAATCGTTTGAAATTTAAAATACATAATTATAACATACTTTTGTCGAGTCATTTCAAATTTTATGAAAATCGGATGGACAGATCAATTACAGGGACATTCAAAAGGATTCCGTTACATTACTGTCAATAGGGAAAAAAGTTTTAAATGCATTTTAATCGTTTGAAATTTAAAACATATAATTATTGCGTAATTTAGTCGAGTCATTTCAAATGTTATGAAAATCGGATGCATAGATCAATTACAGGGACAATCAAAAGGATTCCGTTACATTACGGTCAATGGGGAAAAAGTGTCAAATGCATTTTAATGATGTTACACTCATTCGAACATAATAGAATTGGCATGAATCTATGAAATATATACTAAAATATGCATTCTGTACAATCTGCGATGCAAAAAATTTTTATAATTAAATTACAGGGCCACACAAAAGTATTCCACTATATAATGCTATATGGGGAAACATGGTTTGGTACGTGTTTTAATTATATTCAACTATTTCACATTTTATGAATACGATATACGTTGCTGAGGTGTAATAACAATTACGTCCTGTATATTTACAGAAACGTAAAGATTTCGACTACTGTACTGTATCCGGAGTACGCTCTACTATATCAGCAAGATCTGAATATTTTTAAAACTTCGTTATCGTACGAACGCACCTCATTTGCTACGTTCACGTGCAATTTCCAACTTGTTGTTACTTTCAACAAGTCATTTGCTGTTGTTTTCTTTGTATCTTTGTTGTTACTGTTTCACAAACCCTGATGATTAGTTTCCTAAAAATATCTAAAACTATCCTTTAAATAAAGAAAATATTTCTAGTTAATGAGAATTTTCAAAGTTTTCTAAATAAACAATTTGTTACTTTACAACTGTTGTCAGCTTTATACAGTCTCTAAAAATAAATAAATAAATAATTAGATTGCCACAAAATCTACGCCTAGTTTCTTGCGGCATATTATTAAATTTTTATAAATTTTATAAATGAGAAAAAAATCCCAATCGGAATTATTTTTTCATATAATGTACGCTAAAGAAAAACTGTCTTCATTCAAATAAATAAAAAAGTAAAATCTGCAATGTGTGTAGTTTTTTACGCATATTGAATAAGATTTTGGGGGAACAAAACAAAATTTTGAATTCTCGTTATTAAATTTTTAGATATCCATTTCTGTTAAAATTTTTATAACGTAACAACGGTAATATTGATTTTATAGGTATTGTTTTCGTAATATCAAATTTAAAAACGTATAAATTATGGAATTATCGTTTTTAAAAACTTATAAGTCTTTTTAAAGAAATCAAATTCAAGAAGCTTCAGACATCAGAATCCTAAATTTCTTTTCATGCCGTCAAATAGTTTTGAGTTATCTTTAAAAACAATAATTACAATTTTTTTCTTTTCAAATTGCGTGTGTGCAGATGCACAATTTTTTATGATATCTTTATCCTTATCATTAAGCAATTTCTATTTTTAGTGTAATAATTTAAACATTGTTTTGATACATTCTAGAAGATTAATCATGAAACAGTAGTACATCAAATTTGTGCGTTCAATTTTACTTTATTATATCAAGTTGGAACATGCTATTAGAACAAATACCTATTTTTAATAACTAAATTCTATTTTATGAAGTCTTCTATTTAACAAAATGTTAGTCGGGTTTTAACGAATTTTTTTATGATATAGTACACTACATTTTTTTGAAAAACATGCAAATAAGCATAAAAATACAGGGTGATTATAAAAAAACTATCCCGACATTTGGGGCCCTAACTATTATGCCATTCACAGAAACTGACTGAAATGTTGGCAAATGGTATTTATAGGTATGCGCTCAAGAATGATATGGAAACATCAGTGTCACTCAAACAGTTACGGTTACAGTGAGAAAATTTCAAAAAAATCAAATGGCAACACCCAGTTTTTTGTATCGGAATGTGATCTCCATTGTGAAAAACACTAAATAGCGTTGAAATGGCAGAAGGCAAGGGAAAAGAAAAAAGGACTTTGCCGTGCACCAGAAAATTAATGTTCGTTTCATTTACGTCACAAGTCGAACCGTTTCTTTGGCTGATATCCCACGTCGTTACGATTGACGTCGTTACCCTAGGTGAAAGAAAAGGCACTGCGAAATGCAAGCCGCGTCTGTTGCCTTCTGCCATTTCAAATAAGATGTTGCTTTCAGGGAAAGAGCGTGGGGGAAATCGTAGATTTATTACCTGAATGAACAAAATGCCGCAGAGACATTGCGTGTTTACAGCCACAACCATGGATTACGGCGAGGCCCGTGCACTGTCAAAGCTGTACGGGACTTGATTTATAAATTTGAAGAAACTGGTTGCACATGCGATCGACCTCGGTCTGGACGACCTTCCGTTCCTGTAACAGCTGTTGCAGAAGTTCATCAAACGATAAGCATAATTCATCCCGCAACTGCACACGGTGTTTCCTGTGTTCTGAAAATGCCGAATTAAACTGTACGCAAGATTCTGCGCTCTGTTCTAAACATGTTTCCGTATCGATTCCAGCGTGATCAGATGTTGGAAGCAGAAGACTATCAAATACAGCTGGATTTTGTAAATCAATTCCTTATCCGATACGATGAAAATAGCAGCTGGCCTTTACGCATTCTGTGGACAGATGAGGCGCATTTCTCGTTAACTGGTAACGTGAATTCAAAAAGTTGTGTGCACTGGGACGAGAATAATCCATATGATGTGCTTGCCCGTCCATTACACGAGGAAAAAGTGACCGTGTGGTGTGGTATAACGAATACGTTCATCCTCGGCCCTTGCTTTTTTGAAGAGGTTATTGTCGGTAGTCTGCAAACGTGTACAGTAACGAGTGAACGCTTTACGGACATGTTAACTCGTTAAGCGATTCCCGCATTGCAACAGCAAAATGCTATATCTAAAGTTGTGTGGATGCAAGATGGTGCTCCTCCACATGACGAGTTTTCTGTCAAACTTGTCTTAAGTCAACAGTTTGGTGACTGAGTTATCTCCTGTCATTTCACGCTTCCATGGCCACCAATGTCTCCTGATCTGACACCAATGGATTTCTGGCTGTGGGGATACCTGAAATCCAACGTGTATCTGTTTCGTCCTCAAACTGCATCTGATTTGAAAAGATGCCATCAAAACTGCAATTCAAGAGATTCCTATTGCCATGGTACGTACTGTAGTGCTATCCATTATCTGCCGCATGCAAAGTCTCATCGTATATGAAGGAGATCACGTGGGAAATTTGTGAAACACAATAAAATGCTTTATTTTATGCTGCTTGTCTGTCCTTATGGATTGTCCTCACTTTTAGCCTATCTACCGCCGCTGATTTTCATGATGCATTTTCCGTTCCAAAGCTATATTTTGTTTTTCACAAATGAGATCACATTCCAATACAAAAAACTGAGTGTTGCTATTTGATTTTTTCGGAATTTTCGCACTGTAACCGTAATTGTTTAAGTGACACTGTTGTTTTCCATATCATTCTGGAGCGCATATCTCAAAATATTTTTTTCCAAAATTTCATTCAGTTTCTGTGAATGGTATGATAGTTAGGAGCCCAAATGTCGGGATACTTTTTTATAATCACCCTATCATCACAAGACCAAAGGAAAAAAGCGTAAGATTAAAAAAAAAGTTTTTTTAAAACTTCAAAAGTATTTTTTAAAAATACATATATGGAGATTCTTCTTATAAAAGTTCTTTCGAACACATAAGTAAATAAACTCGGAGGTAAATTAAATTCTGACACCGTTTTTAAACTTTTAAATGACTTATATTAAACGTTAATATTTACAAAAAAGATATTTATATATTAATATTTACAATTCGAACATTCAAAAGGAAACTTTAATTAAAACATCTTAATCGCGTCATCTTAATCAACATTCTTCTAAAGTCAACACCAACTCTCCCCACATTTCATCCAACGATCTCTTCCGTTCATTTCTTTTTTCTTCGGCTTTTCGTCTGAATGGAGTTTTTTCAGAAAATCGTCTGCTTTCTAAAGACCTTTTCTATCAGAGTTGCGATATGAAGAACCTTACAAGACATGATACTTGGCTGTTGGAGAAAGAATCGCTCCCACAACGGCCGTCCTGACTAGGCTTTCGTCCTCGAATGCTCGTCCCTTTGGAGGCAGCAGCAGTTGGATCATCTGGAAAGATAAAGAAAAAAAAAACACAGCAGCATCCAAAGTCTTAATTGAAAAAAAGAAGTCATTATTCAAATTGTTTATCAAAGCTTAGATTATTTCTTGAAAAAATTCATATATTTTTTTTTCGCGTCTTTTCGTCTTCTCTTTCTTACGTCCTTTCATCTTCTTTTATCTTACGTCTTTTCGTCTTCTTCTTTCATACGTCTTTTCATCTTCTATTACCTTACGTCTTTTCGTCTTTTCTTTCTTACGTCTTCCGTCTTCTTTTATCTTACGTTTTTTCGTCTTCTTTCATACGTCTTTTCATCTTCTTTTACCTTACGTCTTTTCGTCTTTTCGAGAATAAAGTTAAAATTCTATTAGTTGTCAGTCCAGAGGTTTACCATAGTTGGTATTGTGTCACAATCGGTGAAATTCTTTTTTTTTTAAGCTTCGTCCGTCCACGGCTTCATGTACTCTGCACATGTACTGGTGACCATGGGTCCTTCGTTGAATCCAAGTTTCTTTACATCGTAGGTGTCATTATTTTTTACTTTTATGACTTTGTACGGACCTAAATATTTTGGTTTTAACTTCAAACCTGGACCTTGTTGTGTGCGTTTTATAGCAACCACATCATTAATCTTAAATTTGTTAGCTTTCTTTCGTCTGAGGTTGTAAGTTTTACGGTTCTCTTCTTGGACTTTTAAAATCTGTTTTTTAGCATTTTTTCTCATATCTTCGCGATTATTTGTAAAATCAGATTGTATTTCAGCATTCAGAAGACTAGTAATTTCAATGTTTTTTTTTAGTTTCATTTTAGTACCAAACATCAATTCAAAAGGAGTTGTGCTTATACTTCTCTGAAAAGTCGAATTTATCAGCTGTTGGACGTTGCTTACATGTGTATACCATTTTTTAGGATTATCGACCGACAATTTAGACAGAACAGATATTATGACAGAATTTAGACGCTCAACTTGGCCGTTAGACCTGGGTAATCCAGTGGTAATCGGGATATGTTTAATATTTTCATTGATGCAATAATCTTCAAAAGTTTTAGAGGTAAATGCAGGACCTTTATCTGATATAATTCGAACTGGATTTCCAAAGATAGATTTTTGGATTTCTAATTTAGAAATTACTTCGGCAGCATCGGTAGATTTTGTGGGATACAACCAAACAAATTTTGTGAATGCGTCAATGACCGAAAGGATATGTTTGTAATTTTTATTAGTGCTTTCTAATGGACCTAAGTGATCAACATGGTACGTATGTAATGGAGTTTCTTCTTTTTCTATTGGGTGAAGTAAGCCTTCTTGTTTACCACATTTTCTATTAACTAAAATACAGGGAACACAATTTGCTATACATTTCTAAATTTTTTGTTTAACTTTAGGGATGTAAAAATCATTTTCTAAACTTTTCTCTGCTCTTGCAACTGCGTAATGATCTTTTTCGTGAGCGGCCTTGATTATATTCATTTGCATGTCTTCCGGTACAACTAATAAATCATTACCATTAACACATTTATAAAGAACATCATTTTTAACTAGATAATCATCATAAGATTTCACCTTTAGGATTTCTTTTATTGTTTTAATATGGTCATCGGTTTCTTGAGCTTGGATAATTTTTAAAGTTAAGCTATCTTGGATTACCATACAAATAGGATACCTACATAATGCATCGACATGTCTCATACTGCTACCCTGTCTATGTTCAATAACATAATCAAAATCGGATAACATTATTGCCCATCTAGCTATTTTTGTACTCATTTCTTTTTTATCCATAGTCATTTTAAATGCATTACAATCGGTTTCAATTTTAAATGGGATACCTAGCACATATACTCTAAACTTTTTCAGGGCTTCAATTACAGCTAAAACTTCTAATTCGTAACTAGTGTACTTCCGTTCAGCTTCGGTGGTTTTTTTACTTGCGAAATAAACTGGATGAAATTGATTATCTACTGGAGATTGTTGCATTAAAACAGCTCCATAGCCATCAATACTGGCATCACAATGGATTTCGGTCGCACTTTTGGGATTGTAAATTAAAAGTACTGGTTCTGACGACAAAATACGTTTGAGTTCATTAAAAGCTCTTTGTTCTTCTATATCGAATTTAAATTTTGAATCTTTTCTTAGCAGGTCACTTAACGGTTTAGCTATAACCGAATAATTTCTTATAAATTTTCGAAAGTATCCTGTCAATCCTAAATAACTTTGAACATCTTTGGTACATTTTGGTTCGGGAAAATTTATTACTGCTTTAGTCTTCAGTGGAGAGGGATACAATTTACCATTTATGATTCTATACCCCAAGAAATCAATTTCAGGCTTCAAAAAATTGCCTTTTTTAAGATTTAATTCTAATCCATATTCCGGTGCAGTTTCGAGTACAAGTTTTAATTTTTCTAGACCTTCAGCTTCGTTTTTAGCAGGTATTATTAAATCATCCATATAAATGACAACAATGTGATCTTTTAATAGGTTTCGAAATACATTATAAATATACTTTTGAAAAACACTAGGGCTATTGGTCAACCCGAATGGACATTTCAAAAATTCGTATTGTCCTTCATGAGTAACAAACGAGGTGTATTTCCGCGAGTCTTCTTCAACATCTACATGAAAGAAACCGTTTTTCAAATCTATGGTGGTAAATACTTCGGCAGAATGTAATTGGTCTATTACATCATCAATAACTGGCAAGGGGAAATGCTCACGTACTGTCTTTTTGTTAAGACATCTGTAATCAACACAAAGTCTCATTGTGTTATCTTTTTTCTTGACTAACACAACCGGCGAAGAAAAATTAGAAGAACTTTCTCGAATTATTCCCTGAGCTAGCCACTCCTCAATTTGGTTTTCGACTATTTTTTTCTCGCATGGCGGTAATCTTCGAGGAGAAGAACAAACTGGGATTTCGTCAGTTAAATTAATTTTTATTTTAACATCTACTGTTTTAGTTTTAATTGGTACATAATTTTCAATTAAAGAGTATAACTCTGAACGTAATTTTTTGTCAGTAACGTGAGTTAAATCAATTTTAGGCTCATCCAAAACATTTAGAATATTAACTAAAAAGTCATTAGACTGAACTTCAGCTTTAAACAGTTTCACTTTATTCTCAGAAATAGTTAATGTACCTTGATGAATAACATCAGTGCCAATAATTAAATCGAAATTAATGCAACTGTCCTTAACGACAAAAATAGTAACTTTAAATTTTGAACCATCTACTTCGATTTCTGAACTGAAACAACCTTCTGGTTTAATTGAGGCTTTTCCTAGACCGGTCAAAGAGATACTCGTAGGTTTTAATTCTACAAAGTTCTTCAAATTATCATAAATACTTTTCTTTAACAAAGTCTTTTGGCTACCAGTATCTATTAAAGAGATTAAACGCAAAGAATAAAGCTTTATCTCTTTCAGAATTAAATCTTGGGATGTAATAATGTTTACTTGTGACTGAGCATTTTTAACACTTGTATCTTTAGATTTATTACATTGAAATGATTTATGACCATAAGCGTTACAAGCAAAACAAAGCGGCTCTTTATCTTTATTTACACAGTTAATACTCTTATGATTATTCCCGCCACAATTAAAACAACGCATATTTGACTTTACAGGCTTAAATTTGTTCTTAACTTCAACTTCGGATTTAATTTTAGGCTTAGCTCCTTCATATCTATGAAATTTTGCATTTTCATACTCCGATCTTATTTTTTCATAAATCTTTAATTTTTGTTTAAATTCAGCAATATTGGGACAACCATACAAAAAAGATTTTTTAGAAATGGGGTCATTAATTCCATTTATTACATACTGAATAAGGGCAGAATCTTCAATATTGCCTTTTGAGCATAATTGTTTCATATTTAAAAAATATTCATCTAACGATTCATGTGGTCTAATTTTTCTTTTGGACAGCAATTCGTGTAATTCAGCTGAATTGCACGTTTGACCAAATTCAGATATGAGTAGGGCTTTTAATTTAGACCACGAATTAATATTTGTTTCACTTTCAAGAAATAATTTTGCTTTGCCTGTCATACGGCGTTTAGCCAAAATCAAATTGTGCAAATCACTAACGTTAAATAATGAAACAATATCTTCAAAATCGGCAATCCATTTATTAATATTTTGTACTTGAGTACCTTCAAACATTGTAATCCTACTTTCAATATCATTAATAGAAATGCTTGGTTTAATAACATAATCAGGAATTAGAATTTTCTGATTTTCATTACTTTCACAATTAGAACTACCAGAATCATTTCTCATATTATTCTCAAAAACAGTTGAAATATTTTTAGTTTTATCTTGTAAATCATCATTAAATTCATCAACACTTTCGTCATCACTAAGAGTACCTACATCGGCTATCATATTAATTTTTAAAATATTAAAATCACATAAACTAGAAATTATTCTGGCAGCAATTTCATCAAACTTTCCCGAATTATTTATACACAAAACATTGCAAATGGTAATTAAGTCGTTAACAGAAAAATTATCTTTAATTTCTTTGAATTTAGTTTGATATTCATCGGAATCTACTTCAAACGTAAACCCAGTAAAATTCCGAATTCTACGTCGATTATTTCTGTCACCGATTTCTCCAAAAATTAATTTGTGCAATATCTTAATACTAGCTGATTTTTCAGTTTTCAAAGAAAACTCTAATTCCTTTAAATCAACTAATTTTTCCATTATTGAAAAGAAAAATGAAATAATAAACTCACTTCATAATCAGATGCTCAGCTTCACACATTTAAACAGCATTGTTGTCGCAGTATCCAACAGCTTCATATCATTAAACATATATTCAAAAAAGATTTCCTCATAATAATTTCCAGCAAGGATTCCATCACAATTCTAAATAATAACGGCTTCCAGATTATTTAAAGTATATATATATTTCTTCTCTGTGGGCGTTCGTTTATCCCACTTCTGACACCAAAATTTATGGAGATTCTTCTTATAAAAGTTCTTTCGAACACATAAGTAAATAAACTCGGAGGTAAATTAAATTCTGACACCGTTTTTAAACTTTTAAATGACTTATATTAAACGATAATATTTACAAAAAAGATATTTACATATTAATATTTACAATTCGAAAATTCAAAAGGAAACTTTAATTAAAACATCTTAATCGCGTCATCTTAATCAACATTCTTCTAAAGTCAACACCAACTCTCCCCACATTCCATCCAACGATCTCTTTCGTTCATTTCTTTTTTCTTCGGCTTTTCGTTTGAATGGAGTTTTTTCAGAAAATCGTCTGCTTTCTAAAGACCTTTTCTATCAGAGTTGCGATATGAAGAACCTTACAAGACATGATACTTGGCTGTTGGAGAAAGAATCGCTCCCACATATATGTAAACCGAAAGGCAACAAAAAGGAAAATAATCCCGAACATTAAACGGTCTCTGTTAAAAAATGATTTCACACTTTTTTGCTGAACTTTTAAACTTTAATAAACAAATAGCATCATTAATAGTATTTTCAGGATATTTTTAAAACGCTATCAAACAGTATGAATAAAACATATTTTCTTACTTTTAATTCATTTTCTTTCGCAATCGATAAGAATATTTTCATATTCATGCTATTTAGTTTAGCTCACAATAATAATAATACTGGATTCTCTTGTATATTATTCATCATTACAAGCTATCTCCTCCGACTTTGATGTATCGCTATGTCCTTCAGCGATGAATCCACGAATAAAGTGCATACAGATGATCTGCATTTACACAAAGGTAAATGGCTATGATTGCGCTCAATGGAATTTAAACTTGACTGTAATATGATGAATTTATCTAGAGTTATGAATGCACAGAATATAATAGCGCGTAATTGTATTTGAACATACATGGATTGACATATTACTTTTTTATATAAATGATACGTTCAGTATTTTCATTCACATTAAAATTCTTCTGAAAAATTTTATATTCACTTTATTTATCTCATACATTAATAATACAATGCTCAAAACAATTAAAGGATATTGCAGTTTTAGGTGGATTTTGTATCTGGGAAACTTTTTAGCTTATTGATACATGGTCGACAGACATAGTAGGTTATATGAGAATAAATTACACATGTTTGGCAGAAAAAATGCATTTTATTGCGCATTTGTGTACAAAAGGAAAAAAAACACAATTTGAGCATATGAGAAAAAAAGAATAAGAAAAGGTGTTTTATTCAAAGAAAATCATTTTCATTAGGGGGTATGGTTTCCACGGGCGGCCAGCAACGTTGAACATCGTTGAGGCATGGATTCAATGAGGCTATTAATGACGAGTTGGGGTATTCTGAACCACTCTTCCAGAAGAGCTCTTTCCAGTTCTTGGAGAGTTTGTGGGGGTTGTTGGCGGCCAGAAACTCGTCTTCCTAGAGCGTCCCAAACGTGCTCGATTTGATTCATGGCTGGAGAACACGCTGGCCATTCCATTCGAACGATTCCTTCCTCAAAAAAGAAATCCTCCACCAGGTTTGCACGATGTGGCCTGCAGTTATCGTCCATTAAAATGAAGTTATCTCCTATTGCTGCAGCGTAAGGGACTACAATAGGTCTGAGGATTTCATCCCTATATCGGCGACCAGTCAGAGCTCCACCTCGAATGATGTAGAGGTCAGTGCGCCCGGCAATGGAGATGCCACCATACACCAACACTCCTCCACCGCCAAATCTGACACTTTTGTGCACGAACGCAGGATTATTCCTACTGCCACGGTCCCTTCAGATGAAAATACGCCTATTATCCGGATGCACAGAAAAACGGGACTCGCCAGAAAACAGAATATTGCTCCATTCATTTCTCCTCCACTTACCATGCTCGGTTGCCCACTCCCTGCAGTCGCGACGATGCCTTGATGTTAATCTAACACATACCATCGATCGGCGAGCATACAGACCTACAACATGGAGCCGGTTTCGGAAAGTCTGAGTTGAAATCGTGGTGTCTGTAGCCGAGCGAAGGTGTTGTTGGAGAAGAGTAGCGTTCATGTTTCGGTGTCTCCGAGCTGTTAACGCTAAATATCAATCTTCATTGGGCGTTGTTGCCCGTCTACGACCTTGCCCTGGTCTTCGGTCTGCACATCCACTCTCCAAAAAACGGTTCCAGATCCTGGAAATGACACTTTGTGACACTCCAATGGCTTGCGCTACTTCGGCTTGAGTTTGGCCCCCTTCTAACCTACCAACAATTCTCCAAGCTTCTGAATATGTCAAATGACTTCGCTGAGACATCGTACTCATCGAAACAAAGCAATCACTGAATGCCGATCATCCTTGTCTTCATTCTCTTTTATCCAGTTGAAAGTCAAATTTCATTCGCTGCCGCTGAAGCGACGTTTTTGACGTTGAACTCAAAATTTGCATACTCCACAGTTTGAAAACCAGAAAAATTTGCATTTGTGATTCTCTTCTTCTATTTTCGGCAAAAAAATTTCGTTTATATCTTTATTTTATACACTATATTGCCATTGATTATTGGACACTTGCGATTTTAGACATTTTACTAAATATCTAGAAAAATACATGAGGAATCATCTCGAAACTCTTAGTGTATAAATATAATAGTATACGCCATACATCGCCGTGAAGATTTTTTACCGAAACTCCATAGGGGACCGTCAACAAATTAAAAAAAATGAATATCTTTTGAATAACCCTGTCAAATTTAATGTAGCAAAAGTACTTAAACTCTAGATTATGATTAAATGCCTTATTGTAATACAATGTGTTCATTTTTATGCAAATAGCATGCATACTCGCAGAGTAATTAAGGTTTTTATAAAAATGGTCCCAAATTTTTCCAAGTTTTTCCCTTATAATTATCAGAATTCTTAATATAAATTAATATTTTTTTCAGAAAATAGGACAAACAACATTGCACACAGTACCCTGTAATCACAATTAAAAAATAATAAAAATTGTATGAAAAATGAGTAGGTTTACTAAATAATTTTTTACTGCGCATGCGTCAAAGATATCAAAATTTCATTTGCATATTATGTTAGCTAAATGTATAGAGCAACTTTTGTAAAAGTCTCAAAATAATAGCTTGAAAATTCTGAAAGTAATCGTCTACAGAAAAAGGACAAAATCCGTTGTTTCCAAAGTGAAGCAAAAAAATGAGGGATTTTATCCAAATGTAGTAGTACATCCCGTATTGTGTATTCTATATATTGACACTAATCAATGAATATATGGATACAACCCCTCTTGTTTTTGCTTCATTTTGAGAATAACGGATTTTCAACTAATTCAATTGACGATTTTTTTCAGAATTTTCAAGTTATGATTTTGTGACTTTCACAAAAGTTGCTCTATACATTTAACTAACATAATATGCAAATGAAATTTTGATATCGTTGACGCATGCGCAGTAAAAAATTATTTAGTAAACCTACTCATTTTGTACACAATTTTCATTATTTTTTAATTCTGATTACAAAGTACTGTGAGCAATGTTGTTTGTCATATTTTCTGAAAAAAATATTATTTTATATTAAGAACTCTGAAAATTATAAGGAAAAAACTTGGAAAAATTTGGGACCATTTTTATAAAAACCTTAATTACTCTGCGAGTATGCATGCTATTTGCATAAAAATAAACAAGGCATATAACAATAAGGCATTCAATCATAATCTAGAGTTTGAGCGCTTTTGCTACATTAGTTTTGACAGGGTTATTCAAAAGATATTCATTCTTTTTTAATTTGTTGACGGTCCCCTATGGAGTTTCGGTAAAAAATCTTCACGGCGATGTATGGCGTATACTATTATATTTATACACTAAGAGTTTCGAGATGATTCCTCATGTATTTTTCTAGATATTTAGTAAAATGTCTAAAATCGCAAGTGTCCAATAATCAATGGCAATATAGTGTATAAAACTTCAAATATCCTTTAATTGTTTTGAGCAGTGTGTTATTGGATCATTTCACACATTATCTCTCCACTAAAGCTACTTTATTTGCTATCGATGTATTTTTACTTACTCATCATATGCAGTACATGTTAAATTTTGCAATTGTTTTGAAAATCGAAAAAAAGACGGATTTACATGTGTCAGACACTGGAAATTCCGAAAAACATATTTTTAGAAGAAAAAATGTACCGTCTATCTGTGTGTTTATCTGTCTGTCTGTCTGTCTGTGTGTGGAAACGCTCTATCTCCATAATAAATTGGGATAGAGACTTAAAATTTGGTGTTTACTTAGAATGTAATAATGGAAAGAAGTCTATTTAATATCAGTAACGTCGATTATTCGGAATTATTATTTGGGACTCCCAAATATTCCTTCTGATAAAACTTTATTCCTTCACAAAAATTAAAAAGGTTTAAAATTATTTTTAAAATTTACAAAAGGTATATCAAAATATAAAAATTTTAAGGTGTGAATGTAAAAGACGATTAAAAAAAAGAAAAAGAAAAAAGACATAAATATTGCATAAAGAACGTCTGTCTGCATATAACACAGCAAAAACTATCCAGCTGAATCATTTCGGATCTCAAATACCTAATTTTTGCATAATTTTGTCGAAGTCATTTCTAATTTTATGAAAATCGGATGTACAGTATAATTACACTGAGGGACAATCTAAAGTATTTTGTTACATTACGGCACATGGGAAAAAATGGGTTCAAGTGCATTTTAATAATATTACACTCTTTCGAACTACTTGCAATTGATATGCATGCATAAGGTATATACTGAAATATACAATCTGCATAATGTGTGGTACAAAGAATATTTGTTTTCCTTTACAGAACCACTCTATTGCATATTGATATAGGGGGAAGCATTATTTGGGGCAATTTTTAATTCTGCTAAGCTATTTCACATTTTATGACATTGATATACGTTGCTGAGGATTACTACAAATTACTTCTGTATAATAGCAGGCAGATAGTATTTACAGGGACGTA
Source organism: Maratus speculifer (assembly GCA_964019185.1). Lineage (NCBI taxonomy): Eukaryota > Metazoa > Arthropoda > Arachnida > Araneae > Salticidae > Maratus > Maratus speculifer. Next base: position 98,846,536 of record OZ025295.1, read on the forward strand.
CATAAGATTTTGGCTACTATACTGTATTCTAAGTGCTGCGTACTATTACAATAAAATCTAAATATTTTAAAAACTTCCTTATAGTACAAACGGACCTCATTTTGTACGCTTGGCGTGTAATTTCCGACTTGTTTATGCATGAAAATGATAAAAATCATATCAAATATGTTTCATAGTTTTTCTAGATATATGTATAATGATTATGGTGGATATAATGTTGTGGTGAAAAATCATGAAATTTGTATTTATTGTGTAAATCTTTTATCTCTTTAAATAAATATACGAATGGATGACAAGTTAATATAAGTATACACCAAAATATATGAGGATACTTTTATTACTCTATGTAATACCACTCATTTTGTTTCTATTCCAGGTTACTTCACTTATGAATTAAAGAATATTTTTGATGGATAATAATTTTCCCTGAGTTTACAGCTGGATGGGACATATAACATATCTCTTTTCATATTGATCCAATGATATCAAAAATCAAATACATACCTATATTTACTTATTTAAAATAAGTGTCTGATAAACTGTTTATAATATTTCTGATTTTATTGAAGAAATAATTTATGAAAACTACGTTGGATAAATTAAGGATTGTGTTACGCAATTAAACGGGTAGACATTTTTACAAGTTTATTGTGTAACTAATAAAGGATATTTTGAAAACATTTAGAACTCGCTGATTGAAAAAAGATGATGGAACAAATAAAATGAACTCAATCAAAGGTTAAAAAAAGAAAGATTTTTTTTAATGTAGCATATATCTACGTAATGGATGCAGTATGTTTATCAAACATGTCTCAAAACTATGCTTTTGAATCATTTTTTACATTTACCAAAAACTATCGGAAAAGTCTAATATTTGTTAAAAAAACAAAAAACGGTAAAACCTCAAATGAGACATTAGATATCTTATATCCTGGAAAATTTAAAGGGCATATTATTGGGCTTTTACGAACTCCCTCGGGTAAATTCTAAAATTCATCTATAAAACCTAAAATTTACCTTTTTTTTCTTTTTACAGTAACATATGCATTAAATATACGAATATATACAGAGTGTCCTAGAACTTCATGCACAAACTTTGAGGGGTGGTAGAGAACATCCTTTTGAACTACTATTACATACGAAAGCATGTGCGGAAACGTCACCCTCACTTGTTAACCCTTTCACAGACAGTGGTTTCTCTATGAAACTGTAAAATTTTTAATACAAAATGAACATTGGTACCAAATTTTTAACATGATTTTTCCATTTATTTTGTATGTGAATTGTTTCTTTTTTCTTCTCTGCAAAAACATTTTTCCGCAAATTCTGATATCATTCTTTTTTTCCTACATTTCAGAAATGGAAATGCTTTGTCCGTGAAAATCATGTCCTTCCAAAAGAAACACAAAGACACAGTTATAACACGATGCAGAAAGCAGTGTAGAATGCTTTATTACACAGAAAAAGTACAAGAAATGATTTAATTTTAAATTAAATTTAAAATTATGTTTCTTTAAAATCAAGTATCATAGTAACTATTAGAAATTGCTAAAATGAGGAAAAATCTGAACGACATAAAAAATTGCTGGAAAATGTTTTTGCAAAGAAGAAAATAGTGACATTTCACATACATAATAAATAGAAAAGTCATATTTAAATACTGGTGTCAATGTTAATTTTGTATTAAAAATTGTGTAGTTTCTTAGACAAGCCACTGTATGCGGAAGCGTTAATAAATGAGGGTGACGTTTCCGCCCATGCTTTCCTATGTAATTATGGTTCCAAACGATGTTCTCTATCACCCCTCAAAGTTTGCACACAAAGTTCTGGGACTCCTTGTATGTACGTGAGAAATAAAAAATAGGTAAGTGAGTATTCATTATGCATAGTTTAAAAAATTTTATTGATTATTCACAAATTACACAATGCATATTATTCAGTTTCTAGTTTTTAAAATTATACGCGAGGGTTGTTTGACTGATTTTTCAAAATGGTTTAACTAAAATATGCTCCTTTTAATTTATAAAAAAAATGGTTTTGATATTATAGAATGCAAGAACGTTAAAAATTGGATATACAGTGTTCAGCAAAAGTTTAGACAATGATCGATTACGCTTCTATTTTCAGAAGTATGTACCGAATGTTTGTAATTCATCTGTTATATATTACTTGTGACTTATCCTTTATTCACACACAATAAATTTCGAATTTTACCTTTTACATAAAATATAATGACAAAAAATAAAATTAACATTGTGGCAAACGTATAGACAATTTGTGTATTTACAGAAAAATAACTACAAATTAAAATCGAGTTGCACCCGCATTGTTTGCAGTTAGTGCAAGAATGTGACTTTTCATCGAAAAACGAAATTCTGCGTCACTTGGCGGTCTATTTCGTACCAAACATGTTCAACAGCAGCTCGAACCTCATTAAAAGAAAATTATAGACAAACTTTGCATAAACATTACGACATATGATGTTACAAAAGATTTCGGATTGGGTCCGGATCAGAACTACACGCCGGCCAGTTGAGATCAATAGTATTTTCAGAGTTAAACGAAGTTTTTCTTTTGTATGCAACATGAATAGATGCTAAAATCCATACTTTAGATCAGCAAAAATTCCCCAAATGACTAAAAATTAAAATCCAACGTATGTACGTAGTCTTGTGCTGCTTGGCAACCAATAAATAACTCCACAGATACACGAGCATTAAAGCTAAGGACCCAATTATTTAAAAGCCATCTTCTTTTTGTCGATTTAATAAAGTCCCAGGATCTTTACTTAAGTCATTCCAATAGTATGCCCACTTTTTTGGGCCATTCAAATTCCATTTTTTTTTTCGTTACTGAATACCATAGCGTACCATTTGGGTCCATATGACGTATGTTTGCAAGTTACTAGTTGAATTCTCGCCAATTTATAGCGATATTTTAGAGCTAATTGTTTTATCATTTTCATGTAAATTGATTTACCTGTTTCGTTCATTCATCTACGAATCATTTCCGTTGACAGAGAAAGTTCTGACTTACTTTTAATGTGATTAGCAATCATTACTTTTGTAAATATCAGTTTCTGGATACTTTTGTCATCTCATTTTCTCGTCACACAAGATCTTCCAGATTATGCTTTGTTTTGAAGGAGTCATCCTTACACTATACTTCATAAACAGACCACTTTGGGCGATTCAATGCTACTAAAATTTCTGCAACAGTCTTCCCTTTCCATTTCAGCCTTCCTACTTCAAATACCTCATCTAATTGAATGTTTTTAGCTCGCGGCATGTTCAGTAACTGATGCTTTATCGAGCTATAATTAAATACTTCAGACATGTGACATCATAGCTTGTAAATTTGCATTTTTCGATGAACAGTTGGCTAAAAATAATAAAAAAAGTGTCTAAACTTTTGCAAAATGCAAATTTCACTTTTTTCAGTTAGATTAAATATTATCTTATATTATAACCATTATTTTTATTCTACATTATATAAAATATATTTGAAAATAAGTATAGCCATCTGTAAAACACACGTGTTCGTATTTTTTATTTAAAGGTTAAAAAACACCAGTGTCTAAACTTTTGCTGAGCACTGTATATTTACATTAAATTGAAATGTACGGCGTGGTAGAAATCTTCTCCAAAAACAAATTAGATTTCAAAATCTTCGAGGAGAGAAAATGTATTTTTCTGAATGCATATTTCGAGAGAAATGAAAATTTTAAAAACATATGATGTTTCTGACATTTGGTTACATATATATATATATATATATATATACATATGTATTTCGCAATCATAATACAATTTATTATTTACTCTCAAAAGGAAATGAAATACTTCTCATAAAAATAAGCACCCTTAAAGAAATAGATTTCGTTATCACTTTTAAAGTAAATTACATAACTTAATACCAAAGATATTTGTAGATAAATGTCAGTTTTAATCAACCCTTAATAGGATAAAAAGTGTAAAAAAAAATTCTTTTCGTTTTTTCATTAAATACAAAATATGTTTGACTCCATAAACTGTAGTTTTTAGTAAAAAGATATATGAATTTAGTTTTAAATATTATTTAAGGGATCCAAAACCTTTTTAAATCTTTCCGTCGCCAACAAAAAACAATTTCGTTTCAAGTTCTCAAAACTTTTTAAATACTTAATGAACTTGCATAAATCTCTGTAAAAAAAGACATATTTATAGCTTTATAAATTGTACAAATAAACGCTTAGAATGTAAAATAATAAGAAAGATGCAGTTAAGTTAACAATTAAAACTGTCTTCACACAATATGCAATAATCCTCATAATAACTCAACTTAGAATGGATGCATGAAAATAAAATTTCTGAAGAAACGACTTACTATATTTAATGAAGTAAAACTAACTATTTAAACAGATTTAAACAGTATTTTATAGAATGGTTACTATTATTGGTATAATTAAATAATTTCATTCATTTTTAATAATTTATTTTTATTTTTTCATTTATTTTTTCTATTTTTTAAATTCAATTAATAAAAAAAAATTTGCCGAAGAATTGTTAAATATTTAATTCATTCTTTAAAATATATTTTGGGGATTATTTTAACGTACGTTTTACGTTGATATATCCGTTCTACGTCATCGTGAGGATTCTAACATACCACCCGAAAACATTTTGCAATATTATCTGAACTGAATTTTTCGTTACATTATGCTATACGTGTTTATTAATACATTTTTTAGAACCTGAAATATGGCTAAAATATATGTTCAAACATTTATATAAATTCAGTAAATATTATAAAGACTCCAAACATCATCATTTTTCACTGGAGACGGAAAGATTAAAAAAATCGTGGGACCCCATAGTTAAAAATTTTATGTGCGATATTTAGGAGATTAATTTATATTGCTTTAAATATGCTCAAAAAGTAGTGCTCGTCTTTTGTTTTTAAGGCCATTCTTAATTTTATATTTGTATTCTATGTTACCATTTTCAGAAATGTTCATAGCGCGGCAATTTTGTCATCAATGCTACCACGAAAAAACCAAGACATTTGCAACTGAGTCGAATTTTTGTGTAAATATACCAACTTTTGATGTGGTTAAATCTGAGTTGATATTAAGAAAAATATCTTCAGAGTAATAAGTCAGATATTGTGGTTAAATCTGAGTTGTTAGTAAGGAAAATTCTTCAGAGTAGTAAGTCAGATATAAACATATTATTTTTAGAAGCTGTATTGAATTATTAATTGTCATCTACATTCCCTATGCATCCCATTATTGACAACATCGTTTAATTCAACACATTATTGATAATGATGCATTAAATTTTTACTTCTCCCTTTGATAAATGGGTACATAATAGAACCCTTTTTTTTAAAAAAGCATAAGCATCTACATTTGCTGTATCAATAAAATTATATTTTGCGGTGATTGGCCTTTTAAGTTGCAGCCTAGAAAATAAAAACTCAATGGACAAGCATATAAATATGCGCTGAAAAAAATAAGCGATTTTTCTTGCACTTGTAATTTTTCACGCACCTTTGCTTGAAATAGAATCCAAGCACTGTTTTTTTGGAAAGCCATTTCAAGCAACAAGTGACGTAAAATTAAAATTATTATTGTTACGCTCACAATTCAGCCAACAGCAAAGCAATTTTCCGCAGTCTTGGAAAATTTTATTACCCTCCTAAAGACAGCAGCTTGTAAATTTTAAAGCAACTGTGTTGGAGGCGAGTGTGTCGACCCCTTTTGTTATAAAGTGCAACATTTTTTCGTCATACTTTATGTTGTAATTTTTCAAGCATAGGTTCCGTGAAACCGAATTCCAGCACCGATGATGTGAAGGCGAATTGAAGCAACTAGTTAAATAAAAAACGAATTGTTTCTGTTTCGTGTTCCACGTTGCCTATAGGAAAGTAAATTTCTCAAATGACATGAGAAAATGTGTAGACTTTTAAAAATAGTAGCAGTTAGTAAATTTTACAGCAATTGTGTACTCGAGATGCAAGCACCTTTTGTTACAAAATACAGAATATTTCCAAGCATCGATTCCATGAAACCGAATTCCAGCACCAATACTGTGAAAGCCAATTGAAGCAACAAAAAAGTAAATATTGAATTGTTTCTGTCGTATGCTCTATGAACCAACAGCAATGTGACTTTTACAGACTTGAGAAATTCTACAGCACTTTTAAAGACTAAAATTTCTAAATTTTATAGCAACTGTGTTATCAATCGGATGCAATCACCTTTTGTTGCAAAACACAATTTTTTCTTCTCTTTTTTCAGAATATCATTTAAAAAAATTATAAAGGAATCACTTTTTCCAATATATATATATATATATATATATATATATATATATATATATATATATATATATATATATATATATATATATTAATTTGAACTGTCTTCCCAAAAAATATGCCTGCACAGCATCAAATTCATACACCGGATTTGTATAGTTTTTATTACTTGGAGTACAGTTAAAAACATTTAATATATTAGTTATGTAACATAAAAGATTTAAAAAAATAATCTGCTTTAAATTGCTTCTGAAGAATTTGTCACTCCTTCTTCTGACTAATGATGTAATTATTTTAAACGTCATTCTTCCAGTAAAGTAATTTCCTTTTAGTTGTATACAGTAATTTATACCATTAGGGACTTCTACCATGCAAACATCTCATTGTCGTTGAATCATTAAATACAATACAGAAAGAATTAAGTATTATAATTTGTGTGTTTCAAATTCATCCAAATGAATGTGAGAGTACATTTCTGTAAAATAAAAAATTGAGATGCTATTGATCTTTTAATAGGGGTATTATGCTCTATTCCAGCAGGTTTCGTGTTATGCTGTAAAACGCATGTAATTGATGAAAATTCTTCTTCCTCAAACAATAAACACGGGTGAATCTCATTTTCATGAATATTTCAAAATCCAATGAATCATTTTACAATCCTTTACTAAATTATACTAACCGCCTCGTGAATGTATTTCAACTTAATGTTTTGAATGTATATCATTTGTGAATTCGAACTTCCATTATAAATAGAAGTGAAGTGATAAATTGTTTTTTTTTTTTTTCTTTATAAATGAACTAATAAACATAAAGGGATTAAGTTTATGTTTATCAGTGTTCTGTTCAGATGATAATGAAATCTCTCTTTTTTGTATATCTTCAGAAATAAAAAGTTTTACAGCTTTCATAAAATTTACTTGACATAGCCATCTATATTAATAAAATAACAAATCGCTCTGTGTGTGTGTCTGCGATAGTTACCGAAAACTACGGTACGTACGAAGCTCAAAATTTTTCTGAGAGTAGCCCAATATCTCTCCTGATGCACCTGACGCTCAGAATTTCAAAATTCTATTTATTAACTGAGTAATTAATTAAATTCCAAACCTCACTCTCATAAAAAATCGCTTTTTTTTCGCTTTTTTCACTTTTATTCTCTTATGGTTGGTTGGTTGCCTAAAAGTTTCGCAGAAATAATTAAAAAAGTTGGGACTGACCTTTAAAATTCATAGACTGGCAAACTGTCGGTTTAAATAAGGATTTTGTTTTTCATCACAGCTGCTGTACGCCATGGAGGAAAAAGATAGGTGGTGGCGAAGTAAACCGAAAAAAAAAAAGGTTTGCAGTATGAAACCATTTATCGCTGAAATTTTAATGTCTCAAACAAAAGCAAAAGGAAGGAATTTTGTATAGTAATAAGACGGATTGAAAGAAATGAATTACAGCTGAAGCATATTTTACGAAGAAATAATAATTTTTTTAAATGGTTTTTTCTATTATATTATTTATTAAAATAAATGTTTGCTTTTAAAATAATTGAAATTGGAAAATTAAAAATAATTAAACGTCAAAATAAAATTAAATAAAATATTGAAAACATGATTTGAAGTTAAAAATTGTATTACTAAAAGTTTTCTCTTTTTTTCAGAAATTTTTAATACTTTATAACGTAGATGAAAAATGTTTATGATTTAACAACATATTAATAATTCCATGTGAATATATAAAATATAGTGATGAAAAGATCCTTTTAAAATCATGCATGAACATTTAAATAATAATATTAATCTAAAATCTAGATTTCAGAGTGCAGACGATATTAACCCATTAACGAAAGAATGTTGATTTTTCAAGCAAAATCTTAAATGATGCTTCTATATTGATATTTCAAAGGCATATGATAAAAATAATCAAATATCTTTCATGCATTCTGATCGTGTATTACAGGCAATAATGGCACAAAACGTTATTTTTAAACGAAATTTTAGTCATCTATTCAATAACAGTTTAAAAGATATAAAACAAAAACAAAGAAATACTGGTTTAACCCTTTCCAGCTCACTACTATTTAAAGTTGGAATTTAAAGAAAACAAAAATTAGGCAATCTATTTAGGCCTAACGGAGTACACAGTTATTGTTTTGTAAAGATTGCACTAACCATTTTAATTTTACAGCTGTTGCCGAAGTGGTAACCTCCCATAAGTAAAGCATTGATAAGCGCAGTGAGAAGAGCATTGCTGTGAAGCGCGTATTACAGTAAAACATTTTACCTATTATTTAAAATCTGTAGAGTTTGATCTCTGTGGTGCTGCCATCTAGAACTCATAAGAAAGGTTTAAAGTACCCATTAGAGTAGTTTTTGAAATATTCACGGAGTTTTTGAAATATTCACGGAGTTTTTGTGTCTCTAAACAGGGGGAACTTTAGGTATTGCCGACCTGGCAACACTGCGCATTAAGGGGTTAAACCAGTTTGAATTGATCGGATTTTCAAAGCATATGGTTTTGTTGGTGCTTATTTGGACTTAATGTAGCGGATATTAGAGTTACATTTTTTCCGTCACCCCAAGACATTATACGACCATTCTATTAATTTCTTTTTACTGTATGGTTGTACGCATATTTTTGGCATTTCGAACATTAGAATGTATGAGTCATTAGCTGTGTTGCAGTAAAAAAAATATACAACACTTTTCAATGAGTTTATTTTTTTAATAATTGATAAAATTTAAATATGTTCTATTCAATTTAAAATTATAATATGGCTTTAATTTGTTTTTAAATCAAAAATAAAGTAGCTGTTTGGCGTATAATTGTTTGTATCCGCAAACGATTCATTCACCATAATAAATTATCAAATAGCAAAGTAAATTATCTATCAGAAATAGCCATAAAAAGAATAGTAGCAAAACTGATTATAACCTTAATGTTTAGACTAATTTAAACATAACCCGATCCCAACCAGAAAAAAAAAAACAGACCACCCTCGATCCGTGATACACAAAATTTCAGTGAGTATAAACCCGACCCTAACCTAAAAATTCTGTTTGGAATAAACTACGAATTTGATAACTCACCCGAACCAAACATGAATCCCGCAAACATGTTCAAGTGAAGCATAACCCGATCCAAACAAGGAAAAATAATTTCGTGGGCATGAAACCTGACCCGAACTTAAATATTTTCTTGAAAAAAAACCCGAAATATGACTCGAAGGAAATCTGAAACCGATAAAAATATTCCAGAGAACTATAACCCGATTCCTGCAAAACAAAATACTTTCCGGGGTCATAAACCCGAATCAAACCTTAAAAACTCCGTGTGAAAAATCCTGAACTTAGACCCCAAACCACATCTAAATCTGACCAAAGTATTCGAAAGAACCATAACCGGATTCGAGTAAGACAAAATAATTTCCGTGGACATGAACCCGAAACAAACCTAAAACTTCCATTCGAAAAAATGCCTAAAATTTGAATCGAACCAAATCTGAATCTGACAAAACTATTTCAAAGAAACGCAACCGGATCCAAAAAGGAGAAAATATTTCCATGGACATGAACACAATCCGAACCCAAAAAATGTCTTTGAAAAAATCGCGAACTGAATGAAATCTGAACTTGGCAAAAATATTCCAGTGAAGCATGTCCTTATTCGAACAAGACAGAATAATTTCCGTGAACATGCAAGAAGACCCGAACCCAACAGTTATATTTGAAGAAAAACCCGAAATCTGAATTGAACCAAATCTGGACTCGACAAAAATATTCCAAAGAACTATAACCCAATCCAAGCAAGACTAAATAATTTCTATCGACATAAACCCGACTTGAACCTAAAAAATTTGAAAAAACCTAAAATTTGATCCAAACCACATCTAAATTCGACCAAAATATTCGAAAGAATCATAACTGGATTCGAGTATGACAAAATAATTTTCGTTTTCATGAACGAGATCCGAACCTAAAAATTCTATTTGAAAAAATACCTGAAATTTGAATCGAACCAAATCGGAATCTGATAAAAAATATTCCAAAGAATCGTAATCGGATCTGAATAAGACAAAAAAAATTCCATTCACATGAGCCGAGTCTGAACCTAAAAAATTTCATTGAAAAAATCACGAAATCTGAACTGAACCAAATCTGAACTTGAAAAAAAATATTCCAGTGAAGCATGTTCTTATTCAAACAAGGCAGCATAATTTCCGTGAACACGCAAGAAAACCCGAACCCAAAAATTCCATTTGAAGAAAAAGCCGAAATCTGAACTTAACCAAATCTGTTCCCGACAAAAATATTCCAAAGAACCATAACTGTATCCGAACAAGACAAAATAATTTCCATGGACATGAAACCAACGTGTGGTTTGGTAAAATTTAGGTTGCAATTACATTACGGTAAGTCTTTGATTATATTTAATTTCCCGTTAGGTTACAGTTAGGTCACGGTTAAATTAAAGTTAGGTTAAAGTTAAATTGCATTTATGTTATGGTTAGAATAAGGATATGTTACAATAAAGTGAAGGCTAGGTTACATTTATGTTATATTTAATTTACGGTAAGGTACTGTTAAGTTGAAGTTAGGTTACAGGCAAGTTATGGTTAAAGTACAAAAGTTTACGGTTAGGAATTTATCCACAGAGTGAACATTACGCATGATTTGATTAAAAAGAACACTTACTTTAGTGATATAATTAGTCTGAAATTCAAAATATTTCACTTGGGATTTCTATATGAAAAAAAAATAATTAGTTACGTGTCTTAACAGTGATTTTTGGTAAATATCAACACTTTAACACGAAAATCATGCAGTCGTTGGATACATATTCTCTCCCGCGTTTCTCATCGCTCATTTTTAGTACTTTTAGATCTTAACATTAGTTGTTTTTTAAACCGATTTTTAGCACAGTCAGTGGCCACGTATTTCAGCCAATGCATTTCTGCAATGTTTCGTGTAAATGATAAAATCATACAAATTTCAAGTTCGTTTAATATTGTTAATACGGACCCCAGCAACGCCGGGCGGGTCAGCTAGTACGTAATAATGTATTGTACTTTGGCCCACTTTTACTTGGTACCACTAACATTTCCATAATTAAAAATTATTACATACGATTTTTTAACGTCGAAATTGAGTTTCAAAAAATTAACGTAAACATTGAAGAAAAAAGTATGATTTTAAAGAGGCACTTTTTTTTTTAAGTTTTCAAACAAAGTCGGATTTTTTTATTGCTTAAAGATAATTTTGATTGAAAATTGTTAATTAAATCTAAAGATATTTCTAAAGTATTTCAAAATTAAATACAATGGTACTTCCATTTATTACCCTTTATCTATCTACTTTTATTACCCTTTATCTTATCGGTTTAACCCTTTATCTATCGACGGTACTTATAAGTACCAATAAAATAACTTATTATAAAATTCTTTTAATACGTCAATTAGTTGTAATACTGTTTAGAGTGAGTTACAGATTCATTATTTTACCTTGTTCCAAAAGCATTGGACCATCTGTCTAAAATATATGCCTGCAGAGATTTAAACTCATACACAGGATTTGTATAATCTTATTAATCGGAGTATAGTTAAAAACATTTAATATATTAGTTATGTAACATAAAACATTTAAAAAAAATAATCTGCTTTAAACTGCTTCTGAAGAATTTGTCATTCCTCTTTCTGACTAATGATGTAATTATTTTAAACGTCATTCTTTCTGTAAAGTAATTTTACTTTTATTTATATACAATAATTTATACCATTAGGGACTTCTACCATGCAAATATCTCATTTTCATTGAATCATTAAATACAATACAGAAAGAATTAAGTATTATAATTTGTGTGTTTTAAATTCATCCAAATGAATGTCAGAGTACATTTCTGTAAAATAACAAATTGAGATGTTATTGATCCTATAATAGGGGTATTATGTTTTATTCCAGCAGGTTTCGTGTTATTCTGTCAAACGCATGTTATTCATGGAAATTCCCCTTTCTCAAACAATAAACACGGGTGAACCTCATTATCATGAATGTTTCAAAATCGAATGAATTATTTTACAATCCTTTACTAAATTATACTAACCGCCTCGTGAATATATTTTAACTTAATGTTTTGAATGTATATCATTTGTGAATTCGAACTTCCATTATGAATAGAAGTGAAGAAGTCTCTTATTTTGATAAATTGTTCATTTGTGACTGAACTAATAAACATAACGGGATTAAGTTTATGTTTATGAGTGCTCTTGCACAGATGATAATGAAATCTCTCTTTTTTTATTTGTTTAGAAATAAAAAGTTTTACAACTTCCATAAAATTCACTTGACATAGCCATATGTAATTAGGCATCGTAATTTGGGCCACTTTTTTCCTGATTTCACTAACATTTCTAAAATTAAAAATCAATACATACGATTTTTTAGCGTCTAAATTGAATTGCAAACAATTAAAATAAGCAATGAAGGAAACCGTATGGTATTAAAGAGGTAATTTTTTGTTTTTTAACTATTTTTAATGTTTTGTAACAAAGTCAGATTTTTCTTGTTGATTTAAGATAATTTTGGTTGAAAATTGTCAATTTAATCTAATGATAGTTTAAAAATTATTTTAATATTAAATATAATGGTGCTGCCATTTATGTAACGATTTGATAATTAACAATTTTGATTTATTAATAAAGGATAAAGTGTTTTAAAAGTAGTGTTAAACGAAAGCCTCTGCTTCATCTGCGATCACATTTACCCACTTGTTTGTCCCTTTTGATCGCATCTAGGACGTTCACAATTCAAATTATCAACATATTGTTTTCAGATAATGAATGTTGGGGTATAATCTGGAAGGCATATCTATAACATTTTAGTTAAGAAATTACTGAGTTTTTTAAATAGCATATTGCTCTCAAAATACTTGATTGATATAAATCGAATACAAAATTCATTGATGACCCCAAAGAATTTTTGAAATCTACATTAAATCTACATGTAGAAATATCTTTTGAAATCTACATTTTTTATAAATTCAAACTATATAATGAACTTCGGCTGTAATGTGACCTAAGTGTTGGACTTTTTTAATGCCATGACATGGATATTCCATTGTAATATTTTGAGCAGTGATAAGTTCAATAGAGACTAAACAATTGATGAAACATATTGCTCATCCTCAAGGAAAGCCACGTAACTCCAAACAATTAATTATTCAGTTAAATATTTTCGAATAAATTCGTCTTATGCAGGAGGTGTCAAAATTTAGTTATGCCGAAAACCACTGGATTTTTCTCTATGTCATTTTGCCACCACAGATAGACAGAAAAAAGATTTGGAGACGAGACAGATATTAATACAATCCTGAAAATCTCTTGTACGTATTGATGGTTACGAATTTTATGCTTTTAGAAATGCATGCAAAGCTAAGTGCTATAGCTGTATATTATAGTAAAAAAAATACCATTTTGACTATTCTGGGAAATATAAAATTTTTGAGTTGTGTGATTTTTCTTGCGAAAGGGCAAATATTCTTTTTTTCATAAGCCTGACAGATCATGATTACTGTAAGCTTAATATGGAGAAAAAATAATGCATATAATATCATGATTTCTTTTACAGGTTCATTTGCATAATTAAGCCTCTCGTTTCGGTGTCAAAGAACTGATTGGAACATGTATGGATTTTATTTTAAAATTAATCAGATTTTGATAGTTCAGAAACTTTTTTTTAAAATATATTTCAAATAATAAGAAAAATATGTATGTCTGTGATTTTTTGACGTATATCTTTAAGTTTTCTGTAAAGGATTCCACCCGTATTCCAAGTGGAATCTTTAAGTTTTCTAACAGATTTGCCATGTATTTACCACACCAGGAAATGGTGTGTTAAATGCATTGCGCTTTAGAGAAAAAAATACTTCTATGACTGTTTAGCATATGGAAAATGATTCAGAAGATGAAAAGCCATTTTACCTTACTACTATACATACTTGGTAAAGCTATAATTTCTTAATATACATTTTCTAAAGTATGATTTCTCCATATATGGAAAAATTACATAATGTATGATTTATTAGTAGTGAAATATTCTTACGGGTGTCTCGTAATACATTTTTAAATTAGCCAATTTTTAAAATAATACAGAAATTTTACTAATCATCACAAATTTGCGATTTACTTTTGTATTAGCACATAAACTTACATATTAGCTTATTCCAAATGTGTCTACCATTTATTCAACAAAAGTAACCCAAGTAAGTTTCGAAAACATTGATACTTCATTGAAGAATATCTGTGCTATTCTGTTGTGCGAACCTTCTTCTACATTATATAGTCTTATAATGCCTTCTTTGAAAACATTCTTAGATTTTGTTCCAATTTACCGTGTGCAAACGTTAGATACATGATATCAACCATGAATGCAAACAGTCCTTACCCAGTCGAGATAAAGGTTCCATTTCTGTCGCTAACACCGGATGCAGATGAATGTTTTCTTGTCATTCAAACAGATTTTTAATGTCATTCAAACAGTTTATATTTTTGATAAAGGGAATTTTCAAGCGAAAAATCAAATAGTAATCGTATAGAGCAATATCCGAAAGGTAAGAAGGGTTCATCAAAATATCTCAATCGAACGCAAGGTCAAAGATTGCCTCAAAAGTTTGTTTTTTAAATTGAAATGGTATTACTTTCTAAAAATAGAAATCTTTTACTCACATTCTGACAACAATTACAAAAGAAGCATACTACAAAACGTGTTTTTAAAAATACTCGCGCGAATGAAATATGGAAATAGTTCTGGTGGCCGTCTTGTCCTTGACCTGTTGGCGAGAAACTTTCTAGATCATTTTTTCAACAGCAAAAGGTTCCTTTTAGCAAAAATATCCTTTTTGGAAAGATTGGTCCAAGTATCCGAAAGATACTCTCTTAAAATGTCGAAATTAGCTCATCTCGCGTTTTGAAAGGTAGCTTCTCATAAAAAGTTGAAACATCTTGAGTAGCGAGTTGTTTGTAAGCAATTTAAATCAAGATGAGTAGTTTGTAAAGAGCAATTTAAATCAAGGCGAGTTAAACTTTAATAAACAATTCATTCATGATCCAATAATTTACAGCTCTTTCCTGAGAAGCCAAATCCACTCTTTCGTTTTAAGAGTGTAGATACTTTATAACAACCAGGAATGCAAACAATCCTTATTCAGTTGAGATAAAGGTCCCATTGCTGTCGCTAAAGCCGGATACAGATGCATGCTTTGGTCTGTATTTTGCGAAATTGGATCTTCTACTAGTGACTTCCACCTCACCAGACAATCAATTCTGAAAATAAATACTGGTAACTAGACGAACTGAAGGCAGCAAAAACATCTCGAAAGAGAAAACGAACGAAGGATTATCTTCATGTATGACTACTCCATTCCACATGTCTCTTTGACTGTCAGAAACAAACTACTTTTATTCGACTGAAACATTTTGACCCATTCCACTTACTCTCCGGCCATTGCTCCGTCCAACTATTATTTGTTTTTTTCTCTCTAACATTCATTTCAACAAAACAATTAACTCTTTGAATGATATAAAAAGTCACATCAGTAAGTATTTTACCACCAAACCAAAAAAAGTTTTGGAAAGACCGTGTTATTAGACTACCTGAAAGATAGAAAAGGTTTGTTCAACAGATTGGCGCAAGCGTTTTTAAATAAAATATTGCCTTTATCGAAGTTTTCAAGATATATCTTTGAGAAAATTAATGGAAATATGCATTTTTAATTATTTTTGTAATTTTTTTGCATATATATGCATTTATAGAAAGTATAGAAAAAACACCAATTTGTATGCACATATGCAAATCGATGTAATTCGGTTACTAATTAAGTATCTAATATGATTGTGTCATATATTATTTGTTATATGCATCATGCAACATTTAAAAAATGAAAATTTTAAAATTTATCATTTCAATAGTAATTTTCTTAATTATTTTTTCTTAATCATGACTTAGGGGTGGTGAAGCTGATAACCTTACTACAATGCTGCGCTTGTGATTTTTGCCTGACGAAAACCATATGGCGAGTTATTAGAAAAAATATGACCAAATAACCATAGGTTTATGGTGAGCCAACAAGCACAATACGATTACATAAATAATTGGAAGGAATTTGGCAACGAAATAATTGAAACATGTACGATACGGATATATGTGTCAGTTTGCATTAATAAGAAACAAAAATAACTCTACAAAATATCCATTCTTTTTTTTAAGTGCCTTCATAATTACATAAATACGTAGCACCTATAGTAATCGATCAATCTATCCATCTGTCCGCATATAACAGAGCAAAAACTACCCAATCGAATTTTTTGAAATTTGAAATATATAATTGTCGCATAATTTTGACGAGTGTTTTCAAATTTTATGAAAATTGGATGGATAATTTAATTTCAGAGACAATCAAGAATATTCCGTTACATTACGGTCAATGTAAAAAAATAGTTTCAAATGAATTTTAATACTGTTATACACTTTCGAACATAACAAAATTGATATACATCTATAAAGTATATACTAAAAAATACATTCTTCACAGTCTGTGGTGAAAATCATATTTGTTATTAATTTACGAGCCACACAAAAACATTCCATTCCACAATGTTATACTGGGAAACACTATTCGGAACGCCTCTTAATACTATTAAACTATTTCACATTTTATGAAATTGATATACGTTGCTCAGATTTTGTACAAGTTACTTATTATATAATAGAAAGTAGATAGTATTTACAGTATCACACAAAAGATTTGGTCACTAAACTGTAATCCAAAGTACTGTATACTATTGACTAAAGTCTGAATATTTTTAAAACTTCTTTATAGTCGATTGCACCTCATCTACTACGTTTCACACGTAACTTTTAACTTGTTTTTCTACTAAAAGATAAACCAAACAAGCATTTATTTTTTTATTGACAATTTTAGAAATTATAGAAAGTTAGAGAAAAAAGAAATTCTTACATATTGTATAATATTGCAAATGAGTCATATTTATATTGTGGAACATAATGTTATTTAGTAAAATAATGAATAAAAAATAACTTTAGATTCCGGGCATGTGTCCTTCTTATATTAAATTCAATTCAGTTTCAAATATCTAGAATGTAAAACAAGATTCTTTTTTTCAAGTTAAATGCACACATAAAACTTTAAAAAAATTAAAAAATTCCTTTTAGGCAATGAAAAATAATAAATGAGGAAAGAAATTTTATTCCCTCATAAACAAGATGAATATAATGGATAGTTAATGAAACAAGCAATAACTTATTTTTAATAGCTTAGAAGCTTTTGTTACTTTTCTGTTTAAATAAAACGGTGAATAAAAAATACAGCAAATTAAATATTGGATTTTTAATTAAAATGTCTGTGACTCTTTTTTTCTTCTTTTTGAAGAGATACATTTTAATACAATAAATCAAACTGAAGATAGTTTAATTTTCACATCGTTTCACTTTATTTTTGTGTATAACACATAGAATTTTATAAAATAAAATAAAACATATGGATACTTTGAAGAATTTAATGAATTCACAAATAAAAGTGTTTTTATAAAAATTTTAAAATATTGAGCGTTTCAATTCTTTAGTGTGCGGAAGAAACTGATTTTGATTTCATTATATAAACTGTTTATAACTTGGTTTTTCATTAACTGACTGCCCGTGTTTTAAATTTGCTTAAATTGTCACAAACATCCTGTAAGGTGTGCTGGGGGTAATAACGCCAGAGCGGGTAATAATGCCACGTGCTAATATTACTTGTAATTTTGAAGATATCTGGAAAAAGACGCATACGGATTCAGCGCAGAATGTATGTCTCAGTCATGTGAATAAAATAAAGTTTAAAGTTAATTCGCTCCAAATATAGACTTTATCACTAGAAGAAGCATGTAAGAATCAACGACCAATCTAAAATTTGAGAGGTAAGTTCTCTGATCTGAAGGCTATATATTTATTAGGAAATAGTTTGTTTACAAATTTGTATTATATTTCATTAACTTTCAGAATGTTATAGAAAACTTTAGATGCGTTAGCGAGGTAGTTTGTAGTTTAAAATATATTATACAATAAATACACCGGGATAATAACGCCATCAATTGGCATTATCACTCCGGTTGATTCTTTTCAGTGTGGAACTGCATACCATTGAAGTTTATTTTTTATTTTACGCATGAGAAAGCA
Source organism: Maratus speculifer (assembly GCA_964019185.1). Taxonomy (NCBI): domain Eukaryota; kingdom Metazoa; phylum Arthropoda; class Arachnida; order Araneae; family Salticidae; genus Maratus; species Maratus speculifer. The sequence continues at coordinate 98,865,051 of OZ025295.1, forward strand.
TTATTGTCATTGCTGAAAACCAGAAAGGATACAGAGAAATTTGTAGGCTGTAAGACCTGCTAATTTTTTTAGATAATCATCAGATAATTATCATAAAAATAAAAATATCAAATGATTATTACTGCATCCTGAAGCAGTAACGATTAGCAAGAGAAAATTTGTCAATTTCTAGGGCTTTAGAGTTTATATCTTTAGATTTGGACAATTTACATGTCATTATTCTACCTTATTTTATAGTTTTGTTTGCATGGCATAACCGCATAGGCGGGTAATAACGCCAAATAGCATTCGTAAAAAAACCCCACGCCATTGCATTTTATGATATATACCTGCTAAGATATTGTTTCTTGTACACATAGTCAATAAGATGCAGTATCAAATCTTATAACTGTTAAAAAAAAACGTAAAACTAAGTCGCGAAAATTGGTAGAAATTTAACGTTGCGTTATTACCCCAAGAAAGCTTACATTGTTAACATTAGCAACATTTTATTCGTATTGAAAATTCTGTACGTTGAATTTATAATTTTCTTACGAATAACATCTAAAAATTTTGGATAAATTAGGATCGGCGGTTTGTAAATGTTTAATTTGAATAGTTCTAAAAAATTTCAAACGAGTCGAAATGTACATATTTTATTAAAATACTTGACAACAAATATTTCAACAATAAGGGTATGCACAGCATTATTTCTCTTTTAAATGAACACACAAAATATCTCAGATATATTGTGATACCTTAATGATAATTACTGGAACTGCATTTTAGATATGTTAAAGACAGATCAAATAAAACGAAATATGCGTATATTATTAAGATTGATCATGATAAATTTCCATTGCCAATGTGACACTATGTCTATAGGGGAGAGTAGGGATGAATGGGACAACAGGAATTTATATATGTTCCCCAAACATAAATAATTTGATAATTTACTTGATTGATGGCAGTACTGAGGTCATTCAACAAACATAGTTTCAAAGCAATATTTATAACAGAAGATTAGCTATTGTACAAAGTGTATTTTTCAAGAACCAAAGTAAGTTTTTCTGTTTAATCATCTTAGGATTTAATTGATAGTTAACCTTCTCAGAACCTTATAATTTTTTTAATGTTAAAAAATCATTTGTTGTTTTCTTATGATGCAAATGAACAATATTGACCGTGCTTATTAAGCCTAATCACTGTTTTATATAACCATGTGGCTATGGGGATGAATGGGTCAGTTTTTATGGTGATGAAGGGGACTGTCCTATTCATCCCCAGGGCTAATCCATAATAAATAAAATTACATTTTGTTATTACCTAGAAACCAGATGTTACGAGGAGAAAACGAGGCTACTGTCGTGTCCCAACCGATACACCAGAAAAAACAGTATTTGGAAAAGGAAATTGAAAAAAAAAAAAAAAAAAAAAAAAAAAAAAAAAAAAAAGCAGAAACCAAAAAAAATGAATTGCCTGCCTTCAAAAAATATCTTTAGTAAGGTATGAACAGTAGTGATGAATCTGAAAATTTATCACTTCAGTATATGGAGATGAAAGTGATTTGAACATGATTTCAAATGATATGGACCACCAAGTTTTCAGCTCGGATAATATAATAGAAGACGACTTTCTCCTAACAAAGATATGTGGGAAAAAATATTTGTTATTATGTTGCTAGGGTTTTAAAGAACAATAATGATAACCTTCAAGTAAAATTCTTGAAAAAAAAGGATAATAATTCCTTATTTTACAATAGCAATCCACCAGAAATTTATTTTGTTAATCTGAAGGATATTGTTATGAAACTACCAAAGCCTAGACCTCTGAGAACTGCCAGCACTGAAGGACTGTTGTCATTTGATATTAGCTTCAGTCAGTATGTAGTAAAATAAAATGTATAACTCAGTTTTCAAATAAAATATGCTTAAAATATTTTTTACCTGTACCATTCATCCCCAAAGTTGTTCCATTCATTCCCACCATGGGAATGAATAGGAAAATATGTATGCATGTTAAAAAATCATTAAAATTAAAAAAAAACAATTGTTTATTGCAATTAGTATGTCAATAATTTGCTAAATGCAGAAGTATTCTTTAAGTAATATTTTTTAGTTAACAACTGTATGTAGCTTAGGTTAATAGTAAAAATGTAAAAATTGCCCCCATTCATCTTATAGAGGGAAGGAAATGTAAAGTTGTCAATGAGGGCAAAGTGGGCATTTCAGTTTCTTTCGCTTTATCGTGCCTCTGCCATGCCTGAACTGGGCGAAGCATTTTGACACTTGCTGGTAGTATTGTTTGCCATTTTGATATTGAATGTTACATTATTTTATTCGTTAACCCATTTATTAAATTTTTCGCATTTTTGATTTCAGACAAGTGGTGCAATCTCTTGGTTATAGCTACATAGAAAGTAGAGTTATAAATATTTGCTCTTATGTTATTTGATCAGTAATAAGCATTTAAGTGACTTTCATAGGTAAAATGGTTTTTTTTATTTAATACGTGATTTATCACTTGCTAAATAAGCGTAGAAATCAAAGCGGAGAAAATGTACAAGCCGAAGATCAATCCTTAGAATAAGTTTCCACGTGCTTTATCGTTTAAGCTACGAGAATGATAACCATCTTGGCATTTTTCATACCCGTATGCTGGAAAGGCTGCACTAGATTGAACATAAACAGTCTTCATTATCACACAATCCCGAGGCGTAACATGAGATATACACAAATCCCGCATAGGTTACCGCATATACAATTTAATTGATTTTCAGCTACTCCAAGGGATTCGAGTACAATTCCCCGGATTGGACATTTTTCAGGATGTTGATTTCTACATGAATTTCTACGCAAGTTATAAATCACGTATTAAATATTCAATCATTTCAAATGTAATTTAATTCCTGAAAATTATTTTTCACCGTGTTGGTTTCTACGCTTAAATAGAAATGATAAATCACGTGTTAAAAATTCAATCATTTGAAGCGTAATTTCACTGCTGAAAATTATTTATAAAATTAATTAAATTGTACATTTTTCTTATATATCCAAAATGTAGTCTAAAAGACGTACCTTAATTTCAAATATGATTTTTAACTTGAAAATCATTTCTTTAAATTTCCTCTTCTATAAAAACTCCATTACATCAATTTCCCTTTAATTTATCTGAACAGTCAAAACATCTGCATAAAAGTAAAATAATAAACCTATAATTCTACGTCCTGATGAAGAAAGGTATTGGAAATTCAAACATGTTATGTTTCTCCTTCGACGAAATTATTTGGAATTTAGGACCTCATTTTTGAACAATGCATAGAAATGGCAGAAAATTACTCTATAACAATCATTTTTTCAATTTCACTTTAACTGAGCAAAGAAATTTTCAAAATTTAACATCTACTATGTTCACATAAATAAATGAATTAAAAATGTAAAATTATTAAGTTTGTCTTAAAAAGAAATTTCTTGAAATGTAGTAGCTGTCATTGTTATAAATCAGACGCGATTCCCCATAGTTTTGTCGCCTAGGGAACATTTGGAATTTTATTTTATAAATGTATATTTTATTGAGGAACAAATACTGAATCTGTAACCTTTAGTTCAAAAATAACTTGTTTTTGTATAAATTTAATAATTATCTGTAGCATAAAACCACTATATATGATTGTCGCATTTGCTGCAGTTAAAATCTAAATGAGACGTCAATAGTTCTAAATGTGATGTTGACATGAAAATTTATCTGAAAAAGATTGTGAAAGTTTTAACTTGGGTTGCAGAAAATTGCTAATTAATATCTGTGAGCGATTTGCAAAACCATTCGATTGAAAGACTAATAAAAAGCACAAATAATTCATAATACAAAAACAAGTTATTCTGTTCCTGCTCAAAACTGTATGTTCACTATACTATTTCTAATGAAATGACGCTTTTACTATCATTTCAAACCTTAGTACTAAGACTCAAAGCAAAATTTCACTGACTTGATAGTTAAACTGAAAATTAAGATTACCAAGAATTTATTTGTTAAAATGCAAAACTTTGCTCATTGGTGCACAAAAACAAGAATTTTAATAAGAACTTGTACAATTAAAATGAAATAAAATATAAAATCAACGTTTCGAGTCGTATTCTGCTGCCCTCTTCAGGAAAATATAATGGTGAAATGACTAAATGTTTGCTTCCGGAGCGAGAGATAATTTTTCTAATAAAATAAAATCGAAATCATTTCCATTTTATTTGTATTTTTATTCGATTATGTTGCTATTCGGTAATTGCAGAAAACAAAGTCTCCAAAATGCGTAGCACATATTAAATTCTAATACGAAAATTGGGCGACTTTTTAAAAGGTTACAGATCAAGCAAATGAAGCAAACAACTTTGTTCTTGGCATTCATAAGGTTATTTGATGATTAAAATTGGACGAAAAAGAGTCAATTTCGAGAATTTTTGCTACGTTTAGTATACATTGGAATGCTGTAAAATGAATAATGTATATTAAATTGGAAATTTCTTATAAAAAAAAGTTTTTAATGCAGATAAATGTTTCGGTTTTTATTCTTTAAAATTGTATGCCCCATTATAAATTATTTATTTTTCATTTTTGTATTAAAATTTTTAGTAGAACAGCAATCTATATTAATAAAAGAACAAAACGCTCGGTCTGTGTGTGTGTGTGTGT